>OY979443.1:0-4800000 GCA_963855545.1 Ethmia dodecea
TAACCTTTTTTTTTTTTTTTTTTTTTTTTTTTTTTTTTTTTTTTTAATTGTCCCGCGTCGCCTTTAGTGGTGGGGGTCTGGGAAACTGGCAGAGCCTTCACTTCCAGTCCCCCACCGGCGATTGCCCACCTTCACGGTGGGCCCTTCACACCCCTCCCAAGTGTGGGAGGGGCCCGAGGACGACTGATAAGCCAGTCATCCTCGTACTGCTGGGAGGTACTTCATAACCTAACCTAACCTAACCTAACCTAACCTAACCAAAACCTTACATATTCTAGACCTAACACATTTAAAACATTTCCAATCAAAAACCTCACACATCACCACCCTAACCTATCCCAAACATACCTCCCAAACCTTAATATTATATTTAAAACCTTATCTATCCTGAACCTCACATATCCAAAACCTAACATATCCCAAACCTAACCTATGCAAAACCTAACATATCCCAAACCACACATATTTTAAACCTAACCTATCTTAAAGAATCACATGAACTTAAATGTTTATACTCCTTTTTAAATAATCACATTAGACGTGTTTGATGGTAGATAGGAGGTATTGGCAGCAAAATTAGTTCGGAAGTAACTTAGGAGATATTTGTTTTGGTAAGTTAGAATATAATAGCAGCATTTCAGGCTAACACGCTCAAAGCGTGATGTTAGGAGGTATTCTCATTCTGAATTTGTGGCGTTATTTATTACAAAATCACTTCGGAGTTTTTGCCAGTTTGTGCGAAATTGAACTCTAAGTACAGTGACATAGATAACTCATTTTGGCCCAGGGTGTCAGTTAGGAGGTATTCGAACATCGTCGTCGTTATGTGAGGTTTGGGATATGTTAGGGATATATCTTGGTTCCGGGGTTGAGACGCCAGTACACCCACTACCGCCGTAGGCGAGTACGTGACGCCGACGTGGAAGCACAGCTGCTTGGGGCCTATCGAGAGGCTACCAAGGCCCTACAGCTGTCCATCTGCATCGCGAAGGCTAGTGCCAGAGCGGAGCTCCTCGAGACTCTGACCCGTGATCCGTGGGGAAGGCCGTACCGTGCGGTCAGGGGCAAACTCGGGGCCTCCCCACTCACGGAGAGTCTCGAGCCTCGACTACTGGGGAATGTTGTTTCGACCCTGTTTCCACACAGGGCGGAACAACAACCCCCAGCGATGGCGCCCCCACGACACGCTGTCGTGGATGCGAGCGCGGAAGTTGAGGTGCCTCCGGTGACGGAGGCAGAGCTAGACGCGGCTGTGTTGAGGCCAAAAACACAGCTCCGGGACCAGACGGTATCCCGGGACGCGTCCTGGCTCTGGAACTCAAGGCCCTGGGGGAGAGATTCCGCGGACTACTGGACGCCTGTCTTCAGTCCGGCCGGTTCCCTTCCGTTTGGAAGACCGGTCGGCTCGTTCTTCTGCGGAAGGACGGGCGTCCCGCGGAATCTCCCTCGGCCTACCGCCCGATCGTGTTACTCGACGAGGCCGATAAGTTGTTCGAGCGGGTCATCGCCGGACGGCTTATCGTGCACCTCCGAGAGGTAGGTCCCGACTTGTCCGAACATCAGTTCGGATTCTGAGGGGGCAGGTCGACCGTTGACGCGGTCCTCCGCGTCAAGGCCCTCTCGGATGAGGCGGTCGCCCGGGGTGGGGTGCTGTTGGCGGTGTCTCTCGACATCGCCAACGCGTTCAATACCCTTCCCTGGGCCTGCATTAGGGAGGCACTGAAGTTTCATGATGTGCCTCCTTATCTACGCCGAATAGTCGGGGCCTACCTCTTGGAGCGATACGTCGAGTATCCGGTTCGGGACGGTAGGCAATTAAGGTGGGAGACGACGTGCGGTGTTCCACAGGGTTCGGTCCTCGGGCCGCTCCTGTGGAACATCGGGTACGACTGGGTGCTGCGGGGGGAGCTCCTCCCGGGATCAAACGTGACCTGTTATGCGGACGACACGCTGGTCACGTCCCGGGGGACCTCGTACTGGGAAGCAGCCCGCCTCGCCACTGTGACAGTAGCACAGGTGGTGAGGCGGATCCGGTCGTTGGGACTCGAGGTGGCGTTGCCCAAATCCGAGGCGCTGTGTTTCCACGGCCCTCGGAAGGCGCCACCGGTCGGGTCCCACATCACAGTGAGTGGCACTCGGATCGAGGTCAAGTCCACGATGAAGTATCTTGGACTCGTCCTCGATCCCCGCTGGAGTTTCCGGGATCACTTCGCCCGCCTGGCCCCCCTTTTGATGGCATCGGCCGCCGCGTTGAAGCGGTTGATGCCTAATATCGGGGGGCCCGAGTCGGCAAGCCGCCGCCTGTATATGGGGGTGGTGCGATCGATGGCCCTGTACGGGGCCCCGGTCTGGGCGGAGACCCTGACGGCCCATAATATCACCCTCCTGAGGAGACCTCAGAAGGTGATGGCCGTTAGCGTTATACGCGGGTACCGCACCACCTCCTTTGAGTGGGCGTGCGTACTGGCGGGATCCCCTCCCTGGGACTTGGAGGCGGAGGCCCAAGCGTCCACGTATCAGTGGCGCAAGGACCTCCAACTCCGCGGCAGTCGCCTTGCTCCCAGGGAGACGGAAGTGCGGAAACTCCTGGCTCGACAGTCCCTGTTCGACAAGTGGGAACAGAGGCTGGCCGAACCGTCGGCCGGCCGTTGGACTGTCGAGGCGGTCCGTCCAGTCCTGCGGGAGTGGACGGAGAGAGAGTGGGGGTCGCTGACCTTCCGACTGGTGCAGGTACTCTCGGGACACGGTTGTTTCGGGAAGTATCTGCACCGCATAGCCGGGAGGGAGGCGACCGCCGAGTGCCACCACTGTGGCTGCCACGAGGACACAGCGCAGCATACACTGGGGGAGTGCCCGGCATGGGCGGAGCCGCGCTGTGAACTCGTCGCAGCGGTGGGGAACGACCTTTCCTTACCGGCCGTAGCGCGTTCTATGGTCGGCGACAAGAGGTGGAAAGCGGTCCTCTCCTTCTGCGAGACAGTCATGTCGCAGAAGGAGGCGGCGGAGAGGGACAGGGAAGAGGACCCCTCTTCTCTCCCGATCCGTCGCAGACGCACAGGCCGCAGGATGAGAGCTTATGCCTCTCTCCTCTCCACCTAACGAGGCCCGGGCGGTGATGCGGGGGCATCACCGTCCACTGGTTAGGCCTCGTCGCGAAGGTGCGCGTGGTGTTCCCACGCGCCTTCGGAGCGTCCGGGACAGGGATCACTCCCCCCTGTCCAGCAGAGGAGGGCCTACCGTGCAGTTTCTGCAGTAGGCGGCCCGCCGACGTGGCTGCGGACGTAATGCTTCGGCCTCCCCGTGGTCACGTCCCTATAGCGGAGCGGAGGAACACAGTGGGGTTTTAGCCGGTAGGAGTCCGGCATAACCACACCACTCCCCCCGGGGTGGTGTGTGTATCCGATGAAGGATTTCCCCACTTAAAAAAAAAAAAAAAAGGGTTGGGATGTGTGAGGTTTTGGATGTTATGTTTGGGATAAGTTAGGTTTTAAATATGTGGGGTTTGGGTTAGGTTAGGGTTGGGATATGTGAGGTTTGCCTTAGGTTAGGTTTGGGATAGGTTAGGTTTTAAATATGTGTGGTTTGGGATATGTGAGGTTTTGCATAGGTTAGGTTTGGGATAGGTTAGGTTTTTGATATGTGAGGTTCAGAATAGATAAGGTTTTAAATATGTTATGTTTGGGATAGATTAGGGTGGGGATGTGTGAGGTTTTTGATTGGAAAGGTTTTGAATGTGTTAGGTCTAGAATATATAAGGTTTTGGATAGGCTAGGTTTGGGATATGTGAGGTTTGGGATTTGTTAGGTTTGGGATAGAATATGTTTTGAATATATGAGGTTTGGGATAGGTTAGGTTTTAAATATGTGAGGTTTTTTGATATGTGTAACTAGACCCGGTCCGGCGATGGGCTCACCACCTATCACGTTTAGAGGTCCAATGTATCTCGTGAAATGTGGGTATATCCAGTAATGGAATACCTCTGCCTACCCCCTCGGGGATGAAAGGCGTGAGATTTATTTTTGATATGTGTGGTTTGGGTGAAGTGAGGTTTGGGATAGGTTAGGTTTAAAATATGTTAGGTTTGGGATATGTGAGGTTTTGCATAGGTTAAGTTTGGGGTAGGTTAGGTTTTTGATATGTGAGGTTCAGAATAGATAAGGTTTTAAATATGTTATGTTTGGGATAGAATAGGGTTGGGCCGGTGAGGTTTTTGATTGGAAAGTTTTGAATGTGTTAGGTCTAGAATATATAAGGTTTTGGATAGGTTAGGTTTGGGATATGTGAGGTTTGGGATTTGTTAGGTTTTGGATAGGATATGTTTTGAATATGTGAGGTTTGGGATAGGTTAGGTTTTAAATATGTGAGATTTTTTGATATGTGTATTTTGGGTGCAGTGAGGTTTGGGATAGGTTAGGTTTTAAATATGTTAGGTTTGGGATTTGTGAGGTTTTGGAAAGGTTTGGTTTTGGAAATGTGAAGTTTGGGATAGGTTAGGTCTGGGATATGTAAGGTTTCGGATAGTTTAGGTTTCGAATATTTGAAGTTTAGAATATGTGAGGTTTGGGATATCTGAGGGTTTCGATAGGTTAGGTTTGGAATATGTGAGGTTTCTGGTTGGTATGGTTTCTGATAGGTTAGGTTTTGAATATGTAAGGTTTGATTATATGTGTTGTTTGGGATATGTGAGGTTTTGGATAGGTTAGGGTTGGGATATATAGGTTTGAGATAGGTTAGGTTTTTTTTAAAAAAATGTTCCGCACATATTTGTCCGCTGACATGGTGGTCAGGGTCCTTTTTATGGTCTGTTTTTATTCTGTTAGTGTCACAAACAGAGAAATTCTCGCTTTCGTTCTATGTATAGACTAAAAAATAGACACATATAATATATAATATACACAAATATACAGGATGGCATTTTTGAATGCCACCTTGAGGAAAGTAGTGTATTTCCAGTAGGAAAAAGACAATTTTGCTCAAAGGAAACATTCCTATATTTTTAAAAAGAAATAGAACTGCATTCACAGATTTTCTAAAATTCGCTTTCCACACCCGGGAATCGAACCTGGTAAAATCCGAAAAATAATATCCTGTACTTTTACGGCATCGATCGATAAAGTCAATCAAATTTATCTCTTATAAACGTGGTAAATTAAACACAAGGAAAACCATGAAATTTAAACTTTTTTAATTGAACGACAAAATAGTACCTACTCGAAATGAGCTCCATTTTGTTGGATACAGAAATTTATTCTTTTAGGGAATTCATTTGCACTTTTAATATCGAGTTGTGATGCATAGGTATTCAAAATCGTATTGTGCACCTCAGTTTTAAGTCGTTTACAGTTGCATAGGAATTTCGGTTAATTAAATTTTTAACATATCCCCATAAAAAAACTAAACGGGTGAGATCCGATGATCTCGCAAGCGATCCGTTTTTACCATTCCAGGCATTACAAAGACGTGCAAAATGCAATATCTAAATATTTCTTTGTCATTTTAAGAATAAATGACTTCAACGATAATTAATAATTACTAACATAAGTGCTTTCTTATCTCATGCAATTTATAAGTTTAAATTTCATGGTTTTCCTTGTGTTTAATTTACCACATTTGTTAGAGAGATTGGATCCTTATGATTGACCCTATCGATCGATGCAGTAAAAGTACCCGGTTCGATTCCCGGGTGGGCAAGTGAATTTTCGAAAATCTGTGATACAGTTCTATTTCTTTTTAAAAATAAAGGAATGTTTCCTTTGAGTAAAATTGTCTATTTCCAGTAAGTACACTACTTTCCCTCCAGGTGGCGTTCAAAATATAATATCTATATCATTCTCTTCTCTCTTCCTGTCTTCGTACTTGCTCTTTTTTTCCCACTAATAGTATCATCCATATTTTTTTTTCCTTTTTTCTTTCTTTCTTTCTTACTCTGATAGATCAGCAGAGTCCATCGTCATGTTTTCAGCGCTAGCTTCGTCATATTATCTTACATTATTCTATATCCGCAAAAGCTTCGTCATACATTTCGTACTGATGTATATATATATATATACTCTTCCCGCCACCCGAATGCGTCTACCAGCGGGTCCGTTGTCACGACCGGCTGTGGATGACGACACGAGGTGAAATAGTATGACAATGCCATCTAATTCTTACGCTTTTGGATAGCTCTTCCAGATCCAAAAGTATGGGTTTCGCGACTCAGTTTGAAATGTTGACCTTCCACCCATCCGGTCTCTTCTGGCCATACAAATTATCGGGTAAGTATAAAAATTCATAATTGTAGGTATAAACACCATTTTTGTCACTTTGATTTTAATATTACGAAAACTCCAAAGCAAGTGATGTTGCGCTCTTTTCTGAGCGTTTCTGAAGCGGTAGGCCTTTGTTAAAAATTAGAAAACTGCCCCTTACTTCAGAGGCCAAAGGTAGGCTTTACTATAGGGAGATAGTTTTATTTTTATAATGTTCAGAAGTTAAGACAAGTAGATCAAAATCGGAAAACTTCCAAGTTTCTAGATAGGGTAGTCTCTGGTAGAGACCAAAATTTTATTGTCATTTACTTCGTTCATAAATATGTACTTATGCCATCCTAAGGCCTATTGAACTTCAGATTGACTCTACGTAGAGCTCAAGTTTTTTTTTTTAATTGTAGTTAACAATAAAAAGACATATTTTTCTGCAGTAAAAGTACCTACCGTAAAGGTTGACCCCGTTACTCAGTTATACCTACACACCAAAATTTTATTAAAATCCGTTTAGTAATTTTTGCATGATGTGTGCACAGACAGACACGAATAATCTCAAATATTGGTGTTTTGATATGTAAATCGATAAAATAACTACACTACCGCAAAATTTACAAAATATATTCCATCTACAAACACGGTCTCGTTACAGTAGATACTTATTATTATACGTATAGATTATAATCGATTGTTTGTAGGAAATCCGAAAAGTAAACGATTACACGTGAATTATCTCAGATTAGACAGGAGCCTATCGCCAGCGGTATAAAGCCGCTTGTGCCGGTTCTCCGCAGTACGTTCTCCTTCACAATGCGCGCTGCTATCATTCTGTTGGCCCTGGTCGGAGCCGCCCTTGGTAAGAAAGTTTTTGCCTACTCAACTATTCATTCCGGTTTTTTGAAAAGCGATCACTTTTTACGGATAGGAGAGTACCTAGAAGAGGGAACCCGACGCGTCAGTTCTTTTATTAGCGAATTATTCAATATTTATGTGTTTTAGGAGTACTTATTTTTTTATATAAAAACAGTGATAGGTACAGTTAGCAAAAGCTATAATTCAATGGTGTTATTCATCTATATCTTATCGTGACTGATGATAAAAAACTATAATACAAAACTCTACACTGTCAAGCGGCTAAATCTGCAAGAAAAAGCTAACAATATGTTTTTGTAATGTTCTAATTTAGCTCTTTATTTTGATACCCAACATGGCTGCATTAATTTTAAAAAAAATGTTGGTCAAGACTTTGTCTCGATTTAATGTCAAATTGTGATAAGTAGTTTAGAAGTTGTGAGGGAACATTCATACATACCTAGATACATCCGTACATCAGGCCAAAATCCTTTTCGCTTTGCCGTAGTCGGGTAAAAACGCTTCCTCCATTATTGTCCTGTGCATTTGTTGCTACAAAAAAATTTTGCTTGGCAATGGGGCTCTGAGTAGAAGCAAGCTGTGGCCTAAATAAACGCGATTTAGTAATGTAACGCTAGGGCATTTCCAAGCCAAGTTGGTGCTGACCATACATTTAGAATTTTTTCCTTAGGGCTGACCGTGGTGCTTTTCGTAGGCCTCCGCTCGCTATTATAGCCAAATACAAAAAGCGGCCACCGCCATTTGGAGTTAGGAAATATCACCAATATCTATCTAAATAAGCGCTCGACCCCATTCATATTAAAAACTGACCTCGCCTATCTGTTTTCAGTCCAATTATACCGAAGATAAAGACATTATTAGGAGATAATTTGCCATTTTCTTGGCAACGTATGTACAACTTCACATGGTACCTAAGTTGTAGGGCTCTACATAAATTTTGTATACAACGACAATCATCGATTCTTATATATGTATTGATGACATTGCAGAGAAACTCAGTCTGACTTAGTTCTGTACCTATATTGTGTACAAACCACTAATTGAATAATGAAGTGAAACCAAGGTTAGGTACCTTGGTTACACTTCATTATTCAATTATTCATGGACGGGAATGAGTTGGTTGTGAAAAAAACATGTTTTTTACGTGGTTATAATAAAAGGTGGTTATTCCTGCGAGCTGTCGTAAATTTAGGATTTTAAATGAACTGCACATCGGTCATTTTGGAACGAATAAAATGAAAAGCGAGGCGCGAAAGTGGATTTGGTGGCTTATCGGACGATATTGTGTTTGTTACATTGTGTGACATGCGTGTGACGTATGCCTCTCGTTGCGGCCGGCACGCACGTGGCCAAACGCCCGCCGTGGTCGGACCCGCCCGAGCCGGTATCAAAACGGACGTACCTACCTTCAGTAAAACAAAAGACCTATTGGGTAAAAAAGGCATTGTCGTAGAGGCAGTGGGTAACTCAATATTGCGTTTTATTTTTATTTTTTATTGTTATATAACTACTTAGATAACAATTAGTCAAGAAACATGTCAATCAACTTTTAAAGTGTAAGGAGGCGGAGGCTTATCGTTTCAACGAGCACGGTCGTCATCTCAGTGCGAACTCGGTTATTGAACACAATATAATTACCACGTACTTACAGAATTACCACCCCTAATTATCACTGGAACAAAAACCAACATGCACCGCCACCCAGACCCGAGACGTCTGTCGAAGTGGATTCCCTAGAGTCGCCTCAACCCCTTGGGCAAACCAACGGTCTCGTTGACGAGCTACAATTAATGGATCCGATCAGGAGCTGCTCGGATCGCAGTCTCCACCACTAGCGCGACCAATCCGCTGCGAGACATTTTTAAGCTATTGCATAGCTTCTATCGCGGGCCTTGAGCGCGGGGACCGAATCCAGAAATTCCGTAACGAAAAAATCCTCACGCTCCCCACTCCGACGGGCACGGAGGTCCGAGTCCGAGTCCGAGTCCAGTGTCCAGAGTCAGGAGTCCAGAGTCCAGAGTCCAGAGTCCAGAGGCCAGAGTCCAGAGGCCAGATTCCAGAGGCCAGAGTCCAGAGTCCAGAGGCCAGAGTCCAGAGTCCAGAGGCCAGAGGCCAGAGTCCAGAGGCCAGAGGCCATAGTCCAGAGGCCAGAGTCCAGAGTCCAGAGGCCAGAGGCCAGAGGCCAGATGCCAGAGGCAGAGGCAGAGGCAGAGGCAGAGGCAGAGGCAGAGTCAGAGGTGACTCTGACTGGAGGCCAGAGGCCAGAGGCCAGAGGCCAGATTCCAGAGGCCAGAGTCCAGAGGCCAGAGTCCAGAGGCCAGAGTCCAGAGTCCAGAGGCCAGAGGCCAGAGTCCAGAGTCCAGAGGCCAGAGGCCAGAGTCCAGAGTCCAGAGGCCAGAGTCCAGAGGCCAGAGGCCAGAGGCCAGAGGCCAGAGGCCAGAGTCCAGAGGCCAGAGGCCAGAGGCCAGATGCCAGAGGCAGAGGCAGAGGCAGAGGCAGAGTCAGAGTCACAGTCAGAGTCTAATAATGATAGTAATAATTATAATGATAAAAGTTTCATAATCCAAAGTCCTTCTTAAAATTTGTAAGGAATGCGCTTCGATCAACTATAGCAACTAGATAACGAGTCGGCGCAAAAAATGTGTCTCGGTAAATATCACCTCACTTGAAAAGTGTGAGGTGATATTTTGATTAGTTCGGTTCAAACACAGCCAATGTAAACACGTACCTATCACAATGCCACAATGTGCTAAAGTTGCAAAAATAACTACCGAAAAAGCAATTTATCGGTCGGAGGGTCTTACTTTCGCTAAGTACATGTAAAATATTATGTTTTTCGCTTTACACTATCAAATAATGTCATATTTCTAACAAAACAACAATATTCAAACCTCGGCTAAGAATGTTTGGCCAAGGTTGGCCAAATAAACACGCAAAACATTTGTTTAACAGAACAGTGAATGCATGGAGTAGATTTTTATTATTGTACCACTGGTATTTTGTTACCAGAACATAACGCAAGTATCTTTCTTGAGTCGTGGTTTTTTGCATTTATGTTGTATTTCAAAATTATCATGAATGTCATGATATAAAAATGTTAAGATTGAATAAATATTATGTTTTAAGTGATATTTTTATTTATTTATTATATTCACCGACAGACACCATGGCAATTTTATTGCATTTACAAAAAAAAAAAAATTATTTATCGTTTATTCTTTTATTTTACATTATGTACTTACCAAAATAAAAAAAACAATTAATACAAAAAAATATGAAAAACCTCAATAAAATAATAAATAGCTTTGTACTTTAAAGAGTTTACAAACAAACAAATATGTATAAATACTAACTAACGTACGAACATAAAACAAACTAAATGAAACTTTTACGTACATACTTAAAATTACATTATTTTTAAAGCCAATGCGGCTCCATACCTCCCTTAGCAAAATTCGATGTAGGGATAGGAATGTCCGATCTGAATCGATCGTCTTGTAGATTATGATCGTATCGCAGTGAATCGATCTTCATGAAGATCTGCCGATTTTTTTAATATATTCCACAGGATGCTATTTTCTAACACAATCGAATCGTATGCCCTGAATATCGTATGAAAAAATCGTATCATACAAATTATGTAAAAAACACCGGCACAATTAGCGGAACAGAAAAAAAAAGGAGAAAAAAAAGAGGGAATTTAGAACAATGAATGTAATTTTTAAACAATATATTATTTAAAATGAAACAACAATTAAATTAACATGTTTTGACATTCATTTGTAACACCATACTTAAAATTTTATAAAAATAAAAATTAAATTAAACAAAATGCATTTTTCTTCGATTTTTAATTATAGAGAAACAGCAGAAAATTCAAGATTTTCCAAAGTTTAACAACAATTTCAATGACTGTTCAATATCGAGTGTTTCCTCCTCGTGCTCTGATGAGGGTTTCCATCCGTCTGGGCATGCTGCGGATGATGTTATCAATGGTTTCTTGGGGCAACCTCTGCCATTCTTCAAGTAATGCGTTTCGCAACTCGTTGAGATTATTGGGAGGGGGCATTCTTGACTTTACACTCCTCTTTAGCAAGTCCCAGACGTGTTCTATAGGGTTCATATCGGGGGACCGTGCTGGCCACTCCATCACCGTTATACCAACATGGTTTAGGTATGTCTGTACTGTGCGAGCACTGTGAGCCCGAGCATTATCCTGCATTAGAATGAAGTTGTTACCAATAAAGGGGGCAAATGGCACAACATGTTCTTCTAAAATCTCCCTGATATACCGATCAGCATTCAAATTCCCGCCATCGACCACTACTAACTCCGTACGAGCTCCTAAACATATTCCTCCCCAGACCATAATTGAACCGCCGCCATATGCAACTGTATTTTCAAAATTAGACTGGATATACCGTTCTCCTTTGCGTCTCCATACTCGCTGCCTTCCATCAATTTGATTTAACATAACTCTGCATTCATCAGTAAAAAGAACCTGTCCCCAGTCGTCGAAGTCCCAATCACGATGTTCACGACCAAAGTGTAGACGGTTAGTGCGATGATGTCTCTCAAGTTTTGGGGCTTTGGCGGGCACATACGAGCCTATACCCACTTCTTCGAATCTTCTACGAACTGTCCGCTCACTCATCCTTACTGCTCGTACCTCTTCCAGTAAATTTCGAGCCTGCACCGCCGTTAGTCTCGTGTTCCGTCGGACTTGAAGTTGGAGAAAACGGTCATCCCTCCTTGAAGTACACCTTTTCCGGCCTTGTCCTCTCCTTCTCACTAGAGCATTCGTCAATCTGTATCGTTGGATGCTACGATAAATCGTTGATAACGATCGACGAAGGCTTCTGGCAATCGATCTGTAGGTTTGACCATTTCTCCTCATTTGATCTGCCCTAATGATTTCTGATGGCGTTAAATCAGGCATAATTAGATGCTCGTAAATTATCAATATGCGAAAAAACTCAAAAGCCTCAAAAACTGCAATTCAAAGCTTTTCAAATGGAATTCACGAACCTTCTAAAAACGGACAAGCGGTGGAAAAAATGAATCAATGAAAATTAAAACAAAAGAATGAAAAAAAGGGCAGTCGCTTAGTATTCCATTTTTAAATTAAAACCCAAATTTAAAAAAAGCTTGTTTAGCCGGCCAGTAACACGCAAAAATGCGTAAATACTCCCTTTTTTTTCTGTTCCGCTAATTGTGCCGGTGTGTGTATATATATATTTCAACATTATTAGACCCACTATTTAAAAAATATATATAATGACCCTCAATCTTGTGCAAAATCTTTGAATAACATCACCGATTTGCTGAAAATTAAGGACGACAATAATGACTCGTCAAAGCCTGTGCAAAACGTGGATTGGCCCGATGAAGATGAAAGCATTTGGGAATTTCGTAGCAAATTTGTGACACAATCAAGTCAAAATAATCCAAAAGAAGGACTGGGTAAAAGTTTAAAACAGTAGGTACTTGCTGTAGATCGAATAGCATATTGTATTACCAGGTCTACTACTACGACTATAAGCTGTTAAGCTTTAAAGTATCTCACGATTGTAGCAACATCTGTCCCTTCAGAACGCCTGTTTTCTAGTTTAAGTAAGTTTAAATTCAGACAGTTATGATTTAATTATTTATTTATATTATATAAAGCTCGACTACCACTCACTCACTGACTCACTGACTGATTGACATAATTGTTCTCCCAGTAGGAGTCGTTTTGGAGGCAAGTCTTGTAGGAGAAAAGTGTTCAAGATGGTGGGGTGACCTAGGGAAAATTCAGGGTTTAGGGTAGACCTCAAAAGACCCGAATTGATCTCCCAGTTGCCAATATGCTACAGGCATGTGTTTGGTGTCGTTGCACAGGGCATATCCTGTTGTTTACTAGAAAAATCTGAAAAACTAAAAAAAAAAAAAATGGCCGCTCCGGTATTTTCTCATAACTAAAAAATTGAGATTTTTAAAATTTCCAACGGCATTTTTAGGCAAGTTGGCAACACTTTAGAAAGTTGGCTTCTATAGAGCGATTGTGGGTCTCAGTAAACAGTGTTGCCATGAAAAGTAAAATTTAACAAAATTTTATTATTTTTCGACTTAAAATGGCTAAAACAAGATGGCCGCCCAAAATTAGACTTTATTTTTCTGTCACAATACGACCCCACAGAGACACGCGTGGCCGCTTGCAGCCTCGCGCACCGCGCGACATCTAGTAATATTATAATTATAAAGCTCGATCGAAGTAGATTCACGATAACTTTATATTTTTGTTAAAATGTAAATACTTAAGCCTAACTTTATATCTTCTTAAACAAATGCTTAAACCTTCATTTAAATAAATAATTTCGCATGATTAATGTGACTTTTATTATTTTTATAAAATTACCTACATACGATCTTCTGAAATCGATTCACATCGTAGATCGATTTACGGGGTTACGATCGATCGATTCAATGCAAAAGATCGATCATCCCTAAATTTCGATGAAGCAAAATGAATCTGGGAAAAACGATGTAACTCGCAAGGCAATAATGAGAAGAAGTACTTTAATGTTTGCATAATAAGGTAGATTTTACAATAAATGTTATTTAACCTACGTCTTTCCTTTTCTTTTCTTTTCTAAACAACAGATGTGATTTATTGCCTTGTTCGTTTTATGAGACGTATGGGGCCCGTTTACCGAAACTACAATTCTTGTAACTTGTAGAAAAAAAGGGCAACACTGGTGAAAAGTCTAGCAACACTGACTTTATTAGTGTTCATGGAAACTGCGATTTCACAACTTGTGCTTTACTTGCTACAACTACAAGTTTACCTTCCGTAGACTATAATATATTTTTTTATAGTTAAAAATCACCAAATCGAACAAGCGTTCAACAAAGATTTGTGGATTTGTTAATTAATATCTGTCAAAAATTTTACAATTCTACTTACCTTTGGAGCTAGGTAGACTTGTAAATTGTGCGATTTAAATTAATAGAAGGTGCGAGTGGCTCTGAGATTCTTTTGTTTGACGCAGTTAAATAACAAGGAGTGCTGATTGCTTTATGTTTGGTAGCCAATTCCTTGCTTAAAATCCAAGACGGAAGCTAAGAATTGAAATTCGTATTAAATTAAATTGGATAAAGAATCTGTTTGACTCGAGTTCAGTTTACTGTAGGCCTAGTTAACTAAATCGGTTACCTCAAGTGTGTAGGTTTCCTCACGGTGTTTTCCTTCACCACCGAGCAAGTGGACAAGGAATCTCAGAGGTATTTTCTCATGCTTTGAACACGGTTTACACAAGTTTAGCACCAACATTTGACCCATAGATGCATACATGAGTTCTAACGGACAGTTCTCCAGTACGTACCCAAGATCGAACCGAGGCCCCTGATGTATATTATGATTGGATTAGGTATGATTAATCCGTGATTTTAAGAATAAAACAAGTTATAAAAAAATGGCTTTTGTTATTTCTAATCATAAGTACGTACAGCAACAATTTTCAAAAAACTTAGATAGATTTCAGACACTTAATAATATATAAATAGTGATGTAACCAACACTTGTTAAATCGAGGAGAACCACTTGTAATACAGCAAAAAAAAAACTAGTAACTAGTCTGGTAGGAAAGCAGTGTTCGATGGACACTTGTACTTGTAAATTGTTAACAATGGGGCTTGTCACTTGTTGACTTATTGCTTGTAACTTGTAGTTTAGTTGAACGGGCCCATGGTCGTAAGTATGAGATTATACTTTTAAGATTTTTGACTTTAATACTAGGTACTATGGTTGTTATTAGGTTGAACATAAAACTGTTTTAAAACGTTTTGTGTCGTTTCGTTAGTAAATGAATATAGCGGTATGTATATATTGACGCGGACAGAATTTAACTTAGATTTTGTATGGGACCCGTTATCTAAGGGAATGCGCCCATTTTGCGCATGACAAGTTTGCTAAGATTATTTTTGCTACTTTTATATGCAGCTCAAAAAATATTTTTTGGCTTCCCCTCTGAGTGCTTACCAAAATTTTATTAAGCAGTAGCAGCTCATTGCAGCTCAAAAATAATTACAGCCATCCAGAATGACATAAAATGCTGATAGGTTTTGTAATGTTTGCTGGCCATGAGTTGCTGACCAATTAGCTATTTCTGCTTACAGATTATATTTTTCTGCTTACAAAAATACGAATACTCTGCTAACCATTTAAATAACACCACCCGTGTGGCTTGAAGGCCGTGCATTGTCTAACGTCGTTTCTTTTCGGCAGTCTTGTTGATAAAAAATGCTATGCAATAGCTTTACCGCGGCAGTCCCCGAGTGCCACACGTCTTTTTATTTTGAACAAATAAATTTGAATGTTTTTTATTGTGCTAAGGGTGGAGGAATGTTAGTTGTTAAGTAAGCTGCTGGTACGCTGTGCCGAACGCAGCCCTAAGTTGGCAGTCGATTATACGGTGTCACTAAGTGTGGTCACGTTTATTTAGCTCTTCCGACTATATAACCTTGTACCAGAGACCTTAAACTGGTCTCTGCTTGTACTAACATTCCCATTGGACTAGGCAGAGACAATAGACTGCAGCTTGCTACGAACCTGGCAGATCTCTCATGCTTTACACACATTGGCCTCTTACTTTTTATTTATTCAGTGAGACTGCTGCGATTTCTCATGCAGTTTGCATCCGTGCATAATGCTTTTACGAAGCGCAATATTACCGAGCAGAAATACTGTTGCCCGACCTCCGCATTGTCGCAGGTCGTATTAATCGCGTCTGTTGTATGCAGCGGTGCCGAGGCAAGTGGAGCGCATCGTGGGTGGGTCGACGACGACGGTCGAGCAGTACCCGTTCATGACCAGCGTGATATACGGGCTGTACGGCGTCCTGTGGTTCCACACGTGCGGAGGCACCCTCCTCACCACCACCGTCGTGGTCTCCGCCGCTCACTGCTTCATGTGAGTCTAGAGTGTTTTCATTAAATTGTTTATTTTCTAGCCCGTATTCCGTCTCATATATTTATAAGGAAAGACCCTTCGCTTGGTAGCGGGCTGTTATACAGGTCGATAATGATGATTAACCAAACCCTCTGAACCAATGAACCAAAATAATGAAGGGTCGTTCTGTTTGCCACAGCGACGACTTTCCCGCGGAGTGGCGCCTGCTCCTGGGCACGTCGTTCCCCGAGACCGGTGGCAGCGAGCACTACCCTTCCCAGATCATCCTGCACCCGGGCTACAGCTCCACCACCCTGGACGCGGACGTGGCGCTGGTTCATCTCTCCACGCCCGCCGTGCTGTCCCCCTCGGTGCAAACGACCAGCATCGCCGGGCCCAACTACCACCTGCCCGACGGCACCGTGCTCACCGCCGTCGGATGGGGCAATCTCTGGGTTGGTAACATTTTCATTCCCTTGTTGTTGGCGGGTAAATGGTACCTAATTCTACTAATGATCAAAAATCTTGTTCGGAAGATTCTTTGTGATCTGTTGGTTCACTTTTATCCAGATGATTCGAAATTATTCTCATATACCTAGTATAGTCGTTCATAGTTTATATAATTATATCGTCGTAGTTTTTGTCATGAAATCCAAATTTTCTTATTGAAAAAAAATGACGTTACCTAATATTTTTTTAAAGAAATATTCATTTACAATTCGTCGCTCTTTTCTGTTATGAGGGGGACGAACGGTATCTACTAAAAATTTTCACGTGTAAATCTAATATTATTTGGTTTGTTTCCAGCAAGGAGGGGAGTCTGCCACGCAGCTGCAGCACGTGGACGTCAACCAGATCAACCAGGAGCTGTGCGCGGAGCGGTACGAATACCTGAAGGTGGAGCTCGGCGTGGACTTGTTAAAGGACATCACCCCCGGCATGATCTGCGCCGGCATCCTGGACGAGGGCGGCAAGGACGCCTGCCAGGGCGACTCGGGCGGCCCACTACTGCACCAGGGGAGCGTCCTCGTGGGCATCGTCTCCTGGGGCCACGGCTGCGCGGACGCCTTCTACCCGGGGGTCTACGCGCGCGTCTCCCAGTACTCCAATTGGATCGTTAGCAACGCTTGAATTTAACTTGTTCAATAAACTAACATGACATAGGTACTAAGTAACATTGTTTTTCTTCATCATCTCCCTTACATTCTTAGCGCCATTGCACTAGGTTTAGACCTTCTTTGATGGTCCTCATATTGCGACACGTTTTATATCATTCATTCATTACTTATTAAATTTTATTCGTGACTACAAAAAATAAGAAGAAATTAAGTCGACATTACTACAGCGCGTACCTACCGACGAATGTTTTCTATTCGCGAGGATTCAGAGCGTTTTCCTCTAGGCTATTGCAATTTGAGTTCCATTCCATTCTACCTCTGTCTCTAAGAAAAACCGTCATATAGAAATGTTTTTGATATCTACGCTATCTACGAGGTAGATAACATATATCGTTTCAGGCATATAATATATCATTGGTTTCAGGAATCTATCGCGAATTCATAGAGGGGACAAAGCAAGGAAAATTTGAAGCCAAAAGTTATTCCAAGTGGAATAAGTCTAGTACAATTTCGACCGAATGACAGCTCGCGTTCATACTAACTGACATGACGCTTGTGCTTCGAACATGCTTCAAAGTTTTGTATGAAAATATTCCCAATGCCCTCTCTATGTCCTATTATATTTTAATCTCTTTGATATAAACAAAAAAACCGGCCAAGTGCGAGTCGGACTCGCGCACCGAGGGTTCCGTACAACCTTGCAAATTTATGGTTTTCGTAATTTTTCCTTTATCTATGCTATAAGACGTTGCTTCGTACCAAATTTCAAGATTCTGAGTTCACGGGAAGCACCCTGTAGGTTTTGATTCCCTTGCAAGTGTCGAAAATTTGCGGCATAAACGGCTGTATCTTTTGATTGCGTTGGCTTAGAAGTTTGATTTTTTCACAGCTTCAAGGGACAGTAGACCTGAGTAATTGATATAAATTTCAGCTTCATACCTCCACGCGTTCCTGAGAAAAAGGGTCTTGACAGACAGACGGACGGACGGACAGACGGACAACAAAGTGATCCTATAAGGGTTCCGTTTTTTCCTTTTGAGGTACGGAACCCTAAAAATTGTGATTCGTGCACAGTGCGCACCACAAAGTACATTATATCGGTAGGTGCGCACTCTAAGTATTATTTTTGTGTCATAGACACGAACTTATAAACGAAGTCGGCAAAATAAGACTGGAAACAGAGAGATTTAAATACTAGGGCATTTAAATCTCTTTGACTGGAATCCAGGGAGAGGTTTAAATTTCCACTAACATTATAATTGAACACCCAATCCCCGGATCACTTCTTTCTTGGTTTTGAAATTAACGTAAGTACATACAGGCGTACGGCTAGGCTTCATCATGGCCAAAGAACATAGAATAGTTGATCATGGCTTCATCTCTACTTGGTGGATTGTCATTGCCTCGGTGCATTGAAAAAAAGACGTGTGGCACTCGGGGACTGCCGCGGTAAAGCTATTGCATAGCATTTTGTATCAACAAGACTGCCGAAAAGAAACGACGTTAGACAATGCACGGCCTTCAAGCCACACGGGTGTTATTTAAATGGTTAGCAGAGTATTCGTATTTTTGTAAGCAGAAAAATATAATCTGTAAGCAGAAATAGCTAATTGGTCAGCAACTCATGGCCAGCAAACATTACAAAACCTATCAGCATTTTATGTCATTCTGGATGGCTGTAATTATTTTTGAGCTGCAATGAGCTGCTACTGTTTAATAAAATTTTGGTAAGCACTCAAGAGGGGAAGCCAAAAAATATTTTTTGAGCTGCATATTATAAAAGTAGCAAAAATAATCTTAGCAAAATTATCATGCGCAAAATGGGCGCATTCCTTACAAAGATTAAGAAGGACTTTGGATTATGCAACTTTTATCTCAGATACTCGGACTCGTACTCGGACTCGTACTCGGACTCGTACTCGGACTCGTACTCGGACTCGTACTCGGACTCGGATTCGGACTCGGACTCGGACTCCGACTCCGACTCCGAGTCGGACTGGGACTCGGACTCGGACTCGGACACGGACTCGGACCCGGATCCGGAGCGGACTCGGACTCGGACTCGGACTCGGACTCGGACTCGGACTCGGACCGGGCCCGGACCCGAATCCGGACCCGGACCCGGACTCGGACTCGGACCCGGACTCGGACTTGGACTCGGACCGGGACCCGGACCCGAACCCGGACCCGGACCCGGACTCGGACTCGGACCCGGACTCGGACTCGGACTTGGACTCGGACCTCCGTGCCCGTCGGAGTGGGGAGCGTGAGGTTTTTTTTCGTTACGGAATTTCTGGATTCGGTCCGCGCGCTCAAGGCCCGCGATAGAAGCTGTATGCAATAGCATATAAAGATATTGACATTTGTAGGGATGTCACATTTATTGAAAAAAATCGATTAATTAAAATTTATTTTTCTGTTTCTAATAATTATCGATTTTTGAAAAGTCTATAATGTTTATAAAAATAATCGATGATTACAAATTGGCCAAGTCAAGCCTCAATGACAGCATTGCTGCAATAGCGTAACTGAACTGCACACCGATTAACCACTAGCTTTATTGTACCCAAAATGGTTTATTGTTGTTGTGTTTCATTCATTAGCCAGTTGTTTTATTTTATTTCAGGCAGTCTATAGCACTACCTACTTAGTTTTTAACTGTGGAGACTTATAATTAGCTAGTGATATATCTTATTGTATCTTTATTCATTGATGTAAAGTGCTGTAAAGTAATGTAAACAGTTAATGTAAAATCGATTATATTTTATTTAAAAAATCGATTGTTTTCAAATAATAATCGATTATTCTAACAATCTATTGTTTTTTTAGTTCACATCCCTAGTCATTTGTCATTGTTTGTTGTTGGCATTTGGTAGTTCTTTTATTTTCTTTGTTTTGGCTTATTTCTGCTTTCATCAACATCAACTGGCGATCTTAAATTTCGTGAGAAAATGAATTTAGTATGTAGAGCCTGTCTATCGACGGAAAGTGCTATGGTTCCGTTGGATGAATCCTTTATGAATTGTTACAACTTGCTTACTAACCTCAATGTAAGTATTTAGTTTTAGTCTACCCGATGTTCAGAATATCATAATGGAGATCATATTGCACCGAAGTAAGACCGAAGTAGAAACTCTTAAAAGATATTTTGTTTTCATTTTTAACCAGGCAACCGGTTTACAATAATTATATTGATAAAAGGCTGTACCCAGGTGTTATATAGGTACTCTATTTCTTGTTGATCTTCATGTAGCCCTTTCATACAAATCCTCTGATCTTTCTAAAGTATTCTTAATACACTATCAACTGCCTGTCCCGCCGACTTCGGTGGATGGGAGGAGTGGTTAATCAAGGGGTTGGCGGCTGGATTGTCGTAGTTGTTGACTAGGCCCGGCAATCGATCATGCCTAGAAGTACAGGGGCAGGTAGGAGGGGAAGCTTTGTGATGGGGGGAACATTGCCGGACGAGTCACTGAAGAAACTGTTTCCCGGGGCTCAGACTTAGGGCGAGAGGAGGAATATAGCATTTGGGGCTTTTAGTCAGTGCAAGCCTGACATAACCTGGTTGTCGTCCCCGCTACCACCAGGAATGCGTACCTAAGGCATTTTCCCCGCATGCAATAAGAAAAAAAAATTGCTCTGTACTGTCAAGTGCAGCAATCTGATTGTACCAGCTCCCTGTGCAGGTATCCTCGGAGGATGGCCGGCCTCAGCAGTGCTGCCGCGACTGCGCACAGGCCGTGCAGTTCTGTGCGGAATTCAGACAAAAATGCATTACATCAGAATCTACATTGAAGCAGCTCAAAATAGAGGTACTTGCACATATTTTTATGCAAAATGTTTGTAATATATTACTTGTTTTAAATTATATCAGTTATTATATAATATAGGTAGGTAATAGGGATATTCGATATACATCGATGTATCGAATTCACTCGATGTTTACAATACGATACATCGAATCAACGATGTTTTGAAAAGGTATTGATTTACTCGATGTATCGATGTATTTTCATAAAACATCGAATAAGGGAAATTCGATAAATGCGTGGAATCAAAGAGATTAAAATATAATAGGGCATAGAGGGGACAAAGCGAGGAAAATTTGAAGCCGAAAAGTTATTCCAAGTGGAATAAGTCTAGTACAATTTCGACCGAATGACAGCTCGCGTTCATACTAACTGACATGACGCTTGAGCTTCAAACATGCTTAACCCCTCTAGTGTGGCGAGACCCGCTGCGGGGTTCTGTCAAATATCAATCAAGTGTGGCAAACCCCGCTGCGGGGTGCTGCTTACCCGCTCATATTTCGCGCCCATACACACTGGGAGACTGTTTTTATCTCTGTTTCACTAATTAAAACGTGTTAAGCGAGAAGGGAGACAGCTAGCAAGCCGTCGTTTATGTACTTTGTAGAGGAAAAAACCCACTTGAGGCTGTTTTAAAGATAGGCACCATTTTTGTTCTACTGTTAAATCTTTGATTGTGTAAAATATTCGTATGAGAGTGTGATGAATAAAATATTTCGGATCAAATACCAATCACTATTTATTACTTCAAACTATATCTTCTCACAATTTCTTAGTAGTACTATATTCGCTCTTATTTTACGACCGTACTCTCCGAGATCTCGCTACAGAATGGCTCAAACAGTCGCCAGCTATCGCCCCTCCACTTGTAGCGACCCACTAGAAATCGGAATACAATAAGCGGATATGATTGGTCCATCAAACTGAGCTATGATTGGTTGAATTTTATAAACCGATCATATGCGAGTATTAGTGTTGCCACTTTACAATAACAATAATATTACAAATGAACTAGAAACATCGACTAAAATATTACAGATCATGACAAGAGTTATAGATATTGTGCTTTTTATTTGTAAATAGTATTATAAGATTTTCATGAAAACGGTCACTAAGCGCAAAAGTGGTTTTTAAAAAAAATATAGTCCAAAACCTCTTCTACATTTAGGTACCCCGGTTATACCACCTGTACAACTTTATTACTACACAAATATTACAAAAGCACTTATTTCTTGGTAGCAAACTTAATTATAAAAACGTTCAGTTCGATAAAAGGGCTTCTGCTAGACCAAGGGATAATAAAATGCAGTTTTAGTGGAGGTTGGGCCCCTAAAAACCTTTGAGTGTGGCGAACCCCTTTGCGGGTTCCACACTCAATGCAAATCGGCCATTTTGACTCCCACACTTGAGGGGTTAAACGTTTTGTATGAAAATATTCCCAATGCCCCCTCTATGTCCTATTACCTATATTTTAATCTCTGCGTGGAATGGACATTTTTGTATTGCCTCAAGAAGTCACAATCAAGTCTTTGGTAAAAGTTACTATCATTTTACTGTCGACAACCAAGAAGATAAATAAACAGTGTATTGTATTATATGTATTGTATTTTGTTTGTACTTTTTCTAATAAAAATAAAGAATGTTCTCTCATTGCTTTATTTTTTTAATTAACAACAACTGAATCAACGCGGGTTTGCATGAAAAGTATTTTTTTTGTTAGTAACAGGTAAAAATACTCGATGTTGAAAAAACATCGATGTTTCTATCCGATATATCGGAAAACATCGATGTACAGTCTCGATGTATTGCATCGAAAAAAAACATCGATGTATCTTCTAAGTGGACACCCTTAGTAGGTAATAAGATACTTATTAGTGATTTTTTCTAGTACTAGAGGTACCTAATGCCCTTTCTTTGTCTCAATAATGTGAAATCAATGCAGCAGCCTTATGTGATTAAATTTAATTGGTTAAGATTTTAAGGATAGCCAACTTTTTTAAATACATCCATCTATGTAAATACTATTGCATGATTACAGAAGACAGAGTATGAAGAAAGCAACCTGGCCACCAATGGCGCCCAGATAGCTTCTGACGCAATGAAGATGGAGGTGAAGAATGAAATTAATGATGACTCCACATTCGAATACACCTATGAGGACTTTGTTGAAGTGCCTGAGGACGATGACCACCTTAATTTCGTGCTCAAAACTGGACAAGGTAAATAAATGGTTAAAAATGATTCAGATTTCTATCTAAAGTAAAGTCTTATATAACACCTGTAAATGGGTTTGTTGACTTATTTTTATGTTTTAGTAATTTGTAATCTAGCTATAGGTGTTCCGAATAAAATAAAAAATAAATACTGTCTAGTTATGAATTTGTAGCGGATCTAATGGGACCACAACCTTATAATTGAGAGCGATCCGCTACCGCTTACGAAGTTTGGAGCATACGCGCTGTTGCCATGCGCCCGTACCAGGCGGCGCTGTCTCCGGCTCTCACTCCTCATTTCAGCCACCTTTTGTGTTCCTTGTATTAGAAACGGGATAGTGTCACTGTCAATGGTTTCAATTCAAATGTACCTAAACACTGCTCTTTTTCAGATGGAAAACCAAAGAAAACAAGAGCAAAAAGAAAGAAAGCCGGGGTAGGAAGAAAAACTGCCCCACCAGAGGAACCTGAAGTACTGTCGTGCGGTAAAATATACTATAATAATAATAAATTATGAGACACAATTTACACACAGTTATTCTGTTTCATAC
This sequence comes from Ethmia dodecea, assembly GCA_963855545.1. NCBI lineage: Eukaryota > Metazoa > Arthropoda > Insecta > Lepidoptera > Depressariidae > Ethmia > Ethmia dodecea. Next base: position 23,739 of record OY979443.1, read on the forward strand.
TAGGCAGAGCCTGTACTATAGGTACCTACTAAACGACTGCTAAACATAGGGTAAAACACCCAATTATTGACATTATAGTTCACTGTACCAATTAATTGACACTCCAACAGATTTATTCAAAATTAACGAAATTACGATAAGTACACGATTATAATTAGGTAAAACCATTTATTTCATTAACCTAAATATAATTGTGTACCATAATTTCGTTAATTTTGAACAAACGTTGGGGTGTTACTTAATTGGCTGGGTGTCAACAATTGGGTGTGCCCTACTTGAAAAAATATGAAACACCCAGACACGAAGCCAACAGACATGCTCTGCTTCAGAGTCTATATTTTAAAAACTGTTGTCACTCGGTAATCGACAGTGAAACGGTAGGGTAACTCTTCGTGCACTATGACGGGCAGGGCTGTGCCCGTCGCGCGTGGAGTCTGCGGGCGAGCTGGTCTCGCACCTGGAGCGGCACCGCGAGGGGGACGGCTTCTGCGCCACGTGCGGCTTGATGTTCCCCTCGTGGCCCTCCCTGCTGGCGCACCGGCTGCGCCACGGGGCGGAGGGCCGCTGCCACCTCTGCCGCAAGCGCCTGCGCTGCTACGTGGCGCTCGAGCACCACTACCTCATGGAACACTACGAGGGAGAGGTATACCCATACACACTCCTCGGTACTCATATACGGTACAAAATGTCAAAGCGAAAAATTAGTATGGAACATGCACTGAATACTGAATTGTTATGTTACAATTTTTAGTACTAAATTGCATCACTTTTTTGATTGTTATAATAATAATAATCTCACGCCTTTCATCCCCGAGGGAATAGATAGAGGTATTCCATTAGTGGATATACCCACATTTCACGAGATACATTGGACCCCTAAACGTGATAGGTGGTGAGCCCGTCGCCGGACCCGGTCTGTTTACACATGTCTCAGAATTAATTCTGAGACCTGCGAGTTTCCTCACAATGTTTTCATTCACCGTCGAGCTAGTGATAAATACGGTTTGATTGTTTTATTCTTTAAAAAATTATTATAATAAAATTGATAAATGAAAATCGAAATAAATTTTTAGACATGTTTTCTTGTTTGTGATAAGCTTTTTAATTGACGATTACTCACAATTTAATTTTGATACAGTCAAATACCCAATTACAACTGTCCAACATCAACCGTCGGAGAATGGTCCCCAGACACGATCACTTCGCCTAAAAGATGTTCCTTTTCACGATGCTCCTACATAAGTATATGTACGTGTCATACGGCATCTGAGTCCACTCGTTCGTCGTTGCAGAAGCCTTCGCGGCTGTCGTGCCAGCTCTGCCCGCGCTCCTACGAGACCCCCAGGAAGATGAAGAGGCACATCCAGTCGGCGCACTCGGAGAAACTCTACATCTGCGATCACTGCTCCAAGAAGTACGACAATGTAACATACTTAGTAGGGCGGAACACCCAATTGTTGACACCCCCCCAATTCAAAATTACGATACCTGAACTTCAAATCACACACGATGGTTTTATCTAATTATTCTATACTTATATAACTGTGTATCGCAATTTCGTTAATTTTGAATAAAACTGCTCGCGTGTCAAATAAATTAATAGGGTGTCAATAATAGTTGAGTGTTTTACCCTATTTACTTGTTTTCCGTTTGAGTTGAGTTGCCAGGAATGGGACTGGAACCACACAATAGATTTTTTAGTAGTTTAGTAAAAAGTGTTTGTTAAGTGTGATAACTCCACGCCACCGATTCAAAATGTATGGTTGAGGAGAAGAAGCGGGGCAAGAAACTCTTCAACACAATATATTTTTAATCAGTTTATTTAATACTAAATTGGGTTACATAATTTGGTTATTTTATGTTGTCGTATTGCCCTGAGCCATTAGCTCCGTTGCTAACAGAGGGCCAATTCAACTAAATGTAAATGGTTTTAATTGGATGACAATGACATGCCTATGGTCAGTCAATGGTGTTATTTTGGCACTTTTCAGGCAAATAACACAATTGTCGGACCATTGATATGTTATAGTTGACATTTAGTAGAATTGACCCGCAGGACCAGTGCTGTTATCGGTGTCATTATAATACGTGCAAAGGTACGTTCTGTGATTCGATCGTCTGCTCCTCAGGTTCCGCAACAAAACCATCCTGAGGTCGCACTTGAAGAGCCACTACGACGAGAAGGCATTCGCGTGCGACCAGTGCGACTTCAGCTGCAAGTACAGCGGAGGGCTCAAGGTAAAGTCGCTGGGCAAGGCTGAGTCGAGGTCATTATATAGGCTGGAAACAAGGAGAAAGTTAAAACCGTTTTGCCTATTTCGGGACTAAATAATTGTGTAAATTGTGTCCTAATGTAGTTATTGTATTTTTCATTTGAATTTTAATTTGGATTTCTTTGATTTTCAATTTTTCAATGATGAATGTAAGTTTTTAAGCTATTGTATAGCTTCTATCGCGGGCCTTGAGCGTGGAGACCGAATCCAAAAATTCCGTAACGAAAATAACCTAACACCCCCCACTCCGACCGGCACAGCGGTGATACTTTTGTTTTGGCATCTATCAATGAATAGCAGAACTTTTAAGCTATTGCATAGCTTCTATCGCGGGCCTTGAGCGCGGGGACCGAATCCAGAAATTCCGTAACGAAAAAACCTCACGCTCTCCCCACTCCGACGGGCACGGAGGTGTGGCTTAAAGGCCGTGCATTGTATAAAATAAAATAAAGTGAAGTAAAGTAAAGTAAGTCGAAGTCGAAGTCGAAAGTCGAAAGTCGAGTCGGAGTCGGAGTCGAGTCGAGTCGAGTCGAATCGAATCGAATCGAATCGAATCGAATCGAATCAAATGAAATGAAATAGTTAGACCAACCAAGACAGTCAACTTTATGCTATGCAATAGCTTTACCGCGGCAGTCCCCGAGTGCCACACGTCTTTTTTTTTTAAATATCGCGCTTGTCTCTTTAGTTCAGCAACTCGCCTCTAGGTGGTATTGGTTGTATCGGCGTTACTGCGCATTATAATTGCATAAGTTGATAAAAAAATGCTATGCATAAGCTTTACCGCGGCAGACCCCGAGTGATTCACGTCTTTTTTTGATATAATTAGCACAATCACCAGTCCTCCACCCTCTATATGTTGAACGCTTGGGCCGGCTCGACCGAAGTGATACCACGGCCTCACAGAAAACCAGCGTAAAGCAATGCATTGCGTTTCGTTGAGTGAGTGAGGTAACCGGCGGCCCCAATCCCCCTCCCCCTACTCCCACCTCAAAGGTCGGCAACGCAGTTGTGACTCTTGAGTTGCAGGTGTCCATGGGCGACGGACGTCAGTTACCATCAGGTGACCCGTCTGCTCGTTTGCCCCCTTTTTTACCATAAGAAAAAACGTGCAGGCATTCGATATCCCCCCCAGGAGCACAGGGCGCGGCGGCACTCCCCCCTGTCGTCCCGCTGCGCCCTCTGCCGGCGCGTGTTCTACGACGAGGCGCAGAGGGAGAGGCACGACTGCGCCCGCCGAGAGCGCCTCTGCCCCGTCTGCGGGGACCACCTCGCCCCCACCGCCAAGGTATTCTATCACCTCAAACTGATAGCGTGAAGCTCGACTGTATCACTGAACGACATACGAGGCGCAGAGGGAGAGGCACGACTGCGCCCGCCGAGAGCGCCTCTGCCCCGTCTGCGGGGACCACCTCGCCCCCACCGCCAAGGTATTCTATCACCTCAAACTGATAGCGTGAAGCTCGACTGTATCACTGAACGACATACGAGGCGCAGAGGGAGAGGCACGACTGCGCCCGCCGAGAGCGCCTCTGCCCCGTCTGCGGGGACCACCTCGCCCCCACCGCCAAGGTATTCTATCACCTCAAACTGATAGCGTGAAGCTCGACTGTATCACTGAACGACATACGAGGCGCAGAGGGAGAGGCACGACTGCGCCCGCCGAGAGCGCCTCTGCCCCGTCTGCGGGGACCACCTCGCCCCCACCGCCAAGGTATTCTATCACCTCAAACTGATAGCGTGAAGCTCGACTGTATCACTGAACGACATACGAGGCGCAGAGGGAGAGGCACGACTGCGCCCGCCGAGAGCGCCTCTGCCCCGTCTGCGGGGACCACCTCGCCCCCACCGCCAAGGTATTCTATCACCTCAAACTGATAGCGTGAAGCTCGACTGTATCACTGAACGACATACGAGGCGCAGAGGGAGAGGCACGACTGCGCCCGCCGAGAGCGCCTCTGCCCCGTCTGCGGGGACCACCTCGCCCCCACCGCCAAGGTATTCTATCACCTCAAACTGATAGCGTGAAGCTCGACTGTATCACTGAACGACATACGAGGCGCAGAGGGAGAGGCACGACTGCGCCCGCCGAGAGCGCCTCTGCCCCGTCTGCGGGGACCACCTCGCCCCCACCGCCAAGGTATTCTATCACCTCAAACTGATAGCGTGAAGCTCGACTGTATCACTGAACGACATACGAGGCGCAGAGGGAGAGGCACGACTGCGCCCGCCGAGAGCGCCTCTGCCCCGTCTGCGGGGACCACCTCGCCCCCACCGCCAAGGTATTCTATCACCTCAAACTGATAGCGTGAAGCTCGACTGTATCACTGAACGACATACGAGGCGCAGAGGGAGAGGCACGACTGCGCCCGCCGAGAGCGCCTCTGCCCCGTCTGCGGGGACCACCTCGCCCCCACCGCCAAGGTATTCTATCACCTCAAACTGATAGCGTGAAGCTCGACTGTATCACTGAACGACATACGAGGCGCAGAGGGAGAGGCACGACTGCGCCCGCCGAGAGCGCCTCTGCCCCGTCTGCGGGGACCACCTCGCCCCCACCGCCAAGGTATTCTATCACCTCAAACTGATAGCGTGAAGCTCGACTGTATCACTGAACGACATACGAGGCGCAGAGGGAGAGGCACGACTGCGCCCGCCGAGAGCGCCTCTGCCCCGTCTGCGGGGACCACCTCGCCCCCACCGCCAAGGTATTCTATCACCTCAAACTGATAGCGTGAAGCTCGACTGTATCACTGAACGACATACGAGGCGCAGAGGGAGAGGCACGACTGCGCCCGCCGAGAGCGCCTCTGCCCCGTCTGCGGGGACCACCTCGCCCCCACCGCCAAGGTATTCTATCACCTCAAACTGATAGCGTGAAGCTCGACTGTATCACTGAACGACATACGAGGCGCAGAGGGAGAGGCACGACTGCGCCCGCCGAGAGCGCCTCTGCCCCGTCTGCGGGGACCACCTCGCCCCCACCGCCAAGGTATTCTATCACCTCAAACTGATAGCGTGAAGCTCGACTGTATCACTGAACGACATACGAGGCGCAGAGGGAGAGGCACGACTGCGCCCGCCGAGAGCGCCTCTGCCCCGTCTGCGGGGACCACCTCGCCCCCACCGCCAAGGTATTCTATCACCTCAAACTGATAGCGTGAAGCTCGACTGTATCACTGAACGACATACGAGGCGCAGAGGGAGAGGCACGACTGCGCCCGCCGAGAGCGCCTCTGCCCCGTCTGCGGGGACCACCTCGCCCCCACCGCCAAGGTATTCTATCACCTCAAACTGATAGCGTGAAGCTCGACTGTATCACTGAACGACATACGAGGCGCAGAGGGAGAGGCACGACTGCGCCCGCCGAGAGCGCCTCTGCCCCGTCTGCGGGGACCACCTCGCCCCCACCGCCAAGGTATTCTATCACCTCAAACTGATAGCGTGAAGCTCGACTGTATCACTGAACGACATACGAGGCGCAGAGGGAGAGGCACGACTGCGCCCGCCGAGAGCGCCTCTGCCCCGTCTGCGGGGACCACCTCGCCCCCACCGCCAAGGTATTCTATCACCTCAAACTGATAGCGTGAAGCTCGACTGTATCACTGAACGACATACGAGGCGCAGAGGGAGAGGCACGACTGCGCCCGCCGAGAGCGCCTCTGCCCCGTCTGCGGGGACCACCTCGCCCCCACCGCCAAGGTATTCTATCACCTCAAACTGATAGCGTGAAGCTCGACTGTATCACTGAACGACATACGAGGCGCAGAGGGAGAGGCACGACTGCGCCCGCCGAGAGCGCCTCTGCCCCGTCTGCGGGGACCACCTCGCCCCCACCGCCAAGGTATTCTATCACCTCAAACTGATAGCGTGAAGCTCGACTGTATCACTGAACGACATACGAGGCGCAGAGGGAGAGGCACGACTGCGCCCGCCGAGAGCGCCTCTGCCCCGTCTGCGGGGACCACCTCGCCCCCACCGCCAAGGTATTCTATCACCTCAAACTGATAGCGTGAAGCTCGACTGTATCACTGAACGACATACGAGGCGCAGAGGGAGAGGCACGACTGCGCCCGCCGAGAGCGCCTCTGCCCCGTCTGCGGGGACCACCTCGCCCCCACCGCCAAGGTATTCTATCACCTCAAACTGATAGCGTGAAGCTCGACTGTATCACTGAACGACATACGAGGCGCAGAGGGAGAGGCACGACTGCGCCCGCCGAGAGCGCCTCTGCCCCGTCTGCGGGGACCACCTCGCCCCCACCGCCAAGGTATTCTATCACCTCAAACTGATAGCGTGAAGCTCGACTGTATCACTGAACGACATACGAGGCGCAGAGGGAGAGGCACGACTGCGCCCGCCGAGAGCGCCTCTGCCCCGTCTGCGGGGACCACCTCGCCCCCACCGCCAAGGTATTCTATCACCTCAAACTGATAGCGTGAAGCTCGACTGTATCACTGAACGACATACGAGGCGCAGAGGGAGAGGCACGACTGCGCCCGCCGAGAGCGCCTCTGCCCCGTCTGCGGGGACCACCTCGCCCCCACCGCCAAGGTATTCTATCACCTCAAACTGATAGCGTGAAGCTCGACTGTATCACTGAACGACATACGAGGCGCAGAGGGAGAGGCACGACTGCGCCCGCCGAGAGCGCCTCTGCCCCGTCTGCGGGGACCACCTCGCCCCCACCGCCAAGGTATTCTATCACCTCAAACTGATAGCGTGAAGCTCGACTGTATCACTGAACGACATACGAGGCGCAGAGGGAGAGGCACGACTGCGCCCGCCGAGAGCGCCTCTGCCCCGTCTGCGGGGACCACCTCGCCCCCACCGCCAAGGTATTCTATCACCTCAAACTGATAGCGTGAAGCTCGACTGTATCACTGAACGACATACGAGGCGCAGAGGGAGAGGCACGACTGCGCCCGCCGAGAGCGCCTCTGCCCCGTCTGCGGGGACCACCTCGCCCCCACCGCCAAGGTATTCTATCACCTCAAACTGATAGCGTGAAGCTCGACTGTATCACTGAACGACATACGAGGCGCAGAGGGAGAGGCACGACTGCGCCCGCCGAGAGCGCCTCTGCCCCGTCTGCGGGGACCACCTCGCCCCCACCGCCAAGGTATTCTATCACCTCAAACTGATAGCGTGAAGCTCGACTGTATCACTGAACGACATACGAGGCGCAGAGGGAGAGGCACGACTGCGCCCGCCGAGAGCGCCTCTGCCCCGTCTGCGGGGACCACCTCGCCCCCACCGCCAAGGTATTCTATCACCTCAAACTGATAGCGTGAAGCTCGACTGTATCACTGAACGACATACGAGGCGCAGAGGGAGAGGCACGACTGCGCCCGCCGAGAGCGCCTCTGCCCCGTCTGCGGGGACCACCTCGCCCCCACCGCCAAGGTATTCTATCACCTCAAACTGATAGCGTGAAGCTCGACTGTATCACTGAACGACATACGAGGCGCAGAGGGAGAGGCACGACTGCGCCCGCCGAGAGCGCCTCTGCCCCGTCTGCGGGGACCACCTCGCCCCCACCGCCAAGGTATTCTATCACCTCAAACTGATAGCGTGAAGCTCGACTGTATCACTGAACGACATACGAGGCGCAGAGGGAGAGGCACGACTGCGCCCGCCGAGAGCGCCTCTGCCCCGTCTGCGGGGACCACCTCGCCCCCACCGCCAAGGTATTCTATCACCTCAAACTGATAGCGTGAAGCTCGACTGTATCACTGAACGACATACGAGGCGCAGAGGGAGAGGCACGACTGCGCCCGCCGAGAGCGCCTCTGCCCCGTCTGCGGGGACCACCTCGCCCCCACCGCCAAGGTATTCTATCACCTCAAACTGATAGCGTGAAGCTCGACTGTATCACTGAACGACATACGAGGCGCAGAGGGAGAGGCACGACTGCGCCCGCCGAGAGCGCCTCTGCCCCGTCTGCGGGGACCACCTCGCCCCCACCGCCAAGGTATTCTATCACCTCAAACTGATAGCGTGAAGCTCGACTGTATCACTGAACGACATACGAGGCGCAGAGGGAGAGGCACGACTGCGCCCGCCGAGAGCGCCTCTGCCCCGTCTGCGGGGACCACCTCGCCCCCACCGCCAAGGTATTCTATCACCTCAAACTGATAGCGTGAAGCTCGACTGTATCACTGAACGACATACGAGGCGCAGAGGGAGAGGCACGACTGCGCCCGCCGAGAGCGCCTCTGCCCCGTCTGCGGGGACCACCTCGCCCCCACCGCCAAGGTATTCTATCACCTCAAACTGATAGCGTGAAGCTCGACTGTATCACTGAACGACATACGAGGCGCAGAGGGAGAGGCACGACTGCGCCCGCCGAGAGCGCCTCTGCCCCGTCTGCGGGGACCACCTCGCCCCCACCGCCAAGGTATTCTATCACCTCAAACTGATAGCGTGAAGCTCGACTGTATCACTGAACGACATACGAGGCGCAGAGGGAGAGGCACGACTGCGCCCGCCGAGAGCGCCTCTGCCCCGTCTGCGGGGACCACCTCGCCCCCACCGCCAAGGTATTCTATCACCTCAAACTGATAGCGTGAAGCTCGACTGTATCACTGAACGACATACGAGGCGCAGAGGGAGAGGCACGACTGCGCCCGCCGAGAGCGCCTCTGCCCCGTCTGCGGGGACCACCTCGCCCCCACCGCCAAGGTATTCTATCACCTCAAACTGATAGCGTGAAGCTCGACTGTATCACTGAACGACATACGAGGCGCAGAGGGAGAGGCACGACTGCGCCCGCCGAGAGCGCCTCTGCCCCGTCTGCGGGGACCACCTCGCCCCCACCGCCAAGGTATTCTATCACCTCAAACTGATAGCGTGAAGCTCGACTGTATCACTGAACGACATACGAGGCGCAGAGGGAGAGGCACGACTGCGCCCGCCGAGAGCGCCTCTGCCCCGTCTGCGGGGACCACCTCGCCCCCACCGCCAAGGTATTCTATCACCTCAAACTGATAGCGTGAAGCTCGACTGTATCACTGAACGACATACGAGGCGCAGAGGGAGAGGCACGACTGCGCCCGCCGAGAGCGCCTCTGCCCCGTCTGCGGGGACCACCTCGCCCCCACCGCCAAGGTATTCTATCACCTCAAACTGATAGCGTGAAGCTCGACTGTATCACTGAACGACATACGAGGCGCAGAGGGAGAGGCACGACTGCGCCCGCCGAGAGCGCCTCTGCCCCGTCTGCGGGGACCACCTCGCCCCCACCGCCAAGGTATTCTATCACCTCAAACTGATAGCGTGAAGCTCGACTGTATCACTGAACGACATACGAGGCGCAGAGGGAGAGGCACGACTGCGCCCGCCGAGAGCGCCTCTGCCCCGTCTGCGGGGACCACCTCGCCCCCACCGCCAAGGTATTCTATCACCTCAAACTGATAGCGTGAAGCTCGACTGTATCACTGAACGACATACGAGGCGCAGAGGGAGAGGCACGACTGCGCCCGCCGAGAGCGCCTCTGCCCCGTCTGCGGGGACCACCTCGCCCCCACCGCCAAGGTATTCTATCACCTCAAACTGATAGCGTGAAGCTCGACTGTATCACTGAACGACATACGAGGCGCAGAGGGAGAGGCACGACTGCGCCCGCCGAGAGCGCCTCTGCCCCGTCTGCGGGGACCACCTCGCCCCCACCGCCAAGGTATTCTATCACCTCAAACTGATAGCGTGAAGCTCGACTGTATCACTGAACGACATACGAGGCGCAGAGGGAGAGGCACGACTGCGCCCGCCGAGAGCGCCTCTGCCCCGTCTGCGGGGACCACCTCGCCCCCACCGCCAAGGTATTCTATCACCTCAAACTGATAGCGTGAAGCTCGACTGTATCACTGAACGACATACGAGGCGCAGAGGGAGAGGCACGACTGCGCCCGCCGAGAGCGCCTCTGCCCCGTCTGCGGGGACCACCTCGCCCCCACCGCCAAGGTATTCTATCACCTCAAACTGATAGCGTGAAGCTCGACTGTATCACTGAACGACATACGAGGCGCAGAGGGAGAGGCACGACTGCGCCCGCCGAGAGCGCCTCTGCCCCGTCTGCGGGGACCACCTCGCCCCCACCGCCAAGGTATTCTATCACCTCAAACTGATAGCGTGAAGCTCGACTGTATCACTGAACGACATACGAGGCGCAGAGGGAGAGGCACGACTGCGCCCGCCGAGAGCGCCTCTGCCCCGTCTGCGGGGACCACCTCGCCCCCACCGCCAAGGTATTCTATCACCTCAAACTGATAGCGTGAAGCTCGACTGTATCACTGAACGACATACGAGGCGCAGAGGGAGAGGCACGACTGCGCCCGCCGAGAGCGCCTCTGCCCCGTCTGCGGGGACCACCTCGCCCCCACCGCCAAGGTATTCTATCACCTCAAACTGATAGCGTGAAGCTCGACTGTATCACTGAACGACATACGAGGCGCAGAGGGAGAGGCACGACTGCGCCCGCCGAGAGCGCCTCTGCCCCGTCTGCGGGGACCACCTCGCCCCCACCGCCAAGGTATTCTATCACCTCAAACTGATAGCGTGAAGCTCGACTGTATCACTGAACGACATACGAGGCGCAGAGGGAGAGGCACGACTGCGCCCGCCGAGAGCGCCTCTGCCCCGTCTGCGGGGACCACCTCGCCCCCACCGCCAAGGTATTCTATCACCTCAAACTGATAGCGTGAAGCTCGACTGTATCACTGAACGACATACGAGGCGCAGAGGGAGAGGCACGACTGCGCCCGCCGAGAGCGCCTCTGCCCCGTCTGCGGGGACCACCTCGCCCCCACCGCCAAGGTATTCTATCACCTCAAACTGATAGCGTGAAGCTCGACTGTATCACTGAACGACATACGAGGCGCAGAGGGAGAGGCACGACTGCGCCCGCCGAGAGCGCCTCTGCCCCGTCTGCGGGGACCACCTCGCCCCCACCGCCAAGGTATTCTATCACCTCAAACTGATAGCGTGAAGCTCGACTGTATCACTGAACGACATACGAGGCGCAGAGGGAGAGGCACGACTGCGCCCGCCGAGAGCGCCTCTGCCCCGTCTGCGGGGACCACCTCGCCCCCACCGCCAAGGTATTCTATCACCTCAAACTGATAGCGTGAAGCTCGACTGTATCACTGAACGACATACGAGGCGCAGAGGGAGAGGCACGACTGCGCCCGCCGAGAGCGCCTCTGCCCCGTCTGCGGGGACCACCTCGCCCCCACCGCCAAGGTATTCTATCACCTCAAACTGATAGCGTGAAGCTCGACTGTATCACTGAACGACATACGAGGCGCAGAGGGAGAGGCACGACTGCGCCCGCCGAGAGCGCCTCTGCCCCGTCTGCGGGGACCACCTCGCCCCCACCGCCAAGGTATTCTATCACCTCAAACTGATAGCGTGAAGCTCGACTGTATCACTGAACGACATACGAGGCGCAGAGGGAGAGGCACGACTGCGCCCGCCGAGAGCGCCTCTGCCCCGTCTGCGGGGACCACCTCGCCCCCACCGCCAAGGTATTCTATCACCTCAAACTGATAGCGTGAAGCTCGACTGTATCACTGAACGACATACGAGGCGCAGAGGGAGAGGCACGACTGCGCCCGCCGAGAGCGCCTCTGCCCCGTCTGCGGGGACCACCTCGCCCCCACCGCCAAGGTATTCTATCACCTCAAACTGATAGCGTGAAGCTCGACTGTATCACTGAACGACATACGAGGCGCAGAGGGAGAGGCACGACTGCGCCCGCCGAGAGCGCCTCTGCCCCGTCTGCGGGGACCACCTCGCCCCCACCGCCAAGGTATTCTATCACCTCAAACTGATAGCGTGAAGCTCGACTGTATCACTGAACGACATACGAGGCGCAGAGGGAGAGGCACGACTGCGCCCGCCGAGAGCGCCTCTGCCCCGTCTGCGGGGACCACCTCGCCCCCACCGCCAAGGTATTCTATCACCTCAAACTGATAGCGTGAAGCTCGACTGTATCACTGAACGACATACGAGGCGCAGAGGGAGAGGCACGACTGCGCCCGCCGAGAGCGCCTCTGCCCCGTCTGCGGGGACCACCTCGCCCCCACCGCCAAGGTATTCTATCACCTCAAACTGATAGCGTGAAGCTCGACTGTATCACTGAACGACATACGAGGCGCAGAGGGAGAGGCACGACTGCGCCCGCCGAGAGCGCCTCTGCCCCGTCTGCGGGGACCACCTCGCCCCCACCGCCAAGGTATTCTATCACCTCAAACTGATAGCGTGAAGCTCGACTGTATCACTGAACGACATACGAGGCGCAGAGGGAGAGGCACGACTGCGCCCGCCGAGAGCGCCTCTGCCCCGTCTGCGGGGACCACCTCGCCCCCACCGCCAAGGTATTCTATCACCTCAAACTGATAGCGTGAAGCTCGACTGTATCACTGAACGACATACGAGGCGCAGAGGGAGAGGCACGACTGCGCCCGCCGAGAGCGCCTCTGCCCCGTCTGCGGGGACCACCTCGCCCCCACCGCCAAGGTATTCTATCACCTCAAACTGATAGCGTGAAGCTCGACTGTATCACTGAACGACATACGAGGCGCAGAGGGAGAGGCACGACTGCGCCCGCCGAGAGCGCCTCTGCCCCGTCTGCGGGGACCACCTCGCCCCCACCGCCAAGGTATTCTATCACCTCAAACTGATAGCGTGAAGCTCGACTGTATCACTGAACGACATACGAGGCGCAGAGGGAGAGGCACGACTGCGCCCGCCGAGAGCGCCTCTGCCCCGTCTGCGGGGACCACCTCGCCCCCACCGCCAAGGTATTCTATCACCTCAAACTGATAGCGTGAAGCTCGACTGTATCACTGAACGACATACGAGGCGCAGAGGGAGAGGCACGACTGCGCCCGCCGAGAGCGCCTCTGCCCCGTCTGCGGGGACCACCTCGCCCCCACCGCCAAGGTATTCTATCACCTCAAACTGATAGCGTGAAGCTCGACTGTATCACTGAACGACATACGAGGCGCAGAGGGAGAGGCACGACTGCGCCCGCCGAGAGCGCCTCTGCCCCGTCTGCGGGGACCACCTCGCCCCCACCGCCAAGGTATTCTATCACCTCAAACTGATAGCGTGAAGCTCGACTGTATCACTGAACGACATACGAGGCGCAGAGGGAGAGGCACGACTGCGCCCGCCGAGAGCGCCTCTGCCCCGTCTGCGGGGACCACCTCGCCCCCACCGCCAAGGTATTCTATCACCTCAAACTGATAGCGTGAAGCTCGACTGTATCACTGAACGACATACGAGGCGCAGAGGGAGAGGCACGACTGCGCCCGCCGAGAGCGCCTCTGCCCCGTCTGCGGGGACCACCTCGCCCCCACCGCCAAGGTATTCTATCACCTCAAACTGATAGCGTGAAGCTCGACTGTATCACTGAACGACATACGAGGCGCAGAGGGAGAGGCACGACTGCGCCCGCCGAGAGCGCCTCTGCCCCGTCTGCGGGGACCACCTCGCCCCCACCGCCAAGGTATTCTATCACCTCAAACTGATAGCGTGAAGCTCGACTGTATCACTGAACGACATACGAGGCGCAGAGGGAGAGGCACGACTGCGCCCGCCGAGAGCGCCTCTGCCCCGTCTGCGGGGACCACCTCGCCCCCACCGCCAAGGTATTCTATCACCTCAAACTGATAGCGTGAAGCTCGACTGTATCACTGAACGACATACGAGGCGCAGAGGGAGAGGCACGACTGCGCCCGCCGAGAGCGCCTCTGCCCCGTCTGCGGGGACCACCTCGCCCCCACCGCCAAGGTATTCTATCACCTCAAACTGATAGCGTGAAGCTCGACTGTATCACTGAACGACATACGAGGCGCAGAGGGAGAGGCACGACTGCGCCCGCCGAGAGCGCCTCTGCCCCGTCTGCGGGGACCACCTCGCCCCCACCGCCAAGGTATTCTATCACCTCAAACTGATAGCGTGAAGCTCGACTGTATCACTGAACGACATACGAGGCGCAGAGGGAGAGGCACGACTGCGCCCGCCGAGAGCGCCTCTGCCCCGTCTGCGGGGACCACCTCGCCCCCACCGCCAAGGTATTCTATCACCTCAAACTGATAGCGTGAAGCTCGACTGTATCACTGAACGACATACGAGGCGCAGAGGGAGAGGCACGACTGCGCCCGCCGAGAGCGCCTCTGCCCCGTCTGCGGGGACCACCTCGCCCCCACCGCCAAGGTATTCTATCACCTCAAACTGATAGCGTGAAGCTCGACTGTATCACTGAACGACATACGAGGCGCAGAGGGAGAGGCACGACTGCGCCCGCCGAGAGCGCCTCTGCCCCGTCTGCGGGGACCACCTCGCCCCCACCGCCAAGGTATTCTATCACCTCAAACTGATAGCGTGAAGCTCGACTGTATCACTGAACGACATACGAGGCGCAGAGGGAGAGGCACGACTGCGCCCGCCGAGAGCGCCTCTGCCCCGTCTGCGGGGACCACCTCGCCCCCACCGCCAAGGTATTCTATCACCTCAAACTGATAGCGTGAAGCTCGACTGTATCACTGAACGACATACGAGGCGCAGAGGGAGAGGCACGACTGCGCCCGCCGAGAGCGCCTCTGCCCCGTCTGCGGGGACCACCTCGCCCCCACCGCCAAGGTATTCTATCACCTCAAACTGATAGCGTGAAGCTCGACTGTATCACTGAACGACATACGAGGCGCAGAGGGAGAGGCACGACTGCGCCCGCCGAGAGCGCCTCTGCCCCGTCTGCGGGGACCACCTCGCCCCCACCGCCAAGGTATTCTATCACCTCAAACTGATAGCGTGAAGCTCGACTGTATCACTGAACGACATACGAGGCGCAGAGGGAGAGGCACGACTGCGCCCGCCGAGAGCGCCTCTGCCCCGTCTGCGGGGACCACCTCGCCCCCACCGCCAAGGTATTCTATCACCTCAAACTGATAGCGTGAAGCTCGACTGTATCACTGAACGACATACGAGGCGCAGAGGGAGAGGCACGACTGCGCCCGCCGAGAGCGCCTCTGCCCCGTCTGCGGGGACCACCTCGCCCCCACCGCCAAGGTATTCTATCACCTCAAACTGATAGCGTGAAGCTCGACTGTATCACTGAACGACATACGAGGCGCAGAGGGAGAGGCACGACTGCGCCCGCCGAGAGCGCCTCTGCCCCGTCTGCGGGGACCACCTCGCCCCCACCGCCAAGGTATTCTATCACCTCAAACTGATAGCGTGAAGCTCGACTGTATCACTGAACGACATACGAGGCGCAGAGGGAGAGGCACGACTGCGCCCGCCGAGAGCGCCTCTGCCCCGTCTGCGGGGACCACCTCGCCCCCACCGCCAAGGTATTCTATCACCTCAAACTGATAGCGTGAAGCTCGACTGTATCACTGAACGACATACGAGGCGCAGAGGGAGAGGCACGACTGCGCCCGCCGAGAGCGCCTCTGCCCCGTCTGCGGGGACCACCTCGCCCCCACCGCCAAGGTATTCTATCACCTCAAACTGATAGCGTGAAGCTCGACTGTATCACTGAACGACATACGAGGCGCAGAGGGAGAGGCACGACTGCGCCCGCCGAGAGCGCCTCTGCCCCGTCTGCGGGGACCACCTCGCCCCCACCGCCAAGGTATTCTATCACCTCAAACTGATAGCGTGAAGCTCGACTGTATCACTGAACGACATACGAGGCGCAGAGGGAGAGGCACGACTGCGCCCGCCGAGAGCGCCTCTGCCCCGCCTGCGGGGACCACCTCGCCCCCACCGCCAAGGTATTCTATCACCTCAAACTGATAGCGTGAAGCTCGACTGTATCACTGAACGACATACGAGGCGCAGAGGGAGAGGCACGACTGCGCCCGCCGAGAGCGCCTCTGCCCCGTCTGCGGGGACCACCTCGCCCCCACCGCCAAGGTATTCTATCACCTCAAACTGATAGCGTGAAGCTCGACTGTATCACTGAACGACATACGAGGCGCAGAGGGAGAGGCACGACTGCGCCCGCCGAGAGCGCCTCTGCCCCGTCTGCGGGGACCACCTCGCCCCCACCGCCAAGGTATTCTATCACCTCAAACTGATAGCGTGAAGCTCGACTGTATCACTGAACGACATACGAGGCGCAGAGGGAGAGGCACGACTGCGCCCGCCGAGAGCGCCTCTGCCCCGTCTGCGGGGACCACCTCGCCCCCACCGCCAAGGTATTCTATCACCTCAAACTGATAGCGTGAAGCTCGACTGTATCACTGAACGACATACGAGGCGCAGAGGGAGAGGCACGACTGCGCCCGCCGAGAGCGCCTCTGCCCCGTCTGCGGGGACCACCTCGCCCCCACCGCCAAGGTATTCTATCACCTCAAACTGATAGCGTGAAGCTCGACTGTATCACTGAACGACATACGAGGCGCAGAGGGAGAGGCACGACTGCGCCCGCCGAGAGCGCCTCTGCCCCGTCTGCGGGGACCACCTCGCCCCCACCGCCAAGGTATTCTATCACCTCAAACTGATAGCGTGAAGCTCGACTGTATCACTGAACGACATACGAGGCGCAGAGGGAGAGGCACGACTGCGCCCGCCGAGAGCGCCTCTGCCCCGTCTGCGGGGACCACCTCGCCCCCACCGCCAAGGTATTCTATCACCTCAAACTGATAGCGTGAAGCTCGACTGTATCACTGAACGACATACGAGGCGCAGAGGGAGAGGCACGACTGCGCCCGCCGAGAGCGCCTCTGCCCCGTCTGCGGGGACCACCTCGCCCCCACCGCCAAGGTATTCTATCACCTCAAACTGATAGCGTGAAGCTCGACTGTATCACTGAACGACATACGAGGCGCAGAGGGAGAGGCACGACTGCGCCCGCCGAGAGCGCCTCTGCCCCGTCTGCGGGGACCACCTCGCCCCCACCGCCAAGGTATTCTATCACCTCAAACTGATAGCGTGAAGCTCGACTGTATCACTGAACGACATACGAGGCGCAGAGGGAGAGGCACGACTGCGCCCGCCGAGAGCGCCTCTGCCCCGTCTGCGGGGACCACCTCGCCCCCACCGCCAAGGTATTCTATCACCTCAAACTGATAGCGTGAAGCTCGACTGTATCACTGAACGACATACGAGGCGCAGAGGGAGAGGCACGACTGCGCCCGCCGAGAGCGCCTCTGCCCCGTCTGCGGGGACCACCTCGCCCCCACCGCCAAGGTATTCTATCACCTCAAACTGATAGCGTGAAGCTCGACTGTATCACTGAACGACATACGAGGCGCAGAGGGAGAGGCACGACTGCGCCCGCCGAGAGCGCCTCTGCCCCGTCTGCGGGGACCACCTCGCCCCCACCGCCAAGGTATTCTATCACCTCAAACTGATAGCGTGAAGCTCGACTGTATCACTGAACGACATACGAGGCGCAGAGGGAGAGGCACGACTGCGCCCGCCGAGAGCGCCTCTGCCCCGTCTGCGGGGACCACCTCGCCCCCACCGCCAAGGTATTCTATCACCTCAAACTGATAGCGTGAAGCTCGACTGTATCACTGAACGACATACGAGGCGCAGAGGGAGAGGCACGACTGCGCCCGCCGAGAGCGCCTCTGCCCCGTCTGCGGGGACCACCTCGCCCCCACCGCCAAGGTATTCTATCACCTCAAACTGATAGCGTGAAGCTCGACTGTATCACTGAACGACATACGAGGCGCAGAGGGAGAGGCACGACTGCGCCCGCCGAGAGCGCCTCTGCCCCGTCTGCGGGGACCACCTCGCCCCCACCGCCAAGGTATTCTATCACCTCAAACTGATAGCGTGAAGCTCGACTGTATCACTGAACGACATACGAGGCGCAGAGGGAGAGGCACGACTGCGCCCGCCGAGAGCGCCTCTGCCCCGTCTGCGGGGACCACCTCGCCCCCACCGCCAAGGTATTCTATCACCTCAAACTGATAGCGTGAAGCTCGACTGTATCACTGAACGACATACGAGGCGCAGAGGGAGAGGCACGACTGCGCCCGCCGAGAGCGCCTCTGCCCCGTCTGCGGGGACCACCTCGCCCCCACCGCCAAGGTATTCTATCACCTCAAACTGATAGCGTGAAGCTCGACTGTATCACTGAACGACATACGAGGCGCAGAGGGAGAGGCACGACTGCGCCCGCCGAGAGCGCCTCTGCCCCGTCTGCGGGGACCACCTCGCCCCCACCGCCAAGGTATTCTATCACCTCAAACTGATAGCGTGAAGCTCGACTGTATCACTGAACGACATACGAGGCGCAGAGGGAGAGGCACGACTGCGCCCGCCGAGAGCGCCTCTGCCCCGTCTGCGGGGACCACCTCGCCCCCACCGCCAAGGTATTCTATCACCTCAAACTGATAGCGTGAAGCTCGACTGTATCACTGAACGACATACGAGGCGCAGAGGGAGAGGCACGACTGCGCCCGCCGAGAGCGCCTCTGCCCCGTCTGCGGGGACCACCTCGCCCCCACCGCCAAGGTATTCTATCACCTCAAACTGATAGCGTGAAGCTCGACTGTATCACTGAACGACATACGAGGCGCAGAGGGAGAGGCACGACTGCGCCCGCCGAGAGCGCCTCTGCCCCGTCTGCGGGGACCACCTCGCCCCCACCGCCAAGGTATTCTATCACCTCAAACTGATAGCGTGAAGCTCGACTGTATCACTGAACGACATACGAGGCGCAGAGGGAGAGGCACGACTGCGCCCGCCGAGAGCGCCTCTGCCCCGTCTGCGGGGACCACCTCGCCCCCACCGCCAAGGTATTCTATCACCTCAAACTGATAGCGTGAAGCTCGACTGTATCACTGAACGACATACGAGGCGCAGAGGGAGAGGCACGACTGCGCCCGCCGAGAGCGCCTCTGCCCCGTCTGCGGGGACCACCTCGCCCCCACCGCCAAGGTATTCTATCACCTCAAACTGATAGCGTGAAGCTCGACTGTATCACTGAACGACATACGAGGCGCAGAGGGAGAGGCACGACTGCGCCCGCCGAGAGCGCCTCTGCCCCGTCTGCGGGGACCACCTCGCCCCCACCGCCAAGGTATTCTATCACCTCAAACTGATAGCGTGAAGCTCGACTGTATCACTGAACGACATACGAGGCGCAGAGGGAGAGGCACGACTGCGCCCGCCGAGAGCGCCTCTGCCCCGTCTGCGGGGACCACCTCGCCCCCACCGCCAAGGTATTCTATCACCTCAAACTGATAGCGTGAAGCTCGACTGTATCACTGAACGACATACGAGGCGCAGAGGGAGAGGCACGACTGCGCCCGCCGAGAGCGCCTCTGCCCCGTCTGCGGGGACCACCTCGCCCCCACCGCCAAGGTATTCTATCACCTCAAACTGATAGCGTGAAGCTCGACTGTATCACTGAACGACATACGAGGCGCAGAGGGAGAGGCACGACTGCGCCCGCCGAGAGCGCCTCTGCCCCGTCTGCGGGGACCACCTCGCCCCCACCGCCAAGGTATTCTATCACCTCAAACTGATAGCGTGAAGCTCGACTGTATCACTGAACGACATACGAGGCGCAGAGGGAGAGGCACGACTGCGCCCGCCGAGAGCGCCTCTGCCCCGTCTGCGGGGACCACCTCGCCCCCACCGCCAAGGTATTCTATCACCTCAAACTGATAGCGTGAAGCTCGACTGTATCACTGAACGACATACGAGGCGCAGAGGGAGAGGCACGACTGCGCCCGCCGAGAGCGCCTCTGCCCCGTCTGCGGGGACCACCTCGCCCCCACCGCCAAGGTATTCTATCACCTCAAACTGATAGCGTGAAGCTCGACTGTATCACTGAACGACATACGAGGCGCAGAGGGAGAGGCACGACTGCGCCCGCCGAGAGCGCCTCTGCCCCGTCTGCGGGGACCACCTCGCCCCCACCGCCAAGGTATTCTATCACCTCAAACTGATAGCGTGAAGCTCGACTGTATCACTGAACGACATACGAGGCGCAGAGGGAGAGGCACGACTGCGCCCGCCGAGAGCGCCTCTGCCCCGTCTGCGGGGACCACCTCGCCCCCACCGCCAAGGTATTCTATCACCTCAAACTGATAGCGTGAAGCTCGACTGTATCACTGAACGACATACGAGGCGCAGAGGGAGAGGCACGACTGCGCCCGCCGAGAGCGAGCCCCTAATTTGTTCATTTCTATTAAACCTTACACCGCGTAAGCGGAAGTACAAATGAAAAGATTTAAAATAAGTTTAATGTAGAGTCGATTGTTGACACCCCAACAGCTTTATTTAAAATACACATTTAGATATTTTAGAATATTTAAATAAATAAATACAATTGTGTGTCGTTCAAAACTATCGACACTCCACTTAACCCGACCCATTAAGGTGTCAATTAATGGGTCGGGTTAAGTGGAGTGTCGATAGTCGGGTGTCTTACCCTAATCAGAATAGAGCCATAACTGTTCCAGTGGAGCGAGCACATGGCGCGTCACTCGGCCGAGGCGCGCTTCCGCTGCAACCTCTGCGAGGCGTCCTTCCGCACGAGGGGCGCCTTGAAGGTGCACCGCGACCGGCACGAGGGCCGCCGCTCCAAGCACTGCGAGTTCTGCCCTCGAAGCTTCTACAGCGGCTCCGTGCTCATCAAGCACCGCAGGACGCACACAGGTCGGTCGCAATGCCTGCTCTCCGACACAAGATGCTTTACAAATAACATTACAGTGAACATTTATAGAGGACACAAAAAATACTTTTAAAAACAAACGGCTGAGCGGTTTTTTTTATATTTAAAATTTCTTTTTTTTTAGATAACAATTATTTATTTAGATTTTCTTGAACCATAGCTTAGAAGCCATAGCCCTTAAATAATTTGATTGTTTTTTAGTAGGTATTTGCTGTTATAGCCGCACCCGAAATATTATTATATAATATCATTCACTGGCGGACTAAGGTAGGGTCGGTCCGCCCCGGGCCTCTGGTCCTGGGAGGCCTCCAAATTTAGCGAAAAGTTATCTTAATCGAATCCTAACCAAGGATAAAAGGCAGTTGGGTGTTGGTTAGAGGCATCATAGATACCAAAACGATTAAAGCTACGTTAAATTTGGAGGAGGGGCTGCGGGGCCTCCAAATCCAAAAGTTCTTCGACCGGAGGGCCTCATTCAGTTTTTCCGCCCTGGGCCTCTGACAGGCTTAGTCCGCCACTGGCGTCATTTGTGAAAGTTTAAAATGTCGTACTATACTATCACGGTTCATTAGATACAGACTGGTGACAGACGGACACGGACAGCGGAGTCTTTGACCGTCAATAACTAAATCGGTTCAGCCGTTACCAGCTAGGGAGCTACCAGCGAACAGATACACACGTCAAACTTATAGCACCCCTCTGTTTGTATTGGTTAACCCCATGTTGACTTTAATTTTAATGTTTATGATAGGAGAGAAGCCGTACGTGTGCTCGGAGTGCGGCAAAGGGTTCACGGGCAACCACAACCTCAAGGTGCACATGCGAGTGCACGGACAGAACCTCGTCGTCAAGAGACCAGCCACCAACAAGCCACCGCAGACGATATAACTTACACACACAGACGTATTGCTAGGGCCCTTTCTACCGAGTTACGTAGCTACAACAGGTATTTGACCATATCGAAATTATCATTAATTTAAAAGGTTATCCCAAAACATCTCTAAAAATGTATTTCGATTTTCATTTTACAATTAGTGTAAAACACCCAACACCCCAGTAATGAATTGACACCCCAACAGTTTTAGTCAAAATTAACGAAATTACGATACATAATTATTATATTATTTAGAATAATGAAATAAACACGGTGTTTTTATCTAATTATTCTGAATATAATTGGTAATTTCGTTAATTTTGAATAAATCTGTTGGAGTGTCAATTAATTGGTCCGGTGAACTAGTGTCAATAATTGGGTGTTTTACCCTTTATCAATTTTTAAAATAATGAAACAAGAAAAAAGTGTTGCAACTGAGTACTAATAGTAGATTGTGTCTCATAAGGGAGCAAAACGATATTTTTACGGCGAGGGCGTTTCTTTAAATCACGAACATAGTGAATGTTGATTCTAATGTAGAATCATGAACGAAGTGAGGGGTTTAAAGTACGTAGCCCAAGGTAAAAATAATTTTGCGACCGAATGATACACTGCTTTTCTATGAGAAAAAAATATTGATGGCATTGTTTGCTTCTTTTTTCAATATTTTCCGGTGTTTAACTATCACTGCTACTTGAATTCAGTTTAAAATATAAAAGACACAAACAATTTGATGTTGGAATTCGAAAATTTGGCGTAAAATAAAATGTAAATTGTGAAAAATAACTACGAGAGCGCGCATTGCCACAGCAATTTTTCTGACAGTGTGGCACGACCATCGAACGCTATTCAGCCTTGTCAACCTAATGCGGCGAAAAATGGAACTAATGTTTTGTTATAGTACTTAAGCTACAGTGGCGCCAACCTAAAATGCAAACTTATTTTGCTAATCTCTTTGGCTAAGAATGTTGACGAATATTTTTAATTCTAAATTCAAAACACTTTTATTCGCACTTATAAAAACCCTATCAGAAAAGACTTACTTTGCTCCCTTTTTTTGAGGACCAAAACGTCACTTTTCGAATAGAAGGTATGAAAAAATGATGGCGTCAGTACTCCGTATTCAGTACATTTTCTATAGTAAATTTTCGTTTTGACAGATCATAAGAAGTAACTCATTTGACTAGACAGGACAATACCCTATTAATTAAAATAATTGGGATTTATTCTGAGAGTATCTAAAGACTTCAAAAGGCCTGCTACACTGGTCTTACTTTATAACAGCTTTGTGCGATCTATCCTTGAATATGCTTCAACGGTCTGGAATCCGCAATATGAAATATATATTAATACTATAGAAAGAATACAAAATAAGTTTATAAAGCATCTGAAATACAGATATCCCTACTATTCATTAGAAGGTGTCGTTTCTCTCCATAAACGCCGAATCATTAGAGATCAAGTATTTTTGTTTAAAATTATTAGAAATTCCGTAGATTGTCCCTACTTACTCCATAATATCTCTTTGCGTTGCCCTAGGGTAAATACTCGAAATAAGTCAGTTTTTGCAGTACCACCTTATAAAACAAATTATATTATGTCCAACGCCTACATTCCTAGAGCCTTTAATGTGCATAACAAATTATTCTATGAATCTGATGTATTTCATTCACCTCTATCAAAATTTTTAAACGAAATCTCTCTTAAAATTGTAGTTTCAGTTCCAGTATTACTTTTTGTTTTTTAACTTTGTTTGTATAGTACCTACTTATATATAAATATTTCTGTTCACTCTTTGTATTGTATAATAGTGGAAACTTTACTGGTTCTATTCATTATTATTTATGTTAGATTAATTTGTGGTATTATAACTGTTTGTTTCCCGAATAAACAATAAATAAATAAATATTCGGGTAATACGATTATGTAAAAGGAAATTTTAATTAGTCGCATTTTATTGTATTAAAAGCGCTGTCATTCAATGTTTTGTGGTACAGGGACGCGAGATTGTAAACGTCATCTACCATTCTGAAGTAGACCCGTCATACTCAAATCCTACTACGAGTAATATTATAAACGCGAAAGTATATGTTTGTTGCCCTTTCACGCAAAAACTACTGAACGGATTTTGATGAAACCTTAGTGATTATTGGTCATACATCAGAATAGCACATCGACTATATTTTATCTCCGTATTCCCACGGGGACCGCGGTGAAAACGCGGGCAGCTATTAGTATAAAATAAATTTGTTTGGAAACCCCTCAATGATTTACATAACTAATAGCTTCTCTTGAAAGGGACTTTTGCCGCTCTTTGCGACAGCGAAGTTTTGTGTAAGGGCTAAATGACGTTCCGGCGGATTACAAAACTGTAATGTAATCTTTATTGCGCCTGGTCTGAGTGTATTCGTATTGTAAATAATTATAATATTTTTGAACCACTCATGCTTCTGCGTGGATCATCATTAATGGTGGTTACTCGAGTCAATCGCCGACAAAATGGCCAGCAATATTGTCATTGTGACGACAACCCGCTACAAAGTCATTTATTATCACTCTGTACATTCATACAAAATAATATTGTTTCTTATAAGCGGCAAAAAGAATAAAAAAAAACTGTTTGTTAGTTGTCCTAGACGCAGATTTTAAAGAAATAAAATAAAGTTGTTTTATAAACGTTTCTTATCAATTATTTATTACACTTACATATAAATACTTTACATTATCTAATAAGTACAAAATCTATAAGGTACAAAAGTAAATGTATCACATACAAAAAAAGTCTTTGGCAAGTACGAAAAGTACCGATAGTTAAATACTTACAAACATTGAAAAATGAGGAATGCAAAAATTCGTCGAAATGTACACAATCATAAGTTTAGTTTGATATCGCTTACATCCTACTTACGCATCTGAAGCACTTTACAGGCAAGCCAAGAGAGCGAGAGAGTCCCAATGCCTGCGGGTCCCTAATATCTTCTTATCCTCAGCTTCACGACATACCGAAGAAGCGGTATCTGCAATGCCTTTCAATAAGTGGACTCATTAAATAAGAACTTTACGAAATTTAATAATAAGAACTTTAAGAACATTAAAAAAGAAGAATTATTACAGGGTTTGTTAAGGGTTTTTCAATTGTACCCAAAAGGGACCATTCTGTGGAAGCCATTCTCTTTGGCCTGGGGAAAAATCTGAATGATGTGATGAAGTCTTAGAAGACCACTCATTGAAATTCATTGCAACTCTGCCGTTTCGGCATGTGTTATAGTTGAAACTTACCAAAATAATGTACATTAAAAATAGAACCAACAAGGACTAAGAATTATCTATGGTACACGAGGATTTTAAGTCTCATTCTGCTATATTCAACCGTATGCCATGTGCATTATCGCAATGTTTACTCGGACACAACCAATTACCTACGTAATACTAGCTCTTCGACACAATTTAACATCTAGGGCAGCTACAAACACCACGACGTAATAAATACTATATACAACAACGGTGCAAACACCTGGAGAAAACAATAATTTATTAAAACCCTACCTAGTCTTCAATAAAACTTAAAACAAATAACACAATAATGCTGGATTCGTCGGAGATCGGAGATATAATCGCAAAATGCTTAAGTTTTTGTGATTTAGTGCTTGGGCTGAGTTTACTTTATAGTTTATAGTAGTGTTTGGCCAATCAGGCTGTAACATAACATTCATGTTTAGCACATTACTGTCAATATACTGTAATTATAATTTCTCTTGGCAAGAGTATGTTCTGCTCTCCTACATCCACTTCATCTAGTACAAACACCAACATCCTTATGTAAACCCATCTTCAACGGGAATATCGCAAGGAGACTCGCATTTGCCAAATGCAATTAATGGCTAAGGAACTTTGTAAATTTATTGTAAACTTCAGAGAAACTCCAATGTTCTGTCTGTGGAGTCCATGAAACAAAATTGCAACACGGCCGAATTAAGAATCATTACTTGCGACTACCACGAAGTTAACAAGTATATCCATCGCTATCGAACAGTGATACATTCTGTTCTGTTTTTCATGGTAAGTAAAGACAGTTACTGTTTGAACAGTTAAGATCACGTGGAGCATGACACATTGGACTTAGAAACGTTCTTATTACAATCGCCTTAGAGGTCAGAATTGCACTACAAGTGTCAAGCTTCATATTATGCTCTTGACTGAACATTTTCGACACCTTTAACAAGAAGATTGAAGAGTCGCCAAGATTCTTCTCATCTCATCCATACCAGCTCTCAGATCAACCCCCAATTCACGTTCTTTTGACAAGTACAGTAAAATGGTAGATTTTACTTTTTTATTAAAGCTATGAGACTGTTATAAAACATAATTGACGCAAACCCTATTACCCGTTAAGTTTTACATTATAATACTTTATTTGATAAGTGAAGCGACATCTATCATTCTACACTGATATTATGAAGAGGAAAGATTTGTAAATTTATAACTTATAACCTCAAAAACTTCTGGACCGATTATTAAAAATCTTTCACCAATGGATAGCTTACTTTTCTAGGAGTAATATAGCTTATGTTTTATTCCTGTATTCCCACGTGAATGGGACTTACGTATATGAAGTCACAAGTTGTAAACCGTGCTACCAAAATTAAAATAAGAGTTAAATTGCGAGTAGTCATACATTAAAAAGATTATCCCAAAACACCTCAAAATATGTATTTCGATTTTCAATTTACAATTATAGCAAATTTAAAAATAATAAACAATCAAAAAAAGAGCTGCAATTGTGTACTACAAACTATGACGTCACGGTTTGCTATTTCAGTACATTTTCCATAGTAAAATTTCGTTTTGACAGATCGTAAAAAGTAACTGATTTGACTAGGTAGGACACAACCCTATTGTCCAACATCAACCGTTGGACCGCGGTCCCCAGGCACGATCACCTCGCTTTAGGAAGGTCTTCCCTTTTCACGATGAAGGAGCATTCCACCTCGGCTCCTCCACAATTAGCATAAACTAGGAGGATATTTCCTTTGCAATGGTGATTCAAAATCGTTAAATTTTATATAAAGCTTATTGGTATCCAAGAAGGTTCATTTTAAATTGACTTCATATAACAATATTTTATTAATTATAACATAATAATACTAAAAGCCCTCGCAATCGATTCCGGTCTATAATTAAGACCAAACTAATTTGAGATCTTGCGTTTATTTTTAGAAGTTGTAGAGATGATACTGAAAAATCGAAGGAACGAGAACGGGGGCAGAGAAGAAGTTATCGTGCCGTCTCAGACACGGTATTTACCAGAAACGGAACGACAGCAGTTCCTACTACGAAAAAGCTTTTGTTACTAGATCAGTCTTATAATAGTCAGTACTTATAAACAAAATGTAGCCGCCGACAGGTCACACAGCACGGGAAAACCGACCTTATTTACTACCGATTTGCATCCGTAGATAGTTAAAATATATTGCATGCTGAGTATTTTAAGAACTACAGATAAAGATCAACATTTTCCAATGTATACAATGGCTCATATTACAGAACGTATCTTAAACACAGTTAGAAACACAGCGCTATAAGTCGCATAAAGTTGTGTCCTTCCAATTGTATTCAAGCGGAGTTCAGAGCTTGAGAGACATTTTTTAAGCTATTGCATAGCTTCTATCGAGGGCCTTGAGCGCGGGGACCGAATCCAGAAATTCCGTAACGAAAAAAACCTCACGCTCTCCACTCCGACGGGCACGGAAGTCGGAGTCCAAGTCCGAGTCCGGGTCCCGGTCTCAGTCCCACTCCCACTCTGACTCCTACTCCCACTCCCACCCCACCCCCAACCCCACTTCCACCCAAACTCTCACTCCCACTCCCACCCTACACCCACCCCCACTCCCACTCACACACCCTCACACTTCCACACCCACCCCCACTACAACCACCACCACTCCCACTATCACTACCACCACTAGTGGTGTGGCTTGAAGGCCGTGCATTGTCTAACGTCGTTTCTTTTCGGCAGTCTTGTTGATACAAAATGCTATGCAATAGCTTTACCGCGGCAGTCCCCGAGTGCCACACGTCTTTTTAATATTACCGGATCTTTCCGAACATGAATCCACTGACGCAAATAAATTCAAGTCTAGCGAGAATAGATGCCATCTACCTAGTGTAGCTGCGTTTTCACCATTCAATCAGTGGATCAGAATACGTTCGGACCGGATGTGAAAAATCATATGAAACGACAGGATCATGCATGACCATGGATACAAGTCCTAACCGAACATACAAGAAAATAAAATCCTTGGAGTCCTGTAAAAAGAGGTTAGGTTAGGTATTTTTGTGGACTCTGCAGCAGGGCCGAACTATAAGTACGTGATGAGGCTACTCTTGAAATGGCCCGTCCTTGGGTGCTAGGCGTCGTCGGCGAAGGGCCCGTCGGGGGGTCGGTCGAGCAGCGGGCCGGAGCCCCGGCGGGCCTTGGGCGCCAAGGGGGGCCGCTCGCTGCAGGCCGAGCAGTTGTCCTCCCTGGAGCCCCCCGCCAGCGAGCTGCACGCGGAGGGGGCGCGGGGGCCGCTGGCCAGCAGAGGGGCCAGCTCGCCCTGACGGCCCTCCTCGGGGCACCCGCCCGCCTGGATCCACTCGCCTATCCTGAGCACGCATCGAAATATTGACATTATTTTCGAAATAAGAACACGCGAAGTATCGAATTTACGGACAAAGTTTTGAATTTAGAACATTACAACGCTCCAGCAATGTTGTATGAAACGGCGTGCTGGAATTATTAAATACTCTTTGATTGGATCTCTTTTATCAATCTTGGCATACCAAAGTAGTAGTCTCTTTGCTTAGTACATATTGCATAGTTTAACGTGGCTGTATAGCCATAATTGCGTTTATCACCTCTCCAGGCGGGAAGCGGCAACTTCCGACCCGCTAAGCTAAACGAAGTTGCCGCTTTCCGTCTCAGTCGAGCTAAAAAAAGTATACACACCAACGGTCTTATTAATAAACGCAGACTAGAGCAAGATTAACTTTACTCCAAGTATTAACTCATTACTAACCAATTTCAGTATTAATAAACTCAGAGTAAGCAAGGAGTAACCTAATTCATGCCTACTCCCGGAGTAAAAGTTACGCCTTGGTGTCACCTAGTTTAAGCAGGGATTAGCCATAGTGTAGGTTTTATGCTAACCTAAAAATTAATTTGACATTCATCGATGACGGAAGGATGACGGTAAGGCGATGGGATCAAAGAGATTTAAATATTATTATATTTTAATCTCATTGCTACTCACCAACCACAAATACGAATGTCAGATAGCCAGCTGTCACTCGTGAAACACATTTTTTTAGGGTTCCATACCCAGAGGATAAAACGGGACCCTATTATTAAAACTTCGCTGTCTGTCCATCCGTTTGTCTGTCACCAAGCTGTATCTCAAAAACCGCGATAGCTAGACAGTTGACTTTTTCACAGATGATGTATTTCTGTTGCCGCTATAACAACAAATACTAAAAAAAACAGAATTAATGAAGGGCCATCCCATACAACCAACGTGATTTTTTTGCCGTTTTTATAGGTAATGGTACGAAACCCTTCGTGCGCGAGTCCAACTCGCACTTGGCCAGATTTCTTCCATTTTGGAAAAGTTCTTATCTCTCTTTTTACTTTTAAATTCATCAGTATTGCCACATTTCAGACGTAATCTAAGTGTAAGCTAGGTGTAAGGAATGTATAGTTAGTCCGAGTATACTCCATGTTTATTAATGACATAAAAAAAACTGAGGTAATACTTGGTTACTCGGGGATTAACTAGTTCTAGCGTAACCTCTGATTATCCTAGGAATAGGCCATTTTTATTAATAAGACCGCTAAGGAAGTAAACAAGAAAGCCTCAGATTAGATGTTTGATACTACTTTGACAACTACGTGTGATATGAGACATTTCTTATTTTATTTCCCTAGATGCGTAGTAAACTATTCCTTTTGGCACAAAGCTGAAAATTCGAAGAACTTTTGAGAGATTTTGAAGGAGACAGCATCACGCGCAGCGGCATCTCTCTGTTCTCAGGAGAGTCGAATTGGTTAGATACGTTCTGTAGGACGATCGCTGCACTTTACAGGGTGGAATAAGTGTTGCTTGGGATCGAAATAGAAAATCACTCCTCTCCTCTTTAGGTGAAGTAAGGAAAAGCGATCTGTAATAGGTGTTGTGTACCTGCACACGATCTCGTGGAAGGGCGGGCGGGCTATGGGCGCGGGCGCCCAGCAGGCGCGCATGAGCTGGGCCAGGGCGGGCGGGCAGCCGGCCGGGGAAGGCAGCCACGAGCCCGCGCGCACCCGCGCTATCACCTCCTGGTTGCTGTACCTGAGACACGATCAATCAAGACCACCATCAACACCCGCTCGCTCTGCGCTCCTGGTACTTCACCTGCAGCGCCGACTCACCCGTAGTACGGCTGCAGGCCGTAGCTGTAGATCTCCCACAGCACGACGCCGTACGACCAGATGTCGCTCTCGGTGGTGAACTTGCCGTACAGGATCGACTCCGGCGGCATCCACCTCACGGGGAGCAGGCTCTTGGACTGCACCTGGAACCGAGCACCGCGCTTGTTGGGGGGCAGCTCGGCGGGGCCGGGACCTCGCCCGAACACTCACCCGGTAGTAGTCGGAGCTGTAGATGTCCCTCGAGAGGCCGAAGTCGGAGATCTTGACCACGAAGTCGTCGGAGACGAGGCAGTTCCTGGCGGCCAGGTCCCTGTGCACGTAGTGGTGCGCGGCCAGGTACTGCATGCCGGCGGCGATGTTGTGCGCGAGCGCGAGCAGCCTCTGCGACGGCAGCCCCTTGCCGCCGGGAGGGGCGCGGCCCATGAGGAACTCGTGCAGGTCCCCTCGCGCCATGAACTCGAACAGCATGCACAGCGGCTCCTCGCGCAGCGCCACGCCCACGATGCACACGATGTTCTCGTGGCTCAGCTCCGAGATGAGGTCGATCTCGCGCCGGAAGTCCGCCTGCGTCTTGGCCGAGGCGTTCTCCTTGAGCGCCTTCACGGCCACGTACTGCGTCTCGCCGTTCCTCTTCAGGGCGCCCTTGTACACCTTCCCGAAGGCGCCCTCGCCGAGCTCCTCCAGGAACTTGATCTGCGCCAGCGAGTACTGCGGCACTCGCAGCACCCCGGAGCCGCGGGTGCTCCTGCTGGTGAGGTGAGGCCCGTTGGCCGGGTTCTGGTTGCTCAGCAGCTCGTTCATTTCTATGGGCGAGTTTAACCTCGAGTTTCCGTATATATTCTTATCGGCATTCGGTAAATTGATATCCCTGATAGTGGCGGCGTTTCCTTTGTTCCTGTGTCTGTAGCATACGCAGACGATGAACCCGACGATAGACAACGTGAGCAGAAAGAATACGATCACGATGTATATCCAGATTTTATGAGCGCATTTTGGAATATCACAGAGCTGTTCCGTTTTGCCATCCTTGTCCACAATACACCAGGGTTGTGAATTGATTCCTCCTGGGTTTCGGCAGTAGCTGTGTCTACCGGCTAGCTCGGGGTAATCAGAAACTCGAACACGTAACTGTTTAGACCACTCAACGCAGGGCATCCCACTGTCTGCCACATTGACTCTGCCTAAGTATCCACTGCCATCCTCCCAGTAGCACTCGTCATCCGATACCATTAAGGTACCAATCCCAACCTTCAGGCAGTCGGGGTCATCTTCGGGCAAGTCCTGGCACTCCTCCAAGGTCAGCTGCTGCCCTATGTGGGGATGCCGTTTCGCTATTGCATACTCCATTTGACAGAGTTCATTTTCTAGTATCTCACAGTCAGTTTTACACACTCTCTTGAGTACAGTGGAGTTGTGGCGATAATTCAAGTTTTCTATACTAATATTTTTCTGAAGAA
The DNA here is from genome assembly GCA_963855545.1 of Ethmia dodecea. Taxonomy (NCBI): domain Eukaryota; kingdom Metazoa; phylum Arthropoda; class Insecta; order Lepidoptera; family Depressariidae; genus Ethmia; species Ethmia dodecea. Next base: position 55,441 of record OY979443.1, read on the forward strand.
GATTTTCAAACACTGTTGGGGTTGCGCTGTCACTAGAGCTGGTGGCGGCCAGAATGGCAAATACGTTTTTTGCTTCCTTAAAGAAGTTGTCATTGGCCACCAGGGGGTCCCTGCAGATTGGGAACGTGGAGTAGCACAGGCTGGGCAGGGCGTAGCCTTCACACTGAGAACTAATGTCGTTTGAGTACCTTGTGACTTGTATAGCTTTTTGTAACTTTTCTTCCATAGCTGCCTGGGTCGTGTCATAGGGGACATACACAAACTGTCCCCTCAAATGCAGTGAGCACACAACACCTGCATACTCCTGACATATTGGCTCCAGCTTCTCCGAATCAACAGGATTATGTTTAGGCAGTGTAGTGTTGACCCTCATGCCTTCAGCAATCAGATCTGTGGATTTTGAGTGAATGTCCAGTTCAGTGGAAGATGCAGAATTATGGTACGATGGTGTGTAGTTTGGCACCACAAAGTTGTCAGCGCCCTCTACATGTTGTTCCACAATCAGCCTGGACGTCTGTCGTTTCTCGTGTGTTTGCTTGATCACACAAGAGTAGTTGCCCTCATCGCCCTGGTCTATGTCTCTAATCCGCAGGCTGGTGCCGACGGTGCCATTTGTTTTGTCAATTTTGGTGGTAATTTTAAGCTTTGGGGTTTCTGTGAAATTGCGCTCGTCCTTCAGCCAGTAGACCCTCACGTTCGCCATGAGCGCCTGCAGGATGTGGTCGGGCAGCTGCCTGTCGCGGGCCTCCACCTTGGTGAAGGCCAAGTGGGCCTCGCACTTGAGGCGCAAGTCGTCGCCGGGGGCCCTCCGCACCGTGGCCGGGGGACTCTTCCAAAAATTTATGTCAAGTTTTATAATCCATTTCCGATCAGACGTCGAGTTCGCTTTCGAAGGAGAGTCTGTTCTATCCGTGCCGATAGACTGACTTTCACTTAGATATAAGCAAAAAACAATAATTACACTAAAGAATTGCATGACTAATGCTTTCCATAACACTACGATACCATCACTCGATACTAAATTATACACACTGTCAACATCACTTATCTGAAAAAACAAACAGCTTTCAAAATATAATGTTTGTGAATTACGCAAAAAAGCGTATCATTTTCAGAAATACACAGATTTTTGTAAATCACTTTCCTTCCCTTCCTCTGCCTTCCTCACACAGACCACAGACACAGACCAGTTCCTCAGTGATTTAGACAGATTGTTTTTTATAATCATAGTTCATTTTATGGCTATGGATGCAAGTCAGTTTTGTTGTTTGTTTTCAGAATATTTGCTATCGATCGAGCAAAGTGAAAATCTGCACACATTATTTATTTCACACGTTATTTAAGTCGTTGCAATATTAATAATCTGCAAGTTTGGAAGTACGTAAATGCCAAAAAAAATTGCTGTCCTTGTAGTATATAATATGTTTTATGGTGTATGTACGTGCCTGGTGTGCATTTTTTTGAGTCTCTAGATTAAACTACCGTATAATATGTCCTTGCCTGCACCTTTATTTATAGGATATAGTTTTTGGGGTTTCGTCGGGAGATACAGGATTATCAAAATGCTCGTGGCATTATACATGTGGCAAGATCCAGAGTTAGCTGTCTTATTGTTAAGGTAATTCCTTTAGTCATTAATCACTTGCTGAAGTGTTTTGCCGTAGGTTGGCCATAAAATCTGGATAATATAATAATAATAATAATAATATAATCTCACGCCTTTTTTTATCCCTAGGGTGTAGGCAGAGGTATTACATTACTGGATATACCCACATTTCACGAAATATATTGGACCCCTGAACGTGATAGGTGGTGAGCCCATCGCCAGACTGGGTCTGTTTACACATGTCTCAGAATTAATTCTGAGACCTGCGGGTTTCCTCACGATGTTTTCCTTCACCGTCGAGCTAGTGATAAATATGTACGTAAGTTTTGAAAAACTCATTGGTAAGTACAATGCCAGGTTTCAAACCCGAACCTCACTGATTTTCGGCCGGCTCTTTAACCGTTCGGGCTATCACTGCTCTAAAATCTGGAGACATTTACTATTACTTTTCTTCTAAAAGTTACGTACGTACGTATATTAACTAATTTTATACATTTATATTTTACAAACACCAAAAAAATACAACAAAAAAAAATGGAATGTATTATTTAATTTTGTCCACTTGCATTTAAAACGGGGTGTAAATTGCGATATGCCTTATCATTACTAACATCGCTATCATCTAATCTGTAAACCGGTTATACATTTCCAGCCCATTAATTAGTGAGAGAGAATTAATTGATTCTTAACAAGAAGTATAGGTACATGGCTTAGGCAAGATCTAGTTCGTCTTCCAACAATTCTTCTTTCAGGATGAGTCCGCCAAGAAGAGAGGAATCTGGTGGCAGCCATTCGCAACTGGTGTCTTCAGATGAACACACCTGGCCAATCAATAATTTTATTAGCTATCTTACGGGTAAAGTTTCTTTCCCAGCTTCTTCTTTTCAAGTAGGTACATATAACACATTTCTAAGCGGTACCTATTAGCTGAAAATGCTGCAATGTCTGTCTATGAGTGTGGTTTTAAAAAACAGCTTTATAATTTTTTTATTTTGGCCTTATTGTGAGTGCCAACCAATTTCTTCTAAAAGGTGACCGCTTATAAGTAGGTACCTACACTTTCCACAAGACATCTTTCCGGTGACATGCTATCCCCCTGAACCCTGAATCCAAAGTGAGATTTGCTTTCTCTAAGTGTCTTTGATATGTTCCAAACTAAATTATGATAGCAAAAGAAATATATATTGAGAGGACCTGGCATTTACAGGAGGCAGCCTCGACAAAGTGGTAGAGCTCGGTGCCGGGCTCGACGCCCGCGTCGCAGTGGCGCAGCCGCGCCGACTTGTGCCGTCGCTGCTCGTGCACGCACACCGGGTGGTGCGATTCCTTGTACGGGAACTGCCAGTGCGATAGCTGACGGCATAACACGACTCGTTTATCGAAGTCCCCATAGGAGTCCAGAGATATCGGAGATTACTGAGTTGTCTTAAGCCTGATACAGGCAAAAGTGCATGTCACCTCGTAGGAGAGGCAGTAGCCGCCGCAGGACTGTATGCGCACGCTGTCCCAGCAGCGACGTCCTCGCAGGTCAGTCTGTAGCGCCTTGTGCGTGTACAGCTTGGGCTTGCAGCGGCCCGAGCCCTCCGCCAACGTCACCCAGCACCACAGCAGCAGTGCCACCGCCACTCCTCTCAGACGGTTTCTTTTCAACTCCATATTTGGCGACTGAAATAGTAAAAAAAAACGCACGCCTTTTATCCCCAAGGGGGTAGGTAGGCAAAGATATTCTATTTCAAGAAATACCTACACTTCACCAATACAATCTTTGGACCTCTTAACGTGATAGGCCATACACGCCAGGATTCGAACCTGATACCGAAATAGTTTTTAACCGCTTAATGCTTAAAATTCATAGGTAAGTTTAATGGTGAATAAACCTAAACACGATGCTATATCTACAGCAAATCACGAAACGATCCAATTAAGTAAACTACAAAGAATCTAGAAACTTGCCTGGAGCTCCAGCTCTTGCGGACCTGTGCGCCTCACTCGCCGTTCTGGTGTTTTATAAAGGGTCTCATAAGACGTCAGCCCGTTTCTTTCGCGCGAGTTCACAAATTCCACATCGCTGGTGTTCGCGCCATTAGCTATGCACAGCGCCGTTAATGTCGGATAAAAATACACCCTGAATATGATTTGAATTTATTTGCAGTTTCTCTTTGCTGTTTAGGTACCTACCTAACTTAGTACGAGTAAGCTAGGTAAGTATTACTTTTGCAAATAAAAAAAAACTTAAAGGTATGTTAGGTACAAAAAAGGTACAAAATGATAATAAAATTTTTAGTGTAATATCTTTTTGCTGTCAGCGGTTTTTTCTCTTTGGACTAACGGACCAATAAATTATGAAAAATAAAACATCATTTGCAGAGAAGATAAATTTTTATACTGACATAAAATAATTTTAAAAAATAATGTAAACCACCACAAATACCTACCTAGTCATTAATTAGTAATATATTATATGCACAGATTTTTTTTTTGCCGGATCTTTTCTCTAATACTTGATCTACAGCTACACGAGCCCTGCGAGAGAAATGATGTTTAGCGTCGACGATAGCGCTCCCAAACAAAGTTTAATTAGTCACGAATCCAAAGTAATAAATTCGCCTAGAAGCTACGGAGGTAAGTACTCTTTCTGATTTTTATAAACTCAGCTCACTTTGTATTTCACAGATGTTTTGGGGTCTCCCAATTCTTAAGTTTCTAAGTGATTAATAAATAATGATTTTTTTACTTTACCTATGTAACTCTTCTCATAATTTTAAAATTTTCGTTTGGTGTAGTTTGGTTAGTATAGGTACTTACATAAAGGTGATAATCACCAAAATACAAACCGAATATAGTATAGGGTTAAAAATACTATTATTTGCATATTCAACATCCAACCCTAGGTAGGTCTACTGTTACCAAACCTATTACAGAACGGCCGTTTTAACTTGGCAGCTCTGAAGTTGGGCAAGTGGCTGCGCAATAACATTTTTAGTAACCATTTAACGGTATCAGGTTGTTTTGCGCAAGCGGAGCCTATGTTCAGAGCAGCCAAGTTAAAACGGCCGGATAGCGAGTGATTTGCTGATGTTTGTTGAGAAGTTCTGTTCTGCACCTGATGTACTTCATCAGATTTTCAGAAAACTTATATGGGACCTTTGAGGTAAGTACTAGGGATGTTGCGGATGCCGATTTTTTCACATCCGCGGATGCGAATGCGGATGCAGATTTTTGAAGGCTCACATCCGCGGATGCGGATGCGGATGTTTGGGATCTTATATAAATATAGTATATGAATGAAGAATTATAAGAATTATCTTACTATAGGTAAAGGTATCATCCTATGGGGCAACAGTAAAAACGTAGGTAAGTAGAGCATTCATTCCGTAGAAAAAAAAATTTGAGCAATAACGGGAATATCTCGCTTTGACTCTTGCAGATCATTCTTTAAAGACCTTAATGGCTTATTGACATTATCATCTAACATGAATGAAATTTGCGTTTTTGCTAAACAGCATGGGGAATTGTTTAGAAAAAATTGTAACATAAACCCTCGTAGTCACAGAGACCCAAACACTCTTGTCTTTGAAAATTATTAAATTATGATAAAATTGGCTTTGAGTATTAGAATATGTTATTATGTATAATAAAATCCCGAATAATATTAAAGACTTACCCGTTAAAATTATTAAAAGAAAATTGTATAAATTGCTCAATGAACGTATTTCTTACAATATTAATTTATTTATTCAAATATTAAATAAAATAAGTGTGTCCATTATGTCAAAGGTTTTTGCATGTCTTTTAATTATAGTGAACACGTATGCACTGCCAAAACTGTATTTTTTCATCTGTACCCAAGTTTGACGCAAATAAAGAAATATTCTATTCTACTCAATCAATAACAGGAACCTCACTGGAAAAATTAAGAATACTGTTATAAAATTATAAACTTTACCTACAATAAAACGTAGGTTTTACCGGTATAACATAATGGCATTTTCCTGGCTATTTTAATTTATTAAGCTGAGCTAAGACTAATATAAAGATTTCCCAATACTCAATTATCTACACACAATAATCACAATAACACTCAAAATATATATCTTCACGAACCCAAACAAACACGTAATAATTTAGTTACAAGAAACAAAGGATGTACCACAACAAATGCGTCGGATCTTGTCACCAATTTTTTCGTTCCCATTGGTCATTGTCTCATGCGAACGGCACGTGCCATTCGCGGGTCCCGCCCAATTTCTTTCTTGTCACAACTTGTATAACATCCGCATCCGCATAAATGCTGCCTGTGAGTGTGGCTGGCTTGAGCGACCCCAAGGACATTGCTGCAGTGTTCCAGGAGCATTTTAAAGTAAAATCGTGTCTGGTTCCTTCACAAACAGAGATCTATGCTGAGAGTGGCCCTAACAGAACAACAGTCAGTTTCACTGCTAAGCAGGTAGACACGGTTGTGAGGAATATGACGAAGGGCAAATCCCCTGGTTCTGACAATCTCAGCATAGAACACTTGAAATACGCCGGTTTTCATTTGCCGAGAGTTCTGTCTATGTTCTACTCACTTTGTCTTAGCCATGTGTACCTACCTGAGCAGTTGATGAATACCATTGTAGTACCCATTGTAAAAAAACAAGACTGGAGATATCGCGGACAAATCGAACTATAGACCGATCTCTTTAGCCAATGTTCTTGCCAAGGTTCTGGATAGCTTGCTTGACGCCCAATTAGATGAGTATTTAAATTTTCAAGACGGTCAATTTGGTTTTAGACCGGGATTGTCGACCGAAACTGCTATTCTGGGCCTTAAGCATGCTGTTCGTTATTACACTGAGCGCAGCACTGCTGTGTACGCCTGTTTCCTGGACCTCTCTAAAGCGTTCGACCTAGTCTCGTACGACGTCTTATGGCAGAAGATGAGGGACAGGAAGGTGCCGGTGGAAGTGACTAGTATCTTCCAGTTCTGGTATGCTAACCAACAAAATGGCATAAGATGGGCGGGCGTGCTGTCTGACTCGTATAGGTTGGAGTGCGGGGTGCGGCAGGGGGGTTTGTCGTCGCCGAAGCTCTTCAATCTTTACGTGGACGAGCTCATCGGTGAGCTCAGCAGTACCGGCGTCGGATGTCACGTGGACGGTGTATGTGTAAACAACATCAGCTACGCGGATGACATGGTGCTGCTGAGCCCCACGGTGAGTGCACTAAAAAAGCTCCTAAATATATGTGAGTCTTATGCATCCAGACACGGGTTGTGCTACAACGCTACTAAAAGTGAGTATCTGGTTTTTAAGGCTGCAGGTAAGCGCCCCGAAAAAATACCTGTAGATTTACCAGCTGTGACCCTAAATGGGTCTCCTCTACGGAGAGTATTTAGCTTCAAATATCTGGGCCATTATCTTACCGACGACCTTAAAGACCAAATTGACATCGAGAGGGAGCGAAGGGCACTGGCAGTTAGAAGCAACATGTTGGCCCGCAGGTTTGCTCGTTGTTCAGAGCAGGTTAAAATCACGCTTTTTAAAGCATACTGTCAGAGTTTTTACACGAGCAGCCTGTGGCTTAACTGTACGCGGAATTCGGTCAGTGCCCTGAAAGTGCAATATAATAATGGGTTTAGGATGCTGTTGGGGCTGCCTCGCTTCTGTAGCGCGTCCTTAATGTTTGCAGAGGCACACACGGACGGATTTGATGCCATTAGACGTAAAAGAGTAGCCTCGCTGGTGCTCAGAATGCGGAACAGCTCCAACAGTATTTTGGCGATGTTTGCCAGCAAACCGGACTCCCCCATTTTATGCCATTTAAATAAACTAATGGTGGGCAACAGGCAAACTAGTGTTAAATAATTGTGACATAATTATGTTATAAATTTATTTAATCTAATTTTGAAAAATTCTAATTCTATTTAAAATGCTCAATAATTGTGGAATAATTGTAGAATTACTAACAATATATAATAAGTTAAATGTCTGTATTTATTAACCCAATGGATCAAAGTTATCCGAATAAATGAATATTTAATTAATTAATTAATAAATATCTGCATTGATTAATGCGGATGCGGATGCGGATGCAGATGTCTAAATCTATGCGGAAGCTCCGCTTTTGCGGATGCGGATGCGAATATTCGCAACATCCCTGGTAAGTACCTATAATAGTTCAAACAATTTTTTTTTTAAATTAACGGAAATATGGATTAACATACAAAGAATAACATATTATTATGACGAATTGAGAACCTCCTCCTTTTTTGAAGTCTGAAGAGACTAGTGGTCGCATTGAACAAAAGTAGAATAGGTACACTTCGTTTTGCCTTAGGAAAGCATTTCAGTCCCAAAAGTACAAATTTTAGTATTTTTATAAGAGTTCGCTGTAAACCCAAATACTGTTTGTAAAAGATACTACCACACCACCCCGTCCGTATGTACAACCAGGCTATCTACGCCAGAGGACTTGACTTAATAATAGGTCTTTTATAACCAGCATTTTAAGATTTGGCAAAATTCAAATAATTTTTATTTAAAAACCGTTTTGTATAAAAAAATTTCATAGAAAACGGCAATTTCATAGGTAAAGACCTAATATTTTTTCCACATTACATTGCAGTACATAGGTATACTAGGTACCTACATTCCGAACTACCCTTTTTTGTGCGAACTAGTAAAAGAGGCGTCAGTGGATGACGACAATATCTGGGCAGTGCCCCCGCCAAGTCGAGCATATTTTTTACTATACTATATGTATTTTATTGCAGTATCCATAATCATTAATTAAGATTTAAAAAAAAAGAGCTGTCAAACAAAAAAAAAACAAGTAACATTTAGTGAGGGGGGAAGGTGAATTGTTGTGGTTTGTTGCGCAAAAATTTAATTGTTCGTTTAGAATGAGGTTTACGATACAATGTTAGTAACGTTACGGTTGCATTATTTAACATTCCGAGTGTAGCAGCCTAAAAAAATGTCGCACAGATCCCACGCGAAGTCGAGAATTAAAGTTTGCAGTAAATCCGTGTTTCATCTTCAAGATAAAAAGGCTGAGGAAGGAGTCCTGTCCAATGGACTCATCAAATCGGCGAAGAGGACCGGCCAGCTGAGCCTGAGCAACCGCGGCCTCGGCGCGGGTGAGTGAGGCTCCTCTCAAGCTGAAGCGTATCTGTATAGCGCTGGTTCCCATCAATTGCCTCAATTGGTTCGGTACTGCGTTCATTTATATACATACATAAATAATGTAAAGCATTTAAACCTAACTCTACACCATCTACAGTACACTATACTTATATGTTGTTCCAGTGCCTGATAATGTTTGGAAAATAGACGAGCTGGTGCTGGACGAGAGCAAGGATGTAGACTTTACGAGATCAGATACCAACAGCTGGTGGAACGCGGAGCCGCTCAAGATGCTCGACCTGTCCTCCAACGCCATCAAGACACTGTCCCCTGACATCAGGCTGCTGCAAGAACTAGTTACTCTCAAGGTGAGGCGTGAGTAGCTGTAATTCATTTGGGAGGAAAGTTGTTTATAATAAATTATTTGCCCAGAACCTATTATCTGGAGTCGGCAACTCTCATAGTAATTTTTTGCATTGCTGCATTAATAATAATAATAAATTGTAGGACACAATTTACACACGGTTATTCAGTCCCAAAGTTAAAGTCAGTTAATAGATGTTCTATACAGTAATGTTATTTGCAGCTCCATGACAACGCACTAATTGAGCTTCCTAACAACATCGGGGAACTGAAGACCCTCACGAACCTGACTCTGGACTACAACAAGCTGACGGACCTGCCCAAGGGCTTCTACAAGCTGGTGGAGCTGCGGTCGCTCAGCATGAGCCACAACCAGCTCGAGAAAATTGAACCCGATTTTGGTGACTTTGTGATGCTGACGTTTTTGGTAAAAACATGTTTTGCTGTTTAAATTATAAACCTCCTCGCTAAATCTGATTACAAACTGACAATAAACCTGTAATTGGCTGTATTGTAGGATTTGTCGCACAACCGAATCACAGTCCTGCCCCCCGGCATGGGCTACCTGGTGCGGCTGGTGGAGCTCAACCTGGCCGGGAACCAGCTCGAGGAGTTGCCTCCTGATATCGTCAACCTGAGAGGTGAACTTAGGCTTTGTGCTTCTACTATTTACTACCTATGTTTTACATTCCCAAATCTACTATATAAAAATAAGTCGGGTTTTCCTTCCTGACGATTTAACTCCAGAACTGACGAACCGATTTCCATGGTTTTGCATTCGTTGGAAAGGTCTCGGGCTCCGCAAGGTTTATAGCAAAGAAAATTCAGCATTGCACCCTTGCGAAGCCGGGGCAGGTCGCTAGTCTATTATATAAAAATAAGTCGGGTTTTCCTTCCTGACGCTATAACTCCAGAACGCACGAACCGATTTCCACGGTTTTGCATTCGTTGGAAAGGCCTCGGGCTCCGTAAGGTTTATAGCAAAGAAAATTCAGGAGAAATTTCAACAGAAAAGCGGGAAAATCTTATAAGCATTGCACCCGTGGGAAGCCGGGCGGGGCGCTAGTGAAGTATATAAATATTGAATTCATGGTATTTAATTGAGTGACAGCTCACATCAAAACATAGTCGTGTCGATTGCTTGCTAAAAGGAGGTTAGTAACTAAGAAGAGTATATAATTAACACTATGCTATCTAGCTACCTCAATGTATATAAAGTGAATTAACTCCTTGGTCCAAAAACCAAGTCCATAGGCTGCTCACGGGAATATCCTACTTATTTAGCATTAACCTTTATCTTTTAGTTTCTGCAAAATCTATACTGATCTACAAAATATAGAATAGGAGATTCCCTAACATGAATAATTTTGAGGACCACAAATCAAGGTCCCCCCAAATGGGTGGTTCATAGGTATCTGTACTAATATTATAATAATAATAATATAATCTCACGCCTTTTTTATCCCCGAGGGGGTAGGCAGAGGTATTCCATTACTGGATATACCCACATTTCACGAGATATTCTAATAGGCCCCTAAACGTGATAGGTGGTGAGCCCATCGCCGGACCGGGTCTGTTTACACATGTCTCAGAATTAATTCTGAGACCTGCGGGTTTCCTCACGATGTTTTCCTTCACTGTCGAGCTAGTGATAAATATGTATTTTTGGAAAACTCATTGGTACATGCCAGGATTCGAACCCGAGCCTCACTGGTTTTCGGCCGGCTCTTTAACCGTCCAGGCTATCACTGCTTTAATATTATAAAGAGAGATTATATTGTTTGTTTGTATTGAATAAGCTACGAAACTACTGGACTGGTTTTGAAAATTCACCAATAATTGGTGCCATCCATTTGGAGGGACCTTGATTAGTGGTCTTCAAAATTATTCATATTAAGGAATCTCCTATTCTACATTTGATCTTTGTAAGCTTACTTTTTCTGGGAGTAACATAGTCTAGCAGTGATAGCCTTACAGCTAAAGAGCCCGCTTCTTATGATGATAATCAACGAGGCTTGAGTTCGAATCCTGGCATGTACCAATAAGTTTTTCAGAACTTACTTAAATATGAATTTCATATTCATATGTACGTATTTCATATTCCATCAGTGAATTGTTTTAAAAATAGACTAGACAAACATTTTAAACAATGAACACAAGTGCAGTGATATACACGCATCAGCTCAAGAGCTGCTAGTGTATTAATTAAATAATAATAATAATAATATTCATCACTAGCTCGACGGTGATGGAAAACATCGTGAGGAAACCCACAGGTCTCAGCATTAATTCTGAGGCATGTGTAACAGACTGGACGCGTATTCACGGAGATTCGATATTCGACTCGGAATCGAAAAAGTCGAATGGGCTATTCACAGATGTCATATTTGACATAAGGATTAGACAGATTTTTCAATTCCGAGTCGAATATCGAATCTCCGTGAATACGGGCCCAGGTCCGGCGATGGGCTCACCACCTATCTCGTTTAGGGGTAGATTTTTTGTATTTTGTGTATTTGTATTTTGGTGATGCAGACCTGAAGAAGCTGAACGTGAGCCACAACCAGCTGCATCTGCTGCCTGCGTTGGGCGAGCTGAGGCGGATGGAGGTGCTGGAGGGGGGGCACAACAAGCTCGTCTCTCTGCCCGACTGCACTGGCTGCGGGGCGCTCAGGGAGCTCTACCTGCAGGACAACTGTGTGGAGGCAGGGAAAAATTTAAATATCTTTTTTTTTTTTTATTTCACCACACAGTCCTTATACAGAGTTCAAATTAAAGTAGATGCAATTCTTATACAATTCTTAATATATCAGGAAGAACATTAGCGGAAACAAAAACCCAAACTAGGTAGATCCTGTGTCATGGGCTTCCTCCAACGGTTGGTAGGAAGTTGCCATTCATGAGGACATCATTGAGAAGTCCATTTGAGGGTCATAGAAAATTTTGTGATTTAGCGCCATCTGCCGGTGAGTGGCCGTATTATTCAAAAATATTCATTTGTGTCAAAAGGCGTTTTTAAAGGAAATACAGCTATGTAGTTGAACTTAAAATGCTAATCTGTATCTGTAAACAAAATTTCATCAAAATAGTTAGAGCTGTTTCCGAGATATAAATACATACATACAGACCAGAATTTAAGGAATAGACACAAAAAAAACAGCTAATATACTGTCCATTGTACAAGACTATGAGTCCGCAAAACAAACCCCTCCTCCTCATACATTCTCAAAACATTTTAGCATCAAGTGTAGAAGGTAGGGATAAACAAATGAACACCCATCATATTATAGTAACACTTATTTCCTTATGGGCCGGCCATATCTTGCGAAGAACCGACAACCGTTGGGGTAAACGTGTTCTGGGGTGGAGACCATGATTTGGCAAATGTAGTGTAGGACGCCCTCCGGCCAGATGGGATGACGATCTGCGAAAGGCTGCAGGCATATGCTGGATGCGTCGAGCTGAAGACAGGCCGCTATGGCGCTCATCAGGGGAGGCCTGTGTCCAGCAGTAAACAAATGTAGGCTGATGATGATGATGATGACTTATTTCCTTGTATACTTAAGAATTATATGTAAGTAGCAAGTTTGTTTTAGATATGATGTGAGAAAAACAAGTGATTTGCTCAAATGGACTCGATTTGAAAACTTTGTAGTTCACGTTAAGGATAGGGGGCCTACATAGGAAGATTTCTTAATCAGGCACTTGTGGCTTGGTCTTGATCAGGAGCTGTCCGAGGAGTTCTGCGAGCAAGCCCAGCAGCTGCTGGTGCTGAGCCTGAGGGACAACCGGCTGCGGCTTTTGCCGGAGAACGTGATGCTGCTGCAGAAGCTGAGGAGGCTGGACCTCACCAACAACGACCTCAACAAGTAACTATCTGCTCCCCAGAATTGTGCAATGTCATAATGTTTTGACCTGCAGTTGACAATTGCAATTAATTGGCTCGGGGTCGTTTGAAGCTGGCTCCAGATGTGTGTAATGTAATGTGTGAACTGTTGTGTGAACTGTCGTGACTGTTGTGTGGTACGAATGTTCATGATGTGGATCGATGAGTAATTGCTTGAACTCATCAGTTACATTAAGAAATAGTGGGTTTATTCTCGTTCCTATGGGAATTTCCGAAAATCCCTTCATAGTGGTCACCTACTACATACATATAAGACACCCACATACCATGATGATATCTTAAAATATGAAGAACAATTAGGCCGTCTCAAAAGACAACATAGAGATCTCGGTGTTTACACTGAGAAAACCTGTGTCGTAGTCACCGATGACATCCGTTCCATTGTACACTTGGTCTAGTTGCAATGACTTCAGTCAAAGTCAAAAATCATTTATTTTCTGTAGACTTAAAAAGTCAATAGTCTAATAACAAGGCACTTTAAACTCGTCCATAAATCTATGTACTGGACCGATTTTAAAAATTCTTTGACCAATGGAAAGCTAGAACCTCCCTCAGTTACTTAGGCTATTTTATATCCCGTATTCCCACGGGAACCTCTAGTAATTACGAGCCAAGCTCCAGCTAATGGTCTTGACGGCAGGCTGCCTCGCAACCTGGGCCTGCTCTCGCAGCTGCAGAGCCTCCGCGTGGAGGGCAACCGGCTGCCCCTGGTGAGGCAGGACGTGGTCCGGGGGGGCAGCCAGCGGCTCTTGGGGTTCCTGAGGGAGCGCATCTCCCAGGAGGTGGCCGCGGAGGCGAGGCTCGACGACGACTGGCCCGACAAGTGAGACCCTTTTTTGTTTTTATGAAAAAAGGGAAAAACGAGCACACGGGTCACCTGATGGTAAGTGAGTGAAGATCGCCTATAGGACACCTGCAACTAAAGAGTCACAACTGCGTTGCCGGCCTTTGCAATAAACACGAATTTTCATTATGAAACTAGTGTTTTTTTTTAGACATGCGTCGAGAACTGGCTCGACAGGTAGAATACACTAAGAAAAGTCAATAGTCTAATAACAAGGCACTAAACTCGTCCATGAAGATTGACTGAATGTAAACAGCAGCCCATCTCCACCGACGAGTTTCTGGTTCCAAATGCAGAAGAGCCAGCAATATCTGTTGTAGGTACACCCTGAAGAAGAGCCAGGCGCTGGTGGTGGCGGGCAAGGGGCTGCAGGAGCTGCCCGAGGGGGTGTTGAGGGCGGCGGCCGAGGCGGGGGCCTACCTCGTGGACGCCTCCAACAACAGGCTGCCGCACGTGCCCCCGGGGTGAGTTCATGTTCCACTGCACACTGGGCCACTTGTCCCCGGGATAACTCACATGTTCCACTCCGTACTAGGCCACTAGCCCCCGGGATAACTCACATGTTCCACTAAAAACTGGTTCATTTCTCCCTGGGGTAGCTCATTTGTTCCACAACAAGCTGATCCACTTTTCTCCCAAGTATCTCATGTTTCAGAACAGACTGGTCCAATCGCTCTCAGGGTCACTTACATGTTTCACTACAAACTGGTCCACTATTCCCCCAAGTAACTCATATGTTGCACAACAGACGGGTCCACTTGCCCACGAGGTAACTCAAATGTTTCACTGCAAACTGATCCACTTTTCCCCTTAATAATTGTACCACAACAGACTGGTCCAATCGCTCTCATGATAACTTATATGTTCCTCTGCAAATTGGTCTACTTGCCCCCAAGGTAACTCATATGTTCCCATGCAAACTGGTCGCTCCGAGTAATTCATTTGTTTTACTACAAGGTTCGGAGAGACTCCAGATGTTCCACTACGAGCTGATGGTCTTGGCCCCGGGCTAACTTATTTGTTCCACTACAAACCGACCCACTTGCCCCTGCAGTAATTCATATTTTATGTTCTACAACAAGCAGGCATACTAACCTCGAGATAACTCATATGTTCCACTTCAAACTGGTTTGTATGTTCCATTACAAACTAGCTCACTTGTCCATCGGGTAACTCATATGTTCCATTCATAGACGTGTTAGTATGTCTATGGTTCCATTACACCCTGATCCATTTACTCCAAAACTACAATCTGGCCATCTATAACACTGGCACCTAGGGTCTTATTGTCTTATAAATTCTATTTGACATGTTTTACGCGATCAGTGCTTGCTCTCCTTTCACTGGCTGTATTGCCAGAAGTACGGAAGAAGCAACCTGTTTAATAGACAATAAACGGGGCAGGTTGCCCCTGGTGGCGGAGACGCTCTCTCAGCTGGTGCTGTCGTCCAACTGCATCTCGTTGGTGCCCCCCGAGCTGGCCCTCTGCAGTCGGCTGCAGTTCCTGGACCTGGCCAAGAACTGCCTCTCGGACCTGCCCCAAGAGCTGGGGGAGCTCCAGCACCTGCGGGAGCTCGTCATATCCAATAACAAGTGGGTTTCAGAATATTTCTCTTCTGCTGTCTAGTCGCTGGAAGTTATGACCTAAGTATAAGGAAGGACAGTCGTATAATATTATTAGAAAATTGTAGTCGTTTTTTTTTTCGTCGGATAGCAATACTTGCATTTCGTGCTAGACACGCATATACATTTGTTGACTTGAAAATTTTACCACGAATTTAATAATTCTTTAAAAAAGAAATGGATTTCGAAAGATTCTTTCATTGTAAAATCTTTGTATTGTTTGGCCATGCGGGTCACACGTTTATATGAATACTAGCGACCCGCCCCGGCTTCGCACGGGTGCAATGCTGACACTAAAACCTTCCTCTTGAATCACTTTATCTATTAAAAAAAAACTGCTCAAAAATCGAAATCCGTTGCGTAGTTTTAAAGATTTAAGCATACAAAGGGACATAGGGACAGAGAAAGCGACGTTGTTTTATACTATGTAGTGATAGTGATACCAACGCGCTCCGTACCAGGTTCAAGTCGCTGCCCCCTTGCGTGTACTCGCTGAGCTCTCTGGAGATCCTCCGAGCTGCAGACAACCAGCTGGAGGAGCTGGACGCGTCCCCCTCGGGCCTGGGCCGGCTGGGCAAGCTGGCCGAGCTGGCGCTGGCCAACAACAGCCTCAGGGCAGTGCCCACGGACCTGGGGCTGCTCACGCACCTCAGGTGAGGCAGGGGAAATTGGGGGGTTCGATCCCCGCTTGGGCCAACATTGGTGTGCATGAACATGTCTGATGGCTTCGTTTCATATTTGTATGACAAATTGTATGAAGCTATTCACATTATCTTGAGTCCGGCTTTTTTACCGAGGCCGGCATTTTTACCGAGCGTTTTGACACTACAAAATGGCTGGATTCCCACTATGCCGGTCCGGCATAGTGGGATGGGAACCCGGCCTATTGTAGCAAATTTTTAAATAACAATTTAGCGTTAAAAAAAGTTATTACAGCTAGCTGTTCCCGTGGGAAAATTATAGTCCATGTTTCTTTCAAAAATATAAGTTTTTCATAGGTGAAAGAGTTTTAAAAATCGTTTATTCGTTATAAGCTGTTCCGCGCGGTTTCACTCGCGTAGTTCCCGTTCCAGTAATTTAAATCGGTCCAGTATTTAATTTCGGAACCTTTTTATTTTATACAAACGAATGCACAAATGTTTTATCTTTATAATATTAGTATAAATATAGATTAGTGTGGAAGGGTAGATGTAAACCGCAATGCATTTGGATGGGAGGCTGAATGAACCCCTGCCCTTAGGAGCGTGGAGCTGATGGGCAACTGCTTCAGGCAGCCTCGGCACGCCGTGCTGGCTCGAGGGACGCCCGCGTTGCTGGCCTACCTGAGGGACCGCCGGCCAGCCGCCAGTGGGCCCAACTGACACTCGACGCATATACACACAAACGGACGGACAGATTCACAAAAAAACTAACTCGAATTCTGTTCAGACATTTGGGAGCTACGAGCGAACCGACAGACACAGAAACACGTCAAACTTATAACACCCCTCTGTTTTGTGTCGGGAGTTAAAAATAATCTGTATTTCGAACTTTGGGAGCGCCAATTTTAGTTTTGCTTATTGGAAATCATTTGTTCAGTTTCATTTCAACTGTGGAGGTTTTGAATGTATTTAAGTCATCAGCCCGCAAGCCGCACTTAGATCACAGGGGGAGGAGGGAATGAAACATGAGAGTGGGCGTTTCATAAGAAAGGCATAAAAAAATCATCATTCAAATTATTTGCACTTGTATTATTTTCGCTGCATCTTCACAAAATACTGCAGCTTGAAATCAAACAGTCATTATTAAAGCTAGTAGCCGTATGTTGCCATACAGTCATCATACAGTCCAGTCAGACGAACCAAATATTTTAGTTTAAGTGTACCTGATTTTACACCAAATTAGTTATTGTTGTAATTTATTTACGATGTTATTTTCTGTTATCTGTAAACTTTTGTTGAATCATCTTTATATTGCAAATTAACTGCATTGAACATTAATAAAATTGTAGGTTGTGATTTGCTTATACTTATTTATTTCGGTATAAAAACATTATTTATCAAATTATCGCTAACAATTATATTATTATAACTATTTAGTAACTACTATGTACGAGTTGTTTCGTTGTAAGCTAATTGCCAAATATCGCAGATTATATCTTTAGAAAATTGCTATTTTTAGACATTTATTGTGATCCCGTGTTGTGGGGTCTGGGGCTGTTTTTGCTAAAAGGGGGTCACTCAGAGTATTATTTAAAATTGAAAACCTACCATTTACCGTAAGTCAGTGTTTTACCTTTGCGGTACAACTACAGTTTAATAGGAATATCGCCAATGACCCTTATATTACTTAGTGACTACCTACTTTGATGCACTAAAAGTATAAGTACCTTATTATCAAATCAAAATATTTTCCTAGAAATTGTGTAAGAAATTGATTATAATATTATGTTTAAATGTGTGGAATGTTACAGTTTAAATAATGCACTATGAGCCTGACAAAATGTATTATCAATGCAATGAGTGTATTAACATAGTACAATATCTACATATTAATGATATTCAAAGACTTGTTTGTTTTTATCACAAAAGCTTTGTTCACTGTTATTGTATTAAGCCAACAACAACATTTTGCCTACGCTGTGTGGGTCTCTAGTACCCGAGTACTTTACTAGTAATTAAAAAAATTGCAAAAAAAATAGCGAGTCGGAAGCTGAGCGTGCCGATGTTAGGATATAAATTGTGGTGATCGAAGTTTTGTTTCCGATGTTTATTTATGTATCTTCATGTACCAAGATAATTAATGTAAACATGGCGAACTTAATGCGTAAAAGCATTATCTACCAGTCAGCCATAAGGCAAATTTAAATAAGAAATATCCAAAGTTGTAACCAAAAATTGTAATGTAAAAAATGTGTGGAAAATATTGCACAACTCGAGTCGAAGCGACCGCCAAATAAAAATATAAAACCATTTATTGATTTTTATTTTATTTGCTACAAGTTAGGGGAGTGCGTAGAGCACTGCCCTGCGTCTTACAAAAGTTACAAACTACTAAACAGGGAAGTGTATACCCCTGACCAAAGTACAGCGCCAGGAGCGAGCCGCCCTAAATAGTTTTTCTAAGAACGAAGGCGTCTTATGCTTACCGTTTTGCCCCCAAGGGGGTGATATATATTGTTTTTTCTCTATGAGGTTGGCAGAGGTTTGCCAAACTGGGAATGGGTCTGCGACGTTTTCCTTCACCGTTGAGCTATCAAAAAATCAAATCAAAATTAATTTATTTCTATAGGTATTCAACATACACTTAGAAACGGCAATATTTTATAAACAAGGCACTCTAAACTCGTCCATGAAGATTGGCTAAATGCAAACATGAATTTAAGCTTTTGATAAGCTCATTGGTAGATGCACTCACCGGGAATCGAACTCGGACTTCACGCATGAGCATCACTGCTTTTAGGAGTCTTTTTTTCGATAAAGAGTATGACATTGGCATCTCTAATCTTATATTTATTTCGCGTACATCCAGAAAGTAATGACTTTGTGACGTCATCCATTGCATAATTTTTTTTGATTTTAAAATAAAAATCGAAATGCATTTATAGGTGTTTTGAGTTATGCTTTTTAATTAATTATTACTCGGAATTTAATTTCGATACATTAAAATAACCTGTTACATTTAGTGGAGGCCACGACCTTGTAGTCGAGACGATATCTACAAGTATTTAAAAAGAAAAAAACCAATCAGCAAAATGAATTTATTTACAATATGTATTACATTGAAAAATATATAAAACACTCGCCTAATCAACAACATCGCATATCCAAGGCACATGGTCAGGTCGCTCTCATCAACGTCGACTATTCTTAAATAAAACGTAACTTTCTCTCGCTGTACTATACAGTTATTGCGATACCTTAACTAATATTTAAATAAACGTAAGTCGCGATAACGATTCTCATTACCAAACGAACATATAACCTTAACTTTCTAAATAAAATAAAATGGATTAGGCGCAAAATGCCACATTCGCAAAATGACACATTCGCAAAATGCCACATTAGCAAAATGCCACACTAACAAAGTGCCATACTTGTTCAACTCCCTTTTTTGCAGTATGTTCGAGAGTGTGGCATTATGCGAAAATGGCATTTTGAGAATGTGGCATTTTGCGAATGTGGCGTTTTGAGAATGTGACATTTTGCGAAAATCGAATGAGGCAATTTGTCCAATCCAATAAAAGTATTCTCTGTCTGAGGCACGTTATTATAATGTCACTTATAAGTAAATCTTTCCCTTGGCTCAATTCACACCGACGCAGACGAAGCGCATCTAAGCGACGCTATTCACACTTCAAAGTATTATGGAAAATTGAACTCTATCTCCATTAGATAATGTATAGATTTGTGTGTAGCATCGGAACAGTTAATGCGCGCTTTAAGCGATCGCGTCTGTTCTTTTCCTACACACAAATTTCTATGTGACTTATTAGAAATACAGTATGCTATACAAGATTTTGGAGTGTAAATAATAATAATTATAACGCTTCGATTAGGGGTTCAATATATCTCGTGAAAATTGGGTATATCCAGTATTGGAATACCTCTGCCTACCCCCTCGGGAATAAAAGGCGAGAGATTTTTTATTTTTTTTTATTTTAACGCTTCGATGCGTTTCAACTGTGCGTCATTACGAATCGAACCTCAGCGATGTCGGGTAAAACAGACATAAAATAATGTATTTCAAATAAACTATACTGTATAAGATGTACCGTGTATAAAAATATTTGTGTATCTGGCAAGAGGCGAGGGGTAGATATTTCCCGTAAGGGTCTGCGCTCACTGGCAAGGGATTTTTATGCGACGTACTGTAATATAACTTAAGATTATGACAATACAATTAAGAATTCAATGATAAGCGTACTGCAGCTTTGCTTTTGTGCCTACTATGTTTAATGATTATCATTGAAATTGCAATTTTATTGTCATACTCCTAAGGTTCAATTTTATTCGACGCCTAAAAATCCCTTGCTGTGCCGTGGTGCGCCTACCACTTGAAGGACCGATTCTTTCGTCTCTTTCAATTTCGCACAAGAAGAAATGATACTGAGAATCAGCCAAATCTATCACCGAGATGGCCTGGGGGCCAATTCTACTAAATGTCAACGGTTACAGTTGGATGACAATGACAATGACATGGTCAGTCGATGGTGTTATTTGCTCTGAAAAGTGTCATAATAACACCATTGTCTGACCATTGACTTGTTATTGTCATCCAACTATAGCCGTTGACATTTAGTGGAATTGGGGCCCTGATTGGTTGCAGCTGATTTTAGGCTTAATTCTTGTTATTATTATTAATTCATTTGCAAAATAGAAATTGACGGAGAGGCGGTGCTACAAAAAGGCGTTAGACATACTTAAAAGACCTCCAGTGAACATTTCTGAGTCGAACGTTACGAAATAATAATTACGATAATTCAATGAGTTATTGAGCAATTCACGTCAAATAGAACGCATATCTCAGATGTAACTTTGCCCGTTTTCCTGATGCGTCTCGAAGGTTAAGTCGAATTCACATTACGAAACTAGTGTTATGCATGATGAAATTAGTTTCAGTGCCTCTGAAAGGGGGCCAAATCCGCCAGGGGGCGCTCGCAAAGTAAACACTCTTATGCGTACGCTCCTGTTTAAAACTTAAATAATTATAGATAATCCCCGTAATTTATAGTGAAAAGTGTATACACACATCTGGACTTGCTCATTCTATGTGCGTAAGTGTTATCTTCAGAACAATCGCTTCGGTGACGGCGTTTTTCTCCGAAAAACTTGTGACTTTGCCGTGCATTCTGTTGTGACATTCCGCCATTTCTGGTTGTGATATCTGTGATAAAGACTGTGAATATCGCCCTTCGACCTAACTGTCTCTCGAAAATTTACTTTTGTCGGTGTGTTCATCGCACTTTATCTCGCATACTGCGTGTAAATAACCTAGAAAGTTATAATCGCATAAAACAGCGACATTTTGGAGTGCACTCGGTCGATCAAGCAGGATAGCGCATTACCTGCCATCTACACATGCGCGCAGGAAGTTACTTGTAGTCGCGGCAGGTGTGACGTGACTCGGTCTGGCGCACCCGCACCTTTTCTTACCTCGCTCTGTTTTGTCATCTATTCAACAGAGGGCGCTAGTGGTTGCGGGCTTGAAGAATAATAAATTATTGTTTACATTACAAACTTTACAACAAGTGTACAACTGCAACCATGCACTGCAATAAATGTGATGACGCTATTAACGATGCGGGGGCCATGAAGTGCACTGCCTGTTTAATGCATTACCATTACGTATGTGTTTTCTTGTCGGAAGAAGACGTGAAGAAGATGCTGCCTATGAATAAGGCTAAATGGAAATGTCCCGCCTGTAAGAAGCCCCCACCTCCCATTAAAACACCTGTTAAGGACATGGACAGCCTTATTGCATATATGGACTCAAAATTCGGAGAGCAGCGAACCGCTTTGCAGTCGGATGTCCGCGCTGAAATAAAATCAATTCAGACTTGCATCTCTAATCTGGAAATCAAAATACAGGGTCAGATGTCGGACGTCAGTGCATCTGTTCAGCACTGTGTAGACAGGGTCACTAATCTGGAGGCTGAAAATTTAAGCCTAAAAGACGAGCTGCAACAGCTGAAATCTAGATCAGCCAAATCTGAGCAGCAGGCCCGGAACTACAATATTGAAATCCAAAATCTACCGGAATTTAAGAACGAAAATCTGGAAAACATCGTCTCCTCTCTGGGCACCACCATCGGCGTCCCTATCAACCTGGATTTTATCCGGGCTGTTCACCGCGTCCCTCACAACACTGGCGCGGACGGCGGCGGCACAGGACCTGCGGGCCGCCCAAAGGCGGTTGTAATTCAGTTCACCACGCGCCGTCTGCGCGACAACGTACTTGCAGCCGCGCGAGCCCGACGTGGTCTGCAATCTGACTGTCTGCCCGAACTTAAGGGGAAGGAGCCGCGACCAATCTACGTGTGCGAGCATCTTACATTGCAGAACAAAATATTATTCTCCAAAGCACGCGCTCTAAAGAAGAAAGGATATAGCTGGGTCTGGGTTAAAGGTGGCAACATCATGGCCCGCAAAGGTGACTCGACCCCCATTAAACATATTCGTTCTGAAAGTGATATCGCAAACTTAATGAGTAATCCATGACTCTGTTTATATATTCACATCTGTGTTTTCAGGCCATATTTTTACATCTTTGATGTGTTTTTGTCACTGACAACAACCCTGTCAGTATTTCTACTTCCGTTTGTTTGTACAATGTTACGTTTTTTTAATACGTTCGCGCGCTACACACCTACAACCTGTCTTCCCCTATATCCTTCTATAACGGCTTTTAATGTCCCATAAGGACCAACTCATCATATATTATCAGAACTGTGGTGGCTTAAAATCTAAATTAACAGATATACGTCTAAATATACTTTGTCAAAACTATGATATAATAATATTTACTGAAACTTGGCTACAACCTTATATACATGACTGTGAACTTTTTGATGATAGGTATGTCGTTGTGAGGCGTGACAGAGACCTGGCTAGTACAGGGAAGAGGGATGGCGGCGGTGTTCTGGTCGCTGTGGATAAATCCCTCAACTTCTCTCGACGAATGGACTGGGAAAGCAAACACCTTGAAGAAATTTATATCACGCTCCAAGTAAAAGATAAAAACTTAATTATTAATTCTATTTACATCCCACCGGCATCACCTCACGATGTCTATGCAAGATACTTTTCCTATCTTCAGGAAATATACTTATCACACCCAGATTCAATTTTCTGTGCAGTAGGTGATTACAACATCCCGGATATTAACTGGACCTTTGATAATAATAATCTACCAACCGGTCCCTGTCACATTTCACTGCCACCGTCAGGTATGGGTGTTCCGACTATCTTGAATGATTGTATGGCGCTAATGAATTTTCACCAATATAATTATTTAACTAATATAAATGATCGCTGTCTGGATCTTGTACTCTCAAACTATATCTGCGTGCTCACTTCTCCGTGCAGCTTTCTGTCAGCCATGGATAGACACCATCCACCGCTTGAGTTTTCCATGAATCTTAAAAAAGAAATCAAACTTCCTACCGTAGCCACAAAAAAATATAATTTTCCTAAAGGGAACCTTGTTGAAATTTGCAATGCTCTGTCAAAAATAGACTGGCATGCAGAACTGGATGCTCTGTGGCCAGGTGAGGCCCTGGACAGGTTTTATGACATACTTTATGAAATCGTTGATCAATATGTCCCGCTTAAAAAAATGCGAACCTTCAGGTACCCTATCTGGTTCTCGAAGACTCTTATATCTACTTTAAAACGTAAACACAAAGTATGGACTAAATGGAAAATTTACAACTCTTTCTCTGCATACAGTGAGTTCTCGCTTCTTCGCGCCCGTTGCAAAAGGCTTCTGGCAGCCTGTTTCCAAGATTACCTAAATACTGTACAAACCTCGCTGAAAAATAATCCTAAAATATTTTTTCAATACATATCCAGCCTGAAGAACAATAGTAGCGGCTACCCTAATATCATGTCATATGGTGACGACGTTTCGAAAGACCCATCCGAAATATGTGACATGTTCTCCTCCTTCCTTAGTTCTGTTTTCGAGCCTCTTGGTGTTATCTCTGATGCTGAAATACATGATACAGATCCTTTACCGAATTCTCCTGTGATAACAAAATTATCTCTATGTGAGTCAGATGTACGCCATTGTATAAAAAGCCTGGATGCGGGCAAAGGTCCTGGCCCAGATAAAATTAGTCCTCTTTTCGTGAAAAACACCTGTAACGAAATAGCCACACCCTTAACAATCCTATACAATAAGTGTCTCAGCGTTGGATGTGTCCCGGATAGGTGGAAACTGGCCTATATTACACCCATACATAAATCTGGATCTAAGAAAAAAGTAGAAAACTATAGACCGATTTCCATCCTCTCCTGTTTTCCCAAAATTTTGGAAAGACTAGTGCATAATTATGTTTACCCTCTCTTGGAAGGTTGTCTACTTCATGAACAGCATGGCTTTGTGAGGCATCGCTCGACCCTGACCAATCTTTTGGTATACTCGAACTATCTATTTGAGGGTTTGGATAAACGTAATCAGGTAGACTCCATATACACAGATTTTCGCAAAGCTTTTGACAAGGTCGATCATAGCATCCTTCTTATGAAATTAGCACGCCATGGTGTAAAGGGTCCCTTACTGAATTTCTTTAAATCTTATTTGTCGGAGAGAACGCAAGTGGTTGTGATTAATGGCTACAGCTCTACTCCTGTTCAAATAACCTCCGGTGTCCCGCAAGGATCCATTCTGGGCCCACTCCTCTATGTTATATTCATCAATGATATTGAGTCGTGCTTTCAACATTGTAACTTTCTACTCTACGCGGATGATCTGAAAATATACCGTACTATTACCGACGATACTGACTGTCAAAAGATACAAGCTGACCTTGACAGACTAGAGCAATACTGTTATGCGAACAATCTGTTTCTCGCACTAGACAAATGCCAACAAATCACTTTTTCTAACAAGCGTAACAATGTGCATTTTGCCTATAATCTTGGTGGAAAAGTATTAACAAAAGTTGACAAAGTTAAAGATCTTGGCATTATTTTTGACACCAAGTTAAGACTGGACTTACATGTAGATAGCATCTGTAGTAAAGCCATGAGAATGCTGGGTTTTGTCCTGCGCAACACGAAAAAATTTAGGAATCCCAATGCATACATGACACTATACAGATCCCTCATCCGCCCGCAATTAGAATACTCTACGTGCATTTGGAGCCCCCACTATGCTATATACAAAAATAAAATAGAAATGGTGCAAAAGAAATTCTTAAGAGCAATGCATCGTCGTCTAACCTCAAACTATATGTCATACGAGGACCTACTCAAGAAATATAAACTTTTGCCTTTATATAAAAGGCGCATCTTTTTTGACGCAATCACTGTACGCAACATCATCAATAGCTCGTATAATTGCAACATATTAGTCAGTAAATTACACTTTTGTACTTATCGTAGACTCAGATCGCGCAATGTTTTCGTGATTAACAACACCTCATCTAACTTTGGGGTGAGGGCTCCTCTGCACCGCATATGCAAAACTTTCAATAAATTATTTAAAGATGTCGACCCTTTTCATGAGTCTGACGCTGGTTATAGGCGGAAGTTGCATGAAATCTTAAACTCCAATGCTGAAATCTAGATATACCTACTTAGTTATATAGATGTATCTCGCTACTCGTTACTTTACTTTACCCCGCTAGTGTTGTTTCAACGATCCCAAGACGCTGTCGTAGGGCTAGCCCAGAGTTTTTGTAAAGTATTGACTTATTATGTTGATGTTTCTCAATCTTGGCAGGCGTTTTTTATAGTCACCACTTTTCTGATGTATAATAACTCTCATATCATGTTAAACACCATAAACCTCTATGATTATAGGTTGGTGGTTGAATGTTCGCGCGAACTTTGCATTCCTATTTGTTTCAAATTCTAACTGAATTATTTTAAGTTTTCCTTTGTTACATCTTAGCGAGAAATGTCCATGGGCATAGTGTTACTTTAAGTTAATACATATTTATTCTAAAAGAATTGTTATACACCCTGTACCGTTTTCTCTCCAAATAAATAAAAAAAAAAAAAAAAAAAAAAGTACTTTCGAGGCATTAATACTGTCGTGCAATCAACAGTATCCCTGAGATCATGGCTCCGTCAACATTTGAACTATATTTTGTCACACAGATGCTTTAGCGACACTAGTGCCACGTCGACGGTGAAATTAGTGGCATGACGCTAGTTTCATCAAAAAATTGCTCATGACACGAAATTACTTTAGTGTCATGCATTTACCGCTCACACTTTTAACGCTTAATCAGTTAAGAACCGAGACACAATTAAAAATCTGTTGTGTCTGTGATTCATGGTCCGAGAGGTTTAACTTGATATTTACACGTGAAATTGTCGATGAAATTAATTAATTAAAATTAATGTCAACACTACTTTCATGCCACTAGTTTCGTAATGTAAATTCGGCTTTTCCAAGGAACGCTCGACGTTCGAGAGACGCGCGTGGCGTGGGCGTGGGCGTGGAGTGGGCGTGGGCGTGGAGTGGGAGTGGGCGTGGGCGTGGGCGTGGGCGTGGCGGGGTCAGTCGGAGTCGGAGCCCGACTCGGACAGGCAGAGGTCGTCGTTGAGCACGTCGCTCGGCAAAGCGGGGTTTCCTCCTGCACCTAAGGGGAGAAACGGTTTAGCATTGTAGTTGTGTCTCGCATTGGCCTTGTATTCGCACACGAGAGAGAGCGAGACAGAAATTTGTAACCAGAAGACTTGTTGAATTCCTTGGTGAAAACGGTGGGTATTTCTACGGTATTTCTATGTTGATGGTTCGTGAATAATGATAATAAGTCTACTGTAATGTAAATTGTTCCTAAATAAAATGGTCATATAAGGTCATTTTAAACCAAGTGCAAATATTTTAAGGGTACAAATATGTAAGAGATATAGACTTCACATATAAATAAAATATACGTTCGTGTTTTTTAAACGTGTTAATTATTTGATGTACATACTCTTTAAATATTGGCACTTAATTAACGCGAATATACTTGTGATTAGAAATTAAATCTTACGCCTTTCATCTCCGAAGGGGTAGGCAGAGGTATTTCATTACTGGATATACTTACATTTTACGAGATTCATTGGACCCCTAAACGTGATAGGTGGTGAGCCCATCGCCGGACCGGGTCTATTTACACATGTCTCAGAATTAATTCTGAGACCTGGGGGTTTCCTCACGATGTTTTCCTTCACCGTCGAGCTAGTGATAAATATGTACGTAAGTTTTTGAAAAACTCATTGGTCCATGCCAGGATTTGAACCCGAGCCTCACTTATTTTCGGCAGGCTCTTTAACCGTAAAGGCTAACACTGTTTACTCGTGAAGGATTAGGCGCGCAATACCACATCATTCGCAAAATGCAAAGAGATTTAAATATAATAGGGCATAGAGGGGGCATTGGGAATGTTTTCATACAAAACTTTGAAGCCTAGCGTCATGTCCTTGTCATGTCAGTTAGTAAGAACGCGAGCTGTGATTCGGTCGAAACTGTACTAGACTTATTCCACTTGGAATAACTTTAGACTTAAAATTTTCCTCGCTGTGTCCCCTCTATGCCTTAATATATTTAAATCTCGTTCGCAAAATGTCAAAGTGCGCCTAGCCCCCTGCCCACCCCCAGCGTGGATACCTGCGTGCGCGGCCTGTGCCCCCCTGGGAGGGCGGTCGCTGTCGCTGTCCGAGTCGGAGTCGGTCCCGCTGTCGCTGGAGGAGGACGACGAGCTGTCCATCGCGCCCATCGCGCCCATCGCGCCCATCGCGCCCACGCTCGGCCCCGGCACAACAGCACTCTGCATCACGCAAAATCAATATAGTAGATTGTGTCATAAGGGAGCAAAACTATATTTTTACGGCGAGGGCGTTTTTTTAAATCACGAGCATAGTGAATGATTCTAGGATAGAATCCCGAACGTAGTGAGGGATTCTAATGTAGAATCATGAACGAAGTGAGGGGTTTAAAGTACGTAGCCCAAGGTAAAAATAATTTTGCGACCGAATGATACACTCTGCTTTTCATACCTCTCTATGAGAAAAAAATATTGATGGCATTGTTTGCTTCTTTTTTCAATATTTTCCGGTGTTTAACTATCACTGCAGTCACTGCTACAAATATAACATACACAAACAATTCGATGTCGGAATTCGAAAATTTTGCGTAAAATAAAATGTAAATTGTGAAAAATAAGTATGAAAGCGCGCGCATTGCCACAGCAATTTTTCTGACAGTGTCGCACAGCCATAAAACCCCATTCAGCCTTGTCAGCATATAAGTTACTCTATGAGTTGTCATGCGGCGAAAAATGGAACTAATGTTTTGTTATAATACTTAAGCTACAGTGGCGCCAACCTTAAATGCAAACTTATTTTGTTAATCTCTTTGGCTAAGAATGTTGCGGGATATTTTTAATTCCAAATTCAAAACACTTTTATTCGCACTTATTAAAATCCTATCGGAAAAGACTTAATTTGATCCCTGTTATTGAGGACCAAAACGTCACTTTTCGAATAGATGGTATGAAAATCATATTAAACATATCTATTTGTACTTTCTAGAAATACATTTAAAAAAGAAACATCCAATATTTTGTCCTTCTCCTAGATTCATTTCGGTCAATTTACTCCATTGTCATCATGCGACACAATTAATGGAAACTAACTTCAGTATTTCTACATTTATATTTGGTGCTTATGTAAGTAACTAGTGCACATGATCGGTTTTATTTATAATTTGTAAACTAATATGTGGTTAACGATGCTGATTGTACAATTAGTAACACTTTACTGATTAAGGTTAGCATTTAATACTTTATTGTATAATTGTTTGTTACTCCTAATAAAATAAAATAAAATAATAAAATAAAACATACACTTAGAAACATCAATATTTTATAATAACGAGGCACTCTAGTTAATCCCATGCATGATGGTCTACTAAATAGTCTGTAAACGCACACACTTTACACCAAAGAATGAGGAATTGTCACCTCAAAACCATCATTATGCATTCACATCTTATTGAAATACACGTGTTCAACAATTTTAGCGACAATGTAACAAGGTCATGGATAAAAGTTACAGATATTTTACACGTTCATAAGGTTCAAATTAGTTGGTTTTTACATGTTTGACATTAACTCTTCAATCTGTGGTTTGTTTCTGTCCTTTTTCTTCCGTATTCTATAGAGAAGGATAGGCTAACTTTAAGTTAGGCCCATTGCCGTCGAAAACAGCCTAAACTCTTACTGCCTTTTCACACGTACCGGTTTCCGCCGGTCCGGTATCGACGGCAGAAACACTACTTTGAAAACATTGAATTTTTTATGGCTTCTGTAACAGCCAATTTACTAAAGTTAAAACAATAAAGAACTTGCACCCAGAGCCATAAAATGAACGATAGATGAGAGAAGCCACTCACCGGCGCGGGGGGCAGCACGGGCGCGGGCCTCGGGGCTGGAGGCGCCCCGAGGGGGGGCAGCGGAGAGCGGGAGGGGGGCGACACGGGGGGCAGCGAGGGCGCCGAGGGGGGCGCGGGGGGCGGGGGCGCAGGGCGACGCTCGGGGCGTTCGGGGCGATCGGGGCGCGCGTGTGGTGCCGGAGGGGGGGCGTCGTCCAGCCCGATCATGGGCAGCGACGCCAGGGTACTGTTGCCTCCGCCCGACCACCTGAGGGCGAACAGAGGTTTAAGGCGGCTTGACGATGCGATACGATATCGAAATTCAATTGTGAGTAATTAAGAAGTACCAAAAAACGTCTCTGAAATTTATAGTAAATTTTAAAATGATAAAACAATCTTAAAAGTTAAGCAATTGAGCAGCAGAAATGTTAACGACAAAACTCACTTTATTTTCCTAAAACTAGGCAGAGCCCGTACTGTGGGTACTAAACAACTGATAAGCATACTTAAATGAATATTAAACGACAATACACGAAGCCAACACACATGTTTATGCACACAAACGTTGGCTTCAAGCGGGTATCGAACCCGCGACCTATGAATTGACTCAAAAGACAGGGTCACTACCAACTGAGCCAACAGACAGATAGCTAATATGCTCTGCGCGTGCACATCCTACGCAGCAATGGAACGAAAATGAAAATGTATTTTATTTCCGTAGGTAATTGAAAATTACACTTAAAAACGTCAATAGTCTAATAACAACTATAAACTCGTCCATGAAGATTGTCTAACTATAAACAGCAGCCAATCTCCACCGACGAGTGGCTTCCAAATGCAGTACCCCGAGAAGAACCAGCAAGAAACTCAAGGGCAGCTCTTTTTAATCTCTTACTAGTAACTGAACGAGACTGCGCCTTAAACCACGTCCCGCCAATCAGCAGCGAGGAATATGAGCGCGTGTTAAGGGTAATACGTACGGCGCGGCCTGAGGGGGCGAAGTCCTTTGCCTGGGCGGGGAGCGCACCATGCCGCCCTTGCCCGCCCCCGGGGCGCCGCCCAACGGCCCTCCCGGAGGGAAACGGGCACCTCCTGGGGCGGCACTGCCCGCCACTCCTGTCGACATTCATTTATTTATTATAGCCTAAGATCCGACCGCAAAAAAGTGTAGGTAGGGAAAGTTTTACGCATATTCATGATCAGGAGAATAAATATCTATAAGGGTGCCCCTATCGAAATATGGCCGCAAGTATTTTTTTTAATAAAAAGAAATCTAGATTTTTGGGACGAAATTTCATTCACTTGTTTTTTTACATAAAATACCGTCCACTTCACGGCAATATGCATAAAGACTGAAAAATTATGAAAAATCTGCTGATGTTATGTAAAAAAACAAGTGAATGAAATTTCTTTTTTTCTTCTCTTAGTTTGTGAGTACGGATGTATGGACGTTTGTTGCTCTTCCACGCAAAAACTACTAAACGGATTTTGATGAAACTTTACTGTCACTTATGTTAAACTAAAACTTTATTCATTCGAACGCTGCTCGGACACACCCGGCATAGACAACAAGATCTATAAGTTGAGCTGGTCCAACCTGCGGGCGTGGCGGCGTTAGGCGCGGGCGTCCTCCTGGTGGTGGCCACCCTCGTGCGCGACGACGACCGCTGCGTCGTGTTCTGCAGCTCCAGAGACGCCCCCATCGCCCCCATCGCCCCCATCGCTCCCCCCGCCCCCCCAGCCCCAGACGCCCCCCCAGCCCCCATCGCCCCCGGGGGCGGCAAGGGCGTCAGCGGCCGCGGCTTGGCGGCGCTCTCCTGCCTGCAGTCACAACACGGTATTTCACTGTATACCAATTCAATGAGTAATCATTCATTAAAATGATAATCCCAAAAATGCATTTCTATTTTCAATGGACTTCAAAAAAACAGTAAAAAAACGACTTCAACGAATAATACTAAAAATACAGTCGAATCGGTTCACCGTCACCGTTTAACCGACTTCAAAGGAGGTTATCAATACGCCTGTTTTTTTTTTATGTTCGTTACTTCAGAACTTTCCACTAGGTGAATCAATTTTGACGTTTTTTTTTATTTCAAAACTATTACCTACTTCCTGTGTGGTCCGATTTCAATTTTGTCCAGTTCTGACAATGGCTTATTTGAGAAAAGTTAAAATCGGTTTTTTACTCTTTAGAGTTCTATGTTATCATTTTTAAATTTTAACATTTTTTTAATAATTAAACATTCGTCTTAGTTCCCGTCTTTGCCTTAGGGTTAGCTTGTGGTCTAGAGTAAACCCATAATTAATTAAAAAATATATCAACATCTCATTGGAGAACTTACTCTTTCTCTGCAAAGATCATACCTTAGCTGATAAGATTCTAAGTTGGAATTTCAAAAACATCACAGTATTTCCATGCGAAACATGTTGAAGTATAGCGTCTAGTCAAGAGCAATTGGACTTCGTAACGTTCTTATTACAATCGCCTTAGAGGTCAGACTCGCACGTACCTGGTCTTCTTGACCTGCACGTTGCTGGAGAGCTTCTCGAGAGTGATCTCCCCGGTGACCCGGTCGATGATCAACACGCACTCCTTGGTGTAGGGCCGCTGGCTGCCCTTGAACACCGTCTGAGGGACGCCCTTTCCGTCTGAGGGACATGGCAACGGATCTAAGTGTTCAGGCTGACAAAAAAGGCCGCAAGAAACTCCACAATACTACCATTATTCATTTTTTTATAATTAATCCATTCATAATAAATAAAATTGTTACGTCAATAGTGAAGGGAGGAGTAAGGTATTTCTTTTTATGGCGTGAAGTACTACACGACCGAAAACTAGCCTCTGCGTGAAAATGAAAATGTATTTATTTCTGTAGGTAATTAAAAATTACACTTAGAAAAGTCAATAGACTAATAACAAGGGGTGTTATTTAAATGGTTAGCATAGTATTCGTATTTTTGTGAGCAGAAAAATATAATCTGTAAGCAGAAATAGCTAATTGGTCAGCAACTCATGGCCAGCAAACATTCCAAAATCAATCAGCAATATATGTTTCTGGATGGCTGTAATTATTTTTGTACAGCATATTAATTATATAAGCTGCAATGAGCTGTTCCTGTTTAATAACATTTTGGTAAGCACTCAGAGGGTAAGCAAAAAAATTCATTTTGAGCTGCATATAAAAGTAGCAAAAATACTTTACTTTTAGGAAGGACTCTAGATTATGCAACTTCAACTCAGGGGTAGGGAGGGGGAGAGGGGGGGTGGGTAATCCTCCTCTACCCACTCCCAGAGCGCAGAGACTAACAGTTTTGGAGAAATTACAACAGCAAAAAAGTGAATTTAAGTCATCATAACTTAGTATACAACCTTTCGTTTTCTGCCTTAGACAAGTGACCAGGGGCCATTTAGTCTCGTGTCACGAGCCTACTCTTACTCCGCCCACTTTTAACGTACATTGCCAATTTTTTAACAAAAACGAAATCCAATTACTTATTTTGCTCATCATGTTTTAAGTATGCATACCAATCCAAATACACTGCTTATAGACATCTGGTGATCAATCATGAAATCTTGCTGACCAAGTAGTTATTTTGCGGACTGAATGTTTATTATGCAAACTTATGTTATTGTAAGCTGCCTATTTATGATTTAATTTTTGTCCATTATCAAAATTATTTGAGGAACAAGGATTGCTGCCTGATTTTTTTAATCGCAAACAAAATCTTTGTATGCCGACCAAATTATTTGAATGCTGTTTTTTTGTGGCTTACCAAATTTTATAATTGCTAACTATTTAATTAATTCTCAATAACAAGGCACTCTAAACTAGTCCATAAAGATTGGCTAAATGTAAACAGCAGCCCATCTCCACCGACGAGTATGTAAAAGTTATAGCTACACCCATGCGTATGTCGTGAATGAAAAGTGAACCAACCCATGTGCGGCACAGTGACGGTCACTTGGTTGTTCGTGCCGACATCCACCGTCGCCATCTTGCTCACGTCCACTGACGCCGGCTTGAAATCGTCTGGAAGGTTCCGCACTATTATTAGAAAGCACCAGCACATGCCAAAATGTATATATATTTATTTATTTACTTAATTTAGGGAGACCTACAGCTATGATAATTATAATGAGCAAAGAATTTAAAAATCAGGAAGCCAATTAGAAGCCTCCACAAGTACTATCAACAAACGCTAAGCCTGATACGTTTGGAAGAATTGTCGCTTGAAAGCTCAAGTTTTTATTACCCCGACCGTAAAATTAGAGTAACAATCAGAAGTCAGTAACACCGTTTATTTTTCCTTTCTGATCCATTCATCGACCCGAAATGCCCATAAACATGCAGGAAACCCTCTTTTGTAATTGTCATTTTTACTATAAGAGGGCTTTGACGCCACGGGGTGGTAAACGATGGCAGCTCGCAAAAATGACACTTAGGTGTATCAGGCAGAACTTTTACTGATATTACCTAGCGAAATATTTAGATAGGCGTATAATTTAGATAGTATTTTAGTAAAACCAGCAGAACGGCAGTGGATCCCGTTTTACCCATTCCCTTAGGACTTTTCAGAAATGCCTTATTAGTGGCCAGTTACGTCATCATACCTTTGTGCTCTAGAATCGTTGATTTCAGTTGTGAGTTGGTCGATCAGTCAGTCAGTTTCTTCTGTATAGATTAACTAGAAGTGGCATCTTAAAGTGACCTCTCTAACTAACTATGGTTAGGTGAAGATCCATTCTTCACCCGTTAGCTACCAATTCTTTATAACAAAAATGTACTACGAGTATATTGTAGAGAAATTAAATTACGATCAATCATTCAAAAAAAGAAGATAATTGAGACTAATATTCTATGTTAAGGGTTTTGGTTTCCGCACTTAGTCCTTAAAGATTGGACCATTGTAAGTGAGCCATGGCAGCCAATTATTCCAATCATTGAGACTAATCCGAGTAAAAAGATTATCGCAAAATACCTCTAGAAATGTATTTCAATTTACATTTTTACAATAAAAATTCAAATTATAGCAAATTATAAATAATGAAAAAATCAAGAAAGTGAATCAATTGAGTACTAAAAATGATGATGTTCCATGCTACTACTAAACTCGTCCAACAACAACCTTGACAAACAAACATGACGTTTGTATGCAACTACAAATGTC
Organism: Ethmia dodecea; assembly: GCA_963855545.1. Classification (NCBI taxonomy): domain Eukaryota; kingdom Metazoa; phylum Arthropoda; class Insecta; order Lepidoptera; family Depressariidae; genus Ethmia; species Ethmia dodecea. Next base: position 90,138 of record OY979443.1, read on the forward strand.
TGGCCCCTGAAGAGGGCCCTCAGTAAGTGAGGCAGGACGCACTCACATTTAATGGTATGATATTGCGAGGACTTGTTGTTGGTGAAGCTGGTCCCCAGTTTCAGCTCCCGCACATCGTAGTTCAGGCTGTGCTTGTCCGCCATTTCGGATAGCTATGCCATGTAGCTCGTAGCACCTCTCTGCAAATATGAGAACCAACAGATACATACACCTGAGAATATTAATAACACATACAAGTTTAAATTTTTGTAGTGCATGGCAAAAGCACTAAGTGATTTATGTTTATGCCGCATCTGTAATTCGTACATCTCACCAGGGTAACAAAAAAAGTTTTTTTTAATCAAAAAGGAAAAAGATATATTTAATTTTGAAACTTAGAGTAAAGATTTATCCTATCTCTATGTATAGACCGACATAGATGCTTATTGATGAACTTTTTTAATTAGATATGATACTTGTCTATTACATAAAATATAACATTTTCTGTATTCTGTATTTCCAATAAAAAGGAATGTGGAATTATTGTTGTAGTTATATAAACTAGCTGTTTCATGCTGTTTCATTGGTGTAGTTTAGGTTCTCATGGGAATACAGGAATAAAATGTAATGCCTATGTTACTCAGGGATATTGTAGATTTCCATTGGTGAAAGAATTTTGAAAATCAGTTCAGTAGTTTTTGGGTTTATTCATTACAAACATACAAAAATACAAATCTTTCCTCTTGATAATATTAGTGTAGATATAACACTATTACCATGTATAGCATTAACTAAAAGTAAAACCAAAAAGTTTTAATTATGAATTAATGTAGCAGTATATTTAAGGATTGTCATAAAAATAACACAAGTTTTTTCATATTATGACTAACTGTAAAAAATGTAAATCACACATGCATACATTAATTTTGTAACTTATTAAGATAAGGAGGAAATTTGTGGAGGGAGTATTCTATCGTCAGCTGTATGGTACACTCCAAGAATACTCTTCATTTCAAAAGAAGTTAAATAATAGTAGGTAATTTGAGTGAATTCAATTTTCACGTCATATACACTACTACATAATAAACGCATATATGCATACGTATCTTTACGTTCACTACAGCTGACAAACTGGTCTAATTTTTCGCCACAACACAATTTATAAATTGTGTTGTGGCGAAAAATTAGACATAAATGTCTTTGGAACTCTGACTGCAGTACCTATTTATGGTATGTGCTTCACATATATTCAAAATATGCCTTAATTTGTACTAATAGTTCACAAAAGAAAGTTCAATTAGTTAAAATATGGCAAACAAATTCTACAGACAAGACTGATTGCGACCCTTACCTTCGATTAGATTTTTACTGAGGTTAATAGCCAAACTGGTACTTATAAGGAGTTACATCATCAGTAAGGTTATTAGGCTCACCATATAAGTTATATTTTCATTGCAAATGAGTTTTAAAATGCAGTAAATTAACTGAATAAATGAAACATCAACTGGATCAGTCGACCTAATTCCCATGACAGCACCACAGTGACAGCACAGACATGACAGTTGCTAGATCGAATCCAAAAGGTTTTTTTTCTTTATTTAGCCCAACTTGTGTTGGACAGGTTACAGTCATAGACCATACCTGCCTCATCTTCAGTTAAATCTTATTTCTCTGTCCCTATATGCAATGAATGATTGTGTTTTAGCCATCACACAATTTACGTCGTCAGTCAGGTTTGAAATGATAATGAGGCGCACATGTACTTTGTGAGGCGCACTGACCTATAAAACCTATCTCAATGATGAGGCGTTTTCGGTGACAGCTGTCACTTGAGTAATCAAAGGTGTCAATAGATGGTGCTGAACTGAACTTTATATTAGCTGTCATAAACTAGTACGTGTAACAGCCGAGTAACAGCCATGCAACAGTATAGCAGCCATGGTTGTCTACGACATATATAAGCCACCTACATACCATATTTAGCAAATATTTATTTATTTTATTTTATATTATATTTATTTTATATTTTTATATTATATTTATTTACCAAATAGCGGGTTCCCATAGAGATGTGGATTGCGCGCATCCAGATTATTCCCGTTCCCGTGGGAATTTCCAAAAATCACTTCATAGCGCTTGGCTACGATATATAAGACACCCACACACTATATTTCAAGTTTCTATGTGTTATCGTTTCGGAATAGTACTATTTCTCTTTTTATCCAGTTTTTATATTTTCCCGTGGGAATGAGATATTTTTCTGGAATAAAAAGTACCTTAGATGTTGACCCGGGTACTCAATTATCTGCAAACCAAATTTCATCAAAATCCGTCCCGTAGTTTTTGAGTGATGTGTGCACAGACAAAAATTTCAAAAATTGGTGTTTCGGTATCTATATCGATAATTATATACCTACACTACAGTTAAAATTTTCAAAAAACATTTTATGTACAGACACTGCCCCGTTAGAGTTTTATTATATGTATAGATGTCTGTTAAACTATACAATAGTATTCCAGATTCTTTTAAACTATTACATGTATGCAGATAAATTTAGGAGTACGCTCAACCAGTCGTTACATAAAAAAATCGATGGTGTAGAAGATTTTGTGAATAATAGGGGCAAGATATAAGGTCCACAATGGGATATACATTTGTTATTTAGCTTGTTTTTGTTGTTTTAAGCTATTTCTATTTTAGTTGCAAGAATACCTACCACGTACTTGTTCGCAAGGAGAGTCCTAGTTTACTGAGTACAGTCAAGAGCACGCTAAGCTTGACACTTTGTACTTTGAGCCGGTCCTGTATGGCGCTCAGTATAAATTAGAGCACAGCTTAAACTGGTAGTGTCAAGCTTGACTTGCTCTTGACTGTACAACGTGACGATTTTTACTGATAGAACCCCATCATAAGAATTTTGCCACGGGCCCCAGATGGTATAGTTACGCCACTGCACTTAAGTGTCATTTTAGCGAGCAGCATCTTTTCCCACCCCGTGGCGAGAAAGCCCTAACTTATAGTAACAATGACAATTACAAAAAAGCGTTTCTTTCATGTTTATGACCATTTAGTGTCGATGAATGGATCGGAATATAAAAAAAGACGGTTTTATTTTCTTCTCATTGTGCAACTCTAATCGGGGTTAAAAAGTCGGGGTAATAAAATTAGAGCTTAGGTACATGCGACAATTCTTCCAAATGTATCAGGCTTAGCGTTTGCTGATAGTACCTACCTAATTAACCCAGTTCACTGTAAGAGTACCTAGATCATATTATAGCTTACCTACTAGCGCCCCGCCGGTCCACCCGCGTAGTTCCCGTTCCCGTAGGAATACGGGGATTAAACATAGAATAGGTATGTGTTATTTTGATGTAGGTATAAAATAATATAATAATAATATAATCTCACGCCTTTTTTATCCCTTTTTTATAAATATGTACGTAAGTTTTTGAAAAACTCATTGGTACATGCCAGGATTCGAACCCGAGCCTCACTGATTTTCGGCCGGCTCTTTAACCGTCCGGGCTATCACTGCTCTTCTTAGGTATAAAAGTTTCATCAAAATCCGTTCAGTAGTTTTTGCGTGAAAGAAGAACAAACATCCATACTTCCATCCAATACATCCATAACATACAATACAAACTTTTGCAATTGAGTCTTCCTTAACTACAAAAACCACACCAATTTTTTTTTATTACCAATTCAGGGACTAACTTACCTACTTCTAATTATTGTTTTATGTTTATTAGGATATAAAATAGTATGTAATTAGTTTATTTTATCAACATATATAAGTATTAGGATTTACTTACCGTAGGGTTATGTTTCTTTAATCCTCAATATATTTTCTATTAATTACGGCTCATTCCGCCAAATTGTACCTACTTAGCCTGATGGTTGACTGGTAGATAATGCCTTTAGGCATTAAGTTCGCCATGTGCACATTTTCTTGGTACATACATGAAGTTAAATAAATAAAAAATTGTTGGATCGTTGAATTGGATCATGGGATAAGTTGAAGTAAGTACTTAAATGTGATTAGATAACTGATTATGAATAATCTATCTAATAATAAATCACACACGATACATGGTTACTTAATTCCAAACAAGGCAGAGCGGAACAGAAAGCGAGAACCGGTATAGATCCATGCAACATGATGTGATATTAATAATGGTTGGTGATAATTGGAGACTTGATTTTCCCATGAACTCAAAACATTGATGACACAACTTCACGTAATTTTGTATTTAGTTTTTAAAAACGTAAACATTACAAATTCAGAAGAATGAAATATAGGTAGGTACTTCCTTAGGTACTTTATATAATTACGTATGATTATTTCTTATCTTATTTATTCTTATTACTTATTAGATGCTTATTTTGGAATACTACCTAGTAGCGCCCCGCGGTTTCACCCGCGTAGTTCCCTTTACCGTGGGAATCACTACATAACTAGTATAAAACAAAGTCGCTTTCTCTGTCCCTATATCCCTATGTATGTTTAAATCTTTAAAACTACGCAACGGAGTTTAATGCGGTTTTTTTTAATAGATAGAGTGATTCAAGAGGAAGGTTTTAGTATTAGCATTGCACCCGTGCGAAGCCGGGGCGGGTCGCTAGTAAAGTATAAAATAAAGCCTATGTGTTATTCTGATATTCTTATACAGCTAGGTATATAACTGTAAAGTTTTATCATAATCCCTTCAGCAGGTTTTGCGTTAAAGAGCAAAACATACATACCTACTCACAAACTTTCGCGTTTATAATATTAGTAAGGTAGTGTCGCCGAAGATGGCCCGGCTCCTAGGAAAGCCCACTTTAAAAAAAATATATTTATGATTATTCGAAACATTTGAAGTTTCGCGAGTATATGCTACTAGTACCATAGACAATAGTGCAAGTGTGTTATACTACCGGCGTGTCCCTATTTTGAAGACAGATGACAGTTGGCTTGGTCATGTCAAGACGATACGCGTTTTGTAACCTCCATTAATCTAAATCCTTTTGAAAATATACAAATTTAAAGCAAATCTCTTTGCTCTAAATTGTGAAATTCATATTTTATATATTTATCAGCAAATAACAGGTGAGTGTTATTATTTTATTGACTTTTTTGTATTTTTACGAAATTTTACTTAACCCAGATGTAATTTCCTATCATGGCCCATACTATAATTCCCGAACATAGCCCGGGCCTTTCTAGGATTATTGAAATGTAGTTTTAGTATATTTTTGTGCTTGTATGTTTGTTTTTTTAACGTTTGTCTGCTCATGTTTCGGAAACTATGTTGGATTGCAATAAATCTAGTGTAAAATAAATATAGTCTAACTTGAAAATAGTGCAAGTTTCAACAAGATCGGTTTAGTGGTTGTTGAGATTGAATAAGCATTTATTAAATTTGAAGTATTTTTTTTTGTTAGGAGTGTAGACAATCAATTAAAGACAGAAGCGTCTAATTTTTTTCAACTAATTAAGTATATTTTAATTAATCTCAAAGTTAATTTTCAGTATTCCTAAGATAGCCCGCCTATGAATGATATTAAAAAAAAATTTTAGAAAAAAAAACTGATTTATTTTTATTTTTGATAAGTTACTTTCAAATTTGATCTCAAAGTTAAATTTAATGTTTTTTTGTAGTTTGTTGTTATTTTATAGTTGATTTTTATTTTGATAGATTTAAGATAGCCCACATTTAAATTGTTGGTATATTTTTTGCCTTTTATGAATTATGTTATGAGAAGGATGTGTTTTTATTTTGATATTTTATGTTGAAGGCGTTTCATTGTTTATAATGCATATATTTTCAGTAATATTTTTCGGGCCATCTTCAGCGACCAGCTTCCCAAGATAGCCCAATACCAAGTTTTTAAAAAGTGTTTACATTTGTGTTAAAATGTCAAAAACTGTATTACTTTTTTAGACATCTTGTTTCTCAAATAAATATATTACAACTTCCATTATGTTTTTTCTTTACTTTACTTATCTATAAGATTTTACGAGGTTTTGAAATTAAGTGGGCCTTCATTGGCGCCTGTACCTTAGGATTTAGTATAGATACGTACGAGTATCATCAATTCATCACAGATTTGTTATATTCCTATTGTTTGGAGTAATAGCTCTGCTTAGTTTATGGCAAAATATCACCGTATTTGAGTCGGCTTCCCTGATTTGTTTTTATAATATTATGACTAACACAAAGGGTGGATTCGCTTTTCAATATACAAAACTATACTTAATTAAATTATGCACGGTTAATCAATAACTAACCTAATATAATCACTAAGTACTTAAGGCACAGGTGGCTTAGAATAAATACCACCGAAAATCATAGTAGCTGTTGCTTTCTCAACAACGAAATATACAAAGGGTCGGTTGGCGATGAAGGGGGGTGTAGAAATGTTGTCGGCGAGTATGGCAACATTCACTACGGTAGCTATTGTTTCCGTTTCCGCCATTTCTATCTCCGCTTTATGAACTATAATAGACACAAATACCTCATCTTTCGTAACTTTTTTAAAACTCGCTAAATCAGGTTGGAAAATGTCGTAAACCCCAAGATCGTTTAGCGGTTTATTCATGACATAGTTCGTGCTGATTCGGAATCTCGGTATTTGCACAGCAATCTCTGGCAGCCCGTAGTCTTCGGCGTCATCTTTCAGTTGTTGGATTATGTCTTTCAAACTTATCGATGCAAAGTTCATGTACATGTCTGTCAATTTAACTCCAAGATGTGGGAGCAGTATTAGCATAGAATATTTGTTGAATTTTCCGTAAGGCAGCTCTATTACGAACGCCTTCAATTGAGAAATGCTTGAAAATGGAATTGCAACTCTTTGATACATCATGCTAACTTCTCCAATCGGTTTTCTGTCTTCGTCGAAGAATGTCTGTTTCGTAGTGCGAGATTTAAAGAACGGATACGTCCATTCCCCTCTGAATGTTACGAGGTTTGTCCATATCATTTTGGATCCAACAAAATCGGATGATTTAAGCACATTGGTCACTCGTGCCTCTCCAACGTGTTCGTTAATGCTGTTAGCAATTTGTTCTGTATTTGGATCGTTAAAATCTAAAACTTTGACCGCCACATCGAAGTCACTTTCGACTCTATTTCTAAATTCTGGATAAATTGAGATATTTTTGTCCACAAAGACAAAATTCGTGTTCAACAACTTAACCCCATTAATTTTTGGATAGAGTACAGCGTTTGTTAGCTCCTTGTAACCTTGTATGAGCGTATTTCGAGAATCGGAAACGTTAAATCTTAATATCTTTCCAAGTTGGGAGTAGCTATTGCCGGTGACTCCCGATGCTATTCCAGCCATCAAAGTCCACATACCAAAAGGTGATACGACTACATTTCCTTCAATTGCGAGGTGGGTGAAGTGAAATAGTTCTATGCTGAAGTTTCCTGAGCCGGCACTGAATTCGAGTTCACATTGACACAGTGATATGACCAAAAGTAAACACACTGCGGTTATTAACTTCATTTTCCTGTGGAGCTTCGACTATGCCGCGACATGTGTAGTATACTACTGAACATTTTAAAAAACATTAGGTATGCGAATGTTAAACCCATTATGTTTTCCGTGTACAGTCTGTTATGCGATTGTGAATCGTATCTTAATGTTTTAACAGTGGGTTTTGTGTATCGGTAGTAGGGTACCTAGCTGTTTATGATCGACCGGTTTGGCGTATGTTGTATTGCGTTACGATTCCCAAGTATTGACCCTGTTCGGTCAAAGAACATAATAACTGGCATATTTTTTTTTTTTTGAGAGCAGTGATAGCTCGGACGGTTAAAGAGCCGGCCGAAAATCAGTGAGGCTCGGGTTCAAATCCTGGCATGTACCAATGAGTTTTTCAAAAACTTACGTACATATTTATCACTAGCTCGACGGTGAAGGAAAACATCGTGAGGAAACCCGCAGGTCTCAGAATTAATTCTGAGACATGTGTAAACAGACCCGGTCCGGCGATAGGCTCACCACCTATCACGTTTAGGGGTCCAATATATCTCGTGAAATGTGGGTATATCCAGTAATGGAATACCTCTGCCTACCCCCTCGGGGATAAAAAGGCGTGAGATTATATATATAGGTAAAAACTCCTTGTAAAAAAACTTACCTAAATATTTAAGAAAAATAAATATATATATATATACTTTTAATATATATATAATATATTTTTACCTTTTGGTTTTACATAAAGATACAAAAAAGTAAAAAGTTTAAATATGCACAAATTATTTAGTTAAAAATTTACATTTTATATTTCGCTCGTAATTAAACGCTCACGGACTTGACGTGACGTCACCACTTTTTAATACTAATAATTATAAAGAGGAAAGATTTGTATTATCCCTGAGTAACATAGGCTATACTTTGTTCAAGTATTCCCACGGGAACGGGAACTACGCGGGTAATAAAGATAAATCACACAAACAAAGTATGCAGTGCTAGTTAATTACCTTTATTGTTTTGTACCTATGTGTTCTTCCTAAGCCATTTTTAACCAGAATCTATAAAAATACAAAGCACCATGCCCACATCAACATTAGAAAGGTTTCGCGAGTTGACTTTAATAAAACATTTTTCCATTAAAGATATTTTTCAATGTTTACTTTGTTCAACAGCCAATGATTGACGTCTCTTGTGCTGTGCGGTGAGTGGCCGTATACAATATGTATCAGAAAGGTGAAATAATATTGAAGGGTATAGGTATATGTATATCGTGTAACGAAATACCTACAAAAATATCAGATCTAATATAGCAACTTTTTTCTTTCATATAAACTTAATAATTATTTTTTATGTGTGAATTTTCGCCAACCCTGTGATTGAAGAATAAAAGCGTACGGGCTCCCTACGCGCTAGTGTCGTTGACCTTAGTAGTGGCAGGTAGCGCTGCGCGCGCAGCTGATCGCTCGCGCCGAGCGCCGGTCAAAAAGTAGCGAAGAAGCGAAACAAAAAGTGTCAAAATCAATAACAATCTAATGTTCAGTGATTGGGCGACGGTGGGAATTCATAAAAGCAGACAAAGATTATATGAACTATACGAGGAAAGGACGTATAACACTAGTGATACCTTTTGCAATTATGTTCGTCAATATTCAAAAGTCTTTAAACGTATTTGTGCCGCGGCTAAAGCTAACCATGTAAGTAATAAAATCAAAAATAGCACAGACATTGTAAAAACTACATGGAAAATTATAAATAGCGAGACTGGAAAATTTAAATCTCAACATTTTGACTTTCACTTGAAAGTTAACAATAGAATTTTAAGAAATGATAAAGATATATCTGAAGTGTTTGTAAATTTTTTCTCTGATATTCCAGTCTCGACGACCAAGTCACTTAACTCGTCACCCGCACTCGCTGAATCGCTACTACAAGAACATACCGCTGCATGTAATACACGCAATTTCGTATTCGATCATGTAGATCCTTGGGACATCCTAAAAGCATTCAGATCAATACAAATGAAAAATACTGCCGATCTCGACGGCTTATCTGTAAAAATCATATCATCCATAATAGACTTAATTGCCTCACCCCTAGCTTGTTTATTTAATAAATGCGTTGATGATGGCGTGTTTCCTGATCTGATGAAACATAGTAAAATTATTCCATTATTCAAAGCCGGTAGTAGATTAGACCCTTCTAACTTCAGACCAATATCAATTCTACCGACTCTTAGTAAAATTTTTGAGAAAATTATTCTATATCAGTTGAGTGCACATTTTTTTATCAACAGTATAATGTCTGTAAAGCAATTTGGATTTACTAGGGGTCGCTCGACAACCGATGCCGGTGTTGAGCTAGTAAATCATGTTTTTGATGCCTGGGAGGAGTCGCAGGATGCTGTTGGGGTTTTCTGTGATTTATCTAAGGCATTCGATTGAGTCCATCATGAAATTCTCATCAGAAAACTACGTCATTACGGAGTACAAGGCCGCGCTCTTGATTTAATAAAGTCCTACTTGAGAAGCCGGATACAATGTGTTGATGTAAACGGTTCAAGATCGTCTGGATCGGCGGTTTGTATTGGTGTACCGCAGGGCTCCATTTTAGGCCCCTTTCTATTTCTGGTCTATATAAATGACCTACCCAACCGAGTGCAACATGATATTGTACTGTTCGCAGATGATACATCTCTACTTTTTAAAATTAAACGACCTATTAAGTCTTATGACGAAGTGAACAGTGCAATTGATGATGTTGTCAGTTGGTTTAACGTTAATAATTTACTTCTCAATGAGAAAAAAACTAAATGTGTACATTTTTCTTTATCAAATATTAAACGAACTTTAAACTCAGTTACAGTTAAAAACGAAAAATTAGAATGTGTAAACACTACAGTATTTCTAGGAATAACTCTAGACTCTAAGTTACAGTGGGGACCGCACATTGATACGTTGGCGAAAAGGCTCAGTTCTGCTGCATATGCCGTAAAAAAAATACGTAATATGTCAAGCGTAGAAACAGCTAGACTTGTCTATTTCAGCTACTTCCACAGCTTGATGTCATATGGCATTCTACTGTGGGGGAATGCTGCTGATGTCCAGAGAATATTTATTTTGCAGAAACGAGCCATTCGTGCAATTTATAAAATGGGGTCTAGGATGTCTCTAAAGGAAAAATTCAAGGAAATTAATATACTGACACTGGCGTCACAGTATATTTACGAAAACGTATTGTATGTTAAAAAGAATATATCACTTTACAAAAAAAATAGTGACAGACATTGTATAAACACTAGAAATAAGAATGAACTGGCTGCTTGTGTTAGTCGATTATCTAAAGTTACCAAATCCTTTAAGGGTCAATGTATACGTTTTTACAATAAGATTCCTATTGAATTACAAAATTTGCCTCTTGACAAATTTAAAATAATAGTTAAGCAAAAATTACATAAAAAAGGCTACTATAAAATTACAGACTACTTAGTAGACCAACATGCATGGGATTAACCGACTCGACGCTATGTAAGGCTATTAATTATAATTATTATTGTAAACGATATTTATTAGTAAGACATGAGATTAAAAAGAGCTGCCCTTGAGTTTCTTGCTGGCTCTTCTCGGGGTACTGCATTCGGAACCAGCAGCTGGTCGGTGGAGATGGGCTGCTGTTTGCATTTAGCCAATCTTCATGGACGAGTTTAGAGTGCCTTGTTATTATAAAATATTGACGTTTCTAAGTGTATATTTTAATACCAATAGAAAATAAACGATTTTGAATTTTTTTTTTTTTTTTTATTGGTTTACACACACATTAATACCGCACAATAACTCAAAATGTCCACCCGTGCGGTCCCGGTACCACGAGTAGACGTACAGGCGCGCGGCCTTGGGGGTTTGAGCGCGGAACGAACCAGCCTCGCGCGGAGGCAGACACCTGACAAATTCTCCCGAAGTAGCTGAAGGATAGCATCCGCTGCTCATCCAGCGGTCTACCTTCGGCGAAGCGCACGTGACACAGCTCCCTAACTCGACTGATATTGCCATCAGGAGCACCGACACAAAGTCATTTCATAAGATTCACTTGAATAATCGCGAGACACTGTAGCGACTGTTGCGAGTCATATTCTTTGATTAGAACACGATAGGAAGCAACTAAGTTCATTGATTTGAAAATGAAAGAATTTGCCGATTTTCTAAAATTTTGTGGTAGGGTTCAGTTGAAAATTAAACATAACCCTATGAAAATAAAAGACGTCAAAATAATTTCAAGCGATACAAGGATATTGAATCAATTAACTACATAATTTACTTTTGTCAATTGTGAAATAATAATAACGTGAAATAGGATAAAAGAGGAATATTTTTTAAAACATACGGAACCACTCAATAAATAGAGGGTGGAGCTAGAGTCCTTAGTAACGCCGCCGCCGGCCCTTTGACCTTTGCGCAGTGTCCTTATTGGCCAAAAAGGAGCGCGCGGGCGTTCCTAGTGATCAATGGATTTTTCATTGATCTAAGACCGCAATCCACGTGGACTAACAAAATTCTATCACAGACTAATAATGTCAGATATTTACGTAGGTAAATTAGTAGGTTTTCTTTAAAACTATGGGAACAATATTAAAATAATGATGGAGTATTATCGGGCCTGTTGGCTCAGTTGGTAGTGACCTTCAGAACCGGAGCTCGTGGGTTCGATTCCCACTGAACAACATGCTGGCCTACAGTTGTGTGAATGAAAATATCATTTTTCTTCGTGACTGGGTTTTCAATAATTATTTAAGTATGTCTATTAGTTATTTAGTACTCATAGTGTAGGCTCGGTCTAGTTTTTCGTAGGTAAAAACACGATGTCGTATCTGTACCATGTTTAGTCACTTAAAAGAGAGTTCAACAGCATTTAGCAGCTGATTTAAGGGTTGAAAATGTTTTTTTTAATGATAACTTCAACGTTGTTTTACTCCAAATTTATAGTATATATTAAACAAGAGACATTATACACGAACTGTATATAAGCTACTTTATATGACCCTTAATTATTATTTCACCTTTCTGATACATAATGTATACGTATATAAGATATACATAATGTATATCTTACGGCCTTATATACGGCCATGACGTGACATGACGTGACGGTATGGACGTGGTATAATATACCTTTTCAACACAGCTTTTCAACACACTTGCTCAAAACGACGTTTTTATTCCACCGATTTTTGGCTCATAATCCTACGCGTGCTTTTTCAGTATATTATTGAACGAGTGCCTTTAGTTTATTAACCCGACCAATTTACATTTCTACCCTAGTACCAAGTCGTTAGTAAGAAGAAGAAGAAGCGACATAATTTAGTCGGGTTATAACTTTTTATTTTAGCAACAAACAGTATATTTTATGCGAAAAATAACAGTAAATGGTAAATACAGCTTTATTATTAAAAAATAACTTAAATTCATTTAAAATTATCTGTAATTTCTGTTTTAAACATTACTACTGTTGGCCGATCTAGTTCGCACCTTAGCCTTGCGCGCGCATCTGTATCGCGGCAAGAAAAAAAACAACGCGCCATTTTTCGTAAATAATTGTCGGCTTTGACGAAGTTTGGATTAATTGTGAAGTTTAATATTAACGAAAATGTCTACTTCAAGTGAAGAACATGAAGAAAACCTATTATTAACTCCGCCGGACATGCGTAACGAGGCGAAAAATGCGTGCGATAGTCTTTTGCCATCAAAATCGAGTGAAATGTAAGTATTTAGCGGCCGGCCTATGAAAAAATTTTAAAATGGAAAACTGGCAAGAACGCTCATTCTTTCTCAGAAAAACGTCGTCTTGAGCAAGTGTGTTGAAAAACGTCGTATGAAACACGTGTGCCTGTGACCATAATATACGCGGCTTTCTTATGGCGCACACAATATCGTCTTGTATATAATAGTCAACTTAGCACACTTGTATCATAATGTACTAATATTAAATGAGTATCATATCTCGCTAACGTGAGTGTTACGGCCAGTCACCGGCCGATGGCGTTAGCAACATAATTCTTAGCGTAATATTTAGAAAATATTATTTATTTGTGTAAAATGCAGTCAATCTTAAAATGCAAAACTACACACACCGGCACAATTAGCGGAACAGAAAAAAAAGGGAGTATTTACGCATTTTTGCGTGTTACTGGCCGGCTAAACAAGCTTTTTTTAAATTTGGGTTTTAATTTAAAAATGGAATACTAAGCGACTGCCCTTTTTTTCATTCTTTTGTTTTAATTTTCATTGATTCATTTTTTCCACCGCTTGTCCGTTTTTAGAAGGTTCGTGAATTCCATTTGAAAAGCTTTGAATTGCAGTTTTTGAGGCTTTTGAGTTTTTTCGCATATTGATAATTTACGAGCATCTAATTATGCCTGATTTAACGCCATCAGAAATCATTAGGGCAGATCAAATGAGGAGAAATGGTCAAACCTACAGATCGATTGCCAGAAGCCTTCGTCGATCGTTATCAACGATTTATCGTAGCATCCAACGATACAGATTGACGAATGCTCTAGTGAGAAGGAGAGGACAAGGCCGGAAAAGGTGTACTTCAAGGAGGGATGACCGTTTTCTCCAACTTCAAGTCCGACGGAACACGAGACTAACGGCGGTGCAGGCTCGAAATTTACTGGAAGAGGTACGAGCAGTAAGGATGAGTGAGCGGACAGTTCGTAGAAGATTCGAAGAAGTGGGTATAGGCTCGTATGTGCCCTCCAAAGCCCCAAAACTTGAGAGACATCATCGCACAAACCGTCTACACTTTGGTCGTGAACATCGTGATTGGGACTTCGACGACTGGGGACAGGTTCTTTTTACTGATGAATGCAGAGTTATGTTAAATCAAATTGATGGAAGGCAGCGAGTATGGAGACGCAAAGGAGAACGGTATATCCAGTCTAATTTTGAAAATACAGTTGCATATGGCGGCGGTTCAATTATGGTCTGGGGAGGAATATGTTTAGGAGCTCGTACGGAGTTAGTAGTGGTCGATGGCGGGAATCTGAATGCTGATCGGTATATCAGGGAGATTTTAGAAGAACATGTTGTGCCATTTGCCCCCTTTATTGGTAACAACTTCATTCTAATGCAGGATAATGCTCGGGCTCACAGTGCTCGCACAGTACAGACATACCTAAACCATGTTGGTATAACGGTGATGGAGTGGCCAGCACGGTCCCCCGATATGAACCCTATAGAACACGTCTGGGACTTGCTAAAGAGGAGTGTAAAGTCAAGAATGCCCCCTCCCAATAATCTCAACGAGTTGCGAAACGCATTACTTGAATAATGGCAGAGGTTGCCCCAAGAAACCATTGATAACATCATCCGCAGCATGCCCAGACGGATGGAAACCCTCATCAGAGCACGAGGAGGAAACACTCGATATTGAACAGTCATTGAAATTGTTGTTAAACTTTGGAAAATCTTGAATTTTCTGCTGTTTCTCTATAATTAAAAATCGAAGAAAAATGCATTTTGTTTAATTTAATTTTTATTTTTATAAAATTTTAAGTATGGTGTTACAAATGAATGTCAAAACATGTTAATTTAATTGTTGTTTCATTTTAAATAATATATTGTTTAAAAATTACATTCATTGTTCTAAATTCCCTCTTTTTTTCTGTTCCGCTAATTGTGCCGGTGTGTGTATATCTGTATACAAAAATTTCATCAAAATCGCTAGAGCCGTTTCCAAGATAAACGAATGTACAGAAGAATTAATTTACTTGTTTTAAGTAATCCCGAGACCGACAAAGTATATTGACATACATACTGGTGCCTACCTATCCTAACAATACATTCACACATTTATTATAATAACTTCAATGGCAGACAGTATATTTACATTTATAGACAAGGATCCCTATTATAGTACATATATAAATCGACCTTTATATCTTATAAATAGATAATAAATAGACTAGGACCAAGATACTTGGTAAATCTTAAACGTGTAGTGTTTAGTGCTGATGGCTAAATTGCCAATGCCTTAAAATTTGAAAAAAAAAATCTTACTGAAGGTTTCGTGTACCTACTGGGGCCATTGTAATCGTAATCGTCTTTATTTGACATTAATTGTTACGAGGTAATTGTCTTCATCTGGTTACTGGTCTGTGGGTAATTGCTTAATTCAACAGTCGATTACTTTGTAAAATAATAATAATTAAAATTGGCAAGAGCCCAAACCTCATCTATAGTCATCTGGGCACATCCAAAACCACCAACCAAGCTCTGTAAACTAGACTTTGGCGAAATCAAAAAGGACCGCCATTAGATTATGAAATTGATTGATTGGGTAATTGCTTGCTTGCTTTTTTTTTCCTGGCTGTATTGACAGATGTACGGAAGAAGCAACGTATGTCAAAGTGAAGACGATTGCGATTACAATTATTATTAAACAATAAAGCCTGATTCCCCCAGGGCAAAAGTCAAAACAAAAAAAACAGCTGAAAGTGCTGAAACAGTCTGACATTTAATTTTGTAACTTACTTACGGTCTGTGGCTATAACAAAAACAAATAGCATACATATCGATAAAACATTAAACATCATTAGTAGTCCAATCTTCTTTGGATACCTAAGCGAAGAAGTGTTTTCAAGAAATAGCTGTAACCATAGAAACTAAACAAACAAAATGACTAAAAAGTCAATAACTTTGGAAGTAGATCCAACAATTATGGAGAAAAATATGAGAATTATCAAGGTAGGTGAAATTTTGTGTTTCAAATTGGTGAAACTTGTGCATTTATCATGTTTTTATTAACATCCACCGTTAATATCTTTGTAGGAAAATCTTGTAGAAGAGGAGTTCAATAAACTGCTTAGCTCAGTGGATACTGTGCCATCGAAGCTCGTGAAGCCAAGGCCCGGTAAATAATGTACATAAAATACTTTCTAGGCTTATATTTACAAACTGACGTGTTTTTTGATGGTACTTTCCAGGTTTCTGCGTCAAAACATATACAAAACCTGATAACAAGAAAGTTTTCGTGAATATTTGTACAACAGACGCTATACCATGCCCTCGAGATGTTTCGAACGAGGAACTCATGCAGATCTTAAGTTCAGAGGACCCGTCCAGCTACCGAGTGCCCATGAGCATTGGCGAGGGGCGGACGGAGCCGGACAAGGCTGGAGCCCCGGCGACGGTCTACGATGTGGCCATCAACCCGGAATTCTTCAAGAAAATAGAAAAGGACGACTTGTTCCAAACATTCTTTCTTACTGTAGTTTTTGAGGGTTTGCAGGACAAGTACCAGTTTGAAATAGACATGCAGAAGTACACCATACTGAAGAACAGGAAGTCTATGGGCACACTGCAGTCGCATAGAATTCAAATCAGGGACGTGAAGACATGCGAAGAGACCATGCAAGCTCCTCTTATTGAAGAAATTGGCGACGGCCCGCAACCGAAAATGGTCAACCCTTCGATCAAGAAGCAAATTGTTTACAGATTACGTCGGGAGCCTCCTACAGGGGAGATAGAATATCTGCTGGCAGAATTTAGAATACCTGCATCTGTAAGTATTTGCGGTTGTATGGTTTTGGAATAGAGTGGTTGACCAGAAGGATGAGTCACTCAGTAGCACACTATCATTGCCTAATGTATTGTTAGAATTTATTTTGTTTATTATTTTTTCATGTCCAAGGGAAAGAAAGAAGAAAGAAAGAACTTGTTTATTTGCATAAATACAGTCACATAAAGGTCTTAAAATATGTACAAATGTCCACACGGACATTTGATTTGAGGACATTATGAAGGCAGAATACACATTCTGCCTTCATAATTTTGCATGCAGGCGTGCAAAATTATTATTTGTTATGATACCTATTTAAAATTCATATATTCTTGTACATTGCAAAATTATTATTTGTTACGATACCTACGGGATTCGGCAGAGTACTAGTATTCCTGGAAGTACCCATCTTTCATCAGTTGGTACCAGGGTACTGTTAATGCCGCACCACCAATTCTGGGGTCTTCGGTTTCCTCAAGATGTTTTCCTTCACCGTAGAGCTAGTGATAAATATGTATGTTGATATTTGAATACTTCATTGTTACATGCCCTTGCCAGGATTCGAACTCTAACATCATGAATGAGAATTCGGTGCTTTAGCCACTCACAGGCAGGATATTTGCTTGTAATTAACCACTCAGACCATGAATCACAGACACAATAGATTTTTAATTGTGTCTCGGTTCCAGCAGTTCTTAACTTATTACAGCTTTTTTTTAATATAAAAAAGGTGGCTAACTAGCAGAAGGGTCACTTGATGGTAAGTGATTACCGTCGCCCATGGACACCTGCAACTGAAGAGTCAAGTGCGTTGCCGACCTTTGTGGTGGAAGTACGCTCTCTTGAAGGTCTGATGAAGTACTTTTCCCTCACTGTGTCCATGTTTGCAGGTGGAACTGAAAGACCTAAATCTAGAAATAGGCGAAGACCGCATTGTTCTGGACTCCAAGGGGTTTGATGCAGTGGACTTCTACCTGCCTTGCAGTGTCGACCAGGACATTATTGACGCCCATTTGAATAGGAACAACAATGTGAGTATTAACTATTATTAAATTAGATTATTTAATATCTTCTTCCACCTTTATTTAACTTCAAGTACAGTCAAGAGCAAGTCAAGCTTTACACTAGCAGTTTGAGCTGTGCTCTGATTTATGCTGCGATCTTGACTGTACCAAGAAAAATAAAAAAAGGCTAACTTAATTCCAGCATTATCTGCCACTCAACCATCAGCCTAAGCAGAAATATTTTGGTGTAAAATAATATTATAAATCCTAATATATGTTGATAAAATAAACTAATACATACTATACTATAATATGTAAATAATCATAAATACATCAAATTATCGAAAGATGATTTTCTTTCGACCAATTTATGCCTGACCCGATAAAAACGCACAACCTTTCACTTTTGCACAAAATCCCGGGGAGGGTGTTCCAAAGCCTATATATAAAAGAATAAACTGACTGGCTGACTGATTGATCAACAGACTGCGGAAACCGCTCGGTCCATCAGCATGCCAAAGTATGGCTGTCCAGGCAGGCATGCATGGGACATCCATGTCTTACAAATCAAACAAATTATAAAGAAATATATGTTTATTTTCAGATGCTGTCTGTTAAAATGCCCGTCATCCATTAGTTTTTCCCATTAATTTATACTTATTATATCTGTCAATATCAAGCTGTTTGATTACAAGTTTATGAAAGCTATGGTTATAATCTGACATACAAAAAATTAATTGGGTACATACATACGTAGGGGGTAAGCAGTGACCTTAGTAATATTATTATAGCTCTCATGTCTACGCCAATGGATACGTCTTCACTTGCCACAAAAACTGAGATTCGTGACTGGTATTTTCATATAATCATTGAGATTCACTTTAATATTAATATCACAATGGTAAATGCTTTGTTTCATGAATAATAATGTGTTACAAATGCTAGAGAAACAACATTATTTGATAAAAACAATATAAAGGCAAAAATATCACTGCTAGCTGTCTAGATAGCGAAGTCCCATTCACGAGAAGGTATAAGTTATGTAAACTAACATTCTGTAATTTGCAACATTTGGGTCAAACTGTAGAATGCTATTCGTAATAATTTTTATTCGAGTATGACGCTCTACTTCAAAATGGCAGAAAACATTAAGTGACAGCTTTATATCGCCAAAATTTTATCGACTAATTAAAACTGCTTTTAGTTACATATTGGACTCGATTCTGCAGACCACCTAAAATTCCTAATTTTAAGTTAGTCTATCCTTCTCCATAGAATACGGAAGAAAAAGGACAGAAAAAAATCATAGATTGAAGAGTAATGTCAAACATGTAAAAACCAACTAATTTGAACCTTATGAACGTGCTTATCTGTCACTTTTATCCATGACCTTTTTACATCGTCGATAAAATTGCTAAACACGCCTTAGTTGACAGGACTAAATATCTCTCGTCTCTCTTCTTTTCTAGGAGAAAAAAATGACAGGACTAAACTAAAATAACTTTAGTCCCTGTAATGCAGAATCGAGCCCATTACCTGTATTTTAAGTTGATTGTCTTTGGTTAACGAGCCACATGTACCTTTGTTGATGTACTTCATATAGTTTCTCGTGACGGGGACTTTAATTAAATTTATATATAATTAAAATATCCTATTTACAATCACTGTATCGCTTACAGACTAATTGTGATAATAAACTGCATGTGCAACATTCCTGTGGGTCTAAAATGGCCACTTTGACCAATTCCTCCTTTTATGAATTCCCAGCAAATCCTAAGCAATTCCTCTAAATTTCGTAAAATGTTGCCTCATTTTAGTGATTCACTGACAATTCAATACATTAGCAGATTCGTATTTGGTGAAAATTTCGAATATGAATCGAAATAGGATCCTATTATGATTCCCCTGTTCTCTCATAATAAAAATGTTAAAAAGCCTCTTATAGTTCTAAAATAACATTCACACAAGTATTTTTTCTAAACACTGCCGTATTAAAATTAACTGGACTCTCCGTAAACATTTACAGGCTCATACTTCTCTCTTATTTAGAATAAATTAATTGACTGTATCAAAATATGTCTAACATACGAAACTAGTAACATTTGCCCGCAACTTCTTCCGGGTTCGTGTGCATCTGGATTGAGGGCCCACTTTTTAAATTATTGCGAAACGAAGTGATACTTACAGGGCATTTACTTAAAATTTTGTAAAACCTAAAGCAAAGATTCTTAAATTTCTTAAACGTGAATCAAAAGAGTTATGGTCAAATAGCTTGGGCCCTCAATCCTGACGCCTGCATAAAACGGCATAGTCGAATCTCAGAAAGTACTATCCCTGGGATAATAATTTTTATTCGAGTATTTAGTTAGGAATTTCTTAAATACATTAAGAAATTGTCAAGTCTTAAGAATGCGACAATACAGATTTATGGCGGTTTAGCTTGGGCCCTCAATTCATCAATTTTGATATTGTAGAATCAGCAAAAAATATGAGTTTTTCTAAGGAAAGATATTAATACGACTATAATATATTTGAGTTCCGTATCTCGGAAAATTTGTTAAAAAGAAATAACGACACAAAAGTTCATTGTTAAAAAGTTATTGAAATTCGTATTTTTTCGAAACGCCTGAACTGAGGGCCCAAGGTTTTTGTCAGTATTGACTAGGCTAAGCCTTCTACACTACCGCACTTTAGGCTAAGTATTTTAACAAATTCTTAACTAAAAGGCTACAAAGCGTCCATTCTTCTAAATGCCGTACTTTAGGAGAAAATTGATTTTCGATGTTTTATATGAGAAAATTCAGTAGGGTGTATATGATTTTGTTACTTTTTTGAGACAAATCAGCATGTACCCTCATCTGGTCACTTTTAATGCCACCAAGACGCAGGCCTGTCTGTTTTCCGCTAAACGGAGTCCATTTGACCTGACTCCTACTTTTCGGGGTGCATCTGTACCTACTACCGGCAGCCTAGAACTTCTTGGCATGGAGTTGAGTTCAGACCTCAACTTCGGCACCTATATTGAGTCCAAGGCACAAACTGCGGCCAAAAAACTGGGCATCCTTAATAAGGTTAAGCGATACTTCACACCTGGACAGCTTCTAACACTCTACAAAGCTCAAGTCCGATCATGTATGGAGTATTGCAGCCACCTTTGGGATGGCTCAGCTAAATACCAACTCGCCGCTTTAGACTCTGTAGAGCGCAGAGCCAGGAGAATGATTGGTGACGAGATGATGGTGACTAAGCTGCAATCTTTAGCCCATCGGCGCAAAGTTGCCAGTCTGTCGGTATTCTATAGATTGCATTTCGGGGAGTGTGCCCAAGAGCTGCACGAGCTCATCCCACCTTCCCCTTTTTACAATCGGACTTCCAGACGCACGGCTGGGCTTCATCCCTACTTGGTGGATATCCCACCTATACGCACAAAGCGCTTTTCAAGTTCTTTTATTATGCGCACCGCCAAGGAGTGGAACTACCTGCCGGCGTCTGTATTTCCGAGTTCATATAACCTACAAGCCTTTAAGGATCGAGTGAACAGGCATCTTCTGGGCAAGCTCGTCCCAACGTAGGCCCCGTCTTTGCTCTCGGGCTAGTCTGGGGTCAAGAGCAAGCCCATTTTTTAGTAAAAAAAAAAAAAAAAAAAAAAAAGATATTTCATAAGTTGTTGTCGGAAGCGATTACGTTTTGTGTGATCCAATAATTACTATAGGGTGTTATTTAAATGGTTACCATAGTATTCGTATTTTTGACGCCTGACGTACGCGCGTCCCCGTCATGTTTTTTGTTTAATTTTCATTTTGCTGTGTATTTCGGGTTTTGACTCATATTAGTGATAGTATAATATAATTATATACATACTATTTCATATGTTTTGGCAGATTATAATGTAAAAGAATAAAGATTTTGTCAGGGTTTCATATTATTTTTATTTTCTTGTTAAAAACAAATTAAGGTTACCCTTATTTGTAAGCTAAATATGTAAAAATGTTATACATAAAACAAAACTCTAACGGGGCCGTGGCTGTATATGAAATGTTTTTTGAAAATTTTAACGAGTCTATTTTATCTAGTCTATATAATTATCGATATAGATACCAAAACAACATTTTTTTAAATTTGTGTCTGTCTGTCTATATCTGTCTGTCTGGTTGTGCACGCATCACGCAAAAACTACTAAACGGATTTTGATGAAATTTGGTATGGATATAACTGAATACCCGGGTCAACATCTAGGGTACTTTTTATTCCAGAAAAATATCTCATTCGCACGGGAAAATATAAAAACAGGTGAAAAAAGAAATCGTAGTCGACCGCTATGAAGAGATTTTTGGGAATTCCCACGGAACGGGAATAAACCGGATCCGCGCAGGCAACGCCGATGGGCACCCGCAATTTCTAATATGTTATGTAGGCGTCTTCTATGTCGTAGACAACCGCTATGAAGGATTTTTTTGATATTCCCAAGGGAACTGGAATATACTGGATTGAGGAATGTTTAGATTTTTTGTATTAAAAAGGCTCCGATACTATCGGTTTTACCGATTTAAAAAAATCTTTTGCCAGTGGAAAGCGTACTTTTCTGGGAGTAACATGTGCTATAATTTTCCCACGGGAACAGGCCTAGACCACGTAACCGATTTAAAAAGTTCTTTTACCAATGGAAAGATACATTATCAGGGAGTAACAAAGGCTATATTTTATTCCCGTATTTTCACGGGAATGGGAACTACGCGGATGAAACCGCAAGGCACTGCTAGTTGTTAATATACAGGGTCATAATTTTAATACGTCCAATACATAACTTCATTGATTATTGGCACTTTCTTATTTTATTTTTCCACGCATACGTAGGTGAAGGCACAGCACAGCTAATCGTATATAATTATATCGAGCTTTATATATTATATACAACATGTAACAGAATAAGTGCAATTCCTGAAATCAGTTTGTTCAGTATCGACTACATATTCGATTTCATCTATTTTTAATATGTGTTAAATTTTTCCGAAAAATGAATTAGCATAGCTGAATTTAATGCTATCTATTAAAATCGTACTATTATAGAACGATATTTAAGAAAATTGGACAACTTAAGTTCGATTGCATCTTTTTTTATATTAATTTACTAACCGGGGTATATGAGGAATTGCGCTTTTTCTGTTACGCGTTGTATAATTATATATATTGTATCTGCGCTTTACAAAATACTACTTACATGATCACAACGAATACTTGTTTATACTTACGATAAACATTATGGTCACCCTACTGAATTTTCTCATATAAAACATCGAAAATCAATTTTCTCCTAAAGTACGGCATTTAGAAGAATGGGCGCTTTGTAGCCTTTTAGTTAAAAATTTGTTAAAATACTTAGCCTAAAGTGCGGTAGTGTAGAAGGCTTAGCCTAGTCAATACTGACAAAAACCTTGGGCCCTGAGTTCAGACGTTTTGAAAAAATACGAATTTCAATAACTTTTTAACAATTAACTTTTGTGTCGTTATTTCTTTTTAACAAATTTTCCGAGATATGGAACTCAAATATATTATAGTCGTATTAATATCTTTCCTTAGAAAAACTCATATTTTTTGCTGATTCTACAATATCTAAATTGATGAATTGAGGGCCCAAGCTAAACCGCCATAAATCTGTATTGTCGCATTCTTAAGACTTGACAATTTCTTAATGTATTTAAGAAATTCCTAACTAAATACTCGAATAAAAATTATTATCCCAGGGATAGTACTTTCTGAGATTCGACTATGCCGTTTTATGCAGGCGTCAGGATTGAGGGCCCAAGCTATTTGACCATAACTCTTTTGATTCACGTTTAAGAAATTTAAGAATCTTTGCTTTAGGTTTTACAAAATTTTAAGTAAATGCCCTGTAAGTATCATTTCGTTTCGCAATAATTTAAAAAGTGGGCCCTCAATCCAGATGCACACTCCGGGTTCCAGGATAAAAAGTAGCCTAGTTTTTATTCTGATATAATAATAATAATAATTTTTATTTATTATAATAATTTGTATTACTGTAATATTATTATATACTAGCGGTTCTGCGCGCTTTCACCCTCGTATATAGTTCCCGTTCCCGTGGGAATGCGGGTATAAAATATAGGCAATGTTACTCAGTGATTATGTAGTTAAAATCGGTCCAGTAGTTTTTGAGTTTATTCGTAACAAACATACAAATCTTTCCGCTTTATAATATTAGTATAGATTACTTTAAAGTCAAAACAGAGCCTCTACTCTAGTCAAGATAGAGGCACGTAAGGAAGACACATTATCATCATCATCAACTCGTAACAGCCCACTGCTGAGCTTAGGGTCTTTTCTCACATGCGGAAGTATGGGACATAATGTCCCACGCGAGCCCACCGATGAGATGGTGTTAATCTAGTGGCCACCTAACTGTCAGAATTTTCCAAGCCATCTGAGGGTATCTGACATGGCTTAACGACTTCCATTGTGGGTAAACAATGAAAACCAGGATCAACAATTTAACGTGCCTTCCGAAACACAGAAGCGCTATATTAATGTAAAGTCGAAAAAGAGCGTCCAATACTAGTAAAATATAGATTAGTGACAGGGAAGATACGAAACTCCAAAACGATAAAAATTTGGAGTTGCAATGACTTTCAATAAGTGGACTTATAGTACAGCCGTTTTAACTTGGCAGCTCTGAAGTTGCGCAAATGGCTGCGCAGTAACGTTTTTAGCGACCATTTGCCGTACGAGAGGGGTTGCTATGTTTAGAGAAGCTAAGTTAAAACGGCCGTACTGTACAAGTCCCTACTTCCATTTGACTTTGACGTGGCGGACTAAGGTAGGGGCGGTCCGCCCCGGGCCTCTGATTCTGAGGGGCTTTGAGAGGCAGTTTGGTTCTGGTAGGAGGCTTCATAGATACAAATACGATTAAAGCTAAGCTAAATTTGGAGGCCCCCAGGACCAGAGGACCGCCCTGGGCCCGGGGGGGCCTCCAAATCCAAAAGTTGTAACTGGGCCTCCGACAGGCTTAGTCCGCCACTGTTAGAACTCGTCGTGTGTCACGTGGTAGCTCCCCACTCCCAACGAGGGCCCCAGCTGGTCCTGGGCCCTCAGCAGCGGCCCCAGCTGGCCCAGCAGCTCCTGGTGGGGGGCCACCTGGAGGGATACCCTCCTCCCTCTGAGGAACAGCCTCAGCGAGGGGTATGAACCCACCTGCTCCTGCTGGCACAGGCCGCGGTCCGTCCAGCAGTTGACCGTGCCCAGCTGCACCGCGTCTCCCAGGAGCTGGATTCGCACGATATGTTTTAGTACAGTCAAGGGCACAAGAAACTTACCACTTGTAGTGCGAGTCTGACCTCTAAGGCGATTCTTTTTGGCGGGAATCCGAAGAGGGACGTCGTGCTTTTTGTATGATTTCATTTTGCTGCATATTTCGGGTTTAAACTCATGTTGGTGATAGTGTATTAAGTGGTAAGTGTCCGGAGGAATGTACATTTTTGGATTGCCTCAAGAAGTTACAACGAAGTTTTTTAGTAAAAGTGCAAAGTGCTGGCCGTGGGAATTCGGGAATAAAATATGTTACTCCCTTATAATGTAGCTTTCCATAGGTGAAAGAATTTTTTAAATCGGTACAATAGTTTTTAAGTTTATTCGTTACAAACATACAAATCTTTCCTCTTTATAATGTTAGTGTAGAAGTGTAGATTACTGTAGACTAGTTCGACTGTAAAGGAAAACTTCATGAGGAAACCTGCAGGTTCCAGAATTCTAGAGACATCACACTTCTGTCCAGAGATGGGCTCACCACCTATCACATTTAGGGTTCCAAGGATATACTGGTTAAACGTGGGTATTTACATGAATGGAATACCTCTGCCTACCCCCTGATGAAGGCATGATAGTCCAGGGGGCAATCCCACAAAATGTCAACGGTCATAGTTGGACGACAATGACATCTCAATGGTCACTTTTCAGAGCAAATAACACCATCGACTGACCATTGACATGTCATTGTCATCCAACTGTAACCGTGCTGCACTCACGTGTCCTGCGATGGCGAAGTCCGCGTACATCTCGTGGCATCGGAAGCAGCGAGGAGAGTGGAAATACACCAGCCACGGACGAACGCTAAAGGCAAACAGATTAAAATATAATAAGGCATAGAGGGGACAAAGCGAGGAAAATTTGAAGCCGAAAGTTATTCCAAGTGGAATAAGTCTAGTACAATTTCGACCGAATCACAGCTCGCGTTCATACTAACTGACATGACACGGACATGACGCTAAGGCTTCAAAGTTTTGTATGAAAACATTCCCAATGCCCCCTCTATGCTATTATATTTTAATCTCTTTGGCTAAAGGGCATTCATTCATCATTTACTAGGCTATAGAGAGGCCATTGCGAATATTTTCAATTTCAACTAATAGCACGAAACGATTCATGGACGAGTTTAGAGTGCCTCGTTATTAGACTATTGTTGTACCTACAGAATGTAAATTATTTTGGAATTTGAATTTCTTCAGAATTTTTTTACTGCATTTATGGAGCGACGGTGAAGGAAAACTTCGTTAGGAACCCGCATTTCCCAGATTTGATTCTGGGGCATGCATGCACCCTACGCGCCCCCACCAGTCTCGTTTGGGGGTCCAAAATGAAACAGGTAAGGCTAAGTTCATATTATGACCGCGCGGTACACATGACAGACGCGCGGGAAATCGATAGACACAATATCGTTTTCGCTACCCATTTTTTTTATCTATACGTCTATCCGTCTCAAGCCGCGTGGATCACCTGAACAGGTCGATGCAGGTTTGTAGAACTTGTACCGCGCGTTAGAGCGTTTTCACATTATCCGATCCGATATCGGAGTCGGATGCCGATACGATATCTGGGCAAGTAAAATGTATGAAATACATTCCTACCTTTCACATTGTCCACTCCGATGTCGGTTATAGGATCAGACACCGACATGGTCTTTTGCGTCTCAAATATCGAGCAAATGAAGTTGTCTATTATACTCTGCCAGGACCTGCACCAAAGGTATCGAGCAAATGGCCGAATCGGAACGATTTCGTCGAAAATATGTAAAACAGTAGGTGTCGGCTATCGGCTATCGTCGTCCGATTCCGATATCGGATCGGATAATGTGAAAACGCTCTTACGGGTAGCAGCCGCGCGGTCATGTAGACATATGCACTGTTTAGATTGATCTCTTTTTGATCATATGAACTTAGCCTAAAAACAGCACTCACCGTTGGTGCAGGGCGTGGCCGTGGATGTGGGCGTGGTAGGCCCCGCCCCCCAGGTCGGTGGGCGGGGCCAGCGCCCGGCGCAACGCCCACTGCTCCATGTGCGGCGCCAGGGACAGCTGCTCCAGGCTGGCCCTGGGAATGGATATGCCCATTGTAAGTGGATGTGTTGAACAAGTTTAAAAAAAATGGTAACGTTTACGGAGAGACAATTTTACGTGATAATGTCGTAAGGAAACATTTATGAAAAACTGCATACTGGAGTGGAAGAGATATATGCGTCCCAAGCCGAACGCTTAGGCCGATCGTGCCTCTCTATCGGTTGTTTCGCGCTCTTGCTTGCACGCTCGGCTGAGGAACGAACGTGACACTTTTTTGTGCGTGCAGCGCGTGCATCGATTTACTACTTTAGTGTCATGGATTTAATTACACTTTTAACGCTTAACTCCAATGTTTACATGTGAAACTCTCGATGAAATTAATGTCATGACACTACTTTCCTAATGTAAATTCGGCTTTACAGCAGTAATAATGATAATATTTCATCTGCTCACGTTTGGGGCTGGCTCTCTCCGGGAGCGTAGTACCGCGCGCTGGCTATCCGCACGTTGGGGCACAGCCCCGCCCCTTCGACCCCGCCCCCTCTGGCCCCGCCCCCTTCCCCCCCTCCGCACTGCAGCAACCCCACCCTCAGTGATGTCAGCGGCCTCAGCTGTACGGAGGAATCATTTTTACGAAGGTTGGACGTATTCTTAAACTCTTAATGGGGGAGACTAGAATAACAAATGAAGGCCTGGAGAATATATTGATGCTGTCACTGTCTGACACAATATAAAGGAAAAGTGACAGGTGATGTTTATTCTTCAGATGACTTTTAACTGAATATTGAAATAATGTATTACATAGCAGTGATAGTTCAGTGGCTGAAGAGCCCGCTTCTCATTCGCGAGGCTTGGGTTCAATCCTGTACCAATGAGTACGGTATTCATCACTAGCTCGACGGTGAAGGAAAACATCGTGAGAAAACCCGCAGGTCGCAGAATTGATTCTGAGATATGTAACAGACTCGGTCCAGTGATGGGCTCATCACCTATCAGGTTTAAGAGTAAAGAGAATAAATAGGTATCCGCAAAAATGTATGCGAAATTCTCACGGGAATGAAAAAAAGCGGAACCTGGTTTCCGAGACGGAGGTCGCGGATTCGATTGCAACCTGGGGCCACCATAAACCAACTAAATATGTGTAAAAGCCCACCTTCTGGGCCACCATCCGCCACTGCACCAGCAGCTGGGCACAATCCCCCCCACAGCCCTGGGGGAAGAACCCCAGCAGCCAACCCTCGGGGCCTCTCCCCCCGGGGGACATCAGCCCCAGGACCTCCTGCTCATTCAGCTCCACATCTGCAATAGCCGAAGGTAAAAAATATTTTGCGACCGAATGATACACTCTGCTTTTCATACCTCTCTATGAGAAGAATTGTTGATGACATTGTTTGCTTCTTTTTTTAATATTTTCTCGTGTTTAACTATCACTGCAGTCACTGCTACTTGAAAACATTTAAAAATATAAAATACACAAACAATTCGATGATGGAATTCGAAAATTTGGCGTAAAATAAAATGTAAATTGTGAAAAATAAGTAGGAAAGCGCGCGCATTGCCACAGCAATTTTTCTGACAGTGTGGCACGACCATCGAATGCCATTCAGCCATGTCGCGAAAAATGGAACTAATGTTTTGTTATAGTACTTAAGCTACAGTGGCGCTAACCTTAGATGCAAACTTATTTTGCTTATCTCTTTGGCTAAGAATGTTGACGAATATTCTTAATTCCAAATTCAAAACACTTTTATTCGCACTTATAAGAACCCTATCGGAAAAGACTTACTTTGCTCCCTCTTATTGAGGAGCACAAAGTCACTTTTCGAATAGATGGTATAAAAAATTATTTTCCTCACCCTCGGTGTCCAGGACTAGGCGAATGAAGTCCACCAGCTCGCCTTCTGTGATTGGTCCAGCGTGCGGGTGGAGCCCCGCCCCCTTCTGCAAGACCACGCCCCCTTCTCCCGTAGCCACGCCCCCGCACAGCTCGCTGCTCGACGAGCACTCCACTATGCCGAACTGGAATGGAGAATAGGAACTACTAAATACTGAGTATTCTTGTGATTACTGCATAGTATAACATTCTTCTGTTGACTAAAAATAAAAAATAAAACACAACCGTAACTTGTTTTGTTGTTATGTTAAAAAGATTCTTAGGCATCCTATTACTGCATATTTATCACTTACACTACTAGTTTAGTTACTTTTATCTAAGTTCTAAGACAACAACTAAACCTTTTTTGAATTAAGACTCAACTAACAGATTTTTTGAATTAAGTTAATCTGTTCATGCTTGTGAGTAATAATCAAGTCTTATTTTGTTTCTTGCTGGTTCTTCTTGGGGTACTGCAATAGGAACCAGCAACTCGTCGGTGGAGATGATGGCCTGCTGTTTACGTTTAGCCAACCTCCATGGACTAATTTAGAGTGCCTTGTACCTACAGAAAATATAAAATATTTTTTTACTTTAATATCTATTATTACTGCAATAGTAAAACACTGTCGATTAAGTATAACTTGTTTTGTGAGCCTCAAATCTATAAATATTATACTCGAAAGTCACAAGGGTTGAATTTCGTTCGTTTTGTTGGAGGCTTCAAGCTCGTATCGGTCCGAAAATACACAGAAAATATACCACAGGTTACCATTTGTTTGTTAGTTTTTGAGTTTATTCGCTACAAACATACAAATCTTTCCTCTTTATAATATTAGTGTAGGTATATAGCAGCTTAAACTCACGCGGATATCCGTGTGTTCGGCGAAATGCAGGCTGGCGAGGGTGAACTGCTCGGCGAGCGGCTCGGCTGGCTTCCCCCAAGGAAGGACCAGCAACGCCCAAGTGCCTTCCTCTGGGGGCCACAACAACTAGGTCAGCACTATACACTTGGGTGGCTTTACATATACTATACTGCGGCCCTTATGACATTGGAACTTGGATCGTACTAATGTTGTATTTTACGGACCAGGCCCTTTTCTGTACACTATTGCTCGCTCAATAGCCCAAGGCACAGTTTCATGCTTAACGTGAGATGAGTGATTTTTGTAAAAAAAACTACCTGCATAAATGTATGTACCCGGTTACTCTAAATTATTGTTATTTTATGAAAATGTTGTTTTTTTGACATATTTCTATTATTGAATTAGTGATCAAATGCAAAAAAAACAAACATTGGAAAAAAATACAAAATATTAGATTTTTAGATGTAACGTCATAAAATTCCAAAACCCACCCACCCCTTGTCACAACTGGACCCCTCCCCCTTTAACGTGTGACGTAGTTTATGGATAACCCCTAATGCATGTAGATTTGCTCACCCCCGTCCAGTATCCTCTTGAACCTGTCTTCGTCTAGAGAGTGGAGCGCAGAGGCGGCGGCGGCGGCTCTCAGCAAAGCGGGGGGCGGGGCGTCGTTGGCCCCGCCCCCCAACGTCTGAATAGCCCCGCCCCTCTTGAGCACCGCCCACTTGCCCGGGGACACCCTCAGCGAAAGGCACAGCCGAAGGCTCCGCGTGCAGTCCACCTCACCTGATATAAACAATACATTTTTTGACGTGATAACGTCTTATAAATCGATGAACGCCGGCTGCACCCACAAAAAAGATTAACTCATTGTCACGTTCCCCCTGAGCCGAGCGTGCAAGCGAGAGCGCGAACAAGCGATAGAGAGGCACGATCTTCATCAATGTTTTAATGACGTTATCACGTAAAATTATCGTCCGTACGCCGACTTTATAGACAACCATTTTTTTAATATTAAGTAGGACTGCATTTACAGATTTTTTAGAAGCAGGAATCGAAGCCACCAAATGTGAAAAAAACACATGTAAGTATTTTACCGCCACCACGTTTAGGGGTCCAAAGAATATCTGGTGAGAAGTGGATATACCATCCAGAAATGGAATACCTCTGCCTACCCCCTCGGGAATATAAGGCGTGAGATTATTTATTTTTTATTTAAGTATTTTATGATAACGGTCGGAAAGGTTAATCATCAGGGTATTTTTTTTAATTAATAACATAGCATCTTAAATGAAAGGAAAATCATGTTTGACAATAAATTTAGGTATTTGGGCGAGGGACACCCTGTATAGTCTAGTTTTGTAATACATACCCATACATAATAATTCAAGGGCAGATTGTTTTCCGTGTTTTGAAAACAGCTGACTCACCGAAGTGCACATCCTGCAGCTGCACCCTCAGCCGGTGCATCGGCAGCCTGAGCTGCGTCTCGGACCGGAAGTGCACTGCCCAAGGGGACCCGAGCCCTAAGCGGAGCTCATCCATTATTCGCTACGAACATACAAACATAGGGGACTTTTTATTTTATTTGTTTTGACAACAGACAGTCATGTCTATATAGTGTACTAGCAGCGCCCCGCAGTTTCACCCGCGTAGTTCCCGTTCCCGTGGGAATACGGGGATAAAATATAGCCTATGTGTTATTCTGATGTATAAGCTGTATAACTGTAAAGTTTCATTAAAATCCGTTCGGTGATTTATGCGTGAAAGAGGAACAAACATCCATCCAGACATCCATACAAACTTTCGCGTTTATAATATTAGTAGGATTATGTACCAAGGGAAGTAAAATAAGAAATGTCTCAGGTTACATGTAAGTCGACAGGTCTACAAACATGTGATCTGAGGCTTTCTTATTTTACTTCCCGAGGTGTGTATTCTACTCGACGGAGGCGGAAAGCGGCAACGGTCTGAAAATTGACGCTTTCCGCCCGGAGATAAAAACAATATTTACAAGTTTAACAATATCTAAGAATCGAGTTTAAGGAAGAGATAAGTAGATACAGTGAAACAATTTGTTATTACTTCATTTTAATGTATCGACAAATAAACAAGTAGGTTAATTTATAGGATACACTACTCCCCCACTTTAGCATGTACGGTTCAGAAGAAGCGGGGCAAAAAACTCCTCAACAGACAATGGAGTAGTGGAAAAAATACGCTTGTAAACACACTGCACTGTATTATTTCATCTTTCTATGTATGTTATTTATTATCACGTCAATAATAGGGTAGTGTCCTACCTAGTCAAATCAGTTACTTTTTATGATCTGTCAAAACGAAATTTTACTATGGAATAAGTACTGAAATAGCAAGGCGTTCATAGTTTCTAGTACTCAATTGCAGCACTTTTTTTGATTGTATTGTTATTTTTAAATTTGTTATAATTGTAAATTGAAATACATATTTCGGTGTGTTTTGGGATAATCTTTATAATGAACTCGCAATTTTAATTTTGATGGTGTCAACTACCCCATTGATGTTGAATGAGCCTATACAGTACCTGGAACCGGTCCTGGTCGACGTCCTCCGTGGGCAGGGCGTCTGCGAGGCCCCTGAGCAGGGCCCCCTCGTCCCCCCGCAGGGGCACCCGCGAGGGCCCAACCACCAGCACCGCGGGGGCCCCTGAGGACAACTCCCGGAGGAAGGCCGAATCAACCACCGTCAGAGTCACCAGGCCCCTCTGGGAACATCATCATAGACACATTAAAGCCCACAGCTGAGCTTTCCTTACACATGAGGAAGTGTGACAGAATTAATTACACAGATTAACAATTTGTAAAACAAAACCGAAATAAAAATTGCAGTGAGATGTAAACAAGTAGCAATAAGTCTTATATTGTAAGCAAAACTCGACCTTATCGTACTACATTTAGGGTCTAATGCTGTCTGGCACATTATTTTTTATAATAGTTTTTGTTTATTTATGACAGTACTACATGCTCCATACATTACACTTCGTGGATCCGGATCGAATCCTCACTGAGACAGGACTGGCTAAAAAATACATAAACATATAATACCTCCTCCTAGTCTACATAGCTACACTAATATTATAAAGTTTAAAGATTTATTTGTTTGAATTGAATAGGCTCCGAAACTACTGGACCGATTTCAAAAATTCTTTCACCAATAACAATCTTACTTTTCCTAGGGAAAAGCAAGTGCCTTAGAACTACATTAAGAGTAGAGCATCGCAAAGTGGTCGTACTGACCAGCTGGTAAGCAATCCTGGCGAGGGCGCCACTGTCCAAGGCCGACCGCAGCACGTAGGCCACGGGGGCCCCCTTTTGGCCCAAGGCCCCATGGCCCAAGGCCCCCGTGGCCCTGACCACGAACGGGAGCAAGAACTTCTCTAGCGCCTCCAGGCTTCGCTCGCCGCGGTAGTACACGAAGTTGCCGTCCTTGCCCTGGAAGATCACGGGTTTAAAAATAAAAAATACATACATAATCTCACGCCTATTTCCCATTGGGGCAGGCAAAGACTAAGTGATACAATAGACTGTCACTCGCTAAAACCTGACAGATCTCTTGCTTCATCCACAAGCATGCTCGTCGGTTTCGGGTACTCTTAATCTGGCTTCTTTCAATACATCGCCGATTTGGTCGATGTAGGTACGCCTATGTCGTCCTCACAAAGGTGTATGTAATAAATAATCTCACGCCTTTCATCCCGAGGGGTTATGACACGAGGTATTACATTTCTGGAAGTATTTATCACCAGTATTTTCTTTGGACCCCTAAACGTGATAGGCGGTGAGCCCATCGCCGGACCGGGTCTGTTTACACATATCTCACAATCAATTCTGCGACCTGCGGATTTCACCTTTACTACTAGTGAAATAAAATTATCACAGCTTCACTACATAGTATAAAACAAAGTCGCTTTCTCTGTCCTTATGTCCTTATGTCCCTTTGTATGCTTAAATCTTTAAAACTACGCAACGGATTTTGATGCGGTTTTTTTTAATAGATATAGTGATTCAAGAGGAAGGTTTTAATATAACTATTGTACCCGTGCGAAGCCGGGGCGGTTCGCTAGTTTATTATAATAACAATTAATTATGGAACACAATTGACACGGTTAGTTAGTCCCAAACTAGGCAGAGCCTAACCTATGGGTAATGAACAACTGATCGACATACTTAAATAAATATTAAACGACCAGACACAAATAAATACTAAATACTTACGTTAGGGTAAAACAGCAGTGTAGGATAACTCCCGATTCTCATGGAGTAGCAAAAGTTGTTGTAATATTTACAGTTGACGGCTCCCACTTTGATCTGCAACAGACAATTGAACTTTTAAAGCCTCCTAGCTAGTCAAACCCGGTATGGTATACTCCAATCAAAGATATTGAACTATAGATAGACTATAGATGAGTTATATTCATACTGCGCTCGTTTGGATATTGTTACGCTCGTAGTGTATTTATAGGATACAACAATGACGGCGAATGATACGAAATGAATGTTAAAGAAAGAGACAGCTATCTGTTGAGAGTTGCGCTTGAAATACGACTTGAAATACAATGCGATGCGACTAAATAAAACGTGACCAATTAATTACATTCGTCGGCCTCAGTTTCCGCGCTCTAGTAAGATATCTACCTAAAAAAAAAACACTCAGGCCTTTTATCCCCGAAGGGGTAGGCAGAGGTATTCCGTTACTGGATATACCCACATTTTACGAGATATATTGGACCTACCTCTTCTATACTAATATTATAAAGAGGAAAGATTTGTATTTTTGTATGTTTGTATCTTTGTTAGGAATAAACTCAAAAACTACTAGACCGATTTAAAAAATTCTTGCACCACTGGAAATCTAGAATATCCCTACGTAACAAAGGCTTATATTTTATTCCCGTATTCGTACGGGAACGGGAACTACGCGGGTGAAACCGCGCAAAACCGCTAGTATATCTTTAATTCCAATCTTCTGCTGTAAGACTTTCCGAAGCGGGACTAGAACTTACGACGCCCTTGTACAACTCGGCCAGCTTCTTCCAGGTGTCAGATAGGTGTTGGCACGGAGGGCAGAACGGAGAGTAGAAGTTGATGAAGTAGAAGCCGTCTTGCAAATAGTTGGCTGAAAGTTACGATACCAATTCATTAATTATCTAAACCTTTTTTAAAAATATTTGATAGTCCTGGTTGATCCTAGTTTTACTGTGATTATTAACTTAAAATCATCTCAAGCCGTGGTGGGCTCGCGTGGGATATAGCCCATACTCGGTCATATGTCAGGAAAGACCCATAGCTCAACAGTGAGTTGTTACAGGTTGATAATAATGAATTGATGATACTTTAATAAATTATATGATCTGGTATCCTTTAAATCCTGTTGGCTTAGTTGGTAGTGACCCTGCCTTGAGGTCAGACATCGCGGGTTCGATCCCTGCTCAGGGCCAAAATTTGTGTGCATGGACATGTTGTTGGCTTTGAGTCTGGTTGTTTAATATTTATTTAAGTATGTTTCTCAGACTAAATAACTGTGTGCAAACAGTGTAAAAAAAAAGAATGACTTACAAAAACTACCACTGGACAAGGTGTCCACAAATGGGTCTTCGTGGTACAGGCCGTTGTAGAACAAGTTGTTGTATTCAGACTGGGAGTGATGGTCATACTTTCTTGTGTACGTCGAATAGCTGCCGTACGTGTCGTACTTGTGCCTCTTGTCAGGGTCTTTCAAGGTCTCATAGGCCGCTGTGATTTTGAGAAACATCTCTTGCTCTTTTGAGTCCTGTTCATATAAAAATTAGAAAAAGTCTAATTATATCTTAATTTGTTGAGATCTCAATTGTAACTACTCGTACAGTGATCTAAACATTGGTACATTATAGGTAACAAGGACTTAATTAAATCTCAAAGCAAAATAATTTTATTTGCAACTTCTTATGTTTATTATAGAGCTATGGAAAGAGCTATGCTCGGAGTTTCTCTGAAGGATAGTATACCTAACGAGTACATCCAACAGAGAACCAAAATTATCGACATAGCTCAAAGAATTAGCAAGGCCGGCCATATCTCGCGTAGAACCGACAACCGTTGGGATAAACGTGTTCTGGAGTGGAGACCGCGACTCGGCAAACGTAGTGTAGGACGCCCTCCAGCCAGATGAGATGACTATCTGCGAAAGGCTGCAGGCAGATGCTGGATGCGTCGAGCTGAAGACAGGGGGGGCCTATTGCCAGCAGTGGACAAATGTAGGCTGATGATGATGTTTATT
Organism: Ethmia dodecea; assembly: GCA_963855545.1. Classification (NCBI taxonomy): domain Eukaryota; kingdom Metazoa; phylum Arthropoda; class Insecta; order Lepidoptera; family Depressariidae; genus Ethmia; species Ethmia dodecea. The sequence continues at coordinate 126,517 of OY979443.1, forward strand.
ATATATATTTTCCAGACAAAAATCAAGCATCAGTCAGTGGCACAGGACAGTCAAGGAGAAAGATAAGCTAAATCATAAATACTTACAGGATTCTTATCAGGGTGGAACTTGATAGCCAGTTTCTTATATGCCTGCCTGATCTCCTGTGTGGTGGCCTGTTTCGCCACCCCCAGGACCTCGTAGTGAGTGACATCGGACAGGTCTGCGGCACCAATACATAATGTGGTGATAAACAGAAGTATGAACCTGAAAATAAAAAAATACATAAAATTACATTCGTCTTTTGAATTTTGAAAACCTTTACATGCTTACATCCTAAAAGAATGTAGGTCCAAATTTTAGCTTCAAAGTCCACCGATTAACGTGGTGCATTTAAATGTCAGTGAGTCAGTCAGTCAGGACATTTTTTTTAAACTTAGGAAAGTACAATATAATATTATTAATAAGTACCTATACCTTGGTATCTCCAAGAACTTTGAAGTTTGGAATTGAGAAATTTTAAATCTATCTTAGAAAGAGGCCACTGACCTTCGATATGTGAGGTTAGAACAACAAGAATAGCCTATGAAACAAAACTTTTTGTTGTCTTTTACTTACACTTCTGAAAGAAAAATAAGAGCAAACTCCATCTAAATTATACCAAGAGATATACAGGCAATATTCGTGATCCCTTCGTAATAGATAAAGATACACATTAGAACTTAAACTTACATTTCGTTAACGAGCGCAGCTGCAGTAGAAAGGAGAAAAAGCAGGGGAGAGTGTTTAAACAGTATTAAGAAAGACACCTTAGCTAGATTTCTACTCTATCTTTTCATTGAAGTTTGGTCTATACTCTGCATTAGTAGTTTACCATCAAAGTGGCCTATATAGATAAAATTGTTTACTTTTTGCGTGGGTGATATCTCATCATTTCATCTCGTGGGCTGGCGGACAAATTGAAATCTGGGTCCGGGGCCCGGGCCACAGAGTACTAGGAGTAAAAGCACAGAACACTATTACTCCTAGCGGAGAAGAATGGCAACTCCATACAAAAAAAGTGGTTATGAAATTCGCTACTAGCGGCGCTTGTGGGACCCTTTGGAAACATAAAAAAGCGGAAAATTCAAAATCGTTCTACACACACCGGCACAATTAGCGGAACAGAAAAAAAAGGGAGTATTTACGCATTTTTGCGTGTTACTGGCCGGCTAAACAAGCTTTTTTTAAATTTGGGTTTTAATTTAAAAATGGAATACTAAGCGACTGCCCTTTTTTTCATTCTTTTGTTTTAATTTTCATTGATTCATTTTTTCCACCGCTTGTCCGTTTTTAGAAGGTTCGTGAATTCCATTTGAAAAGCTTTGAATTGCAGTTTTTGAGGCTTTTGAGTTTTTTCGCATATTGATAATTTACGAGCATCTAATTATGCCTGATTTAACGCCATCAGAAATCATTAGGGCAGATCAAATGAGGAGAAATGGTCAAACCTACAGATCGATTGCCAGAAGCCTTCGTCGATCGTTATCAACGATTTATCGTAGCATCCAACGATACAGATTGACGAATGCTCTAGTGAGAAGGAGAGGACAAGGCCGGAAAAGGTGTACTTCAAGGAGGGATGACCGTTTTCTCCAACTTCAAGTCCGACGGAACACGAGACTAACGGCGGTGCAGGCTCGAAATTTACTGGAAGAGGTACGAGCAGTAAGGATGAGTGAGCGGACAGTTCGTAGAAGATTCGAAGAAGTGGGTATAGGCTCGTATGTGCCCGCCAAAGCCCCAAAACTTGAGAGACATCATCGCACAAACCGTCTACACTTTGGTCGTGAACATCGTGATTGGGACTTCGACGACTGGGGACAGGTTCTTTTTACTGATGAATGCAGAGTTATGTTAAATCAAATTGATGGAAGGCAGCGAGTATGGAGACGCAAAGGAGAACGGTATATCCAGTCTAATTTTGAAAATACAGTTGCATATGGTGGCGGTTCAATTATGGTCTGGGGAGGAATATGTTTAGGAGCTCGTACGGAGTTAGTAGTGGTCGATGGCGGGAATCTGAATGCTGATCGGTATATCAGGGAGATTTTAGAAGAACATGTTGTGCCATTTGCCCCCTTTATTGGTAACAACTTCATTCTAATGCAGGATAATGCTCGGGCTCACAGTGCTCGCACAGTACAGACATACCTAAACCATGTTGGTATAACGGTGATGGAGTGGCCAGCACGGTCCCCCGATATGAACCCTATAGAACACGTCTGGGACTTGCTAAAGAGGAGTGTAAAGTCAAGAATGCCCCCTCCCAATAATCTCAACGAGTTGCGAAACGCATTACTTGAAGAATGGCAGAGGTTGCCCCAAGAAACCATTGATAACATCATCCGCAGCATGCCCAGACGGATGGAAACCCTCATCAGAGCACGAGGAGGAAATACTCGATATTGAACAGTCATTGAAATTGTTGTTAAACTTTGGAAAATCTTGAATTTTCTGCTGTTTCTCTATAATTAAAAATCGAAGAAAAATGCATTTTGTTTAATTTAATTTTTATTTTTATAAAATTTTAAGTATGGTGTTACAAATGAATGTCAAAACATGTTAATTTAATTGTTGTTTCATTTTAAATAATATATTGTTTAAAAATTACATTCACTGTTCTAAATTCCCTCTTTTTTCTCCTTTTTTTTTCTGTTCCGCTAATTGTGCCGGTGTGTGTATTAGTATAGATTGGAATAAATGGGCTGTTCCAAAATAAATTACTATTGACATTACTAACATTATTGTTATTAATGTCAATAGTAATTTATTTTAGAACAGCCCCATTGTTTTATCTGATAATTAATCTAGAGACAAATCTACGGAAATTCTTAAAAATAAAAGCATAGGCACTTTATCATTTTATATATTCAAAGTCAAAAGTTTTAATTCAATGTAGGGGCTTATAAGTCCTCCTAATGAAAGTCATTGCGACTCCACCGCTTCGGTATGTATAGTTGAGGAGAAGAAGCGGGGCAAGAAACTCCTCAACACATTATTCTTTTAAACAATCAATATGATACAAAGTACAACTTACATGGTTTTAGTGCTTTGCTGAGCTGGAGAACATTTACACCAAACATTGTCATTCAAATATTCATCTAACTTAAAATATGCCATTTTACATAAAACCATTTAAACGTGAGTTTTGAACATTTTTTCTAGCAAATCTAGAACAGCTTTAGGTATCTTGTTGTAAAACCGTACACACAAACCCATAAAGCATTGAATATATGCTTGAAAAGCGCAATTCCATCGTCAGTGGTTGAGCGCCCTTTAGTGAAGCCAAATTGTTCGTCATGAAATAAATTGTTTAAGTTGAAATGAGAAAGCATTTGATCAAGTATTAACCTTTCAAAGACTTTACTAAGCACTGGTAAAACAGAAATGGGTCTAAAGTTACTAGGATCTTTTTTGTCTCCTGCTTTAAAAAGTGGTATAACACTACTTGTTTCAATAAATCTGGAAATACACCTTCATCTATACAATTGATAAAAATAAGAGCTAGGTACGGGGCTATTACAATTATATTTTACTGACATACCCCATGAACACCGAAGATAGTTCTTAAGCTTTAATGATTTCCTCATACCACAACAGCCTTTTTAAACTTTGTAAAAGTGTTCTGTGGAGTAGCTTAGCTTATCACAGAACACTTTTACCTTATCCGGGCGTCCGGCAAACAGTGTTGCCAACTGCTACCCTTACCTTGTAGCTAGACATCTTGAGAAAAGTAGCCAGATTGCCCGATTTGTTGATACAAAAAAGTAGCTAGAAGTAGCTAAAACTTTAAAATAGGTAAAGTAAGTAGATTACGTGTATTTTTTCATAGATAAATCAATTTTCAGCTTATTAAAACAGCGAGCAATAGTTTTAAATTTATAAAATAAGACAAGGCTGAACGCAGAATAAGTTTTAAACGAAGAAATCTGTTTATCCTCTTCATTTATACAGGTAAGTAATAAAATAGATAAGCCAGCCACGTTTAGGTACAATTTAAGGGCTGATACCCTACTATAAAGTCTCGAAAGTACTCACATCTTGTAAAAGCGTAAAAGTAGCTAGAAAAAGTAGCTAAAAAATTTAGCTACAAGATTTTGTAATTTGTAGCTGCCTGACACCCAAAAGTAGCTAGATCTAGCTAGAAAGTAGCTAAGTTGGCAACACTGCCGGCAAAATGAATTGTCTGACACACGTCTGACAATGACAATGACGCGTGAAGTAGGGTTGCTCCGAATGGCAAGTGATGCATTGTGCGTTATGCATCCTAATGAAAGGTGTCCAAGACATGGATGTATGCTCTAAGACATTATGGCGTGTCATAGAATATAGGTAAGGAAAAAAAACTTGTGACGTGTGACACTGACAGTGACAGATGAACGACGAAAAGACAACTCGGCAGGCTGAAAATTGCTGAAAATCTGTGTTTGTTTCGCGGATAGGTACACTTTTTGTTGGAATTTATGTAGTTTCCATATATATCTAGTCAAGAAAAATATCGGGAAAGTAAAATGACAACGTTTGATTCCAAATATGATGTAAGTGTTCTTGTAAATTTATGGGGTTTGGTCAATGCAATGCTCACACTATATTATTTTATCCTGCGAATGCATTTTCTTAGTCATTAAAACTTTAATTAGGTAAGTGCTTCATAGTATGTGGAGGATAATTAATAGTGTTTTTGCAAACCTTGATATATCCTATTGGTCTCAGTAATATTTTTTTTCATTTTTTTCCTTCTGTATATGGCTTTATTTACAAAGAAGAAATAATTTTTTACAACATTTGCAGAGAAAATTTGCCCTCCAAAGAGGAGTTATGTGCGCCCAGAAGATTGTGTCCAGTATTTTAGTATATAATAATATGACAATAAATACAGTAAAAATTGTTCATGATCTGACTGCCTCTGACATAAAAAATCTGTATAATTAGCTAAGCAATCAACATCTTTAAATCACCAATCAGTTTAGATCATATTTCTTACTAAGTATATAACGGTAGTATGAGCTCCTACCTGAGGTATTATTCTCTTTGGGCTTGACATGGAGCTCATAAAAGGGTGTGTAAACGGATTTCTCAAAGATGGGCAACATATTGGTGACTTTCCTGGCATTGCAGATGTATAGTTGCAACAACAGCCAGTTATGATTAGATGATTTTTTTCCTTTAAATAATAAAAAAAACACTGAAGTACCTACCAATACTTTACAGTACTTTTCACCAATATTTCCATTATAAAGTTGAGTATGATATGGATTTATGGTGGTTATTTTATTGTATACCTCTGGCCTATTATTAATAAGAGTTGAGGTCATAACTACTATTGTAATTTGTTGTGGTTCCTTTATTGTAATGTAAGCATGTAAGTTTTCCTGCGTATACTTAAATAAGCAATTAAGACTAAAACATTTTAGTTGTTGTTAAAATTTTCAACTGAAGGTTTTCTTTAGGATGTTTTCTTCACTCTCAACTAAAGCCCAATCACAACACAATAAAGTTATGCGAATATCATGACTCGTTTCCAGATGTATCCGGCCGGTGATGTGGGGTTGGTGGAGGGGGAGATGAACGTGCCCGGTGGGGCTCCCTCCGGAGACAGCATGGAGTTCAACACACTCGATGAGTCCATCAAAGACACATTTGTGAGTTTATCAACTTTCTCCATCTTTTATAGTAGGCAAAAATGTAGGTACTTGCAACACATCATTGGTATTGCCACACAGACCTGGAGATGTCAATAAATCAATTGCCTAAAAGAAAGTAGAGAATGAGATAATTTTAAACAATGACAAATTAGATTTCGCTGATACTACAGTTTTTTTGGGGATAACGATAGACTCCAAACTTCAATGGAATTCTCATATTTCTGCATTATCTAACAGACTGAGCTCAGCTGCAAATGCCGTCAGAAAAATCAGATGGCTTACTGATGTAGACACAGCAAGACTCGTTTATTTTAGCTACTTTCACAGTATAATGTCCTATGGCATCTTGCTGTGGGGCAGAGCTGCTGATGCAGAATCTATTTTTATTTTACAAAAAAGGGCTATACGCGCCATTTACAAGTTAAGATGTCGTGATTCCCTAAGAGAACTGTTCAAAGAAATTAATATTTTAACAATGCCTTGTCAGTACATTTATGAAAACATTATGTATGTACGGAAAAACATATTACTGTATACTAAAAACTTAGACAGGCATAATTGTAATCTTAGGAATAAAAATAAACTAGAGCAACCTCAGTCACGATTAAGTAAAATTAATAATTCCTTTGTGGGGCTTTGCATACGCTTTTATAATAAAATACCAGAACAAATTTTGAAATTGCCTGAAACTGTGTTCAAAACTCATGTTAAACATGTACTTTATAAAATGGCATATTACAAACTAGACGACTATATAAATGACAATGATGCTTGGAACAGATTTCCTCCAGTCCAGCGCAATACGATAGCGAAAAACAAACAAAACTATGTAACCCAATTTAGTATTAAGTAACAATTGATTAAAAGAATATTGTGTTGAGGAGTTTCTTGCCCCGCTTCTTCTCCTCAACCATACATGCTGAAGCGGTGGAGTTGAAATGACGTTCAATAAGTGGACTTGTAAGTTCCTATTTTGAATAAAACATTTTGACTTTTGACTTTTTTTGACTTTTTGAGAAATTCTTGGCGAGACTTGTAAACCATATAGTGTTGTTTAAATAATTATTTATTTTAGAAAATGCAAAGTCGTGACATGTATTCGTGTACTTTTACAGCTGCGGGACCTCAGAGCTGTCGGCAACAAGTTCTACCACGTCCTCATACCCAGAGAAAAGACTAGTCTGTTAAAAGAATGTAAGTAAACCGTTTTTTGATATTTTTCTATACTTTAATGTGATAAGTGAAATCGTGTGATAGAGTGACGAATGTAGATATTCGAGAGAAGTGTGGTTTGAAAGACGATGTAGTGCCAAGAAAAGAAAATTGTAGGTTAGGCTGGTTGGTCATATACAACGCGTAACAGAAAAAGCGCAATTCTTCATACACCCCAATTAGTATATTAATATAAAAATATATGATGCGATCGAACTTTAGTTTTGTCTAACCAATTTTCTTAAATATCGATCAATAATAGTACGATTTCCATAGAAAACACTAAATTCAGCTACCCTAATTCATTTTTCGGAAAAAATTAACACATATTAAAAATTGCTGAAATCGATTAAGTAGTCGGTACTGAACAAACTAATTTCAGGAATTGCGCTTATTCTGTAGAATAAGCGCTGTAAATGACTCTGATAGAAAATGCGTTTTAATCTGATATGCAAATTTATTCTAAATGAAGTACAAAAATAATTAACGTTGTAATGGCGAGAGGTTGTGGTCGAGTCTGTCGTCTAGTTCGCGGGGTGGGGCGGAAGTCCTTGCCCCACTCTTCATCTATACATTCTGAACAAGCGCAATTCCTGAATTTAGTTTGTTCATGGGAATATTGTAGAATGTATGGATGAAAAAAGAGTAACGAAAGAGATTTATTGGTGTGAATGTTAAGTTAGAAAAGAAAATGAAGTTCAAGTTTAGTAGAATGAAAATCTGTTTTAAGCCATTTATGCAAATTTTCCCCTTCTGCTCATGATGAATCCAAACGAGTTTTATTTGGTGCAAAAAGGTAATTTCGCCGTGGTTGCAGCAACGTCGATTTGTCCGTTTCCCCAGGGGACCTGTGGGGCCCGCTGGTGCTGTGCACGCTGATGGCCACGGCCCTGCAGGGGTCGGCAGAGGCCTCGGACAGCGCCGACGGAGGCCCCGAGTTCGCGCAGGTCTTCGTGCTGGTCTGGATCGGCGCCGCCGTGGTCACCGCCAACTCCAAGCTGCTCGGCGGGAACATGTAACCGCACCCACCGTTTTTGTCCACCATACTAATCGATCATGATGATCAATTCGATCGACAGCATTTGCCATAATCCCATAATAATTTTTGCCATAGTTTCCATCAATGAATTTGATTTCTTTTTACACGCGAAGGTGTTTTATCGATAATCTTTTTAACTGAGCCACGAGCGTGGTTTGGGCACCTAGGGGTGTAAAAAAATATCGGTTATTAGAAAAATCATTATACTCTTCAAGGGAGCGATTTTCAAAGATCATTTGGAATCTACGAACGAACACACATACAGATACACAGAAAAACACGCAAAAATGTTTAAGGAACCTCCAGGTCTGTTGTCATACCTAACTCGTTTGTGTATGAGTTCTAAACAAATAAAGTGAAATAAAATGAATGCAACGTGCGTCCCCTGGGCAGGTCTTTCTTCCAGTCTGTGTGCGTGCTGGGCTACTGCCTGCTGCCCGTGGCGCTGGCCCTGCTGGGCTGCCGCGCCTTGCTGCTGGCCCAGCAGACCAGCTTCCTCTTCGTGCTGAGGCTGGTGCTCTCGCTGCTGGGCTTCGGCTGGGCCACCTTCGGTGAGTGACCACCTGCTGCTGGGAGCGTAGATTGCTAAACACCAGATAAACTAATGAATCAATGAATATTTTTATTGCATGCATTCATGGTTATACAAGTTGATATAAAATGAGGTAGCACAGGCATGATGCGACAAAATTAACATTTTAGGATTAATTGATACTTATAAAAACAAACCAGAATATACAACATTTTGGATAAGTAATGAATGTCTAATCAATCTGTCTAATTTACAAGATACTATTTTCGGCATTGATTTTTATTACTTTACAGATAAGATTGATTATTACATAAATTTGAAAAACAATCTATTTTGCTGTACCTACTTAAACAATATACGCACACTACCAATCAAAATTGAGCGAAAATAAATAAATAAATAAAGCTGACAAAAGAGGCTTTTTAGTGCGGTAGTGAGGTGAGGGCTTATGCAAAAGCATAATATTTTTTTGTTAGAAAAGAACAAGAAAAAACTAGTGTTAATTCTATTTCTCTTACATATTTGAAAGTAAGAAATATTACCCTTAAAATATTTGTACTTGATTTAACTTAACTTTACTTACTTCAATCCCATACATCCACTACGATTTCCGAAGGTTCCCCTCGATTTTTCTGGGATGATCATCAGATCCTGTTTTCCTTATCATGGTACCACCGTTGGGATATCACTTTGCCAACAAAACAAGAATCATCAAAATTGGTTCATAAACACCGAAGTTAACCGCAAACACACAAAAATATACAGTTGAATTGAGAAACCTGATTTGCTGATAACTTCGTCGTTTATAAACCGATTTTGATGTTTCTTTTTTTGTTGGCAAGGTGATATCCCAACGGTGGTACCATAATAAGAAAACCTGGATTTGATGATGGCATTCCAGAGAAATCGAGGGGAACCTTACAAAATCGTAGTGACTAGTTTCTTATACCTCTTAAGTTTCCTGTTTGAAGTCGTTTTTTTGTTAACAATAGAACATGTTGACTTTGAAGTGACTCGTTCTCCCTCAGCCGCGACGAAGTTCCTCGGCGACAGCCAGCCGGAGGGCAAGAAGGCACTGGCCGTGTACCCCATCTGCCTGTTCTACTTCATCCTCTCGTGGCTGGTGGTCTCGCACACCAACGTCTAGGCCACCGGTGGGCTCCACACCCCACGCCGGAAGTCAAATTAAACTAATAGGTACTCTTGGTTAACTCCCAAATTGACGGGCCTGTTGGCTCAGTTGGTAGTGACCCTGCCTTCTGAGTCGGAGGCTGCGAGTTCGATCCCCGCTCGGAACCAACATATGTGTGCATGAACATGTCTGTTGGCTTCGTGTCTGGTCGTATGTTTATCAGCTGTTTAGTACCCATAGTACAGGCCCTGCCTAGTTTGGGACTAAATAACCGCGTGTGAATTGTGTCCTACAATTTATTTATTAATTATTCTGAGGAATGTGCAACAGACCCGGTCCGGCGATGGGCTCACCACCTATCACATTTAGGGGTCCAAAAATATACTGGTGAAACGGGTATTTCCAGAAAGTACGCTTAGAATTTAAATCTCATTTGTTTTCTTAACTTTTTTCGTAAAATTACTCTGGATAATTTATACTATAGTATTATCTATGGTATACCTGGAGTAAATTACACCGAGGTATTTTGTATCAGCCAGAAGTTACTATGAGAAGAGAACTGACAGCGACATCGCAAGGGGATAATATCAGAGTATTTATTGAGTAATCATTTGACAGACAAAAAAGTAAGTTTGAAAATATGGGGTGTGTGCGAATGTTTAGTATTTATTATTGTGATACGGACATTTTAGGATAACTGTGAAATTGTGAATATATTACGCGATTAAGTCATTATAATGTAATTGACTGCAATGGACAATGTTTCATTTTTGGAATGGTTCTACAATTCCAAACCTTTTTTGAGATTTTGGTCTTTTTGACACCGTAATTTTTTTGTTAATATTAATTGCCCGTTAGTAGTGTTATTAAAAGACGAGTTACATTTCCGACGTGACATTGACGTTTCCACAGATTATAAAACAGCTTTTTTGAAGGCGTTTTTAAAATCCTTACAGTATTAACCTTTAAATCTAAAAATAAAAATAATGAAAAAATATGCGTTCCTTTATTTCACCTCTACTTTCAAATATAATAATGAATAATAAAAATGTAATGTTGTCCATCAGTGAGTATTTGATATGTAGGTATGTATAGATTGTGTAAATGGTGATCCATTATTCAATAGATGTTATTTTAGATTTGTTGCATTCACTATACATTGATTGATCTAAGTCTGGGAACGACATTCCAAGTTTTGAATGCACTTTATTCATAATAAAGTGAAATTGTATGTGTCACTGCACAATGATCTATAATAATAAGGCTCTTAAGGTTGACAAATTATCATAGAATGTTGCTAAGGTCAGTGGTAAAATATGTCGAGCCAATCATAATAAAATAAACTTAAAAAACAATCATATTTTATTAAAAAACAGTTAATTTTGTTTGTACAATAGTATCGTATACCAACATACTGCCACGCCTCGGTCTCTGTGCTAACTTGCCAAACTGTACCGTAACTCCTGCATGATATTCCGAATTTACAGGTGTAAACTAAACAGTTTTGTAAATATTTATTTATTAAAAGGCTATTTTCCGTCTTCTGAATGTTTTATTGATATAATTACATACAAAACATACATATCTCTAAAAATACACAGTTCAAATTCGAGAGAGTGCGTTCGCGGTTTGTGGGTTTCTGCCACATCCGCCACAACGTCCGCGTATTAAATATACATTACAAGTTTGAATAAACATGCTCCCATAAAGGATTCTGTTTCAATATTATAGTCGATTCGACGAACAGAGTTAGTATAGATATTCCCACTCGTCCTACCATTTGGAGTTCCGATCGGAGGACTGGGAACAACCCCTTTTTATCACATTTTTAGCACTTTTGTAAGCAAGTAATAGTATATGTCAAGATCAGTTGGTACTTTTTGAAGACTAACAGCTGTATACAACATGTAACAGAATAAGTACAATTCCTGAAATTAGTTTTTTCGGTATCGACTACTTGATTGATTTCAGCTATTTTAAATGTGTAAATTTTTGCCGAAAAATGAACTGGCAAACTTTAGAGCTACCTATAGAAACCGTACTATTATTTCACTAAAGTACGAATGATCATATTTTATACTAATTGGGGTGTATGAGGATTTGCGCTTATTCTGTGACGCGTTGTATAAAACACGAATCCCCACCAAATAACTACTTTACATAATAATAGTCGTAGTGTAGACTGGGATTTCGTAGCCATGCATACACTTCCTCCTTTTCGTTTCGCCAACCAATGTTGTACGTTGTGCTTTTTCTGGCTCTGTTCGGCGAATATACTATACTCAATACATTTAATTTATATGCTACAAGAAGCTTAGATTTGCCGAATATACATACAATAACAGGACTACTGCGCATCTGTTGTGCGCATTATCTACACATAGCCTTGGTACTTACAATTAGTTTTATCACTATTCGATCACATAAATAAGTCACTAACCTATCTTATTCTACACAGCTACGCCGGGAGCGCCACGCAAACCACGGCTCATATATATTTGTATAATGTACATAATAATTTCAGAAAATTCAACTGGTACTGGAAATATCAAAATCTGTCCGGTCCTCGATATTCATATCAAACGCTTAGGCTCATTTTAGAAAGTTTACTAGTAGATAGATTGTAAAAACATCTAAAAGTTGGTAGAAGTCAAAGAGATTTAAATATAATAGGGCATAGAGGGGGCATTTAGAATATTTTTATACAAAACTTTGAAGCCTAAGCGTCATGTCCTTGTCATGTCAGTTAGTATGAACGCGAGCTGTCATTCGGTTGAAATTGTACTAGACATAATCCACTTGGAATAACTTGACTTCAAATTTTTCTCGATTTGTCCCCTCTATGCCCTATTATATTTAAATCTCTTTGGTAGAAGTCAAAGACAGCGAAATGACATTATAAATACTGATATTAAATAGGTATAATTTGGGGACAAAAGGTCCGTACATTACTCTAATCAGTTCAAGGACAACTTAGGTTTTGTTCGCGAGGCTCAATAGTTCTGAATTCGAGAATAATCTTATTATTTATACAAAGAACCAGTTCCATAACGCGAGTTACGTATCTACGGCGCAACAATGTTACGTATATAGACTATAGAGGGCGCTTGCCGAAGAAGCGCCAATGACAGACTTCGCGGGTACAATTAGAGCAGAGAGAGTACACGGGAAGAAAGAATGGACACCCACATTATTAAAAAAAAACATTAGAATGGGATATTTGTCTGAGTTTATAAGATCATTTGTTTACTGATCCATTTTAAGAGGATTCCTAATTCTGTGTTGTACTTACAATATAAAAATCTGAATTAAAAAAGGAACGTTTTGGCGCCTTAAATAATAAGGCGCCAAAACATTCTTTGAACACGGCCGCATCGGCTGTTGTGACCATAGATCTAGAAAAAAATTCATTATGGATGTGACGTCACAAGAAAGTAAAATATGATAAGACACCAATCACAAACAAAATTATCCTGTGACGTTTCAGTACCTAAATCCGGTTAGATCTGATTGTTCAATCGTCAGTTAAACCTCTGGAGAATACATTGATGTTGTCTGTCACTGTCTGACACGATAGAAAAGAAAAGTGACAGGTGATGTTTATTCTTCAGATAATTTAGCTGACTATTCAACAATCAGCCTTTAGGAAAAAATATGAACTATTTCTAAAAGGTTGATGGATACAAAGTTTGTTATTTTCATCGTCTTCTAAATTCAATTTTGAATTTGAATTTAAAATTTATTTTCATCGTCTTCTAAACCCAAAATCTATGCGGATGCCAATTCGCCCTATCAAATAAACCATAAATAATCACACGGAATGACAAATAGCTGGAATACTTTAAGCACTCTGCCCCGCGTCAGGTCGGGTCGACCGATTAGCTGGACTCCGACCCGCTGGAGCACTTGTCTGGGGTCCTCGGGGGGGAGGGGAGGGGGGAGGGTCGGGGGGAGGGCCTCGGCGAGGTCTGGGGGGTGAGCTGGTAGGACATGTGCATCTGGATGTTGTCGCGGGCCTTGCGGGCGTTCTTGTAGGTGAGCGAGTTGGCGCGCGGCTTGCGGCGAGAGAAGTGCCTTTCCACCCACTTGAGCATCGCCAGCACGGAGTCCGTGGAGGACAGCCGCCGCTCGGCCGAAGTCTTGGTGATGGTGGACGACGCGATGCGGAACGTGGCCGCCATGCCCTTCAGCGCCTGGATTCACGAGGTTAATAAAATAATATAATCTCACGCCTTTTATCCCTTAGGCAGAGGTATTCCATTTCTGGATATACACACTTTTCACGAGAAAATTCGACCCATAAACGTGATAAGCAGTGAGCCCATCGCCGGACCGGTTCTGTTTCCACATGTCTCAGAAATAATTCTGGGACCTGCGGGTTTCCTCACGATGTTTTCCTTCACTGTCGAGCTAGTGATAAATATGTAGATACGTAAGTTTTGAAAAGCTCATTGGTACCTACATGCCAGGAATCGTCCCCGAGCCTCACTGATTTCCATCGTGTTAAGCAGGCTCTTTAACCGTAATTAAGGCTATCACTGCTCACAATACCGTTTAGAGATGGTCTAAACTAAACTGCCCTATGCCAACTCTATATATACTCTTTTTTTATGAATTAGATCTTTGAGAGAGTATTTGAACTTGCGCTTCTATTTGTAGGTGAAAAAGGTAGTAGAAATTGTATAAAAATGCATAGTTGTGGGCTAATACTGACCAGCATGGCGTCTTCGTCGGTGGTGTCGTCTCCGGCGTAGATGACTCTGATGCGCTCGCTCCAGTCCAGCCCGAACGCGGTCCGTAAGATGTAGATGGACGCCCGACCTGACAGGTTACAACGCGAATATTAATGACGATATAACTCCTTAAGTCATCATAAATATAGGTATTCAAGACAGCTGTGACAGTAGTTTTCGGAACACTACCGTACCGGTTCCGCTCTGTTTCACCTGCGTAGTTTTCGTTCCCGTGGGAATACGGGAATAAAATATAGCTTATGTTACTCAGGGATATTCTAACTTTCCATTGGTGAAAGAATTTTTAAAATCGATGCAGTAGTTTTTGAGTTTATTCGTAACAAACGTACAAAAATTCAAATCTTTCCTCTTTATAATATTAGTATAGATTAGTGTAGATATTATGTGATAAAAGAAAAATTAACTTAGCGGCTGAACGGATTTAGATGAAATTTGGTAGGTAGATAGATTACGACCCGGATTAACATATAAGCTACTTTTTATCCCGAAATAACGCGAACGAAGTAGCAGGCAACCTTTTAAAACGACAGAAATGCAAAAATTTGCTAAGATCGAAAAAATATATAAACTTTGAAAGGCTAAATCTCGGAAACTATTGGGTCTACAGAGACAGTTCTAGTATCATATTGTAGTTAATTTAGTCTACTTTAAAAACGTCCTTAGAAAGTTTTTTCATAAACTACTCCTTTAGGGTTATAACCGCGAAAATTTGAAAAAAATTTTTTTTTTTTGGTTTTTGACAAAGTTGCGTTCGTCACTCGAGGTCACAAACTTGGATTATACATTAGGACAACATCATAAACAAGTCTGCAAAAAATCAGAACTACCGGATTTGACGCATGCGGTAATGTATAATTTTACTGGACTATTATTGAAAGTCATTTCAACTCCATCGCTTCAGCAAGTATGGTTGAGGAGAAGATGCGTCGAGTTGTAAATATAGGTACAGTTCGGCCGTTTTAACTTGGCAGCTCTATGGTTGCGCAATAAAAAAAAATAGTGACCATTTGGCGGTATGAGGCGGTTTGAGCAGGCAAGTTAACACAAAAGAAATTAAACTCTATGTAATTGAAATAAGATTCAAAACCAATGAAAAATGTAAACTGCCTATGGCCATGTCGTGCGTCTTACCCTTGTTCCACTGCACGGGCGGTCGGGCCTCGAGCGCGCAGTGCGCAGGCGCGGGCTCGAAGCCGGCCTCGACGATGAGCTTCCGCGCCTGCTCGGCCAGCGGCCCGCGCTTCGCCACCGGCGTCTCGCGGAAGTGGAACGTCAGCAGCGCGCCCTTGTTCTCCACCCACGCGCCGTCCTTGCACACCTGCGGGACACAGAAACACAGCTCACATGCAACCGTCACCGGCTTTTGGCGGGAATCCGAAGAGTAGTTTTTTCATTTTGCTTTATATTTCGGGTTTTGACTCATATTGGTGATAGTATATTATGTGGCAAGTGTCCAAGTGTGTGTGGTAAAAGGCGAAATATGGACATTTTTGGATCGCCTTCAAGAAGTCACAATGAAGTCTTCAGTAAAAGTGATATGACTTTACTGTTGATAACCAAGGGAGGGATGTAGAAAGTGTTAAAGACACAGAATTTTTGTGCATGGACTCTGAAGCAAAACCATTTAACCAGAAATCAGAAATCAGAAATTCTTTATTGCGTACTGTTCATAACAATTGTTGGCAGATGGAATTGCTTAATAATAAAGTCCTTGGAACAGAATACCTAATTCAGGCATGCAATACTCAAGTCATGCATTTAACAAAATAAAATAGTTATAGTTATATTTCACTTAGTTATTGTTAAACATCAATAATATATTTAAGTAAAATGGCAATAAGTAGCTAAAATGTCATTACAATAATCAAATTGCGGGTAAAATGTCAATTAGTGATACATAGATCATAATTAAATTGTTCCTAATCCCAAAACCTAGGTGCATTTACAAATGTAGTCGTGTCATTATAAAATTCATTTAAGTTGTAGTACACCTTGTCAATTAACCATTTTTTTAGAACATATTTAAACTTCTCCATTTTTGCTAACAATTTAATTTCAGAGGGCAGTCTATTATAAGCCCTAACTGCTGTAACATACGCACTTTTGTCGTATATCATACATTTTATTGAAGGCAATAATAAGCGATGTCTGTTGCAAGTGTTCCGTTCCGATATGTCAGAGAATCTAGTAAAAAACTATTGTGTTTGTGGACAAATGTACATAGCTCTAGTAAGTAAATTCCCGTGAGTGTTAAGAATCCTTTTTCTTTAAACATTGTTCTGAGAGATTCGTCCATGGGTTTCCTAAAAATTGTCCGTAAGCAACGTTTCTGGATTATAAATGTGCTTGAAACGTTTACTGAATTCCCCCAGAAAATAACACCGTACGTTAACAGGGGATACACATTACCGTAATAAGCGTTTATGGCCACTTGTACGGATGCTATGTCACGCAGCAACTTAAGAGCATAGCATTAACTATGTAGTTTGGCATTTAGATTATCTATATGTTTTTTCCAGTTGAGGTGTGAATCAATGGTAATCCCTAAAAAACTGATATTGTTCAATATTTCAATATCCGTGTCATCTTGCCTAATATTCAAATTTAACAATGTTTTCTTGTAGTTTCCGAACTGCATTAATTTTTTCTTCTTTAAATTCACTTGAAGATTAATTGTCCTGAGCCAAGATGTTAATAATTTTAATATTTTGTTAATTTCTGATTCGTAAAGTTCAGCACTATTTAATTGATCATTTTTTATTAAAATAGTTGCATCATCAGCATACATAAAGCATGGATGTACAGCAAGTAATGGTAACTCATTAATATAGATTAAAAATAAAATTGGGCCCAAAATACTGCCCTGCGGCACTCCTATGTTATTTCCTCTATATTTAGTTTTTACTTGTTCTATGCTTTTGGTTTTTGTGTCATATTTACTAAGTATTACAGCTTGTTTTCTATTAGTAAGATATGATTGGAACAGTTGATTTGCAATACCTCTAATACCTATATGATCTAGCTGTCTGAATAAAATGTCATGCACGACACAGTCAAATGCCTTAGACATGTCAAGAAACAGAGCTGTACAGTCTTTTTTCTCGTTTAGCGCATCCCATAAATCAGTGAGCAAGGAATAGACAGCCAATGTTGTTGAACTGGACTTCCTGAAACCAAATTGGTGTTTACTTAATACGTTAAATTTATCAAGAAATTTTGTAGTCCTATTGAATATTATCTTCTCAAAAATCTTCGAAAAACTCGGCAACAACGCAATAGGTCTATAATTATTAACTAAGATTAAAGTGTAAAATAAAGATTTGGTATAAAGGCATAATAGCCAAACCATACACTCCTTAAAAAAACAACCACTAGATACCTCTCGAAAGCGTTAGACTACCTTAACCGAGTAGCCTTGCTTCACTTAGATGAAATCAATATTGTTTTACAGTTAAAGGCGTTAAAGGTTCGAGTATTCGAGCGGAACGTACAAAATAACAGAAGAGTAAGCTGAATAAGTTCGACGGTTCGATGCAAATGGAAAGGATCACGAAGGTGTACCTCAGGGTTCGGTCCTTGGTACTTTGTAATTAAGTTTGGTGTTTTACTTCCGATCATGTGTTGGTGTGGGACCGATGAGATATGCAGATAGTGACTGGAATTAGTTCATAAAAGTTTGTGGTCCCACCTGTTCTTGCAGCGCCTTGAGCAGGTAGACGACCTTATCCTGCAGCTCCATGGGCATGGGGTGCACGAACTTGCTGCCGTCGGGATGCAGGATCTCCAGCCCGTGGTTTCCGGCGTATGTGATGCCTTCGATACCCACCTACACACAAATATAAATACCATTAGTATGTATAGCAACAAATAATATAATTGCAATATTTATACTATACTTATTATATATTTAATGAAAGTAAGAAGGCGTGAGCTGAGCATATGTAGGTATGTACCTATGAGTGCAAGTACGCAATCGAACGAGAATAAAACCTCATGCCTTTATGACCGACTTTCTGTTACCGTTAGCTGAGAACAGATCATATCAAAAAATAAATAATCCCACGCCTTTTATCCCCGAGGGATATCCCACGCCTTCTATCCCCATTTTTGGATATACCTACCCAATTTTCACGAGATATTCTTTGGACCCCTAAACGTGATAGGTGGTGAGCCCTTCGCCGGACCGGGTCTGTTACACATGCATCAGAATTAATTCTGGGACCTGCGGGTTTCCTCACGATTTTCCTTCACCGTCGAGCTAGTGATAAATATGTAGGATGTAAGTACTTAAGATTTTTGAAAAACTCATTGGTACATGCTAGGATTCGAACCCGCCTCACTGCAATTATCATCATGTAAAGCAAGCTCTTTAACCGTAAGGCTATCAATGCTCTTAGGAATAATTGAACTGATAATAATTCGTCTGAATAATAATTGTAGTAGGTATCTACGTCACAAATAATAAGATTGATTTGCTTAGCATCAATACGACCTAGATAACAAACAGCTATTGCATGAGCTCACAGACGCCAAGTATCTACGTTGTAACCTACTTCATTGATGATGCACAAAATTCTAACTTCGATATCCGCCTTTGGGTTTATAGCGATAAAAGAAGTTACGTACTAACTAACAAAGAAAGGTACCTACCAACAATACACATTACACATCTGCTTGGCTTGTCATCCAAAGTTGCCTACGTAACGTTCGGACTGTTACGTAACTATTGACCGAAGATACAAGCAACCCGGTTAACACAATATCAAGGATGTTCTTAGGTACCTACCGATCCAATCATTTGTATAAATATTTTCGTTTAGAACGGTGATAATATTGTCAAAGTTCATGTTGATATCACGAGACATGTAATGTAATTGCGAAGAGCGCGCCGTTTTCCATAATATACTCGTAAATGTGCTATATGATGTGTTGTGTTTCCAATATTTGCTCATGGCGGTTTTCTCTCCTTCAAGATTCATGACTAGGATACACGTCGATTTAGTTGAAGTCCTAAAACGGCATATAGGTACTATTACAAGCACATCAGTCAAATCGTAGTCACATAATCTATAATACTTATATTATTTAATTCACCTAGGAATCAGATGTAATCGACGAGTTTCTATATTCGTATTTAAAGAGATATAAGGATTCTACAATATGTAACAGAATAAGCGCAATTCCTAAAATTAGTTTGTTCGGTATCTACTAATTATACGATTTCAGCTATTTTTAATATGTGTAAATTTTTTCCGTAACATGAATTAGCATAACTGAATTTAGGGCTACCTATAGAAACCGTACTATTATTGCTTTTTATTTAAGAAATTTGGTTACCTAGACAAAACTAAAGTACCTACGAATGCATATTTTTTTATATGAATATACTAATTGGGGTGTATGAGGAATTGCGCTTATTCTGTGACCCGTTGTACTTATAAATAATCGGAACAGAATGTTTTGGTAGGTAGGTAATTTTTACAATTGCTCGCCACTGATATTGAATATCTTAACGGCTACATACACTCTTAAAACTTAACGAATTCTTATTATTTGCCATTCTTTATCTTTGATAAATTTCTTTGTTTCATTGCTGGAGGGGTCACAAGAGCGCTGAACACAGTCACCCATATTGACGTCAATTACATTGATATAGCACATGATATGCCGCACACGTCGCATGCAAAACTGATATTTAAATCCATACAAATTGCAAACAAAATAAGGCTGATGATAAGTTAAAAATAGATACTTCTCTTATCTGTTACAAATAAGTTGATTATTTGAGAAGACATTGTAAACGAAGAAGCAAGGAACTATCAAATCGTGTCATCACACCTTTAGGCTGTTTCAACCAAAGTGGCTAGGATCGGAGAGTTGAAGCGAAGACTCCATGATACTCTCGGCTTTGCAAAGGCAGCTTTCGAAGGAGAATGTTCTCGTTATAAAACTCACGGAGACTCAAAGACTCAAAGAGCATGGAAGAAAATCATTCTCTTTGATGGTTGAGTAGGAAAGCTCGGTGTCAAAGAAAGTGAGTCTTCACCAACATTCGGCTGACAAACCGGATTTAGACGTCACGTTTGATGACACAATGACATATTGGAAGTCAGATCGAAACAAGCTCTCGTCGTTGTGTGGTGCGGAAACATAGTGTCTTTAGAACATTATCAGTCTATAGGAGAGATATTTTTTTTCTATAAACGTCTTCGCTCACCATGTTCTTGACGTTGTCGACGTTCCGGCCGGATATGATGGCGATGTAGACGTCGGGCATGTTGGAAAGCCGCTGCAGCGTGTGCTTGGTCTCGAGCGGCAACGTGGCCAGGTCGGGGTGCGGAGCGATCGGCGCCAGCGTGCCGTCGTAGTCCAGCAGCAGCGCCAGCTTCTGCGTGTACCCGATGTACCTGAGGAGTGGTAGGTTGGCTATAGCCGCTGGAACAGGACCATTAATCGCTTGCCGTATCCACCTAGGAAAACCGATTAGGGAGCGTCCTCCCCAGTATTGAGGTTATGTAAGATATTAAATGGCGTTAGGTAGTCGACACTGGTAACAATTCGATAGGTGAATTTTATCAAGGTATACAATTTAGTATAGCTTAGCTAGTTAACTACTAGCTTTTACTATACTTTTTAATTTTTAACTTCTGAGTTTACCTTTGTTGAGTAAATAACTACTAGTTAATGGTTTACTCGTCACATAAATATAAGAAGATGCTTCAATTCAGGTCTCCATTAATTATTGTCTGAGTAGCACTTACTTGGACAGATACTCGTCGAAGTCGTCGATGGTGAGGGGCTGCATGGTGGTGGCGCCGAGGTCATCCGCATCCTCCTCCAGGGAGTCCATGGCCTTGAGGAAGGCCATCATCCAGGCGTCCACGTCGTTGAGCTGCTCTCGCCTCCGCAAGTGGTTCATGCGCACTATCCTTTCGTCTTCAGGCATTATCAACGCTCTGTAATAGGGCAGTTTGAGTTTGATAGTTTTAATACTGGTGAAATGTGAGTATTTCTAGGCGTTATCCTCTTATATTATCTATCTCTGCAATACTTCTGCCTCGGGGATAAGGCATGAGCGTTATTTTTACTATACAGACTTGTTAAAGTGAAAGTTCTACAATTTAAAATTACAGACCGCTTAGTAGACCAACATGCATGAGATTACCCGACTCGACGCTATGTAATCATAATTATTAGAAAGACATGAGATTAAAAAGAGCTGCCCTTGAGTTTGTTGCTGGTTCTTCTTTTCGGGTTACTGCATTTGGAACCAGCAACTCGTCGGTGGAGATGGACTGCTGTTTACGTTTAGCCAATCTTCATGGACAAGTTCTTCTTCTTCTTTTAGGTGATGGCTTTCACTGTGGTTTCGGTGACTTTCGCCATTTAGAGTGTCTTGTTTTTAGACTTAGAGAAAATAAATGATTTTGAATCATTATCATTGGTACAATCCCTCGTAGACGAGCTATTTACACCGAAACCGATCCTCAGCTCCGGACTTCAGCAGTCTTGTGTCCGAAAGCGACGTACCTATGAATGACCTCGGAGGCGTCGTCCAGCTCATAGGGGTTGCAGATGAGCGCCTCGTGCATCATCTCTCCGGCACCAGCGAAGGGTGACACGATGAGGACGCCAGGAGTCTTGTTGATTTGACACGCCACGAACTCCTTGGCGACCAGGTTCATGCCATCGCGCAGAGGGGTGACCAGCGCTATGGCTGCGTCTCGGTAGAACGCTGCCAGTTCCTCTTGGCCGACGCAGCCGTAGATGTATCTGCAAATTAAGTAGGTATGATGGCATTGAAAGCGTGACTTTTTTGTGAGTTTACAATTCACATTGTTGTGTGATAATGAGACATTCGTAGAATAGGCGTCAAGTGATTATAGAGTTAAATTTGTAGAGTTGTTTTAGTCGATACCTACCAGTAGTACCGTGGTGCCACTTTTATTAGCTTTTACAGTTTATTTTTTTATGTTGTACCGAAAATAAATTACCACGTTTCCACATACACGATTTACGACTTACAATGACAATACAAGGTAGTGAAGAAAAACAAAACAGAGCTACATAGTCTGCTAAGCATTGTAAATTGTAATTTCAGTAATAGAAATACATCCGTGACCCATTTTTGTACATTTGAAAGTGAAATGTCCCCGTTATATTCAACGGAATTCTTTCTGTCCACTTACCTGATGGGCGACCAATTGGGAGTAGTGAACCTCCCGTTAATCCTCCCGACCAACTGGTCCATCTCCTCCTTCAAGTCTTGGTACTCCTTCACATCTGTTCTGGATGGCACCGAGATTTGCAATAACACAACTTTTTCTATGTGCTCTGGGTGTTGTTCGAGTAGTCTCTCGAAAGCTTTTAGTCTGTGAACTAAGCCCTTTGTGTAATCCAGTCTGTCGACGCCGAGGATCACCTGCTGGTTCGTGTCCAGCACCGGTTTCGCGGACTGCGCCAGCTGGACGAACCTATCGAAGGGTATTCCGATTGGCAGCGGCCGGATGCAGATGGTCCGGCCACCTAACTCCACCAGCAGGTTCTTTCGGTCCACTCGACACCCCAACTTCCTTTGGCAACAATCTATGAAGTTTAAGCAGTAGTCTGTTATGTGGAATCCGACCATATCGCAACCTGCCGGTAAAAATACGCAAATTAGCAACACATCTTGAGTTTGTCATTCGATTTCATTTTTTGTTAGTAATTGTCAACCTACCGAGGATGCCTTGTAAGACTTCATCTGACCATGGCAAGAGTCTGAAGATGTCCCATGCCGGGAATGGAATGTGTAAGAAAAATGCAAGTTTGCATTTAATGTCCTCCTCTTCGACTCTCTGTAAACGACAAGGTTTAAGGAATATATCTCATAATATAGAATAAGCCTGTGTCGAGCAGTGAACTACTAATGCCCCTAGTTCGATCCCTGGTGAGGGCATATGTAGTATGTGCCAATGATATTTCAAAAAACTTACATATTTATCAGTAACTTAACAGTAAAGGAAAAGATCGTGAGGAATCGCGAGAGCGTTCTTATTGATGTCCCTCCATTGTCCATTACAACATGAAGTACCGTACCTGTCTGATCCAGTTAGCAGCCAACATAAGCTGGTAGTCGTGGACCCACACAATCGGCGGAGAGCCATTCTTGTCCTTGTTCTCCTTGCTCTCCTTGAGCAGGTTGAGCGCATAGATGGTCTTGTCTGCGAACTCTTCATTGATCTTGATATAGGCTCTCCAGTGGTCCGCGTTGAAGGTGGCTCTGTCGGGCATGGAGTGGAACAGAGGCCAAAAGGTCCCGTTGCAGCAGCCGTTGTAGTAGCTGTCGAACAGCTTCGGGTCCGCACGGATTGCGACGATCTGAAATAACGACTTTGTTAACTTTATGACGCAAGCCTACAAAGTGACGCCCGCTAAAATATGAGAAAGGATAGAACTCCTTTCTTTCAGCACGAGCTTTCAAATAAAAAAAGAATCGTCAAAATAGGTTCACCCAGTCAAAAGTTCTGACATAACAAACAAACAAAAAAACATACAGTCGATTTGAGAAGCTCCTTCTTTTTTGAAGTCTGTTGAAAATAGGCGCTAGGCTAGGAGGGATCCTTGAAGAACTCCTAAACCGGTATTAGATTTACTTATACCAAATTAGTTATTGATGCAATTATCTGCAGTTGAAATACGAAACGACTCAAAAAACACACTTCAATCTAAATTGGGAATAGTAGATGAGAATCTCTATGAAATGCATTCTTTATATCCTTGAAATCTGTATGGCCTATGACCCATGATATCGGCTATAAAAGAAAACCAATGAAGCCAAGGCTGCACAAACGAACCAATTTGTTTGTGCAGAACAGCCACTCCTTTCTGTACGAATACATTGCAGTACTTACGGGTTTGTGTAGTAAGTACACTGCTAAGGCAACCTAGTTCGGGTGGGTTGTCAAATCAGTGAAATCTGATTCATTCCGGTTCGTCGATGTTTAATAATATACACTATGGAGTTAATAATAGATTATCGTGTCTTATCTAAAAGTATTAAAGTTTAGAGTAGGTATATACTTGTAATATTCCATTGATTTCATTGTAATCCACAATTTCCTAGCCTCCTACGTAATAAAATTTAGCGGAATCTTTTGACTAGGTACAATTTATGACTAAATTAATTATTGTCTATCTAATCATAGAACTCTAGACTTATCATAATCTTTTATTTATTAAATAATAGTGAAGCAATTAAATTAATTGCACTATTATTGTTCAGGCATCGATTTAATCTTATTTGTAATGTACAGTTTGATATCAGAACCATGATACTTGTTATTGTGATGACGTAATAAAGAGTTTAAATATTTTAAGATGTTTTCGCGCTCACTGTTGTATTTCACACTAGCGACCCGCCCTCGCTTCGCTTCGGTTTATATGATATTATCATTGTTTCTCTACTATATTATGCATGTATTATATACATTTAAACCTCCCTCTTGAATGACTCTATCTATTGAAAAAACGCATCAAAATCCGTTGCGTAGTTTTAAAAGATCTAAGCACACAAAGGGACAGACAGAGGGGAAGCGACTTTAATTTATACCTAGACTAGCGACGCGCCCGGCTTCGCAAGGGTGCAATGCTGACACAAAAACCTACCTCTTGAATCACTCTATCTATTAAAAAAAACCGCATCAAAATCCGTTGCGTAGTTTTAAAGATTTAAGCATACAAAGGGACATAGGGATATAAGGACAGAGAAAGCGACTTTGTTTTATACTATGTAGTGATACTATGTAGTGACCTAGTGACGATAGTGATTACAAAGGAAAGGTAACCTACCAATTTACTGTCTAAGTACCAAGATTACGTAGAAACCTGTAAGTTTCCTTGTGTTTTCATAACACACCGTATCACGGCTATTGCGTAGTCTAACGCGACAAAAAATCCTATCAACATTGTTAGCACTGAATTGGTTACAAAAAACTTCAAGACGATTATAGTATCGTTACTAGATAATTACTTTTGTAACTTGTTTCTTCTTTAGAAGAGTTATTAAAACTCTTGAGACAAATGACAAATTAGCTTAGGTTAAAATTAAGTCTTCAGTTGTGACTGCCACAAAGTAAGTAATTTTCGTGCAGATGCTCTATACATTGTACTATCAAAAAAAGTTCTGCCTGATACACCTAAGTGTCATTTTAGCTAGCAGCTATCTTTTACTACCCCGTGGCGAGAAAGCCCTCATTGCACTTATAGTAACAATGACAATTACAAAAAAGTGTTTCTTTCTTGTTTATGACCATAATTATAGTGTCGATGAATGGATCGGAATAGAAAAAAAGACGGTTTTACTGGCTTCTCATTGTTTAACTCTAATTAGGGTCGGGGTAATAAAATTGGAGCTCACAAGCGACAATTCTTCCAAATGTATCAGGCTTAGCGTTTGCAGATAGTACCTACATTGAAATACCAAAATTCATTATGCATGCGTATCGCGGCGACCAGGGGGCGAAATATCACCTGTGATTTACATAATATGATCGATGCAGATTTAGTTGATGTGTGGGTCACTATTTAGGAACCTACCTACTAATTGCTACACGGTACGTGGCAAAAAATAATCCCCGTGGTACTACTAGTAGTACCACCAGTAGTACCACGGGTAAGGAGTGTATTATACTGAGGTTGCAATCATGATTATAGAAAAGAAAACCCCATCGCCGGACCAAGGTGCTGTCAACTTTTCTCATGATGACGCTTCCAACAGTACCTACCTATGACTCAGTACTAAGAAATGAATGATTTTGAGTTGATTCGATTGCAGCAAGAAAAGCAATGTTGTCTTTGATCAGCTAACCGAACGAATTAAAAGGTTGGTACGTAAATATTTAATTTGGACATTGACATTTGGATAGAGCAGTGATAGCCCTACGGATGCCCTACGGTTAAAGAGCCGGCCGAAAATCAGTGACGCTCGGGTTCGAATCCTGGCATGTACCAATGAGTTTTAAAAAAAAAACTTACGTACATATTTATTACTAGCTCGACGGTGAAGGAAAACATCGTGAGGAAACCCGCAGGTCTCAGAATTAATTCTGAGACATGTGTAAATAGACCAGGTCCGGCGATGGGCTCACCACCTATCACTTTTAGGGGTCCAATATATCTCGTGAAATGTGGGTATATCCAGAAATGGAATACCTCTGCCTCCCCCTCGGGGATAAAAGGCGTGTTTATTTTTTTATTGACAACGGGACTTCCTAAATTCTGCAGAAAAACAATAATAATAATATAATCTCACGCCTTTTATCCCCGAGGGGGTAGGCAGAGGTATTCCATTACTGGATATACCCACTTTTCACGAGAAAATTCGACCCCTAAACGTGATAGGTGGTGAGCCCATCGCCGGACTGGGTCTGTTTACACATGTCTCAGAATTAATTCTGGGACCTGCGGGTTTCCTCACAAAAACAATAAGTTTATAGAATGCTTCAACAAGCCAGAGTCGAGAGAATTTAAATATTGATTCGGAAGAAAGAGCTGCAACCAATCACACAACCAGCTGCAGGCTCCATAAACCTACCTACGTAAAGTTTATAAATATAGCCGCGATGGGTGTCACCGCTGCGCAAAAAGCAAACCAGCCTTGTTGCAAGAGATGACGCACTGAATAAGGACAAAGGGGTTCCAATATTTACTTAGATACAGGGTGATTTCCATGCGGTACAATAAACATACGTCGCCATTTCGGAACATTTTTGATCGAAACTTTCTACATTGATGAGTCGAAGTCAATAGGCGAAAAATGTAGTGTAAGTAGTAAAGAAGTAGTAGGATGTAATAAATAACGATGGGATGGGATGACGATCTGTGAAAAGCTGCAGGCAGATGCTGGATGCGCCGAGCCGAAGACAGGGCGCTATGGCGTTCATTAGGGGAGGCCTATGTCCAGCAGTGGACAAATGTAGGCTGATGATGATGAGTATGTAATAAGTCCACTAGTAAGTCTTTGCCTCTACTTCCGCTGCACAATGTGTTAGAGCCGCTAGAAACTCCACTCCAAGAAATATTAAGTGCATGTGAATTCTCACGCCTTATATCCCCGAGGAGGTAGGCAGAGGTATTCCATTTCTGGATATACCCACTTTTCACCAGATATTCTTTGGACCCCTAAACGTGATAGGTGGTGAGCTCATCGCCGGACCGGGTCTGTTTATACATGTCTCAGAATTAATTCTGGGACCTGCGGGTTTCCTCACGATGTTTTCCTTCACCGTCAAGCTAGTGATAAATAGGTACGTATGTTTTTAAAATACTCATTGGTAGGTACATACCAGGATTCGAACCCGAGCCTCACTTATTTTCAATAAATGAAGTAGGCTCTTTAACCGTAAGGCTATCACTGCTCTTTATAATTTATTTTTTTATAAACGTTTTGCAAAAGTCCCCATTTCGAAACACGTTTGATCCCACCTCAGTCTTTCGATTCTTTAATTAATCGATGTGTCATTTAACCGATGGTTGTTTTTGCCGATATTAATCTACATTTCCGTAGGACAGGTCATGATCACATGGCTTGGTGCCGGAGGTGGTGCGGACGTCACTTAAGGTCAAGGTCACACACAGAGTGCTATACAAACTTGACTATTACAAAAAGTTCCCGTCTCAGATAAAAATAAATATGTTTATTTCAAAACTAAAGAACAGTCAATATGATGACAAATCAAAGGCACTAAATCCAAGAATCCTATCCTATCTCTATATCCTACAACTAACAGCACTATACACATTAGCTATATACCTATATTATTACCTGCCTATTATATTACTGTGCAAAGTGCCTGGATTGGCATCCCCCCTTTCGCTGCTAAAGTAACGTTTCCTATGTTTTTATTCATATTTAGGTTTGGTTTCAATTTTGTCAAGTAGTCTATAAGTAGATAATTCAATAGATCGGAACCGTTTTCCCGCCTTTCCTGCCTCTGTGCGTTGACCTTAATCGGGCCAGGTGCGCGTGCGCATGGGCGATCACGGCCGAGGCATGCCCGCGACTCGTGCCACTGGCCAGTGAGTCAGACACAGGAAATTTCGGTCAATATTAATTGAAATTACCTACTGTTGGTTCACGTGCTTTCTTGTCGTATAAACGCGTACACGTTTTGGTGTTTTTCCATACGGATGCATTTAATAACAAAGAAAGAAATCTTGATTTTGATTTTGTCAGCGTGATTTTAAGGTTATCGTGTCTTCTAGAAACTTAGTTCTTTTAAGGGATAAAAAGCAAATGTAGGTACTTCCTTAAGAACTAAACTTTCGTCCAGTAAATTTTATCGAAATGGGTCCAACCTTTGAGTAAATACTCAAAGGGTCCAACGGTTTAGCGGTGAAAAGAGGCAAATAGCTGGATTAAGTCAACAAAAAAATGAAAATCTTCTAAAGAAATATATATCTACCCTTGTGGCAGGTGTTGTAGCCTTCTTAATGTAATTTTTAATTAGTTTCAATGTACAGACAATATTTTTTTAGAATATGTAGATGTCCGATGCGTGATGGCGCACGGTTGCTATAGGAACCATAGAGTAACTTATGATAGGAACTGAAGTTGTTTATTGTGTTGTCTGTCGCTTGCTAAAATTATTAATCCTATATAAATGATTAATATTTTTTAATCCTTCTTTCCCTTACAACTACACCCTCATCAGTTATTTGACGATGACACCAAGTATATGTTAGATAATCTTCTACTATATAAAAATAAGTCGGGTTTTCCTTCCTGACGCTATAACTCCAGAACGCACGAACCGATTTCCACGGTTTTGCATTCGTTGGAAAGGTCTCGGGCTCCGTGAGGTTTATAGCAAAGAAAATTCAGGAAAACTTTCAACAGAAAAGCGGGAAAATCTTATAAGCATTGCACCCGTGCGAAGCCGGGGCGGGTCGCTAGTAATATATAAATATTGATTAATCGCAGATGGCTTGCCTAGCTAAACTGGTTTTTACTAGAAACAGTATCGGCACACGGCTATGCTCTTGCAGCTTAGAAATAACGTCCTCACCTTTTTGGAGAGCAACCCTGCGGTGGGGGTCTTGTCGTTGGGGTCGGACTCGGGGATCTTCTCGTTGGGGTCCTCGAGGTGGATCCCCGGCCAGCCCACCCAGTAGCCGCCGCCCCTGATCACCACGGGGGCCACCGCCGTCACCAGCCCGCCGGCGCTAACAACAAGATCGACAAATTTGTATCTACATATACATTTGACACTATCTATACTAATATTAAAAAGATCCAATGCCATCATCAGATCCTGATTTTTTTATCATGGGATATATAGGTATAGCTTTTCCAACAAAAAAAGAATCATCAAAATCGGTTTATAAACGACGAAGTTATCCGCGAACACACAAAAAAAATACGGACGAATTGAGAAATCTCCTCCTTTTTTGAAGTCGGTTTAAAAAGCTTGAGGAGCCGAACCAAGTCTTTTTGCTGGAATCATGCCTACTTACTTATGCTGGTTTACGTAATCCTGCACGACGAATGATGGAACTTTATAATAAACACTTCATTAACATTGATTTATTTACATTGTGCAATTTAAGAAAGTGACAAAGTTGCTTTATATTAAATTATTAATTTATTGTAATTATTATCTCTTTATATTTTATATAATTTCTGTACTTTACTTCTGTATGTTTGTCACTTAACTCCTAGAGGGCTGAACCGATTTGGATTAAGTTTTTTGGGTATATTTGAGTCCTTGGATGGCTCGATAGGTGGCGCTGTTGCCTGTGCCAAGGTGGCAGGACAATGTCGCCCGGCCCTCTTCTATTGAAAATATTGTTTGTGTTTGTGCAGACAAAGCCCCTTTTGACACGTACCGGTTTCTGCCGGTCCGGCGGGCGGCGAAGTATATGGCCATGTACGTTCGCTTTCATACGCACCGGCGGGCAACCGGGCAATCGGCCATACATTTCGCCACCGGACCGGACCGCCGGCCCGGCGGAAACCGGTACGTGTGAAAAGGGGCTTACTTGTTAGTAAGCCGTGGATTAGGTACGTAGTAGTAATTAAAAACTTACGTACATATTTATCACTAGCTCGACGGTGAAGGAAAACATCGTGAGGAAACCCGCAGGTCTCAGAATTAATTCTGAGACATGTGTAAATAGACCCGGTCCGGCAATGGGCTCACCACCTGTCACGTTTAGGGGTCCAATATATCTCGTGAAATGTATGTACCTATATCCAGTAATGGAATACCTCTGCCTACCCCCTCGGGGATGGAAGGCGTGAGATTATTTATTAATTTATTTAGTCCTTAAACTTACACCTACCTAGTCGAACAAATTAGTAAGTAATAAGTTTGTACTATTGTTTGTATTCCCTTAAGAAGTTTATAAAATTGGGATAAAACTACCCCTGGGATAAAAGGCGTAAGAATAATAATTTAGGTATATTTTTAATTTAGGTATACATTTTAATACAGAAAAAAATGAAATGGCCTACAGATGTCGCATGAAAATGCCGAATCGAAGGAACGTGAATCGGAGCGCACGCCGCACTGGTTGCACATTATGCATTTTCAGGGTCACAAAACGGGAATGTTTTTTAATAATTGCAGTATGAAATTTAATTTCACTTTTGAACGTCTGTTTACAAACAACCAAGCGGTGCCCGTTGGAGGCTGTTGACCTCGAAGTGAGGTTTCCGACCAAATCGGATCCTTGTGCACTTAATACGTTCAGTTCCGAATGCGGTTTTTAACAATATTAATAAAGAACTTTCATTTATCTTTACCGTGTCGATGTCGTCACAAACGAGCATACATTGTATTTATTTAATTTTTATGTTACTAGCTGTTCGGCGCGGTTTCACTGGCGTAGTTCCCGTTCCCATGGGAATACGGGAATAAAATACAGCCTATGTTACTCAGAGATAATTTACCTTTCCATTGGTGAATTTCCAGTAGTTTGAGTTAATTCGTAACAAACATACAAAAATACAAATATTTCCTCTTCATAATATTAGTAGGTATATGTAGAATGTAGATAGATACCTATAGAAGTACCTACCCACAAAAGTACTATAGACGTGTAGATTTCATCAAATCAAATAGGTACCTATCCTTTAAAAAACGGTTAGGTTGAGATAACACTAGAACTAGGTACATATACAAACACCTGAAACAATACCCTACTTGTGTTGCAGTAGGAAAGACAGCGAAAGCACTCGGACTTAGTTTAGACTAGAGTATTGATCGCCGTTCAAAATGCACCGTAGCCGTCTGCTATCCAGACGACCTTGTCTTTCATTCAAGTCCAAGGTCCCAACAATTGACATCACATGGAGCTAACCGTCTGAATTTAGGCGACTCAACTATTTACAAACATGCACTGGAATACGGGACTTCCAAACTTGGCCGGGTTAGCTAACAGCTGATGTTAAGTTTTCCCTACAAGTGTTTATTTTTCGCTATGGTTATGTTATTTGGCCTTGTAATTATTTGCACTGCATTTATACCTTTACGGTGTTTATTTGCAGCGAAACTACGCATACTAACTATTTGTTATTTACTGGGATAGTGGGTTTGTTTATTTTGTGTTTGTGAATTGGCAATATTTCCGAAGTCCGACGTTCTGTCGTGGAAATTTCCCGAATGCGGCGGGCGCAGTTCCGATCTCGAAATTGTCGAATTCTTCTAGAAAGTGCCAGGTGTTGATCTTTTATTTAAAATACGCAGTTACTTGTCATTTTCTTTGTTTTAGTTAAAAATCTCACAGTCTTTTGTTAGTTCGTTCGTTCGTTCGGCTAGGTGATTTAAGTCTACTGTTTGGTGTATTTAAATCACCTGGGTGAATAAGCATAGGTGATTTAGGTGGAATAAACCCGTTTATCGAAGTGTCTAGTTGTCCGATTTCTAGGCTTAGTTTATTCTTTTTTAAAATAATATCGTCAATTCGTCACACACTAGTTGCATCGTAGGCAGCTGCAGTAGTAGTCCTTAACACTTTATAAGGCAGAGGAACAATAGTTACCACCATAAAGAAAACTCTATGTCATTGAAATAAGATTCAAAACCAATGAAAAATGTAAACTGCATGCGTGTTAAAGGGTTACAACTATTACAAAAAATAAACAACGCCAGCACCCTATCGCAACGCGAGTAGAATCCCGTGTTAATTAACTATAGTTTTAAAATAAAATAAAACCTCGCTTACCTGGCTTTCCTCTCCAATTCACCGGTTTTCTCATTTCTCCTCAGAATGAACGGTAACCGGTTGGAAACAACGATCATGCTTCCCTTGCTGTTGCACGTCGCGCGACTGACACTGATTGTTGTTGTACAATTATTCATTCCACTCATGTTTGCGGCCGGCTTTGCGCAATTTACAACGACCAATCACCACTGAGTTACCACACATGCGCGTTTGACGGAGGGCTTTTTGAAAATTTATCAACTTTTCACTTTGGGTTTGTTGTCATCGCAGGCGATCTCCGTTATGTCTCGCTCGAGTGATAGTGTGACTAAATTTTAATACCTACACATCGTCGGCGGAGACTGGAGGCAGACTGTAGACCATGCGAGCGTTCCGGCGCCTTTATAGATTATGGCTTGGCCGCGTCGCAGAAGGGCGAAGTTCTGCAGCTGAGGTCGAAGAGGGTTATCACTCGCCGGCCGAGGGCTGTCGCGTCGACGAGTATCGCGAATTTTTTATTTCTCGTCACACATAGATGTCGGTTGATACGGCCAGCAAGAAACAGGTTGTATTGAACTTGGTCTTCGGCTGTTTCACTGAATTGCAGTGGAGTCTATCATAAGGTAAGTATGACCCCCAAAGATTTACTGATGTTCCATTTTTAAAATCAAGTCTATTTCTTTAATTTGGTGGAATTCTTCTGTCATTTCAAATTATAAAAATAATTGGTTCCTTTAATTTATATTACTTATTTTTGTGTTAACACAACTGTAACGTCAACCGGCCGATCTATTGATTGGCTGCCGACTGCCGAGTAGTCATCAGAACAGACTTGGTCCGAGCGTGATCGAACCGAGAAAACACGGCTTAAAAACGGAAGTAAAATTCAGACTAACTCTAAAGTTTTGTTTAATCCTTCTGCAGATCGTAATAGCTAACATTGATGTTTTTCGGACGTCTTTATGCTGTTTGCCCTAATGGCTTGACAGCATTCACCGAACCTAACATTGATGAGGAAGGAGTGAGGTTATCGTCTTAATGTTTAAATTGATGTTACCTTGTATCTGGAATACTTCCTATCTATTACGAGTAGGTATAATCGCGAAAGTTTGTGAGGATGGATTGGATGTTTGCTCGTCTTTTAGGCAAAATCTACTTAACGGATTTCTGCCTAGTCAAAAGAATTACTTTTTATCACCTGTTGCAAATTAAAATACCTACTTATGTATTATGAAAATGTAATAAAAAAAAACAGAATTTTCCAATTACTTTTATACCAAACGGGTGAGTACTAAATCCTTATGGTGCCGCTTTGTCTGTCTGTCACAGTCTTGAGAGACTTATCTCAGCAACTTATCGACGTGAAAAAAGTTAATGCCCGCAAATTTATATTGATACGATAATTAAAAAACATATTCTCAACTGGCCGGTTTTTCAAATTTTATTTCTTTTGTTATTTTGAAATTGGCTATAAATGGGTATTGGTAAAATGAAAACCGGAAAAAGTATATTTTTATAGATGTTTTGAAATTATTTCTATAAAACCACAGATCGGTTACCCAAAGCTTTCACTCTACATTGCGCTTATGAACAGGCTACTCATCACCATTAGGCTATAGCAGTCCACTGCTGGACATAGGCCTCTCCAATTGCACGCCATTCAGCTCGATTCGGCTCACATCCAGCTGCTACTAGCCATCCTGAGAAGATCGTCGCTCGTCGTAGCCTGAAAGCGTCCTACCTTACTTGCCGATTCGCTGTCTCAAGAACATGTCTACCCCAAAGGTCATCTGTTATACGGCTAATATTGCCACTACAGCTTGCTTATTCTGTGAGCGATGTCGACAACTTTGGTTCTCTGCCAGATCCCCTCGTTTCGGATTCGATCCCTCAGAGAGACACCAAGCATAGCCCGTTCCATAGCTCGCTGACCGACCTTAAATTTAAGGACCAGCCGTACCGTGAGTGTCCACGTTTCGGCTCCGTGAGTAAAACCAGGCACAAGGAATACTAATAGCGTGAAATTTTATCACACAACTCACAGATTTTGTTTAAAATTTCATGACCAGCCTGGTGGCTCAGTTGGTAGTGTGCTTTCTGATCCGGATGTCGCTTGTTCGATTCCTGCTCGGGGCCAACATTTGTGTGCATAAACATGATGTCTGTTGGTTTTGTGTCTGGGTGTTTCATCTGTATTTACCTAATTATGTCTATCGGTTATTATAGGCTCTGTCTAGTTTGGGACTAAATAACCGGCCCACAATTAATTAATTTATTATTTAGTTGTGTTAATCGACCCTATTAAGCTCTAGAGAGCGCCATCTATATGCTTTCACCGGGCTGAGCTCGTGGAAATGGAATATTTTCCCGCGTTTTCCGTGCAGCGCGCACGCGGTAGCTGCGTGCTGCGTGCGGCGCATGCGCCTTCCACGTGCTGCGCCGACCTAGACACCGATGAATGGAATAATGGCTTGTCTAAAATCCTCGGATAATCGCTGTTTAACAAGCGCGGTCAATGACCTGCTGTGCAGTGGATTTTGTTTGATTCGCCGCGGTGCATTGATAGCCCTGTGAGTTAGCCTGCATCTTGCATTCATTAAAAAAATACATGAGCTGTAAACTTATAAATTTTGTTATGACGTCGCCATCTATCGAAAAACAAGAACGAGTTTTTGTTTTGTTACAAACGCCTCATTACTGTAAGAGGGTTATTTGAAAGAAATGTTTTATTAAATAATTATTGATTTTTATGTAAGTACCTACTTCTATAAATAAGTGAGATGGGTTTTTGTGGCTACTCGACCACAGACAACTCGGAAAATGGTCGAGAAGCCACTTTTTTAAGGCTTAGGTGACTCGACCAAATACCTATATACATATATCCCACAAGTGAACAGGCATATTCAGGGCAAGCTCGTCCAATCGTAGGCCCCGTCTTTGCTCTCGGGCTAGTCAGGGGACAAGAGTAAGACCATCATTGATAAAAAAAAAGCTTCCATAATATATAATTTGGCATTGTAACAGATTGTTTTTAATTAGGATTTCTTATTCAATTATTATTAAAGATAACTCGACGTACAAAATCCTGATTGTGTGACCCGATTACCCCATTCCTCGCAGTGTGCCAATTTATGTATGCTTTTAGGCATATCTCACTCGCTAAGTTGATCACAGCACAGCCGCGAAAAACTTGAGAAAAATCAAATGTAGTGGTGATGATGGTTCTGGTCTGATCTGAAAGAGATCGCTTAAAACGATAAGACCGCCCATTGTACTTTAGTTAATGTTGGTATCCATATTGTTTTGATTTTGGTGTACAAAAGTCATACAATACAATAAAGAGTTATTGTATTGTATGACTAAATTGAAAATTCCTTAAAACAAAAACAAAAAGTGCGTCATAATCATAATGCATAGAAGGTAATCATTTGCTTTTTGACGTGACAACGTCTTATAAATTGGTTTGCCGGGTGACACTTCAAGAAACTGCGTTACGCTCCGCTCACGTTATGCGCTCACAATGAGAGCGAGTGAGAGGCACGCGTCCCTTCCTTGTCACGTAAAACTTTCGCCCGTATACCGACTTTACAGGCAACCAATTTTTTTGAATCGATTTTATTTTAAAATTTGAAAAAGTTAATTGTAAAATTTAAATCGAAATGCATTTTAGAGATGTTTTGAGGTAAGCTTGGGATTTTTTTAATTTTTGCTTATAGATTGTGACGACTCTGCTGCCTCTTTTATTAGCAATCATAAATGTACAGACAGACAGACGCCTAGTTCAGCACACAGGTATCCTATCACACCTCACGTGTGTGTGTTTATTTGCGTGAGAGATTGCATACGGGCCATGCGACGCGGACGGCCAAGTCTTGTGACAGTGTGACAAGCGCAAATTAAATAATTATATAGGTAAGCTCCTTGTATTATTGGGAAATGCTTGAACCTAAGTTTTTTCCTTGGTCAAAACTCAAGATGTAATAAGTATCGATGACTTTCATTAAAACCGATCCTTGGGTTTAGCGATAGAATAATAAATAGTAGATCTGTTTAGCCGTGGAAATAATAAATAATAATTAATTATGGGGCACAGTTCACACACGGTTATTTAGTCCCAAACTAGGCAAGGCCTGTACCTAATCTTTGATTATTTCTGTACTATGGGTACTAAACAACTGATAAAATATATTA
Organism: Ethmia dodecea; assembly: GCA_963855545.1. NCBI lineage: Eukaryota > Metazoa > Arthropoda > Insecta > Lepidoptera > Depressariidae > Ethmia > Ethmia dodecea. The sequence goes on from OY979443.1 coordinate 163,229, forward strand.
AACGTAATAATTAAACGACTCTCATTGCGATTTTACATAGCTTTTTTAATTTCCAGGTGTTTAGTTTTTGGACAGAAATCCTAAAAATGACGTCACATTAATAGTCTCGGTTCTTTTAACAATACTATTTACCTACCTGCAGGTAAAAAATATCCTCCAAACTGGCTTCATTCTTTCTTTGGATAGCTAGGCTGATCCTTGGACAGAGATAGCTACGCACTGACAGCTCTTTAATGTATCTAAAGGAATCGGAAGTAAAAATGTTTTTTTTTTTTTTTATTGGTTCATGGTAAATAAACATCAAGACACCAACGGACGGCAATCAACGAAAGTAAAAAAATTAAGACTCTTTTTTGATTTCAAGGTTTTTTGGAGATATCAATAGCCGTTCGTTAGTTTCGCAAAAACTCGAAACTGGATTTTGAATAAATTTTCTTTGCGGGTTCGAGTGGGAGTCTGGATGGTTTACACTGGCAGGACAAAGTCTGCCAAGTCTGCCACTATATAAATGATAATTTATCTACATCTACGTTGGTTTGTAACGAATAAACTCAAAAACTATTGGACCGATTTTAATTTTTTTTTCACCAATGGAAAGCTAGAATATCCCTGAGTAGCATAGGCTATATTCTATTCCCTTATTCCCACGGGAACGGGAACTACCGTGAAACCGCGCAGAACCGCTAGTTTGCAATAAACTCACTTTCACCGCGCGGTCATTGTTGCCAGGACTCGCAACAGTAGGACAATGTTCATTGCAAACAATTAAGCAAGTTTATGTCTGTTTACGAGCGTCGCAACACGCTCGCCTTCTGTTTATTACCTTTAGAATCGCTATATCCATCGGTTAGATTAAAAGCATCTATAAACCCATCTCTAGAGACGCGGTGTTTGCACTATACCTACGTCACTATGGTATTTACTGTGTTAATTTGAATAACAGTGATCGCCCTTACTCCTTCAAATTTAGACATCCGAGGGTACAAAACTTCGCAGTCAGCTGAAAATTGGTAGGATTGTTCAAAACACCATTACAAATGAAATCTAAAATTCACCTGGAAAGAAATTTACTACGGGTCAAAAGTCACAACAACGGGTTTTTTTGCGATTTTTAACAAAACGGCAAGTTTTATACTTACTCTATAACTTGAGATGACAATCACTGAAGTAGATTTCCTCAAACGACCCTGAAGGTTTTATTCGGATAGCTGTAGTAATTATGGGAATATTAGATGATTCATATCAATTATCAGTGTGTGAGGAGTCAATGAGTGACTCGTTATCCGCTGGAAGTTTTTCAACACGACATGTTAATGAAGTTAGTGAGAAACGCAAAGATAATCTCTGCTACTGCATTCTCATGTACCTACTATGTGGGTATTATTTTAAGAAACTCGTGCATGTTCTATGTACTTGTTTAATACCATTAGTACTTACATAAATGTTTGTATATTTCTTTTATTTATTTATTTAACTTCATGTACTAAGTAAATGTACACATGGCGAACTTAATGCCTAAAGGCATTACCTACCAGTCAACCATCAGGCTAAGCAGAAATAATTTGGCGGAAACATAACATTACAATTTATTAATCTATACATATATTTAATAATAGCGGGTGCCCAGCGGCGTTGCCCGCGCGGATCCCGTTTATTCCCGTTCCCGTGGGAGTTTCCAAAAATCCCTTCATAGTGGTTGCTCATACGACATTCAAGACACCTACATACCACCATATTTCAAATAGCGAGTGCCCAACGGCGTTTCCCCGCTCGGATTCAGTTTATTCCCGTTCCCGTGGGAATTTACAAAAATCCCTTATTTATATACATACATACCATATTTCAAGTTTCTAGGTGTTATCGTTTCGGAGTAGTACGTATTTCTCTTATTGACCAGTTTTTCTATTTTCCCGTGGGAATGAGATATTTTCCTGGAATAAAAAGTACCCTAGATGTTGACCCGGGTACTCAGTTATATCCATACCAAATTTCATCAAAATCCGTCCAGTAGTTTTTGTGTGATGCGTGCACAACCAGACAGACAGACAGACAGACGGACAGACAGACAGACAGACAGACAAAAATTCCAAAAATTGGTGTTTCGGTATCTATATCGATAACTATATACACTGCCGTTAAAATTTTAAAAAAATATTTAATGTACAGACACGGCCCCGTTAGAGTTTTATTATATGTATAGATATAGATATAGATATAGATGTATAGATAAACTGACTGAAGGATTGCTGATGTATCAACGCACAGCCTAAACCGCTGGGCCTAGAGACTTGTGCACATAGATAGCTTAGATTTACAACATGTAAGAGAATAAGCGCAATTCCTGAAATTAGTTTGTTCAGTATCGACTACTTATTCGATTTCAGCTATTTTTAATGTGTGTTAAATTTTTCAAAAAAATGAATTATCGTAGCTGAATTTAGTGCTTTCTATGGAAATCGTGCTATTATTAATCGATATTTAAGAAAATTGGTTAGACACAACTAAAGCTCGATTGCATCATATTTTTTTCATATTAATATACTAATTGGGGTGTATGAGGAATTGCGCTTTTTCTGTTACGCGTTGTATAGTGTAGGCATCCACTGAGAAAGGATTTTGCAAAATTCACGAGCGAAGCCGCGGATAAAAGCTATTATTAATAATATTATTTACACTTCTCATGCTCTAAAATTACTCCAATATACGAAGCGACTAAAGTGACCACTTTAGTCCCTAGGGAGTATAAAGTAATTAGTTTTTTAATTTCCTTATTGAGATGTAGACAAACTCAAACAGCCAGTAAACATCTGTGGAGTGTAGATAATATGTCTATGAGTGTAGACCATCTTTATTGCGAAAAGGTCGAGAGTTTTAGTTTCATGGTTTTTCCGCATAGAAGGTGGCGCCATGTGTTTTAAAAGAGATTTAAATCTCTTTGTTAATCTGTGACGTTTAGAAGAAAAAACTGCCCGCAAAAATTTCTTAATTTTTAGTACAGTGAATAGAGACCAAATAAGGGGGTTTACCTTACAAACGGTCCGGTAGTTCTAAATTTTTTACATGTTGTCTAGGATGGTTGTTAAGTGTTTAAAATGCAAAATGCACAATTCCCCCCCCTCCGCGCCCGCCGCCATCTTGAAAAAACCGAAAAAAATCGGCATTTTTTTTAGATTTTCACTTATATCTTTGTTTCAATGCATTTTAGCTACAAAACAGTTCTATTTAATGTTGTAGAGAATAAAATTCCCTATAATATACGTGTTAAATTTTGTTTGTAGGGCAGATAGTTCACGAGATATGATTTTTTTAAAAATATAAAAAAATACGCATTTTTCGGAAATTTTTCAAACTTCTAACTGTAGAACGCTGTAATTCAATTTTGGCCTATTTGAGAAAAACAAGTATAAGAATAAAAATTGTAGGGAATTTAATTACCTACAAAATGGATGAATATTTTTTTAACAAACCTTACGGTTACTGCCCCCAGTAAGCATTAAAATGAAAATAACGGCATATTGTTTATTTGATAAGTTTGAAAAATTTCCGGAAAATGCGTATTTTTTTATATTTTTTAAAATATCATATCTCGTGAACTATCTGCCCTACAAACAAAATTTAACACGTATATTATAGGGAATTTTATTCTCTACAACATTGAATAGAACTGTTTTGTAGCTAAAATGTACCGAAACAAAGATATAAGTGAAAATCTAAAAAAAGTGCCGATTTTTTTCTGTTTTTTCAAGATGGCGGCGGGCGCGGAGGGGGGGGGAATTGTGCATTTTGCATTTTAAACACTTAACAACCATCCTAGACAACATGTAAAAAATTTAGAACTACCGGACCGTTTGTAAGGTATCAGCTCTCTATTCACTGGGTTATATTGTTAAGTGTATTTTTGTCGGTTTGTCGGTTTTAAATAAATTTGTACTAAATTGACTACTTTTCTCGCACTCAAAGTGAAAAGTACAGTTTGCACATCGAGACTAAACGCCAACTTAAATTTACCCTCGGTTTCATTGACTCAGTCACACCTCTGGCATATAATGGCTTCGTTTAGTCCCTCGATACAAAATATACTACGAGCATTAGTCCCAAACTAGGCAGAGCATGTACTATGGGTTCTAAATAACTAACAGATATACGTAGGCCCTCCTCTGCGGGACAGGGGGGAGTGATCCCTGTCCCGGACGCTCCGAAGGCGCGTGGGAACACCACGCGCGCCTTCGCGACGAGGCCTAACTAGTGGACGGTGATGCCCCCGCATCACCGCCCGGGCCTCGTTAGGTGGGGAGGAGGAGAGAGGCATAAGCTCTCCTCCTGCGGCCTGTGCGTCTGCGGCGGATCGGGAGAGAAGAGGGTTCCTCCTCCCTGTCCCTTTCCGCCGCCTCCTTCTGCGACATGACTGTCTCGCAGAAGGAGAGGACCGCTTTCCACGACTTAAATATTAAACACCCAGACACGAAGCCAACATACATGTTCATTGGCCCCGAGCGGGGATCGAACCCGTAACCTCTGGCAGGGTAGTGAGCCCTGCCTTCTGAGCCAGAGGTTCGGCTTCGATTATTGGTAGTGACTAACTGAGAGCCAACAGGCCCGTCTTGTATAAAATTATAGGTATAGGTAGGTAAGTGCATAGCATCCTACCATCGAGAAATATCTAAGGTTTATTCCGAGAATACTATATACAGTATATAGAGCCAGATCTATGTGAAGGTGAATCCAGCTACGTTGAGGCGTTTTTTAAAAAAAAACTAGGTCATTCACTAAAGATAGATGGCGATGTCATCGAATGATGGCTTCTTTTTTGTTCTAATGATTGCAAGGGTCATGAAAGTATACAGCTATTGATGCTGACAGACGTGTTGTTTATTAGTGATATCTAATTTCTATTGTAGTTGGTGTGTTTTCTTCTGCTTTACACAGGTGGTTCGAACAAACACAAGAATATTTATTCAGTTCCACACGATTTTGCATTGAACATCTATCGGTAGCTCTAATCCGCTGTTGTCAGTTGAATATGTATGAACGCCTCCGTCGATGGCACATGTACGCATGTTAAAAGTAGTATGTAGTCGCTGCAAATCGTGTTAACCTTTTTTAGCAATAAAAACCGGCCAAGTGCGAGTCGGACTCGCGCACCGAGGGTTCCGTACAACCTTGCAAATTTATGGTTTTCGTAATTTTTCCTTTATCTATGCTATAAGACGTTGCTTCGTGCCAAATTTCAAGATTCTGAGTTCACGGGAAGCACCCTGTAGGTTTTGATTCCCTTGCAAGTGTCGAAAATTTGCGGCATAAACGGCTGTATCTTTTGATTGCGTTGGCTTAGAAGTTTGATTTTTTCACAGCTTCAAGGGACAGTAGACTTGAGTAATTGATATAAATTTCAGCTTCATACCTCCACGCGTTCCTGAGAAAAAGGGTCTTGACAGACGGACGGACAAACGGACAACAAAGTGATCCTATAAGGGTTCCGTTTTTTCCTTTTGAGGTACGGAACCCTAAAAATTGTCAGTGTTAATATTTATTTACTATCAACATGTCAACTTCTCGTTTTTTAATGTGTATCATGGGCAAGAGATTTAAATATAATAGGGCATAGTGGGGGCATTGGGACTATTTTCATACAAAACTTTGAAGCCTAAGCGTCATGTCCTTGTCATGTCAGTTAGTATGAACGCGAGCTGTCATTCGGTCGAAATTGTACTAGACTTATTCCACTTGGAATAATTTTTGACTTCAAATTTTCCTCGCTTTGTCCCCTCTATGCCCTATTATATTTAAATCTCTTTGATCATGGGTGTTGCTGTACTAGACCATGACCGCTCCATGAAAGTTCTTCAAAGCACCATCTGACACCTTTGAATACTCAAGTGACAGCTGTCACCGAAAACGCCTCATTGAATTGCTTTATCAAAAAATGAAATCCCCATCAACATATGGTGATCAGCCGACCATTTTGTATTTAAAAGAGCTTAGTAGTGTTGTTCAAGTAATCACCACACCAACTTTTTTGATACTTACCTTGTTAAATAACGGAATGGAACCCTAAAAATGAGTACTTTCATTAGATGAGAATGATCTAGAAGTAGCAATCAGGCATCCCTAGTTCCATTTGGTCCCTCGGCCCTGCGTGTGGTGTTTGTGTAGCCGCCTGCGCCTAGCCACGTGACGGGCCGATAAGGTATCGGGCTATCACGTGTGACCTCAGACTAGTAAGTACATCTAAGAGTACTAAGTACCGCGAAATTGCCAGAAAGTTCCTGAACGCTTCGGGGACTACTGGGAACGTTTCGGAAAAATCCATAATTAATCCTTACTAAACTTTATTTAAGGAATATAATATTATAATGGGTTAGATTCTGCTTTACAGCGACTAAACGTGTTTTAAATTACTCCTGTCATTTTCTTTCTCCTAGAAAAGAAAAGAGACAATAGATATTGAGTCCAGGGGGCCAATTCCATTAAATGTCAACGGTTATAGTTGGATGTCAATGGTCATTCAATGGTGATATTTTGACAATTTTCAGAGCAAATTACACCATCGACTGACCATTGACATCTCATTGTCATCCAACTGTAACCGTTGACATTTAGTAGAATTGCCCCCCTGATCTCAAATTAAAATTTGTCCTGTCAACTAAGGCATAACGTGTATAAGTTTAGTGCATAAGTAAAGAAGTCACGACTAAAATACAGCCTCTGACAGGACTGAATTCGGTAGGTTATCTTCTATTTATTTTCTTTTTTTGAGGAAGACAAAGACAGGACTAAAATAAAATAAGTTTCGTCAGTGTAAATCAGAATCGCCCCCAATATTAATATTATAAATGCGAAAGTAACTGTCTGTCTGTGTGTTACGCAATTACGCTTAAACTACTGAACCGATCTAAATGAAGTTTAGTAGGTACAGAGATAGTCTAAAGCCATAGGCAGACATAGGCTACTTTTTAGGGGATGAAAGTTTATATGGAAATTACCGGAAACCGGAACTACGCGGAACAGTCTACACTAATATTATAAAGAAGAAAGATTTGTGTTTTTGTTTGTAGTTTCTTCCAGACAACCTTGTAATTTAAGTGTCTAGGGAGCTGTATGTAGAGTATTGTAGAGCCTACCTTCGAAGTAGGCAGTGTTTTCTTAGCTATGGTAACAAAAAGCGTAGCTCCGTAGCGCTCGCGTAGCAAATCGTGGTTTTCTGTGTGGCCGCTTGAGCCTGCGCCGCTGACGGGGGTCGTTGTCCTGTAGATAGCCAAGACATGGTCGCTCACATAAAACGAGCTAGTGTTTCTGGATGGTAATAAGCGATGTGAATTAATTCATCCCCAACCAGTGACACTGTTACTCGATGACGAATATAAGAATAGTAGCAGTTCTGCGCGGTTTCACCCGCATAGTTCTCGTTCCCGCGGGAAAACGGGAATAAAATATAGGCTATGTTACTCAGGGATTTTCTATGGCTTTCCATTCCAAAATCGGTCCATTAGTTTTTGAGTTTGTTCGTAACAAACATACAAAAATACAAATCTTTACTCTTTATAATATTACTCGTCGTATAGATAAGGTCATGTATACGTACCTATTTTAAAATTCGCTCGCCAATTACAATCTTAAGTTACGGGTGGTTTCCGCTCACAGTGTTCGCGCTATGCCGTGCCACTCGGTGATATCTCTTTCTATTATTCTGTTTTTTAAACTGAATTGAACCGGTTTTTCAACTTCAAATCCTAGTTTTTTAAGTTTCGGGTTGGCAACCTTTCCTTATCCTGGATCCGCTACTGCTATATAGCAACCGTCTCTATTTCAGGCATTCAAGTGTCATTGTGCGACGATAACTTCCATTTCGGCTGTATTATCATTACTCTTTGTTACAAAAATAAGAAGCCTTGAAAAAGTAGGTAGTTTTTTTTTTTTAGGTAATGTAAAGTATATTATCTCATATATATGCGTAAGAGAACGAGCGACATATTTATTTGATCCGTAACCCCGGAGGAGGGCATCACTCGCGTCTCCGATAGCAGAGCAAAATAAATACTTCAATGGGCCATGCTTAATTTTTCTATAGAGGCATTCAAAAACCATTTCGTGATTTTTCAATTAGGAGGCTTATTTTCATATTCTTAAATAAAAAAGTGATAGATTACGCTAAAATATACAAAATTCACAATTTATTGTTATGAGTCATCTTGTCGAGGTATTGGTCGTGGTACACCTCGTCAGTTCACCTAGGTGTACCACGAACATTTTTTTTTGTTGGTGGTCCACCTTTCCTTTTATAAAAAAAATATCTTAAATGTCATAAGCAAGTTCATTTCATATAATTTTATTTTAAAAAACTTTTCGAAATAAGTTCTTGAGTCTTCAGAATTTTGTAACTAGCTAAATAATCTACACAAAATCTTTAAAAAATAGTTTTCTAAAAATAATAATATTGAAATAGGTGTTTTATATTTAATAGATTATAGAAAGAAAGAAAAAACAGCAACCGATATTTTTCTAGCATACCCAATTTATAGAATTGTTTACCCATTCGGAGGAAAAGGACTCAATGTGCAGACAAAGAATGTAATTCGAGCGTACTATAAGTACGTATATGTGTCTAACAATATATTAGCTGTGTCTGGAGTACCAGTTTCTTGACCGGACTTTTCTTTCCACTAGAACAATTTATTGCAATCTTTGCCCAAACTGTTATCCCCGAGGGGGTTAGATCTATTCCGTTCCTGGATATACCACCTATTCACTAGTGTATTTTTGGATCTCTAAACGTGAGAGATGGTGAGCCCATCGCCGGACCGAGATGCTGCCAAAAGCCATGATATTATTAATTATCATTTAAGTGGGTATTTCCGTGAATGGAAATTGGGAACTGCGGGTTTTCTTATGATGTTTTCATTGTAGTTTTAGTTTACGATTGTATAATGTTATTTTTCACTTCTCATGCTCTAAAAGTACGCCAATATAGCCCTACGAAGCGGGACTAAGGTGACCACTTTAGTCCCTAGGGAGTATAAAGTATTTTTTTTTAAATTTCCTTAATGAGAAAAAGACAACCTCAAACAGCCAGTAAATATCTGTAGAGTGCGGACCATCTTCATTGCGAAAATGTGAAGAGTTTTAGTTCCATGGTTTTTCCGCGAAGAAGGTGGCGCCATGTGTTTTAAATTGTTTACCTGCAAAGAGATTTAAATCTCTTTGTTAATCTGTGACAGCCTGACAGGCTTAGAAGAAAAAACTGACCGCGAAAATTTCTGAATTTTTGTCGAGTGTAAATTTGTTGGGTTTTAAATAAATTTGTACTAAATTGACAATTTTTCTCGCACTCAAAGTGAAAAGTACAGTTTCCACCTCGAGACTAAACGCCAACTTAATATACCCTCGGTTTCATGACTCCCGAGATAATGGCTTCGTTTAGTCCCTCGATATAAAATATACTAAATAATACTTTGTCGAATAATACATCAGCAGTGCTCGTAAGTTACAGGCTTTAATTCTTATCCTAGTAACCAATGAGTTTTTCCAAAACTAACATACTTACTTATTTTTTATCACCAGCTCGACAGTGATGGAATACAATACTGTAATTTTATAGTAGCCTTTTTGTCGGGATAACGTCTTATAAATTGATGGAGTCGGCGGCATTCCCGAAAAAGTGTGACGTATGCGTCGTTCCAGTGCAAGCGAGAGCGCGCAACGAGCGACAAAGAGGCACAATCCATTCCATCAGTATTTTCTTATGACGTTGTCACGTTCAACTATCGTCAGTAAACCGACTTGACAGACAATCGATTTTTTTTTTCTGTAATTTTTGCTTAACTAGGTATTGTTTTAAAAGCGTGTAGGTACTAGGTACCCACTACGGGGTTTACTGAAATGTATCTACCCTCTTTAATTCTGTATAAATAGGGGTAGCCTATTAAAGGAGGTCTGATCCGATCACCGATCACAGTCGATCTCGACTCGACACGAGAATCATCTTTGATCATCATCCATAGCATCCATCCGAGCATCATCCATACATTGTCTTTGCGACACCCTTACAGGGTGCCATAGAATTAGAGCTATCATGTTTTGCAACACATTGTAAAACCTATGGGATGCAAATAAAGTATTTGAATTTGATTTCTGCAGCCCTCATCGCCCTCGACCTCACCTAGTGGCAGGCACAATCGCCGCAGCTAAAAGCGTATGTATACAAATAATATACAGGGTGGAATTTTGAACGCCATCTGGAGCGAAAGTACTGTACATACTGGAGATAGACAATTTTACTCAAAGGAAACATTCCTTTATTTTTAAAAAGAAATAGAACTGCATTCACAGATTTTCGAAAATTCACTTTTCACACCGGGAATCGAACCGGGTAAAATCCGAAAAATAACACCCTGTATAAATTTTCTTGTAGGTATGTACTATAATTAAAAGGTACAATACCCTTTAAACTGCGATAATGAGCTGTTGTTTACGCTCGGCCCAGTGGGCATGCGCCCTGCTATCAGAACCGTGTCGTTTCGAGTTATTGCATATTTCGTAAATATTACTTCATCACGAATTGTCACAAGATAGGTACAACGTGAACTTTGTATTTTCCTTGTATTCGGTCATTGTCTTGATTACGGCCGAAACGTCAGACGGTGTTCCTGGGACCTGATAAGTGGTACTGACGTGGCGGACTAAGGCTGTCGGAGGCCCAGGAGTGCGATTTTTGAATCTCACTGGTGATATCAAAATCACCGGTGACTAAAATTATCACCGATGACTTTTATGTCACCATTTTCCAAAAGCCGTATTTTTGAAAGTCACACGATGTTTACCAACGTGCAGAAATTTTACAATGTCAGTCAGAGACAATCTTCCCGTTACGTTCCTTTTTACGCAGATGTTATAGTGTTGCCCTTGGTATCGGTTTTTATTTTCTCATACTATAACTTAAAAAAGATTCATCAAATTGGTCAATCGTAAAACGTTACGTATCTGTCAGTGTCATGTAAACGAAAATTGGGGCTTTTTGGCGGGAATCCGAAGAAGGACGTCATGTTTTTTGTAAAATTTTCGTTTTGCCGTATATTTTGGGCTTTAGTTCATAATAGTGATAGTATATTATGTGGTAAATGTCCGTGATATTGTGCAGTGAATTGAAAATTCGATAAAATACGTGCGATGGACTTTTTCGAATTACCTCAAGAAGCCTCTTTAAAATCTTCAGTAAAAGTGCACTATCGCTTTACTGTTGATAACCAAGTGACATTTCAATAAGTTTCGAAGAAACTATGTATTTTTGTGCATAGCTCTGAAGCAGAGCTGAAAATCTTGAATTTCGTATCGTGTTTAGTGCTGATGGCTCAAAATGCCAATGCCTTAAAATAAGAAAAAAAAAAAAAAAAAAAACGAAAATTGAAGTTTTGAATTGAAAAATTCACTTAATTCTCTAGAAAAGGACGAATAAAGAGAACATAACACAGATTTTACAATTTATAAGAAAAGGTATGTACATTTGTTAGTGGCATATGTTTTACAAGTTTAATTAACTTAATAATTGTATTTACTAATAACTTGGATATTGTTTTATTTAATTGAGAGGTTTTTTATATTTTCAATAAATCGTCGCAATCACGAAATATCACAATCGAGCCCCGCTGCTAATTCTTCCGAAAAACATACTTTGGCACTTTTGGCAGATGTCACATACGTCAACTGTCAAAAACAATCGCATGGTGATTTCAATTACGAGTGGGTGGGGGCACTCGTAAATCGATATCATATGTATGACAAATGTAAGTCACCGATGAGTTTCAAAAATACGAACTTTCGGAAATCACTCACATCGGTGAGAATTAGTCACTTGGTGAGATTCAAAAATCGACCCCCGGGGCGGAAAACCTGAATGAGGCCCCCCCGGTCTTAGAACTTTTGGATTTGGAGGGAGCCCCAGGCCCAGGGCGGGCCTGTGGTCCTGGGGCAAATTTAGTGTAGCTTTAATCGTACCTATTTGTATCTACAGTGCGTCCAACCAACACCCAACGAATATAATTGGGTATTTGACTGTATCAAAATTAAATTGCGAGTAATCACTCATGAAAAAGATTATGCTATACCACCTTTAAAAATCCATTTCGTTTTTAATTTTATAATTATAACAAATTTTAAAATAATAAAACAATCAAAAAAGTGAAGCAATGGAGCACTAAAAAAGTACATTTTCCATAGTAAATTTTCGTTTTGACAGATCATAAAAAGTAACTCTATTGACTAGGCAGTCAAATACCCTATTAATAGAAATTTTCGTCAAATTTGGAGGCCCCCCAGGACCAGAGTCTATTACCTTAGTTCGCAAGTGACTGAGTGTATTATGCCTCTGATGTGGTCCTTACTTCGGTTCCGACTCTGGGTGGATCTTGATTGGAGTGCTTATACATTTACTAGCTGCGCCACGCGCTTTCACCCCCGTAGTTCCCGTTCCCGTGGGAATACAGAGATAAAATATAGCAATATGTTATTCTGATATATAAGCTATATAACTGCAAAGTTTCATCAAAATCCGTTCAGTAGTTTTTGCGTGAAAGAGGAACAAACATCCATGCATACAAATATTCGTGTTTACAACTAAGTCTAGCGGGTACCCAGCATGCCAACATCGTTGCATATTGCTCGCGCGGATCCAGTTTATTCCCGTTCTCATGGGAATATCCAAAAATCCATTTATAGCGGTTGTCTACAACATAGGTCAATATAATACACATATACTAACCATATATCATGTTTCTAGATGTTATCATTTCGGAGTGGTACGTAGGTACTTTTAATCTCTTTTTAACCAGTTTTTTTTAAATTTTCAAATGGAAATGAGACTTCCCGCTTTTAAGAAAAAGAATATTTTTAATGTATTACTTTTGAATATGACAGAAGTCATTATATAAGTTCTTTATTTTTTCTTCACATTTTATGTCTTATTTTCTTCCATCTACATTATTACAAGATCTTTGAACTGCCACCATTTTCTTTCTTCTTTTTCTTTACCTCTTAATATGTTTATCTCACTTACATCCACCCTAAGGTTATCTGGAAGAAATCGCTTAAAGCGATAAGACCGCCCATTGTACTTTTTTTAATCATTGTGTCACTTGTTGCATATTTTTATTGGTGTACCTACAATAAAGAGTTGTTACTTACTTACTCACTCTTTAAAGTGTTGCGTCATTTCACTTGTTGCGTGCATGACAACTAGAGCGCTCGTCAATACATTTTTTATTATATTCGTCAAGTCAATAGTCAAAATTTGAAACAATAATAAAAACCGACTTTGACGAATAGCACTAAAAAGACTATTATTTGCATTCGACGCTGGAAAGCAATCTTGTGGTATCTCGAAAATTCGAACTTTACACCAGAGCCAAAAAACAATTTAAAAAATTCATATCTCGTAAAGTTTGATATGTAGAACGCTAATTTTTGGAATATGATCAATTTTAGAATCAACTTCTTGAATGCCAATGATGACATCAGTCTAAAGTTGGTACAACATAGGTTTTTCCATAGTTACAGCAATTGGTTTTTAAGTTACATCCTGCGATTTTGCTGTATATTGGAAGTGATGACATATGAAACAACGAAATAGTTTAAAATTTTCAAGGAGCAATTTTGCTGTATCTACTAGTTTTCAAATATAGAAGTCCTTCCTATTTGTTGTACCTTATTAAAATTTATTAAGTTACGTTGAGACCAGTGTTGTAAATATAAATAAAACAAGACATTAAGAAATTAAAAAGTAGTATATTCAAAAGAAATAATTATTATGGTAATAATCTAAAATTACAACTATGTGTAGTCAAGTTAGGAACTGTAATAGGAACTTTAATAGGAACTAAAAGCTTTAAAAACAAAATTCAATCAATAATTCAATAATTATTATAAATAACTATCACTAGGAACAATTTCTAGTCTCCAGTCTTCAACAGCCATTTATTGCTGATCACCATCCTCTTCATCAGTTTCTATTAAAATATCTTTTGCTTTTTTATCGCGCTTTAGACTTAAGTATTCAGAAGCGTATGCTTTGGGTATAATTTGTTTGTCTACCAGTTTTTTTAAATCATTGTATTTTTGCATTGATACTGGCAGTTTTGACGGGTATAGGCTATGTTTGGGTTGGGCACTATTTAGACTACCCAAAGTCACCTCTGTGGTTTCAGCATCGGGTAACATAGAATGTTTTACATACATTATGTCAGGGTTTGACTTTTTGAATGTGGCGATACAGACTTTAGAAATCTGTAGTTTATGATTTTTTTTAAAAGTTTTGTTCAAAATGTCGTCAAATCCCATGAAATCTTTACCCTCCAAAACCAGGACTTTATAAGGAGCAGGATTTTTGCGCGCCATCTCGACAATTGTCGGCCATTGTGACGGCGCCCAAATTGTAGCCTTTTTAATAGACCGCTCAATAGTGGCGTGCATGCTGTCCACTGGCATAAACGTGTGCCCGGGTATCAAATAATTCATCTGAATTGTTTCTATGTTCTCAGATATAGATAAAACGTATCGTAACATGCTTAACATGGTTTTATTTTTATTTTGTCCGTAACAGGAATCAGAGTACAAAAGAACTTTCTTAACGTCTCCACGTTTATCTACCTCTTCTAGGTACTTATACAAGCAAGACGAAATTTCGTTAGCTCCGCGATGAGCATCTACCTCCGTCCACAAATTACAATACCCTGCCTGCGTGTTGCTTTCATAAATTGTAAGATTATAAACGGCTATTTTCCTGGAATAGTATAGGGCCATATTTTCGCCTAATGGTGTATTCAAGACTTTTTGCATATCAAAACTACAACATATGACGCTTCTATCTATAGAATTGATACTCTGGTGGCACCGAAATCTTTTGTAGGACTCATCCTTTTCCAGCAAGTGTTTCTCAAATTTAGACATTTCTTCTTCATTTTTAACGTCAAATGTCTGCGCCATACATGTCATACACTTGTCTTTTTTTGGTACGTGGAATCCAATATTGTAGTTAGTGTTTAACCATTTACTAAAAACTTTAAATGACATGTTTTTCACACCTTCATCTACACAATCTTTTGTGTAAATGCGATACAAATTTGAAATATTCTTGAAATTGTCAGGTAAGTAAAGGCGAGAAGAATCCTTCCTGCAGTAATGAGAGGGTACCAGGGGCAAAGCTTCTAAAAATTTCTTCGCATGAGTTTGTACAGCTTCTTTAGTTTTATTGTGACCCCCGTTTTTATTCCTCTCATCTAATTTAGCAAATCCCTCGACTGCATTGTCTAAAGTGTATAATAAAAACCTTTGTGTTATATCCAGCGTGTTTATTAAGAATTTCTGACACACTTGTCTTCTACCTTCCCCCTCGTTTATGTAATATGTGTATGTGAAATTCCTTCTTGATGATTCACCTTTATCTGTAGTGTGTGTTTTTACTTCTTTTTTTACGCCGCATTGGCTTATCCAGTCCTTCTGACGTTGAGAGCTACCAAGGTTCCAGTAGTAAGTAAAAATTCGTTGGCGTCTATCTTCTGTTATTTCCCCACATTTGCGTTTACAGTCAACATTTTTACATGGGTTTGGTTTTATGACTTTAGATGGAATATCTTCTCCTTTATCATTAGTATATGACTGACCTAAATCCCGTTTAACTTTATTTTCCTTTTTAACATTTTTTTTTGCTTTAGGTTTTGTTTTTAAAATGACTTCTATTCCTTGTTCTTCTTTTCCTGTATTTTCTTTCATTTTAAGTTTTTGTTTTTTTGTAGGCTTCTTCTTTCCTTTTGACTTTTTTAATTGCTTTATCAGTTTCTTTCTTCTCTCTTTATTCGATAACGAATCGTCAGATGATTCATCCTCACTTAGCGATAAACTTGAATCATCTGATGGAAATGCCTCGTTTAACAATATGTTATCAGCATCTTCTTCATCAATAAAATCTAGGTAAGATTTATCAAAGTTCAGTTTCTTTTTGCATTTTCTATTAAATTTAGGGCTTCGCTTGGTATTTTGATCTTTAAGAGGCGAGAGGTTATCATTTATTTCAGCATCTTTTACAACTGAATTTGCTTGCATCTGAACATCAAAAGGTAAGCTACCATTTTTTTCAATAACTATTTCAACTGAACTTTGTAAATTCTGATCATCAAGATTTGATTCGTTATGATTTACATTAATTAAACATTTTCCATTTTTAGTATTCTCAGCAGCAGTATTAAAATCAGGGCAATCTGATTCATTTATTACACCATTCTCCAAATTATGACAAACTTCTGAACTCTCCATACTACAATCAGTCTCAACAGTCACTAAAACTTCATAATTATCTTCATTAGATGTAGTTTGTATTGGATTAAGTAAGTTGACATCAGTAATGGTTTCAGTTTCAAGGACTGGACTGTTAGTTGATATAGGCTGAATTATCTGGGCAATACTTTCCAAGTCATTCTCATTTACACCATAATTTTTATCGTCATAAAGGTGTAAGTTATTGGAGTGTATTAAAGTATTATTATGAGAAATCTTTTCAACTATTCGATTAGTCTCTGTCATGTAAGATTTTGGTTTGCGAAACGTGGGTGTAAGATCTTTAATACTTCCTAACTGAGTTACTTTCGGGTGATGAGGAGAGGTTGGAAATGAAGCATGTTCTGGTAAAAAATATTCGGTACTTGTACTTGCAATATTGCGTCTCTCTGATGAAACTTTTTTCCCATCCTTGAAGACTTCTTCACTTAAGATTTCAACTTTAGACTTCTTTTTTCCTGGGGCTTCGCAAGGATCTCTTAGTGGTTTTAACTCATCCTTCCACTGTCGACGTTTCGCCATCTAAAAATTAGCATATTCGCAAATAAAATATACAACAAAAATAAGCAGACCCGGTCCGGGGATGGACTCACCACGGGTCCAAAGAATATCTGGTGAAAAAGTGGGTAAGTATATCCAGAAATGGAATACCTCTGCCTACCCCTAAAATATGAGGAAGTTAGTAATTTTTTAGTATTGACACTTTTATGGAGAATCGAATTTATGAATCCTAACTCAAGGTGATTTGCTGGCTACTGTATTTAAGTCTAAAGTAAGTATGTAGATAAATATTATTAATAATTTAATAGATTACATTTACATAAAATACTTGGCTTGCCTAATTCACGATACTTTGTAGTTCACGCATAAAATTATTTTCTGAAAGTAAAACAAAATATTATGAATACTTACAATTATAAATACTTACAAGCAATAAGCTTACAATTAAAAATAAATTGCTTTGCTCTCGATTAATTCAAGAAAGGTAGGTAGGTGTGCAATATAGGTAGGCACGTTGGTACCTTCCATGCGTAAATATACTGTTTTCCTATTAACTAGAATTAACTTGGTATAATATAAACAGTCATTCAAACTGCATAATATTATTATACTGCAATTTATTATAACTAGCGACCTGCCCTGCGGTTTCACTTACATGCATATTTAAAAATTGAAAAAGTATTCTTTGTGTTAATCGAGGTAATAATTTAACTGTCGTTACTATCTGTGGGTACCTATGCCAAATGTCATACAAATCTATTCAGCCGTTTTTGTGTCATTCATTGATTAAAAAATATACTAAGTTTCATATTATTTATAACGAGTGGTTCTGCGCGGTTTCACCCGCATTGTTCCCGTTCCCGTAAGAATACGGGAATAAAATATATCCATTGGAGAAACAATTTTTAAAATCGGTCCAGTAGTTTTTGAGTTTATTCGTAACAAAGATACAAACACACAAACATACAAAAATACAAATCATTCCTCTTTATAATATTAGTATAGATAGATATTACTAACTGTGCCCCGCGGTAGCAGCCTTGTGGAGATTCCCATGGGAACTATACATTTTTCCGGGATAAAAGAATCCCACGTTTTATTCTGATGTATAATACCTATGCTATAACATTGTAAATTTTAATGGGAATCCGTTCAGTAGCTGTTGCGTGCATGAGTAACAAACAAACATGGAATAGGATATTTAATAATTAGTAAAACTTGTAAATTTCCATTACTTACCAAAGATTTTCTATTTATTTGTAGCCAAATTTGCGAAAGACAACGTCTACAAATGACACTTTTTTGCAAAATTACACAATCGCCTTCTCGTTTCGGCGCTTGCGACCCGACTGCGGTACAATCCGTTAGCACTGTATCCAAAGCAGAGGCCCGAGGTGGGGGTAGATATTTGTCGTAAATTTAGGTTTGTTCAATTTTATACTTAAAAGAAATGCTTTATGTACTATTTTTTTTGTAAAGTGTATTGATTAAAAAGGTGTATGTCTGAAGCGCTTACTTATTCCAAGCGACAGAATTATCGTATCTCTGGCTACGATAAAATTCTCGGGCGGCAAAATTGTTGTAACTCAATAGAACATTATTTTGGCGCAAGAAATCGCGGGAGGCAAAATTGTTGTAACTCAATAGAACATTACTTTGTCACAAGGAATTGTTGTTGTATGTGTTTTGAACCATCTAAACGAGGACAACGTATCTCGACTGCAAAAAAAGTATGGGAAATATTTATGATGTATCTATTTGATTATGAAAAGTAGAAGATATTTGCCAATTTACAGCACTTTGAGTTAGGTTTCGTAAAAAATCATACAAAATTTCTACGTAGTATCTAAAAAAAAAATCGTCATATAAAAACTAGACCCAAACCATTCGACGCAGGATTTTTTACTGATTTCAACGATATATAAAAGTCATTTTGCGATTTTTACGAGATACGACAAGATTGCTTTCCAGCGTCGAATAAAACATCCGTTACCTACAGGTACTACACCTATTAGGGTCTAAACACACTATGCCGAACTTACGCCGCGGAACGGCCGCGAACGTCATACATTACGGTTGACGCGGGTGGCAGATCCATGAATCTTTAAAGTGAAACGTCAATGTGTGTAGTCACGCCGAACTTCGGTCGCGTATTTTCGGCATAGTGTGTTTAGACCCTTAGGCTGATAGCAAGTGATTTGCTGATGGCCTTGAAAGAGTTCCGTTCGACACCTAAAGTTCTTGATCAGATTTTCACAAAACTTATATGGGACCATCCTTAAAGTGTATGGACCTAAGAAGTCTGAAAAATAAATAATTATATTATATTTATGCCCGACAAAATATAAAAAAAATCGAAATTTCTTCAGATTTGACCAGAGTTATGGACTAACATAAAAAAAAGAGGTAAAAAAACATACTTGACGAATTGAGAACCACCTTCTTTGAAGTCCGATAAAAAGCACGTTACACCACGTTCGTTCAGACAGCCAGAAAGTTGATAGTGTTCCGAGGTACATAAAAAAGGCTACTATAAAATTACAGACTACTTAGTAGACCATCATGCATGGGATTAACCGACTCGACGCTATGTAAGGCTATTAATTATAATTATTATTGTAAACGATATTTATTAGTAAGACATGAGATTAAAAAGAGCTGCCCTTGAGTTTCTTGCTGGCTCTTCTCGGGGTACTGCATTTGGAAGTTGGAACCAGCAACTCGTCGGTGGAGATGGGCTTCTGTTTGCATTTAGCCAATCTTCATGGACGAGTTTAGAGTGCCTTGTTATTATAAAATATTGACGTTTCTAAGTGTATCTTTAATACCTATAGAAATAATTATTTTTGATTTGATTTGATTTGGTGGCGTGATCTTCCTGAAGGTGACCTTGACCTTACTAGAATTATCTAAATCCGAGATAAATTTTCCTGTCCCACTTAGTGTGCCCTAGATAACATTCAATAGAACTGCAATTACTGCAAATGTTGATACCATAACTTTCCAGAACAAAACAGACAAACAGAAGCAAATGATTATGTAAATGATTAATAGTAAGGTTGTAATGAGCATCATAACAAGATGCCCAGGCGCACGGCTCGTGATCTGATAAGCTATCATTGGCTATGTTGGTGTCTATGACGTAAGGTGGGGTTATGCCTATTGGCCCGCATCTTACTTCTCAATGAATTAGTTATGGTACTGTTTTACAAGCGGGGTGTTAGCATTTTTGATTGCCACGTGTAAAGGCTATGATTTTAGCAGGCTATAAAATAAAAATAAAATAAATAATCTCACGCCTCGGGTAGCCAGATCTTCCATTTCTTTAAATACCAACTTTTCACGAGAGTATTCGACCCCTAAACGTGATAGGTGGTGAGTCCATCGCCGGACCGTGTCTGTTGCACATGCCTCAGAATTAATTCTGTGACCTGCAGGTTTCCTTACGATGTTTTTCTTCGCCGTCGAGCTAGAGATGAGTATGTGAAAGGTGGTTTCTTTAAGTTATTAAGTAGTAGGATACCTAGAGTGCCTTACACACTCCCATCTCCAATGCTGCTTTTGCAAAAGCAGAATGTCAATTGAAAAAAACCTACTATAAGTGAGTGCAATTCAACATTTGTTTTATTTTACCGTTTTGTTTAATATGCAGTGCCGGATTTAGGTAACTTGATGCCCAAAGCAATCTTTCCCTGTGGGCCCCGTATCCTTAAGTTAACTAAGTTTTTTTTTATATGTATCCTAGGTAGAATGTTTGGCGATTTTTAACCATAGACCTATTTAATAGATCTATGTTTTTTACTTACCGTATACATAATGTATGTGTTGTTCCTTCTGCACTTATCCCATGCTAGGTCGGCACAACATGATTTCACATGTTGTCATAAGATGCTTCTGAACCGAACGTGAACAACAATTTAAAACGATCGTACCTATTTTGAAATTGTTTTTTTTTTTAACTTAACCTTTCTTGTTCTCGTTTTTTTTTCTCGGTGGTCTCTGTTGTTAATATGTCGTCCGGCCAGTCCTCAAAGACTGGCTGGGGCGTAGGCACGGCCCGCTGACCTACCGCTTGGTGCAGATGCTGACCGGGCATGGTTGCTTCGGGAGGTATCTGTGCCAAGTGGTGGGCCGCGAGCCGTCAACGGCGTGCCACCATTGTGGGATGGCCGAGGACATGGCACGACACACGCGCGAGGAGTGCCCCGCTTGGGGGGGTGTCCTCGGCCATCGGCGTGCAGGCTCTGACACTGCCGAACATGGTCAACGTCATGATTGGCAGTGAGCAGGCCTGGCAGGCGGTCGTCTCCTTCTGTGACGACTACGCCGCCTATTACCTACCAACCGCCCTGAGGGGACCTGTGGGTGACGCGATCGGGGGATCCGTCACCCGCGTAAAGAGGTCCCGTGCTGGAAGGCGCCCCTGGTGTTCCGAGGCACCTTAAGCGGAGATAGGGGGGGGTTCGCTGGACCCCCCCTCGAGGAGGCCCCGCAAGGTGTTGCGGGCGGTCGTGACCCAGCTGCGGATGCACAACCGCGGTGCCATGGCTGGGTCCGAAGCGGCGAGGAACACACCAGGGTTTTTAGTGGGTATGGCAGCACTAGGCTGCAGAGTCCCACCTAACCTGGCCTCCCCGGGTCGGGTGCGTATGCAGTAATGCATTTTCCCTGGTTAAAAAAAAAGGACTTTCAATATGTATGTACCTATACCTATCCGACCTTCTACAGATTTCTAGTACTAATAGTTTCTAACACACACTCTCTCTGTCAGACAGACGCACGGACATGGCGAAAGTATGTACCTACTGGGCCTACTCCTTGTTGACTACAGAATCTAGAAAAACCACTTGGTCCAAGTGGCACAGCTTCTGCACATACCATAGAACTCTAAATAGTAAAAAACTAATTACTAATTAAAAAAATACAGTCGAATTGAGAACCTATTCCTTTTTTGAAGTTGTTTAAAAAAAGAATCATCGAAATCGGTTGACGTGATATTGAGCTATTCGTCCATTTGTCGTGGAAATTTACTTATAGATATGGTTTAATCATGGATGCCATTGTGAGAACTGGACCAAACTATCCAAATCGGTTCAACCCGTCGAAAGTCCTAAGGTAACAAACATAAAAAAACATCGTTTCTAATTGAGAACCTCCTTTTTTGAAGTCGGTTGAAAGCTCACGCTATTCCCAGACGCTCAGATTACGGCAGTGTCATTAGTGGTCATTACCGACACGAGACCTTATAAATCATCGATAATCGATTGACGCACGCCGTCACGCAAATATCAGCGCATGCATGATAGTGGGATGACTGTTGCTAAGATCAGGAGTCGAGAGTCTGGAATAGCTGTTCAAAACATGTCGTAAACTAAAGGTGCATCTCCACCGGCGATGTGGGGAGATAATATACCGGTGATAGACAGATAGACGGGCCAACAGCTCAATTGGTAGTGACCCTGCCTTCTGAGTCGGAGGCCGCGGTTTCCATCCACCTGGGCAACATTTGTGTGCGTGAACGTGTTGGCTTTGTGTCTGATCGTTTAATATTTATTTAAGTCATAGTCATATCATTTATTGCGGCATGTGGTTACAATAGATGTATGTTTATCAGTTGTTTAGCACCCATATTACAGCCAGGTGAATTGTGTCCGGCCCATTTCCGCCGAAATGATCCAGCTTGATAAAGCGCTTAGATTATAGACTACATATGTACGTACATACGCGCAACAAATGGGATACTTAAGTGAGAAGGACAGTTGCATGGCTCGTTATTCTTTTATATTTGCATAGCACCGACATCTCGAGTTACATCGCGCGGGCGGCGGCGCTACCAAGCTATACGGAGAATAGTGTTTTCGTTGCAGAGAAACAAATGCCATAAAACATAACTTGTTAAAAAAACGAAGTCTCGCAACTTAGTTGTTTTACCGTAAAAAGTTGTGAGATCCATGCAATACCAAGTAGGTTAATATATTCAGTCCCTACTTAGGGGACCTTCTGTCTTAAGTTATTACTTATTACGTAATTAGCTAACCTAACAACATCATATAGTGACCATATAAATATTAAAAATCTTTTATGTCAACAATAGGGGGTCGAAAATGACCTGAATTGCTTCGAGAAAAGGATGGTACGGCCCGTGCTCCTGTACTCTACAGATACTCTACATCATCAATCCGTAACATCCCACCATAGCCCTATTAATAGGTCTATAAATCCCATTGGTACTAGTACACTAGGTAAGGTAACTAGCCACCCGAGAGTATCTAACTGTGACTATCGGTGAAAACGGGGACTAACGTTTTAAAGTGCTTTCCGAAACACGGAGGCACTCGTGATATAAAGCCACTAGGAGGTCACCAATTGACTGATCGAGCCTGATGTAATAAATAAGGCAAAAACACTATAAATACCACATTCTTTTATTTACTAAAATAAGTATAAACTATAAGTATGTATGTACAATATTGAAAATCGCTATGTCACAGCCGGCACAAGAAGTGAAATTTCACCTGCCGAGAGTAGACTGAGCGCACGATCAATATAATTGCTTATCAATATTATCAGGCACGAAGCGCTCGTAGCCCTGCGGTGCCAGTGTGTGAAGCGCTCGTAGCCCTGCGGTGCCAGTGTGTTTGTAACGATCATACTGGTAAAGCAAAGTTGGGCGCGGTCAGTCAGTGGATGGGTGACCGCCTAGTGGCATTTATATTACGAGCGCTTTCGTGTTTCGGAAGGCACGTTAAATCGTTGGTCCCGGTTTTCGTTGTGTTTACGCACAATAAAAGTCGTTAAGCCATGTCAGATACCCTTGGGTGGCTTGAAAAATTCTGACTGTTAAGTGGCCACTAGCTTAACACCATCTCCCAATCCGCGGTGGGCTCGCGTGGGAGATCATAGCCCATACTTCCTCATGTGTGAGGAAAGACCCTTAGCTCAGCAGTGGGCTGTTACGGGTTGATGATGATGAATTATCAGGCGTTAACGTGGTTTGCGTTGCAACAGAGCCCAAACAAAATAAATTATATCACGCCTTTTGTCTCCGAGGGGGTAAGCAGAGGTATTCCCTTTCTGAAAATACCTGCGTTTCACCAGATTCTTTGAACCCCTAACGTGATAAGTGTTGAGTCCATCGCCGGACCGGGTCTGGTACGCTATGCCTTAGAATTAAGTATCTAATTCTGGGAACTGCGGAATTTCGGGTCAGTGTGTCACTAGCGTGTCTTCATACAAACCTGACAGGCAAAGAGGTTAGAAGAAAATCATAGAGAGAAACTTTTTCTTTAAACGTCTTTGCTGACAGGCCTGTTGTCTTAGTCGGTAGTAGCCTTCTGAGTTGGGACAACCATTGTGTGCGTGTCTGTTGGCTTCGTGTCTGGTCGTTTAATATTTAAGTATGTTTATCAATTGTTTAGTACCCATAGTACAGTCCCTTCCTGGGACAAATAACCGTGTGTGAAATGTGTCCCACAACTATTACTATTACACTTAGATGTGCTTTGGTTGGTACTTACAATGCAAGCTACAACCGGGGCGGTGCAGTGCAGTGTGAGCTACGCCATAAGGCAAAAGAGGATCAAACCAGAGTAGTTAAGATATCGGCAGATTGATGTCGGTCATGGGTAACCCCTGGTCAACAGCTATAAAGATAACGAATCTGTCAATATTGATAATCGCGAGATGAGCCCTAATTAGACAAGCTTCATTAATAGATCCTGTTAATTACATCAGCTATTAGTAGTGGCATAATTAATAATAATATAACGTTCAAGTAGTATTTTTAACCAACTTCCAAAGAATGAGGCTCTTAATTCGTCACATATGCTTTTTTAATAAATTTTTATAGGTTAATCCATATTTCCGTCAAATCTGAACCGATATCGATTTTTTTTATTGATCCGGTATGGATACAACAGAATAAGCGCAATTCCTAAAATTAGTTTGTTCAGTGTCGACTATACTTAATCAATGTCAGCTATTTTGCACCTACAGAAATCGTAGTACTATTATTGCTCTTTATTTTAAAAAAAATGATAAGACACAACTAAGTACGAAGCCGTCATATCCGCGCCAAATGTCGAGGCGTGTTGTAGGATGGTTCGCCCCGGACGGGGCCCGTCCGGGCACGTCAAGGCCAGCGCTTCTTACAATAAATATTTGACCGTTCCCCGGACGGGGCACGCCCGGGCCCGGACAGGGCCCGTCCCGTTGTAGCATGAATCAGCCTTCAAAGAAAAAGTTTCTCTAGGAAAGACAATCATTTTCTTCCAACCTCTTTGGCTCTATATATGTTTTTTTGTTTATTAGGTAGGTACCTCAGAACTTTCGACTGGGTGAACCGATTTTGATAATTTTTTTTTTATTTGAAAGCTGGTGCTTCCCGTGTGGTCCCATTTTAATTTGGTCCAGTTCTGACAATGGCATCCATGAAAAACCATAGTACCTATGTGCGCGACAAATGTACGAATAACTCAATATCACGCCAACCGATTTTGATGATTCTTTTCCGACTTTAAAAAAAGAAGAGGTTGGTTCTAAATTCGATTTTTTTTTGTATTTTTCGTTACAGTCGGTTTTTTACTCATTACAGTTCTATAATATTTAAGTGTGAGAACACCTGTGCCAGTAACCCGCTTCTTTATATCTGTGATATATATTGGAAATATGATATTTACTATAGATAAGTACTTTAAGAGAGCAGTGATAGCCCGGACGGTTAAAGAGCCGGTCGAAAATCAGTGAGGCTCGGGTTCGAATCCTGGCATGTACCAATGAGTTTTTCAAAAACTTACGTACATATTTATCACTAGCTCGACGGTGAAGGAAAACATCGTGAGGAAACCCGCAGCTCTCAGAATTAATTCTGAGACATGTGTAAACAGACCCGGTCCGGCGATGGGCTCACCACCTATCACGTTTAGGGGTCCAATATATCTCGTGAAATGTGGGTATATCCAGTAATGGAATGCCTCTGCCTACCCCCTCGGGGATGAAAGGCGTGAGATTATTATTTTTATTTATTTAAGTACTTTAAGATATTTTACAAATTTATAAATAATTGCAAAGTTTAGCTCGACTGACCAAAATTTACTAAACATTACAAAGAAGTATAGGCACTGACACATACTTAGTTTGTAATTCTCAGTAGGTAGGTGCCCATTACGTCTTTTAACAATTTTGCGACAGGATACTTAATATGTATTAGGTACTATCGCCGCTTGAACGCTAACAGAAATGTTTCGTTGGAGGTAGGGCATTAAAATTCAACATCAATGTTTTAAACAGTTTATTAACTTGTTACAGTCGTATACGAATATCCAACTCGCACATTACATTGGATATCATGGCACCCAGTACACATTTATTTTAATATCTAAGTGTTCACATTTATGTCATTAATTTCTATTAATAAGGTAGAACTTAAAAATAAATAAAATTGAGCAACTAATTAACCTACATACCTATACAAATAAACACAAATTTGTGTGTACAATTCCACTCCTACCTAACTGGCAGGTACGCGTCTATGTAAAACATAATATTTCTACGACAATCATCTCAACTTAGTATACTAGCACAATATCACTATAGACCCAGTAAGTTATTATTTATTTTACGTATTTATAATTCCTTACCTATAAAATTGCCCTTTCGTACAACATTCAAATGAAGCAAAATGTTTGTGTAGGTATGTTAAAGAAAATAATAAGTTAACTCAACTGTTACCTGTGAAGATTGGCTTAGTTTTTACAGCATTCAATAAATAAATAAACAATAAAATTCAAGAATAACTGTAATAATTGAACGAATTCAAGCATTGAATTAACATATGGCACGAACTCATTTTCCTAAACTCAAATCAAAAACACTTTTGTTGCATTTTTAAATAATGACCTTCAAGTTAATCGCAAATTAAGGAAATTAAAAACAAAAACAGTCACAATATACTTAATTTCAACAATTTTATAGGTATAGGACCTATTATAGGTATATTATATTATATTATTATATTACGTAACGACCAGCCAAGTTCTGTCACCGAGGCTAAATCTACCTTGTAATATAAGTATAAAAATATAAGAAATTCTTATTACAAGAAAATATTTATTGCTAAAGTATCCTTTGGAACGCTGTTACTTGGGCGGAACCCAAATAGTCAAAATCCTTAAATATTAAAAGGCACGAAAAGGCAAGATTGGAAACTAAAACCCTTTTCGGATTTATATCACAGGCTATTTGATATTGGACCCACACTCAAATTGTAATATAATTTTGACTACCAGTGGACTTTCTTTGGCTAAAATAAATTTTATCCAATCTCAGTTCCCAAATTTCATTATAAAAACATCATCTTATATTAATTTGAAACACTATTTTTAAATAAAATATCATAATAAGTAATATAAATGTTTGAACCTGAATTCTATCGTGTCTAGGTACTTCACTTTTGTATCTAGCTTACGTGTTTAAAGAATTATGAGAATTAGCCGTTTACAAGTTTTGCTGTTATAAGTATTAATATCTGTCACAAATAATTTCAACTCTTTCCCCATTTCCGGTACCGGAACTCTGGAAAGTTCCACAATTATTACAAATATCAGCCTTCATTCCAAACCTTACATTAATAAGTAACTTTACAAGTACTTATTACTAAATACTCGATCATAACAGTTCCATACTCGTATGTATTTTCTATTCTCAACAACAGACAAACTGTAAGCAGCTTAATAAAATGCATTTAACGTATTTAATGAAAATGCATTCTCCAGGAGTAATTCAGAATATTCACAGTTTGTAAGACTGGTCGTGCAAAACTAAATTGAGTCTTGCCACTACGTCTTACTTTCCAGAATCTAGTTGGATAGACAGGTCCTCTCAAACAAAAAGATTTATATATAAGAGGGCACAGAGGAGGCATTGGGAATATTTTCATACAAAAACTTTGATCTCTATCGTCATGTCAGTTAGTATGAACGCGAGCTGTCACACTAGACTTATGACCTTACGTAATAATTTTTGGCTTCAGATTTTCCTCGCTTTGTCCCCTCTATGTCCTATTATATTTTAATTTCTTTGCCTCATTGAAGTATTTAAAGGAGTTGTTCCAAAATGAAGGGGGCAAAGTGCCAGTCCAGTAACTCAATAAACATCAAACAGTTTTCAGGTTTACATTTTTAATAAAATGCCTTTGGTTTCAGGTACTACCTAAACAGGAATTGTCATTTTGTTGCTGGGTTAGCAACACACAGCAATAACAATGGAACACGGCCGTTTAATGTAAAAAAAATATTTATTACAAATAATTTTTGTACCACGAAATTTTAAATTCGGTTGTTGAACATACATGTCGTAATATAATTATTGGTATGTATGGGAAGGCTTTATATTTGTAAATTCGATGGACCATTGACATTACAAATATAATAAACTATTGAGAATGGTGCCTCATCTATGGTTGTTTTTGTATAGTTGAAATTATCAGAAATAAAAGGTCATCCAGCAGTTTCATAAATATCCTGACTTTCTGCTGCATCACACTAAATCTAATTATTCCTATTTTTCTCGAAGCGATGGATTTTCTAGATTTTTCGAGGTACTTGGCCGTAAATGGGACTATTCTTTGTCACAAATTCCCATAAATTGTCCAGTCTCATTAGTTCTATCTTTATCGCACAGCTGTGAGCTTCCACTTGAGCAGCACGAAGGCGGCTATCCTCAGCACGATGAGGGTGACAGTGAGAGCCAAAACGTCCCACCAGAACATGTTCGGGGACATGGCCACCTCCTCCAGAAACTGGCGCGGATACCTGTACAAAAATACCGCCAATTCTGTCTTTGACTCAAAAAGTACATGTAGGAATTAGATTGGTTATTAAACCTATTAAATATATTGACAAGTTCTCATTAATTCCACATTTCACAAAGCTGTTTATCTATACTAATCTATACTATTTTTTAATAAACAATAATAATTATAAAATACACATAATATTTACAAACTAAACTAGACTAAAGATAAAAAATGTCATCTAGCGCACCAAGTTGAGGTAAGGCACCCAAGATGCTGGCAGCATTTCCCCTTTGGACAGCCAAGCTAATCCTTTGGGCGAAATAGCTACCAGCCCTTGGGTCGCCAGTGGCCTCTGTTAGGCGCGCTGACAGCCTTTTTAAAAATGTCTTTGCTTTAGGTCCCCATGGGCCCATGGTCTCTACTGCCACTGGCACAAAAATGTAGGTGTCTCCTAAACCCTGGTACCTCCTACGCTTTACTGCTTCTGCAGATACGACTGCGGCACCAGCACCGTTGGAAGTTGACGGGACATGGGACAGGGCTAAAGTGTCTACACACGTGGCATCCCACACCAGGCATTTTCCATGGCTCCACGGTATTAAAGACATACCATCAGGTCTCTTGCCATCCGTTCTAAATATTCTGTTTGGTTCTAAGACCGATGGCACATTAGCGGTGGCAAGACCCCTGCGGATGATGTCGTTGAGGCTTGCATGACGTGATAGTCGACCTGCACTCCTCTGGCATGAGAGACCATGGTGTCCCAACTCATCTACCATGGTGCCGCAGCAACAAAGATGAGGTTGGTTGGTTTGAACACCTAAACGAAGGCTGACAGACAAAGAAAAAGTACAGTTGTCCATAAGGGTACCCAAATTTGTTGATGGTAGAGCCTGTAGCCAATATCCAGATTCTCTCTCAAAAACAGCTAAAAGACGAGCTTTGTCGTTTTGATTGCCGCAAGCAGCAATTAAATTTTCTTGGATTTTCTTACATATTGGCTCGTCCCACTGTTTTTGAGACGAGATTGACACTGGAAGGGCAACTGGATCAAGGCATAAAAGCAACCAGGCATCTCTTGCCTCCGACAGGTGTGAGACCTCAATGGAACCCAATGTGGGGTTAATTATACTACCAAAGAGGTCCTTACAACCGTGGGCCGATGAAAGAAACGCAGGCAGAGATAATGTAGTCACTTTTCGGATACCTAAACCACCGTTACATACAGGAAGAGATGCTTGATCCCAAGCTCTTTCTGAAAAAGGACAGTTTAGTATATCGGTCAAAACGGTTTTAATGCAGTGGTCGACATTAGCGAGCAAATCTGGGAATTGCATGCATGTGAGCAACGCAATACATAGGTGAATTTAGGTACAAACAAACAGAACCTTATAATGAAGAGCGCCATATGGGAGTTAATTACTTTGAGTCGATCCGTGCATGAACGGAATTTATTCATTTGTTCTTCTATATAAACCGGGATTGATTCAGTTAGTAACGGAGAACCTTTAAACCTATTTAAAGCCTATGCTTATTCGTGGAGGATTGGGATTATTGTCTATTAAAGAGGGCTTTGGTTTTATGATGTGGAAATGTTATGACGGAATTTTATTTTAATTTATATCTTTATTTCATAATCTTTAAAAAGTAACGCTCCGGCTTGTTATTCCCGTTGCCGTTATGGGGAACTTTTGGGAAAAAAAATTCGCCTTCGTTAACACTGTTAACGAGTAGAACAAAACATTCCCAGTTGTTAACAGTGTTAACCACGGGGTATTATCCAGCGGGAAGTACCGGGAAGTACCGGGAAGCACCCCTTCTTAAATCCAAGCGGGTTCCCTTCGACATATAAGACCTACATACCATATTTCAAGTTTCTAGGTGCACAGTATAGTGCGTATTTCTCCAAGTTAACCATTTTTTTAATTTTACCGTGGGAATCAAATAAATTTCAATAGTAAAATGTACCCTAAATGTTAACCCAGTTACTCAGTCATCTCCACACAAAATTTCATCAAAATTAGATAGAAAGACGGACAGACACACAAACACTTAAAAAAAATGGTGTTTTGATATCTAAATCGATAATTATCTACATTAAACATCAGAACAGAACAGAACACCTGTCCATCGAAACTCAAAACAGTCTAGATGACTTTGAGTGTCGATTCAGTTTTGTCACCTGTAGTGGCAGTAGAGCGCCTGCTTGCAGTCCAGGATGGGCCTATCCAGGCCGTAGATGGCCCCGATGAAGCCCTCCAGCCCGTAGCGCAGGTAGGAGACGTAGGAGCCCCAGTAGAGGTAGGAGGGCAGGTCGCGCAGGGTGACGCCGAACCCGGCGAACATCATCATGGGCACCGACAGCGTTGGGCCCAGGAATGTGCCGTTCTAGGGAATGGATGAGATTCGTGATTACTAGCGAAGCTCACAGTATCCTTATAAGTTCATTCTGATATATAAGCAAATCATTCTGTGAAGTTTCCTCTCCGTTCATCGGTTTCAGATTAAAATAGTACCACATCCATCCATGCTCACTTTTGAGTCTATATAATAATGTTAGTAGAATTAGATTGCATATTAGTTTATTTGTTAGTAATTTTAAAACGTTCTTTGGTTATGACGTGTTGTCGTGTTCGTGAGTAAGAAAGACCTACAAGTAGCAACTAGAGTCCTATTTGACCCTGGCGCCTTCTTAATGCCCTCGTTACGACCTGCCAGGCTGAGGAATTCCTAAAATATACACTGAGTTGGTGAAAAGTGGGTACTTTCAGGAATACTTCTGATTCGAGGATAAGGCATGAGAATTTTTTATAGATACTTGCAGAAACTTTGCCTCTTTTAATTATGACTAAACTTACTTCTCAATCTACTCCAGAGACACAAATGAGGTCAAAGATGGAACAAGCTCACCTAAAAGAAGTCTATGTACTCATAACTTGAATAGGTTCGGGTTGTACGAACGTGGGAACACATAAGAAGGCAGAGAATTCCATTCCTAGGCTATGTGTACATGAGTGCATAGTAAAAGGCGTTGCAAAGCGCTTTGTTCGAAAGTGTAAACAGTCCGTCCGTTTTGCTGCTCGAGTTAAAGAATTAATTACAAATTTTGACCTCATTCAACGATGGAACCGTTCTAGTTCCCTCACATCTTGAATAGCATCTTTAAAATATTCTTATAGGACTATAGTTAGAGGTTTTCGATACTCACGACGACGTTGAAAGCGGCTCCGATCATGAGGCCGAAGCTCTGCGCCACCAGGACCGTGTACAGCGAGATGGCGAAGAACATCAGAAAGCGGACCAAGTCCAGCGGCTGCGAGGACATCGTGTACACGATCACGCTGAAGATCGCGCAAGACACTATCTGCAACACACATACAATCCAGGTGTACGTAGAAACAATAATCAGTTAAGCCTTTTTTATATAGTGGGGCAAACGAGCAGACGGGTCACCTGGTGGTAAGTGAATACCGTCGTCCATTGACACCTGTAACTCAAGAGTTACAAGTGCGTTGCCTTTGAGGTGGGAGTACGTTATCTTCTTGAAGGTTTAAAGGGCGTATCAGTTGTAGCTATAATTTGTTCCACAGATCGATTGTGCGAGGCAAAAAGTTTCGTGAAAATCTCACAGTGGTGGATTGCCAACTATCCAAGTGATGTGGATGATAGTGTTATCGCGTTGAACGTTAAGTCTTAGGGGAAGGCTTTCTTATTGTTCATCTACGTATTAAGGAACAAATTTTTCGGATGTCTTTTATTACTTGGAAATGGTCAATAAAAGAAGTCTGCTATTCAAGTGGCAAATTGGACTTTGGTTACCCATTTATGCACTCGCTCGCCGAACTATTAAAAACTACATGGTAGTGACTTTCTTTGGAGTTGGTCAGGTTTTGATGGTTTCCTAGCATTCAATCAAAATCTTGTTACTTATCTTAAGCTTATGTCAGACCAATATAGGTAGTTGTCATTCTTTTCCACTAGCTCTAGCTATGTCGCTCAAAGCCACATGTCCGGTTACATAATTAATGGACCATTTACACGAGGCCATTCCATGAGCCATTCAACTGAGCCAATCCAATAATCGCCTCGTGTAAATAGAGACAGTCCACTGCATTGGATTGTCCTCAAGCTTAATGTTCGCAGTTTGGATTGGCTCAGTGGAATGGCCTTGCGTAAATGGTCCATTACACGCAATAAATGTATCCAAGGTACGAAATTTATGTTTAAACTTACCGATATTGGCAAATCGACCAGCGTAATTGAAATATAGTAGGACCCCAGCGAGTACCATCTGTTGAAGTGTTCCTTGGACAGCACAGACATCTCTGAAGGAACTGGAAAAAGCAGTTTGTATACAAGATGCAGAACACTCACACTTCAAAACACTCGTTTATCTGATACATTGAACTTGAGCGATAGCCGAGTGCTGCTTTTATCTTGTCATGGAGTGTATTGTCGAGGTGATGTTTGTTTATATTTGCAGGAGTTAGATGTCTACTTTATCTACTAAGGGCTTCTTCAGAATGAGTATAAAAAACATGGTAAAAGTGGGCAGATGACTGATAAAAATTAGCGTGTTCATGCCAAAGATATTGGCTTATACACACAAACGTTGATTGACGCTGGATATTGACTGGATTGTTAGCTCAGTTGGTAGTGACCCTGCCTTCTGATCCAGAGGTAGTCTTAAGCATTCACAAGCGAACTCACAGGTGAGTATGGTGAGCATCATGGGCGACATCATGTGGTGCATCAGGATGGCGAACAGCAGGTTGTAGTTGTCGATCACGCGCGAGCCCTCGTTGCCGGCGTTGATGAAGAGGCTGCCCAGCATCAGCCCCACCACCACGTTCACTATCAGCCGCAGGTGCGTCATCGTCTGTAACGGGGAGGGGGAAATAGCAATCTACATATATACAATGCGTAGCAGAATAAGCGCAATTCCTCATACACCTAAATTTGTAAAAAAATAAAAAAATATATGATGCCTTTGTACTTTAGTTGTGTCATTGTGTCTAACTAATTTTCTTAAATA
Source organism: Ethmia dodecea (assembly GCA_963855545.1). Taxonomy (NCBI): domain Eukaryota; kingdom Metazoa; phylum Arthropoda; class Insecta; order Lepidoptera; family Depressariidae; genus Ethmia; species Ethmia dodecea. The sequence goes on from OY979443.1 coordinate 196,876, forward strand.
AAGAGCAATAATAGTACGATTTCCATAGGTAGTAAATTCAGCCATGCTAATTAATTTTTCGGAAAAAAATGACACATATTTAAAACAAGCAGCGCACCCGCAGTAGTTCCCGTTCCCGTGGGAATACGGGGATAAAATATAGCCTATAGCGAGCATATGTATGTAACACATACATATGGTCGCGCCTTTTTCCCCGAAGGGGTTCGTCAATCGGTTTTTACATGCTCGTCGGTTTCAGGTACTTTTTATTTGGCTTTACATCGCCGATCTGATCGATGTAAGTACAACTAGGTCGCCCTCTGCCGACTCGGCCACTCCCAATCCTCTGATATATTTGTCTCGTAAGACGCCATTATTGCCAGTATTCTTTTAATCAATTCTTACTTAATATGTACTAAATTGAGTATCATAATTTCGTATTTTTTTTAAATGATACAAATTTAGTCAAATGATACACTTACCGCATCACGCTTCGCTTTTAAAAAGCCTCGTTTGATCAGGACAGATCGCTGGTTTGACTGCGATGTTTCTTCGATGCCCCGATGGCTGTCTTGGTCCTTAAATGTGCTCAAGGGGTATTGCTTCCTCAGCATCTCCATACTGGGGATGGATGATTCTTCGAACCAGTCGAGGGCTCGGCCGTTTTCTGCCTTCGTGGTGAGGAGCTGAATCTTGTCTTCGCCGTACTCGCCGCAGGCCAGCTCGATCACTGAAATAGAACAGCTAGCTTGATTGGATGCGAAATGAGGGAAGTTGTTACAGTTACAATATTCTGTTATAGCTACTTCTTAAATAGCTTTGAGAAACCACTCAGTTCTTAGAAATTTATTGCAATGGCAAAGGCAAAAAACTTCACTTTACATATTCATTATCTTAATCTTAATCATGAGTGTCTTCTTTAAACTAAGTGCAATTTAATCATAAAGGCATCTCGCCAAAAATGCATAATAATATGATTATAATCAGATCTTTGACAATGGGAGATGCCACTAGCCACTTCTTGTTTTTGTGTTAGATAATCAAAAGGCTTATCAGACTCAACTTCTACAACACAACTCACTTCCGCGACGGAAATTTGCAGTTGAGATTTTGTAAACTATACTACAAACACAGTCACCTACACAGTAGGTACACTACACATGCTTACACAGACAGTATGTTTGTATTCTTGTTTTTAGCTCTGTTTTAATTTTTGGATTGGTTAAAAAGAGAAAAACGTACTACTTCGAAACAATATTTGTACCTATGTAGGTGTTTTATATGTTGTAGGCAAGCGCAATGAAGGGATTATAGGAAATTCCCACGGGAACGGGAATAAAATGGATCCGCGCGGGCAACGCCGCTGGGCATCTGCTAAAATACCTAAACTAAGTACATCTTGTAACCGTTTGTTGCTTAGAATATTCTGATTGATATAAAATTGTAACTGTCAAGACCTATAATTCAAGTCATCGTAGCGCGATACTTCTAACCGCTTACCATAGTCAGCAGGGTTGTGATAGATGGGGCACGGTATCCCAGCCTGCTCCAAGTATGGCACCAGGTTTCTGGTGACGCCCTGGTAGAGGCACTGGCCGGCAGCCAGCACGTACACCTGGTCGAAAAGCGCGAAGAGAGACGCCGAGGGCTGGTGCACTGTGCACACGATGGTCCGGCCCTGGTGAGCCAGGCTCTGGCACAGCTGGACTACTTGTGCACACGAGGAGCTGTCTAAGCCTCTACAAAAACGAAAGAAATGTGTAAAAAAAGAGAAGATTGCTAAAAAAAAATTAAAACGTTATAGTTTGTGCCCATCCCCCGGTTTAGTAATTGTGTTGTCACCACACCACCTATCACGTTAAGAGGTCCATAAGACTGTGAAAAGTGGGTATTTCCAGGAATGGAAACGACAACTGAATATGCAAACTGGCGGCTCGTTGAAGACAAGGCAGAGATACTGGAAGAAGTAAACGCACGTGGTAGGTTCGTCAAGGAACATAATGAGCGGGTTGTTGATGAGCTCGAGCGCAATGGAGAGCCGCTTCCGCTGCCCGCCGGACAGCTGCAAGGCGAGCGTGTTCATGTGCTCGTACAGGCCCAGGTTCGTTAAGATGTCCTCGATCTGGAACCACAGTTGCCATAGCTTTAAATGCTGAATCTCAAGTAGAACAAACTTTATTTGGATTTAAAAAAAGTCTGACGAGGTTGGGTTCCCTTGCAGATTTAGTATAATAAAATAGCATTAAATGTGCCATAAGTAAATGTACACTAATATTATAAAGAAGAAAGATTTTGTATGTTTGTAACGAATAAACTACAAAACTACTGGACCGATTTTAAAATTATTTCACCAATGGAGAGCTACAATATCCCTGTGTAACATAGACTATATTTTATTCCCCTATTCCCACGGGAACGGGAATTACGCGGAACAGCTAGTATAATATATATCGAAAGACTGAATCGGCATCTGATCTTTTTTTTTCCTTCATCATAATCGTCGTTATTATTCGCTGATATATTTCGGCTCATTGAAGAACATTAAGCCAAATCGAATAGTCCTAGACAGTCAACCCCTACTTATTTATTCCCTTTCCATTTAAAAATTATGTACGGCTAAAAGCTTTATTAATGGAAACCTTCAATGCATTAAAAACCTCAACGACGCATAATATTATTGAGTAGCGGGTCGCCTTTGTGAGCGTAGGCGAGTGCTCGATACAAACTATCATCCCTTATTTTAAAAATCCATTCTTAGTCCTCGCTCATCTACGCTATGCAATATGTACAACAGAATAAGTGCAATTTCGAAATTAGTTTGTTCAGGGTCGACTACGTTTTTAATATGTGTAAATTTTTTCCGAAAAAAGAATTAGCATGCAATTTAGGCCTAACTATGGAAACCGTACCATTATTGCTCTTTATTTACGAATGCATAATATTTTATTTTTGTGTATGAGGAATTGCGCTTATTCGGTGACGCGTTGTATAAGGAACTGCTTTTCAAAATTTCTTGCTTCTAAACCTCCGTTTATGAGGGCGTTGTCCGTCAGTGTTTACATACACATATGCTCACACCTTTTCCCCGACGGGGTAAGCAGACCGCCATCTACTACGTACCTGGCAGACTCCACATAAATTAATCGACTCTACACGTTCGTCGATTTCGTGTATCTGAGCTTTGCGAAATATATGATGATCTGCTATTTGTCACTCACCACTTCCCCCTTCTCGTAGCGGTCGAGGCTGGTGGGCAGCTTCAGGTCTGCGGCCAGCGCCATGTTCTCGCCCACCGTGAGCAGCCCCTGCAGCCGGTCGTCCTGCTGGATGTAGCAAGACATCCGCTTGAAGCGCTCTGGAAGGTAAAGCCGCCAATCAACTGATGTTTCGTCTATCTACAATTGGCTATTCGAGCCTACCTGACATTGGCGCTGTAAACAAAATTTTTCGACACTTATTTAGTCTCGTATTTGCATGAAAAAGAACGAGTCAAAACAGTAGACCAATTTTGTCACGACGCCCATGTTTTGCCCCATTAGGGGCATTGTGTTTCGGTTATTGAGCTATTTAGTTAGCACCACCAGTTGCCTAAACGATTTTACGGATTTTAAGTGCAAATTCGCCTCCGGAGTGTCATAGACCTGAGTGAAAAGGAACGGATGAAAGAAGGATTGTGAAAGGAAAGCGCGATCTGATCGGTATTGTAGGAAAATGATGATGGGTCCTTTAGAGAAATATGTGTTTCTGTGGTGCAATGCTGATGTTGATGCTTATTAAAGATAGGTAAGAGTTTAGAGAGATCTTTGTCCATTTGACATTGAGTTTGTAAATTATTTAATGGCTATTGTACACAACATTCATTTGATCTATTCTGTCTAAGTGAGAAAGATCTATGTGTGAAGTTTTCTTTAAGTTACACTGACTTGTGTGGCTTCCTGAAAAAATGTTACTAAAACCTGTGTCGACACCTATTGTGCCCTAAATGGATTTCTATTTGCGAAAACTTGTAATTGGCTCCTTGTTACTCATGTTTTATTCCCATTATGTTATTTTAGCTGTAAATTTTCCAAAAATGGAATAAATAAATGAATGAATAAATAAATTGGTAGCTCACTGAAGGTTAATATTAAACCAATTGGGAGTATCTCTGTCAAAGGATCAGCCAGATATCCAGAGGAAATTCTGCTAGTTTTTCTGAGCACTATCTTACATGGTTCGGATGCTATTTTCTAAAGTATTGTGGATAAATGTAAATACATAGATTACGATACATACATTACGGAGTACGATTTTGCAAAGCTGACTTGCAGTGGTCTATAATCGTCTTGAACCACCTTGTACGTGACAATGATATGCATCACAAAAATATACATGTAGTACAACAATAAAACTATAGAGATACAAAAAGTAGCTATTCATTTTATTGTGTTATATATAATAATGTTTTTGACATCATAAAATCTTATATAGCAATCATAGACGACGATATTAAAATCTTGCTATGTTTGAATAACTTTATTTGGCTTCCGTACCACAATAGTAAAAGCAATCTTTATGACCATAAATAATAATATATGATATTAAGTACTTAACATAAGTGAACACTAAGAAGCGGATTCTGGAAATTCCCTTGTCCAACGAGTCCGATCATCAGACTACTGGTAGGACAGGATTAAAAAAAGGAAAAAATAGCTTGCGTCAACCATTAGGTAGATTAGATACTTCCAAGAGTGGCAAGGCTGCGGCTTGGACTTTAGAGCCAAGTGTTATTAGTAATGCCGTGGTAAGAAACACACGCTGTGACCTCTTTGTGACTTCAATATATGAATTTAATTCTACTTTGAAAACGAACCTTGAACGAAACTAAAGACTCAGTGGACTGGATTCGACTAGGCGGCCTAAAAACATTTGGATATGAAAAAAGATTATATGCCATCACTAAGGCTTGTATTACAGCTCAAGCACGAAACTCAATTTAAGTACAGTCAGAAAGAGATGGCGCTATATATGTCTATGACGCTGTCCCCTTCTGTGCTCCAGAGTTCCATACTTGAGGATCGTTCTGTGATACGTCCCTAAGAAAAATATACGGAGCAATAAAGAATTTTCTTTATTGCTCCGTGGACAAAGATCACAATGCCTTTTACCGTAGTCAAATCACACATGTGCTTTTTATCGCCTTGGTATTTGACATTGGCGAAATCGCAATCTTTATTGCAAATGTTATCTGATATCCCAGAAGTCTTACAACGTTAATCATTTTTCCGTATGACAACCGATGATTTACGATAGCCAAGGACATATTATGTGCGAATTAAATATTATCTTTCATTGTAAAATGCTAATGACATATTTTGTAATGGAAGTTGTAGGTAATTACGACGATGCTGCAAGTATAATGCGATAAAAAACAGGTCTTTTATCCTCGAGGGGTTAGGCATATGTATACCATATTTGGATATACCCACATTTCACGAGATATTCTTTGGCCCCTAAACATCATAGGTGGTGTGCCGGACCGGCAGGCGTATTCACGGAGGCTCGATACCGTTTCCGTTCGATTCAGATCGAGTGAAAATTTTTCCGAATCCTTATGTCACATATGACATTAGTTTTCGACACCAACATCAGCCCATCTCGAAAGTGTTGGACAGATTTTCCCATTCCGAGTCGAATATCGAATATCGAAGCTCCCTGAATACGCATGCCGGTTGTGGGTTTCCTCACGATGTTTTCCTTCATCGTCGAGCTAGTGATGAATATGTAAGTACATGAGTTTTAAAAAACGGTGGAGTTAAAATGACGTTCAATAAGTGGACTTGTAAGTCCCTACTTTCAATAAAACATTTTGACTTTGACTTTCACTGAGGTAATCGCAGAAGGACAATGGCTCATGATCCAGCCGCCGCCATTGACTAGCACGGCGTTTTGATTGGGCTGAAGGTGTTAGGCAAAATACATAGGGATGATGACTCACTCATGATCCGGCCACGGCCGTTGATGAACACGGCGCCGCCGACGCCGGTTATGCGGTACCCGGACAGCACGTCCAGCAGAGTGGACTTGCCCGCGCCCGACGGGCCCATGATGGCCACCAGCTGGCGCGGGCGCAACCGCCCGTTCACCCCATGCAGGATCTGCTTGTACCCTGCAAGAGAAGAAAAGAGAAATGTATATAAATAAATATCTATTTGAAAAGGGCCCGACCGATTCGGTGTTTGACGTGACAAGTGACAACGTCTCATAAATCGATGAATGCCGGCTGCACGCACGAAAAAGCATGAGTCATTGTCGCGTTCCGCCTGAGCCGAGCAAGCGAGAGCGCGGAACAAGCGATAGAGAGGCACGATCTTCATCAATGTTTTCTTTTGACGTTCGCGTTATTACGTCAAATTTACACCAATTTGTTTTTGTAGTATTCATAATTGTCAGAATATGTTTTTTTAAATCCACCCATGCAAAAGTGGGTCGAATCGATGTTTGCTAGTAAAAATTATGACTGAATCAATCAATTTAAAAAAAGTGTAGTGCAACTAGTGCAAGGTTAGGGCTTTCTGGTGCGTCGAATTCGTTTTGCTTTGTAAGTACTTTTCAATGTAGGTACAGGCTCATATTGCGTATTTTATTCGCACTAAAGGTTAGGAATTAAACATGTGTTTGATAGTTATAGCTGTAAGAAACGGCGTCTTAATTAGTCTTGGGCATAGTAGTTCACCATTGAGAGCGCTCAATTTAGTTCACAGTCCGACTGCGAACTAGTTCTTTCATTTAGTTCGTTTTTTTTATTTTTTTTTATATGAAGATAGTTCAAGAAGGAAATGTTTTTTATATTATAATTGAGAAAAACTTTAACTATAGATGTAATAAGAAACTCGCGTAAGAGTGGCAGGACTAAAAAAAATGACGGTTAGCCATGCAGCGCCACTCAATAATAGAGCGGACGTCAGAAAAATACATATTTAAAAGAACTAAGAGGGAGACTGTGGACGAACTAGTTCGCATAGTTCACCTATAAGAGCACTCTTTCGAACTAGGTCGTTCGCGAACTACCCAAAACTAGTCATAATACACCACCCAGCTCATGTTGCAGTCATGGCCGGATCACGTGTTGATAATGCCTGCATGCATAATTACTAGCTGTTTGTTCTAATGCCTAGTCGAGCGGTAGATAATTTACACTTTTTACTGCCTAACGCTTACTAATGACACTATTGGATTGTCAAATCATCTTGTCGCCTGCATACGCCACGTTAGTAGAGACTGGATCAAGACATTTGATCCAACATTGATTACAGTCTTGGTGTCAGATCACCGTTATCTGGGAAATTTTTGTGTTTCTTTGAATGAATTCTAAAATTCGGCGTTTGCCTTTACCTGCAGGTGACCTTGCCTTAAGCAAAAATTAATTATTTATCTTTGATAGTTAGATGTTTATTTTGACCTTCGGTCACACAAACTATTTCACAGAACAAAGAACAATTCGAATGAAAAGAATAAAAATTTAACAATTGAAAATTTAAAACGTATTCCACCTATAAAAGTAAGTGGAATAAAATAATACTTCGGTAAAAACTCTAGCTAGAGGGCTTCCAAGTTATCTTTGTTTAAATAAGATATAGCATCAATATTATTATTATGTCTGATCAAGTTTTAGTAAAGAACTGTGGATCTAATATAATCGTATCTGATCCCGCCTATCATCACTTCGAGTTGATTACACAAACAACTCAGAACTAACTAAATGTTCCAATAAAATGTATTCCACTAAGTACATCATTTTTTTCTTCACAGATAACCACAATTGTTATTAAGACTTCGAAGATAGCCTAGCAATAAATTCGCATAGGGGTTTTGAAAAGCCGGCCAAGTGCGAATCAGACTTGCACACAAAGGGTTCAGTACCATCAGTATCAGGACTAGAGGATTCGATCCCGGGATCCCGGTCATATTTTAGTCCCGAAAATTTCGGGATCAAATTTAATTAATCCCGGGATTTTCTGAGATTGATACATTTACATTACAGTACCTATAAACATTGATCTCTTTAGCATATTTTTTATAGTTTATCTAAAAGTCTAAAGCAGTAGATTTTTTGAAGTTTATTTTTAGTTTCATAAATTATTTACAGAACAAACTTGGCTCAGTTTGTTTATTTTATAAGAAAAAAGTAAGGTACCTGCGGTAAATAAGGCCCGAGGGGTAAAAAGGCCCGCTTTTCATAATTCGCGCCAAATTTATTATTGTCACTGTTTCGGCTCACGCACACAAGCAACAAGTCACAACTTGCACGATTTGGCAACTTCGCGCCGGTTCGTGTGTTCCGTCTAACCAGTAATCGGCCATTTTTCGTCGGAGAGTTGTTTGTGTGTCAAATTATAAAAATCGCTGTTAAGAAATCGTAAGTTTTGATGCTTATTTACTATTTTAGTATTAAGGAAATAACTTAGATGAATATATACATATCCTAGTCTGTGATTACAAATAAATCATGCTAACAAGTAGTGTGTTTAATCGATTATTTAGACTTTTTTGCAACTATGTCGTAGGGCTAATAAGGCCCCCAAAAATTTGACATGGGCCTTATTATACGCTTTACATAATTCGGTGTCTTAATGCATTCTGTTTGTTACAAATTAAGCCCAAACTTTAACTTAAAACTAGCAAGCGGCTATGGCGGCTGTCCAGCATGGTCAGCTATCTCAACCGACTGCCACGGAATCCCACGTCATACGTTAAGGAATCATTTGAAAACGGGAATTTATTGAAACGTCGTAAAGAGAAGTTCTATCATGAACAAAGAACAGGAACAAGATTTGGTCCAGAGAATTATAAGGTTCGCTAACCTCGGTATGCCTCTAACCCCACGGCTCATTCAGTGACAAGCATTTTGTTTTATCCAATGTTTAATAAGGCCCGGTGTCCTATTTTTGGTAAAATTATAAAGAATTATGTTTTTTTTGTTGTAAGTATTTGATTATTTAGTATTAAATCTTTATATTGAACTTGTCATACGACAAAAATAAGACATAAAACTTGAAGGCCTTATTATACTACCGCATTAAAATAAGGCCCACAGGAAGTGTTTTAAAAAACATCCAATAGTTTTAAAAATTGAAACAGTTTTAACTGGCTAGTTAATTTGATGGAAATTTCAATAAAAGCTTATTCACATTAGACTTGATTTATAATAGTAAAACAAATACCGCTGGATTTATGGCATTCTCAAGTTAAGCGGGCCTTATTGCCGCAGGTACCTTATAATTTTGTTTAACCGCCTTTTTAAAGATTTAAAACTTAAATATTCTATGTCCTCACAAGGCTTTCTTATTGACAGAGGCGAAAAGCGGCAATTTCGTTTAGGCCGAACGTTGACGCTTTCCGCCCGGAGATATGAAAAATTTATTTTGATATGTTTTACTGTCTTTTTATTACCACTTTCCATTACCAATACAATCCCGGGATTAACTTTAGATAATCCCGAAATCCCGGGATTAGAAAAATCGACCGGGATCGAATCCTCTAAATCAGGACCCATCCACATCATACCCCTTTAATTTGTAAAAATGTAATTTTTTGTTTATACAAAGAAGGACTATAAAAATACTCACTATGTGAACATTTGAAGCGTCTACCTATTAAAATTGCCATTTGCCGTTATTAAAATTATGATGATGATTATACGTTTCTTGAACGGTTTAATTTTTAATTTTATTTAGTTTAATTTTTGTTCTTATATCTAGCGGCAATATAAATACACATTATGTTAACATTTCAACAGTCTACTCATAACGGTTCATGATTGACAGACAGATGGATGGAGGCCTAGTAATAGGTCAGGTAGAACCTTAAACATTGGCCGTAGATCCATAATCTGTCCACGGCATGATCCAAAACTCCTCTGGATCTTAAGACTGTCGTAGGAGTCCATTTCCAGTAGCTGACCCATTTGGAAGAGGCCGCTTACTCGGCGATAACCCTAGCACGTCACTCGCCCCGAGGCCACACTATCGGCATAATGTGAAATGATCTTGAAAGCCTAGTCTTAATAAGTGTAAGAGGTCCGTAAGCTAATGGCTTAGTAATTGTCCCGAACTTACTAAGTCTAAGCAGTTTTACAATCCGTCTTATATTTTAAACTACAATAATAGGTAGCCGAAAGAATAGGTAGCCTTACACTTATTAGACACTGGACAGGATTTCCAGTGTCTTATAAGTGTAAGGCCATCAACTCTGCTAGCAACGGTGGATAGAAGGCTAAGGATCGTGTAATAAAAAAAGAGTAGGTAACGTCAAGTCCGACTCCCACTTGGCTGGTTTTCATTATATCTGCTTCTGAGTAACGTGAACAATAAGAGCGTATTGTAAGCGTCACTGCTATTTAGTATTATCATTACCTATTATTGCGAGTATGTATCTAGTATTAAGGTACCTAAGCGTCACCGTTATTTTGTATCTATCTGTTATTATATATGTAACTAGTATTAGTATCGAGCAAGAAGATTATATAATAAGGAATAAGGTAGAAACTCCTTGGTATCGAGTATAGATTGTTTTGTTATGTTGGCATGTTTTGGTTATGTTGGGAATACCGATTAATTTTTCATAATAAAAATGGACGTTTATTTTTACTGAGATTTGATTTAATTCATTATCTCAGAAGTGGGATCTATAAAATAAGCCCACGATTTTTGTTTAAAGTGCTATTCTTGGAAGCTATTTGAAACATAGTAAGTTTTTGCTGTTTAAGATGAGTTCACGAAAAACCAATGAACTGGTCACGGACGGAGAACGTCAACGAAGTGTTTACACTTCAGTGGGTACCTATTATTTTCCGGGATCGGCAAAACGCCGTAGTCGAAAACGAACCAGGAGTCCACCTAATGATGAATCGTGGCACCAACGGCGTAGTCAGAAGCGGCGGTTACGGTCAAAGCCAAGGAGTCCGAAGGTACTTACAAGAACTATAGATGGCGGACGGCGGAGCCGATCTCACGAGCGGGACCATTCGAGACGGAGGACCCGAAGGCTAAGCCGTCGGCGAATGCATGAAAATCGGCGAAGCCGAAGCTACGGTCGTCGCATGAGTCGGCAGCGGCAGAGTAGGCGCAGTCGCAGCTTGGTGCGTGGCGGTGATGATTCGCGAGGGACTTCATCACAACGCCGCAACTCCCGCGACGGTGGACGGCGGTCGAGGAGGCGAAGTCGCAGCATACGACATGGTGGATCTGAACTAAGGGGAACTTCGTCACAACGGCGCCGTGACAGCTGCAACCGTGAGGCTAATTCCGGTTTTCTTAATTTAGATACGCAAGTATTTTTAAAACAATTAGTTAAGTCTTTAACTGGTAATAGGCCCGAAGGAAATAAATTTCCAATGCTAGGTAACGTGGTACCAGAATTTGATCCCATGGTAAAGGGGCAGACAATACACATGTGGTTAAACAAAGTGGACGAATGCGCTAAATTATATCATTGGGGTGATGATCAAATTATTCACTACGCATTGCCCAAGCTAGTAGGAGTAGCCAAGACATGGTACCAGGCTTTGCCAACGATGTCATTTACATGGTTGGAGTGGAAGGTAAAGCTTGTCGAATCTTTCCCTAGCAGCGACGACTATGCCGAACTATTAACACAAATGTTGTCGAAACGTGTGAATTACAATGAATCTTTAGAATTATATTTTTACGAAAAACTGAATTTGTTAAATCGCTGTGGAATATCAGGTAAGCGTGCAGTTGACTGTCTCTTATACGGAGTCGAAGATCGCTCTCTGAGATTAGGTGCGAAAGCTGTAAAATGTCAAGAGCCTGAGCAAGTTTTGCAGTATTTTCAGTCAATAAAACAACAACCACGAGATATAGATAGGGAAAAGTTAGGTCAGGATAACAAAAGAGTTGCGCAAGACAGTCAATACATTGGTTCTAAACAAAATGGAGCAGGTGATGTGCGAACGAATAAGACACAGTCAACTCACCTACCGACGTGTTATAACTGTAATGAGACAGGGCATTACAGTTTTAAATGTACAAAACGAATATTAAAATGTACCATTTGCAACAGATTAGGACATTTAACTGTCAATTGCCCTAAACTTCTGTCTAGCTCGACTACTAGCGTTGATAAGGGTGCAGAAAAGAATGTTACCCAGGTTGATGTTGAAAATTCGAATTAAAATGAATATTTGAGGCCTGTAACGATAAATGGGGTTTCGGCTAATAGTTCCCTTGACCTGTGCACTGTGCAGTCAATTGCACCTTGATAAAACTCAGTTTGTCTCGTCAGTTAGGCATTAGTTATATGACAAATGAATTACCAGTTATGTGTGGAATATGTAGTAGTCTTGTTATGCCAATATGATTTACAGACTTGCATATTTATATACAAGACATCAATGAGATTGTTATTGCGTATATAGTTAATGGCAGAGCCATGAAGTATTCAGTCCAAACGATAGACTTTTAATGGAGGATACGCATTTGAAAAAAAAAAGGGTAATAAAAATTATGTGAATATTGTGGCTCTTAACAAAATACATTCATGGTTAACCTTTAGTGGACCATGTAGTGATGACAGTGAGGAAGAAACAGTAATTGATTAAATTATTTATTACACGGCAAGTAAGTTCAGTTTCGAATGAAATATTAATATGTGTGATATTGAGTACGTACTTTATCTACTAATAGTGTACAGATGTATTAAGGTATGGTTAGCGAAAATACAATAAGACATGGGCTATGAGTGGTCAGTGCAGAAAGCGAAAGATGTCGGATAGATATCGCACAGATGACCACAGATCATAGCAGACCATGGATGTTGTGTAATGTGAGCAATATTTTTACGAGCGGTCAGTGCAGACTAAGAATGATCGCACAGATGACCGTAGATCGTGTTAAGTATTGCAAGATTTATGATTGTGACTATGAATTGAATTGTACACCTACGATCAAAGTTATTGGGATTTTGATTATTATTATTACTTATAGAGAGATAGAGAGAATTTATATTATTTCACTTATAATTACATATAATTATTACGTTTGTTTGATGTGATTACATACATTTATTTTGGTTCTTCTATTGTTAAGTTCTTGTATTAACAGTTACATAGTTTAATAGGTATTCACTTTCTTTTAACATTGTAAATTAGAAATTGAAAGATGCGTGCAGGTGTTAAAATGTATTACCTACTTATTATGTCGTTAGTAGTGTTATGACGGGCATGTTGGCTCAGTTGATAGTGACCATATGCTTCCTAAATCGGAGGTTACGGGTTCGATCCTCGCTTGAGGCCAACATTTGTGGGCATGAACATAATGTCTGTTGGCTTCGTGTCTACGTACTTAATATTTGTATAAGTATGTTTATCAGTTGTTTAGTACCCATAGCTCTGCCTAGTTTGGGATTGAATAACTGTGTGAATTGTGTCCCATAGTTTATGTACATATTATTATTTTAACAATCATCAGTGTGTGGACACACATTGTAAAAGGATGGCCGAGCTGTAAGCGTCACTGCTATTTAGTATTATCATTACCTATTATTGCGAGTATGTATCTAGTATTAAGGTACCTAAGCGTCACCGTTATTTTGTATCTATCTGTTATTATATATGTAACTAGTATTAGTATCGAGCAAGAAGATTATATAATAAGGAATAAGGTAGAAACTCCTTGGTATCGAGTATAGATTGTTTTGTTATGTTGGCATGTTTTGGTTATGTTGGGAATACCGATTAATTTTTCATAATAAAAATGGACGTTTATTTTTACTGAGATTAATTCATTAGTATTGTAAGCTAAAAGTACGCTTGACGAATATGGCCAAAACACTGTAAATAATACTTACTGTAATTATGTACTTGATAAAGTTTTGTGAACAGTAGGTGGTAGGTACGTTCATCCCGAATAAGGTAAAGACTCAGTATTTTTTTCCCAGAAAAAAACCCAACGCTTTACCGTGGGAATACGGGAATAAAATACAGCCTATGTAACTCAGGAATCTTCTAGCTTTTGATTGTTGAAAGAATTTTTAAAATCGGTCATGTAGTTTTTGAGTATATTCGTAACAAAGATAGAAACATACAGTTCTTTCCTCTTTATAATATTAGTATAAGTAAGTATATAGGTAAATCCATAACAAAAACTTCTGTGTAACTTGGACCGGGGCATAAGAGCGCGGACTTGGTATTTAATTAGATAAATTATAATTAAGATTTTGATCTGCAAGAAATTGTCCCTAAACGTCCCCATTTGAGAAATTGTCCCCATTTACTGCAGATAAATCTATTAGGGAAATAAAAGATTTACAAATGTCCAGCCATTATCGACAATTGGGTAGTTGACAGCATCGAAATTAAATTGCGAGTAGTCATACATTAAAAAGATTATCCCAAAAAACCTCAAAATATGTATTTCGATTTTCAATTTACAATTAAAGTAAATTTAAAAATAATAAACAATCAAAAAAAGTGCTGCAATTGAGTACTACAAACTATGACGTCACGGTTTGCTATTTCAGTACATTTTCCATAGTAAAATTTCGTTTTGACAGATCGTAAAAAGTGACTGATTTGACTAGGTAGGACACAACCCTATTACTTACGCACCCTTGTTCCACTTATGTATAATTTCTTAGTTCTTTAATTACTTATGCGCTGACACACGAGACACCTTTATTTATTTATTTATTATGCCATGAATGACATGTCAGAAATAGTAAGTGTTAGTGTTACAATAGTTTCAATGTAATTCTACCCTAAAGGTGGTTTATGTGTCCAGTGACAGCAACCGAACACATTCGCTGGTTGCTACTTCTGGACACTGTCAACAGTAGGACACTGGCACTGTTCGATTCTTGCTGCTGTGCAAATCTCACAATTCTATTGCTTATTAATGTTGCTGTGTCTTCAACTGATAACGTTTATTTTATAGTTGCTTGCACCGAAAACTGATTAGCAATCCGTGTGTGTCAAGTGACAGCAACTAGACACAGCAGTGTCAACGCTGCGACAATGGTTGATTTCATATTTAGTGTATGAAAATAAAATATTCACTTGTAGCTCGTATCCATTGGTACATGCCGTTTTCAGGATTCGAACTCGAGCTATGTGGGCTCTTTAACTACAGGGCTATCACAGCTAAGGTAAATTTTATACAATTCTATATCTATACTTCACTACATAGTATAAAACAAAGTCGCTTTCTATGTCCCTATGTAATATGTATGCTTAGATCTTTAAAACTACGCAACGGATTTTGATGCGGTTTTTTTAAAATAGATAGAGTGATTCAAGAGGAAGGTTTTAGTGTTAGCATTGCATCCGTGCGAAGCCGGGGCGGGTCGCTAGTAATATTATAAGTAGGATAGATTAGTATTTTTGTATGTTTGTTACAAATAAACTCAAAAACTACTGGACCGATATTAAAAATTCTTTCACCAGTGAAAAACTTGAAGATCCCTGAGTAACATAGGCTATATTTCATTCCCGTATTCCCACTGGAACGGGAATTACACGGGTGAAACCGCTGGTCTTTAATAAGTCCGTAACGGGGCCGTCTGTTTGTGCATCACGTAATAATAACAAAACATAATCATAAAAACCACAGACAAGGGCAAAGTGTCTAACAAATTATACATAAATAACAAAAGAATTATATTTAAAGACACAATTGTTATGTCTGACACCAAAACATAACATTGCAGAAGTAGGTAGGTATCCATCTACTTTAGTTTGTCTCGGTAAATTTGCATTATTTTTATCGTAAGTAAAATGCGTATACATTACATTTATAAATACGTAGTTACACATCCTATAATATTGTTACTACCTAGAAACTAAACCACAAAAACAAGTCATCGAAATTATTTGTAACGTAGGCACTAAGTACTTATATCTATTTCTAGGCATCGCATAAATCAGGGATACGCAGCGGATAGCAAAAACTTCACGTCGAATATTGCGAGTATTGTATCTATCTATCTATATAGGTACGAGTACCTATATAAAATGATAAACTGACTGACTGATTGGTGATGTATCAACGCACAGCCTAAACCACTGGGTCTAGAGACTTGTCATTTCGCATGTTAGATAGCTTACAAAGTGTAGCCACTAAGAAAGGATTTTGCAAAATTCAACCCCAAAGGGGGTGAAATAAACGTGCGCTCTTGAAACACTTTGTGTATTGTACATGAAGAATTATTGTATGTTACTTTTCCACAAGCGAAACGAGACGAAAATTGAAATTTGGATTGCAAAATTTCAGTTCTCTCCAAGCGCATATTCAGTGGAAATGGTTTGGCTTGGCGAGATCATGCGAGACGAGTACCTACCGTATTTCTTTGTGTAATATTAAACCTTATTGCTGCATTAATGGAGTATTTACTAAACTCGGTATATAAAATATTATTTTCGCTCTCTATACTATGGAGTATTTACTAAACTCTACAGTTAAAATATTATTTTAGCTCTCTATTATACCCTATCACGCAGCGCCCAACGGGTTCCCGCTAGAAAGAAAGAAAGAAAGAAAAAAAAGTAAGAAAGAAATTGTGCACCTATTAAAATTACATTAGAGAACTATCTCACATAAATCTTATCTGGCTTATAGTAAAATATTTTTTATAACTGGTCCTGTATTTCCAGAACTTACCACCAAAATATCAATACTTAAATAAATTGTGGGACACAATTCACAAACGGTTATTCAGTCCCAAATTAGGCAGAGCCTGTACTATGGGTACTATACATAATACAACAGATAAACAGACTTAAAAAAATATTAAACACCCAGACACGAAGTCAACAGACATGTTCATGCACACAAATATTGGCCTCGAGTGGGGATCGAACCCGCTACCTCCGACTCAGAAGGTAGGGTCACTACCAACTGAGCCAACAGGCTCATCAATGCTAGTTTTGCTTGAATGGAGAAATCCATTACATACCTAGCATGATACCTCTTTGTGCCACAGTCGAGTAGGTTTCAACTACAAAGCATTAAAAAAAATCAAAATCAAAAATCGTTTATTTTCTATTGGTATTAAAATATACACTTAGAAACGTCAATATTTTATAATAACAAGGCACTCTAAACTCGTCCATGAAGATTGGTTAAATGCAAACAGCAGCCCATCTCCACCGACGAGTTGCTGGTTCCGAATGCAGTACCCCGAGAAGAGCCAGCAAGAAACTCAAGGGCAGCTCTTTTTAATCTCATGTCTTACTAATAAATATCGTTTACAATAATAATTATAATTAATAGCCTTACATAGCGTCGAGTCGGTTAATCCCATGCATGTTGGTCTACTAAGTAGTCTGTAATTTTATAATAGCCTTTTTTATGTAATTTTTGCTTAACTATTATTTTAAATTTGTCAAGAGGCAAATTTTGTAATTAAAGGATTTGGTAACTTTAGATAATCGACTAACATTATGTTTCCAAACTTCGGAACCTCCGCAATTTTGCTTCGCTTGCACTTGACAGCTTTTCTATCAATTTCTATTTCTATTCTAAAATATTGTAATTCGTAATGAATTGGCTTGACCCACTTAGTGTGCGCTACGATAATGGATTGCGAAACTTGGTTGTGACACAAACGGACAATAGCTATCTAATCAAGTTTTTATTATTAAAACAACATAAACCACTTGACTGCGTGTATAGAGTAGGTACTGATAAATAAAATAAATAAATAATCTCACGCCTTTTATCCCCGACGGGATAGGCAGAGGTATTTCATCTCTATATATTTACCCACTTTTGACGAGATATTCTTTGGACCCCTAAACTGTATGGTACTGAAAAGCTTTAAAATACCGAATAATAAAAGACTTCTTTAAAAGTAAAGTTATATGTTTATCCGACTGCGCGAAAAGACAGGGTTATGTTTTGACAGGCCTGTTGGCTCAGTTGGTAGTGACCCTGCCTTCTGAGTTGGAGGTCGCGGGTTCGATCACCGCTCGGCGCCAACATTTGTGTGCAATTGTGCATGAACATGTCTGTTGGCTTCGTGTCTAGTCGTTTAATATTTATTTAAGTATGTTTATCAGTTGTTTAGTACCCATGGAATAGGCTCTCCCTAATTTGGGACTGAACAACCGTATGCGAATTGTGTCCCACAATTTAATATTATTATTATGTTTTAAACTCGTTTCTATGTATGTCCTATGTGGTATTCTTTATACCCTCATAACGTACATAGGACTGGATGGATTTTAATAAATAAAGGTGTCTATTTATACGTCTGAGCCGTGCGAAAGATATAGTTACCTATAGGCTAAAAGGAAATGATGGCAGAAACAAAAAAAAACAGCCAACTGCGAGTCGGACTCGAGCACGAAGGGTTCCGGCAAAAATATCATGTTTTTTGTATAGGAGCCCCCTTAAATATGAATTTTATTCAGTTTTTTTAGTATTTGTTGTTATACCGGTAACAGAAAAACATCATCTGTAAAAATTTCAACTGTCTAACTCTCACGGTTCTTGAGATAGAGGCTAGTGTCAGACGGGCAGCGGAGCTTTACAAGCCGAACGCTTAGGCCGATCGTGCCTCTCTATCGCTTGTTCCGCGGTCTCGCTTGCACGCGTGGCTCAGGCGGAACGTGACACTCTCGTGCGATTTGTAATTATAACACATCATCATCATCATTTGAGCTAACTGCTGTCCACTGCTGGACAAAAGCCTGTCCCAAGAAGCGCCAACCATTCCGGTCTTGGGCAGCCCGCATCCATCCACTGCCAGCCACCTTCTTTAGGTCATCGATCCATCGTGCCGCAGGGCGCCCTACACTTCGTTTAATACGTGATCACAAAAAACCTTTAAAATTTTAAGGTTTCTAGTTAATAATTTCCGAAAAAAAGTTTCGTTGGACAATGAACTTTAATTTTCATTAAACTAGCATCGCGGCGAAAAAAATAATAATAAATAAAAATAAAAAATAGCTACCTGACCGGTAAATTACAATTGACATTATTTTGATGTTTGTTGGACTAATTCACAATAACATGGAAATTGGGCTAAAAAGTTAGAAATAGTCTTATTTCAATATGATTTAATGCGGATCCATTGAAGTTTAATTATTTTTGTGCAAGTTAAATAGATCGAAAAGATTTTTTAAAATATTTTTCTGATAATCACTAGATTATCCTGGCATGTACCAATGAGTTTTTCAAAACTTACGTACATATTTATCACTAGCTCGACGGTGATGGAAAACATCGTGAGGAAACCCGCAGGCCTCAGAATTAATTCTGAGACATGTGTAAACAGACCCGATCCGGCGATGGGCTTACCACCTATCACGTTTAGGGGTCCAATATATCTCGTGAAATGTGGGTATATCCAGTATTGGAATACCTCTGCCTACCCCCTCGGGGATAAAAAAGGCGTGAGATTATATTATTATATTATATAATCACTAGATTTCTTTCTATTTTTCACGCTGGTGTACAATGTGCAGGCCCAAAATGGATCATCTCCTTTGCCGTACTGCTTTACTGCTTTAGCTTTTTTATTTACTGTGAAGTGTGACGTTATTCTCCTATAACGAGTAAATAATTGTACGACCATTGTCACTGACAAGTCTATAAACCTTTGTTCTAACGTGTAACAACTCCAATGTTATGCCATACAATCTTTTATTATCAATAATAACTGCGATGAACAAATTACCATAACACGATCTCTGGACTTTGACTCGTAAACACACAGCTGGTGTGTGCGAAAGCGAAACAATGCCTTCCGCAAACGAGCGCCTTTGTTGAGAAGTTATTGTACCGCAGAACACTGATTCATACTAATATTATAAATAGGAAAGATTTGTTTTTTTGTATCTTTGTTATGAAGATAGGTACTCAAAAACTACTGGACCAATTTAAAAAAAAAAATCTCCGCTAGAAAGCAAGAATATCCCTGAGTAACATAGGCTATATTTTATCCCCGTGTTCCCACGGGAACGAGAGTAAGCGGGTGAAACTGTTTTGGGGATTTTTCTCTAGTGAGTTGTCTCACTTGATGTTTTTCAAATTCGTATTTTTATTATAAAAACTTGACATACGCGTACATGATATTTGAATAATAATTTTACTACTAATTGTTTACAAGACTGTCTTAAAAATGTAACACATCACGTAATGAATGGACGTCCCCTAACTTGTGCTGTATATTGTGTACAGTCAAGAGCAAGTCAAGCTTGACACTACCAGTTTAAGCTGAGCTCTGATTTGTACTGCGCGCCATAGACTACAGGGCCGGGCCAAGCTTAGCGTGCTCTTGACTGTACCTTGACCTTAGCGTAAGGAATAACCTCTATAAATATTCAAAATATTGTTCATAACAAACTACTATTATAGGTACCTCGCCTAAGATCATTAAGTAATTACAAAAATGGCCAAGTTCGAGTCAGACTCGCACACGATGGGTTCCGTACCACCGTCCACTACATATTTAAAAAAATAAACATCCTTTTATGGGATCCCTCCTTAATTTTCAACTTAATTATTTGTTTTTGTAGCGAGTATAAGTACTCTTGTCAACATTTCAAGCGTCTATCTATTGCCATTACTAAAACAAAAAAAAACACGATCTATGTATTTTAGAATTAATTTCATTTTTCAATCGACTACAAAGGTGGTGGTTCTCAATTTGACTGTATGTTTTGTTTTATGTTTGCTACCTCAGAACTTTCGACTGGGTGAACCGATGTTAATAAAAAAATATATATTTAATTTATATGGGTTTCTTTTGGATGCCATTGTCAGAACTGGAACTGGACCAAATAGGATCACACTGGAGCCACCAGCTTTCAAATAAAAACATACAGTCGAATCGATAACTTCCTCTTTTTTTGAAGTCGGTTGTAAAATATTACCGCTTCTCTGCTTCTGTGGTGAAGGAATTATTATTTCGTTGCCAGCTTTGTTCTCATCTCCGTCACGGCTTTGCGGTGCATTTTAAAACGTATTCAAATCGACATAATTACTGCATTACACGGCGAGCTCGTGAATTGAATGACAATGTCGTGAATAGCAATAAGCAATGCAGTAAGGAGTGGAAAACATCCAAAATACTAATTGTATGATTTAATTACAAATGTATAGTTTCAGATTTTTTCCTGTACTCGTAGTATAAGACGATATTACTAGCCATATTTCATAGTTCTAGGTCAAGGTAAACTACCCTATCAATTGAGATTCCCTTAAGAGGTAGAAGTTTGATTTTTTTACAGCTTCAAGGGACTGTAGACCTGAGAATATGGTTTTAATTTCAACTCGATACCTCCACGCGTTCTAGGGGATAAAGGGTCAAGACAGACAGACAGACAGACAGACAGACAGACGGACAACAAATTGATCCTATAATATAATCTCACGCCTTTTATCCCCGAGGGGGTAGGCAAAGGTATTCCATTACTGGATATACCCACATTTCACGAGATATTCTTTGGACCCCTAAACGTGATAGGTGGTGAGCCCATCGCCGGACCAGGTCTATTTACACATGTCTCAGAATTAATTCTGAGACCTGCGGGTTTCCTCACGATGTTTTGCGTAGTACGTAAGTTTTTGAAAAACTCATTGGTACATGCCAGGATTCGAACCCGAGCCTCACTGATTTTCGGCCGGCTCTTTAACCGTCCGGGCTATCACTGCTCTTATCTGATCCTATAAGGGTTCCGTTTTTGTTTTTAAAAAACACTCATTATAATATCTTGCCCTCACTAGGTATCCTGAAATATTGAATTCCTTTGTTACCAAGATAGAAATGCGTGGGATATATTGTATATTAGTTACGCCCCGTGGTTTTATTCCATCAGGCAATCATTGTAAAAATCCTATTTAGACCAGTTTTCTGTCTCTGATCAACATATTAATTTAAGTCGCTCATAAATTTTGTCAGTAGCCAGGGCCGCCCCTGGGCTTTGACCTAAGGGTCCAAAATCCTACTTCCTGAGTAGCTATAGGTACCTACATTATTTTATTTTAGTTGTAACCAACTTTAAATCGTTATAGATCCTAAATGGTCATTTGTAACAAAAAATGGTAAAGAAACCTAAAGATGGTTTTCAAATAACCATTGTACTTTAGTTAATGTTGGTATCCATATTGTGTTGTTTTTGGTGTACAATAAAGAGTTATTGTATTGTATTGTATTGTATCAACTCCACACTTATCATAGTTCGTCGACTTTCATATTTTTTCCTTTTTTAAACCGGCTTCAAAAAAGGATCAGGTTTCTCAGTTCGATAGTTTATGAACCGATTTTGATGGTTCTTCTTTTGATGGAAAGGAGATAGTCCAATGGTTATACCATAATGAGGAAACCAGGATCTGATGATAGCATCCTAGAGAAATCGAGGGGAACATTCAAAAATCGTAGTGGTGACTACTGCTTTTTTTTTTCTAAGTTCCAGATTAAAGTCGAAATTGTTTGTTAAAAATTATTTACAATATAGCATCTGGTTGTATATTGAAATTTGATTATTGTATTTAGTGACACTCGCAAATTGACGTAAGACGTAGACGAATCGATTGACGTAAGAATCAACAAAATCGACTCACGCCTCTGTCTCTACAAAAGAACATACGTACATAGAGTGATAAACATAAACACAAAAAAAAACAAAAATACCCTCCGCATTCGGTTATAAAATCAATCTGTTCAATCAATTCGTACGGAAGCCTCAATTTTTATTGTAGTACGACAGGAACCCTACGTTTGAGAGTCTGAATTTCATTTGGCCTATATTTAGGGTTCCGTACCCAAAGGGTAAAACGGGACACTATTACTAAGACTCTGCTGCCCGTCTCACGTCTTTCACCAGGCTGCATCTCATGAACCGTGATAGTTAGACAGTTGAAATATTCACAGATGATGTATTTCTGTTGCCGCTATAACAGCGAATACTGAAACACAGAATAAACTTAATATTTAAGGGGGCTCCCATACAACAAACGTGTTTAATTTTGCAGTTTTTACGTGGTACGGAACCCTTCGTGCGCGAGTCCGACTCGCACTTGCCCGGTTCTTATTTATTAAGTGCCTCTGCCGCCGGCCCTGGCCGCTGCCGTTTCGCGGACGCCCGTAGTGACCCAGTTCTCGTCAGCTGTGCGCCTGCGCCGGTCGACGACCCGCTGATAAAGTTCGCCGAATCCGCGCGCTCTTTGTTTACTCTTTCTTACACCCTTTGTCCCACAATTTGAATACTCATCCGCTGAACAATAGCAGATTTTTTTTTTTTGGCGCGCATCAGCTATTTATAGCTCCTAATAGACGATTTAAACACTATCTGTGTAGTGTTTCACTAGGATAATGCGGAAAGGACTAGTACTAGACATACTCCAGCTAAAAAAATACAAATAAAGATTGGATTTTTTTATGCCAAATATAATTTCTTGATTTACTTCTATTTTCGAAGACTGAACTCATTTTCGGATCAATTTTTTTGATTCGGTGTAAGTTTCAAAGTATTTTTAATCGGAGTGGCGTGGAGTTGCAATAACTTTTAATAAGACTTTGAGTAAAATCATTTTTATTTGACTTTACATTTACTACCGTTTAGTATGGAGGTGTGGAGATTTTTAAACGTCGAACTCGGAAAAACATAGAAAATCAAAAGCAAATTTATGTAACACTGAATAGGTACATTTTATTAAATCAGGTAGGTAGGATTATAGAGAAGTAGTCAAAATGCGAAATGGGCTATTTGAGAAGTAGACCTGTGGCGCCTGAGCGGATTTTTGGTGTCTCTACTGGTCGCCCGCCAATATGTTTTTTTAAATAACTCTTTTATAAGGTCTTACTAAACGTGAAAAAGATGAAAAGAGTTGAGGTCAAAGATGATGATTACTATTATCTAGAGCAAAAGCACATACAAGGGAAATAGGGGCCGATGCAAGCGGTTTACATTGAGCGAGGTGCAGAGCGAGAGTGAGTCAGTTAGTGAGTCATTGCGAATATAGGATCTATTGCAATGCAGAAAGGGTATCAACTACGAATCAAAGTGCAAGATAATTGCCTGAGACTGTGCACACGTGCAAGCCATTAAAAAGTGAAGTTTGCTCTATTAAATATAAGGATTTAAATAAAATTTGGTCGAGGCTTCAGGTGACCAGAGGGCTGGCAGCTATCTTTGTCAAAGGATCAGCCTAGCTATCCAGAGAGGAAATACGGCCAGTCTTCTAGGTACTGTCCCATATGGTTCCTCTTTGGATTTAGTAACAAAATTTACAGATGTAAATGAATGTATATTTTATTTGTAAATAAAAGATTTAAATCAAATCAAATAAATCAAAATTAGAAACGCCACTAGTCTTATTACATTAACAAGGGACTCTAAACTCGTCCATGGAGGTTGGCTGAATGAGAAGCCGTCTCCACCGAAGAGTTATTGGTTTCAAATCAGTACCCCAAGAAGAACCAGCATAAACTCAAGGGCAGCTATTTAATTAACTTCAATTGCTCATACACTAAGACTGGTTTTAGGTGCAGCCGCTCAAGTGCGAGCGCAATGCGGCTCAAGGCTGTCCGCATCAAGGCTAGTGCCTAGTGGAACAATAGTAGTGTTATACAAGGGTCGGAAGGAATCAATTCCCATACGAGGTATTTAGACGCCCGAACGCAGCGAGGGCGGATATAGTCCGAGAAGGAATTGATAACTTCCACCCGCGTTAAACACTCTACTTTTCATTTCGAATTCAAGGAAAGTAAACAAAAAAAATTACAATTTTACAAAAATTCAAACATGCAAAAACGCAATAATACCTACAAAAAAAAAAAACAAAATTGTCAACAATACAACCTAAGAGGTTGGAATGGAAGAAAGAGAAACTTTTTCTTTACGTCTTTGAATACTACATCATAGAGTACCTAACCTAAATAACATTACAAAAATAATATACAAATCCTTCCTCTTTATAATACTTTTAGCCGAGTAATAGTGTTATGTGCTTATTAGTGTCGATGAAAAACAAGATTTTGAATTTCTGAACAGCTTACCAAATTATTACTCTTTTTTAAATTTAAAATATGGAACGCGTACCGCCCCGCGCTCGGGCTATTTTCTGTTGTTTATACCTACACTCACAAGGCAGCACCTTTTTTTTCTTATTCTAATTGATGTAAAAAGTTTTGTATCCCTACTAAATACCCAAAGAGGTTGGAAGAAAGACATTCTCTTTCCTAGAGAAACTTTTTCTATAAACGTCATTGCCAAATGTAGTACTATTTTTTTTAAATTTATTCCCGTCCTAAGGCCGGAAGCAATTACTATGAGTCTTTCCCGACCGAGGGCGGGAATCACAGCCCTGAATCTCTCTGTGGTGGGAATCATCGCTTCCGACCCGGTACTCAGATCAAACATACACTACTTTCCGAGTATGAGATATGAAAAAAGTTTTGATACCGAAGTGCAAGTCATTGAGCCATGCTTTATACCCGCCAATTATATTAATACTCGCAGCGCCCCGCGGTTTCACCCGCGTAGTTCCCGTTCTCGTGGGAATACGGGGATAAAATATAGCCTATGTGTTATTCTGTTGTACAAGCTATATAACTGTAAAGTTTTATCAAAATCCGTTCAGTAGTTTTTGCGTGAAAGAGGAACAAACATCCATACATCCACACATACAAAATTTCGCGTTTATAATATTAGTAGGAAGTAGGAAGAGCTCAAATGTCATGTAGTTAGAGAGCAATAGTTAACGGCCTCTAAGAGGTCGGCTGACACTTGAAAAGAGAAATAAATAAAAAATATGCTCACGCTTTGTAAGGCTTATAGGCTACGCTAATAGGCCGCATAGGCCGTGGTCAAGTTTGTTCCCGATTATGAACGTAATGATCAAACAAGTCACTAGTTTTGTAAGGCACAAACTGAAGTAAAAAGAAAATTAATCAGGAATAGTAGATATATTACCTACATACCTATCTCATCATTTCAGCTAATTGCTGTCCACTGCTGGACAAAAGCCTCCCAGAAGGAGCGCCAACCATTCCGGTCTTGGGCAGCCCGCATCCATCCATCCACTGGGGTGTAAGCGGGGTCGACCACCATCTTACGGCCCCGTACCGTCAACCTCCCCTGCACGCGGTGCACCCTGCTGGACAACGAACGAGGCCCTGGCGACCGACTCGTGGCGGGATAACCACACAACCGCGGGAATCTTTAAATATTGATCTTGGTGACGGGCAGCAACGTCGTCAGGTAAATGATTCCTGCCACTGCGGTCATCAACCCGCCTGCCAAGCGTGATGACTATGGCACCCAAACTCCCCAAATGGATCGACATCCCCATACCTATCTAGGGAAGTAAAAAAAGAAATGTCTTAGTTCATGTAATTGTCGACCGAGGTGAAGCCGAGGTCTACAAACATGTGATCTGAAGCTTTCTTATTTACTTTCCGAGGTGTGTATACTTTTTCTGCTTGACGGAGGCGGAAAGCGGCAACTTCGTTAGCGCAGCGGGCCGAAAGTGGACGATTTCCGCCCGGAGAGATGAAAATAATCTTTGTATTAAATCCGGGACTGGGGTAATAACATATTTTCATCAACTAAGGTAGGCGCGGAAGGGGCGGTCCGCCCCTTGCCTCTGGTCCTGGGGGGCCTCCAAATTTAGCGAAAAGTTCTCTTAATCCAATCCTAAATAAGGAAAAGAGGCAGTTGAAGGCTTCATAGATACAAATACGATTAAAGCTACGCTAAATTTGGAGGCCCCCTAGGACCAGAGACCCGCCCTGGGCCTAGAAATCCAAAAGTTCGAAGACCGGGGGGGGGGGGGGGGTTTATTTTGTTTTTCCGCCCCGGGCCTCCGACAGGCTTAGTCCGCCACTGCCTACCTTTGTGTAAACGTGACAGCTCATACATGATACTGCCACTATCCACAAATGATCGAGAGTTATTCTTTAGGACTCTTAGGTATTCACAGTATAATAAACTCGCAAGACCGTTTTTGCATCTGTTCATTTATAAAAACCGATGGACGTGCAAAACAGCAACCGGTCTGCGCCCCTTGTCAACGTTTCGAGCGTCACTCACGCGTATCATAGTTATTGCACGCATTTGTACTGGTTTAACAAGTACACAAAAAAATAAGTAGCTAAGTAACTATAATTTAAGAAACTTAAAAAAATTAAAAAACTTGCGTACATATTCATCGCTATATAGATCGACGGTGAAGGAAAACATTGTGAGGAAACCCGCAGGTCCCAGAATTAATTCTGAGGCCTGTGTTACAGACCCGGTTCGGCGATGGGCTCGCCGCCTATCACGTTTAGGGGTCCATAGAATATCTCGTGAAAAGTGGGTATATCCAGAAATGGAATACGTCTGCCTACCCCCTCGGGGATAAAAGGCGTGAGATTATTATTGATTTATTATTGTAATATATGAATTTAAAATATTCACGGATGAAAAAAGACCTAAGATAAACCATTCCCTGTCTGGATAGAATACATTTAATTGATATCTGAGTAGCGCAAGCGCTGTTCTTTTATCGTCTTTCCTAATTAGCGATAATTCGCCACAGTATATTTTTACGAAACTGATCCAAAGACGTTTAAACTTTAATTTATGGCCGATAAAGCCGATAATGAAGTGGAACAATCCGCATGTCGCAAGCAGCCTTGGGCGTATCCTATACGGAATATGCAGCTGAACGAGTTAAATCGAGGTCGGGTCACGGCGGTGAAAATGCTTCTTCAGCAGGCGTATTCAGGGAGCTTCGATATTCGATATCGAAAAATCTGTCGAACACTTTCGAGATGGGCTGATGTTGGTATCGAAAACTAATGTCATATGTGACATAAGGATTCAGAAAATTTTCCGTGGCTGTCAGAAACGCCTAGAATAAAGTTTCCGAAGTCGATAGATTCGACTTCGGAAAATTTTTCACTCGATCTGAATCGAACGGAAACGGTATCGAGTCTCCGTGAATACGCCAGCAGGACTTGTTATCATTATATACTTATAGAAAGGGAGGTCTAAATATAATAACATAGAACTCGAAAGAGTAAAAAACCGACTTCAATGAATTATAAGTACTAAAAAAATATACAGTCGAATTGAGTACCCCTTCAAAAAAGAATCATCGAAATCGGTTGGCGGGATACTGAGTTATTCGTCAATTTGTTGCGCACAATACTTAATGCAAATTTAAGACTTATTATGGTTTTGTTATGGATGCCATTGTCAGAACTGGGCCAAAATGGGACCACATGGGAAGCACCCAGCTTTCAAATAAAATGAGAATCACCAAAATCTTTTCACCCAGTCGAAAGTTCTGAGGTAACAAACACAAAAAAAACATACAGTCGAATTAATAACCACCTCCTTTTTTGAAGTCAGTTGAAAAGAAAAAACTGTCAGGTTGACTGTGACTGACTGAACGATCAACACACTGATGAAATCTCTGGATCTAGAATCATGAACGTTTACACAAGGTCCCTTAAATGTCGTAATAGAGTAAGTATTTAGTAAGTATAAATAAGTAAGGATTTTTGGAAAATCCCACGATAGCGGGAAAAAACCAAAGATATTAAAATATGTCCTATTATAATATTTTAATCTCTTTGGAAAAAACGGAGGGCAAAATAAAGTCATAACAACACGAAAGTGAGAAGTTTTCGGAATAAATAGTCAGTCTCATCTTTTAGTACTCTCGAAAAAACAACTTAAAAGATTTTTACGTACGGAAAAACTTCACGCCTATATCCCCGAGGTAAAGGTATACCCATTACCCCCAAGACGGGTCTAGGTTAACTACTGATATTTATGTAATTTCAATGATTTTAATGAAATAAATACTTTGTATGATGGCAAACACGCAAACAACACACATATTACGACTGTGTAAACAAGTAGGTACCTATGTGACCTCCCCCTGGCTATGTTTACCCTCCCTTGATCCAGAGAAGTAATGTAATCAATGAAGGACATTTTTTATCAGCAAATATTGTATATATGTATTTTGTCTTCGTAAATAAACAACGTGTCACTGTAGTAATGTATATAATAATAACTAGCGACCCGCCCCGGCTTCGCACGGGTGCAATACTAATACTAAAACCTTCCCCTTGAATCACTTTATCTATTAAAAAAAACCGCATCAAAATCCGTTGCGTTGTTTTAAAGATTTAAGCATACATAGAGACATAAGGACATAGGGATATAGGGACAGAGAAAGCGACTTTGTTTTATACTATGTGGTGATAATAATAATCTCACGCCTTTTATCCCCGAGGGGGTAGGCAGGTATTCCATTTCTGGATATACCCACTTTTCACGAGATATTCCTTGAACCCCTAAACGTGATAGGTGGTGAGCCCATCGCCGGACCGGGTCTGTTACACATGTCTCAGAATTAATACTGGGACCTGCGGGTTTCCACGATGTTTTCCTTCACCGTCGAGCTAGTGATAAATAAGTACGTAAGTTTGAAAAACTCATTGGTACATGCCAGGATTCGAACCCGAGCCTCACTGATTATCATCATGTGAAGCAGGCTCTTTAACCATAAGGCTATCACTGCTGTTGTGCTATCACTAATGTGTATTTTATTGCATTACTAATAAGCGGCATCGCGGATGTACAAAGTCCACCGGATAGTGACGCACGGCCGCGGCGCTCGTCGAACCTTTGCCAGCGACCTTTGGGCGCTGTGGTTTTAGCAATAACTATATCTCTCAAGGAAAAAAATTGCTCATTTATTGCTATTATTAAAATATAAGAGCAGCGTCCGCTAGATTTGAGTAGTCCACATAACATAGAACTCTAAATAGTAAAAAACCGACTTCAACTTATATGGTTTTCTCATGAATGCCACTGTCAGAACTATGCCAAATTAAAATGGGACCAATCTGGAAGCACCAGCTTTTAAATAATAAAAGAATCATCAAAATCGGTTCACCCAGTCGAAAGTTCTGAGGTAACAAACGTAAAAAAACATACAGTCAAATTGAGAACCTCCTCTTTTTTGAAGTCTGTTGAAAAATGCCTGTCGCTCAATTATGTTATTCGTTAGTTCTACTTCTTGAAGTCGGTTTGTATTTTAGATTTAAAAAATATCTAGCACAATTTCTTTATAGTTCTCAACTCTCTCCCATCTCTTTCCCTTACTATAACATTATTTCTTACATATTATATTTTATACCGTGACTAGGACTCCTTCATTTGTTGCTAAGATAAGGAGCAGGAAACCATCTTGATTGAAAGGAAAACATTGTTAGGAAAACCGTAGGTCTCAGAATTAATCCTGATGCATTTGCAACCGTCCCGGTCCGGGCGATGAGCTCACCACCTATCACGTTTAGAGGTCGAATATTTTCTTGAAAAGTGTGTATTTCCAAAAACCTAACCCCTCGGGGATAAAAGGCGTGAGTGAGATCTCAGAGCCCTACACCCCAATCGCGGTATTTCTCTCTCTTTTTACATTGGGTGGAAACAATCTGGGACATATCAAGTTCTAAATAGGATAATGAAAATACACTGCGCTGTAGTCTGCATGCCAGTGTGTCCCGCTGCGATCGTCCTTGCAGTAAAGCGAACTTTTCCGGGTTAGATTAGTGCAATTATAATAATAAACATTTATTTATCAGACTTCTTAGGTCCATACACAACTACAAACAAGTGAGTAACAAATTTATAATAATAATAAAAAAAACTCACGCCTTTTATCCCCGAGGGAGTAGGCAGAGGCATTCCATTTCTGGATATACCCACTTTTCAGGAGATATTCTTTGGACCCCTAAACGTGGTGGTGAGCCCATACACATGTCTCAGAATTAATTCTGGGACCTGCGGGTTTCCTCACGATGTTTTCCTTCACCTAATGATGAAAATGTAATGTTGATAAACTCATTGGTACATGCCAGTATTCGAACCCGAGTCTCATTGATTATCATAATGTGAAGAAAGCTCTTGTACCTACCGTAAGGCTATCACTGCCCTTAATTTATGTTGCACAAATTATGAAATTTTATTATATTAACGAGCAGTGTCAGTCTCCCTGCTGGTAGAAGTAAGACAATTTTTGAATATTCGACATTGTCATCAAATATCATTTAGTTACCATTTAAAGTTGTTAAAAAGTGATATTTTAAAGCAAACGAAGGTTTTCAACACAAGAAACAAATGCAAATTGCAAGCAAAACACCTTGGCCTAACTACTGGAGAGAATGCGCCAGTTTTTGTATCTGAGCAGTTGACACCCAAGGGAGCACGTTTGTTCTTCTTAGCTCGAGACCTAGTTAAAACCAAAAAGTATAAATATTGTTGGACCTCTTTTGGAAAAGTGTTCGTACGACAAGACGAAAACTCCCGTATAATCCAAATTATTAATGAAACTCAGATACAACAACTTACGCAGACTCAATGACTAATCTATTACTTATTTTTATTGTGCTCATGTCAGGTGATATTGCTCAAAGTTTCTAATACTTTTTTGTTGTTCCTAATATGCCGTAAGTTAAAACAATCCAGTTGTAATTCTTTAAAATACTTAAATTGTAACAATCTCTCACGCATACACACACAAAATAAACTCACAAACACACTTTATTCATCGAAAACTCATTCTCTCACACTCAAGAATAACCTAGAAATAACAACACACCTACTCATACAAAAAACGCAAGCAAACTCAATCACACATCATATATTTTCATTAAAGGCCCACTTTAAAGATTCCCAATCAAAAACATATTTAATACACCGATCTTACAGGGACTACCTATTATACAATTGTTTCCGTTATGGATATTAACCTAAATACACTGGAGGAATTGGACAATGTAGAAATCGCCAAGTCTATATCATGTAAAGTTGACGACTTACCAAGTTTTATGCAAACCCATAAAGAATACTTTACCGTAGTATCTCAAAACATTAGAAGTATTTATAGTAGTAATCATGATGATTTGCAGGTTAATCTATCGCAACTGCCATTTGAATCCGATATACTGATCTTGACTGAATGCAGACTGGACAATAACAAGAGAATTCCTACTTTGACTAACTACGCGACACACTCTACGACTAGAAATCTCAATCAAAATGATGGAGTCGTAGCGTACATCAAAACTAGCCTTCGGGTCCAGGTGACTGAACTGCAACTGGCCAATGCCTCTGGACTTCAAATTATTACTGCTGCGTTCACTATCATTGGTATTTACCGCTCACCGTCTACAACAGATGCTGAAAACTTTATCGAGTCTCTGAATGCACATCTAGAATCTATAAACAGACATAAAAATATTATAATAATTGGAGACATTAATATTAACCTAATTGTTAAATTAACAGAAAACACAAGTAATCGTAATAATAGACTAAAATATTTAAATATGTTAGCTGTACACGGTTGTTTGGCAGGCCACTGCTTACCAACTAGAAATGAGAGTTGTCTTGATCATGCAATGCTAAAATTAGATAAGAAGCAGGTCTCAGCTCTTGTTGTGGTTTTACAAACTTCAATAACAGATCACTCTATGGTCCTGCTCAGTCTCAAAAATGTAAGTAGCACTGCCTCGCCTGAACTTAAAAAGACCTTCTTTGATTATGATAAGACTTACAGTTCTCTCATCACTACTGACATTACGCACTTTAAAACTTGCAATGACCCTAATGCTATGGCAAGTATTCTGATTAACATTATAAAGACAGCTATTTTAAACAACACAAAAATTAAATCTTTAAAGAACCAGCGAGCTCTAAAGCCCTGGATGACAAACGGCGTACTTCGTTGCATCAGGTTAAGAAATAGTATGCAACTAAAATTAAAACTTGAACCTTTCAACACCGTTCTCAAAATCACATTTTCACGCTTTACAAATTTCTGTACAAATTTGATTAGGAAACTAAAAAGACAACACAACAAAATTCAACTTGAGAACGCAGCTAATAACCCAAAACAGTTATGGTCAACCATAAATGAAATTGCCCAATTTAAGAAATCCAAAACTTCTAATAAAAACTTACTTAATATTACTCAAAATCCCACTGACTCTGTAAATAGCGTAAATCAATTCTTCGCAGGCATAGGTAAGACATTGGCAGAAGAGATTATGAAACGCTCAGGCTCGCAGTTTACCACGCATGCTACAAATTTAAATCAATGCTCCAATTCTTTTGTCCTGCTAGAGGTTGATCCGCAGGAAGTCAATAATATACTTGTAGGTCTTGATTCAAACAGCGCTCCTGGATGGGACGGCATCCCGACTAGGTTTCTTAAACACTGTCGAGACTTCATCGTTCCGCTGATAACAGAATTGGCTAACAAATGCTTTAAAACCGGAATTTTCCCTAAAGTTTTCAAGCAATCAGTTATTACACCTGTACACAAGGGTGGGGACAGAAGTGATGTGAACAACTACCGGCCTATCTCAGTATTACCTTGTATATCAAAAATTCTTGAAAAGCTGTTAAATAAAAGACTAATTAGTTACTTAAATAAATTCGAAATTTTGTCTCATAAACAATATGGTTTCCGCAAGGGACTATCTACTCAGAATGCTGTTTTAGACCTTACCAGTTTGATTGTTGAAAACGTGGATAAAGGAAAAAAGTGTCTTGCTGTGTTTTTGGACCTCCAAAAGGCATTTGACACCGTTTCTGTCCCTATGCTGGTGAGTAGACTTGAGAGTATTGGAGTCAGGGGAACACCATTAGCGCTGTTTGAAGATTATCTTAACGACAGGAAGCAGATCGTTAAAGTCGATAAATGTAGTAGTGAAGAGGCGAATGTTACCTTTGGCGTCCCACAGGGATCAGTACTAGGGCCTACGTTATTCCTCATCTATATAAACCCACTATGTAACCTTGAGAACAGTGGAGGTAAGATATTTTCATACGCTGATGACACGGCAATAGTGTTTTGTGGTCAATCTTGGAGCCTGGTTCGAGAAGTTGCTGAGAACGGTCTGGCCAGGATAGCGAAATGGTTAAACACCAATTTGCTAACCCTGAACACAACTAAAACTAACTACCTTTGCTTCAGCACTGACCAAAGATCTCAACCGAACGATGAGTTTCAACTTAAAATTCATGAGTGTGCCAATCAGTTCAATAATATTAATCTCAACTGTGCTTGCCCAACCATATGTAAAGTTTCCTACGTAAAATATCTTGGTATAATGGTTGACCAAAGACTTTCGTGGCACTCTCATCTAGATCTAATTGTTGGCAGAGTCCGTAAACTAATATGGATCTTTAAAAACCTGCGTCATGTTGCCTCTACTGAGCTGATAAATAAAATATATATAGCCCTTGCTCAATCCATAATAACTTACTGCATCCCCGTGTGGGGTGGCGCGACAAAAACGCACTGCCTCGGCCTGGAAAGGGCTCAGAGATCTCTATTGAAGGTTATGTATCTCAAGCCATACAGATACCCCACTCATGATTTGTATAGGCTTAGTGGCTTACTGTCTGTGAGGCGACTATACATTTATAGATTAATAACTGACCTACATAAAAAACTGCCGTTAGATCGCAGTAAAGTAATTAAGAGAAATAAGGATGTGGCACCTTCCAATCGAGTTCGTACGACTTTCGCTGAGCGCCAATATAGCTCGCAGTCTGTGTTCATTTATAATGCAGCAAATCGTAAACTAAATATCTACCCTCTGCAATCGTATGACTGTAAGAAAATTCTGTTGGACTGGCTTTTGACTTTATCATATGATGACACCGAATCCCTTCTGAAAAGGGTCACCTGATTGACTTGCATTATTGCACCTCGTAGAAATTTATGAAAAACACCTAGGTATACACTCTCAATTACACACAGATTAGTGGAGGCTGTCTTGACAGCTTCCGATCCCAAGACTAGTTCGTAGGGCTAACTCACACCCAATCACACCCTCTTACTCATGCGCAATCCACCACCCCCCCTTCACACATCACCACACACACACACCCCCCACACCCACCCCCCCACACACACACACACCCCCCACACACACACACCCCCACGTACATGTATTACGTTAGGAATATACTTAAGTTTGTGGTTTAATGCTCCAGAACTAGCAATTTTGTTTTCTTTTAGTTACTTAGTTACTACTCCGCTAGAATTGTCACGGGGAACGAGCGAGACAACCCCAACACAAGTATTTTATTACTTACTGGGAGTGTCTCATTTTTGTCAGCATTTTATTAAGGAGTAATAAAGTTTATTTTATTTTATTTTTATTTTTTATTTATTTTAAAGTTGAATTTGAAGTTTACGATTCGAATTGGGAATCCCCGTTCCCGCAAGAATTTCCGAAAATCCCTTTACAGCGGTTGCCTACGACATATAAGACACCTACATACTATATTTTAAGTTTCTAGGTGTTATTGTTTTGGAGTAGTACGTATTTCTCTTTTTCCCAGTTTTTTTTTATTTTCCCACTGTAAAAATTAAGTACTAAATGTTGACCCAGCTATTCAGCTATCACTAGACCAATCTTTTTCGAAATCCGTCCTGTAGTTTTTAAGTGCACAACTAGACAGACACACAGACACAGAGACACGGACTCATCTCATTACAGTTTAATTTATGTATATTCTGCCAAATCACAATTTGTGGCATATCTTTGTATCACAGATGATAGGTTAATAGTTTACACGTAAAAACAGCGCGACTGCTGTGATAATGATAATAGTCAAGATTAAGGTCAAAGATTACATACAGAAATACACTGATCTAGCAAAACAGTGCGTCAGCCGATCTGCCGAGAGATAATATTCAGATTCCAGTTCCTTATTGCCAAGCTTAGATAAAGGCAAAAAAGGAAGATAATATGGTACATTCATAGACATTTGGACTACATACAAATACATGCGCCCGTGGGTTTTATTTTTTGTGTACACTTCATAAAACGGACGGTTAAAGAGCCAGCCGAAAATCAGTGAGGCTCGGGTTCGAATCCTGGCATGTACCAATGAGTTTTTCAAAACTTACGTACATATTTACCACTAGCTCGACGGTGAAGGAAAACATCGTGAGGAAACCCGCAGGCCTCAGAATTAATTCTGAGACATGTGTAAATAGACCCGGTCCGGCGATGGGCTCACCACCTATCACGTTTAGGGGTCCAATGTGTCTCGTGAAATGTGGGTATATCTGGTAATGGAATACCTCTCCCTACCCCCTCGGGGATAAAAGGCGTGAGATTATATACTTCATAAAAGAACATGAAGGCATTTATTGCATAGCGGTTTAACCACTGAATGTGTTTCCTTCTCGTCGACTATCACGACTGCAGCGAATTACGTTTCTTGGACCTAATTTAGGCGGTCCTTGATGCCGCTATTTTTGGAGCTGAGGCTTTTT
This sequence comes from Ethmia dodecea, assembly GCA_963855545.1. Classification (NCBI taxonomy): domain Eukaryota; kingdom Metazoa; phylum Arthropoda; class Insecta; order Lepidoptera; family Depressariidae; genus Ethmia; species Ethmia dodecea. The sequence continues at coordinate 233,169 of OY979443.1, forward strand.
GACCCGGAAAAACACTATCGGACACGATAAAATACCTACTTTTACAATAGTATTATAAAGAGGAAATATTAATATGTTTGTCTCTTTGTCACGAATAAACTCAAAAACTACTGAACCGATTTAAAAAAATCTTTCACCAATGGAAAGCTTCTTGAGTAACATAGACTATATTTTATTCCCGTTTCCCACGGAAAAGGGAACTACGCTGGTGAAACCGCGGAGAACCGCTAGTAAAGAATAAAATCATTGATGCAATGTTTGCGTTAGTATCATGTGAATCTTCGCACGTGAATGTCGAATTATGGAAATCGTGAGCAGAGGTAGGTACTTTCAAGAACACATGGAGCTTTGTACATTGGACTTTGTAACGTTTTTATTACAATAGCTTTAGAGGTCAGACTCGCACTACAAGGGTTTCATGTGCTCTTGACTGTACATGAAAAATCAATATTTACTTCAAATCAGATTAAGTTCCGCTCACGAATGTCTGTGTGTGCCGTTGTTACGAGGTTGTTACTGAACTAGCTGCTCCGCGCGGTTTTACTCTCTCAGTTCCTGTTCCCGTGGAAATACGGGAATATAATATAGCTTTTATTACTCCTTGATAATTCGACGGCGGATTTTTATATTTGTAATACCTTTATTGTTTATGTTTGTGCAGAGAAACATACTCTGCACTGTAACGATAAAATGTCTACTTTTCTGCCCAAGAGCTCCCGAGCCGTGGATTACATAGTTGGTAGTACTTCAACTTTCACCTATCTAGTCTACCAAATCTGTACATGAAATATTTTTTGAAAATTTTAACGGTAGTGTATATAGTTATCGATATAGATACCGAAACACCAATTTTTGGAATTTTTGTCTGTCTGTCTGTCTGTCTGTCTGGTTGTGCACGCATCACTCAAAAACTACTGGACGGATTTTGATGAAATTTGGTATGGAGATAACTGAGTACCCGGGTCAACATCTAGGGTACTTTTTATTCCAGGAAAATATCTCATTCCCAAGGGAAAATAAAAAAACTGGTTAAAAAGAGAAATACGTACTACTCCGAAACGATAACACCTAGAAACTTGAAAAATGGTATGAAGGTGTCTGATATGTCATAGGAAATTGGTATAAAGGGATTTTTGGAAATTCCCACGGGAACGGGAATAAACTAAATCCAAGCGGGAAAACGCCGCTGGCCACCCGCTATTTGAAATATGGTATGTAGGTGTCTTAAATATGTCGTAGGCAACCACTATGAAGGGATTTTCTGAAATTCCCAAGGGAACGGGAATAAACGGAATCCGCGCGGGCAACGCCGCTGGGCATCCGCTAGTTAGAAAAAACGCAGGTCACTGTATGCTCGCTGCGTGAAGTTTACCCACAGATCGCACGTGCACACTGGCAATATCTTTTGAAAATAATGGCTTTCACTTGTTTAGTGCAGCGTGCAAACATCTAACAGCCAGCGACCTAGGCACCAGCAACTCTTCGGTGGACATGGGCTGCTGTTTACATTTAGCCAATCTTCTTGGACAAGTTCAAAGTGCCTTATTATTAGACTATTGACTTTTCTAAGTGTAGGTAATTATCAATTAACTACGGAAATAAATTGGTACATTTTCATTTTCCCTGATAAAAGAAAATAAAATAAAACACTCAGGTCGCTGCATGCTCGCTGCGTGAAGTTTACCCACAGACTGCACGTGTAAAACGACTGGCAATATTCTTTGAAAATGCAAATCTGCGGGCAATCACATTAAATAGCGAACAGCCAGCGACCTACGCTCCTTCTATATCGCTGCCATCGTTCTCGTTCTCCGTTACCATGTGCCCCAGGTATTTCAAATAGGTGACGCTCTGTATTATTAATTTTGTGCCACAAAGTGAGACTTCAGGTAAGACCGCATATGTTTTTGTCCCCAAAATAATACAAAGTAGGTAATGTTGTCACCGCACCTACGCAAGTGTGTTTTATTTATTTATTTTAGTTCATGTACCAAGAATTAGCATTACCTACCAGTCAACCACTAAGCAGAAATAATTTATAATAACCACTCTAAAGACTCCAGCGTGTCGCAGAGAGCCGTCAGCGCGCTGCGGGTTCAGTATAACAATGGCTTCAGGATGCTGATGGGGCTGCCCCGCTTCTGCAGTGCATCAGGCATGTTTGCGGAAGCCCACACTGATGACTTTTATGCCATCATGCGCAAGCGCGCCGCCTCGATGCTCTGCAGACTGCGGGCCAGCTCCAACTCCATCCTGAGGGTCATTGCCGGGAGGTACGATGCGCCCATTGTGCGGAACTGTGTGAAGGTACTTACCACACCAGACACATGACCCCCACTGGCCATATTTTTGCCGCTTTATTAGTTTATACTTTTTATTGTTTGATTTATTAATTTATATTATTACTAACATAGGATAAGCACATTGTTACTAACACAATAGGGTCTAAGTTACCTGAATAAAGTCATATTATTATTATAAAGAGTAAAAAAACCGACTTTAATCTTCAACTTTGGTTTTCTCATGGATGCCGTTGTCAGAACTGGACGAAATTAAAATGGGACGGAAAGGAAGCATCAGCTTTCAAATAAAAAAAGAATCATCGAAATCGGTTCACCCAGTCACAAGTTCTGAGATAACAAACATAAAAAAAAAAACATACAGACGAAATTGATAACCTCCTCCTTTTTGAAGTCGGTTAAAAATAAGCAATGACACATAGGTAACATTTCGGTAAATCCTAATACATAAGTAAAGATATATACTCGTAAATATCTTGATGATGTCTCTAAACTAATAGGTACATAGGTACTACATATCGAAATAAACATAAATACAAAAATAATTAAAATAATAACCGTTTGGTTTTACGAGAACTTTGGACCTCGAGGACCGGTTAGGCAGTTACTACTTTACTCTGCGCGTGAGTTCGTCACGTGACTGACGCAAGAGACGATAATTGTATAACAAAAATCGATAATATCGATGATAAGGAAAACCACATTCGAGTTGAATAAGTTTTTGAAGTGCAACCAATAGAACGTTCTGGCTATTATTTATTCTGTGGTTGTAGTAGGTACAATGTAGCCAAACTAATCATTTTATATAAGTCGCAGATGTTCACCATCAGTGCAGAGTAAAATTTTTAGAGATATCAGACTTTGATCTTAAATTTATTTAGTTTATGGGTAAAATATTCTCGTGAAAAGTGGGTAGGTATATCCAGCAATGGAATACCTCTACCAAGGGGATAAAAGGCGTGAGATCATTTTAATTTATTATTATGTTTTCAGAAAATTTAAGGTGCTACGTTTAGTTTAAAATTTAATTAAAATAAATAATCTCACGCCTTTTATCCCCAAGGCGGTAGGCAGAGGTATTCCATCTGTGGATATAAGTACCCACTTTCCACGAGATATTCTTTAGACCCCTAAACGTGATAGGTGGTGAGCCCATCGCCGGACCGGTCAGTTACACATGCCTCAGAATTAATTCTGGGACCTGCGGGTTTAATCACGATGTGTTCCTTCACCGTCGAGTTAGTGATGATAAATATGTAACGTAAGTTTTTGTTTTGAAAAACTTTTTCGTACATGCCAGGATATATATTTATTATCTATATATTTAACATTTCTTGCTACCTTGATAAATTTGGCAAAGGGGGAATAATCAGCTTATCCTACCGAGCCTTGGCTCAGTACTATTTCCCATGATTATCTATGAGATGGTATAAAAGCGGAATAGTGTATCGTAGGCAGCTATAAAAAACAAACATAACTTTTAAATTTAGAATAAAGCTAATTCATCGAGCACCGCTCGGTTCCAATAGGCACCGTAACAATAAAAAATCAATTAATTGTTTTATCTTATTGGCTTGAGAGGTAGGCGAAACACGTGTTGAAGATTTAGTATATCGGGGAGTAAAAGGGGAGTAGGTAAGCATAATTAATAACGTATTCCAATAATTAGTGTAGGTATGTATAAGGAATTGATTGGGTCAGAACAACAGTTTGTATTTATTGGTTGAGATAGCGCGAAGCAAACATTTGCGTCGTTTATCGCGAGAACAGTTCTAAGTTCAATAACAAAACGCTCTTTACTCGTATTATTTTTATTGCTTTTAAATGGAAACAAAATTAAAAATTGGTATTCTAATCTGTTAAGTAACGGAATGAAGACGCAGTGGAATTTTATATTGTTTGGGACTAACCATTGGCTTATACCCTAGAAAAGTGCGCATTTTTCGAAGTGAGAATTCTGCGAAGTGCATATTATGAGAAGTGCCTCTTGTAAGAAGTGCACCAACTGCGAAATGCACATTTTGCGTCGAGTGCTCATTTTGCGAAGTGCACATTCTGCGTCACGCGAGGGCGTACTTTTATCGCTTTGTATGTGTAAATCTGTGTCAAATTTTTTTCTTTCTTTCTTTTCTTTTTGAATGAAGAGACAGTAGGATTGTATATTGTTCATAACATCTGTGGGAAGTCTATACTTAGGTAAGTGGAGTGACTGACTGACTGCCGAAACTGATAGTTCTAGAAGCACGAAAATTTGCAGATTCCTTCAATGACGTAAGCACTAAGAAGGGATTTTTTAATATTCCCACTGGGAAATTTAATAAACTGGATCCGGGCAACGCCGCTGGGCACCCCCTAGTGTATTATGAAATGATAAACGTGTATTATCACTAACAATATTTATTACTATGACGTCAACAGAGATCGCTAAAGGACGCGACCATTATACCGATCCAAAATAAACAAAGTCTTTATGAAACACTAATGGTTCTTAATGTGATATAGTTCTGCGGTTAAAGAGCCCGCTTCTCATTCGTGAGTCTCGGTACTCGGGTTCGAATCCTGGCTAGGGCATGCACGTATTTGTACCAACGAGTGTTTCAAAAACTTACGTAAATATTTATAGAAATGTGGCATATTATGTAATTGACGCGGTCCGGCGATGGGCTCACCACCTATCACGTTTAGGGGTTCAAAGAATATCTCGTGAAAAGTGGGTGTTTCAGAAATGGAGGACCTGTCTACTCCCTCGGGGATATTAGAATTGAAATTATTTTTACTTTTTACATAAAGGTTCTTGAAAACTTTGATAGCGACATATTCCCGTGACGTCAGAGGTAGGCTATCAAACTATTGTAGCGACACTACATAGAACGCGCGAATATGTACATAAGTTTAAAAAAACTCATTGATACATGCCAGGATTTGAGACCGTGCCTCACTGATTATCATTAGAAGCGGGCTCTCCGTGAAGCTATCACTGCTCTCTCTGCTATTTTTAAACAATTGTCAGTTTAATCCACTGATTAGCCCGGATATAAGACGTAGTTCTTAGATAGGTGCGCTTGCGCGGTGAGCTCTATCAGCTATCGCGGCTATAAACAAGGTAATTAATAGTCGAGCGGCCTTAGTTCATATAGCGGAGGTGCATAATAAACTGGAGTAAAGCCTTGCAAATCAAATAGAATTGACAAAATAAAGGGTGATTTTTTTTAAACGTTGTTCTTTTTTTAAATCTAATACAACCCTCAATTTGCATCATATATTCGATTTTTTTTATTGGAATTGATAAATTGGCCTTTGCCATTAACATTTTAAAGATATCTTCATGTAAATGTTGTCCGCGGCGACCGTGGAAGAAAAGTTACCGTCAAGTGCGAACGATATCGAGCCATGATACGCAAAAAGTTTCGCAAAAAGTTACGTAGGTACATATTTTAAATATTTGCCACTTGCTCGATGCTGTAGGAAAACATCGCGAGAAAACCCGGTCCCAGAAACACTGCTACTTATGAAATCGCAAATCTTTCGAAGTTTAATTCACTTTTCATTTTCATATATTTTTTTTCTTTAAGATAGGTACTTTTAGTTACTGCATATAATTTGGTGCATTTAATATGCACCTGTAACTGGTTGTTGCATTTATAAAAGCACTAGCGGTTTCACCTGCGTAGTTCCTGTTCCCGTGAGAATACGGGAATCAAATATAGCCTATCTTACTCAGGGATCCTCTCTCACTCACTCCAGCTTTCCATTGGTTATTTTTTAAAACCGGACCAGTGGGCGTATTCACGGAGATTCGATACTCGATATCGGAAAATCTGTCGAGTCCTTATGTCAAATATGACATCTGTGTATAGCCCATCTCGAAACCTTTCGACAGATTTTCCGATTCCGAGTCGAATATCGAGTATCGAATCTCTGTGAATACGCCCGCAGTAGTTTTAGAGTTTATTCGTAACAAAGATACAAAATTACCTCTTTATAATATTAGTAGGTATAGATATAGATTTGTTAAGCGGTCAGTGCTTGTTCTACTTACACTGGCGGTAATAATGATAGATGTACGGATGAAGCAACGTACGTCAAAATAAAGACGATTGTTATTAAGTTTGTAAATAGACAATAGATCTAGTGATGGGAAACCAGATAGAGTGCCGAGGGTGCGCCTGCGCCGCGCTCTTCGCTGTAGGATGTCGTCGATTTACTCCAATAACGGCTGTGACAGTCCGGTCGGTATTCGGCTAGGGACGTGATATTGATAAGTCGATTTTTCTCATTTCAATAATAATCTTTTTTTGAAAATTCTATTAACTCTCTTAAAAATAATCGATAGTTAAAAGTCGATTATACGAAAAAAACACCGATTTATATGAAAAATGCATTTTTTCACATTCTTTAAACTTTTAACATAAATGTTAGTGAACTTACTTCAGATTTCTTTATTCATCGCATAGATGTAAAAAATCGAGTAAAATGTGAAAAAATATAGGTAATCGATTATCTAAACATCGATTATTATATATTATAAAAATACATTATTTAAAATAAACAATCGATTTATCTAAAAAAAAATGTATTTTTTCACATCCCTGTATTCGGCCGGCTTTATTGAGATGCGGGATCGATTCTGGACCCGACTGTTTAAAGCCGAGATTCGATTAGATACAATATTATGTTATATGAGTATGGCTTGCTTTGCTTTAAACAGTCCATGGGTCCATAAAATTTTCGTTTGCCTGTTAGCTACAGGGCAGTGTCCTTGTAGACCCCTTGGTCGAGTTAGTGATAAATATTTAGGTTTGAAAACTTTTTGTACATACCAGGTTTCGAACACGAGCCTCAAGAATAATATAATAATAGCTATAATAATAGCTAAGTAGCTATCACTGCTCTTTTGAATTGAATAATAATTTAAAAATTACAGGAATTGCCACCAAAAACATTAGTCAGGATTTAGAAAGAAGGACCCCATATTATATTAAACTAGCGGTTCTGGTCGGTTTCACCCGCGTAGTTCCCGTTACCGTTGGAAAACGGGAATAAAATATAGCCTATGTCACGCAGGGATATTCTAGCTTTCCATTAGTGAAAGAATTTTTAAAATCGGTCCAGTAGTTTTAGAGTTTATTCGTAACATAGAAACACAAACATACAAATCTTTCCTTTGTATAATAGTACCTATAGAAGTATAGATGTAGACTAACATGTTACAGATACCGTGACAGTAATTAATATCATATATCACGAGTTAGCAACTTCCGTGAACAACTGATTCTGTTTGTCATTAGACGATAGATACACGGTAATCATTAGTTTAATGATAAACAGTCGGGCAATTAACTAATGGTCAACACATTGGTCGTATTAAACGCGGCCGTGCCCTCCAGCACAAGCGAAGGTCAAACAACCTATTGCTAAAAACAACTTGAGATTAGATGTTTTGTTAATCATTTGTTATCATAATCGCCGACACGAAAGGTTATTTAGTGATACGTTTTAAAGAAACAATAAGCACTCGCCAAATTCCAGAGTTAAAATGCCTAGATTCAAATTGTTTGAAAATTCATCCCTATAAAAGAGTTGCCCTTGAGTTTCGTGCTGGTTGCAGGGTACTGCATTTGGAACCAGTAACTCGTCAGTGGAGATGGGCTGCTGTTTACATTTAGCCAATCAACATGGACGAGTTTAGAGTGCCTTGTTATTAGATATTGACATTTCTAAGTGTATTTTCTATACCTACAGAAAATAAACAATTTTGTATTTATAGGGATGAAAGAATTTATGCAAAATTACTTATTTTTAAAAATCCCGGGCTCGTAAATAAATAGAGTGTGGGTTGAAATTTACTCTCGATTGGTTTAAATCCAAACTAAGCAGAGTCTGTGCAAAACAACAACATACATAAGTACATATAAACAGCCAGATACGAGTCAACAGACATGTGCACACAAATGCTACCCCCGAACAGGAGTGTAGGTAGGTACCCTACTATTTGTACCTACAGAAATAAATGATTTTGAATTTGGAATCGCTCCCGAGATCTCTTTTTTTAAAGACTTTATACCAAACCAACCAATATAATAATGTACCTAAGTTTTCCTCCGTTTTTTTATCGTGACGGATGACCTTCTTAAGTCCCGGTCTCGTGGGAAAATTATATTTATTTATTTATTTACTTTTGGAAAAAAAAACTTACTTACAGCTAAGTATACAAAAAAATATATAGTCAATGTAGTAGTAAGTATAAAGTATAAGCGTTCAGAAAAGTATATAAGCGTTCCATTTGTGATAGAGTTTTAAAATTTATTCAATACTTTCGGTTCCAACAAATATACAAAAAACAACTTTCCTCTATATAATATTAGTATAAATAGATATAAGAATAGATGCCATCTTTGATGTACCATAATGACAGACTTAATAGTGTATAATAATTAGCCATTGTATTTTTATTTGCAACAAAAATGTAACCTTCGCAATTTGCATTACGTGGATGCAACTGCAGCTTCATACATAAAACATAGCAAGGCGAGCTATATAATGCATTGATTATAACGCCATAGAAATAATTGACTCGTATAGGTATAATATTTCATGACCTGTTTATCAAGATGTCACGGATTTACATCCAATCCACTACTACATAAAATACCACTCAAAGAGATTAAAATATTATAGGATATAGAGGGGGCATTGGGAATATTTTCATACAAAACTTTGAAGCCTAAGCGTCATGTCCTTGTCATGTCGGTTAGTATGAACGCGAGCTGTGATTCGGTCGAAATTGTACTAGACTTATTCCACTTGGAATAACTTTTGGCTTCAAATTTTCCTCGCTTTGTCCCCTCTATGCCTTATTATATTTTGATCTCTTTGGTACCACTAGTTCCTCAAGAAATTTACACCTAAAAGTCAACGGTTACAGTTGGATGACAATGACACTGACATGGTCAGTCGATGGTGTTATTTTGTCTAAAAAGTGTCAAAATAACACCATTGTCTGAACATTCATATGTCATTGTCTTGTTATCCAACTATAACCGTTGACATTTAGTGGAATTGTCCCCCTGTTGTGTTATCTACTTACACTAACATAAAAATAAAAAATAAAACTCACGCCTTTCATCCCCGAGGAGGTAGGCATAGGTATTCCATTTCTGGATATATCCACTTTTCAAGAGATATTCTTTTAACCCCTAAACTATGACAAAAATTATACAATCGGCTGTCTCATCGCTTTTAGGTTTACCTGATCAAATCAAATCGTAAATATTATGTGTGTTTTATAATTATTATTGTTTATTTAATCAATTTAAATTCATTTACGCCTGTAGGTTAAGAATACGCTTCAAATCGTCAATAGTTTATAACAAGGACTCAAACGCGTCCATGGAGGTTAGCTGAAGGTAAACATCAGTCTATCTTCACCGACGAGTTGCTGGTCCCAAATGCAGTATCCCGAGAAGAAGCAGCAACAAACTCTGCTCTTTTTAGCGTCATGTCTTACTAATCCTACGGATATTACGCGAAAGTTTGTGAGTATGGATGTTTGTTGCTCTGTAACGCAAAAACTACTGAACGGATTTTGATGAAACTTTACAGTCATATAGCTTAAACATCAGAATAACAAATAGGCTATATTTTATCGCCGCATTTACACGGGATCGGGAACTACGCTGGTGAAACTGCGAAGCGCTGCAAGTAATTATTATTTATAGGTCATACCTTTGTTTATCCCAAGTTTGACAGTGCAGGTGATGTTGCTGAAGTGGATGTCAACTGGCTCCGTGGTGGGGACCCGGGAAAGGCCCGGCGCGGACGCAGGAGGCGGCACAGGCGCTGCGACCGGCGCTTGCGCATACCCGGACGCCCCGGCACTGACCTCAGGTCGAAACCTTACACTGCCCTCGTCAACGATCTTTGCTCCGGCGAGCATCATTTTCGAAGTCGAATTTTCGCCGGCGGAATTCGAATCGCGCGTGTTCTGACGGACGGCGCGTGATCGAGTGCGCGCGCGCAAGCCGAGCAGCTGCTGGACTGTACTATCGCAGCCCTTTGTCTTTACTCGACCGTAATGGACAATATTTCATTTTTGGAATTGTAAATTAGGAAATCGTTAAGAGATTTTGGTGTGAAATGTACAGTTGAAAAGTGTGTACTTCCAGGAATGGAAATGCCCCTCCCCGTCTATAAAATTATAATATATTATATAGGTATGTTATACATATATATATTTTTTATAAAAATGTATTTTCTTAAAGAATATCTCGTGAAAAGTGATTATAATATACAGAAAAGCAATACCTCTGCCCTCTGATCTAATTAGGTATTTATTAAATTATTTTAATATATTTGTTTGACGTTATCAGAGCTATTTCAATATAATTATTAATTATGTAATGTTGTTTTTTAAAGATGAATGACACGAATAATGTTTGCCATGTAATTTGATTAAAATTTACATATTCGACGTGCTTGTTATTGCCACGAAGTTAAGGCCATTTTGACACTGACATTGACGTTTCCATAAATTATATGTCAGTTTATTTTTAATCTTCAAAATAATGCGCTTCCGAAAATATATTATCCTTATTTCATATAATTAATATCTAATAATAACAAAAATCATTAATTTAAAAATTAATTATAATGTTTTTTTTTCAATTCAATTCAATTATTATTAAATACAGATTTACATGTCAATACTATAACAATAATTTAAAATTAAATTTCACAGAAATATGTAAGTATATTGCAAAAAAAGTTGAACTAAAAAAAATAATGATAAAATACGTGTCCTGTCCTATTTTACTTTCAAATGTGAGAAAAAACCCGCCAAGTGCGAGTTGGGCTCCGACACGTAAGATTCTGACAGAAAGACAGATGGAAAGATGGACAGACAAGCGAGGCTTAGCAATTAGTGTCCCGATGGCACCTGCATTGGGTACGGGACCTAAAAAATGAAATGTCGTCCGCTGCGTTCATTTGTTTGCAATTTGTAAATGACGAAGATAACGCGCGGACAACACGCTTTATCGAAGACAAAGACGCCTTTTATCGTACTATCTACGAATTTCAATTTGATATTGTTCTTTTTATAAGTGGTTACATGGTCATTTTAAATTAAGTGCAAATATTTAACCTACACGTTAAAAAAAATAGCGAGAAACTATTTTCGGCATTGATTTTTATTTTGCACTAGCAGCGCCCCGAGGTTTCACCCGCGTAGTTCTCGTTCCCGTGCCAATACGGGAATAAGTTGCCTATAGCGGATATCCTATGTTACTCCCTGATAATGTAGGTTTCCATTGGCTAAATTTTTAAAATCGGTAAGACCGGTAGTATAGGAGACTATTCAAAAAACAAACAAAAAATCTAATCTTTCCTCAATCCAGTTTATTCCCTTTCCCGTGGGAATTTCCAAGAATTATTTATTTATTTGGGTAATCCACAAGACACACTAAAACATTTGAATAGGTACACAGACACTTAGTAACTACAATAAGGTGTAATCTAATTGCTCACATAATTACAGATTACCACATCATGGGCATATCATGAACGTGTGGTAAGTATGTAGGTAACTTATATAAAACAACATAAAAAAACAATAACATTAAAAAGAAATTAAAAAGAGAAAGAAACAAAAAGGAGATCACTGTAACAAAAAAAAAACCCGATTAACAAAATTTTAGATTGACCGTTTAAATGGGGCCATAGGTGAGCCAATTATACCTATCCACCTCAGAGTTATTCGTTGTTGAATGGTGGTCTGTGTATTGGTGAATGTTGTCCCAGATTTGTCTTCTTACCTGGATACTCTAGGAGATTTGTATGAAGTTACCACGTTTAACCTTGAAAGCAAGTCAGCGGAATCTATTAACCCGTTGGCGGTTTTGAATAAAAACACTGGTCAAGATATTATCTGCAATGAGAGAATGAATGCAGGTGAGAGAATCAAGCCAGAAGTTTAAATAAAATGTTTCGGTTTTAAAGATATATATCTGTTTAGGAGATAAATATATTCACGCCTTTGTCTCCGAGGGCGTTGCCAGAGGACGACTCTCAAATCAAAACGATTATGCCATCCTGCCATCTCTCGTCTATCATATGAACTTTCAAATGGTAAAACTTTTATTATTGTTATTAATGAAGAAGTTCTTACGTCTGCCGGTAGATGTAGCTGAATTTTCTGATATTAATGGTACCTATGCATAATCTAATGAAAATATACATTTATTTACAAAGAAAATATACATTGATTTACAATAATTACAGATAAAAAATGTCCTCCAAAGAGGAACCATGTGGGACAGTGCCCAGAAGACTGGCAGCATTCCCTCTCTGGATAGCTATAGGCTGATCCTTTGACAGAGATAGCTGCCAGCCCTCTGGTCACCTGAAGCCTCGACCAAACGCACTGACAGCTCTTTGAGGAGCTGCCGCGCCCCCGGACTCCACGGTCCCATGGTCTCCACCCCAAACGGCACAAATATGTAGCCCTCATTGAGGTCGGCATATTTGCGCCGCTTCAGGCGCTCAGCGGCCGCAGCCGCCGCGCCAGCGCCCGCAGAGGTGGCATCGATGTGGGATGGGGCCAATGTGTCGGCACATGTGGCATCCCACACCAGCGACCTGCCATGTCTCCATGGCCCGACAGTCATACCATCAGGCCTCCCGCCACCTACTCGTGTGATGCCGTTAGGCTCATGATGTTTAGTTTGTATGTATTTGCATATATAGAGATGAGATAACATACAAGATGGAGCCACATTTTTTTAATTTATCTTTATATATTTAATTTATCCTATCCTAAATATTATAAATACGAAACTGAATTTGTTACGCTTTCACGCCTAAACCACGAAACAAATTGTAAAATTTCTTTTACCAATGGAAATCTACATTATCAGCGAGATGATATACTTAGCCCGTATTCCCACGGGAATGGGAACTACGTGCTCACATTGTCGAGGTCCAGTCAGACCAGACTCCAATTCGATTACAATAATAAATCTAAATCCTGTGTAAGTAGTCCCATTTCAATTTGGCCCAGTTCATATATTCATACTATTTCTAGCAACAAAGAATTAGGTATGGAATCGCCTTTATTCGCGGTACGCGGAGGAAGTCGGGGAAAAGTTATACCTACATACTTAGTAATAATAAAGTAGAACTCTAAAGAGTAAAAAAAAAAACCGGCCAAGTGCGAGTCGGACTCGCGCACCGAGGGTTCCGTACAACCTTGCAAATTTATGGTTTTCGTAATTTTTCCTTTATCTATGCTATAAGACGTTGCTTCGTACCAAATTTCAAGATTCTGAGTTCACGGGAAGCACCCTGTAGGTTTTGATTCCCTTGCAAGTGTCGAAAATTTGCGGCATAAACGGCTGTATCTTTTGATTGCGTTGGCTTAGAAGTTTGATTTTTTCACAGCGTCAAGGGACAGTAGACCTGAGTAATTGATATAAATTTCAGCTTCATACCTCCACGCGTTCCTGAGAAAAAGGGTCTTGACAGACGGACGGACGGACGGACAACAAAGTGATCCTATAAGGGTTCCGTTTTTTCCTTTTGAGGTACGGAACCCTAAAAACCTCCTTTTTGAAGTCGGTTAAAAACTAAACGCAATGGGAGGGCGACCGACTGTAGCTGTAGAAAAATAACAAAAGTGTCTCATTCAATACCCATAAATTATAGATGTATTTTACTTATGTTTGCGCCATTCAACCTCTAGACTTGTCAGCAATTAATAACAATCATACACCGGCTATTAATGCCGTGATGCACTCACTGCTCAGTGCAATTTTTAATCTCAGTATAAACTGTTAATGTAGTAAACTTTGTGTCACATAGGTAGTAGGTAATTTTTAGTGCTTTTAGTGATTAGAAATCACAACCATTAAAATAGCCTATGAGGGCGATTCTGATTTACGCAGACTGAACTTATTTTGGTTTAGTCCTGTCTTTGTCTTACCTCAAAAAAGAAAAGCAATAAAAGATAACCTACCAAATTTAGTCCTGTCAATCAGAGGCTGTATTTTAGTCGTGACTTTTTTACATATGCACTAAGAACTTTATGAAATGCCTTAGTTGACAGGACTAATTTTAATTTGACAGGACTAAATATCTCTCGTCTCTCTTCTTTCCTTGGGGAAAGACAATGACAGGAGTAAACTTAAATAAGTTTAGTTGCTGTAAAGCAAAATCAGCACCTATGTTATTCTTAAAGGTGTCTATTTGCCTTATTTTTAACCGACTTCAAAAAAGAGGAGTTTCGTAATTAGTAAGTATGTTTTTTGTTGGTTTAATCACTATCAGTGTACCTAATGGGTTTAGTGACAGTTGGTAATGGATGTTGAATATGCAAATAATAGTATTTTTTGTGTTATTCTTTGAAATCGGTTTGTACTTTTGTTATAATTTTGATTACCTATATCAAGGTCGGTTCGACGCTCGAAAGTTCCAAAGAGTATAGGGGGAAACGGAGGTAATTCCGAAATACCCATTTTTAACCAGTAGGTATATTTTTAAGGTTCAGCAGGCGTATTCACGGAGGCTCGACACCGTTTCTGTTCGATTCAGATAGAGTGAAAAATTTTCCGAAGTCCAATCTATCGACTTTAGAAACTGTATTCTACGCGTTTCTGACAGCCACGGAAAATTTTCCGAATCCTTATGTTAAATATGACATTCGTTTCGATACCGACATCTCTGAATAGACCATCTTCGACAGATTTTCCGATTCCGAGTCGAATATCGAAGCTCCGTGAATACGCCTGCCGTACCCAAAGTGTAAAAACGGGACCCTATTAGGTACTAAGACTCCTCGGTCCGTCGGTCATTCTGTCTGTCACCAGGCTGTATCTAATGAAACGTGGTAGTTAGACAGTTGAAATTTTCACAGATAATGTAACTATGTCTGTTGCCGCAATAACAACAAATACTAAAAACAGAATAAAATAAATATTCAAGTTGGCTCCCATACAACAAACGTGATATTTTTGCCGTTTTTACAGATAATGGTACTTAACCCTTCGTGCACGAGTCCGACTCGCACTTGGCCGGTTTTTTGGACCCTTAAACGTGACCGGTGATCGCTGAACAGGGGTGCTACTACACACTCATGCCTCATTATCAACTCTGGGACTTGAGGGTTTTTTTCACGATGTTTTCCTTTACCATTGAGATAGTGATAAATATTATTCGAACCCGGAACCCACGTATGAGAAGCGGAAACTTTAATTACATATCACTACATAGTATAAAACAAAGTCGCTTTCTCTGTCCCTATATCCCTATATCCCTATGTCCCTATATCCCTATGTCCCTTTGTATGCTTAAATCTTAAAAACTAAGCAACGGATTTTGATGCGGTTTTTTTAATAGATAGCGTTATTCAAGAGGAAGGTTTTTAGTTTTAGCATTGCACCCGTGCGAAGCCGGGGCGGGTCGCTAGTTCTATATGTAATGATAAACTGACTGATTGGTGATATATCAACGCACAGCCTAAGCCGATGGGTCTAATGACTTGAAATTTTGCACATAGATACCTTATACAGTGTAGGCATCCACTAAGAAAGGATTTTGAAAAATTCAACCACTAAGGAGGTAAAATAAACGTGCGCGAGCGAAGCCGCGGGTAAAAGATAGTCACTACTAAGATTTATTACTAGCTATAACTTTAATTAATAATTTATAGTCAAAGTAGTTATAGAAAACACAGCTTGACATTCTAACAATAGATACTTACAGCAAATAAATGATTATATAATCGTAATTGAGCTATTAACTATTAAGCTATTTGTTTATAGTTATGTAGCGGGTGCCCAGCGGTAATGCCTGCACGGATCCATTTTATCCCCGTTCCCGTGGGAATTTCACGTTTAGGGGCTTAAAGAATATACGGGTGATATATGGGTATTTCCAGTATTGGAATACCTTTGTCTACCCACTCCGGGATAAGCCGTGACACTATTATATTTTATAACACATTTGCTCGTAAAAGGTCTCTTATTTCACCAATTTCAATATCGTATTGTATCTCATTACGCACAAGGACGGTAATGTAATGTAAAACGCACGGTTTATCAAAATACTCCGCTTAAAAACAAACGGTACTTTTAAAAATCTTAACAAAGAGATTTTATGTCAGAAAAGTTGTCAACATTTTATGATTTAAATTAACTGTGGGAGATAAAATATTTAACAAAGAAACATTTATGTACATAATTCTTTAATTTAATTAATTTTGATAGTAAATTACTTATTTATTTATTTATTTTTGAAATGAAAATCATCAGCTACACGTTACAAAATCTAATAAACAACAACCAATTAATCTGTAACAAAAACACAAAAATATTAATTTACTTTATTAGTAATAATGGCTGTTTTTTGTGACTTTGCCAAAAAAAAATGCTGAAGCGCGCGAATCGCTAATTAGTAAACAAGTAAAAATTATTCAGTAATTTTCAACTTACCGCACTTATAATCATAATGTACTATTTTAACACACTTGCGCATAAATTCACTCTAATTTGGCACATTATGACACCCATAATCAAACTGTAACTATTTCATTCTTATTACCTATTCACAAGTGAGTTATACAAAGTGGAGCTCACAATGCCACAATAAATTATCCCATGCTATAAACATTGCATTCTGCGACCGTACACAAAAACACAATGAAATACATTAAATACTTTAGCTACAAGATTTTTGTCAAGGAACTGTCCGTACAATAAAAGGATAATAAGTTGCAGATGTAAGACAGAGAAAGTCGATTACGTCACCATTTTGACACCAACGTGACTGCGCTACTACTACTACCCATTCATAAATCCGAAGTGTGAAAAGGAAGTAAACTATGATTTTTCGCTCTAACTTTCGCGCAAGGTCACAGTCAGTAGGTTATTAGATCATCCAGTGCTGCACGTCGCTTAAAGGTCACAGCACACTTATCAACTCGGAAAGGGATCGTCACCGTATCGCCTCGAGCCGTTCAGTATTGTTTGTATGAAACTCCCTACTGCAACGCACACTAATTGGAAACGTAACGTAATCGCCTCGCCTCGGAACAGGCTCCGAACCGCGATGCGGTGATTGGTCAACTTGCAGTTCCCGCGCTTACGGCTCGCTGTCCCCCCGCTTACGTCTCTCCGTACGCGAGCTCACGGCTCTTTGTCCACCATTGCCCGTGTCCCCTCCCGCGACTTGCCTGCTGACCGTGCCGCCGCCCGCCATTCGCAAGGCAACTTCCTTTGGTGTTGCGCGTAAGTTTTATTGAATTTTTTATTGAACACTCAACGTTTGGATTCAAACTGATTTGGTGCCAACCCGGTCAGCCAGCGGTCGGCGAGGCGTAAGCGCGGTGACGCCTAGCCGTAGCTGAGTTGACGTACAGGAGCCGCTGCTACGCTTTGGTTACATGCATACGTTAGGTTGACGCCTGGTTGACGGCGAGGCGAAAGGCGATACGGTGCCGATCCCTTTCCGAGTTGATATGTGTGCTGTGACCCTAAGGTGGTTGCATGTCGGTTCACCCGCGCCCGAATTACGAAAAATTTTGTGTTCAGTGAGTGAATATGCGATTAGTATTTACAAATTATTTCTCAAATTTGACTGAGTCGTCACGATGACGAAAGCAGTCGCTCCGCGCCGCTATGTCCGTTTTTACCGCCAAAGAAGCCGCCTTCGTACCTAATGCCGCGGCAGGCATTAGGTACGCGCCGCGCACAGGCGCGGGCAATGACCGCGACGGTGCCGTTCTTGCAGAGTGAGTCGCAAAGGTGTTTTTTTTAGTTTACATTATTAGGATATTTAGTTTGTTTGAAAATTTCACTTTTTTTATTTTTACATAACAACTATAATAAATAATTTATGATATTTTATTCAACTAGTAACGATAGCGAGTTCATTTATTGTGGCATTGTTGTGAGCTCCACTTTGTAGATTTTTTTTCAATTTTATTGGTTGAGTTGCTTTGTTCTTAAAAAAGTTTTAATACAAAAAAGATTGTGTTCAAAAGTACAAATAAATTAATATACCTATTGCTTGCTCATTTCATGGAACTTCGTATGTAAACAGTTAATTTCAACTTGTACGTGCGTGTATAATAATCAAAACTTTCACTGAAAATAACTTTTGTTGTCTCTGTAAAAACTTTAAATTTCCCATTTTGTACGTGGCTAAAACGCTATCCGCGACAAACCAAAAAAAAAGAAATCTTGTTCTTTTATGTATTATATTCTATGGGCGATCGTCATTGTTATTGTGTCGAAAAACGTCGTATGATACACGTAGGTATTGATGATTACCGTCGTCGGTTCTCTTAAGACCCTCACCTAACGGCTCGGGTCTCAGTGGCGCCTCAGCGGTAATCACCAACATTACACACTTGTACGGTAATGTACTATTACAACATCTGTCAGTAGGTATGAGTAGAAGCTAGTATCTTCGTTTCACCCTGGCACGTGTAAGAAGCCAAAGGGCCAAAGCTAATTGATTCGTAATTTCCGGGAGGGCATTCCACTCGCGGATAAGGGACATGCAAATTATCGGCTCGCAGGAGGCTCTTATCAGTCTCCTCGAGTCCAAAGTATCAAAATGCTAAATCTACACTAATATTGTACAGAGGAAAGATTTTTGTATGTTTGTAGAGATTAAATTCAATAACTACCTACTGGACCGATTTAAAAAAATATTTCACCTGTTGAAAGCTACAATATCTCTGAGTAACATAGGCTATATTTTATCGCCAAATTCAAACGGGAACGGGAACTAAGCGAGAAATAGCTAGTATATATTAAATACATTTTAGTTGACTAAATGGTTCCTAAGTATAACTACCAAATTCATTCACCAATGCTATATTTTATTCCCGTATTTCTTCGGGAACGGGAACTACGCGGGTAAAACCGCGGGGCGGTGCTAATACCTACTCAGCCCACCCTACTCTATAAAACTAGTTTTTACGCGACCCTAATAAATAAAATTATCATTTAACATTCATAAAATATAAGTTTTTGCTTCTAAATTAAATTAGTAATTTAATAAAAAAATATCGCAGACACTTTTTGTAGTGATTATGATAGGTACATCGACTTCCTCAATTGTATTAATCAAATGTTAAAGTCGAATTGGACACCAGTTTTTCAATATTTATTTATTTATCAGACTCACAAAACGAAGCATTGTAATGAGACAGCTGGTTGAAACAGATTGCAACCTTAAATTATAAAGTCTAGCTGACCCGACAGGCTGTCTGTAAAAATGTGATAAATGAAGAACCACTCGACAGATTTTAAGCAAACTTCACATAAACCATCTGCTAAATAGTCCGAATAGAGCCTAAAAATTTGGTTTGGATAGGTGAGCCCGTTCTTGCGTTATAAAATAACAACGAAAAGTGGCATTGATTTTTATATAAGTACTAGCGACCCGCCCCGGCTTCGCACGGGTGCAATGCTAACCAAATAAAGAGTACCCGAAACCGACGAGCATGCATGAGTCGTTTGATGGGTGTGGAGGAAGCACGAGAGATCTGCCAGGTTCGTAGCAAGTGGCGGTCTGTTGTCTCTGCCTACCCCAATGGGAAATAGACGTGAGATTATGTATGTATGTATAAAAAAAACCGCATCAAAATCCGTTGCGTAGTTTTAAAGATTTAAGCATACATAGGTAGGGACATAGGGATATAGGGACAGAGAAAGCGACTTTGTTTTATACTATGTAGCTATATAGAACATAGATATAGATAATATTGATGAATTTTTAAATGACAACTTCATTCATGTAAGATGGTATATAACGGAATAAATTTTTAAATGTATTGAATTACATTAGTAGGTACATTGACAAAGAACCAAATATTGACATAATAAAATAACACTAGGTACTTATACATCACAAAGGTATTAATTATGTAAATTGCATGCTTTAATTAACATAGCCAAAAGACATAATATGTAACAGTACCCCTTGTGAACCATATATACTAGTAAGACATGAGATTAAAAAGAGCTGCCCTTGAGTTTCTTGCTGGTTCTTCTCGGGGTACTGCATTTGGAACCAGCAACTCGTCGGTGGAGATGGGCTGCTGTTTACATTTAGCCAATCTTCATGGACAAGTTCATAGTGCCATAATATTAGACGATTGACTTTTCTAAGTGTAGTTAGCAAAACGGAAATAAATACATTTTCATTTTCATTTTTCCTGTCGGCGATAGGCTCACCACCTGTCTAGTTTAGGGGTAAAAAAATTTTTTGAAAGCGGTATTTGGAGAAATGGAAAGGGTGTGAGCAAATTTCTTATTTTTATTTGATACAAATTATTATTCATCCAATTAATTGCTTGACCATAGCATCAAAGTAGGTATACCTGCATCTCTGTGATATCCACCCTACTATACTACCTACCTATAACTGAAATTAAGTGTAAAAAAATAGTATCGATTACGTGTCACGAGTTGTGTTGTCCAAACTTGCTTAAGCTTCAGCTATAGGTTCTGGTTTTTAGGGTTCCGTACCCAAAGGGTAAAACGGGACCCTATTACTAAGACTCAGCTATCTATGCGTCCGTCTGCCCGTCTGTCTGTCATCAGTCTGTATCTCATGAACCGCGGTAGTTAGACAGTTGAAATTTTAACAGATAGTGTATTTCCGTTGCCACTATAACAAATAATACTATAATAGTACATTATGATATAAGTGCGGTAGGTTGAAAATTACAGCCGAGGCGATATTGCTAGCCCGAGCCGTAGGCGAGGGCTACAAGTAAGCAGAGGCTGTAATTATCAAAGCGCACGTATGTCATACGACGTTTTATAACACATTTGCGAGGAAATAAAATAAAACTCCGACTATGGTAAACGAATGAAAACAATACAGCGTTAAGAAAAAGCGCGCGGCGCGCATCATCATTTTTTTTTAGGAAAAGGCACAAAAAACAGCCAGTACTTATTACTAATAAAGTAAAATAATATTTTTGTGTTTTTGTTACAGATTGGTTGTAATTTACTATCAAAATTAATTAAATTAAATAATTATGTACATAAATATTTCTTTAATATATTTTATAACACACTTGCTCGTAAAAGGTGTCTTATTTCACCAATTTCAATATCATATTGTATCTCATTACGCCCAAGTGCGGTAAGTGTAAAGTAAAAAGCACGATTTATCAAGATGCTCCGTCTTAAAACGAACGGTACTTTTTGAAATCTCAGCAAAGAGTTTTTATGTCAAAAAAGTAGTTAACATTTTATGATTTAAATTAACTTGGGGAGATAAAATATAATAAAGAAATATTTATGTTCATTTAATTAATTTTGACAGTAAATTACAACCAATTAATCTGTAACAAAAACACAAAAATATTAATTTACTTTATTAGTAATACTGGCTGTTTTTTGTGCCTTTGTCTAAAAAAAATGATAATGCGCGCCGCGCGCTTGTTTGTAACGCTGTATTGTTTTTATTCGTTTACCATAGTCGGAGTTTTATTTTATTTCCTCGCAAATGTGTTATAAAACGTCGTATGACATACGTGCGCTTTGATAATTACAGCCTCTGCTTACTTGTAGCCCTCGCCTACGGCTCGGGCTAGCAATATCGCCTCGGCTGTAATTTTCAACCTACCGCACTTATATCATAATGTACTATTATCTCCCAAAGTTAATTTTAATCATAAAATGTTGACAACTTTTTTGACATAAAAACTCTTTGCTGAGATTTTAAAAAGTACTGTTCGTTTTAAGACAGAGCATCTTGATAAACCGTGCGTTTTACTTTACACTTACCGCACTTGGGCGTAACGAGATAGGTAAAGATATTAAAATTGGTGAAGTAAGACATCTTTTACGAGCAAATGTGTTATAAAACATAATAAAATAAATATTTAAGTTGGCTCCCATACAACAAACGTGTTTTTTTGCCGTTTTTATAGATAACTAGCGGATGCCCAGCGGCGTTGCCCGCGCGGATTCCGTTTATTCCCGTTCCCGTGGGAATTTCCGAAAATCCCTTCATAGTGGTTGCCTACGACACATTTAAGACACCTACATACCATATTTCAAATAGCGGGTGCCCAGCGGCGTTTTCCCGCTTGAATTTAGTTTATTCCCATTCCCGTGGGAATTTCCAAAAATCCCTTCATACTAATTTTCTATGACATATCAGACACCTTCATACAATTTTTCAAGTTTCTAGGTGTTATCGTTTCGGAGTAGTACGTATTTCTCTTTTTAACCAGTTTTTTTTATTTTCCCGAGGGAATGAGATATTTTCCTGGAATAAAAAGTACCTTAGATGTTGACCCAGGTACTCAGTTATCTCCATACCAAATTTCATCAAAATCCGTCCCTACGGGACGGATTTTGTTTTTTTGAGTGATGCGTGCACAACCAGACAGACAGACAGACAGACAGACAGACAGACAGATAAAAATTCCAAAAATTGGTGTTTCGGTATCTATATCGATAACTATATACACTACCGTTAAAATTTTCAAAAAATATTTAATGTACAGACACGGCCCCGTTCGAGTTTTATTATATGTATAGATGGTACGGAACCCTTCGTGTGCGAGTCCGACTCGCACTTCGCCGGTTTTTTACCGGACGTTAGTCAGTTAGCTAAAACATGTTTTTGAGAAAAACTGGTATGTAGGTACAACAGGGACTTTTTCACTTTTTGCAAAATAAAATGTTTTGTGCCGTGTTCACTAACATCAACCGACGGCTAAAACGATAATCAGATGTCCACAGCCGCTGGTTATCATAGGTGTCAAATTTTAATAATCTATTTATAATCTTTTTATTATCTCACGCCTTTTTATCCCCGAGGTTGTAGGCAGAGGTATTCCATTTCTTCACATACCCACTTTTCACGAGATGTTCTTTGGACCTCTAAACGTGATATACCTAGGTGGTGATCCCATAGCCGGACTGTTACACATGTCTCAGAATTTATTCTGGGACCTGCTCTTTTCATCACGATGTTTTCCTTCTAATGATAATTAAGTAAGTACGTAAGTTTCGAAAAACTCATTGGTACATGCCAGGATTCGAACCAGAGCCTTAATGATTTTCACCATGTGAAGCAAGTTCTTTAACCGTAAGGCTGTCACTGCTCTCTAATAATCTATCCAAGTCAGTAATATAGGTACTCGTAGCTACATCAAAACATATTATTTTTATCCCCGAATGAAAATTTAATGACGAGGATTCTGATTCAATTTAGATAAAAGCAAAAGAGGAAGATACGGTACATTCATAGAAAGCATCGTTGACATTCGGAATACATAAAACTACACGGCAGTGGGTTTTATTTTAGTGCTACACACTACATAAAAGTACATGAAGGCATTTGTTTGTATAGCTGTCTCACGTACTGTCGATAAGCCGGCCCGATTAAGACTGCAGCGGACATTAGTAGAATTGGCCCCTTGGTGCGGTCGCCAACATTTTATATTAATAAATTGTGGGATACAATTCACACACGGTTATTTAGTCCCAAACTAGGCAGAGCCTATACTGTCTTTCAGTATTTAGTACCCACTAAATACTGAAAGACATACTTAAATAAATAATATTTAAATATTACTTTAGGAGTGTAGATATCAGTTTTCTTAAATACCCTATCTTCTGTATACCTCTACATACTGTAGCCAGTTACAAATTTATTGTAAGTAACGAGTATGTATAGATTGCAGCTACTCCAGATAAGTCATTATTTATTGTGGTGAACCTCAGAACGAGATATTATAATCATATTAATTCATATTTTTCTCTGCGCGATCGAATCAGAAATGAGGATATCCGTAGGAGAACTAAAGTAACCGACATAGCTCGAAGGATCGCGAAACTAAAGTGGCAATGGGCAGGGCACATCGCTCGCAGAACTGACGGCCGTTGGGGCAGAAAAGTTCTCGAGTGGCGACCACGATTAGGGAAGCGTGGAGTGGGCAGGCCCCCCACCAGGTGGACCGACGATCTGGTTAAGGTCGCGGGAAGTTGCTGGATGCGGGCGGCGCAGGACCGGACGTTGTGGAGAACCTTGGGGGAGGCCTTTGTCCAGCAGTGGACGTCGATAGGCTGACATGATGATGATGATGAATTCATATTTTCCTGTGATTCATGGAAGTAGTGGAAAAGGGAATTATTAAAATATCAACTTAATCTTTTTTTTCCACTTAGAGTTGGCGCAGTATGTTATTAGGATAAGCTCACTGGATTCCTAATTCTCAAAATTCTCCAATTTTCAATTCACCAAATCGTCTTTTCAACAGATTTTGAGTATACCTTTTGCAAATCGAATCGGGGTTTCTATTGCATTTCCAAAAATATGTTGGCGATGAGTTTTAGTGGTCTATTTAATTCCTCAAACAAATAGACACTATGATTTTTACATTATTCCAAAAAAATATTTTAAACAAAAGAAAGATCCAACAACAAAAGGAACAAAATGTATTGTAATAATATTTTTGGTAAAAAAAAACCTTAATTTATCCCCGAGGGGGTAGGCAGAGGTATTCCATTTCTGGATATACTTACCCACTTTTTACGAGATATTCGTTGGACTTCTAAACGTGATAGGTGGTGAGTCTTTTACACATGTCTCAGAATTAATTCTGGGACCTGCAGGTTTCCTTACGATGTTTTCCTTCACCGTCGAGCTGATGATCATATACATAAGTTTATTTTTGAAATTGAATAATGAATGCGGTTCACAGGAAAAACCCGAGCGGAACTGCGACGTATTTCACGCTCATTGGAAAATAATAGCAATTTGCTTCACAGAAGACGAAAGACAGGAGAGCTCCAGTATTGGCCGTGTTCATTAGTACGTCATTCATTAAACTACCGTTAATGGTTATTGATTACGTTAAAAAAAATGAGCTATCATCGGCGCGCGCGGTTGATTCGTGCATCGTGAACCATTATCGCGAACCACCGCAGTCGTGTACAGACCTTGCGGAGATTCGCACATGCGCCGGTAAACAACTGACGATAGCCGCGTAACATTCCGATTTCAAAAGTTTAAAACAAAGGAATTTTCGAAAAAGTTTCTGTGTTCGAATATGCTATAGACTTTGCCTGGCAAAGCAGTGAACGGTGAAGATGGCGAGTGCTCTGGCTAAGCTGCAGGGTCTGGGACAGAAGGTGAAGCACAAGGATAGGCGAGAGTGCCGCACGCTGCAGGTGAACATGCCAGCGCCCATTGCCGTCGACGTCCAGTTCACAGACATCACACTCAAAGTCAGCGAGGGACTCGCATCACGAAGTTAGTGCCTACGATTTTTTTTGGTTCTTTTAGCATTGGCAATTTAGCCATCAGCACTAAACACGACACGAAATTATAGTTTATTACACATCTAGGAAAGTAAAATAAGAAATGTCGTAGATGACTTGTGATCTGAGGCTTTCTTATTTTCATCCCGAAGTGTGTATATTGTTTTTTTGCTCGAGGGAGGTGGAAAGCGGCAACGATTTAGCGAAGCGGGTCGAAAGTTGCCGCGTTGCGCCCGGAGACGTGAAAAAGATTTGCTGATCTTCATTTAGTTACAACGGTTGACATTTCTAGTTCAAATAGATACAATAAAGATGGTGTTTTAATTTAATGGTAGTTCTGCAGGCGTATTCAGGGAGCTTCGATATCGGAAAATCTGTCGAACACTTTCGAGATGGGCTGATGTTGGTATCGATAACTAATGCCATATGTGACATAGGGATTCGGAAAATTTTCCGTGGCTGTCAGAAACGCCTAGAATAGTTTCTGAAGTCGATAGATTCGACTTCGGAAAATTTTTCACTCGATCTGAATCGAACGGAAACGGTATCGAGTCTCCGTGAATACGCCTGCGGGACGGGCATCGCCTAAAAATTTAAAAATAAAACATTACGTTACGACTCATCGTGTTAATGTCAATTCGTCTTTCTGGTGTTGTTATGAACTTAAAGTAGGTACAGGCTGCACAGCTAGATGCATCAGCTTTGAAGTAGGTAATCATCATTTGTTTTGATAAATTGTTGTGGCAGTTTCTAATTAAAATTCTGCATTTCTTTTGACAAATTTTGTGTTAGATATCTTTGATGTATAATAATGAGATAGGTAGATGCGTTACCGGTGCCCAAAATATAGCTGTTTCACCCGCGCAATTCCCGTTCCTTTGGGAATACGTGGATAAAATATAGCTTACGTTACTCAGTGATTACGTTAGAGTAAAAACGGTCCAGCAGTTCATGAGTTTATTCCTTGCTAGCGACCCGCCCCGGATTCGCACGGGTGCAATGCTGATGTATTATATGCATATAAACATTCTTTTTGAATCCGAAATCTTAAAAAAAAACCGCATCAAAATCCGTTGAGTAGTTTTAAAGATCTAAGCATACCTACATAGGGACACAGACAGCGGGAAGCGACTTTGTTATATAGGTACTGTGTACCTACCTAGTGACAAAAATACAAAGATAGAAATCTTTCCTCTGTATAATTATTATTGTACTATAGTGTATTAGTGTACAAAAAAATTCAGGTAAAATCGTTATTAAGGTGCCAAGAAATATTTTCTATTTATTTGTGGCAATACCTAAGTATTTTTTCTTTCTTTCTTTCTTTCTTTCTTTCTTTAGGAAACTTTGATGCAACTATTAATATGTGAAACCTCCCTAAACATAATTATGTAAGTAATAGGTACTTAATTATTATTGCAATGTATTTAGTGAAATATTTAATAACATACCTATGTACTAAACATTGCGAACCTATGAAATGTTATTTTGCAAAACCAGTCTAGGTACTTATCACTATGACTGTTAGGACAACCGGACAATAAACACTCTGATAACAATTCTAGCAATATAATATACATAAGATATATATTAATATTTACACTATTATTAAAATGATTGCAATACGGCATTAGATTAATCGTAATGCATTTTCCGAATTGCAAACTTGAACTGTGGTCGGTCGACCTTGGGTTGCATTTCCTTTAACAAGTAACATGGTTGTTACAAGTGGTTAGGCCAATAACTCCCTAGTTGGAACCAGCATAAATTTCACATGAATTGACGTTTTCATTACATACAATCAACATAGAACTTAATTTGTCTGTTGGTAGGGTCTTGTTTCTCTTGACATCCTGTGTGTAACAGCTGTGATTACTTAGATGATACTAATGGTATGGTTAATACAGTAGGTAACCAGGAAAAGGCCAGGAAATGAATGTTTTTGTCGGGTAAGTACCCAAATCTTTTATCGCTAGCAGTTCCGATTACCCTTGACATTTTACAATTGTTTATATATCACAAGCGGTTCTGCGCGGTTTCACCCGCGTAGTTCCCGTAAGATGAAATAATTTCTCCCGTTTTTTACACATTTACCACTATATCTTTGCTCCTATTGGTCGTAGCGTGATGTTATATATGCCTATAGCCTTCCTCGATAACTGGACTATCCAACACAAAAAGAATTATTCAATTCGAACCAGTAGTTTCGGAGATTAGCGCGTTCAAACAAACAAACAAACAAACAAACAAACAAACTCTTCAGCTTTATAGTATTAGTATAGATTTATGCTTTTATTGATATTTTTTTATTAACCCTTTCACCCGCGTATTAGTTTCCGTTCCCGTGTGAATACGGAAATAAAATATAGGTAGCCTATGTTACTCAGCGATATTGTACATTTCCATTGGTAAAAGATTTTTTAAAAACGGTTCAATCCTTCTTTAACCGAAGAAGTTGATGTGTAGCCTAAGGGCTAAAGATTAAAAAAAAATTGGGTCACACAATCAATCAAAATCATTTATTTAAATAGTTTCAAACCATGCAAAATTCACTGCAACTCTGTAAAACATCTTGCATTGTCGCTATATTGACATTGGCTCTCGCCGTTAGTCCATCGCGTGCAGCCACAAACGAGCTTCCAATCAGCGATAACAACGACACAGTATAAGCTAAAGCAGTACGGTAACTACGTACAAAACTCCGAAACGACGCACTTACACAGACTCGCGACTTCTCTAATCGAGTTTCGCTATGCAGTAAGTCAGGGTTGCCACCTTGAAAAATGTTTACGGTTTACATTTAAATGCACAAAAGGCCACCGGGCGCCAAATTAAAAATATCTACATCTACACTAAATTATAAAGAACATACAAAAATACAAGTCGGAAAGACTGTAATGAGTTCAACTGAACTTTTACTATTACAATGCTAAATCCCTAATAGGGAATATTTTATCCCCGTATTTCCACGGGATCGGGAACTAAGCGGGTGAAACCACGCGGAACAGCTATAGGTACGTAATATAAACTTTTTTATTTTACTAAAAAGAAGAGACCACCTGACGACCTTAACGCTCTGAAGGAGCGAAGTAAGTTATTTTTTTATTTATTCATTTTGTACTTATTCTAAAAATCCTCGCTAAACTGAGTACAGTTTGTTGGCGAGATAGCGCTCTTTTTTATTGCATACATCATAATCAGAAGTAAGTAAGCAATATTTATTTGCAAGAATACATTTTCACATTTAAAAGATCTTAAGATGTAATGTTTAGTCACGTATTCAGCCCTCAATCAAGCATGCAAATATTGTTTAAATTAAGTAAATGTAAAAAAAACTTAATGTCAATAGTAGTGTAGTAGTATTAATTATTAGAGATGCACCGAAATTCGTTTCACATTCGGTAGAACCGAAGTTCGGCAGCTTTCAGATTCGGCCGAATTTCGGAAAAAAATACCGAACTTCGGTGACAGATACCGAATGTTCGGTAGTTTAAAATAAAACCCAAATGATACTAATTGACTCACAATTTCTTCACTAAGATAATTCTCAAGTTTTATAAGTAAAATAAATCCATACTAGCTGATGCCTGCGACTCGGTGGATTTTACGTTTTACCCGATGACTCCTAACCCCTAGGAATTATATATTTTTTTTCAGGATATTAGCAATTTAGCAGTAGTAGTCCTACTTGCTCAATTTCATGAAAATCGGTTCTGTAGTTTACTAGAGAAAATGGAAGTGGTAACTAAAACACGTCGTAACGAGTTGTGACCTGTCCGTCATACGAGCGCGTAGTCTTACCGAACTTCGTTCGTCTTCGGCAGATTTTTGAACCGAACATTCGTCCGAATTCGACATTCGGCAGAACCCACATTCGGTGCATATCTAGTAATTGTATCGGAAAATAGGCGCAGTTGTCGTACTGCTCTAGCTTATCTACTTACCTACTGTGACAACGACTTATGTGATTATCATCACGCCGCACGAGGCGCGGTGTATTTTATCTCACGTGTCAATTCAGTAAACAAATATAAACTTCAGTATTACTACCAACAAGTTGTTTGTGATTAGAAGATTACTTTACTAATAGGTAAGATTTCCGATTTATTATTAACTAGCGACCCGCCCCGGCTTCGCACGGGTGCAATGCTAATACTAGAAGCTTCCTCTTGAATCACTTTATCTATTAAAAAAAAAACCGCATCAAAATACGTTGCGTAGTTTTAAAGATTTAAGCATACATAGGGACATAGAGGGATATAGGGACAGAGAAAGCGACTTTGTTTTAGACTATGTAGTGATGTAGAGATCGATACTTAAATACATACTGACATTGAATAATTTGTACAATAAAATAAGATATATCTACCACAGAAAATTCAAATCTGTGTGGAATCAAAAAACGTCGCTTCAAGGTATTAAGTAGGTACTTAATTTAAAGTAGGTACAGTACTTTGAATGTCAACAGTTATAGTGTGGCAAAGTATCTGCATTGAGCGGCTTATCTAATTTATGTTGTGCGACCTAAAAAAGACAGATTAAAAATAACCCTGAATAAGAGAACTAGAACATATGCGGAGGGATGAGACAAATGTTGTAAGTGCTTAATTAATATGCATGTGGAAAGAGGAAGAACGGAATACAAAAGAAAATACAGAAGGATGATAAGTTTATGAATCTTAATGAAAATGTGGCGGTTGATAGGAATCAAAGGAAGGAGAAAACATACTGAGACGAACCGGAATCATGGAGAAAGGGCGAGATAATAAAAATTTTAAACAAAAATTCAAACTGGCTTTAACTAATAGCACTAAAAAGACTATTATTTGCATATTCAACATCCATTACCTACTATTACTACACCTATTACACTGATAGCAAGTGATTTGCTGATGTCCGTTGACGAGTTCCGTTCTCCACCTGAAGTTCTTTAACAGATTTTCACAAAACTTATATGGGACCACCCTTGAGATATACCTGTGACCAAATAAGATAAATATTTTCAAATCACTTAAGATTGGATGGATTAACATACCAACAAAAATAGGTGACGCATTGAGAACCTCCGTCTTTTTTGAAGTCGTTTAAAAAGAAAGGGAAAGGAAATTATGCAGAGAAGAATTATATAACGGAAAACAAAAGAACAACGACTTCCAACTTTGAGTATTTGGAAGAAATGTTTTCTTCCAACTTCGTGAAATGATTGAACCATTTGTCGAAATAGGTAGGCTCTGATAGCTCACGCAGTTCAAAATGAAGGTAAAACGTGATTTCTGCGAATCGCCAGCTCGCTTCCTGGCAGCTATTTGTTTACTCGGCTGAATCGAGTCTAGAAAGTAGGGTATCTTCACAGACCGGGTCAAGGCTCTCGCAGATGATAAGTGGCCCGACGATGACACCGGCTTTAGCGTTTTCTTGCAAACCGGAATGACTACTGGACTGAAATGGTATTGTCATTGGCGCATCTTCGAAAATTATGCATGTCCAAGTATGAAACAGCCTTTTGGTGTCGATTCGGAAAAACTAGAATTCAGTGGCACTATATTGTTATTGGACAAAGGCACCCAATGGACTCGATTCTGACTGATAACCTAAAATTCCTAATTTTAAGTTAGCCTATCCTTCTCCATAGAATACGAAAGAAAAAGGACAGAAACAAACAATAGATTGAAGAGTTAATGTCAAACATCGTAAAACCTACTAATTTTAACTATGAACGTGCTTATCTGACACTTTTATCCATGACCTTATTACATCGTCGCTAAAATTGCTAAACACGCCATACATGAGAAGACAAATTTTAATTTGACAGGACTAAATATCTCTCGTCTCTTTTCTTTTATAGGAGAAAGAAAATGACAGGATTAAATTAAAATAAGTTTAGTCGCTGTAATGCAGAATCGAGTCCATTGACATGTAACTTCTGGAATCAATTGAAAATTGCTTCCGTTAGTAATAATAATAATACATTGTGAGACATGATTCACACACGGTTAGTCCCAATCTAGGTAGGGCTTATACTATGGGTACTAAACAACTGATAAACATACTTAAATAAATATTAAACGACTAGACACGAAGCCAACAGAAATTTTGACTCCGAGCGGGGATTGAATCCGCGACCTCCAACTCATAACGCAGGGAAGGTTAGTGCCACTGAATTAATTAATAATTTATTTAAATCCATTGTATTGTGGAAGAAGATTAAATCATATTATTTTTGCAAAACATAAAAATTTCGGTTTTCCCATTGTTTAGTTTTTTTGAGAAGCTCATTATGAAAAGAAAACTGAATAATGTTTTTAAGTTGAATATTTTGCAACAGTTGCAACCTCGAAATGCATTGTGAAGCAAAACATCTACAAAAAAATTGTTACATACCTAATGTCACTGGCGGCGTAGTTTCGGTTTTTGTACTTTGAATGGAGATTAATGTTAATACTTGACTTGTATCCAATCTAGATAGAACCGAAATATGGGCAGACAACTAGGGTTGTCAGTGGGTTTCCCGGGATTTGTCCTAGTTTAGAGGACGTCCAGGGAGCGTCCGGGCCTGGCTTCATTTGTAGTCCGGGTTTAAAAATTTAAAACTACGAACCGACTCGCTGAACCGAAAAGATGACTAAATTTAACAGAATAAGCGCAATTCCTGAAATTAGTTTGTTCAGTATCGACTTGTTATTCGATTTCAGCTATTTTTAATATGTGTTAAATTTTTCCGAAAAATGAATTAGCATAGCTGAATTTAGAGCTAACTATGGAAATAGTACTATTGTTGCTCTTTATTTAATAAAATTGGCTAGCCACAACCAAAGCACGAAGGCATCATATTTTTATATTAATATACTAATTGGGGTGTATGAGGAATTGCGCTTATTCTGTTACGCGTTGTATATACGGCTAAATTTAAAGAGTTTACCACTTGTGCACGGAACCCTAAAATACTGCCCTCTGCTTGAGAACTTATCACATTTTTTTCTTCGTAAATATTCCATTATTTACTCGTTCTTAACTTGACCTTCGCCTATGTAATAACATGTCGCATATTTGCTTAGCATTAAGGAACAGTGTGCTTAGGTACCGTTAAACGTCCTTAACGTCCATCACTATTTTAACATCTGACTTGTGACAGACAGACTGACGGTCAGACGCCTTAATAGGGACACGTTTGCACGGAAAAATAAATTACTAAAACTGTGACAGGTATAATTGTAATCTTATACACAAAAATCACGATTAGGTAAAATTAATAATTCCTTTGTGGGGATTTGCATATCCTACTAATATTATAAATGCGTAAAAGTTTGTTTGGATGGATGTCTGGATGTATGTTTGTTCCTCTTTCAAGCAAAAACTACTGCACGGATTTTGATGAAACCTTACAGTTATATAGCTTGTACATCAGAATAACACATATGCTAGATTTTATCCCCGTATTCCCACGGGAACGGGAACTACGCGGGTGAAACCGCGGGGCGTTGCTAGTGCTTTTAGGTATATACAAAAAAACACAAGAAATTTGAATTTGCCTGACAATATGTTTACAACTCATGTACAAGTACTTTGCAAAAAAACAATTATGTTAATTCTATTTCTCTTAGATATTCGTACATACCCTTAGAATATTTGAACTTGATTTAAAATGACCTTATATAAATGAAGATTCTGCGCGGTTTCACGTTCCCGTGGGAATACGGGAATAATTATAGCCTATACTCAAGGATATTCTAGCTTTCCATTGGTGAAAGAATTTTTAAAATATGTAAAGTAGTTATTGAGTTTATTCGTAACAAAGATACAAACATACAAATGTTTCCTCTTTATAATATTAGTATAGATAATTTTGCTTGGAACAGATTTCCTCCAGCATAGCGCAATACGACACCAAAAAATAACGCAACTATGTAACCCAGTTTAGTATTAAGTAAGAATTTGATTACAATAATAATGTGTTGAGGTGTCTTGAAACGCTTCTTCTCCTCAACCATACATGCTGAAGCAGTTTACTTTAAATGACTTTTAATATTTAGTAATCTGTGTTATAATATAAGTCCCTACTTTGAATAAAACAATTTGATTTTGCACCTATTGGGTACCCAAAAAGTTTACTTAAGTGCCTACCTAGCTAAGTGTAATTTATTACCTACAGAAAATAATAGTATATTTTATATCGAGGGACTAAACGAAGCCATTAGATATGCGAGGGAGTCAATGAAACCGAGGGTAAATTTAAGTTGGCGTTTAGTCTCGAGGTGCAAACTGTACTTTTCACTTTGAGTGCGAGAAAAATACCTAGTCAATTTAGTACAAAAACATTTAATTTTAATAAATATATTACTTAAAAAATTAAAATCACAAAATTAAGATTTTTTTACATGAAGCTAAATATCATTGTCGATGTTAATATAGAATACCTACGTATACTCCACAACGATGATGGTTGAAATTTTTTCGACAATTCATCGAAGTAAGCCAAAAAGACGCTTTTTGTGAAATCATTTAAATGTTTCTTGTTTCTCCAGTCCATAAAACTTTCGTAAGTTTTTAGATAAAACTTCCGCGATTTTGGCGGTAACAGATTATCTATTGAGCATTTTGCCTTTTGTCCGACGTCAAACTCTTCACTGTCATTGTACATTCTTAATAAATTTATTTAAAACCGAACAAATCTACACTCTAGATAAATTCTGAAATTTTCGCAGTATATTTTTTCTTCTAAGCCAGTCACAGATTAAAAATAAAATTTAAAACACATGGCTCCACCTTCTTTGCGGATAAACCATGGAACTAAAACTCTCAACATTTTTGCTCATATTTACTGGCTGTTTGAGTTTGTCTTAAAAAAAACTAATTACTTTAACTCCCTAGAGACTAAAGTGGTCACTTTAGTCCCGTTTCGCAGGGCTATATTGGCGTACTTATAGAGCATGAGAAGTGAAAAATAATTTTATGTTTTGTGCCACCTCCACTTCCCAGATCTGGTAGGTCACTGGTGTAGGATGCCATGCCACGTGGGCGAACACACTTACCCCATAACCAATGATCATGACAACCTCAATGAGGGCTGCATGTTTGTGCCGTTTGGGGTGGAGACCATGGGACCGTAGGGTCAGTGCGGTTGGTCGAAGCTTCAGGTGACCAGAGGGCTGGCAGCTAACTCTGTAAAAGGATCAGCCTAGCTATCCAGAGAGGGAATGCGGCCAGTCTTCTAGGCACTGTCCCACATGATTCCTCTTTGGAGGACATTTAAAAACTGTAAATATTGTAAGTGAATGTATTTTTTCTTTGTAATAAATAAGCCCTTATTTTTTTACTCCAAAGTCCAAACATAAATACAAACAACTAAGTGCCTTATAATAAGTAAGGGGAATGTGAGAATTATCCTATTATCTAGGTATTTAACAAGTTCTATGGGAAAATTCGATGCACTGAAGGTTGTGTATTGTTTCTGTCATGGATGCACATAAAAGAGGTATCATTTATGAACATGTCTGTCGGTTGTTTCGTGTCTGGGTGTTTAATATTTATTTAACCCAATAAGGATTATAAAGGCTCCCGGACTCCCCTCTCTAAAATGACCTTTTAGTCAAACACTAGAAGGCTCTGTGACCCTTGCTGACCAAGAGCTTACCAGTACCAATTTAAACCTTATGTTTATTAAGTGGTGGTGATGATAATGGTGACGCCACTCGCTATAATTCTGGCAGATTATTCGACAATAGTAATCTACCATCTCTCGCGCTCCATCCCCATCCATTAGATGACTGAAGTATGATCTCATCTCTACTCGGTGTTCTTTATCTGACCTGTCTTCAATACATCGGCGATCGTTCGATAAAAATAAACCTAGGTCACCCTTTAACGACTCCATTCCAAACACCCTTGCATATTTGTCTCGTTGAGCGCCTTTCATCGATCGGCTCAATTTGGCTAAACCACCTCAGCATTCTTTTTTCAATATCACTCCGTAACTCGCATGTTCAAGGATGTATTCATTTGACGGTAATTGGAAACTGATTTCGACATTAGCGTTTATAATACGTCCTTGTTGTAATTTTAACTCGAAATTTGTTTAAACTTCAACCACTGATAGAAGCGGCGGAGTTAGAATGCTCCCCCATCGTGAAGGGAAGATCTTCTTGAGGTGATCGTGTCTGTGGATCGCGGTCCAACGGTTGATGTTGGATAGTTGTATTTATGCAAACCCCTTTGAACACATCAATAGCGCGGTCTAGAACTAGTGACGTCACGACCTTGTTTGTGCTGTGGATGGATGGATAGGATGAGTAGACGTGTCGGTCTCCTAATTATGGTAAAGTATAACAAAAATGTTTTTTAATAAGTAGGGAATGTGGTGGACTTTGTGCAATGTCTAGCGAGTCGGTGGCGATGTTTTGCAACATCTCTAAGTAATGGGCCAAACATTGACCGCTTTCTTTATCTGCGGTGATAAGGCGCCACGGAACTTAGTAAACATAATGGAACTTTAAAAAATATACATTTCTCGACGACGTTTTCCTTCACTGTCGAGATAGTGATAAATATGTTTTCAGTCAAGAGCAAATGGAACTTGACACATTGGACTTTGTAACGTTTTATTACAATCGCCTTAGAGGTCAGACTCGCACTACAAGTGTAAAGCTTCATGTGCTCTTGACTGCACATGTCTTCACCAGGATTCAAGATACGGTCTCAGTAACCACAGGAGTACCACTGCTATTATGACACATATCGCAGCGATTTTCGTTCGAAAGGTACACGTTTTGATACTCCTATACCGTGTAGTCGTACACGAAATAGAAAAGTTTTGGGAGCAGAGGGCACTTCGGCAGTTCCGCACTATCTAAAGAGCAAAAGCTGCGATTCGTATAGTGTAAATGAGCCAACCCTAATATTTTCGGTTCCTTTGAAGCGCCAATTCTGAAACTTTACAAATCCGAGGCACTATTTAGCCTCACTATACGATCTGAATATCTTCGAAACTATGATAGTTATTTAGAGTTGTTTGACATTATCAGAACATATCAATTCCATGGTGATGCTTCCAACTTGACGGTCTCACAAATTTTAACGGCCAGGTGTACGAGTTGGTAGGTATAAACAACATTTAGATTTAGTGCGTCATAGACTGTTTTTTAAGACCAAACTTATTTTACATAAACAGTGTTTGGAATAGTTGGAATATTTTTTTTAACTTTATTTTAAAAAAAAACGTAGTTTATTTATCTACACTAATATTTATTTTAAAGAGGAAAGATTTGTATTTTTTTTCTGTTTGTAACGAATAAACTCAAAAACTTCTAGACCGATTTGAAAAATTATTTTACCAATGGAAAGCTACTTTATTAGGGACTGACATAGGCTATATTTTATCCTAGTATTCGGACGGGGACGGGAACTACGTATGCCAGGAGATAGATAATGAAACTCCCAGTGGCTTCTCGTCAACCGGCTACTGGCTGACGATGTAGTTTTCCATTGAAAAAAAGAATTTTAAAAATCGGTCCAGTAGTTCTTGAGTTGATTCGTTACAAACATAGGTACAAAAATACAAATATTTTCTCTTTATAATATTAGTAAAGTTTAGAAGTAGGTCAAATTTGACATAGATGATTTGTTGACATAGTTTTTTAGTTAGCTAAACTCGTCACAAGACGGTATAAATTATGCAAACAAAAATTCTGTAGTTTGCAACATTCGGGTAAATAAAAATACTATAAATTTTCGTCATCATTTTTACTTGAGCACGACCCGTAGGTACATAATAACTTCAAAATGGCGGCGGCAGACCGAATACTACAATCCCGCGTCCTTGGACCACAAAAAATTGCAAAACTGCGCAAAATATAACTCCACTAATTAAAATTGTTTTTTAGTTTTGTATTAACCGTCTTATATTAATTTAAATTTATTGAAGGTTAACTCATTATTACTGTCGCTACGTAACTTAGTAGAAGTACTTTTTATATCTGGAACGGCATGTAGCATTTTGCCAATGTCAAGTAATTTAGTTAAACGAATAGATATAAAACAACAAAGTCCTTATTATATACTTTAATCTTAGTTAAATCGTTCTGTTTTAGAGGCCATGCACAAAAATTAATTTGTGTCTTTAACACTTTACTACATCATTTCTCTTCTACATACCTACAACCCTTGGTTATCAACAATAAAATTATAGCACTTTTACTAAAGACTTTATTATGACTTCTTGAGGCAATCCAAAAATGTCCACCCCTCGCATTTTATCGAATTTCCCATTCACTGCACACTTTCACGGACATTTTCTACATAATATAATATCACTAACATGAGTCAAAACCCAAAATATACAGCGAAATGAAAATTATATTTAAAAACATGAAAGACGTCGAATGTACTTAGTTTACACAATTTATAACTTCTCGTGACCTTAGTTACATGTGAAGCTAATATAAAGCGTGTAATGTATATACCCTCTGTTATATTGTTAATCATTTTCTGTGGAAAATCTCTTAACAAATTAAAGACACGCGACTTAGAACTAAAGCGGTCATTACGGGTACAAGTATTCGTGTCAAGTGCATCGCGGCCTCTGGGCGGTCTGCGCAATGCACTCGGTATCAAGTGCAAGGTTTGTGAGACTGCTGGGTACCACATTTAGCAGAGCCGTTTGATTTAATACAGTATATAGATAAGCTAAAGCAGTACGACCTCATCATTCACCATTGGCGGAATAAAGATGCGTAATATATCCTACTAATATTATACACGCGAAAGTTTGTTTGGATGCAGATGGATGTCTAGATGTATGGATGTCTGGATGGATGTTTGTTCCTCTTTCCCGCAAAAACTACCGAACGGATTTTGATGAAACTTTACAGTTATATAGCTTATACATCAGAATAACACGTAGGCTATATTTTATCTCCGTATTCCCACGGGAACGGGAACTATGCAGGTAAAACCGCGGGGCGCTGCTAGTTTTTATTATAAACTAGCGGATGCCCAGCGGCGTTGCCCGCGCGGATTCCGTTTATGCCCGTTCCCGTGGGAATTTCCGAAAATCCCTTCATATTGGTTGCCTACGACATATTGAAAACACCTACATACCATATTTCAAATATCGGGTGCCCACCGGCATTTTCCCGCTTGGATTTAGTTTATTCCCGTTCCCGTGGGAATTTTCAAAAATCCATTCATACCAATTTTCTATGACATATCAGACACCTTCATACCATTTTTCAAATTTCTAGGTGTTTTCGTTTCGGAGTAGTACGTATTTCTGTTTTTAACCAGTGTTTATATTTTCCCGTGGGAATGAGATATTTTCCTGGAATAAAAAGTACCCTAGATGTTGACCCGGGTACTCAGTTATCTCCATGACAAATTTCATCAAAATCCGTCCAGTAGTTTTTGAGTGATGCGTGCACAACCAGACAGACAGACAGACAGACAGACAGACAGACAAAAATTCCAAAAATTGGTGTTTCGGTATCTATATCGATAAATATATACACTACCGTTAAAATTTTCAAAAAATATTTAATGTACAGACACGGCCCCGTTAGAGTTTTATTATATGTATAGATTTACAAAAACTATACCTAAATACATAGGTATTTATTTAACTTCATGTACTAAGAAAATGTACACATGGTAAACTAAATGCCTAAAGGCATTATATCTACCAGTCAACCATCAGGCTAAGCAGAAATAATTTGGCGAAAACATGACCTTACGCTAAATCCTAATCCATATATATCTATCTATAAACAATATTATAAAGAGGAAAGATTTGTTTTTTTGTATGTTTGTAATTGTAACGAAGAAACTTAAAAACTACTGAACCGATTTTCAAAATTCTTTCACCGATGAGAAGCTACAGTATCCCTGAGTAACATATTAGGCTATATTTTTTCCCGTTTTTCCACGGGAACGAGAACTGCGTGCTTGAAACTGGAACAGCTATATTAGGATAGTGCCATATAGAGTAGCGTGACTCATATTATATTGTAAATAAGTAAAAAAATGTTTATTTATAAGTAGGCAAAGATATTAAAGTAAGGATGAGTTATATTCATACTGCTTGCGTTTGAAAATTGATCCCCTACGAGTGTGCTACAACATGTACATACTTACTTCTTTGCGTATTTATAGGATACAACAATGACGGGGAAAGATGATACGGAACGAATAATAAAGAAAAAGAGAGCTATCTGTTAAGAGTTGCGCTTAAAATACGACTTGAAACACAATGCGACTACCTAAAATGTGGTTAATTAGCTACATTTGTCGGCCTCATTTTTCGTGCTCTAGTAACATATCTACGTCTTTCTATATATAATATCTTTGTAAGTAGGTATAATTATACCTTATCTTATATGCGAATCACATACATGGTGAACGATTTACAAGATTCTTGAATACAATCAACGCGGCAATCTGAATATATTTTGTACTCCTAACTAAGTATGTAGGTAATTTAGTAGTTTAAAAGAATAATGTGTTGAGGAGTTTCTTGCCCCGCTTCTTCTCCTCAACTATAGGTAAGTTTACTTATAGGCCCCTACATTGAATAAAAACATTTGATTTGATTTTAATCACTTAAATGAGATATGTTTATATTTATAAGTACATATATACATAAATCCGGTTACGGTTTTTCCCGAAATCGTATAAGTATTCTAAAGAAGAACTGGTTAAATTTTATTATGGCATAATAGAAGACCCATGCTTTTTATTCGATTACGGCAAAACCAAAGCAAAGGTTATTAGTATATTAGTTTTTATCAGCCTACGTAAGTGCTTTATTGTACACCAATAAAATATGGAATAAGTGACACAATATTTTTTTTAAAAGTACGCTGGGCGGTCTCTGGCTTAGAAAAGCTAGACTCGATTTACAATCCGCCGCCATCTTGAAAAAGGGTGGAATTTTGTTTTTTGCAATAGGTAACTTGGCTGTGTGATACGAGAATTTGCACTGAATATTGGAAATCGGGGTCGACAATTTTTTTTCTTGAACTTCTCAAATCAAAAGATCCGGAAGTTTTGGCAGCACATTTTGACACTCATAATAATGCAATCAAAATTTTAAATTCGTCGATCACCGGTCGGTTCCAATATGCACTGTAACAATTAAAAATAAATTGTGTTTTATTTTATTCTCTTCAGAGGTTAAAGGCTACTCTACTTCTCGTTGACCTAGAATCATTAATTAAACTTTATTTTTTAAATAGCGCAAAAAAAAACTAATCTAAACCATATCTGCGTCTGAGCAGCTCTCGGAACAGCGTCCTTGGCCTGTATACGAATTATTTGGACCACAACTTCACGGATAGCGATTTTTTTTTTAATAGTAAGACACAATTCAATTCAGTCCCAAACTAATCAGAGCCTGTACTATGGGTACTAAACAACGGATAAAAATACTTAAATAATAATTAAATGACCAGACACGAAACCAACAGAGATATTATAATAATATGTTCATGCACACAAATGTTGGCCTCGAGCGGGGATCTACCCGCGACCTCCGACTTAGAAGGCAGGGTCACTACCAACTGAGCCAACAAGCCCGCCAACTGTAATTAACATTCTCGCAGTCATAGGTTCGATTCTGCTTTACAGCGACTAAACATAATTTAGTTTAGTCCTGCCTTTTTTTTACCTCTAAAAAAGAAAAGGGATAGAAGATAACCTACCGAATTTAGTCCTGTCAGATGCTGTATCTAATTTAGTCGTGACTTCTTTACTTGTGCACTAAACACGTTATGCAATGCCTAGTTGACAAGAGATATTTACTCAAGTCAAATTAAAATTAAATTTTAATTTGTCATGAGTAAATATCTCTCGTCTCTTTTCTTTTCTAGGAGTACCTAAACTTGTTGTAAAGCAGAATTAGCACGAATTTTTGCTAACCAGGTGGCCAATTCTACTAAATTTCAACAGTTACAGTTGGATGACAATGAGAATGACATGGTCAGTCGATGGTGTTATTTGCTCTGAAAAGTGTCAAAATAACACCATTGTCTGACCATTGATATGTCATAGTCATCCAATTAAGACCGTTGACATTTAGTAGAATTGGCCCCCAGTAGGTATACTTTTAGTAGGTACCATCGTTGCTTTTTATAAGCAAAACTCAAGTAGGCATTACGGACGATAAAACGGATATGAAGTAATGAACGAAATAGTTCTACTTAAGTATTTTGTAAGTAATGTTAGTAACATTAATTGATTACTATCGGTTCCGCGCGGTTTCACCGGCGTAGATCCCGTTTCCGGTAATTTCCATACAAACTTTCATCCCCTATTTCAACCCCTTAAAGACCTTTTTTCGCATTAAAAAGTAGCCGATTATCTTACTCAGGCCTTAGACTATCTCTATACCAAATCTCATTTAAATCGGTTCAGTAGTTTAGGCGTGATTGCGTAACACACAGATAGACAGAGTTAAAAATAACACGCATTGATAATACTCGTATTAGAGTAAGGAAAGGATAGTAATGATTTGCCAACTTTATTCTTTTTTGGACATAGTTATTGTTAGAGCTTAAAAATGAAATAAATAATCTT
Organism: Ethmia dodecea; assembly: GCA_963855545.1. Classification (NCBI taxonomy): domain Eukaryota; kingdom Metazoa; phylum Arthropoda; class Insecta; order Lepidoptera; family Depressariidae; genus Ethmia; species Ethmia dodecea. The sequence continues at coordinate 275,326 of OY979443.1, forward strand.
ACACCTTTTATCCTCGACGATTTATTATTGGACACTAGGTACTTACGTTTCAACAGTATATCCTTTGGACCCCTAAACGTGATATCTACGCCACATGCCTCAGAATTAGTTCTTGGGCCAGCGGGTTTCCTTACGAAGTTTTCCTTTACAGTTGAGCTTGTAAAAAAAATTGTTGTTTTTGAAAAACCATGTAACTAGGTAAATAAGAGGGTTCGAACCCGAGCATGACGCATTAGCTTTTAGTACTTATCGATCGCGTATATATCAAAGACCAGTTCTATACACATAAACCTACTATTATATACACACTAAATGTTATGAAGAGGAAAGATTTGTATATTTGTAACGAATAAACTCTAAAACTACTGGACGGGATCGGGAACTACGCGGGTGAAGCTAGTAGATAATGAATATTATAAACGCGAAAGTTTGTGAATACGGATGTATGGATGTTTGTTGCTCTTTCACACAAAAATCACAGAACGGATTCAGATGAAACGTTAGTTACATAGCTTATACATCACAATGTAGGGACACCTGTACCTACCATAGCGCTTACGCTGCCATTTATATAGAACGCGGTGCGGTCGCGCCAGTCGTTCCCCGCGCATCTAGCTCTAACTCTACCTCTAACTCTAGCTCTAACTCATGTCGCAAGTACATGTCATATAAAATAAGATTGTTGGACAATATAACCGATAGTTTTCGTGAACCGTCCTAAGACTTTTCATGCGACACCCTCCTTCTGATGCGAGCACAGTAACCTACAATAGCGTAACAGTGACGTAAAATGGGTTCCGAACAACAATAACACATAGTCTATATTTTATCCCCGTATTCCCAAGGGAACTACCCGGGTAAGACCACGCGGCGCTGCTGGTAAACCTGGCGGTAGTAGCTAAAACCAGTTTTAATTTTCAATGTCTTCAAGACATAATTCGACGGAGATCACAGTAATTTTGTATATTTTTTACGGCTAGATAATTGGTTAATAAACCCGGCTCAAACAAATTGCATCGGATTAGGTACCTTGAACGAGCCAATGTTATGGTCACTTTCATAACCGGTTGCTTTATATTGCGCATTGGTTACCCGGATGCATGGATGTGTAGGTAGGCTGATGCTGAGAGGATGATATAAGCTGATGATGATGATGATGGATGTGTAAACATACAATACTTATGATCAAAATTTTTCAATGGGCAATTTAAGAAAAAAATTGTCATCCGGATAATATTTATTTATTTATTTATTTTTATAATTATTAATATGTTTGAGTAGAACTAGGATAGAGGCCCTCCTAGTAATTACTAGCGGGCATTTATTCATGTTAAATTTTCAAAAATAACTTTATAGCGGTTGCCTACGACATGACGCCTACATACCAGTTTTTTTATATAAATTGGTGTTCTATATCTACATCGATAACTATCTACAGCAACGCTAAATGAATCACAAAATATTTCATTTACAGACACGGTGACTTTTATAATATTTTTATTTCATACTAGCAGCGCCCCACGGTTCCACCCGCGTAGGTCCCGTTCCCGTTTGAAAACGGGGATAAAATATAGCCTATGTGTTATTCTGATGTATAAGTTAATAATTGTAAGGTTTCATCAAAATCCGTTCAGTAGTTTTTGCGAGAAAGAGGAACAAACATCCATATATCCATCTATACTAACTTTCCCGTTTATAATATTAGTAGGATTATTATGTATCATAATTTATGTTGATTAAATTTGGTTAATCATAATTTCGCTACGTAACTCATCAGAAGTTCGTGGATGTACTTGATTTATACCTTCCCGTGACGGGGACTTACAAATAAATAAAAGATAAATTTAATTTACATATCATACTCGTACGACGACCCTTATTTTATCCGACACACCATTTCCGCGTGGAACACCTTGCCCTTTATCGGCATTGGCCACAGTAAATGTACATAAGCTTAAGCAGTACGGTAACTACGAATAAACGTCCGAAACGACTCACTCATACAGACACGCGGGGGAACAGGGGGCCAATTCCACTAAATGTCAACGGTTTCAGTTTGATGACAATGACATGTCAACGGTCAGTCGATGGTGTTATTTGCTCTGAAAAGTGCCAAAATAACACAATTGACTGACCATTGACATGTCATTGTCATCCAACTATAACCGTTGACATTTAGTGGAATTGGCCCACAGGTTTTGTAACTGTTTTTCACTATGCAGAAGTGGTTACGTTTTAAAACGCCGCGGCCCTTCTGGAAATATAAAAAAAAAAAAGTATTTTTGAACCAATAATTTATAATACCGAATAATGAAAGACTTCTTCATTTTGGTTTTATGGCTTCTTTACTTTTAAATGTATACATAAGCTTAAAGCGATAAGACCGCCCATTGAACTTAAGTTAATGTTGGTATCCATATTGTATTGTTTTTGGTGTACAATAAAGAGTTGTTGCATTAAAATAACATTTTATTTACAAATAAAATATACATTCACTTACAATATTTACAGATAAAAAATTTCCTCCAAAGAGGAACCATGTGGGACAGTGCCCAGAAGACTGGTGGCCGCATTCCCTCTCTGGATAGCTAGGCTGATCCTTTGACAGAGTTGTTAGTTGTTGATGTTGTATATTTTTAACTAGTTGATTTCATACGGCTATTTCAGCATCCCAGAACACAAAATAAAAATAAAATGAAAATGTCGACCCTACGCTGTAAAGGAACGAAGGCATTTTTCTCCGAATAAAGTCTCAGTTACCGTACTGCTTTAGCTTATTTATTTACCATTGGCATTGGGTGGGCTTAGGGCACCGGTCATTCACATTTCGCGAAGGCAGTCTTACATAGCTCGAATGAAACAGTGATTTTGTGGCCTACAAACCGGTTCTAGCTCAATCATTGCCTACAATTTCGATAAACTAACTTCCACTACCTGGTTTTAGTGACCTTGTTCACAGTTCCGCTAAGGTTGTCGTATCTACATAATTAATAATTATGTTTAATTATGTTTAATTATTTGTGCAAGAGTGAATTTAAAGCTTTTATCCACGGTGGGTTGGGAGAAAGTTTCCCATTCCTGGATACATACAAATTATTTCTGCTCAGCCTGATGGTTGACTTTTAGATAATGCCTTTAGGCATTAAGTTCGCCATGTTTATTTACATTTTCTTGGTATATGAAGTTAAATAAATAAATACATCAACCCATTCTTCATAGTGTAGAAAACGGAATTAAAGGTCATATTTCAAGAAATAGCACACCTATTTATTCACTTTTAATTATATTTACATAAAAACTGCTTACTCGCCACTATCACCTCTCACAACAACATTCCCGAATGAAACGGCTTCACACTACCTATCTTATAAACTTTCTATTGTTACTTATTTTGTAATAATAAAATTTCTTACAACTGGTGATTATACATGCTTCAGAATCAATTCTGGGACCTGCGAATTTACTCAGGATGTTTTCCTTCACCGTCGAGCTAGAAATGTAAGTTTTCATCTCTCCGGGCGGAAAGCGTCAAGTTTCCAACTAAGCGGCAAGCCGCTTTCGCCTCCGTCGAACAGAAACAAAGTATACACACCTCGGGAATAAAATACGAGTAAGAAATCCTCAAATCACATGTTTGATGTAATGTCGCAACAAACTCGTTGGTACATGCCCTCGATAGTATTCGAACCTGGGGGCCAATTCCGCTAGATGTCAGTTATAGTTGGATGACAATGACATGTCAATGGTCAGTCGATGGTGTTATTTGCTCTGAAAAGTGCCAAAACAACACCATTGACTGACCATTGACATGTCATTGTCATCCAACTAAGACCGTTGACATCCTCCTGCCCCTTACACATGACAGGCGGGCTCGACTACCACTGCTCTCAGAGATGAGAATACGATAAGTATCTAGAATTTCTCTATAGGCCTTGGCCACTGCGTAGACTGGTCCGTGCTTTCTATCGCACTCCGCATAACCAACTAGTTTTCGCACCCGCTAACGGTTATTTTTAGCTCAATGTCGTTTCTTTGGCTCCTTTGCCAGCGCGCTACAAGTCAACGTATCCAGCAAGCCGTACCACCAAAGTTATGATATCTCATCTGACCCCACCATATTTATATGATAGACAATCATAACACAAAAAACTGGCCAAGTGCGAATCGGACTCGAGCACGAAGGGTTCCGTACCATACCTATCTATAAAGACGCCAAAAAATCACGTTTGTTGCATGGGAGCCCCCATACTATTATCTCTTGTCACGTTTAGTAAAAAAAATGGTAAAAAGTGGGAATGGTTTCCAGGAATTAGACATATTGGGGAGAACGCGTGAACCATTTATTTCTGTAGTATATAGTCAATGGCACTCTAAACAAGTCCATAGAGATTGGCTAAATGTAAACCGGAGCATATCTTCACCGACGAGTTGCTGGTTAAATAAGAGAGAAGTAACATAAGCACACGCCTTTTGCCCGACGAGGTCGGCAGAAACAATAGACCGGGTGCGTTCAAAGACTCTTAGATAGTATATCTGAAAAACGCTGTATCCGCCATTGAGTACAACAACCGATGTGACAAACATTTGCAAAAGAATCGGTGTTTCAAGATGGCGCCTAAGCATTCGAACTGGAAAACCTGTTATAATCCCGTCCGTAGCCTGTCTGCTATAAAAGCACGAATAACATCTGCTGTCTTTGTAATGCTTGAATTTATATGTGCAGTGCACGGTACACACAGCAGGACAAAACTTAAATATCAAAATTATTAAACTGGCTGTCTGACTGATTGATCAACGCACATCCAAACCGAAGTTTGCACAAAGGTTTGTACGACACATAAGTCTAATAAGAACGGATTTTTGAAAATTCCCATGAGAACGGGAAAAACATGCATTCAACGCGGGCACCGAGTATTGAATATAAATTAAATAAATAAATTGTGGGACACATACTTAAATAAATACTAAACACCTATGGAGGAGCGGAGGTGGAATGCTAATCCATCGCGTGAAGAGGCAAGATCTTCCGCCAGGCGAGGTGATCGTGCCTGGGGACCGCGGTCCAACGGTTGATGTTGGACAGTTTACTTATACAAACTCATTACAAAACTCCGATAGCGTCGTTTAGAACTCAGCCGTCTATTGGCGCGTTCTACATAATAGTGTCGCTACACACCCAAAAACAAAGCCAACAGACATGTTCATGCACACACAATTACGTAGATACAACTGATACAAGTACAAAATGTAACTTAAATTATACACCTACTACTTGTGTTATATAGAAATAAATAAATGTTATTAAAAATATACTATTTTTATTTTATAATAAAACTTGCAAAGTGTGAGTCGGACTCACACACAAAAGGTTTCGTCGCACCTATAGGCCTCTAATGTCTATTATTTGTTGTTACAACTATAGTATTAGGTACATACCCCGTGACAATTTCAAGTGTCTATGTGACGGCCGGACAGACAAGGCAGCCAGAGCATTGCCTTGCTATTATATTGAAAGGGTTATTTTTGTTACTTACAGAAATAAATGAATTTTGACTTTTGGCCCTTCGACAACAGACCTCCAAAAATATTGCTATCGAAATGTCAAATCAAAAGTCGCATAAAAAAATATTTCGTTGTGTTTGCGCACAATGGGAGTCGTTAAGCCATGTCAGTTACCCTTGGGTGGCTAGAAAAATTCTGTGAGTTAGGTGGCCACTAGCCTAACCATCTCCCAATAAGCGGTGGGCTCGCGTGGGAGATTAAAGCCCCATACTTCCTCATGTGCGAGGAAAAGATCCATAGCTCTGCAGAGGGCTGTTACGTGTTGGTTCTGGACTCGATTCTTTCTGAACAGCTAAAATTCCTAATTTTAAGTTAGCCTATCCTTTACCATAGAATACGGAAGAAAAAAGACAGAAACAAACCATAGATTGAAGAGTTAATGTCAAACATGTAAAAACCAACTAATTTGAACCTTATGAACGTGCTTATCTGTCACTTTTATCCATGACTTTGTTAAATCGTCGCTAAAATCGCTAAACACGCCTTATTTGACAGGACTAAATATCTCTCGTCTTTTTTCTTCTCTAGGAGAAAAAAAATTACAAGACTAAACTAAAGTAAGTTTAGTCGCCCAACCCAATGATGAATTAAAATGTAATTTTCTGAACCTCAGTAGGTACCTCACGTGACGAAGTTTTTTTCTTTTTTGACCTTACATCAACCTGCACTGAGTTCAATGCTCTCCTTATGGAGAATAAGAATAATGTGATACCTCCGTGGTTGATATAAAAAAAGAAACGATGTCGATGCACTGCATGGCTAAAATGAAATAACAATAATTTTCTGTATTATTTTTGGTTTTATTACACGTTACACGTAATTTTGTGTTTTCTCAATCTAACGGAATAGTTCAAGCGTATTCTGTACCAATCACAGTTTTATATAATGAGTGAAGCTCTGTAAATGGCTGTTTTTTTTTTTAAATATTTATATGTAAAAGGTTCTATGTTGCTTTTGAGCTCCAATAAATGAATATGTCAAAAGTTTTAAATTACCTGAGTTCAACGTCGACGTCAAACATCGTGAGGAAACCCGCAGGTCCCAGAATTAATTCCGAGGCATGTGTACCTAAACAGACCCGGTCCGGCGACGGGCTCAACAACTAGCACGTTTAGGGGTCGGAGGTAGGATGGAATACTACCTACCCCCTCGGGGATAAAAGGTGTGAAATTATTCATTTATTTATTTTTACCTGAATTTATGTTTTGTTTTGTTAGAATAAAAGTTGAGCCCCATAACAGTCCACCAAAATGTGGTGTGCAATGCTACGACAAGTCACACATCTCCACATACTTAAAAATAAAGTCTCTCTCCGCATCTGTCTGTATGTCAGCATTGTCAGCTAACCTTCTAAACCACGCAACCGATTTTGATGCGGTTTTCACTAATAGAAACAGCGATTTAGTACTTAATTGGTTTTTACTTACAGAAATAAAGGATTAGAATTGAATCTAATTTGCGAGGAAGGTTTTTGTATCTACACCAATAAATAATATAACAATAACATTATATTAATAATATCTAACAATATAAAGAGTAAAGATTTGTATTATTCTATGTTCGTAATGAATAAACTCAAAACCACTGGAGCGATGTTTTTTTAGCATTGAAAAATTTACTTTTCTGGAAGTAACATGGGCTATAATTTTCGGACGGAAACGGTACTTCCGCCAAATCTAGAAACTGACTGACTGGCTGACTGACATATATCGATCGACGCACAGCTGCAACCCCTGGTTCTAGAACTTTAAAATTTTTCACAAGCAAACGGGATCCGAGCGAGATTAAGGTAAACGCAGCTATTAACGACCCATCGAAAATCTGCAGGTATTGCCGACCCATTCAGCTTATTCTTATTTTTATCGGTTTGGAACGATTTGAGTCACAAGAGAGTTTAATATACACACGTGTTTGTATGTTTCCTAATTAATTTACTGGTGTTAGTGTACATAGGTTCACGGGAATGTGACCAAATACGTTAGTTTCTGTGAACGTAGCGAGTGCGCCGATCGTGTCATACTAACCCTTACTTCCTCACGTAAGTACTCGAATTTTTTGCTTAAGATATTTTAAATATAAATATTTACGTTAAGTTTATTTTGAATAACTCAACATATTCCTTTATTTGTATATTGCACATTTCGCAACTAAATTATTATGTTTTAAGGGATTTTAAAAAGTATTTTTGAAATTAAAATAGAACGGCAATAGCTGCAGTGCATTTTAGTAGTGCAGTCATTGCCGACCCATGGATCGGCAATGGCTAAGAGGTTATGCTTTATTTTTTTAATTTTTCGTTAATGCTTATAATAATTAAACAAGTTTTTATAACACCATTTTAATCTTAAGTATTCTAAAATTATAAGCATCTATTAGCGACATACACCATGTTATATTAAAAACTTGTTTTTCCGCGATAAACTGCCACGCATTATTAAACATTTAGACGTGGGATATGAAAGAAACTACTCAGAGTTTTCTTCGTATTTATATAAAAATGGTGTATTTTTTTATAGTTTAGGACTAAATCAATAAATTATTGTATTAAATCGGATGGGGAAATATATTACAATTATTATCGATTATTTTTCGTGGCTCGTTAAAAGATTTGTTCATTTTTTTATTTAACACTAATTACCGATCCATATGAATCGGTGATTGCAACAAAGAGAAGCTATCACCGATTCTATACCGAATAATTGGTATTTTTGGATTATCGGTATGTAATGTCTAAAAGTAAAGCTACTAGTTTGTTTCAATATAATGATTTGATTCAATAAGTTATGTAAGGTTTAATTTCATTTAATATCATTAAATTTCATTTTCATTTCATATCCATAAAAAAATCTACTGAAGACTTGGCTGTATGTATAGTTCCCTTTGCCTACCCAGAATGGGTGAAGAAAACAAAAAAAACTCTGCTTTTAATCTTTTACGGTTGGCGCGATTTTGAAAAAATGTTAGTTGAGTTTATTGTATTTTTATTATTTTATTAAATTGCTTCATTTTTTCGCAACCGTATTAAAAATAGTTATTAAGTACACGTGCGGAACCGTTATTGCAACTTGTTCCGACAGTCAACCCTCACCTTCGGCTGCGCTAAACTTGGGAAGTTCGAAAAAAAATTATAGGCTTTTTGCGAAATAAAACAAAGGGTTTAAGTTATTTTGATATAAAATTGTCTAATTATTGTTATTCAAAACATGTAAATTATACATTTATAATAGTTTTTACTTTTATTTTCAGGTTTGTGACTCTGACTTAAATAGTATAAAGTATGAGCAAATCATGATTCATATGTGTCGAAGCACCAGCCGCTATCCCAACTTGAAAAACTCTGTGCCGAAAATAAAACAGTGTGTTTTTATTTTATTAACATCTACACATTTACAAAATTATCTCTGAATTTTGATAGTGAATATTTATAGGTATGTTTCAGGTGATTCAGTTATTCCCTATGTTCAACACAATTGACACTAAGACCAATTCCCTTCAACGGCACTACATGGAACTGCATTGTGAAGTAACAGCATTGACATTGTTTTAAGAAGTAATAACTATTAAGCAGGCTAATCAATTAGAAAGAAAGGCTATGGTAACTATGGTTTGCACTAGCTGGCCAAGCAGCAAGATAACAATACATGACCTATGTTCTCACTTTGATTTTATGAATGTTATTCTATTAACCATTTCTATTAAAGTCTATTTTCTTATATTACTAAAATTTCATTTGTGTCCACCGAGAAATCAATACCTTTATTTTTATTGAGGTCCAAATGTAAAAACAATCTTTTAAAGAATCTATAAGAATTCCGAGGTTCACAGCGATTAGTTGGAAAGCATGGGCACTAGTGACATGGCTTGCAACTCGCTGCATTTCCACTTGTAATCCTTGAAGCCTCCGAGATTCACACAGAGGAGCCAGTGGACGACGTAATGAAAATAAAAATTCTTTGTCATTGAAATGTATCATAATATATAACTTTGCACAATGCTTCATAAGCATTAAGAAATTTTAAAATAATAACTACAATAACGTAGGTAGGCACTTACTTTCGAGTTAAGTTCGAAAATTGCTTCCAATTTGCAATTTGAAACACAATTTGTGTTTGGTATGTTTATTGAGATGTTTACAACTTCGTTCAAAGGAATTCTTTCATGGAATCCAAAAGTGGATAGTTTTTTCTCCAGCGTAAGCCATATTGGTATGAATGAACATAGTTTTGTTGAATATAGTATAAGAAATCTACAATAACAATGAATTTCATGTTGGTTCTATTCCTTTTTTTTTCACCCCTTACAGGGTAGGCAGAGGCATTACGCCATGCAGCCTCATCATTAGTTAATGATATCCTTGAGTAAGTGGCTCTGCTTCAGAGTCCATGCACAAAAATACAGTGTCTTCAACACTTTCCACATCCCTAACTTGGTTTTCAACAATAAAATAATAGCACTTTTACTGAAGACTTTGTTGTAACTTCTTGAGGCAATCCAAAAATGTCCATATCTCGCATTTTATCGAATTTCCCATTCACTGCATACTTTCACTGCACACTTGTCATATAATAAACTTTTACTATTATGATTAGTCAAAACCCGAAATACACAGCAAAATGAAAATTATACAAAAAACATCCCTCTTCGGATTCCCGCCAAAAAGTAAGTCAAGTTTATCTCCATTTTCAGATTATTTTAGTAACTATAATTATTGTTATGAATCAAGTACAAAAATGAAAAGCAAATAAAAGTAAACGGGACATTTCGAAAACGGGATATTTTGGGAAAGGATTATTTCGCTCAAATTAATAGTTATTTTGAGAATCGAACATGTAGGTAGGTATTTTGTGAATAAAAGTATGCCTTATTTACTTACGGTCGGTGTTAGATTCATAAAAATCGGTAATAGCTTCAAAGCGTTTCGGGTGGGTCGGTAATAGAAACAATTGACTTCAACAATCGTTTGATTATTTTTTCAATGAAAACATGATATTTATAAACAAATGAAAATATAAATATAAAATATACAATCTGTATTTAAATATAAAATAAAAAAATCTGGTGTGTTTGCAACCACTACCCTTAATTCAAATAATCAATTTCAAAACTTGCTTAAGGGGGTCGGTAATAGCTGCGTTTACCTTAGTAGGTAATTGGCATATTGTATTATTGGCATAGTGTCTTTGAGTATTAAACCAACAGGAGACGTCACGCGCACTAGTTTCTTTACAAAAAAGTCTGCCAATTTCTGCGGGGGGGACGAGGAAACAATCACAAATAATGTTAAAACAAACGCATTTTTTGATAAAACAATTAAACACTAGCTTGAACTAGGTGCACACAAATACATTCACCAATACAAGCACTCCGTGAACTCAAACAAACTAGTTGTATTTAACCGGTGTGCTCAAAGACCGACACGTTTTTTTGGCAGAGGGGAACGCCTGTCAGTGGCGTCTCCGGTTGGTTTAATACTCAAAGCATAGTGTATATTAAATTACAATATGCCAATGTAATAAATCTAAAAAAATAATATTAATCTCGCTTCCCGTTGTCTGTCTGTCCCTATGTAGGTATGCTTAGATCTTTAGGCAACAGATTTTGATGCGATTTTTTTAATAGATACCTAGAGTGAGGTTATACTCAAGAGGAAGGTTTTAGTATCAGCATTGCACCCGTGGGAAGCCGGAGCGGGTCGCTAGTAAATAAATAAAAGTACAATGCCGCTGGACGCCTGCTGTTTATATAAATAAATCTTTATTTCTTTCTTAAGTACTAAACACATTTTTTCACTTCTCATGCTCTAAAAGTACGCGAATACGAAGCGGGACTAAACTGACCACTTTAGTTCCTAGGGAGTAAGACGTAATTAGTTTTTTTAATTTCCTTAGTGAGATGTAGACAAACTCAAAAAGCCAGTAAATATCTGTTTAGTGTGGACCATCTTCATTGCGAAAATGTTGAGAGTTTTAGTTCCATGGTGTTTCCGCATAGAAGGTGGCGCCATGTGTTTTAAAAGAGATTCAAGTCTCTTTGTTGATCTGTGGCAGGTTTAGAAGAAAAAACTGCCCGCGAAAATTTCAGAATTTTTCTCGAGTGTATTTGTTCGGTTTTAAATAAATTTGTACTAAATTGACTATTTTTCTCGCACTCAAACTGAAAAGTACAGTTTGCACCTCGAGACTAAACGCCAACTTAATATACCCTCGGATTCATTGACTCGTATCTTTAGTTGTTTTACGGCTTCGTTTAGTCCCTCGAGACGAACTCGCTAAAATTAACTCGTATCTGACCTACACAAAAGCAGCTTGCATATATGTGACAGACGCGATTTTAGATGAAAAAAATTTAATAATAATAAAAATATAATCTCACGCCTTTTTTATCCCCGAGGGGGTAGGCAGAGGTATTCCATTACTGGATATACCCACATTTCACGAGATATATTGGACCCCTAGACGTGATAGGTGGTGAGCCTATCGCCGGACCGGGTCTGTTTACACATGTCTCAGAATCAATTCTGAGACCTGCGGGTTTCCTCACGATGTTTTCCTTCACCGTCGAGCTAGTGATAAATATGTACGTAAGTTTTTGAAAAACTCATTGGTACATGCCAGGATTCGAACCCGAGCCTCACTGATTTTCGGCCGGCTCTTTAACCGTCCGGGCTATCACTACTGAAAAAAATTTGTGATGCAATATTTATTTGGAATTGGAATTCTTGCAGACTATCTTGTAAAACTTGAGTACAAGATGTATTCACATGCAGATGTCAAACTAAATATTGAATTAAATTACAAAACACTGTAGGTACACTAACAAGGTCCAAATGACCTACGAGGTCATTTAGCATCGCTCTTGCCGAAAAAGTATTAAGTTACATAACTAATGTTAATACTATGTAGGTATTTAAACAAGTATTAGTATTATACCTACGATCTAGTTTCACCTAATCAATAATTGTGAATTTGATAATCAACACGCGATCAACTATCATTTACAACTTTAGTTGCTAAACATTAGTGGAAACATTGTTGGTTTACTGTAATATTTATATTTAATGTAATAAGTATCTAGAGGCACGTGAGGTATGCCAAGATCGTAGCAGGTGGCGGGCTGTTGTCTCTGCCTACCCCTTCGGGAAAAAGGCGTGAGCATATGTATGTATGTAAGTATCTAGAAGTGTTTATTGTAGTATAAGCTATAAGGCTAAGCTACCCGTGGGAGAGCCATGCTTCGGCACGCTTGGGCCGGCTCGACCGGAGTGATACCACGGCCTCACAGAAAACCAGCGTAAAGCAATGCATTGCATTTCGTTGAGTGAGTGAGGTAACCGGAGGCCCCAATTTTCCTCCCCCTCCCCTCCCCCTACTCCCACCTCAAAGGTCGGCAACGCAGTTGTGACTCTTGAGTTGCTGGTGTCCATGGGCGACGGACGTCACTTACCATCAGGTGACCCGTCTGCTCGTTTGCCCCCTTTTTTATCATAAAAAAAAAAGCTAAAAATAAATATAAAAGTAAATCGTATCTTAGATCCTAGTTCTACACCAACACCTTATAAACAACAACCAGGTGACGAAATTCTCCGCTATACCACAGTATAATAAATAGTGGGTTCGATTCTGCATTACAGCGCCTAAACTTATTTTAGTTTAGTCCTGTCATTTTCTTTCTCATAGAGAAGAAAAGAGACGAGTGATATTTAGTCCTGTCAAATTAAAATTAGTCCTGTCAACTAAGGCATTTCATAGCGTGTTTAGTGCATATAAGTAAATAAGTCACGACTAAAATACAGCCTCTGACAGGACTAAATTCGGTAAGTTATCTTCTATCCCTTTTCTTTTTTTGAGGTAAAATAAAGACAGGAATAAACTAAAATAAGTTTAGTCGCTGTAATGCAGAATCGAACCCAGTACCTACTAGCGTAGCTATACACAGCACCTTCAGTTAAAAACTATCGTCTCAACTCATTTTTCCCAAGAACCTGTGCGCAATACAACCTTCTTAAATAGTACCTACCCGATTAATTTAGCAACTGCTTTGTAAAAAGTTTTTTGAATTTAAAAATTTCTTTCCTCTGGGTAGCAAAAAGCAGTTATTATAATTTTTTTAGTGTCTAATAACATTTATTTACAATGAAAATATACACTCATTTACAATATTACAGATAAAAAATGTGCCTACCGCACTAAAACGCCACTTTGGCCGAGGGTTTATGCAAAGCATGTTTACCAAATATTTTATAGTTAGAAAAAAACTGTCAAAACTCATTTAGGTAAAAAAATACACACAGAAACGCCATTAGTCTAATAACAAGGCACTCTAAACTCGTCCATGGAGATTGGCTAAATGTAAACTGCAGCCTATCCACCGACGAGTTGCTGGTTCCAAATGCAGTACCCCGAGAAGAACCGGCAACAAACTCAAGGGCAGCTGAGTGACATTGATGTGACATCATCAGTTGCGGTAGACTTGTACAGTCAAGAGCAGGTGTACACATTGGACTTAGTAACGTTCTTATTACATTTGCCTTAGAGGTCAGACTCGCACTACAAGTGTAAAGCTCCATGTGATCGTGACTGTACTTTGAGTAATAAACCAACAGGAGACGTCACGCGCATTAGTTTCTTTGCAAAAAAGTCTGCCAATTTCTGCGGGGGGACGAAGAAATGCACACAAATAATGTTAAAACAAACGCATTTTTTGACAAAACAATTAAACACTAGCTTGAACTAGATGCACACAAATACATTCACCAATCCGAGCACTCCGTGAACTCAAAAAAACTATTTGTAGGTATATAACAGGTATGATCGTTGACCGACACTTTTTTTTGGCAGAGGGGAACGCCTGTTAATGCCGTCTCCGGTTGGTTTAATACTCAAAGTGACTGTACGTACTACCGACAGCCTTATTAAGCCTGATTACATTTGGAAGAATTGTCGCTTGAAAGCTCAAGTTTTTATTACCCCAACCCCAATTAGAGACAATCAGAAGCCAGTAACACCGTCTTTTCTCCATTCCGATCCATTCATCGACACTAAATGGTCATAAACATGAAAGAAACGCTTTTTTGTAATTGTCATTATTACTAGAAGAGACTACTTTGGCGCCACGGGGTGGGAAAAGATAGCTGGTCGCAAATATGACACTCAGGCGTATGAGGCAGAACTTTTAAGCTGATAGTGGGTTCGATTCTGCATTACAGCGACTAAACTTATTTTAGTTTATTCCTGTCTTTATTTTACCTCAAAAAAAGAAAAGGGATAGAAGATAACCTACCGAATTTAGTCCTGTCAGAGGCTGTATTTTAGTCGTGACTTATTTACTTAAGCACTAAACACGTTATGAAATGCCTTAGTTGACAGGACTAATTTTAATTTGACAGGACTAAATATCACTTGTCTCTTTTCTTCTCTATGAAAAAGAAAATGACAGGACTAAACTAAAATAAGTTTAGGCGCAGTAATGCAGAATCGAACCCAGTACATACCTACCTAGTTGATACCTTTTTCTTTCTTTGTTATGGTGATATGGTTTTGGACAAATGATTATGGCTTTAACGGTAGTTTAGTAATAATGAACTCTGATCTTGAATATTTGGTAGTTAGCAACAGCAAAAATCATTCTGTCTAATCTGTTATTAGTCCGAGTAAAAGGAATTTGTTACTAAGGACTCCTAAAGTTTCAACAGTTCGAAGTAATAGACAGATGTGCGGAGAATCAATACAGCCATTTATCAGGTTCATCAGCTATCGTGATATATCAATAAGACAAACTTCTATAACACAATAAAATTATACCTTTTTCATTACTCTCGGTAATTTGGTAAATGTACTCACCATGTGATAAGAAAATATAGAATTGAATTGAATCCATGGACAACTGCCAGTCAAACTCTTCTGGCTTCATTTAATAATTGATTTGCAGTTCAGCGAGGCAAGGCAAAGAGCTGCCCTTAAGTTTTTTGCTGGTTCTTCTCCCTACTGCATTTGGAACCAGCTGTTTACATTCAGCCAACCTCGATGTGTTCAGAGTCCCTTGTTATTAGACTATTGACGTTTCTAAGTGCGATTCCTAAGTGTTGTCTTGCCTACAGAAATAAATGTTTTTTTACACAATTTTACACATGGTAATTTTATATGAGAAGTAATTAAATGGGCAGCAATAATAAAATTTGGTTAGCCACAAAAAATCAGCATTTAAATCATTTGGTCGGCATATAAAGAGCAGCAATCCTTGTTCGGCAAATAATTTTAATAATGGTCAAAAATTAAATCAGAAATAGGCAGTTTACATTAACATGGGTTTGCATAATAAACATTCAGTCCGCAAAATAGTTACTTGGTCCGCAAAATAACTACAGGGTCAGCAAGATTTCATGATTGAACAGCAGAGAAAACATGTCGTAAAAAATTATTCTACAACTACTACCACAACCACTACCACCACCACTACCACCACCACCACTCCTATCATTGCCACTCCACTGCTGCTACCACTACCACCACCACTTCTACTGCCACTACCACAACCACCATCACCACCACCACTATTTGTAATCGTAATCGTAATAATAATCATAATCATCAAAGTTGCATAATCCAAAATCCAGCTCATTGCAGCTCAAAAATAATTACAGCCATCCAGAATGACATAAATTGCTGATTGGTTTTATAATGTTTGCTGACCATGAGTTGCTGACCAATTAGCTATTTCTGCTTACAGATTATATTTTTCTGCTCACAAAAATACGAATACTCTGCTAACCATTTAAATAACACCCATTTTATATTAAGTGCAAATATTTAAAGGGTAGATAAAAAAAATAACAAGAAAATATTTGCGGCATAGATTTTGATTTTCATTAAGCTACTTTACGGGATAACATCGATTATTACAAAAAATAAAAAAACGATCTAACACGCTGTACATAAGCAATACACGCACACCACCCAATTAAAAATTACGCGAAAATAACAAAATAAATAAAAAATTCCAAAAAAAGTAGAGTTTTAGTGCGGTATAGTAAGCAAAGCATGTTTTTTTTAGGATCCGCATGAACGACGCCGGAGCACCCGCTAGTTAATTTAATTAGCAGTTCGCTATCTATATAAAATTTCCGTTAACTGTTATTTTGACGTGTCTCCACACTGGAGAAAGGTAACTGTATACAAATGTTGGCCATCGTGATAACCGGTTGTCTTATTTGGATCCTCAAGTGACCCCATAAGGCAAGATATGTATATGTGTAAGTGAAGCGGAAAAACATACTTAATTATAAACACATTTAACTAAGATGCAGTTCACATGAGTCAGATACATTATAGTAATCTGTGTAATTTGCTGCTTTGTCCTTTGTTCAGGTACATGTTTTAATCTACATCTACCTTCACTTCTACACCAAAATTATAAAAAGGAAATTTTTGTAACGAATTAACTCGAAAACTACTGGACCGATTTCCAAAATTCTTTCACCGTTAGAAAGCTACAATATTCCTGAGTAACATAGGCTATATTTTATTCCCGTATTCCCACGGGAACGCGAACTACGCAGGTGAAAAAAGGAATAGCTAGTTTAAAGACATAAGCAAGCCACTTATTTATAAGTGGAATTGAATGCGACGTAAAACGCCATTTTTATTTTTTCTTATCATTTCAAGAACAGACTAATTAAAGTACGTTCTTTGGTAAAAAAAAAATGATCAAAATATTTGATAGCGGTAAAATCTCAAAAAAATTGTAATAATTGTGCACCGTTATCTTAGCTTTTTTTACGGTAAATCGGCCAAGTGCGAAGGGCTTTATTCTGAAATAATTTTTATAGAGCAGTGATAGCCCAGTGGTTAAATAGACCGATTGCTTATGTGAGACTCTGGTTCGATTCCTGGCATGTATATGATTATTCCTGTAAGGTTTTTTCAAAAATCTTACTTACGCATTTTTCACTAACTTCCAAAGAATATAGGTATTGTAAAATGTGAGTTTGGAATAAGTACTAATTATTCTCAGGGATAAAAGGCGTAAAATACTTACTTTTATGTTTTTTTTTTATTATACAATTGACATCAGTAACGGTGCTATATATCTAATAGTTCAATACTGTACTGTATCACCACACATATAAAAACCAAATATGACCAGAACATTCTTCCACTGCAAAGGTGCGAGTGATAAATAACCGGTATCTACAGTGGAAAAATATGGACAAGAACTTATGTACAATTGTACATACATAAAACAGGATACATATTATTATCCTGTTTTATCCACAAAGAGACCACTTTAAAGGCCTGAACACACCAAAGGCACGTATAAAGCGATGACAGTTGAACGCGGGTTGAGGGTACGAGTAAAAAATAATAATATAATGATCTCACTTTGATCTCCGAGGGGGTAGGCAGAGGTATTCCATTCCTGGAAATACCCACTTTTCACGCCTAAACCTGATAGGTGGTGAACCCATCGCCGGACCGGGTCTGTTACACATGCCTCAGAATAAATTCTGAGACCTGCGGGTTTCCTCACGATGTTTTCCTTCAACATCGAGCCAGTGATGAATAACGTAAGATTTGTAAAACTCATTGATACATGCGAGGATTTGAACCCGTGCCTCACTGATTAGAATCATGAGAAGCAGGCTCTTCTCAAAAAAATATTTTATGGCATGGTGTCGCATGATGGTAAATATAAAAAAGACGTATTTAACATCATAAAATATACCTAGCCCATATTACTCAGGGATCTTCTAGCTTTCCATTGGTGAAATAATTTTTAAAATCGTTCTAGTAGTTTTTGAGTTTATTCGTAACAAACATACAAAAATACAAATCTTTCTTCTTTATAATATTAGTATAGAAGCATAGATATATATTATGTATCTTAATAATGTGCATCACCGCTTTGTTGACGTAAAAACCATTTTCTCTGTTTTCCGCAACGTTACGACTGATTCACTGAACCATTTATGTTGTTAGGTTACTCTTGACTGCAAGCCATTAAAGACTGGGGCACACCACACGCGTATGACGTAAGACTTATAAAAATATGGCCCTCCGAGTTGCTACAGAAGTTTAAAAAAATAGTGTCTTGACCACTTCAAAAACTGACCACGCCGATATTTCGTATAATTTTCTCTTAATAGCCTAAATTGTGTCCTTTTCCTGAGCAAAGGCCTCTCCTTCCTTCTTCCACTTATTCCTATCCTGTGTCTCTTATGACTCCAGAAGGCATCCAGCTCATCCCATGACCCTTAAATCATACACATATTATAATGTTTATTTCCCATTGGGTAGGTTACTTAGACCACGCTGGCAGGTCTGTCGGACTCTGAAGTTTAGGTATAAATATTTGCGTACACGCGCACGCCTACTCAAAAGGCGAGTCGTTAGGGGCGCTCGTCGGCGACAAACTACCTTACTTTCTCTAAGGAAAGTACCTACTTGAGTCAGCCTTCTGTACGTTAGAACTATTATATATTCTGTGACGCCGGGTGTGGTATTAGGTACTTTGTCAGTTGTCTCACCTTTTTCAGTAGATGGCCCCACATGGTCATAATGGCATGGAGTTCACAGGAAGAGTTTCCGTTAGTGTACAAAATCCTACTAATATTATAAACGCGAAAGTTTGTATGTATGGATGTATGGATGTTTGTTCCTCTTTCACGCAAAAACTACTGAACGGATTTCGATAAAACTTTACGGTTATATAGCTTACACATCAGAATAACACATAAGCTATATTTTTTCCCCGTTTTCCCATGGAAACGGGAACTACGCGGATGAAACCGCGGTTCGCTGCTAGTATAGTACATAAACCTATTGCATCGCGATCTTGTGGGTTGACAGGTGTTAATCGATTACAATGTAACACTCAGACCTACCTCACCAATACCGTAACCTATATTAATTGCTTTCGAGCGGTTTCGTCCAAGCTCTCGTTATGTCGATTTATGGATGTGGATGAAGCACAAAATATATGCCATAAAAATATGAAAAAATAATCATTGCCAATGTTCGAAAGTTAAAATTTTGGAGGTTTAGTGACGCTCTCTTACAGACAAAAATGGCGCGTTAAACAGCTGACTTATGTAATGTATAAAAAATACAATACCTATGTACTTAGATCAAAGGTACAGGTTTTGATGTGGATACTGCGACTTTAGTTGACATAAAATTAAGTTGCATTGACATTTCAATTAAATTCATGAAAATGTAGCTGTTTCCGCGATAGGTATTACCCTAAAGATGTAACTGTTAAAAAAAAAATCTCACGCCTTTAACCCCCGAGGGGGTAGGCAGAGGTATTCCATTACTGGATATACCCAGATTTCAAGAGATACATTGGACCCTTAAACGTGATACTTAAACTTTTAACGGTGGTGTTAAAAATTACAGCCTATTGTATTTCAAAAAAGCTTTCCAGGTGAGAAAAGTTTTTTAAATCGGTCCAATAATTTCTGAGACTGTACTCCAATAAACGTACAAATCTTTCTTCTATATAATATTTTCATTAGTGTAGAAGTAATAATATTTTACTTTTGATAATTAATTACACTCACATATCGAAATTGTGGATGTATGTATAGGCCCTTACCTAATCATTGAATAATGGTGCAACTAATTTATTGATAATTTGTAGAATCATTCACTAATAGAATTGGTAATTTGTATAATTTTACATTATTACAATCGGTCGTTTGTCGACTTAAGTCACGTATTTCAACTGTAACGTAATTCTCATGAACATCATATAACTGTATAATCAACCGTTTTTTTAAACTGTCGGAAAAAGAAGTTTTTCAAGTCGACGCGTATAAGTATTTATTTTTGTGTGTATGACCACTCATACCTTTAAGTGGTCCGATTGGGTGATTCTTTTTTTATTGGATAGCTTTTCAATTGATATGAAGAGTTTCTTGCCCCGCTTCTTCTCAACCATACATCCTAAAGCGGTGGAGTTGAAATGACGTTCAATAAGGGGACTTGTAAGTCCCTGTTTTAAATAAAACATTTTTACTTTGACATTGACATTTTCTTCGGTATTTTTTTTTAAAAAGACTTTATTTATCTCAGAATAAAATATAGACTATGTTACTCCCTGATAATGTGGCTTTCAATTGGTGAAAGAATTATAAATATCGTCTTAGTGGTTTATGCGTGAAAGCGTAACAAACAAAACAATATTAAACTGCATTTTTCGCAGCCCTGCAACAGTGGCAGCAAGTCCGATCCTATTCTCAGTTGACTCGCATAGAGTTTTTTGCAATTTCATTCACAGCGTTAGTCGTAGAGGTCGCAAGGTCAACAGCTTACAAGGTCGCAAGGTCAATTGACATGTTTTATAAATCATGCACCTGCATAATCAGTACAATTAATCCGAAGATTAAAATTCATTGACAGATCTTAATGTACCGGAAGGAGCGTAAATTATCTATATATATAAAAGGAGAAGCTAAATCTAAAAATCAAGGCCCAGCCCAAACCGCTGAACATAGAAACATGAAATTTTGTGTGTAGGTTACGTTTATAGTGTAGATGCTCGCTAAGAAAGCATTTTACGAAATTCAACCCTTAAGGGGGTGAAAGAGGGGGTTGAAGTTTGTATAGGATAGTGTGATTTCTGCGTGTATCAACTTTAAACTTGGCACAGATACTCTTCAAAACACACTATGAAATATTAGTTCTAGAATTTTTTGAAAATCATCCTCCAAGGGGGTGAAAGTAGGGGATGAAGTTTGTATGGAAAACCTTAATTTTTGGGTGTATCAATTCAAAACTTTGTAAAAATACTCCTCAAAACAAACAACAAGACACGTATTTCCGGATTTTTCAAAATCCATCCCCTAAGCGGGTGAAACAGGGGAGTGGAGTTTGTATGGAGACGTGTTGTTTTTTACGTCTATCAACTTCAAACTTTACATAAATACTCTTAAAAAAAAATTATGAGACACATATTTTTGGATTTTTAGAAAATCATCCCCTAAACGGATCAAAGTAGGGGTTGAAGTTGATACGAAGAAGTTTATTTTTTGCGTCCATCAACTTGAAACTTGGTACAAATGCTTCTGAAAACAAACTATGATATATTAGTTCTAGGATTTTTCAAAAATCTTCCTCCAAGGGGGTGAAAGTGGGGGTTGAAGTTTGTATGGAAAACCTTCATATTTGGGTATATCGATTCGAAACTTTGTAAAAATACTCCTCAAAACAAATAACAAGATAATTATTTCTGATTTTTTCGAAAATCACCCCTTAAGGGGGTGAAACAGGGGGTTGGAGTTTGTATGGAGACGTGTTTGATTTTTACGTCTATCAACTTCAAACTTGGCACAAATACTCTTAAAAATAAATCATGAGACCCGTGTTTTAGGAATTTTCGAAAATCATCCCCTAACGGGGTGAAAGTAGCGTTTGGAGTTTGTATGGAGACGTGTTGTTTTTTACGTCTTATCAACTTGAAACTGGGCACAAATACTTTTAGAAATAAATGATGAGACACGTGTTTTTGGATTTTTTTAAAATCATCTCTTAAAGGGGTGAAAGAGGGGGATAAAGTTTGTATGGGATAGTGTGATTTCTGCGTGTATCAACTTTAAACTATTTACAAATATTCTTGAAAATAAACTTGATATATTAGTTCTAGGATTTATCGAAAACCATCCTCCAAGGGGTTTCATCCCCTTGGGGGTTGAAGTTTGCATGAATACCTTCATTTTTGGATGTATCAATTCGAAATTTTGTAAAAATACTCCTCAAAACAAACAACAAGACAAGTAGGTATATCTCGATTTTTCAAAACTCACGGGTGAAACGGGGTTGGAGATTGTATGGAAACTTTGTGGTTTTTTTACGTCTATCAACTTGAAACTTATCACAAATACTCTTAAAAATAAATGATGAGAAATTTATTTTTGTATTATTTTAAAATCATTCCCTAAAAGGGTGAAATTAGGGGTTGAAGTTGGTATAGAGAAGAGGGGTTTTTTGCGTCTATCAACTTGAAACTTGGCACAAATATTCTTTAAAATTCCCCATACAAAGTCAATTTTTTTTTGATAATTTACTATGGGTTGCTAGGAGAAATTTGTTTGTGCATCAAAATGTTGAAAAAATAAATGTCCACCCGTGCGAATCCGGGGCGGGCCGCTAGTAATAATAATAAATTGTGGGACGCAATTCACACACGGTTATTTATTCCAACACTAGGCAGGGTCTATACTATGCGTACTAAATAACTGATAAACAAACTTAAATAAATATTAAACGACCAGACACGAAGCCAACATACATGTTCATTCACACAAATGTTGGCCCCGAGCGGGGATCGAATCCGCGACCTCCGACTCAGAAGGTAGGGTCACTACCAACTGAGCCAACATGCCCGTCTTATTACATAGATACATAATATCATGCCTTTTTCCCATTGGGGTAGGCAGAGACAACAGACCGCCACTTGCTACGAACCTGGCAGATCTCTGATTCCTCCACATCCATCAAACGACTCATGCAAGAAAAGCCAGATAAAGAGTATCCGAAACCGACGAGGTTTCGGATACTCTTTATCTGGCTTTTCTTCAACACATCGCCGATCTGGGGGTCGATTTTTGGATCTCACCAAGTGACTAATTCTCACCGATGTGAGTGATTTCCGAAAGTTCGTATTTTTGAAACTCATCGGTGACTTACATTTGTCATACCTATGATATCGGTTTACGAGTGCCCCTACCCACTCGTAATTGAAATCACCATGCGATTGTTTTTGACAGTTGACGTAGTGCCATCTGTCAAAAGTGCCAAAGTATGATTTTCGGAAGAATTAGCAGCGGGGCTCGATTGTGATATTTTGTGATTGCGACGATTTATTGAAAACAGCGTGTTACTTTCAAAAATACGGCTTTTGGAAAATGGTGACATAAAAGTCATCGGTGATAATTTTAGTCACCGGTGATTTTGATATCACCAGTAACATTCAAAAATCGCACTCCTGGTCGATGAAGGTACCTAGGTCATCCTCTAATGACTCGCCCATTCACAACACCCTTGTATATGGGTTAGTCGCCTTATGTAAAATTCGCAAAATGTCCAGTGGGCTTAAAATGTAGAATTCTCACAATGTTTGTAGAAATTGCAATTTGAATTTCACAATTTAAGATTTGAACAATAAACCTATGAATTTTGAACTCGTACAAGACAGGTTTAAAACTCACGGACATAGTAGGTAATATGTATGCCTACATTTATAACTATGTACTTAGTTTGACATTGATCTCACGTTTTTTTCATCAAAGTTGTTCTTTGAATTTTAATTGATTAAATTATCTTAAATTTTATAATGAGCTACAGTCACGAATAACAAAATATAACTTGCAATTAAACTTTTTGTTACACATGAAATTGAAGTAATCTAGCAAGGTAATAATATTCCAAGTTTTATGTTCATAATATATTGTACAGACTTAAAAATACGTTAATGTGCAAAGTGGTAATAACCAACAGGTTTATCTACACTATATATATAATGATAAACTGACTGACTGATTTACGCGGCCTAAACCGTTGACAGCTTAGGTATACATTGTATGCATCCACTAAGAAAGGATTTTGCAAAATTCATCCCCTAAGGGAGTGAAATAATCATGAGCGAACGATGGTAAAAGCTAGTCTACACTAATATTTATAACTAGCGGATGCCCAGCGGCGTTGCCCGCGCGGATTCCGTTTATTCCCGTTCCCGTGGGAATTTCCGAAAATCCCTTCATAGTGGTTGCCTACGACATATTGAAGACACCTACATACCATATTATTTCAAATAGCGGGTGCCCATTTCCCGCTTGGATTTAGTTTATTCCCGTTCCCGTGGGAATTTCCAAAAATCCCTTCATACCAATTTCCTATGACATATCAGACACCTTCATACCATTTTTCATGTTTCTATGTGTTATCGTTTCGGAGTAGTACGTTTTTCTCTTTTTAACCAGTTTTTATATTTTCCCGTGGGAATGAGATATTTTCCTGGAATAAAAAGTAGCCTAGATGTTGACCCGGGTACTCAGTTATCTCCATACCAAATTTCATCAAAATCCGTCCAGTAGTTTTTGAGTGATGCGTGCACAACCAGACAGACAGACAGACAGACAGACAGACAAAAATTCCAAAAATTGGTGTTTCGGTATCTATATCGATAACTATATACACTACCGTTAAAATTTTCAAAAAATATTTAATGTACAGACACGGCCCCGTTAGAGTTTTATTATATGTATAGATATCAATAGAGGAAAGATTTGCATTTTTGTATGTTTGTTATTTACGAATAAACTCAAAAACTACTGAACCGATTTAAAAAATTCTTTCACATATGGAAAGCTACATTATCATTGAGTAACATAGGCTGTGTTTAACCGCTAGTTAGTTATAATAAGACACCACTTTCCTTTCCATCCGTCTGTCTGTCCGTCTGTCACCAGGCTGTATCTCATGAACCGTGATAGTTGATAGTTGAAATTTTCACAGATAATGTATTTCTATTGCCGCTATAACCACAAATACTAAAAACAGAATAAAATAAATATTTAATCAGCTAAGAACTGCCGCGCCGGTTCCAATTGGAACCGAGACACAATTAAAAATATATTGTGTCTGTGATTCATGGTCTGAGAGGTTAAGGGGGCTCCCATACAACAAACTTGATTTTTTGCCGTTTTTATAGATAATGGTACGGAATCCTTCGTGGGCGAGTCCGACTAGCTTGGTCGGTTTTATTTTTATTTTGAATCTACTATGACGATCAGTTTAGATTTATGTGTGATGAATTCAGGGTTCGTTCTGCGGAAGTTAAACTGTGAGAACTGCCTTGGTTTAACTTAAGGTGAACTATCATTAATTTAAATTACTAATTAAAAAAAGTTAAGAGTCTTTAGTAATTAATGTCAAGTTAATTTTACAGTCGAAAACTTA
Organism: Ethmia dodecea; assembly: GCA_963855545.1. Lineage (NCBI taxonomy): Eukaryota > Metazoa > Arthropoda > Insecta > Lepidoptera > Depressariidae > Ethmia > Ethmia dodecea. Next base: position 300,843 of record OY979443.1, read on the forward strand.
ATTTTGTGACCCATTATGGTTAACTATCTGTTGACCACATCTCTGGTAGCGTGAACTTTAGGTGTACAGGTTATTCTGGAAACTAAGTGTTTTTTAAGAGCAGTGATAGCCTTACGGTTCGAGAGCCTGCTTCTGATGATGATAATCTGAGAGGCTTGGATTCGAATCCTGGCATGCACCAAAGAGTTTTTCAAAACTAAGTAGGTACATCATCACCAGCTCGACGGTGAAGGAAAACATCGTGACTAAACGCAGGTCCCAGAATTATTCTGTGGCATGTAACAGACCCGGTCCGGCGATGGGCTCACCACCTATCACGTTTAGGGGTCCAATATATCTCGTGAAAAGAATACCTCTCCCTCAAGGATAGAAGGTGTGAGATTACCTCATCATCATCATCAACCCGTAACAGCTCATTGCTGAGCATCTTTCCTCACACATGAGGAAGTATGGGCTATAATCTCCCACGCGAGCCCACCGCGGATTGGGAGATGGTATTAAGCTAGTGGCCACTTAACAGTCAGAGTTTTTCAAGCCACCCAAGATGAGATTACCTATTTATTTTTATTTATTTATTTATTAAGTGCTCCTTTGGAAAGAAAAGTAGCATGTTTCTTCCCCAAGATGTGAACTATTATTCTGCTTCGATCAATATTGGTTTAGAAGGGAAAAGGTAACAGACAGATTGGAGTTACTTTTGCAATAATAGGAATTGTAAGAGAAAGAACTTTATTTCCGATAAATGTGGTAGATAAATTTGTTAACATTTAATTTAACCAATATACCTACAATTGGTATGCAAATTGAGAGAGGGACGAAAGTTTAATTACAATTATAATTAATTAAATTCATATTAATAAATGAAAATCTATGTTATTATTGTTAATTAATAAATTAACAATAATAACATAGATTTTCAATTGACATTTAAATAAGTACCAATACCAATTAGCATATTATCTTATAAATGACGCAATAATTAATTGATTTTTAAGATTTTAATAATTTATTCATCTACATCTACAGTATTCTACACTAATAGGTATTATAAAGAGGAAAGATTTTTATCTTTGTAGCGAATAAACTCTAAAACTACTAGACCGATTTCAAAATTGTTTAGGAATAAAAATGCAATAATATCCCTAAGTCACATAGGCTGCATTTGATCCCTATATTCACACGGGAACGGGAACTACGCGGGTGAAACTAAGCGGAACGGCTAGTATAAAATAAATTGTGGGATTGTGGGGTTATTTAAGCTAACCAGACGGCCCAAACTAGGCAGAGACTGTAGGTGCTATGGGCACTAAACAACTGATAATCATAATTAAATGAATATTAGAAACGAAACCAACCGACATGGCATCTGCGACCTAGCCGACTCAGAAGGCCAAAGTCAAAGTCTAAAATGTTTTATTCAAAGTATTGACTTATAAGTCCACTTATTGAACGTCATTTCAAGTCCACCGCTTCTGTAGGTCGAGGAGAAGCAGCGGGAAGAAACTCCTCAACACATTATTCATTAATCGATTCTTACCCTTACTTAATAGTCTTAATACAAATTTGGGTTACATAATTTGGCTCGTATTGCGCTCTGCAGACTGCTAGGGATAGGGTCACTACCAACTGAGCCAACAGATCCGTCACTGCCATGATGCTAAGACATGTGTGACATCACCCCAGGCCGGCCTAACACCTGTCTGGTGCTATACTGACGGGCCTGTTGGCTCAGTTGGTAGTGACCCTGCCTTCTGAGTCGGAGGTCGCGGGTTCGATCCCCGATCGGGGCCAACATTTGTATGAATGAACATGTCTGTTTGCTTCGTGTCTGGTCGTTTAATATTTATTTAAGTATGTCTATCAGTTGTTTAGTGCCCATAGTACAGGCCCTGTCTAGTTTGGGACTAAATAATTCCGTGTGTGAATTCCCACAATTTATTTATTTATTTACTGGTGAAAAGTGTTCATTTAAAGAACTAGAATACCTCTGCCGACCCCGTCGTTGATAACGGCGGCGTCAGCATATAAGAGTTTCTGTCTAATGACATCGAATTTCACTGTTGTTTTGATAAGTTTGTTTTCATAAACAATTGACAGACAAAACAATGAAAAATGCTTCACTAATGTCTTGTATAATATGAATATATTATAATATGAGAATCGTGAACAATACATTTATAACTACGAGTTAAAATGATTATAAATTGCGTATAATTATTTGAATTCACACATTTTTTTACACAAAGCTTGGGCATGACTCAAGGAGGTAGGTATAACGACCTGTGCGAATTCCATTATGGTATAATTAATTATTTATGCTTATGCCAACGTAGCGAGACAGACGCTGCAAATGTAATCTCTAATCTCTACATCCGTGTATACAACGCAACAGAATAAGCGCAATTCCTAATGCACCCTAATTAGTATATTAATATAAAAAAAATATGATGCCTTCGTACTTTAGTTGTGTCTAACCATACATATAGGTACATACATACATAATCTCACGCGTTTTTTTCCATTGGGGTTGGCAGAGACAATAGACTTCACATTCATCAAACGACTCATGCATGCTCGTCGGTTTCGGGTACTCTTTATCTGGCTTTTCTTCAACACTTCGCCGATCAGGTCGATGTAGGTTGGTAGGTAGGATGTGTCTAACCAATTTTCTCAGATAAAGCGCAATACACTCAAAACAGTGCTTTGTTTTGATTGCTCGGTTAGAAGATTTTTATATTCACTTCTTTTTGTAAGCTCCATAATATGGCATTATTTTTCATTTGATTCATTTTTCATTTTCTCATGATGATTTAATCAGTGAGGTTCAGGTTAAAATTCTGTACCAATGATTCTTTTAAAACTTACGTATATATTCATCACTAGCTCGACGGTGAAGGAAAACATCGTGAAGAAACCCGCAGGTCCCAGAATCAATTCTGAGGCATGTGTTACAGACCCGGTCCGGCGCTGGGCTCACCGCGGCCTATCACGTTTAGGGGTCGAATATTCTCGTAAAAAGTGGGTATTTCCAAAAATACATCTGCCTACTCCCTCAAGGATAAAAGGCGTGAGATTGTTTTATTGTTTTATTTATTTTTACTTTCTTTTTTTGGCCTGTATTTATTGCACATCGGAAGTACTCTGTAAATTTTGATGATCATCAGTTAGTAGAAGGACTTTGCGAAATTCCATATAGCCTATGTTACTCCGGGATATTCTACGAGTAGCTTTCAACTGGTGATTTTTTTTTTAAATCGGTGTAGTAGTTTATGGATAACAATTATTATTATTTTCAAGTCATTCTTAACTACACAATTTGGTTATTTTTTGCTGTTGTATTGCGCTGTGCTGGCTATTGATGATTGATGAGATATTGATTCAGTAATCTTAATTGTATAAATTATTTGATAAACTCTTGAAAATCTCTGTATGATTCACTTTTAGGGTTCCGTACCCAAAAAGTAGAAACGGGACCCTGTTACTAAGACTCCGCTGTCTGCCCGTCCGTCTGTCACCAGGCTGTATCTCAAGAACCGCGATAGCTAGACAATTGACATTTTCATAGATGTATTTCCGTTGCCGCTGTAACAACAAGTACTAAAAACATAATACAATATTTTTAATGGCGGGCTCCCATACAACAAACGCGATTTTTTTGCCGTTTTTATATACAGGGTGGATATTTGAGATGGGTCGGCCAGGGCAGCTACCTTAACCGTTGTAGCTAGACGAAAATGGTCTGAAGAGACTATCCACCATTTTTGAAAATATTTAGAACTGCATTTAAAGATTTTTGAAAAATGGTACAGTCAGCGAGAAAATCGTCGATTCCCACAAAAAAAATTTTTGATGCCATTCGATCCAGTTTCAGATAAGGATCAAAAGTCTCTAAGAGACTAACTGAGGTCAAGGGGGTAGAAAAGTCAGGAAACGCAAAAAACGTTTTACATACATTTAGTAAGGAATAAAACTTCAACCGGAAAAAAAGTTCAATGAAATGTTAAAATCTCTTTAGTGGTGATTCAACTTATAAATCTGAGCAGCGTTCTCCTTGGAAAACATGGTATACTATCTTTTCTTATTTGCCACAATTTTAAATGTCAGTTAAGATCTCTTTTTTTAGAATACGTTACTGGCCACTTGGCAACTTGGCGCGATGTTTTCCAAGGAGAACGCTGCTCAGATTTATAAGTTGAATCACCAACAAAGAGATTTTAGCATTTCATTGAACTTTTTTTCCGGTTGAAGTTTTATTCCTTACTAAATGTATGTAAAACGTTTTTTGCGTTTCCTGACTTTTCTACCCCCTTGACCTCAGTTAGTCTCTTAGAGACTTTTGATCCTTATCTGAAACTGGATCGAATGGCATCAAAAACTTTTTTTGTGGGAATCGACGATTTTCTCGCTGACTGTACCATTTTTCAAAAATCTTTAAATGCAGTTCTAAATATTTTCAAAAATGGTGGATAGTCTCTTCAGACCATTTTCGTCTAGCTACAACGATTAAGGTAGCTGCCCTGGCCGTCCCATCTCAAATATCCACCCTGTATAATGGTACGGAACTCGCACTTGGCCGGTTTTTATTTTTTAATACCGCTACACGCTATGGCTACACGTGTAAGTTTATTATGTTGAGTTTTTTTGGCCCTCAGACGAAGGCTATTGGTATAGTGCTAGTCAAACATCGATGGATATTTTTCCATGGCTTCCTATTGTATCAAAGGTTCACGAATCAGTTTAAAAAATAAGAAAAAAGAACGAGCATATTGAAGGCGGTTATAAAGTACTAGTACTAGAATATAACTCTAAATATGTGCACAGACTGATCCAGGTATAAAACAGATTTAGAAAATAGTCCTGTAAGTAGAGACAAATACTACATACTGTAGGTATTTTAAAATACACAGCATTACCGAACTCAAGAGAGTTGACTTACAAATCTTTGATTCAATAGAAATATCACAAAAAATCGGCAAAAAATATATCAGTTCCTCTACACGTTTACGACTCTGTTTTTGTAAGATTTTTTTTAAACGTCATCAAATTAATAAACCTCAATCTATTCCCGGCCTTGTATTCTATGGCGCGAAGTTTAAGTCAGAGCTCAGCTTAAACTGGTAGTGTCAAGCTTGACTTGCTCTTGACTGTACATAATTTTTTTTTGTAAAGGCCTCTCCTTTTCCCTCCACTTATCTCTATCCTGTGCTACATACATACCCACATAATTAAATGTTCTGTTAGCGTCGAATCTTTTCTGTAGATCGACGGTTTTAAAGTCAAAACAATAGGTATAATCTCAAAATAATATTTTAATAACATACTGACTGTAGCGAAAACGTGAGATCATTTACGATAATTTAATTATACCTACCTAACTGGATAATAGTTTTAAAACTTTATACTTACCTATTTTTATTTCCTACTTTAAATTAAAAAATAAAAATAGGTGTGTAAAAAGAATACCCTTTGGGTACAGAACCTTACAAACTAAATTTTTCCTTCAATTAAATTGTTAATAGTTCCTTAGCAGTATTTAAAACAAGTTTAAAAGTCCTTTACTAAACCGGTTAAATTTTTTTTGATGTTTTTTCCTCGTAAATTGACACCGCAACATGACAGTAATGATCGTCAAACTATAAACTAATGCCATAAGTAGGTATACGAAAATATATGTTTTCGTACCAGAAAATAAATAAAATTTCTGTATCAAATATTTTATTTCATAAAAAATGTAGCTGTACCTATACTTGAAAACTGATTTATATTTTTAGTGTAGTGTAGGTACTAGTGATGTTCCGGATATCCGTATCCGTATCCGTCACTTTACTCACGGATCTTTTACGGATCTTTTATTAATTTTCAAATTTAATTGACACGATAAAATTCTACACAATATCTCACATTACGTGATTAGGTAGGTATTATAATTAAAAAAAAAAACATTCAGAGTATTTTTATTTTTTTTTAATCAAATATTTGTTTTAAAAATTGTGTTGTATAGGTATACCGAAGCAAAGCAAGGGCGGGTCACTAGTTACTAATAAAGTATAGCTATAAAACTGCTACAACCTTGCTAAATGATGTTTTGTTATGATTATATGAATGATATCCGTAAGAGAAGTAAGTATATTAATGATGGTTATTCGGGACAAGGCTCCAAACACGCTATTTGTAAGCGACGTCCATTTCCAGACCTCCATTTTCCGCGAATCGTGAGCAAGATGGAGGGAGATAGCGCATTTCTTATCTACCATCAAATAGCACAACTCAGGAGTACAGCCATGCAAAATATTTGTGTTGGTAATCGTATTTTAAAAAAATTACTTCACACGCTAATGGGGGGGAGGTCGACGATTTGTGACATTGTGTGACAAAGCCTTACATTTTGTGACTTCACATTTCAAAATCTAAAATTTTGTATTTTTTTCAAATGTTTGATTTTAATCAAACAATAATTTATATGGACATAAAACTGATTTCGGTACGGCTGTGTTAATTCAATGTTTATACTGTATTTTTTTAATTCCTTTTCTTCCCCTTTTTTTGACGAAGCATGTTGCTGATACTTTGCATTTGTAATTATTGAAAAAAATCAATTTCTAGATGTAAAATTGCAAAATATGTGACGTCACACCCCACACAGCGTCTCACAAATGTGACCAGCTGTGACAAGGACGCCAAATTTGTGTGACGTAGTTTATTAATGACCCCTTACTTGGTAGTAGCGACGGGTCATGTAAATTTCATTTCATTTTACATTCCATTTCCAGTAACAAGTGTCATTACACCATTTACACCGTAATTAAAAAAAATCGGTTGTCTGTAAAGTCGGTTTACTGACAATAGTTGAACGTGACAACGTCATAAGAAAATACTGATGGAATGGCACAACCTCTTTGTCACTCGTTGCGCGCTCTCGCTTGCACTGGAACGACGCATACGTCATACTTTTTCGTGCATGCAGCCGGCTCCATCGAATTATAAGACTTGGTCACGTCAAAACTCAAAACCATTGCCTGCGACATCATTCAATATCAGAATGCTTTTATTGAAAGTAGGGAAAGACCTAAATTTTATAAAAAATAATGTTTAAAGTACCAGGACATCATAAGTATTGCAGAGGTATTTTCATTTAACCAAGTAGATAACTGTACTTGCTTAGCCTATTTTGACACGAGTTTCGCCATGAGGATTTATGTTAGTCCTCCGTGGCCAAATCAGTTAAGCGAAATAGTTAGGTCATGAGGAAAAAGACCTTCTAAGTCCACCTATTGAAAGTAATTGCAACTCCACCGCTTTGGCATGTATAGTTGAGTAGAAGAAATATGTATAACCAGCGGTTCTGTTCCCGTTCCCGTGGGAATACGAGAATAAAATATAGCCTATGTTACTCAGGTATATTCTAGCTTTTTTAAAATCGCTACAGTAGTTTTTGAGTTTATTCGTAACAAAGACGAGCCTGTGTAGCTTTGACGGGCCTGTTGGCTCATTGCAGTTGGTAGTGATCCTGCCTTCTGAGTCGGAGGTCGTGGGTTCGATCCCCGCTCCAACAACCCATGGCCAAGGCCCAGGACCAACATTTTGTGTGCGTGAACATGTCTGTTGGCTTCGTGTCTGGTCGTTTAATATTTATTTAAGTTTGTTTATCAGCTGTTGTTTAGTACCCTTAGTGCAGGCCCTGCCTAGATTGGGACTAAATGACCGTGTGTGAATTGTGTCCCACCATTTAAAAAAAAGATTCAATCATACAAATCTTCCCTATTTATAATATTAGTGTAGACTAGTGTAGATAGATGAAGGTCTCATGCGGCCTAGAAAAAGAGAAAAATCTGTCTTATTTATTTATTTATTTATTTATTTATTAGGATGCACAAAACAGAAAGTGACAGTAAAGTTCAATATAAAATAGACATTGGTAGATCAAGCCACTTATCCAAAACATATGCATACAACATGACAAAATTTATAGCTCTTAAATTAGAAACAATAATAAAAATAAAAGAAGGGAAGGGTCTGCGGGTCTAGCAGTCATTGGCGATAAAAATAATAAGAGAAACCTGCAACAGTCTACCTAACATATGTATTAAGTATCTACCTACCTACTTTGCAATGAAATTTAAAAAAGTGTGACAATGTTGTTGACATTTAATTTTGATCCAGATAATTCTCTATCTACAAATGCAAACGGTGTATTCCCGTTCATAACTCTATTCTCCATTGAGTGGGGACAGTGGGAACTGAATCACTTAAAATATCACCACCACCAACAAAGTTTAACTCGCCAAAATGCTGTCACATTCAGTAAAGTTATAATCGCTCTTTGTACAAAACTTATTATCTATAGCTACCTCGAACAAACAACCTAGATCTACCCTCACATGAAATTTATAATATTGTTTGTCATTTCGACTTCAACGCCTTATAAATATGTAGGTACTGTTACCTCTTGTTATTCAAGTGAATTTATTTATTTTATATATGAGAAATAAAGTTTCCTTAACCATATAATTGTACAATGTTTGCAGCAGAATTAAATTTACCGGACAGTTTATTTTTTCTTTATTTATATATAATGGAATTGCGGAAAACACTTTAAAAATAAAAAAAATAAAATAAAAATAAAACACATACATAATACACTTTAGTCGAGATACTAATAGTATGAATTTGCATCGGCTTTATTAATTTAACTAGCGACCCGCCCCGGCTTCGCACGGGTGCAATGCTAACACTAAAACCTTCCTCTTGAATCACTCTATCTATTAAAAAAACCCGCATCAAAATCCGTTGCATAGTTTTAAAGATTTGAGGATACATAGAGATATAGGGACAGAGAAAGCGACTTTGTGCCCAACATCCTGAAATCATACTTCTTATCATTTACTAGCGACCCGCCCCGGCTTCGCACGGGTGCAATGATAACACTAAACCTTCCTCTTGAATCATTCTATCCATTAAAAAAAACCGCATCAAAATCAGATTTAAGCATACATAGGGATATGGGGACATAATGACATAGGGATATAGGGACAGAGAAAGCGACTTTGTTTTATACTATGTAGTGATATTTATTTTTATGTTATGTTGTATCTATAGATATTGTAGTTTTAGCGCGATGCGTGCACAGACAGACAGACAAAAAAAAATTGGTGTTCTGATGTCTTAATCGCTATCTACACTGCCGCAAAAAAATTCCAAAAATATTTTATGCACAGACACAGTCTCGTAACTGTTTTACTATATGTATAGATTTATGTACCTACCTACTAGCAGCTACTAGTGTAAAGTGGATTTTCCCGAGCCTGTCGAGGATAAAGGCGTGGTATTATTTTGTTTGGTTTATTTTTGAAATGGTCACCTTATAATCGCTTAAATGTGACATTTTTCATTCGATGAGTGTTAAGACACGTCATCGACCTTAAGAATTAAAAAATATATACATATAGGTCAGTCAATACCTACTTAACTACTTACTGTCATGTACCAATGAGTTTTTCAAAAACTTACGTACATATTTATCACTAGCTAGACGGTGAAGGAAAACATCGTGAGGAAACCCGCAGGTCTCAGAATTAATTCTGAGACATGTGTAAATAGACCCGATCCGGCGATGGGCTCACCATCACGTTTAGGGGTCCAATGTATCTTGTGAAATGTGGGTATATCCAGTAATGGAATACCTCTGCCTACCCCCTTGGGGATAAAAGGCGTGAGAATTTTTTTCTCTATTTTTTTTTTTTTTTACTAGGGCGTATTTTAATTTTATTTTATTTTACCATTACTCTTGATCCCGTCAAACAAATAACAATATTTTACTGTGGAAGGAAGAAATATCTTTATCACTCAATACTTTTCTAAGGTAGATATCTATTGCGTTAAGTTGTTCACTCATTTATTAACTTTAATAGAAATACCTCTGCTCTTGGCTCTGATAGAACTGGTATTAAAGGACGCCGTTTCCTGCGTCGACCGGATTGCCCTGACAGGACAGGACCAAGGGGCCCAACACATCTTGTTACACTACTATAAGGGCCAAAACACATAACCGCGTTGCGGCACCGCAACTCCAAAATCAGCGGTGCTACTCAATTAGAAAAAAAGAAAGATCTATTGAGGTTTGTAGGTTTGTTGCTCTTTACGCAGAAACTACCTAATGGATTTGGATAAAACTATTCAGTTATATAGCTTACAATACAATACAATAAGTAGGTACAATAACCTATGTTATTCAGGTATTTTCTAGCTTTCTTTGGAGAAAGAATTTTTAAAATCGGTCCAGTAGTTTTTGAGTTTGTTCGTAACAAAGATACAAACATACAACAATACAATTATTTCCTCTTTAGAATATTAGTACAAATACATCAGAATAACAAATAAGTTATATGTTATCCCGCCGCGCCGATGAAACTAAACTAAACAAATGCCTAATAAAGTGACTTCGTTTGTTTGTTACGGCTTCACACCTAAACCACTAAACCGATTTTAATAATTCTTACACCAACAGAAAGCTACATTATCAGGGTGTAACATTTTTTTATATTTTTACCCATATTCTGACGGGAACAGGAACTACGTGGGTGAAACCGCGGGGCACTGCTACATAGTCTATAGCATACATGTTGTAACTTATATAGATTAGGTAGTCTGTATCGGACTTTATGATACTGACCATTCGTAGGCATTTATAAAGCACCGATTTACATACTTGCTCTCAGGAGTTTTTTAATTACATACACACTTATTTAGATAATTATCTCATATCTGTGTACCTACTTAGTTACTTTGTATGTTTATTCAAATAGCGTGCCCGGTAGAATTACTAGCACAACAAAAACAATTTTTTGTTTTCAGTTTTGTTTTTCAAAACTGGTTTGTAATTATTTGTAAGTACATACAATAAACTGTAGGTACTTCCTTATTTGTATTAAATTATGGGTGATCATCTAAAATAACATCTATGTTATTCTATAGAACAAATGTAATTTTGGATCAGTTTTTACTGATAAAAACCGGCCAAGAGCGATTCTGTAGAAACTTGTAGGAAAATTATATTTTTTATTATTTAATTACAAATACAATGTATTGTTTTCTGATTTTTCCCTGTATACCTACTTGTAGCATAAGACGATATTACTTGCAAAATTTCATAATTCTAGATCAACGGCAAGGCTTCTTTAAATTTTGATTCCCTTGAGAGTGTCGAAATATACGTTTTCATCTCTCCGGGCGGAAAGCGGAAACTTTCAGCCCACTGCGCTAAACGAAGTTGCCGCTTTCTACCTCCGTCGAGCCATAGTATAATAAATAGTTCTAGAAAAAAAGTATACACTCCTCGGGTTGTAAAACGGCATAAACGGCCGTATAAGTATATTTTTTACGTTAACTTAGAAGTTTGATTTTATTACAGCTTCAAGGGATTGTAGACCTCAGTACCTATACACCGCGTAACGGAAAAAGCGCAATTCCGTAAACACCCCTATTAGTATATTAATATAAAAAATATGATGCAATCGAACTTTGATTGTGTCAAACCAATTTTCTTAAATACCGATTAATAATAGCAAGCACTAAATTCTGCTACGATAATAATTTTTGTTTTGAAAAATTTAACACATATTAAAAATAGCTGAAATCGAATAAGTAGTCGATACTGAACAAACTAATTTCAGGAATTGCGTTTATTCTGTTACATGTTGTATAATTTTAATTTCAACTTGATACCTCCACTCGTTTCCGAGATAAAGGGTCTTGTCAGACAGACGGACAACACAGTGATCCTATAAGCGTTCCGATTTCCGATATCTGCCCCCTTACTACCTCCTTTCGATACTGGTGTTAATGATGATAACGGAGGGAGACCAGAACCCCAAGACACAGGATCTACCTAGTTTGGGTTCCTGTCTCCACTAATGTTCTTCCTGACATCTTAATAAATGTATCTACTTTGATCTAGCTATAAGGACTGTGTGGAGAAACAAAGAGTTTTTTCATTTAAAAAAAAAAGATGAGTAACAGTCAGAATTTTTCAAGCCACCCAAAGACAGACAGACATTTGTATTAACGACTTCCATTGTGTGTAAACACAACGAAAACCGGGACCAACAATTTAACGTGCCTTCCGAAACACGGAAGCGCTCGTGATGTAAATGCCACTAGGCGGCTGTTAAGTGGCCACTAGCATAACACCATCTTCCAATCCGCGGTGGGCTCGCGTGGGTGATTAAATCCCATACTTCCTCGTGTGCGAGGAAAGACCCTTAGCTCAGCAGTGGGCTGTTACGGGTTGATGATGATGATGATGAGTAACAGTGTCTGTTTGTCGCAGCAAAGAAGACGATCCTGAGGAACGTCTCCGGGCACTTCAAGTCCGGCGAGCTGACCGCCATCATGGGCCCGTCCGGAGCAGGGAAGTCCTCACTCATGAACGCGCTCACAGGATTCTCGTAAGTCAGTCAGTCAGACCCATACCACCATCTTTTAACCTTCATAGTTTACGAAAGTTTCCTTAGATTGGTACCATTAGATTTTAGAACAATAATGTTCTGTGCATAATGATGGAAAAAATCTGCTTGTTTCATTTATCTATGTCTATCCCTAACCAGATGAAGCCTTATTTTCAAATAGCGCGATCACATTTGGACAGTGTTCCTGAACTAGCCTTAGCCTTATCCTTATTGTTTATTATTAGGTATGTTGATGAATACAAGCCTAAAAACTAAGTTACCAATAAAGGATATACTTATTACAAAATTGAAAAGAGCTTGGCCTTGGTTGGGAAGGGTTTGTCCAGTAAAAAAGTCAAGCAGATACCTAGAGTCTATTTTTAAACCCAATTCAAAAAAGGAGGTTACTCAATTCGACAGTTTTTTTTGTTTAAAATAATTTAAAGTTTCAGTCAGGAAAACCGTAGGAAAATTATAGCCCATGTTAGAAAAGTAAGTTTACCATTAGTTAAAGAATTTTTAAAATCGGCTCAGTAGTTTCGAAGCCTATTTAGTAGGTAATAGAAATAAACAAGAAATTAATGCGGTAGATGTAGGTGTAAAAAAAAATCGAATATTGTAGATGGGTAAATTTTCAAACGTACTTTTTTAGGCGTCCTATGCCCTTTATAAAGAAACTATCATTTAAAACAGACTAAATATATGCTTTTTCGAAAATATACCTCGTAGCTTAACTATTTACATAAACCAATTAGAATTAATATTAAAAACTTAAAAGAAATTCCACGTTGAATAATCCGACTTGTATGGCGGCCTACCCCCGGGAGGCTTGTCCCACTTCAAATTGCGCTCAGAAAACAACTTACTATAACATGAAATTTTAACGTATCTTTTATCAAAATATCTCATTTTAAAGATATTTACTCCATTTCATATTCAAAATCACAAAAACTTTACTAACTATTAAATAAAAAAGCTGAGAAGCTAATATGTTTTTGTCCCGCGTAAAACTGCTCTTTTGATGCTCGTATTTGACTACTTGTTTCATATTAGTCAAGCGATTTCACGCCAAATTTTTGTATCGTACCACCCAAGCGTTTGTCGGACCCCAACTTGTGTGTGGAGAGGATGGCGTATACGCAGGTTTTTACATGTTCCCGAGGTAATTTTTTCCTGAAATCTGTTTTGGTAACCGTGAGCTGCCAGTTCGGTGGCATGTTCTATATAATGAACAGAGTGATGTATTGTGTCGTCAAGTTAGTATGTTGTGGATAATTACCTCGATATTAAGACCTGCCAATATCTTCCAAATAATTAAGTAGTTAGGTAATTATCATGAAAAAAAAACATTTGGTCGTCATTTTGGTGGCGTCATTGCAGTGGCATAGTGGGTCACCGTAATGATGAATGCCTGTATTATCAATACTATTACTAATAATATAATAAACATAGTACTTGTTTTTCATATATTATTACTGTGTCGTAAGTATTTTACGGTGATAATAGCATAATAGTAAAATTTACTTACCATCTAGATATAACTGTGGTAACCCTATAAGGCTACATACATTAAAGAAATAAATAATATTAGCAATGTGTTGGGTACCAAAAAAGTTGATTAATACAAAATAAGACATTTGTGTATATAAAATGGCTTTTTTAATTGAAATATTTAAGAAAACGTCATTACGGTGGCGCAAAAATTTAAAAAAATATATTTCTCAGAAAGTACTGTGTTTTCAAGGGCGCCTCCCAAATTATTAGATTCACAGCATCTTAATCTATAATCTAAAGCATTTAGTTTGAGTGAAATATGAGAAAAAAAAATTGCCACCGCAATGACGTAAAAAAGGCCGGTTTGAAAATTTACCCAGATAGGTCTTTTCAATTTGGAGAAGGCATGACTGCGTAACCAAAAAAAGGTTTAGGTACTTACTGTTTTTTGCTTTTCAGTTTTTTTTTGTGTTTTGTGTACTTGAGAAGTAAGTTTACAAGAGACGGAAAGTGTGACAGTGATATTGAAAGGAGAGTGAATGCAGGAAACAGGGTTAACGGGGCATTGCACTCCTTTATAAAGAGCCAGAATGTGTCCAAAAGAGCACGCCTGGCGGTACATGATGGAGTGTTAGTACCCTCGTTGATGTATGACAGTGAGTGTTGGGTGTGGCAGAAGAATCATGAAAGTCGAATAAATTCAGTAGAAATGCGCTTGTTAAGAAATATTAGTGGAGTGCGATTGACAGATAGAGTGAAAAATAGTGTGATCCGAAAGCGTCGCGGCCTGAAAGATGAAATAGTGACAAGGATTGAAAAAGGAATGCTGAGGTGGTTTGGTCATATTGAGAGGATGAATAAAAGGCGCTTGACGAGACAAATATACAAGGGTGTTGTTAATGGGCGAGTCGGTAGAGGGCGCCCTAGGCGTACTTACATCGACCAGATAGCCGATGTATTGAAGAAAAGCCAAATAAAGAGTACCCGAAACCGACGAGCATGCATAAGTCGTTTGATGGATGTGGATGAAGCACGAGAGATCTGCCAGGTTCGTTGCAAGTGGCAGTCTCTGCCTACCCCAATGGGACAAGGCGTGATATTATGTATGTATGTATGTATATGTAATAATAATCTCACGCCTTTTATCCCCGAGGGGTTAGGCATAGGTATTCCATTTCTGGAGATACACACTTTTCACGAGATATTCTTTGGACCCCTGACGTGATATACCTAGGTAGTGAGCCCATCGCCCGGACCGGACACATGTCTCAGAATTTATTCTGGGACCTGCGGATTTCCTCACGATGTTTTCCTTCCCCGAAAGCTAGTGATAAATATGTACATAAGTTTTGAAAAACTCATTGGTGTGTGCCAGGATTCAAATCCGAGCCTCACTGAATATCATCATGTGAAGCAGGCTATGACTGCTCTTAAAAAGTTTTTGTAGGTAGGTTTTAATTACAAGTGCGTAAAAATAACTCGCCTGTCAAAAATTTGACCTTATCGATAAAACCCTACTTGTTGATACCTCCCTAACTGGTTTGTTTAATGTGTCTGGTAGGAAGCTGTAGGTTCTGACAGCTTAATTACGGACGGAACGGCAAAAGCTTTCGTACTAATTAGAACTTGGTATTTTTTGAAACGTCAATAACAAGGCACTCTAAACCCGTCCATGAAGATTGGCTAAATGTAAACAGCAGCCCATATCCAGCGACGAGTTGCTGGTTCCAAAAGCAGTACCCCGAGAAGAGCCAGCAAGAAACTCAAGGGCAGCTCTTTTTAATCTCATGTCTAAATATGGTTTACAATAATAATTATAATTAATAGCCTTACAGAGAGGTGTAGTTTAGCAAGAGCACGTAGAGTTTGACACATTGGACTTTGTAGCCTTCTGATTAGCGCCTTAGAGGTCAGACTCGCACTACAAGTGTAGCTTCTTGTGCTCTTGACTGTACAATAGAAACGACCAGCCTAAAGGCGCCCAGGCTTAGGACATCCTTGGTTATATGTGGTACTTTTTGGTTGAGTAAAATTCTGTTCTGCGGGCGTACACACGGAGATTCGATACTCGATAACGGAAAATCTGTCGAATCTTTATGTCAAATATGACATCTTTATATAGCCATCTCGAAACCTTTCGACAGATTTTTCGATTCCGAGTCGAATATCGAGTATCGAATCTCCGTGAATACGCCCGCTGTAGTCTTCATCTCCAAAGTGTCATAGCATAAATACTTATTAATTTTCTTTTGTCGAGTTTTTTTGGTTCTTGATTTTTTATATATTTGACAGTTAATTCAAGTTAGGTATATGGCGACTATCATATAAATAAAAATAAGCATGCCAGCCCAATAATCAGATAGCAAGTAATAATTGTTTAACGTTTTAACGTTTTTAACGGATCACACAAAAACGGATTTAAATCAAATTCCAATTTGTAAAATCGTTGTTAATCATAGAGAACGGGTCATAATAGTTCCGTGATAACATTTAATGGGATAATTATTTTTAAATCATCGACTTCCTCTTATGTCCCAGTACAACACGACAAATATATCATCCACTAGCGGATGCCCAGCGGCGTTGCCCGCGCGGATTCCGTTTATTCCCGTTCCCGTGGGAATTTCCGAAAATCCCTTCATAGTGGTTACCTACGACATAATTTAAGACACCTACATACCATATTTCAAATAGCGGGTGCCCAGCGGCGTTTTCCCGCTTGGATTTAGTTTATTCCCGTTCCCGTCGGAATTTCCAAAAATCCCTTCATACCAATTTCTTATGACATATCAGACACCTTCATACCATTTTTCAAGTTTCTAGGTGTTATCGTTTCGGAGTAGTACGTATTTCTCTTTTTAACCAGTTTTTATATTTTTCCGTGGGAATGAGATATTTTCCTCGAATAAAAAGTACCCTGGATGTTGACCCGGGTACTCAGTTATCTTCATACCAAATTTCGTCAAAATCCGTCCAGTAGTTTTTGAGTGATGCGTGCACAACCAGACAGACAGACAGACAAAAATTCCAAAAAATTGTGTTTCGGTATCTATATCGATAACTATATACACTAGTTACACTACCGTTAAAATTTTCAAAAAATATTTAATGTACAGACACGGCCCCGTTAGAGTTTTATTTATGTATAGATAGATAGATAGATAGAAGAAGATAGATAGATAGATAAGCTATTCACTGAGTAGGTACCAATTTTATGAAGTTGAATCTGTGTAGCCTCGTAGT
This sequence comes from Ethmia dodecea, assembly GCA_963855545.1. Taxonomy (NCBI): domain Eukaryota; kingdom Metazoa; phylum Arthropoda; class Insecta; order Lepidoptera; family Depressariidae; genus Ethmia; species Ethmia dodecea. The sequence goes on from OY979443.1 coordinate 318,023, forward strand.
CCTGTGGTACGAGTGTGTTTGTTTGTTACGACCACATTGGACTCGATTCTGGCTGACCAGCTTCCTAATTTTAAGTTAGCTCTATTCTTTTCCACCGCTTTGGAAAGGAAAGGGACATAAATAAGCGCCATATTTGTTTGCAACGTCACAAATGTCAAAATAACAAAATTGAACCTTATGGACGCATTCAAATACACGTTTTTAGAAATTTTAGCAACGATGGAGGTCATCAACGATTTTCGAAAACCGAAGCCGCGACCAACTAGATTCGCACGATCTTCATTTGTTAAATCAATTAGGTCACGCCGGCAGAAACAAGTTGCTGTATCCATTTTATAGCTTTAACATTTCAAAAAGAATATCGAAAATGTCGAGTGATGAAAGAACTTTGACTCCAGAGTCTATTAAACTAGATGCCATAGGCATTGTCAATAATCTACTGGTAGTAGATTATTGACAATTGCATTTTATTGTGTTGCATAAGGTGAAAAAAGTAGAGTATATAACTCGGGAATAAAACTGTTTTGTCTTGGGCGCTTAAATCCCTCACTAAAATCAGGACTTAGTCTTAATTCCCTCGCTTCGCTCGGGAATGAAATCATAGCTCCCTCGCTGCGCTCGGGAGTAAAATTAGGATTCCTTCGTTACGTTCAGGATTCAATGTCGCGCCCGTGACATAAAACAGTGCTTTATTCTCTTGGTATATAATCTACTATTAAAGCCACAAATTACATTTACCTATCACACCATATATATAGTTATTAGTACCTATATTACACACAGATGTAAATACTTTTTTCTTCTCGACGGATTCGGAAAGCGGCAACTTCGTTTAGCGCAGCTGGCCGAAATTTGCAGCGTTCCGCCCGAATATAAGAAAAATAAATTGTATCCGACTATCCGTGCAAAGAGATTAAAATAATATAAGGCGTAGAGGGGACAAAGCTAGGAAATTTGATGCCAAAAGTTAATATTACAAGTGAAAAAAATCTACTTAGTGCGATTTCGACCGAATGACAGCTCGCGTTCATACTAAATGACATGCCGCTTGAGCTTCAAATTTTTGTATGAAAATGTTCGCAAAGTCCCCTCTATGTCCTATTATATTTTAATCTCTTTGGTTTTTATTATACGTTACCCCTCGTGTGCAGGACAAGCGGCGTGTCGGGCACCATCCGCGCCGGGGACAAGGTGTGCGAGCTCGGCCCGCGCCGTCGCAGCATGACGCTCCAGGAGTACCGCAAGAAGTCCTGCTACATCCTGCAGGACGACCGCCTCAACCCGCTCTTCACCGTCATGGAGCTGATGAAGTTCGCCGCAGACATGAAGCTCGGAAACACCTTCACTGAGAAGCTGAAGCTCACTGTGGTACGGTAATCTTGACGATAATTTTTAGTCGTTTCCAAAAATAAAATGAATACTTATGTAGCATTACGTACCTTTATGTATGAGGAATTGCGCTTCTGTGACGCGTTGTATAATATGTAGGATATTTCTATAAGAAGCTAAAGGTAGAATAATAATAAAAGATAGAATAATTTCCACTCACACTGTTTTTTATAAAATAAGTATAGTACCTATGACATGAGATTAAAAAGCTCTCGAGTTTGTTGCTGGTTCTTATCGGGGTATTGCATTTGGAACCAGCAACTCGTTGGTGGAGATAGGCTGATGTTTACATTTAGACAATCTCCACAAACAAGTTTAGAGTCCCTTGTTATGAGTCTATTATTAGACTATTGACATTTGTAAATCGTTCTGTTAAGTAAAAGGTTGCATAGGTAAGTATAATATCTTTTTCATTTCTCCGGGCGGCAAGCGTCGAATTTTGGCCCAGTCAACGAAGTTGCCGCTTTCCGCCTCCTTCGAAAAGAAAAAAAGTATACACACCTCGTGAAATAGCTAAGAAAGCCTCAGATCACATGTTTGTAGACCTCGGCTTCCTCTCGGTCGACAATTACATGTGATATGAGCCATTTCTTATTCTCCTTTGCTAGATGTGTAATACTATAGCTGGGGTGAAGACCATGGGACCGTGGGGGCCGGAGGCGCGGCAGCTCCTCAAAGAGCTGTCAGTGCGTTTGGTTGAGTCTTCAGGTGACCAGAGGGCTGGCAGCTATCTCTGTCAAAGGATCAGCCTAGCTATCCAGAGAGGGAATGCGGCCAGTCTTCTGGGCACTGTCCCACATGGTTCCTTTTTGTAGGACATTTTTATCTGTAATTATTGTAAATGAATGTACATTCAAGAGCAAGTCAAGCTTGACACTACCAGTTTAAGCTGAGCTTTTATTTGTACTGCGCGCCATAGAATACAGGGCCGGGTCAAAATCCAAAGTGTCAAGCTTAGCGTGGTCAACTAAAGATGCCGCGAATAGTGAATTGGCCGAATACCGAATACGGCAACGCTGTCGGCCGAAGCGCCGAATATTCGGCGCGAAGTACATGCTTGGTGGGGGGGCGTTAGCTAGAATAAGACAAGTCACAACCTGTTTTTCTCGTTGCGTTCGTGCGGCAGACGACGGCCGACGACGGCGCGTTTGTATTTATTTAAATTGCGAGTAAATCTAGCGGTTATTTTCTGAGGCTGGTAACGTTAACGATGAAAAGCGCAATCGTTTGCTACCAAAAATGCTGAAAAGCTCGTTTTTATTCATCACAACTTACCACTGATTAATTTTAACTAAACTAAATACATAATTTTGAGTAAAATAACGTGTCATTTTTTACATGATTTGCTAAAAAGTGGCCGAATAGGCCGAATACCGAAGAGTTGCCGAATATTCGTGGCATCTCTACTCTTGACTGTACCTACCTATATTTTCTTTGTAAGTAAATGTTTTATTACTAATATAGCCTTACCCCACCAGTGTCTCAAAGCGAAGTTTCTTTCAGATCCACGAAGTGCTGGATACGCTGGGACTATCTGGATCGGAGAACACACGCTGTGACAACTTGTCCGGCGGCCAGCGCAAGCGCCTCTCCATCGCCGTGGAGCTGATCGACAACCCACCAGTCCTTTACCTCGACGAGCCAACCACGTGAGTCCCAACAATTTAATTCAACTCAATTCGTTTATTCCAAAGATATTATATATACATAGAAATACGTAGATATGTCACATTTTATTTAGGTAGTCGCATTGTATTTCAATTCGTATTTCAAGCGCAACTGTTGACAGATAGCTGTCTCTTTCTTTATTATTCGTTCCGTATCATCTTTCCCCGTCATTGTTGTATGCTATAAATACGCTAAGAAGTAAGTATGTGAATGTTGTAGCCACTCGTAGCGGATCAATTTTTAAACGCGCGCAGTATGAGTATAACTTATCCTTACTTTAATATCTTTGGTTTATTCGTAATAAAAATTACAATATTATGTTTTAAATTCAATCTGAAATGTCAGACTGTACAATGAGAAAATTAATTTGTACAAATTAGTCATATCAAGTTTTTTACACAAGGCATTCATATTAACATAAGTAATATATATATTTAATTTAATGGGTGATCTTTTTTACCGTCTGGAAAAAAATATGACGTATAAGGTAAACGCAGCTATCAACGACCCATCGAAAATCTGCAGGTATTGCCGACCCATTCAACTTATTCTTATTTTTATCGGTTTGGAACGATTTGAGTCACAAGAGAGTATAATATACACATATGTTTGTATGTTTCCTAATTATTTCACTGGTGTTAGTGTACGTAGGTACACGGGAATGTGACCAAATACGTTAGTTTCTGTGAACGTAGCGAGTGCGCCGATCGTGTCATACTAACCCTTACTTCCTCAGGTAAGTACTCAAATTTTTTGCTTAAGATATTTTATATATAAATATTTACGTTAAGTTTATTCTGAATAACTCAACATATTCCTTTATTTGTATATTCCACATTTCGCAACTAAATTATTGTGTTTTAAGGGATTTTAAAAAGTATTTTAGAAATTAAAATAGAACGGCAATAGCTGCAGTGCATTTTAGTAGTGCAGTCATTAACGACCCATGGATCGGCAATGACTGAGAAGTTATTCTTTATTTTTTCCCTTTTTCGTTAATGCTTATAATAATTTAACAAGTTTTTATAACACCATTTCAATCTTAAGTATTCTAAAATTATAAGCATCTATTAGCGACATACACCATGTTATATTATAAACTTGTTTTTCCGCGATAAACTGCCACGAATTATTAAACATTTAGACGTGGGATATGAAAGAAACTACTTAGAGTTTTTTTCGTATTTATATGAAAATGGTGTATTTTTTTATAGTTTAGGACTAAATCAATAAATTATTGTATTAAATCGAATGGGGAAATATATTACAATTAATATCGATTATTTTTCGTGGCTCGTTAAAAGATTTGTTCATTTTTTTATGTAACACTAATTACCGATCTATATGAATCGGTGATTGCAACAAAGAGAAGCTATCACCGATTCTATACCGAATAATTGGTATTTTTGGATTAACGGTACGTAATGTCTAAAAGTAAAGCTACTAATTTGTTTCAATATAATGATTTGATTCAATAAGTTAGGTTAGGTTTAATTTCATTAAATTTCATTTTCATTTCATATCCATAAAAAAATCTACTGAAGACTTGGCTGTATGTATAGTTCCCTTTGCCTACCCAGAATGGGTGAAGAAAACAAAAAAAACTCTGCTTTTAATCTTTTACGGTTGGCGCGATATTCCAAAAATGTTAGTTGAGTTTATTGTATTTTTATTATTTTATTAAATTTCTTCATTTTTTCGCAACTGTATTAAAAATAGTTATTAAGTACACGTGCGGAACCGTCATTGCAACTTGTTCCGACAGTCAACCCTCACCTTCGGCTGCGCTAAACTTGGGAAGTTCGAAAAAAAATTATAGGCTTTTTGGCAAATAAAAAAAGGGTTTAAGTTATTTTGAAATAAAATTGTCTAATTATTTTTATTCAAAACATGTAAATTATATATTTATAATAGTTTTTACTTTTATTTTCAGGTTTGTGACTCTGACTTAAATAGTATAAAGTATTAGTGCTAGCCACGGTGGAGCAAATCATGATTCATGTGTGTAGAAGCACCAGCCGCTATCCCAACTTGAAAAAATCTGTGCTGAAAATAAAACAGTGTGTTTTTATTTTATTAACATCTACACATTTACAAAATTGTCTCTGAATTTTGATAGTGAATATTTATGTTTCAGGTGATTCAGTTATCCCCTATGTCAAACACGATTGACACTAGGACCAATTCCCTTCAACGGCACTAGGTATATGGAACTGCATTGTGAAGTAACAGCATTGACATTGTTTTAAGAAGTAATTACTATTAAGAGCAGTGATAGCCCGGACGGTTAAAGAGCCGGCCGAAAATCAGTGAGGCTCGGGTTCAAATCCTGGCATGTACCAATGAGTTTTTCAAAAACTTACGTACATATTTATCACTAGCTCGACGGTGAAGGAAAACATCGTGAGGAAACCCGCAGGTCCCAGAATTAATTCTGAGACATGTGTAAACAGACCCGGTCCGGCGATGGGCTCACCACCTATCACGTTTAGGGGTCCAATATATCTCGTGAAATGTGGGTATATCCAGTAATGGAATACCTCTGCCTACCCCCTCGGGGATAAAAAAGGCGTGAGATTATATTATATTTTATTTTTACTATTAAGCAGGCTTATCAATTAGAAAGAAAGGCTATGATAACTATGGTTTGCACTAGCTGGCCAAGCAGCAGGTTTCCGGGGCGCAAGATAACAATACATGACCTATGTTCTCAATTTGATTTAATGAATGTTATTCTATTTACCATTTCTATTAAAGTCTATTTTCTTATATTACTAAAATTTCATTTATGTCCACCGAGAAATCAATACCTTTATTTTTAATGAGGTTCAAATGTGAAAACAATCTTTTAAAGAATCCACAAGCATTCCGAGGTTCACTGCGATTAGTTGGAAAGGTTGGAAAGCATGGGCACTAGAAGAAGAAATCTACTTAACAATGAATTTCATGTTGGTTCTATTAAATTTTTTTTCACCCCTTACAGGGTAGGCAAAGGCATTACGCCATGCAGCCTCGTCATTAGAGTAAATGGCTCTGCTTCAGAGTCCATGCAAAAAAATATACAGTGTCTTCAACACTTTCTACATCCTTAAATTGGTTATCAACAGTAAAATAATAGCATTTTTACTGAAGACTTCATTGTGACTTCTTGAGGCAATCCAAAAATGTCCATATCTCGCATTTTATCGAATTTCCTATTAACTGCACACTTTCACGGACACTTGCCACTTAAATAAACTATCACTATTATGATGAGTTTAAACCCGAAATACACAGCAAAATGAAAATTATACAAAAAACATGACGTCCCTCTTCGGATTCCCGCCAAAAAGTCAAGTTTATCTCCATTTTAAGATTATATTAGTAACTTTAATTATTGTAATGAATCAAGTACAAAAATGAGAAACAAATAAAAGTAAACGGGACATTTCGAAACGGGATATTTTGGGAAAGGGATATTTCGCTCAAATTAATAATTATTTTGAGAATCGAACGTGTAGGTGTTCTTCTGTGAAAAAAAGTATGCTTTATTTACTTACGGTCGGTGTTAGATTCATAAAAATCGGTAATAGCTTCAAAGCGTTTCGGGTGGGTCGGTAATAGAAACAATTGACTTCAACAATCCTTTGATTATTTTTTCAATGAAAACATGATATTTATAAACAAATGAAAATATAAATATAAAATATACAATCTATATTTAAATATAAAATAAAAAAATCTGGTGTGTTTGCAACCACTACCCTTAATTCTAATAATCAATTTCAAAACTTGCTTAAGGGGGTCGGTAATAGCTGCGTTTACCTTAAGGTATCTGGATCCGAAGAATGTTTAATGCCATTTACAAAATCTAGAAAATTCCGCACACTACTATGTAGCAGCTGGCGGTTGTAGGTAGATTGCCTATTTGCCACTAGCTCGACGGTGAAGGAAAACCTCTTAGGGAAAAGTACAGGTCCGAGAATTGATTCTGGTCCGGCGATGGGCTCACCATCTTATGGTTCAAAAAATATTCTCGTGAAAAGTGGGTGTTTCCAGAAATACCTCTGCCTGCCCCTCTAGAAAAAAGGCGTGAACATACTTACTGATTATTTTTATTCTCAACCAAATATTACTCAGTGTACCATATTATGTATTACTAGCTTTTACCTGCGGCTTCGCTCGCGCATGTTTATTTTACCCCCTTAGCGGTTGAATTTTGCAAAATCCTTTCTTAGCGGATGCCTACTCTGTATACGCTATCTATGTGCAGAACAAGTCTCGAGACCCAGCGGTTTAGCTGAGCATTGAGTCACTAATCAGTCTGTCAGTTTATCATTTTTTATATAGATGATGATGATACAGTTGTAAAGCTTGACACATCAAACTTTTTTATTACAATCGCGTTACTTCAGACTCGCGCTACAAGTGTAAATCTTCATGTACTTTTGACTGTACCTAAACTACCTCTCCAAAGTAAACATTCTTATGGTCACCGCCTACGTTTCTTCAATCTCGTTTTTACGGAATAACTGGATATCCTTAACAGTTGTTTAACTGTTATATGATTTATGTGTGAACTACGAGAACGTCATTAATCCATAATCATTCGCTATCTATTCGTAATTCATTATGTTTACAAAATAAGATTCGCGAGTTCGATGTACTCGAAAATCATATTACGTAATGATACGAACAACGGTTTGTGTCATTACGTATATTATGATTTCCGAAATTATCGTTAATTTTTTTATCGTATGACTATCGTTAAAAAAATTATTTCTTTTAAAATGTACACATTGTGAACTGAATGCCTAAAGGCTAAAGGCATTATCTACCAGTCAACCATCAGGCTAGCAGAAATTATTAATAACTTTTAGTCCAAACTGTAAAAAATTTTTAGTTTTATCGTTTTTTTATAGGAAACGCTACATTAGGACCATTTTACCAGGTCTAATGCCGATGACATCAATTCAAGTCCGTTATAATTGTTTTTTAAACGAGTTTTCTAACTGCGAATTTAGAAATATTTTTTCAAGATTTTTTTTTGCGATAAATATGTGACTATCAAACGTGTTACTTGACATTCAAAAATGTTACTCGATCCTTGAACCTCATACAAAGTTCAGATTAAGTATGTAGCGTATTCTGAGGTGTGATAGCCTTTACGGTTAAAGAGCCGGCCGAAAATCAGTGAGGCTCGTGTTCGAATCCTGGCATGTACTCAATGAGTTTTTCAAAAACTTGCGTACATATTTATCACTCGCTCGACGGTGAAGGAAAACATCGTGAGGAAACCCGCAGGTCCCAGTATTAATTCCGAGGCATGTGTAACAGACCCGGTCCCTATCAACATTTCAACTAATTTTTTTTTATTGTGTGGCATTGGTGTTACGTACATGAAATTTCTTCAGCACCATATACCTTTGAATACTACGCCTGATGACGTCATTCGTCCACAGAGGTCTGGACAGCCGGACGTCAGCGCAGTGCATCCAGATGCTGAAGAACTTGGCTCGGGAGGGGCGCACCATCGTCTGCACCATTCACCAGCCCCCTGCCTCCCTCTACATGATGTTTGACCAGGTATGACCCTATCACGGATGACATGGAGGTTAACAAATCAATACCAGTCTTGCCAAAGTTTCCTTTTTAGGTATTTAGATTCTGTGAAAAATCCAAATGAAATGAAGATCCGTTAAAAAAATTTAAAATATAAAAAAACCCTTTATCCCCGACGGTGTAGGCAGAGGTAATCCATATTCGACCCAGACCCAGACCCAGTGGTGAGCCCATCGCAGGACCGGGTCTTTTACACATGTCTCAGAATTAATTCTGAGACCTGCGGGTTTCCTCGCGATGATTTTCCTTCACCGTCGAGCTAGTGATGAATATGTACTTAAGTTTGAAAAACTCATTGGTACATGCCAGGATTTGAACCCGAGCCTCACTAATTAACATCACGAGAAGCGGGCTCTCTAACCGTAAGGCTATATCACTGCTCTTCAATACAAACAAACAAAAAATCTAATCTTTCCTCTTTATAATATTAGCGTAGGTAAATGTAAATTAATGATTGGACTGTGCAATGTCTACCTTATCCAATCCACTTACACGTACAATTTGCTTTGCAAATCACGCAGAAATCTGCCAAGTGCTAACATGCTCATTCTCACAAGTCTAGGAAGTTAACGATCATTAAACAGCTCGTGTTTAAATATTGGCCAATATAATAAGCAAATAGCATTGTTTTGTTGTAAGAAAAATACCTATGTGTTATCTCATTGCTGTTCAGCAGACGTATTCACAGAGACTCGATACCGTTTCCGTTAGATTCGACTCGAATCTATCGACATCGGAAACGAATCTATCGAGATGGGCTGATGTTGGTATAGAAAACTAATGTCATATGGGACACCAACTGTCATATGTGACATTGTTTTCGATACCAACATCAGCCCATCTCGATAGATTCGTTTCCGATGTCGATAGATTCGACTCGAATCGAACGGAAACGGTATCGAGTCTCTGTGAATACGTCTGCAGGTTTGATATATTTATGTATTCATCCTACTAATATTATAAACGCGAAAGTTTGTGAGTATGGATGTTTGTTGCTCTTTCACGCAAAAACTACTGAACGGATTTTAATGAAACTTTACAGTTATATAGCTTAGTAGTAGTTCTTCATGGAACCGGTTTTTTTTAAATCTCTCAGTCATTTTTACATACCCAACAAGATTTCTGAATATTGTTTGTCCTTTCGCAGGTATACATCTTGGCGGACGGCATGTGCATCTACCACGGGTCCAGCGAGAACACGGTGCCATATCTGTCCTCAGTTGGGCTTCAGTGCCCTATCTACCACAACCCCGCCGACTACAGTAAGTCGAATTTTAACCATTAACTTGGGCAAAGGGTATGTTGGCGAAAGCCAAGATTATCACTACATAGTATAAAACAAAGTCGCTTTCTCTGTCCCTATATCCCTACGTCCTTATGTCCCTATGTATTCTTAAAATTTTAAAACTACGCAACGGATTTTGATGCGTTTTTTTTTAATAGATAGAGTGATTCAAGAGGATGGTTTTAGTGTAAGCGTTGCACCCGTGCGAAGTCGGGGCGGGTCGCTAGTTTATAATAAATAAGAAATCAAAATATATTTAGGTACCTACTAAGAGCAATTTATACATATTTTTAGTCAAACAATATATTGTAAACGTTGAACATTTAACGAAATCAATGAATTTGGTTAAACAGAAGTCAAAATTGAAGCACTTTCAAGTTTCAATAACCGTTATAGTACCTATCTTTAATTTCAACTTTTCTTTAACCTGACTATTAAACTATACGTGAGACGAAGGGGGAAAACTATTTCGAATAAATATCGCATCGTTAACACTGCTAACGAGTAGAACAAAACATACCCAGTTGTTAACAGTGTTAACCACGGGCACGGGGTATTAACCAGCGGAAAGTAGGTACCTCTGTGCCGACGATCTCCACACTAGGCACAGCCTGTCCTGTGGAGATCAGAATGAAAGAATTTCTGTTTTAGGGTAAATACAAATGTATCAAAAAAAAAATGTTCGAAAAAAAAATAAAAGTTCTAACTTAAACTAAGGTAATTTTAATAATTGACAACATACAAAACTATGATTTTTTTTAAGCTATTGCACAGCTTCTATCGAGGGCTTTGAGCGCGGGGACCGAATCCAGAAATTCCGTAACGAAAAAAAACCTCACGCTCCCCACTCCGACGGGCACGGAGGTGTGGCTTGAAGGCCGTGCATTGTCTAACGTCGTTTCTTTTCGGCAGTCTTGTTGATACAAAATGCTATGCAATAGCTTTACCGCGGCAGTCCCCGAGTGCCACACGTCTTTTTTTGTTTGTATCTTAGTTTAAAACAGACGAACCACCAATGAGGTTTTCAAAAACTTACGTGGGTACATATTTATCACTAGCTCAATAAACCCGCAGGTCCCAGAATTAATTCTGAGGCATGTGTAACACACCAGGCGTATTCAGGGAGTCAATCTGTCGAACACTTTCGAGATGGGCTGATGTTGGTATTGAAAACTAATGTCATATGTGACATAAGGATTCGAAAAATTTTCTGTGGCTGTCAGAAACGCCTAGATTATAGTTTTGAAAATTTTTCACTCGATCTGAATCGAACGGAAACGGTATCGAGTCTCCGTGAATACGCCTGGTCTGTTACACATGCCTCAGAATTAATTCTGGGACCCGGTCCGGCGATGGACTCACCACCTATCGCGTTTTTAAACAAAAAAATATTGTTACTATTACCCCTAAAATGTGACAGTTTGTCAGGTATTTGAATTCTGATTAGGTATACTTTCTATAAAGTAGGCATAACATCAATTCGCACACTCACATAATACATTACCTAATATTACTATAATAATAACGTTAGCTTTCTATTAACTTTCATCTTTAACCATCGTCAATATACTGCTTTTGGCGAGATTAACAAATTATGACGTTTTTGCTAATTAGCGAAATTAATTAATTTTATACAATTTGTGGAGGCCCGGATAGACTGTTGACGTTTCTATTTCTATGTAGAAGTATTTGTTTTTACCTACACTACACAAATGATTTGAATCGAATTGACAAAGAGTGCAAAATACAGATAAAAAATAAAAATAAATAATCTCACGCCTTTTATCCCCGAGGGGGTGGGCAAAGGTATTCCATTACTGGATATACCCACATTTCACGAGATATATTGGATCCCTAAACGTGATAGGTGGTGAGCCCATCGCCGGACGGGTCTATTTACACATGTCTCAGAATTAATTCTGAGAACTGCGGGTTTCCTCACGATGTTTTTCGTTCACCGTCGAGCTAGTGATAAATAAGTACGTAAGTTTTTGAAAAACTCATTGGTACATGCCAGGATTCGAACCCGAGCCTCACTGATTTTCGGCCGGCTCTTTAACATAACATAAAATACAGATAACAGTGAATTATTGAATTGGGAATAATAATGAGTAATTAATGGATTTCTTCTTGTCAATGGTTAGACAAGGAACTTTAGAATAATAAAAAACAGAATGATTACAGTCGTTGTCCTGTAAGTTCGACCGATATGGAAGCACTTCATAGAGGAAAGATGATAAGATAGTGTTTTAATTAAAGCTTTTATACCTTACCTACTAACACAGTGATAAGTTATTTAATTCAATAACAAGTGGGCTTTTGTTCAAACAATAAACTAAAATAAATAAATCAGAATAATTTACCATCCAAATTGTACACATTTTGTAGGTTAGGTACTGTTTTTTTTCTGTCGTTCAAAAGTAACTAGGTAGGTTGTAAATGTATAATAGTTATATTATGGCAACATCAATGTAGGTGGGTACCTACTAGGCACACAATATACAGGGTGATTTTTTCAAGTTTCAATTAAAACTTAATTTATTATTTGCTTTCTGCAAAATTTTCTGCAGATCTGTTTGCCAGTCGGCAAAGGCATCCTCCAACCTTTTCCATTCTCGCCTTCCTAGAGCCACTCTGTTCCACATTACTCCTGCTACTTGTCTGACTTTTTGGTGGTCTACCTCTTTTCCTTTTTCCTTCTCTTGTATACCATCCTGTCACAATTTTACTCCATTTATCACACTGACATAATAAAGTGACTAAAATTTTTATACAACGCGTACCTAACAGTATTCCTCATACACCCCAATTAGTATGATGCCTTCGTAGGTATTTTAGTTGTGTCTAACCAATTTTCTTAAATAAATAGCAATAATAGTACGATTTTTATAGGTAGCACTAAATTCAGCTATGCTAATTAATTTTTCTCAAAAATTTATGACGTCATATTAAAAATAGCTGAAATCGATTAAGCAGTCGATACTGAACAAACTAATTTCAGGAATTGCGCTTATTCTGTTACATATCTGTTATATATATAAATGAATCCTTTTTTCCCTTGGTCACGGCATCACGCTTGAATAGCTGAACCGATTTGGCTGAAAGTTGGTGGGGAGGTAGCTTAGAACCAGGAGACGGACATAGGATACTTTTTATTCCGATATTCCCACGGGAACGGGAACTACGCGGGTGAAACCGCGGGGCGCTGCTAGTTGTATATATAAGACTAGATGTCGCGCGGTGCGCGAGGCCGCAAGCGGCCACGCGTGTCTCTGTGGGGTCTTATTTTTACAGAAAAATAGAGTCAAATTTTGGGCGCTCATCTTGTTTTAGCCATTTTAAATCGAAAAATATTAAAATTTTGTTAAATATTTTTTTTCATAGCAACACTGTTACTGAGACCCACAATCGCTCCATACAAGTCAACTTTCCAAAGTGTTGCCAACTGGCTAAAAAAGCCGATTATTATTAAGAAAATTTAATTTTTTTAGTAAAACAAAAATAACGGGGCGGCCATCTTGTTTTTTCTATTTTTCGGGATTTTCTAGTAAACTGCAGGATATACCCTATGCGATGACACCAAACACATCCCTGTAGCATATCGGCATCTGGGAGATCAATTCGGGTCTTTTGAGGTCTACCCTAAAAATTAAATCAACCATAACTTTCGGTGTTGCCAGGCAAAAATCAAAAAACCTACAAAAAGTCATAGGGAGGAATAAAATGTTTCACTGACTGTCACTTGTTTTTGCAAAATGGTAAAATTTAGACTTTTGACATTTTGCGTTAAAAGTAAAAAAATACTAAAAATTCCGGGAAAATTCTTCAACACGGCCACACTACGTAGCAAGACCTCCAATCCCGCTATACAGACCAACTCGCTCAGGTGTTGCCATCTTGCCGAAAATCGACAATCAAAATGTGGTAAAATTAATACTTTTCTTTGGGAGCAAATCACCGGTCGGCCATCTTGGTTTTTCAAATTTTCGGGATTTTCTGGTAAACTACAGGATATAAGCTATGTGATGACACCAAACACATCCCTGTAGCATATTGGCATCTGGGAGATCAATTCGGGTCAAGTGGGGTCTAAAACCAGTCCAACTTTGAAACACTACTACGCGGCCGCCATTTTGTTTTTTCAACTTTTTAAATAATATTCGTAAATCATCTAAGCAATACTACAGATGCCAAAAATTTGAACCAGATCGGCCGGAAAACAAAAGAGATACGATAGACAAGTCTGGCCGCCATTTTGTTTTTTTGAAAAGTCGGAATTTTCCTGGGGTCACCCCGCCATCTTGCACACTTTTGTTATAGATGACTTTTCTCCAAAACGACTCCTTCTGGGAGAACAATTATGTCAATCAGTCAGTGAGTCAGTGGTAGTCGAGCTTTATATAATATAAATAAAAAGTATAATAAACCAGTATCAATGTCCAGTTCTAGAGATCGCCACCAATGAGTACGGGCGGTTCAACGAGATGCTAGCGGAGAAGAGCTCTAGGCAGGACTGGAGTGAGAAGGCACTTCCCCCCCCTCCACAAGACACCGGGAAACCCGAGGGCTTCCAGTGCGGAAAGATTTCCATCATCGTCAATCCACCACACGAGCTCTACCGATTCAGCGTCCTACTGAAGAGGTGTCTCACTCAGCAGTACCGAGACTGGGTATGTAGGACAGTATCATATTATGACCACAATGAAACACAATCGTATATAGATATAGGTAACATACATACATATAATCACGCCTCTTTCCCGTAGGGGTAGACAGTCCACATTTTTATACTTGCTTGTTTCGCTTCGTCCACTTTCATTATTCCCTTCATACTTGCTCTTCGGTTTAGGGTACTCTTGACCTAGCCTTTTTTCAAGACGTCCCTGATTTGATCTCGGAACGTCCGCCTAGATCTACCTCTTCCAACACTTTCAATCACACTCGCCTTATAGGTAACAATCATCTAATAACAAAGAAATATCGAGAAGTGATTGCCTTACGGTTAAAGAGCCTGCTTCACACGATGAAAATCAGTGAGGCTCGTGTTCGAATCCTGGCATGTACCAATGTGTATTTAAAAACTTACGTACATATTTATCACTAGCTCGACGGTGAATGAAAACATCGTGAGGTAACCCGCAGGTCCCAGAATTAATTCTGGGACATTGTATAGACCCGGTCCGGCGATGGGCTCACCACTTGTAACGTTTAGGGGTCGAATATTCTCGTGAAAAGTGGGTAAATCCAGTAATGGAATTGCTCTGCCTACCCCCTCGGAGATAAAATGCGTGAGATTGTTATTTATTATTATTATATTTTTTATAAAGAGTAAAAATATACTTCAAGAATAAAAATAAAATATTAGAGAGAGGGTAGGATATACCCACTTTTCATAAGATATTCTTTGCCTTCTTGGCTATTCGGTATCTATGGAAATTGTAAATTTTAAAAAATTGTTACCTTGGTAACTTGACTGTACCTATTTTGCATGCCAATAAATTTTGAAATAAGTACCTATTGCCTCCCATATTGGCATCTAACACCTCAAATATACCTATAACCATATTTCAAGCAAATAAATAAATTGAAGAAAAGACAGACGGACAACAAAAGTGATCCTATAAGGGTTTCATTTTTTCATTTTGAGGTACGGAACCCTAAAAATGGATGCGATAATTATAATTGGATTCCGACTCCGTTTTTCAATCAAACAAGTAATATTTTTAAGCAATCGTAACTTTTTAATCAAAACATTGCTACCGATTGCAAAAGTACTAGGTACCTACCTAAATATTATTTTGAAACGTACCTACTTGTACATAATGATGACATTAGATATTATGTTTGATGTATAACTACTTAAATGTGTTCGTATCATCATTTTTAATATATCAACCTCGATAAATGCCTAGGTACCTACATCGGTGGTATAAAAACAATATTTCTAGGAAATTAGTGATATCACTAATTAGGTACCTATATATTGCGAATATACTTGTTTATCTCATATTTTTCCACGTTTGCCTATTCACAAACAACTGACGCTGTTGACAATAAAATATAGTGTAGAGAGCATTAACACTTCAAACAATATGTCTAGGTTTATTTTATTACTCATAAATGTTCCGTTGAGCTGTCAAATGATAATAATATTGATATTATTTGACCCGTAGGTAAAACATTTACGTGCATACGTCAGCAGTAGGTACTGTGAGTTTAAATCTACACTTATACACTAATCTATACTAATATTATAAAGAGGAAAGATTTTAATTTTTGTATTGTTTGTCACGAATAAACTCAAAAAATACTGGACCGATTTTAAAAATTCTTTTACCAAAGGAAAGCTAGAATATCCCTGACTAACATAGGCTATATTTTATTCCCGTATTCCAACGTACGGGAACTACGCGCGTGAAACGCCCCGAACAGCTTGTATCACATATTACACAGTAAAATTGCACCATGGTTTTACAGTCGATTATCAAGCCTATTTGTATTTTTGTGCTAGCTAAAAATCTTTAATTTCGTCTCGTATTGTGTGCTGATGGCTAAAAAGCCAATGGCTTAAAACAAAAAACAATATTTTCAATTACCTATGACGAAATTATCATAATTATATCACTGCTCTTATATCCAGACTCTCGGTAAAATAAAGAAAATGACCGTCATGCCTCCATGATTTAATTTCCGTATCACTCAAAAAGGATCACCTCTGCAAAATGGAATACGAAGGTACTATTAATAGTCCGTAAAATAAGTACAACATTCAGTGGCGGACTAGGCCTGTCGGAGGCCCGCGGCGGAAAAACTAAATGAGCCCCCTCCCCCCGGTCTTAGAACTTTTGGATTTGGAGGCCCCCAAGCCCGGGACGGACCTCTGGTCCTAGGGCGGGCCTCTACTCCTGGGGGCCTCCACACTTAGTGTAGTTCTAATCGTATTTGTATCTATGATGCCTCCAACCAACACCCAACTGCCTTTTATCCTTGTTTAGGATTTGAGTAAGAGAACTTTTCCACTCCAGAGGCCCTGGGCGGACCGTCCCGTCCGCCCCTGCCTTAGTCCGCCAGTGACAACATTACGATAAAAGGTTCGATGTCATAAGACCGTATTAATAGCAAATATATTGAAAAATAATACAAATGAACTGTACGACCCTAAGTACCTACACATGTAAAAACCCGTACGTCTCAAACAATGTTGAATTTAAAATTATTCCTCTGCTATATCTGAGAGGTGTAATTGCTTGATGACAGTACAGTAATTTATTGCCTATTAAAGGGGATTATCTACTTTTAAGGTTCCGTAGCTTAAAAGGAAAAAGCGGAACTGTAGGATCACTTCGTTTTTTAACCGACTTCAAAAAGGAGGAGGTTATCAATTCGTCTGTATGATTTTTTTTTGGTACCTCAGAACTTTCGACTGGGTGAACCGATTTGGACGATTCTTTTTTTATTTGAAAGCTGGTGCTTCCAGATTGGTCCCATTTTATTTTCGACCATTTCTGCTAACGGCATCCATGAGAAAACCATATAAGTTGAATATTGAAGTCGTTTTTTTTTTACTCCTTAGAGTTAGTTCTATGGAGTATCAAGACCTTTTTTCTCGGAAGCCGTGGACGTATAAAGTTGAAATTAATATCAAATGCTCTGAGTATTTCTAATCCTTTTGAGCTGCGAAAAAAAACTTCAAAGTCGTTGCAACCAAAATACTAACACGGTCGCAAAAAACTTAAAACTCGCAAGGAAATCAAAACCTACAGGGTATCTACTTCCCATTGGAGTAGAATCAAGAAGTTTCACGAGAAGCATTGAGCAATGTCTTTTGCTATAGTAATGGGGAAAATCGGAAAACGGTAAATATGTCTTTAACTTACAATCCCCGGTTTCTGAAACGAAAATAAAACTAAAATTACCTGACTGCTAAATCTCATGTTAACTGTTCTGAAAGGTTGTTAAAAAGCGCTATTACTTTATTCAATCAACCGGCGTAGGTATTCACGGAGACTCGATACCGTTTCCGTTCGATTCAGATCGAGTGAAAAATTTTCCGATGTCGAATCTAGCGACTTCGGAAACTTGATTCTAGGCGTTTCTGACAGCCATGGAAAATTTTCCGAATCCTTATGTCACATAATATGACATTAGTTTTCAATACCAACATCAGCCCATCTCGAAAGTTTTCGATACCAACATCAGCCCATCTCGAAAGGGTTCGACAGATTTTCCGATATCGAATATCGAATCTCCCTGAATACGCCTGCTGAACAGCTAACATGAGATTAAATAATCTGTTAAGTAAGTCGTTTGATTTGCACATTTGCATTTCGTTAACCCGTTCCGTTCCCCGGTTACTTTTAAAAAAAATTGTTTGCTGTTACTCTTTACAATTACCTAACTTCCTACTCATTCCAATGATGGACGAAGTAGGTATAACTACATAGTATTAAAAAAAAGTAAAATTTTACTCTATGGTATCATAAGTTCACTTTGGTACTAGATGGCAGCACCATCAATGCGTTATGTAACTCGTTGTAATGTGCTTTTAAAGGTTCTGCGCTGTTTCACCCGCGTAGTTCCCGTTCCCGATGGAATACGGGAATAAAATATAGCTAATGTTACTCAGGGATACTAGCTTTCCATTGGTGAAATATTTTTTTAAATTGGTCCAGTAGTTTTTGAGTTTATTTGTAACAAAGATACAAACACACAAACATACAAAAATACAAATCATTCCTCTTTATTATAATAGATACATTAAAGTTTACTTCAAGAATACGTTGTTTTCATAGAAGAAACCCAAAATCCAATACATGGGTACCTATCTACAAGTTTGTACGGAACACGTGGTGCGCTAGTACGACTCGCTCTTGGCCCGTTTTTTTTACTGACAATTACATTCCTACACTGCATTGCAGTAAATGCATTCCAGTCAGCTGACTGCAATCTACAACCAGTGCAATTATAGTAGGTACCTACCGCGTGTAACAGACATTTAATGATACGATCCTACATTAGAGCCCGTAAGATATGTAAGCCAGACGATGATAAAGAATACAATAAGGCGTTTTTAAAAAAAAGAAAAACTAGTTCATTCATCGAAGATAGATGGCGAAGTCATCGAATGACGGCTTTTTTTGTTGTAATGAATAATAGTAGAATAAAAAACGCCTCATTGTGTTTTAACTTGTCAATTATTCTGTTACACATGCCTCAGAATTTATTCTGAGACCTGCTGGTTTCCTCGCAACGTTTTCCTTCAACGTCGAGATGACGTCGAGCTAGTGAAGAATATTTATTTAGTTTTTTCGAAAACGCGCTTACAGCTATCCCACAATTTATTATTTATTTACTTATACCCATAGTACAGGGAATCCTAGTTTGGGAGCCAGGCAACTAAATCTATTGAGCATCATTGTAACATAAAATCTTTTGATTTAAGAGTGTCATTTGCTTTTTAAATAAAAATTTTTTATTATTATTATTATTATATGCCAGGATTTGAACCAGAGCCTCACTGATTTTCATCATGAAAAGCGGGCTTCTTAACCGTAACTGCTATGGAGGAAACTACCTTATATCCTATAGTTAGGTAATTTTTCTTCAAGGAAACATTCGTTTATTTTAAAAATGAAACGAAACTCATTCAAAGCTTTCTGAAAATTCGAATGTCTCATCCGGGACTAGCTAAAAATAAAAAAAATAACGTTCGTTATTTTATTATACTTATCAAACCTACGAATAAGGAATTAGTCCAGTCATTTAAGCTTAAATTAGGTAAGAATCTCGGAATTCGAGATACCCATAGAAATTGAGATATTTACAAAAAAAGCGCAAAAAACCGATTTTTGTGACCTTTGACCTTGAAATTTAATAGTTGCGTACACCCTACCATATGTAGGTTTTGAGACAACTTTTAGGGTGTCAATATACAAGTATTTACAGACTTACAGCTGGGTATCTCGAATTCCGAGGTGAAACTACTAAAATGACTGGACTAAATAGAATCAAATAGATTACTGTTCAGGATAAAATTTCTCTTTATTTAATTATAACTAACTAGCGACCCGCCCCGGCAACACTAAAACCTTCCTCTTGAATCACTCTATCCATTAAAAAAACCGCATCAAAATCCGTTGCGTAGTTTTAAAGATTTAAGCATACAAAGGGACATAGGGACATAGGGATTTAGGGACAAAGAAAGCGACTTTGTTTTATACTATGTAGTGAAGCTCCACTACATTGCACTTGTATGTAGAGTGTAGTAGTGTGTAGAGTCTGGGAATAAGCGCATAATTTTTACTAAGATAAGGACATGGAAGCTAGAGCGATATATTATTTTTATTTTATACACAACCTTCCCAACCAAATCACAGATTAAAAAAAAAATTTCTTAAAATCGTATATCTAATTACTGGCAACATGCCAGCATAAAGCAGCCAGCATAAAGTCCCTGTCCCGTAAATGATTTGAATTGAATGAAGTTTCGTATGCAAGTGCCAACTTAGCACACAAAACATGCAGACATTGGTAGACATGTGTGAAATTTCGGATGCCAATGTCATAATTTTCTTTTACCATAAATACACAAACGTATCCTTGACTCAATACGGTTTGTCCACGGTACTTTATCGAAATGGAATCCAGTTTATCATGAGCCACATAAGGACCACTTTCCCGCGTAGCGAATAAACCAAAATATTTGCGATGTTGAAATCGCAGTCTAAATTTATCTTTGTCGATAATATAATAATAATAAATTGTGTGATTACACACGGTTATTTAATCCCAACTTTGGCAGGACCTGTACTATGGGTACTAAAGAACTGCTAAACATATTTAAATAGATATTATAGTCTAGGCAATAAAGGTAGTGGACCCTAACATTAATTCCTTAGTCGATGAAACTTTGCAGGATTGTAGTATAGCATGAGACAATACTTGCATAAAAAAATCCAAAAAAAAAACCTAACCGAAGTTAGGTTTTTATACTAAAAAAAAATTTTTTTTTTGGTTGATAATTTGATAATTTCTGAAAATATTGTAGCGAGACCGTTTTTATTTTGGATTTTCCTATTGTAAGTCCAAAGCGTCTATTAAATTACATTCCAGTTAAGAAAATGGACTGAGCAATTTTCCCGTGCAAGGTACATATACGTCTGAGTTTTGTTGTTTCTACCAGGAGATTTTTTTGGATATTTCGCGTATAGCTTTCTTAACACACATGAATATTGCTGGCGAAGAAAATTTTGACTGAGCATTTTTCCCAACAAAGATATCAAATAAATAAGTATTTCAGTAAAAATACCTAACTTCGGTTAGGTTTTTTTTTTGGATTTTTTTATGCAAGTATTGTGTCATACTATACTACAATCCTGCCAAGTTTCGTCGACTGAGGAATTAATGTTGGGGTCTTCATACAAAAATCCGCTTCATTGCCTGGACTATTAAACGATCAGTGGGTTCGATTCTGCATTACAGCGACTAAACTTATTTTAGTTTATTCCTGTCTTTATTTTACCTCAAAAAAAGAAAAGGGATAGAAGATAACCTACCGAATTTAGTCCTGTCAGAGGCTGTATTTTAGTTGTGACTTATTTACTTAAGCACTAAACACGAAATGAAATGCCTTAGTTAACAGGACTAATTTTAATTTGACAGGACTAAATATCACTCGTCTCTTTTCTTCTCTATGAGAAAGAAAATGACAGGACTAAACTAAAATAAGTTTAGGCGCTGTAATGCAGAATCGAACCCAGTATCACACACGAAGCCAAATGTCCGTGCCCAGGCCCGTCAAAAGTAGGTAGTAGGTAGGTAGGTATGCTGCCGACACGGAAGTCAATGTTATTGATGTTTACCTTAGGGAAAGGATCACCATATTATTATAGCCATGGATTAAATAAAAAATAAATTTATATTAGAGGCACATTGTGGGTATTTTTTTTTGTGGGACACAATTTACACACGGTTATTCAGTCCCAAACCAGGCAGAGCCTGTACTATGGGTACTACACAACTGATAATCAACTGATAAATATTAAACACCCAGACACGAAACCAACAAACATGTTTGTGCACACAAATGTTGGCCCCGGGATCGAACCCGCGTCCTCCGACTCAGCAGGCAGGGCACTACCAACTGAGCCAATAGGCTCATCATTTCCAGAAATGGAATATCTCTGCTTACCCCTCAGGGATAGAAGGCGTGAGATTATAAAGAATCTAAAAATATTTCGACATAACTTTACAATTACCACAGACCACTTCAGACCAGTTTAAATAAAACTGGTCTCTGCGATTACGTAGGTACCTATAGGCTTTAGTTATTTTATTTTGATAAACCGCAGCGAAGCGAAGGTGGGTCGATCGCTAGTCCACTCGTATAAAAATAGTTACATACATACATAATGTCAAGCCTCTTCCCATTGGGGTAGGCAGAGACAAATTGAGACAATAGACTGCCACTTGCTACGAGCCTGGAAGATCTCTCGTGCTTCATACACATCCATCAAACGAATCACGCATGCTCGTCTTTATACTCGTATTTTACTAGCAGCGTCCCCCGGTTTCACCCGCTTAGTTCCCGTTCCCGTGGGAATACAGGGATAAAATATAGCCTATGTGTTATTCCGATATATGACCAATGTCATTGTAAAGTTTCATCAAAATCCGTTGAGCAGCTTTTGCGTGAAAGAGCAACAAACATAATCACAAACTTTCCCTTTAATAATAATTATTAGCTTTTGTTTAATAGGTTGATGGAATATAAAAATATATTTGTTTATTTGTCTAACGGTATTTTAAATCTGTATAATCTGTTCATTAAAATTTTAATCACCCAGGTTTACGTCCGGTATGTACTTTAATTGTACCTACCTAGCTAGGTACCTATAATACGAGTATATTATAGGTAGATAGATAAGTATCACTAGTAAGCGCTCTGTTCACATACGGAAGCAATCCATTGTGCGTAATTGTTTTGACATTGGACTCTATAAAAATATATACACGACCTCAAAAACACACTCTTCAATACAGCTTATCGTAGGATCCGCACATTATTTTTGACGGGCCTGTTTTCTCAGTTGGTCAGTACATTGATGAACATGTCTGATGGCTTTGTGTGTGGGTGTAATAGTACATTATGGTACAAGTGAGTAAAGTTGGTGATTACCGCTGAGGCGCCATTGAGACCCGAGCCGTAGGCGAGGGTCATAAGAGAGCCGAGGACGGTAATCATCAATACACACGTGTATCATACGACGTTTTTCAACACACTTGTGAATAAATAATACTAAAAAATCATTTTAAAATAATCATTCGCAATGGCGGGGAAAATTAATTGGTTTTCCAATTTTTTATTTATATAATTTGGAAAAGGCAAAAGGATCTAGGCCCATACAGCCTCGTTTTCCTATGCGCTCGCATCTTACAATGGCGATCGGCCATGGACTAAAAAAATTAGGTTTCTTTTTCTTTGGTTTGTCGTGGATAGCGTTTTAGCCACGTACAAAATGGGGTATTTAAAGTTTTTACAGAGAAAACCAAAGTTATATTTGAGTGAAAGTTTTGTTTATTAAACACGTACAAGTTGAAATGATCTATTTAAATACGAAGTTGCATGAAATGAGCAAGCCATATTTGTGTATTAATTTATTAGTACGATTGAATACGATCTTTTTTGTATCGAAACTTTTTTAAGAACAAAGCAACTCTAGCAACAAAATTGAAAAAAAAAATCTATAACTCACTAGTGAATAATAGCAAACAAAAAGTCTCAGTTTGATTATAGGTGTCATTATGTGCCTAATTGCAGTGAAATTAGAGCCACTTTATGAGCAAGTGTGTTGAAAAATATATGGCCTAGATCCTTTTGCCTTTTCCAAATTATATAAATAAAAAATTGGAAAACCAATTAATTTTCCCCGCCATTGCGAATGATTATTTTAAAATGATTTTTTAGTATTATTTATTCACAAGTGTGTTGAAAAACGTCGTATGATACACGTGTGTATTGATGATTACCGTCCTCGGCTCTCTTATGACCCTCGCCTACGGCTCGGGTCTCAATGGCGCCTCAGCGGTAATCACCAACTTTACTCACTTGTACCATAATGTACTATAAGTATGTTTGTCAGAATTGAAGAAAACTAAACTAAAAAAGAAGAACAGAAGATGTGCTAACACAACAGGAGGAAATAGATTCCTGCAGTCTTCTTTGGCCTTTCCTTAGTATTAAGTTGGTATGAATTGAAAGAAGATTGTGTTGAGGAGTCTTGCCCCGCTTCTCCTCAACTATACATGCCTCTACTTTAAATAAAAGCATTTTGATTTACACTTCCTTATATTATGAGGCGACCTGGTTCTTATCCTGTCTTTGCTTTACAGACGGTAACCCACCTCAAGGTGTTACTGCACATGTTCATCGGCATCCTGCTGGGCCTGTTCTACGAGAAGGCTGGTAACGACGGCTCCAAGACTGTCAACAATGCCGGCTACCTCCTCATCTCTTGTGGATACCTCTGCTACACCTCGCTCATGCCTGCCGTCCTTAAATGTAAGTCTACTCAGTGCACTTAAAACAAGAGAAGATCGTTTTGTTGCCGCATTTCGTATTACTTCAATGTGGAAGGTTGAAGAGGGGTAGACCAAAGATGGATGGATTGTATGAAGGATGATATGAGCAAGAGGGAAATGAATATACCTTGATATGACTGATGATATTAATGGAATGGAATTAGACAGAGGTATTCAATTTCTGGAAATACCCACTTTTTACGAGAATATTCGATTATACCCTTAAACGTGATAGGTCGTGAGCCCATCGCCGGACCGAGTCTGTTACACATGCCTCAGAATTAATTCTGATACCTGCGGTTTTCTTCACGATGTTTTCCTTCACCGTCGAGCTAGTGATGAAAATGTACGTAAGTTTTGAAAAACTCATTGGTTCATGCCAGGATTTGAACCCGTGCCTCTCTGATTATCATCACGAGAAGCAAGCTCTTTAACCGTGAGGATATCACTGCTCTACCGGGATGGAATAATGGCAATAAAATTATGAAAGTTCATATTTCTTTGCTCGCAGATTTTTGTAATCGGTGCTTTTCTCTAATAATAATTTAATATAATGTTACGGCTTTTTTTCTATATTAAGTACTTATATTATATCAGTTTACTAACTAGGCTCGCTGTTTCACCCGCGCGTCATTTAAACCGTATAGCGTGTTACCACGTGTTACTCGGGAATATTTTAGAATTTTTGTAATTGAACTACTTAGTAGATAATTCCTGAAATTAGGTAGGTACCTCCCACAGACACACTTACTTACAAACATTAGCTCTTCATAATATTATTAGTACTTACCTTAATAATTAATATGGAAGAGTATCCAAGTCCTAGTTTATATTTATTTTAGGAAACGTACTTACCTATATAGATATATCAGCAAAATTGAGTGTTTCGCTTAGACCTCGTCTCCGATGGGATTGGCAGAGATAATTATTCCAGAATTAGTTCAGAGTCTGGTGTAATAAATAGCCTATCGCGTTAATTGGTCCGAAAACTCACCAGTATTGTAATCTGGTAGCTATGTACTGGCTATAAGCCTGTAGCGACACTACATAGAACGCGCCAATAGACGGCCGAGTTCTAAGCCGCGCTATCGGAGTTTTCTAATGAGTTTGTATAAATACAACTCCAGCATCAACCGTTGGACCGCGGTCCCCAGGCACGATCACCTCGTCTAAAGGAAGATCTTCCCTTTTCACAATGGAGGAGCATTCCATCTCCGCTCTTCCATAAGCCAATATTCTTCCATTAAAAATTACAAAGGGTACCTACCTAGTAGTTTAGACTTAGGTACTAGGAGTATTTCGTCATTGCCTGTTTTACCTACCTAGTTATTATAATAATTATGTTACTCTGTTGACGATTTCTTTAGTAGGTAAGACGATAAGTTGTTTATCCATTTAGCTATACTTACAGTTAATTAAAAATCTGACCAAGTTCAAGTCAGTCTCAACTTTCAGTGTTCCGTACAATCGAAGGAAACATTTAAGTAACTAAGAGCTGTCAGTGCGTTTGGTTGAGTCTTCAGGGGACCAGAGGGCTGGCAGCTATCTCTGTCAAAGGATCAGCCTAGCTCTATCCAGAGAGGGAATGCGGCCAGTCTTCTGGGCACTGTCCCACATGGTTCCTCTTTGGATGTCATTTTTTATCTGTAATTATTGTAAATGAATGTATATTTTCTTTGTAAGTAACTAAGAAATTAAGTTTAATTTTCTTATTTTGGGACCGCATACTTAGATACTAAGTTTGATTATTAAAAAAAATGATTTCTAAAATAACTGTGCTGCTAGAGACGTCATTTTATTTCCCAGCAGGCTCAGCACGAAGCCGGTAAAACACCCCAACTTAAAATCCCACTTTAAGATTCCGACAAACCCCGTTTTTATTGTAAAGTTGATGTAGATACATACCTATTAGTAGGTACTGAAATAAGCAGCTTGTCACAGCTGCTTATTTCAGAAGCACAAAATTGCATCTCTTTGCCATTTATGTACCTACGTACTACCTACCTCTACCTAACCTTAAAAATTTACGTACCGAATACTAAACCGCAGGTCGGTATAGGTACCTAATCATCACTTCCACTGAAAAACAT
The DNA here is from genome assembly GCA_963855545.1 of Ethmia dodecea. NCBI lineage: Eukaryota > Metazoa > Arthropoda > Insecta > Lepidoptera > Depressariidae > Ethmia > Ethmia dodecea. The sequence goes on from OY979443.1 coordinate 344,636, forward strand.
GTTATTAACTTGTATGACGACAATAAATGTTAAGTAGATGACTCCCTATTATCCATTTATGCTCTAAGTGTAGTTAGACTGAACTCATAATTGTATGGGTCGTCTAACAACTTAATGAGGATAGCATCTCTAACCTCATCTGTTATCTTTTGCATATAATTGCCAGGAAATTGTAGCGACACCTGCTTTGTCGTATTCTCGCGGACATTTCTGGTTGTACAGGGCCGAATCATACATAAGGTACTTTAGGCAAATGTCTAGGGGCCCCCGCATTGACGAAAGGCTCCGCTCTAAAAAAAGACTTTTTAAAAAATGCTTTTGCTAGTCCGAGTAAAAGTCCAATTGAGATTGCCTTAATTATGACAAATTTCAAGCAAGAGCAAACATTGCATAAAATAGGCTACTAGAATTAATTAATTAATAGGCTACTAAAATAATTACATAAATTAAAGATGGGATTAAATGACGCAACGCTAATTTCAGGCTATAAATCATAATTATTAGTGATTAATAGCCTCACGTTAACAAGAGCTGTCCTTTTTTTTGCTGGTTCTTCTCGGATTACCTACCTTACCTATACTGCATTTGCAAACAACTCCTCGGGGAGTTAATCTACTGTTTACATTCAACCAAGGGGGCGTCCATAAATTACGTGAGGTGTTTAAGGGGGGGAGGGGGTCGAGTCAAATCTCATCTAATCTTACGTTGGAGAGAGGGGGGGTCTCGGCAAATATCACGCAATTTTTTTTCTGATTGAAACAAAAAAAAATTATACTATTTTGGTCTATTTAATCCAGATTGTAATATTGATTACTAGTCTTAACTAGTCGTAAATAAAAGGACTATGCAAATTTGTTTTTTTCTTTTTACAATAACAATCCAACGCGTTTACGTAAGAAACTCACATTTTGAAAAATCTCACGTGAGATTCGGGGATGGGGGAGGGGGTTGAATAAAATCTCACGACATCTCACCAGGGGGGGGGAGGGGCAGAAAATTTAAAAAAACACCTCACGTAATTTATGGACGCCCCCCAACCCCCGTGGACGATGTTAGATTCCCTTAGTATTAAACTATCAACCTTTGTTAGTGTCGTTTTTTTTTACGGAAATAAATGAATTTTGATAGAAGTCAAATATTAATGCAAACTTTCAGTAACAATATGATTTAACTAATTGTGTTTTATGTTACCTGCATCGTCATATTTTAGTACATGTCGGAAAGTATTTTAATTTATTAAGAAAAATATTACTAGTTATATTTTATTGCTGTATTATAGATAGGCCAGATAAAGACTACCCGAAACCGTCGAGCATGTATGAACCGATTGATGGATGTGGATGAGGCGCGAGAGGTGTGCTAGGATCGTAGCAGGTGGCGGCCTATTGTCTCTGCCTACCCCTTCGGGGAAAAGGCGTAAGCATATGTATGTATGTGTGCATATATTTTATTGCTGCTCTTTTAACGCCAACAGAGGACGTCGCTTTAAAAACTGCATTGTGTTATAAATCCAAACTTACTGCTAGAACATGTAATGTAAAGTTGAAGAAAAAATTTTTAGGAAGTTGCAAAAGTGTATAGGGGCCCCGTCGTGCGTTGCCTAGGGGCAAGCTAGGGGCCCCGACATGGATAATCCAGCCCTAGTTGTGTTGTAAATTATATAAATTGACAACCCAATTAACGTTATAATGGTCAGATTTGTATGATTTGATGGCGTGTTTGATACGTGACTCGTGATTCAATTCAATTAGATTTTAATACATCAGTTAATTACGTCTTTGTCTTGTCACTCGCTGTAGATTATGACTTGATTATGTTTTAATTATGTATGAGTTTCGTGTTCCTAATTAAGTATGTAATTAGTCTGAATGTTACTGATTTATAGCTTAAGTATATATATATATATATATATATATATATATATATATATATATATATATATATATACGTTTTTTAAAAGGCATTTAAATTCATTCCATAAATGGCTTAGGACTTTGCACAAACATTTAAAAAATCATCATCATGTCATGAATTTAAATGCCTTTTAAAAAACGTACCTACATGTAATTAAAGTAATATGTAATATGTAAAATGACAGATACCTACCTGCTCTTTTAGTAGAAAAAAATTTACAGCTTTAAGTAAGAGGCCACCTCCAACACCATCTTCCAATCCACAATGGGGTCGCGTATTTATGTATGTATTGGTTTGTTAACTCTTATATGCTACTTAGGCTATAGGTATACAAATGACTAATGATAACCGCCACCTGCTAAAACGTCAAAATTTATCGACTCACACATGCTCGTTGAAAATTGTACTAATCTACTTGAAACAGACTTCTTTCATGCCAGTAAATCTGAAGATAATTCATCTAAATGTTTCTGTATTTAAGTATATATACTGAAGGCTTTAGACATTTTTTTAAGTTTATAGTTTGATGTTTGCTGGTTAGGGTCCGAGGATCCCGGGCTCCGCCTAGCCCTCCGATAGCTACGACCCTGCATACTTAGTCGGGTAAAAAGTAAATTTAACAAAGCCGTGATAGACTACGGTTATAGAGCCCGCTTCTCATGATGATAATCAGTGAGGCTCGGGTTAAAATCCTGGCATTTACAAATGAGATTTTCAAAAACTTACGTACCTACATATTAATCAAAAACATCGTGAGGAAACCCGCAGGTCCCAGAGGCTACGAGCAAAGGCTATTAATTATAATTATAATTGTAAAATAATATACTTATTTACTATTATGACATGAGATTAAAAAAAGCTGCCCTTGAATTTCTTGCTGGCTCTTCTCGGGGTAGGTAGGGCATTTGGAACCAGCAACTCGTCGATTTAGATGGGCTGCGGTTTACATTTAGCCAATCTTCATAGACCAGTTTAGAGTGCCTTGTTATTATATTGTTGACTTTTCTAAGTGTATTTTCTATACCTACAATAAATGACTTTGACTTCGGATAAAAGGCGTGAGATTATTTATTTATTTTTATTATAATTCCAGTTCCCTCCGAGCTGCCGGTGTTGAAGAAGGAGAATTTCAACAACTGGTACCGGCTCAGCACTTACTACATTGCCATACTCATCACGGGCACGCCGCTGCAGGTGAGGTTCTTGCGTGATCACTGATCATATCAGCCGAAAGACCTCCACCCCTAAGCATTGACACAACCACCGGTCTTGTGCTTGTGCTGACTGACTACTGACACATTTTGCGTTTTTAACAATAAGAGTTTTTAATAAATACCTACCTAACTACGAGATAAGAAAGCAAGTAAGTAACTTGTTTGTAGGATTCGATAATGCATACCTACATGATAATTAATAACAGACGAAAAGAGCGTTATTGGGCTCGATTCTGCTTTACAACGACTAAACTTATTTTTGTTTCTTCCTGTCACTTTCTTTCACCTAGAAAAGACAAGAGACGAGAGATATTTAGTCCTGTCAAATTAAAATTTGTCTTGTCAAGGCGTGTTTGGCAATTTTAGCGACGATGTAACAAGGTCATGGATAAAAGTGACAGATACAAAGCACGTTCATAAGGTTCAAATAGTTGGTTTTTACATGTTTGACTTTACTCTTCAATCTATGGTTTGTTTCAGTCCTTTTTCTTTCGTATTCTATGGAGAAGGATAGGCTAACTTAAAATTAGGAATTTTTGCTGGTCTGCAGAATCGAGTCCATTATCACCGAGAAACTGCTTTGTAGTTTGGCAAGTGTAATTCAACTATATTTTTTGTAAATGTATTAATTTCAAATTGAAATGTATCTTAATTGATTTGTATTCTTCTATTTAATTTTTCACCTTAAATGAGAGCTCTGTTGGCCTACTGACCGGGGCGACCCCTTTCCTCGGGTGCTGGCAGAATCAACAGCCAGTCACAGTCCCGCGGCTGTGACGTAGTGCTGAGCCATGACCCTTTTGCTTGCATGATACGCTTTACACTACTATCTTCTTGTTCTGTAAGTACTCCTCTCTGTTAATTGTGTTTAGTTTGTGTAAGTATTATTCAAGTAAATAAAGTGTTTTCTATTCTATTCCATTCCATTCCATTCTATTCTATTCTATTCTATTCTATTCTATTCTATTCTATTCTATTCTATTCTATTCTATTCTATTCTATTCTATTCTATTCCATTCCATTCCATTCCATTCCATTCCATTCCATTCCATTCCATTCCATTCCATTCCATTTCATTTCATTCTATTCTATTCTATTCTAAAAGGAAATAAATTTAAGAACTGAACTTCTATCAATTGGTTCCAGATATGGTACAGCTTCGTGTACTCTGCGCCCTCGTACTTCCTTTCGGGGCAGCCGATGGAGCTGCCCCGCTTCGCCATGTTCGTGCTGGTGCTGGCCAACGTCACGCTGCTGGCCGACGCCATCGGGAACGTCATCGGGACTTGCGCGAACCCTGTTGTGAGTATGCTGCGGTTAGGGTTGTTAACGAGAACTTCATGAAGTTACAAAAGCAGTCAAGTGGTTTTAACCGATGCCCTTAGTCAAAACCATTTTTTTGACTGACAAAAGTCAAAAGCGGTTTTGACCGGTTATGAGTTTTGGCTGTAACATAGGTATAAAATTTTTAGACTTGATGATTTTTTTAATACCGCTTGACCGCTTCTGAAGTATGGAAAAAAGAATCATCAAAGTCGGTTTATAATTGGTAGAATAATCGCGTAACAAACATACTTAGGTATTTAAAAAACAAGCAGTCGAATTGAAAACCTCCTACTTTTTTGAAATAAAAAAAAAACACGCCTTTTATCCCCGAAGAGGTACCTAGTCAAAGGTATTCCATTTCTGGTAACCCACACTTTTCACGGGATATTCTTTGGACCCCTAAACGTGATAGGTGGTGAGCCCATCGCCTGACCGGGTCTTTTACACATGTCTAAGAATTAATTCTGGGACCTACAGGTTTCCTCACCGAGGAGCTGATAAATATGTAAAAACTCATTGGTACATGCCAGGATTCGAACCCGATCCTCACTGATTATCATCATTAGAAGCAGGCTCTTCAACCGTAAAGCTATCACTTGTAGTCCTTTGTTGAAATCAAGTGGCCATGTTAACACGCAAAACATCCCCAGAACGGCACATTCTTCGGCGCGATCACGACGTGCGGAATGATCGTCTTCGCCGGTTTCCTGGTGTTGTTCGCGCACATGAACGCGTTCATGCGGAGCGTCTCGTACTTCTCGTTCCTGCGGTTCGGGTTCGAGGGGCTTGTGCTCTCGCTGTACTCCAATGAGCGGCCCACGCTCGACTGCCCGGACTCCGAGCTGTACTGCCATTACAGGTACGGTGGATCGATAATGGGGTACCAGAGAATAACATACCTAGACCTCTTAAACATAGAACTCTAAAGAGTAAAATATAGGTATATATTTTCGTGGGAGAGCCATGCTTCGGCACGCTTGGGCCGGCTCGACCGGAGTGATACCACGGCCTCACAGAAAACCAGCGTATAGTAATGCTTGCATTGCGTTTCGTTGAGTGAGTGAGGTAACTGGAGGCCCCAATCCCCCCTACCCCTCCCCTCCTCCTCCCACTATTCCCACCTCCTAAGGCCGGCAACGCAGTTGTGCCTCTCGAGTTGCAGGTGTCCATGGGCGACGGTAGTCACTTACCAGGTCAGGTGACCCGTCTGCTCGTTTGCCCCCTTTTTCTTATAAAAAAAAAACATAGAACTCTAAACAGTAATAACATAGAACTCTAATAAGTAAAAAAACAACTTCAACGAATAAAATACAAAAAAAATACAGTCGAATTGATAACCTCTTCCTTTTTTGAAGTCGAAAAAGAATCATCGAAATCGGTTGGCGTGATATTGAGTTATTCGTACGTCGTTTTGTAACGTCCCGTACATACTTAATGCAATAAGACTTATAGGTATAGTTTTCTCATTTATTTATTTATTTGCATGTCACATGGTGTTAAAGGAATAGGTACTTAGACGATATTAAAATTAACTATTTTCTTCTTCCAGGTATCCAAAGGAAGTGATCAAAGAATTCAGTTTGAAACCCGACAATTACTGGATGGACATTACTGTTTTGGTGGTTGAAATTATAGTTGTAAGGATAATAGCTTACCTCACGTTGAGACGGGTTGTCAAGCGGTCAGGGTAACAGCCATAGAGGTACTCTTGGATTAATGCTGTAAAAGTCCTTTGCCTCATTTCGAAAGAAGTGTTGCCAGTGAGGCGATCGATACGTTTAGGTAGACCCGCTAAAAACGTGCTTATCATAAGGTGAAAAGGTCCATTTTCAATTAACCCCTGTGATAGTGATTTATAATGTTGACTAATTATCATCATTAAAAAAACATCACAAATCGAATCGAATTTCGATTAAAACATTGAAAAGCTTATCTCAACAAGTCTCATTTTTAGAAAAACAATTGGCAACTAAATATGATGACAATCAATATAGGATTCATATAAAGTTTTAACAAAAAGTTTTTTTTTTTCTATGGATCCCTCAAAAACTGTTTTGCTCACAATCTCATAAGCGAATTTATTAATAGAAGTAATTATTGAGTAAGTATTTAGACAATAATTTATATCTAGACGTAAATAAGTAAATTATGGGAGTACAGAGTGAAGGTACTACAAGACTTATTGTTTTTATGTTAAGATCACCTGGGCGTGTGGGTTTGAAATTAAAAATAGAAACTGTTTAGGATATAGGTACTTAAAAATATAAGAATAACACTATAAATTATTGAGTAATTTCCAAATACGCATTCATTTGAAGATTATTTTGAGCACTGGCGGACCAAGGTAGGGGCGGAAGCCTCCAAATTTAGCTAAAAATTTTCTTAACCAAATCCTAAACAAGGATAAGAGGTAGTTCTGTGTTGGTTGGAGGCACAGATACAAATACGATTAAAGCTACGCCAAATTTGGAGGGCCCCCAGGACCAGAAGTCCGCCCCGGGCCTGGGGGCCTCCAAATTTAAAAATTGTAAGACTGGGGACGCCTTATACAGTTTTTCCGCTGGGCCTCCGACAGGCTTAGTCCGCCACTGGATTTGAGTATATTTTGTTGAAATGTTTCTCTGGACAGTATTTCACTGTGATTTTGTATATGAAAAGTTATTAATACTATTTTCACGGTACCTACTTCGCTACTTACTTGTATTAGAGCAATAAAAATGTGTTTGAATTTTTCTTAAATACAAGCAGTGCCACAATCTGTGTTAAATTGTAAGCAGTCACAGTACAGTAAGTTGATATGCCCACTACTCCTAGGTTTATAACTTGGTGATAGGTTTTATTGAATTTTATTGTCCACGAATCTGATAATTTTGTAAGAACAGTTTTTTTGTATAGAAAGTCTTCGCCAAGCGCTGGTTGTAACGTTTCTTGCCACCCTTTGTTGCCCTAGCGGTAATTGAACTACGTAAAATTCCATAATATAGCTCTCTAATTCAATCTTGAATCTCATAAATAATCTCACGCCTTTTATCCACGACGTGGTAGGCATAGAGGTATTCCATTTCTGGAAATAGGTACCATTCGATCAATAAACGTGATAGGCGGTGAGCCCATCACCGGACCGGGTCTGTTACACACTCCTCAAAATGAATTCTGGGACCTGCGAGTTTCCTCACGATGTTTTCCTTCACCGTCGACCAAGTGATTAATTTTTACGTAGGTTTTTTGAATGAATGAAATGAATATGATAAATACCGAGTAAATTATGCATCAGTAAAAAATATAATAGCCGTGAACACCGCGGATATTTTGACAATGTACTTACCTACTTTTAAAAACCGTTAGTAATTATATATCTAATGTAGAAAAAGTTACTACACTGCCGGACAAAAAAACAGCATTAAAGTAGTACAGGATCACTTTCAAATTTAAACTACATTAACCGGTTCCTCATTAGGTTACCGGCTCGGGTCATTACCCGAAAATAAAATAGACCCTAAACATAATAATATGTAAATATATAATTGTTTAAAGTCATCGTCCGCACTTTGATGCGGTTTTTGTTTGGCAGTTTATTTTAAAAAATATATCTTTTCCATATTTTTTTTATAAATTTAAATCGGTTTGCTTTCAGCCTAACAACACGTTTTTGGACGTAAACCTACGGACTCAAGGTCCAAAAATTTCATGTTTCTTAGCCCTCTACTTAACTTACCTATATTTTGTGCCTTCCTTTATTCAGCCTCACTATTTTCAATAGCCTCTTCTAAACGCAAACTGAAATAAGTATATTAATTGTTGTACAGTCAAGAGCACGTTCAGCTGACACATTGTACTTTGTAACGGTCTTATTACAATCGCCTTAGAGGTTAGAGGTCAGTACAGTACAAGTGTAAAGCTTCATGTGCTCTTGACTGTACAAGCTATAAGTCTAGCCAGAGGTTGGAAGAAAATCATTCTCTTAGAGAAACTTTTTCTTTCAACGTCTGGCAATCGCATTACATTTCCAATAGATAATTTTATACTTACCGATATTCTGAAGTAACACGCGCTGTGTTACGCTGACTGTGATGAGACATAATGTTAAGTGATAATGATAATACTTAAATATATTTAATTTTAAAATATTTCTTATGTTTTGAAAAAGCAATGGTGTTGTTTGCAGTGTACTAGAAGTATGTAAAGATTGTGAAGTGCGTGCGGTACTTCAATGTTCTGATTCGGAAAATAAAATGGTTTTGAAGAGTATTTGGTCTATAATTTTATTGTCCATAACTTAATAGTGAATCTTCTAATGGAGTACCAAACAATAGGGAACTTGCAACAAATTTTGTTTTTAATTTATCTTAAACATTTAACATTAATATGTCTATGAGATTTTAGGATTACATAAAGATACCAAACAGAAAAAATTTTAAAATATGCAAATAAAAAAAAATTGAAATTTTATTGTGGGCCACGGATCTGATATTTTTGTAAGAACATTTTTTGTACAGAAAAGCCTTCGACAAGCGCTGGCTGTAGCAGTAATTGAACTACTAACGTAAAATTTCATATAGCTCTTATGATATTATAGATTATAAAGAAGATTATAATCTTATAGATTCACATCCACTAGATATACCCACTTTTCACGAGAATATTCGACCCCAACGTGCTAGGTGGTGAGCCCATCGCCGGACCGGGTCTGTTTACACATGTCTAGACCTGCGGGTTTCCTCACGATGTTTTCCTTCACTGTCGAGCTAGTGATAGATATGTATATAGTTTTTTGAAAAACTCATAGGTACCTACATGCCAGGATTCGAACCCAAGCCTCACTGATTTTCGACATATTGTGAAGCAAGCTCTTTAACCGTAAGGCTATCACTCTTCTTATATATCAAATATTGAACTCTATTTAAATGAAATAAGATTTAAAACCAATGAAAAATTTCAACTGCCTATGCCCGTTAAAGGGTTAGATTCTGACGGAGACTTTATACAAAGAAATAAAACAATTGGTCCTTAACCAATTACTTTATTATAAGTTTTGAAATAAAGAAGTTCTTTTCAGTAGGTATTTACAAATATTACAAAATAAAAAAACAAATACTCAGGCCGATGCATTAGCAAACGAACCTTTAATCCATAAGCTTATAACATGACAATTTTACATTCACAGCAACCATTCGTATGAATTAGACAATATGAACCGAGTTAAGGTCGAAAAATGTATGACATTCATTACTTACTATCGCTACAATAAATGTACTTATACAAAAATGCATATTTTGCGTCAAATTGAGAACATTCTTAAACGGTTCAAAAGAGTGGCAGGTGTGGGATAGCAAATACCATATTGGGCTGGATTCTGGATGATCAGCTAAAATTCTTAATTTTAAGTTAGTCTATCCTTCTCCATAGAATACGGAAGAAAAAGGACAGTAACAAACCATAGATTAAACAGTTGTTAGCCTAAGATCCGGCTGCAGAATTGATGAAAAATCATCTGATTTTGCAGTTTTTATACATAAAGGGGCAATAAAATACATAAAGACTCGAGTCTTTATACTGTTACATGTTGTATATTGCCGTGAAGTGGACGATATTTTATGTAATTAAACAAGTGAATGAAATTTCTTTGCCAAAAATCAATTAAAAAAATTCATTAAAAATACTAGCGGCCATATTTCGATAGGGCACCCTGGTAGATATAATATATTCTCCTAATCATAAATATCGTAAAAATTTGGTTTGTAGCATATACTCGATCTCTACACTAATTCTGCAGCCGGGTCTGGTACTAATTTGAACCTTATGAACGTGGTTATCTGTCCCTTTAATCCATAGCCTTATTACATCGTCGCTAAAATTGCTAAACACGTGTATTTGAATAAAATGTGAATGCGTACATGAGGTTCAATTGTTATTTTGACATTTGTGACATAATAAATAAACATAGCGCTTATTTCTGTCCCTTTAATAATTTAAAATTAGGAATTTTAGCTGGTCAGCCAGAATCGAATCCAATATCTGGCTAGTCTTGGGTAGTTCGCGAACGATGTCGGAAGAGTGAACTATGCGAACTAATTCGTCCAAAACGCTCTTAGTTCTTTAAATATTTATGTTTATGGCGTCCGCTCTATTATAGAGTGGTCCTGCATTGCTAAACGACTGGTTTATTTTTACTCTTACAAGAGTTTCTAACAATTTATAGTTAGTTCAAGTTTTAATTATGTATAGTCAACAATCTAAAAAACTAACGAACAAAATGAGCGCTGTAGGACTACGAACTAAATTGAGCGACCCAATGTCGACCGACTGTGCCCAAGACTACTGCGGGCCTACCACAAACAGAATTGTCTTAGTACTGCTATCTTTGCACCATGAATTCCTTATAAAGTAAACTTGTTTACTATAGTTTTGTATTTGAAATCCAATAACATTCATTATTTAGTCGTGCTTTGACTATGACGCGCTTGAAAATAAGTTTGCATCTCGTTTACTCTTACAGCAGAGAATAGAAAATAATGAGAAAATCGTTATAAAATAATATTGTTTTTAGAGCTCATGGTACAAATCTGAGTAATGTTGTTGTTTGAAATAAAACATACCTAAACCTTTTTTTTAAAATATGGTGGTAGAGAAGGGTCCACATTATTATGTCAACTGCACCAAGTGTCACCATAAGGGCTACTTTGTCATATTTCCATTTTACATAATCTGAATACGTAAAAAAACTTGTAGCAGGCAACACCGTGCACAAAACTACACTAAATCCAAAGAGATTTAAATATAATAGGGCGACCTAAAAATCGTAATCTAAACCTTATTACTTAAGGTAATAAGTCTTGTATTCGAATAACAGCTCGCGTTCGTACTACCTGAGCTAACGCTTGAGGTCAAAATTTTTGTATGACAATATTACCAATAGCTGCTCTTATAACTCATGTTAACCAAGTACCTAAATACTTTTCAAACGGCTTATTTTTTTTTAAGTTACAAATTATATGAATGAGAATTATGCTTGGATTTCCTCCAGCACTGCGCGAAACAACAACGAAAAATAACCAAATTATGTAACCCATTTAGTATTAAATTAAGTATAAATTTATTAAAAGAATAATTTAACTATACATACCAAAGCGGTGGAGTTGCGTTGAAGTGGACTTATTAGCCCCTACTATGAATAAAACCATTTTTATATGCCCTAGATAGTATAATTAAATCTCTTTGACTAATCCTAACAGTGTTTCTAAAATTAGTTCAGAAACAGTAGACAAATCTTACACCTTAATAAAAAAACTTCAAAACGTTAAACACGAACTTTCTTAAGTTATCGAGTCTCCTCCTTGTTGCGGTCGCGGGAGGCGGAGCGGCCGCGGGAACGGGAACGAGAGCGGGAACGGGAATGAGAACGGGAACGGGAACGGGATTTGGACTTCGACTTTGACTTGCTCGTACGACGTTCGTCATTACGCTTCGGCGACGCCATCTTGCTGCGTGACCGCGACTTTTCCCTGCGACATATACAAAAGTACGGTATGTAGTTTTTCTTATATTATTATTTCAAAGAACATAGTATTAATATAATTTACTAGCGGTTCTCCGCGGTTTCTCCTGCGTAGTTCCCGGTCCAATGGGAATACGGGAATAAAAATTATAGCCTATATTACTCAAGGATATATATTATAGCTTTGTTAATGAAAGAATTTTTTAAATCGGTCCAGTAGTATTTTAATTTATACGTAACAAACATACAAAATTACAAATCTTTCCTCTTTTCGATCGATCGATCGATCGGGGCCAACATTTGTGTGCATGAACATGTCTGTTGGCTTCGCGTCTGGTCGTTTCATATTTATTTAAGTATGTTTATCAGTTGTTTAGTACCCATAGTACAGACCCTGCCTAGTTTGGGACTAAATAACCGTGTGTGAATTGTATTCATAATCTTTAATTCCTGAAATTAGTTTGTTCAGTATCGACTACTTATTCGATTTCAGCTATTTTTAAAATGAATTATCGTAGCTGAATTTAGTGCTTTGTATGGAAATCGTGCTATTATTAATCGATATTTAAGAATTGGTTAGACACAACTAAATTTCGATTACATCGTATTTTTTTTTATATATCATACTAATTGGGGTGTAGGAATTACGGAATTACAGACATTACGATTTTATATATATATATATATATACTAGCTGGTACCCGCGACTTCGTCTGCGCAGGATTAGTAAGTACTTCAAGTAGCTTATTATCTCTCAATATCTCTCTTTATACTAAAATTTATTAAAATTGCTTTTGCGGATTACTTGTGAATTAATTTGAGATACCCTTGTTCTATATTGAGTAATGTATGTACGTAAATTGAAACTAAGTAATGTATAGGTAGCTACTCCAATACACTCCTATAAACTATGTTATACGATTTTTTTCGTTCAGCATAAACATGCAGATTCTGCGATTTAGAAACGCGCGAGCAACCTACGTAGAGCTGGCCATGGTAAAAACATGGTGTGCCCAAATGTATGCCTGCTACCTTTAAGGTTTGACCCTGCGATTTGTTGATAGTCATTGAAAAAGCAACTTTTAATGGGAACTGCAGGCGTTTAAAATTAAATGGTAAGTTATTGGGTATGATCGGGATGCGTGGTATGAGAACATTGTCTCCCTTGGCTTCTCCAGTTAAGATTGTGGCCTTCACAATATGCCTTCCCAGTTCGGTGACTCGCAATCGAGTACCGTTGCATAATCTTGGCGCGTCCAAGTTACGCATTAACAAAACGGGTACACCGACCTTTATTTCTAACTTATGTGATGGCACCCCAGATAACTCCAAAGAGTTTAGGAACTCCACGGGATAGCTCGTAGTGTCATCGGATGACATGACTGTGTCGATGGAATTATACACTGATGTTTCGCTGGTTATTTGGTTATTCAATTATATCTACACATTTATTCAATTATATCTACACACTAATTAATATCCAAAAAACTATTCTTATTTCAATTTATTGGTATATTATTGGTATATAATTATATTTATTCTGATTTCAATTAGAAATCAAAATCACGCACTTCCGTAGTATTAATTATTCTATTATTACCAATGTAACTACTTTATATCAAAGTAATTCGTTATAATTCCTACTAATTAACTATTACTAAAAACACCAAAATAAACAAATACCAACATAAGATATTTAAAATAAAAACCCTAACTCGTTAGAAGTAATAGTAAAAGTAACGAAATCTTATACGTGTAACTTCTGAGCACACAAAAAACCTGCCAATATCTATACCTACATTACATAGGTACAGAGCGTTTATAACAACACGCATGTATAACCTATATAACTGTAAAGTTTCATCAAAATCCGTTTAGTAGTTTTTGCGTGAAAGAGGAACAAACACCCATCCAGACATCTATCCATACAAACTTTCGCGTTTATAATATTTGTAGGATTAATATTATTATTACCTGGCACTTGGCAGATCTCTCGTGCTTCCCCCACATCCATCTAAAGACTCATGCATGCTCGTCGGTTTCGGGTACTCTTTATCTGGCTTTTCATCTGCTCGTCGGTTTCGGGTACTCTTTATCTGACTTTTCTTCAACACATCGGCGATTTGGTCAATGTAGGTACGCTTAGGTCGTCCTCTGCCGACACGTCCATTCACAAAACCCTTGTATACCCTTGGGGCCCGGCCCGGACCCGGCACGGTGTAACGTGAATCAGCCTTTAGACGACTTTCGTTCATCCGCTCAATGTGACCAAACCACCTCAGCATTCCTTTTTCAATCCTAGTCACTATATCATCTTTCCAGCCGTTTCTTTACTTTCACAATAAACTAAATATAGGAACCGGGCATAAAAAGAGCATTTAACCTCTCTTGAAAACATCGTTATTATCTTCTCTCTGCTAAATCTTATTTACTCAAATCACAAAGGAGAAGGGAATACGAACCTGTGACACTTGATGACGTTATATACTACACCATTGCCACATTGATGACATTGACATGTTTACTTAGCAACGCTATTAATATAATAGCAATTTATTCATTTTTATATTGAAAATACTCGATAATCCGAATTTTCCGCCTATAAGTTGTCGACTCAGATCGACTTATTTTTTACGCTCTTCAATTTGATGTGCGTTTCGTTCGAGTCTACCGTAGACTCAGTTTTTGCAGCGTACGCCAGAATAACTCGCAGATGGCAGATTTTTTTCAGACTCACTTGACAATTATTGTGATATTTTGAAAAACTCACGCACTATCTTTAAAAATTATAGCCTATGTGTTATTCTGATGTATAAGCTACATAACTGTAAAGTTTCATCAAAATCCGTTCGGTAGTTTTTGCGTGAAAGAGGAACAAACATCCAGACATCCAGACATCCAGACATCCATACAAACTTTCGCGTTTATAATATTAGTAGGACACGTTTATGCAATATTTTAAAATATTGCATTACCCTAACAGAGTGTCATTGTGCTTAAGACCTATAAGACCTAGGTATTATAATGTATATTATACATGACTGGCAATAAATAAATATGAATATGAAATAAATGAATTTTGAATTTGAATTTGGACTCACTTTTGGTCGGCGTCGCGATGTCCGTTCCTCGCCGGCGGACGAGCAGACATCGAGCGAGAGCGACTGCGACTTCCCGCCCTGTAAGTAAGTAAGGTTTAGTGTATTTTCATTTAACTACTTACATTTAACACTTACGTACATATTTATCACTAGCTCGACGGTGAAGGAAAACATCGTGAGGAAACCCGCAGGTCTCAGAATTAATTCTGAGACATGTGTAAAATGTGGGTATATTCAGTAATGGAATACCTCTGCCTACCCCCTCGGGGATAAAAAAGGCTTGAGATTATATTATATTATTATTATTATTAATACACTAGCAGCACTTGGTGCTGATACGTGTAATATACTATTGCACTTGTGTTTGTAAATGTTTATCAAGTCTGTTTTTAAATGAGTTCACTGATGGAGCACTGATCACACTTTCTGGTAATTTATTCCAAGACTTGACTACGCGATTATGTACAAACTGAAGCCTAAGGTTGCTTGTACACGAGGTTGGTGATAGTTTAAGTGGATGTCCCCTAAGGTTGATGTTGTGGTTCATCTGGTAGATGTTTTTTAAGTTCGTCACGTTATAGTAGCCCATAAGTATTTTGTATGTCTCTATGAGGTCACTAAGCTGCCTTCTTTGTTCCAACTTACGTACATATTTATCACTAGCTCGACGGTGAAGGAAAACATCGTGAGGAAACCCGCAGGTCCCAGAATTAATTCTGAGACATGTGTAAATAGACCCGGTCCGGCGGCGATGGGCTCACCACCTATCATGTTTAGGGGTCCAATGTATCTCGTGAAATGTGGGTATATTCAGTAATGGAATACCTCTGCCTACCCCCTTGGAGATAAAGGCGTGAAATTATTTATGTTTTTTTTTTATTTGTTTCAAATGAGTTAGTTTAAAGTCTTTGTTATCTCACTTTAAATTTATGTTTGATCAAAATCGGACCCGAGACTCCATTGAGTACTTTTCCTTCTATACCTTACCCCATAGTTTATTTAGCCATCCACGCCTACTTGAAAAATTCACCCTCTATATCAGCGTTTAATTCCATTAACAACTTACGTGATTGCATTTATATAACGTTTTGAGTGACATTTTAGAGATGTTTGTTCAATACAAATGTAACTGGGAGACCAAGCTTCGTTGGATCTAAAACCAGTGTCGCTAACGCCATATTCTGGCGCTGAGTGACCGTATTATTTATACAAAATATCATCAAAATCCTACCGTCGTACACAAGAATTGCTTATGAATAAAATAAAAAAATAAAAAACTCACGCCTTTTATCCCCGAGGGGTAAGCATGGAAAACCTCTTCCATTACTGGATATACCCACATTTCACGAGATACATTGGACCTCTAAACGTGATAGGTGGTGAGTCTATCGCCGGACCGGGTCTGTTTACACATGTCTCAAAATGAATTCTGAGACCTGCGGGTTTCCTCACGATGTTTTCCTTCACCGTCGAGCTAGTGATTAATATGTACGTAAGTTTTTGAACTCATTGGTACATGCCAGGATTCGAACCCGAGCCTCATCACTCAGATTTTCGGCCGGCTCTTTAACCGTAAGGCTATTTCAAAATAGACATCACATTTTGCATTAATTCCCAACAAGCTGGATTTTTGTGCAGGCCTTGAATACGTCATTACAAATGATATGTCAAAAGTCCCCATCGATCCCGCTTGTGCGTTGTTTTTTATTCGAGGTCAAAGGTCACAAATTTGCGTTTTTTGCGTATATCTCTGAAACAATGAAAGCTACCGAAAAATGGTTCAAACAAAGTTTGTTGATCGTAAAATTAATCTATATCAATGTTCTATGAATAGGATAAGTAAAATAAGGGCGGGTCCTCACTTTGAGCGGGATCGCGAGCGGCCCTTGGCAGGGCTCTTGGTCTTGCTCTTGCTCTTGGGGCGCGACTTGGAGCGGGAACGGCTGCGGGACGAACGCCTCGACCTAAGACACACACACACACATTCAGTCCCAATTCCAGAATATACACATGTAAGAGAATAAGCGCAAATCCTGAAATTAGTTTGTTCAGTATCGACTACTTATTCGATTTCAGCTATTTTTAATGTGTGTTAAATTTTTCAAAAAATCAATTATCGTAGCTGAATTTAGTGCTTTCTATGGAAATCGTGCTATTATTAATCGATATTTAAGAAAATCGGTTAGACATAACTAAAGTTCGGTTGCATCATATTTTTTTCATATTAATATACTAATTGGGGTACGAGGAATTACGCTTTTTCTGTTACGCGTTGTATAGTGTACAGTTATACTGGGTGGCGCAAAAGTAAAGACCCTATTTGGTTCATCTATAACATTTTTTCTAAATTAGATTACCTAGATTTAGGTTTTTTAAATGTATATTTGTGCCATTAAATTTCGTACCATTAGGATTTAAAGATGATGTCTTTAAATGCTGACCTCCAGAGTTGATGCACATTTGAGCCCTATTTAAGACATTTTGCATAACATGCTGTAACACTTCCTGCGATATGTTCCTTATTTCTTGATGAATGTTTTCTTTTAGAGCTGCGAGAGTCTGTGGCTTGTTCACATACACCCGAGATTTCAAAAAACCCCAAAGAAAGAAGTCTAGACTGGTCAGATCGGGTGATCTTGCAGGCCAAGGCAAATCGCCAAAACGAGAGATAACTCGGCCTGGAATTATTCCGTAAGAACATTGACACAATTATTCCACGTTCTTGGGGAGTAAAACGGTCCATGTTTATTTTCAGTGTATTTTACACTTGTTCACTACACGATTTTCAAAAATAGAATGACAAGAAATGTCATATAAAAAAAAAACAGTATTTTCTTTAGTGCCAGTACTTTTGCGCCACCCAGTATTAGTGAACTGTTAGTATGTTTTTATCATCAGAGCTGTCAGCCCCGAAAGATGGTTGAAGGTATAATCTCATCATTTCGAAGGTAAAAAGGGGGGTTTTTCAAATGGTATACTCTGACTTTCTTGGCGAAAGTCCAGTAATTTTAGAGTGATGCATGCACAGACAGACAGACAAAAATTTCAAAAATTTGTGTTTTGATATCTAAATCGAGAACTATATACACTACAGCGAAACAAAACAAAAAATATGTCATATACAGAGACGGTTTCGTTACAGTTTTATTATCCTACTTCCTACTAATCCTACTAATATTATAAATGCGAAAGTTTGTATGGATGTCTGGATGGATGTTTGTTCCTCTTTCACGCAAAAACTACTGAACGGATTTTGATGAAACTTTACAGTTATATAGCTTATACATCAGAATAACACATAGGCTATACTTTATCCCTTTATTCCCAACGGGAACGGGAACTACGCGGGTGAAACCACGGGGCGCTGCTAGTAGGGACACATATTCTTAAATCTTCAAAACCACGATACGATATAGATAGACGACGATTTAGAGATAAAGGGACATAGGGTTGCCATCAAAATCAAAACTTGTCAAAAACCCAAGTCTCGCAACTCAGTTCATCTACCGTAAAAAGTTGTGAGATCCATGTAATACCAAGTCGGTTCATTTATTCAGTCCTTACTACGGGACCCTCTGTCTAAGTAATTATGTATTTAATTAGCTAACCTAACAACATCTTATAGTGACCATATCATCATTAAAAATCTTATATGTTTTAAATAAATAGATTGACTTGGCCATCGCATGAAAACCCAATTCATCTCACGAGTGATACATATTATATTAAATTATGATTGTGCGATTGCCAAGTCAATCTATATATTTAACTAGTGGCCCGGGCAGACGTCGTTCTGCCACCGTATAAACCATCCCTGGACCCACTCTAACCCACACAAAAAGTTTCATCAAAATCTGTTCAGCCGTTCTGGAGTTTTAATCAGACTAACGAACATCAATTCATTTTTATTTATATAGATAGTGAAGTATGACGTCCGTTTTGGGATTTCCGTCAAAATTCAAAAAGCATCATTATTAAAAATCTTATATGTTTTAAATAAATAGATTGACTTGGCCATCGCATGAAAACCCAATTCATCTCACGAGTGATACATATTATATTAAATTATGTTTGTGCGATTGCCAAGTCAATCTATATATTTAATAGTGAAGTATGACGTCCGTTTTGGGATTTCCGTCAAAATTCAAAAAGCCTGTCAGTTCCTCACTTGGAGCGGCTCCTGCTGCGGCTGGAGGAGGACCGCTGTCGTCCCCTGGCCGAGCGGCGGCCCTCCTGCAGCCGGATCCTCCTCCCGCTCAGCTCCGTGCCGTCCAGCTTCGCCACAGCCGCACGCATGTCCGAGTGCGTCGCAAACTCAACCACGCTGAATAAATAAATAAATAAATAATAATAATTTATTACATATATAATGACGGGCCTGTTGGCTCAGTTGGTAGTGACCCTGCCTTCTGAGTCGGAGGTCGCGGGTTCGATCCCCGCCCGGGGCCAATATTTGTGTACATGAACATGTCTATTGGCTTCGTGTCTGGTCGTTTAATATTTATTTAAGTATGTTTATCAGTTATTTAGTACCCATAGCACAGGCCCTGCCTAGTTTGGGACTAAATAACCGTGTGTGAATTGTGTCCCACTATTAAAAAAAAAAAAAAAAAATTATATAATCTCACGCCTTTTTTATCTCTGTAGGCAGAGGTATTCCATTACTGGATATACCCACATTTCACGAGATATATTGGACCCCTAAACGTGATAGGTGGTGAGCCCATCGCCGGACCGGGTCTGTTTACACATGTCTCAGAATTAATTCTGAGACCTGCGGGTTTCCTTACGATGTTTTCCTTCACCGTCGAGTTAGTGATAAATATGTAAGTAAGTTTTTGACTCACTGGTACATGCCAGGATTCGAACACGAGCCTCACTGATTTTCGGCCGGCTCTTAACCGTCCGGGCTATCACTGCTCTGCGCTGCTAATTTATTACATAAACTTAGTCTAATTACAATAATGGTTAACAGAGTAAAACTTATTGCTAATTAAATTTTAGAGATACCTAAACTAAGTAACTAAATACTTGTGTCTTAGGTATCATGTTGGTAGCACAGTAAAAGGTTAGTACAAAAATATTTTCTTTTAATAATAACAATAAAAGAGTAAAACTATTTTACATTAATCAAATTATAAGATTATACTACTACGGCCAGTAAGTTTTAAATAAACAAATGCAATGACAGCCTTACGGTTAAAGAGCCGGCCGAAAATCAGTGAGGCTCGGGTTCGAATCCTGGCATGTACCAGTGAGTTTTTCAAAAACTTACTTACATATTTATCACTAACTCGACGGTGAAGGAAAACATCGTGAGGAAACCCGCAGGTCTCAGAATTATTTCTGAGACATGTGTAAACAGACCCGGTCCGGCGATGGGTTCACCGCCTATCACGTTTATGGGTCCAATATATCTCGTGAAATTTGAGTGTATCCAGTAATGGAATACCTCTGCCTACCTAACTCCCTGTAGCATATTGGCATATGGGAGATCAATTCGGGTGAAATATTAATAATATTCCGCTCAGACTTTGAAACACAATTTTTAAAAAACTTATTCGAAAATCATCTAAAAAAACCACCGATTCTAAAAAAATTAACAGAATCGCCTGGAAAACAAAATAGAGACGATATGCAAACACATCCGCCATCTTGTTCTTTTAAAAAGTCATGATTGATGACTGAATCCTTTAAACATACCTAGTTGATCCACACGTGACATTAACTAGGTATGTTTAAAGGATTTTGAGCGAGGAGGAACGGATCGAGCGAGCTAATGTTAGTGTGAGTGTTTTACCCCTCATTCCTGTGCTGTTTGTGGGCATCGGCGTAGGTAACTTCCCCCGCCTGTCGCATGTAGTCCTTCAGGTCCTGTAAACGGGAACAAGTCGTTACCCATGATAGCACGTGACTATAGTCACTTTTCCAAAAGCCTTTGACAATAGCGTCGATATACAATGTGACTGTTAAATCGAGGGAATCCTTCATGGGAGTGACTAAGTAGCAGACATTTATCATTTGCATTAAAAACCACCACTTAATTTTCACAATTAAAAAGTTTAATTCGTCAGTTTTAGCGTATACTCGCAAACTCAGCTGCGCGAGGTCATTGACCGCTGGCGTGTGTGTGCAATACGCTACGTAGTATATGGCAAATTCAGAATAATCGTATTTTAGAAAATTAGGCTAAAGCAGTGTTTTATTGACGTGACAACGTCTTATAAATCGTTGAACACCGGCTGAACGCACGAAAAAGCATGACACATTGTCACGTTCCGCCTAGGCCTGAGCCGAGCGTGCGAGCCAGAGCGCGGAACAAGCGATAGAGACGCACGATCGGCCTAAGCGTTTGGCTTGTGACGCATCTATCTCTCTTCCACTCCAGTATTTAATTTTTCATCAATGTTTTCTGATGACTTTATCACGTAAAATTATCGTCCGTAAACCGACTTTACAGACCACCAAATTTATTTATTAAATTTTTTATATGTATGTAGAGTGTTGATCGGTTACTCTGTTTCCTCAATTTAGAAGTCACATTGTATTTATAGGTCTACAGCTTAACTGTGACGGTCCCTGAGGTAGATGCGCGGGTGGGGGGAGGGGCGGATGACGTCACAAGATCAATTAAACTAGACAGTGCTGTGACGTCATTAGTCACCTTTCCCGCACCTCATCTACCGCAGGAACTGTTTCAGTGAAGTGGTAGACCTGTATTTCAGAAGTTTGATATTGGATCACTATCAATATAGGTCTTTGTCCTTTAAAACACTTCCCATAGCCGACAAAGAGACTGAGTAACGAATAGAAGTACGACCGCTAACTGTGGATATACAAGAATTGAAACGTTTTTCAACGATTTTATTTAGTTTGTTGTTTCTTTGTTTGTGTAAGTAGCAGATTTTTTTATTTTACAACTAACTAACTCTGTACATGATTTATTTTGGAATATAAAGCGTTGTACAGTACAGTATAAGTATATGTAATGGTTTTTACTCGCAATGTCTTCTCAAATAAAAAAAATCTCAGTCTGCTCAAATAGGGTCGCATTCTTGATTGCGATTGGGGGAGGAGGTTTGGACCTAACTTTTAGAGGTATAACAGCTCTCACTCGCTACGAGTTTGAGGCAGCGACATGAGCTAAAAAAAAACTAGCTTATCACAGAATTTTTTTTAGAGATTCGGTTCTCAATATTGTTTCTAGCCGGTCTGGTAACAATTCATAGATACAATAGGTTTAAGTGTTATTGTCCTTCGATAAATCTTGTTCCTTCCTAATACTCAGCGACGGGACAAGTGCCTAATAGACGAATTTATATGGTCCTGTTTGAAGAATAGCTTGGCCTTGGGCTTAGAGGTGAAGCATGTAAGAGGAAGAACGGTCATCGTAATATGACATATTTTTCGATACTGTTCTTCACTATATTCGTGTGCACTTAAAATGTGTTGTTTTTAATTAAGAAAACAGCGGCCAGCCAGCATTATTAACTTTTAAGCACACTATTAGTTCTAAATCTACGGCAATCACGACTTTCCTGTTAAAAAAGACTTTTGGAAAAGTGTTTAAATCGTAACCTAAACCTAACATGTTTGTGTATTGTATAGTAATTTCTTGAATTTGAAGAATCTGTTAAAGGAGCGAGAAAGCACAATGTGAATCCCTCTAAACAGCCCTTTCGCAACGGTCACTCCTTAGTCGTCATTGCTCAAATTGTGCGGAGTTCCAATCCCTTGAAAATCTGATGGCCAAAAATCAGAATCTAGTCTAGGCGGAGTCATAGGCAGAATGTTCTGAAAATCAATGGAACTTCTAAATAGCTCTCGGTCATTTGACACTTCCATATGCTATAACAGTATTTCATCCATCCATTTCATCATCAATACTCGTTACAATTTAGATTTCTGCATCAGCTACATGATTTTCAACATCGTTTTGTTGTCTGAGTGGTGCTTCAATATTACTTCCAGTGTTTTCTCGTTAATTTCTTACTTGCCGAATCCATCTTCTGTCTCAAAATTGTCAGTATTCTGGTTCCAGATATGGATGGTCTCAATCATCAGTTACTCTGGTTCTCATTTGTCTGCTTGAGAAAGCTTATATCTGCAGCCTTCCTCCTGTGCAGATGATAATCCATCAAATATCGTCAGCTCCATATGATCCGCCAAAGCCGCTCCAGAAAGTCGTATAATCACTTATTCAACGCAAACAATGACAACAACAAGGAAACACCGAATGCGAAAAGCTGTTTAGACACACAAATCAAAATTGATGTCGGTCGTTACACAATCACAATAGCAATTGCGGAGACGATTGAAAAACAAGTGGGTCATTTAGAAATTTTTGAAAATGTAATAAGTTTCTAAATACTGAAACGCGTATTACAGAAAGATCCTGAAGCATGAAACTCTGAATGTAGAAATGCTTTTGACGTTCAGAGAATATTTATTTTGCAGAAACGGGATATTCTTCCAATTTATAAAATGAGCTGAAAACAGGGCGCTATGACCTCATTAGGGAAGGCCTATGTAAAGCAGTGGACAAATATAGGCTGATGATGATAAAATGAGGTCCAGCATGTCTATAAGTGAGATAAATATAGAAATTATTATACTGACACTAGCGTCATAGCATAAATAGATGTAAAGAAACAGTATTCAAGAAACATTGGGACCAAAAGACATAAGAATGAACTGGCTGCTTACGTAAGTCGATTAACTAAAGTTACCAAATCGTATAAGGGTCAATGTTTACGCTTAAAATAAGATTCCTATTGAAATCCAAATTTGCCTCTTGACAAATTTGAAACGGAAGGCTGACATTCTCAAGTAAAGTTTGCATGTGGATCCTTCTGTGATACGGCCTGAGTAATCTGGCCAGGAATGCAATCTCTTCCCCATGGCTTCCATCTAAAGAAATACTACACGAAGTCACTTTTTGTAAAACTTCTAAGCTCCCCGTCAGGAGAAGGAATAAATTACGTAAAAAAACGTTCACACACGTGGTCTGCAAAATTTGGATTAAATTATAAATACTATTTTCGTAATTATTGTATTTATGCACGTATATTTCGGGTATCTCGGAAACAATTGCAACGATTTTGATTAAATTTAGTATAAATATACAGTTTAGCATTTTAAGTTCAACTGCATAGTTGTACGTACATTCTGTAAAAAAAACTAAAATTTAAAAATATAAACAATATTTTTATTTGAGTATGACGCGTTTACTACATCAAATGGCAAACCGAGTCACAGCGAAACCGACATCGCTTTATATAGCTCAAATATAATCCAGTCAGATAAAATTACATGTTACTTTAGTACGACCCGCATATACATTTAAGTTGATTTGATTTGGTTAACACATAACTGTCGCCACTAACTCGGAAATTCGTTGTTTACAAAATTTTTACCTTCTCGGACACTTTAGACATTCCCAACAAAAACCCCAAGTACCCTCACAAAAGAACCGTTGCTATTGTAAACGTGTTGCTGCACTTACTGTAGAAAAAGAATACAAAATGGGAGATCGCACAAGGTCTGCTCCTGGTGCTGTGCCCGGGACTGTACCTTGGCACCTGGCTGGCACTGGGCGGCTGGGCGGATGACGTCACAAGGCCACCTCCTAGGCTAGGACCACATCTCACACAGCACAACATCGGGGGCTCTGGGCACGAAACGCCACCTACTGTCGTTTTAAAATTATCTATAAGCTCGCAAAGATTTTAGTTATAAACAATAGGAATGCTATCTTTAATGTCCAAAATCTAGAGTTGTTAACTAGCAAAAGTGAAATCTGTTCAGAAATATGTTAATGTGAAGTGAGATTGAGGTATCGTTGTGTGCCGTCCCGTGAGTCAAATGCCAAAGGTCCTCGGTCCGTCTTCACTGATCCGTTCCAGTTCCTTCCCTTGAGATGGTGTTGCATCTTTGCATCCTTTTGATATATCCTCCAGCATCCAAGATCCAAGTTGTCTCCAATATTCAGTTGGTGGAAATCGCCCCGATGACCTCAATGAAAGTGGGTTGCCTTACCGGGAAGCCGCTAGTGAGATTTGAGCCAATGCTTCTCAGATGCTTACCTGCCAGCTTATGCGGCTAGACAGGTTTTCGACGATAAGTCGATACTCGGTCCGCGTCGGCGGTCCGTATCTGTAATTGTAGTCACTGTGGAAAAAACGGATGTGTTAGTAGCATATTAGTATATTTTATATCGAGGGACTGAACGAAGCTATAATATACCAGAGGTGGTTTGACTCAATGCCAATGAAACTGAGGGTATATACTGTTTGAGTTTGTCTATGTCACATTAAGGATATTAAAAAACTAATTACTTTTCACTCCCTAGAGACTAAAGTGGTCACTTTCCCGCTCCGTAGGGCTATATTGGAGTACTTTTAGAGCATAAGAAGTGAAAAATGTGTTTTATTGTTTGGTTTTCTGCTAATAGGGTAGTTGGCTGTGAGGAATCTTTTCAATGCCTTAGAAGCGATTGGAACCTGCGTGTTTTCTCGATGTTTTCCTTTACCATCGAACTAGTGATATCATGTATGTTTACATTTTATTACATAATAAACTTGCGTTTTGACGGGTGATAAAGAAAACTGGTTTGACTAGGCAGCCAACTATCTAATTAATCTTATTGATCATCAGTTATATTTGGAGTAAATAGAGTAGTTTTTAGAATCTGCTGTTTTAAGTATCAGTAAATTTTAGATTATTAACAGGTATAGAACATTTAATTCAGTTACTAGGTATACTAACTCAAGTATTTAAGGAAGGATAATCTAATATTTTTTACTACTGCTTTCAATTAATCATAACAACAGCATTGCAACTGACTTAAAAAATAAAAATAATTTTTTTTTATTTTTTTTTTATTTTTTTTTTTTTAAGTCAGTTGCAACTGACTTAGGTTATACTAAAATCTAACTAAGAATTGTTTACTTACTGTGGCTGGAATTTACATACATAACATAATTATTTCGCTACTTGTGGGTCAAACTCAAACAAAATCCAAAAATTAGAATTACAGTACATTACGTGCAGAGATAAAATGGGAAAGCATAAATCAAATAGTTACCCTAGGGAAGTAAAATAAGAAATGACCTACATCACATGTGATCTGAAGCTTTATAATTTACTTCCCGAGGTGTTTATACTTTTTTCTGATAGACGGAGGCGGAAAGCGGCAACTTCAGCGCAGCGGGCCGAAAGTTGACGTTTTCCATCCGGAGAGATAAAAAAGAATGTGCACAAATTCGAAACTAATGAAGCGAAGGTGGGGGTACACAAAAACAAATAGCAACGGAAAACGCTACAAAAGATTTTGCGGTTGACCGTAATATGCAAGTCACATGACAATTTAAACTTTGTGCCTTTAAAGTTAGGCTTCAATAATGTTTGCAGATTGTCCGATCCAATAATCAAGTATTAATCCAGAAATTTGACTGTTCCATCCAGTTTTATCCAGACGAAGAAGAGACTTTCAATAAGTGGACTTTATAAGTTCCTAGTCCCTACTTTTTTTAGTAATATTTTCGCCGAGGAGCTGCTTAAATAATCTGTGGAACCCTTAACGTGATAGGTGGTGAGCCCATCGCCAGACCGAAAATAACTAGGTAACTATGAAAACATTGACAAGAATCGGGTTCGCGATCCGCTAGTCAAGTCAAGAAATCATTTAATTTCTTAGAAATGACAAAAAAAACTCACGCCTTTTAACTCCGAGGGGGGTAGGCAGAGGTATTCAATTTCTGGATATAACATTTAGAAATGTCAATAGTCTAATAACAAAACACTCTAAACTCGTCAATGAAGATTTTTTAAATGTAAACAGCAGCCCATCTCCACCAACAAGTCTGGAGAAGAACCATCAAGAAACTCAAGGGCAGCTCTTTAGTCTCATGTCTTACTAACATTCGAGTAACTACTGAATCAAATATCGGATCGGACAACGGCCAAGTCGGACGAGCATATCCGGCCGTCGCGCTATACAGACGGCTGGAGCCTGGTCTTGGGCCGGGGCCTTGGGGGCTGTTCGCGGCTGCGCCAGCGGTCCGAGCCCCTCGGCACTCCGCGGGCCCTCTCCACGGACAGCCTACAACAGAGGGACTCACTCGCGGCGGCCTCTGTCGCGCGAGGGCCGAGCCCTAGCCGCGCTCCGGTCGATGCCCCTCGCCGGCTCCACCGTCACCCTGCGACACCCGCCCATGTTACACACCACCAGAACAGCGGCCTTATTCTCATCGAAATGTCTTCATTTGACATTTGCAAAAGGTCCCATTTGTATAAAGTTCTATTCGCACAATGTCCAATTACGCATGATACCAGTAAACTGTAGGATAAATAAAATGTTACTCTTAATTATTACAAAAAGGCATTTTTATTATAAACTAGCAGCGCCCCGCGGTTTCACCCGCGTAGTTCCCGTTCCCGTTCCCGTGAGAATATCGGAATAAAAAGTATCCTATGTCCGTCTCCTGGTTCTAAGCTACCTCCCCACCAACTTTCAGCCAAAATCGGTTCAGCCGTTCTTGAGTTATAAATAGTGTAACAAACACGACTTTCTTTTATATATATAGATTATCTTTATTAGTAATTTTAAAAACACTTTATTTTACGAGTTGAAAGAAAATAATTTTAAGCAAAAAATTATTCCATTAATATTCTGTGTATAATTAAAATCACCTATTAGAAATGCTAGTAATCCGATTTTATTATTATAATAAAAACTACTTTTTGTAATAAACCAAGAGTAACATTTTATTTATCCTAAAGTTTACTGGTATCATGCATAATGGGACATTGTGCAAATAGAACTTTATGCGTAAACCTTCTGTGAATGGGACGATATGCGAATAGGACGTTTCGCGAAAAGCACATATTTTTGGGTTTAACTTTCGGTCATACTTTTGTTTCTAGAACACTGATACTCAATCAAGTAAGAATCTTTAATTTGCTGATTAAGTGAGAGACTTCTAATATAATATGCAGTTCTGTGGTAGTGTGAAAAATCAATAGTAACAGTGCTTGTTTCCCACGCATTTTCATAACAACTCCAATGATCATTCCATCTAACAATTAAATCAAAATCTATACATCTGTTACAGTGTAGATGTGGAGCCGGCTGACAAAGAAAAATTAGTCAACAAACATAATGAATTCAATTAAAACCACTATGGAAAACTTATTAGTGCCTTAACCATTGGTTTGGTTTGCCGAGTCGCGAAAAAAATCGGCACCCGCGTATGCCGGGAACTTCGCGCGAACACTTCCAAATTCAAACTTTCTAAGGGCTCATATACCAGTTTTTGTGTCAAACTCAGTAAGTTACGGCTGTCTATGGCCTTTGACTTATTGGGATTCTATAAAACACAATTTTAAACTCTATATATTTGTTTTTAAGGCCAAAATTGCGTAAAAACTATCAGTCAGATGTCAGTTGCGCTTCGTTATACGGGTGGTATGGCGCGGATCCGCGCTTCGGCACACCAAAGGTTAATGGAACGGCTGATTAAACATTTTTGTACACCATCTCTATTTAAAGTAGGGATGCATCCGATACCGATACCGATATATCGGCGATACTTCTGGTTTCCCGATATATCGGTATCGTCGATATTTTTATGGCAGATTCAACGATACTTTTCAAATATCGCGCTTTAACCTCTCAGACCATGAATCACAGACACAATAGATTTTTAATTGTGTCTCGGTTCCAATTGGAACCGGCGGTTCTTAACTGATTAAAAATGTAAACGCGCGCGTCTATCCCATCTATTTCGTTGCAAACGAGGCACGAACTAACTATGCTCGGGGAAACCCCACGCTTTTTAATTATAAATGTTAATTTTGATTACTAAAACTATTCATTAATCGTTTTTTATTTATTCTACCTTCCTTTTTGAAATCAATAAGCGTATCGGTATCGCCGATATTTTTATAAGAGTGTCGGTATCGGTATCGTATCGGCAAAAAGGCGTATCGAGGCATCCCTAATTTAAAGGTAAATCTTCCATAATGTACATCACTGAGCAAAATTCAAACAAGAACTCACCTCTCCCCCATCAAGTCTTTCCCGTTCAGTTCATAAACAGCATCATCTGCATCTCTGTGATCTTCAAATTCCTGAAATGAAAAAAAAAAAGTTTTACCTTCATATCAACTCAATTTTCTATAAATCAACTCCTTCAATAAAAATTTACAGTAGAGTTTGACACAGAATAGGTTGGCATGGGGGGCGATTCTGCTATACACCGACTAAACTTATTTAAGTTTAGTCCTGTCTTTGTCTTACATCAATAAAAGAAAATGGATAGAAGATAAGAATTTAGTCCTATGCACTATAATTTTAATTTGACAAGACTAAATATCTCTCATCTCTTTCTTTTCTAGGAGAAAGAAAATGACAGGAGTAAACTAAAATAAGTTTAGTAGCTGTACATAGCGCAATCAAAACAAATTTTTTTACTAGGAAAAATATGTGATGACCATGTAGTTGCTTGCCATGTAGGTGAAGGAAAAGATCGTGAGGAAACCCGCAGGTCTCAGAATTAATTCTGAGACATGTGTAAATAGACCCGGTCCGGTGATAGGCTCACCACCTATCACGTTTAGGGGTCCAATATATCTCGTGAAAAGTGGGTATATCCAGTAATGGAATACCTCTACCTACCCCCTCAGGGGTACCAGGTGTGATATTATTTCATTTGACAAGACTAAATATCTCATCTTTCTTTTCTAGGAGAAAGAAAATGACAGGAGTACACTAAAATAAGTTTAGTATCTGTATAGCACAATCGAACCCATTATTTCACTAGGAAAAATATGTGCTGACCATGTAGTTGCTTTAAGAATATCAACCATATATTTTTATTCTAGAGTGCTGTAAGTTGTGAAAAGGTTGGTAGTGACCTGTTTTTTTACCTCGTTGTTCCTATTACAATCCAGGTCAATTTTTGTCTATTATTGTAGGTTTTAAGTCTGTGTTCATAATGTATTTATGTATGTTTATCAGTTGTTTTGTAATAGCACAGACTGCTGTGTCCCACATTTCATTTAGTTCATTGACCTTTGTGTGGTAAATCTGGCCATTTCAGTTTAAGCCGCCTCTAAAGATTTAAAATGAAAAATGTACAAATCAACTCATTTTGAGCACTATATCCAGTCTCAAATGTACTTGACAATTTACCAAAGAGATTGAGCATACTCAGAAAACTAGACCACGGCCTATAGCCTATTGACGAATCCAGTGCTAGATAAAGGCTGATACATGTTACACCGGGGCGGGTGCGGGCCAGGCCCCATCCGGGGCACGGTCAAAATCTATAGTATACTTTTAGTATGATGATTCACCCCAGACGGGGCATGTCCGGGCCCGTCCTGTTATAACATGAATCAGCCTTAACAGTACCAAACCAAATCATACTGTGAAGATCACCCACCCACATGCCATTTATCATTACATTCTGGTGAATTACGCAAGTGAATTGAGTAGGTATCAATACTTACCACAAAACCGTAACCATTCTTGATGAGAATGTCCCGAATTCGGCCAAAGCCTTTGAAGAACTTCTCCAGATCTCTTTCCTTGACGCCGAAGGGGAGCCCTCCGACATAAACACGGGATCCAACCATTTTCTGCAAAAATAATCAGCGTAGTAGATTATGTACATACCTTCAAAATTTTAAATTTCAATTGATCGAGTATTATCATTTGTGTTGGACAGACACAGGAGGGACACAGTCGCTTAGTATACAAGATAAGTACTAATGTAGACGAACAACAACAAATGTAGAAATGAAGACTTTCAGGCTAGATAGTTGTATGTATTGCACAAAATATTTTAAAGGATTTACGTTATACAAATTAAGGCAATAAGATTACGGCAATTACGTAAAACATGAAAAACACACCAGGAGAGTGAATTATTAACGCACAACTCAATAATAAACAAACACCGATTGCATGAAATTCACGAATTTATCGAAAAAAACATGGCGGGCGGGGCCAGAGGTTTTTTTTTTTTTTGTTGTTTCACCCCTTACAGGGTAGGCAAAGGCATTACGCCATGCAGCCTCGTCATTAGTTAATGATTTATGTAAATGGCTCTGCTTCAGAGTCCATGCACAAAAATACAGTGTCTTTAACACTTTCTACAACCCTAACGTGCCCTAACTTGGTTATCAGTAAAATGATAGCACTTTTACTGACGACTTTATTGTGACTTTTTGAGGTAATCCAAAAATGTCCATATCTCGCATTTTATCGAATTTCCCATTCACGGGGCCAGAGGTAAGAAGGGGGGAAGGCCGGGCGGGTGGGGAGGCGTTTGTTTACTTTTTTATATGGCAGAGAATAGAAGGGGAATAGAAGTTACATGGCATGGACACGATTATCTTTAACGAGGATTCGAGGGTGCACACTTGAGCGACGCTGACGCCTTACACATACATATTATATTCTAATAGTAAATATGAATGTGCGATAAAAACACAGTACTTTTTTTGATAGATTCCTTGCATTTTCTCAACACGTTCGTATCGTTCAAGTATGCACCCTCGCGCTTTATGGGCCATTTACACGAGGCCATTCCACTAAGAAAATCCACCAAGCCAATCCACTAATGGCTTCGTGTAAATGGAGACAATCCACTGCAATGGATTGTCCTCAGCTTTTTTTGTATGCACTTTGGATTGCCTTAGTGACCTCGTGATCACTGTAATAGGCCATTTACACGAGGGCAGTCCAGTAAGACAATCCACTAAGTGCATACAAAAAAAACTTGAGGACAGTGGAATGGATTGTCCTCAAGTTTTTTTTTGTATGTAGTTAGTGGATTGTCTTACTGGACTGCCCTCGTGTGAATGGCCCATAACTGAGGCGATAACAAAGATAGAAGTTCTTGTCCATGGTAGTTATCGCGTGTTGGTTACTGGTCTGTGTCGCTTGTTTGACTTGACAATGACAGGGGCTTTTTGGCGGGAATCCGAAGAAGGACGTCATGTTTTTTGTAAAATTTTCGTTTTGCCGTATATTTTGGGCTTTAGTTCATAATAGTGATAGTATATTATGTGGTAAATGTCCGTGATAGTGTGCAGTGAATTGGAAATTCGATAAAATGCGTGCGATGGACTTTTTCGAATTACCTCAAGAAGCCTCTTCAAAATCTTCAGTAAAAGTGCACTATCGCTTTACTGTTGATAACCAAGTGACATTTCGATAAGTTTTGAAGAAACGTATTTTTGTGCATAGCTCTGAAGCAGAGCTGAAAATCTTTTTCGTGTCGTGTTTAGTGCTGATGGCTAAAATGCCAATGCCTTAAAATAAGAAAAAAAAAATCAAATCATCTTGACAATGACATTGACAATTTGTGTGTGAATTTGTGTTGTTTTGTTTGTGGCCTTTTTGTTTTTATTTTACTAAAATGAATAAAATTTGTCGAATATGTCTAGAAGAAGGTGTTCTCTCCTCAATATTCGCCAAGAACTTCAATATATCTTTATGCGAGATGATAGAATACTGTTGTAACACAAAGGTTAGTCTAACCCAAGCGTTTAAGTTTATGGTCTAGCAATCCGAAAGTTCAGTTAAAACAAACGATAGTACCTGCAATGGTTTTGTAGTACCCTTAATTACAGGGCCTACCTAGTTATGAACTAAATAGTCCTGTATAGATTATTTATGTTTTACAATTTATTAACTTAGTAGTTGACTCCCGCCACTAGTTCACCGTGAATCTGTATTTTTCACAAAAGGTATCTTTATAAATTATAGCCTATATTTTATTCTGATGTACAAGCTATATTACTGTGAAGTTTCATCAAAATCCGTTCAATAGTTTTTGCATGAAAGCCTAAGATGAAACTGTGACCAAAAATAAAAAAAATTTGGGACTTATACATATAAGTCCCTACATTTTTATACATATAAGTGGACATCCACTTATTAAAAGTTATTGAAGCTCTACCTTATGTGTTATAGTTGAGGAAAATAAGTGGGGTAAGAAATTTCTCAACACACTTAAAAATCATGTTCGTTTACTTGTTTACCAACTTACACCAACAGTACACATAGACTATGCATTCGAGTTACAATATGCTTGCAAAATTATAAAAATAACATTTTATTTATCTTATAGATAAACAGGAACGACGGCCTGCCAGATCAAATGTGCAGCAACTGCATGTACAAACTGGGGATAGCCTATCACTTCAAACAGACCTGTGAGAGTGCAGAAATTCGCTTGCGTCAATATCTGGGGCTGCAGTTACCAGAAAAGTGAAGTTTTATAATTAAAAGTTTATTATTTTAGTTTAGCTGTTCTGCGCATTTTCAACCACGTAGCTCCCGTTCCCGTGGGAATACGGGGATAAAATATAGCCTATGATACTCGGTGATAATGTAGCTTTCCATTGAGGAAACAATCTTTAAAATCAGGTTTGTAGTTTTTGAGTTTATTGGTTAAAACACACAAAAATACAAATCTTTCCTCTGTATAATATGAGTGTAGATAGTGTAGATGCCAAAGTGACTTTGTTTGTTTGATTAGCTTTTATGCCTAAACCACTAATCTGATTTTTAAAATTCTTTCACCAATGGCAATCTACTTTATCAGGCAGTATACTTTATCCCTGTATTTCCATGGGAACTACATAGGTGAATTCGCAGGGTGCTACTAGTTTAAATATAAAATTATCAATGTTATTACAAATTAATAACATTAATTAATATTGTCTTTACTTTAATTTCAGAGTCAATGATGTTGCAGTGATGACAGATCCTATTGTAAGTGTTCTTTAACTGGGTTGTGTTTGTAATCTGTTGAATATAAATAAATTTTAATTAATCAAGCTATTACTTCAGCAGGTCACTCATCATACTATAATAAAAAAATGGTAAGTCTCTAAAAATTTATTTATTACGTAAAAAACAATATTTTATTTCTTTATTTTATATAATAATAAATTGTTTATTTGCCAAAAATAGTGCATACAAGTAGAGAGTTTTTGGTAAGATTGTACAGTTATTACAATAAAATAAGATTCCCTGAAACCTAAACTAGGTGAAACCTGTATCTTAGGTGACAGTGAGTCTAGTCTGAGAATAACTACATAAATATATAAATAGTTCAGCCTTTCCACCTAAAAATGTATGTTTAGACTGTAACACTTTCCCTTTTGCTTATTATCACCTTGTATGGACATAGGCGTTTAAAAAATGTACCTATACCTGTTACATCCATACGCAGAGTATTCCATTTCTGGATATAATCACATTTCAACAGTATTTTTTGGAACCTAAAACCATCACCGGACTGGGTTGCTGTAACACATGCATCAGAATTAATTCTGGGACCTGCGGGTTTTCCCACGATGTTTTCCTTCACCATTGAGTTAGTCATAAATATGTACGGAAGTTTTTTTAAAACCGGAGGTGGAATGCTCCTCCATTATGAAAAGAGAAGATCTTCCTTTAGGCGAGGTGATCGTGCCAGGGGACCGGCAGTCCAATGGTTGATGTTGGACAGTTGTATTTATACTAACTCTTTAGAAAACTTCGATAGCGCGGTTTTAGAATTTGGCCGTCTATCGTTCTATATAGTGTCGCTACAAACTCTTTGGTACTTACCAGGATCCAGGCCTCACATACGAGAAGTGGTCTCATTAACCATTAATATGAAATTTAATAATAACGATTTATTTTACAGCAAGTGTAAACAAGCACAGCAGAAGAAAAGCAGCACAAACTACAAAAGGAAACCGGAGGGAGAGAAGATGAAGCGCGGACCGAAGCCCAAGCCGAAGCAAGTCCACTCGTGCTATGAGTGCGACAAGCAGTTCCGATGTCAAGCGCAGCTCGAGATGCATGTTAGGTAACTTCCAAGTTTTTGTTGTGGCTTTTAAGGTAATACAAAAACCAGACATATGCGATTTTCAATTGCACACCAAATTGTAGGTATGTATATAGGCTTTTTTATGTGATACAAATCTAAAATAACATATATTTTTTTCGATACAACCACTGTGTATCCACCTCTTAATTTTATCTTATTTTACTATTTTTAATCATAAATGTTATAACCTAAACTAAGTCTACTAACCCTTCTATGGATCTAAGTTGTCCGAAATAAACTTTTGACGTGTTATAAATCAATGAACGTCGGCTGCACGCACGAAAAACTGTCACGTGTAAGGGTTCGGCTTGTGACGCATCTATCTCTCTTCTACTCCAGTATGCAATTTTTCATCAATGTGTTCTTATGACGTGTCACGTGACGTTATCACGTAAACTTATCGTCCGTAAACCCTTTATCGAAGCCGTAAACCGACTTTACAGACAACCAAATATATTTTTAATTTTTTTATTCCACATACACCTAAGTAAGACCTCTTTTATCGTTACAGGACCCACACAGGCGACAAGCCATTCGTGTGTATGTACTGTCCGCGCCGGTTCACTCAGAAGCATAACCTCACAATACACTTGAGGATACACACCGGGGAGAAACCGTTCCAATGCGAAGTTTGCAGGTAAACCCTCAAATTTCATTATTCGTCACACAGTGTTCTATTTAAAAAATTGGTTAAAATGTGCAAAAATATAATCGATTCATTAAAAATCACTATACTATAAGTCACTACTCTGATTAAAGCATTCTGATTTTTTCCTTTAATTTGTGGCCACTAGCATCAATCTAAGTAAGTTTGTTCTGGGTATTATTAACATTGGGGTTTTATGATCCAATGACCGTTGACACTTATTGCTAAACCAACTCTCTTTTGTCTAGTTGTTTGACTGATTTAAAATGTGAATGATTATATCTAATTTCAGCAAAAGATTCTCCGCTCAAGGCAATCTTCATGCACATCTGAAGATTCATACAGGACAGAGAGATCATGTAAGTACTATTCACTAAATCTTGATTCGAAGCTACTCTTTTCAATTTTTATTTTATTTTAATAACTACAGAGCAGTGATAGCGCAGGTTATAGAGCTGACTTCTCATTCGTGAGTCTCTGCTTCGAATCCTTATGCTTAAAAAGCGTACATATTTAACACTAGCTCGGTGGTGAAGGAAGGCATCGTGAGGAAACCCGCAGGTCACAGAATTAATTCTGATGCATGTGTTACAGACCCGGTCCGGCTGGACGGATGGGCTGGCCGGATGGGCTCACCACCTATCGCGTTTAGGGGTTCAAAGAATATGCTGGTGAAACGTCGGTATTTCCAGAAATGGAACACTTCAACCTACCCCCTTGGGGGGGATAAAAGGCGTGGCATTATTTATTGAACCCACTATGAAAAATGTACTGCATACCTTAAGTAATCTTTAAATCGAACATTCACTGTTAAATGGCCAATTCGTAGGTGTGTTCGCTCTGCAACAAATCGTTTATAACGTCCAGCGAGCTGACCAGGCACATGAGCAAACACAGGGGAGTCAAAAACTTCAAGTGCGACCTGTGTGGGGCTGCGTACATACACAATCGAGACTTGGTAAGCTAAATTTTGTGTAAATTCTTATACCAATATTATAGAGCAAAAATTTGTATGTTTCTATCTTTGTTACGAATAAACTCAAAAACTACTGGGTCGATTTTAAAAATTCTTTTACCTATGGAAAGCTAGAATAAAACCAGAACCGCTAGTGTATATATAAAATGTTTGCTTCTCAACTATACATACATACCGAAGCGGTGGAGTCGCAATGACTTTCAATGACCTCCTGACTACGAGTGCTTCCCTTATTATTATTTAATTAATACACTAGCAGCTCTTGAGCTGATGCGTGTATATCACTGCCCTTATGTTCATTGTTTAAAATTTTTATCAAGTCTATTTTTAAAACAATTCACTGATGGGGCACTTATCACTGTTCCTGGGAGAGCATTCCATATTTTGGTGACACGATGTGGTAAAAAATGTGTTCTGGGGTTAAGAAGAGGTATACAATTCCTGCAAAATTTCCCAACCTACTTTTCACCAGTATTATATTCTCAATAATATTTATAAAGCAGAATATCATTTTTCAGAAACTACACAAACTAAAAAAGCACCAGGTTCTCCCTCCAAACTCAAAGATGCAGAATGAGAACTTCAACAACAGTAGCAACATTGACATCATTGGCATAGACGTGGGGAAAGAAGTCCCTTTACCGGTCAAGGAAAACCACAACCACCATATCGTCCACCTAGTCAACGAGAAGAACACTGAAACTCTGCCAGTTACCGAACACAGTCACAGCCTGCTGACATATGACCATAAAGATGTAAAGGACATGTATCATCACCATGAATATGTAAATAAGAATGTTAACGAGAATACACATGATATATGGAGACGGTTTTAAATGTGTTAAGTGAAAGAAGTAAAAAGACTAACAGTATTAATTGTATTGCCATAGTTAAGCATTTTTATAAGAGGCATACCAAATAATAATAAAAAAAATCACTGCAATTGGTTCAGTCTGTCTGTACAACACACCTTTACACATTGTTTAACCTGTTTTCTGCCAAACTATGAGTGTACTCATAGTACAGCATGTGGACACTTTGTACTTTGTAACATTCGCCTCGCCTTAGACGTAAGACACACCAAGTGTAAAGCTTCATGTGCTCTTGGCTGTACCTATTGTTAAATTTTAGTTGGCAGTGAATGTGTTTAAATGATAATAATTATGATTTGATGTACTTAACAGCTAAGTACCAATTTAGGATTAGTTATTTATAAATGGAATGAGACAATATTATAAATTAATTATTTATTTAACAACAAATCACAATTTCCCTTTATTTTCACTAATTTAATTTACATTCTATACTAATTTTAACGAATTGGGATCCAAGGCTCCAGGATGTCGCCAATTTTCTTCATTTCTGGAAAATAGTAACACATTTTTATTTGCCACTTTTCCTAGATCTACGCATTTATACAAACACTGAATTGAATGAATAAAACTTGATGACTTAAATGGTATTAGACAGTATACAGAAAGGAGACGTTTCATTTTGGGCCTGCACATTGTACACCAGCGTGAAATATAGAGAAAATTCTAGTGATTGTCAGAAAAATATTTTAAAAAATCATTTCCGTCTATTTAACTTTCACAAAAGTAATTAAACTTCTATGGATCCGCATTAAATCATATTGAAATAATACTATTTCCAACTTTTTAAGCCCAATTTCCATGTTATTGTGAATTAGTCCAACAAATATTAAAAATAATGTCAATTGTCATTTACCAGTCAGGGTTTTTTTTTGGTCGCCGCCGTAGTTCAATGAAAATTAAAGTTTATTGTACAACTAAACTAGACAAATATGAGCAAAATCATGAATAAAACTATAGTTATTTTATTTATATTTATCTAAAAAACTGGTGTACATGGTGCAGGCCCAGTCTCCATACATTCATGAAACGTCTCCTTTTTTACAAAACTTAGATGAGTATTTGAATGACAATGATGTTTGAAGTAAATTTTCTCCAGCTTCAGTAAAGCATTACAACCATTGTTTAAAAGAATAATGTGTTGAGGAGTTTCTTGCCCCCCTTCTTCTCCTTAACTATACATAGGTACCGAAGTAGTGGAGTCACAATGACTTTCAATAAGTGGAATATGAGCCCCTACATTGAATAAAAACATTTTGACTTTGAATCAAATTTGTTTGAGCAAGTTTGATGCATGAATCAAAATAGTAATAAATTAGGGATGATAACTTATTTAAATAAAATTGTGCTCATTTATTTACAAGCAAAAATACATTTAAATTTACACTAATATTATAAACACACTCCTCAGCTGCAAAGAAGAAAGATTTCTTTGAAATGAAAGTATATTTATTTTCTATAGGTAAACGAAAATTACACTTAGAAAAGTCTATAGTGTAATAACAAGGCACTCTAAACTCGTCTATGAAGATTGGCTAAATGTAAACAGCAGTCCATCTCCACCGACGAGTTGCTGGTTCCAAAAATACCCCGAGAAGAACCAGCAAGAAACTCAAGAGCAGCTCTTTTTAATCTTATGTCTTACTAGTAAATATGGTTTACTTTCTAGTAAATATGGTTTATAATGAATAGGTTCCAAAACTACTAACATGGTTTACAATTTTTCCACTGGAATGGTACTTATAATAATAATAATAAATTTTATTTCAGACAAAATCCATAATTTGCTAGTAAAGATCTTAAAACTAGGTATGTTAGGAGAGTGAAACCACATAACAGCTATAACAAATATAATAATGAAGTCTGCTAGAGAATAGTGGTAGCCTTGTGGTTAAAGAGCCTGTTTCTCCATTTGTGAGGCTCATCCAAATCCAACATATTTTTTATGACTATACTGATAGTATAAAATAATATCAAATTGCAGAAACGGAGTATTTACCTGGTTCAACGAAGTCTTCGGGGTGTAATTCAATGTAGTGTCTATATACAGCATCTTTCTCCGCCAAGTAGTCGTTACGTTTGTTTTGCACGAAAGTCAGTACTCCGGTCCATGCCGCGACCCCAAAAATATGCTTCTGTATGCCTGGAAAACGTTATTTAAGGCATAAAAAGGTTATTTACAGCTTGAGTTTGTTTTTGTTATTATGTAATGCGTTACATACCGCTGAAAACGGGTCGTCGAGAGCCAAAGTTGAGGAATACGCCTGTGCCAATACCGAAGGCAACGCCTAGAATCTGAGGCCAGTATTTGGTTAACACTGTAGGTTGTCTACAGTCGTCTCCTAGCTTTAGAAGCTCTACTGCAGTCATTTGCGACGACATTTTTATTTAGTTTGTCTCACAATATAAAATGCGAAAACACGGCACGGCACTGTACAACACAGATATCTTTTTTTTTTTTTTTTTTTTTTTTTTTTTTTTTTTTTTATTTTTTTTTTGGCGTCGCACGGCTTGTGCATTTGCCACTTTTATAAAACGAGGAAACGTTTTTAGGTAATAAAAGGAATATAGGAACGGAATTTTGAATTGGAAGAGAAGGATTAATAAAGGTAAATATTTTATTAAAACTACTATGTACATCTACTACTTTAAGACTAATTTATATAATAATTAAATGTTATATTACACACTCGGATAAATAAATAAAATATCATTAAAAATTATATATTTATATTGTTACTTAAAATAAATAACGCTAATAATCTATAACAATTAATATCCTTGGAAGCAAGGAGAACAGGAATGGAGGTAGGCAGTGGAAGGTTTAGGGACACCAAAGAATCAAAAAGGCCGGAGCAATCTCTAAGAGGACATGACAGAAAAATATGGTTAATATCGGCAAAATCCGACCCACACTCGCAGCCAGCGTCATCCACACACAGATATCTTTAACTAGCTGTACAACACAGACTACATTTTTTTTTTGTTGTTTCACCCCTTACAGGGTAGGCAAAAGCATTACGCCATGCAGCCTCGTCATTAGTTAATGATATTCTTATGTAAATGGCTCTGCTTCAGAGTCCATGCACAAAAACACAGTGTCTTTAACACTTTCTACAACCCTAACGTGCCCTAACTTGGTTATCAGTAAAATGATAGCACTTTTACTGACGACTTTATTGTGACTTTTTGAGGCAATCCAAAAATGTCCATATCTCGCATTTTATCGAATTTCCCATTCACTGCACACTTTCACGGACACTTGCCAAATAAAAAACTATCACTATTATGAGTCAAAACCCGAAATACACAGCAAAATGAAAATTAAATAAAAAACATGACGTCCCTCTTCGGATTCCCGCCAAAAAGCCCACACAGACCACAATACGAATTACGAATGTCAAGTTGACAGTGAGTGACAGCATGTTTTGCTTGACAGAAAAGCTAGAGGCTAATGAGCCATTTACACGAGGCCATCCATCAGCCAATCCACTAAGCCTATCCAAACTGCATACAAATCCAATGCAGTGGACTGTCTCTATTTATACGAGGTCATTAGTGGATTTACTTACTAGAATGGCCTCGTGTAAATACTCAAATATATTTTCTTATTAATTAGGTATTTAGGCCTTGATTCAAGTGCGGTAATCATTCGAGTATGGAATGGAACATTGCACCGAGATTAATATTTTCATTTGGTTGTGTTTTAGATTTCAGTTCACATGAAATGCTTCTCCATCGTGAAAAGAGAAGATCTTCCACCAAGAGAGTTATTCGTGTCTCGGTATCGTCTAATGGTAGATGTTGGATAGTTATATTCATACACTCTTCTCAGAACTTTGTAAGCGAAGCTTGCGACTTAAATGTTTGTCTGTATATTCCCCCTTTGAAAAGATTTTTTCTTTGCTTTTATGGCGCCGAGGCAATAACCCCAGCCTATCCAGAAGAAGATATGGTCCTTCGTGTGAAATCATGGACGTAGTATCAGTTTGTAGTGGGAAATAAAAAACCTGGACAATCTACTTATGGAAAATTTACACGAGGCCATTCCATGAGCCATTCATCTAAGCCAATCCAAACTGTATACAAAAAGCTTAAGGGACTGTCTCTATTTACACGAGGCCTTAAGTGGATTGGCTTAGTGGAAAGGCTCACTGGAATGGCCTCGTCTAAATGGCCCATTATACATTGACAGCTTGCTGTGCTTGACATTGACATAACACGTGCTGTATTGTATCCTAATATACTCTGGCTTTTTGGCGGGAATCCGAAGAGGGACGTCATGTTTTTTGTATAATTTTCATTTTGCCGTGTATTTCGGGGTTTGACTCATAATAGTGATAGTTTATTATGTGGCAAGTGTCCGTGAAGGTGTGCAGTGAATGGGAAATTCGACGAAATGCGTGGGATGGATATTTTTGGATTGCCCCAAGAAGTCACAATGAAGTCTTCAGTAAAAGTGCTATCATTTCACTGTTGATAAACAAGGGAGCGATGTAGAAAGTGTTAAAGACACTGAATTTTTGTGCATGGTCTCTGAAGCAGAGCCATTTATCTAAGATTAAAACTTTGACCCTGAACTTGAAAACATAAGACTTAGCTTTTTAGCCTTACAACATTCGGATCAGAGAAAATTTACAACAGATTAGGCTGTATGGGCTAGATCCCTTTGCCTTTCCCCGAAAGGGACAAACTAAAATAAAAAATAAAAAAAATATTATACTCTTTCTTGGCTTTTTGGCGGGAATCCGAAGAGGGACGTCATGTTTTTTGTTTAATTTTCATTTTGCTGTGTATTTCGGGTTTTGACTCATAATAGTGATAGTTTATTATGTGGCAAGTGTCCGTGAAAGTGTGCAGTGAATGGGAAATTCGATAAAATGCGAGATATGGACATTTTTGGATTGCCTCAAAAAGTCACAATAAAGTCGTCAGTAAAAGTGCTATCATTTTACTGATAACCAAGTTAGGGCACGTTAGGGTTGTAGAAAGTGTTAAAGACACTGTATTTTTGTGCATGGACTCTAAAGCAGAGCCATTTACATAAGGATATCATTAACTAATGACGAGGCTGCATGGCGTAATGCATTTGCCTACCCTGTAAGGGGTGAAACAACAAAAAAAAAAAATTATACTCTTTCTATTGTATTTTTGAGGTTATGTTGATGATTTTTACTCGAGCGGGTGTGTGATTTTTATGAAATTCATCTGTAATAAATAATAATACCAGTAATATTATAAGAATAGAATTTTCACAAAATATTCAAGATGGTAAGCAATCAATACTTCTACTATCCAGTTAAATTAGATAGTATCACGATTCATGTAATCGTAACAAACAAATATCTATTTTCAGGGAAAACAGCGGAAGACTAGAAAGATTGTAGAGAAAAAGTTCGCTAAAATCAAGAAGGTTATCAGCCTTGCCGACAGCAGGATAAAGGAGAGCGAGCGAGCGAAGCCGAAGAAGACAAAAATTGACCCACACGAAATGAAAATCCGGGAGGTCCCACAGGCGAGTTCAGCTTTATTCTTCCAGTACAACACACAGCTCGGCCCGCCATACCACGTCCTGATTGACACCAACTTCATCAACTTCTCAATTAAAAACAAATTAGACATAATACAGAACATGATGGACTGTCTGTATGCTAAGTGTATCCCGTATATCTCAGACTGCGTTTTGGGCGAGTTAGAGAAACTCGGTCGCAAGTACCGTGTAGCTTTGAGGATTATAAAGGACCCTCGGTTCGAACGAATAGCTTGTCTCCACAAAGGAACGTACGCAGACGACTGTATTGTGCAAAGAGTGACGCAACACAAGTGTTATATAGTAGCGACAAATGATAAAGACTTGAAGAGGCGGATACGGAAGATACCAGGTGTCCCAATTATGTTCGTGGCACAACACAAGTACTCAATAGAGAGGATGCCCGATGCGTATGGTGCACCGAAAGGTGCAATTTAGAAAATAAACAATATTAAGTTTCATATTTCTTGTTTTTATTTTAATTATTCACAGCTAACATATTTTTTCACATAATAATACCTACTATTACTAGTTCTTGACATATTGAAATCTGTAGCAAAAACTGTATAGACAGCTTGAACCAATACTTGTCACAAGAACACCCAAAGCTTATTTTCCAATGAATTGGCGGTGCTACTGCTAGCAAATTTTGTATAGGTGATCACAGTATTTTTATCAGCTGTTTAGTACCTATAGTACAGGCTTGGTCTAGATTGGGACAACATTTTTTTGGGACTAAATTCTGTGTTGTTTGTGACCCACATGTATTATTTATTTTCTTCAAAATATCAGTGGTA
Source organism: Ethmia dodecea (assembly GCA_963855545.1). Classification (NCBI taxonomy): domain Eukaryota; kingdom Metazoa; phylum Arthropoda; class Insecta; order Lepidoptera; family Depressariidae; genus Ethmia; species Ethmia dodecea. Next base: position 388,408 of record OY979443.1, read on the forward strand.
GAGGGCGCAAGTATGTTCAAGATCATAATGTTATTTTAGTGGTTCCCTTACAATCCACCGTAAAATTTTCAATAAACGTTTTCACTTCTTCTGTTCATTCAATCAATGTCTATGGACTTATACCAAGGTGTCATGATCCACCAAGTACAGAATAGAATACTATATGGTGTTGTTCAAAGCACTAGGGGAGCCAACAACGTCTATTATTTCTCCGATGGGCTTTGCGTCGTTCTCGGCTACGCTGCAGATCGAAGGTGGTATAGTCAGGGTCTGAAACAAATTACATTATACAAGTTATATTATGATACTAGCGGATGCCCAGCGGCGTTGCCCGCGCGGATTTCGTTTATTCCCGTTCCCGTGGGAATTTCCAAAAATCCCTTTATACCAATTTCCTATGACATATCAGACACCTTCATACCATTTTTCAAGTTTCTAGGTGTTATTGTTTCGGAGTAGTACGTATTTCTCTTTTTAACCAGTTTTTTTATTTTCCCCTGGGAATGAGATATTTTTCTGGAATAAAAAGTACCCTAGATATTGACCCGGGTACTCAGTGATCTCCCTACCAAATTTCATCAAAATCCGTCCAGTAGTTTTTGAGTGATGCGTGCACAACCAGACAGACAGACCGACAGACAAAAATTCCAAAAACTGGTGTTTCGGTATCTATATCGATTTCATGTACAGACACGGCCCCGTTTGAGTTTTATTATATGTATAGATTACAATGGATCCATATCCAATCCATACCTAAACTAGGGTTTCATATCTAAAGGCTGGGAACAAAGAGGTTGGAAGAATATCATTCTCTTAACTTTTCTTTAAACGTCTTTGGCTGGCACACAAATTACCTATTTTAAAGGGTTGTACTCTTGTATTTTCCGAAATTCGAACGGGAACGGAAAAACCACTGAATTCGCAAGGGCCCGCTGAGGTCTGCTAGTATGAAGCATCATTCTTAAAAAATTCTTAGACAACTTTAAAATAGTGTGACTGACTGGATACTATGTAATTTGGTTATGCAAAATTGGACAGTATTAGGATGGTTTGATTCTGCTAAACTTATTTAGTTTACTCCGGTCATTTTCTTTCTCCTAGAAAAGAAGAGACGAGACATATTTAGTCCTGTCAAATTAAAATTCGTTCTGTCAACTAAGGCATTTCATAACGTGTTTAGTCATAACTAAAATACAGCCTCAGACAGGACTACATTCGGAAGGTTATCTTATATCCCTTTTATTTTTTTGACGTAAGACAAAGACAGGACTAAGCTAAAATAAGTTTAGTTGCTGTAAAGCAGAATCGAACCCACGTTAAAATGACATACCTTCCCAGGATTCAGGGCTTCATACTGATGCCTCAAGGCCTGCAAGTCGAACTCGCAAGCGGTGAGAGCATTCTTGAGGTCCAAAGCCAGCGCTAGGTCTGACCTCAGCTCGTTGAAATGCTTGCAGACAGCTTCCGTGGGCGTTGGGGCTATGTCTGGAAGTTAAAAAATCTAGATATAGATAGATAGAAGATAGAATAGATAAATATGCTCTCGCCTTTATCACTGAGGGTTGCCGAAAACACCCAGTTGTCACCAGTATATTTGATCCCTAAACGTGACAAGGTGGTTGACAGTTTGACGGACACTTTTCCACAAGAGATCATTCTGCTTTTACTCTACCCTCCATAATATTATTATTAATTATAATACACTAGCAGCACTTGGTGCTGATACATGTTTAATCAAATAGTTCCTATGCTGTCATGTTGGCTCCCCTGTCTCTCAACAGCATAATCTAAGAACACACATGCAAAACTTATTTGCATTACTGCCAACATAACGACATAGGAAATATTTGATGAAACGCATTCTACTATTGCACTTGTGTTTGTAAGTGTATATATATCAAGTCTGTTTTTAAATGAGTTCACTGATGGAGCACTGACCACACTTTCTGGTAATTTATTCCAAGACTTGACTACACGATTAGGTAGAAAATGAAACCTAGGGTTGCTTGCACACGAGGTTGGTGATAGTTTGAAAGAATGTCCCCTAAGGTTCATCTTGGATGGATGGTTGGATCAATAGTCGGAAGAAAAAACCGGCCAAGTGCGAGTCGGACTCACGCACCGAGAGGGTTCCGTACAAACCTGTAGGTATATAAGTAAAAGTGAAAGGGACAGTAGACCTTAGTATTTGATATAAATTCCAGCTTGATACCTCCCACGCGTTCCTGAGAAAAACGGTCTTGACAAACAGACGGACGGACAACAAAGTGATCCTATAAGGGTTCAGTTTTTTCCTTTCTTAAAATAACCACTCTCAAAAAACCAACTTCAATCTTCAACTTATATGGTTTTCTCATGGATGCCGTTGTCAGAACTGGACGAAATTAAAATGGGACCAATCTGGAAGCACCAGCTTTCATCATCCAAATCGGTTCACCTAGTCGAAGTTCTGAGGTAACAAACATAAAAAAAAACAGACGAATTGATAAACTCCTCCTTTTTGAAGTCGGTTAAAATGGAAAGCAACTCACCGACGGCGAGCAGCCTGAGCTCGTGCTCGATGGCCTTGGCCTTCCGCTGGCCCACGCCCGGGGGCAGCTTCATCCGCTGCGAGCGAAGCCACACGCCCGTGCGGAGCGCCTCCGGGAACTTTATGCCCGCCCACTCCACCGTCTAGGCACATCGACGACAGGTTATGTCACTTGAAGACTTGTATCCGTGGTCATTAATTCGGTATGTAGTCTTTTCAGATATTTTTAAGGACAAATCTTGTTGGACAGACTAGGATCAAAGGTCATACTGCCTAGTCTTTAGTCTTTCTAGGCCTTTAAACTAAGTTTTACTTCATATTATAATCTTCGTTAAATGTCTGCTTCAGAGTCCATGCACAAAAATAAAGTAGCTCTTTTTTCGTTATCGCAATAAAATGATAGTAATTTTACTGAAGACTTCATTGTAACTTCTTAAGGCAATCCAAAACTGACAATCCTACGAATTTTATCGAATTTCTCATTTACTGGGCATTAGGGGGCATTGCTAGGGCATTGGGAATATTTTAATACAAAACTTTGAAGCCTAAGCGTCATGTACTTGTCATGTAAGTTAGTATGAACGCGAGCTGTCATTCGGTCGAAATTGTACTAGACTTATTCCACTTGGAATAACTTTTGACTTCAAATTTTCCTCGCTTTGTCCCCTCTGTGTCTCATTATATTTTAATATCTTTGTTTACTGTACACTTTCGCGGACACTTGCCACATAATATTTATCACCATTATGTGACTCATAATATACAGTAACCCGAAATATACAGTAAAATGAAAATGGTGGCTCGTAAGACCTGCGCGTTTGTAAGAGTTACACAAGCTAGATCAAAGAGATTAAAATTTAATAGGGCATAGAGGGGGCATTGGGAATACTTTCATACAAAAACTTTGAAACTCAAGCGTCATGTCAGTTAATATACATTTATATGTGAGCTGTCATTCGGTCGAATCACACTAGACTTTTGCCCACTAGTAACTTTTGGCTTCAAATTTTCCACGCTTTGTCCCCTCTATATATTTTAATCTCTTTGGGCTAGATTGGGGCTAGACATACAAAATCTTGTTTTTTTTTTAAACTAATTTTTTTTAATATGCTGTCCCAACAGTCACCCCATCCCGAACTATACTCACCACACTCTCAACAGCCCTGACCGGTCTCTGTTGCGATGCGATCTTTTTCTTGTGCAGCTTCCTGTCGTGGCGCCTCGCCAAGGCCGGCGCGGGCGCAGGCCCCTCGGGGGGGACTGAGACCCCGCTGTCCGCTCGAGAGATCAGCTTCTGAAGGTCCTGGGTCTTCCGTTCCCTTTCCCTCTTCCTGGCTTCGATCTTCTTCAGTTCAGCGAGGAGCATCTGTTCTTCTTCGATCTAGGGAATTGTAAATGTTTTTAAAAAATAAGCAATAGGAATTAACACTAGTCTATATCTATAGATGTATAGATATAGAAGTATAGATTCTATATTAATACTAGCTTTTATATAGGGATATAAGGCGTGAGGTTTTTTTTTAATATTAAGGTTATAAAGAGGAAAGATTCATATGTTTGTTACGAATAAACTCAAAAATATATCATACTACTGGACCGTTTTAAAAAATTCTTTCACCAATGGAAAGCTAGAAGATCAATGAGTAACATAGGCTATATTTTATTCCCGTATTCCAAAGGGAACGGGAACTACGCGGATGAAACCGCGCAGAACCGCTAGTACTTTATATGAGTACTCTGTGCTACTGCTTAAAATAAAAGGAACCGAAAATAAGATACATTATATTTGATGCTCACCTGTTCCTGAGTTCTGTCAAATAACCTGCGAAGTTGTTCCTTTCTCTTTCTCTCGTGTTCAGCATCATATTGGTATGTCCTTTTCTCTCCATTAACCATTGTCACCGTATTCGACCAAGGGTTGGTTTTCACCTAGCAAAATTAACGAACATATTTTATATAATTTAATGATTGTATTACTTACTTAAGTATATTATTATCCTGTGGTACAATTTCGTGAATGATTTTGGTCTAAATCGATAGTCATACAATAAGATTTGAAATAGATGGCAGCTTCTTTCCATCAATTTGGTAAGGTTATGTTGAAACTGCGACCAGACATTGTGCGAGTCTGATATAACTTGGCAGTTGTCCCCGCAACTGCTAAGCTATGCAAAACACAGCTAAGCCGCTTTGGTCAAAAAAAAAAAAGAATAGCGTTCTTTTAGATACCTTGCTTAAAATCCCACAGATGTTGTAATATCGTTCCTTTAAGTCCTCCACACTACGGTCCCTGAATGCTGCCCGGTCCCATCGATCATGTATTACGATGAAACGTAAATCAAACCGCTGGCACAAGTCCATCAGGTGGTCTGTTTCTGCTTGGCTCCAGTCTTCAGACTTCAAGTATTGGTTGTACTCTGACTCACTGTACGAAGGTATTGATACTTGCTGTGTTCATGAAAAATAAAAACTCTTATTTGTCTTCATCCGAACAAAAGAAGCACTTTCAGTTTTCCTGAGTTTTTAAATTTTCAGAGCAACCTTCCGAATTTTTCACTCCGTAAAAACCTTATTTGGACTATTAACTAATATATTTTGAGTTTTGAAAATTTGTTCTCTGGATAACATAACATTTTTGTAATAATCTGTGAATAAAATTCTTAAATTCCACCATTGTCAACTACCCTAAAGTATGCTAGTGATAACATAAATGTGATAATGATCTGTTTCAATAGTTTTATGAATCATATAGAAGTTTGTAATGATAAAAATAATAGGTCTCATAAATATTTTGTAGTTGAATAAAATGTTACAATAATATTACTTACCTTGTTGAACTGTGCAAATGGATACTCTTTTGCTTCATCGGATACTCTCTTCCAGTGATGAAACACAGCATTGTCTTTCCGAGCTGGATTAGTGAATGGAGCCCACACCCACTTTCTGACTTTGCGCATGCCCAGTTTGGCTTTGGTCTGCTTATACGCTTTACCTGGTATAAAAAAATAAATAGGAAAATGCACATTTGTAACCAACTTAACTACTATATCCCAGATCCCTGGGTAACATAGGAAGGTCATATCGAAAAGCTGTTAGGCAGTGCTATGTAAAAAATCGGCATTGCTACTGAACAGAATTTGTGTTAGTTCGACAGCCTCCTGAAGACCATTGCCGAATGGGTTGAGTGTCCAGTCACTTAGAGGCACTTATTCTCAGATTAAAATAAATAAACTAAGTAGCTAAATCCCTTGACCGATCAAGAGGAACTTTGCTGATTTATCCTCTATGGTACTTGACATTGGCGGAATCATTGTTCTTTAACGATGGAAAAGCCATAACCAAAAAGTTAAAGTTGAAGAACCTGAAGGACAAAATCATTTGAAGAATATAAGCAAATGAAAATGAAATTATTTCTGTAGGTACTTGAAAATTACACTTTGAAAGTCAATAGTCTAATAATAAGGCACACTAAACTCGTCCATGAAGATTATCTAAATGTAAACAGCAGCCCATCTCCACCCACGAGTTGCTGGTTCCAAATGCAGTACCCTGAGAAGAACCAGCAAGAAACTCAAGGGCAGCTTTTAGTACTAACATATTTTTAGCCTAACTAACCCCCTCATGGATCTGTTGTCCGTAATAAAATATTTGAATTTGAAAATAGGCTATATTTTATGACCTTATTCCCACGGGAATGGGAACTACGCGGATAAAACCGCAAGTACTGCTAGTCTATACTAATATTATAAAGAGGAAATATTAGTTTTTTGTATGTAAACGACTGGACCGATTTTAAAAATTCTTTCAAAAATGGGAAGCTAGAATATCTCTTAGTAACAGAGGCTATATTTTATTCCCGTATTCCTACGGGAACGAGAATTACGCGGTTGAAAACGCAAGTGCTGCTAGTATACGTATAAATAGACGTCTCACCAGTATCAGTGGGTAGTAGCGGCGGCAAATCATTATTATCGTTGCACAGTAAAGCAAACACTTCTCTGTGCATTCCCTCGGGTCTCTTCACAGCTTTCGCCGTCACATACTTCTTCTTGGCCCTGTCGCCGTGCAGGATGCTGTCCCTGCTGATCTCGGAGGCGGCAGGCTGCTCAATGTCCAGGATATCGAGGATATCAGCCATGATTGCTTAGGTCTTCGATTGTGCCGCGAAAAATCGCTGAATAGTTAACACCTAGCACTGGTCTGTGGTTAACACTATGGTCGGTATACTGTATTGTACGGTAGTGATACACCTTGAAACGTTACTAGACACACTTTTTAACTAAAAACGAAAAATCTAATCGTAGAACGTCCCAAAACGCGAATACAATAAAATTTACAATCATTAGCAAACAGCCAAGCAAAAATAACAGTGTTGCCACAATAGTACTAATAAATAGTACGACTGTATAAAACTGTGGTATGGATAAGCAGAGTAACTTTTTAAGTTTGTGTTTACGTTCATGTACATAAATTAAAGAAAAACCTACATTCTTCACTTTATTTTAAAACTTTTACAATAAAAGGTAACTATAAAGGCAGCAAAGATAATTCATCTAAGAATAGTATTATTAAATTTTGATATCGAACATGGGTTCGTGAATACAGAAATGTCTTTTCATATAAGAAAGGAGAAAATCGTAACAATTAATGAGCAACTTAGCGCAAATATAATAGTGCAGAAAAGTACGAAAATCATACTTTCTACATAGCCTAGCAACACGTTGAAATTGTCAATTTTGATAGATGGTTGACATTTTTTGACAGACTTTTATAGTTTCTGCAACCTCGCTTAATGGCTCTGGGTTCTAGCATTGCATAACATTTTAAGTAAGGCGTTTAAATAACAAAGCGCATTTTTTCATATTCTTTATTAAAATAGCGAAATATTTACAAATTAAATATCTGTAATTCGTTGCAATACTCTTCTCATTGCGACTGGGCTATCTAGAGGTACCTGAAAAAAATATTTGATATAATTAAAATTAAGTACTTATTAAACTTCTGGTCATTTCCTTTGACTATCCAATAAATCTGGACAACAGCATTATTTATTTTAAAATTTATTAGCAGTGTTGCCAACTGCTACCCTTACCTTGTAGCTAGACATCTTGCGAAAAGTAGCCAGATTGCCCGATTTGTTGACACAAAAAAGTAGCCAGAAGTAGCTAACACTTTAAACTAGGTAAAGTAAGCAGATTACGTGTATTTTTTCATAGGTAAATCAATTTTCAGTTTATTAAAACAGCGAGCAATAATTTTAAATTTATAAAATAAGACAAAGCAGAACGCAATTTAAGTTTTAAACGAAGAAATATGTTTATCCCCTTCATTTATCCAGGTATTAGTAATAAAATACATAAGCCAGCCACGTTTAGGTACAATTTAAGGACCGATACCCTACATAAAGTCTCGAAAGTACTCACATCTTGTAAAAGAGTAAAAGTAGCTAGAAAAAGTAGCTAAAAAATCTAGCTACAAGATTTTGTAAATTGTAGCTGCCTGATACCCAAAAATAGCTAGATCTAGCTACAAAGTAGCTAAGTTGGCAACACTGTTTATTAGAAATTGATAGCCATTAAGTAGGTGTTACCGAAGTGCCAGCAGCGTTCATCCAATAGAAAGTCAGTCTTTCAGTCTCCCGGAAGTAGCCCTCCACGAGGCCGTTCACTATGAGAGTCTGTCGAGAACTGTTCACAAATTGGTTCTGCCCCGTCCATTGTAGATTGTTCACCCATTTAAGTTGTCCTGCAAACGAAATATTGTGACAAATAAGTAGGTACAAGTTCTCCAAAGCGTTGCCTTCGTTGGTTTTGCTGATCTCGGATATGAATATATAGGTAGGTGGTACCTAACTAATATCATCTATACCATTATAATAAAACTCTAACGGGGCCGTGTCTGTACATTAAATATTTTTTGAAAATTTTAACGGTAGTGTATATAGTTATCGATATAAGTAGATACCGAAACACCAATTTTTGGAATTTTTGTGTCTGTCTGTCTGGTTGTGCACGCATCACTCAAAAACTACTGGACGGATTTTGATGAAATTTGGTATGGAGATAACTGAGTACCCGGGTCAACTCAACATCTAGGGTACTTTTTATTCCAGGAAAATATCTCATTCAAACGGTAAAATAAAAAAACTGGTTAAAAAGAGAAATACGTACTACTCCGAAACGATAACACCTAGAAACTTGAAAAATGGTATGAAGGAGTTTGATATGTCATAGGAAATTGGCATGAAGGGATTTTTGGAAATTCGCACGGGAACGGGAATAAACTAAATCCAAACGGGAAAACGCCGCTGGGCACCCCCTATCTGAAATATGGTATGTATGTGTCTTAAGTATGTCGTAGGCAACCACTATGAAGGGATTTTCGGGATTTCCCACGGGAACGGGAATAAAATAAATAAAAAAAAAATAAAAAAAAAATATCACGCCTTTCAACCCCGAGGGGGTAGGCAGAGGTATTCCATTACTGGATATACCCACATTTCACGAGATACATTGGACCCCTAAACGTGATAGGTGGTGAGCCCATCGCCGGACCGGGTCTGTTTACACATGGCTCAGAATTAATTCTGAGACCTGCGGGTTTCCTCACGATGTTTTCCTTCACCGTCGAGCTAGTGATAAATATGTACGTAAGTTTTTGAAAAACTCATTGGTACATGCCAGGATTCGAACCCGAGCCTCACTGATTTTCGACCGGCTCTTTAACCGTCCGGGCTATCACTGCTCTTACAAACAAATTAATGTCCCATTTAATATGTACCCATTGTAGAAGAGCTTGAATGCTCCTTCCTCGTGAAAAGAAGAAGACCTTCCACCCCATGAGAGCTGGGGGCAATTCCACTAAATGTCAACGGTTACAGTTGGATGACAATGGTCAGTCGATGGTGTTATTTGCTCTGAAAAGTGTCAAAATAACACCATTGTCTGGCCATTGATTTACCTCCGCTTGCTTTACGCTGGTTTTCTGTGAGGCTTTGGTATCACTCCGGTCGAGCCGGCCGCCCTGGGCCGAAGCATGGCTTTCCCACGTACAAATATCTACAGCTTTGAGTATTAAGTTGGTTTAATACTCAAAGATCTACAGTTCTGTCGAATAATACTTACATACCTAATAACATCTCAACAAATAGCATCCTGCCGGCCACTGCCTGCAAGAGGAAGGTACGCAGGTGGCTACCTACTACAATTTATCTAACTATTTACCTGGAGTATTAGATACAGCATCCAGATTTCCATTGTAGATAGTGACGGAGAGATCGGTGTTCTGCAGAAGATGTTCAACTGTAACACAATAAGCATTAGGTATTTATTGTATTTACCAATAGATTAGCCGAAGGTGGTTAACTACCTACATAATTGATTTAACACGAGTTTTATAACACGATTCAAACTGCTATTTTAGTCCCAAACTAGTTAGAACCGGTGCTACGGGTGCTAAATAAATGATGGTACCTACATTTAAACATCCAGACACGAAATCAAAAATCATTTAGGTATACATTCACACAAATTTTAATGTTGGTGTCGTGGTTTAAAATTGGGCCAACAGACTTATTTCTTTCATCATTACATTTTATCTGTGTTATGCATAACTATACAAAATTAAATATAAAATTGAAGTGTAGGTAGGTATGTCTGTGATTTCAATACCTATACATTACAAAATTTTAGTGAAAGAAAACTGATATTATACCTAGCCACACGGTTTTTAGAGTTTTTGTCTGTCTGTTTGAAAGTTCGTCTCGCATTAAGCACCGAAACGGCTCAACTCAATGAAAATATGAATTTTAATTTTCTTGTATGTTAGTACCTACATTTCTATACCTATCCTTAGGTTCAGAAGATACTTAATTAAATTTTATTTTAATAATGCGAAGCGGGACGCTAAATAGTAAATTATTTTAAAGTACCTGGGAGACCAAGCTTCGCTGGTTCTAAACCTACGCCATCTGCCGGTGAGTGGCCGTATTACCGAATTATTTAGAAAATATTATTTTTATCTAATATTATGATAGATATTATAGATTATAGCCCACACTTCCTCATGTGTGAGGAAAGACCCTTAGCTCAGCAGTGGGCTGTTACGGGTTGATGATGATGATGATGATTTTTATCTAAAACTGCGTTTTTACAAGAAATATGAGGACGCAGTTCAACTAAAAATGCAAACTTGTATCTGTACCTAAACAAAATTTCATCAAAATCGTTAGAGCCGTTTGCGAGATAAGTATACCCAAAATATACCTACACTAGCGGTTCTGCGCGGTTTCACGCGCGTAGTTCCAGTTCCCGTATTAATACGGGAATAAAATATAGCCTATGTTACTCATTGATATTCTAGCTTTCCATTGGTGAAAGAATTTTTTAAATCGGTCCAGTAGTTCTCGAGTTTATTCGTAACAAACATTCAAAAATACTAATCTTTCCTCTTTATAATATTAATATAGATAAAAAAAAAAACTTACTCCTTTTATCCCCGAGGGGGTAGGCGGGGCGCGGGCGCAGGTAGCCAGGCAGAGGTATTCCATTACTGGATATACCCACATTTCACGAGATATACCTATTGGACCCCTAAACGTGATAGGTGGTGACTGGTGAGCCCATCGCCGGACCGGGTCTATTTACACATGTCTCAGAATTATTTCTGAATTAGTAGGTATAGATAGATAAATACTAAGTATTAAGGGAATAATATATTTCTTTTCCACCTTTATCCACAACCGGGGTCATGAAAGTGGCTCTCAAGGCCTGCAGAGCCGCCTCCCTCTGCTGATCATATTTGGGGTTTGAAATCCCGAGCGCAGAAGCTACTGACATTTCCATGAAGTCACTGAAGTCTCCTCTACGGAAGGAGTCTTCAAGATACTTCTTCTGGCCAAAGTAGTCCGCTCCTAAGGTTAAAAATAAATAGGTAAAGCTAGTTTTAAATTTGCAGTCGTTCATGTAATTAATTACTTATCAGGCTTTTATTCATAATTACTATTGTAAATTATAATTATTAGTAAGGCATGACGAGAAGAGCTGCCCTTTAGTTTCTTGCTGGTTCTTCTCGGGGTACTGCATATAGAACCAGCAATTAGTCGGTGCAAATAGGCTGCTGTTTACATTTAGCCAACCTGGACGTGTTTACAGTCCGTTAAGTATAATCTCACGCCTTTTTTATCCCCGAGGGGGTAGGCAGAGATATTCCATTACTGGAAATACCCACATTTCACGAGATATATTTGGACCCCTAAACGTGATAGGTGGTGAGCCTATCGCCGGACCGGGTCTATTTACACATGTCTCAGAATTAATTCTGAGACCTGCGGGTTTCCTCACGATGTTTTCCTTCACCGTCGAGCTAGTGATAAATATGTACGTAAGTTTTTGAAAAACTCATTGGTACATGCCAGGATTCGAACCCGAGCCTCACTGATTTTAGGCAGGCTCTTTAACCGTCCGGGCTATCACCGCTCTACAGTCCGTTGTTATTAGACTATCGACGTTTCTATGTGTAATTTTTATACCTACAGAAATAAATGAGATTTGAATTATGGAAAATCTACCTTGCGTCGGCACTCGAGTGAGTTTCTCAATAAGATGCCCTAAGTTCACAGCGACAGCACCCGCTTCCTCGTTGATAACGTCTCCCAGAGTCAAGAATTTGTCGAATGCCTCTTCCAAATTGCCGCCGTTGACGAGAGCATTGGTTTCGGATGAGAACTGCTCGACGGCAACGCGGCCAGTCTCGTCCACGTAGCCCAGCTCCTCGAGGTAGAACCCCAGCTGGGTTAGAGCGAGGGCAGGAGACACGACACCGTTGCCAAGTACCACGCCTTTTAAGTTATGGGAAAAGTTTTCCACCTGAACATGAAAGTTTTGGCTATATTTCATTGGTGCGCAAATATCTACTTTTGCTTTATCTGTGTCAGTTATCCCCGAGGGGGTCAGCAGAGGTAGATTTGATCACTTACTTCGTTGTTAGCAAGTCTCTCTGCCAGATATAAAGCTAGTTGTGCGCCGTGGCCCTCCCCGAATATGTATAAAGGCGCGTTTTGATACTCTTCGTGTAAAGAGTAAAACGCTTCCAAAGTGAACAAAATGTGATCCGCTGAAACAAACAAAATCAATTATCAATACACTCTAAAATCGGGACTTATGTAACAATGAAACGAATTAGAAATCCGCACAAATGCTCACCCCTTATCCCATAGATAGGGTTGGCACAGTGTATTCTTGAACCACTAAACGTTATCACGTTAGGAGGTCCAAACATTACACTGGTGAAATGACCGTATTTCCTGAAATGGAATAGCTCTGTCTACCCCCTCGGGGATAAAAGGCGTGAGAATTTTTTTTTACTTACTATTCTCATCGAGAGTCGCCGGGAGATTGCTATCACTGGAAGCTGTACTGAACCCGGTTCCAAGAGGCGCATCCACCAGCAGAAGACTGTACTCGTCTATCTTAACATAGAAGCGTAAGAAAAAATTAAGGACAATTTTTTTCTGCTCAAAGAACTAGCAATCTGAAGTGGCAGTGGGCCGGCTATGTCTCGCAAAGAACCGACAACCGCTAGGGTAATCTTTGAGTGGACACCGTAGGACGCCCTCCGGCCAGATGGGATGACAATCTTCGAAAGACTACAGGAAGAGGCTGGATGCGGCAAGCTGACGACAGGGGATGCTTATGTCCAGCAGTGGAGTAATATAGACTGATGCTGAGGATGATATGCTTAATATACAAGCATACAATGTAGGATTAGAACAAATGACACACAACTCACATCACAACCATTCTTCATCTATATTCTTTTCGCTTCAAAGCTTCAGAATCTTAGTTGGTCGAACTCTTAGTCGACTCTTACGACACATGATTACTGTCGGTTTATAAGTCCTATTTAATCATCATCTCAACCACAGGAAGTCCGATGCTAAACATAGGTCCTCCTTTTCTTTTCCAGATCTTCCAGTCATCACTGATCAAGTTCTGGACTAAGTACTTCAACTTGCTTATCCACTGATATGTCGATGACTTTGTTTATCTATTGACCTTATGTCTAATTCGATCTCATTCGAGTACCAAGCTTATTAGACTCCATCGCTCGTTGTGTGACCTTGAGCCTTCTTTTAATATCAATTGTAACAAGGTTGAATACTGAAAGAAATAAAGAAGAATACCTTAATCTTACCCAGGAATCGTTCCTCTTATTCAAGTTGAGGTCTAAAGGGCCGAACATCCCGAAGTTGGCGAGCAAGCTCGGTGGTAGCCCTGTTAGCCCGTCGAGCCAGAGCAAGAGCGGGCCAGCCACCGAGCCGCTCGCGACGCTCGGGAAAAACCACCAAAACATGTCTCCGACTCCCCGGATCCTTGTCAACGCTGCTGTGTACTCCACTCCTGGGAAGCCATCGCTGTCGAGCTCTGGAAGGAAACCCTCGAAGTTTAATCAAAAGTCAAAAATCATTTATTGTCTGTAGGTACTAAAGGTACACTTAAAAACGTCAGTAGTCTAATAACAAGGCACTCTAAACCCGTCCATGAAGTTTGGCTAAATGTAAACAGCAGCCCATCTCCACCGACGAGTTGCTGGTTCCAAATGCAGTACTCCGAGAAGAACCAGCAAAAAACTCAAGGGTAGCTCTTTTTAATCTCATGTTGAAAGAGTCACAGAGAAGGATGAACCAGAGGGCTCCAAAACTTTTACTCTTGTTAGTAAGCTTACTGTGATATTTTACGTCTTTATGTCTTGCTTCATTTCATAGACTTTATTTTTTACTATCTACCTATTAAAGGTTACAGATAAAAATGTTTTCTAATGTGTACAGTGCCCAGAAATCTGACCGCATTCCCTCTCTGCTAGCTAGGCTAATCATTTGATACAAGTAACTGCCACCAGCCCTCTGTTCACCTGAAGCTAAGGGTCTGTAGCTCTCAGCAAACAAGTCTCAAATTAAACTTGATATTATACTAGCGGGTGCCCAGCGGCGTTGCTTATTAACCCCTTCTTAATGTTCACTTACCTACGTCATTTAAAGAAACTTTGTGAAAAATTTGATGCGGCTACACCCAGCGGCTTCGACTATACGTTGATTGATCAGTCACTTCAGACTCAGTTTCTTCTTTTATATAGATAGATGAAGATTGTGTACTACTTACCAATGACAGAGTATTCATATCGTCCGGCTACCAACCACCAGATCAGAACACCGAGACCAGCGGCTAAAGCCAACACTCCGACCACAGTCACAACAATAAAAATAGTCTTTTTAGACATTTTGCTGTAATATTTCGTTCACAACACTCTACAATACAAACTCGTGCTAAATGGTGCAGGCAGGTAACATAATTTTAGAATACAATAAAACAATTTTATTATCGACAAATTATCATAATCGCCTCTGATAAAGAAAATGTTACAATCAAGACTTTCGCAATTTTTTATTCCTTTTACAAATCTTAAAAGTAATGTTATTATCAGTTGTATTAACGAATATTTTTGTGATAATTATAGAGATTTTTGGATAACGATTATACATCTATTGCTGAAGAATTATCGTCGGCTTTCAAGTAAATATTCAACCCTAAATTTTATCACTGTAGACTGTATTTCAAAATTGCCCATCAGACAGCCACAAAAAGTTTCCACAAAAGATTTTCAAGAATAATTTTAAACGACTCTAATAAGTAAATTTTGTTTTATTTATATAATTTTATTATAATTTTAAGAAAATTGCATGGTCTTTTGAGAGTTCCATCTATCTACCAAATGACTAAATAAATAATATGAATAAGGGAATGAACCGAAAATAATGACATTTTAGAGGTAGACAGACGTTTAGAGATGAAACGGATAGTAGTTTGGCCGGATACCGGATACCGGATATTCGGCAAGCTACTAGGCCGGAGCGCCGGATATCCGGCAGCCGGATATTCGGTCCTTTATTGAGTTAACCCGATCAGTTTGTTTCTCAGTTCGTTTGTTGTTTATTTTATTGGTTATCACTTGTCGTGATTTTATGTTTGAATTCTGATAGATTAACAAGAAATGTCATCATCAAAAACACGATCGCCAATATGGAAATATTTTGATTTAAACAGTGACGATAACAAGTACGCGGTATGTTTATTGTGTCAGGTTAAAATTTCACTTGTTAATTTTGAGTATTAAACTAATAATAAATAATAAAACAAACATTTTTGATGTGTGATTATAAAAATTAACGGTGTCCATAGTCCTATTGGAGTATGATTTGCCTTGTGTAAAATAATGAGGTTTTTAAAAATTTTACTATCCGGTATCCGGCCGGATAGGCCGGATACCGGATAGTTACCGGATAGCCGTTTCATCTCTAATGTATACTCTTATACCTTATACCATAAGATTTTGCATTAAATAAAGTGCGACAATACAAGGTATTTATTATATTTTGCAAGGCATGAGAATAATCGTTAATTAGGTAGTTTATATCAGTGGCGGACTAGAAAGAGGGGTAGACCAAAGAAAAGATGGATGGATTGTGTGAAGGATGATATGTGCAAGATGGAAGTGAATGTAGATATGACGCATGATAGATCTAAATGGAAGGAAAATAACATACTGCGCCGACCCCAAATAATGGGATAAGGGCAAGTACATGATGATATCAGTGGCGGACTTTGAGTATTAAGCCAACCGGAGACGCCACTGACAGGCGTTTCCCTCTGCAAAAAAAAAGTGTCGGTCAACACGCATACCTGTTATATACAACTAGTTTTTTTGAGTTTACGGAGTGCTTAGATTGGTGAATGTATTTGTGTGCATCTAGTTCAAGCTAGTGTTTAATTGTTTTGTCAAAAAATGCGTTTGTTTTAACTTTATTTGTGTTTGTTTCCTCGTCCCCCGCGCAGAAATCGGCAGACTTTTTTGCAAAGAAACTAGTGCGCGTGACGTCTCCTGTTGGTTTAATACTCAAAGGTGGCGGACTAAGCCTGTTGGAGAGTCGGAGGCCCGGGGCGGAAAACTGAATGAGGCCCCCCGGTCTTAGAACTTTTGGATTCAGAGGACCCCCAAGCCCAGAACGGGTCTACAAATTTAGCGTAGCTTTAATCATATTTGTATCTATGAAGCCTCCAACCAACACCGAACTGCCTCTTATCCATGTTTAGGATTTGATCAAGAAAACTTTTCGCTAAATTTGGAAGCCCCTCAGGCATGGGGCGGGCATCTAGTCTAGTAGCTTTAATTGTATTTGAATCTATGATGCTTAGGTATTGGTAGTGGTACACCTCGTCAGTTCACCTAGGTGTACCACGAACATTTTTTTTTGTTGGTGGTCCACCTTTCCTTCATAAAAAAATAATCGTAAAAACGTATGGTTCGTGGTTCACCTGTGAAAAATAAGATTAGTCCAGGCAATGAAGCGGATTTTTGTATGAAGACCCCAATATTAATTCCTCAGTCGATGAAACTTTGCAGGATTGTAGTATAGTATGAGACAATACTTGCATAAAAAAATAAAAAATAAAAACCTAACCGAAGTTAGTTATTTTTACTGAAATACTTATTTATTTGATATCTTCGTTGGGAAAAATGCTCAGTCCACTTTTTTTAACTGGAATGTCATTTAAGTCGCTGTGGACTTACAATAGGAAAATCCAAAATAAAACCGTCTCGCTACATTATTTTCAGAAATTATCAAATTATCAACCAAAAAAAAAATTTTTTTTTGTTTAAAAACCTAACTTCGGTTAGGTTTTTTTTTGGATTTTTTTATGCAAGTATTGTCTCATACTATACTACAATCCTGCAAAGTTTCATCAACTGAGGAATTAATGTTGGGGTCCACTACCTTTATTGCCTAGACTAGATAACAACATAACGAATCTATTTTCTAGGAGATAGTGTCCGGCCACTAGTGCAAATAGGGAAAATATAAAAACTGGTTACAAAGAGAAATACGTAGATTACATCTAGAAACTTGAAGTATAGTGTGTAGGTGTCTTTCATATCGTATCTAGGCAACCGCTATGATGGCATGTTTAGAAATTCCCACGGGAACGGGAATAAACTGAATGCGCGCGGGTAACGTCGCTTTGGCACCCACTATTTGAAATATGATATGTAGCTGTCCTCTATGTCGTAGGCAATCGCTATGAAAGGATTTTTGGAAATTCCCACGGGAACGGGATCCGCACGAGGAAAGCCGCTGGGCACCTACTAGTTCATAGATAAAAAGAGAACATTATAATATGCAATTAATTAAAGAAAGAGGTCACATATAGTAAAGTGAACCATGAACAATTTTTTTTGTTGGTGGGCCACCTTTGTCCACCTAGGTGATCCACGAACACAATTTATTGTTCGTGGTACACCTAGGTGAACTGACTAGGTGTACCACGACCAATACCTCCTTGCAACCAACACCCAACTACCTTTTATCCTTGTTTAGGATTTGATTAAGAGAACTTTTCACTAAATTTGGAGGCCCCCCAGTACCAGAGGCCAGGGGCGGACCGCCCCTTCCGCCCCTACCTTAGTCCGCTTGTGGTTTAATAATTAAATCAGAATCAAAATATTTTTTGGAAATTTTTGCTGTAGAATATCACTGACTCAGACATAATCGCAGCGAGATTTAGATACCAAGTACTGGATATTAAAAACAAAAAATATCTAGAATTAATATTATAATTTATTAAAAAAAGACTACTGCCATCCGAAAGAGGTCATGTCGCGTAGAAAAGCGTTGGCGCCGTACGGATTGTCCCTTGGTACCTGCAACAAAATATAAAACAATTAGCAGATTTGAGCGGTTTCACCCACGTAGTTCCCGTTCCCGTAGGAATACGGCAATAAAATATAGCCTATGTTACTCAGGGATCTTCTAGCTTTCCAATGGTGAAAAAATTTTTAAAATCGGTCCAGTAGTTTTTGAGTTTATTCGTAACAAACATACGAAAATCCAAAAATACAAATCTTTCCTCTTTAAAATATTAGTACCTATAGATAATATAGGCCAGTGGCGGATTTGCCCTAAGGCCCAGTAAGTATAAGTACAGTATAGTAAACCATCATGCTTATAAATAATTAGCACAGAAAAACATTTTTTTCCCTCACAAGCTCTGTTTGCCATTCGAAATCTGAGTTTAAAAGTGCATTTTGTCCGCTAGGGTGGAAAGAGGTTTTAAAATTGGAATCTTTCTACCAGCTCACTGAAAATGAATTACGTATATACTTTTTACATGTCAATGCGCCAATTTCGTAAATAATACTTTTAAGAATAATTGTAAATACTAAATAAATATAATAATATAAATATATAATAATAATAATAATATAATATATAATATATTATAATCTCACGCCTTTTTTATCCCCGAGGGGGTAGGCAGAGGTATTCCATTACTGGATATACCCACATTTTACGAGATATATTGGACCCCTAAACGTGATAGGTGGTGAGCCCATCGCCGGACCGGGTCTGTTTACACATGTCTCAGAATAATTATTAATTAAATACTAAATACTTTCAGCGATTTTTCTTGCACGTGAAAAGAAAAAAAGCCGATACTTCCTCATGTGTGAGGAAAGACCTAGCTTAGCAGTGGGCAACAGGTTGATGATAATGATGATGACTCACACTGTGTCCTGCCACGTTGACCCAGAAGAACCTGAAGTTGCCGTGAGCCTTGTAGTAGCCCTCAAGCCTGTCGTTCTCCCAGACTGGAAGGCGAGGTGAATTCTTGTACTCCTGAGAGCCGTTCCACTTCAGACGATCCACCCATAGGTGTTGTCCTATAGAAAACAAATTGGGTCTGTAGAGTCGGTTTAAAGTAGACTTCCGTTTGTTAGAGTACGGTGTAAATATTCTTAGAGTACAGTGTCAATTTACTTTATTTTTACAGATTTTACATTTACTTTGCATTATATTAATTCATATTTTTTTTTAATATGGCAACATTAAAACAATCACGCGATCGTACTCGATCCCCACTCCGACCGATGTTTGCGATGCGCGGAAATTACGGTCGGAGCGGGCAGTTCTTGTGCGGACGTCGAGCAGTGCAGTGGAAATTGGATTGAGTACCTGGTGCTGAAGCTACCGAAACGAAATCAGGTTGTGACTATTTATTAAATTCGGTTTAGTAGTAAAGGAGTTCTGGTTACCTTGTTATTTTGCTTATACACTCATTTTGAACTATATTATACGAGTTTCCTTACAAGTGGGTCGTGGTCGATCGCATGCGACTGCATCAATAGTCGCATGCAACAATAGTCAACGTATGAAAATGTATGGCGCCATTTCCGAAGTCTGCGACAGATGCGTGCGACCGACGCACGGCTGATGGACCCACGGAAGTCTACGTTTACCGACGATAGTTTTACGTGGAAACGCCATAAGAAAACTTTTACGAAAAATTGCATACTGGAATGGAAGAGAGACAGATGCGTCCCAGCCGAACGCTTAGACCGATCGTGCCTCTATCGCTTGTTCCGCGCTTTCGCTTGCATACTCGGCTCAGGCTGAACGTGACACTTTTTCGTGCGTACAGCCGGCGTTTATCGATTTATAAGATGTTATCACGTTAATAATAATATGCTCATCCTCAAGGGAATAGAGAATAGGAAATACCCACGTTTCACCAGTATACTTTTGGACTCTCAAGAGTGGCGGGTGGTGAGCCAATCACCGAACCGGGGTTTTGTTACTCATGCCTCAGAACCGACTGACGGGTTTGTTATCTCAGTTGGTAGTAAGCTTCTGAGTCGTTCATTATTTATTTAAGTATATTTATCAGTTAGTACCCATAGTACAGGCCCCTGCCTAGTTTGGGATTAAACAACCGTGTGCAAAAAAAAACCGTTCCACGCTATTTCAGCCGCTTAAGTTCCATTCCCGTGGGAAAATTATAGCCCGTGTTACTTCTAGAAGAGTAAGCTTTCCATTGGTGAAAGAATTTTTTAAATTAGTCCAGTAGTTTTGGCGCCTAACCGATCAATTCCTAGTCACGTTTCTGGGCGAATAATCACACAACGAATACATAAGTAGATATGAAAGGTAGGTGACTTACCAGGAGTGCTGCAGATCAGGTCGAGGTTTCCGTTATATTTCATCACGATAATGTCCGTTTCGTTCAATAGCTTCTCAACTGAAACAATATTTTAATTTAAAAAAAACTGAGGCATACCTTGGACTCTTTGGAGACAGGTGGTGAGCCCATCGCCGGACCGGTTCTGTTACACATGTCTCAGAATTAATTCTCGGACCTTCGAGTTTCCTCACGATGTTTTCCTTCACTAGCTGAGCTAGTGATAAATGAAAGGGCAGGGTGCCTTGGATACATACTATAGGTACCTACATACACATACGAGTAGGTATTCATCATCATCAACCCGGAAAAGCCCACTACTGAGCTAAGGGTCTTTCCTTACACTTGAGGATTGGGAGATGGTTTTAAGCTAGTGGACACATAACAGTCAGAATTATTCAAGCCACCCAAGGGTATCTGACATCGTTGTGCGTAATCACAACGAAAACCGGGACCAACAATTTAACGTGGCTTCCGAAACGCGAGTAGGTATTACATACGAGAAATCGGTCTTAACAAAATGCTTAACTAAAATGCGGTCGGAGATAACTAAACAAAAGAGTAAAAAGTTAAACATTTTCTTCACAATATAATGTCATAGTCCTAAAGTATCCTACTAATATTATAAACGCGAAAGTTTGTATGGATGTCTGGATGTCTGGATGTCTGGATGTCTGGATGTTTGTTCCTCTTTCACGCAAAAACTACCGAACGGATTTTGATGAAACTTTACAGTTATATAGCTTATACATCAGAATAACACATAGGCTATATTTTATTCCCGTATTCCCACGGGAACGGGAACTACGCGGGTGAAACCGCGGGGCGCTGCTAGTACTTATATAATTATGTAATAAGTTTACAGAGTGTCCAAAGAATTATATAGACCAGTGTTTCATGTAAATTTCTGTTTTAAATTTGTAAAGACAACAATTCATATTCCCCTACATTTGTTGAAAGTGTAAGATTAAATCTATGTATTATATACAATACTAGCGATCCGCCCCGGCTTCGCACGGGTGCAATGCTTATGAGATTTTTCCGCTTTTCTGTTGAAATTTTTCCTGAATTTTCTTTGCTATAAACCTCACGGAGCCCGAGACCTTTCCAACGAATGCAAAACCGTGGAAATCGGTTCGTGCGTTCTGGAGTTATAGCGTCAGGAAGGTAGCTAGTAATGTAACTCAGTTATGTACGAAGAACAAGGATTTCTTGGTACATAACCCGGTTTTGTACAAAGAATATTTTTTCTTTATACATAGCTAGTAATGTAACTCAGTTATGTACGAAGAACAAGCGGGAAAACCCGACTTATTTTTATATAAGGTAAACGCAGCTATTACCGACCCCCTTAAGCAAGTTTTGAAATTGATTATTAGAATTAAGGGTAGTGGTTGCAAACACACCAGTTTTTTTTATTTTATATTTAAATATAGATTGTATATTTTATATTTATATTTTCATTTGTTTATAAATATCATGTTTTCATTAAAAAAATAATCAAAGGATTGTTGAAGTCAATTGCTTCTATTACCGACCCACCCGAAACGCTTTGAAGCTATTACCGATTTTTATGAATCTAACACCGACCCTACGTAAATAAAGCATACTTTTTTTCACAAAATACCTACCTTCATGTTCGATTCTCAAAATAATTATTAATTTGAGCGAAATATCCCTTCCAAAATATCCCGTTTTCGAAATGTCCCGTTTACTTTTATTTGCTTCTCATTTTTGTACTTGATTCATTACAATAATTATAGTTACCTACTAAAATAATCTCAAAATGGAGATAAACTTGACTTTAAACTTTTTGGCGGGAATCCGAAGAGGGATGTCATGTTTTTTTTAATTTTCATTTTGTGTGTATTTCGGGTTTTGACTCATCATAATAGTGATAGTTTATTATGTGGCAATAAGTGTCCGTGAAAGTGTGCAGTGAATGAGAAATTCGATAAAATGCGAGATATGGACATTTTTGGATTGCCTCAAGAAGTCACAATGAAGTCTTCAGTAAAAGTGCTATCATTTTACTGTTGATAACCAAGTTAGGGATGTAGAAAGTGTTGAAAACACTGTATTTTTGTGCATAGACTCTGAAGCAGAGCCATTTACTCAAGGATATCATTAACTAATGACAAGGCTGCATGGCGTAATGCCTTTGCCTACACTGTAAGGGGTGAAAAAAAAATAGAACCAACATGAAATTCATTGTTAAGCCGTTAAGTTAAGTGATAGTTTATTATGTGGCAAGCAAAGAGATTTAAATATAATAGGGCATAGAGGGGGCATTGGGAATATTTTCATACAAAACTTTTAAGCCTAAGCGTTATGTCCTTGTCATGTCAGTTATTATGAACGCGAGCTGTCATTCGGTTGAAATTGTACTAGACTTATTCCACTTGGAATAACTTTTGACTTCAAATTTTCCTCGCTTTGTCCCCTCTATGCCCTATTATATTTAAATCTCTTTGGTGGCAAGTGTCCGTGAAGGTGTGCAGTGAATGGGAAATTCGATAAAATGCGCGGGATGGATATTTTTGGATTGCCCCAAGAAGTCACAATGAAGTCTTCAGTAAAAGTGCTATCATTTTACTGTTGATAAACAAGGGAGGGATGTAGGAAGTGTTAAAGACACAGAATTTTTGTGCATGGTCTCTGAAGCAGAGCCATTTATCTAAGATTAAAACTTTTACCCTGAACTTGAAAACATAAGACTTGGCTTTTAGCCTTACCACATTCGGATCAGAGAAAATTTACAACAGACTAGGCTGTATGGGCTAGATCCCTTGGCCTTTCCCCGAAAGGGACAGACTAAAAAAAAATAATCTTTGTATGCAGATTTCTTTTCTTCTTCTAGTGCCCATGCTTTCCAACTAATCGCAGTGAACCTCGGAAATACTCGGAATGCTTGTGGATTCTTTAAAAGATTGTTTTTACATTTGGACCTCAATAAAAATAAAGGTATTGATTTCTCGGTGGACACAAATGAAATTTTAGTAATATAAGAAAATAGACTTTAATAGAAATGGTAAATAGAATAACATTCATAAAATCAAAGTGAGAAAATAGGTCACGTTTTGTTATCTTGCGCCCCCGGAAACCTGCTGCTTGGCCAGTTAGTGCAAACCATAGTTACCATAGCCTTTCTTTCTAATTGATTAACCTGCTTAATAGTAATTACTTCTTAAAATAATGTCAATGCTGTTACTTCATAATGCAGTTCCCTGTAGTGCCGTTGAAGGGAACTAGTCTTAGTGTCAATTGTCTTGGACATAGGGGATAACTGAATCACCTGAAACATAAATATTCACTATCAAAATTCAGAGATAATTTTGTAAATGTGTAGATGTCATTAAAATAAAAACACACTGTTTTATTTCAGCACAGAGTTTTTCAAGTTGGGATAGTGGCTGGTGCTTCTAGACACATGAATCATGATTTGCTCCACCGTGGCTAGCACATACTTACTTTATACTATTTAAGTCAGAGTCACAAAACTGATAATAAAAGTAAAAACTATTATAAATATATAATTTACATGTTTTGAATAAAAATAATTAGACAATTTTATTTCAAAATAACTTAAACTCTTTGTTTTATTTCCCAAAAAGCCTATAAATTTTTTTAGAACTTCCCAAGTTTAGCGCAACCGAAGGTGAGGGTTGACTGTCGGAACAAGTTGCAATGACGGTTCCGCACGTGTAGGTATGTACTTAATAACAATTTTTAATACAGTTGCGAAAAAATTAAGCAATTTAATAAAATAATAAAAATACAATAACCTCATCTAACATTTTTGGAAAATCGCGCCAACCGTAAAAGATTAAAAGCAGAGGTTTTTTTTGTTTTCTTCACCCATTCTGGGTAGGCAAAGGGAACTATAAATACAGCCAAGTTTTCAGTAGATTTTTTTTATGGATATGAAATGAAAACGAAAATTAATGACATTAAATGAAATTAAACCTAACCTAACGCATTGAATCAAATCATTATATTGAAACAAATTAGTAGCTTTACTTTTAGACATTACATACCGTTAGTCCAAAAATAGGTACAATTTATCGGTATAGAATCGGTGATAGCTTTTCTTTGTTGCAATTACCGATTCATATGGATCGGTTATTAGTGTTGAATAAAAAAATTAACAAATCTTTTTCCGAGCCACAAAAAATAATCGATATTAATTGTAATATATTTCCCCATCCGTTTTAATACGATAATTTATTGATTTAGTCCTAAACTATAAAAAAAAACCACAATTTTCATATAAATACGAAAAAACTGTAAGTAGTTTCTTTCATATCCCACGTCTAAATGTTTAATAATGCGTGGCAGTTTATCGCGGAAAAACAAGTTTATAATATAACATGGTGTATGTCGCTAATAGATGCTTATAATTTTAGAATACTTAACATTGAAATGGTGTTACAAAAACTTGTTTAATTATTGTAAGCATTAACGAAAAAGAAAAAAAAAATAAAGAATAACCTCTCAGCCATTGCCGATCCATGGGTCGGTAATGACTGCACTACTAAAGTGCACTGCAGCTATTGCCGTTCTATTTTAATTTTAAAAATACTTTCTAAAATCCCTTAAAACATAATAATTTAGTTGCAAAATGTGGAATATATAAATAAAGGAATATGTTGAGTTATTCAGAATAAACTTAACGTAAATATTTATATATAAAATATCTTAAGCAAAAAATTTGTGTACTTACCTGAGGAAGTAAGGGTTAGTATGACACGATCGGCGCACTCGCTACGTTCACAGAAACTAACGTATTTGGTCACATTCCCGTGTACCTACGTACACTAACACCAGTAAATTAATTAGGAAACATACAAACATGTGTGTATATTATACTCTCTTGTGACTCAAATTGTTCCAAACCTATAAAAATAAGAATAAGCTGAATGGGTCGGCAATACCTGCAGATTTTTGATGGGTCGTTGATAGCTGCGTTTACCTTAGTAAAGATGTAACAGAATAAGCGCAATTCCTGAAATTAGTTTGTTCAGCATCGACTACTTAATCGATTTCAGCTATTTTTAATATGTGTTATATTTTTCCGAAAAAATAATTATCGTTTTGAATTTAGTGCTGTCTATGGAAATCGTGCTATTCTTGATCGATATTTAAGAAAATTGGTTAGACACAACTAAACTTCGATTGCATCATATTTTTTTATATAAATTATACTATTGGGGTGTATGAGGAATTGCGCTTTTTCTGTTACGCGTTGTATATAAAATTATAAGCTGACTGACTGATTGGTGATATATCAACGCACAGCCTAAACCGCTGGGTCTAGAGAATTGAACTTTTGCACATAGATAGCTTATACAGTGTAAACGTTAGTATACTAAATCTATGGTAAGCACCCACTAAGAAAGGATTTTGCAAAATTAAACCCATAAGGGTGTGAAATAAACGTGCGCAAGTGAAGCCGCGGGTGAAAGCTAGTTTACACACATAATAAAACAAAAAAAAAACTCACGCCTTTCATCCCCGAGGGGGTAGGCAGAGGAATTCCATTACTGGATATACCCACATT
The DNA here is from genome assembly GCA_963855545.1 of Ethmia dodecea. Taxonomy (NCBI): domain Eukaryota; kingdom Metazoa; phylum Arthropoda; class Insecta; order Lepidoptera; family Depressariidae; genus Ethmia; species Ethmia dodecea. The sequence goes on from OY979443.1 coordinate 414,566, forward strand.
TCACGAGATACATTGGACCCCTAAACGTGATAGGTGGTGAGCCCATCGCCGGACCGGGTCTATTATTACCAGAGATCGGAATTAGGTAGTGTGATTAGGTACCATAGTAGGTAAAGTTGCTACGAGGATGTAATATAGAGTTGTTAAAACCACCACTTTATTTGGGACTTCTGAAAATTTCCCGTATAATTTCCGATATTTTTCTACAGTATCACATTAACTTACTAAATATAAACTTCTTTTGTTCGTGTGGCCGGTTATGAAAATAATCAACAAAATCTGCATATTTGTAATAGTACGGCTCCTTAGCTAGAAAAAAATTGAGTTTCGGTCCCATCCGACACAAAGCACACATATGAAATTTGGCATTTCATATGTGTGCTTCGATTTAAAAGTAGGAACATGGTGGTTTTAACAACTCCATATTATATCCTCTACCTACTTTGGTACCTAATCACACTACCTAATGCCGATCTCTGATTATTACACATGTCTCAAAATTAATTCTGAGACCTGCGGGTTTCCTCACGATGTTTTCCTTCACCGTCGAGCTAGTGATAAATATGTACGTAAGTTTTTGAAAAACTCATTGGTACATGCCAGGATTCGAACCCGAGCCTCACTGATTTTCGACCGGCTCTTTAACCGTCCGGGCTATCACTGCTCCACACATAATCTCACGCCTCTTTCCCATTAGGATAGGTAGGTAGGTATAATAGACTGCCTCTTCTAATAAACTTGAAGATCTTTCGTGTATTATCCACGACTCATGCATTACCGTCGGTTTCGAGTAATATTTTGAATTCCGTTTTTTTTCAATACATCCAATCTAACCCTCTTAAGACATAAAAGACATACATAACATTGCATGTACAGTTGCATCAATAAACGCCTTTCATTCATACGCTCAAAATGAGCAAACAACCTCAAGCATTCTGTTTTCAATCCTAGTCACTAATATAATTTTTCAGGCTGCAGCAATCTATAAAACGTTCATCTACATTCTACTTTCAAACTACTTCTGCCTATCATTAAACTTTATTACAAATTTACAATTTATTTGAGCAAAACTGTAAAATGGTAAATTTTTTCTGTTGATGCCATTGTTTATCTTGAACTAGCTCTAAAGTGGGGTTTTGTAAAAATGTTATGTTCTCATTATTTAATACTGCCAGTGGGTCACCGACGCGGCGACGCTAGGAACTTGGAACAGATTTCCTACTACAGTAGACAGATTAGGACGAACTACAATCGTGGCCGAAGAACCGACAACTGTTGGAGTAAATAGATACTGGAATTACTGGAGTGTAATATACTTGAATTTTAAATTACTACCTTTAAGTATGAATAGGATCAGCGCATAAGCTCAGAGTTAAAAAAAAACTATCGAGAAAATGGCTTCTCGGTCAAAAGTCCTCAAAATCCACACCAAGCAGCTATGTTCTGGAGGTCTCCTTTAGAGAGAGACCTAAAACTGCAAAGTATACTACAATTGCCAACCCAGGACATACCATCCTGGCGCCTACATCTGAAAATAAGTAGGGATGTGACATTGATCGCAAAATCGATTATTTAAAAATCGTTTTATCTCTTCTTAAAATTAATCAATTTTTGAAAAATCGATTAATTTTATAAAAAATAATCTATTAAATTAATAAAAATCCAATTAATACAAAAAATTATAATTATCTCTCATTCTTTGTCCTTTTAAATAAATTTTGTAACTAAACTTACTTCAAATTTCTTGATTCATCGCACCGATGGTGCTGTTTACAAAAATCGATTTAGACGTTTAAGAATATAATCGATTCACAAAAAATCGATTATTTTATATTAAAAAAATCGATTATCTAAAAATAATAATCGATTATTTTTTCACACTTTGCCAATAAGTAGAGAAATAAGTTGGGTTGTCAGATCTCATACTTACTCCCGTCAGTGACCGGCTTCATAAAGTCTCCATAAAGATAGCTGAAGACGGCGTCGGACTGAGCTCCCCACACCACGTGCTCGGGCACCTGCAATGCAGGCTTCACGATGGTGTTCATCAGGACATCCAGGTCAAACTCTTCCAAGCGAGCGTCCTTGGCCCGGTATGGCATGTCGCGCAGCATGAGGTCTCTGGAGAATTCTGGTAGCAAGATGCAACGGAATATTATATTACACCTTCCTAGGTGGAAGGTAAAATAAGAAATGTGTTCCGCAGCGGGCCGAAAGTTTATTACCTACCTATATTTAATGTAATTTCAATTAGATAAGTATATTAATATTCTTCGAAGGAGAAGAAGACTAGATAAACAGGATTCATTTCAGGCGTTAATACTAGCTGTGGTTTTAGACTTTTCCACGTTGTCATGTCTTCCCGTCTTTCAAGGAACTCGAGACAAAAAAAATTTTTTTTTCTGTATCAAGGAAAGATACACACTTTCTTTACAATATTAAGGTTCGATTTGCTTTAACTTATTTTGAGTTTCAAATTCTAGCGATTTGCGATTTTCTCTCGGTAAAGGGGCTCCACGTTTTACGAATCGGACCTGAGTACGATAGAAGTTACTCTTGTATTTTACCGAACTAAAACTGTACCAAAGTTACTTTTGGCGACTTAAAGTAAGGATGCCTGCCTAATTTCCAGGCACCTGGAACTAGGTTCAATTCAGTTAAACACCAAATCCTCTTTCATAACTTTGTAAAACCAGCTTAAATTCTGCTTTGTTATACGTTTACTCTTATTACCGTAAGCTGTCTTCTTCGTATCTGGGAGATTCACTGGCATTTTCGTGGTGATGTCGTAGAAGTCCACGCTGGTGGTGGCTTGGAACACCGCTTGCTGCGTCTGCCCCCACTGCACAGTGGACTGCACGAACTGGCCTTTGTCGAACAGGCCTTCTGCCTCCTTGGCTGCAGTTTGGATATTTTCGTACCCTGCCTGGTCCACCAGACCCGCTGCTAGGAGTATTGGACCCCACGTGAGGGTTGCGTCCACTGGGGATATCCACGCGTTCCCCATACCTATGCCTTTGATGTTAGATCCGATGGTGCCCGCTTCTTCGGCCTGGGAATTACATAATTATTTGATAAAACTATTGAACTTTTTCAAGAAACCTTCATGGATTTTTATTCCTTTTTTGGGTTTTATACATAAAGGGTGCTAACGGGACCCTATCACTGAGACTGTATGTTGAAGTGTAATAGGGAGACACTTATAATAAAACAGAAAAAGTGAAAAAAAAAATAAAGGGGTCCGCATTCAAGAAAGGCGTTTTTTTTTCTTTGAGTACGAGCCCGACTCGCCCTTGACTGTTTTCTAATATCTATCACTAGTTCGTAGCCGACAGTAAAGGTAAACATCGTGTGGAATCCTGCAGGCTTTAGAATGTTCAGCATTTGTAACATTACCCTATAATTATGGCCCAGAATTCCTCAGTGAGAGGAAAGACCCTTAGCTCAGCAGTGAGTTGTTACGGGTTTATCATGATAATGAGCCTGGACTTAGTCTTACCACCTGTCAAATTTAGGTGTCCGTAAAATAAGGTTCTACTGAAAAAGGCTATTTTGTAGGGGAATGTCTTTGGCAACCTGAACAACACCTGCTTAATCACTATTTAACGTAGCTAAGAAATTGTGTGAGACGATGGGTCCTTGGGGCCCGGAGCCTGAAGCTTTTATCAAGGATCTTTCAGCGCGTCTCATCGAGGCAACCCTTGACCCAAGGGCTGGCAGCTATTTTTGCCAAAGAATAAGTTTAGCAATACAAAGAGGAAACGATGCCAGCTTATTTGGAACTCTGCCTCGGCATGATGGGTTGGAAAAAGTGTATTATTTATAATAGATTATGCGATTATTAGTATGTATGACTATAAAAATGTAATTAATTTATGAGTTAAATAAATATAACTTAGCTAACCATTCCAGACTATTTAGGGAAAATAACATTAATAAATGCTATTCTAACCTCACGAATTCGAATAGCCATGTCGACAGCCATCTTCCCTCCATACGACTGCCCGTAGATGTACAGAGGAACACCTTCGAACTCCGGATGCCTCTCGTAGAACCCTCGCATCAGGTTCACGAAGTCCAGAGCTGTGAGAAATATTTGATAAAGGGAATTGATATGGAAATAAGCTTCCCTGTTTCGGAAGGCACGTTAAATTGTTGATCCCAGTTTTCGTTGTGTTTACGCAGTTGAAGTCTTTAAGCCATGTCAGATACCCTTGGGTGGCTTGAAAAATTCTGACTGTTAAGTGACCACCACAGATCATTAAGCTAGATTAATGGTCTGTGGTGACCATTAGCTTAACACCATCTACCAATCCGCGGTGGGCTCGCGTGGGTGATTAAAGCCCGTACTTCCTCATGTGTGAGGAAAGACCCTTAGCTCAGCAATGGACTGTTACGGGTTGATGATGATGATTGAAATAAGTAAATCTGTGTAGGTATATAATATAAGAAACTGACTGGCCGATAAACGCACAAAGGCTACTTAAATCACGTAAGTGAGCACTAAGAAGGGATTTTTGGAAATTCCCACGGGAACGCAAATAAACAGTTTATAAATGAAAGTACAACAAAGTGGAACAAGTAAAAAGAAATCGGTCAAGAGGTAGCGTGAGTGACCCACACGATACTTTGACTTAGAATGGCAGCGACTCATGTCATTGAGGCATTGAACATATAATTTATTTCTGAAAGTAAACCAAAAATTCAACTTAGAAACGTCAATAGTCTAATAACAAGGGACGCTAAACTCGTTCATGGAGATTGGCTGAATGTAAACAGCAGTCTATCTTCACCGACGAATTGCTCTGGTTCCAAATGCAGTAGGTACATACTCCGAGACGAACTAGCAACAGACTTAGACCACTCAGACTCAGACATAGGTGAATTATTGCCGTTGTATTTGTTACAGTCTCAGAGGTCAATCAATTAATATTGGAAGAGGCATCAAAAGTAAATGTGTGAGTAAAAAATAATCTAGTGTCTCTGTGACTCGACATAAAGGGTCTCGGAGTATGGGAAACAATTCCTACATTGCACACTCGTATTTATTAAATTTTACTATGATAACTTCAGTTCTGTAAGTTGTGTCTTGTTCAGCGCCGTCAGCACGCCTTATTTATTGCACCGTTCACATAGGTGTAATTCTTATTGCATACATACATACATACAGCTCACGCCTTCTTCCCACAGGGGTAGGCAGAGACGATGGATCGCCACTTTGCCCGATCTTTGCACACTTCCCTCGCTTCCTTCACATCCATAAGCCTTTTCATGCACGCTCTTTTATTCTTTGCACTCTTGACACCAGATTTTTGAAGGACGTCACTAATTTGATCCTTTGGGGCCGATTTTTATTACCTTCAGAATAAAATACATTTTCATTTTGTATTTTTTTTTATAATAAATACTCTGTTTACATAACGCGATAATGATAAATGTACCTACCGATCTCATCGTTAGTGACGGTAAGGAGCTGCAGGTTTTCGACGTAGCTGAACCCGGTGCCAACGGGATTGTCCAAGAAGATCACGTTGAAATTTTTTATCTACAATTTTAAGGGGACATATAAGGACTGTTTTCGTTGTGTTTACGTACAATGGAAGTCGTAAAGCCATGTCAGATACCCTTGGGTGGCTTGAAAAATTCTGACTGTTAAGTGGCCACTAGCTTAACACCATCATCCAAACCGCGGTGGGCTCGCGTGGGAGATTATAGCCTATACTTCCTCATGTGTGAGGAAAGACCCTTAGCTCAGCAGTGGGCTGTTACGGGTTGATGATGATGATGATGATGATGATAATAAGGATTGTAGATGATAATCATGTTAAAAAACAAGCTGCGAGGAACGAGTTTTCTCATCTTCACCTATTCATTTCTAAACTACTTATATGATTATTTGAAGAGTGGGTGCTATTCAGGTACTAACCGCCAGTTGAATAAAAGTTTAATGCTTCAACGATTAGCTAAAGACTGGTCAAATCGATACCAAAATTATATGTCATCAAATATATACTGAAATAATTCATTTCTTTGTATAGGTGTACCATACAATAGATGTAGTACTCTCGTTTCACTCAGGTACCAACAAATGAGAGCCAATTACGTTGCTCAGTTAATACGTATAATAAAGACCACAGCAATTGCTATAGTATAGCGAAATGATTCAGCAGTCAACACTAATAACAAAATGAGTGTAGTGGGACTACAAGGTTCAGACTTTAATGAGTTATGGAAAAATAACAGATTAAAAATTGACCTATGGAAAATTGTTTGTCAAGTATATTTAAATACTAGCAGCGCCCCGCGGTTTCACCCGCGTAGTTCCCGTTCCCGTGGGAATACGGGGAAAAATATAGCCTATGTATTATTCTGATTTATAAGCCACTAGCGACCCGCCCCGACTTCGCACGGGTGCAATGCTTATACAAAAACCTTCCTCTTGAATAGGGATATAGGGACAGAGAAAGCGACTTTGTTTTATACTATGTAGTGATATAACTGTAAAGTTTCATCAAAATCCGTTTAGTAGTTTTTGCGTGAAAGAGGAACAAACATCCATCGAGACATCCAACCAAACAAACTTTCGCGTTTATAATATTAGTAGGATGTGTTGTGTTGTTTAGAAGCAGAACAATCCATGTTTAGGTACCGTCACATGGAATCAATCCGTATACAAAAAGATTTACCAACAAACCTTTAGTCTTCATTATCATTCATTGTCTACCAGGGCGAAAGATTGAAATCGGTACATATAGGCAGATATAGGTTTAGCACCGCAATGGACTCGATTCTGCAAACCACCATAAATTCCTAATTTTAAGTTGGCTCTATTATTTTCCACCGCCTTGGAAAGGAAAGAGACAGAAATAAGCGCCATATTTATTTATGTCACAAATGTCAAAATAACAAAATTGAACCTTATGGACGCATTCAAATACACGTTTTTAGCAATTTTAGCAACGATGTAAGGAGGTCATGGATAAAAGTGACAGATAAGACATCAAATTAGTCGGTTTTTACATGTTTGACATTACTCTATAATCTATGGTTTTTTTTCTGTCCTTTTTCTTTCGTATTCTATAAAGAAGGATATGCTAACTGAAATTAAAAGTAAAACTAAAACTACCAATTGCTATGCTATGCTATGCTATGCTAACTTAAAATAATGAATTTTAGGTGGTTTCCAGAATCGAGTCCAATATCTGGTAGTTCGTCTGTCTACCTTGGAGTGTTAAATATAGTAAGTAATTTATTTTTACCTTGTTTTGGACTCAAATACGAGTATATCGTGCATCGCAGAGTTACCTGGCAATTTTATTTAATCGGTATGTATCAGTTGGCTCGCATCGTGTTCATCAAATTAGTAAGTTTATCAGTTTGTATGTATAGTCATGTCATTTAAAGTAAATAGGTACTGTTTTAGTTATTCCGATAATCAGCTTGCGATTAGAACGATAAAGTAATTTCATCTTTTTAGGAGTTCATATACACAGCGTCTTATTGCTAAATGGTAACTATTTGCAGACCTTTTATCTAAAAATCTTTTCTATTAAATGGTTACATCTTACACTAACAAGTACAGACAATATTTCAAGTTTCTGGAAGGTATCGTTTTTGGGACTTTGTCAGGAGTGAGTCGTTTAGAGCAGTATTTCTTTTAACCCATTTTCCTTTAGGTTATCGTGTTTCCTCGAAATTTTTTCTCTTTTATTAACCGAAAATCCATCTACGTTCTTCCTAAGATAGATCAGTCCACTGGTTTAAACGTGAAAAGGTCATAGACAGATTAAATTACTAGGGATGCATTAATAATATGTTTTTATCTTTCCGGGTGGAAAGCGGCAAATTTCAGCCCACTGCGCTAAACGAAGTTGCTTTCTGCCTCCGTCTAGAAGAAAGAAAGTATACACACCTCGGGAAGTAAATATATGAAAGCCTCAGATCACATGTTTGTAAACCTCCTCTTCTCTCTCGTGATCTGAGACATTTCTTATGTTACTTCCCTAGGTGTGTAATATACTATTCCTCACCCAAGTATGATTCCTAGGCTGCAGCGCCAAGTCCATGGGCCCCATAATATCGAAGTTGCCGATGCCAGTGGAGGACCCGCCGGGGCCCCCTTGTAGCCACACTACGAGGGGCCTCTCTGTATAGTTCTGCACATCAGCTGTTGTGTAAAACAGCCAGTAGAACATGTGGGCCCCTTCCCGCACCGTGACATAACCGAAGTCCTGGTCATACGGACCCACCTGGCCTGAAATGTTAAATAGTATCAGTTTTTTTGCTTTTACCTTCGTGCCTAAAGTATGGGACGCTATCATCAAGTCTACCCGGTTGTCCGTTTCTGTGACCCATCTTTAGGTAAATATATTTTGAACCGTAACTCAGCTAGTTTAGGACACTTGTTGCTCGTCAAACCCCAAGATCATGACACAATAGGATTGTCTCTTGTTCTTGATCGCCCGTGGGACGCTGATGCATGACTGGTCACAGCCTTTTTAATACTCTTCAGGTGACTAGAGTGCTGGCGGCTCTCTCTCTCTGTCCAAGGATCAGCCTAGCTATCCAGAGAGGGAATGCGGCCGTCTTCTGGGCACTGTCCCACATGGTTCCTCTTTGGAGTATATTTATTATTTGTAAATATTGTTAACGAGTGTATATTTTCTTTGTAAATATATGTTGTTTTCCTTCAAGGCCACAGCAGATAATTAAATAAATACGTATAATAACGAAATCGAAATAAAATTTTCCGCATACAAGAAACTGTTTTAAAGTGTTTTTTTGTTGTTCCAACTTGGTGTGATTAACTTATGTATAGTGCATACTATAAAGTAAAACGACAATGTGATAAAACCGGCTAAGTATGAGTTGGGCTTGCGCTTAGGATTCCCGTTTGGAATAGGCAATTTGGCAGTTATTTTACGAGGCTGAGGGGTTAAATGAACTCAGAAATACAGACGCCGGCAGGTGGTTCCATTCCTTGGCGGTGCGCATAATATATATAATAATAATATTTATAACACATTTGCTCGTAAAAGGTGTCTTATTTCACCAATTTCAATATCGTATTGTATCTCATTACGCCCAAGTGCGGTAAGTGTAAAGTAAAACGCACGCGTTTATCAAGAACGGTACTTTTTAAAATCTCAGCATAGAGTTTTTATGTCAAAAAAGGTGTCAACATTTTATTATTAAAATTAACTTTGGGAGATATAAAATATAATAAAGAAATATTTATGTACATAATTATTTAATTTAATTAATTTTGACAGTAAATAACAACCAATTAATCTTAACAAAAACACAAAAATATTAATTTACTTTATTAGTAATACTGGCTGCTTTTTGTGTGTTTTGCCTAAAAAAAAATGATGATCCGCGCCGCGCGCTTTTTCTTAACGCTGTATTGTTTTTATTCGTTTACCATAGTCGGAGTTTTATTTTATTTCCTCGCAAATGTGTTATAAAACGTCGTATGACATACGTGCGCTTTGATAATTACAGCCTCTGCTTACTTGTAGCCCTCGCCTACGGCTCGGGCTAGCAATATCGCCTCGGCTGTAATTTTCAACCTACCGCACTTATATCATAATGTACTAATAAATAAAGATCTAGAAAAGCGCTTCGTACGTATAGATGGGATATCCAGAGTCAGATTTTAAAAAGGGGAAGGCGGAATAATAGGGTTAGGTACACCTAAAGGGTGCCAACGGAACACTATCACTAAAGCTTAAAAACAGAATAATCGAAATCGGTTGGCGTGATACTGAGGACTGATTTTGTAGGACATAATTCACACACGGTTATTTAGTCCCAAACTAGGCAGGGCCTGCACTATGGGTACTAAATAACTGATAGACATACTTAAATCAATATTATACGACCAGACACGCAGCCAAGAGACATGTTCATGCACACAAATGTTGGCCCCGAGTATCGAACCCGCGACATCCTACACAGATGGCAGGGCACTACCAACTGAGCCAACAGGCCCGTCTTTGTCGCGCACATACTTAATGCAAATTTAAGACTTATATAATTATGGTTTTCTCATTGACGCCATTGTCAGAACTGGACCAAATAAGAAGCACCAGCTTTCAAATAAAATAGAATTATCAAAATCGTTTTACCCAGTCGAAACTTAGAATAGAATAGAAGAATAGAATAATCATTTATTTGAATCTCCAAACACACACATATTAAACAAACCTTACAATAACATCCATAATATAAAACAGTGGTAACCTATCAACAGTTACGAACATGTGTGTGCTGCAGTAATTCAAAAAGGGCGCAGCTCAGTGCAATGCTTTGCCAGGCAGACAAAGCCACTGTTTTTCAGCCACGACCTACGAGAACGCTGAGGTAACAAAGATAAAAAAAACCGCGAATTGAGAACCTCCTCATTTTTTGAAGTCGGTTGAAAACAAAATAAATTTTGACAGCTCCAAAAGGCGTCGCACCTTTAAAAGATCTCTTTTAGAGCTCATTGACATATCATGGGTGCAAAATAATCTCATTTGCACACAGGGAATCATTTATCCAAACATAGGCATTTTCCTTCGTTCAAATAAGTGTTAAACAGTCCATATAAGGATGGCAACGACAGTTCGGTGACTCTAGTTTCTCGCCATTGTTTATTTCTTTTAAGTTTGCAATTTTTGTCGTTGTGTCCAGCTAAACCAGCCTTGGAGCCTCTTTAATGTAGTCTGTTTATGTTTCTACAGGTTTTTTTTTTTCAAAATCATTGTCATAATTATTCCAGAGATTAGTCCTATTTCAGATAATATATTCTTCTATTATAAGAATTATTCTTTCCCGTTTTTATTTTACAATTCGTCTTACTAGTTCAAACTTTAATAATCCTATCAACCATTGATTATCACGTAACATTTGTGAGGAAGGCGTGAGTGTACATTTATCATTTTATTTATAGTAATGACTGAAGCAGGCCTGCAAATTTTTAAGTTACTTGACAACGTTGAAGACGTAATATAAGTATGTGAGAAAAATATTTGCAGTCTTTACACAGACCAATACCAGGTCAATGCTAGGCTATTTTTGAAATGATAATCAAAACATTACACATTTTTGTTAAAAGATCTCTATAGCAAAATTGGATTGGAGATATGGGTAGTCCCCCAAAAAAAAACTTGCCTTTTATCCCCGAGGGGGTAGAGGTATTCCATTTTTGGATATACCCACTTTTCACGAGATATTCTTTGGACCCCTAAACGTGATAGCTGGTAAGCACATCGCCTAGAGCGAAAATATTTTTTGATTTCTCTGTCTGCCCGGGTCACTTTGTTGTCCGTCTATACGTACATCTGTCAGTAAAGATCCATTATCTTGGAAACGCGTGGAGTTATTAAATTAAAATTTAAACAATACACTCAAGTTTACAGTTCCTTGAAGCTGTAAGAAAATCAAACTTCTAAGACCTCTCAAGCCAATAAAATAAAACACAATTGATTTATAATTGTTACGGTGCCTATTGGAACCGAGCGGTGCTCGACGAATAATGTATCTATATTTTGACATTTTTAGAGAATTAAAATTAATGGTTGACGTAGAACTATAGAAGGCAAGTAATATCGTCTTTTACTACAAGTATACAAGGAAAAATCTGAAAACCATAAATTTCTAATTTAAATTACTATAGTGGCGACCCGAGGGCTGGCAGTTACTTCTCCCAAAGAATCAGTATAGCTGTTCAGAGGGGGAATGCTGCCAGTGTTCTGGGAACATTGCCCTGATGCGGCGTTTTGGATGATTTTTTTTATTTATAATAGTTTTTAAAAGTGTAATATATAAATTTTTATAAATTTGTAAAATTATTGTAATAAATATTAATGTGAATACGTCAAAAAAAAATACTATAGTAACAAACTAAATAGCAGTGATAGTCTTACGGTTAAAGAGCCAAGTGAGGCTCGGGTTCGAATCCTGGCATGTACCAATTAGTTTTTCAAAAACTTACGTACATATTTATCACTAGCTCGACGGTGAAGGATAACATCGTGAGGAAACCCGCAGGTCTCAGAATTAGTTCTGAGACATGTGTAAATAGACCCGGTCCGGCAATGGGCTCACCACCTATCACGTTTAGGGGTCCAACGTATCTCGTGAAATGTGGCTATATCCAGTAATGGAATAGAGATTATTATTATTATTAATTACTACAGTTAAGTCATAAAAAATATAGTCTTTATTTAAAGTAAGTAATCAATCGATATATACCTACAAATATGTACAGAACCCTCGGTGGGCGAGTCAGACTCAATCAAACTTATCCGGTTTATTCACAAGTTTAGCTTCGAGTTTCACTTAGAATAGTATTTATCCTCAGTTGCTTCTTAAAGTCACATTTGTTGAGGAATTAGCATATAACTTTTTGCAATTGTGCAAATTGTTGCCTTGAACTAGATTTGGTCCTAATGCCATTCCCAAACACAGGTTTATCAATGCTTAACCAAAAAGGTTCGGTAACTTACATCTATACCTACAGATAATAAAACAAAAAAATATTTTTTGAAATTTCGCATCACGTAAAGTCCAGTACTTGGACGGATTTTGATGAAATATTTTATGGAGGTAGCTGACTACCGGGTCACCATTTAGGGTACTTTTAATTCCGATAGTTATCGATTTAGATATCAAAACACGATTTTTTTAAATTTTTATCTGACTGTCTGGTTATGGTCGCATCACACATCACACAAAAACTACAGGACGGATCTTTTAAAAGTAAAAATAGGCGGTAATAAACAATAAAATAAAAAAAAGTGGGCCTGAAAACCAACACAGAGCTTCCATCTCACCTGTCACAAGGCACAAAGAAACTGAGAATATAAACAAGAAAAACAACATTGTACACTATTGGCCATCAACGACTGTAATTGGGACCAATTAATTTAATCTTCAAAAATTTATTAAATTTATCTCTCATTGATAAGTACCGCTTATCGGACGGCGCGTATAATCAATGCTATCTCATTTGTAGAGGTTGGAAATGGATTGCAATTTAAAATATGTAAAGTGATCAGATCATACTTAGTTGAGCTTTGACGGGCCTGTTGGCTCAGTTGGTAGTGACCCTGCCTTCTGAGTCGGAGGTTGCGGGTTCGATCCCCGCTGGAGGCCAACATTTGTGTGCATGAACATGTCTGTTGGCTTCGTGTCTGCTCGTTTAATATTTATTTAAGTATGTTTATCAGTTGTTTAGTTCCCATAGTACAGGCCCGCCTAGTTTGGGACTAAATAACCGTGTGGGAATTGTGTCCCACAAATTATTTATTTATTAGTCAACACACATTACAGAGGATTTAGCTAGGTGTCTTTGTAAACGTAACGATTGGTCTAAGAATAATATCAAATGTATGGGATTGGCATTAGCGTTCGTAAAATATCGTAGACACCAATTAAAAGGGGTGCATTTTTATATTTTTTTTATTTCTTGTCCCCTGACAAAGATCAGAGACCTTTTTTACTTGGTACTATTTATTTATGTTTTATATTTTTTAATTAAATTTCATATTTTTTGTCTATATATCTTTTTTTTTCAGGTGGCTTATGGAGTCAAAAATTGAACTTATGTTTAAATATAAATAAATTTTTATATGTAGATAAAAATAAACTTCTACGAGTATCTATCCTAATAAGTAGGTACATATGGTACAGCAATTTTTTGAGCACAAGAAATAAGGAAAAATTACCTAGTAGATATCTAAATATGTACCTATAATATGAACTCCTTGAAAAATCAAGGAAAAACACAATAATCTGTGACATGACCTTCAGAAACTTGCTATTTTGACCTTAAAATTTATGCAGGTAATTCGTAACTATTGTAGTAATAAAAAAAAGTAAAAATATTATCGTACTTACATCAAAATTATTTTTATTTATTGTACAGTAAAGAGCACTTGGAGCTTGACACATTGGCCTTTGTGACGTCCTTATTACGATCGCTTTAGAGGTCAGACTCGCACAAGTGCAAAGCTTTATGCTCTTGACTGTACTTGCTGATATGAGAGCGGAGTCGCTTTATTTATTTTTCTAGTGGTTCTGCGCGGTTTCATCCGAGTAATTCCCGTTCCCGTTTGAATACGGGAATAAAATATAACCTATGTTACTCAGTAATATTCTAACTTTCCACTGGTGAAAGAATTTTTAAAATCAGTTCCGTAGTTTTTTAGTTTATTCTTATGAAACATACAAAAATACAAATCTTTCCTCTTTGTAAAACTTTATGTATAGTTCTTTAGAGCAATAATAGCCCTGTGGTTAAATACGCGCCTCTCATTCGTGGGGGTCAGCAAATACCAATCAGTTTTTCAAAAACTTAAGCACATTGGCATGATGACGCAATCACGCAGCGTGCGCGGGAAACTCGCTTCTCGGTGCGCGTTAGTAGAGTACGTTTCTTACTGCAGCCGAGTTGCGGCGCATTTTGTAGGTAAATATAGCGTAGGTATTTTAGCTTTTGTATGGAAGTGCTGTATCTGTTACGAAGTAACTATTCTCTAATCTGTGACATTGGTACCTACTTATCAATATCATAGCTCGACCATGAAGGAAAACATCAAGCATCAACATATCAACGTACTTATAAAACTTCTTTCTTTTTCTTATTTCTCTTTAAATAGTAGTTTTCACTTTGGCATTTATTTTGAAATCACAGACAGAAACAAAAATTTTATTATTCCTATACAAGTGACGGTCCTGTTGGCTCAGTTGGTAGTGACCCAGCCTTCTCAGTCGGAGGTTGCGGGTGCGATCCCCGCTCGGGATCAACATTTGTGTGCATGAACATGTCTGTTGGCTTCGTGTCTGGTCGTTTAATATTTATTTAAGTATGTCTATCAGTTGCTTAGTACCCAGAGTACAGGCCCTGCCTAGTTTGAGACTAAATAACCGTGTGTAAAGTGACCCACAATTTATTATTATTAATTTATGGATTACGAACAGTATTATAATTGGTGTGGGATGGCACATGTGCCGACACGGACAACATCCCATATAGGTGTCACCCTCATATATGCTGACCTCAATGAGTGCTAAAGACATGTTTGTGCCGTTTGGGGTGGAGACCATGGGATGGTGGGGTTCGGAGGCGCGGCAGCTCCTCAAAGAGCTGTCAGTGCGTTTGGTTAAGGCTTCAGGTGACCAGAGGGCTGGCGGCTATCTCTGTCAAAGGATCAGCCTAGCTATCCAGAGAGGGAATGCGGCCAGTCTTCTGGGCACAAATAAATAAATAAATTGTTTGACACAATTCACACATGGTTATTCAGTCCCAAACTAGGCAGAGCCTGTACTAAGGTACTTAACAACTTAAAAAATTATACCTAAAAAATGGTTCCTGGAAGGTAATTTTTCATCCTTATATACATTTAATTGCAGTATCATTAGCATGTAGGTATGTTATGTGACTAAAGAATTTTCCAAATTCATTTACTGTTGTATATTTGTGTTGTATAATGTTTGTGTTGTATATTTTAGTATTAAGGTAGTTGTTAAACTATATTTCTTGATTTACCCTTTTTACATATTTAGCTTATATCTTTAACAATTGTATTGACAAAGGATTATTTCCTGACCTAATGAAACATAGTAAAGTTATTCCTCTTTTTAAATCAGGAGAGAAAAAAGACCCCTCAAATTACAGACCTGTTTCTGTTTTACCAGTACTTAGCAAAGTTTTTGAAAGGTTATTGCTTGATCAAATGATTTCACACTTCAATCTAAATAACTTATTTCATAACAAACAATTTGGCTTCACCAAAGGTCGTTCAACTACGGATGCTGGAATAGCATTACTCAAGAATATTTTTAATGCCTGGGAGAAATCTCAAAACGCAATTGGAGTTTTTTGCGATCTATCAAAAGCATTTGACTGCGTAGATCATGAGACCTTGCTATGTAAATTAAATCATTATGGAGTCAACGGTAAAGCACTTGATATTTTACAGTCCTATCTCGAAAATAGGATACAAAAAGTAAAAATAAATGATTGTAAATCACAGGGCGCACCCGTAAAAATTGGGGTGCCTCAAGGTTCGATTCTTGGTCCTTTTCTTTTCCTTGTATATATAAATGATCTTCCATTCATGGTAGAGAGTTTGTCAAAGATAGTGTTGTTTGCTGATGATACATCTCTGATTTTCAAAGTAGATAGACAAGCTCAGAAGCTCGACGAGGTAAATGACACTCTTCAACAAATTCTCACATGGTTCACTGCAAACAATCTAGTGCTCAACGCTAAGAAGACCAAATGTATAAAGTTTGTACTCCCTAATGTTAGACGAGTAGAGAATGAGATAATTTTAAACAATGACAAATTAGATTTCGCTGATAATACAGTTTTTTTGGGGATAACGATAGACTCCAAACTTCAATGGAATTCTCATGTTTCTGCATTATCTAACAGACTGAGCTCAGCTGCTTATGCCGTCAGAAAAATCAGATGGCTTACTGATGTAGACACAGCAAGACTCGTTTATTTTAGCTACTTTCACAGTATAATGTCCTATGGCATCTTGCTGTGGGGCAGAGCTGCTGATGCAGAATCTATTTTTATTTTACAAAAAAGGGCTATACGCGCCATTTACAAGTTAAGATGTCGTGATTCCCTAAGAGAACTGTTCAAAGAAATTAATATTTTAACAATGCCTTGTCAGTACATTTATGAAAACATTATGTATGTACGGAAAAACATATTACTGTATACTAAAAACTGTGACAGGCATAATTGTAATCTAAGGAATAAAAATAAACTAGAGCAACCTCAGTCACGATTAAGTAAAATTAATAATTCCTTTGTGGGGCTTTGCATACGCTTTTATAATAAAATACCAGAAGATATTTTGAAATTGCCTGAAACTGTGTTCAAAACTCATGTTAAACATGTACTTTGTAAAATGGCATATTACCAACTAGACGACTATATAAATGACAATGATGCTTGGAACAGATTTCCTCCAGTCCAGCGCAATACGATAGCGAAAAACAAACGAAATTATGTAACCCAATTTAGTAATATGTAACAATTGATTAAAAGAATATTGTGTTGAGGAGTTTCTTGCCCCGCTTCTTCTCCTCAACCATACATGCTGAAGCGGTGGAGTTGAAATGACGTTCAATAAGTGGACTTGTAAGTCCCATTTTGAATAAAACATTTTGACTTTTGACTTTTGACTTTTGACCCATATTTGTATCTTGCGAGAATAAAGCAGTGCGCTTCTAACTACATACAAAGGTGTTCCGTTATTTACCTGTCCACTAAATATATAACATTTACAAATTCCAAGATTACGATCTTAAAAAAAAATGCAAACGCTGAATTGAGATTGTTACTCGTATACCTATTATTTATGTATGACACAACAACCTAATAACTTCTTACCATACATAAGAGGTGAGAGGTAATGTAGTAATGGCGTTAAAGCCATGTAATTTTTTTAATGTATTCAAAAATGATTTACATTCTTAGGTAGGTACCTACTTTCATACGAAATAGGAATATTTTGAATACTCTAATGATATTTGTTGCGTCAACAACACTATTGTTGCTAACCGACGTGACCGCGTCCCGAATTTATATAGGTACATTCTTCATTCAAGTCATTCAGTTTTTTCCCCCAGACTACCCCGAAGGCAAAGACGTTGCCTACTATGGGACGAGATTGCCCAGAAGATGCCTGGTTCTCTCGATCCTTATAGGCTGATGGGTTATATGAACTCGGAAATACAGACGCCGGCAGGTAGTTTCACTCTGGCGGTGCGCACAATAAAATACCTTTTCACTTCTCATGCTCTAAAAGTACGCCAATATAGCCCTACGAAGCGGGACTAAAGTGACCACTTTAGTCCGTAGGGAGTAAAAAGTAATTAGTTTTTTAATTTCATTAATGAGATGTAGACAAACTCAAACAGCCAGTAAATAATTAAATATCTGTGGAGTGTGGACCATCTTCATTGCGAAAATGTTGAGAGTTTTAGTTCCACGGTGTTTCCGCATAGAAGGTGGCGCCATGTGTTTTAAAAGAGATTTAAATCTCTTTGTAAATCTATGACAGGTTTAGTTTAATTTTTTGTCGAGTGTACTTGTTCGGTTTTAAATAAATTTGTACTAAATTGACGACTTTTCTCGCACTCAAAGTGAAAAGTACAGTTTGCACCTCGAGACTAAACGCCAACTTAATATACCCTCGGTTTCATTGACTCCCTCGCAATAATGGCTTCGTTTAATCCCTCGATACAAAATATACTATATTATTAAAAGCGCTTCGTGTGTATAGATGCGGGATATCCACCAAGTAGGGATGAAGCCCAGCCGTGCGTCTGGAAGTTCGATGACAATATGGAGTACTCAGGAGGTGCTAGCTGTCACAGCGTCACCGGCACGTGTTCACATAACAAGCTCTGTGTTATCAAAACGGTAGGCCGCCGGCATCGGGCGGCAGTCGCTTCGTTTCTCGCGTTCATCTCAGATGCCTATAGACGCTCTTTGCCTTGCATAGCGCAGTGTTCGCGCGTGGTGTGACAAAACTTTACAATCATGAATATTACTCCGGCATTTGTGAAACAGGTACGGTGTAGCTGCGGGTAGGGTAGATCCATCAATGGCTGACCGTGAGTTTAGGGGGCCCTGGACACTACTTAGAGGCCCACCTAATTCGGTTCAGTTTGAAGTACCAACACAAAGTAGACTTGAATTAAATTAAATTTGATAAATCGCAGGATTCGCAGGGCTACAAACCTTAGTTTCATTTTATAATATTATAGATTTCTTCGCATTCAAGGCAATCGTCTATTTTTGACTTTGGGGCCCTGGGCTGAAGCCCAAAAACCTATAATATGATAGATCCAGTCCTGGATCCATCCTTCGAGCTAGCAAGGTAACCAAAGACTGGAGTCTGGACCGCTCTGTTGCAAAAATGGGGTCCAACTAGAAAGTAAAAACATACAAATACAATGCAACTCTTTTTTGTGCACCAAAAACAATATAGTATGTATATAAAAAAAATATTCATCATCAACCTGTAAAAACCCACTGCTGAGGTAAAGGTCTTTCCTCACACATGATTAAGTATGGGCTATGATCTCCCATGCGAGCCCACCGCGGATTGGGAGATGGTGTTAGGCTAGTGGCCACCTAACTGTCAGAATTTTTCGAGCCACCCAAGGGTATCTGAAATGTTAAAGACCTCCACTGTGCCTAAACACAAAAAAATTGAATAATAGTTTAAGTGCTTTCTGAAACACGGAGGCGATCGTGATATGCCACTAGACGGTCATCCAATAATTAAGTTGAAATCAGTAATATTAAAATTGAAAAGGAGCTGTGAATGATGAAACGAAGTATAGAATCGGGCAATACATGGTCAAGTTAATTTCTTATTTATCAAGCAGTAAAGTCAAACAATAATCACTATTTGTGAATGTATAATTTTCTTTATACACCTAACTATATCTATCTTCGGTTGATTCACAAAATTACAAAATTGGAAAACAGAAACATAAGTCACAATTTTTCGGCAATACCTACAATACAATACAATAACTCTTTATTGTACACCAAAAACAGCACAATATGAATACCAACATTAACTAAAGTACAATGGGCAATGTTGTAAGGTAAGTGCCTAAATATTATGTACAATCTGCCAAATACAATATAACGAATAAAAAAAAAACCGGCCAAGTGCGAGTCGGACTCGCGCACCGAGGGTTCCGTACAACCTTGCAAATTTATGGTTTTCGTAATTTTTCCTTTATCTATGCTATAAGACGTTGCTTCGTACCAAATTTCAAGATTCTGAGTTCACGGGAAGCACCCTGTAGGTTTTGATTCCCTTGCAAGTGTCGAAAATTTGCGGCATAAACGGCTGTATCTTTTGATTGCGTTGGCTTAGAAGTTTGATTTTTTCACAGCTTCAAGGGACAGTAGACCTGAGTAATTGATATAAATTTCAGCTTCATACCTCCACGCGTTCCTGAGAAAAAGGGTCTTGACAGACGGACGGACGGACAGACGGACAACAAAGTGATCCTACAAGGGTTCCGTTTTTTCCTTTTGAGGTACGGAACCCTAAAAAACAACCGACTTCGATATATTCGAATAGTTCATTAGTTCCACTTCACCAAAATATGAATGCAAATTCTTGAAATGTTGCTGAAAATATCAAAATCACTAAGTATATTATTATATCTGCCTATAAACTTTGTGGATTTCCCTCATGGATCCCATCCTACGAATAAGGATAGATCCCATCATAAGAACTTGATTTTGATAATAACGGGAATTATTTGAAAGTGTGTCGGTAGACACTTTCGGTAAATAATTTAAATTTTAAAATTAGTGTGTCGGTAAATAATTTTTGCTTGAAAACGTTCCCATGCGTGCCCAGACTTCAAAAAGGGAGGAGGTTCTTAATTCGTCTTTAATTCTTATTTTTTTTGGTATAAGTATACATACACACACCGGCACAATTAGCGGAACAGAAAAAAAAAGGAGAAAAAAGAGGGAATTTAGAACAATGAATGTAATTTTTAAACAATATATTATTTAAAATGAAACAACAATTAAATTAACATGTTTTGACATTCATTTGTAACACCATACTTAAAATTTTATAAAAATAAAAATTAAATTAAACAAAATGCATTTTTCTTCGATTTTTAATTATAGAGAAACAGCAGAAAATTCAAGATTTTCCAAAGTTTAACAACAATTTCAATGACTGTTCAATATCGAGTGTTTCCTCCTCGTGCTCTGATGAGGGTTTCCATCCGTCTGGGCATGCTGCGGATGATGTTATCAATGGTTTCTTGGGGCAACCTCTGCCATTCTTCAAGTAATGCGTTTCGCAACTCGTTGAGATTATTGGGAGGGGGCATTCTTGACTTTACACTCCTCTTTAGCAAGTCCCAGACGTGTTCTATAGGGTTCATATCGGGGGACCGTGCTGGCCACTCCATCACCGTTATACCAACATGGTTTAGGTATGTCTGTACTGTGCGAGCACTGTGAGCCCGAGCATTATCCTGCATTAGAATGAAGTTGTTACCAATAAAGGGGGCAAATGGCACAACATGTTCTTCTAAAATCTCCCTGATATACCGATCAGCATTCAGATTCCCGCCATCGACCACTACTAACTCCGTACGAGCTCCTAAACATATTCCTCCCCAGACCATAATTGAACCGCCGCCATATGCAACTGTATTTTCAAAATTAGACTGGATATACCGTTCTCCTTTGCGTCTCCATACTCGCTGCCTTCCATCAATTTGATTTAACATAACTCTGCATTCATCAGTAAAAAGAACCTGTCCCCAGTCGTCGAAGTCCCAATCACGATGTTCACGACCAAAGTGTAGACGGTTTGTGCGATGATGTCTCTCAAGTTTTGGGGCTTTGGCGGGCACATACGAGCCTATACCCACTTCTTCGAATCTTCTACGAACTGTCCGCTCACTCATCCTTACTGCTCGTACCTCTTCCAGTAAATTTCGAGCCTGCACCGCCGTTAGTCTCGTGTTCCGTCGGACTTGAAGTTGGAGAAAACGGTCATCCCTCCTTGAAGTACACCTTTTCCGGCCTTGTCCTCTCCTTCTCACTAGAGCATTCGTCAATCTGTATCGTTGGATGCTACGATAAATCGTTGATAACGATCGACGAAGGCTTCTGGCAATCGATCTGTAGGTTTGACCATTTCTCCTCATTTGATCTGCCCTAATGATTTCTGATGGCGTTAAATCAGGCATAATTAGATGCTCGTAAATTATCAATATGCGAAAAAACTCAAAAGCCTCAAAAACTGCAATTCAAAGCTTTTCAAATGGAATTCACGAACCTTCTAAAAACGGACAAGCGGTGGAAAAAATGAATCAATGAAAATTAAAACAAAAGAATGAAAAAAAGGGCAGTCGCTTAGTATTCCATTTTTAAATTAAAACCCAAATTTAAAAAAAGCTTGTTTAGCCGGCCAGTAACACGCAAAAATGCGTAAATACTCCCTTTTTTTTCTGTTCCGCTAATTGTGCCGGTGTGTGTATTTCCGTCAAATCTGATACGATTTTGATTTTTTTCTTTTGATCGAGTACACTTCAAGGTTGGTCCCATATAGGTTTTGTGAAAATCTGACGAAGAGCTTTAACTGTTCTCCTCAACGGACATCAAAAAGTCACTCTCAATGATTGTAATAGGTGTAGTAACTGTAAGTAATTTATGCAGATCATGCAAATAATAGTCAAGTGATTAAAATTAACAATTTCACTAATAAGTAATATTAATTTTAATTTTATCATTACTTGAAGTCGGTTTTTACTTTTAAGAGTTCTTTGTATTACTTAACAAAGAACCCACGAAAGTACCCACTGAAATAGACACCCACGGGGTATCACATTAAGCTTGTTATATTGACTCATATCAAGTCGGAATTTTCCATATTTTTTAATTAATCTAGCAGTTGGAAATATTGAGTCAAATAAAACAGAAATATCTTAGAAACACGAATCGATCGATTAGGAAATCTAAGAAATTAATACCAAAGAGATTAAAATATAATATAAGGCAAGAGGGGACAAAGCGAGGATTATTTGAAGCCAAAAGTTATTCCAAGTGGAATAAGTCTAGTACAGTTTCGCCCGGATGACAGCTCGCGTTCATACTAACTGACATGACAAGGACATGACGCTTGAGCTTCAAAGTTTTGTATGAAAATATTATCAATGCCCCCTCTATGCTATTATATTTTAATGTCTTTGATTAATACATTTTACAAAACTTTTAGATATGTGTTCTACACCTATAGAATCAGTCCATCGTGTTAATGATTATTTTGCTAATATAGGCAAACAGTTATCGGAACACATAATGTCACAAAACAACATTCATAATAATACCTCCACTGAATTAACAGATCCACAGTTAACCTCGTTTGTACTCTTTGACACAGATGAAGATGAAGTACGTAACATTCTTGTTAATCTTAAATCTAGTAGTGCGCCAGGATGGGATAATATACCGACATCATTTCTCAAACATGCTAAAGATACAGTTATACCTTTTCTAGTTCACCTCGCTAATTTGTGTTTCAAAAAAGGTATCTTTCCCACAATTCTAAAGAAATCCGTTATAGCACCAGTTCATAAAACCGGGGATAGAAAGGATGTCGGTAATTACAGACCAATATCGGTTTTACCATCCATATCAAAAATTATAGAAAAACTCTTAAATAAACGACTTATAAGCTATTTGAACAAATATAAAATATTATCAGATCAACAATACGGATTTAGACAGGGTAAATCAACCGAAGATGCTGTAACTGCTTTAACCTCACTAATTACTAAACAACTTGATCAAAATCAAAAATGCCTTACAGTTTTCCTCGATTTGAAAAAGGCTTTCGATACTGTGTCTCTACCTATTCTAATTGATAAACTTGAGTATATAGGTATACGGGGTACTCCACTCGAATTACTAATGAGTTATCTTTCAGATCGTACCCAGAAGGTTAAAATTGGACAAATAATAAGTGGAGAATTAAATATTGAATTTGGAGTACCTCAAGGTAGCGTACTTGGACCGACCCTGTTTCTAATTTACATTAATCAGCTGTGTGAACTGAGGATAGGGGACGCCCAGATTTTTTCTTATGCCGACGACACGGCGATTGTGTTTACTGGAAATAGCTGGGAAACCGTAAGGAAGACTACTGAAAAGGGAATGTGTGAGGTAGCTTTATGGCTGAGATCTAATTTACTCACGCTTAACACTCAAAAGACGAATTTCATATGTTTTTCCTTAAGTAAAAAAACTCAACCTATCGCTAACTTTTCTATAAAGATCCACTACTGTGACAATACTGACAATCCTTGCACTTGTCCATATATCGAGAAAGTGCAGTGTACTAAATATTTAGGTGTCCTACTTGATCAGCGGTTATCATGGCATAAGCATTTAGAATTAGTAAGTGAACGGATAAGGAAATTAATCTGGATTTTCAAACACTTGAGATACGTTGCTTCTGTGGACTTACTAAAACAAATATACTTTGCCCTAGCTCAATCAATAGTGTCATACTGCATACCTATTTGGGGTGGAGCTTCTAAAACAAAATTCTTGGAAGTGGAAAGATCCCAACGGGCTCTACTGAAAACTATGTTCTTTAAACCCTATCGGTTTCAAACAGACAAATTGTATAAGGAAATTAATATATTAACAGTTCGAAAGATATACATATTGTGCGGAATTCTTAAAATGCATAAAACATTAGCATTTGACCCTACAATTCTCTCTAAAAGAAGGAACGACATAGTCCTAACTAAAGATGTTGTCAGAACATTCTTTGCAGGTCACCAATATGTTGCACAAATAACCTATCTCTATAATCTAATTAACAAAAAAGTATCAATATATCAAAAAACAAATCACGAATGCAAGAAAATCGTTACTAACTGGCTAAATACACTCACCTACGAAGGCACAGAATCTCTTTTTCATCCGATAGTTTAACTTCCATAACTAACTTTTCTGCTACCTTGCTATTTATAAAAATAATATCCATACCTTATATATTTACTTAATGTAATGTACCAAGAATTTTTTATAAGTATAATGCCAAAAGACTAACTTATCTACACGACCATATCTATAAAATACACAATCACACACTAAAACATACACTTTTATACATTTACACACCTACCCTCAACCACAGTCCGACACCCGCACATCTCACCCTACACTCACCCCCCCCCCCCCCCCAAATACACTTACACATTCATGCACATTATTAATAAGTTCTAGTATACCTTGTTCTTTTATATTCTTTTATATTTTGGTAACTAAATAAAGATGGCTATGGAAGAGTGAGGTCTTCTGACACAGGTATTATTATACTTAAAAGAAGGCCTCTACAACTAGTTGTTTTATCCTGTAATTTACCGAAATAAATTATTTTGTATTTGTATTTTTTGTATTTTAATACAAAAACTTTTTTGTTGTTGTGGTAAAATTGAACGTCGTGTCATCACGTCAACCATGTCATTCACTAGGGATGGCCAAGTGAAAAAATAAATTGATATTTATCGTATCGACATTTCTAAATACTATAGATAAAAATCGAGTGAAAAAAATCGATATATCGTCAGTTTTTACATTAATATTTATACATATTCTCAAATTCGTAAAAAAGGACGATGAAAATAGTATTTTTTTATGAATGCTTGAGTCTAAACAAGTATCTAGTACCTAACATGAAATGAAACACGAAACCAGAATTGCGTTAAAAATATATTAAAATTGATACGAATTCGATACTGTAAAATAAATGTCGATATATCGCCATTAAAAATATCGACGATATAATTATATAATATGCTAATTATGTATTTGGAAAAATATCGATATTTTAATATAGGTATCGATATTTTTTGCCCAAGCCATCATTTACTGCCACTATGTGGCATAGAGTAACTTATATGGCATGTGGTAGGCAGTGCTATTTTCTAACAAAGAGGTTTGAAGAAAATCATTTTCTTTCCTATAGAAACTTTTTCTTTACGCGTCTTTGGTACCTAAAATCTCATAATAACCTATACAAAATACACTAGGTAACGAATAACTTTTAAACCACAACTTATAAAAATGTGGTATGATTACATATTATCTTAGTCTGTCTAAGAACTATCGATTTTATACGGTTTCGTCTTCCGTGGGCAGGTGTAAGTGGGGTACCCAAAACACATGGACTTTTGCCATTGTTATTTGTGTATCAGCCAAAAATATAACTTCACCAAAGAGATTAAAATATAATAGGGCATAGAGGGGACAAAGCTAAAGCGAGGAAAATTTGAAGACGACAAGTTATTCCATGTGGAATAAGTCTAGTACAATTTCGACCAAGTGACAGCTCGCGTTCATAAACTGACATGACGTTTGAGCTTCAAAGTTTTGTATGAAAATATTCTCAATGCCCCCTCTACGTCCTATTATATTTTAATCTTTTTGCTTGTAACACAACGGCTTCGTGATAATTTTGTATCATCGATGGTACAAATGGATAGTACTACTGACACCAGGGGATAAATCTCTTCCACCACATTTTGTTTTGAATGCGTAGCAAATAAGAGATACAGTTTTTCTTAACATGTATTACTATTTTGCATGCATTGCATGTTTAATGCGCGCCAAGGTGAATGCAGACCAAAGAGATTTAAATATAATAGGGCATAGAGGGGGCATTGGGAATATTTTCATACAAAAATTTGAAGCCTAAGCGTCATGTCCTTGTCATGTCAGTTAGTATGAACGCGAGCTGTCATTTGGTTGAAATTGTACTAGACTTATTCCACTTGGAATAACTTTTGACTTCAAATTTTCCTCGCTTTGTCCCCTCTATGTCTTATTATATTTTAATCTCTTTGATGCAGACGCATAAAAACAAACAATGGCTGTACCGAAAATATAGCTTTGGTATTTAAAATTGTTTTTGCTAAGTATTTTAATAATGAAACACAATTATAACCACTTATTAGGGAGATTAGTCTCAGAAAAGAAATTAGTTTAGCGATTTACCTACATAGTTATTTGTTCGTTAAAGATATACAAGTTAATAATAATAATAAATTGTGGGACACAATTCACACACGGTTGTACCAAACTAGGGAGAGCCTATGCTATGTGTACTAAACAACTGATAGACATACTTAAATAAATATTAAACACCCAGACACGAAGCCAACAGACATGTTCATGCACGGGCGGCGATTGAACCCTCGACCTCCGACTCAGAAGGCAGAGTCACTACCAACTGAGCCAACAGGCCCGACAAAGTTATTTATAGAGATTAGAATAATCATACTCGTAATGTGTATAATGATTAATGAGTTCGAAGTGTAATTTAATTCATTATCATTAAGGAACGATGCGTAGCCAGTGACATAGGTAGATGTACTGGGACAGGGATTCTCAAATATATTGCTTTTTCACTTCTCACGCTCTAAAAGTACGCCAATATAGCCCTGCGAAGCGGGACTAAAGTGACCACTTTAGTCCCTAAGGAGTAAAGAGTAAGCAGTTTTTTTGATTTCCGTAATGAGATGTAGACAAACTCAAACAGCCAGTAAATATCAGTGGAGTGTGGACCATCTTCATTGAGAAAATGTTGAGAGTTTTAGTTCCGTGGTGTTTCCGCATAGAAGGCGGCACCATGTGTTTTATAGATTATACAACAAGGGAATAAAGCACTGTTTTATGTCACGGGCGCGACATTGAATCCTGAACGTAACGAAGGACTCCCAGTTTTACTCCAGAGCGCAGCGAGGGAGTTATGATTAATTTCCCGAGCGAAGGGTTATAATGTTGTATGGAATTTCATTATAACCCTAGGTCAATAATGTAATGTTAACTTTTATAATCCTTATTGCTATGACGATAAAGTCTAATTTTGTTAAGCAAAATGTGGTGCACCCGCTCGATTTTCGAAAACCGAAGCCGCGACCAACTAGATTCGCACGATCTTCATTTGTTAAATCAAGTAGGTCACGCCGCCGGCCGGCAGAAACAAGTTGCTGTATCCATTTTATAGCTTTAACATTTCAAAAAGAATATCGAAAATATATACATTTAGTGTCGATTAATGGATCAGAATAGAAAAAAAGACGGTGTTACTGGCTTCTCATTGTGTAACTCTAATTAGGGTCGGGGTAATAAAATTTGAGTTTACAAGCGACAATTCTTCCAAATGTATCAGGCTTAGCGTTTGCTGATAGTACATCAATGAACGCCGGCTGCACGCACGAAAAAGTATGAGTCATTGTAACGTTCCACCTGAGCCGAGCGTGCAAGCGAGAGCGCGGAGAGACAGAGAGGCACGATCGGCCTAAGCGCTCGGTTTGTGACATGTATCACTCTTCCACTGCAGTTTGCAATTTTTAATCTATGTTTTCTTATGACGTTATCATGTAAAATTATCGTGCGTAAACCGACTTTACAGACAACCAATTTTTTATTTAACTTTTGAGATAACGCTTTTCAGTCAATACTTACCCCTTTCCGCAATCAGGTAAGAAAATAGCTATCTCTTTTTGATCGGACTATATTATTTTGACAGTTTTTATCATATCGCATTGACATCGTGTTATTCGTCTCAAATGTAGATGGAATAACAACAAAAGCTAGTCTCCGTCACGACCACGTTTAGGTAAAATAAGTAGGTAGGTATATCAACGCCATCAAACTTGAAAATTTGAAGAGGTTAGAATTAAGTACCTACTTAAAACCTCTGTATTATAATTCATTTAATTAGATAAAGAACCTGAGCGACAATTTGAGTTAACCAAATCCTATCAACTTTTTAAACAATATGCAACAGAATAAGCGCAAATAATGAAATTAGTTTGTTCAGTACTTACCGACTACTTTAGCAATTTTTTAACATGTGCTAAATATTTCCGAAATATTAATAAGCATAATAGGCCATTTACACGAGGGCAATCCACTAAGACAATCCATTCCATTGTCCTCAAGTTTTTTTTTATGCAGTCTTAGTGGATTGCCCTCGTGTAAATGGCTCATAACTGAACTTAGGGCTACCTATGAAAACCGTAGGTACTATTATTGCTCTTTATTTAAGAAGTTTGGTTTAACAAAACTAAAGTAACTACGAACATCATATTATGTTTTTATATTAATATACTAAAGAGCAGTGACAGCCCGAACGGTTAAAGAGCCGGCCGAAAATCAGTGAGGCTCGGGTTCGAATCCTGGCATGTACCAATGAGTTTTTTAATATTTATCACTAGCTCGACGGTGAAGGAAAACATCGTGAGGAAACCCGCAGGACTCAGTATTAATTCTGAGACACGTTTCATCACGTTTAGGGGTCCAATATATCTCGTGAAATGTGGGTATATCCAGTAATGGAATACCTCTGCCTACCCCTAGTGAGGAATTGCACTTATTTTGTGACGTTTTGTATAGTAATACGAAAATAAAAACTAATAAAAGTTCAATTAGTCGGATTATAATATTTTTGCGATATAAAGCGGGATTGTATCCATTCGGGCAGCCATTTTGAAGTACCTAGACGCGACATGTTCAAATAAAAAAAAACCAAAGTAGTATTTTTTATCCAAATGTTGCAAACCATTGAATATTTGTTTACATAATTTATATTATAGGTACTCCTGATCACTGACCTAGTAATCACTACGCTCCTGATGAGGGCTTTAGGTACCTACGTATATAAACTGCCAAGTTATAGCCAAGTTTAAGTATTTTCGTTTTAAATACATTGTGGGACATGATACACATATAGTTAGTTATAGTACACTAGCGGTTCTGCGCGGTTTCACCCGCGTAGTTCCCGTTCCCGGTGGAATACGGGAATAAAACATAGCCTTTGTTACTCAGGGATCTTCTAGCTTTCCATTGTTGAAAGAATTTTTAAAATCGGTCAAGTAGTTTTTGAGTTAATTTGTAACAAACATAGAAAAATAAAACATACATCTGTACATTGAATATTTTTTGAAAATTTTAACGGTAGTGTATATAGTTATCGATATAGATACCGAAACATCAGTTTTTGGAATTTTTGTCTGTCTGTCTGTCTATCTGTCTGGTTGTGCACGCATCACTCAAAAACTACTGGACGGATTTTGATGAAATTTGGTATGGAGATAACTGAGTACTCGGGTCAATATCTAGGGTACTTTTTATTCCAGGAAAATATCTCATTCCCACGGGAAAATATAAAAACTGGTTAAAAAGAGAAATACGTAGGTACTACTCCGAAACGATAACACCTAGAAATTGGTATGAAGGGATTTTTGGAAATTCCCACGGGAACGGGAATAAACTAAATCCAAGCGGGAAAACGCCGCTGGGCACCCGCTATTTGAAATATGGTATGTAGGTGTCTTAAATATGTCTTAGGCAACCACTATGAAGGGATTTTCGGAAATTCCCACGGGAACGGGAATAAGCGGAATCCGCGCGAGCAACGCCGCTGGGCATCCGCTATTAAAACTAAGTATTCTTAACTTTCTATTCGAAAATGCTAATGCAACAATATTTTTTATAGCGTTAAAGTGTTCATTTGTTCTTTTTTTTCAATAAACAGCTTTCCATTTGAAAGCCAGTTCGAAATTTAAATAAAACCTTTGATAAGTAACCTCCTTGGTTGGCAATTGCCATGTTTCGAAGTAAAAGGTCGTTCCATTTTTAAATTACACGACAGATATAAGTATACTTGCTATGTAATTTATTTGACCGCTAAATAACGACAAATATGGACTTTTATACAACTTTTAAAGGCCGCTGCTCGCATATATTTGGCCAGTAGGTACAGCAATTTCGATTTAGCTCAAAGAAGGTTGTCAAAATAATTCTCAAATTTCCAAGCATGTTTAAGAAACGGTTATTTAGTCCCAAACTAGGGGCCTGTACTATGAGTACTAAACAACTGTTAGACATATTTAATAAATATTAAACTACCAGACACCGAGCGGGGACCGAACCAGCGACCTCCGGCCCAGAAGACATCGCTAGTATCCCATATACTTTAAAGCAGAAGATGCGATTTATTTATTCAGTTATATCTGCAATCTCGTTTGGATTTCGGAAATCAAGGATGAAGGAAGGTGTAGAGTTTGTGAAGTTAGAAGCGTGGTTCTACATGAGATCTAATAACATTTTGACAGTGCGAGACATGTGATCTGCTCTTGGCAACATATAACATTCTTTTTTGGTGGGATAATGTAATCTGTAGATAGAGACATGAAATGCGCTTTTATTCGCTTGTCGTGTCGATGGCCACTTCACTTGTTATCAAATCAATGCTCTCATTTCTTTGGATTTATGAGTTTTTACTTGCAGTTGGGATTACGACTGTCAAATTTATGACAGCCATTCATGATAGCGATATGTTTGTAAGCACGCTTCTCATGCATGAGGTCTGGGGTTTATTTCGGGCGCTCTCTATATAGCCCTATAAAGCGGGACTAAAGTGACCACTATCGTCCCTAGGGAGTGAAAAGTAATTAGTTTTTTTAATTTTCTAAATGAGACATAGACAAACTCAAACAGCCAGTAAATAATTGTAGAGTGTGGACAATATTCATTGCGAAAATGTTAAGAGTTTTAGTTCCAAGGTTTTTCTGCAAAGAAGGTGGCGCCATGTGTTTTCAATTGTTAATCTGCAAAGAGACTTATATCTCTTTGTTATGAGACAGGTTTAGAAGAAAAAAATGACCTCGAAAATTTCAGATTGTAAATTTGTTCGGTATTAAATAAATTTGTACTAAATTGACTATTTTTCTCGCACTTAAAGTGAAAAGTTCAGTTTGCACCTCGAGACTAAACTCCAACGTAATATACCCTCGGTTTCATTGACTCTTGTTTATTATGGCTTCTTTTATTCCCTCGATATAAAATATACTATTATTGCAGTCCAATAAAATATGCAATAAGTGATACGATGATAAATAACAATGAGCTGCATTTAGAATAAAATTAAGTGACTCAATGTAGACACAGTTTTCTCTTGATAATTGTCTTGACAAAGTGTAAAATGTAAACAGAATAAATATTGCGAGTAGTTAGCATGGACTACTTAAATAATTACTTATTTATAATTGCCTATAATGCATAGCCGATACCTTTATCGCAGGCCATTGAATGAATAATTCCACACATTAAAATACTATCTAAATTCCGTAATGTCAACATAAAGAAAGAGGCCGAATCGAGTAACCAAACGCTAATCGCCTCGACTTCGCACGGGCGCAATGCTGTGACACTAAAACCTTCATCTATTCCTAATGTATACGTATTAAAAAAACCCGCACCAAAATCCTTTGCGTAGTTTTAAAGATCTAAGCATACATAGGGACAGACAGCAAGAAGCGACATTGTTTTATAAGTACTACGTAGTGATAGCGACAGTGAGAGTGATGATGTTAAAATATCTATATATCTACGAGTATCTATATAAAAAGATGACCTGACTGACTGATTGGTGATGTATCAACGCACAGCCTGAACCGCTGGGTCTGGAGACTTGAAATTTTGCACATATTTAGCTTATACAGTGTAAGCATCCACTAAGAAATGATTTTTCAAAATTCAATCCCCCAGGGGGGGTGAAATAAATTTGCTCGAGGGAAGCCGCGGGTAAAAGCTAGTTCTTTATATTCTCACCTTCATTACTATGTTGTAATATATGAAGGTGAGAATTGTTATGAATAATAATATAGCGGCGGGTATTCATTATAAGTCATGTCTTAGTATGTACTAGAATATATGTCAATTTTGCACAGACGAATTAGTTTCATTCCAATGTTAAGTGTAGTGACACACCTGCGGAACTTTCAGTCAACAGCATACATTGACGTTTCACTTTAAAGATAAATGGATCTGCCTCCCGCGTCAACGGTAATGTGTGTTGTTCACCGAAAGTTCCGCGGCGTAAGTTCCGCAGGTGTGTCGCGACCCTAAAATGGAATACCTAACCTAACAGTCCCAGTGCATACATAATATTCAGAATTACTCAACTCGCTCAATTAAACAGGTTTGTTTGAAAACAGGAAAGAAAAATCGCAGGTACATACCTAAATAAGCAATCAGGAAAAGGAATCAAATTCTCACGTCACGACTCAATTAAACTATTCAAAGTACTAACAAAAGTGTTTACTTCCATAATGAAAGACCTTGGACGGATCATTTGACATCGCTTTTTTGACATCCCACCGGTTTTTGCTTCCCGTATAGAGAGCTGTTTTAAATTGGCTGCTCTGAACATAGGCTCCTGCGCAAACCCCCTCATACCGCCAAATGGTCGCTAAAAATGCTATTGCGCAGCAACTTGCGCAACTTCAGAGCCGCCAAGTGAAAACGTCCGTACTGTAGCAACAGAAACATGAGTTTTTGCTTTACTAGCTGTTACCCGACTTCTTTCAGGGTAGGCTCGATTTTTTTTAAACTACCATCTACTTAATAAATTAAACTTTCACAGTTGTATAACAGTGGGTCTAAAATGGCCACTTTGAGCAATTCCTCTGAGCAATTCTGCTTTTCTGAATTCTCAGCAAATCCTAAGCAATTCCTCTAAATTTCGTAAAATGGTCCCATAATTTAGTGATTCACTGACAATTCAATTCATTAGCAGATTCGTATTTGGTGAAAATTTCGAATATGAATCGAAATAGAATTCTATTATGATTCACCCGAAACGGCCTTTTTAGACCCCCTGGACATTATTTTTGTTAATATCATTACCTACATCAAAGATATTAAAGTAAGGATGAGTTATTTCATACTGCTTGCGTTTGGAAATTGATCCCCTACGAGTGTGCTACAATATGTACATACTTACTTCTTAGCGTATTTATAGAATACAACAATGACGGGGAAAGATGATACGGAACGAATAAAAAAGAAAAAGAGGCTTAAAATACGACTTGAAATACAATTCGACTAAATAAAATGGTTAATTAGCTACATTTGTCGGCCTCATTTTCCGTGCTCTAGTAACATATCTACGTCTTTCTATATATAATATCTTAAAACAAAGTCGCTTCTCGTCTGTCTGTCCCTCCCTATGTATGCTTAGGTCTTTAAAACTACGCAACCGATTTTGATGCTGTTTTTTTAATAGAGTGATTCAAGGGGAAGGTTTATATGTATATAATATATGCATAATGCAATAGTAGACAAACACTGATAATCCTACTAATATTATAAACGCTAAAGTTTGTTTGGATGTATTGATGTCTGGATGGATGTTTGTTCCTCTTTCACGCAAAAACTACTGAACGGATTTTGACGAAACTTTACAGTTATATATCTTACACATCAGAATAACACATAGGCTATATTTTATCCCCTTATTCCCACGGCAACGGGAACTACGCGGGTGAAACCGCGGGGCGCTGCTAGTATCATATAAACTAAAGCAAAGCGAGGGCGGGCTAGTAAACTATAAACTGTGGGACACAATTCACACACAGTTATTTAGTCCCAAACTAGCTAGAGCATACCCAAGTAACACATTTTTAGACAAATAGCTTGCATATAGTATTTTTTTGGAAACTTTAGTAATAAAATCCATCGTGATTAAGTTCTATATAGGTGGTTAGAACCTATAAGCAACCTGTATGTTACAAAAGGGAGAAAAATTGCAGCTTATTTATAGATGCAAAAGAGATGCATAAGAGTTCGAATTGTTACCCTGAGTGGCACTTGGAACTAAGGGTGCAAATTGGGCGCTGTGAATGAATGATTGAACGTAAAACGATACCGTTCAGTCTTTGAGTAACACATGAGATCTTATTTTCGGTGGAGATGAACATGGACGTATTGTGTTGTGAATTGTGACAGTTGAATTATTGCATCTATTTGATGAGTATTAAAAATGTATGAGTTTAAAGCAAGATAACATCATTTAGCCCTTGCAAATGTTTTTTTATCGTGAAACCATGGTATATTTACTCAGTAAATTTTGATGCGCCTTCGATCTAATCAAAAATGAGCAAAACATATGCGTTGATCAAATAAATAAGATAATACTTTATAATAATTTGGTCGTTAAAAACCTAAGATTACGGTTTCACGAAAAGTATAATGTCAAACTACATGAGAAACAGTTATCAAATCTCATTTTATTTTATGTTATTGTAAGAAAATACCATTCAACAAGATGCTTTTCAAGGACTCCATTTTTAAACATGGCGATTTCAAATAGACCTTGCAGTTCATATTTTCACCCATTTGTTGCCTTATTGGAGATCTTAGGAACAAAAATCACTCATTAGTACCTAGTAGTGATCGCGTGATTAAAAATAAGTTCTTCATTTTTAAGGTTCCGCATCCAAATGGCAAAAAATTGAACCCTTATGGATTCGTCATGTCTATCTGTCCGTCCGTATGTCACAGCCACTTTTTTCCAAAACGAAACTATAAGAACTATATTGTTTAAACTTGGTAAGTAGATGTATTCTGTACAGTATTAAAATTTTAACACAAAAATATATATAAAAAAACAATAAATTTTGGGTGTCCGAAAATTGGTTTATCTAGCAAGTAGTTTTTTTTAATACGTCATAAATTGTAAACCGCAATTTACCTTTTATTCGCTTTTTATAGATAACGGTATGGAGCCCTTAGTGCGCGAGTCCGACTCGCACTTGACCGGTTTTTGTCTTTTAGATTTGTTAGATCTTAAGTAGTTCTAAATGAGAAAAAATTGTTGCTTAAGGTTTTCAAGAACCATCTTTTGGAACCGATCTACGCGTTACAGTGACATATTAGAGTATGTTAGACCTTACAAAGGCAATTACACTAGGTTCCAAATGAGCTGCAAAAATAACTCTTGAGCCACTACAGGTGATAAATAACTCATATATACTACTTATTTAGTACTAAAGATGCCAAATAAGGAAAAAATACTACCTATTAGGGAACAGTTCTTTAGGGGGGATTTTAAGACGTCATATGATTCTTTGAGTTCTATAAGAGAGAAAATTAAAACCTTTATGCGTTTACAAGTAATAAGTTCGCCCTATAGCTACCATAAGTAATAAAGCAGAAAAAAAATCACTCAAAAGCAACTGTTAGTGATAAGAGTTACTCATTTGCAAATTCAAGTGCGGTTTGCATCTATAAGTAATACCGTACACTCTTGCATCACTTATATGATACTTACAGTTACAAAATAAGTTCCAAAATTCTCTAACGTGCTACTTCATACTTGGGTATACTATGGGTACTAAAAATACTTAAGTAAGAAGCCAGCATACATGTTATTGCACGTAAATGTTAACCTCGAGCGGGAATCGAACCCTCGACTCCAACTAAGAAGGTAGAATGACTAGCAACTAAACCAACGGGCCTATCGTTTGTAATTCTTACAAAATCCGGAAAAACACAGTTCTTATAGGGGAATAGCTGTTCCAGTGAGAATGTGAGTGGATAAAATATATTTTCTTTTGGTGAAATAATTTTTAAAATCGTTCCAGTTTGTTTGCAACGAAATATATTTTGCTAAAATAATTACATGTTTGCACACGTCCATTCAATTGTAGGGTCATATTTTTTGCGGTTTTTGTTTTTTAGACTTTACTACCTACCAAAATCGTCGTAAAAAAGGGATCCTAATGGCACCACTGTCTGTCTGACACAACTGCT
This sequence comes from Ethmia dodecea, assembly GCA_963855545.1. Taxonomy (NCBI): domain Eukaryota; kingdom Metazoa; phylum Arthropoda; class Insecta; order Lepidoptera; family Depressariidae; genus Ethmia; species Ethmia dodecea. Next base: position 450,765 of record OY979443.1, read on the forward strand.
TATTTAAGCAACAAGTAATACTGTCGTTTTGGAATTTAGAATAGAATACTTGCTAAAAAATATCATATAAAAAAACACTGTCTGACCCGGCAAACGTAGTTAAGCCATTTAAAGGGGGGAGGGGGGGGGGGGTAGACTTAGGAGGTTGAAAAATACTTAACCTACGACCTCTTCTCATACACTACCAAATATATAAAGAAAAAAACATTAAAATTGTTCCAATCGTTTTGGAGTTCAACCACAAACACTTTAGGTACCTACCTACAAAAATAATTATAGTTATTTTCGTTTCGATTTTATATTTTACAAGCGGTTCCGCGTGGTTTTACTTGCGTAGTTCCCGTTCCCGTGGGAATACGGAAATAAAATATGGCTGATGTTACTCAGAGATATTCTAGCTTTCCATTGATGAGAGAATTTTTAAAATCGGTGCAAGTTTTTGAGTTTATTCGTAACAAAGATACAAACATACAAATCTTTCCTTTTTTATAATTAGTATTAGTATAGACATAGAATAGCGGATTCTCAGCTACGTTACGCGGATCCTGTTTTCCCACTTTTGACAGCGACATGTGAATAGATGTTGAATGGGTAATGGAATTCAAGGATCTAGATCACACAGGACTGCCTTCACCCTAAACTGGTCACATGGACGTTTCCGCATTGTCTCTTCACGCTCATGTAAGCCCGACCTGTGATGATAATTCGCATGCAATGCTATCATTGAACGACGACAGTGGCGATTGTTCTACAAATAGAATAGCATCCGTGGTTCTGATCTAACGGGCTGGCTGATTCCACTTAGCCACTGCATGAGAGAGCGCTAAATCAGCTGTGATAACCGTCTTCCGGCGGTCACGCGAGGTGCTACATGTGTTCGGGCGTTTGTTACCGCGTCATGCTAATTGGGACGTTTCGGGAGGGTCAAATTAATGTCATGATTTTAAGATTTTTTTTAAATTTATTATATTCCTTTTACAAACAGTAATAGCCGGCCGAAAATCAGTGAGGCTCGGGTTCGAATCCTGGCATGTACCAATGAGTTTTTCAAGTACATATTTTATCACTAGCTCAACGGTGAAGGAAATCATCGTAAGGAAACCCGCAGGTCTCAGAATTAATTCTGAGACATGTGTAAATAGACCCGGTCCGGTGATGGGCTCACCACCTATCACGTTTAGGGATGCAATGTATCTCGTGAAACGTGTGTATATCCAGTATTGGAATACCTCTGCCTACCCCCTCGGGGATGAAAGGCGTGAGATTATTTATTTTTATTTTTTTAAATAGTAATACAATTTTAAATTACACTCGGCAAACTGCAATCATTTTTAGGGTTATGTGTGGAACATGTGGTCATTTAGAACGTTTCGATGAAAGAAAGAAGAACGAAAGAGATTCATGGTGCGAATGTTGAAGGATGCAAGGAAAGAGGACGCTCCAGAAGGACGTTCACGGATCAAATTAGTGACGTACTTTAAAAAGCGGGGGTCCGGAGTCCGAAGAATAAAAGAGCGTGGATGAAAAGGCTTATACATGTGAAGGAAGCGAAAGAAGTATGCAAAGAGCGAACCCTGGCGATCCGTCGTCTCTGCCTACCCCTGTGGGAAGAGGGCGTGAGGTGTATGTATGACTTTCTGCGAAACGCAAATGGTCAGATAAGCAGAATGTCAGAATTCCGACATTTTGCGTATCCGTCATTTTGCGTATCCGTCATTTTGCGTATCTGACATTTTACGATGGTTCCGTATATGTATCTAAGTATTAAGGCTCCGCTGTCTTTCCGTCTGTCACAGGGCTGAATCTTTTGAACCGTTATCGATAGATACTTGTAATTTTTATGGAGTGTATAACAACAACAAATAAAAAATGGTTAATTGTAATTTCTCCAGCACAGCTGAGGACTAAATACATAACCATGTATGTTATAGTTTGTATTGTATTGTATTGCTTGTTTATAAGAATTAATGTGTTGTGTTTAAACAACACATTCCGAAGCGGTGTAACTGCAATGACTTTCAATAAGTGGACTTTGAAGCCCTTGAATACAATAAAAATATTTAGATTTTTTCAACCTAGGAAAACACAAGTACTTAATTACGGAAAACGATAATTTAAAGTTCTACAGCTACTAAGTATATAATAAATTTTTCACACCACATGCTCGACAAAGCCGGATTATATATCATATAAACGTCACCGAAAGCAAGACATTATATCCCTTGTCTTTAGCCTGGCTATAATGTTGTAGGTATGGAATTTCATTATAACCCTAGGTCAATAATGTAATTTTCACTTTTCATAATCCTTATTGCTATGACGATAAAGTCTAATTTCGTTAAGCAAACGTGGCCAACTCGATTTTCGAAAACCGAAGCCGCGACCAACTAGATTCGCACGATCTTCATTTGTTAAATGAAGTAGGTCACGCCGGCAGAAACAAGTTGCTGTATCCATTTTATAGCTTCAACATTTCAAAAACAATATCGAAAATGTCGAGTGATGAAAGTACTTTGACTCCAGAGTCTATTAAACTAGATGCCATAGGCATTGTCAATAATCAACTACCATGCAATTGCATTTTATGGTCTCGCATAAGGTGAGAAATGTAGAGTATATAACTCGGGAATAATACTGTTTTTGTCTTGGGCGCTTAAATCCCTCACTAAACTCAGGACTCAGTCTTAATTCCCGAGCAAACTCCCTCGCTGCGCTCTGGAGTAAAACTAGGAGTCCTTCGTTACGTTCAGGATTCAATGTGGCGCCCGTGACATAAAACAGTGCTTTATTCCCTTGTTGTATAATCTACTAATTCCGTGGTGGGATCACGTGGAAGGTGATGACCACCGTAGATCATGTTTCTTTATGTGGAAAAGACCCATAGCTCAGCAGTGGCATGCTAGTAGATATTATTTATTATACTGTTGCAGTGGACTGAACGTTTTTTTTTATTAATGATGGGCTTACTCTTGACCCCAGACTAGCCCGAGAGCAAAGACGGGGCCTACGATGGGACGAAGATGCCTGTTCACTCGAGCCTTAAAGGCTTGTGGGTTATATGAACTCGGAAATACAGAAGCCGGCAGGTAGTTCCACTCCTTGGCGGTGCGCATAATAAAAGTGATAATTATTCGGAATAGGCTGGTTAGAGGGGATGAAAGACGATCATCTCAGCTGCATTCAAACTGCATGCAGCTGAGATGAAAATAATGTAAATGTTGAAAATGTTATAATTGATAATTATAGACTATGAATACCTTCATCGTTGCAGTTATGGCTCACAATCGGCGCATCTCTGGCATTCCTGATCATCGGACTGGTGAGAGGCTACTCCGCATCTGCAATACCCTCGATAGAGGCGTACGACCCCCTCATCATCCAGTCTAGCGAGCAGAAGTCATGGATCGGTAAGTTTTAACTCCAGAAATAGCTTAATCTATAAGATTTTTTAAATTAGTGGAGTGATGCATAGTCACTAATTCAGAAAAAATATCAACTTACTATATCTCATGAAACTTTAGAGGTGGTAATAGGTAGAAAATATAAATTTTGACAGTATATGTATTTACAAATACATTTTTTTTTCAAAAAACTTAAAAACATAAATATTTCAGATTGCCGTTAAAACAAATAACAGAAAAAGTGGGAACCCAATAAAAAAACGTGTTTTTTAGTGCACGGTACGGAACGTTTCGTGTGCGAGTGCGCCTCACACATTTCCGATTTATTATTTACTTATGCAGAGCTCATCTTAAAGTAAAAAAATATAAAATATGTTGATGATTAAACTTCACGATTTTTTCTAACTTACACAGTTAGGTCACTTTTATAGGTAACGGGTAGGTACAGTACGGCCGTTTTAAGTTGGCTTCTTTGAACATAGGCTTCGCCTGCGCAAATCCCCCTCCTACCGCCATATGGTCGCTAAAAAATGTTACTGCGCAGCCATTTGCGCAACTTCAGAGCTGTCAAGTTAAAACGGCCGTGCTGTAGTATGGGTAATACGAGTAGGTACATGTACGTGCGTTGCAAACTAGCTGTTCCACGCTGTTTCACCCGCGAAGTTCCCGTTTCCGTGAAAATACGGAGATAAAATATGGTCTATGTAACTCCCTGATAGTTTACTTTCCATAGCTGAAATAATTTTCAAAATCGGTATTTAAGTAGTTTCGGAGCTTAATCAATTCAAAAAAACAAATCTTTCCTTTTTACAATATTAGTATAGAGGTACAGATCTTTGATGTTGTTATCACTTATCCCGTTATTATTAGTATACAATCAAGTTGTCATCATCAGCCTATAGTAGTCCACTGCTGGAAATAGCCTCTCCAATTGCACGCCATTCTTCATTGCTCGATTCCCGGCAACTCTCAGCCACCCTAAGATATATACACACATATACACATAGCCTGAGGGCGTCCTTTACGCTTGTCGATTCCGTCTCCACTCTAGAACATGTCTCAACCATGTCAATTCAACAGGCGCTATCCCACCGCTGGGCGCGTTCGCTGGCAGTTTGTTCTCGGGGCCTTTGCTCCAGCGCGCTGGCCGTCGGCGGACTTTGATGCTGACAGCTCCACTATGGGCCGCAGCTTGGATCGTACTCGGCTTCGCCAGAGCGATGCCCCTCGTCCTGCTCGGTCGGCTACTGTCCGGCATCTGTGTCGGGTTCACTCTCGCCCCTGTACAGGTTTATGTAAGTAAAATTCGGCCGTTTTAACTTGGCAGCTCCGAAGTTGCGCAAATGGCTGCGCAATAACCATTTTTAGCGACCATTTGGCGGTGTGAGGCCGTTTGCGCAGGCGGAGCCTATGTTCAGAGCAGCTCAGAAAACGGTCCTACTGTAACTTTTTTTTGGCAACTCCACAAACATGGTGTACACGCTTTCGAAAACGAAGATAGTTGGTTATGTTGGTTACACAATAAAAATAAAACATTTTTTCATTTATATTCGTGTACAACTGGTACAAGCAATGTGTTTGAAAAAGTTTTGCCTAGTTCGGGATTAATATACCTATTAGAATTTAGTTTCATTTTAAGGTGCCGAATAAAAAAAAGTAATTTTTAAAATAAAAATTAAGTTTTTTTTGTTCATTATTTTATTGAATTGTGTCAACGATCACCAGAATAACGAACTATATTCGTTTTCGACTAATAGGACTCCAAGCTTTTTGAGCAAAAGGGCATAGAAAAATAACTAAAAAGTACGAATTGATTAAAATAATTATGGTGTTGACGAGTTACCCTCCTTTTTTTCCTTATTTTTAGGGTTCCGTACCTCAAAAGGAAAAAACGGAACCCTTATAGGATCACTTTGTTGTCCGTCTGTCCGTCCGTCTGTCAAGACCCTTTTTCTCAGGAACGCGTGGAGGTATGAAGCTGAAATTTATATCAATTACTCAAGTCTACTGTCCCTTGAAGCTGTGAAAAAATCAAACTTCTAAGCCAACGCAATCAAAAGATACAGCCGTTTATGCCGCAAATTTTCGACACTTGCAAGGGAATCAAAACCTACAGGGTGCTTCCCGTGAACTCAGAATCTTGAAATTTGGTACGAAGCAACGTCTTATAGCATAGATAAAGGAAAAATTACGAAAACCATAAATTTGCAAGGTTGTACGGAACCCTCGGTGCGCGAGTCCGACTCGCACTTGGCCGGTTTTTTTTATTTATTAACTTATTCTAAAACAAATACATGAAATGTTCATCAAAGAGTGTAACATAAACCGGTAGGGTTTTTCGGTACACTCCGAATTCCGTCGACAATTTATAACAGGTAGTATGATAAATCTAACATGCCATGCTATTATAGGTAGATACAACTCATTAGAGTCACTGTGGTATTTTTGTTCTAACCAGTTCTCCAGTCCCAGTCCTTAGAGCAGTTACGCCTTACGGTTAAAGAGCCTGCTTCACATGATTAAAATCAGTGAGGCTCGGGTTCGAATCCTGGAATATATCTACCAATGAGTTTTTCAAAACTTAAGTCCATATTTATCACTAGCTCGACGGTGAAGTAAAACCTCGTGAGGAAACCCGCAGGTCCCAGAATTAATTCTGAGACATGTGTAAACAGACCCGGTCCGGCGATGGGCTCTATCACGTTTAGGGGTCCAAAGAATATCTGGTGAAAAATGGGTACCTATATCCGGAAATGGAATACCTTTGCCTACCCCCTCGGGGATATAAGGTGTGAGATTTTTTTTAAAATTATTTTTATGAATTGATGAAAAGAATTATGTGTTGAGGAATTTCTTGCCCTTTTTCTTTTCTTTAATTATAAATAGTGCCGAAGCGGTGGAGTTGCAATGACTTTTAAAAAGTGGACTACTTTGAATAATTTTAATTGATGTTGATCCTGTTTATACTGCTATCTGCTATCTCCCAGTACCTCACTTTCCACTAACGCCACCTAGCAATAACAGTTTGTAACTTGTGAACAGAGTCCTCGCAATGACGACACAGCCATCCTAAGTCGGCATTGTGTACCTACACTTGACCTATTTGATGAATCGGACTACAGAGAAACAGCATTGAGATACCCTGTATTAATAACAAACAAATTGTGGGACACACTTCACAAACGGACTTCAAGTAGGCAAAGCCTCGTCCGGATAAAGCCGGACATAGTAAGGCTTTTTGATTACGTGTCCGAAAAATATAAACTGTGTCCGGCTTTTCTTAGACATTTTTTATTTCCCAAACGAGTATAATTTTGACTGATGAATTAATTTGACTGATCACTACATAGTATAAAATAAAGTCGCCTTCTCTGTCCCTATATCCCTATGTCCTTTGGATGCTTAAATCTTTAAAACTACGCAACGGATTTTGATGAAGATTTTAGTATTAGCATTGCACCCGTGCGAAGTCGGGGCGGGTCGCTAGTTAATAATAAAGTAGGTACTTTATTATTAATTTTTAAAGATTTTGCCTTCGATTTTATTTATATTTCACTTGAATTTAACAAGATTTATGGTGTGATAGAGTGTAGGTAGGTACTACCGCTATAGTTAAACATTTTGTCTTTTTCTTGCGGTAACAGTGAGATCGGGGCAGTACCCGTTTTGCCTGCCGTGTACTTCTTGCCCGACCTTCCCCTAAACTTTTTGTTTTACCTCAAAAAAAGAAAACGAATTTAGTCCTGTCCTGTCAGAGGCTGTATTGTAGTCGTGCCTTTCTTAATTATGCACTAAACATGTTATAAAATAGGTAAGTACCTACCTTAGTTGATAGAACTAATTTTAATTTGACAGGACTAAATATTTCTCCGGTTTTTTTTTTCTTTTTAAGTAGAAAGAAAATGACAGGAGTAAACTAAAATAAGTTTAGTCGCTGTTAAGCACAATCAGCACCAATACCCTCCTTCTGAGACAGTCGGGTAAAAATACAAAAAAAAATACAAAGTTGAAAATATATCATTACTTTGGGATAATAAGTGTGTGGTCTTTACCTTAAGGAAAACAAGTCATGTCAGAACCTCAGACCAAGTAAAAAGAACAAATAGATATGCGGAATTTATATCCGTAAATATCCAGTCCATATATTGCAGGGAGTAGAATGAGAGGCAAAGGTGATTAAGTTTTCGTTGCCACCTTATGCCCTTGCAATAGAGTCGATTTTTGAGGCCCAAAGGTCGTACGTGCAAGGCCTGACCGGAACCTAGCATACAATTTAACCTAATTACCTAAACTGGCTTAATGATAGGAAAAGCGCAAGGGTTTTATGTGGTTTTGCTTTGTAGCATAAAATATTTATGGATGACGGAAATAGAAAATCAAGAAATACTCCATGATTTATATCAAACCAAATCAAATCAAAATGCTTTTGTTCAACGTAGGGGAAACATGATGGTGATCAAAGATGTTCGGGTTCGAATCCTGGCATGTACCAATGAGGTTTTTAAAAACTTACGTACTCATCACTAGCTTGACGGTGAAGAAAAACATCGTGAGGAAACCAGCAGGTCCCAGAATTTATTCTTAGGCATGTGTAACAGACCCGGTCCGGCGATGGGCTCACCACCTATCACGTGTAGGGGTCGAATATACTCGTGAAAAGTGGTTATTTCCGTAAATGGTATACCTTTGCCTACACCCTCGAAGATAAAAGGTGTGTTTTTTACAAAATTGGCTAGCAGACAACCCCCCTTCGTCTTCAAGGACCCACCAAGCAGACACATCTCCGAAGACGTACTGACTGGTATAGGGTATAGGACCTATGTGACTATTTAGTTTTATATCCCCTGAACCAGGAACTTAATAATAACTTAAATGTACCAAAGAAAACAATTAAGTGTGTTTTCAGGTGAGCGAGTGCTGTGACCCTGAGATCCGCGGCCGGCTGGGCTCCTTGCCAACGCTGTCCATGTCATTGGGCATCCTTTTATCCTATGTGGCTGGCAAATGGCTGTACTGGCGGTACCTTGCCTTCTTCTCCGCCATCTTTTGTGGTAAGAAACAGGCAACATCCAAGGACGTTTACAGAAAGACTCTTTGAAAAAAATATTTTCAAACAATATCTTTAGCAATATTATCGCTAGTAGACTTTTCGCGACGCATTGTTATGGGATAAAAACCAGCGAAGTGCGAATTGGACTCACATTAAAAAAAAAACAATTTTCTTGTACAGGGACCATAGGGACCCCTCCAAACTAATTTTTTTGACGTAATAACATTTTATAAATCGATGAATGTCACGTTCCGCATAAGCCGAGCGTGCAAGCGAGAGAACAAGCGATAGAGAGGCACGATCGGCTTGTGACGCACCTATCTCTCTTCCACTCCAATGTGCAATTTTTGATCAATGTTTTCTTTTCACGTTATCGCGTATTATCGTCCGTAAACCACAAACTTATCCATGCCGTAAACCGACTTTACAAACAACATTTTTTTTTATTATTTGTAGTCATAACGACAATAGAAATACACATTCTGTGAAAATTTTAACTGTTTACCCAAAGAGATTGGAAGAGAAACATTATCTTTCCTAAGAAACTTTTGCTTTAAATGTCTACTCTACCATTACGGTTCATGAGACACAGTATGGATACAGTCCACTGATAGACAGACGGAAGGACGGACAGGCGATTAGTTAGGCTAGTTTTGCGCAAAGATGCAAGACTGTGTGATTGACGTTAAAGATAAAAAAAACTCACGCCTTTTGTCCCCGAGGCAGAGGTATTCCATTTCTGGATATACCCAACTTTTCACTAGATATTCTTTGGACCCCTAAACGTGGTAGGTGGTGACCATCGCCGGACCGGGTCTATTTACACATGTCTTAGAATTATTTGGGACCTGCGGGTTTCCTTACGATGTTTTCCTTCACCCTCGAGCTAGTGATAAATATGTACTCTATGTACTCTATGCCTCACTGATTGTCATCATGTGAAGCAGGCTCTTTAACCGTAAGGCTACCCGCACACACTCAATATTATTGTCAAACTAAAATTGACAATATTACTTATCAATATATGGCCCCGCATACTGCAAAATATGACAATACAATCCGAATACGCTCAATATTATTGACAATACTTCTATTATTGACAATAATATTGAATGTGTGCGGGTAGCCTAAGGCTATCACTGCTGCTGACATTAAAGATATGTCAAAATATGTCAGACTGTATGTTATCTCAAGTTCTCAACACTAGGTAATATAGGGATTTTAGATTGTGGAGATCACGCTTTATCAACTAATCTCAGAGTTTTTCATAGTTGTCTACGTAATTGCTACCACATAAAGATATCGATAAACATGACAGTTAACAGCATAGATACTGATAGACTTAGTACGAGATTCTTTAAGATTAAAACACTTATAAAGTTTAGAATTTAAGTGTTTTTTATCTATAAGATTGTCTTTAGTCTCTAAACAGTATAATCTCTTTTATATCTTTATAAATGTTTTAAGAAAATAATAATAACCTTCGATGTGATTCCCTTGGCTTAGCGTGAATTTTGTCTAAAACTTACCGAAATATACTCTATATTTCGAGAAGTAGAAAGTGCTCTATCAGTGCTAACGGTTAAGGAGCCTGCTTCACATGATTTTAATCAGTGAGACTCGGTTTCAAATCCTGGCATGTAGGTACCAATGAGTTTTTCAACGTACATATTCATCACTAGCTCGACAGAAGGAAAATATCGTGAGGAAACCCGCAGGTCTCAGATTTAATTCTGAGTCATGTGTAACAGACCCGCTCCGGCGATGAGCTCACCACTTATCACGTTTAGGGGTCGAATATTCTGGTGAAAAGTGGGTATTTCCAGAAATTTAATACCTCTGCCTACCCCTCGGGGATAAAGGCGTGTGATTATTTATTTATTTTATTTTGTATTGTATGTAGGGGCGTTGTTCGTGGTGTTGTTACCGCTGCCAGAGTCGCCGGTGTGGCTGGAGGCGCAGGGAGCAGACGCTGCCGCTGCGGCCGCGGTCAGGTGGCTGAACTTGTCTCCACGAGCGACAGCCACCGTCAGCGCTGATCAGATCGACGAGTGAGTCATATTAATGATCATCATCAGCCGGAACTCAAACTCAAACTCAAAATTAATTTATTTCAGTAGGTATACAAAATACACTTTGAAGTGTCAATAAAAAGGCACACTAAACTCGTCCTTGAAGATTGGCTAAATGTAAACAGCAGCCGATTTCCACCGACGAGTTGCTGGTTCCAAATGCAGTACCCCGAGAAGAGCCAGCAAGAAACTCAAGGGCAGCTCTTTTTAGTCATGTCTTACTAGTAAATATGGTTCACAATAATAATTAGATATAATGAATAGCCTTACATAGCGCTGAGTCGGTTAAACCCATGCATTTTGGTCTACTAAGTAGTCGGTAATTTTATAGTAGCCTTTTTTATTTAATGTTTGCTTAACTATTGTTTTAAATTTGTCAGGAGGCAAATTTTATAATGCAATGGGAATAATGAAGGAATGCGTAACTTTAGATAATCGACTAACATAAGCAGCCAGTTCATTCTTATTTCTATAGTGTTTATACAATGTCTGTCACTATTTTTTTTTGTAAAGTGATATATTCTTTTTGACATACAATATGTTTTCGTAAATATACTGTGACGCCAATGTCAGTATATTAATTTCCTTGAATTTTTCCCCTAGAGACATCCTATGCCCCATTTTATAAATTGCACGAATAGCTCGTTTCTGCAAGATAAATAAAACCGATTTGAAAAAATCTTTTATGATTAGAATGCTAGAATATTCCTGAGTAACAAGGTCTACTTATATTTTATCCCCGTATTCTCACGGGAACGGGAATTACGCGGGTGAAACCGCTTGGAACAGCTAGTCTAATAATAATATGCGCCTCGTTCGCTATGTTTGCCATCATACGAAGTATTCATTTTATTCACTTTATTGTAAATATCAGTGATTAACCCATGAACCTAATAGGTTCATATCTCTAGTTATCGTTTTGAAAGGATTTTTTTATATTAATCTTGTAATAGTTGCGTAGGGTAGTAGCGTATACGCTACGGAACAAACATTCAACAATTTACAAGCGCCTTCTAATATGTCAATAGAAATTTGTTTCAAAGTGTAAATTGCTATCGTCATTTTATCAGGCGTTACCTTTAAAGTTGAAAAGGTGGAACAATATTATGGTTATGTACCAACTTATGTGGTTGTTGTAGGAGTAGGTATCGAGGTCAGATAAAATCCAGCTTCAGTGAAATAGAATATTTATTGTTAAGCCAACAAGCCTGGGCGTGGCGTGACGACTGGCTGACTCGGGCGCCGGGACCCTAGCAGTCCCCACAGTTACAATAATATAATCTCTCGCCTTTTTATCCCCAAGGGGGTAGGCAGGCAGAGGTATTCCATTTCTGGATATACCCACTTTTCACGAGATATTCTTTGGACCCCTAAACGTGATAGGTGGTGAGCCCACCGCCTGACCGAGTCTGTTACACATGTCTCAGAATTAATTCTGGGACCGACCCGTCGAGCTAGTGATAAATATTATAGTTTTTAAATACTCATTGGTACATGCAAAGATTCGAACCCGAGCCTCACTGGTTTTCATCATGTGAAGCAGGCTCTTTAACCGTAAGGCTATACTGCTCGTACAACAGTTACAATAATTTCTAGAAAAACTGAGAAGGACCCAGAGCCACCTAGCGTGTTCACGAGGAAAGTGTTCTTCTCTCGGGCGGTGCTGCGGCCGCTGGTGGTGGTGTTCGCGCTGCTCTTCTTCCAGCAGTTCAGCGGAATCGACGCCGTGGTCTTCTTCACAGTCGAGATCTTCGAGAGTGCAGGTGACTTTCGTGACAAAAATAGCAATGAGACTAATAATATTGTAGAGGCGAAAGTTTGTGAGGAGTGATTGTTAAGTCCTTTTCCACGCAAATGTTTTAAATAGATTTTATGATGTTGGAGCGCGGATTCAATACTCAATAACATATTCAGCTATCCTTAAAGCTAAGGAGTCATTATAGACTCTGAAGGGTACAGTAAAAAAGGGAGTGGACTTTTCAAAACAATAATCTTACGAGTAACTTATAAAATATCTGAGAACAAAATTAAAAAAAAAACAATAATTTTAGATAGGTACTAAGTACTTTATGTACTGTATTCAAATGTAGTTTTAAGGTTAAGGGTAACAAAAATGCCAATTGAGACACTGCAAATTTTTTGTTTGTTTCAACTTGAAGAAGATGCTATTTTGTTCCTTTAGAAGAATAAATTTAGTTAAAAGTAGATTTTTATCGAATAATTAAGTAACTTTAAAGTAAAACACTTTGCTATGACCGGGTATAAATCTCAAAAATCCTGGTCTTTTTTACTCTTTATCCTGGCTGGCGGATTTAGAGACAGCATAGCAACCCTTTGAAGGACATTTTAATCTGTAAATAAATGTTTTGGACATATTTTCAAGAACAGAAAATTTAAATTTGAAGGGAGCAAGTTGGACCCGATGGCGGCGACCATAATAGTGGGCGCGGTGCAACTGGTCAGCAACGGGATCAGTACGACTTTAGTGGACCTGTCTGGTCGCCGGCCGCTTTTGCTGCTGTCCGCCGCTGTAATGTGCGCCTCCATGGGGGCGATGGGGGCGGCCTTCTACTTCGAGCTCGATCACGAGTCGTGGCTTGGGTGAGCACGGCTTTTTAGAGCGTATATCGCGGGCAGTCTAGATAGCCTTACCGTTAAAGTGTTCTATGTGAAAAAAATGTTGTCCAGCCGACTTGACGTCAGATGGCTGACCACTTTCTTTTCTTGTTTGTTCGTTGGGGTACAATTTGTTTTTAATTGAGTTATCAAATAGTATCAAAAAGGTATTGAAACTTGATAGTCTTGATAGACTTGATAGACATTAAATATCGCACTTGGTGCAGCGGACCTGAAGCTTCCGCTTCTCATGATGATAATCAGTGAGCCTCAGGTTCAAATCCTGATGTACCAATGAGTTTTTCAAAAACTTACGTACATATTCATCACTAGCTCGACGGTGAAGGAAAACATCGTAAGGAAACCTGCAGGTCCCAGAATTAGTTCTGAGACATGTGTAAACAGACCCAGTCCGGCGATGGGCTCACCACCTATCACGTTTAGGGGTCCAATGTACCTACCTATCTTGTGTGAAGTGGGTAGGTATATCCAGTAATGGTATACCTCTGCCTACTCCCTCGGGAATATAAGGCGTGAGATTATTTGTATTATATTTTAAAAGTGAAGGGTTAGAAATGTGTTATTTTTTTGTATTGTACAGAACTTACCTACACACTAGAAGCTTTTTTACTTGTATGTCCAAATTCCCAGTTTATATTTTAATTGTTTCTTCTTTTTTTTTTTAACCTCTTGCAGATACCTGCCCATCGCCAGCCTAGTGACGTTCATGTTCGGTTTCTCGCTGGGCTTCGGTGGGCTCCCGTTTCTGCTGCTCGGCGAGCTGTTCCCCGCGCACTACCGCTCTCAGCTCTCAGCCATGGCGAGCGCCGTGAACCTGCTCTCCATGTTCTCCGTCATCAAGTCCTACCACGCGCTCGAGGTACGCGTTTGTAAGGGACAAAACGTATGTCCATTACGATTTATTGATCGTGACGTAATGGACAGAAGTTTGTCAAGTCCTACCACGCGGTCGCCGTATATGTCCTTTACAACACTATTGTCCATTACGATCACTAATAAAACTAGAAAAAGATATATCGCTCACGCCCTAACCCTAATGGTTTGGAAGAGGTAAATTTCTGTAAATACACAGTTTTCGCAAATGTATTTTGGGACCTAAACTTTACAGGTTACCTACTGGGGTGCTGTTACAAGAGCTTTAGAACTAATTTTACCTCACGAACACAGAGTTAGTGAAAAATATTTACAAAAGTTTTTGAAAAACTGAATAGAGAGTAGGTACCTTTATGTAGGTATATCTTGTGTGTATATAATCTATATATATATATATATTCATGTAATTTTAATATGCTATGGTATCTATATATTTACTTTATATGTAATCTACGTACTGTGTATTTTATTTATATGTATTTTATTGTAAGGTTGTCTGGAAGAAACCGCTTAAAGCGATAAGACCGCCCATTGTACTTTTTTATCATTGTGTCACTTGTTGCATATTTTTATTGGTGTACAATAAAGAGTTGTTGAGGAGTACCTTTCTTCATTAGAATTTGAACCCGAGCCTCAGCAATCTTACTTAACTTAACCCTTTCACTTTAGATTATGGTAGGTACTTACACAACATACATAGCATTAGACCACTGTCCAATGTTAAGCTAAGTGTTTCCTCACCTTAAATTATAAGGAAGGATAGGCCAGTTTCTCACTACTGTGGTTTGAAAATGATGTGAGGTTAGCGTCCAATTTTACAAGCCCCACCCCTCCATTCAAGAATATAAAATAAAAAGGATCAAAATAGGCCTTTGTCCGTGCCTAAGTTAAAACAAAAAATATGTGAACAGCATAAAATATTGCGTACTGAAAATTTCATAGCCGTATTTGGACAGCTCAGTTTATTAAAACACTGATGGCCGGTTTTCGGTACAGCAGATTTTGTAAAGCCATGAAAGGTTTATGTCACGTAGTTCCAATAATAAAATACGATCTGCGAACGAGCTAGTTTTGAAAATGAAAGCACTTATAGTCCTGTTGGTATTGAGAGAGCTTGCATGGGTTATTTTTGTTATAATCGTTTTTATCTATTAAAGTAGCGTATGAAACATTTTAATCAATGCTGTAAGTAGTTTCTTGTTAATTTTTAGATGTAGATTTTAGATTTCGATTTAAAAATTTGCACCTTATTTAAAACTAGCGGGTGCCCGCGTGGATCCAGTTTATTCCTGTTCCCGTGGGAATTTAAAAAAATCTCTTTATAGTGGTTGCTTACGACATATAAGCCACCTACATACCATATTTTAAATAGCGGGTTCCCATAGCGACGTTGCCCGCGCGCATCCAAATTATACCCGTGGGAATTTCCAAAAATCCCTTTATAGCGGTTGGCTACGATACCTATATAAGACACCTACACACCATATTTCAAGTTTCTATGTGTGTTATCGTTTCGGAGTAGTACGTATTTCTATTTTTACCCAGTTTTTATATTTTCCCGTGGGAATGAGATATTCTTCTGGAATGAAAAGTACCCTAGTTGTTGACCCGGGTACTCAGTTATCTGCTTACTAAATTTCATCAAAATCCGTCCAGTAGTTTTTGAGTGATGCGTGCACAATCAGACAGACAGCCAGACAGACAAACTTTCAAAAATTGGTGTTTCGGTATCTATATCGTTAATTATATACACTACAGTTAAAATTTTCAAAAAATATTTCGTGTACAGACACGGCCCCGTTAGAGTTTTATTATATTACGTCTACTCGTAGATGACCCTGTAAGTATATTTTACTGGGTCGCGCTATAAAGGCGGGCGCGTGACAAGTCGAATGCTTTGACTGACGCTTACCTTCGACAAAGTCACTTACCTTACTTACTTCAGGTTACAGGAACCGTCTCAAGTCAAGTTAAAAATCATTTATTTTCTGTAGGTACAAAAAGTACAAAACGTCAGTCTAATAACAAGGCACACTAAACTCGTCCATGGAGATTCCCTAAATGTAAACAGCCCATCCCCATCTACGAGTTGCTGGTTCCGAATGCAGTACCCCGAGAAGAGCCAGCAAGAAACTCAAGGGCAGCTCTTTTTTTCTCTTTTTGTCTCCGTTGAGCATTTGACCTGTAGTCACAAATTTCTTTCCTTTCAGTCGGTGCTGACCTCTGCGGGCACGTTCTGGATGTATTCCGCGTTTTGCGGCCTGGCTTTCTTCTTCGTTCTCTTCGTGGTGCCAGAGACGAAGGGGAAGTCCCTGGCAGAGATAGAGCAGCACTTCCGAGGGAAGAAGACGAAGGCAGAAACGATACAGATATCCACAATATCCTACAAATAATAACCTACTAGTTTAAATAGTAGAATTTTGTTACTGTTGACAACTCACTAAGATAAGAGCCGATGATGTAGAGCCACACTAAACTCATTTGGATTTGTGACATTGGAAAACTGTAGAAAAATTTAAGACAGCAAAAATCCGACGGAGTGTGACTGAAAAGATTTGAGTATTATGCTCTTTCTAGTGAAATAAGAAGAAATATAGCCTAAGTAGATACGACAGATTTTGATATGTCATACTGGTTAGGGAAATATGCTCCTTGCTAACATACCCGAAAAATATTGCAGTCATGGTACAATCGGGTAAAGGACTATACGCCATTTAATGAACAATTTACAGTAGAATTTTCAGTAAATAATTTATAATATACTTACTTACCATTCCATGGAAACCGCAAAGGCATAAGAGCTGAATATTTTAGAAGTATTTATTATTATAAGTAGCTTTTTAACAAATGTTTCATTTATATAAATATATTTAAGTAGCTAGTGAATTGAGATCTTGTAAAATATTGTTATTAGTGATAGTATAGTCTGTGGTATAGTATAGGACATAGGTTATTAAACTTAATAAATATTATGTAGGTGTTATAATTAGTACAATACTAAGACGGATTAGGCGCATAATGCCACATTCGCAAAATGACACATTCGATTTTCGCAAAATGCCACATTCTCAAAATGCCACATTCTCAAAACGCCACATCGCTAAATGTCACATTATCAAAACGTCACATTATCAAAATGCCATTTTCGCATAATGCCTCACTCTCGTACTAATCTGTGTGATGTGATTAAATACTATTATAAGTACATATTACAATAAAACAGCTGAATGATGTAAATACAAAAAATATGTTTTTTTGAAAAAAAGTTATAATATTTTGTTATTAAGTTTTTATGATTCTCAGCGGCATTAATAATTTCAGTTAACATTGTCAATTTATTTTGTATTAAAATAAATGGAAATTAATAAATAATATGATTTTATATACTAAAATTATTAAATTAGTTTCATTTACTAATTTATAAATCATCGGCCTACATACTGCAAGAAAGGCAGTTGGACAAGTATGGCACTTTGTTAGTGTGGCATTTTGCTACTGTGGCATTTTGCTGGGTGGCATTTTGCGAATGTGGCATTTTGCGAATGTGGCATTTTGCGAATGTGGCATTGTGCGCCTAATCCACTAAGACTTGTTGACAAACTGTGTCATCATTCGAAAATAATATTTTAAAGAACTTAGTCCAGTCAAAATAGACTAAATTATGATTCCAGTTTGCATTACTTCCCAACAAGCTGGATTTTTGTGCAGGCCTTGGATGCGTCATTACAAATGACATGTCAAAAGTCCCGATCGATCCCGCTTGTGCGTTGTTTTTTATTCGAGGTCAAAGGTCACAAATTTGCGTTTTTTGCGTATATCTCGAAACAATGAGAGCTCCCGAAAAATGGTTCAAACCAAGTTTGTACATCGTACAATTGTCTACAAAAAAGATCCCAACACTTTTTCTTTTACGGTGCACTGTTCTCGAATTATGGCTATTTTAAACATAGAAAATATGACTATGCACTCATACGTGGCCAGCATGCATCATCGGGTTAACAGTCTACACAGTCTTGGAGCAGTCTACACAAATCGAGCAAGAAGAGGAAGAAGACAGTGAAGAGGAAGAAACGAGTGACTATGAGGAATTTGATGATGAACGATGATGATGATCTTCTTGTTAAAATTTTCATTAAATTTAAATAAAAAAAATTCATCTTTAAAATAGTGTCCCATTACATTATCTCGATCAAAATATATTGTGGAGTATTCCTACTAGGGAAACCACGTTAAAAAAAAGCGCCGTGTACACTACCTCAGAGGTGTGTGCACTGTGCATATAGTCGAAAATACGACTTTCCTGCGGTCTAAAGTCACGATATCTCAAAAGCGATGCTTTTTAGAAGAAAAGTGTTGAGATCTTTTTTGTAGACAATTTTACGATCTACAAACTTTGATTAAACCATTTTTCGGTAGCTCGCATTGTTTCAGAGATATACGCAAAAAACTCAAATTTATGGAATAAAAAACAACGCACAAGCGGGATCGATAGGGACTTTTGACATATCATTTGTAATAACGTATTCAAGGCCTGCACAAAAATCCAGCTTGTTGGGAATTAATGCAAAATGTGATGTCTATTTATATCTTTTGAGTTAGATGACCGTTGATGTTTATAAAAACTTTGTAACAAATTAAAAGGGTTTAAAATTAAATGATAGGGCAATACCGCTAACATTTTATACATATTACAATCAACTGAAATCAGCTAAAAGCAACAGTAACCCCCGGTTTCCCAAGGCCAAATCAAACGAAAATTTCCATAAGCAGACACTGTTAAATCTTATGTTATTGGTAGTTGAAATAACGCGCCATTTAACACGAGTGAATCAAAATTTATCAGGCGTTAACAATTACGATAATGAGCATGAAAGGGCCCTAATGCTGATTTTTTATCTGTAAAGTTGAAACAAACAAAATGGAGGTCATTGGAATGATAACAGCGTCCGAATTACGCACAACTAATGTACTTTACACAACCCATAGATGACCCTAAAGCGGGGAGGTTAATTTTCTCGTATCTAAATGATTATAATAAAACTCTAACTAGACCGTATCTGTACATTGTATTATATTTTTTGAAAATTTCAGCTTTAGTGTTGATATAATTTATAGTTATCGATGTAGATATCAAAACACCAATTTTTACCGAGGCAGAATGTCTCCACAAGTAATGAATTTGAATTTCCACAAGTAAATAAAGAGATATAATAACACTTAGAACTTAAAATATGGTATGTAGGTGTCTTATATATCGTAGGCAACTGCTATGAAGGGATTTTTGGAAATTCCTACGGGAAAGAGAATAAACTGGAAAAAGTGGACTTTTTGTTTGTTTGTTTGTATTGAATAGGCTACGATACTAACTGACGATTTAAAAAAATATGTTGCCAATGGAAAGCTTACTTTTCTGGGAGTAACATGGGCTATAATTTTCCCACGGGAACAGGCCTAAACCACGGAACCGGTTTTAATATTTTTTTCACTAATGGAACACTAAAAGCCACATTTTCAGGTGTAACAAAGACTATAATTTATTCCCTTATTACCCGTAATGACATACGGAGCCGAAACGTGGAAACTCACCGTTTCGACTGGTCCACAAATTTAAAGTCACTCAGCGTAGTCAGCGTGCAATGGAACGCGCGATGCTCGGGGTTTCTCTGCTCGACAGAATTCTAAATGAAGTCATTCGACAGAGAACGAGAGTCACCGACATCGCGCGGAGAATCAGTACGCTGAAGTGGAAGTGAGCCGGTCATGTCTCCAGGCGGACTGATGGCCGCTGGAGCCGACACGTGTTGGAGTGGAGACCGCGTTCAGGGGGCCAATTCTACTAAATGTCAGCCATTGTCATCGAACTATCATTCCATTATGCTGCAACTGGCAACTATGACATCTAATTTGTATTCCACTAAAATCGTAGTGGCATTACAATGGAATGACTATGGACTACGTTAGGTGTTGCCTACCATACATAACTATTACTACCATGCGTGTCATTAGTTTTATTTCGGGTTTTCGGCACTAAAATCTTTAGATGTTTGATTTTATTTATGGTACATGTGACATTTCGATAAGTTTTAAAGAAACTTGTGTATTTTTGTGCATAGACTCTGAAGCAGAGCTAAAATCTGAATTTCGTGTCGTGTTTAGGGCTGATGGCTAAATTGCCAATGCCTTAAAATAAGGGAAAAAAAGCAATCACTGGACAGCGCCATTCCATGGTAGGAATAGTAGAATACCAAAAGTGGTCAACAATGATAGTTGAATGATTGTGAAAACTGACAGATAACAGAATACGAAAAGTGTCAAAATTTGACATAATATCACCATTGAGAGACCACAATCATGTAATTGTCATACAACTATCACCGCTGTCATTTAGTAGAATTGGCCCCCAGGCTAACGAAGTGTAGGGCGCTCTGTGGCACGATGGACCGACGACCTAAAGAAGGTGGCTGGCAGTGGATGGATGGCGGGCTGCCCAAGACCGGAATGGTTGGCGCTCCTTGGGGGAGGCTTTTGTCCAGCAGTATGATGATTACTACGGAAACGGGAACTATGCGGGTGAAACCGCGGGGCCGGGGTCAAGTATAAAATAATAATAATCTATTTTTGACATTAGTCCATAATGGGTTCGTAAGTTCGTAACAATAAGTTATGGTACATAGGTATCATCACTATCACTATCACTATCACTACATAGTATAAAATAAAGTCGCTTTCTCTGTCACTATTCCTTATGTCCCTTTGTATGCTTAAATCTTTAAAACTACGCAACGGATTTTGATGCGGTTTTTTTTAATAGATAGAGTGATTCAAGAGGAAGGTTTTTATATACTATATATACCGAAGCGAAGCGAGGGCGGGTCGCTACTTTAAAAATAAAACAAAATAGTACAAAATTAAATTCATGTCTGTTAAGAAAAACTAACACATCAGGATAACCAATACAATAATTTTCCGTGGTGAAAAACTAAAAATTCAATAGTCCTCATATTCTTCTGGGTTTGTTGTGAGATTAGGATGGTTCTCGAGCCTACTACATCTACTGTTAAATTTATAACATATGTGTCCTTCGCAGCATTGATCATTTTCGGCACACTGAAAAAATACATTATATTTCAGAGCAAAATAAAGATTTACATACGTATGCATAGTTAACAATACATTCGGTTCAGCTCATCATGTCAATGCTGGATACCTACACTCATTTTTGATAATATTTGCTTTTAGAAATCTCATAAACAAATAGGTAGGTACTTACTTCGTCACCATTTACACCGCATTCGGCCGTGGCAATAGTTGCAGCTAACAACCCGATAAACACGTAAAGTATGATCTTTGACATTTTCGGTTATCTTTTAGACTGAATACTGCAATTTTAAAACAGTTACATTATTTTTCTATATAATACTATTATTCAAATTAAATCAAATATCTCTTTATTGCGGTTACAGGTAAATAATTAATACCTACAGGTGTTCTTAAAATAACATATCATAGTATCACTGTAACTTGCTACATCAAAGCATGCGTTAAAAATAATTTGCCTAATATAGTGAAAAAAAAATATCAATCCCTGGTTTTACTCAACACGATCTTAAGATACAAATAAAAGTATTTAATCCCTGGTTTTATTCAACACGATCTTAAGATACAAATAAAAGTATTTATGTAATAAATAGGTATTTTTTTATTGTCATATTATATACATTTTTGTTTACTTAAACGTTCTTAAGTAATGTTCCGGAAATTATCCAGCAAAAAAATTTTGTCGTAAGGAAGTCTCCATTTTATGTCTCTATTCCTCGAATTTTAGGTAAATAAATATACCTACTCTACCTATTCCGATCACTGTTTATAACACTACAGTGTAAGTAATAAGTTAGAAGTACCTATGTAAGTAGGTACCTAATTACGACAAGATTGGGTTTTATTAAATTCAAGGAGACAATCTAAATACGAGCGTATAAAATCATACTACTTACTCAATACTTTGTCAATAGAATAAACTTTTAATATATTTTTAAACATTCTGAACGCCTCAAGGAATCAGACTTGAATGTATGTATTTAATTCGGGTCAGGTAAAGTATTAAATATAGTATCTCATGGAGCTTGGTGCCAAGCTATCTCGGTATTTCATACTCGATACAGCAATTCCTTTGACATGTAAGTTTTGTAAATAAGTTTCTTGCTCAGATCAAATAAAAAGTAAGATAGAGCGCTGCGAAGAATAAACTGAAGCTTGCAAAAGTACGCCACGCTCTGTGCATTAGAAATTCACAGGCACACATTTCCACTCAGCCACTAGCCACTTAGCGTAGTTTTCCAGATTTTGTAAATTGCATTAAACATGACTATATTTTAACAATTAATCTCGTGTGTAACTTCGGCTCTAGATACCTTATACGTTATATTTTTTCCAGACTGTAAAAATATCATCCAGTAGG
Source organism: Ethmia dodecea (assembly GCA_963855545.1). Classification (NCBI taxonomy): domain Eukaryota; kingdom Metazoa; phylum Arthropoda; class Insecta; order Lepidoptera; family Depressariidae; genus Ethmia; species Ethmia dodecea. The sequence continues at coordinate 473,256 of OY979443.1, forward strand.
TATATTTTTTAATTATGTACCCAAGTATAAATTTTAAACCCAGTCCGGCGACGGGCTCACCACCTATCACGTTTAGGGGTCCAAATAATATCTGGTGAAAAGTGGGTATACCCAGAAATAGAATACCTCTGCCTACCCCCTTGGGGATATAAGGCGTGAGATTATATATTCTTTTTTAATTATTTTTTTCTATAAACTTTTGCAGTTTTACACACTATGGTATAAGAATGTTTCCATTCATTCATTCATTCATTCATTTATTCAATAAAGATAACAATGATCTTATTTTTGTTAGTATATTCTTAAAAATAATGTTAGTACTTAAAAATTAAATTAGATTTTACATTTAAAATTATTTCATTAATCACAGGACAACACACATGATCAGCAATCATCTTTAGGATACTGTTTGGGCTGGCCCTCGTTCTGCTTAGCAGAGACGCTGCATATTTGCGCAAGATTGCTGCAAACCCATCGGTGCGTGACTCCGCGAACATGGTGGATGCGCTGCAGAATTTTGGCAATCTATGCCTAGCCAAAATATTATTCGTTGAGAACCGATAACTACCTACAGAAGTATCATATCTACAAGTTATAAAAAATTTGAGGAATTTTAAATATTATGAGTCTTCATTTTACCCGAGCGAAGCCGGGTTATCATCTAGTTAAATAAATTCATTATCGTGGTCTTTTTAGTGCTATTCCTTTAAGGTTATCATTTTTGATAAAAAAAATTGTAAACTTGTTAAAATAAGAGTCTACTATTTATTTATTTAACTTTGGCACTCAAAACAAGTAGTAGAACAAGTCACAGAGCTTACAGTAAGGAGTAGTTACAAACTAAACCATAACTCTAACTCTAAATTTGGTCTGAGCTCTAACTATGTATGCTCATACAGCTTAATAAAAACTAGGCGATTGTTAGTAGTGTTAGATATGAATAAGTAGGTATATGTAACTACTAGAGTGTAACAGAAAGAAAGGATTGAATTATTATTTGAAATACTCAGCATCCTGTACTAACTGTTAGTAAACCTATTACACTGATAGCGAGTTTTGCTGATGTCCGTTGAGGAGTTCTGTTCTTCATCAGATTTTCACAAAACTTATATGACCAAACATATTACACATAGTATTATCACAGTTTAACAATCATATATTGTTAAACTGTGGTATTTTATTATTTGAACCTACATGCTAAGCTAGATGGTAGGCATCTAGCTTAGCATCTAGGTTAAAATATGGATTAACGTAAAAAATATACCTACGTGACGAATTGAGAACCTCATCCATTTTTGAAGTTGGTTAAGAACAATTAAAGGAGTCTGGGACTCGATTTTATTTAGTTCTTAATAAAAAAAAAAACCTAAATGTTAGTAAGAACCTATAAGTTAGTCATAAAAAATTTATTATATATTTAATTGAAATTTTAATTATGTATTCTCGTAACAAAATGATTAAAAAGTGCTTACACAAAGAACTGGATTTTTTTTATTGACCGCCTTCACGTAGGTATTACACACAACTGACTTGCGAGATCGCTGTACAATAGCTTTTATATATTTTTAATAGCAAAGGTCACAGAATACATTATTATATTATTAGGACGTTTAATAACGAGTATCGAAATCAAATAATACGAAATTAATTCAACTTCTATAATTTATTTTCAATAAATATTTAACACCTCTCAGTTATAAAACCACCATCAAATCATCATAAATATTGATAATAAAACAAATTATACAAAATAATGACCTGATTTTTCCTCCATATTTCACCAACTCTACACGAGTAGCTACCACAGAATATATACCTCTACTCTACAGATACTATCAATCCACGAAATTCGTTCGGATGGCGGCAAATTATTGATAATCTTGGCCGCTTGATGTGAGAAGTGAGACGGTCGCTAAAATGTAATAAATTGGTCAAGAATTGTGAGTATAGGTATATTATTTGTATTCTTGATATAGGTTATAAGTGGGACAGTAGCGATATTAAAATGCAGACCAGGTAATTATGACTGAAATTATCATTAATAAATTTATGTGATTTAAAGTTGCAATGGCATCTGGAAGTTGTTGTAATAAATAGTGTTGGTACTTTGAGGATGAAGTAAGTTAGACGTGTCAGAATTTGTTGGTGGTGTCGTGTAACTCGCCTCTAAGCCTGCGGTGGAAATTGTATTATGATGAGGAAATGAAAGGCGGGGATTGGGACACCACGTTTTATGTACAGAATTATCTAGTCTGGAAAGGGGACCCAGGATGGGTTTTTAGACGTGGTCTTGAGAGGGATTGTGATGCTTTGAGACGGTGCGGATGGTTCAGGAGGACAGGAAACTTTACAAAACAAAAATACTCCTTTAGGGGCCGTGGGTGGCTACTTCTGGCTTTCACTGAGATAAGTGACGCTGAACACAGTGATATTGAGTTATTCGCCCATTTGTCGTGCACATACTTAATGCAAATTTAAGACTTAAAGGGTCTTCTCATGGATTCCATTGTCAGAACTGGACGAAATTAAAATGGGACCAATCTAAAACCACCAACTTTCAAATAAAAAAAGAATCATCTGAATCGATAAGATTTCATTTCATTTCATGTCATTTCATTTCATTTCATTTCATTTTCATTTCGGTTCACCCAGTCGAAAGTTCTGAGGTAACAAACATAAAAAAAAAACATACAGTCAAATTGATAACGTCCTCCTTTTTTTGAAGTCGGTTAAAAAGGAGCTAGCGCATCAGCGAGGTGGGCTATGTCCAGCAATGGGTCGATGTGGGCTGACTGATAGATATGTCTTGCTTCTGTTCTATGAAGCGGACAATAACTCGCGATAAAAAAACATCTAAGAATAATAAGTTTTGTTCAGCTCTGAGTAATAATTGCAACCAATGTAGATAGCAACTTGTTTGGCATGGTAATGAAATTTTACAAAACAAACAACTGATCAATCACTCATACATTAAACTTTCACAGTCAATAAGTTAAAAAAAAAGACGTGTGGCACTCGGGGACTGCCGCGGTAAAGCTATTGCATAGCATTTTGTATCAACTTATGCAATTATAATTATTTATTATTAGTATTTCTTTTTCTTTGATATTAATTCAAGTTACACTTTTTGAGCGTGGTGACCGATAAGAAAACAATTTTTTTTCTTTTATTAAATAAATAAAAAGTTAATATTGTTTGAAATATTTTTATTATTATTTTACAATACATGTGGGTTTTATTATCTTACAGTTGCTGTTGGTTATCCAGGAATATTTATCATTGAAATTATAGGTTTGTGATAACTGAAATAAGAAACATAAGTTTGCGACTTAATATCCTCTAAATACCTAGAAAATATCGCGTCACTCGACTCGACTCGACTCGACTCGACTCCGACTCCGACTCCGACTCGACTCGACTCGACTCGACTCGACTCGACTCGACTCCGACTCCGACTCCGACTCGACTCGACTCGACTCGACTCGACTTTCGACTTTCGACTTCGACTTCGACTTCGACTTCGACTTCGACTTCGACTTCGACTTCGACTTCGACTTCGACTTCGACTTCGACTTCGACTTCGACTTCGACTTCGACTTCGAATTCGACTTCGACTTCGACTTTACTTTACTTTACTTTACTTTACTTCACTTTATTTTATTTTATACAATGCACGGCCTTCAAGCCACACCTCCGTGCCCGTCGGAGTGGGGAGCGTGAGGTTTTTTTCGTTACGGAATTTCTGGATTCGGTCCCCGCGCTCAAGGCCCGCGATAGAAGCTATGCAATAGCTTAAAAAAGAATTAACTCTGTAAATACTCTGCCAACTATAAGCGTTCACAACCTACTGCACTGTTTTTACGCCGCAAATCTATACAGTTAGCATCAACAAATTCTAACATAACGTTATAAATTGCTAATGATCCTCCAAATGTCATAAAATAAAATAAAACGCTTCGTAAGTTAAATTTCGAATTCTCGATGAAACGACTTTTCTCGACCTGAATTTCCCGGGAACGGAACCAACCAATTTCCCGGGAAATCCCGGGACGAGAATTCCCGGGAACAAACCCTAGTCTCAATACCAACGAAGTAAATTCGATCTACTTATTTAGACAAAACCCAAAAGTTAACAACCTAGTAAATAAATGATCTACTTAGCTTTTACATCATACAAAGAATAAAGGCGAACCTGCCTTACATACAATTAAGTACTTAGTTGAGGTCAGATTGTTGCGTCTTTAAGTAAAATTATATATTTAAATATTCAGCATGAGCTCCTGAATTTGTACATGTAATAGCCTTGAATTTTTGTAGGTAACACAAAAGCCCAGGTCACACTGGGTATGGCTTTCAGTACTTTTTATTTTATTTTATTATAGCGACCCGCCCTCGCTTCGCTTCGGTATATATGGTATATAAAAAACTTCCTCTTGAATCACTCTATCTGTTAAAAAAAACCGCATCAAAATCCGTTGCGTAGTTTTAAAGATTTAAGCATACAAAGGGACATAAGGCATAGGGACATAGGGACAGAGAAAGCGACTTTGTTTTATACTATGTAGTGATTATTATCTCTTTATTTATTTTAATTCTTAGATTAGGCTTTTCACAATTATTCTCATTATTATTCTTATTATTATTATTATCTCTCATCCTTCGCTGTTTCTATCATATATTTCTATTCTTGTACTCAGATGAAGGTCATAATTACCATTCTCGATTTCTATTTGAATACTGATATTAGTTTTTAGTAATTAAAAATCCTCCTATAATATTTTTTATAACACATTTGCTCGTAAAAGGTGTCTTATTTCACCAATTTCAATATCGTATGTATTGTATCTCATTACGCCCAAGTGCGGTAAGTGTAATGTAAAACGCACGGTTTATCAAGATGCTCCGTCTTAAAACGAACGGTACTTTTTAAAATCTCAGCAAAGAGTTTTTATGTCAAAAAAGTTGTCAACATTTTATTAAAATTAACTTTGGGAGATAAAATATAATAAAGAAATATTTATGTACATAATTATTTAATTTAATAAATTTTGACAGTAAATTACAACCAATTAATCTGTAACAAAAACACAAAAATATTAATTTACTTTATTAGTAATACTGGCTGTTTTTTGTGCCTTTGCCCAAAAAAAATGCTGATGCGCGCCGCGCGCTTTTTCTTAACGCTGTATTGTTTTTATTCGTTTACCATAGTCGGAGTTTTATTTTATTTCCTCGCAAATGTGTTATAAAACGTCGTATGACATACGTGCGCTTTGATAATTACAGCTTCTGCTTACTTGTAGCCCTCGCCTACGGCTCGGGCTAGCAATATCGCCTCGGCTGTAATTTTCAACCTACCGCACTTATATCATAATGTACTATTTTGGTGTAATTTATACAAAGATCTATTTATATTCTTTATAGTGTTAGTTTTAAAATAACAACCGCTTCAAGTGCCAAATAAACTCTCTCATTTTTTTTAAAATAATATTCATTGAGTACAAATCGCAGAGATTATATTATGTACCTACCCTAAAATAACATTAATTAAATTGGATGGTGAAAGTTAACCTCAACAAACCAGCCTTTAGAAATGTTACATCTCATACAGGAAATTGATATATTTATTTTAAATATGCAATATTAATGTAGCCAATTAGCAGTATTTGTGCGTTTGAGTTCTATCAACTTCAGTCCCTCCTCTCGTTCCACAGCTGTTAGATCTACAACGCTGCCTACTACTTCTTACCGCGTGTATATTTCGCCATCAAATAGTAATCATGACTTACTGCTTAAATTACGAGCCAATGCTCTATTATTATAAGCACATGGTCAACTTCGTCTTCCCGACTCACGTTTAGACTGTGCAGCTGATAAGACAGAAGTACTTCTATTGTATTGCCGTCTCCCTGTACTCCCTGTTACCATTACCTACTTTGTCTCAGCGACTCCTTACTCCAAGACTTTTTTTACTTATTTCAAAGGCATAGCTCTTGCGGGTTTGTCCGTTGATTTAAAGGACTCCCTACCGCTTCTTCACTCACATCATTGTCACGAGCGCTTGCGGTTTTGTCCGTTAACCGGACTCCCTCCCGCTCCCTCGCTCACCTGATTCTCCCGATGTACCGTAGCCCGGTGCCTACCGGTCGCCACTCAAGCGATAGATTCCAGGGTCATGTGGGCATGTAGGAAGTCTACTCGCCGCAACGAGCAGTGTATTCGCCGCCCGATCAGTTTTTCAAAATGTTTGGCACGTTGTGGTGCCTACGTTTGACTCTTCTTCGGACTCCCATCACACTGGAAAAGTTTAAGAAAACTAGCAGTATCACAAGGTCACAAGTCACATTATCAATAACGAATCAATGATAAGAGTAGAAAGTTAAATTATAAATCCCTCTTTTGCATTTATCTAAATATAAATGAAATCATTTGCCTTTTCACTAGGTAGGTAACCTACCCTATTATCTATCTATTGGCTAGTTGAACCTTCTGGTTGATAGGTATGCTTTATAAACTGGCCCATTTAGAACACCTCAATATGGATAGAGCAGTGATAGCCCGGGCGGTTAAAGAGCCGGCCGAAAATCAGTGAGGCTCGGGTTCGAATCCTGGCATGTACCAATGAGTTTTTAAAAAAAAAACTTACGTACATATTTATCACTAGCTCGACGGTGAAGGAAAACATCGTGAGGAAACCCGCAGGTCTCAGAATTAATTCTGAGACATGTGTAAATAGACCCGGTCCGGCGATGGGCTCACCACCTATCACGTTTAGGGGTCCAATATATCTCGTGAAATGTGGGTATATCCAGTAATGGAATACCTCTGCCTACCCCCTCGGGGATAAAAAGGCGTGAGATTATACTTATACTTATACAATATGGGTACATACTTTATTACATTCACTATGTAACCTGTATCATACAAGGCATCTTGAAAATGTAGGTACCTACGCAAAATTTGTTTACTGTCAAGATTGTAGACGCATCTTAGCTAAGGGACAGCTACAACGATGGGTTAGGTTAGGTAGCGGCCGGCGAAGTGCCAGAACCGAAATGGTCCCGTATCACTTGTCAGCGATTTTCATACTAATTTGGTGAGCTTTATTTTAATAAGCGGGAGCGATTTTCATACAAACTTCAAAGTGTCATAACTTTGGAACCCTTTATTTCCGTGCCATGGGAGTATACTTGTTTTAAGGGGGGGCCGCCCCCCCAACCCCCATTTATTTTCTTGAAAATTGACGTCAGTTAATCAAAAATTTTACTCAAATCATCATAAATATTGATAACTAGCAGCGCCCCGCGGTTTCACCCGCGTAGCTCCCGTTTCCGTGGAAATCATCATCATCAACCCGTAACAGCCCACTGCTGAGCTAAGGGTCTTTTTCCTCACACATGAGGAAGTATGGGCCATAATCTCCCACGCGAGCCCACCGCGGATTGGGGGATGGTGTTAAGCTAGTGGCCACTTAACAGTCAGAATTTTTCAAGCCACCCAAGGGTATCTGACATGGCTTAACGACTGCCATTGTGCGTACACAACGAAAACCGGGACCAACAATTTAACGTGCCTTCCGAAACACGGAAGCGCTCGTGATATAAATGCCACTAGGCGGTCACCCATTCACTGACTGACCGCACCCAACTTTGATTAACCAGTGTGATCGTTACAAACACACTGGCACCGCAGGGCTACGAGCGCTTCCGTGGAAATACGGGAATAAAATATAGGCTTTGTTACTCAGTGATAATGTAGCGTTAAATTGGTGAAAGAATTTTTAAAATCAGGTTTGTGGTTTAGGCCTGTTCCCGTGGGAAAATTATAGCCCATGTTACTCCCAGAAAAGTACGTTTTCCACTGGCAAAAGATTTTTAAAAATCGGTGAAACCGGTAGTAGGTATCGGAGCCTTTTCAATACAAACAAACAAAAAATATAATCATTCCTCAATCCAGTTTATGCCCGTTCCCGTGGGAATTTCCAAAAATCCCTTTATAGTGGTTGCCTACGACATATAAGCCACCTAGATACTATAATTCAATTAGCGGGTTCCCATAGCGACGTTGCCCGCGCGCATCCAGATTATTCCCGTTCCCGTGGGAATTTCCAAAAATCCCTTCATAGCGGTTGGCTACGATATATGAGACACCTACACACCATATTTCAAGTTTGTAGGTGTTATCGTTTCGGAATAGTACGTATTTCTCTTTTTACCCAGTTTTTATATTTTCCCGTGGGAATGAGATATTTTTCTGGAATAAAAAGTACCCTAGATGTTGACCCGGGTACTTAGTTATCTGCATACCAAATTTCATCTAAATCCGTCCAGTAGTTTTTGAGTGATGCGTGCACAACCAGACAGACAGACAGACAGACAAAAATTCCAAAAATTTGTGTTTAGGTATCTATATCGATAACTATATACACTACCATTAAAATTTTCAAAAAATATTTCATGTACAGACTAGATATAAGCGCCGCGCCGGCGCGCCGCCGCCTCCGCCAATTCCCCCGCGCCGCCGCCGCCGCGAAAAGGCAACGGCGCGCCGAGCGAGAGGAAAGATTTGATTAATCAGTGAGAACGAGCTCGTTGTTATGGGGGGACTTGTTACACGTTTGCGTTAAAATGGCAACGACTGCGTCGTCGTCATTAGGAGCATAAAATGTTTACGTCTTTAAAACCAAATAAGACAAAATTACAGTATCATCATCATCATTTCAGCCTATCGACGTCCACTGCTGGATAAAGGCCTCCCCCAAGTTTCTCCACAACGTCAGGTCCTGCGCCGCCCGCATCCAGCGACTTCCCGCGACCTTAACCAGATCGTCCGTCCACCTGGTGGGGGGCCTGGCCACTCCACGCTTCCCTAATCGTGATCTTCACTCGAGAACTTTTCTGCCCCAACGGCCGTCAGTTCTGCGAGCGATGTGCCCTGCCCATTGCCACTTTAGTTTTGTGATTCTTCGAGCTATGTCGGTTACTTTGGTTCTCCTACTAGTCTAGGCAATAAAGGTAGTGGACCCCCACATGAATTCCTCAGTCGACGAAACTTTACAGTATGATAAAGTGTCATGAATTATACTTATTTTATGAATATCCAAAAAAAAAACCTTACCGAAGTTAGGTATTTTTACTGAAATACTTATTTATTTGATATCTTTGTTGGGAAAAATGCTCAGTCAAAAATTTCTTCGTAAGCAATATTCATGTGTGTTAAGAAAGCTATATGCGAAATATCCAAAAAAAACTCCTGGTAGAAACAACAAAACTCAGACGTATATGTTTTTTTAATGTACCTTGCACGGGAAAATTGCTCCGTCCATTTTTTTAACTGGAATGTCATTTAATTGTCGCTGTAGACTTACAACAGGAAAATCAAAAAAAAAAACCGTCTCGGTATATTATTTTCAGAAATTATCATTTTATATGCAGGGGAAAATTGCTCCGTCCATTTTTATTGATTATATCATTACATAATTTTATTCCCATTCAACTATAAAAATATCCAAAAAAAATACCAAGCCTATCATAAATTAAAAACATATTAAAAAGATAGATTTTATATTGCTCAGGCAGCGGTGCAGTAGCGAGCGAGGGGGAGAAGCGGGGTGCGGGGCAGCCACCGATGACGTAGTGCGCCCGGCGGATTCATTTGTTCTTCTTGTATTATTTACATTTACCATAAAATTGTTTAAATATTTTCGCTTTGCAAACCGTAGATATTAAAGGGGTATTTTTTAGTAATTTTTCATCATATTAAACATACTTATATAGTATTTGTTATGTGCAATTAAAGCTCTTTTATGACAGTTTTTTTAGTACGTAAGTAGTTGGTATTACTACATATTCTGTGACTTATTACAAAACCCTAACAAGTTGAGCAAATTATAGTTGTGTGTCATCCTAGCAGCGCCATGCTCTTTGATTTCGAAACGGTTCTTGCTTCAATTTGCCGTATTTGTCAAAAAGTGAGAAATTACCTGGTTTTAAGTTTTAATTACATTTGTAGAAATGAGAAGTTTGTGGCGCTGCTGGGATGACGACACTCCAGCAGCGCCACCACTGGAACTTCGTAATTAAATTTTCTTATATTTAATTAAGACATATTATTATAAGGAAAAGCTGTAAACACGGTAATTTAATCCCTAATTTGGCAAAAAAACTAGAAGTCAGTTATATTCATGAAGTTGGTATATTCGGGAGAAAGTGCTCTTAAGAAAATTCCGGTCCTATTGAGAGGCACCTCGAATAGTATTGTGTCACGTTCTAGTTTTGACATCATCGCTGTTCCAAATTCCTTCCTACATTTTCTTACTTACTTATCCCAATATAAAATCTATAAAATGTACTTTCTATAATTAATAAGAAGTGTTTTTTTATATGTTTCTTGATTAAAAACATCTATGTTTAATATGAAACTGTTAAAATTATAGTACATTTTAGGGTTAAGATATTTTACCTACGATGGCAACATCAACCATTGACATTTGTTCAAAGTCAACGGGTGACCATATTGACCATGGTATTTGTAGACATTCTTTACAATAAAGGTAGAATAGGTCTGACTTACCAGACTTATTGTCCGACTTATATTAAAGGAATAAGAATTGATAACTTTCACCCTCGTTAAACACTACATTTATTTTCGAATACAAGGAAAGTAAACAACACAAAAATACAAGATTTGGAACAGCTTACAGAGTGTCCCTTCAAGGTAGTAGTCTTTTTTAAATTTTCACAACCAACCAAAACACTTTACCGCGCGGGGTATTTCATAGTTGTTTATACTTACAATCACAAGGTCACGCCTGTTTTTCTTATATTAATCTATGTAAAAAGTTTAGCAATGTACCACCTTACTGAATATAGTAATTTTTTTGCCCCTTCCCTTCCCCTCCGGAATTCTTCCCGGATTGATTTAAATTTATTTAGGGAGGGCAGCAATTACCACGAGTCTTTCCCTCCCTCGAGCGGGAATCACATAGTAGTAGTCTCACTTTAAAATTTTAACTCTTTTTTACTTCGAAATTCTACTAATACTATAAACGCGAAAGTTTGTGAGTATGGATGTGTATATGGATGGATGAACGGATTTTGATTAAACTTACAGATATATAGCTTTTACATCAGAATAACAAATAGTCTATATTTATTATTCCCGTATTCAAATGGGAACGTGAACTACGCGGGTGAAACTGGGGGATGCTGCTTGTAAATAATATTTTAAAAACTCTTTATATTATTTAAACAATCTTTCACTAATCAATGTAAAATGCCAAATTGTCCATGTTTCAAAGAAAATTGTGGTTGCAGTATTAGAAAGGGACACAATACTATTCGAGGTGCCTCTCAATGGGACCGCCTGCTTTCTTAGTAGCACTTCCTCCCTTTATGGAATATACAAACTTCTTGGTTATATTAATGGTTTTGCGGAAGTTATTCTAATAAGTTTGTGGCGCTGCTGTGATGATTATCATTTCAAAAGCGCCACTGCGAATTCGAGTAAACTACAACGTATTCCTAGCTGGCTGTAGAAAACTCAGTTTATTTTCATTAAATATTAACTTGCATATTGTATTTGTAGAAGTAGGGATAATATATTAGAATTATAATTTGTGATAGAAAGACATATACCTACGATGAAGGTTTAATAGAATTTGAAAGAAACAAGGAAAACTATTCAAAAATATTTAAAAAGGTATGCGCTTGTGCAAAATCGATTTGCTTGCTGAATATAAAAAAATCTAACAACAAAATAAAGGCTGTATGAAAAGTAAACAGAGAAACAGGTAGAGTGAAAACAAGTGACCATAAATTTGTTATACAAACGCATCGTGGCATTATTCGCACTCGGCTCAGGAATTAGATTTTTTTTTACCAATTTCCAACGAAGGCTCGGTAAACCAGTAGAGGCCAGGATTTTGTGATTTTTTAGATCATCTGAGGCATATAAAATTGTGTGAAAAATTCTGAAAAAAAGATGTATTATATGAATCTGAAGAGAGAATCTAATGAAGATCTAATGAACTTCACTCAGAAACAAAAATCTCAAAGTTGCCCTTTTTTTTTGTTTTTTCTATATTATGTTATGACTGAACTACTGATATTTTACATTTGTTTTTTGTAATAAGCTAAAGATACTAAATATTTCAGTACTAAAAATATTAATACTAAAAAACTTAGATTCATACATGACAAACGGTTTGACATGTCTGGTTTGCCTCAAACTAGATATTATTATCGTAAAAATGCATAATTCGCTAAAGCCTAAAAAAACACGGAAAATACTGGATGATTTTTTTTACCGTTTGGAAAAACATATGACGTATAAGGTATCTAGAGCCGAAGTTATACACGAAATTAATTGTTAAATATAGTCATGTTTAATGTAATTTACAAAATCTAGAAAACTACGCAAACTACTATGTAGCAGCTGGCGGTTGTAGGTATTATTTCAAATATGTCAGTGGGTAATATTGAATACAATTCAGTAATGTATATTAGTTTAAGAAAGAATTTTTTTTTTATAAGTATAAGTATAATCTCACGCCCTTTATCCCCGAGGGGGTAGGCAGAGGTATTCCATTACTGGATATACCCACATTTCACGAGATCTATTGGACCCCTAAACGTGATAGGTGGTGAGCCCATCGCCGGACCGGGTCTATTTCCACATGTCTCAGAATTAATTCTGAGACCTGCGGGTTTCCTCACGATGTTTTCCTTCACCGTCGAGCTAGTGATAAATATGTACGTAAGTTTTTGAAAAACTCCTTGGTACATGCCAGGATTCGAACCCGAGCCTCACTGATTTTCATCCGGCTCTTTAACCATATAGGCTATCACTGCTCCTTATCATTTTTTTATAAAAAAAATAAAATTAACTAACAATGCCAAATGAATCTATTACACTTACCTATCACACCATATTTTTTTCCAGACGGTAATTAATTCAACCAGTGTATTGGGTATATCAGAAAAGGTGTGTCAGCTCTATCATAACCATAATAGCCCCATACCTAGATCTTATTTTTTACAATTGGGTGTATTTCCAGATTTAATAAAACAAAGTAAAGTTATACAATGTTTTAATTAAAGCATTAATTAAAAAGGGGATAAAAGGCGTGAGATTATACTACTACTACTACTACTAATTAAAGCAGCACACAAAAAGGATTCTTATAATTTTAGACCATTTTTGTGTTATCCGTGATCAGTAAAGAATTTTAAAGGTTAATACTTGATCGAATGTTTTCTCTTTTAAAGAATTTATTTCATGACGAGCAATTTGGCTCCACTGCTGACCCTGGAATTGCGCTTCTCAAGCATATTGTTATGAATCGCGGGTGTTATTAAAATGCCGGTGCTAAGGTTAAGTTACACTGTATTATGCGCACTTACACAATAAACGAAATAAACACAACTACCGCGACTGTACAACAATCACTAGTACAGTCACGGTACACAAACACAGTCCGCTAACTTGCACTCGAATCGCTGTCGCGTAGACCACAGTCCAGGCTCGAAGAACACCGTTTTTATATAGGCGAGGGCAGGTATTGACAGAATTATCTAGACCTTCTAGAACGGTGTAGCACGTACCGCTTGGGGACAATATCTCTATTGCTCACTCCTCATAAAACAAACAACGTAAGTAGGTACTAAATAAGCAAACTCAAACTAGCCGTGGCGCTGCTGGAATATCGTCGGTGACACCCGCGGTAGTACAATTTGTATTCCTAAAGCACAGAATAGGTATATAATAGCCTATCTAACGTAGGTAGGTACCTAAAGTGCGGAGTGGGCCAGGGAGGCATATATATTATTGTTTTGTCTAAAATCAGCTCGCGAACTCTAAACTGTACCCAAATGCTAAAGAAATAAGGTAGGTAGGTACGTTACAGCGTACCTATATGCGGCGGATATAAGATTTTGATAATTAAATTTTCGATGTTCTGTCTGGATTTTTTTTTGGATATTTTGGTATTGAGCGTAAATGTGACTAAATAACATAATTTAAAAAAGAAAATGGACTGAGAATTTTTTCCAAAAGAGTTTTTAAAAAAAAATTTTTTTTGTGGTTTTGGTAAGCATACCTATTTCTTTGGATTTTCTTGTGACTCCAGACTACATTTTGAGGACACGAGAGAAATAAAATTTGACGGAGCAATTTTCCCAGCGAAATGACGGACCATAAGAGGTATTTTGTCCAGTAAGTAATAGTTCTGTTTGGACAAAGTTTTGGATTTTTATCATGTACCACATTATGATGTAATTAAGTCATCTAGTAAAACAATTTTTGACTGAGGAATTACTCCGTCAAATTTATTAGGCTATTTGTACTTTTAGGTATAAAAACCTAACTTCGCCATTGTTTTTTTTTTGGATTTTTTTATGCAAGTATTGTCTCATACTATACTACAATCCTGCGAAGTTTCATCGACTGAGGAATTAATGTTGGGGTCTTCATACAAAAATCCGCTTCATTGCCTGGACTATACGGATATCCTCATTTCTGATTCGATCGCGCAAGGAGACCCCGAGCATAGCTCTTTCCATCACCCTTTGGGTGACTTTGAGCCTTCTTATAAGGGTCATCGTAAGCGACCACGTCTCGGTTCCTTACGTCATCACTGGCAACACACACTGGTCGAAGACTTTCGACTTCAGACACTGAGGATTCGGACGTGAGGATATCTCGGACCCTCCTGAACGCTGCCCATCCGAGGTGAATTCGACGATTGACCTCTTTATTATAATGACGATGTCGTCGGCAATCGAAGGTGTGAGATGTACTCGCCGACCTCGCCGTTTATGTTGATGCCCAGTCCTTTCCAGTCCAGAAGTTTGAAAACGTTTGCACTGGATGCAGCGGTGAACAGTTTCGGAGATATAACATCTCCCTGTCTCACACCTCGCTGCAGTTGGATAGGTTTCGAGTTCTGGTCCTGGAGATGGACTGACATGGTGGCGTTCTCATACAAGTTCTTCAACACATCGATATACCGATAGTCAATTTGGCACCTTTGGAGAGACTGAAGCACGGCCCAGGTTTCAATCGAATAAAAGGCTTTACAGTAGACAGCTTTTGTGAGGAATGTTTGAGAAACGCCAAGGAAAGAGATCTTAATTTATTGTTTTCTAAAGCGAAAGCATATAGTCAGAACATTGCAACACCTATACTTCTCCACTGCTGGGCATAGGCCTCACCTAATGAGCGCCATAGATAGCGCCCTGAACTTAAACTCGACATGTCCAGCATCTGCCAGCTGCCTTTCACAATTCGTCGTTCCCATCTGGCTGGAGGGCGTCCTACACTACGTTTGACGAGTCGCGATCTCCACTCCTGAACATGTTTAACGGGTGTCGGTTCTTAGCGAAATATGGCCGGCCCCCTGCCACTGCAGCTTGCTAATTCTTTGAGCTATGTCGATGACCTTAGTTCTCTGTCGGATGTATTCGTTACGAACCCTAGACCTCCTTTAGAGAAACTCCGAGCATAGCTCTTTTCATAGCTCATTGAGTGACCTTGAAATGGTGGACCAGCCCTATAGGTGTCCATGTCTCAGCTCCATAGTTTGGTTTTCAAACATTGCGTATGAATGACGAGAAAACTCGACGAAGTTTCCCAAATACTGCCCAGCCCAGCTGGATCCTCCTCTTGACTTCCTACTAAAATCTGTTTTACCTAACTACAGAATCTGCAGGAGGTAAGTATACTCGGAAACAATTTCAAGACGGCGGCCATTATATTATGACGACCGGTACTGGATCAATGTGGCCATTGATCATGACTTTGGTTTTATCCAAATTCATGCCAAGACTGATGCATCGCGAGGCTGAGGCTAGGTTTAGCTTCTGTAGCGACTCCGCCATAAAGACAGTATGATCAGCAAATCGCATGTGTGAGATGTAGGTAATTGCCGTTTATGTTAATGTTTCCTTTCCAGTCCAGCGTATTAAACATATCCTCAAACGCACTCGTAAACAGTTTCGGCTATATGACATCCCCCTGTCTCACTCCTCTGCGCAATTGGATGAGTTTATACTGGTGGCCCTGTACTTGGACACACATGTTGGCGGCCTCGTAGAGACATCTCAGTACCTCGATGTAGCGATAGTCTACTTGATCACGCTGTAAGGATTCCAGCCCCCCTAGCCAAGTGGCTAGCGTTAGCGAATCGAATTTTTTATTCGATTGTCAATGTATGGGATTGACATAAGCATTCGCTCTCGTTGGCAAGTGCTTATGTCAATCCCATACATTGACAATCGAATAAAAAATTCGATTCGCTAACGCTAGCCACTTGGCTAGGGGGGCAGAACAGCCCCGGTTGTTACTTTTAGTAATTTTTAACAACTAATAATTTTGTTTTCATATATGCTTTTTTTAAATTCTCTAAAAACGAATATTTCTAATCCAAAAACAATGATTTTTAATTATTTCCTTTCAATAATTTAAAAAAACCATTTGAAGGTCACCCCGCGCCGCCGACGACGACGCCGCCGCCGACCCAAAAAAGTCGATCGTTTACCCATCGGCGCTCATATCTAGTACAGACACGGCCCCTTTAGAGTTTTATTATAATATGTATAGATAAAACTAATTATACAAAATAATGACCTGATATTCCTCCATATTTCACCAACTCCACACGAGTAGCTACCACAGAATACCTCTACTCTACAGATACTGCGTTGCCAGTATGATTTCCCGAAAAAGGACGGTTGACTGTCTGAAAAGGTACGGTTTTTAACTTCAAGGTGCGGTTTCAAAACTTTAAAAAATGCTGAAGTCTATAGTCACACATTTCCACTCAGCCACTAGCCACTTAGCGTAGTTTTCCAGATTTTGTAAATTGCATTAAACATGACTATATTTTAACAATTAACTTCGTGTGTAACTTCGGCTCTAGATACCTTATACTTTATATTTTTTCCAGACGGTAAAAATATCATCCAGTAGGTATATTTTTTAATTATGTACCCAAGTATAAATTTTAAACCCGGTCCGGCGACGGGCTCACCACCTATCACGCTTAGGGGTCCAAATAATATCTGGTGAAAAGTGGGTATACCCAGAACTAGAATACCTCTGCCTACCCCCTTGGGGATATAAGGCGTGAGATTATATATTCTTTTTTAATTATTTTTTTCTATAAACTTTTGCAGTTTTATTTTAATAATTATACACATTATGGTATAAAAAAAAAAAAAAAAAAAAAAAAAAAAATATTTTCAGATAACAGGAATCCATAGATGTTAGTACAGTTAAGTTAAGTATAAGAATCTTTTCATTCATTCATTTATTCAATAAAGATAACAATGATCTTATTTTTGTTAGTATATTCTTAAAAATAATGTTAGTACTTAAAAATTAAATTAGATTTTACATTTAAAATTATTTCATTAATCACAGGACAACACACATGATCAGCAATCATCTTTAGGATGCTGTTTGGGCTGGCCCTCGCTCTGCTTAGAAGAGACGCTGCCTTTTTGCGCAAGATTGCTGCAAACCCATCGGTGCGTGAAATAGAAATAGAAATAAAAAAATCATTTATTTCAGTTGGTATTTAAAATACACTTTGAAAAGTCAATAACAAGGCACACTAAACTTGTCCATGAAGATTGGCTAAATGTAAACAGCAGCCCATCTCCACCGACGAGTTGCTGGTTCCAAATGCAGTACCCCGAGAAGAGCCAGCAAGAAACTCAAGGGCAGCTCTTTTTAATCTCATATCTTACTACGCGTGACTCCGCGAACATGGTGGATGCGCTGCAGAATTTTGGCAATCTATGCCTAGCCAAAATATTATTCGTTGAGAACCGATAACTACCTACAGAAGTATCATATCTACAAGTTATAAAAAATTTGAGGAATTTTAAATATTATGAGTCTTCATTTTACCCGAGCGAAGCCGGGTTATCATCTAGTTAAATAAATTCATTATCGTGGTCTTTTTAGTGCTATTCCTTTAAGGTTATCATTTTTGATAAAAAAAATTGTAAACTTGTTAAAATAAGAGTCTACTATTTATTTATTTAACTTTGGCACTCAAAACAAGTAGTAGAACAAGTCACAGAGCTTACAGTAAGGAGTAGTTACAAACTAAACCATAACTCTAACTCTAAATTTGGTCTGAGCTCTAACTATGTATGCTCATACAGCTTAATAAAAACTAGGCGATTGTTAGTAGTGTTAGATATGAATAAGTAGGTATATGTACTAGCTAGAGTGTAACAGAAAGAAAGGATTGAATTATTATTTGAAATACTCAGCATCCTGTACCAACTGTTAGTAAACCTATTACACTGATAGCGAGTTTTGCTGATGTCCGTTGAGGAGTTCTGTTCTTCATCAGATTTTCACAAAACTTATATGACTAAACATATTACACATAGTATTATAGTATTTGAACCTACATGCTAAGCTAGATGGTAGGTATCTAGCTTAAAATATGGATTAACGTAAAAAATATACCTACGTGACGAATTGAGAACCTCCTCCTATTTTGAAGTTGGCTAAAAACAAGAGGAGTCTGGGACTCGATTTTATTTTGTTCTTAATAATTTTTTTTGAACCTAAATGATAAACTTTAAGTCACTAAGATCGTAATGAAAAATGTTTTATATTAGGTAGGTATTTAATTGAAATTTTAATGATGTATTCTAACGTAACAAAATGATTAAAAAGTGCTTACACAAGGAACTGGATTTTTTTATGATCACCTTCACGTGTAACGTAGGTAGTGATTACTTGCTCAGTGGTATTAACACAACTGACTCGCAAGATCGCTGTAGCTTTTATCACTACATAGTATAAAATAAAGTCGCTTTCTCTGTCCCTATTCCTTATGTCCCTTTGTATGCTTAAATCTTTAAAACTACGCAACGGATTTTGATGCGGTTTTTTTTAATAGATAGAGTGATTCAAGAGGAAGGTTTTTATATACCATATATATACCGAAGCGAAGCGAGGGCGGGTCGCTAGTATATTATATATCTGTCACAGTGTTGCCAACAGTTAAATTAATTTATTAACTTTCCACCAGATTCAACATCTAAAACCACCAGAAAACCACTAACGAAAAACGACCTTTCTCTCGCTAGTCGCTAAATTTTCCACTAAGCACTTCTTTTTTCGTCGAGCACCGCGGGTTCCAATGCGCACCCGTAACAATTGAAAATAAATTGTCTTTTATTTTATTGAGAGGTTTAACAACATTTAATATCCATAATTTTTGTCTCAATTTGATGGGCCTGTTGGCTCAGTCGGTAGTGACCCTGCCTTCTTAGCCGGAGGTCGCGGGTTCGATCTCCTTTGAGTATTAAACCAACAGGAGACGTCACGTGCACTAGTTTCTTTACAAAAAAGTCTGCCAATTTCTGCGCGGGGGACGAGGAAACAAACACAAATAATGTTAAAACAAACGCATTTTTTGACAAAACAATTAAACACTAGCTTTAACTAGGTGCACACAAATACATTCACCAATACAAGCACTCCGTGAACTCAAACAAACTAGTTGTAATTAACCGGTATGCTCAAAGACCGACACGTTTTTTTGGCAGAGGGGAACGCCTGTCAGTGGCGTCTCCGGTTGGTTTAATACTCAAAGGACATATCTGTTGGGTTCGTGTCTGGTCGTTTAATATTTATTTAAGTATGTTTATCAGTTGTTTAGTATCCATAGTACTGTACAAGCTTGCCTAGTTTGGGACTAAATAACCGTGTGTAAATTGTGTCCCACAATTTATTATTATTATTATTTAAATAATTTCTTCTTGGAAAAAATAGCCGCTTTTGGTTTCCTCTACCAGATGAAATATTTAATATCATCAGACGAAAATCTGGGGGTGTTCCACACAGCAAATTTAAAAAAAACCTTAATTTATACGGTATATGATGTTTGGCAAGTGGGTACCTACTCGGGTCTAGGAATTTTCCACTATTTCATCAACTAAAGCGGTAGGTAGCGGACTTTACTATATTATGGACGTAGTTGGCTAGAAGTAACGCACCTTTCCACTTGGCGTTAGAGAAGTATGGTTACATGTAGGCGACAAAACCAAGCTTGCAAATTGCCATCAGAGGGTGCAGCAGTGAAAAAAAAAAGTATATATTACGGGTCGAAAACTGAATTCTACCACTAAAAAAAACCACTAGCCACTAAAGGCAATATTTCGCCAGTAAAAGGGGGGTCGAAACCACCAGTTGGCAACACTGAGCTGACCTGACCTCTGAGTTGGTTTCAGTACTCAGAGGACCTGACAGACGTTGTCCTGTACAACTGTCAGTTATGTCACACCTTATGGTTACATTAGAAGAGTTAAAATGGTCGTTATGTTTTCTTTCGGGTTCGAATCCTGGCATGTAAGAATAATAAACCTTATAATAATAAATCAAAAGAAATATTTGTTAGTAACATTATTTAAGAAAAACCAATAACTACATAGTAGGTATATCTATCTACCTGTACCTATTAAATATTGAGGTAGATAAAGCTGTTTTTTTTAAATCACACGGAGATATTATAGCTTAGGTAATCTTAACATTGATAAAGTAATGAAGTATATTGGTCACAATAACAATATTATATCTACTCAATAAAGTAATTTTGATTTACTACTATTTTCTTTACGAATAAAGTATTTAATTACATAAAGTAATAAAAATAATATTTAAAAAGCGTAGGTAATTAATTTGGATTTCTGGAGTAGGTAGGTACTTCAATCAATTGTAAACAATACCTGTGACCATAATAAGTAGATTGTACTATTGTCTGCCATTATAATATATATAGAGAAATAAAATAAAATTGACTTAAGGTTTACCGTAATTATTCACAACCTTTGCTGTTAAAAAAAAACATATTTATTTTAATAGCTATGATAGCTTTACGGTTAAATAGCCCGCTTCTCATGATGATAATCAATGAGGCTCGGGTTCAAATCCTAGTATGTACTAATGAGTTTTTCAAAAACATACGTCCTAGGTACATATTCATCACTAGCTTGACGATGAAGGAAAACATCGTGAGGAAACTCGCAAGTCTCAGAATTAATTCTGAGACATGTGTAAACAGAACCGGTCCGGCGATCGGCACTCACCACCTATCACGTTTAGGGGTCCAAAGAATATCTCGTGAAAAGTGGGTACTTATATCCAAAAATGGGATACCTCTGCCTACCCCCTTGGGGATATACGCCATGAGATTTTTTTTCTTAAGAGTTCGTGGATGTCTGTATCGTTTAATGCCTTCGCCTTCTTTTGCGGAAGTGCTGCTCGGTCTCTGCCAGGGACTCCCCTTTCGTCTCGGGCACCAAGAATAGTACGAAGAAGGATGCCAGAATGTGTGATGCGTGAATCAAAATTAATGAGGCGTTAACAATTACTATAATGAGCATGACAACTGAAAGGCCCCAAATTAAGAATTTTTATTTGTACAGGTGAAACAAACAAAATGGAGGTCATTAGAATAATTCAGAAATACGCAAAACCAATGTAGGTACATTACACGACCCATGCATGCGACACGTGTAAGGGGTCCTAAAGCGGGGAGGGGAATATTCTAGGTACATATCACTATCATCACTACATAGTATAAAATAAAGTCGCTTTCTCTGTCCCTATTCCTTATGTCCCTTTGTATGCTTAAATCTTTAAAACTACGCAACGGATTTTGATGCGGTTTTTTTTAATAGATAGAGTGATTCAAGAGGAAGGTTTTTATATACCATATATATACCGAAGCGAAGCGAGGGCGGGTCGCTAGTAGATAATAGAACTTTAACGAGACCGTGTCTGTACATTAAATATTGTTTGAAAATTTCAGAGTTAGTGTAGATAGTTATCGATGTAGATATCAAAACACCAATTTCTGATTTTTCTGTCTGCCTTTGCACGCATCACGCTAAAACTACTGGA
The DNA here is from genome assembly GCA_963855545.1 of Ethmia dodecea. Taxonomy (NCBI): domain Eukaryota; kingdom Metazoa; phylum Arthropoda; class Insecta; order Lepidoptera; family Depressariidae; genus Ethmia; species Ethmia dodecea. Next base: position 495,189 of record OY979443.1, read on the forward strand.
TGAATTTTGATGAAATTTGATGTGGTGATGGCTGAGTAGCCGGGTCAACATCTAGGGAACTTTTTACCGAGGCAGAATGTCTCATTTAAACAGGAAAATGAAAAAATCTGATTAAAGAGAGAAATATAATATAACGTACCTACTACTAAAAAAAAACCACCTAGAACTTAAAATATGGTATATACGAGTAGGTGTCTTATATATATATATTTTTTTTTATTTCATCATAAATACAATTTGTTCTTAAATCTAAGTGACCACAACACGAAAACCTCACAGGGTTTATCTGTGCGGGTGAGCCGTTCTACCTACATAAGTAATAAAATAAGGTGATAATAAAAGTAGGTAAGGATTTTACTACGTAGGGGATAAGATATCCAAGGACTCTGGCTCCGTAAGTGTTGCAAGCCCTAGGTAGAAGATATTTATCACCTTTGACATTAGGTCTTAGGCCGGCAGAGCGTGTTCGTGGGATTAAGTAGTTTGGTTGATTCGTTTCTGATAAAATTTGGAATTTAGTTTTATGAAATACATTTAATACTGTTACCGAACGATGTGGACTGTATAGTTTGAAGAATATGAAGAAAACTCACTTTTAAGGAAAAGAACATGTAATTCTTATGAACCTGAACTGACAACTAACAAAACAAACGTAAAAAAGGAATATGTCAATAATATACAAATATTTCTTATAAAACCTTGCCACGGCTACCAGCCAGTCGCCAACATTCCCACCCCTGGTGCAGAGCACCGTTACGGAGTGGCGGCTGACTGGTCCGTGGCGTCTAGTTTCACCAGCTTCCTGGTGGGCCTTTTCAGGACCCCACCCCTGATTGCGATGTCTGCAACCCTGATGACGCCGTCGAGCCCTGGGTATGTACGCGAAATTCGACCCAAAGGCCACAAACCTCGTGGCAAAGTATCGTCGGCTACTACGACGACGTCACCTACTTTGAGAACAGGGGAAGGGTCGTTGCACGACGGTCTCCGTATGAGCGTTGGCAGATATTCGCGAAGCCACCTCGCCCAGAAGTGGTCCGCCAGACGGAGCGTGGCTCTCCATTGCGTGCGCCGTGCTATTTCCGCGTCGTCCAGGTCACCCGCCAACCACTGCGCGTTCGATGATGTACCGATCAGGAAGTGGAAGGGCGTGATGGCTATAGGAGTTTCGCTGGCTGAAGTAACGTAAGAGAGGGGCCTAGAATTTATTATAGCCTCCGCCTCCATCAACAGGGTTACCAGAATCTCCTCCTTTGGTGCGCGATCTCTTAAGGTAGCCTTCAGCGCCGTCTTGACTGATCTCACCATACGCTCCGTAGCTCCAGCCATAAAAGGGGAGGCCGGTGGAAGAAACGCCCAGTGTATTGTATTATTAGCGGCGAACTCGTCTACTTGTCGACCGAACAGCGCCTTCAGCTCCCGGCTTGCTCCCACAAACGCTGTGCCGTTATCCGAGATGATTTTGGCGGGGCAGCCGCGTCGAGCGATAAATCTTCTCAGGCTCATGATCGCCGAGTTGGTGGACAGGGTGTTAACTATTTCCAAATGAACGGCTCTAGTAACGAGGCAGGTGTACAAAGCGACCCATCTTTTTTCGTGCCGCCGTCCAATGGTTACCTCTATGGGCCCGAAGTAGTCTAAGCCAACGTTAGTGAATGGCCTGACGTGCTCTAGTCTCTTTTTGGGTAGGTCACCGAAGGGCGGATGAACAGGTGCTTTCTTACGGCGCTTACACTCCTGACACTCTCTAGCCACAGTCTTTACAGCTCGTCTGCCGCGCAGAATCCAAAACCGGCGTCGCAACTCATTGAAGACAAGCTCGTGGAATCCGTGTCCAGCTCTCACATGGTGGTGGGTGACAAGGAGACGAACGACGCGTTGGCGATCGTCCAGCAGGATGCGTGTCCTAATTGTTTCGTCTTCGGTGGGGAGGCTCTTGATTCGGGAGTCCATCACAAGGAGACCGTCGTGCAGCCTCGGGGAGAACGGAAAGAGGCGGCTGGTCTTATTTAAAAGCTTGGCCTCTCTTACAAGTAAAATTTCGTGTCCGAACCTGTCTATCTGTGACTTAACTAAGAGCAATTTCTCTGCTAACTTTGTGTCAAACGCTGTCACCTGTGTGAGAGACAAAACATCATTAGTGAATAATTTAGAATTTGGGCTTAAACTTGTACTAATAAAAGAACGAAACTTTCTCGCGGCTAAAATGACACAAGCTGAAGCTCGCAATAACCGTAACCAGACACTAAAACGGTTGGGGTCTGGTACCGGGGGACCTAAAAGTTCAGTATCTGTGAGGAGAACTGACACTTCTTTAACATCGGGAAGTGGTGCGTCCTCAGTAAGGTCAGGCTCGCCTGGCCAATCCTTCGAAGGCCCCAACAGGAAAGGTGGGCCAGTGAACCATCTGTGATTCAAATCTGATAGTCTCGTAGCGTCGTCGGCCACGTTTAGGTCCGTAGGAACCCACCTCCAGTCTGACGGGTTAGTTAGCTCGAGAATCTCGCCTACTCTGTGCGCTACGAATGGCTTGTATCGCCGGGCGTCGCCTCGTAGCCACTTAAGAACGGTGGTAGAGTCGGACCAGAATGTAGTTGACGACGGCTTCAATCTATGACTCTCCTCTATAGTCTTAGCCAGTCGAACAGCAATCAGTGCTGCCTGCAACTCAAGCCGTGGTATAGAACAGGGCTTCAACGGTGTGACGCGCGCCTTACTACCAATAAGACAGAGCTTCACCGAACCGTCTTCTAGTTCGAAACGCCAATACGCTACGCAGGCGTAGGCTAATTCACTTGAGTCGCAAAAAATATGTAACTGCGTATTAACCGGATGTAAATCGTTCCCTAAGTACCATCTCGGGACGTATAGGTTGCCTAGCAACGCGATCTCCTTTGCCCAGTCAGTCCACGTGGTAACATATCTGGCAGGTAAGTCATCATCCCAACCTAATTTTTCACGCCACAAGTTCTGGATGAGAATACGACCCTTAATCACCGTAGGAGTAAGCAGACCTAGCGGGTCATATACCTTCATGACGTGCGAAAGAACAACTCGTTTCGTTAACTTAGGCGGGGGGTTTTCAAAACAGCCAGTACGAAATCCGATAGTGTCAGTAGAAGGGTTCCATTTAAGACCTAAAGTGCTGACGTCTGTGGCCAGAACGGCTTCTGAATTCGGGTTAGCCCACAAGGCTGTAGGAATATCACGCAGGACTCTGACGTCATTCGCTAACCAAGATCTCATTTCAAAACAACATTTACTATGAACAGTGTACACATCGGCTGCAACTTTAGCGGCGACATCTATATCATCAAAACTACCGATGTAATCGTCCATATAATGATTTTGAATAACCTCCATGGCAGCCTCAGGAAAGGTAGACTCGAACTCGAGGGCATTCTTATTTTTGATATAATTGGCTATGAAAGGACTAGACACGGCGCCAAATGTCATGGAACTCATTCTATATTCTTTAATCGGGGATAAATTAGATTCACGCCATAGGAAGCGCTGTGCGTCGCGGTCGCAGTCTTTTATTTTAATTTGAGGAAACATCTCCCTTATGTCACCTGTAACAGCGACTTTACCCTCGCGAAATCTAAACAATATGCCTAGCAAAGACTGCAATAAATCGGGTCCTGTTAAAAGCAGATCGTTTAAGCAGACGCCCCTAGTCGCTGCGGCTGCATCGTGAACTACTCTTATTTTTTTCTTTTGCGGGTGGTAAACTCCGAAATGAGGTAAGTACCAACGAATAGAGTTTGAAGACGAAGTGTCAACGGTGGTTTTAGAGTGATACGTATCTGCGGGACACTCCTCCGCGTAACCTTTCTGTATGACACCTTCAACGAAACCTCTATATGCCTGCGCGAACCCTTCGTCCTTTGCTATCTGTTTCTCGAGGGACTTGAACCGAGACAGGGCCTGATGATAGCTGTCAGGTAGGCCACCAGGAGATGTCTGTCGCCACGGCAAACCTACCTCGAATCGACCCGAGAGAAGGCGGCGCGCTGTAGACTCAACGATGTCGATGGCCCGTTGGTCGTCCTCAGAATTTTTAGCAGGGAGCTTTGAAATCCCTATACAGTCTAATCTGTATTGTTCAAGCATTAAAGCCTCTACAGAATCACACTGCTCCTCACTGAGATGATTGACAAACTCTACTGGCTTAACGGAGCTTGATAGACACCCGTGTAGAGTCCAACCTAACAGTGTGCGTGTAGCGACTGGCTCGGAGGGCTTCCCGCACCGTACCTCTCTACTTATAGTTAAATGCCAGTCACATGCTCCTATCAGAACTGTAGGAGTAGCGTTATTTACGGCGAGGGTGTCTGCCAGCTCTACCAAATGATTATAGGTGCATAGACTAACCTTAGGTATAGTTTGTGGGCGCAGAGCTAAGCCATGAATAGACCTTGCGTTTTCAATAAGGTACTGTTCAGATTTCTTACGACCGCGTATGTAGAAACTTATGTTACCTACAGTCGTTTCTTTAAACATGCCGCCGACACCGTCGATTCGTAGGGCCTGTCTCGACGTTTCCCTGGCGCCGATTCTTAGAGCTACATCCGCGTCTATGAGGGTGGCAGAGCTACCATCGTCAAGCAGGGCGTATGTCTCGTACTCGCCGCCTGCACCGCTAACTACTACCGGCAGCACCTTCAAGAGCGCGCGAGGGCGCGCTGGAGGCTGGGGCGTTCCTGAAATATTACACGGAAGCTCAGGAACCTTGACATTGGATACCGTGACGGTGTCGGGTGCGGCCATGTGCCGCTCATTAGAGTTAGAAGTCGAAACATTAGTAGTTGTGTGTAAACACGGGTTTGTAGTAGGTGGTTGTTCTGGCGCACTATGAAGTGTTGTGGTATTGGCTAAACCATGTAAGAGTGAATGATGGCGTCTCGCACATCCATCTTTACCACAACGTTTGGCTTTACAACTGTTCCATCTGTGTGCACCGCCCTTAAGACACCTAAAACATAGTTTGGTTTCACGCACCCAGCGCCATCTATCGTCAATAGACAGTGAACCAAACTCTTTACACACAGTTAACACGTGATTTCGCTGGCAATAGGAACATTTAGGGACGTTAGACACTTCAGTAGACGTAGAATGTACTGACTCGCGTTTAGGTACTGAAGACGTAGGTTTCACAGCTGTCGCGGGAGCCGTAGTATATTCGGGCGCATATGTGTACCTGAGCTGCCTATCGGCCTCCCGAAGGAGAAAGGCAGAAAGGGTCTCTAATTTGGAGACGTTCTCCTCCTGCGTGTCTGCAGCGAAGTCTGTAAACCTAGCCTTAGTAAGCTCTGAGCTTTGACAGTACGCACCTCAATATCTCTGATATATACCTGTATATACCTGTGGGGTAGTATCTTGCGCAGCGGTCTGTGTGGGCATGGCCATGGTGTGACTCAGGGGCGCTGCTGTCTGCGGCGCGGGTCTGCCCTGGGTCACGGGTAGCACGTGAGGGACCTCAGGCTGACTGCCTGCGACGTCCTGCAACCACCTATGTGTGCGCGCGTGAGAACTGACACGCGAGCGTGTACTTCCCTGCCTTGAATTCTCAGCCTCGAGCGCGGCCAATGTAGCCTGCAGCTCGATTTCCTCCACCTCTCTCCGCTTGCGTTCTGTTTGCTCCAGCAGCACCAAATCACGTTCCAGCTGACGGCGGCGTAGCTCGGCTTCCACGGCGAGCCTCTGGGCCACGATAGTCGATGTGCTGCGTCGCGAACTGACTGAGAGTATCTCCTCTCGGTCGCGGGTATCTGGAATCATTTCAGATGCCACCGGGCCAAGCACAGGGGTAACGGCGGATGTCGCCACCGCAGAAACAGCGGGCGGTGCGGTTGAGTCTCGGACCACAGCACCTCCGGTCTCGGAAGTGACGGTGGTGCGAGGCTCCTCCGGCACCACAGAGTTGTCAGTCATTACGCTTTTACCTGCCTTTGAGCGAGTTTCCACCATAATAACGAAAATAAATTTTGACAGATCTCCGAAAAAATTTCAGTTTACCAAATTTTGCTAATTTACACCAAATAAAATAGTTCAATTACTAAACGGATCGGAGGACCAAATGTTACCGAACGATGTGGACTGTATAGTTTGAAGAATATGAAGAAAACTCACTTTTAAGGAAAAGAACATGTAATTCTTATGAACCTGAACTGACAACTAACAAAACAAACGTAAAAAAGGAATATGTCAATAATATACAAATATTTCTTATAAAACCTTGCCACGGCTACCAGCCAGTCGCCAACAAATACATTACAATATTCAAAAAGTTTGTCGTAGTGCTCCTTGTGTTTCTCTTTGGTTTTCTTCGGCACTATAATTTTTAGGATAGTCAATTGTAGGTGATAAATATCCTCTAAGTAGGTCTTGAACGTTCTACCGTAACTACTTAGGCCATAGCCAATAACCGAGTCAGCCAGCGATAGGTATAGTAACCTCAAGGTTTTATAGGGTAGTTTATATCTAAGAATAGATAATTTACTGATGATAGATCTTAGTTTTTTACATACATAGTCTTTGTGCGGTCCCCAGTTAAATCTTTCATCAATCATTAGTCCAATATACATATGTTTGTTTACCAATTCCAAGCTGGGGCAAAGACATCCTGTATTAGGATTATGCAAACATAAATGATCGTGAGCGATGATGATAGGTTATATAGCCTCTGTAGTCTAATATAGGTACCTACTGGATGATTTTTTTTACCGTCTGGAAAAAAATATGACGTATAAGGTATCTAGAGCCGAAGTTATACACGAGATTAATTGTTAAATATAGTCATGTTTAATGCCATTTAAAATCTAGAAAACTCCGCAAACTACTATGTAGCAGCTGGCGGATGTAGGTAAATTGCGCGTGAATGGAGCTACGAGCCTGTTGCTTTCAAAAATACTATTTCAAATATGTCAGTGTGTAATATTGAATACAATTGAGTAATGTATATTAGATTAATAAAAAAAAAAAAAAGTTTTTTTTTTTTTTTTACTAACAATGCCAAATGAATCTATTACACTTACCTATCACACCATATTTTTTTCCAGACGGTAAAAAAAATCACCCAGTATTACAATAAATAATAAATAATAATAATATCGTAGGCAACTGTTATGAAGGGATTTTTGGAAATTCCTACGGGAACGAGAATAAACTGGAAAGATTGGACTTTTTGTTTGTTTGTTTGTATTGAATAGGCTAAGATACTACCTAAAGATTAAAAAAAAAAATTTTGTCAATGGAAAGCTTACTTTTCTGGGAGTAACATGGGATATAATTTTGCCACGGGAACAGGCCTAAACCACGAAACCGGTTTTATTTATTTTTTTCACTAACGTATTATAAGTATAATAAGTATAATCTCACGCCTTTTTATCCCCGAGGGGGTAGGCAGAGGTATTCCATTACTGGATATACCCACATTTCACGAGATATATTGGACCCCTAAACGTGATAGGTGGTGAGCCCATCGCCGGACCGGGTCTAATTTAATTACACATGTCTTAGAAATAATTCTGAGACCTGCGGGTTTCCTCACGATGTTTTCCTTCACCGTCGAGCTAGTGATAAATATATGTACGTAAGTTTTTGAAAAACTCATTGGTACATGCCAGGATTCGAACCCGAGCCTCACTGATTTTCGGCCGGCTCTTTAACCGTCCGGGCTATCACTGCTCTAACGTATTATGTATGTAAATATTATGTATTACTTACCACGGGAACGGGAACTACGCGGGTGAAACCGCGGGGCGATGCTAGTCAAGTATAAAATAATAATATGTTTGACATTAGGGTTCGTAAGTTCGTAACAATAAGTCACGGTACATAGGTATTTAAAAATAAAACAAAATAGTACAAAATTAAATTCATGTCTTCTTAGACAAACTAACACATCAGCATAACCAATACAATAATTTTCCTTGGCAAAAAACTAAAAATTGTTATCTTTTCACCATTATTTGTAGGTACCTATTTGATATTTTTATTTATCATATTCACTACTATAGAGTATTTCGTTATAAATTGTGGAATCTCTCCTAGTACATTTATTGTGCATTTTATAACATAGATCCGGCGATGGGCTCACCACCTATCACGTTTAGGGCTCCAATATCTCGTGAAATGTGGGTATACCAGTAATGGAATACCTCTGCCTACCCCCTCGGGGATAAAAGGCAGTATTGTATCGACATCTAGCGGCACTACATAGAACTAACTAAAGCATCATAAACGGTATTTATAAGTTCTAAGCCGCGCTATCGAAGTTTTCTCAGGAGTTATTATAAATACTTACTACGATGCCAAAAAATAACTTGCCATTAATATACTAGCTTGACAACGAAAGGCCCCAATGAATTTTTATTTGTTCAGGTGAAACAAAATGAAGGTCATTGGAATGATAACAGCTACAGAAATATGCAAAACGAATCTGTACTGTACATTAAATACTTTTCGAAAATTTCAGCGTTATTGTAGATATATCAAAACACCAATTTCAGATTCTTCTGTCTGTCTATCGGTCTGTGCACGCATCACGCTAAAACTACTGGACGGATTTTGATTAAAATTGATTTGGTGATAGCTGAGTAGCCGACACAACATCTAGGGTACTTTTTACCGCCCGAAAATGTCTCATGTCACTCTCAGGTCACTGTTCTGAGATACACGGTTTCCCCTTGTTTGGAAGCGCAGGGACGCAAAGTTCTTGTGTTAAATATTCCTATTAATAAGTTGTAATATCGAATTGTCCCATATGTATTGGAACGAAGTTCCTAATCGCGCGTTGCGAAAGGGGCCTAGACGGAAAAAATTAAGACCAAAAGTGGTAACGACACTTTTTGGAACGAAGTTCCATATCGCGTGTTGCGAAAGGGGGCTAGACGGATGTTGATGATGATGATGATGACGACGACGACGATGATGATGATGATGAAGGAACTTCGTTCCATCCGGATCCCTTGACACCTCTCAAGTTTTTTTTTTCTTGTATTAAATAAGTATTTACCTATTATTATTATTTCCACGGGAAAATTAAAAATACTGGTTGAAGAGAGATATATATTATAAATAGTAATAAATACATAAAAGTAACAGTTTTACGTATTTACAACAAAGATAAATAAACAAAATACGATAAAAAATAAACAAATAATTAACTGCCATATAAAATAAAATAATTTAATCTTGCTCTTAAATCTAACTAATATTAGAAATGTTAATAATGATTAAATACGTAAGTACCTTCGAAACGATAACAGCTAGAAACTTGAAATATAGCATGTAGGTGTCTTATATGTCGTAGGTAACTGTTATGAAGGGATTTTTGGAAATTCCTACGGGTACGGGAATAATCTGGATAGAGGAAAGATTGGATTTTTTGTTTGTTTGTTTCTTTATTGTATTGAATATGCTCCGATACTAGCTGACGATTTAAAAAAATCTTTTTGCCATGGAAAGCTTACTTTTCTGGGAGTAACATGGGCTATAATTTTCCTACAGGAAAAGAGCCTAAACCACGAAACCTATTTCAAAAATTATTTTACCAATGGAAAGCTACAGTATCAGGTAGGTAGTAACAAAGGCTATATTTTATTATACGCTAGTGAAACCGAGGAGCGATGCTATTCAGGCCTATTGTTAGCCAATAAAATTAAATATCGATTGGAGCAACTCTATTGAAACTACGTCTCTACGCGTGACGTCACGAGGAACTGTCAACAATCCCGCGCATCATGGCTGACGAGCTAGGCTGTGGCGCGTATATATAATTGATATAAATGTTTGCCAGAGTATCTGAAAGTCTGTAACTTAAATAATAAACCATAATATGAAAGGCCATCGCGTTAATTATAGTAATACTATAAAATAATAAGAATCTATTTTTGACATTACTTCACCATAGTCCATCCTAAAAATAAGTTACGGTAGGTATCTATCTTCTATTATATTATTATATATATAAAACAAAGACGGGTTTGTTAGAACACTTATAACTCGAGATCTGCTGAACCGATTTGGCTGAAAGTTGGTGGGGAGATAGCTTAGAACCAGGAGACAGACATAGGATACTTAACGGGAACTACGCGGGAACGGGAACCACGCGGGTGAAACCGCGCGGGACAGCTAGTTTAAAAATAAAACAAAATAGTATAAAATAAAATTCATGTTTGTTTAGAATCTAACAGATCAACATAAGTATTTGAAATCAGATTTTATAAATTCTCCCCAATTTTTATGGATTCGTCCATTTATACCATAGATTTAGTCTGCATAATAGTTACATACTCCACCCAGACAGACTAAGGAGCCGCAGCACTGATCGCTTGGTTCTTCACACTGAAAAAATATAGTGAGTATCAATCAATCAATCAATCATATTTATTTATTGGGAACACAGGTTGTACATACATTATAGTACCTACCTACATTATATTTCAGAGCAAAATAAAGATATCCGTATGCGTAACTGTTAACAATACATTCGGTTTAGCTCATCAGTCATCATGTCAATGGTGGATATGTTACAGCCAAAGTAATAAATCCGGATATTATTTAAATTATCTAGCCATTATTTATAATGTCTACTCAATTTAGATAAAGAGATAATTGACACAGATTTAATCACATTAACTAGCAATTTTATATAATATCTTCGAAGACTTGGGTAAAGATTTGTGACAAGATGATGGTGACTAAGCTGCAATCTTTAGTTCATCTGCGTAAAGTTGCCAGTCTGTCGGTATTCTACAGATTGCACTTCGGGGAGTGTGCCAAAGAGCTGCACGAGCTCGTTCCGCCTTCCCCTTTTTACAATCGGACTTCCAGACGCACACTTGGTGGATATCCCATCTATACGCACGAAGCGCTTTTCAAGATCTTTTATTATGCGCACCGCCAAGGAGTGGAACTACCTGCCGGCGTCTGTATTTCCGAGTTCATATAACCTACAAGCCTTTAAGGATCGAGTGAACAGGCATCTTCTGGGCAAGCTCGTCCCATCGTAGGCCCTCGCCCCGTCTTTGCTCTCGGGCTAGTCTGGGGTCAAGAGCAAGCACATCATTAAGAAAAAAATATATAAAATTACATTTCAATTTGCCATAAAGCATACCTACAGTACGGCCGTCTTAACTTGGTTGCTCTGAACATAGACTCCGCCTGTGCAAACCGCCTCATACTACCGCCAAATGATCGTTAAAATTTTATTGAGCTGCCAAGTTAAAACGGCCGTACTGTAACTATATGTGTAGCAATAATATACTGTTATTTGAAAAGTAATAATTATAATGTTTATTTTAAGAATTAAAATAACATTGTCATAGATAATAATTCTACGTTAATTAAAATTGTTAAAGTTATTTAACTTTAATTTATAAAGTAAATTTAAAGCTCACTAGCCATAAAACAAAATTAAAAAAAAACACAGAGATCAATACAACTATTTGGTATCACTTTTTAAATAGTCGTTGTGATTAAATAAATAAATGTATGAAATGAAACCACCCATTCAATAGCTAAAAGACGACTGCTTTATTATCGGATTACCTACATAATTAAGTACAGTTACCTTCATTACAACATCTTTCTCTTCTTAGAAACTAAATGATAACAAAGCATGCACAAGGAAAACACTAATGACTAAGCTTCTACAAAGTTGTATACTTTGATTTAACAAAGTAGTTTGATCACACAAAATATACATATTGCATTTATTTACTTTTTATCATAATAACATATAAAATAATAATGTTTTCATTTATAGACAATATACATTAAAGTGTTTATAAAATTTATAATATAATATATAGGTGTACTAATTTAGCTTAATTATAATTCTAATGATTTATTTAACATGCATTTTCTTTTACAAATTTTTACATAATAAAACAAGCAAATAATTACTTATACACAACAACATTACAATAGGTAAATAGCGAAACTATAATGAAAATATTTATATCAATTAGATATAACTATTATAGGTTTTCCCTGAGCGCAGGGTATGTACTACGGGACCAGGGTTGACATTGTTGTTACTACCTCTAGCCTCAACATTTTGATTACTAGATCTCGGTTCTAGATCTTCTAAATAATTGTATGTTCTTTGAGACGTATTAATAGTATTATTAGACCTATTTGATTGTACCATTATATTTGCAGAATACGGCATTTTTAATATGTGCTGCCTATTTCTCCTATATTGTCGGCCATCAGGAGTAGTTACCCAATAAGACCGGGGTTCTTTCGCCGCCCCTTGTACTTGTGCTGGGACCCATCTCGCACGACCTGCTGACGACGCACTGCTGGGCTCATGAATGCGCACCTGCTGTCCGTCAGCCAGTGGCCTTAATTCTCTAGTGCCCCGATCATAGTAATTCTTTGAGATTGCAACCTTTTCTTCGCGTCTTTGTTTTAGTTTTAATAAGTGTGGCGTTTTAGGTTGTAATAATACTCCTTTCACTGGCAATCTCGTATTTAGACGTCTTCCCATTAGTAATTGAGCAGGTGAGTATTCTTCACCCGTTATGGGAGTATTCCTAAAATTCAATAGTGCTAAGTAGGGATCTGTTCTATCTCGCTGTGCCTTTATTAATAGATTTTTTACTGTTTGTATATTTCGTTCTGCCAAGCCATTTGACCGTGGATAATAAGGTGAACTCGTGACGTGTTCGAATTCCCATGTTTTCGCAAATAAATTGAATTCTTCTGAAGAGAACTGAGTACCATTATCTGAAATTAATTTCTTAGGGATACCATGTCTCGCGAACAAAGATTTAATTTGTGATATCACAGTGCTACTTTTCATATCTGTCAATGAAGTTACCTCCACATACTTTGAAAAATAGTCTACTAGTAGCAAGTAGTACTTATCCTTAATTTGAAAAATATCCGTAGCCAATACTTCCCACGGTCTGTTGGGCTGTGGCTGCGGCGCGAGTGGCTCCCGCGGCTGCGCGGCGCGCCGCTCGGCACACGCGTTACACTCACGCACCGCGCGCTCCACTTCTGCACACATTCCCGGCCACCACATTACTTCTCGCGCACGGCGTTTGCATTTTTCTATTCCCATGTGTCCTTCATGAATTCTCTTCAGCATCTCACTTCTCAGGCTATTAGGTATAACCACTTTTTCATTGCGAAAGACGATCCCCTCTATGACCTGGAGTTGGTCACTTACCTCCCAATAAGGCTTAGCTAGTTCACACAGAATACTTTTAGTATGCGGCCATCCCTTTTTACAGTACTCCATAATGGCACATAAACCATTGTCTTTTTGCGTCATTTCCTTTACCAGCCCCAGCTTATCGCTGCTAAAATTTACATTATTAACTAGAGTATTGACATGTAATATTACCTGCCTATCCATGGCGAGGTCCTCCTCTTCTGCATTTGTACTTGTCGCTCGTGACAATGTATCTGCTACAAACATAAATCGACCCGGCTATTAAGAGCTAGAGAGGTTCTTAGGTATGTCAAATTATTTGTGTAGATTTATCCCCAATTATACAGATTTAGCCGAACCACTCAGAAGTTTACTAAGGCGAGATGTCTCATTCGAATGGACCGACCGACTTGATGAAGCTTTCAACAACATAAAAAAGTATATTTCAGATGCCCCAACATTAAGATATTACAACCCTAACGAGCCTGTAACAATTTCAGTGGACGCAAGCCCTTATGGATTGGGCGCGTGCCTGATGCAAGGTGGGAGACCTGTAGCTTTCGCTGCTCGCACACTGACCCAAACGGAATCACGTTGGGCACAAATTGAGAAGGAAATGCTGGCTATTGTGTTTGGATGTACGAGGTTTCACCAATATGTATATGGTCATAAGCAAGTTTTGGTCGAAACTGACCATAAACCACTGGAATGTATTTTTAAATTATAACATCGCTTGTTTCTGGTTTTGGGTGAAGGAATTTGATTAATTGATGCTACTTTCTCTGGATCCGGTCGCATTCCCTGTTCATCGAATATATGTCCTAAGAATTTTACCTGTTTTGATGCAAATACACATTTATTTTTATTAAAACGTACCCCATTATCCATTGCCCGCTGCAATACCTCTTTTAATCGCGCGTCATGCTCCTGTCTTGTCTTGCCATATACTATAATATCGTCGACAAAAACCTGCGTTCCTTCCCTTGCGAATAATTTATACATGATATTGTGAAAAACTTCCGACGCACTACAAATACCAAAAGGCAGCCGTAAAAACCTAAACCTACCGAACGGCGTGGCGAACGTACAAAGCTTTGAACTATCTTCGTCGAGCACTACCATATAAAAACCTTTACTGGCATCTAGCACTGAAAAGTATTTAGCACCTGTAAAATCAGCTGTAATGTCTTCTAAAGTTGGTAGTTGAAAATAACTTCTCTTTATTGCTTTGTTTAAGTGCTGAGGATCTAGACATAATCTTAAACTTCCGTCGGATTTTTCCACGAGAACAATATTAGATACCCAGTCAGTGGGTTCCTCCACGGCGGCAATAATACCTACTTTTTGTAGACGATCCAGCTCCTCCATAAGCTTTGGTCTTAGTTTTATAGGAATTTTTCTCGAGCTTCTTACTACAGGAGGTACCGTTTCATCTACAATGAATTTATGCAACCCTGGTAGCCGTCCTATGCCTTCAAAAACGGGTTTATAATTTGAGAACCAATCACTAGATTGAAAATTAGATAACTCGTTAATTCTCATAATTAAGTTTAAATTTACACAAGCCTCCCTAGATAATAAATTTCCACAATTTACGTTCAGAACAAATATTTTCTGTAGAAAACAAGTTTCCTTAAATTTTAATTCAGCAATAAAATAACCTTCTACGGGTAGTTCATTCTTACTAACCTCCCTCAGTACAGCTTCCGTCCTTTTGAGTGATTGTTTACAGAAACCCGCTGAAGTATAACTATTTATTGACATAATACACGCATCGGCTCCGCTATCTAATTTAAACCTAATGGGAACTCCGTTCACTAATATATTTTCACACCAGCCCTTATCGTCTATAGAGTTTATTTCCACACCATTTATTACGAATTCTTCCGCTTCACTAAAATCCTCGTTTGTAGGTTGACACAATTCGCGAATACTGTATTTATTTCTTCTACAACACCTCATAAAGTGTCCACGTTTGTTACACTTTAGACAGTTCGCATTAAATGCAGGACATCTATTAATTTCATGCACATAACCACAATTATAACATCGCTTTTGTTGCTTGTTTACTTGAGTCGTCATCGAACGGGTTGGATCTGCATTCCGGTCATAGCTATTGTTATAACGAGCGGGGGGTGCAGTGCGCGCGCGCGTGCTCACAGCCTCGACCCGCGGCCCGGCCTCCGCCGACCCCGCGGCCACCGCGCTCGCCTGCGCACCGGCCACCTCGGCCGCTTGACACCAACGTATCGCTTGCGCTAACTTCAAGTCTGTTTTGCTAAGCATCCTTTCACGTAACTGCACATCTTTGATGCCTCTTATTAATTGTGTGAGAATTAAACTTTCCTTTAATCCGCCGAAATCACACGATTTACTTTTGATTCTCAAGTTTGCAATGAATTTATCTACGTTTTCACTTCCTTGGCAACATTCAAAAAATATATGTCTTTCGTAGTTTACATTCTTCTGTGGATTACACCTTTCCTCAAATTTTTCACATAACTGAGCATAATCGTTCGTTTCTTTGATATCCAATTCCTCATAAATTTCCCGACCTATTTTGCCAATAACATGCAAGAATAATGCACACTTCTCTTTTGGTGAACTATTTTCACGTCTCGATGCAATAAGATACCAATCAAACGTTTTTTTCCAATCACACCAATTGTCGGCCATGTTGCCGGTATCCGACATCGGCGGTGGTTGCTGAATGCTCGTATGCATGGTTTTCTCCTCAGACATGATGTAACACTTTCGTAAACAATGTTACTCTTATAACACTTTAAAACATGACTTTTTAACATATGTTTTACACCTGACACCAATTATATTTGTGATTAAATAAATAAATGTATGAAATGAAACCACCCATTCAATAGCTAAAAGACGACTGCTTTATTATCGGATTACCTACATAATTAAGTACAGTTACCTTCATTACAACAACCTACAATAATATAATATTTAAAATGAACTGACATGAATTAACTGGGTCATAACATAATTATTATTTATTCTTACAAGGAAGGCTCTTGCGACATTTTGAGTTACACATGAGGTTTGACTTTTGTACTTTGAGTAAGGTAAACGCAGCTATTACCGACCCCCTTAAGCAAGTTTTGAAATTGATTATTAGAATTAAGGGTAGTGGTTGCAAACACACCTGATTTTTTCATTTTATATTTAAATATAGATTGTATATTTTATATTTATATTTTCACTTGTTTATAAATATCATGTTTTAATTGAAAAAATAATCAAAGGATTGTTGAAGTCAATTGTTTCTATCACCGACCCACCCGAAACGCTTTGAAGCTATTACCGATTTTTATGAATCTAACACCGACCGTAAGTAAATAAAGCATACTTTTTTTCACAGAATACCTACCTACACGTTCGATTCTTAAAATAATTATTAATTTGAGCGAAATATCCCTTTCCCAAAATATCCCGTTTCGAAATGTCCCGTTTACTTTTATTTGCTTCTCATTTTTGTACTTGATTCATTACAATAATTATTGTTACTAAAATAATCTGAAAATTGAGATAAACTTGACTTTAAACTTTTTGGCGGGAATCCGAAGAGGGACGTCATGTTTTTTGTATAATTTTCATTTTGCTGTGTATTTCGGGTTTTGACTCATCATAATAGTGATAGTTTATTATGTGGCAAGTGTCCGTGAAAGTGTGCAGTGAATGGGAAATTCGATAAAATGCGAGATATGGACATTTTTGGATTGCCTCAAGAAGTCACAATGAAGTCTTCAGTAAAAATGCTATTATTTTACTGTTGATAACCAAGTTAAGGATGTAGAAAGTGTTGAAGACACTGTATTTTTGTGCATGGACTCTGAAGCAGAGCCATTTACTCAAGGATATCATTAAGTAATGACGAGGCTGCATGGCGTAATGCCTTTGCCTACCCTGTAAGGGGTGAAAAAAAAATGAATAGAACCAACGTGAAATTCATTGTTATGTAGATTTCTTCTTCTAGTGACCATGCTTTCTAACTAATCGCAGTGAACCTCGGAATGCTTGTGGATTCTTTAAAAGATTGTTTTCACATTTGGACCTAAATAAAAATAAAGGTATTGATTTCTCGGTGGACATAAATGAAATTTTAGTAATATAAGAAAATAGACTTTAATAGAAATGGTAAATAGAATAACATTCATTAAATCAAATTGAGAACATAGGTCATGTATTGTTATCTTTCGCCCCCGGAAACCTGCTGCTTGGCCAGGTAGTGCAAATCATAGTTACCATAGCCTTTCTTTCTAATTGATTAGCCTGCTTAATAGTAATTACTTTTTAAAACAATGTCAATGCTGTTACTTCACAATGCAGTTCCATGTAGTGCCGCTGAAGAAAACTGATCCTAGTGTCAATTGTGTTTGACATACCTAGGGGATAACTGAATCACCTGAAACATAAATATTCACTATCAAAATTCAGATATAATTTTGTAAATGTGTAGATGTTAATAAAATAAAAACAAACTGTTTTATTTTCAGCACAGATTTTTTCAAGTTGGGATAGTGGCTGGTGCTTCTACGAATTCTCCTACACGTGAATCATGATTTGCTCCACCGTGGCTAGCACTAATACTTTATATCTACTATTTAAGTCAGAGTCACAAACCTGAAAATAAAAGTAAAAAATATTATAAATATATAATTTACATGTTTTGAATAAAAATAATTAGACAATTTTATTTCAAAATTACTTAAACCCTTTGTTTTATTTCCATAAAAACCTATAAATTTTCTTCGAACTTCCCAAGTTTAGCGCAGCCGAAGGTAAGGGTTGACTGTCGGAACAAGTTGCAATGACGGTTCCGCACGTGTACTTAATAACTATTTTTAATACAGTTGCGAAAAAATTAAGCAATTTAATAAAATAATAAAAATACAATAAACTCGACTAACATTTTTGGAAAATCGCGCCAACCGTAAAAGCAGAGTTTTTTTTTGTTTTCTTCAAACATTCTGGGTAGGCAAAGGGAACTATACATACAGCCAAGTCTTCAGTATTTTTTTTTATGGATATGAAATGAAAATGAAATTTAATGACATGAAATGAAATTAAACCGAACCTAACTTATTGAATCAAATCATTATATTGAAACAAATTAGTAGCTTTACTTTTAGACATTACATACCGTTAATCCAAAAATACCAATTATTCGGTATAGAATCGGTGATAGCTTCTCTTTGTTGCAATCACCGATTCATATGGATCGGTAATTAGTGTTCAATAAAAAAATGAACAATTCTTTTAACGAGCCACGAAAAATAATCGATATTAATTGTAATTTATTTCCCCATCCGACTTAATACAATAATTTGTTGATTTAGTCCTAAACTATAAAAAAAAAAAACCATTTTCATATAAATACGAAGAAAACTCTAAGTAGTTTCTTTCATATCCCACGTCTAAATGTTTAATAATGCGTGGCAGTTTATCGTGGAAAAACAAGTTTATAATATAACATGGTGTATGTCGCTAATAGATGCTTATAATTTTAGAATACTTACGATTGAAATGGTGTTATAAAAACTTGTTTAATTATTATAAGCATTAACGAAAAATTAAAAAAATAAAGCATAACCTCTTAGCCATTGCCGATCCATGGGTCGGCAATGACTGCACTACTAAAATGCACTGCAGCTATTGCCGTCCTATTTTAATTTCAAAAATACTTTTAAAAATTCCTTTAAACACAATAATTTTGTTGCGAAATGTGGAATATACAAATAAAGGAATATGTTGAGTTATTCAGAATAAATTTAACGTAAATATTTATATATAAAATATCTTAAGCAAAAAAATCGAGTACTTACCTGAGGAAGTAAGGGTTAGTATGACACGATCGGCGCACTCGCTACGTTCACAGAAACTAACGTATTTGGTCACATTCCCGTGAACCTATGTACACTAACACCAGTAAATTTATTAGAAAACATACAAACATGTGTGTATATTATACTTTCTTGTGACTCAAATCGTTCCAAACCGATAAAAATAAGAATAAGCAGAATGGGTCGGCAATACCTGCAGATTTTCGATGGGTCGTTAATAGCTGCGTTTACCTTACAGTTGCAATGCTGAAATCCTTGGCCGCCACGATGCGACTCTTTTTTTGCACATTCTCTTCAGGGATGAAAAGTGGGAGGGGTAACTAATGAGTTAGACCGTATTTATTACTTTGGCTAACTTTGACTCGCTATTATGAATAATATCCGGATAAAGTGATTAATTTATCACATTGTCTAGTCAATTTTGCTATTATACCATACCTAATGACCAGTCATTATCTATAATGGCTATTTAATCACTATGACTGAAACAGATACACTAATCTTTTGATAATATTTGCTTTTAGAAATACATTTACAAACAAAAATACATTTACAAATTTACAGTGATAGCCTATATGGTTAAAGAGCCGGATGAAAATCAGTGAGGCTCGGGTTCGAATCCTGGCATGTACCAATGAGTTTTTCAAAACTTACGTACATATTTATCACTAGCTCGACGGTGAAGGAAAACATCGTGATTCTGAGACATGTGTAAATAGACCCGGTCGGCGGTGGGCTCACCTATCACGTTTAGGGGTCCAATAGATCTCGTGAAATGTGGGTATATCCAGTAATGGAATACCTCTGCCTACCCCCTCAGGGATAAAAGGCGTGAGATTATATTATTATATTAATAATAATATTAAGTAGGTATATTAAATTCTATATTTACAAATACTATACTTACTGTGTCATCCTCATGACCACATTTTTGATCTTCAAAAATTGAATCGGCTGAGGTACCAATTGCAGCTAACAAACAAATGACCATGCAAAGTAGTATGATGATCTTTGACATTTTCGGTTATCTTGTAGACTGAATACTGCAATTTTATAACAATACGTGTATAGTATATTATACACATCTAGGGAAGTAAAATAAGAAATGCCTCATATCACATGTAATTGTCGACCGAGGCGAAGCAGATGTCTATAAACATGTGATCTGAGGCTTTCTTATTGACTTCCCGAGGTGTGTATACTTTTTTTATTTTCGACGGAGGCGGAAAGCGGCAACTTCGTTTAACAAACTGCCGCTTTCAGCCCGGAGAAATGAAAACAATATTTTTCTATCTATACTTAATATTATTATGGTTAAAGAGCCCGCTCCACATGATGATAATCAGCGAGACTCGGATTCGAATCCTAGCATCTATAATGAGTTTTTCAAAAACTTACGTACCTACATATTCATCACTAGCTCGACGGCGAAGGAAAACATCGTTAGGAAACCCGCAGGTCCCAGAATTAATTCTGAGACATGTGTAAAAGACCCGGTTCGGCGATGGGTTCACCACCTGTCACGTTAAGGGGTCCAATATATCTCGTGAAAACTGGGCATATCCAGTAATGGAATACCTCTGCATACCCCCTCGGGGATAAAAGGCGTAACTTTTATATTTTTTTATTTAAAATCAAAAACTACTGGACCGATTTTAAAAATTCTTTCAGCTATGAAAATCTAGAATATTCCTGAAAACCGTTGAGGATGAAGAACCGACTTCATCAGATTTTCACAAAACTTTTATGACCACACATACCATACCTACCTAATACCTCGCTATACACATATCAAATCAAAATCGGTTCGAGTTTGACGGAAATATTATGGTTTAACATAAAAATTACATGCGTGACGAATTGAGAACCTCCTCCTTTTTTGAGTTGGTTAAGAACAATTAAAGGAGTCTGGTACTCGATTTAATTTTGTTCTTAATAAAAAAAATAACCTAAATTAGTCATAAAAAAATTATTATATATTTAATTGAAATTTTAATTATGTATTCTAACGTAACAAAATGATTAAAAAGTGCTTACACAAAGAACTGGATTTTTTTTATTGACCGCCTTCACGTAGGTATTACACACAACTGACTTGCGAGATCGCTGTTCATAGCTTTTATATATTTTTTTATATATTTTTACATTATTATAATAAGCAAAGGCGCTACCTTTTCGTGCTCGAATGTTGGCCTTTTTGGCGGGAATCCGAAAAAAGACGACATATTTTTTGTATAATTTTCATTTTGCTATACATTTTGGGTGTTGACTCATAACAGTGATAGTATATTATGTGTCAAGTGTCCGTGAAGGTGTGCAGTAAATGGGAAATTCGAAAAACAGTAAAAGTGCACTATCGTTTACTTTCGATTAGGTACATAGTGACATTATGATAATAAAGTGTTGAAAACACTGTATTTTTCTGCATGGACTCTTAGCGGAGCCATATAAAGATAAACTAAACTAAAGACTAGGCAGTACGGTCTATAACTTTAGCCTGTCCCACAAAATTAAAAGTTATTATAATAGGATTATTTAATTTCGGACTACATAAATAATAGTAGGTACTTACCTTAATTTGACCTAAATAGTTGAGTTTTTATATACTGGACTGTCATTAACTAGTCTAGTCACCAAAACTCGCCTAAAAATTATCCAAAATTACAAGCAACTACTCAACCCACACCGATCAGTGAGAACAATGATATTTTAATCTCTTTGAGTGAGAACTAGTTCGTCAATTGAAGCAATACGTACGAACAAATTAAATTATGTCATCGGGAAATGTGCCTGTGAGCGTAAACGCACAGAGCGTGGAGTAGCTTTTCAGGCTTCAGTGTATCTTTCGCAGCGCTCTATCTTTACTTTTTATTTGATCTGAGTTCATAACATACCCTTTCCTATTCTAGCGCCATTTTAGACAATTTTTGAACTGTTATTTACTGCTTACAGGTGGACACTTTTTGAACTAGTCCCCTATATTAGACAGTTCTCCTTACCTCTACACTCCATCATAGTAGCCTCAAAACTTTACCTCAAAACCACCAATGACGTTTCTGGAAGATATAGCAAGGAGGTTAAATAGGATTACCCACAGATCATTAATCTAGATTAATGATCTGTGGGATTACACTATTTTGATTATTCTGGCGAGGGCATAAACAAATGAGATTTTAATAAAAAACTTACTCACTCCCTTTCACGTTTGAGGGACCAAAGAATATACCTAGTGGTGAAACGTGGGTATTTCCAGTGATGGAATACTTCTGCCTAACCTCGGGGTAATCGGTGTTATAAGGCGTTAATAATTTAGTAGATTCCCCATAGCGGTTAGTAAACTTAATTTTAAATGTTCCACTGCAATATTGCGATCTAGTCAAACTTTTTCGATAGCTAATGCAAAGACAAATTACGCCAAAAACCGGTTCGTTGTAAGAGTTTGTACAAATTATAATAAAATCTATAGTGGTATTGACATTTTTCTTCCAAATGTAAAGAATGTTGTAAGTGCCATTAAGCAAATTAAATAATGCTTAGTATAATACCTACTAGGTATTGTATTGTATTTGTTTTTTTTTTTTTCAAATTAAAAAATAATGTTTCCTTTAAAGACTTTAGGATAGGACTTCTTTGTTTAGTAGCGCGTCCGTTGAAACTTTAGGTGCTAAGCACTAGTGGAAACTTTGTTGGCTTACTGTAATATTTCTATTCAATGTAATATATCTATAAGTTTTCATTGAATAAACTGTTTGTTTTCCTAAAGGAAAATAAATCGCAATAAATGAAATAAAATAAAATGTAAGTAATATTCAAAATATTCAATAACATCTGATGCACTAAAACATGACTGAATCCAAAGATATTATATATAGAAAGACGTAGATATGTTACTAGAGCACGGAAAATGAGGCCGACAAATGTAGTTAATTAACAACATTTTATTTAGTCGCATTGTATTTCAAGTCGTATTTTAAGCGCAACTCTTAACAGATAGCTCTCTTTTTCTTTATTATTCGTTCCGTATCATCTTTCCCCCTCATTGTTGTATAATAAATATGCTAAGAAGTAAGTATGTACATGTTGTAGCACACTCGTAGGGGATCAATTTTCAAACGCAAGCAGTATGAATATAACTCATCCTTACTTTAATATCTTTGACTGAATCCATCATCCGTGAAAATGATCATCCTCAATTTGAATATCTCCGACTGAATCCATCATGAAAGTCCGTGACGTGGCCATGTGATCTGTGTCATCCTCGCTAGTTAACGGGAGTCGTGCGCGTGAGTGGCGCAACGGCGGCGGGCGCTAGGGATGTGACATTGATTGAAAAAAAATCGATTGTTTTAAAAACCGTTTTTTTTTATTAATAATCAATTTGGTTTTTGAAAAATCAATTAACTATATTAAAAATATTCGATTATACGAAAAAAAAGTCAGTTTAGTGTGAAATATGTTTATTTTTTCAAATTCTTTATCTTTTTAACATAAACTTTATTAGTGAACTTACTTCGTCATTCCTCGCACTGATAGTGCTGTTTTTCAAGAATCGATTAAAATGTGTGAAAATGTAATCGATTAATTATTAATAGATTTATTATTTTACAAATCGATTATTAAAAATTGATTACTTCAAAATAATAATAGATTATTCTAAAAATCGATTATTTATTCACATCCCTAGGCGGCGCCCGCGCAGCCAGCTTCACACCTCTCCACTCATGCTCACGTCCCGTGGCCTTTTGGGACTTTTACTAAAATTTATTGATTGACTACAATTTAGGACTAAAGAACTGTCCAAGAATTGTATAGTATAGTATAGTAGACCCAATTTATTTCTTACTAGCTGTTCCGCACGATTTTACCTACGTAAGTCCTGTTCCAGTGGGAAAACTATAGCCTATTTTACTCTCAGAAAAGTAAGCTTACCATATTGGTGCAAAAACTTTTTTAATCGGTTCAATATTTGTTAAGTTTATTCGTTACAAACATACAAATCTCTTTATATATTAATATATTACTTCTATAGTTCGAATCCTGGCATGTACCAATGAGTTTTTCAAAAACTTACGTACATATTTATCACTAGCTCGATGGTGAAGGAAAACATCGTGAGGCAACCCGCAGGTCTCAGAATTAATTCTGAGACATGTGTAAATAGACCCGGTCCGGCGATGGGCTCACCACCTATCACGTTTAAGGGTCCAATATAATATCTCGTGAAATGTGGGTATATCCAGTAACGGAATACCTCTGCCTACCCCCTCGGGGATAAAAGGCGTGAGATTATACTTATTACTACTAGTGGGTGCCCAGCGGCGTTGCCCACACGGATTACCGTTCCCCTAGGATTTTGCAAAAATACCTTCATAGTGGTTGCCTACTATAAAGAAGACACCTACATATCCGGCTGTTTAATATGTATTTAAGTATTATCTATCAATTATTTAGTTTGTACCCACGGTACAGGCTCTGCCGAGTTTGGGACAAAATAAGGGTGTGCGGATTGTCTCACATTTATAAAAAAACGTCACTGACATGCAGGTAGTTCTTAAATTAGTTAAGCGAAAAAACTTTCGTTTGGCAAGTCATAAACACTGCGTCTTGCAAGCCTTTTGCCTACAAAAAACTGATCAAAGTTAACACGAAAAATTCTAACGCCTGTATCCCCGACGGGATCGCAGACAGAGGTCTTCCATTCATTAAATTAGCCATGTATGTAATTAACTTATTACTAAAGTAAAATAAAAAAACCTAGATATACAATTATCACCAGCCAGACCTATAAATATGACATCATTTGGTCAAATGCGTAACGAGGAGTGACAAATCCTTCCACAATTTTATTGGCAAACTTAGTAATAGCTATGAGGTTGTCAACTCGTCACGTTTGCCGTTAGATCGCATTGCAATGACTCCCACGGCGCATGCTCGGCAGATGCACGAAATTAAACGCAGAGACACGACACGCGTGCGCCCGCGCCGCTTGCGTTACTATTGATATCACGCTCCCCGACCGAACCCTATATAAACTCCGGCTATTCAAACCTAATGTATTCCATTCCAAAACCCAATAGCGACGCATCCTCTCAATCCAAATCATTAGGCTAAGGATTTCATGAGAACAATTTGGCGATGATTTTAGTAAGTTGCCCCAGAAAATTTCATTGTGAGTTCCAAGGTAATTTTATGTGTTTTAACAGTGATTTCTTGTTATAGTGGATACTCTGGTTCAGCGCCTTAGCGGGGACAAGCAGGTGTGAGCCTCCAGTTAACAGCTACCTACCTCCTGATAGACCATCTTCGCAGTATGGGCCTCCAGGAGCAGGTCCAGGGGCTGGAGGTCCCCGTGGAAACCGCCCAGGTCTAGGCCACCAGAACCAACCTCAAGACACTTACCTACCGCCTGGACAACTCGGCCAATCTAGTCCAGATACTCAGTATGGGCCACCAGCACAAGGGCAAAGGCCATTTGGCCAAGGTCCTCAAAATGGCTTTGGATCTCAACCCCAGCGTGGGTCGAATCAGGGACAAGGAAACGCACCGAGTAACCAGTATGGCGCCCCAGGTCAAAGTGGCGCAGGAGGAAGACCAGGAAACCAGACACCATTCGGTGGTGCTGGAAACAGTGGCTTGCAGTCGACTTACGGTCCTCCTAACAGTGGGCAAGACGGATCAGCTCCTGGAAACAATGGCTTTAGCCCTAGCGGTGCAGGGTTTGGTCAAAGGCCCGAAAGCTCATATGGTCCTCCACCTACAGGTGGTATTCCTTCTTCAGGCGGAGGCTTTGGTTCTGGACAGTCTCCCAATCAGCGCGCAGGTTCCCAAAGAGCACCAGATTCGTCGTACGGTACCCCAATTGCTGGTGATTCTCAGGGTGGCTTTAACGGTGGTCAATCTAGTGGGCCACCGTCATCTTCTTACGGTGCTCCTGGGTTTGGTGGTAGAGGCTCTGGTGGCCAAGGATCTGACTTCGATGGAGGCGAATCTGATGTGAGGATCTAACTTATATTCCCTATTTTTGATACACGATAAATCACACTTTTTATTTGCATTGTGCATGCCCAATAGCGTTCCCAGCGCTGATATTTTTTTTTTACTTTTTTGTAGAAATTTAAAAAACTTGCACTAATTAAGGTATTCAGAAATGATCTCTAAATTGTAAATCTTCAGCTCCACTGGATTAGGTGTGGTGCGTTGTCTGTCAGTTTGTCTTGATACCTACTGTTGTATGTTATAGATTTCTTATAAAAACTGGGGCTTATTTTACTCCCTATTCTGCTGGATGGATTTTTGAGATTAACATATTTTCGCGCCGAAAAAATAGGTGATTTAACTCCCAGCTTAATCCCTATTATTCCCAGTTTCCATGTATAAATAAGGGAGAAAAATAACGTAGTATTAATTCTGGTTAAACTGTTACTGATTACAGGAGCCAGCTAAATACGAGTTTAGCTATGAGGTCGACGACGCGCAGACAGGTACTAAATTTGGTCATTCTGAACAACGGGATGGCGACCTGGCCACTGGGGAGTATAACGTAGTGCTGCCAGATGGCAGGAAGCAGGTGGTCGAGTACGAGGCCGGCCTGCAGGGATACAAGCCTCAGATCCGATACGAGGGTTTGTTCATTGCATTGGTGCCTAAGATAGCTCCACTTTTAGGCAGAGTGTTCAACCGTTGGTCCTTCTTTTGTCGTTAAGCCATGTTAGATAAAATTTGGAGGCTTCAAATTCCATCAGTTAGGTGGTCACTAGCCTAAGACCATTTCCGAATTCGAGGTGGGCTTGCGTGTAAGATTATGGCTTATACTTCCTGATGTGTGAAAGACCGTTAGCTTAGCAGTGGGCTGCTACGGATTGATGATGATGATGTAATTCTTACAAGCAGAATAGGCGACATGGACGCTCGAGGCATGATTACCTCATCTGGTGGAAGATCTTCCCCTTTCAATATAAAAAAGCATTCTTTTGCTCCTCTATAATAATCTTAATAACGTTTTAACATGCCTAAAGATAAGATGACGACGATGGTGTTAAATATCAATGCAATTAAAGTCCAACAAAATGTAACTAAAAATTCGTTCAAGTTTTACGTGATGAAAAAGTTATATTAATGATTTGCTATTTTTCTGTTTGTGCAGGTGGGGGTGGCGGTGCCGGCTCCGGCTTTGGTCAAGGTAATTAGAGCCATAAGATATAGCCTATTCTAGCTGATCACCTCTTACATAATTATTATTTGACAAAATCTAATTTAGAATGGAGGTGGACTTGAAACTCGTATATAGCCTACATCCTTCAGGCTACAGAAGTGCTACAGAACGAAAAGAACTAAATTTTGAATTAATCTAGTCATGTGTCATGTCATCGTCAAAGGATAACCAGTTTTGAATATTGTCATAGGTAACGCAGGTGCTCAAGGAGGAAGTCAAGGGTACCCCAGTGGTGGACCCGGCGGTTTCCCAGGCAGTGAAAACGACCTCGGCTATCCTCAAGGTCCCAGCGGCAACCAACAAGGGCCAGATCGCTACCAAGAAGCTGGTGGATTTGGTGGCTCGCCTCAAACAGGCCAAGAAGTAATGGGCTATCCAAGCGGAAGGCCTGGAGGGAATGGGGGAGATCCTAGTGGAGGGCTCGGAGGTAATGGAAGAAATGGTCAAGGAGGGGCTGGTTATCCTAGTGGGAGGCCCGAAGGGAATGGAAGAAATGGACAAGGAGGCGCTGGTTATCCTAGTAGGGGACAAGAAGGGAACGGAAGGAATGGACAAGCAGGCGCTGGTTATCCTAGTGGGGGACAAGAAGGGAATGGAAGGAATGGACAAGGAGGCGCTGGTTATCCTGGTGGAAGGCCCGGAGGGAACGGAAGAAATGGACAAGGAGGCGCTGGTTATCCCAGTGGGGGATCAGGAGGGAACGGAAGAAATGGACAAGGAGGTGCAGGTTATCCCAGTGGGGGACCAGGAGGCAACGGAAGAAATGGACAAGGAAGTGCAGGTTATCCCAGTGGGGGACCAGAGGGGAATGGCAGAAACGGACAGGGTGGTCAGGGTTACCCATCAGGAGGTCCTGGTGGGAATGGACTAGAGAACTTCAATGGTAATGGACCGTCTAGTCCACAAGGAGGAGCAGGTTACCCTAGCGGAGGTCCTCAGGGGGCTAGCGGAGGCGTTGGGAGTCAAGGAGGAAGAGGTTTTAATTCTCAAGGAGCAGGAGGCTTCGGAGGTTCTAGTGGAGGTGACAATGGGTACCCCAGTGGTGGTCCTCAAGGTGGAAAAGGATTTTCAAATGGAGGTCAAGGTCAAAGGAGCAGACAACAAGGATCAGGTTTCCCGACTGGAGGATCCCGAGGTGGAAGAGGTGGCAACAGCCCTGGTGGAGATGAAGGTTACCCCAGCGGTGGGCCTAGTGGGCCCCGCGGCTCTGGCTATTAAACAACAAAATATAACTTAGAATTACAAAAATGGTCAACGATTGCAACGAATCTAGTAAAATATACCGTATTTTAGGAATAAAAATGCATTGTTAATAAATATCTGATATTTATATACCTATTTTATTTCACATTCTTCACGTTACTAGTCCATAGAAGCGATGGATATAAAAAAAATATTAGTTAATAATATTTTTTCTTTAACACAAAAATAAATGATTTGTTTAAATGCTCGAAACAGGTAATATCACAACCTTAGCAGGTGAATATTTCAATTATAATTATAAGTACGTAACAAAACAAAATCAATTACTTACTGTAATAAGTTTTTCTCACTAAAAGTATCTAGAGTGCCTATGACACACAAAAATGTTTTATTACGTGCACATTTTATTACAACCCATGAAAATAATTAACAGTTTACATAGAACATATTTTCTTTGCTATATTATATAGCTATACGCTCGCATGGGAAAATTATAATAATTATACAATTAATTATTTAAAATAAACACAACATATTCGTACTTTTATAATATTATACAAAGCCGATATCTCTAAAGTGATCTGTGAAGGGGTAAAGGATCTATCTTAAAATAATGATTCCACAATAATGCAAACGGATTAATGATGTCGTTTCGTGTGCTATGGTTTAAATTTTCTCGATACCACGTCCTCAATACACCTTACTTATTTATTTATTTATATATTTTATTATTGGCGTTAGCAGTCATAGTACAAAACCAATAATATTTCCTTTGGTTTGTCATTCCTTACTTACCCTACATTAAAATAAAACTAAATTGTAATAAAATCACAATGATCATTGCTGCAATTGATTCTTTAGTGGACGTGCCACGACCTGTAAAAGAATATCAAAGTTTAAAACCCAGAATACCACAGATAGTGATCTAAACATGTCTAGAGGCATTAGTTGAAACAAATTGTCCTCATCTCCACTTCGGAAATATAAAAATCATAGCTACTGGAAATAAGAAATGTATCTTCATAAAACGCAAAAAACACTGCTGTGTTATGGATCTTTCCTTTCGAAGCACTATTATGAGCTACCTTAAATCATTTATTAGTGTGCTTAGGTAAAAAAAATAAACTTAGAAACGTCATTAGTGTTATAAAAAGGGACTACACACTCGTCCATGGAGATTGGCTGAATGTATGGAGATGCAAAATGGATAACTTCAAGAGCAGAAGAATGATGACGTAGTATCAAATACCATAGAACTCTAAAAAGTAAAAAAACCGACTTCAACTTATATGGTTCTCTCATGGATGCCAAGAAGAACTGGACCAAGAATCATCAAAATCGGTTCACCCAGTCGAGAGTTAAATAATAATAATGTTTATTTCACTTAAGAAAAACATAACAGTGAAGTACAGTATTACTCGTATAGGCTAAATGAAAAGTTTACATAATATTAAAGTAAGCTTCTGTAGCCGAACTAGGTGAAAACCTGTATCTCAGCATACTGCGCCAAACCCCAACGGAACGATATACAATAGCCAATTTGTAGGTTATAAAATTGGTAGTTAGAAGGTAGGTACGTTAAAAATAATAAATAATATAATAATATATAGTTCTAGGGTAACAAACATGAAGAAAAACATAAAGTCGAATTGAGAACCTCCTCCTTTGAAAATTTAAAATCATGACCAATACCTGTTAACTGATGTGAATTGCTATCATCATCTGTCTGAGAATGCTGCGTCGTGGGATCTTTGCTGTCTGTCTCGTCGGTGTTCACAGCCCCGCGAGGGACTTTGTCGTAATCTTCTTGAACACTACGATGCGGTGGGAAGAAGAATGGTAAGCCCACCCTCATTACTCTGTAGGTGACTTCTTTATGATAAAGTGGCGCTATTGTCGCTTGGCACTGTAAAATAAGATGGAATATAAAATCAATTATTATTTTAAGACTTTAATCTGAATCTTATGTTAGTGTTTCGTTTGAAAATTCGGCTTTATCCGACAGGAAGAAATGTAGTAACGTTAACTGAGGTATTCTATTCCTGGAAGTACATTGTTTAACTATTTTTTCGAACCTCTAAATGAGACAGGTTGTAAGCCACTCACGCGTTTCAGAAAGAATTCTGGGGCTTACGGTTTTGCTCATGTTCTCATTCACTATTGAGATACTTATAATATATATATATGTACTAGTGGCCCGGGCAGACGTCGTTCTGCCACCGTATAAACCATCCCTGGACCCACTCTAACCCACACAAAAAGTTTCATCAAAATCTGTCCAGCCGTTCTGGAGTTTTAATCAGACTAACGAACATCAATTTATTTTTATTTATATAGATACGTAAGTTTTTTGGTAAGCTCATTATGAAATTATGTTGTTGTTGGTTATATTTTAATATTTATATAGAATCATTATCAAAGTTGTAGGAAGCAACAAAGAAAATACACGAGCCACGACGCACTGCATCGAAGCGATTAAGCTTGATGATTCTGGTAATATTCTTCCTTACGTACAGGAGACACATCATCAACTCTTATAGCAGAAGAATTCAGCTGATTAAAAGGGACGCGGTCATATCAAATGCCATCAAAACATAACTTATAAAAAAACAAGTCTTGCAACTCAGTTCTTCTACCGTAAAAAGTTGTCAGGTGGTCTAAAAATGCCGTTTCGGGTGAATCATAATATGATTCTATTTCGATTCATATTCGAAATTTTCACCAAATACGAATCTGCTAATGCATTGAATTGTCAGTGAATCAATAAAATGAGGGACCATTTTACGAAATTTAGAGGAATTGCTTAGGATTTGCTGGGAATTCAGAAAAGGAGAATTGCTCAGAGGAATTGCTCAAAGTGGCCATTTTAGACCCACAGGTCCATGTAATATAAAGTTATTTTATTACGTAATTGACTAACCTAACAACATCTTAGAATTCATAACAAAATCTCGTTTAATTTATAGTAAGGCTGTCAGGTAATACCGAGTAAAGAAATCATAAAAGGTGTACACGATATAGGCAAATCATTCCTTACCTTAATTTTCATGACACCGTTTACAAAATGGCGTTCTCTCAAAACCAAGCCGAGTTGCAGAGTGGCTTCGCTCAGGTTCATGTTTTCCCAAGTATCCACAGTCTTGTACAAGGGGCCATTGACCTGTGAGGCCGGTGCAGGCCGGTTATTGATCAGCCATGTCATTCTGGCAGCTGGCTGCGAAGCTGATGAAGTACAGTTGGCTAGTAATTCATCACCGACGCTGTATTCGTCTTCTAGACCTGTGATCTCCGGGTCTTTCTCGGGGAGAACTGTAAGTGATACAAGAAAACCGTTATACGAATTGCTATGTTGATAGGAGAAATGTAGTTTTTTTTAGAAATAGCAATTGCAAGACATTTAGAACTGAATATGATGAGCTTACTTTCATAGTAGACAAACAAAATACAAAACAGCTCTTTAAATAGGAACATAGATTTTCATTTTACGGAATCGATCGAAGCCTTTTAATCTTCGTAGTAATTAAGTAGAACTCATAAGAACTTTAAATTTTAGAGAACGATTTCTTATAAGATGTAGACTTATAAGCATTTTTAAAATTCCCACGTGAACGGGGGAAAACGGCACCCGCGCCGGTGTTGCCTGGATGATTATTGATACATTAAAACTTCAATCAAGACCCACTAAGTTGCTGTAGTCCTAGTCCTTACCGTGTATGCTGAGGTACTTCTGGTCGCCAACAGTAGTGAAGAGAGGTGCCTCGCCAGTCACCTCACAGCGATACACCCCCGAGGACTCAAGGGTCAGGTCTTTGATAGTGACCACCTCACTGGAGGAACGATCTTTCTGGAATGGCAAGAAAATGGGATCAGCCCAGCAGGTTAGAAAACATTTTATTGTCGTCTAGGGGTTCATTCCAATTCCGGTGAGAATTTCGAAAAATTCCTTATTAGTGGTCTCTTGGGTTGTGCAAAATTTCATGTTTATAAATCCAGTGGTTTCGACGTTGTATTGATTGATAAGTCAGTCAGACAATCAGCCAGTCAGAAGATTTGGCCATGAAAGGTCCGTTTTTATTCAGTAACAATTCTATTTTCTATAGAGAAAATTCTTTACCTGATGCAAAGTTACTTTAAATTCCCGATGATCGTGGACTTTGTCAATAATCATGAAAGCGCGCAGATAATTAGTTAATCAAATCAATGCATTTATTCCAATTATGTTTTACATGCAGATCCAACATATTTTGTGATATCATTAATAACCTGGTTTAGGCACTGCATACGTGCAAAATCTATAATATTGATATTACGAGTATACATTTATTATTTAGTATTTCTTTCAATAGTTCGTAATTCGTAAAGACCTATTTTATTTTGGAGACGAAACGTAGGTATTTCATTATATTAATTTCGTCAGGTCCTCCACCTGTTTTCCTTCGTTCTGAAAACGATATGGTATTAAAATAAGCCATGTTTTTGTTTTTCTGAAGCTGTCATTCCTTGAAATCACGATGATTCACGTTTTTTGCTTTATAATTATTTTGGGCAGCTTCCGTGGCGTCATCACACCAGATGTGCGATACCATTTTGGATCCGATTAAATGGAAAATATATGGGCTTAGATTTTTTCGTTGTGTATCCGTGGTCAGATCGCTTAGTCAGATCAATCTAACCATGGATCACTTTTAGTGTCCATGGCATCTAGACTATGGAGGAAGGAATAGTATATTCCACACCTAGGGAAGTTCCGAGGTGTGTACACTTTTTTCTGCTCGACGGGGGCGAAAAGCGATAACTTCGTTTTGCGCAGCGGGCCGAAAGTTGACGCTTTTCGCCCGGAAAGATAAAAACATATTGTAATTCAGGAAGGCTTGGGATAAGATGTTAGCTTTTTTACGAAACGCAATGGACCAGCAGGCGTATTCACGAAGGCTCGACACCGTTTCTGACCGCCACGGAAATTTTTCCGAATCCTTATGTTAAATATGACATTCGTTTTCGATACCGACATCTCTGAATAGCCCATCTTAGACAGATTTTCCAATTCCGAGTTGAATATCGAATCTCCTTGAATACGCCTGCAGAAGTGATTTTTACATGGACTAATACGATTTCGAATACCTATTAACCAAAGAGATTAAAATATAATAGGACATAGAGGGGGCATTGGGAATATTTTCATACAAAACTTTGAATCATGTTTGAAGCTCAAGCGTCATGTCAGTTAGTATGAACGCGAGCTGTCATTCGGTCGAAATTATACTAGACTTATTCCACTTGGAATTAATTTTGGCTTCAAATTTTCCTCGCTTTGTCCCCTCTATGCCCTATTATATTTTAATCTCTTTGCTATTAACACTATTCAATATCAGAAAGTTGCTCTGTGATTGAGAATAAAACCGAGTGATAGCTAGTAACTGAGATTTTTAAATACTCCAAAATAATTGTTGGGGGATATTAAGCCTCATAAAATCTTACGCCGAAAGCCGCCTTGCGTCTTTGGTAGCCTGGATGAGAGAATATCCTGATTCAGATTACAGCTCATAAGTAGAGTGTCACATCACTGATGATGACATCCAAATGACATCAGTGTGGCAGCGCGTGCTTCGCTGTCTGACATTATCAAAAAGTCAAAGTCAAAGTAAATAATCATTGAATTTCAATAGATACAAAGAGTACCCTTATAAAAGTCAATAGTCTAATAACAAGGCACTCTAAACTCGTCCACGAAGATTGGATAAATGTAAACAGCAGCCCATCTCCACCGACGAGTTGCTGATTCCAAATGCAGTACCCCGAGAAGAACCAGCAACAAATTCAAGGGCAGCTCTTTTTAATCTCATATCTCACTAGTAAGTAAATAAAAAAATTATGGTCGGAAACAGTTGCCAGGTGCAACTCGATAACTGGTGGCGATTTGACGGGCCTGTTGGTTCAGTTGGTAGTGACTCTGCCTTCTGAGTCAAAGGTTGCAGGTTCGATCCCCGATCGGGGCCAACATTTGTGTGCATGAACATGTCTGTTGGCTTCGTGTCTGGTCGTTTAATATTTATTTAAGAATGTTTATCAGTTGTTTAGTACCCTAGTACAGGGCTTGCCTGGTTTGGGACTAAATAACCGTGTGTGACTTGTGTCCGACAAATTATTAATATTATTTGTCGTTGTCACAATTCTGAGAGCCTGGTCAAACTCACATTCACAGTGACCCCGGGCGTATAGAAGTAGTTGATGGGGTCTTCATCCCTGGGCACGTAGCGGTAGAATTCATGGTCATCCTTGTACCACTTGACTGTGTAGAGCACGTCCCCCTCCAAGTCGTAATGGCAGCCGAGGATTAAATCGCCACCCGCCGGCGCGTGCGCAGGTATCCGCACCTCCAGCAGACGCACACTGCGCACCGACTCTGAAATTTAAGTAATTTTGATTTATCATCTGCACATCATCATCCACTCGTACGCCCACTGCTGAGCCAAGGGTCTTTCCTCACACATGACAAAGTATAGGCAATAATTGAGATTGAGAGATGGTGTTAAGATAGTGTCCACCTGTCCGAATTTTTCAAGGTAACTACTTCCATTTTGCGTAAACACAATGAAAACTGGGACCAACGGTATGATGTGCTTAGATATCATAAGTGACGAGTGCATAAGTCAATCCCATACAACAATGGAGAAGAATATAAATATATTCATAAATAACAATAATCTATAGGGTCATTCGATTCGTTAGAACTACAAGAAATTCAAACACCTCTCTTGCTGAATCCATAAATCGATTCATTTAGGCTAGTAGGTTTCAGGCACTCTTTATTTAGCTATTCTTCAGCACGGAAAAATAATTCAATGAGAAGAAGATGCAAATACAAAATATAACATTTTCTCTGCATTTCACAAGTATCAATAAATTTGTGGCAACGACACTTATAGTTTCAACACGGTTTGCTTGCACTATAATTTTAAAAAGTAAATCCAACGAGGCATCCTATGAAAAATATGCGAGAAATATATCCGCAATGCACGTAACGTTATCGGGTTCACGTTAAGTGCGAGTAGGATACAAAATTATTGATAAAACACCAATTCAGTTTCGTGTTTCAGAATAAATCACGATTTAGGAGCAATAAAACGTGAGGTGGGTGCAAAGAGCCGATTGGAGGGTCCCGGAAGGTCCTCGCTAGTGCTGGTAGCTGTTGAACCTGCGGATCTACGGATTTTTGGGTTCGATAAATCGAGCTTGGCGGTGAGGAAAAACATTGTGAGGAAACCGGTGCCTGAATTAATTCTGAAGCACGTGTATCGGCCAAAGAATTAATCTTGAAAAACACCGTGAGGAAACCGGTTCCTGAGTTAATTCTGATGCATATGTAACAGTGACTTGTTCCGGCGATGGGTTCACGACCTGTGACATTTAGGCGACCAAAAAAAAAATTACTGATTACACAACCTGTAACCTACCCAGCCAACTCCCGATATATTTCTTCAATTTTGTTAAATATTCCGCCGTCTTTTTTATATGATTTGGATTAAGTACCTATATAAAGAGTGCGAGAGAGTTTGAAGTCAGATATAAAGAAGTAGGAGTTTTCTTCAATCTACGGAATTTAGCTTCGTTTTCTTCTGGAATAGTGCAACCCTGTCTCCGCGATTCTCATGCGGCGGTCGTAGCTGTCACATTGTTTATAGCGGCCATCTCACGGCTGTTGTTACGCGTTAATATTTCCTAAACAACAGTTAGAGAACTTTTATTGCGGGTATCTGGTACAAGTATTTGTCTTAGAGAGACAATCCATTATAATGTTAAATGGAAATAGTAAGGTGGTATTCTGTTATGAAATGCTAAGCTGAGATAGCGGTGTTGTGAAAGAGACTGTCTCTCATTTTATGAGGCTCAGGTTCGAATACTTTCGAGGGTTTGTAGTAATGATTTTTTTAATGTAAGTTACATACATATTTATCACTAATAGGACGGTCACCGGAAAACATAGTGAAGAAACCCGCAGTCGAGGGGGAAGGCAGAGGTATTGAATTACTGAAAATACCGATTTTGAACTAGGTATAGTATATTTCTTTGGACCCCTAAACGTGGTAGATGGTGAGCACATCGCAGAACCGTGGTGCTGTTACACATAGAATTAGAATAAATTCTGGGAACTAAGGGTTTCCTAGCTATGTTTTGCTACCACTTTGCTCGATCTCTGCATACTTCTTTAGCTTCCGTCACATCCATCAGCCTTTTCATGCACGCTATTTAATTCTTCGCACTCCGGACCCCAGCTTTTTAAAGGACGTCACTTATTTGATCCGTGAACGTCCTTCTGGGGCGTCCTCTTTCCTTGCATCCTTCAACATTCGCACCATAAATCTCTTTCGTTACTCTTCTTTCATCCATACGTTCTAAATGACCAAACCAGCGTAACATACCCATTTTTTTTCCTTTTCACTACCTACGTCTTCTTTCAAACCACACTTCTCTCGTATATCCGCATTCCTCACCCTATCACACAAATTCACTCCACACATTTGTAATATGTAAGTAGGGACGTAATATTTTTTTGAAAATCCCAATGGTACATGAAAGGATTTCAAGAATCCGAGCCACACGAATGTAAAGCGGACCCTTAAATCACTGGGCTATCACTGATCTATAATATACCTATACGTATAGGTACTTGTTTAAAGAGCTTTTAATGAAACCTGCAGCACACACTTAACAAAATTTCTTTGATTTATTTGTACTAATATTCTATCATTTTGTTCCATCTCAAAAGAGGTAATTAATTTTGTATGAGCAGTTAAGTGAGAGGATATTTTTATTAGAATGCAAAACATGTGAAATTACAGATATTACTAAATATTATTTGGTACTTTTTTCTCACAGAACTTGCTATGATAAGCCGGTCTACAAAAGATCGCGTCGATGCTTAAAGCAATTTCCACTTGAAAAATTCCACATTCCAAGACCAAATACATTTTCATTTACCATTTTATGAGATGCATTAGAGGTTAACCCTTTAACTGCCGCTTGGGTTCTTCACAATGTGTTATACAAGAGTCAAAGTCGTGTAGAACTCGTCATCTGTTGTGAATATGATAATTATCATGAGGGTGAAGTGAAATTTTATCTTTACAGAATTGAAATTCCAATTATTTTGTTATATCCAATTATGTTTTCCTGAGATTCTTGTGATGGCCGTATTTATGTTTGTCTAAAATAGTAAAAACATTTTCAAAGTAACTTGACTTGACAGCTCCTTTCCTATTTGTTTACGAAGCTGTCACAACAATGTGACAGTGTTTTTCAACATTCAAATTATTCTTTAGAATAAATGTCTTTGGTTCATTTACCTTGTCTCCATAATAACACGAGGACCAGTAATGTGGTTGCGCGCATCTTGTGCTATTCACTGTCACGCACTGCACTATTGAATAGCCTCATTTCGACACACTGCACTTTATTGAACTGCG
This sequence comes from Ethmia dodecea, assembly GCA_963855545.1. Classification (NCBI taxonomy): domain Eukaryota; kingdom Metazoa; phylum Arthropoda; class Insecta; order Lepidoptera; family Depressariidae; genus Ethmia; species Ethmia dodecea. The sequence goes on from OY979443.1 coordinate 533,103, forward strand.
AATAGTCCAACAATAAAACTCATCCACCGATAAATTTTACAAATTCGCTCATCGATAACTGAGCAAAATGCCGTTTGTTGAAATAGGCCAGCGAATTCCCGACGATTCTAAATTTAAATCCGGTCGCAACTGTCTCGCGCACGCGCCCTGTAGTTCCAGCGACACTCGAGTGACGTATTTCGCGCGGTTATTAAAAATGGCGGCCAAGTGCATGGCCGTCGGCGGCGGAGGGTTCAGTCTGACACAAAATTACAATTTAAATTAAAAAAAAAACTTGATCCACCAATCAGTAGGTACCAATAATTTATCTTGAGCTATACAAGTATTTTTTCATATCTCATACTCGGAAAGTAGTGTATGTTTGATCTGAGTACCGGGTCGGAAGCGATGATTCCCACAACAGAGAGATTCAGGGCTGTGATTCCCGCCCTCGGTCGGGAAAGACCCATAGTAATTGCTTCCGGCCTTAGGGCGGGAATGAATTAAAAAAAATAGTACTACATTTGGCAAAGACGTTTAAAGAAAAAGTTTCTCTAGGAAAGAGAATGACTTTCTTCCAACCTCTTTGGGTACTTAGTAGGGATACGAAACTTTTTACATAAATTAGAATAAGAAAAAAAGGTGCGGCCTTGTGAGGTGTAGGTATAAACAACAGAAAATAGTCCGCGCGCGGGGCGGTACGCGTTCCATATTTAAAATTAAAAAAAGATTAATAATTTGGTAAGCTGTTACGAAATTCAAAATCTTGTTTTTCATCGACATTAATAAGCACAAAACACTATTACTCGGCTAAAAGTAGGTACATATTATTATAAAGAGGAAGGATTTGTTTAGGTATTATTTTTGTAATGTTATTTAGGTTAGGTACTGTATGATGTAGTATTCAAAGACGTTTAAAAGAAAAAGTTTTTCTTTCTTTCAACCTTTTTGGTTGTATTGTTGACAATTTTGTTTTTTTTTGCGTTTTTGCATGTTTGAATTTTTGTAAAATAGTTATTTTTTTTGTTTACTTTCCTTGAATTCGAAATGAAAAGTAGAGTGTTTAACGCGGGTGGAAGTTATCAATTCCTACTTAGACTATATCCGCCCTCGCTACGCTCGGGCGTCTAAATACCTCGTATGGGAATTGATTCCTTCCGACCCTTGTATAACAATCTACTATTTGTAGACGCGAAAGATAATAGTTTGACGTGGTACGGACGTACAGTCAAGAGCAAGTCAAGCTTGACACTACCAGTTTAAGCTGAGCTCTGATTTGTACTGCGCGCCATAGAATACAGGGCCGGGTCAAAGTCCAAAGTGTCAAGCTTAGCGTGCTGTTGACTGTACGAGTATAATGCGGAAGGATGAATGTAATAAAATATTATGGGAATTTAAAGAGATGTATACCGAAAGAAAAGATGGATAGATTGTGTGAAGTATGCAAGAAGGAAGTAAGTAAATACAGAGTTATATTGCGGTGACCCAAATTATTGGGAAAGCAAATTTGGGCTATAAAGATGAATTTAAAAAAAAACTGTCATTAATGAGCTCAATGAATGACCTTAAAGCTGGTTCATTATTTTATCGTATAGATAGGCTAAGACTTTATAATATATTTTGTAAATACGGGTCCACGGTGAATGAATACATTGAAATTGATAATATGCCTGTTTGTTCTGTTGGTAGTAGTAACTTAGGGAACTGCATTCTGCGCAAAAATTCACCCTTAGATTCCCGCCTGAGTCGTGATTCGCGTTGAGTGTGTTTGCTCGTAGTATATTTACATACATACATACATACATACATACAGCTCACGCCTTCTTCCCACAGGGATAGGCAGAGACGATGGATCGCCACTTTTCCCGATCTTTGCACACTTCCCTCGCTTCCTTCACATCCATAAGCCTTTTCATGCACGCTCTTTTATTCTTTGCACTCTTGACACCAGATTTTTGAAGGACGTCACTAATTTGATCCGTGAACGTCCTTCTGGGGCGTCCTCTTGCCTTGTATCCTTCAACATTTGCACCATAAATCTCTTTCGTTACTCTTCTTTCATCCATACGTTCTAAATGACCAAACCAGCTTAACATACCCTTTTCTATCCTTGTCACTACATCTTCTTTCAAACCACACTTCTCTCGTATATCCGCATTCCTCACTCTATCACACAATTTTACTCCACACATTTTCCTCAAGACCTCATTTCCACTGCGTTCACCTTGCTTTCATGCTTCTTCTGCCACACCCAACATTCACTCGCATACATCAGCGTCGGGACCAGAACAGCGTTATGCATAGCCATCCTTGCCTTGTTAGACATGACCTGGCTACTCACAAGGCTATTCAGGGCCCCATTCACTGCATTTCCTTTCAATACTCTTCTTTCAATATCTTTCTCATACTTGCCATCCCTTGTAAACACGCTACCCAAATACACGAACTCTTTCACTTGCTCAACTTTCTCACCATCAATCTTTATATCACACTCTGTCATACAATCTTCTCTTTCAAAAATCATCACTTTAGTTTTTGCAACATTCACTTTCATGCCCTTCTTTTCAAAAGCTGCATTCATTATATCCACCATCTTTTGCAACTCGGACGCCGACGATGCAAGGATGACTTGGTCGTCGGCGTACAAGAGGCATTTGATGGTGGTCTCAATCATTTTCAATCCACAATCACTCTCACGCAAATCATCCAAACAGCTGTCCATGAATAGGTTAAAGAGTAGTATATTTATCAGATCATAAAGTTTGTTAAGTACTCGTACTCATGGTAGATACTGTGCTTAGTTTGGGCCTAAATAACCTTAAATGCGTAATGCGACTTGTGCCCCATAAATTATACTTAGTACTTACCTGTGAGACCGAGCTTCGTTCTTCCTAAAACCCTGCCATCTAGCGGTGAGTGGCCGTATTATTAATAAAATTGTGTAAGATATCGATATATTTTTATAATCATGCAGTTGAATTTTAAATGCAAAACTGTATCTCTTTACAAAATTTTATCAAAATCTTTAGAGCCGTTTTTGAAATATCCGAAATATAAATCTCCGACCTGAATCCGAAATTTAAAAGTTGGTTTTGTCTGTGGTTTTGAAATGCATGAGTCCCTAAGCCAACACGCAATACGGCCGCACGTATTATTTCGCAGAAAGAATGAGTTACATATTAAGAATGCAAGGGTTGATTTTTTCGGAAGACGGGGGTTATTATCCGGCGCAGTGCACGCGGGGTGCTAATTGTCATGACATTTGGTGACTCAGCACTAATTTCAAAGCCGGCAAAGAGTTCTAATTTCAAAAATGCTTTGTTCTTCTGTGCTTTTCTTTAGGGTATTTTTTGTGCTTGGATTTAGTGTCTTAAGAGATTAGAGCTAAGGTTCGCAATTGCGGAAATATTAAATAATTACTGTTACTTTATGCTCGTGGAACACTATCACAAGTCGTAGGTGTATATTAGTTCCGTAATAAAAAGAGAGCTTTAAGAGCATTTAAGCTACATCATTTGAAAAACACAAAAATCCAACAGAGTGGAAAAAGTAGTAAAAATATTTGGAAAGCAGTAGGTACTCTATAATTATATGCTATGGTGTCTATATATATTTAAATGTATATTTAGTTAGGTAGTATGCAGTAATGTACTCTATGTTTGTCAAAAATCTTACGTACATAATCACTAGCTCGACAGTGAAGGAAAACATCGTGAGAATACCCGTAGGTTGCAGAGTTGATTCTGAAGCATGTGTATATTATAGATACTGGTAAAAATAACTATTTTCAGAAATGGAATAGGTCACCTGCTGCAGTGCTGCCTACCTCCGAGCATAAAAGGTAGTATATCTATAGTAGGTAAGTATTTTATACGTCTCTTATAAACCACAGCACACAATATTTCGTCATCAATATAGAATCTTATAAAAATTAGTTAATTTTTAGCTTATTAGGCACTCACCTAATGTACGCTACTAGTACTATTTACACTGTGCCTAATGACTAAGGTAGGTACTTCGGCGTGTCTATACAGGCTGAGTATTTGCGAGTTCTCGGTAGGTCTAAGAGATGTCGCTACGGGTACCATTCCGTAGAGTTTTCATTCTATTGCCCTTTTCTCGTTATTTGTGGTCGGCGCAGTACTTTGAGTATTAAACCAGCGCAAGTATAATTCACACTGAAAAAGGTTTAGGAGAATTTCACAGCATAGCTAATGCATAATCAATCGTGACAAATTACACATAAAATGTATCATTTATATTCCTGGAAATACCAACTTTTTACCTGTGTATTTTACGGACCCCTTACTTAACGTAACGAACGAATGCTGTTACATATGTCTCAGAATTAATTCTGGAACTCATGAGTCCCGATGTTTCTTTCTCCACCCGTTTAGCTGCGCCCAATACAATGCGATATCTACTATCGAAGTTTTCTAATAAGTTTGTATAAATCCAACTGTCTAACATCAACCGTTGGACCGCAGTCCCCAGGCACGATCACCTCGCCTGGTGGAAGATCTTCCCTTTTCCCGAAGGAGGAGCATTCCACCTCCGCTCCTCGGGCCCGAGACTCCTTTGAGTACTTTTCGCTATTCCACATAGTTTCTGATTTAGCCATCCACGTCCACTTGAAAATTCATCCTGTATACTAATAAGATACCTAATAAGTTACATACTTCAAATCTGTTCAACATCATTACCTACGGATCAAGACATGTGTTCCATATTATAATTAATCAAAATCCTCAACAGATAGTTTAGCAATTGCCGTGCAATCCAATTCTGTGATATACCGCAGAGCTGGGATTCCAAATTAATGGGTACGGTACGAAGGGTACTTACAGGGCCGGAATCACCCTTATTGCCGCCCGCGCCGTGGAAAATGCCGCCCCCTAGGATAAACCCTACAATAGAACATGCGATAAAGATTACTAAAAACAAATGAAATAAGATTTTTTTTGGGGGGAAAATATCTATAAAGCTCGACTACCACTCACTGACTCACTGACTCACTGATTGACATAATAGTTCTCCCAGAAGGAGTCGTTTTGGAGAAAAGTCTTGTAGGGGAAAAGTGTTCAAGATGGCAAGGTGAACCAGGAAAAATTCCGACTTTTTAAAAAAACAAAATGGCGGCCAAGCTTGCCTATCGTATCGGTCTGCTATATCGGTCTGGTAGGTAACAATTTAGTTATCGTACACCCGCATGAACCACCTAACCACCTACCTACAATTATTAAAGAGTACTTACGATGAATATGTGATTTTTGAATGTTCTCAACATGATTGCACTTTTAAAAGCCTTAATAAAAAAATGATTGAAAAAGCATTTTCGAAGCAAAATGATAGAAGGAAAAAAAAAGTGCAATGCCACTAAAGATATCGTATGAAAATGATGATGTCGAAAGAACTCTAATGAAATGAAATACAAAGTCACATCATAATATAAGACATGACGTTTAATAGGGCTGTCCTTAAGTTTGTTGCTGGTTCTTCTCGGGATCTCTTGGAACCAGCAACTCGTCGGTAGATATATTTTCTTTACTTCAGACATCGTATGGGAATAGGGGCGCAAGAAACCGGTCGTATGTGACGGCGCCAAGTCCGGCGCTGTACACACGGACAAATAGGTGTGTTTGCGAACATTTAATATTCACTTCGAGCTTGCGTTAATTAAGCCGGGTCGAAAGGGCCGTCCCTACCCCCAGTAAAAGAAACAACATACGGAGTTCATGCATCACCGGTGGCCTTAATAAGCCTATCTAGCGGCTAGCGTAGGTTGTTGATGTTGAATTTGAAATTCCGAGTTTGCTGGATTCGTTATTAACCTCTCAGACCATGAATCACAGACAGAATAAATTAATAATTGTATCTCGGTTCCAATTGAAACCGGCGGTTCTTAACTGATTAAGATTACTAACACAGAATTAACTTTGTAAATAGAGCAGTGTGCATGTGTGAAACTCGTGTTTGAATCCTGTAGGCTTGTATGTAGGAACCATAGGATCTTTCACACTTATGTACTTAATTAACATTGGTTCGACGGTGAAGGAAAACGTCTGGTGATCCCAGAATTGATTCTGAAGTAAGTGGTCTGGCGATAGGCTCACCACCCGTCACTATACTAGGACATCATAAACTAGGAAAAACTTGTGTTTCTTGCAAAGATACAATTAATATTCGTTGGTTTGACACAAACTTGGCCGCTCTATTATTTCTTTTTTGAGAGTTATGTAGTAAATATGGTGAACAGGATTTTCCCTAAACAAAATGTTGCATCGCGAAACAAAGTGAAATTGAAATCTAATACCTATAATATAAATATAATCTCACGCCTTTTTTTATCCCCGAGGGGGTAGGCAGAGGTATTACATTACTGGGTATACCCACATTTCACGAGATATATTGGACCCCTAAACGTGGTAGGTGGTGAGCCCATCGCCAGACCGGGTCTGTTTACACATGTCTCAGAATTAATTCTAAGACCTGCGGGTTTCCTCACGATGTTTTCCTTCACCGTCGAGCTAGTGATAAATATGTACCTACGTAAGATTTTGGAAAACTCATTGGTACATGCCAGATTCGAACCCGAGCCTCACTGATTTTCGGCCGGCTCTTTAACCGTCCGGGCTATCACTGCTCTAATCTTACTTTAAATACCAATATCAAATACTTACTATGTTATTACCCATTCATCCATTTTCCAAAACTAAATGTAGCCTACATAATCCCATACAGATGCAGTCTCCTTGCCAAAGTTCATCAACATCTCCTTTCTCGATACTTACTTACAATCAAAGACGTTTAAAGAAAAAGTTTCTCTTTGAGAATGATTTTCTTCCAACCTCTGCTTACAATATTGTAAAAATTAAGTTAAAATTCGGTGACGGGCCTGTTGGCTAAGTTGGTAGTGACCTTGCCTTCTGAGTCAGAAGTCACGGGTTCGATCCCCGCTCGAGGCCAACATTTGTATTTTTAGAACATGTCTTTTGGCTTCGTGTCTGGTCGTTTTATATTTATTTATGTATGTTTATCAGTTGTTCAGTACCCATAATACAGGCCCTCCTAGTTTGGGACTAAATAACCGTGTGTGAATTGTGTCCCAAAATTTACTAATTGATTTATTGTTATAACATGACTGTTGCCAAAATAAATAAAATAAAACATCGGTTCTGTTTTGCCGCAAAAATGTAACAAACAGACTGATATATACTTTCGCATTTGCAATATTATTGGGAAGGACTATTAGGAAAGTAGGACTATTAGGTAGCGATAGAAGCGTGACCCTTGAACCGAGACGTGAGATAAACTATCCCTGAGAATAGCGATACAGGTTAAGATGGGTCGCGGAAATTGACTCTTGAGAGAGCGCACGAACCCAATACGTTTTTTAAAACTATTTGGTTAGGAGATTATTGTTTCTTAGATGTTGAAAGAACTCTGTGATCGTGCCATGGGGCGGTTAGACAATTGTATATGTCAACGGAAAAGTATGTAGGTATACAATTCCTAGGAAATGTACTTATACAATTCCTATTAAAGTTAGAAAATGTGTGATTATGTCTTACAATATATATATTTTTTGTAGAAAAAAAAATCCTAAATAACGATCGGAAATGTATTCCTAGGATATGTATACATTTCCTAGTAGGTAATTGTGTACAATTCCTAGGTTTCATACATTTCCTGTAACATATATACAAACTCAATAGAAAACTTCGATAGCGTGGTATAGAACTTCCCGTCTATACCGCTCTAGTTAGTTCTATGTAGTACCACTGGTTGTCGCTGAAAGTGAATAGAACACCGTCTCATCCAAGTAGTCTAGGTACTCGGACTCTGAAAACGCTACGTCTATTCAAAATCAACTGAAATTTCTGGGTTTTCCAGAATATAGAATAAATTACGTCCTTCCTGAAGGGATAATTTATTTATTTGTTAGGTTTGGCAACAGGTTTTTCACGATAAGCTATTATTGTACCTACAGAGGAAGACTTAAAAAGACAGAGTAAAAATCTAAATATAGGTGAAAATGTAACAAACAAACACAAACATAGAGTTACTTTCTTATTAATAGAAAGAAATAAGAGTAACCCTGTTTCGCGTAGCTATCTAATACCAAAAACAGCATCTGTATTTCAGCTACGAATTTCACAACGACTGGAACATCCTTTGTGCTTTAACAGACGTACGTCCTGACCAAAGAAAGGCCCGTATAAATCTCAATGAGCCGACCGGGATGAATGATTAAACGGCGGACTTGTTCATTTGTTTTCACTTTAGCTCGGACAATAGTGCGGCGACACGGCCCGACGGTAAGGGAGAATTACACCGCCCGTGGGAGCAACGTGAATCATCATTAGAGCTGGCCGGACAGCCGCGTCTTTATAAAAGATTCAGGCTAATACAAACGAGACGTAGGAGTAATGGACGCCTTGGGTTGGGCCACAGTAAACGTATAAATAACGCAGTACAGTAACTACAACCTGTCCTATACCCCTTAATGTTTTATGGTGTTCTAATAGGTGATGCAATATGTAAATCACCTTCTTCTCCTCAACTATACATGCCGAAGCGGTGGAGTCGTAATGACTTTCAATAAGAGAACTTATAAGCCCCTACATTGAATAAAAACTTTTGACTTTTACTTGACTTTGACTTTGGTACCAATAAAAACGTACCAGACCCACACCATGTGGGCGGGCGCATATTTTGTACTGAAAATGAATAGACAATTCACACATTTCACCGTCATTATCGACGGCTTCAGTTATAGCGACCACACCGCAACCACAACAGAACCACGTCGCAACTGTTGGCGACAACGCAACCACATCGAAATTTTGTCGGTACCACACGTACCACAACGCAACTGCAAAAAGCTGCTGCGACACAATGCACAAGTAACCACTACTTGACCACATTTTGTAGTTGTGATGTGGTGTGGTTGTGGTACGTGTGGGTCGACACTAAATGTTTTTTAGGAGCAGATAAGTAGTCTAGCATTTTTTACACCCGCAAACCTAAAATCTGAAAGGTTGTACTTTAGAAAATACTTCTTGATTTAGAACTTTTTTTCATGGGTTGTACGAGGAAACGTCCACAACGACTCACTCACACAGACACGCGTCTTAACGGGGTCTCTAAGCGAGTTTCACTATGCAGTCGTTGACGTTGAGAAATTTTGTACGTTTTGCATATAAATTAGAAAAAAAATAATAACAATGTTTTCCGTATATCTCATAAAAGGAGTAATTTTTAATGTTTTTTTTTCAAATAATAAAATACTTCTTTACTTTAAAATGTATAATATATTTTAACTAGTGTAGTAGCGTGGAGGGTGACTGGGGTGGAGTGACGTCGACACCGATGAGAAGCAAAAAAAACGTCGTATACGGTTTTAGCGTATATTATGTACAAAAATGTAGGTAGGCAGGCAACGGACCCAGCGATAGATTTTACTAGCGTAAAAGTCTACCACTTAGTGCCGTTGCTGCGTAGCGATTTCTTCAAAGGTAGACCAAGAGAGTTCCAATAACTTGGAAGCAGTGTTGCCAACTGGTACCCTTACCTTGTAGCTAGACATCTTGCGAAAAGTAGCCAGATTGCCCGATATGTTGACACAAAAAAGTAGCTAGAAGTAGCTAAAACTTTAAAATAGGTAAAGTAAGTAGATAACGTGTATTTTTTCACAAATAAATCAATTTTCAGCTTATTAAAACAGCGAGCAATATTTTTAAATTTACAAAATAAGACAAGGCAGAACTAAGAATAAGTTTTAAACGAAGAAATCTGTTTATCCCCTTCATTTATCCAGAGTAATAAAATAGATAAGCCAGCCACGTTTAGGTACAATTTAAGGGCTGATACCCTACTATAAAGTCTCGAAAGTACTCACATCTAGAAAAAGCGTAAAAGTAGCTAGAAAAAGTAGCTAAAAAATGTAGCTACTAGATTTTGTAATTTGTAGCTGCCTGACACCCAAAAATAGCTAGATCTAGCTAGAAAGGAGCTAAGTTGGCAACACTGCTTGGAAGCAACCTTAGTGCGTCTCTGAAGTTATCATTCTTGTTGAAGCTCAATTGCATCTTGATCGAACCTTGCTGAACAAAAGTTTGAGCATGACTTATACTATGCCGGGAAACCAAACCATAGCGCGATGTAGAATTAGCGCAACGCCATCTAGCGGTACGTAAACGTAACGTTGGTTGCAGTAATTAAGTGTAGATGTTACAATCTCCCCCTCTGTCTCCGATAGGCGTCCCGACGAGGAGACAGAAAATAATTAGTTAACGGTCTTCTTTGGTCGACCGGGTCTTCGCTTAGGTTGCCTGTTTGTACTTGTATTAGGCAACACCTTTTTTGGTCGTCCTCTTTTTCTTAGGGGTAGCTGCGGCTCGGGAACATTCTGCCCATCTGTTATATAGGGCGTAAGTGCAGATGTGTGATACACACCGAGGGAAACATCAGGTTTCTTTAAGTCTGTGATGACGTATGAGGATGGACCATGTTTTTCTTTTATCATATAAGGTCCATCCCGGCGAGGTGAAAATTTTGCACTAATTCCTTTTGCAGCCTTACTTATTGGATGAAGCATGGCAAGTACAAGATCGCCTACGTTATAGCCAGGATCCATACGTCTTTTCTGATCTACGTACTCTTTTCTCTTCTTTTCTTTCATTTCCTGAACTTCCTTCGCCTTTTCCATCGTAGATGTCAACTGTAATAATTTTGGCGTTATTTCAGGAATAAAGTTCTCCGAGGAAACAATCTGCCGGAAGTTGTGCCAATTATCGTCTGCAGTTCTCAGTTCCCTTCCAAAAGTCAGATAAGCAGGGGTGAAATTTGTAGAACTGCATCGGGCTACGTTCATGGCAAAGCGTATGCACGGGAGTTGTTCAGGCCAATTACGGTGGTTATCTCCCAAGATGATTGCCAATTGGGTTTTGAGATCTCGATTTCTTCTCTCTACTGGGTTTGTTTCCGGGTGGTATACTGGGGTGAAAGCATGTTTGATCTTCATAGAAAATGCGAGCTGTTGCATTATGCCACTTACAAATTGAGTGCCGTTGTCGCTAATCATTCGTCGAGGCAACCCGTATCGCAGAAAAATCTCATTAATCAATACACACTTTTCAGCTGTAGCGGATTCCAGAGGGAAGAGTTCGATCCATCTAGAAGATAGGTCTTCTGCTATAAACACCCACGTCATGCCATCTAGAGAAGCAGGTAGAGGTCCAAACAAATCAAATGAAAGGACCTCGAAACGCTGATTCATTGCAGTTGTCTGTAGCAATCCTGCAGGTTTTTGATTGGCCGCCTTATATCTTTGACAATCGATACAATTTTTAACATAACTGTCAATGTATTTGCGCATGCCAGTCCAGTAATAGCGCTTAGAGATAGCTTGATACGTTTTCTCACTTCCATAATGCCCTGCCATTGGACTGTCGTGATATACTGTTAACACGTTTGCCCACTCATGCTCAGGAACCACTAATTGAGCATCATCGGTTTCAATGTAAGGACTATTCCGATATAAAAGGCCATTGTTAAGAAAGTATCCTTTATTGCTCCAGTAGTAGGCGTTTTCTGCGTCTGTGGTTTCTTCTAGTGCTCTTACAATTTTTGCGATTTTATTATCCTTCATCTGTTCATTTCTTACGTCCACTGGATTCCGAGAAGGCATGTCCACTACTATGCTGCACACGCCACACTCCTCTTGGTTTGCATTAGTACAGGGTGGCCGTGAGAGAGTGTCTGCAACAACGTTGGTTTTTCCAGGGGCATACTTAATGGTGATATCGTATGCTTGAAGCTGTAAAGCCCATCGAGCTAGTCTTCCGGTAGGAGACTTTAACGACATTAACCATTTTAAAGCTTGATGGTCAGTAATAACTGTGATTGGTAGGCCATCAAAATATCCAGACAACTTCTTTACAGCCCAGACTACAGCGAGAGCTTCTTTTTCTGTTGTGCTGTAATTTCGTTCTGCTGACGTGAGAAGACGACTCGCATACTCTACAGGATGTTCATCTTCTCCCTCCCCCTGGACTAGAACTGCTCCAAGAGCGTAATTACTCGAATCAGTCTTCAATATGTAAGGCTTTGAGGCGTCCGCTTGTTTCAGAACAGGTGCGCTGGTGAGTAATCTTTTTAATTGATTGTAGGCTGAACTTTGTTTTTCCGTCCAGCACCATGTAGCGTTTTTCTTAGTGAGACATGTTAGAGGTTCGGCAATTGTAGAGAAGTTTTTAATAAAGCGTCGATACCAGGAACACGTTTGTAAGAACGAGATGAGATGTTTCAGATTTGATGGTACTGGTAGATTTATGATGGCTGCAATTTTCTCAGGATCTACCTCTAATCCGTTTGGAGTGATAAGATGTCCTAAATATCTTAAGGAAGAACAGCAAAAACGACATTTTTCTTTGTTGGCTGTCAAATTAAATTCCTTCAGCTTCTCAAAAATGTCACGGAGATCTGATAAGTGTGTCTCAAAGGTTGTGGAGAAAACCATCAGGTCATCAAGGTAGGCTAGTAATTTAACATGATTTAGACTAACTTGAAATCTGTCAATGAGCCTTTGAAATGTAGCCGGAGCATTCCTTAGGCCGAAAGGCATTCTTGTAAATTTGTATATACCAAATGGAGTGATAAATGCTGTTTTTTCTTGATCTTCTTCGCGAACCTTTATTTGCCAATAACCTGCCTTCAAATCTAATGCCGACATAAATGGGGTAGGTTTGGTTTCGTGAAGCAAGTCATCAATTCTTGGAATAGGGTACATGTCAGGTATAGTTATTTCGTTAAGTCTTCTGTAATCAATACATACTCTGACAGTCCCATTGGGTTTTGGAACCATTACGACAGGAGCTGCCCAGGGTGAGGCACAAGGCTCAATAATTCCATCTTCTAACATTTTATTCAATTCAACACTAAGTATCTCTTTTCGTGGAGGTGAAAGTCTATAAGGTGGCATTGATATCGGGGAATGGTCTATAACCTTAACACAGTGTTCTGTTTCAGTTGTGGGTTGGCCATTAGAAATAAAAACATCATCGTAATCTTTTAACAAACTGTCTAACTGAGCAGCTTGTTCAGCATTTATTATAGTGCTAACGTCAACAGTATTAATTCCAACATCATCAACATCCTGTTCAGGAAATAAACCTTTGGAATGCGGAGATAACTTAAAGTCTACTGAGTTTAGGTTAGTTATGGCGTCTTTCATAATATAGTCGAAGCGCGGGGAATAACCATCGAAGAGCGTTGCTCGGTTTCGTTTGATGTGTGGTGGTGTGCCAGGTAAATCTAACGGTATCAACTTATAGGTCGTAGATGTAGATGCTGCTTCGACAGGTAAATCTGGTTCCATCCTCTTCAGTTTTCGTAAAGTGGTCTCATAGGTCTGTGCAGTAGTGCTTAAGCCAACTGAGGTGGGTATTGGATTCACAGGACGCGATGATTTAGGTGCCTGTGCTAGGACCGCCAAGTCGATCATCTTTGGAGGAGAGCTTTTCTTCGGGTGATCAAAATGGGTGAACTCCTCTTTATACATTTCGTATTCATGGGCAGGATTTGCAATAAAGTGCCATGTGAATTGGGCAATGTTTAATATAATTCCAGCCTTCTTCAAAAAGCCAATGCCCAAAAAGGTGCGATTGTCCGTCGAGTGAGGTAGAACAATAAAATCATTCGGGATAGTGCGTCCACATAATTCTACATCTGATCTGAAGGCAAGAACTTTGTTTTCTTTGTATGCCATCTGCCATAGTAATGTAGACCATCTGTTCATCAAATGTGCGTCCACGATTACGAAGAGCTTCGTACAGCTGAAATGATGCTACACTTGTTTTAGCGCAAGTGTCGATGAAGGCTGTACCATCTAATCCATCCACTTTAATGTATACTGTAGGCCGTGAATGGGTATCTATGCGAATATTTATTGAACAAAAGCTCAAGTTCCTGTCAGTAGAGGTTGATGGCTTATTTGAACAAGTTTGGCAGTTACTGACACCAGGCGCTCCACATCCGTAACAGGAAAATGTAGGAATCGCAGCTGTACTTTCTCACTTCTCCACTTTCCCCGTTGATTCAGGTCTTGGTTTTTCAGCAGCAGTCTTCATTATAGCGGACTTTCTTTTACGGCATTGCTCGAACACGTGACCATAAATCTTGCAGAAGTTACAGCGTGGTTTGCCTGAAGCAGGTCTCTGTGCAGAAGTAGTTGCAATCGGTTCAATTATCTTTTCCTGCAGGACATGTTCGACACTATGAACATCACGCAGCAAATCATCAAAGTCTCGAATGGTGTTACGAGGAACTTTATCTTGAATACTAAGATGCAACAGGCTGTATATAAGGTCCATCTGTTTTTTCGGATAATTGCTCGTCTTTGGGGAGTTGTGAGAACAGCATCCTCTTTTTGGATATGAAAGTATCCGTATTTTGAGCAAATTCTTGTTTTTCGCTTATTATCTCCTGATAGATGAGATACTCAGGTTTCTTGGGTGCGAAGTTGCAGCGTAGTTGGGCTTCGAATTCAGACCAGGATGCAATTTTGCTATTTACACCTTGCCACCAGATAGCAGCTTCCGCGTGTAACAGTAGCGGTAGTCCATCGAGAGCTTCAGCATCTGATATACCTTCGATTTTCTTAAACACTCGAACAGCGGCCAAAAATGCTTCTACAGCCTCGGAGTTCTTGGTACTATCGTAGGATGCGCGACACGAAGCGAGGGTGCTGCGTCGATTACCCATGGAGGCTAATAGTTCGGCGAACTGTTTCTCGGAGAAGTTGACTGCCATGTTGTGTTTTCGCTTTGTAGTGGTGTTGATTTTATATGTAGTCTTCCGTCCAGACCTCGTCACTACGTATTTTGGGTCTTTTTGGGCCCCGTTGGTCGCCAGTTTGTAGTAGCGTGGAGGGTGACTGGGGTGGAGTGACGTCGACACCGATGAGAAGCAAAAAAAAACGTCGTATACGGTTTTAGCGTATATTATGTACAAAAATGTAGGTAGGCAGGCAACGGACCCAGCGATAGATTTTACTAGCGTAAAAGTCTACCACTTAGTGCCGTTGCTGCGTAGCAATTTCTTCAAAGGTAGACCAAGAGAGTTCCAATAACTTGGAAGCAACCTTAGTGCGTCTCTGAAGTTATCATTCTTGTTGAAGCTCAATTGCATCTTGATCGAAACTTGCTGAACAAAAGTTTGAGCATGACTTATACTATGCCGGGAAACCAAACCATAGCGCGATGTAGAATTAGCGCAACGCCATCTAGCGGTACGTAAACGTAACGTTGGTTGCAGTAATTAAGTGTAGATGTTACACTAGTTAATTGCACCGTACAACCGTCCTACAACCCAAAATAAAAACATAATATTTTTTTATAAAATCTTAAAAATAAATTAGAGAGCCGACCCAAACGCTCTAAAGGAACATAGGTAATTATCTCCGAAAAAAGGCACAGTTGAAGTACTGCTTATTTATTTACTGTGGCCTCTCCCTTCAATTTTTAACTGTTTGCGGGATGAGTTAAAATTGTAAGTAATGCGCGCGTGGGTTCAACGTCATTTGACATAATTTTTGAAGACGTTCCGTGATTACTTTTGTGCTGCATTATTACTAATGAAAGGCATTGTAAATGTTGCCATTTTGTTGTTGTCAAATCCCTTGAAATAAAGAAAGGAGAGTAATGTATAATGTGTGTTACACAGTGTTATTGTAAAGTGTTGTATATCTACATCTATACATATAATAAAACTCTAACGGGGCCGTGTCTGTACATGAAATATTTTTTGAAAATTTTAACGGTAGTGTATATAGTTATCGATATAGATACCGAAACACCAATTTTTGGAATTTTTGTCTGTCTGTCTGTCTGGTTGTGCACGCATCACTCAAAAACTACTGAACGGATTTTGATGAAATTTGGTATGGAGATAACTGATTACCCGGGTCAACATCTAGGGCACTTTTTATTCCAGGAAAATATCTCATTCCCACGGGAAAATATAAAAACTGGTTAAAAAGAGAAATACGTACTACTCCGAAACGATAACACTTACAAACTTGAAATATGGTAAGTAGGTGTCTTATAGACGTATACAGGCAACTAATATAAAATGATTTTTGGAAATTCCCCCGGGAACGGGAATAACGGGATCATTGGGAACCTAATAAATTGGGTCTATCCATACTCTTTTCTGCTTTACTGCTATTTTATTTTTCTTTGACACTGTCTTAGTGACGTTTTTGATATTTGTTCAATGCAAATGTGAATTGAGTTTGTATTTATTTGTTACAAAATGAAGAAGCTAAGAAAAAATATTACCAGAAGATCATGTTGAAACTGAAATTACAAAGAAAACCTAATAAATACCAATACAGAACAATACAAATGTCATGCAAACAGAAGGAATGCACGTACCAAGGTCAGTCATCCTTTACACATTCTGTTACTCCAATTAAAAACTGGTTAAAAAGAGAAATACCTACTAGGTACTCCGAAACGAACACATCAACTTGAAAAATGGTACCTATGTAGGTGTCATATGTCGTAGGCAATCGCTATGAAGGGGTTTTTGAAATTCCCACGGGAACGGGAATACACTAGATCCACGTCTGCGACGCCGCTGGGCACTCGCTATCTTAAATAAAGAGCAACAATACTACGGTTTCCATAGGTATCCCTAAATTCAGTTACGCTAATTCATTTTTCGGAAAAAAATCACACATATTAAAAACTAGCGGTTCTGCGCGGTTTCAGTCGCGTAGTTCCCGTTCTCGACGGAATACATGGACTATATACCCTATGTTACTCAGGGATATTGCAGCTTTCCATTGGTGAAATAATGTTTTAAATCGGTCCAGTAGCCTTTGAGTTTATTCGTTACAAACATACAAGAATAAACCTTTCCTCTTTTTAATATTGGGAGATTTAGATTAGTGTAGATGTAGATAGCTAAAACCGCTTAAGTAGTCGAAACTGAACAAACTAATTTCAGGAATTGCACTTATCCTATCCTATCCTACTAATATTATAAACGCGAAAGTTTGTATAGATGTGGATGTTTGTTCCTCTTTCACGAAAAAACTACTGAACGGATTTTGATGAAACTTTACATTTATATAGCTTATACATCAGAATAACACAAAGGCTATATTTTATCACCGTATTCCTACGGGAATGGGAAGTATTTTATCCCCGTATTGCTATGGGGATGGGAACAACGCGGGTGAAACCGCGGGGCGCTGCTAGTTTGAAATAAATTTATAATATACAGTGGTGTTACTTAATTCGAACCCGAGCCTCACTGATTTTCAGCCGTATTTATAATAACAATAATAATAAATTGTGGAACACAATCCACACCCGGTTATTTAGTCCCAAACTAGGCAGGGCCTGTACTATGGCTACTATACGACTGATAAACATACATAAATAAATATTTAACGACAAGACACGAAGCCAATAGACATGTTCATGCACACAATTGTTGGCTCCGATCGGGGATCGAACCGACTTAGAAGGCAGGGTCACTACCAACTGAGCCAACAGGCCCGTCATGGCTTGATGTCAAATTTCGTATGTGTGTTAACGTAAACGAGTTAGTACCTTGTACTTATACGGGATACAAGTAGAATATACGTTTGATGTTAAATTTAATTAGAATATGGAACAACATGACTGGTAATGTAGTTAGCTGCGTGTTTCTTCAAGAATTTCAAAGTAATTCGAGGGAATGCCCCAACAATGGCGTAATATTTTACTACAGCATTGAACATGATATGAACAAGGTTTGTTTAGACTAGCTGCTCGCCCGGAGGTGCTTGCCGCGCCTCAAGCATTCGCGTTTAATGTAACAATTCAAGAAAAAAAAATAAGAAAAAAATTCTCACGCCTTTTATTCCCGAGGTGGGTAGACAGAGGCACTCCATTTCTGCAAATACCCACGTTGCCCCTGTATATTCTTTGGACCCTTCAACGTTATGATAGGTGTTGAGCCCATCGCCAGACCGTCTGTTACACATGCCTCACCGTCCGATGTTTTCCTGCACCGTCGAGCTAGTGAAAATATGTACGTAAGTTTTGAAAAACTCAAACTCAAAGTCAACGTCAAAATGTTTTATTCAAAGTACTTACAAGTCATTTCAATTCCACCGCTTCAGCATGTATGGTTGAGGAGAAGAAGCGGGGCAAGAAACTCCTCAACACAATATTATTTTAATCAATTGTTACTTAATACTAAATTGGGTTACATAATTTCGTTATTTTTCGCTGTCGCATTGCGCTGTGCTGGAGGAAATCTGTTGGTTCATGCCAGGATTCGAACCTGAGCCTCACTGACTATCATCATGTGAAGCAGGTTCTTTAACCGTAATCATTGCTATATTTTATGTATATTTTGTTTGTATTACAGAAAAAATCATCACAGACAGACTGAAAGTGATATATATATTTACTTTTTAGCAGTGCGGGCGCATGTGGCCCATAAAACCGAATCAATGGAGATGCGTCATCAGCGAAATACGCGTCATAAAATTTTCCATAAGTTTGTCTCCGTAATAAAAACTCCTTCGAGCATGTTTCCAAGTGCTTCCGGTATGTAAATTTATTTTTAACCAGCTCCATAGAATGAGGTTATCAGTTGACCCTGTTTGAAGGAAAGAAAATTTTAATATGCATGTTTAAAATGTAAGTAATCAGAGTATGCATATTATCAAAGATATTAAATGATACTAGCAGCGCCCCGCGGTTTCACCCGCGTAGTTCCCGATCCCTTGGGAATACGGGGATAAAATATAGCCTGTGTATTATTCTGATGTATAAGCTATGTAACTGTAAAGTTTCACCAAAATCCGATAAGTAGTTTTGGCGTGAAAGAGCAACAAACATCCATACTCACAAACTTTCGCGTTTATAATATTAGTAGGATAAAAAGAGATAGTTGTTTTACTAGAGCGCAGAAACTGAGGTCGACAAATGTAGACAATTGGTCTAATTTTATTTAGTCGCATTGTAGTAGCGAATGTTTGCATTTTCACCTAGTCGTAGTTCAAGTCTCTTTCTTTAGGTATCTTGCGTTCCGTATCATCTTTCGCCGTCATTTTTGTATCGTTAAAGTTGTATTGTACATGTTGTAGCCAATCGTAGCTAAACAATATCCAAACGCGCGCTGTATGAATATAACTCATATTTACTTACTATCTTACTATCTTTGCACATTATGCATCTGTTTTGGCTGCGACGTAATTAAAACTTGAACTTGAGAAATAATTAATTAAACAAAACATGAAAAATAGGCCTGTGAGTAGTGAAACTACCTCTTAGTTGTACCTCAGCTCGACTGTAATTGTACTTGATAAAAATGAATATAAAAAAAATTATGTTTGTAAAGTCGGTTTAAGGACGACAATTTTACGTGATAACGTCTTATGAAAACATTGATAAAAAATTGCATATTGGAGTGGAAGAGAGATAGATGCGTCACAAGTCGAACGCTTTGGCCGATCATGCCTCTCTATGGCTTGTTCCGCGCTCTCGCTGCACGCTCAGCTCAGGCGGAACGTGACACTTTAATCTATGTATATATAATGATAAACTGACTGACTGATTGGTGATGTATCAACGCACAGCCTCAACCACTGGGTCTAGACACTTCAAATTTTGCACATATGAGTAGATAACTTATACAGTGTAGGGATCCACTAAAAAAGGATTTTGCTAAATTCAACCCCTAAGGGGCTAATAAAAGCTAGTCGATCTATAAGACGTTATCACGTCAAAAGAATGAAATACCTGTGCCATCCACGCCATCGAAGATAAAGCGTAAACCAAATTTTTTTATTGTACTCTGTACTAATAATACCTCAGAGTCAGATACCTAGACAGATACCAGAATTTTAGTAGATATATTGTGTCGTCCGCTATCCTCACCAAATTTAGACGATTAATTTTCAGACAAAACTTTCTTAATGCGCGGTCTATGGAGTGTTTAGTTGTGTATGCGCAAAGTTTTGTTAATCAGAGCGGCGGTATAGTTCCACCATTCCCGGCTTGGGCGAGGAAATATTTTCAAATTATTCAATTTGCGTCAAAGATATTAAAGTGACGATGAGTTATATTCATACTGCGCGCGTTTGAAAATTGATCCGCTACGAGTGGCTACAACATGTACATACTTACTTCTTAGAGTATTTATAGAATACAATACTGACGGCGAAAGATGATATAAAATAAATAAATTAAAAAAAAAAGTATTTTATTTCATTGCAGAGTTTTAAAAAAGTAAAAAAATAGAGATAGTTCTTTTTTTCTGTTATTAAAAACGAATTTTTTGTTAGTAATTCCGTTTAGTTTCTAAGTTGTTAGTTTCTTAAATAAAAATAGTATTGATATTTAATTTTTTTCTGCAAGAACCCCTCTGTAGGTAAAGGCCTCCTCCAAAGATAGCCAGTCCTCTCTAGATTGAGCTACTTGTTTCCAATCAGGGCCAGGTGTTTTTATGAGCTCGTCTTCACATTTCGCTACTGGTCTTCCTCTTTCTTTTGCCTTGTGGACCTGTCCATGTGGTCACCCTTTTGGTCTATCTCTGGTCCCTTAGGCGCGCCACATGCCCAGCCCACTTCCACTTTAGAGATTGAGCGAAAGAAAGCGAAAGATGATACGGAACTAATAATAAAGAAATAGACACATATCTGTCAAGAGTTGCGCTTGAAATATGACTCGGTGAAAAATGCATATCAGGCTTCTAGGTTTATCTACAACGAAGTTATAGGGGGTCGGAAATGGCGTGAATTGCTTCGAGAAAAGGATGGTACGGCCGTGCCGCTTTTTGCTCGACTTGGCGGGGGCACTGCCGTGCCCCCAGACATAAGTACATTGCGACAAAATACTATTAAGTCAATTACCTACATTTGTCCGCCTCATTTTTCGCGCTTTAGTAACATAACTACGTCTTTTTATATATAATATCTTTGATTTCCATAGGTTAATTGTCCTTTACGGTTCATCTTGTGACACCTATTTAATTAAACCCGTCCGACTGCTGGTAACATTTATATACTTCTGTTATTCATTCGGGTCACGGAGGCACTCGTGGTCCTGTGGGGACAGTGTGTTAGTACCGATAACGCAGGTCAAGCAATGTTGGTTGCGGTCGGGGAGTGGATGGGGTTTTCAGGTTGATAGCTGTTTATTCCCGATCCCGTTAGAATTTCTAAATCGTTTCTTAGTGGATACCCATCCAACTTAGGGAATGGGAACCTCCAAAATTTTTCGGTTCCCCTGAAAATATCAAGAAATCATTTCTTTTATAATAATTGTAGGACACAAGTCGCACAAGGTTATTTAGTCCCAAACTAGGTACTGTACTAGGGTACTAAACAACTGATAAGCGACACGAAGAAAACAGACATGTTCACGCACACGAATGTTGATCCCGGGGATCGAACCCGCGGCCTCCGACTCAGAAGGCAGGGTCACTACCAACTGAGCCAACAGGACCGTAAATTTTTGATCCAGTTAGTCAATTATAGGTTTTCTCTCTTTTTTTTTGAATACGGAAATAAAATATAGTATAAAATCAAACGACGTTTTCAGGAATCAAAACTGGTATATTCTTATTCTCAAGTCACTCATTTCTGGCGTTCGTGCGGCGCTGCCACCACCGACCGCTCTCTCTCTCCCCACTCTACCATATCAATCGCCGAGTTGGGTGGTGGCAACGTCGCACTGTAAAATCATTATAACAACTAATATTTATAGATTATTGATACAAATTAATTTATTTATAAAAATATAAAACAATCTAACAGCTCGGCCATCTGATTAACAGCACGTCCACGTGCAACAAAAAAAAATTAGAAATTATAACTTCTTATTATATTTTCAATTAAGTATTTTGTTATACCTATTATATATTGTATTCTTCAATTATAAATAACATGCATTTAATAAAACTTAAACTATGTTTATAACAATAACACTTATAATTATATCTAGTATTGTTGTTACATTGAAAACTGTATGCCAATATAATAAATATATAATTAATTAACTGTTCGGCCATCAGATTAACGCACGTCCTCGTGCAAAATAATAATATTATATTTACGACTGTTATATAAACAAATGCATAAGTACCGCACATAACACTTAAAAGTATAATTATGTCCGACTGATTGTAGAATGGTATTTTTTTTATTACATTAATAATATTTAAATACAATTATAAATTTTTGTTTGAGTTGACATTTTTACTAGCCTCACTGTTCAAGACACCATCATCATTGGTATGACCACACAACATTTCTTGATTATCGCTTTCTTCACTGCTGCTGTCAAAGTTACAAGAAAAGTTCATCCAAGGTTGAATCTTATCTTTTGCTACTACGGCCTCATATCTCCGATTATTCTTTCGCGTCAATGGGGTGTCTTCTACTATGAACCTATCGTTTGGAAGTATCTTAGTAATACGATACGGACCTTGGAATTTCGCAACCAGTTTCTTGGATTTTCCATCGTTGGTACTTATTTCTCGCTCCACACGAACTAAGTCTCCCTCTGTGTATGTTCTACCCGGTTTCCTCGTTTTGTTAAACCTTTGTCTATCCTTTTCTTGTTGTTCCCTGATCCGTGCCCCTGTCTCATGCCGTAGATCCATCATTTCGTCGGCCGATGGAAGACTAAGCGTGTTATTAATTACATCGGATAAAATAACTTCAGATGTGTTTATCAATTTACACCCAAAAAGAAGTTCAGATGGGCTTTTCTTTGTAGTACTATGTACGGTGGTATTTATACCTATTTGTATATCTGCAATATACTCATCCCAAGATCTATCATCTTGACCGTGTGCTTTAGTTGCTAATGCATCTAAAATTGTCCGATTGAACCTCTCAACTTGGCCGTTGGCTCTGGGGGTAGCAACGGCGTTCAAAATGTGCTTTATTCCAGTGCTCTCGATAAATTTCTTAAATGAATGACTTGTGAAGCAAGAGCCCCGATCTGTTATAATGCGTGTGGGGGTTCCAAAGTAACTAATATGTTCTTTGAATACTCGAATGGTCGTCATTGCCTTAGTGTTACGGACCGGTGTGATATTAATGTATTTGGTAAAACTGTCCACTATAACTAAGATATAGGAATTTCCTCTTTTGCTGCGTACAAAAGGTCCCAAATGGTCGGCATGAATCGTGTGGAATGGTATTTCTACTTTTGGAATCGGGTGTAATTCTCCGGAACGTGGTCCACCTTGTGCCTTATGGTGAGCGCATTCTAAACAGGCGGCTACATATTTCTTAGTAAAGCGGCGCATTTTTGGAAACCAATAAGATTCTTTTAGGCGAGATAAGGTTTTCTCAAACCCAAAATGACCAACGTTGTCATGGTTCATTTTCAAAACCTGCCATCTAACACCTTTGGGAACAACCCATCGTATATTACCGTCAAATTTACGATACACTTTATCATTTTTTAGACAATAATTGCTGTTAACATCTACGATTTTCTCAATATCAGGGTTACTTAATATGTTTTTGATTGACTTAATTTCCTCATCAGCCAATTGCACCGTACTTATCCAATCTTCTTTACTCACATTAAGTACGTCTAATACGTGAGTTTCAATAGTAGCTGCACCCACTGGGTTCCTGCTCAGAGCATCTACATGGACCATGCGTTCTCCAGGCCTATACTCAATACTACAGTCAAATTCCTGAAATTGTACCCACCAACGCGCTATTCTGGGAACTAGATCGCGTTTTGTCATAGTCGTTCGTAAAGCGTTGCAGTCTGTGTAAATTTTAAATGGTACACCAATTAAGTAAACACGAAATCTAGCTAGAGAAGCTATTACTGCCAACGTCTCAAGCTCAAATGAGTGTAGTTTTTGCTCATCTATTGTAGTCTTACGACTATAAAATGATACAGGTTTGAGCAATCCTTCAATATTTTTCTGAAAAAGAATACCAGCAACACCGACCTTGCTAGCATCGGTGTGGAGCTCAATTTGTAATGTTGGATCATAAAGCGCGAGAACCGGGCGTTCAATAAGAGATCTTTTGAGAGTTTCAAAAGCGGTATCTTGTCGCTCAGTCCATTGCCAAGTAGAATTATTCCTTAAAAGATCAGTCAAAGGGCTTGCCGTAATTGCAAATCCTTTGATGAATCTTCTAAAGAAGCTCGCCAAACCAATGAATTGGCGTACTTCGTGTTGATTTTTCGGTGTCGGAAACTTAGCGACTGCCTCAGTCTTGCGAGTTCCTGGACGTATTCCGTCGACTCCAACCTCAAACCCCAGATAATCAATGTTACTGTAAAAGAAATGACACTTTGACAATTTTAAGGTTAAACCACCCTTACGTAGCAGTATCAGCAGCACTTCCTTAAGCCGTGACATGCCTTTGCTAAAATCATGAGCTGGAATTAATATGTCATCCATGTATACCATGGCAAATTTTATTTTAGCATCAGCTAAAATCTTATTAACTGTGCGCTGAAAAACAGACGGTGCATTCACGAGGCCGAAAGGCATTCTTAAATATTCGAACTGCCCGTCCGGAGTGACAAACGCAGTTTTGTGTCGCGATTCTTCCTTGATAGGTATCTGATAGTACCCAGATGCAAGATCTAGGGTTATAAATAGTGAATGTCCTGCAAGCAAATCTAATTGATCTTCGACTAGAGGCAGTGGGTAATGATCCTTGAGAGTCTTGCGATTTAGTGCTCTATAATCGACACAGAGTCGCTTCTCACCCGTTTTTTTTTTCACCAAAATGATCGGGCTGGCGTAGGGTGAGGATGACTCGCGAACTATGTTCGCATCTATCATTTCTTGCACCATATCTCTAGCTAAAGCTCTTTCACTGTAGGACATTCTGTAAGGTCTATAAACAACGGGCTCAGAATCGGTCAATTGGATTTCCATTTCAGTAACTTCCGTAAAACCCAGATCTTGTAGATTTTGTGAAAAACAATCTTTATACTCTTCCAGTAGATCCTTTAGTTCCTGTTTTTGATTATTTGTCACTGTATCGCCGTAATTAATAGGCTCCACCTCAGTATGTTTGGATATGTTTAATATCTCTTTTGTGTTTGATATAGCCAGCGCTCGGGTGATTAATGAATTTTTTATAAATGTTATACTTCTGGAAGTGACATTTTGAATCAATAGGTTACCCTTACCATCAGTAAGTTGATACTCCCCTGGAAGGAGATAGTATTCGCTTCCCACCTTACCTCGGATAGAGCCGTTAACATATATTTTGCCGGTATATAAACTGGAAGATGATACAGAAACAGTTTTTATATCAGAATGGTCAATAGTGATATCATTCGATACAGTGAGGTAGAGTTTGTCTGCGCTAGTAATGGTTTCAAATACTAACTCTGATGAAGTTTTAGTAATCACTATACTAGGATGTTCGGTAAAGTTTTGACCTAAAAGTACAGACTGTCTGATGGTACTATCTTCGACAACATACATTTCAATGGGTAGGGTTATGCCTTGAACGCCAACGTCTGCGTCTATTCGTGCTATTGGCAGCGTCAGGTTATTACCCAACCCTTTTAATAAGGGTAAATCATTAGTTTTGTAAACACAACCCAAGCGCAAAGCTTCAGCATTCCGGATAAGGGAACATTCACTTCCCAAATCCAAGTAACAACTGAGTGGTAGATCATTAACTTTTATAGTCATGGAATATTTATCTTTATAATTCTCACTGTTAGTCATAACAAGGGGATGCTTCTCCTCGTAATTGAATTCTCCAGCTATTTCCCCATTTTGGTTCTTTAAACTAACCCTCAAAACTTGTTTTTCCTTATTGTTGTCTTTGGGATTATTCAGTGTTTTATTTGAAGTTATGTAAGGACAGGAGGTAATTTTATGTCCAATTCTATGGCAGTTAGTACACTTTTCAATTGGTTTTGTGCAAAGAAAGCTAGGATGTCCCTCTACCCCGCAATTAAAGCACTTTATAGGACCTTTGGTAGGGACCGAAGACTCAGTAGGAGCCGACACAGCTCCGATCTGGGCAGTCCTTCTATCGTTCTTATTTTTATTGAGGTTGTCTCTAAAGTTTGTAGCACCCACTTTTACAGATTTCAAATATTTAAGGACTTGTTCTGGAGTTGTAAATTGGACAGCCTGAGCTCCTAAACGGATACTCCTGTCTTCGATCCCATGTAAAATACAGTCCACAGATCGTTTACCGTTTATCTGACAGCGATTTAGTAAATTTAACTTTGAATAAAAATATTGCTCTAATGGCTCTCCAAAACGAACTTTCAATGCAAGCATTTCAGTAAGTAATTCCGCGTAATTTTCTTGACAGGGAAAAGACTCTTATTAATTTCGTTTTCCATTCGATCCAGGTAAAACGTACACTCGGTAAGCTTTGATACCATGATTTGGCAAGTCCCGCCAGTTTCGGCAAAGCGTAATGTATTATTTCACGTTCATCCCATTTATAAATGTCTGCGCACTCTTCAACCTTAGTCAACCAATTCAAAATGGTCTGATTCTTGGACAGTGGATCAAATTCAGGCAAAACATTACTCATGGTTGTAATCTTATGACTACTTGAGCTAGCGATTTCTTTAAGGGCATTTACAAATTGGTACAAAAAGTTATTATCATTACTTTGAGAAGAAAATGTGTTATCATACCGGGGTCGGCGCGCAGGCGGTGGTGACTCGTCGCGTTGTCTGGAGTAGGCTCGATCAGTAGCAGCACGTACTTCATCTTGTGGACTGCGGCTCCGCTTTCGTTTTCTTTGCAGAAGTCGTCGTCTCAAAACTTGTTCGTTGTTGGTTGTTAGTATTGGTGATTGCTCTCTTTCGTTTCTGCTAGTTGAACGTCGCTCAAGCTCATCGTTCAACTGGTCATCTGTAAGATGTTGCAGTTCACGGATTTGGTGTTGCTCTAGCTCATCACCATTCCGATATTCACGATTGTTATTACCGGTATACGAGTGTTGCTCTAGCTCACCACTCGGACCGGGTCGATCTACTGAGCGTCGCTCTAGCTCTTCGCTCGGAGATAGTTGTCGTCTTAATCTTTGCTCATTATCAACTAAACCTCTTGGGTGTAGTCTACCTTCAATTGATTTATCCATTGATCATATTCTGAAACTCAAAACGAAATGGTTAATAATAATAATAATAAATTGTGGGACACAATTTACACGTGATTATTCAGTCCCAAATTAGCAGAGCCTGTATTATGGGTACTAAACAATTCATAAACATACTTATATAAATATTAAACACCCTGACACGAAGCCAACAGACATGTTCATGCTCACAAATGTGGGCCCCAAGCGGAGATCAAACCTGCGACCTCCGACTCAAAGGCAAGGTCACTACCTACCAACGGAGTCAACAGACCCGTCATTAACCAACAAACAACAAATAAAAACTATTAGCTCCTTCGCGTTCAAAGTTCAAATTATATACAATCCTAAAGGATATCTACATTAATCAAATATACCAGCGACCGTACAGACGATGGGAAGCCATTTTGTTTTATACTATGTAGAGATATAAAAAGTCATAAAACAAATAAATATTGCTCTGATAGAATAGTAAGTAAAATATTAAAAAAATATATATTTTCTCTCGTTGGGAAATACAATCGGAAATAGGTATCACTTCACTTTTAGACACATTAACTTATTAAAACAAATATATGAAAGGTTCACGAAATGTATCAATAAAAAGTGCGACCATTTTACATAGTAATTATATTAATAAAACGTGGTACTTACAGTTTGTGTGCGTGAAAAGAATATCCCTCTTCTGAACTATAAAATCAAACGACGTTTTCAGGAATCAAAACTGGTATATTCTTATTCTCAAGTCACGTGATAGGTGGTGAGCCCATCGCCGGACGGGTCTATTTACACATGTCTCAGAATTAATTCTGAGACCTGCGGGTTTCCTCACGATGTTTTCCTTCACCGTCGAGATGACGGTGAAGGAAAACATCGTGAGGAAACCCGCAGGTCTCAGAATTAATTCTGAGACATGTGTAAATAGACCCGGTCTGGCGATGGGCTCACCACCTATCACGTTTAGGGGTCCAATATATCTCGTGAAAACTGGATATATCCAGTAATGGAATACCTCTGCCTACCCCCTCGGGGATAAAAGGCGTGGGATTTTTTTTAAATTTTTATTTATTATTATTTTAATGTAACTTTCCAAGAATTTTTAAAATTGGTCTAGTAGTTTTGAGTTTATTCGTTACAAACATACAAAAATACAAATCTTATCTGTTTATAATATTAGTGTATAATACTAGCAGCACCCCGCGGTTTTACAAGTTCCCGTTTCCACTGGAATACGGGGATAAAGTATAGCCTATGTTACTACTCACTGTTAATGTACTCTCCATTGGCGAAAGAATTTAGTGCGGGCGTTAAAGCTTTATAAACAAACTCACAATCGCCTTTTTAATGTTATGTTAGAAAGTATACATTTTAATATTTATAGGTACCTATTTACCTTAATCTCTAGACACTAACTCTACTGATTAAAACTTGTTTTATTGTATGTATTTACATATTTTATCACTAGCTCGACGGTGAATGAGACCATCGTGAGGAAACCCGCAGGTCCCAGAATGAATTCTGAGACATGTGTAACAGACCCGGTGTATCGGCTCACCACCTACCACGTTTAGGGGTCCAAAGAATATCTCGTGAAAAGTGAGTATATCCAGAAATGGAATATCTACCTCTGCCTACACCCTGAGTTTTTTTTATTAGATAAGACGGTGACGTCACACAGTGTCTTCAGGGATATCACGGGAGATCTAATAGGTAATATCCCCTCTGTCGTCTTTCAAGCCGCTTAAGCTCAGCGTCAGAATAAAGAAATAGGCGGACTTACGATTACAGGGTGTTAAAAATATAGCTGTCATTTAGACAGAATCTACCCGTTTCTTGAACAGCCTGTATTAACTTTTTGTTATACATGGTTATACATTTTAAATTAAATGTAAATTTTTAAAAGTTGGATATAAAAATTATACAATGATTGAAAAAAGTACAATAAATAAATAAAATAAAATAAAAAATATTTATTTGCATACAAAATAGTCCATAGATGGTTATAATAATAATAATAATAAGCTATTTTAGTACAATGGGTGGTCTTATTGCTTTCAGTGATTTCTTCCGCACAACCTTAGGATAGATGTAACTGAACTGATAAACAGATATGACATGGCTTAACGACTTCCATTTTCGTAAATACATTGAAAAACAGCTCTTGCTCTATCTAGGATTTGAATTGTAAGTGCGAATTCGTGTTATGCTTCATACATACATATGCTCACGCCTTTTTCCCGAAGGGGTAGGCAGAGACATGTTGTTATGCTTCATTGAGTGAGAAATGAGAAAAAATGTGTATTGAACACAATTCTAATACTCTATAGTCTATACCAGAACTTTATTTTATACATATAACACAAAAAAATGCCTATAGGAAGGTACTCTACTTGGTTTTCGCTAAAAGCCCGCCGAAGTCGAGCAGCAGTTTTAAATAAAACTTTTACACTACACGTTAAAATTTTTTCTGCCGAATGTTGGTAGTTGTCGCGAATGTTGTTCTGTATTTAAACGACAAACTTTTCAGTTTCGAACTAATGTGGTAGAACCGATTAAGTGTGGGTTTAGAACTCACGTATGAGTCCGACTCATAAGTGAGTTCTAAAACAATTTTGCAATCAATAAATTGATGATAGGTCCCTTACACTAAACACTTTTTTTTATGATAAAAAAGGGGGCAAACGAGCAGACGGGTCACCTGATAGTAAGTGACGTCCGTCGCCCATGGACACCAGCAACTCAAGAGTCACAACTGCGTTGCCGACCTTTGAGGTGGGAGTAGGGGGAGGGGAGGGGAGGGGAGTCACTCACACGTCTTTAAAAGTGATATTTTTAAGTAGTTAATTTAATTAAAATATTTCAGCATCTTTTATCCCAAAATAAATTAAATAAAAGCTTTTAAAATATAATGAAACTTTACAAAAAATAAGAGTGACGATGAGTACTTCAACTTACTTTACCGTACTTACCTTACCTTACTTACCTTACCTTACTTACCTTACATTACTTACCTTACATTACTTACCTTACATTACTTACCTTACCTTACTTACCTTACCTTACCTTACTTGCCTTACCTTACCCTACTTACCTTACCTTACTTGCCTTACTTACCTTACTTACCTTACCTTACTTACCCTACTTACCTTACTTACCTTGCTTACCTTACCTTGCTTACCTTACTTACCTTACCTTACTTACCTTACCTTACATACCTTACGTTACTTCCTTACCTTATTATTACCTTACACACTTTACCTTATTAGATATCTATTAAAAACTGAAAAATTAAGTTTCCTTGCACGATATTGGCACCAGAGTGGTGGCCTCACATAATACCAGCGTTATGGCACTATTTGTTTCACAAACCGCCGCAGCTTGTACTGAGTGAGGTGCCGTTAGGACACTCAAATATATACTTTAGGTTTTAATTCTATTTTAGTTTTAAGACTTCTTGGGTGTTCCTAATAAATATTTTTCTTTCTTTCTTTTCTTTGCTCTAAAAGAGGGTATTATCTTCGAAAACTGCAGTTGCCGTACTGCTTCAGCTTATTTATCTATACAGTGTCCTAAGTTAGACCTATACTCGACTGTGGAAAGGACTACTATAAATCTCCAGGCAAAGTCGAACGAGATATTCCTCGGTACAACTGGTCCATACCGCGGCAGTAATCACGGCTCTACACAAAGTTCGGACGACTTGTAAACTTATACCATTGTCGTAAAGTAGCCCTCTCCAGTCTCCACTGAAGTTTGAACATCGATAGAAGAATCATAAGAGTGTGTCAAAGACAGGCTGACCGCGCAATGGTCATACATTGGAAAAAAGCACAAAAAACTTAAAAACACACTTTTAAAAAGGACAAACAATACAAAAGTTGACCTCCCATCTCTTTATCACCAAGTGATTATAGACCCTTTCGAATAATTTATTTTCTCGATGACAGCTCCCTTAGATTGTAACTGCTCCAATGTTACGCAAAAGTTAACTTTGAAATGCAAGGTATAAATATGTCAACTTCCTAATTGTGTTCCTTGATTCTATATGATATTAATCTAAGACAATTTGAGTCCATATGTGCAGTAGTTATTTTTAAATTACGATAAATAACAAACGTTAATAAAGTTACATCATTTATTTCGACGCGCCTGTTGGCTCAGTCGGTGGTGACCCTGCCTTCTGAGTCGGAGTTCGATTCCCGCTCGGGGCCAACATTTGTGTGCATGAACATGTCTTTTGGCTCGTGCCTGGATGTTTAATATTTATTTAAGTATGTTTATCAGTTGTTTAGTACATAGTGCAGGTTCTGCTTAGTTTGGAACTGAATGAGTCTGGTTTTGAACCAGCGCAACTCTGTAAACTCATCTGGTAGACCAAAACGAATGCTAGCATCGATGACTTAACAACCAGGCGAATAATATTGGACTTTACTGACTGAAGTAATGACAATGGAAACAAAACTCATAGATATTCATTAATCTGGTTACGACGGGGTCCGGACGCCGAAACTTTGGTCCATACTTTACGAGTTGACAGCGGAGGCGCCCTTCGAAAAACTTTTTGGTCAGACTTTTTGCCCATTCTTATCTTATTGGTGGCTTTTGATTAGGTGGAAGTTGGAAAGTAGTTTATTGGGGTAAAGATTTGTAGCGACACCTTGCGGTACAGCATAGAACTGTTCTACACTACTATCGAAGTTTTCTAATGAGTTTGTATAAATACAACTGTCTCACATCAACCGTTGGACTTGATCCCCAGGCACGATCACCTCGCCTGGCGGAAGATCTTCCCTTTTCACGATGGAGGAGCATCCAACTCCGCTCTTCCATAGATAGTATAACTTCAAAGCCGCCATGATTGGCTTCGGGTAAGTACTTGTATTAAGATTCTGATACTGAAAAGCGAGATAAGAGGTGGAGCTAATTTTACTGCTGTATGTTGCAACTAGTAGCATCCTACAATTTTGTACAAGTACCGATGATTTTGTATGTTTAAATGATAGTCACCGGCAGATGGCGTTAGAAGTAACAGTGATACTCACCGGCAGATGGCGCTAGCGACGAAACACAGTACATAATAAAATCTACAAAAACTCTGAAGAGTAAAGGCTGATTCATGTTACAACGGGACGGGCCCCGTCCGGGCTCGGACGTGCCCCGTCCGGGGCGAACCATCCTACAATACGCCCCCGTCCGGGCCAGCGCTTCATACAAAAAGTATTTGACAGTGCCCTGGACGGGGCACGCCCGGGCCCAGACGGGGCCCGGCCCGTTGTAACATGAATCAGCCTTAAAAAGATTTAAATCTTCAACTTAAATGGTTTTCTCATCAATGCCGTTGTCAGAACTGGACGAAATTAAAATGAGACTAATCTAAAAGCACCAGCTTTTAAATAAAGAAAGAATCATCAAAACGGGTTCACCCAGTCGAAAGTTCTGAGGTAACAAACATAAAAAAATAAAATAAAACATACGAATTGATAACCTTCTCCTTTTTGAAGTCGGTTAAAAACTACTCAGGTCATAGTTGTTGACGTGGACTCACTTTTATCCTTTGAGATGTTTAGACACAATTTGTTCAACAGCGACCAAGAGGATGACATGACCAGGATTTCAGGATCACAAAGAACTACACTGGAATAATGCTTTGACAGATAGTCCGCGCCACTTGAAGCTTCTGTCGAACAAGATAGCTCTTAGCTCTGCTGTTTTCCTTGTTTTACTTTTAACTCAATCAGAAGTTAAAAATCTGAAGTCTTCGGGCTTTCTTACAATGTTTTCGTGAGGAAATCTGCTTAGCCGAGAATTGGTTTTATGTTCTGTTTAATAGCACAATTTTGTGTGTTCCGTTCTGGCACGGCCACGGTTCCAAACAAGGTCGTGATTATGGCAGTAGACTGTACGAATATGTACTTTTTTGTACCCGAAAGAGAAAAAAATGTACCACATTATTTTACGACTTATAGTAATTTTTTGGTGGCCGGGCTGCAGCGTGTGCGTCCCAGCACGGCCACGCTTAGATCTGCTGAAATTCGCAACGGTTATGGATGATTCGTGTCTGAGATAAATGTACATATTATGTACTCACATTAAAAGCCTTTTCTTTGTAACAAACAACCTTTAATACCTGTTCAATAATAATTTTATTTTTTAAAGCGAAAACGCCTGACAAAAATGTAATAGCAATTGGCAACTATTCCAGTATCGGTAAGCGTCAGGTCCGCAAAGGGTCCGCAAGACCAAGTGCGATATTTATTCTTCTTTCAAGTTTTAATACCTTTTTGATACCTCAATTAAAAAAAATAGTACCTCAACGAACAGTGAAAAAACAAGACAAGAATTCAGACGTCAGGTCGGCTGGACCACATTTTTTTTCACATAGTTAGAGACAATATAACAATTGTTTCTTTGCAAATATTTAATACCTTTTTAGTATGTACCTTCACAAATATTTTTAAGCTATTGCATAGCTTCTATCGCGGGCCTTGAGCGCGGGGACCGAATCCAGAAATTCCGTAACGAAAAAACCTCACGCTCTCCCCACTCCGACGGGCACGGAGGTGTGGCTTAAAGGCCGTGCATTGTATAAAATAAAATAAAGTGAAGTAAAGTAAAGTAAAGTAAAGTGAAGTGAAGTGAAGTGAAGTGAAGTGAAGTGAAGTGAAGTGAAGTGAAGTGAAGTGAAGTGAAGTGAAGTGAAGTGAAGTGAAGTGAAGTGAAGTGAAGTGAAGTGAAGTGAAGTGAAGTGAAGTGAAGTGAAGTGAAGTGAAGTGAAGTGAAGTGAAGTGAAGTGAAGTGAAGTGAAGTGAAGTGAAGTGAAGTGAAGTGAAGTGAAGTGAAGTGAAGTGAAGTGAAGTGAAGTGAAGTGAAGTGAAGTGAAGTGAAGTGAAGTGAAGTGAAGTGAAGTGAAGTGAAGTGAAGTGAAGTGAAGTGAAGTGAAGTGAAGTGAAGTGAAGTGAAGTGAAGTGAAGTGAAGTGAAGTGAAGTGAAGTGAAGTGAAGTGAAGTGAAGTGAAGTGAAGTGAAGTGAAGTGAAGTGAAGTGAAGTGAAGTGAAGTGAAGTGAAGTGAAGTGAAGTGAAGTGAAGTGAAGTCGAAAGTGAAGTCGAAAGTCGAAAGTCGAAAGTCGAAAGTCGAAAGTCGAAAGTCGAAAGTCGAAAGTCGAAAGTCGAAAGTCGAAAGTCGAAAGTCGAAAGTCGAAAGTCGAAAGTCGAAAGTCGAAAGTCGAAAGTCGAAAGTCGAAAGTCGAAAGTCGAAAGTCGAAAGTCGAAAGTCGAAAGTCGAAAGTCGAAAGTCGAAAGTCGAAAGTCGAAAGTCGAAAGTCGAAAGTCGAAAGTCGAAAGTCGAAAGTCGAAAGTCGAAAGTCGAAAGTCGAAAGTCGAAAGTCGAAAGTCGAAAGTCGAAAGTCGAAAGTCGAAAGTCGAAAGTCGAAAGTCGAAAGTCGAAAGTCGAAAGTCGAAAGTCGAAAGTCGAAAGTCGAAAGTCGAAAGTCGAAAGTCGAAAGTCGAAAGTCGAAAGTCGAAAGTCGAAAGTCGAAAGTCGAAAGTCGAGTCGGAGTCGAGTCGAGTCGAGTCGAGTCGAGTCGAGTCGAGTCGAATCGAGTCGAATCGAATCGAAATCAAATGAAATGAAATATGCCTGTCACAGTTTTAGTACAAAGTAATATGTTTTTCCGCACATGTATAATGTTTTCATAAATGTACTGACAAGGCATTGTTAAAATATTAATTTCTTTGAACAGTTCTCTTAGGGAATCACGACAGTATCTTAACTTATAAATAGCCTTAGTATTATAATATTACATACCTTTAAAGAAATAAGTATTTTTATTTTATTGGTGACTGTACTTTTGGCGAAAAAAGGGGTTATTGAAACAACATAAAAACAATCGGAGCAGTGGGAAAAAATATTCCCACTCGTCCCTACCAATCGGAGTTCCGATCGGCGGACTGGGAACAACCCGTTTCCTTCGGCAGTCTTGTTGATACAAAATGCTATGCAATAGCTTTACCGCGGCAGTCCCCGAGTGCCACACGTCTTTTTATTTTTTTATTTTACGTTACTCAGGGATAAAGCATTCTAATAGTAAAAGAATTTTTAAAATCGGTCCAGTAGTTTTGAGTTTATTCGTTACAAACATACAAAAAATAAATTTTTCCTGTTTATAATATTAATTTAGAGGTTTAGATAGACTAGCGGGTGCCCAGCGATGTTGCCCGCTCGGATCCAGTGGGAATAATAATATTTTCGTTCCCGTGGGAATTTCCAAAAATGCTTTTCATCATCGTCATCATCATCATCATACATACATACCTACAGCCCGGAGGTGAAAGGTCGGATGTCAACATCCGCCATTTTTCTTTCTTACATTAATCAGATTTCAATTTCGTCCTCTTTTCGTCCTTGCGGCGTTGCCCTTGCGGACTTTATTCCCGGTCCCCTAGGAATATGCAAAAATGCCTCCGTAGCGGTTGCCTACGACATATAAGAAACCTACAGACCATACTTTAAGTTTCTAGGTGTTATCTATTTGGAGCAGTACGTATTTCTCTTTACACCCAATTTTATTATTTTACCGTGGGAATGAAACATTCTGCCGCTGTACTTTTAGATGTTTACCTATTTAGTCAGCTATTTACACACCAAATTTCATCTAAATCCATCCAGTAGTTTTTGAGTGATGCGTGCACAACCAGACAGACAGACAGACAGAGACAACAATTTCAAAAATTGGTGAACGTGATTGGCTGTTTAAGTGTTAAAATTAAGAAACAATTTTGTCAATATTTTTTATAATACAAGGAAATTTAACTGTTTTTTATACGTATTTATTGTAGACATGTTCACCTTTAGTTTTATGATAACTGGAGTAATCTGAAACTGCAATAAAATGGTAAATTATTACTTTTTTTATATTTTCGCTGACATCCGACCTTATGCCTGAAATAATATAGTTCATAGACATAGACTCTGCATACAATATGTTAAATACGACTTTATGTTGACAATTTGTGTGACAAACCCATTGGTCAAGTCAGTACTAAATTGTAATTTTATATTTAAATGCAGCATTATGGTTTAAAATTCTCAACAATGATAAACGTCTGATGTCAACATAAACGTGGTCTCTACAAATTAATTATCTCAGCTATAAGGTTGGAAGTACTTGGAAGTGCTGATAAAAACCGTTGAAGCCTTCCTAATTTGTTGGCACACTTATATTTATTAGTCTATTATCTTTAAAACAACTGAACTGATTGTGATGAAACTTACACTGTTTCCAGCTGGAGTCAGAATACTAATTTATGATTATGTATACATACATAAAATTACCTATATTTTGTAAAATTGAATTGTGAATTTCTTAAAAACATTTTTATTTAAAAGACTTATATTTTCTAAAAAGTTCTTTCTTAATTTTAAATCACAAGAATCATCTAAAAATCTAATTTTAAAAACACTTTTTACTTAACAGTACCTACTGTCCATAAAACTAAAATTTTAAATTTCCTTTACGAGGTGAAGTTAAATGTCAAAAATAAATAATAATAATAATATGATCATTTTAACAAATAAAATAATGCGCGCAATCAGCCTTTGTTCAGGTTGTGACAAATTTGCAATAACTTTTGGAATAGGGCCTGGATCTAGATTATTCCAATATGCTTTAATAATAATAATTCTTTATTCAGGCAATAGTCCCATTATATAGTTCATTGGGAAAATAAGGTGCTGTGGTTGTGTTTTTAGTCCAATTAGAAATCTGTTGATACACCCAACGCGAAAGTTCATGAAGAAACAGAATACTTTAAATGCATATGGGTGTATGTTTGTTTACGTCTCCAAAATAAATTAATGATTTATGGAATAAAAGTATCAATAGAAATAAATACCTCTATGCTTCCTAAATTTTTCGGAAAATTGACAGATCGGACTTTATGTATGTATTTATCTCTGCAATGAAGAAGGATAGAAATACAAGGGTGAGTTTTCCAGAAAGAGATCAAAAACTTTAGTATGATTAAGTTAAAAAGTCGTTTTGATCGGATGTTCACATACGACCTAATGCTTTTCATGTCCAGTTCCAGTATTATGTAATACTTATTATTAAGGGCACCAGCTATTTCAAATATGGTATGTAGGTGTCTTATAATATGTCGTAGGCAACCGCTATGAAGGGATTTTTGGAAATTCCTTCGGGAACTAGTATGTACTAGATTGAGGAATGATTTGATTTTTTGTTTGTTTGTATTGAAAAGGCTCCGGTACTACCGGTTTTACCGATTAAAACATTACCGATATAAACAATAAGATATATCTATCTTAATCTTTATAGCTTATGTAACAAGATAGGTTTCTCGGTTCCTCGAAGTAATGATCGACCAATAAACTTTCAGCCACTTGCCCTCGGAGTACATAAAACTAATATCAGACATCATACTTTGATTCCTAGAATTTGTCGAGAACACAATTAATTTTATTATTCTCACACAGCCGACATGGAAGGAAGTAAGTAATCCTTTGCCTTTGTCGTTGCCTTCTTTTAATAAAACTATTTTTGTTAGTAAAACTAATTAAGTAAATAAATAAAAAAAATATATTTTATTTTATTTAATTTTTATTTAATTAAGTCTTTTTTTTTATATAGTTACAGGAACTCTCTGCCTACCATCTCAGGGATAAAAGGCGTGAGATCTTTTATTAATTTATATTATAAATAAACACAATCTCAAATAATGATGACTTAATAATGTGTAACAACATGTACAACATAATACATCACGTAACAAATTGCTTAAACTCAAACAGGAGTTGACAAGGCGTTAAATCTGTAACTTAGTAATTGTACAGTCAAGAGCACATGAAGCTTCACACTTGTAGTGCGAGTCTGACCTCTAAGGCGATGTAATAAGAACGTTACAAAGTCCAATGTGTCAAGCTCCACAGGCTCTACGTACGTACAGCTATATTTCATTCAAGTTCGCACTCACACGCCTTGGGAGTTGAACAAAGGCAACTTTGACTTCAACCAGAACAATGTTTCTTAATATTGAACAGAGGAATGGATTCGGATCGAATATCACGGAGAGCCGTAGCTAGTTGTTAGCGCCCAGAGATTCTGAATTTGCGCCCCTGGAAGGCCGCTATAATTTTCAAGAAGAGCGACAATAGTCCTGTGGTTAAATAGGGGGGAATGGATTCGGATCGAATATCACGGAGGGCCGTAGCTAGTTGTTAGCGCCCAGAGATTCTGAATTTGCGCCCCTGGAAGGTCGCTATAATTTTCAAGAAGAGCAGTGATAGAGCTGTGGTTAGGAGGCTCGGTTTAGAATACTGATGTGGGCATGTACCCATGACCTATGAAAATTTGGTAAGTTAGACCTTAGGTTTATATATTATCCTATGTTATAAGAAGAAATGATATTTTATGTTGTTATAAACAAATTTCAGGACTGACCATTGAACTTGGCACCCATTTAGATCTCACTTCTTTTGTCGTTGAAGTCAACAACCAAGGCTATTGAACTTGGCTCTCATTTCACATTTATGTTTTTCGATGGGATATGTGTAACAGCACCCCGGTACGGCGATGGGCTCACCACCAGTCTCGTTTAGGGGTTTAGGGTCCAAAATAATTATACCTAGTTACTAGTGAAAGTGTGTATATTCAAGAATGGAATATATCTTAGTTTTTTATACAATAAAAGTTATTTGGCTGGTTGCGCGCCCCATTTTCGTTTCAAGGCCCTAGCCAGTCGTGGACTAAGCTAGTCGGAGGTCCGGAGCGGAAAAACTGAACGAGCCCCCCCGGTCTTAGATATATTAGATTTGAAGGCGACCCCAGGCCCATGGCAGGCCTCTGGTCCTGGGAGGCCTCATAATTTAGAGTAGCTTTAATCGTATTTGTATCTATGAAGCCTCCAACCAACACCGAAGAGAACTTTTCTCTAAATTTTTCTAGACCCAGAGGCCCGGGGCGGACCGCCCCTTCCGCCTCTACCTTATTCCGCCAGTGGCCCTAGCTACGTCGCTGTTACAAACACTCAAACTCTGCTGCCGACGACGTTGTTGGAAATTGACTGAATCCTTGTGCACAAGTTACATTACTTTGAATGTCATTGCTAAGCATATTTTGTAGCAGTGATATTTTTTAAGACTCTTTTAAACCGACTTCAAAAACTGACACACGTCATATTTCGTGTAGAAAGTTCTGTACATAAATAATAATAGTAAGTGGTGAGACACAATTCACACACTGTTATGTACTCAAAAACTATATATATATAGGCAGAGTCTGTACTATGGATAGATACTAAATAACTGATAGACATACTTAAAGAAATATTAAACATCCAGACACAAAGCCAACAGATATATTGTATACTATACAATATGTAACAGAATAAGCGCAATTCCTAAAATTAGTTTGTTCAGTATCGACTACTTAAACGATTTCAGCTATTTAGGATACGTGTTAAATTTTTCCGAAAAATGAATTAGCAATTTAGCATAGCTGAATTGTCTGCTACCCATTTAAACTGTACAGTCAAGAGCAAGTCAAGCTTTACACTACCACTATAAGCTGATCTCTGATTTATACTGCGCGCCATAGAATACAGGGCCAGGTCAAAGCTTAAAGTGTCAAGCTTAGCGTGCTCTTGACTGGTACTATTATTGCTCTATAATTAAGAAATTTGGGTAGGCAAAACTAAAGTAAGAATGCATCATATTTTTTTATGCTCTAATTGGGGTGTATGAGGAATTGTGCTTATTCTGTGTCGCATTGTATATAGACAATGGACTCAATTCTCCAGACCAGCTAAAATTCCTAATAAGTTAGCTCTATTCATTTCCACCGCTTTAGAATGAAAAGGGACAGAAATAAGCGCCATATTTATTTACAATGTCACAAATGTCAAAATAACAACATTGAACCTTATGAACGCATTCAAATACACGTGTTTAGCAATTTTAACGATGTAACAAGGTCATGGATAAAAGTGATAGATAAGACATCAAACTAGATGGTTTTTACATATTTGACATTACTCTATAATCTATGGTATGTTCCTGTCCTTTTTCTTCCGTATTCTATGAAGAAGGATAGGCTAACTTAAAATTAGGAATTTTAGCTGGTCTGCAGAATCGAGTCCAATGATATGTTTATGGAATACCTACTAATATACTAAACAGCAATACACAATTTGATTTCTGAGTACATTCACCCCTCAACACTAAATTAAGTTACAACATAAATAAATTATAAAAAAAACACGATATACACCCTTGTATTTAAAAGCAAAACCGTCTAAACATCTTATAATATTCATTGAACCGTTTCTGATTTATTGAGGGGAAACAAATCGATTTGTTTTGACTTCCCACGTTGTGTGTATGTTACGGATAAAGCGAGTATTGGTTAATCTTAAAATTTACCATATCGCAAGAAAAATGAGATAATTTTTATTTTATTTTTACGAACATCCAACTTATAGTCGAAGATTTTTTTTGTATTTGAATTTAGAACGAAATGGCGCGGTCTGATCATCATCATCATATCAGGCGAGAGATGTCTTCTGCTGGATATGGGCTTCCTCCAAGCGTCGACATTATTGTAATGAAACTATTTATTTTGCTAGTAATCATTAATTAATAAGATTACCCCAAAACAGAGTAATATTGTAGTCCCATCGTAGGCCCCGTCTTTGCTCTCGTAGTCTGGGGTCAAGAGTAAGCCCATCACTATCACTACATAGTATAAAACAAAGTCGCTTTCTCTGTCCCTATATCCCTCCCTATGTCCTTATGTCCCTATGTCCCTATGTATGCTTAAATCTTTAAAACTACGCAACGGATTTTGATGCGTTTTTTTTAATAGATATAGTAATGCAAGAGGAAGGTTTTAGTATTAGTATTGCACCCGTGCGAAGCCGGGGCGAGTCGCTAGTCATTAATAAAAACAAAATGAATTCCTATTTTCATTTAACAATTGTTACAACTTTTAAAACAATAACAGAATTGAAATAATTGAGTATCAAAAGCAAAATAAATTATGGAAATTTGTCGTTTTGACAAATCATTTTAGTCTAGGCAATAAAGGTAGTGGACCCCAACATTAATTCCTCAGTCGATGAAACTTTGCAGGATTGTAGTATTGTATGAGACAATACTTGCATAAAAAAATAACAAAAAAAAAACCTAACCGAAGGTAGGTTTTTATACTAAAAAAAAATTTTTTTTTGTTCGCTAATTTGATAATTTCTGAAAATAATATAGCGAGACGGTTTTTATTTTGGATTTTCCTATTGTAAGTCCACAGCGACTTTAAATTTAAATAAAAAAATTAAATCACATTCCAGTTTAAAAAATAGACTGAGCAATTTTCCCGTGCAAGGTACATATACGTCTGAGTTTTGTTGTTTCTACCAGGAGATTTT
The DNA here is from genome assembly GCA_963855545.1 of Ethmia dodecea. Lineage (NCBI taxonomy): Eukaryota > Metazoa > Arthropoda > Insecta > Lepidoptera > Depressariidae > Ethmia > Ethmia dodecea. Next base: position 574,648 of record OY979443.1, read on the forward strand.
TTTGGATATTTCGCATATAGCTTTCTTAACACACATGAATATTGCTGGTGAAGAAAATTTTGACTGAGCATTTTTCCCAACAAAGATATCAAATAAATAAGTATTACAGTAAAAATAACTAACTTCGGTTAGGTTTTTTTTTTGGATTTTTTTATGCAAGTATTGTCTCATACTATACTACAATCCTGCAAAGTTTCATCGACTGAGGAATTAATGTTGGGGTCTTCATACAAAAATCCGCTTCATTGCCTGGACTATTTGACTAGCGTAGGTAGTCAGTACGCTATTCACCGTTCCACCTTTAACAGTAACGTCATGTTTGTGTATCAATGAGCAAGATAATGCTATCTCCCCTAGTGCAACAATGGCGAGCCATTTCCAGGCCTTCCCTTGTATCCCCTCGGCTTCCTTATCGGGGAGTCGGACACGCTTACACGAGGGGATGACGATGACTCATGCGTCATCGCCCTCAATAACCGCCCCTGATTGCTACCATGAACTCAGGGTTATCGGTTAAGTCAGACTTGAAACTGATAAAAAGAAAACTCTAAAACTACAACATCAAAACATAAGCTGATTTTTGAAGTACTGCATTTGGAACCAGCAACTCGTCGGTGGAGATGGGCTGCTGTTTACATTTAGCCAATCTCCATGGAAGAGTTTAAAGTGCTTTGTTATTAGACTATTCAACTTTTCTGTACTTTTTGTACCTACAGAAAAGAAATGATTTTTGACTTGACTTTTGATAAATACATTAACCTCTTTTAATAATAACAATAGTCAGTACTTATACATAATTCCGGAGCTATCTTAATCAATAATTTCTCCAATAATCTCCAATCAAGAGCGCAATCTCGGTACTATCACAAAACAATATCCATCTGTACGTCTCACAATCAAGTAATTATTATTTCAATTTCAATTTCATTTATAATTAATTAATTAATTTCATTATAATTAACCAATGATAATGAGGTACTTAGTACAAACCTATTATAGCTAGACGGTGAAGAAAAAAAATCAAGAGGAAGCCCTCAGGTCTCAGAATTAATTCTCAGACGTGTTTGTGTCCGGCGATAGGCTCACCAGCTTTCATGTTTATCCGAAAAATATACTCCGAAAAAGTGGGTATGTCCAGGAACGGAATACCTCTGCCTACCCCCTCGGGGATAAAATATGTGATCATTTATATTTTTATGACGAAAAAATCACCATTTCTCCTACAGCGAATGTATATTGTAAATATGTAGCATAAAACACCCAATTGTGGTTTAATCTAATTATTCTAAATATAATAAAATTGTGTAAGGTAAACGCAGCTATTAACGACCCATCGAAAATCTGCAGGTATTGCCGACCCATTCTGCTTATTCTTATTTTTATCGGTTTGGAACGATTTGAGTCACAAGAGAGTATAATATACACACATGTTTGTATGTTTTCTAATAAATTTACTGGTGTTAGTGTACATAGGTTCACGGGAATGTGACCAAATACGTTAGTTTCTGTGAACGTAGCGAGTGCGCCGATCGTGTCATACTAACCCTTACTTCCTCAGGTAAGTACTCGATTTTTTTGCTTAAGATATTTTATATATAAATATTTACGTTAAATTTATTCTGAATAACTCAACATATTCCTTTATTTGTATATTCCACATTTCGCAACTAAATTATTGTGTTTAAAGGAATTTTTAAAAGTATTTTTGAAATTAAAATAGGACGGCAATAGCTGCAGTGCATTTTAGTAGTGCAGTCATTGCCGACCCATGGATCGGCAATGGCTAAGAGGTTATGCTTTATTTTTTTAATTTTTCGTTAATGCTTATAATAATTAAACAAGTTTTTATAACACCATTTCAATCGTAAGTATTCTAAAATTATAAGCATCTATTAGCGACATACACCATGTTATATTATAAACTTGTTTTTCCACGATAAACTGCCACGCATTATTAAACATTTAGACGTGGGATATGAAAGAAACTACTTAGAGTTTTCTTCGTATTTATATGAAAATGGTGTATTTTTTTATAGTTTAGGACTAAATCAACAAATTATTGTATTAAGTCGGATGGGGAAATAAATTACAATTAATATCGATTATTTTTCGTGGCTCGTTGAAAGATTTGTTCATTTTTTTATTGAACACTAATTACCGATCCATATGAATCGGTGATTGCAACAAAGAGAAGCTATCACCGATTCTATACCGAATAATTGGTATTTTTGGATTAACGGTATGTAATGTCTAAAAGTAAAGCTACTAATTTGTTTCAATATAATGATTTGATTCAATAAGTTAGGTTCGGTTTAATTTCATTTCATGTCATTAAATTTCATTTTCATTTCATATCCATAAAAAAAAATACTGAAGACTTGGCTGTATGTATAGTTCCTACCCAGAATGTTTGAAGAAAACAAAAAAAAACTCTGCTTTTACGGTTGGCGCGATTTTCCAAAAATGTTAGTCGAGTTTATTGTATTTTTATTATTTTATTAAATTGCTTAATTTTTTCGCAACTGTATTAAAAATAAACTTGTTCCGACAGTCAACCCTTACCTTCGGCTGCGCTAAACTTGGGAAGTTCGAAGAAAATTTATAGGTTTTTTGGGAAATAAAACAAAGGGTTTAAGTAATTTTGAAATAAAATTGTCTAATTATTTTTATTCAAAACATGTAAATTATATATTTATAATATTTTTTACTTTTATTTTCAGGTTTGTGACTCTGACTTAAATAGTAGATATAAAGTATTAGTGCTAGCCACGGTGGAGCAAATCATGATTCACGTGTAGGAGAATTCGTAGAAGCACCAGCCACTATCCCAACTTGAAAAAATCTGTGCTGAAAATAAAACAGTTTGTTTTTATTTTATTAACATCTACACATTTACAAAATTATATCTGAATTTTGATAGTGAATATTTATGTTTCAGGTGATTCAGTTATCCCCTAGGTATGTCAAACACAATTGACACTAGGATCAGTTTTCTTCAGCGGCACTACATGGAACTGCATTGTGAAGTAACAGCATTGACATTGTTTTAAAAAGTAATTACTATTAAGCAGGCTAATCAATTAGAAAGAAAGGCTATGGTAACTATGATTTGCACTACCTGGCCAAGCAGCAGGTTTCCGGGGGCGAAAGATACATGACCTATGTTCTCAATTTGATTTAATGAATGTTATTCTATTTACCATTTCTATTAAAGTCTATTTTCTTATATTACTAAAATTTCATTTATGTCCACCGAGAAATCAATACCTTTATTTTTATTTAGGTCCAAATGTGAAAACAATCTTTTAAAGAATCCACAAGCATTCCGAGGTTCACTGCGATTAGTTAGAAAGCATGGTCACTAGAAGAAGAAATCTACATAACAATGAATTTCACGTTGGTTCTATTCATTTTTTTTTTCACCCCTTACAGGGTAGGCAAAGGCATAACGCCATGCAGCCTCGTCATTACTTAATGATATCCTTGAGTAAATGGCTCTGCTTCAGAGTCCATGCACAAAAATACAGTGTCTTCAACACTTTCTACATCCTTAACTTGGTTATCAACAGTAAAATAATAGCATTTTTACTGAAGACTTCATTGTGACTTCTTGAGGCAATCCAAAAATGTCCATATCTCGCATTTTATCGAATTTCCCATTCACTGCACACTTTCACGGACACTTGCCACATAATAAACTATCACTATTATGATGAGTCAAAACCCGAAATACACAGCAAAATGAAAATTATACAAAAAACATGACGTCCCTCTTCGGATTCCCGCCAAAAAGTTTAAAGTCAAGTTTATCTCCATTTTCAGATTATTTTAGTAACAATAATTATTGTAATGAATCAAGTACAAAAATGAGAAGCAAATAAAAGTAAACGGGACATTTCGAAACGGGATATTTTGGGAAAGGGATATTTCGCTCAAATTAATAATTATTTTAAGAATCGAACGTGTAGGTAGGTATTCTGTGAAAAAAAGTATGCTTTATTTACTTACGGTCGGTGTTAGATTCATAAAAATCGGTAATAGCTTCAAAGCGTTTCGGGTGGGTCGGTGATAGAAACAATTCACTTCAACAATCCTTTGATTATTTTTTCAATTAAAACATGATATTTATAAACAAGTGAAAATATAAATATAAAATATACAATCTATATTTAAATATAAAATGAAAAAATCAGGTGTGTTTGCAACCACTACCCTTAATTCTAATAATCAATTTCAAAACTTGCTTAAGGGGGTCGGTAATAGCTGCGTTTACCTTATCGTAATTTCGTGGACGTCGACAAAAAAGGGTGTTGGTGACAAATTGCATTGTAGTTTGAGAGTGTAATTAAAAATGGTATACTATTTGTAAATGGAAAAAAAAAATGTGGTTTACCCTATGTAAGATTTTTGAAAAACTCGGCAATAATTGGCACAGCTCACAAGGATTCTTAATGTTTATGTTTTCAACGATTCAAAGAGGATTCAAAATAGTTCCAACTGGGGTCGCTGCACCCCGTAACTGTGATCCTAATTGCAATGACAATCGAGAAAATGCAGTAGGGGCTTTAGTTGCTCTATTTCCTGCTGCTATACAAATCGTCAGCGCTCATTACTGCAATAACGACCATGGTGACTTTGACAAATGCAGGTGGAATAGTCTTCCATGTTAGTGTAACTGCTATGTACAACAAGTTTTGTTTGGTTTCAAACGTTGGGACGTCAAAATCACGCAGTTCTTTTAACAAAACGATGACAGGTTCCGGCGATTTCTGGAGCATTTATTTAGCCACTGCAAGCGGTACAGAGCGCTTTGTGATATTTCTCTAGGAAGTGCCCTAATGAATCACTTTTTACCATCCGGTCCGAGGAGATAAAGGATTATTGTTTTAAGAACTCATGAGCACATGTTGTTAGAGACATTATCAAGGAGCTTTTACCAGTATTACTGTTTAATTATCTTCTGTCAAAACACAAATTGTCAGGGTCAGGGTTGTAGCTATCATAACCAGCGCCTGCTGCCCCGATGGGGGAAGAGTGTAGCCGGCCGAGTCACGGAAGAAACTGTTTCCCAGGACTCGGACTTAGGGCAAAAGGAGGAACAGCATAGGGGTTTTTAGTCAGTGCAAGCCTGACAAAACCTGGTTGTCGTCCCCGCTACCACCGGCTGGCGTAGGTATTCACGGAGCGTCGATATTCGACTCGGAATCGGAAAATCTGTCGAAGATGAGCTATTCACAGATGTCGGTATCGAAAACGAATGTCATATTTGACATAAGGATTCGTAAAATTTTCCGTGGCTGTCAGAAACGCCTAGAATACAGTTTCCTGCAAAGTCGATAGATTCGACGAAATTTTTCACTCGATCGAATTGATCGGAAACGGTGTCGAGCCTCCGTGAATACGCCTGCAGGTATGCGGCATTTTCCCCGTATGCGAAAAAAAAAATGGGGTGTAGCTGAGGACTCAAGTATTGCAATGCCTAAGCTAGTTCCATAAATACATCAAATGCAAATACTATCTACATGTACAACCAAAGGATTGCAATATATGATTTGATTAAGAGTAATGAAAGAGATTTACTTATGGTGCGAATGTTGAAGGATGCAAGGAAAGAAGACGCTCCAGAAGGACGTTCACGGATCAAATAACTGACGTCCTTGAAAAAGCTGGGGTCCACAGTGCGAAGAATAAAAGAGCGTGCATGAAAAGGCTTAAGGAAGTAAAAGAAAGTATGCAGAGATCGAGCAAAGTGGCGATAAATCGTCTCTGCCTACCCCTGTGGGAAGAAGGCGTGAGCTGTATTTATGTATGATTTGGCTAGGCGGTGCCGTGCACCGGGGCCTTCAGATCCTGCTTTCGATCCCTGAACAGCAAACCTCAAACTGAACATGCGAAAACGTCTAAAGCATTCATTGTTTTTGTTATAAGGCCTTAAAATAAGAAGAAAAAAACAAATTCCTTTTGACATTGTCGGATATTCAAAGGTTGTCTTAGATAGTAGGCCTGATGATGTAGCTGTGCATGAGGGTGTTGACTCCGACACTCATGTACGGAAGTGAAAGTTGGGTATGGCAGAAGAAACATGAAAGCAGAATAAATCCAGTTGAGATGAGAGCGTTAAGAAGTATGATAGGAGTTAAACTGAGTGACAGGATAAACCGAAGAGCATGTATGAAAGGAACAATGAAATTGGATGAAGCGAAACAAGTATGTAAGGATCGTAGCAAGTGGAAAGAAGTGGTCTCTGCCTACCCCTACGGGAAAGAGGCGTGATTATATGTATGTATGATGTAGCAAGAAAAGTGTGTAGTAGTAAAGTTAACTAACTGGTTCTTTGTCGTCGAAACACAAGCTACGTGAGTAGTCTAACTTACAAAGTTGTGAGTCGCAGTCTATATTTATTAAGTTCTTTAATTACTTTGGAAACTTTGCTTCAAACTTTTCCTTACACTCCGAACTTAGTGTGTGGTATAATATAATTACTTTCGATTTAAACACGGGCCCCTTTTGGGAATTATGAAGAGATTAAAAAATAATACATTGTGACGGTCACAGGCTGTTGTCACGTGAACCCTTTTACCCTTTGGGTACCCTAAAAATAGACTTTTTTAAAAGATATTTTTTTAACTGTCATAACATAAGTCGCAAACACAGTTAAGAGAATGATTGCAAAACTTTGCCGACATTACGTCAAACATCCTTAGATATTGTATTGTAATTAGAGCACTGTAAACCTATTCCCGGAACAAAAATCTATTAATCTCAATTTGCGGCGGCATCGATTGAACATTTTCCGCGTAATAAGGTGAAACAACAAACATTAATTAAACTTCCGAAGCCCGACGGACGCGAATTGCCGTGATTCATCCAAAGCGATTACAGTTCATACAGTTTTGGAAACAGCGCTGCCGAATGAAATGTTTGATGAGAGATATTGCAATTGGTAGAGGGAGAGGGGGGTACGGAAACAAAATGGCATCTAAAATACAAAGACAGAGAAAGAAATATGTATTTGGCCAGTATTTTTTTTATATACATAAGTTAAAGTAAATAAATAGGCTTTTTAAAAAGGTCTATTAATAAAGATTAGCATTGGCTGTCAAAATTTATTATTTTCTCAAATTACAATTAGAAAAGTCATTAGTATCGAGGCAGTCCAAACTCGTCCGTTTGTGTAAATGTATCTCCAACGACGAGTTGCTAGTTCAAAATGAATTTCTTCCCGGGGTTACTGCATTTGAAAACAGAAACTCGTCAACTCGTAAAATAGACAATTGAATGTCGGAATGTTACCTATAGAGGGACACTTGCATTCAAGGATTGCTATAGACAGCAATTGAGGACATTTTCGTCGGAACGTGGGAAGGCCAGTCACAACACGTCGCTAACAGACGGTGTTAGATTATTCCCAAAGAGATTTAAATGTAATAGGGCATAGAGATGAGCAGTGATAGCCCGGACGGTTAAAGAGCCGGCCGAAAATCAGTGAGGCTCGGGTTCGAATCCTGGCATGTACCAATGAGTTTTTCAAAAACTTACGTACATATTTATCACTAGCTCGACGGTGAAGGAAAACATCGTGAGGAAACCCGCAGGTCTCAGAATTAATTCTGAGACGTGTGTAAACAGACCTGGTCCGGCGATGGGCTCACCACCTATCACGTTTAGGGGTCCAATGTATCTCGTGAAATGTGGGTATATCCAGTAATGGAATACCTCTGCCTACACCCTCGGGGATAAAAGGCGTGAGATTATATATATATATATATATATATATAGGGCATAGAGGGGGCATTGGGAATATTTTCATACAAAACTTTGAAGCCTAAGCGTCATGTCCTTGTCATGTCAGTTAGTATGAACGCGAAGTGTCATTCGGTCGAAATTGTACTAGACTTATTCCACTTGGAATAACTTTTGACTTCAAATTTTCCTCGCTTTGTCCCCTCTATGCCCTGTTATATTTAAATCTCTTTGATTATTCCATATTAGATTTTGTTTTCATTTAATGTGGGAGCTGACAGTGAAAGAATAGGAACTTTAATCATCTATGATTAGCATGTCTTACTCCAAGTTTACAGTAGGACTAGTCTACATCTACACTAATATTAAAAATAGGAAACATTATATATTTTTTGTTTGTTTATATTGAGTAGACTCCGAAACTATTAGACCGATTTAAAAAATTCCTTCACCAATGGAAAATTTACTTTTCTGGGTGGAACGGGACTTGCGCTGAATCAATCTCGAGGAAAACCTAGTGTATAATAAAGCGTGGACTCGATTATATTTTCCCTTTACTTCCTACGCGTTCCGGGATGAAAACGTTTAAGCTATTTCCTTGCCAAATTACCCGTGAAAAAGCAACAGATAGACAGTTACTTTATTATAGTAGGGGTATAGTGGCATGAAAATGTTGAAATTGAAACCGATACTGTTTGTAAAACAGAAATAAATGGTATATCTTATAACTCATTTGCAACTTTTAACGGTTCTTCGACTCAGATAATTTCTTTTCAACCGAAGTTCTAAGGAGTTTCTAGAAGCGTGAATCTTCGAGTAAATTCAGGAAGTACTTCTTAGAATTATCTAGAGATCTAAAGGAAATCTACAAACAGGAAAGCTGAGAAATCTCTTGTAAACGTTACATCAAGGCATCTGTATCCTTTGTATGGAATGAGATAAGGCAGATAACTACTTCAATTCGTTTCACGTAGTATATACGGTGAAATTAGTGACACGACTATCGTTTCATTAAAAAAATGGTTGTCTATAAAGTCGGTTTACGGACGATAATTTTTCGTCTCTATCGCTTGTTCCGGGCTTTCGCTTGCACGCTCGGCTCAGACGACGTGACAATGACTGATACTACTTGTAAGCTATTATTTAATAATGTAATAATTTAGTAACTTTGTATTATTACTATTAATCATGCAGTACAAATAAAAGTACTTACATGCAAAAAGTGATAGTAGATCAGTTGACGTGCGGTGATTGGGTGTGCTACCCCCACCACGCGCATCTAGTCTATAAAAACTCTATCAGTGTTGTGTAAGCGTTCACTCTGTATTCTGAAGTAGCGAAATAAACAACTGTGCTGTTACTCTGTTGGTTTAATTTTATATACCTACTTCAGTGTCATGCATTCAATGCATGCATTTTGAAACTTGATGTTTACTCGTGAAATTGTCGATGACATTAATTTCGTCACTAATTTCGTCATGTAAAATAAAAATAAATAATCTCACGCCTTTCATCCCCGAGGGGGTAGGCAGAGGTATTCCATTACTGGATATACCCACATTTCACGAGATACATTGGACCCCTAAACGTGATAGGTGGTGAGCCCATCGCCGGACCGGGTCTATTTACACATGTCTCAGAATTAATTCTGAGACCTGCGGGTTTCCTCACGATGTTTTCTTTCACCGTCGAGCTAGTGATAAATATGTACGTAAGTTTTGAAAAACTCATTGGTACATGCCAGGATTCGAACCCGAGCCTCACTGATTTTCGGCCGGCTCTTTAACCGTCCGGGCTATCACTGCTGTCGTTTTCTCGTCGTTTTGTCGTCTTTCGTCATGTAAATTCGACTTATGGACAATACACGAGTGCGTGCCTTCGCAGAGCGGGTCGCTGCATTATGCAGAATGTGCAACAGCTAACGGCAGCGGGACATGCGAGGTGAGGCATACTTTTTGCTCCCTGCATTCCAGAGGGGAAACCTCATGTACACACATACTCCATCGATATAATCTACTAGCAGCGCCCCGCGGTTTCACCCGCGTAGTTCCCGTTCCCGTGGGAATACGGGGATAAAATATAGCCTATGTGTTATTCTGATGTATAAGCTATGTAACTGTAAAGTTTCATCAAAATCCGTTCGGTAGTTTTTGCGTGAAAGAGGAACAAACATCCATCCAGACATCCACGTTTTTAATATTAGTAGGATACAAGTAGGTAATAGTTATTTATGATAATTAGTGCGGTAAGTTGGTTTTTACAAATGAGTAGACGTTTGTACGCCCAGACGAAGTCGAGGGCTTATCATAGTCAAGAATTTGTAAATACGACATTTTTTATTTAGACACAGACAAAAGAAAACTGTAAAATAAATATTATGTAATGAAAAAAACTTTCTGAACAGTTAAGAACCGCCGGTTCCAATTGGAACCGAGACACAATTAAAAATCTATTGTATCTGTGATTCATGGTCTGAGAGGTTAAAATGCCGCCATGTGCGCGTGGTGAAAATTTGAACTACATCTTTCCTCTGATTTTCTTTTTAGTTCCAGTGAGAAAAACGCATGGACGTAATAGGTAAAGGTAAAATAAACGTATTGACCAAAAGCTCTTTTAAGGAGGTCTCATCATTCATTTTATTTATTCTGGTGATGTTAAACTCCTTGGTGGAATTATTTTATACTTTTTATCGAAATTTAAAAAATCTAGTAGGTACAAGATATGTCTTTGACTGACAATTCCCGAAGAGATTTAAATATAATAGGGCATAGAGGGGGCATTGAAAATATTTTCATACAAAACTTTGAAGCCTAAGCGTCATCTCCTTGTCATGTCAGTTAGTATGAACGCGAGCTGTCATTCGGTCGAAATTGTACTAGACTTATTCCACTTGGAATAACTTTTGACTTCAAATTTTCCTCGCTTAGTCCCCTCTATGCCTTATTATATTTTAATCTCTTTGGACAATTCCATTCCAAACGCCCACATAAAGTTTATTTTCTTTCCACTATTTTGATTTTAGTTTAACCTGGTTTAACAGAACATAATAAAGTTAAACTTTATCAACTGAAGGTACCTCCCTAATAAACGTGTAGAATATCCTACTTGTAAGCCAACTTAAAGACTTAATATTAATTTCATTTTATTTATTGACAACAAATAACTGTTTAAGAGACTAGTTTTTTTTTATTTGACTTACCTGAATCATGTTCCCATGGGATAAAGCCCATGTTACTCCCATAGTTATTTCTGATAGCCACTATTGCGGTAAGTTGGTTTTTATAAACGATACTATATTATAGAGTTTGTAAATACCTACCATAGATTTAGTATACTAACGTTAAAGATTGGCAATAGAGTCAGTACGGCGAGACCCAAAAAATTTAGGTACACTTCTGCGCGTAACGTGGAAGTGTGCAAGACAAATAGTGCTCTCCCTAAACTTGTAGCTCTCGATAAAAAATGGGCGTTTGGTGTATTTTATATTTAACACCTTTGCCAGTCACGTTATCGAAATGTGGTTAATCGATATTACGGCAATCACTATAAAATTGAGGTTAGAAATACGAGAAATTCACGTATTTAATATTTCGCTAAATTAAATTCTTATACATTCGGCACATTTATATAATAAAAAGCAATGTTATCCTATCCATTTGTGTACGATTTGTTTTTCAGTTTTGTATAATTATTTAATCTTTCATTTAATTTTTAAGCAGTGATAGCCCGGACGGTTAAAGAGCCGGCCGAAAATCAGTGAGGCTCGGGTTCAAATCCTGGCATGTACCAATGAGTTTTTCAAAACTTACGTACATATTTATCACTAGCTCGACGGTGAAGGAAAACATCGTGAGGAAACCCACAGGTCTCAGAATTAATTCTGAGACATGTGTAAACAGACCCGGTCCGGCGATGGGCTCACCACCTATCACGCTTAGGGGTCCAATGTATCTCGTGAAATATGGATATATCCAGTAATGGAATACCTCTGCCTACCCCCTCGGGGATGAAAGGCGTGAGATTATATTTATATATATATTTAATCTTTGAAATGCACTTAAATGTAAAATGACTAATTCTGTGGATTTTCTTTCCTAGATAAATTACAACCGGTAGGTACTGCACACGTAACCATAGCTGTTTACGTCTATTAAATATCAAACTTACTCTTTTAATACGCGAGATTAATTAAAATAAGCGAGATTTGTTTCGTTCACAACTGACGTCGGGCCGGTAGAAGCCCGTAACGTTTACAAAAATGGTCTCTTCTATCTATCTCGCTCTAAGACACGGGTACCTATGTTCTTTCTCTCTCGCATTGCCAATCTAAGTATGGTAAATCTATGGTAAATACCAATTCAAGACATAATTGTAAGAGGTACAAAGAAAGAAACTCTACAAAACTCTGCATAAAAACGTGTCTTTCCACTCATTTTCTCTTTAGTAATAAAGTGAGACAAACTTATCAAGCAAAAGCGCTTCCAAGGAAGTTCATCATTCAGTTTATTTATTCTAGTAATGACTCCTTGGTGGAATTCTTATTTATTTTTACAACAAACGTGCGGCAAGAGACCTACACCAACATCATCATTGACTTGCCCTTTCCATTATTTGGGGTCGGCGCAGTATGTTTTTTTCCTTCCATTTAGATCTATCATACGTCATCTACATTCACTTCCATCTTGCACATATCATCCTTCACACAATCCATCCATCTTTTCTTTGGTCTGCCCCTCTTTCTATAACCTTCCACATTCATATCAAGCACTCGCCTTACAACATTACTTTCATCCCTCCTCATTATATGACCATACCAAGACAGACGATTACCTCTCAACTTCTCCATCACGGGTGCTACTTTCAGACTTCCTCTTGTACTCATTCTTAATTTTATCCATTCTTGTCACTCCACACATCCACCTCAACATTCTCATCTCCGCTGCATGCAGTCTCCTTTCATCCTCCTTCTTAGAGAACCAACAACCAACACTCAAAGGATAAAATAGGTAGGTACTTAGTTGAGTGTATCTATTCTACTCTTTGAGTATCACGTATTGTGATTTTTTAACTCTCTCTATATTATTATGTGTACAGTGAGCAAATGTGTTGAAAAAGTTCTTTATTTTAAAAGTTCGTAATTTAACATCTCGTGAAAACTGGGTATATCTAGAAATGGAATACCTCTGCCTACCCCCTCGGGGATAAAAGGCGTGAGATTTTTTAAATATTTTTTTTAGTAATTTATAATGTAGGTACGTATAAAATTGGTATTTGGTACAGAAAGTTGACTATTCATTCTCAGAATCACAGATAGTTGACCGTCCATGAATTTATTATAAAATTGGTTCAGTCACTGTTTGACAAACTTTTATTTTCAATATTAATAAGGGTCAATCGATATTAAACCGGTTTCAGCTCCTACTAGCGGGATTGGTAACTGCGACCGCACTGCGTTTTCATGGACGAGTTTAGAGTGCCTTGTTATTATAAAATATTGACGTTTCTAAGTGTATATTCAATACCTATAGAAAATAAATGATTTTGAATTTGAAGTTGCCATATTTGTTTTATTAGAATATTATTTATGTCAAAGTGTAAAAAAAACTGAAAAAGTATTTCTTATCCTATTTTTATGTTCTTAAAACCTTAAATTTTAAAGTAGGTGTGCATTGCATATTTGTGAAAAACATTACTTTTTAAATGAAACGTATCGGCATATTTTGGCCATATCATTTGTACAATACCCGTCATTTGTTATACTCTCAGTAAACATTACCAATATCATGTTGTCTGTTGTAGTACCTGTAACAGGGCATTATAGTAGACATAGATTTGTTTGAAGTAATATCTAACTGTGGTATGGCGTTATTTCCAATTTTTGGTAAGTAATACGGAACCCTTTAGGTGACCCTAAATATTCAAATTGAGCTGAAAGCAAAATAATGTTTCATTCCTACGGGAAAATAAAAAAAACTGGGTAAAAGAGAAATACGTACTACTTCGAAACGATAACACCTAGAAACTTGAAACTATGTATGTAGGTGTCTTATTCGTATATTTCGTAGGCAACCGCTATAAAAGGATTTTTGGAAATTCCTACAGAGACGGGAATAAGGGCACCCGTTAGTAGACAATAAGCCCTCTGTTCCTTTGTATTGATTAATTTGAAAATTTACACTAATTCCTCCGCAAACTACCGCGTAAGGAAATGCCGGTGTCAATATTTAGCAATTCATTAAATTTTAACGGAGACTCGTGCCAGCTGTTACTGGTTTAATCCGGTTCGCGGCGCTTGCGGCACGATCCGGATATAAGTAGGCATTTTGCCACCAAAACAACATTGGTTATCCGGATGCTTTTGTTGTTTATGTTAATAAGAATATAACCATATTCTTATTAACATAAACAACAAAAGCATCCGAAGTGTCCGTTTCTCGTGTATCCGGGTTTGACGCCGGATGAGTTCTTGCTCTATTACTAATTTTATGACAATAAATAATGAACAAATACGTTTTGGTTGTTAAACTATCATTTGCCTTACAAACTGCATTGTAGGTTGGTGAGTGTAATTTAAAATTGTATACTATTTGTAAAAAGAATATTAACAAATAATTTGTTTTCACACATTTTTCATAATAATGAAAAAAAGTTTTTAAATTAAAAGGGATCCCCAATCCCCATAGCCACCCAGAAAATACGTTATTTCTGCTCTTTTATTGCACGGAACGATTCGTGTCAGTCCGAATCACGCTTGCCTAGTTTTTATTTTTAACCGACTTCAAAAAGGAGGAGGTTATCAATTCGTCTGTATTTTTTTTTATGTTTGTTACCTCAGAACTTTTGACTGGGTGGACCGATTTGGATAATTCTTTTTTATTTGAAAGCTGGTGCTTCCAGATTGGTCCCACTTTATTTTTTTTCAGTTCTGACAACGAAATTCATGAGAAAACCATATAAGTTGAAGATTGAAATCGTTTTTTTTACTCTTTAGAGTGGTTATATTAAAAACTAACAAAAACTGACTCAGACATACGTCAGATTGTAAAATCAGCACTTTTTTTCAGAATATTCTGTTTACGCAACCTTTTCCTATTTTTATTTCCATAGAAAATGGATTCGGACTATTATTAAACATTGTAACAAAGATTTGTCAAATCGGTACAGCCATTTACAAGTGATTGGGTCACGAATTACCAGGCTTTTGCACTTAAGAGCAGCCTCTGTATTTCAGAAGATATGTTGGTCCCGGTTTTCGTTGTGTTTACTCACAATGGAAGTAGTAAAGCCAGGTCAAGTACCCTCGGGTGGCGTAAAAATCCTGACTGTTAAGTAGCCATTAGCTTAAAACCGTCCCCCAATCCGCGGTGGGCTCGCTTGGGAGATTATACCCCATACTTCCTCATGTGTGATGAAAGACCCTTAGCTCAGCAATGGGCTGTCAGGTTGATGATGAGGATTCACACAAATGAAACAACCATAAAACTTCATGTAGATCACATAGTTTATTCGTATTTCTTTGAGCTACACAATATACCAATATGTACATATTCATTACACTATAAATATTTCATAACAATAATAAGCAACAATTTCGACTGCGTATTGGAATTACACAAATGCTTTAATAATTTAGTGATAATATTAATTTACAATTCGTAGCGCATTTTTTGACAGGTGTCAATGTCAAAGTTGACAGAATCAGACGTCATTTACAGACTTAAAAATAGTACTTCGTCTACTTCTAACCGTGTGTTCTCGAATATTTAGGCTGGATTAGTCTAACAAATAATAATATTTAGTTAGATAGGAGTTAGAAAAATCCAACCTAAACATGGTCGCAGGCATATCGACCCGGTAACGGATCAACACCGCCTCAACTCGCGTCATTTAGTATTATTTGTATGAAATACAATACTACAACGCACACTTCGAGAGACTTGGAAAACTATTCATACATTTAATCATATCAACATCAAAATGATATAGTGTATGACTAGTTTTCAAGCTTATGTATCAATATAGTCTATCCTTTCAAGCGCCCAGTTTCAAGCGCTACCGGCCCCTATCGGTAACTCTTACCACCAGTAACAATGACAGTCGTTTGACATTATCCGAGTACAAAGTTATTGGTAACTAAAACGCGACTATAGAATGGTAGTGTTCCAATAAGAAGAATACAACCACATTGTATATAAAAAAAGATATAAATAAATACAAAAATAAAATACATCGTTGGATCTTACAGCTTTTAACGATCTCTTTTAGACAACCTCGGGGTAGATTCTGTTCTTTTTCTTGCTCGCTCTGTATAATCCATTCATTACAAAGAGATTAAAATATAATAAGGCATAAAGGGGACAAAGCGAGAAAAATTTGAAGTCAAAAGTTATTCCAAGTGGAATAAGTCTAGTACAATTTCGACCGAATGACAGCTCGCGTTCATACTAACTGACATGACAAGGACATGACGCTTAGGCTTCAAAGTTTTGTATGAAAATATTCCCAATGCCCCCTCTTTGCCCTATTATTTAAATCTCTTTGATTCATTATAACGTAAAGTAAAGAGAAATAAGAATTTCAAGAATAAAATTTTCTTAGAATTGGGTTTCATAATTAGCCACTTAGACGAATTTATTATAGTGTCTCATTTCACAGAGCACTCATAATGTTAACCACAGTAACGTCTGTTATCTCTTTTCATTTACATTGTTCTAGCAAAACAATTAATATTGTTTGCTCTCAAATACAATTCATTGGTTAAATAATTTTAGAAATTCTTAGAAGACATTTCACAACAATACGTTTTGGTAAACATTTTGCAAAAGCAGAATTGATTTTGGGTTCAGAATAGATACAACTATTCTGAACCCAAAATCAATTCTGCTTTTATAATGTCTAATATAAAATTAAATGTGTTCTAGAAAATGCAGATATCATTATGTCCTACTAATATTACAAGTGCAAAATTAATATGTCCCTATTTACGGCTAAATAGCTGAGCCGGCGTTGATGAAATTTGTGTTAAATATCAACTATAAATGGTAGTATAAAGACACGTTGATGTTTCAGTTTGATCATATAAAGTAATTTACAATCAAATAACTAAACCAGAGATATATTCTTCACCAGCTATTTCCCACGATTTGATCCCGTTCCCGTGGTAAAATTACAACTCATGTAACTCCCAAAAAACAAAACTTTCCATTGGTGAAAGAATTTTCAAAATTGTTTTAGTAGTTTCGGAGCCCGTTCAATACAAACAAATCTTGTTAATAGTTTTATTTTAGTAGTAATACAGGGTCGAACCCTTTACACCATAAGATGGCGACTTAATTCTGAATTCTACCCCTACTAATATAAACGCGTAAGTTTGTATGCAATGATGTATGGATTTTGTTCCTCTTTTACGCAAAAACTACTAAACAAATTTTGATGAAACTTCACAGTGACATAGCTTACAGATCAGAATAACACATAGGCTATATTTTATCCCCGTATTCCAATGGGAACGGGAACTACGCGGGCGAAACCGCGGGGCGCTGCTAGTTAACTGGCTAGTTCTCAAAAAAGTGGCACCGTAACCTGTCAAACAGTTTTGGATCGGCGAAATTTTTTGTTTTATATTTTGTCCTTACTTTATGAGTGTACATATATGAGGAGATACTTTTTACACAAAGGCCACGTATATTTAATCAAATATGAATTAAATGATGTCTTATACAATTCATTTTAGTCATGGTTACTCCCTAACCTGCCCTGTCCAAACGCGACTTAGTCAACTTTAAGCGACATTTGCTCGTATTATTTAATAATAAAAAAAATATTGTATGAGTTATTTCTACTTCTCACATAATCAAAATACGGAATTATAACAGTTATAGCTAATAACACGCATAATACTCAAGCTACGGGAGAAAATAATTTGTCCATAGGGATTTTTCTCCTTCACCTGTCAACACAAATACACTAGCGCACAGCGAATACTACCAGACGTCCCGCTCCCTAACCCCCTTGTAACGTACCAGCCAGTCGGCCACCTAGAATTGTGTTAGACCAGGACGTGCTATCTTTTTTGTGTCTCGAGGAATTTTGCGACAAATATTTCAAACCGGTGTTTGTAATGGGTGAGTACTCTTTTTTCTGTCCTCTGTGTATATATGATTATTTAACATTTGGTTTTGAAATTTCGTTATGGGATGTAAACAAGTATTTACTTTAACATATGTAAATAAACAATAAAAACATGGAACGCTTTGTCTTCAAGAGCGTAATAACGGTCATTTTCTCTATTACCTGTTCATCTTTCACCTGCCTATTAAATACAGGTGAATAAAAATATACAGCATCTCTGTATGCACAGCTAGTAAAAATGTATCTTATGCATTATGGACTGTGCTACTCTTACTGATCATAAATCTACACTAATAATATAATAATAACAATAACATAATAAAGAGAAAAGATCTGATTGTGGGTTTGTTAGCATTGAATAGGCTCCGAAACTACTAGACCGATTTTAAAAATTCTTTCACCAATGGAAAGATACATTATGAGCGAGTGACATAATTAGCTATTTTTTACTATTGTGAAATATCTCATTCCCACGGAAAATCAAAATACCTGCGGGCGTACCCGCAGGGCAGAAAGATAGTAAATATTTTATGTGACATACTGATAAATAAATAAATATTTAAATGTCATGGTTCGTGAAGTAATTTTATAATGCTTTTACGATAAAGGCTATTTTCTTTTTGTTTTAGTTTTAAAGAGAGTAAGAAAAAAAAAGAGAGGATAATATTAGAGAAAAGAGATTACGGTATCAAAAAATTTAGGATAATCAGGAGTTATATACTAAGTACCAGAAAAATAAAAATAAATTAGAAAAAAGAAAGAGACTTAAGAAAATAATTATTTTTATTTTAATCTTTTTTAATCTTTTATTTGTATGTGCAACACCATATTTTATTTTTAACATTTACCTGTCACTATTTTCATTAACCTGACTGGATTCTTATATAATTTATCTTATAAAATCTTTAACCTGCTCCTGTTATCATTAGCCTGACTTGATATTATCATTAACTTGCTAGTACTATCATTCACCGGTCGACCTGAAATTTTCATGGGCTTATATCTCCCAGATTAATATTCAGAATCCGTTCCCTTTCATATATTCACAATAAGGGATACCATATGTATCGGATTGTAAAATAAAAATCCCAAAAAGGAGTACATTTTTAAAAGGTTGCAAATTTAATCCCGGGTGCCACTTTTTTGAGAACTAGCCAACTAATAAATAAAAATTTTAAACAATCCATTAGTAGGCACATGCCTTCACCGAGACCTAAAAAGGGTAAAAGTTAGTTAAAGTTTCAACTCGACGACAAATGCAGCAAGAATAGACTGCCGTTCAATTGGCAGAATAATAAAGTAGTCCTTGAAATAGTCGCCCGTTCTCACTAATCAGTTTTTCCTAGGACCCATTATCGGATACTGCTTAATTGACATTAAAAAATTGACAGTACGCTATATCGAGTCGAGTATAGAATCAGAGGTGGCGCCGCTCAAGGAAAAAAAAAAAAAAAATCTCACGCCTTTTATCCCCGAGAGGGGTAAAAGAGCAGAAGCATTCCATTACTGGATATACTTACCCACATTTCACGAGATACTCGTATATTGGACCCCTAAACGTGATAGGTGGTGAGCCCATCGCCGGACCGGGTCTTTTGCACATGTCTCAGAATTAATTCTGAGACCTGCGGGTTTCCTCAGATGTTTTCCTTCACCGTCGAGCTAGTGATAAATATGTACGTAAGTTTTTGAAAAACTCATTGGTACATGCTAGGATTCGAACTCGAGCCTCATTGATTTTCGGCCGGCTCTTTAACCGTAAGGCTATCACTGCTCTTTTTTTTTGCCACTCGAGTGCAACGGCGAAAAGCGCGAACAAAAATTATTACAAGAAAATATCGTAATCTTAATATACATGGTCATTTTAAATTAAGTGCAAATATTTAAAGGGTAGATCAACATAACAAAAAACAACGGCATTGATTTTGATATTTCATACCCCAATTTAATAGATAGCATCGATTATCACAATTTTAGGGACGATATGTAACAAGGTCGTGGATGAAAGTGACAGATAAGCACGCTCATAAGGTTCAAATTAGTTGTTTTTTACATGTTTGACATTACTCTTCAATTTATGGTTTGTTTCTGTCCTTTTTCTTTCGTATTCTTTGGAGAAGGATAGGCCAACTTAAAATTAGGAATTTTCGCTGGTCAGCAAAATCGAGTCCAATGACAAATAGAGCAGAATGAGCGGTCTTATCGCTACGAGATTTCTTCGAGACCACCCAAAAATATCCACGTAAAGAAATTTTCAAACTTTAAGAGAATTATTTCTGGAGCATACTAAGTTTGAGAGCAACCGTAGACATATTGAATTCCAGACTAAAACTTGGACGAGACGAACTTTATCTGAATAATTGACAAGAGATATCTGAGAATCTAATTTTGTCTCAAAATAAAGTTGTCTGAAAAGTAACACACAAGTCAACATAATATGATTAAAGCTATATATAAGTAATTATATAACGTCCTTTTAAATCAAGGGCAAATATTTTAAGGGTAGGCACAAATATGTAAGAAAAATGGGATCTTGTGAAATCATTTAGTAAAGAGCACTTAGAAGGAATTTGTTGGCTTACTGTAATATTTCTATTTAATGTAATATCTATAAGTTTTTGTTGTATAAGTTGTTTGTTTTCCTTTATAAAGAAAAATAAATTAATAATATTTATATTTTTGTTACTGGCGGTAACATTTACCGATTTTAGCTTCTGAATTTGATCTGGTAAAACGCTTTCGCCGATATGTACGTACGATAATTACGCTACCTAATACTTTAAACTTTAAAATTGACTCTCAATTCACACTTAAAAATAGTATTTGTAAATATATGCATACTTTTATTCACAAGTTAACAGACGCACTAGTTATCCCTGTAGGTAAAGCTTCGGCCACACAGCGACGGCTCGGCGAGACAAGACATCGGCGGGACGAGAGGTACAGTGATACGAGACAGAAAGACGAGTTTGTACAGGAGAGCACGGGATGCAAGGACACAGCGCTTAAATCTTAAATGTGGTCAGCGTGAATGTCGTCTGTGAAAGAATCATGAAAGTTATTATTCATAAATCGTCACGCTAAGGGCATTAATTACGTGAGGTTCAAAAGAGGGGGGAGGGGTTCGGAAAAAATCATATAATATCAGAAGGAGGGGGAAGAGATATCACGTGTATTTATTTTTCATTGACCGCGCGATTTCTAAACTAATGTACACGTGATTTTATTGATGCTTGATTTACCAAAAAAATTTCATGAGATATGCAAAAAAACCTGCATAATAAGAAACCAGGCATCAAGTACTGGGTAAATATGTTTACGATGATTACAATGTAATAGTTTCTAAGTAATTTAATTTGATTTTTAATACAAACATTTAAACATCAGTCATCATCGGGTGGATGAACACAATAAATAATTTTATTGTATCTGCATTTTATGGTGTGTAAGAATGTGTGTGATGGTTTTAGACGTCTACGATACTATTAAAATGCGACCAAGTAAATGTCACGTAACATCCCAAAGACGTATTATTACTGATTCGAAGTTTTTACATAATACATACCTACGTATTATAATTAAAAACATGACAAAAAGGCGTAAACCAACTCCCTCCGTCGTTCTTTTACCCCGCTGTGTGGCCGGAGTATGAGGAGAGAGTAATTCAGGCCTTCAATTTAATTGAATTTACGTCAAATGTAAATAAAACTGTTCTTACGTTTTTCTGAAAAAGATAATGCTTGTAAATATTTTTATAATCATTAATCAAGCGCCGCAAAGTTGCCGCTTTCCGCCTCCGTCGATAAGAAAAAAAGTGTACACACCTCGGTAAGTAAATAAGAGAGCCTCAGATCACATGTTTATCTATATAATATACTAGCAGCGCCCTGCGGTTTCACCCGCGTAGTTCCCGTTCCCGTGGGAATACGGTGATAAAATATAGCCTATGTGTTATTCTGATGTATAAGCTACATAACTGTAAAGTTTCATCAAAATCCGTTCAGTAGTTTTTGCGTGAAAGAGGAACAAACATCCATCCAGACATCCATACATCCAGACATCCATCCATACAAACTTTCGCATTTATAATATTAGTAGGATTACATGTGATCTGCGCCATTTCTTATTTTACCTAGGTGTGTAATATACTATACCTATAAGCATTATATTTTTCACGCAATGTTCGCAGGAAATGAAGAAACATAAAAAGTGGACGCGAGCAACATCGGGAGCAGGTGCGAGTGTACAACATCGCTATAATCGTAAAAATAACATAATTTTTGCGTTACCGTTTTATTATTTTTCCATTCCCTAACTGGAATTTAATTAAGTTTCACTCTCGTCAGCTGTACAATATACATACCTACATTCGCACCCCCAGAACGAAAGTGACCTAAGTCAAAAAATGCAATTTGTGGGAAATGAGCAAGAAAGTTTTCAAAAACGTATAGATTTGAACAAACTTAATGTATCTTTACCGTGTTTCATCGGAAATGATTTCTTTTTTGCGGGTATATGTATTGATCTTTAATGTTCATATTAGTAACATCATATTAAATTTAAATGTATTTTAAATATATATTTTGACATTAAATATAAAGTAGTTCCAAATTACGTCACTTTATTGCAAAAATATATACTACTAAAGAGGCCTATACCTATAAGTGTCTTTCTTCTTTTATTTAATGTTAGTACTAAAGTAACCCAATCTAAAAACAGTCAATAAAATCTAATAGATATTTTTTATAAACAGACTTATTTCAAAAAAGTGTCAGTTTAGTACAAAAAATGAAATGTTATTTACTTTCATAGTATTTCCAATAAACTGGCATAATTCGAGATCCGTCGATGTTGTACACATCTACTCGCGACCTCTTCTGACGCAATACTAGTTCGGTCTCTTTCACACGACATGCATAGGTGAATACCGTGATCAACTAAAGTGACCGATTTATCGGCGGTCCCCCTTTTACTTATAGTTTGGTCTCTTTTTCTCTATAGGGGTTTAGAATAGGCTGTTTCATGTCAGTTTATAGCAAAATCAGAATATACAAGAATTTTGAGTTAGGTCACTTTCATTCCAAGGGTGCGATATGTACCTGGACCTATATAGTGAACAGTAAATTACATTTTGTTTGGAGCAAGTACGAGCAAGGGTTGGGAATATGAAATTAAATTTTCTGTTCACATGCTATTTTCTATTTTGGCTGGCAGAGTAATTCAATTTATTTTTGGGAGATGTAATTTATAACTTTGGAGATTCCTTGCGCACCCGTTTGTCAATAGACACTAAGTAGAATTTATGATGCTATCAAACTTATTGCTTCACGTTTTACGAGACGTTGGAAGTCACATAAAAATTAATAAAAACATACAACTTACACTTGGAATGTTAGAACAATTCTCTAGAAAGAGTCATTAGCAAGACTATCTTAGACAATTTTTGAATGTCGAACTGCGTCAATGGCAGTTACCATTTCAAGTTGATAGAGCTGTCCATCAGATAATGAATCAACAGGTAATTGTTTTAGCTGCCCTTGACTTTCTTGCTGGTTGCAGGGTACTGCATTTGGAACCAGCAACTCGTCGGTGAAGATGGGCTGCTGTTTACATTTAGCAAATCTTCATAGACGAGTTTCCAGCGTCTTGTTATTAGACTATTGACGTTCCTAAGTGGACCTTATGTACTTACAAAAAAAAAAAAACTTTTACTTTTTGACTTTATGATTGTCTATCATTGCTAAATAAAGTGGCATTATGAAACTTAGCTGGTAAGGCTGCGTCTGAAGGAACAAACTAAATCATAGCAATAATGGATGACCTGGGTTGTTCACTCGTTTAGAGTTCGTTGACAGATTGATACCTACTTCTCGCACAATCATAGTTATTAATATACAGGGTGGAAAAAAGGTCGTGGTCAAGCACATATAACATAATAGTAAGTAGTAGCAGTAAGTACTTTCCTTTCAAAGAGATTAAAATATAATATAAAACGAATAAAAGAGCAATGTAGGTACTATCAACAAACGCTAAGCCTGATATACACTTGGAAGAATTGTCGCTTGAAAACTCAATAAACACTATAATCAGAGTTAAACAATCAGAAGCCAGTAAAACCGTCTTTTTCCCATTTCGATCCTTTCATTGACACTAAATGGTCATAAACATGAAAGAAACACTTTTTGTAATTGTCATTGTTACTGTAAGTGCTTTGTCGCCACGGGGTGGGAAAAGATAGCTGATGATGATGGACAGATACATACATACATATAATCACGCCTCTTTCCCTTAGGGGTAGGCAGAGACCACTTCTTTCCACTTGCTACGATCCTTACATACTTCTTTCGCTTCTTCAACTTTCATTGTTCCTTTCATACATGCCATGGACAGATAGATCGCTAAAATGACACGTGTATTAGGCAGAACTTTTACTGATAGTACGTGTGCAGTGAAGATCAAATATTTATAAATACCTATTTGCCTTCTCGATAAA
Organism: Ethmia dodecea; assembly: GCA_963855545.1. Lineage (NCBI taxonomy): Eukaryota > Metazoa > Arthropoda > Insecta > Lepidoptera > Depressariidae > Ethmia > Ethmia dodecea. The sequence goes on from OY979443.1 coordinate 599,015, forward strand.
TACCTAAGCTGCGGAGTCGGACAGGCCTGCCCTAAGCATCGATGGGGCAAATTTTACTGAAAGAAAACATTGATTTATTTGTATAAACGTTCCAACAAATATTTGCATTGTCATAATTAATTATGAAGTCTATTTTAATATTAATATTCGGAATGGATAATGTTAATGATACCAGCCGAGCTGCCGACGAAAATAATTAGGTTAACCAGGGATGTTAAGGAGCTTCATAACCGTAACCGAAACTATATCCGAAATAAAAACCTATCCGTAACCGTAACTGAATCAGATATAAACGTTTCGGATAATTTCGGATAGGGGTGGAGGCTAAATGATACACGTTATGATAGGTGATGGATGAATGATAACTTCGAAATAAACTCAAAAACTTATTACCTAGGTATTTGTGTTTTACTCTTACAATTTCTTAAAATCTAACATCTTACAGCCGTTACCGAAACTATCCGAAAATAACGTATAATCCGAAACAATTTTGTAACCGTAACCGTATCCGAAACTGGTATAAATTTATTTCTATAGCAGTATCTGTCTCTAATGGAATACATCTGCCTACTCCCTCGGGGATAAAAGACGTGATTTTTTTTCCATATCCGAAATTCCATATCCATAACATCCCTTGTATCGTTTACTTTTTAAATAGCTATTTGTATGCCACATTTTTAACTGTACTTTACGATGTATACCGTTGCAATACAAAGTGAAATGAGCCTTATAAATAGTGGGAAACAAATGCTTTTCCTTTGGTCAGCGAAGCGATCTTTGGATAAATGAGGTGACGTCACAACTGCAAACTTGCATCCAACAATGGCACATTAATCACACGTAACATTTTAAATAACTTTTTTAATTCGCTAATGTTAGTGTCCGCATAAATCTATGTCGAGTTAGTTGTATAAAGTTCTTATTCACAAACACAATGCAAGGAAAATTAAGGTGTGGTGACGATATCAGAAAGCCCTTTGCAATCCAAACGGCAACTCATCAAAATAAATGGCAGGATGTACGTATTGGAAATATGGGTCGAATTTTAAAGAGTGGAGTTATTTCATTCTAAGCATCCTCACGAAAATCATTGGCCACTTTTTCCTTTTGAGCAACGCTACAAATACTAGCCCTCGGTTTCCAAAAAGCAAAAAACTAAATTTTTAGACGAACTTTTAAACCACATGTTAACTGTTCTGATGGGAAGTTGAAAAACCTAATGATTTTACTAAACCAATCACAACAGATAACATAAGATTCAACAGTCTGTAAAGTTAAGTTTAGTTTCATTTCTCTTTTGGAAACCAGGGGTAAGGTATTCCAGAAAGATCTTTAAGCATGAAACTCTGCGCTTGCGCAAAGTTTTTTTTTATAGTAAGTATGGGGGGCAAACGAGCAGACGGGTCACCTGATGGTCAGTGACTATCGCCGCCCATGAACACCTGCAACTCGAGAGTCACAAGTGCGTTGCCTTTGAGGTGGGAGTACGCTCTTTTCTTGAAAGTTCAGAAGACAGCCTTTTGGACTGTCTTCAAGAATGGAACTCTCGAATAGACTTCTAACCTCAAGTAGAGTTCATGCTTGACGATCGTTCTGTAATACGGGTCTAAGTAAGAGGTAGAAAGATAAAAACTTAAAACCAGGGGCATATCAGTTCTCCGATTCACGATTTAACTAAAGGCGGTGTCACTTTTCAATACGGCGGTGTCACCGTTTGATACCGATCGGTTTGATTTAACAACCGAAATAACGTAAATTAGAGTACGGTGGCAGAACAACTGATTTGATACACTAAACATTTGAAATTAGCATTGCAATCCTACTGAGGCCTGTCTATCTAAAATTTGAAGCATAATCGGAATCGTTCAAAGTTGACATCAATCCCGTGACAATGCTCGCTTTATAGACATTAATGGCAATGGCAGAATAATGTCAGAAACAATGTACGTCAACATGAAGTCGATTGCAACCTATCGTTGTAATACACAATACTCTTCCAGCTGGTCTGTTACAATCGCGATGGTCTTCATTTTGGAATAAGTTTCTTCTTCCGTACGTCTTACCGCCTCCGTAGATCAAGCACTGACCGCGTAATAAATGTACAATAAAGACAATTGCGATTAGAACTATAAAAAGATAATAAGACCCCTGGACTTTATATAGTTTTATCACCACATACCCTAACTATTAACCTGAAATTGCCAGGCCTACGTAAAAGTCTTGGAATGGAAATTTGTTGACCGGTTGACTTCTTGAAGCAAATCTTGAAAGGCTGTCACCACACCTTACTTTTGCCCCTTTTACGTCACGGCTCTGATTAACGTGGGGAGTGTGAGAGCGAGGAGTAGTAGACACGGTGCCAGGCCGGGGGCAGAGCCCGGCCGGCCGGCTGCCTGCACCCTGTCGGCGCGGGAGGCGTCAGAAAGCTCTCGCGACCTAGCGTATCCCTTCGTCCTCTCCCCCTGGACGCTCTCCTCGTTGCTCCGCCAGTATACCGTTGCTATCGTTGCTAGGCACTGCGGAAGAAATGGAAATTTTGATATACAAGTTAGGTAACAATAAAAAAAAACCGGCCAAGTGCGAGTCGGACTCGCGCACCGAGGGTTCCGTACAACCTTGCAAATTTATGGTTTTCGTAATTTTTCCTTTATCTATGCTATAAGACGTTGCTTCGTACCAAATTTCAAGATTCTGAGTTCACGGGAAGCACCCTGTAGGTTTTGATTCCCTTGCAAGTGTCGAAAATTTGCGGCATAAACGGCTGTATCTTTTGATTGCGTTGGCTTAGAAGTTTGATTTTTTCACAGCTTCAAGGGACAGTAGACCTGAGTAATTGATATGAATTTCAGCTTCATACCTCCACGCGTTCCTGAGAAAAAGGGTCTTGACAGACGGACGGACGGACGGACAGACGGACAACAAAGTGATCCTATAAGGGTTCCGTTTTTTCCTTTTGAGGTACGGAACCCTAAAAAGGCTACGTGCGTCCGGTGCACTCGTAGGATTCAGTAAAACCGTGCAATGAAAACGCAACGGAAAACAGATAGACGGGCGGACTTAGTAATAGACTGGTAGCGCCTTTTAGGTACGGAACTCTAGGAATACAGAAACCCGACTGTGCCTGAGAGGCAGAAAATAAATAAAAAATGTAGCCTATGCCGCTTTGGAGATGAAATCGAATCTAGCGAGACCTCGCAATTCTAAATTCGGCAGACCATTTAGGCTACATACGATATCCTTCATCCAATACACTCAGATACGAAGTTATTAAATGCCTGGAATAAGGCTGAATATTAGCCGGAAAAAGGTTAAATTAATCATAATTATTAATAAATTGTAAACCATTGAAAGTTATAATGAAAATGTATTTTTTTGGTAGATTGAAATTACTTTGTATCTTAGATTTTATAATAATATCTCTGTAAGTTTACCAAAATAAATAATTTTCTTTCTTTCTTATTTATTTATTTAATAAAAAGGCACTTTTATTAATAACACGTTAAAGACCTGCCCTTGAGTTTGTTGCTGGTTCTTCTCGGGGTATCGCATTTGAACCAGCAACTCGTCGGTAGAGATGGACTGCTGTGCACATTCAGTCAACCTCCATGGACGAGTTAAAAGTCCCATTTTATTAGACTATTGACGTTTTTAAGTGAAATCTTATTGAGCTACAGAAATAAATGACAATTGATCAAACACCAGTTAGTCCTCCCAACTCACTTTGAGCTTAAGATCCCCTTTCCTAAAGTGCTTGGGCTTGACTTTGAAGTCGAGCCCCAAGATGCTGGTCTCCAGTCCGTCCTCGTGCTTCTCGAAGACCGGAGGCAGGAGGGCGGAGGCCGGCGCTGGCTCCCCGTTGATGTACCAGGCGAGCCTCGTCGCTGGCCGAGACCTGCCCGAAGCGCAGCTCACCTGGACCCGGTCCCCGATCTGGTAGCGGAGATGCGAGCCCGTGATGATTGGGCCTCGGTCTGGGAGGGCTGGTAGAAAATGGATTATGTTGTTGAGGCGGTTCTTAACTTATTGGATTCTCATCTTTTTTGACGCAATAGAATCTTTTACTAGGACCTCAACTGATTAAAATATAAAAAAAAAGACGCCGTTTATCCCCTAGGGGGTAAGCATAGATATTCCATTTCTGGATGTACCCACTTTTCACGAGATATTCTTTGGATCCCTAAACGTGATAGGTGGTGAGCCTATCGCCGGACCGGGTCTATTCTTAATTCAAAATGTGGAATTCTTAAATCACCAGATTAACATTTTATCAATAAGGCTGCATCTCCTTTTCTCTACAGTAGAGAAAAGACAATCATTCTCTCTATTACATCACTTTTCAGGAATGAAACAATATTGTTTTAAGAGTTCGTGGTACGAATCTAAGTAACGTTGTTTTAAGCTTTAAACAAAACGTTGCGGACTGTCATAGTTTTTTGCAAGATGGTGATACTGGTGGTAGGACATGGTGTTGCTATTTTACTTAGCCGCACTTTAGTAGTAGCCTAGTTTTTTTTTTATCATTTTATGGTGTGATAGCCCTGTTGTGACGTCAGATTGCTTACCCACGATGAGCATGTCAGCGTGGTCGGACACTGTAGGAAACAGTGGACGTTCGCCGGACACTTCACAGCGGTAACGCCCCCCTGTCTCCAGCACCGCCGGGAACAGCGTGACGTTAGCGCCATTCGGACTGGATTTCTGTGCAAAACAAGGGCATTCATTATTGTAACGTCAGAAAACAAAAGAAAACTTTCTTCTTGTGTTTTACATGCATGCATTGAAAGACATTTTGGTGTGGTCTGGTATAAATGTAGCTTAGACAGTGAGGAGTTGAAGATGACTCTTCATTGGCAAAATGCCGTTTCAAAATAAATCAACCGGAATAGGCTGCGCCAATTAAATAGACACATACTCTCGTCGCCTTCTCGGGGTACTGCATTTGGAACCATACTGGTACTTAACAACTGATAAACATGCCAGACCAGACACGAAGCCAACAGACATGTTCAACACAAATATTGGCCCCAACCGGGGATCAAACCCTCGACCTCCGACTTAGAAGGCAGGGTCACTACCAACTGAGGCGAGGCGATGCCGTTACGATCCCGTTCCCAGGGGAATTTCTCGAAATCTCTTCGTACCAGATGCCTGCCTAAAGAACTATCTGCCAAACAAGTTTCGATTAGTACTGCACCCAAGAACTAATTACCCTCCTACATCCGTCGGATAAAAACGACGTTCAAAGTATACGTTAAATGTTCTAAATCACCCCACGAATGTGCCGTGGTAGAAACGGAACTTGAAGGTAGACTAGTTTTAATTTCGGTGCACAGAATGAGGCTACTCACTCGCTATGCAAAACCCTATTGTAAACGAGCATAATGCGGCTTAGGGGCTCATAAAAAATGTATTACGCCCCTAAATAGACGGGGACCCTTCCGGATAGCCTGAGGGCCTCTTAATTGTTGTCAGCGGGAACTAAATTCGGAATGAAAAGTTTTTTCAGGTATTTTTTTACGCCTTTATAATTGAGGTGGTACCCACTTTTCACCAGAATATTTTTTGGACCCCTAAACGTTACAATTGGTGTGTGTTATGCCCTTAAATTTGAGACTTGCGGGTCTCCTCACGATGTTGTGACCGTCGCATCGAGATAGTGATGATATTATATCTGTAAGTTTTTGAAAAATTCTTTGTTACAGTCAAGAGCACGTGGAGCTTGACACATTGGACTTTGTAACCTTCTTATTACAATCGCTTTAGAGATCCGACTCGCAATCTAGTGTAAAGCTTCATGCGCTCTTGACTGTACATAACCTCGCCAGGATTCGAACCCGATCCTCATTTTCATGAGGATCGGGTTCGAATCTTCTTTAGTAATATTATACATTTTCATTTACATTTACATACAACATACATTTTCTTGAATTATAATATTACTAAAGCTTCTTTAGTAATATTATAATTCAAGAAAATGTATGTTACCAAATTAACCGCTAAAAGACGTCAATATGCCGGATGTAAGTAGAGGGGCATTTCTGAATGACATTTGACACTTCAATGGGGTAGTGTCCTGCCTAGTCAAATCAGTTACTTTTTTTGTACTGTCAAAACGAAATTTTACTATGGAAAATGTACTGAAATATCAAACCGTGACGTCATAGTTTGTAGTACTCAATTGCAACACTTTTTTTGATTGTTTTATTATTTTTAAATTTGCTATAATAGTAAATTAAAAACCGAAATACATGTTTAGAGGTGTTTTGGGATAATCTTTTTAATGAATGACTACTCGCAATTTAATTTCGATGCTGTCAACTACCCAATTTCCCAGTGTAGGCGGCAAAGTGACGTCATTCAGACGTCAAGTGGTAACATAGATTATCTTCTATATATAACATAAAATGATAAACTGACTGACTGATTAGTGATGTATCAACGCAGAGTCTAAACTTCTGGGTCTAGAGACTTGAAATTTTACGCATAGATAGCTTATATACAGTGTAGGCATCCACTAAGAAATGATTTTGCAAAATTCAACACCTAAGGGGGTGAAATAAATGTGCGAGCGAAGCCGCGGGTTTAAAGCTAGTCTTGAATAATTTGGATTGGAGAAATATATCTATCAGAGAAAAAGAAATAAAAAAAACTCAGCCTTTTATCCCAGAGGGGGTAGGCAGAGGTATTCCATTTCTGGATATACCCACTTTTCACAGAAATTGCTTATAATAATAATATTCTTAAACAGTACCTGAAAAAAACTATACCTAAGTACTGCAAACGACAAAATTAAATTCTGTTTTGATACTCTTTCTCAATTTTGTATGCACTCATTCTCCCCAGATTTAGGTACGATTATTTGTTCACCACTGAATCGCCTTCTCGATATTTACCCGAAATTGGTTCGACAGTATGTCAATTAAGCAAACAAATTTGCTCGAAATTATTGTTATTCGCGCTACAGTATGCAATTATTTCCATTTCAGTAAATTCGGCTATTAATTATATGACAAATTTTAATTGGATAGTATTAAAATTTTAAACGCAAACTGTCGAAATATTTATGTTTATTAACCGCATATTTTGTTTAATACACCACCGTGATGCATGGAATGATTACATAACACATATTTGACTTTTCAACCCACTTCAAAAAGGTGGAGGTTATCAATTCGACAGTTTTTTTATGTTTGTTACCTCAGAACTTTCGACTGGGTGAACCGATTTCGATAATTCTTTTTTTATTTGAAAGCTTGCTTCCGGTGAGGATGTATTTCAATTTGTTTCAGTTCTGACAATGGCGTTCTTGAGAAAACCGTATAAGTTGAAGACGGTTTTTTTACTCTATATAGTTTTATAGCAGAGCAGTGATAGCCCGGACGGTTAAAGAGCCGGCCGAAAATCAGTGAGGCTCGGGTTCGAATCCTGGCATGTACCAATGAGATTTTCAAAAACTTACGTACATATTTATCACTAGCTCGACGGTGAAGGAAAACATCGTGAGGAAACCCGCAGGTCTCAGAACTAATTCTGAGACATGTGTAAATAGACCCGGTCCGGCGATGGGCTCACCACCTATCACGTTTAGGGGTCCAATGTATCTCGTGAAATGTGGGTATATCCAGTAATGGAATACCTCTGCCTCGGGGATAAAAAAGGCGTGAGATTATATTTATTTATATATATATATATATATTTTAGTTTTATGTTATTTGATATAGATTGGTTAAAAAGCCTGCTTACACAATGACATGATGAAAATCAGTGAGGCTCGGGTTCTAATCCTGGCATGTACAACTGAGTTTTTCAAAACTTACGTACATAAGTATTTATCACTAGCTCGACGGTGAAGGAAAACATCGTGAGGAAACCCGCAGGTCCCAGAATTAATTCTGAGACATGTGTAAACAGACCCGGTCCGGCGATGGCCTCACCACCTATCACGTTTAGGGGTCCAATATAGCTCGTGAAATGTAGGTATATCGAGTAATGGAATACCTCTGTCTACCTCTTAGGGGATAAAAGGCGTAAGATTATATTTATTTTATTTATTTATATATCTGAAGAATAAATATCATCTGTCACTATTCTTTTCTATTGTGTCAGACACTGACAGCATCCATATATTCTCCGGATATAGTTTATTTGACGATTGAACAATCAGCCTTAAAACGGACAAACAGACAGATATACGGTGTAGGCTTATTAATAGAACTCATCCTTTAACCCTAAAAATATTTTTTGCTACAACATAAAATAAATTCTCGACAAAAAAGAGCTTTTGCAATATTTTGTTGTATACTCTTTGTCGGTTAAAAATCTATTATAAAAACAGCGCGTTGCCAGCCTGCGGTATTTTGACAAAATTGCATTTCCGGAATATACCTACTACATATTAAAGTTATGATTGAACTGCGTTCTAGTTTGGCAAAAGTTGTGTGGCTATTGTAATTTCATGGAATACATTTTACACGGCCGTTTATTATTCAACGTGCATTTGGAAATGCACTACAAAATCCATAATAGGTACATGCTAGGTATACCATGGATTTTTGTAACATGTACTAGATTTTAAGTAAATCCTGAAACAGTACAACGGCATCCAATTTCGTGCAGTATTTTTTGCGTGATGCATTCAAACATACGGACAGAAAAACACACCGACGATAAAAAGACACAGAAAATGTTTCTTTTGCTGTATGTACATAAAGACGACTCATATACAACGCGTAACAGAATAAGCGCATTTCCTCATACACCCCAATTAGTTGATATATTAATATAAAAAAATTGTGATGCAATCGAACTTTAGTTTTGTCTAACCAATGTTCTTAAATATCGATTAATAATAGCACGATTTCTATAGACAGCACTACATTCAGCTATGCCAATTCATTTTTGCGAAAAAATTAACACATTTTAAAAATAGCTGAAATCGAACCAGTAGTCGATACTGAATAAACTAATTTCAGGAATTGCGCTTATTCTGTTACATATAAAAAATATACAAATATATTTCTTAATATCTTCTTACTTAGTATCTAAACTTATATTATAAACAGGAAAGATTTATTTTGTTTTTTTTTACACTGACTTGAAAAAAGGTTCCTGAATTCGAGGGTAAATATGTATATTTATTTATGTGTGTTCGCTGATAACTTCGTCGTATATGAACCGATTTTGTTGATCCTTTTTTGTTAGAAAGGTGATAGTGGTACCATGATAAGGAAACCAGTATCTGATGTCGACATCCTAAAGAAAATGAGACAAACCTTCGAAAATCGTAGTGGCGACTAGTATTTTTTTAGTTTCCTGTTTCCGTTTTTTTTGTTTTAAATTATTGTATGTTTGTAATGAATAAACTCAAAAACGAATGGATCGATTCTGCAACGGAAAGCTTCATGATCACTTAGGCTATATTTTATTCCCCTATTTCCACGGGAACGGACTCTACGTGGTTGAAGCCGCGCAGATAAATGTAGATTAGGATTGGCCAAAACATTATTGTTTGACCGAATCTGGACTGCACATGACATTCAAACAAACGAAGCATTCTGCGGAGAATTGTCGACATTTTCGCTATGATAGGTTTAGAAACGACTATTGCATTTCCACACGACTGTTCTGATTGTTTGTCGCATGAAAAGGTACCGTTAACTAGATTGCCTGGCTCGTCGGCCTGGAACATAGTTCACATACATCACTGCAAAATATTACAGGTTTGGAGTTATGAAAAAAATTTTTTGCACTGCATTTTGATTTTTGCCGATGTCAAGTAGTTTATCACTAGCTCGACGGTGAAGGAAAACATCGTGAGGAAACCCGCAGGTCTCAGAATTAATTCTGAGAAATGTGTAAATAGACCCGGTCTGGCGATGGGCTCACCACCTATCACGTTTAGTCCAGTAATTACGTTTATATCCAGTAATGGAATACTTCTGCCTACCCCCTCGGGGCTGAAAGGCGTGAGATTATACTCTTATACTTATACTCAAGTAGTTTAGTTTTAAAGTCTTTATTTTATACTTTAATCTACATATATAAAATGATAAACTGACTGACTGATTTGTGATTTAAAGGTGATATACCAACGAGAGCTACCCTTGAGTTTCTTGCTGGTTCTTTTCGGGGTACTGCATTTGGAACCAGCAACTCGTCGGTGGAGATGGACTGCTGCTTACATTCAGCCAATATTCATGGACGAGTTTAGTGTGCCTTGTTGTTAGACTATTGACTGTTCTAAGTGTAATTCTTATTACCTACAGAATAAAATAATTTTTTTTTAGCCCCAAACAGCCAGCCACAAACAATCTAAAATACAATTGGCAATTTTCGTACTCGTAAAATAGTTGCCCATTCCGGTTATATAACCGCATGGAAACGAATAAGAACAAAACACGGATAGGGATGTCCGTACATAAATCGTGACATTGGCATTAGTATGCATACCGCGTCGTCCGCGGGTTAAATCCGCCGCAAAATAACCCTTTGCTACGCGGTTGTGACTTTTACCGCTGTGCGGACAGAATGACGGATGCTATAAATCCTACTAATATTATAAATGCGAAAGTTTGTACGGATGGATGTGTGGATGTTTGTTCCTCTTTCACGCAAAAACTACTGAACGGATTTTGATGAAACTTTACAGTTAAATAACTTATACATAAGAATAACACATAAGCTATATTTTATCCATGTATTCCCAAAGTGTGAAAACAGGCCAAGTGCGTCTCGGACTTCCTACAATTTGTAAAACATAATTTAAAAAAAACTTTCTTTTTATAAAATAATATAACAATATTTTTTAATGATTATTTTCATGTAATAGCGGCCATAGTAATAAACACATGTAAGTCCTCCTATTATGGTTTAAATGACACCCTGGCACTTTGGCACCCTTTCGGTAACGAACCCTGAACATGAGACTTCCAAAATACCGTACTTCAACGCATTTAACGCAATCTCCTTATTACTAGTGTCCGACCGAAAGTTCGGTTTCGGTTTCGGCCGAGTTTCTGCCCAAAAACAAATTTCGGCGGCAGTTTCGGTTTCGGCCAAAATCGGCTATTGCCGAAACCGAAACTAATTTCGGAAGTTGTAGTCGTGCACGCTCGCCTAACTTCGTTTCTCGCGGCAACCCTTTAGCGAACACTGGCGGCCCTGCCCGGGAATTGTCGTGCGATAATATTTTTTTATATTATTTTATATTAAATAAATGATGACAACAAAATTAATATACTGTGTTTCCATTTTATGTCCTAATGAATGCAGAATAATGAGTAAAATGCAGCAAATTTCAGTATTTTAAGGAATTTTATACTCGACCACGTGAGTTTCGGTTTCGAATAAATAAATATGTAAGGTAAACGCAGCTATTAACGACCCATCGAAAATCTGCAGGTATTGCCGACCCATTCTGCTTATTCTTATTTTTATCGGTTTGGAACGATTTGAGTCACAAGAGAGTATAATATACACACGTGTTTGTATGTTTCCTAATTAATTTACTGGTGTTAGTGTACATAGGTTCACGGGAATGTGACCAAATACGTTAGTTTCTGTGAACGTAGCGAGTGCGCCGATCGTGTCATACAAACCCTTACTTCCTTAGGTAAGTACTCGAATTTTTTGCTTAAGATATTTTATATATAAATATTTACGTTAAGTTTATTCTGAATAACTCAACATATTCCTTTATTTGTATATTCCACATTTCGCAACTAAATTATTATGTTTAAAGGAATTTTAAAAAGTATTTTTGAAATTAAAATAGAACGGCAATAGCTGCAGTCCATTTTAGTAGTGCAGTCATTGCCGACCCATGGATCGGCAATGGCTAAGAGGTTATGCTTTATTTTTTCAATTTTTCGTTAATGCTTATAATAATTAAACAAGTTTTTATAACACCATTTCAATCTTATGTATTCTAAAATTATAAGCATCTATTAGCGACATACTCCATATTATACTATAAACTTGTTTTTCCGCAATAAACTGCCACGCATTATTAAACATTTAGATATGGGGTATGAAAGAAACTACTTAGAGTTTTCTTCGCATTTATATGAAAATGGTGTATTTTTTTATAGTTTAGGACTAAATCAATAAATTATTGTATTAAAACGGATGGGGAAATATATTACAATAAATATCGATTATTTTTCGTGGCTCGGTAAAAGATTTGTTCATTTTTTTATTTAACACTAATTAACGATCCATATGAATCGGAAATTGCAACAAAGAGAAGCTATCACCGATTCTATACCGATTAATTGGTATTTTTGGATTAACGGTATGTAATGTCTAAAAGTAAAGCTACTAATATGTTTTAGTATAATGATTTGATTCAATGAGTTAGGTTAGGCTTAATTTAATTTAATGTCATTAAATTTCATTTTCATTTCATATCCATAAAAAAATCTACTGAAGACTTGGCTGTATGTATAGTTCCCTTTGCCTACCCAGAATGGGTGAAGAAAACAAAAAAAACTCTGCTTTTAATCTTTTACGGTTGGCGCGATTTTCCAAAAATGTTAGTTGAGTTTATTGTATTTTTATTATTTTATTAAATTGCTTAATTTTTTCGCAACTGTATTAAAAATAGTTATTAAGTACACGTGCGGAACCGTCATTGCAACTTGTTCCGACAGTCAACCCTCACCTTTGGCTGCGCTAAACTTGGGAAGTTCGAAAAAAAATTATAGGCTTTTTGGCAAATAAAAAAAAGGGTTTAAGTTATTTTGAAATAAAATTGTCTAATTATTTTTATTCAAAACATGTAAATTATATATTTATAATAGTTTTTACTTTTATTTTCAGGTTTGTCACTCTGACCTAAATAGTTTATAGTATTAGTGCTAGCCACGGTGGAGCAAATCATAATCAAATCAAAATAGAAGCACCAGCCGCTATCGCAACTTGAAAAAATCTGTGCTGAAAATAAAACAGTGTGTTTTTATTTTATTAACATCTACACATTTACAAAATTGTCTCTAAATTTGATAGTGAATATTTATGTTTCAGGTGATTCAGTGATCCCCTGTGTCAAACACAAATGACACTAGGACAAATTCCCTTTAACGGCACTACATGGAACTGCATTGTGAAGTAACATCATTGACATTGTTTTAAGAAGTGATTACTATTAAGCAGGCTAATCAATGAGAAAGAAAGGCTATGGTTTGCACTAGCTGGCCAAGCAGCAGGTTTCCTGGGGCGCAAGATAACAATACACGACCTATGTTCTCAATTTGATATAATGAATGTTATACTATTTACCATTTCTATTAAAGTCAATTTTCATAAATTACTAAAATTTCATTTATTTCCACCGAGAAATCAATACCTTTATTTTTATTGAGGTCCAAATGTGAAAACAATCTTTTAAAGAATCCACAAGCATTCCGAGCTTCACTGCGATTAGTTGGAAAGCATGGGCACTAGAAGAAGAAATCTACTTAACAATGAATATCAAGTTGGTTTGGTTGGTATTCATTTTTTTTCACCCCTTACAGGGTAGGCAAAGGCATTACGCCATGCAGCCTCGTCATTAATTAATGATATCCTGGAGTAAATGGCTCTGCTTCAGAGTCCATGCACAAAAATACAGTGTCTTCAACACTTTCTACATCCTTAACTTGGTTATCAACAGTAAAATAATAGCATTTTTACTGAAGACTTCATTGTGACTTCTTGAGGCTATCCAAAAATGTCCATATCTCGCATTTTATCCAATTTTCCCATTCACTGCACACTTTCACGGACACTTGCCACATAAATAACTAGCACTATTATGATGAGTCAAAACCCGAAATACACAGCAAAATGAAAATTATACAAAAAAGATGACGTCCCTCTTCGGATTCCCGCCAAAAAGTTTAAAATCAAGTTTATCTACACATTCAGATTATTTTAGTAACTATAATTATTGTAATGAATCAAGTACAAAAATGAGAAGCAAATAAAAGTAAACGGGACATTTCGAAAACGGAATGTTTTGGGAAAGCGATATTTCGCTCAAATTAATAATTATTTTGAGAATCGAACGTGTAGGTAGGTATTTTGTGAAAAAAGTATGCTTTATTTACTTAAGGGTCGGTGTTAGATTCATAAAAATCGGTAATAGCTTCAAAGCGTTTCGGGTGGGTCGGTAATAGAAACAATTGACTTCAACAATCCTTTGATTATTTTTTCAATGAAAACATAATATTTATAAACAAATGAAAATATAAATATAAAATATACAATCCATATTTAAATATAAAATAAAAAAATCTGGTGTGTTTGCAACCACTACCCTTAATTCTAATAATCAATTTCAAAACTTGCTTAAGGGGGTCGGTAATAGCTGCGTTTACCTTAATAAGTTATTACATATTATTATTTATTTACTCGTCCAACTTATTTTTCCATCCTAGTTTTAAACAAAGCCGTTGAATTTCCATCACAAAACGTTTCTTTATTAAAAACGTCTGGCCTTTTCCGAGTATAATGAAAACAAAACTCAGGTGAAGTGCTCGGCTAAATGAAAGAAAGAACGAGCTCTATATTTACACCTGCAGCTTCTCCCGGGCGTAATATCCGCTTCATATGTTCCCACTCGGACCTAAGCAAACTTGCTTTTGAGCGGATTAATCTAATTATATGTGCCTACGTTCTCTTGAATCCCTAGTAATTGTGTGCGCAAACGTGTTGCTGTAAAGACACCATTAAATAAGAAAGTGAGTTAAAAAACCGATATGGGCTCACCCTTGAGATATACAAGTTTAAAAAAAAACTGACGTCTTTTATCCCCGAGGGGGTAGGCAGAGGTATTCCATTTCTTGAAATATCCACTTTTCACGAGTATATTCGAGCCCTAAACGTGATAGGTGGTGAGCTCATCGCCGCGCCGGACAAGGTTCCATTACACATGCCTCAGAATTAATTCTGGGACACGATGTTTTCCTTTACCGTCGAGCTAGTGATGAATACGAACGTAAGTTTTGGAAACTCCATGGCAGGATTTAAACCTGAGCCTCGCTGTCTATCATCATGAGAAGCTGGCTCTTTAACTCCAGAAATTCGAAATAAGTTCAAATATTGACGAAAATGTGGATTGACATAAAAAAAACATACGTGACAAATTGAGAACCTCCTCCTGTCAGGAGACAACATCTTTGTGCATCTTATAAAGCGGCATCTCTTCCTGACTGTTCCCAAGCGGAGATTCGAACTAACGTTACATTCGGTAGCTTAAGTGCGAATGATGACTTTATGTAATGTACTATCAGTAAAAGTTCTGCCTGATACACCTAAGTATAATTTTAGCGAACACCTATATTTTCCCCGTGGCGACAAAGCCCTCTCCTATAGTAAGTGACAATGACAATTACAAAAGGTGTTTCTTTCATGTTTATGACCATTAAGCGTAGATGAATGAACCGGATGGGAAAAAAGACTGTTACTGGCTTCTGATTGTTTATTGTTTAACTCTAGTTAGGGTCGGGGTAATATAAACTTGAGCTTTCAAGAGATAATTCTTCCAAATTATCTACTAGGCTTAGCGTTTGTCGATAGTAAGTAGGTACTTCTAGAATCTCAAGCGACTTTACAAAGTCTCAATATCTTTGTGCGTCTTCTCCTCCTGACAGTTCCCAAGCGGAGTAACTAAGTAAGTAACAACTCTTTATTGTACATCAATAAAAAATATGCAACAAGACACAATGATAAAAAAAACTACAATGGCTACACTTTAAGCGATTTCTTCCAGACAACCTTAGGATGGATGTAACTGAGATAAATAGATGAAGGCAGGAGGTGCACTAAAGTTAACAATGGATTAAGGTAATTACATAAATAAACAGTTTCCTAGAAATATATAAAAAATAAAATACACAATAATAAATAGTGCGAAGATTCGCACTAACGTTATATTCGGTATAGCTCAAGTGCGAATGACTTTATGTGTGTACCTAAGTACTTCTCGAATCTCGATCGACTTTACAAAGTCAAACATCGCTTATTTTTCTATTCATAACCTACCTCAACGTCAACTCCGGGCAGCGGAAACTTTCTCCGTGGCTCGTGGTCACGTGGCACGTGGCGGAAGAACTCGCGGCCATCTTTGTACCACTTGACGGAGTAAAGCACGTCGGCCGGGCCGAGCTGCCACCGGCACGACAGCTGCGCGCGCGTGCCGAGTGGCACGTGTGCTGGCACGCGGAGCTCCAGGAGTTCCAGGCTTGTTACTGCGTACTCTGTGGGCAATAGAGATTGATACACTTGAGAGGTTTTTTTATACGAATTTATAAAAAATTATATTACTCCAAACCTAAATAGGGTTTGTCTTGGCATGCCATCTACTTAATTGTATAGGTAAGGGTATTCTAGAGCATCTATAGAGGTGGGAATCAATCTTCAATTTTATTATCATGTTAGTTGAGGATATTTATACTTATTTCTTGTCTGTCAGTCTGTAGTATTTAGTTGTAAGTAGTATTATTGAAGTTTCAATTTTAAGTTTTTATCGTTAAAAGTGTCTTGTGTATCTGAAAATACCCACATTGCACCAGTATATTTTGTGGACCCCTAAACGTGATAGGTGTGATCTGTAACAAATGCCTCAATTCTGGGACCTGCGGGTTTCCTCACGATGTTTTCTTTCACCGTCGAGCTAGTAATAAATATGTACTTAAGTTTTTGAAAAACTCATTGGTATATGTACATGCCATAATTCGAACCGAAGACCTCCGCATGAGAGGCGGGCTTAACCGCTGGACTATCACTGCTCATCTTTTTTCTTTGTGATATGATAGCCAGCGCTGTAATGTTACTCTGAAAATTATCCTTATTGCTATCGTAGTAGAGTCGCGAATGCAATAAATGGCCGTTTAGTTTCTAACTTACACAGTGTAATCCCGTTGCCATTCAATATAATATTCTGAAAGAAGATATTAATTGCTATAAGGATGCTTCATTTAGAGGCGAGGTACGTGTTGCATGTTTGTTGGGTAATTTGGGCATGATTGTGTAGGTTTTAGTTACTGCCTTACTGCATAATATGTACTTGTACGTGCCTATTTTATATATTACTAGCGACCCGCCCCGACTACGCACGGGTGCAATGCTTATACTAAGACCTTCCTCTTGAATCACTCTATCTATTAAAAAAAACCGCATCAAAATCCGTTGCGTAGTTTTAAAGATTTATAGCCTGCGCAGACGACGGACTTTGTCCCCGGAGGACAAAGTCCCCCGAATCGTACAAAAATATGTCCGTCTCTTTTTGTCCTGTACCGCCCCTCGGTGTCCGCGATTATTCGGGGGACTTTTTGTACGCCATACTTTTAATCCCTCGTGTGTACAGTTGTAAGCGTTCTATTTTGGCGGACAAAAGTGTGTCGTCTGCGCAGGCTATTAAACATACAAAGGGACATAAGGACATAGGGATATAGGGACAGAGAAAGCGACTTTGTTTTATACTTTGTAGTGATAAGGTCATTTTAAATCAAGTGCAAATATTTCAAGGTTAGATATAAATAAGTAAGTAAATTAGAATTAAGATAAATAAATTTAAAAAGGTGACGTATTTTTGGCTTGTTCTTTTCTAAAAATTTTTTTATTTTGTGAACATGCTTTGCATTAACCCTCACTACCCCTGTGAAACGCCGCTTTTGTCGACTTTATTTCATCACTAGCGGGTGCCCAGCGGCGTTGCCCGCGCGGATTCCCTTTATTCCCGTTCCCGTGTGAATTTCCGAAAATCCCTTCATAGTGGTGGCCTACGACATATTTAAGACACCTACATACCATATTTCAAATAGCGGGTGCCCAGCGGCGTTTTCCCGCTTGGATTTAGTTTATTCCCGTTCCCGTGGGAATTTCCGAAAATCCTTTTATACCAATTTCCTATGACATATCAGACACCTTCATACCATTTTTCAAGTTTCTAGGTGTTATCGTTTCGGAGTAGTACGTATTGCTCTTTTTAACCAGTTTTTATATTTTCCCGTGGGAATGAGATATTTCCCTGGAATAAAAAGTACCCTAGATGTTGACCCGGGTACTCAGTTATCTCCATACCAAATTTCATCAAAATCCGTCCAGTAGTTTTCGAGTGATGCGTGCACAACCAGACAGACAGACAGACAGACAGACAGACAGACAGACAGACAGACAGACAGAGAGACAAAAATTCCAAAAATTGGTGTTTCGGTATCTATATCGATAACTATATACACTACCGTTAAAATTTTCAAAAAATATTTAATGTACAGACACGGAACCGTTACAGTTTTATTATATGTATAGATTAAGTGTGCTTTTTTCACGGTGTGTTTTTTTAAGGTCAGTCAGTGGATGGGTGACCGCCTAGTGGCATTTATATTACGAGCGCTTCCGTGTTTCGGAAGGCACGTTAAATTGTTGGTCCCGGTTTTCGTTGTGATTCCGCACAGTGGAAGTCGTTAAGCCATGTCAGATACCCTTGGGTGGCTTGAAAAATTCTGACTGTTAAGTGGCCACTAGCTTAACACCATCTCCCAATCCGCGGTGGGCTCGCGTGGGAGATTATAGCCCATACTTCCTCATGTGCGAGGCAAGACCCTTAGCTCAGCAGTGGGCTGTTACGGGTTGATGATGATGAAGTGTGCTTTTTTTAATGAGCGTGTATGGTTTATAATACAGCGTGTTACGTTGCGCATGAAAAAAAAAACAATGCAGAAAATAGTTTCTATTTTTAAGCTATTGCATAGCTTCTATCGAGGGCCTTGAGCGCGGGGACCGAATCCAGAAATTCCGTAACGAAGAAAAACCTCACGCTCCCCACTCCGACGGGCATGGAGGTGTGGCTTGAAGGCCGTGCATTGTCTAACGTCGTTTCTTTTGGGCAGTCTTGTTGATACAAAATGCTATGCAATAGCTTTACCGCGGCGATCCCCGAGTGCCACACGTCTTTTTTTTATCTAGGTACTTACCCTTTAAATATTTGCAATTATGTAATTTAAAATGACCATCTATTAGTGCTTTATTCGTGCAGAGTGCGCATAATAATTGTTATGATTCATATTCATTTTATTAAACTCCAGCGACCGCTTCGCTTTGGTTCTTACGATAATATACAAAACATTCCTCTTTAATCGCTCTTTCTATTAGTGATAACCACTCTAGAGTAAAAAAAAACGACTTCAATTTTCAACTTATATGGTTTTCTCATGGATTCCGTTGTCAGAACTGAACGAAATTAAAATGGGACCAATCTGAAAGCACCAGCTTTTAAATTAAAAAATAATCATTAGAATCATCCAAATCGGTCCACCCAGTCAAAAGTTCTGAGGTAACAAACATAAAAAAAAACATACAGACGAATTGATAACCTCCTCCTTTTTGAAGTCGGTTAAAAACATCATCAAAAACCATTGCGTGGTTCAGGCGTCAGCGAATATACATACAGACGCGGAAAGCTACATTATTAAACGACTTCAAAAAGGAGGATGTTATCAATTCGTCTGTTTATTTTTTTTTTGTTTGTTACCTCAGAACTTTTGACTGAGTGAACCGATTTGAATGATTATTTTTTTATTTGAAAGCTGATGCCGTTATCAGAACTGGGCGAAATTAAGCATCAATGCTTAATTTCGCCCAGTTCTGATAACGGCATCCATGAGAAAACCATATAAGTTGAAGATTGAAGTCGGTTTTTTTACAACAACTCGTATATATACAGATTTAAGTAAATACACCGAACCATATCAACAACTCTTATTTAAAAATTAATTTCAATCTACATTTAGTGTTTTCATAACTTTCATATCCTGTTTGAAGAGTAGGGCTGTCAGCAATGTTGACGTACGAGTGTGTCTGTAAATGTATTGCATTCCCTAAGAAAACTGTTCAAAGAAATTAATATTTTAACAATGCCTTGTCAGTACATTTATGAAAACATTATGTATGTACGGAAAAACATATTACTGTATACTAAAAACTGTGACAGGCATAATTGTAATCTAAGGAATAAAAATAAACTAGAGCAACCTCAGTCACGATTAAGTAAAATTAATAATTCCTTTGTGGGGCTTTGCATACGCTTTTATAATAAAATACCAGAAGATATTTTGAAATTGCCTGAAACTGTGTTCAAAACTCATGTTAAACATGTACTTTGTAAAATGGCATATTACAAACTAGACGACTATTTAAATGACAATGATGCTTGGAACAGATTTCCTCCAGTCCAGCGCAATACGATAGCGAAAAACAAACGAAATTATGTAACCCAATTTAGTATTAAGTAACAATTGATTAAAAGAATATTGTGTTGAGGAGTTTCTTGCCCCGCTTCTTCTCCTCAACCATACATGCTGAAGCGGCGGAGTTGAAATGACGTTCAATAAGTGGACTTGTAAGTTCCTATTTTGAATAAAACATTTTGACTTTGATTTTGACTTTTGACTTTGTAAGAATTAAAACTTCTGTTATTACGAGGTATTGCATTACGTACACAAAATTTTTGGTTTTTAATAAGAGTCTACTAGTTATAGTTATGTTTTTCCAATATTTTTGAAGTGAAAACTTGTTTAGCGGCGTTGAGCACTTTTGTGGGATGGGTAAAAACTGTGCAACTCGCGTCAGGTCACGTGTGCTGATCGAAAAAATACCGTAAGACGGCGCAGAGCGCTTGCGCGATCTGCCATCTGCGAGCTATTCTGGCGTACGCTGCAAAAACTGTGTCTACGGTAGACTCAAACGAAACGCACATCAATTTGAAGAGCGTAAAAAATAAATCGATCTGAGCCGACAACTTATAGGCGGAAAATTCGGATTATCGAGTATTTTCAATATAAAAATAAATAAATTGCTATTAAATTAATGGTGTTGCTAAGTAAACATGTCAATGTCATCACGTGTCACAGGTTCGTATTCCCTTCTCCTTTGTGTTTTGGGTAAATAAGATTTAGCAGAAATATCTAGAGAAGCAGAGAGAAGATAATCACGATGTTGTCAAGAGAGGTTAAATGCTATTCCCTAAATACTTATTCCAATAAATCAAAAATGCACAAACGTTAATAATCAAGTTTTCACTTCTGCCGGCACTCCCGGAGTGCAACCCGTGTTTTTTTTTAATAAAATTTACCATAACATTATTTTTCCTATATTTAATAGTTTTATTTAATGAGTGAAGCTCTGTAAATGGCTGTATTTTTTAAATTTGTAAAAAAATATAGGTTGAAGATCATATTAGGTAGGTATGTTGCTGTCGAGCTACACGCAAAACTACAAACAATTGTATACAAAGATTCGGTAAATTAATTAATCCGATTGGTCATGCAAAAATTGTGTAAAAAAAAACCGGAAAACAAATTTCGGAGAAAAACCGGACTCTACCAACCCTGCACAAAACTCAAACACGCGCCAATATTATTCTGAGCCAATCTGTGTGCTCAGTACAACTGCGATCTATGTTTGCCTGTTGATGATTCGCTCGAACTTGTTACTACTTCGTAAATCTCTAAAGCTCTTTCAAGTTGCTTGTTATTTCTGTGAATTCCGTACATTTTCACTCTCCGTGCGATAGACGGCATTATTGAGTTGCTAAATAAGCCTCCGACAATTCGTGCGATTGTGAAAACACGTATTTTAAGAATACGCTTCAACTCGTAGTTGGTACGTAATCCTGTAGCTTTTGTTTCTAGTGAATGATTCAATTTCGAAAAATAAGGGTAACAAGAGTATAGGACCAAGTGTATGCCTGTCTACTCAACTTTAAAAGGTATATTTTGAGCAGTAGGGTTCAAAGATACCTTTTAAAATAAACATTAATCAACAAGATTTATTTATGACTACCCCAGAAAAATGAGTTCTTAGTTACTGGTTATGTAACCCTAAAAACTTTGTTGACTGTACGTAGCCGGTTTTAGTTTTATAGAATACTAGCAACCTGCCCCGGCTTCGCTCGGGTGCAATGCTAATACTTAAACCTTCCTCTTGAATCACTCTATCTATTAAAAAAAACCGCATCAAAATCCGTTGCGTAGTTTAAAAGATTTAAGCATACAAAGGGACATAGGGATATAATGATATAGGGACAGAGAAAGCGACTTTGTTTTATACTATGTAGTGAAGTGTAGTGATAGTGACTAGCTGACCTGACAGACGTTGTCCTGTACAACTGTCAATTATATCAAACGCCGTGTAATATGGTCGTTGAGTTTTCCTAAGTTTTAATGATTTATTTTTAGAGTTGAAACTTTAACAACTAATAATTAAAACCGGCGGAGTCGGGCTCGTGCTAAAGATCCGAAAGTAAATGAAAGAAAACATATTTTATTAAGTAAATAGGGCTTCCAATATCGGGATACCGGACTTCTTTCTTTTTTTTTTCAATACCGGTTTTTTGAGTATTATACCGGTAATCCTGGTATTTGATATTTAGTATTATTTTTATTATTAACTTAACAGTCACACATTCAAGAACAATTACACATATCTTATTGTATATATTTATTATCTTATTAAAACTAGTAGGTACCTACCTAATTCAGTTTTTAAAAGGTTTGGCAGTTAGCTACAATAAGCCCACGCAACACAAGCTTTAGCATATTATGTACCAGTACCTAGAACTAATTATTTTTATTAATACCAATTGTATTAATAAAAATAATTACTACTAGACTAGGTACTTACACTAGGTACTAGTACAACACCTTTTTATAATACGATTTCAACATATTTAAGTACTTACTGTACAGTCAACAAAGTTGTTAGGGTTACATGGCCAGTAACTAAGAATTCATTTTTCTGGGGAAGTCATAAATAAATCTTATTGATTAATGTTTATTTCGAAAGGTATCTTTGATCCCTATAATTTACCAAAAAAATACTATAAATACATTTAAGGCTTTAAGAGAAAAGTGAATCTTAATTTTTGGCCATGTAACACTAACTACTTTGTTGACTGTACAACTGTATTCCCAAATAAAGTAATAAAATATTTACTTATCATGATTGGATATTTCAAATTTCTCCGCGTACAATATTACCAGAAATACAAGACGAAACCCTAAACATGTCGCCGTAAATAACAAGGAAAACATCCATAACATTTAAATTAGGCCGTACAGAACTTTCCCCAATAAAATTTCCAGCAGTCTACATTGGCACTCGTTTTTATTTGGCTGTTGGTAGCGTGTTATGAAGGCAAAAATCCATTAAACGGAACGTCAAATAATTTCCCATGTGACGCGAGCCGCGGCCCGTAAAAGAAGCAATAGTGCCCTCGATGATATTACTTTACGAGCGTGATGTAAGTAAATTGGTGTGTAAAGGACAACGGGCACAGAAACATAATATACTAAGCTAAAGCAGTACAGTTTACTCGATTTTGGCTGGCCAGCAAAAATTCCTAATTTAAAGTTAGCTTAACTTTCTCCATAGAAGATTTAAGACATTGAATTTAAGATTGTGTAAAAAAAGTTTGCAACAGTGGCATCTAAATAAAATGTTTTATAACACATTTGCTCGTAAAAGGTGTCTTATTTCACCAATTTCAATATCGTATTGTATCTCATTACGCCCAAGTGCGGTAAGCGTAATGTAAAACGCATGGTTTATCAAGATGCTCCGTCTTACAACGAACGGTACTTTTTAAAATCTCAGCAAAGAGTTATGTCAAAAAAGTTGTCAACATTTTATGATTAAAATTAACTTTGGGAGATAAAATATAATAAAGAAATATTTATGTACATAATTATTTAATTTAATTAATTTTGACAGTAAATTACAACCAATTAATCTGTAACAAAAACACAAAAATATTAATTTACTTTATTAGTAATACTGGCTGTTTTTTGTGCCTTTGCCTAAAAAAAAATGCTGATGCGCGCCGCGCGCTTTTTCTTAACGCTGTATTGTTTTTATTCGTTTACCATAGTCGGAGTTTTATTTTATTTCCTAATATTAATTTACTTTATTAGTAATACTGGCTGTTTTTTGTGCCTTTGCCTAAAAAAAAATGCTGATGCGCGCCGCGCGCTTTTTCTTAACGCTGTATTGTTTTTATTCGTTTACCATAGTCGGAGTTTTATTTTATTTCCTCGCAAATGTGTTATAAAACGTCGTATGACATACGTGCGCTTTGATAATTACAGCCTCTGCTTAATTGTAGCCCTCGCCTACGGCTCGGGCTAGCAATATCGCCTCGGCTGTAATTTTCAACCTACCGCACTTATATCATAATGTACTATTATAACACATTTGCTCGTAAAAGGTGTCTTATTTCACCAATTTTAATATCGTTACCTATCTCATTACGCCCAAGTGCGGTAAGTGTAAAGTAAAACGCACAGTTTATCAAGATGCTCCGTCTTAAAACGAACGGTACTTTTTAAAATCTCAGCAAAGAGTTTTTATGTCAAAAAAGTTGTCAACATTTTATGATTAAAATTAACTTTGGGAGATAAAATATATTAAAGAAATATTTATGTACATAATTATTTAATTTAACTAATTTTGACAGTAAATTACAACCAATCTCTAACAAAAACACAAAAATATTATTTTACTTTATTAGTAATAAGTACTGGCTGTTTTTTGTGCCTTTTCCTAAAAAAAAAATGATGATGCGCGCCGCGCGCTTTTTCTTATGTTTTTATTCGTTTACCATAGTCGGAGTTTTATTTTATTTCCTCGCAAATGTGTTATAAAACGTCGTATGACATACGTGCGCTTTGATAATTACAGCCTCTGCTTACTTGTAGCCCTCGCCTACGGCTCGGGCTAGCAATATCGCCTCGGCTGTAATTTTCAACCTACCGCACTTATATCATAATGTACTATTACAATATTCGCGAACTGTTAGATATGCGTAATTTTTAAGAAGTTCTTTTTTTTTCTCATTTTCCTTTTTATATTTGCATGCTACATTTTTTTAGCTGAACATGTATGCACATACATATTTTATAACATCTTTATACCATGTTTGAAGCAAATAAAGATTTCTTATTATTATTCTCTATTCATAGAATACGGAAGAAAACGGACAGAAACAAACCATATATTGAGGAGTTAATGTCAAAAATTAAAAAACAAACTAATTTGAACATTATGAACGTGCTTATCTGTCACTTTTATCCATGACCTTAGTTGACAGGACTAATTTAAATTTGACAGGACTAAATACCTCTCGTCTCTTTTTATTTCCAGGAGAAAACAAATTAAAGGACTAAACTAAAATAAGTTTAGTCGCTGTGAAGCAGAATCGAACCCAGTAACTACGTAAACGTCCGAAACGACGCACTCACGCAGACACGCACCAGAACTGGTTCTAAGCGGTTTTCGTTATGCAGTCGATCAGGGGTGACGCATTGCATAATGCGTAAAACGTCGAGGACCGTCTAGGATATTTTTGAAAAATCCTACTAATATTATAATTGCGAAAGTTTGTATGGATGCATGTATGGACGTATTGATGGATGTTTGTTCCTATTTCACGCCAAAACTACTGAACAGATTTTGATGAAACTTTACAGTTATTTAGCTTATGCATCAGAATAACACATAGGCTATATTTTATCCCTATATTCCCACGGGAACGGGAACTACGCAGGTGAAACCGCGGGGCGCTGCTAGTATTCTATAAAATTTTGTAACAAATCATGCCATAGGTTTTGTAAAAGACGAAGGTATTTGTTATAAAATTAAATTTAAATTCTAATGATTGTAAACTCTTTGTCTAAAAATAGTACTTACACTAGTTTTACAGACTATAGAGTTAGGCTTCTCTCGGCTACGTTACATTGGTGATTGTTTTTTTACTAAAATTAACAGTATTTATTAAATAATGAGTTATAATACCGAATATAATATAAGCCTTCTTTAAAACTCTATGTATATTAATAAATACATAGTTAATTTCATTCCATCATTTCAGTATCCTAGAATCCAAACATAGAAATATAATTAAAAAAACAAAACAGTAAGAGTGATGACCCTAACATCCACCTCTCATAACATACACCTCTAGAGGAACGTAGGTAATTATAAATAAAAAAAACAAAAAAAAACTCACGCCTTTCGTCCCTGAGGGGGTAGGCAGAGGTATTCCATTACTGGATATACCCACATTTCACGAGATACATTGGACCCCTAAACGTGATAGGTGGTGAGCCCATCGCCGGACCGGGTCTATTTACACATGTCTCAGAATTAATTCTGAGACCTGCGGGTTTCCTCACGATGTGTTCCTTCACCGTCGAGCTAGTGATAAATATGTACGTAAGTTTTTGAAAAACTCATTGGTACATGCCAGGATGCATGGTAATTATCTCCGAAAAAAGTGGCAGTTGCCGTACTGCTTCAGCTTATTGTACTGATGGGGCCTCGCCAATATTAGAGGTACACTCAACATCGTTACGAAACAATTTGCAGAGCCAGCGGGAACGTTTACCTAGGAATGCGGAATGACGCTTGTTTTCTTGCCAAATTGAAGTACATATTTGGGTTACTCTCAAGATTTTGTGGCATATTTTTTGAGTTTAACGTTGGTACATTTTACCCAAGAGATTAAAATATAATAAGGAATACAGGGGACAAAGCGAGGAAAATTTGATGCCCAAAAGTTATTACAAGTGGAATAAATCTAGTACGATTTCGACCGAATGACAGCTCGCGTTCATACTAACTGACATGACGCTTGAGCTTTAAAGTTTTGTATGAAAATATTCCCAATGCCACCTCTATGCCCTATTCTAATTTAATCTCTTTGGTTTTACCATTCAAAAATAACGAGGGTGAAGTTCGGCGTGGCTTTTGAGGTGATAACGTCTTATAAATCGATGAACGCCGGCTGCAAGCACGAAAAAGCATGACTCATTGTCACGTTCCGCCTGACTCGAACGTGCAAGCGAGGAACAAGCGATGGAGAAGCACGATCGGCCTGAGCGTTCGGATTGTGACGCATCTATTTTTTATGACGTTATCACGTATATTCCCTAGTCAACAATGAATCATTATTAGTTTTGCCATGTCAGTGTGACTGTCTGTCCTATACTTAGTGTGGATATTGGATAAGTCTCTCAAAAATATTGGGGAGTGCAGTGAAAACCTTTTGTCGATTCAGGAAATGTTATTTTTTTTTAGAGTCAAGTCTTGGGCCCGTATTCACGGAGATTCGACATTCGATATTCGACTAGGAATCGGAAAATCTGTCGAAAGGTTTCGAGATGGGCTATTCACAAAAGGGTTCGACAGATTTTCCGATTCCAAATCCGAATAGAATGTCGAATCTCCGTGAATACGGGCCCTCACCTCTTTCCAATTAAATGGTTCGTATCGTCTCAATTTACCAGTATATTATGAAACACTAGATATATGATTACTTGTTAATAAGAATAACATATTATGGCATGCAACACCAAGCCCACCCATATACCCAAGATATGCAAGCGCTAATGAAAGCAATAGATTTCACAGATTGACATGTATGGAATGGACTTAAGCACGCGTTAACGTTAGGTTTGTCGTTGACAAGTGCTTGTGTCAATCTATAAAATCTAAAACTAGAGACTAATGTTAACTTTTCACGAGAATATTCGATACCTAAACGTGATAGGTGGTGAGCCCATCATCGCCGGACCGGCTTTTTTACACATGTCTCAGAATTAATTCTGAGACCTGTGGGTTTCCTCACGATGTTTTCCTTCACCGTCGAGCTAGTGATAAAATTAAATATGTACATAAGTTTTGAAAAACTTATTACATGCCAAGATTCGAAACCGAGCCTCACTGATTATCATCATGTGAAGCAGGCTCTTTAACCGTAAGGTACATATTGTATAGCTCGCATCATCATCACTACATACTATAAAACAAAGCCGCTTTCTCTGTCCCTATGTCCCTATGTATGCTTAAATCTTTAAAACTACGCAACGTATTTTGATGCGGTTTTTTTAATAGATAGAGTGAATCAAGAGGAAGGTTTTAATATAAGCATTGTACCCCTGCGAAGTCGGGGCGGGTCGCTAGTGAGGTATAAGTTACATCTACGACTGAAGCTAGATTCGGCTTGAGCATACAAGTACTAGCGTTAAGAACAAAGTGAGGAGATAACTCTAGCTTGCTCCAATTCCAATCCCTAACAGTTCGTGGGTATATCACGGGCGAGGAACGGATTTATCAGTGTGAGGAAACTTCTAGAAAAGCCGACGCTCTCCAAATTATTTGGAAGCATTTGGGATGTTTCCGAATACGTACTTTCTCTGCCTGTCCCTATTTTCAAAAGACTTCAAATTATCATAGAACTATAAAGAGCAAAAAATATACAGGGTGACTTTTTTTACTGTCCGGAAAAAAATATGGTGTGATAGGTAAGTGTAATATATTCATTTGATATTGTTACTTAAAAAAAAAAATTTTACATTATTTTTTTGCTTAAACTAATATACTCGTACATTAATACAGCAGATGTTTAAAAAACCGGCCAAGTGCGAGTCGGACTCGCGCACCGAGGGTTCCGTACAACCTTGCAAATTTATGGTTTTCGTCATTTTTCCTTTATCTATGCTATAAGACGTTGCTTCGTACCAAATTTCAAGATTCTGAGTTCACGGGAAGCACCCTGTAGGTTTTGATTCCCTTGCAAGTGTCGAAAATTTGCGGCATAAACGGCTGTATCTTTTGATTGCGTTGGCTTAGAAGTTTGATTTTTTCACAGCTTCAAGGGACAGTAGACCTGAGTAATTGATATAAATTTCAGCTTCATACCTCCACGCGTTCCTGAGAAAAAGGGTCTTGACAGACGGACGGACGGACGGACAGACGGACAACAAAGTGATCCTATAAGGGTTCCGTTTTTTCCTTTTGAGGTACGGAACCCTAAAAACAAACTCAAAGCTAAGTTATTGGATACTTTATTGTAAATGTAAAATGAAAGACACAGTTTAATGTTGTTAAATATGGTTAAGGGTAGATAAGTAACGGCATCTGCAACCATCACATCCGTCTGTATGTAGCGAACATCAATGGCCCCTCCAAGTACTTTGTCACGAACAAAATGATGCCTCACGTCGATGTGCTTAGTCCTAGAATGATAACCATCAGTACCTGAAAGTTTTATAGAACTTTGATTATCACTGTATATAGTCATGGCTTCATTCTTCAGGTGCGGCCAAAAAGTTTCTTGAAATTGTTTTAACCACAAGGCTTCTTGTACACACGATGACAACGACATATACTCGGCTTCTGTTGTAGATAGAGCAACAGTAGGCTGACGTTTAGAATTCCAGCTAATTGTTCCTCCCTGAAACAAAAAAGTGTACCCAGTGCAGGAACGCCGATCATCCTCTGAGCTCGCCCAATCTGCGTCACAGTACCCATGGGTCATACTCTCCTCCATACTTTGTCTAAAACTCAGTCTGTAATCTTGAGTACCTTTTAAGTAACGCATGACACGCTTGAGAGCAACCCAATGTTTCATTTCAGGCTTGTTATTATATTTGCTTAACATGTTAATACACAACAATACTACATGTTTTAGTGAGTGAAACCTTCGCCAACAAACTGTAATGCAGTTTGGCGATACCTAATAATAATGATAATTGTTGTATTCTGTGGAAAAATAAATAAAAATAAATAAATAAATAAATAAATAAATTCAGTTAGTCTTCTGCTGTAGCACATGCTGAGTAGCGACCCTTTTTAGTAGCTTGAATAATTAGTTTAATATCTTAGATTATACAGGGTGAA
The DNA here is from genome assembly GCA_963855545.1 of Ethmia dodecea. NCBI lineage: Eukaryota > Metazoa > Arthropoda > Insecta > Lepidoptera > Depressariidae > Ethmia > Ethmia dodecea. The sequence continues at coordinate 628,733 of OY979443.1, forward strand.
TTTTTCAAGTGGGCGTGGTAGACTAAATCAGAAACTATGAGGAATATCGAAAAGTACTCAAAGGAGTCTCGGGCCCGATTTCAATTAAAACTAAAACTGCATCTTTGGATTTTTGAAAAATCAATAATCCTACCCAGGAATCGAACCCGTTGATTTTGAAAAAAAAACTCACCCTGTATTATTACACCATTCGATAGTGTCGCTAATAAGGATCGAATTCTGTAAAGAAATGACATACGAAAAACTTAAGGAAAATGTTGGATTTTAATAAAGTGATTCATATTTTAAAGTAATGCCTTAATTTCATACCTGCATTACCTGTACCTTGTCCAAAATGATGAACTAGACGTCGAATTAAAACAGCAGTTCCGTAATTAGTTTTATTTTCATTTAAATTCTTTTTAATAAATTTGAAAAAAAAAAAAAGATTTTGAAATGTGACGTCACAAAAATCCCGCCTCCTTGTCCACAATGTCACAATTCGTCGACCCCCTCCCCCCTTCTTAACGTGTAACGTAATTTATGGAATTTTTTTTTTATTATCTTTTCGCGGTTAGGGGCTAACCGCGAAAAGATAATAAAAAAAATATTATTAGAACATAAGGTTGTGAAGATGACAGCGCGCTACGGGTCTATGTTGAGAAAATTATTGAGCATCATCAGGTAATGCAGGTATGCAATTTAGGCATTACTTTAAAATATGAATCACTTTATTAAAATCCAACGTTTTCCTTAAGTTTTTCGTATGTCATTTCTTCCCAGAATTCTATCCTTATTAGCGACACTATCAAATGGTGTAATAATACAGGGTGAGTTTTTTTTTCCAAAATCAACGGGTTCGATTCCTGGATAGTACTATTGATTTTTCAAAAATCCAAAGATGCAGTTTTAGTTTTCATCGAAATCGGGCCCGAGACTCCTTAAAGTACTTTTCGATATTCCGCATAGTTTCTAATTTAGCCTACCACGCCCACTTGAAAAATTCACCCTGTATAGTAATGTTTTTAAGTTGACCAAATAAATAATTTTCTTTCTATTACCTATACTATTTAATTTTGCATACGAAATTGGCATCAGTTATTGCCGTGTCGGGTGTAAACGTGTGCCCTGATGCGGTCGTTCTATGAAACCGCGTCGATCCTTGGACTCCTCTGGGCCTCTGGGGTCAGCTAATGGCTGTTGTGTTACATTTACTTTGTCGGTTAATTATCAAATGAACTCGACTGAAAACTGATGCAAACAAAATATGTAATACAGAACAGTGTAATAACGCGTTTTACTCGTAGGTACCTACTATTTGTACCTCGGATAATCCTTCTTTAATATAATATCTATACTATTATTATAAAGAGGAAAATGTGTATTCTTGTATTTTTGTATGTTTGTTACGAATAAACTCAAAAGCGCAGAACCGCTTACTTATAAATGCCAAATAATTTTGTTTGTTTGTTTTTTTTGTTTGTAACGCTTTCATGGAAAGCTACATTATCGGGGAGTAACATAGGCTATATTTTATTGCATATTCCCAGGAGAACGATAACTACGCTGGTGAAACTGCAGGGCGCAGCTAATAATAAGTAATTATCAATCATTCAAATTGTAGACCCGATCCGGCGATGGGCTCACCACCTATTACGTTTAGGGGTCCAATATATCTCGTGAAATGTGGGTATATCCAATAATGGAATACCTCTGCCTACCCCCTCGGGGATAAAAGGCGTGAGATTATTTCATTTTATTTTATTTTTCAAATTGTCAAAACATTACATTCTTGTCTCAAACATTGAAAAACTAATCCAACATTCAAAATATACACTTTTAAGCGGCAACACGACACCCTCCGCAAAAAGGCTGATCTTTGAATTTGCGTTTACAAAGATGATTCCCCAAGCGAACCCCCTCTCCCCTTCTAAGGGGTATGACAAACGCACAGTAAATATGTAAGCTAGAGCAGTACGGCAACTACGAAACGACTCACTATTGTTTTATGTTAAAATAAATGGAAAATAATAAATAATGTAATTTAAAACTAAAATAATTAAATTAGTTTTATTTTCTAATTCATAAATCATCGGCCTACTGCAAGAAAGGGAGTTTAATAATGTTGTAATTTTGATAATATACGTGGGGCGCACTAAAAGTTTCCGGAATGAATAAGAAAAAAATACTATTAAAGGTCAAAAATGAATTGATTGTTTCTCAAAATATTCTCCCTTTGCGTCAATGCACTTTTTCATGCGATTAAACTATTTTTGAAAACTTTTGTGCCACTCCTCCGTGGTGACCTCAAAAACGTGTTTTTCATACTCTTCGACAGCCTCTTCTGGTGATGAAAATCGTTGACCGCGTAATTGGTTCTTAATTTTTGGGAACAGAAAAAAGTCACAAGGTGCCAGGTCGGGGCTGTATGCAAGATGGCTCATAAGTTCTAAGTTTTTCACCTTCAAAAATTCGTTTGTTTGTCTGGCCGTGTGGGAACTAGCATTGTCGTGGTGCAAGATGATACGACGTTTCCGGTTATTTTTACGGAGTTCGTCAATAATTGCCGGCAAACAAATGGTCGTGTACCAGTCACTATTCACGGTACGACGATTCTCTAAAGCAACAGTAGCCACGTGTCCAGTTTTATTAAAAAAAGAAGCAATCATCCGCTTAGATGCACTTTTCACGAGCGCCGCCTTGGTTGGCTTCGGCTCATCTAGAAAGACCCATACGCGTGATTTCTGCTTTGTTTTGGGATTGTAGCAATAAATCCATGTTTTGTCACCTGTTACTATGTCCCACACCAAATTTGACGTACCTTCGCTGAATCTGGTAAGCATGGCACTGCACCAAGTGACGCGGTCCGTTTTTTGAGCCTCGGTCAAATTGTGTGGGATCCACCGTGAGCACAGCTTTCTCACACCCAAACGTTTGTGTAGGATTGATTGTATTTGACTCATGCCTATGTCTAAGGATGCGCGAATCTCATGGTAGGTCACATGCCTGTCTGTTTCAATCATACGACGCACAGCATCGATGTTTTTGTTGTTCACAGCGGTGGACGGGCGACCATCGCGAGATTCGTCACTGAGATTGACACGACCGCGCTTGAATTCTGGAACCCAGCTATAAATAGTCGTCTTGCATGGTGCTTCATCCCCAAAAGCAGATTGAAGCCGAGCGATGCTCTGTTGAGCTGTCAAATTATACTTAAAATCGTAAGAAAATCATACTACGAAAATTTTCCCGAGTTTAATCCATGTTAATGTAGACACGCAATTTTTAAAATAGCGCCACAATGTAAAAACAATTGACAGTCAGATGAAACAAACTGCATTCTACAGCCAAAGAGTTAAATTTTCTAATGTTGTAGTTACTTTTTAAATATTGTTTATGTAAGTGGCCAGTTCCGGAAACTTTTAGTGTGACCTATGTAGCAATCTGTTAATGTGGCATTTTGATAATTTTGAATTTTACTAATGTGGCATTTTGCTAGTGTGACATTTTGCGAATGTCTCATTTTGCGTCAATGTATCATTTTGACAATAGAAACAGGTTCACTAACTGGTTTTCGCCATGCAGTTGGTCACGGGTGCCGTCTTGAGAAGTGGTTACGTTTTCTATTTAAATGCGTAACGTAGCTAACAATCTGCGATCTTTTTAAAAAGACAGTAAAATTTTATAACATTCCATACGTCTCGTAAAAAACAAAAGTGTAATAACATTAGGTACCGAATACTGAATTATTTTACAAGGTATTATTTTAGTATTTATTTAAATTATATTGTATTTATCTTCATATAAAATTTGACAGTGTACAAATGTTGGCAAACCTAATAAAAAAAAAGTACCTACCTTAGTTATTATCTGTTATTTCAGCATCCTATAACCCCAAAATAAAAACTTTATATAAACTTATAAATTTTACAAAAATTAAGATTTAAAACGGAGGGTAGGTTGTTACCTAACACAGTCATTGTTGCCGTACTGCTTTAGCTTATATATTACTGTCGCAAACGTTACCACCTGTCCGCGGCGGCCAAGGGGTAGACGGCAACTCTCGAGGGGCGGAAGCGAGCTAAGTGACGTGTCAGCGACGAAATCCGCTGATAGCGGAAGGAAAGGGCGCGGTGATAAGCGGAAGCGGGCGCGGAAGCGGAGGCGGGAAGTGTAAAACTGATGATGTGTCGTAGCTGACACTGCTGTATCCGAATTTCGGTTTCGATACCATTTTTCCAATGACTTCTAAAAAGGGGGAGGTTCTCAATTCGACTCTATGTTTTTCTTATTTATCGCGATTATTCAGTTAATAATGAACAGATTTTGATGATTCTTTTTTGTTTCACTTTAAAAGATCAACATAAGTCTTAAAATGTTATTCATCGATGATATTTTTAAATGCTGTTCATTAAAGTACGTTTTTTACTCTATAGAGTTCTTTGTTATTTTCCTTACATAAAATATAGGCACTGTTTTTAAGCTACTTTTGAGATGAGGCTAAAATTAGTTATGAATGCTACGTCAGCATCGGAAGCCGATGATATTTTCAACTATCCTAGTTAATATTGGCTCATCAGCAATAATTTAGACAAAAATCAAATATAAAAGTATAGGTGTCATCAATTTATGACGTAAATCTTAATATATTTCAGCCATTATTTTGTTTGTACGATCTTCGGACAATAAAGGTAGCTTCTTTGAGACTGCTACCTTTTATTCAGTATCATAACTCACTCGATTTTGTGTTTTTTTCTTTATATTCTATTGTACATCTACACGTATATTATAAAGACGAAACATTTGTAGTATTTTTGTATGTTTGTAACAAATAAACTCAAAAACTAGTGGACGGATTCAAAAAAATTTTTCACTAATAAAAAGCTACAATATCCTTGAGTAACATAGGCTATATTTTATCCCCGTATTCCTACGGGAATGGAAACTGCTAGTATTTTATAAACATTGATAATATATAGGTACCTCTAGATCACTGCCTAATCAAATCAAGTCGATCGCGTTTTAAAACGCTTCCGCTTCCAACGTGTATTAGGTTTGTGGTCGAGAGCGAATGGCACGCCTCGCCCGTCTACCCGCTAGTTGTGATAATGCACGTAGCCACTAGAGCGCATTGATTTTATTACCGAGTCACGAATTGAGTTGGATTGGCTAATTCTGATAGCAATTCAATTTATTCAAGGACTCTCTTCTCGGCATCTCATTGGTCGACGCTTCAGGTGACCAGAGAGATCGCAGTTCACCACACACACACATACAGTTGTTGTACAGTGTTATTTTTTAATATCTATTTTTTTAATTCAATTTATGTGTGTTTATTGTGTTAGCAAATAAAACGATTTTTATCTGTCTAGTTTAGTTAGGTTCAGCACGCATCACGCAAAAACTACTGAACGGGTTTTGATGAAATTTGGCGTGGAAATAACTGAGTAGCCGGGTCAACATCTTACAGCTAAAGAATGTCTCATTCCCACGGGAAAAAAAAATTGCTTAAAAAGAGAAATATGTGTACTACTCCGAAACGATAACACCTAGAAACTTGAAATATGGTATGTAGGTATCTTATATATCGTAGGCAACCACAATAAGGGAATTTTTGGAAATTCCCACGGGAACGGGAATAAACTGGACCTGCAAGCAACGCCGGCGGGCACCCGCTATTCGAAGCATGGTATGTAAGTATCTTATACGTCAAGCAACCTCTATGAAGGGATTTGTGGAAATTCCCACGGGAACGGGAATAAACTGGATCTGCAAGCAACGCCGCTGCGCACCCGCTATCTATAAATAACATTTTGAATTCAACATCTGCAGATAGCCAGAGCAAACCTTCTCTCCGAATACGTAAGCATGGCGCCAGGTGCACGGTAATACGGCAGTAACGTATGGTTTCATTCTCCAATATCTGCTGCGAATACGGGACTGGTTGTTTTGCATCCGAATTATGTTGACGTCTATACATGTCAGGTTTCATTCGTTTCGATTTGAGATTGTTAGTCGTGTGTCATGTTAGCTTTTAGTTAACGTAATGTTACTGACACATAATTAGAGGATTCGATCGAGGATGGGATCCCGGTATATATTTTAGTCCCGAAAGTTTTGGAATCAAATTGAATGAATCCCAGGATTTTGAAGAGAGAAGTGCTTAGTTTGTTTATTTTGTAAGAAGAATGTACAAGTTGTATAACCGCCTTTTTGAAGATTTAAAACCTTAAATATTATATGTCATCACAAGGCTTTCTTATTTACTTCCCGAGGGTATACTTTTTTTCAGCACGGCAGAGGCGGAAAGCTGCTACTTCGTTTAGCTCAGCGGGCCTACCCTATATACCGGGATCCCGAGATTAACTGTTTATTTATTTATTTGGGTAATCAACAAGACATACACTAAAACATTTAAATACACTAAGGAACTACAATAAGGTATCTAAGTGCTGACTATTAAAGATTACCAAACTACTGTTGATAATCTCGAAATCCCGCGATTAGAAAAATCGAACGTGATCGAATCCTCTACACATAATACACTTGATATGCCGGTAGTGTAATTAAAAAGAGGAATTATACGGTCACAAACAGGGTTGACCGCGTTCCTGTGGGAATTTCCTTTGTGCAAAATCTTATACTCCCAGTGATTTCGGCTGTTGGATGATTGATCAGTTAATCAGTCATTTAGTCAGTCAGTCTCTTCTTTCTTATTCACTAGCTCTTACCCGCGGCTTTACTTAAGTACTTCTTTAACCTTTCTTTATAGTTATTTTATTAAACAATCTCTACATAGTCGGGCACTAACAATGGATTCCTTCCTTAGTGGATGCCTACGTCATATTAAGAGGAATATGTATTCTAGTGGATGTATGACTCGCGTCGCACATACATTTGAGTATTTGAGTCGATTCCATTCAAATCATTTATTTCTGTAGGTAAAAAAGAAATTCATTTACAAACACCAATAGTCTACTATAAAAGGGACTCGAAGCTCGTCCATTGAGATTAGCTGAATGTAAACAGTCTATCTTCGCCGACGAGTTAGTGAGAAATGCCCCGAAAAGAAGAAGAGAGAAAGGGCAGCCCATTTTACCATTAAGAATACCTACCTATTTACTTGTTCGCAAGTTATATTGTATACCATATATAGTAGACTGTAGAGAGTCCTAGTTTAAATATTTTTTTAGAACTTTCATAATAATATGTAACCTACAGCCATGCAATAAATAATATTGAATTTTAAATTATATAAGACTCGTATATACGTACCTATAGATATATAGATTATATTTAAAGTCGTCTACGATTTATACCGGTCTCTGAAACTTCCGTGACTGGCAGACAGGTGTCTATTTCTACAGAATAATAACGAACTTTTATAGACAGCATAGACATTTATTCGATTTGGTTCAGATAATTTTTTCGGTAGTTCTAAGGAACCAGCCTGGAATTATTTAACTTATAGCTGATTTTTCAATAGTCAGTTAAAAGTTATCTGAAGAATAAACATCACCTGTCACTTTTCCTTTCTATTGTGCCAGACAGTGACAGCATCAATATATTCTCCAGATAAGATTTATCTGACGATTGACAAAACAGCCCTTAGTGGATTAAATAACAAAATGTACTACGTAAGTTTCATTTAGTAGTTGTAAAAAACTTTTTTCTCGATTTCGCAGTTACAAATTCGCTCATTCGATTCGCGAGAATTAACCCGTCGTTTTAAAAATAGAATTCGAATTGCTCGTTTAAAAGTTTAAAGTTTGTACCTACGCGAAACTGAATTTCACATTTTTATAATGTTTTGCGCTCAAATTATTTCTGTATGAGGAAATGCGAATATCAGAGTGGTCGTGAGTTTACCCTTTTTAGGGATCCGTGCTAAAATTACGGGAACCTGTGTGCTTGTTTGTATGTCGGTGATAATCTCTGGAACCCTGATCTGATTTAAAAAAATCTTTCACTAATAGAAAAATACATTATTCGTTTCCATAGTAATATAGACGATACAATACAATACAAAAACTCTATAATGTACAAATAAAACAACACAATATGGATACCAACATTAACTAAAATACAATGGGCGGTCTTATCGCTTTGAGCGATCTCTTCCAGCAACCTTAGGATGGATGAAACTGAGAGATATTTAATTTCATCCCGGACTGAGCGAAATAATTCTACTCTTTTACCCGAACTTAGGCAAAACCAAAAGGTTGGCATATTTTTTTAGCTGTTTAAGCATGTTTCTATTTATGTGAAACCGCTGGGCGTTGCTAGTAGCTTCATAAAATTGACGTAGGGGAAACACATCAAAGAGAGACCACGACTATCTGCACGGTAGCCTAAAAACACTAGTGTATTACAAACACAGGTAGCGTTAGGCTACATCAGCCGTCAAATTACACGAGCACCGGGAATATACAATAGCAACACATTGAAATGTAAATGGCTAATACCTTGACAGGTTAACAAAATTTGGTGGCTACCATAGAGATGGAGTGTACTGGATGCCGTAAGGTTGTCAGTTTTGTTCAAAAGAAGCTTTTCCGCTCTTGTCTATACTAATATTATAAGGAGGAATGATTTGTATTTTTGTTACGAATAAACTCAAAAACTACTGGACGGATTTAAAAAATTCGTTTACCAATGGAAATCTAGAATATTCATGAGCTAGAGAGAGAGCTGAGTAACATAAATAAAAAAATATCTGTTAGACCAACTCACATAACTTTAACGTAAAATTGTAGTGTAGGTAGTTATTCTTTTTATAAAGTAAGGAGCGCAATGCGCCAACAAACTGTTATTTACAGTTTGGCGCAAATACTGTTTGCAAAACCATATAAATATGCCAATAAACGTTTTTATTATTATTATTTATAAGCTATATTTTATTCCCGTATTCCCACGTGAAAGGGAACTACGAGGGCGAAATCGCGCAGAACCGCTGGTGGAAAATAAAAATCAATGCCGAAAATACTTCCTTGATATTTTTTTGATCTATCCTTTCAATATTTGCACTTAATTTAAAATGACCATGTATATCTTAATATTTTAGTATTTATTTATGTTTAAAATAAAATAAATAATCTCACGCCTTTTATCCCCGAGAGGGTAGGCAGAGGTATTCCATTTCTGGATATACCCACTTATCACGAGATGTTCTTTGGACCCGTAAACGTGATAGGTGATGAGCCCATCGCCGCATCAGTCGCACGGAATATAAAACACACACTGTGTTTTATATTCCGTGATCAGTCGTTTATCACCTGAAATAACGTGAGTGAATTGTTTCGAGCAAATTTTATTATTATATCTGCGGTGGCTACGCAGGGCTGTAACCCTGCTATACATCAAAGTGGATCGCTCACGCGATGTGCGACTCGATACATCATTTCGAGCGTGTTCCTAGCTAATGAATTGACAGCCGTCGATCCGGCTACATAACAACGTTACGTAATCCATGCTTCGGGTACAGTTAGGCCAACTTGCACGGTCTAGGGTTAAAAAATTAAATCGTTAAGCCTGGGATGACAGTTCCAGTTAAGGATGTTAAGGATGACAGTTCTATACATTTTGACACCAGTTAACCCTGAGTTAGCAGTTAACTCAGTGTTATATGGTTTACTCTGGTTCGTGCAAGTCGGCCTTAGCGGAATGTTTCTCGGTATAGGTATAACCCGACTAGCAGCGCCCTGCCCCCCTGGAATACGGGGATAAAATATAGCCTATGTGTTATTCTGATGTATAAGCTATATAACTGTAAAGTTTCATATAAATCCGTTCAGTAATTTTTGCGTGAAAGAGGAACAAACATATATACATCCATCCATACAAACTTTCGCGTTTATAATAATTTATTAGTAGGATGTGCGTACAGTCAAGAGCACCTGGAGCTTGACACATTGGACTTTTTAACGTTCTTACAATCGGCGTAAAGACTAACACTACAAGTGTAAAGTTTCATGTGCTCTTGACTGTACCGTAGTGTACCTATGTGTTTAAAAAAGAAACTTTTACTCCTAACGTATATTATAGCGTAGTTCCCGTTCCCGTGGGAATACGGGAAGAATATATAGCCTATATTACTCAGTGATGAAATAGCTGCATTGGTAAAAGAATTTTTAAAATCGGTTCAGTAGTTTTTGAGTTTATTCGTCACAAAAATACAAATCTTTCCTCTTTACTCGTATATAATGTAAATGTTTTGTGCAAAATTTCTTGCTTGTGGTCCACCGAGCATGTGTAACTCTACTAACAAAAAAGACTCACGCCTTTTACCCCAGGGGGTAGGCAGAGGTGTTCCATTTCTGGAAATACTACTAAATGCTACTAAACAACTAACAAAATATGGACTTATGTATGTCTGAAATAATTTTTTTTTTAATTTTTTTATTGATATTTCTACATATCTACCCCAGGTGTTCTAGATCTACCTGGAGGCCAATTCCACTAAATGTCAATTATAGTTGGATGACAATGAAATTTCAATGGTCACTCAATGGTGTTATTTTGGCACGTTTCAGAGCAAATAACACCATCGACTGACCATTGAGTCATTGTCATCCAACTGTATTACCCGTTAACATTTAGTGGAATTGCCCCCCTGTTTAAACTGTGCATTGGTTAGTACTCGTAAGTCGTCTAAAGATGTATTTTAGTAGATTACGCTTTTCCCTTCCATGTAATTGTATTACGTCATAAATATAACCTTACAGCACTATTAGGGTTTCGGCTTGTGAAATTTTTCGCCCCTGCCCCGGGGCATCTAACTTACATGGCTGTATTGTAGTAAACACAATGAAAGCAGGCCCAAAGGTACAAAGGGCATTATAACATAATAAAACTAGCTTTTACCCGCGGCTTCGCTCGCCCACGTTTATTTTACCCCCTTAGGGGTTGAATTTTGCAAAATCCTTTCTTAGTAGATGCCTACACTATATAAGCTATTTATGTGCAAAATTTCAAGTCTCTAGACCCAGTGGTTTAGGCTGTGCGTTGATACATCACCAATCAGTCAGTCAGTTTATCATTTTATGTATATAGATAGTTGTATGTATTGTACATTTTTAGATATCCGTACCTAAAGGGTAAAACGGGACCCTGTACTAAGACTCTGCTGTCTGTCCGTCTGTCCCTCTGTCACCAGGCTGTATCTCATGAACCGTGATTGTTAATTGAAATTTCCACAGATGATGTATTTCTGGTGCCACTATAACAACAAATACTAAAAACAGAATAAAATAAATATTTAACGGGGCTCTCATACATGCAACGTGATTTTTTTGCCGTTTTAATAATAATAATAATAATAATAAATCTTTATTTCAGGCAATATTTACATTCATAGATCTTAAATAACGTAAACAGAGGCCCATATTATATATACCTTACAACTAACATACATATAAAATAACTAACTAATTTTCATAGTTATGGTACGGAACCCTTCGTGCGCGAGTCCGAATCGCACTTGGATGTTTTTTTTTTTGTAAGTTCAGGTAGGCAGAGACAATCGACCGATCGACGATCCTATTAAACGATTATTAAAGGATCCTATTATTAGGAACGAAGAACGAGTGACGAAAGAAGTGTAAAAGGCAATTGTGAATGAAAGTGTTGGAAGGGGTAGACCTAGGCGGACATTTCAAGACCAAATCAGGGACGTCTTGAAAAAAGGCCAGTTCAAGAGTACCCTAAACCGAAGAGCATGTATGAAGGGAATAATAAAAGTGGACGAAGCGGAACAAGTATGTATGGATCGTAGCAAGTGGAAAGAAGTGGTCTCTGCCTACCCCTACGGGAAAGAGGCGTGTTAATATGTATTTATATTATTAGGTCGACTTGTAGTTGTAGCCGACTGTACGCATGACGGCTTCATATAAGCCCTCGGCATATAAATGGAGTTGTTAATAAAATTTTCATTCATCAGCTTTCTGCCGTAAAATATCAGCATGGCATTTAGACGCAGCAACGACCATTGGGTACTGTTATTAGATTTATTCAAGCAATTTGTAACCTTGTTTGTATTATATTAAGGTTACATGTCCTAGAAAAAGGTTGTTTGAGTCTAAACAAGGTTAGTTCAAAAACAATTTAATTCAAAATGTAATCAAGTAACAACCACACAAAGTAAACGTATTTTAACGACAACAAAAAATTGTGAAGGTATGTCTCTCTATGAGTTAATTTACAGCTTCGACGGTCCTGTTGGCTCAGTTGGTAGTGACCCTGCCTTTTGAGTCGGAAGTCGCGGGTTCGATCCCTGCTCTGGGCCAACATTTGTGTGCATGAACATGTCTGTTGGCTTCGTGTCTGGTCGTTCAATATTTATTTAAGTATGTCTATCAGTTGTTTAGTACCCATAGTACAGGCCCTCCAGAGTTCGACTTTGACTTGTGTCCCACAATTATTATTATTATTACTGGTATAAGGTGGGCATTTAATCATAGAGCAGTGATAGCCATAACGGTTAAAGAGCCGGTCGAAAATCAGTGATGCTCGGGTTCGAATCCTGGCATGTACCAATGAGTTTTTCAAAAAACTTACGTACATATTTATTACTAGCTCGACAGTGAAAGAAAACATCGTGAGGAAACCCGCAGGTCACAGAATCAATTCTGAGACATGTGTGAACAGACCCGGTCCGGCGATGGGCTCACCACCTATCACGTTTAGGGGTCCCATATTTCTCGTGAAATGTGGGTATATCCAGTAATGGAATAATACCTCTGCCTACCCCCTCGGGGATAAAAAGGCGTGAAATTATATTTATATAATTTATTTATATTTAATCATAAGCATTTATTGATAGTTGTAGGTAGGTACAATTGGATGTTTTATAAACATAATATTGTTTAAACATGTGTTTCGACCCATTACAACTTGCGTTTTCGGCGCACAATATTACTTTAAATTTGGTACAGATTACACATTTCAAATAAACTAGGTGATAATGGAATTGCAGGAATGGAGTGCCTCTGTTGACCCTCTGTGGGATAAGGGCGTGAGCATATAACTCAGTACCTATCGTAGCGCTACGACGTCATAATACAGTGCAATGATAAAAAGTGCATTACCACACCGGGTTCATTCGCTTTATCTGCTGGCTTGCATTCGTTGCATATTGCCGAGTGCACTACCGAGTGTTTTCATGGAATACAAAAGCTACAGCTGTTGCAATTTACTTCCAGAATGTTTTATTCAGTGTCATGCATCTCATGACCTTTGATTTATATTGTTCATATTCCTTTGTACACTTGCACTCGGTTTTTCCTGTGCCTTCTTTCGCGTACGCTATATGTATCTTTCCAATGGTTAAAGATTTTTTTAAATCCGATAATTGGTTAAAGCATGAAAGCATAATAAGCAAACGAACAACATAAGAAACTCATATTTGAAATTAGCAGTGTTATGACAGCATGGTTAGCCTTGGTGTGTAGTTTTGTTTAGCTTTCAATAAATGGATATTCTATTTATGAAGACTACAATTTCTTTTTCGATCGACAAACTGGCACAGGGGCTGAAATAGCTCCTCTAAAATAGTCTAAATCTAGGTTAAGTTCGTTAGACAGGTTTAATCTTGTAGTCTTTTATCCAGAGCGAACGAACGATACTTTCAAAGATATCCGAATTCAGTAATCCAGCTTTGAATACATCATTAACAAAAGCTATATTTTTTTCCGATTTCTGTTTCTACCTTTTTTATGTACGAGTACATTTTACTAGATATTCCTCGGACCCCTAAACGTGATATATGGTGAGCCCATTGCCGGTCCGGGTCTGTTTACACATGTCTCAGAATTAATTCTGGGACCAGCCGGTTTCCTCATTAGCCTTCACCATCGAGCGTGTGATAAATTTCTTTCTATCTATTATCGTCTTATTTATTTTTTAAATATGTACTCCTACCTACGTAAGCTTTGTGATAAACTCATTGGTACATGCCAGGGATCAAACCTGAGCCTCACGAATGAGAAGCGGGCTCTCTAGCCACTGGGCTATCACTGCTACCTACTATTATACTGGATCATGTTGTTTAATTTGTACGTCTAATGCATACATCTATTAGGTATACTATACAGATTCTTGCAAAATCTAAACAAATAACATAAAACTCTAAAGAGTAAAAAAACCGACTTCAACGTATATAGTTTTATCAAGGACGCCAATTTTAGAACGGGACCAAATTAAAATCACCACACAGGAAGCACCAGTTTTCAAATAAAAAAATAATCATCAAAATTGGTTCTCTCAGTCGAAACTTCTGAGGTAACAAACATAAAAAAACATACAGTCGAATTGAGAACCTCCTCCTTTTTTTAAGTCGGTTAAAAAGACCTTACTATTAAACTTTATTGGATATCGCATCTGGTTTGTGTCTTCGCCGAGTGGATGATGAGGCGTCGACGCACTACGCACATGGGCCTCGATACTCTCATTGATTGGGCATTCCACTTAACTTTGTATCACTCTTTGTTTGGGATGAGGTGGCAAGTTAGGGCAACCAAAAGATTTAACTTTTAGAGAATATTTTATTTACAAAAATAGTACATTACATATCGAGGGAAGTAAAATAAGAAATTACTCAGATCACATGTAATTGTCGACCGAGACGAAGCCGAGGTCTACAAACATGTGATCTGAGGCTTTCTTATTTTCTGCCCGAGGTATGTATACTCTTCACCTCGACGGAGGCGGAAAGCGGCAACTTCGTTTAGCGCAGCGGGCCCAAAGTTGCCACTTCCCCGGAGAGATGAAAACGGTTTTTTAGGTACCTATCTAACTTATGAACTACTGCCGGTAAACATTACATGAAAAAGGAACGAAAAGCAAAAGTAAAAATAAAATTATATAAGAAATCCGCAATTTCATTGGTATAACTTTTATTTGACAAAATTAAGCAGAGAGCGTACCTACTCCCTCCTCAAAGGCAACGCAGTTGTGACTCTTGAGTTGCAGGTGTCTATGGGCGACGGTAGTCACTTACCATCAGGTGACCCGAGTCTTCGTGCCCCCTATACTATACTGGATGTTTTTTTTTACCGTCTGGAGAAAAATATGTCGTATAAAGTATCTAGAGCCGAAGTTATACACAAGATTAATTGTTAAATATAGTAATGTTTAATGCAATTTACAAAGTCTAGAAAACTACGCACACTACTGTGTAGCAGCTGGCGGTTGTAGGTAGATTAAACATGAATGGAGCTACGAGCTTGTTTCTTTAAAAAATTCTATTTCAAATATATCAGTGTGTAATATTGACTACAATTGATATTAGTAAAAGATAGAAAAAATTAAAAAAAAATTATTAAGTAACAAAGCCAAATGAATCTATTACACTTACCTTTCACACCATATTTTTTTCCAGACGGTAAAAAAAATCAGGTGGTACATATCAAAAATAATAAAAATTCCAATGAACGTACAATAATAACATCGTGGAACGCTATTCACACAGTTAGTCCCAAACTAAGCAAAAACGCTTTAGCTTGCTCCCTGACTTTGGAAGCATTCCCATATTAGGTACACCCTGTATAAAAACATTATGGAGTATGAACCTATACAGCCTGTATAAAAACATTATGGAGTATGAATCTAGAACTTTATGAGGGTTTCTAACTAAAACTGAACTTCCCTACTAAATGTTTTTTGGTTCTCTCAAAGCGGCTCTTTAAAATAGCTTGAATACTTAATTAGGCCAATAACTACTCGGAGTATGTTTAGTGTTCTTATTAAGTTTCCTTTGTAAGGACTTAAGTGTTTATTTCCTTATAAATAATATTCTGCTTTGCTCAGAGCTTATTATTTTTTAATTACGGCCTACATATTTTTTCTTTACAAAGTTCTAATTAACAGGGTTTCGTAATGTTGACGAGTGGACTTTTTATTTGCGTAACGATCAATAGAATTTAATTTATTAACTCACTAGCGACCCGCCCCAGATTCGCACGGGTGCAATGCTAATACTAAAACCTTCCTCTTGAATCACTATATCTATTAGAAAAAACCGCATCAAAATCCGTTGCGTAGTTTTAAAGATTTAAGCATACAAAGGGACATAAGGACATAGGGATATAAGGAAAGAGAAAGCGACTTTGTTTTATACTATGTAGTGATAGTGAAGTAGAGGGAATTCCACAGTTGACAAAAATGATTCTTGCGGCAGCTCCAACGCTCGAATAGTCATTATGTATATTTGACTGACGTTGGCGTAGGTAAAACTTATTTTTAATACGAGAACTATTTCGTAGGCAGATCAAAGAGTACTTTAGAAATATTCTTAGCTGCAGTTATAAAATTGTGACTGCACAAGATCAATAACGATGCGTATAATTATTTTCATTACCACTAAATTGATTTTAAAAATTCTTAAAGCAATGGAAGTAACATAATATTATCAAGGCTATATTATATCTTCGTATTCTCACGGGAACGGGAACGGGAACTACGCTGGTGTAACTATTTATTTATATACCTCGATGATTGTTTACGTACTTTAAATAAAAACTACTTAAGTGTTTGTTTGTAAGAGCAGTGATAGCCCGGACGGTTAAAAAGCCGGTCGAAAATCAGTGAGGCTCGAGTTCGAATCCTGGCATGTACCAATGAGTTTTTCAAAAACTTACGTACATATTTATCACTAGCTCGACGGTGAAGGAAAACATCGTGAGGAAACCCGCAGGTCTCAGAATTAATTCTGAGACATGTGTAAACAGACCCGGTCCGGCGATGGGCTCACCACCTATCACGTTTAGGGGTCCAATGTATCTCGTGAAATGTGGGTATATCCAGTAATGGAATACCTCTGCCTACCCCCTCGGGGATGAAAGGCGTGAGATTTTTTTATTTTTTTTATTTAAGTATTTTAAGATTTGATTACAAATGATTTGATTGATTGTTATGGAACCCGAAAAAGTAACTACAAATCTAATAGCAGTTAGGTACAATCATCCATATAATTGGTGCATTACACGGAAAAGAATCTCCGATCCCACTGTTTATGCTATAACCTCAGTAATTGCCTCACAAGTACACTTTCTAACACGAACAGCAAACAAGTGTTCGAATCACAAGCAAGTGAATGTGTCAATAAAACGCTCGCTCATTGCTCGATAAGTGTCCCGTCGTGTAAACAGCCCGTTTGTACATTTTATGTGTAATTAAACGAGTCACCGTAGGGCTGTCAGTGTTGGGATATTTATATCCGTTGACTGTTTATGTCAAAAGACGCTAGAGACTGTTAATGGCGGATAAAACGTAGCGAGGTAATAATAAATAATAAAATAATAAATAAATTATTATTACATTAACTTAGTCTCATTATAATAATGGTTAATAGAGTAAAACTTATTGCTAATTAAATTTTAGTGATACTTAAAATAGGTAACTAAATAATAATAAAATGTAAATAATAATAAATAGTAATAAAATAGCTCGACGGTGAAGGAAAACATCGTGAGGAAACCCGCAGGTCTCAGAATTAATTCTGAGACATGTGTAAACAGACCCGGTCCGGCGATGGGCTCACCACCTATCACGTTTAGGGGTCCAATATATCTCGTGAAATGGGTATATCCAGTAATGGAATACCTCTGCCTACCCCCTCGGGGATAAAAGGCGTGAGATTATATATATTTTATATTTATATTAATAAAATGGTGGTGGATATCTATTTCTTTTGCATGAAAAATGTTTTCTGTTTATTTTGGAATTAATTATGCATTGTAGAAGTCGTCGTCAAGGTCGCGGGTAACCGATGGATGCAAGCGGCAAGTTGCCGTTCGTTGTGGCGTTCTATATGGGAGGCTTTTGTTCAACAGTGGACATCTCCCGGCTAATGATGATGATGATGATGAATTTTCCATAAATAAATAATTAGAGATTTCTGTTAATATGTAGTATAAATTGCATGATAACCATTGTGGCAACATCTATCGATTCTACACAGAACTAACTAAAGCGCCATGAACGGCAAATTTTAAACCATGCTATAGAAGTGTTTTGTGGACTGGCAGTCAGCCACAATCACCTCGCGCAAAGGGAAATATTCCCGTTTGACGATGGAGCTCCGCTCTTCCACACTGGTAAACTTATATACTTACTTCAAGTTTTAAAAGCGTATGTGCTACCAAATACAACAATATAATATGAATACTCATTTTGATTTTTAAAATATAACCTCACGCTCCTTTCACGTTAGGTTAGACAGAGAAAATAGACCATTGCAATACTGGCAGATGTTTTGGACGGAACGGACAAGTTGGCTCAGTTGGTAGTGACCCTGTTTTCTGAATCGGTGGTCGCGATTTAATTCCCGCTCGGGGTCAACAAAAGTGTGCATGTTGTTGTCTTCCTGTTTGTGTGTTTAATAATGTAAGTATATTTACCAGTTCATTAGTACCTACAAATAGTACGCTCTGCCTAGTTTGGGACTCAATAACTATTTGTGAATTATGTCCCACTGTTATTATTAATTTACTTTTTACTCAGATTTTATGAAACTACTATTTATTTATTTATTTTTTTTTATTTGAGTTTTGCCTTACTGGTTTTCCTCCTCTAACATGGTGGTCAGAGACGTTTTTATAAAGTACACTATTATAACTGGCACTTTTTATGAGCCGTTATTTGCTAATCGACACAATATTCAATCGAATTTGATTACTGTCTATTTACATTTGTGTTATTCCTATCGCCTTATTTACACTTGCATTTACTCTTATTATTTAGTACACATTTGTCTTTATATACTTCTATTCTAGACTACTATTTTCATGTTTCTTCTAAAAGACTTCTATACAATATTTTGCAACGGTTGTTGTTTCACTTACTTTCTACTTATATTATTACATTTATATCTTCTTTTACGGTAAACTTCTTATACTATGTATTCTTATCATTGTTACATATATTCTGGGCTAGCTTTATCTATTTTACTATAAATCTTACTATATCTATGTATCTTGTACTTTACTTTTTTTTTTTTTTAATATAACTTTTTTTTTTTTTTTTACTATATATATTTATATTTTTATATTTTTTTTTCTGTACTTTTTTTTTTTTTTTTTTTTTTATGTATAATATATATTTTGTATCTTATGCTAATCGTATATTATATATATCTACTCATATTACTATTATAAGATACTTACATTCATTGTTTTAACTAAATCTAAGTGCCTATATTTACACAATACTAGTTACTTTCCCTTATTTTAACAAGTGACACCACGCTATTATATTTTCAAAATATAATAGTATGTAGTGAGTTATTTTTAACATTTGTTGCGTTATATAGTGTGTATGTGACACATCACATCACCTATATATCTTTTCATATTTTAATCATATTTACATCGTCAGGGAGTTCTTAGTTAACTTTACTATAATACATTACCATTTATACTAACTGTATAAATGGGTTTCATTAGGATACGTTGGCTTACTTAACAATGTACTTAATGCCATTACTGCATTCCGCACATTGTGTCCTATTAAATTATACCTCTGTAAATAACACTGAAGGTGTATAGTTATTATGTTATAAATATTAATTAAATAATGATTATATTATATTTTTATATATTTATACTTACATACATACCTACACATACCTATACACACGTACACACACATATACATATAAACGTACATATTTCTTTTCTTTTCTATACAACTAATTGGTTTTCTAAGTTTTTCTTGGTTATTTTATCTTCAAATTTAATTTCACTTTTCATTCTTTACTTTACTTATTTAGGATGATCTATAAATATATAATTTGTTTATTATACTTTTTACACCTTGTATATTAACTTATATAACAATTGGTTATTCTTGAATTTTATTTTGTTATTCATTTTTTACTTTACATATTTAGGATGTTCTATAGATATATATTTTATTTGTTATACTATGTACACCTTGTATATTAACTTATATAACAATTTGTTATTTTTGTATTTTATTTTTAGATGGTGAGCAATGCCCTAGGCTTAAGGAGAACCCTAGCAATATGCTACGCTCGATCGAGCTATGGATTCCCACCGCTTTCTGATTGGACAAATTTTGTCGAAAGCATTATGTTCAACATTGTCCAATTTCGCTGAACTGCAGTTTCTACAAGCTGGGACATCGCCAGTTACCCACACGGGGCATACTGAGCGCAAATGTGGTCCCCCGCAGTGGCTGCAGAGATCAGCTGGTTGTTTACATATTTTGCGGCCGTGCCCAAAGCCAAGGCACTTTGAACATTGAATCAGCGGCGACTGATCCTCGATCACACACCGCTGCATATCAATGTGCACTTTACCTGCCTCTACGAACTTTTGCCATAAGATTGGCGTCACCTGCAAGACCACGTGGCTTTCATGCGGGTTTCGGGCCTTTCGGCGGTACCTAACGGTGGCCACAATTTGGTCTTCGGGGACATCCACTAACAGATTTTTATTTTGGGACCTCAATGATGCAATGATCTCATCGTCGGTGTTGTATGACAAAACATTTTTGATAATTAACAACGGATTTTTGTTTTTGGCCTCTTCTACCTGCAATTTTTTGTCCGAGTTTTTTATCTTCTGCGATATATTGTTCACCTCTTCCTTTGTCTCGCAACTAAGTACCACCTTCTGGTTTCTCGCCTTTCGAACCCTGTCAATCCTCATCCCGCTCGCCCTGGCATCCACAACGGCTCTGACTTTGGTGAGCACTTCCTCGCTGGTGTCCCGATCATCCGATGACGAAACAATGATGGTATGCTTCGGTTTCGGCATGGGTTTTCGTGCAGCGATACCGGCATATGTCACGATGGTGGGTGGTCGAGCCTCCTCCGCGAGCCTCCTCCGCGCCCGGCGTCCGTGTTGAGGCGGCAGCTGCGTGGCGGTCCACGGCCTGGCGAAGATCCTGCATTTCGGAAAGAAGTTTCTCCACTTTGGCGTCTGATGATTTGGTTATTGGAGTCAGAGTCTCGGCCACATCAAAGATGACGATCTGCCTCAGCGCCTTTACTTCCTTCAGGATTTCGGCCACAGGCGCGCGAACATCGGACTCACGGACTGAGCCCACCAACTCTCCGAGCTTCGCAGAGTGTTCCCTCTCCTTTTTGAGCAACTCCTCCCTTATTTGTGTACGCGCTTTTTGCAGCTGTTGCTGTAGAGTTTGGCGCGATTCACTTAGCCTCAACACGATCTCGAATAGTCCAGTAAGGGAAGCTAGGACTTGGTCCTTGATGCTACTTTTCAAATTGCCTGACAACTCTAATTGGGCCTTCCCTTCCTGGAATAGCCGATTGGCTGATGCGAGCATGGTGCTCATCGGGTTCGCCGGGTCCGAGATCGAAGAGGCCGGCGAAATATCGGGTGACTCATCAGTCGGCGTTGGCGGGTCCTTGTGCAGGGTTTTTGCTTCTACCGTAGCAGGTGTTGGTTGGGTTTGTGAGGCGCTCCTAAGAAGCGCTTTCCTCCTAATCCCCTTGCTGTCGGAACTCGCGGTCGAAAACGTTCCGGTGCTGGAGACCGCGAACTTCAGTGACAAGTCACCTTCGGATCTCGACGTCTTCGACATAGTGGAGCGAAGCAGATGGCAGCAGAAGACGGTAGGCACAGACGAAGAAGATTCGGGTAAGTGAAAGTTTTTATTACTCACGTGGTATTTTCATCAGTCTAGTCCTCCAGCATGAGCCGCCTCCAGGAGACGAAACTCCTCACATCGGGTAGAGTACACTTCACACTTAACTTTGACACTAAATTCACTGCAATTTTCGCGACTTTTCCTATTTTAGGAATTTTTAACGTGGAGCGAATAGCAAACACGTGCTCACGCGGCGAGCGCTGAAGCGGAAACTTCTATATTATTATGTAACCGCTGAAATTTGCACACAAAAAGTTGTCGAAATCGCATTTTTAAAAGTTTGAGTTGACAACCCTGGACAAGACAGTCGCGAAGAGACGTAAACGGAACCGGTGTTGACGGGCTGGCTTGTTTACGACCGCGACTGTACACAGGGCGATTTTAAAAGAGGAACCATCACAGAGCTATCCTGACTCATACGTCGTTGACATATTTGGAACTAGCTTTTGTTTGCGACTTCGTCCCCGTTGCGGTATGAAAATAAGGGAATGGGCTCGATTCTGCTTTACAGCGACTAAACTTATTTTAGTTTAGTCCTGTCACTTTCTTTCTCCTAAAAAAGAAAAGAGACGGGAGATATTTAGTCCTGTCAATTAAAAGCAACGATGTAACAAGGTCATGGATACTCGTAAAAGTGACAGATAAGCACGTTCATAATGTTTAAATTAGTTGGTTTTTACATGTTTGACATTACTCTTCAATCTATGGTTTGTTTCTGTCCTTTTTCTTCCGTATTCTATGGAGAAGGATAGGCTAATTTAAAATTAAGAATTTTAGCTGGTCTGCAGAATCGAGTCCAATGTCTTTTTTAATATATATATATATATATATATATAATCTCACGCCTTTCATCCCCGAGGGGGTAGGCAGAGGTATTCCATTACTGGATATACCCACATTTCACGAGATATATTGGACCCCTAAACGTGATAGGTGGTGAGCCCATCGCCGGACCGGGTCTTTTTACACATGTCTCAGAATTCATTCTTTTTTAATTGTACCTATAATTTACATCACTGTCAAGTCTTATTAAAATTCCTTCTGTAAAAATAAATAGTCGTGACGCTGTACGCGGCCGACAACTGCTTAATACGGATAATGTACGAGTATAACGATCTCTCTAGGCCGACGCGCGCGGCGCAGGTGCGCTATACGTAGCGGGCATACGTTGACGCTAGACGTCGCTTCAGCATCTGTAGCAGACTAAGGCCTTAGATTAATTCATCATCATATTTTTACGTCCTCACTTTATTTATTTATTTATTGGAGCTCAACATCAACATACGACCTTTAACTTCTAAATCTAAACACAAAATAGAGCCATTTACAGAGTTTCACTCATTATATAAAACTAGTGATAGGTATCTACAGGGTATGCTTGAACTATTCCGTTGGATTGAGAAAACACAAAATTACTAAAAATAATAGAGAAAGAAGAGCTTATCAATACTAGTCACATAGCTTCCAATAGCCAATTACTTGGAAAACCAACTATGGAGGAGCGGAGGTGGAATGCTCCTCGATCGTGAGAAGGGAACATCTTCCGCCAGGCGAAGTGATCGTGCCTGGGGACCGCGGTCCAACGGTTGATGTTGGACAGTTGTATTTATACAAACTCATTAGAAAACTCCGGTGGCGCGGTTTAGAACTCGGCCGTCTATTGGCGCGTTCCATGTAACTCGGGCTACTATTGGCGCGTTCTATGTAGTTTCGCTACACAACCATCGGGGGGTCGATTTGCGACGTGGAAATAGTTTGTGCCATCCCTAACCAGCTGAGCCTTGAGGTGAATTCAGACGGAATTAACCGGCTTTTTTAGCCAAAAGTAATACTTGTACACCACGTAAGACTTCGTCCACTATGGTAGTGATTGCTTCTCATAGTGAATTTATTAGATACTAGCTTTATATATGTCGTTTCTCAGAATGCAAGCTACCTATGTCACCAACAATTTTTATCTCACTTTGTCTTTGTTCTGTTATTCCTCGCAAGCTCGGGAGTCAAACCACCTCTACTATAATTATTATGGCTTCGTTTAGTCCCTCGATATAAAATATACTATTATTATTACAATTGATTTTATTATATTCATTGGATTTGTCAGCGCGGAGCGATTCGCGGAAAAAGCTGGCTCAATTTAGGGTTGCCGTCCTGTTTTCCCATTACATGTCCTGATTTTGGTAGTGTCATGGGATGGCCTGGATAGTGCTTAAGCAGCGTCCTTGGTTTTCAAAGCGCCGCTGTAAGGACTAAAAGGCTAAAAAACCAACTCCAACGAATACAACACTAAAAATATCATCGATTTATAAAAGTTTTTGACATTTCTTGATATTTTAACGACCGAATTGAAATGTATAGCCAGCCACCTCTTAGTATAATCTAATAAACAAAAAAAACATCAAATTCGGGTAATAATTACGTAACATACACAAAACAAAATAAAAAAATCGAATTGAGAACCTCATCCTTTGAAGACCGTTGAAAATTCGCGCGCCATTTTTACAATTCTTACGTGTTACGCTGCATGCCGTCAAAAGCCAAAAAGTACACTTAGAAAGGTTAATACCTAGTCTAATAGCCGTGATGTTATAAAACAAAGGTACCATGTATGTGGTAGGTATGTGGAAAACTGCTTTTATCACTCCCATACATAAAAAAGGTCAAAAAAACTTAGTTGAAAATTATAGGCCTATTTCGAAATTATGTCTTTTGTCAAAAGTTCTTGAACGATTAATTTTCAACCAGCTCTATAACGCTGTCAAATCAGTTTTTATTCCGCAACAACATGGTTTCTTAAGGGGGAAATCTACCGTTTCTAACCTGGTAATTTTTAACGAATACCTAACATCATCGATGGACAAGGGAGAACAAATCCACACTATCTATACTGATTACAGTAAGGCGTTCGATCGAATAGACCATGAACTATTACTACTTAAACTATATTCCGTAGGCATACGGGGTGATCTTTATCGGTGGTTTACATCCTATGTACAAAACAGATCTCAGGCAGTAGTTCTAAATGGGTTTACTTCTTCTTGGGTTGGAATACCATCTGGTGTTCCCCAAGGTTCTTTGTTAGGCCCACTCCTGTTTGTGATTTTTATCAACGATATCGTGTCATGTTTTCTTCATTCAGAGTTCTTATTGTTTGCGGACGATATGAAAATATTTAAAGCTGTCAGCAATATTCATGACTCTGAACTATTGCAAGAAGATTTGTACAGATTAGACCAATATTGTACTCAGAACAAGTTGGACCTCAATGTCTCCAAATGCTTTTTTATGAATTTCACCAGAAAACGAAACATTTTAAGCTATGACTACAAAATAAAAAACCAGAGCCTTGCTTGCGTATCATCTGCTAGAGACCTTGGAGTGATCCACGACAAAAAGTTGTTGTTTAATCTTCACATTAACACTATCGTTGATAAAGCCTACAAAGCATTGGGTTTTATTATCCGTTCCGCTAAACCCTTCAAAAATATGAAGACATTAAAAATTCTTTACTGTGCGTACGTACGTAGTCAACTTGAATATGCGTCCCAAGTCTGGAACCCATGAACCCACCCATTATACTACCTATTCCTGCAAAATTGAGAAAATTCAGAAAAAGTTTACTAGGTTTCTGACCTTACCTTGAATATCCTGAGCGTTGTAAGAAGTTTCACCTATTGCCTCTCAGTGTAAGACGAGACATATCTGATGTTAACTTTTTGATGAAGATCGCCCAAAATAAAGTGGATAGTCCAGAGCTCCTCGGCAAAATTGTGTTGAAAACTCCAGTGCGAACACTTCGTAAACATGCCCTATTTGATATCCCTCTTAGTCACTCTAATTTTAGAAAAAACAGCTTTATACCTAGGTGCTTAAAATTATGTAATAGATTGAATGAGGACAGTAAATTCGATCTATTTGCCGGAAGTACCCGTAGCGCAAAAACGGTTTTGGTTCCTGACCTTGAGTCGAAAACATAACTTTATTCATTATAAGTAAACTTATTACAATATCTTGCTTAATGATAAGTACTACTTGGTTGCTATTATGTTGTATTAATAAGTTTTGATATTTATATGTGGAAGCTTTTAATTAGCATGTACTTGTCCAGAAGGACTATTAATTTGTAAACGTAGCTGTAAGCTCCCCAAATAAAAATAAATAAATAAATAAATGTGCCACTCAGTGATATCTCTTTCTATTACTGTCTCCTGTTTCTTACTAAGTTGTCCTGTAACGAGGTACTTACTCGTTATCGGACCTCCTTTACCCCTCGTTTTATAAACTTTTTGTCCTTTTAACTTCTTTATCTGGCCACATATTCTAAATAGATATTTATAATGTTGAACTCGAAACTAGAATTACGGCTCTCTCTTCTATTTCTTTTACCAGCAAATCAGTACTTACCCAAAGCTCGAAATATACGGTCCCCTAGAATCTGGTAAATTTTTAGAAAAGTTTTTCCACCTATAAAACAGGAGATGTTTTAATATAACATCTATATTTCTACAAATATATAAACCCACTGATAAAATCTGATAAACCTACAAGTGACAAAATTTCTCCGTATAATAAACTATTTGGCTGCTGAACACTCGTTTGTATTCGTCGTCTACCAACCCCCTTGAACCCTCGACCTTCACTCCGTGTCCTCATCATCTCTATGCCGGAGGTTCCAGCTGAGGAGTAGGCCACAACCTGCAGTCCTATGGTTATTTTAACTTTTAGTCTCAGTTTTTTAATTTGAGTTGGCAACCCTAGCTCAATCCAACGCGCTTTACCACCCATCGCGACCGCAATGAAAATAGCCAACACATCCATCTGTTTGTGTGAGTGACATAATGACATAAGGACTCTTCCAGACGACCCGACGAATAGTTGAACTAATTTAATAAGAAAACTGCGAGGCGGACTCAGTCATCGAGAATTCAGAACCAAAACCTAATCATTATAAACTAAAATAAAATAAATAAATAAATAATCTCACGCCTTTCATCCCCGAGGGGGTAGGCAGAGGTATTCCATTACTGGATATACCCACATTTCACGAGATACATTGGACCCCTAAACGTGATAGGTGGTGAGCCCATCGCCGGACCGGGTCTGTTCACACATGTTTTAGAATTAATTCTGAGACCTGCGGGTTTCCTCAAGATGTTTTCCTTCACCGTCGAACTAGTGATAAATATGTACGTAAGTTTTTGAAAAACTTATTGGTACATGCCAGGATTCGAACCCGAGCCTCACTGATTTTCGGCCGGCTCTTTAACCGTTCGGGCTATCACTGCTCATATTATAAATTTTAATAAAAAAAATATTAACTTTAAATGTAATGTACCTATTCTATAATAAGTGTAATGTAAACGGGACCCTATTACTAAGACTCCTCTGGCCGTCTTTCTGTCTGTCTGTCTGTCCGTCTGTCACCTATCACAGTTAAAATGTTCAAAGATGTTGCCTTTCTGTGGCCACTATAACAACAAATACTAAAAAACAGAATAAAATAAATATTTAAGGAGGCTCTTATACAACAAACGTGATTTATTTGCGGTTTTTATATACGATTGTATGGAACCCTTCGAGCGCGAGTTCGACTCGCACTTGGCCGGTTTTATTTTTTCCTGAATTCGTGATAAGCTTTTACATGAGATTCATAAATCTTGGTAAACATGTTGATGAGTAGAGAAATGGTTTTGGGTATCTTATTATTGAACTACGACTTTAGTATTCTGATTAAAACCGCCGTGTATCAGTAGTTCGGTTATTTAGTTCGGTCCCGGACTGTTGAGACTTTTTTGTCTCAACTGTTCGGTGTTCTAATACGACCGGACTACTGAGCCTGATAGTTCGGTATCGATATCGATATAGGACGTGCACTAGTAGCAGTAAGCCCTTGACAAAGGTTTTCTCTACAGATCAACACACGTAAGGGCGTAGTTGTCAAATTTTTTTGACAGATGTCAAAGTGACAGGTGATTTATTTTTTTTAACATTTTTTTTGACAGATGTCAAAGTGACAGGTAATTTATTTTTGTTAACATTTTTTTTGACAGATGTCAGAGTGACGACATGTCAAAGTGACAGGGTATTTTTTTTTTAAAATTTTTTTATGACAGCTGTCGAAGTGACAGGCGATTTATTTTTTTTAACATTTTTTTTGACAGATGTCAAAGTGACAGGTGATTTATTTTTTTAACATTTTTTTTGACAGATGTCAAAGTGACGGCATGTCAGTGACAGGGTATTTTTTTTTTTTAATTTTTTTATGACAGATGTCGAAGTGACAGGCGATTTATTTTTTTTAACATTTTTTTTGACAGATGTCAAAGTGACGACATGTCAGTGACAGGGTATTTTTTTTTTAAATTTTTTTTGACAGATGTCGAAGTGACAGGTGATTTATTTTTTTTACAAATTTCTTTGACAGATGTCAAAGTGACAGTAGGTGATAGAGACAATTAATCCAATAAATCCACAGTATTTTGGTAAGTAAGTGTTAATTAAGGGCCCTCTTCGCACTCGCGCCGCGCGGGATCTAGATTTTTTGGCGCTATTATCGCAACACAGTGGGTAAAATCGTCGGACTTTTACTAGCCAACTAAATTGTTAATTTGAATTTTGTTACCAAATATAAAAATTGTTATGTCAAATGTGTTTTTTCTAACTGCTGCCCACGACTTTGTTTCCGTGGACACGTTTTTCCATATGAATCTGTCGGGAATATTTTCCTGCATGTAGTACATTTTTTTGCACATTTGGTATAAGTCAAAGACAAACTCCACATGAATCGCATCTTTCAAAATAAGATTTATTAACTTATTCTAATAATATTAGATCATATCTTATGTTAATTGAATTAACCTGTGAACATGACATTTGCAAATATTATACAATATCTATTTGACATCATAATGACGTACTTTCCTGATAAGAGTTTCGTGATGAAGGTAGGTATTCAAATGCTCAAAAAACGCACGGAAAACATGGGTAGGTATAATTACTAATTCCTACCCATGTTTTCCGTGCGTTTTTCGACATCTGTCGAAAAAAATGTTAAAAAAAATAAATCACCTGTCACTTTGACATCTGTCAAAAAAAATGTTAAAAAAAATAAATCACCTGTCACTGACATCTGTCAAAAAAAATGTTAACAAAAATAAATCACCTGTCACTTTGACATCTGTCAAAAAAAATGTTAAAAAAAATAAATCACCTGTCACTTTGACATCTGTCAAAAAAATTTGACAACTACGCCCTTACGTGTGTTGATCTGTAGAGAAAACCTTTGTCAAGGGCTTACTGCTACTAGTGCACGTCCTATATCGATATCGATACCGAACTATCAGGCTCAGTAGTCCGGTCGTATTAGAACACCGAACAGTTGAGACAAAAAAGTCTCAACAGTCCGGGACCGAACTAAATAACCGAACTACTGATACACGGCGATTAAAACATCGACATGACCTGATTTAACCAGTTTTCAATATGACTTTAATAATATCGCTGACCCAATGAGATTTAATCCAAACACCAAAATGAACGTTAAACTTCATAATAAATTTTCATAAATAGCAAAGCATTTCATAATATTTTGCTTATAAATTTATAACCGCTGCCTCATGATAAACAAGCCGACCGAGTATAGTAATTTCCGAGAATCATTTCTATGAAATGACGAGTCGGTACCATTTCGGGGAACAATTGACCAAGCAAAATTTTAGTATAAAGGCAGTAATTTAAAAACTTTTTCAGTATTATTTTCATATTCTGAAATAAAAAGTGTAAAAGATTGCGCTATAACTTAGAACTCTGTATAAAACTACTCTAAGATAAAAAAAAAACATATAGTCGAGTATACTTATATTTTTTTTTATTTTTCTTACCTCAGAAATTTCGACTAGGTAAACCGATTTTCATGATTCTTTTTTTATTTGAAAGCTTGGTGTTTCCCGCAAGATTCAGTTTTATTAATGACATTCATGAGAAAACCATATAATGTCTTAAATTTGCATTAAGTATGTGCGCGACAAATGGACCAATAACTTAATATCACGCCAACCGATTTCTATGTTTTTTTAAATGACTTCAAAAAAGGACGAGTTTCTCAATTCGACTGCATTTTTTTAGTATAATTCGTTGAAGTCGGTTTTTGAAGTGAAAACTTCTTTAGCGGCGTTGAGCACTTTTGTGGGATGAGTAAAAACTGTGAAACTCGCATCAGGTCACGTGTGCTGATCGAAAAACCGTAAGACGGTTGGAGAGTAGTGTTGTAACACCGAAATCGATAATCAAGTTTTCACTTCTGCCGGCACTCCCGGAGTGCAACCCGTGTTTTTGAAGTGAAAACTTCTTTAGCGGCGTTGAGCACTTTTGTGGGATGGGTAAAAACTGTGAAACTCGCGTCAGGTCACGTGTGCTGATCGAAAAACCGTAAGACGGTTGGAGAGTAGTGTTGTAACACCGAAATCGATAATCAAGTTTTCACTTCTGCCGGCACTCCCGGAGTGCAACCCGTGTTTTTATTTTTTTGAGTTCTATGTTATTGGAAGTCGGTTGAAAATTAATATTGAAATATGTGTCTTATGCAAATCATGGAAAAAAAAACTCTACCGAATTGTTTTTTAGCATACTAAATTAAAAATAAATAAATAAATAAAAATCCTTTATTTCGCAAATAAAGTTCCATATTTAAAGATGTCATGTCGACGCATTAAATAAAAAGAAATTATAAAATCAAATTTAAATTAATTACATAAATTTACATAAATTATGATTGCTCTGTGCAAATAGTCGCGTCGTGTAGAGGTTACCTTATTTACAACTCAATACCGCGTTTTGCATACAACATCCGATACAAGTGTGTAATCAGGCTCCATTTGTGGTAACCACTGACTGAAAGCGTTCATACGCCGCTAAATATTGAGTTTCAAATGTAGCTGAATCAGATGGTGATGCGCAAAAAAATTCATAGCAAAATTGTGTCAGGGTTGAATGAAGCTCTTATCAGTATGTAAGTCTATTTTCAACAGACTTCAAAAAGGAGGTTATCTTATTCGACTGTAGTTTTTTTAGAACTTTGGACTGGGTAAACCGATTTGGATGTTTCTTTTTTTATTTAAAAGCTGGTGCTTTACGTGTAGTCCCCTTTGAGTATCAAACCAACAGAAGACGTCACGCGTACTAGTTTCTTTGCAAAAAGTCTGACAATTTCTGCGCGGGGGACGAGGAAAAGTAGACAAATAATGTTAAAACAATTATACACTAGCTTAAACTAGATGCACACAAGTACATTTACACACAGAAACAACTAATTTGAGCACTACGTGAACTCAAAACAACTAGTTGTACATAACAGGTATGAGCGTTGCTCATAACTTTTTTGGCAGAGGGAAACGCCTGTCAGTGGCGTCTCCGGTTGATTTAATACTCAAAGGTTGTCCCATTTTAATTTAGTCCAGATAATGGCATCCATTAGAAACCCAAATAAGTTGAAGTCGGTTCTTTATTCTTTAGAGTTCTATGTTATGACAAGTATGAGTGTCTGTATCTCCGGATTGCAATAGGTTGTCAAGAGCACATGAAGCTTTAAACTTGTAGTGCAAGTCTGACCTCTAAGTCGATTGTAATAAGAACGTTATTAAGTCCAATGGGTCAAGCTCCACGTGCTGTTGACTGTACATTTTTTCCGACTACACATGAATTAGGACAGGATAATGTTTGCAATCTTTTCAGTATCTTACTTTTTACGGGATAATGAACTTATTAGTGAATGTTATTGTACAATTATCTCATTATAGAACATCCTGTTGCTATCTCTTTTACCCCCATAAAATATTTTTTTCCCTCGAAATAAATTGTTATTATTTTATTATGTTAACACCCACACCATAAAAAACCCATTGATTCTCCAAAACACATTGCACAAGCCTGTAACAACCATGTTACAACGCCAATTAGTTTGAGCTCATCACATAACAAAAGGTTACTCGGCCTGGGGCGAGATCGCTCCCCAAATACAGTCAATGCTTTTAATACGAGTATTTTGCAGAAAACCGATGTAGTAGAAATATACTAGGGATGGGTCATTTTATGTGAAAAAAATAATACACAATATGTAACGTAATAAGCGCAATTTCTGAAATTTATAAAAAAAGGAATTTAGTTTTGCTCTCTTCTACTTTCAAAATGTTATTATGTGACCACCCTTTTGCATGCAATATTCACCTTTAATAAACTGTGCACTTAGCTATAGTTTTAATTTATATTAGACACCTGAACATGATCTGGTGTAACAGTTGTTGGTGAACCAAATAAATAGATAAAAAAAAGAGAAAATACATATTATGAAACGAATTTTCATACGTTGACCTGCTTCTCTACTTCACCTACCCCGCTATTTATGAAATCGTAAATTATGTGAATTTCATTTCTCTTTTCATATTTTACATTTCATTTTCAGAAGAAAGTGTGATTTTTCATCGCAATTAAAAATCATTGTCCGTGAAAGAAGGTTCGAAATTTTTAAAACGGACAAAACTTAACTAGTTACGTCGTAACTTGGGTTATTTATGCAGTATACAGTATTCTGCATCAATGCCAAATAAACAAAAAATAGTGTCACAAAAGGTTTCAGTTATTAAGTTTTATTGTTAAACTTGCCCGTGCGGATCCAGCTAATTCCCGTTCCCGTAGAAATTTACAAAAATCCCTTCATAGTGCCACAGACAGAGAGATATTAGAATGATAGTGCTTTCCTACGCCATATAAGACACCTACATACCACATTTCAAGGTTCTTAGGTGTAATCGTTTCGGAATAGAACGTTTTTCTCCTATTAAACAATTTTATAAATTTTCAAGTGGTAATGAGATATTTTTCTGAAATAAAATGTACTCTAGATGTTGACCCAGGTACTCAGTTATCTACATACCAAATTTCATCTGAATCAGTCTATTCGTTTATGTGTGATGCGTGCACAGACAGACAGATAAAAAATTAAAAAAAATGTGTTTTGGTACCTAAATCGATAATTATCTACACTACATTTAAATTTAAAAAAAATATATTATTTTACGGACACGGTCCCGTAATGTATAACATAACTAAGTACCTACTTACCTACAAAATAATAACTAATCATAAATTCTAAGACACAATTCACACACGGTAATTTAGTCCTAAACTAAGATGGGCCTGTACTATTTGTACTAAACAACTGATAGACATACTTAAATAAATATTAAACGACCAGACACGCAGCCAACAGACATGTTCTTGCACACAAATGTTGGCCCCGAGCGGGGATCGAACACGGGACCTCCGCCTCAGCACTACCAACTGAGTAAACAGGCCCGTCCAAATAAAGAAATCTACGGAACAGTGGCTATCGTACCCATCCCTAATATAGACATACCCACATAGCAGTTACCCACCCGACCCGCGAGCTTATCCACACATTGATAAAGTTTTAGCGCGTTTGAATGGCAATGGCTGACATTATCGTAAAAGTCGCAACTTTGTTGTAATAGCTCCGTCGAAACATAAGGGGTTCACATACAATTGCCAAAGTTTCTAATATACTACGATATATGGCCCTATTGTTCCCGTTATAACTCATAAAAATGTCAAATCGAATAAAGTGTCTCTTGCGGAGTTTGAGCGAGCGCTTGACGAGATAAGGCTGTGGTATTGCTTTCGGTATTACCGCTGCCGGCGACTTTGTTCGAGTTTCATCTGCCCCCTAGCCAAGTGGCATTGCACAATCTAATCGAAAGTTCTTTTAGATTGACATGTATAGGATTGACATAAGCACTTGCCAACGAGCGCTAACGCTAATGTCAATCCCATACATGCCAATCTAAAAGAACTTTCGATTAGATTGTACAATGCCACTTGGCTAGAGAGCCCCCCCAGTTTTCTATACTTCTTTACATATAGTACAAAATAAAGTCGCTTACCTCGTCTGTGTGTCTGTAAACTGCGCAAAGCAGTTTGATGCGGTTTTCACTGATAGAAAGAGCGTTAAACGCGGAAAGTTTTTGTATACTTATTGGACGGGTCAGCTGGCATAGTTGGTAGTGACCCTCCTTCTGAGTAGGTTGGATCCCATTTGTGTACATGAACATGTATGTTGGCTTCGAGTGTGAGTTTAATATTTATATAAGGTTTATCAGCTGTTTAATACCCGTAGTACAGGCTCTGCCTAGTTTGGGACTTAATAATCGCATGTGCATTGTCTCACACAATGTGTTAAACTTATTACTACCTATGAGTATCTTAGGTGTCATAAGAGGTGACTCCGAGTTCCAAATATCCATGACAAATAAGTTACTAACATCTCTTTATTGTACACCAATTAAAATATGCAATAAGTGACAATGATTTTTAAAGCGAGTTTCCGGACTATGTTTTTTAGATAAAAATATGTGTTTAATTAATAAAAGGAAAAAAGCGCTGCCTGCTTTATCGACGAAAGCAAAGCGAGGCCAAGCTGCTAGTATAGAATAGATTCCAAGCTAAACTGTACAGAAATTCTGCTCAGCATTAGCTAGATAACAACAAACAGACAGACGGGAACGTTTGATTCTATCTAACCCGTTTAATAGTCCTCCGAACGCACATTTTTGGAATATATTCCATCTTTACTACCTATTACGTCTGTGTAAGGGCCCAATAAAAATAATGTTACTTTATTTTGAGTGCTGAATACTCCATACATCATTTTCTATAAGTGATAATTTTGCCTGTCGGGATAGGCAGATACGCTACCTGCTTAGAACCTGGCAGATCTCTCATTCTATTATAATAATAATATTTATTTAAGTATGGTTATCAGTTGTTTAGTAGTACCTATACCCATACTACAGGCTCTGCCTAGTTTGGGATTGAATAACCGTTTGTGAATTGTGTCTCATAAATACTTGCAACGCCTCGCGGTTTCACCGGCTTAGTTCTCGTTCCCTAGGGAATACGGGGATAAAATATAGCTTATGTTACTCTCTGATAATGTACCTTTCCATTGGTGAAAGAATTTTTAAAATGTGTATACTACTCGTATAAAAAAATCGGTCTAGTAGTTTTTGAGTTACAAATCTTTCCTCTTCTTTATAATATTAGTGTAGACTTATATAAGGGTCCCACGGGCGATTAAAGACAGTAGTAATCATATTGTGTCTATTCCGTTACGGGACGGAAGTGAATCAGGTTTTTTTGCTTCCAAATGGTCCCAAAATACTTATTAGTACAGTTTTATATTACCTACTCTTTCTAGAAGATTTAGTTAAGAAGATAGAGAAAGAGAGACCCCGTCCCTAAATTTGTATTGATTCTGCTTAGCTGTTAATCTGGCAATGTTACTAGGTAGGTCTATGCTTGATTTCGGGCACTTCTTGTACCATATATTGTAAAGTAATGTACTTATTTATTTTTCTTTATTTGTCACTAGTCTTTAGTTTCGATGCGTTATTGTTACTTAAGTCCCACG
The DNA here is from genome assembly GCA_963855545.1 of Ethmia dodecea. NCBI lineage: Eukaryota > Metazoa > Arthropoda > Insecta > Lepidoptera > Depressariidae > Ethmia > Ethmia dodecea. Next base: position 663,825 of record OY979443.1, read on the forward strand.
TTCTTTCAATCTTTTAAGCCACTTAACAGATTTTGATGCGGTTTGTACTAATGGAAAGAACGATAAACGAGGAAGGTTTTTGTACATCGTATAAAATGAAGGTCGCTAGCTCTCAATAAATTGCAGATTGTTGAAAAGATCGATACACATCCTCAAGGACCGCCTCTAAATCGATTCAAGATTGGATCCCTATGAGTAACACGGTAATGGAGAAGGACTATCAATCTTGGTACAAAGGAGTTTGGTCCTTGATGACGAAGTTAAGCCGGCTTACGATTTATCGGGTGATCTACGCGCCGAAAAACTATTGGGGGCTCATAAATCGTGTTTTACTGCAAGTGGACTATAGAGGGTGGTGGCCATTTTCGGGCTTCCCTTTACTTACAGGATGTTAAGGAAACCGAATCAAGTGATGTGCTATTGAAATCGTTGTGCCTAAAAACATGTATGAATGCATGTCCTACAATGATGTTATTGTATGTATTATAGACTTAGAATCATCGTTTTTATTTTCACTGCTTGTACACAATGATGAATAACATAGAAATGTAAAGAGTAAAAAACCGACTTCAACTTACATGGTTTCCTCATGGATGCCATTGTCAGAACTACAGGGAAAGCACTAGCTTTCGAATAAAAAAGAATCATCAAAATCTTTTCACCCAGTTGAAAGTTCTGAGGTAACAAACATAAAAAAAACATACAGTCGAATTGCTAACCTCCTGCTTTTTTAGAGTCGGTTGAAAATGCTTCTGCCTTTTATCATGTGAAGAAGGCTCTTTAAGCGTACGGCTATCACTGCTATTTTCAAAGTGATTTAAATATAATAGGGCATAGAGGGGGCATTGGGAATATTTTCATACAAAACTTTGAAGCCTTGGCGTCATGTCCTTATTATGTCAGTTAGTATGAACGCGAGCTGTCATTCGGCCGAAATTGTACTAGACTTATTCCACTTGGAATAACTTTTGACTTCAAATTTTCTTCGCTTTGTCCCCTCTATGCCTTATTATATTTTAATCTCTTTGGCTATTTTATTTGCTGAAGTACTGCTGCTACTGAAAATCAGTGAGGCTCGGGTTCGAATCCTGGCATGTACCAATGAGTTTTTCAAAAACTTACGTACACATTTATCACTAGCTCGACGGTGAAGGAAAACATCAGTTAGAATTAATTCTAAGACATGTGTAAACAGACCCGATCCGGCGATGGACTCACCACCTATCACGTTTAGGGTTCCAATATATCTCGTGAAATGTAGGTATATCCAGTAATGGAATACCTCTGTCTACCCCCTCGGGGATAAAAAAGGCGTGAGATTATATTATATATTAACTGCTGCTACATAATAATATATTTTGTATATTAAACTTCACGATTTTCAGGTAAGGATATAATGATCAATACATAGTTGCACGTATCCAGCAGGGACGTCCACATAAATTAAGTGTTCCCTAATCCAGTCGGGAAGCCGGCGCCGTGCATGGCTTCGGGATCGGGTTCGGGACTCACTTTACCAAGCACTCCATCCTGTCTGTTTACATATATGATCATGTTAATTGACGGGTATATTCTAAGCTAGCTTTATCGATACAGTCAAGAGCACGTGGAGCTAACATAGGACTTTTTAACGTTCTTATTACAATCGTTTTAGAGCTCAGACTCGCACTACAAGTGTAAAGCTTCATGTGTGACTGCAAAGGTGACTGCGCAGGACAGTGTTCAATCCTATTACTTTAAACGAGCAACTTGCATGTCTGCACTTATATTTCGGAAAAGGCTTTAACGATTTAGATGAAATGTTGTACACAGATACCTACAGTTTTGCATTTTAAGTTAAACTGCATTATTTTTATTTCCTGCAAAAACGGAAATATACGAAGAAAAATCATTTTTTAAATAATATAGCCAGGCACCGGCAGATGGCGTTAGCGACTATGGCGTTAGGATGAGCGGAGCTCGGTCTCCCAGATACTAAACATATAATATAATTAAAATACAAACCTTTGTACACTCAATGTTATACTCAGCATCACTACTTAGTATAGAACAAGTGGCTTCTCGCTGTCTGTCCTCTATGTATGCTTAGATCTTTAAAACTACGAAACGAATTTTGATGAGGTTTCTGTAATAGATAGAGTGATTCAAGAGAAATGTTTTAGTATCAACATCAGACCCGTGCGAAGCTAGGGGCGGGTCGCTAGGATTATAATACATTATAATATTTTACTCTACATAGAAAGTAGGAAAATGCCAAACGTCAAATTAATTTTGGGACAAAATATGTTCTATCTTGTATGATACCTGCAGCTAATGTCAAGTCAAAACACGGTAGGTATGCCGATAGAATTATAACTAGGATAGGGTTCCGTACAAGAAAACAACCACTATAATTCCAAGTTGTATAAATTGCAAGCTGTACAGTTTGGATTGTTTTCTGAAGATTTAGTTATGGATTTGATATCGCTCGTATAGCCAATTCCAACTTATTCGCAGCTAAAATAATACCGTAACCAAATATTGAATAAACATTTGGCTTATTGAAAATAGGCAGTATCTGAGATATGGCCAATTCCCGCCAGGAGCCAATGTTCTGGCTCCAAGCCAAACGCTATTTAGATTAGCTCGTCCTTAACTTCTCTGAAGAGAGCTTTATAGAAAATTGAGTGCAGTTTCCTCTTATTTAATAGAAAAAGACGCTGAGAATATTTATCGATTTGTTCTGTATGCCACAGAATAACCCTCGGTTTCCAAAAGGCAGATCAAACTAAACGAAATTAGCTGACAGATTATTAAATCACGGTTTTTAGGGTTCCGTACCTCAAAAGGAAAAAACGGAACCCTTATAGATAGATAGATAGATAACCATTTTATTTGCAACACAATACACACACATACAATCAAAATAAGAAATTTAAAAAAAAAAGATAAACAAATGAACAACAAATAAATACAAACTACCTACTTACCAGCTAAACGTAATGGAATGTATGTGCGTGCGTGGCGGTGCAAAGGGACACAGCTCAGTGTGTAGCTTTGCTCAAAGAGCAAAACACTGATTTTCAGCTGCGACCAGAGGTAACAGGAGCAGCATCGAATGTACACGATCAGGACAAAGTGAAAAACTGGTGATTGTGTTTATGTGTGGATACATGTGCAATAGTGTATTAGTAGTAAGTGTTTCATTCAATGAAATACACACACCGGCACAATTAGCGGAACAGAAAAAAAAAGGAGAAAAAAGAGGGAATTTAGAACAATGAATGTAATTTTTAAACAATATATTATTTAAAATGAAACAACAATTAAATTAACATGTTTTGACATTCATTTGTAACACCATACTTAAAATTTTATAAAAATAAAAATTAAATTAAACAAAATGCATTTTTCTTCGATTTTTAATTATAGAGAAACAGCAGAAAATTCAAGATTTTCCAAAGTTTAACAACAATTTCAATGACTGTTCAATATCGAGTGTTTCCTCCTCGTGCTCTGATGAGGGTTTCCATCCGTCTGGGCATGCTGCGGATGATGTTATCAATGGTTTCTTGGGGCAACCTCTGCCATTCTTCAAGTAATGCGTTTCGCAACTCGTTGAGATTATTGGGAGGGGGCATTCTTGACTTTACACTCCTCTTTAGCAAGTCCCAGACGTGTTCTATAGGGTTCATATCGGGGGACCGTGCTGGCCACTCCATCACCGTTATACCAACATGGTTTAGGTATGTCTGTACTGTGCGAGCACTGTGAGCCCGAGCATTATCCTGCATTAGAATGAAGTTGTTACCAATAAAGGGGGCAAATGGCACAACATGTTCTTCTAAAATCTCCCTGATATACCGATCAGCATTCAGATTCCCGCCATCGACCACTACTAACTCCGTACGAGCTCCTAAACATATTCCTCCCCAGACCATAATTGAACCGCCGCCATATGCAACTGTATTTTCAAAATTAGACTGGATATACCGTTCTCCTTTGCGTCTCCATACTCGCTGCCTTCCATCAATTTGATTTAACATAACTCTGCATTCATCAGTAAAAAGAACCTGTCCCCAGTCGTCGAAGTCCCAATCACGATGTTCACGACCAAAGTGTAGACGGTTTGTGCGATGATGTCTCTCAAGTTTTGGGGCTTTGGCGGGCACATACGAGCCTATACCCACTTCTTCGAATCTTCTACGAACTGTCCGCTCACTCATCCTTACTGCTCGTACCTCTTCCAGTAAATTTCGAGCCTGCACCGCCGTTAGTCTCGTGTTCCGTCGGACTTGAAGTTGGAGAAAACGGTCATCCCTCCTTGAAGTACACCTTTTCCGGCCTTGTCCTCTCCTTCTCACTAGAGCATTCGTCAATCTGTATCGTTGGATGCTACGATAAATCGTTGATAACGATCGACGAAGGCTTCTGGCAATCGATCTGTAGGTTTGACCATTTCTCCTCATTTGATCTGCCCTAATGATTTCTGATGGCGTTAAATCAGGCATAATTAGATGCTCGTAAATTATCAATATGCGAAAAAACTCAAAAGCCTCAAAAACTGCAATTCAAAGCTTTTCAAATGGAATTCACGAACCTTCTAAAAACGGACAAGCGGTGGAAAAAATGAATCAATGAAAATTAAAACAAAAGAATGAAAAAAAGGGCAGTCGCTTAGTATTCCATTTTTAAATTAAAACCCAAATTTAAAAAAAGCTTGTTTAGCCGGCCAGTAACACGCAAAAATGCGTAAATACTCCCTTTTTTTTCTGTTCCGCTAATTGTGCCGGTGTGTGTAGTTAGATAATGCGTGAAGATAGTGTATAAGAGTGCAAACATACTTAAAATAAGAACAAAATAAAATAATGGATTTTGAAACAAGGTAATACAATACTTATCTAAAATTAGAACCACCACCAAGCTAACTATGTATGTTGGTTTTCCAAAAGCAGTTTTTTGTAACATTGTTTAAAGTAGTTAATGGATGTCAGCTGTCTCAGTGGCGGGGGAATATCATTCCAACATTTAGTTGCTTGGTGGCGGAAAGCACCAGTGAATCCGGCGGTTCTGTGCTGATGAACTGCCAGTGGAAGCCTAACAACTCTAGTATTGTACCTGTCATGGAACGGCGAGAATTTAAGTTTTGAGTAAAGGTACTCTGGTTTTTTATATTTCATAATTCCAAACATCATGGTAGCAAGATGTATCTTCCGGCGTGACTCCATTTTGAGCATTGATGCTTTATTTAAATATGGGGTAACATGTTGTCGTGGAGGAATTGGAAAACAGAAACGACAGCATGCGTTTTGTATCCGCTGAATTAAACGTTGTGTTTTACATTGCAAACGTGGCCCATACACCAAATCACCATAATTTAGGCGAGATAGAATCAAAGATTCACAAAGGATAACTCGCGTGTCGACACTTAATAAATTTCTAATTTTGTACAAAACCCTTAAACGAAAGAAGCAATTTTTTACTACGTCGAGAACATGATTTTGAAAGCGCAAGCGGCTATCGAACATTATCCCCAGGTTCTTGGCCATATCAACGCATTCAATATTCTGTCCGGAGATACTGATGATTGGATTAATATCGGCGATTTTTTTATTTTGAGTTTTAGTCCCCAGTATCATGTACTTTGATTTTAGTGGATTAAGAACCAAAGAATTCCTTTCGGACCAGTCTGCGATCCCCTCCAGATCACTGTTCATTTTCTGTGCAGCTTCTAATATTCTACCAGGCGTCTCGGAAATATAGATTTGCACATCATCCGCATAACAGTGGAACTTACAATACCTAATTACCCGGGACAAATCAGCACTATAAATAATGAAAAGTAGGGGACCTAAGATCGAACCTTGTGGCACACCACGAGTCAATGGCTTTGCGGGAGAAACTACAAAAGTGCCATCCTCTTTCGTCAATTTTACCGACTGAAACCTGTTACTCAGATAACTATCAAACCACGACAAAGAGTGACAGTTCAATCCATAGTAAGACAATTTAGATAAAAGTAATGGAATATTGATGCTGTCAAAGGCACGTGAAAAATCCAACAGTGTTAAGAGAGTACCCATACCAGTATCCTGATCCGCAAGCACATTGTCGGTGACATCCAGTAGAGCAGAAACGGTTCCTCTTCCACGGCGAAAACCAGATTGAAAGACGGGAAGGATATTATTATTTTCAACAAATGTGCTAAGTTGCGCGTAAATAGTTTTTTCTAGGAGTTTAGATAAAAACGGCAAAACACTAATTGGTCTCAAGTCGCGCAATTCGGATGGATTATTCACTTTAGGAATAGGAGTAACTAAAGCTTCCTTCCATTGATCCGGCACAATTCCGGTAAGGATGGACTTGTTAATTATTTGTGTAATGGTAGGAAGGGTACGTGGTAAAGTTAATAATACCATGTCCCTGCTAATGCCATCCACTCCAGTGGCATTAGATTTAATTGATAATAAATATTTAACAATTTCACACTCATCAATAGGTTTTAATTTTAGTGTTGCATCGCCAAATTTGTGAAACTCAAAAAAGGAAAGTTCTGATATTGGGACTTGTTTTGGTCCCGGTACGTTTAAGAAATGGGTATTAATTTCATTTGGATTGCAAAAAATTGTAGGTAGATGTTCATTTTTATTGGTGGTTGTCAAAATGGTACGTTTCAAGTTCTTCCATAATGTTTTGCCATTTTTGCTATTACTATTTATATACTGATTGAAATAAACTCGCTTTTCATTTAAAATACTGCTTTTTACTAAGTTTTTAAGTTCGTTAAAGTACTCCTTATGACTATCCAGTTTAGTTTTTCTGTACCTGCTCAAGGCCCTATCGCGTAAATCCATCATTAATTTAATAGTATCTGTAATCCAAGGCAGTGTGTGGCTATGGTTGACTCTTACACGCCTAACTGCAGCATGCTTATTAAAAAGATACAAAACCAGGGAGTTAAATTTCTCAACCATTTCATTCACCGTTGGCAGAATAGATATGGCTTCCCAATCCAGAGTGTTCAAATCGACATTGAAGTTTTCCAAGTTTATATTTTTTATTGGCCTGATAAAGACAAATTTCGGGGGTGGTTTACTTTTTTTAATAAATAAATTGACACTAATCAAGGCGTGGCCCAAGGCTCCAGTGACGTTAGTCACTGAAACATTTTGCACGCGAGCATTAGTACACACAAGATCAATTAGTGTCTCAGTACTTGTTGAAAAGTGCGTTGGCTCCGAAACTACTTGTTTTAGATCACAACAAAGGAGAAACTCTTTGAATTTTATAGTTTTTGTGTCAAGATTGTTCAACATATTTATATTAAAATCACCCAGGAGTATAGTGAAATCATAGTTTGAAAAATAAGAGACAGACTCCGTAAGTGCATCAATAAATAACTCGACATTAACCCATTCCGGCCTATACGCGGTACCTATAATGAGTCGGAGCCCGTTTACTTTAGTAGAAATCCACATTTGTTCGATTTGCGCCACGGGGTGTTTCACAGTGCGGGTGCGCACACTCTGTTTGACATAGAACCCGACCCCGCCACCCCGCCCGCCGCGCATGTGAAGCGGGCGCGCGGTGCAGCTCAGTCGGTAGCCGGGCACTGTGGGCGCGAGTGCCTCTTGTCCCTCGCGTAGCCAGGTTTCATTAACTGCCAGTATATCGACATTACTACCACATATGGACGCAACAAACTCGTCTCCGCAGCTATTCAAAGACCCCGGATTGTACAGGCCCAGACTAAAGAATTTTGTATTCGGAGTCATTTAGGGAGGCTACCACAAAACCACATATTGAACAAAATTAGAATAAAAAACATGTTATGATGAAATATAGAGGATAATTGTGTGAAGGTAAGTGTATTGTTTTTGTGTAAGTAAATACTATGTATGTATTGAGCATATATATATATATATATATATATATATATATATATATATATATATATATATAGTTGTAGATGGTATTATGTGTGTAATGAATTCAACTTCGCCCTGATAATTGATATTTACTGAGCAATCTGACCAATCTCTCCACATCGCCACAACATCACACAGATACAAGTAATAGTAGGAACAATTTGAGGCAATAAGCAGTACACGTTTTGAAATACAATAGATATTGTTACAAAGTCTCTTCATAAGATACCATTCAACAAAATGGTCTGCGTGCAAAGTTTTTATATTTATTAATAGTAACAGTTTCAGGAGGCCAATTGCTGACGTACAGTATATCAAAAGAGGATAAAAATGGACATCTAACGACATTAAAAACAACAGCATGTGAGTTATAAAACTAAAGGCAAATAATATACTAAAATATATTAAAAAGGTGATATCCATATATGAGTTATGCAACATTATTTGCGACTGATAATCAAACATTTTTAGATCTCCCAGATCAAACAGATTGTGGGCCAAAAACCCGCACTAGATCAGACTCAGTACGTAGGCGATAACGTGGGACATCGGTACCACTGTGACGGCGCACGAAGACCCTGCCATCACGGGTCCAGACATATCGCCAGTTGTGCTGTTCAGCGAGCTCGCGAGCACGTTTGAAAATATATCTGTTCAGTCGCGTCAACCGTTCATTGATGTAGAATCTACATGGCGAGTTAGGTAGGCCTGTGCCCTCCGTGGATCACTTTGTTGTCCGTCTGTCCGTCCGTCCGTCCGTCTGTCAAGACCCTTTTTCTCAGGAACGCGTGGAGGTATGAAGCTGAAATTTATATCAATTACTCAGGTCTACTGTCCCTTGAAGCTGTGAAAAAATCAAACTTCTAAGCCAACGCAATCAAAAGATACAGCCGTTTATGCCGCAAATTTTCGACACTTGCAAGGGAATCAAAACCTACAGGGTGCTTCCCGTGAACTCAGAATCTTGAAATTTGGTACGAAGCAACGTCTTATAGCATAGATAAAGGAAAAATTACGAAAACCATAAATTTGCAAGGTTGTACGGAACCCTCGGTGCGCGAGTCCGACTCGCACTTGGCCGGTTTTTTTTTATCATAAAACGGGGCAAACGAGCAGACGAGTCACCTGATGGTAAGTGACGTCCGTCGCCCATGGACACCTGCAGCTCAAGAGTCACAACTGCGTTGCCGACCTTTGAGGTGGGAGTAGGGGGAGGGGTGGTTTAGATAATTATCATTGCTTGAATAATATCATGACTAGAGGATTCGATCCCGGTCGATTTTTCTAATCCCGGGATTTCGGGATGATCTAAAGTTTATCCCGGGATCCCGGGATAGTCCCGGGATTGTATTGGTAATGGAAAGTGGTAATATAAAAGACAGTAAAACATTTATAAAAAAAATTTTTCATATCTCCGGGCGGAAAGCGTCAATATTTGGCCCGCTGCGCTAAACGAAATTGCCGCTTTTCGCCTCTGTCGAGCTGAAAAAAGTATACACACCTCGGGAAGTAAATAAGAAAGCTGTGATTGTTTGTTTCTAGATAAATAAATAAAAAAATAAAAAAAGTTTTGTGAGGACATATTTAAGTTTTAAATCTTTAAAAAGGCGGTTAAACAAAATTATACTTTACATACATACATATGCTCACGCCTTTCTCCCGACGGGGTAGGCAGAGACAACAGCCCGCCACCTGCTACGATCCTGGCATACCTCACGTGCCTCATCCACATTCATCAAAATTAATTAAACAGTATAATTTTGTTTAACCGCCTTTTTAAACTGGGCCTATATTGTTCTGTAAATAATTTATGAAACTAAAAATAAACTTCAAAAAAATCTACTTCTTTAGACTTATTTAGATAAACTATAAAAAATATGCTAAAGAGATCAATGTTTATAGGTACTGTAAATGTAAATGTATTAATCCCGAAAATCCCGGGATTCATTAAATTTGATCCCGAAATTTTCGGGACTAAAATATGGCCGGGATCCCGGGATCCCGAGATCCGGGATCCCGGGATCGAATCCTCTAATCATGACGCTTTTCAACAACCAATCAGAACAGTTAACATTATATTTACGAGCTTAATTTTAATTTAATGGATGAAAGGCGTCTTACGAGACCAATATATGAGGGGGTCGTGAGTGGCCGAGTCGGCAGAGTGTGACAGGCGTAGGCGTAATTACATCAATTAATTCAAAGTCAAATGCATTTATTTTCAGTAGGTATTGAATATAGAAACGTCAATAGTTTATGATAACAAGGCACTCTAAACTCGTCCATGAAGATTGGCTTAATGTAAACAGCAGCCCATCTCCACCGAGGAGTTGCTGGTTCCAAATGCAGTACCCGGAGAAGAGCCAGCAAGAAACTCAAGGGCAGCTCTTTAATCTCATGTCTTACTAGTAAATATGGTTTACAATAATAATTATGATTAATAGCCTTACATATTACTAATAGGTCAAAGTCGCGTGCAAAATAGAATACACTATAGAAATAACGTGAAATGACATACTGCTGCAAATGTATTGCGGAATGCAATACCACTTACCATTTCATTTAGATAAAAGTTATACGCGCCTCTGGGATGGAGATAGCATCAGTGATGCAGTATCGCTGCTGTCTTGTAAAAATATGGAATATTATTTCGGGTGAACACAATTTGAAATCTTTCTACGTAACACGCCCCTAGGTGAATGGGAATTTTCTTTTCATAGCAGTCTTATTCAAATTTCGAAACCTGTAACGGCTAGGGGTCCAAAAAATGGTGAAAAGTGGATATTTCAATACCTCTGCCTTGACCCCTAGGGATAAAAGGCGAGAGTTCTATATCTTATTGATTTTCTTGTATTAATGTAATTATATTTCGGGTATCTCGGAAACGGATATCTAACGATTTTGATGAAATTTTGTATACAGATACAGTTCTGCATGTTAAGATCAACAGCATCATTGTATTTCCTGTAAAAATGCAATTTTACACAAAACATTTTTTTAAATAATACGATAACTCAGCGGTAGATGGCGTTATAATAATACGGTCACTCACTAAAAATGGTGACAGTGGTGATAAAATGAACAAAGCTTGGTCTTCTAGGTACATACTTTATTTTATTTTGTACCTAGGTATTGGTAGTGCAATGAATGTGAATGTTAGAAAATAGAAAATAAATAAACTTCGTCCGCTTGAAGTTTATGCATCGCGTCATGTTGGAACTATGTTATTTTCCAGAATAAAAATTAGCCTAAATCCTTTCTATAGATGTAAACTATCGTCCTGACAAATTCCATGAAGATCGGTTCAGCGGCTTAGTCGTGAACTCGTAACAAACACAACTTTAGCATATTCATTATTAGCAAAACGATAAGCATTACTGAGTTTATTATTCAGAGTATTGCTTTCGTAAATGTTTGTTATAATTTGAGTTTTCTGGCTTTAAAATAGGGTGCATATTCGTCTGCTGGGATGGGAGTGAGTCGGCGAGATTACGCAGTCTCGTTGCGATCCTCGTTAAGATACGGAATGAGATATGGCAGGTCTACAAGGCACCTCGTCTTGTGACATTCTGCCTTTACTGAACATGTGCTATTGTATAAAAGGTCATAAAATAAAAACTTACGCCTTTTATCCCCGAGGGGGTAGGCAGAGGTATTCCATTACTGGATATACCCACATTTCACGAGATACATTTGACCCCTAAACGTGATAGGTGGTGAGCCCATCGCCGGAAAGGGTCTATTTACACATGTCTCGGAATTAATTCTGAGACCTGCGGGTTTCCTCACGATGTTTTCCTTCACCGTCGAGCTAGTGATAAATATGTACGTAAGTTTTTAAAAAACTTATTGATTCATGCCAGGATTCGAACCCGAGCCTCACTGATTTTCGGCCGGCTCTTTAACCGTAAGGCTATCACTGCTCATTTTAAATCAAGTGGAAATATTTATTTATTTATATTATCGGCGATGGGCTCACCACCTATCACGTTTAGGGGTCCAAAGAATATCTCTTGAAAAGTGGGTATATCCAGAAATGGCGGAATACCTCTGAATACCCCCTCGGGGATATAAGGCGTGAGTTTTTTTTTTTAAATATTTTAAGGGTAGGTATAAATGCAACTGGAGATATGAAGGTACTGGCAACTCGTCGGTGGAGATGGGCTGTTTACATTTAGCCAATCTTCATGGACGAGTTTCCAGTGCCTGGTTATTAGACTATTGACATTTCTAATTGTACCTTTTCTACCTACAGAAAATAAATGATTTCTGTTAACTGCTTGCTCTAGTGCTGCTCTCTGGCGTCAGAAAATTGGAGTATCCTGTTGCGTCAACCACCAGAGCCAGCTGTATGTTACAGAGTTTTTTTAAAGTCCATCTTAACAGCGTAAATTAAGTCCTACTGCCTCTGCTGTTTACAGCTACATCGAGAAACAGTACAGGAAAAGTTACTTAAAAGTTGGCGCAAGTTAATTTCTAAAAAGGAAAAGTTGTGGAATGATTCTTTAAGTCGCTCGCCGTGCTAATGAGCTCATAAATTAATTTGAAACTTATAAGCTTTGTATGCAAATGGCTTCGTGCTTCGGAAGATACATTATTTCCGTCCGATTGTCCAGGTTACAGTGGGACTACCCTGTCTTGTGAGACAGAGGTCGTGAAGTTGATTCCAACCGGCACCTCGCGACGTTGATCTCAGCCCGGGACCTACATTTGTGAATCGAGACATTTGTGACCCTTTTTTTGGGTTCCGTATCTTGAAAGGAAAACAAATCCTTTTAGGATTTCGCTTGCTGTCTGCTTCTATCTGTCTGTAAAGACACTTTTTTTTTCAGGAACTCGTGGAGGTATCAAGTTAGAATTAATCAACTAATTTATGGTTTGTCAATTTTATCACTTGGACAAGCCTTTGGACATTCGTCTTTTTGGACATTTTTCTTTTTGGAGATTAGTCGTGCGAATCATAATATCAAATACACTCAAAAGATATCGCCCATCTTGCCACATATTTTGATACTCGCAAAGTAATCAACATCTTTAACGGCCCTTCCCTTTGACCCAGAGTCATGAACTTATATACTTAACGGGCCTGTTGGCTCTGCTGGTAGTGACCCTGCCTTCTGAGTCGGAGGTCGCGGGTTCGATCCCCGCTCGGGGCCAACATTTGTGTGCATGAACATGTCTGTTGGCTTCCTGTCTGGGTGTTTAATATTTATTTAAGTATGTATATCAGTTCAGTACCCATAGTATAGGCTCTGCCTAGTTTGGGACTGAATAACCGTGTGTAAATTGTGTCACACAATTTGTTATTATTATTATTTATTATTATACTTATATCATAACAGCCATGCACCTATGCCAATGTATAGAGACAACAATTTGCTTAAAAATATATTTTTGTAAAAAAAGTCTGACTTGACTTTTCTATTAATTCCTTCGCATGATTCTGTACCGGTAAACCCCCACACTCTCATGTTAGAATCGTGACTATAGTGGACTTTTGCGGACTATAACTGTTCCTTTTATGACTGACCCCATTCCCAATAAAATTTAATAATAGATCACGGAGCAAATCGAATACCCGTTTAGATACAAGCTAACCGGATCCATTTAAAGATACTATCTAAGGGTGTGGCTACACGGTAGGCAGAGCTGTTTCGTACCAACTGTCAAGAACTCCTGGCCAAGATGCAGAGCACTAACAAAAGCGATTTTTTGACGTTAATTTTTTTAAACGTTTTTAGTGATTTACTGTGCTTATGTCAATCCCATACATGTCAATCTATACATTCATTCGATTTTGTTAGTGCTACCATCATGGCTAGAGGGCTGGTATGAAGTATAAGCTTGAATGCAAAAAGCAACTTTACATCTTTAGGTACAATTGAAATAGAGACGATTAGATTAACAGTTTGTTCAGCTGATAGCTGGCAGCAATTTTTAGAATACAATTCTCAGGTGCATGCTAACAGTTCAACGTACATTCTCGTGTAGCAGCGGAAACGGCAAATTTCTTGGACAGAGCTGCCGATTGGGTACTGAGTGGTTGCTAGACTGACAGAACTCTCAGCTAAATTAAGTCTGCCATGTAGTTGCACGCTAAAGGATACTATCAAGCGTTAAAACTCTTCCGATTTGCGTGAATTGCCACCTGGCTGCGCAATTCCTGTAGGTACTCGATTCTGGAAATACACGACTCTCATTTTGTCTGGCGTTTACGTGATTGCCGCTGCTCGAATTGTGGAACGATTCGCATGTAACGAATTCGAAACATCGGGGTCTTGAAAGCCAACTAGAATAACAGCTGTTAGGATTGTTTAGGTATAGTTGTTCTGGAGTCTCTTGTGCTGTTTCTGCTCCATCCACAATTTCCGTTTTCATTTCTATTTCATCCAACCACAACAAATAACGAAATAAATAATAAATAATGGCTTTACCAATAGAAGTTAAATCACTACACATAGTATAAAACAAAGTCGCTTTCTTTGTCCCTATATCCCTATGTCCCTATAAAGGTCCTTATGTATGCTTAAATCTTTAAAACTACGCAACGGATTTTGATGTGTTTTTTTAATAGATAGAGTGATTCAAGAGCAAGGTTTTAGTATGAGCATTGCATCCGTGCGAAGTCGGGGCGGGTCGCTAGCAACTAATAATACTCTCCTCCTAATAATAGACTCCTTAACTCAACAATCTTTTTAATTTAAGATTAGTAGTTAAGTTTTGTAAAAAACATGCAATTTTTTACGAAATAAATAGTTTTAAAAAAGTATTGTTAAGTATATAGGGTTAAATTCTATTAATTTTACATCCAAATGGTATGGCCGCCGGTATGACTAAACAAAACACTATTTCTATGAGAAATAAGATGAAAGGAGCATTGCACAACCACTCAACCGTCATTGTTACTTTGGAACGCGTTTTCTCTGGTTTAGGGCAAAGGAGGTCTTACTCAATCGGTCTTACTCAATAGCAGTCCAAAGATAATTTGTTAGGTCATATACCTACTTAATTATATAAGCAAGATTATTGTCTGTTTTTTTAGGTTCCGTACCCAAAGGGTAAAACGGGACCCTATTACTAAGACTCCGCTGTCCGTCCGTCCGTCTGTCTGTCCCCAGGGTGTATCTCATGAACCGTGATAATTAGACAGTTAAAATTTTCACAGATGATGTATTTCGCTGCCGCTATAACAACAAATACTAGAAAACAGAATATAAATATTTAAGGGGGCTCCTGTACAACAAACGTGATTTTTTTGCAGTTTTGATAGATACTTGAGTGTGCGCGAGTCCGACTCGCACTTGGCCGGTTTTTTTATATTTTCGTGACTAAACCGCTTAAACATTGCATCCTGAGGAAAGATGGGATACTTTTTATCCCAAAAAGCGGACAGAGTCGTAGACAGAAGGCAACTGGTTTAGATTTGGTATTTTTTTTCTTACATCTAGCTAGATTATATAAAATGATAAACTGACTGACTGATTGGTGATGTATCAACGCACAGCCTAAGCCGCTTTAACTCCTCCCTTATATTCAAATATTATAACAAATATTGTGACGTCATGTGCTGTTTTTACTTGTTTTCAGATACTTGACGCTGTGATGCTAAATTTTTTACCGAATAATACAATCTCAGCACGTAGTTTTTTCTTTACTCGGACATTGGCGAAAGTCACCAAAACCACGGTGAAAAGCCATTATCACCTAAAAGAAGAAGAAGAAGTTTAGAGACTTGAAATTTTGCACATAGATAGCTTATACAGTTTAAACATCCACTAAGAAAGGATTTTGCAAAATTCAACCCCTAAGGGGGTGAAATAAACGTGCGCAAACGAAGCCGCGTGTAAAAGCTAGTATAATATAACTAAATAGTTTAAAATACATAGTTTTTCCTAAGTATATCATGAAAACGGTAATACGGCATCGAACTTCGAGTTACTATAGTGTAAACATTAAAGTAGGTAGGTACAGTCAACAAAGT
The DNA here is from genome assembly GCA_963855545.1 of Ethmia dodecea. NCBI lineage: Eukaryota > Metazoa > Arthropoda > Insecta > Lepidoptera > Depressariidae > Ethmia > Ethmia dodecea. The sequence continues at coordinate 679,713 of OY979443.1, forward strand.
TGTTAGGGTTACATGGCCAGTAACTAAGAACTCATTTTTCTGGGGTAGTCATAAATAAATCTTATTGATTAATGTTTATTTCGAAAGGTATCTTTGATCCCTATAATTTCCAAAAAAAAAACTATAAATACATTTACGGCTTTAAGAGAAAACTGAATCTTAGTTTCTGGTCATGTAACACTAACAACTTTGTTGACTGTACAATCAAGAACACCAATTGTGAGTTGGGCTCTCGCTATGGATCCCAAACAGAATAAATATCTACACATTTAAAAAAAAATAGTACATAACACTAACTTTGTACAATTTGTGTCTGTCTCGCATTTCGCTAGTCTTTAATACCCGCGACTATATAAACTTAAGCACTCTTCTCTCATTTGCAGCATAACCATTTTTGCCCACGATCCTCTAGAACAAAGGAAGATAATGGAGAAATATGTCTCCACCACAATTTGTATACATACCTAACCTCTGGTCCCGCGAGAGAATTAAGCTCGGTTAGTACTCCGTTTAATTTCACATAATCCATCCGTGTGTCGCGCTGCGTAATTCCAGTGTGGAATGGACAACATTTCATTTTTTATACCCATTTTTAGGATCACGTTTTAAAGTAGAGGTGAAAAAAGGGGCACCTATCAGTGTTTGTGTAAAATTATCCTACATTTTCAAATTGTATCAATCTGAAAGTTTTGTGTGCAGATGTTTGTTACTCTATCACTGAAATTTATACACACACACTCATTAAACACACATATAACCTGGATAAAGACATAAGATATTATTATTGATTTTGACTTTGATACTTTTTGTCCCAAGGCGCAGACGGAGTCGCCGGAAATTAGTGATAAGGTAGTAATGTAATAAGCGTTTCAAAAGCCATTTTTTGACCATTCAAAATAAGTGTCGTATAATCCATGAAAATGTCAAAAATGGCTTCTTCTTCTTGTGGCATTGACAAAAAGACGTCAAATATGTGACCTGGATAAATTTTCGATGTCCCTAACTTTTTCTGTGTTTTTTTTTTATACTTAAAAAAATGTCTATGTTGCGGGATGAAAGTATTACCTATTATGTCTTCTAAGAGTTGCAAGTATTTTCCTGCAAAATTTCTTCAAGATCAGTTCAGCAACAGACTGACACAGGTCTTTTTACATTTATAATATTAGCAGGGAAGAAAACATAAACTTTAGATATTTTTTTATTTTTGAGCTTAAGAACACAAAATCCCCCAAAATGGTTTTGGAATTTTAGTACTATAGCTTATTAACTTATTAGACTGCCTAGACAAATAAGGTTCTTTTTATAATCTGTCAAAACGAAAATTTTGAGTGAAAAATGTACTGAGTATTGTATTGTGACGTCATCATTTTTTGATTATTTTAATATTTTAAAATTTGCTTTAGTAGTAAAATTTTAATCGAAATACATTTTTAGATGTGTTTTGGAATAATCTTTTTAATTAATGATTACTCGCAATTTAATTACGATACAGTCAAATACCCAATTCAAAGAATGAAATGTTGTCCGTTGCGGTGTGGAATTCCACCCCATGTCGGCGCGGGATTTGCAGGACAAGTGGTGATGGCTTGCTCTTGTTATCTCGTGATGGTTGCCACGTTTGCGGGTTCTTTGGGCAGTTTGAACTTTAACTAGTTCGTTTTAGGATTAGCCATTTGTACATTTAACTGAGCGCTGAAATACAGTACGTTAAAATCGAAAATCAATTACATAGTTACAAACTTACAAGTGAAGCTAATTTATATGCACATTAATGTCACCCCTAGAAAAAAAAAGTCAGTATATTTTTTTAGACAAAACTTTTAGGGATTCTAAAAATAATTTTAACAATGGCAGTCCGTAGACGATTACGTTCACATATAGTGTGTATTCTTATCTTAACGACTATAAACAGAAATTTATATTCATATAAAAAAAACACATTTGTGTACGATTAAAGAGCCGGCCGAAAATCAGTGAGGCTCGGGTTCGAATCCTGGCATGTACTAAAGGCTCTTTAACCGTAAGGCTATCACTGCTCTTTCGGTCAAGTATATTTTGAGTTTATTCGAATAAACTCAAAATACTCGTATAACTTGACCAATTAAAAAAAAATACTTTTGGAAAGCTTACTTACTTTTCTGGGAGTAACATGGACTATAATTTAATATTACCTTTTATCACATACTATACTATAGTAACTACATAGTAATGTGAGTTTCAGCCCTGGCGGTGCGCGCGTGATCCAAGTATACCGTACACCCCTTGTTCTAAGTGAAACACATAATTACGCCACAAGAGAACTCCTTTATGCTCCCACCTCGGGCTTTTGTTGCTAAGAACAATCGACGCCAATTATGTTTCTGTATTCACACCATTTGGAGATCTCGTGTGGTAATAAGGGTGACAGTTTCGAGTGTGTCATCACGTGATTTGTTAAAGACTGTTCTACTACTTCACTTGGATTGGATTCTATATATACAATCTTAGAAAAGGAAAAAAAAGTTCGACAGGGTACTATGCCAAATTTCAACACAATCTGTTGAAGATAATATCTTACTACTTAAAAATTGATTCCAACAAACATACTTTGTAAAATGACATAGAACTGTAAAGGGTAAAAACCGACTTCAACTTATATGGTTTTCTCATGGATGCCATTTTCAGAATAATTAAACGATTAGGAATATTAGGATACATTGTCACGTTCAAGAAATTTTACAGAAAGATCCGTTGCATCTTCAGGAAGGACAAAGGCAATTTTTTACTCTAAAATGCGTAGGAAGTTAAAGGAAAGCTATGTGATAACATTAAAAATCGCCCCATTTAATCCGGCACAATCCCCCTTCCACCTGAGCGCTTTTATATTATAAAACCGGGAAGTACCGCTATCTTAGCGAAGTTATAAAACTTTTAACAAGGTTAGGTTTCCAGTGATGCGTCGATCTAAGATAGGCACATCTAATTAGAAGTTCAAAATGAGGGCTGACGTTCGGTGGGAGTTGCCAGTCGGGAAAATTTACCAAAAACAGAGTTGCCATGTGTTGGGATTCCTCAGAAACTGTATCGGATAATTATGATTGGTTTCAATTAACTACAAGGCACAGAGCATAAAATAAATAGTAGTAACGGCAATAGGCTATTTGATTGCATTGCTAGTGAAATAAGTTACTTTTTAAACGACTTCAAAAGGTTATCAATTCTTCTGTATGTTTTTTTTATGTTTGTTCGACTGGGTGAACCAATTTGGATGATTTTGAATGTAGCTGCTGCTTCCAGATTGGTCTCATTTTTAAGTTCTGACAATCTGACAAACCATATTATTATAAGTTGAAGTCAGTTTTTTTACTCTTTAGTTATTATGATATGTGACGATAAATAGTATAGGTACTAACGGCAATAGGGTGTTTGATTGCCTATGCCTAGTGAAATGAGTAACTTTTTTAGTCTGTGGCGAAAATTGTACCTACTATTTAAGGCTGGGTGGGCCAGCAGAGGCCGATTTTTGTGATTTTTAAAATCATCTGAGACATAGAAAATAGTGTTTAAAATTCTGAAAAAAAGATATATATAACTTAAGGACATACTCTAGTCAAAGTCGCATTCGGTTACACGATTTGATGAACTTCACTCGATAGAAAAAAATCTCAAAGTTACCCCTTTTGGTTTTGTTTTTTCTATGTCATGACTGAACTACTGATATTTTACATTTATTTTTTGTACTAGATTAAAGATACGAAATATTTCTAGACAAATTCGCAGAGTTTGTTTTTATAAAATGATTTTTATAATCACTATGTCGAAAAAACTACAAAATGCACGAGCGCGGTGGCTTAGCTGGCGTGTTCAGTCGCGCGCTGGCGCTTATGGATGACGGACCTGTGTCAATTTTTTCCGTGACAATTTTTTGCACCAATCAATCAGTTTTGACGAATTGATATATCTGTTGCAAGTTATCCATAATCGGTAATAAACAACGCAAGCGAAAAAAGGCTTTTACCACTATAAAATTAATAAATAAAAATAATTATCTCAAAATATATGTGAAGAAGTAAGTAAATGTTTAATTTGTTATGTCATTTTAGACTTTGACACAATCACATTAAATTTCATTTTACTTCAATCTCATTTATAAATTCATAAAAAGATCATGCCATAGTATAAGAATATCAGTAGGTATAATTCAACTGAAATTAGGCAAGTAATCAAATAAATCGGAATATGAAGGTGGGTAAGGCCGTCAATTTTTAAAATCTGAAATATTGCATACATGTGTAAATCGTGTGAAAATGCAATATTATGATGACATGGTGCTGATCTGATGATAGAGCTGGAAGGTGGCCATAGGAACTTCGCAATGAAACGACACAACCTTATCGAGTTTGGGCTTCATCGAATCGTCATGACTAATTTGGAATACTATTTTAAGCTGAATACCGGAATATATATCGCTGATTACATAATTCCTCAAAGTGAGAAAAGCCTATACCGGAAGCCACAATGCCAGTAGTGGCGGCTGTATTAAGATTAACTTGGTCTTGATTGAATTCAAAACAAAATGTTTTAACATTAATGTTTTAAGTTGTTTTTAGGCACTTGTCTGACGTAGCTGTCGTGTCCGAAAACTCTGTCAGTAAATTGAATTCTGTCGATCTTGTCGACACTGTAAATCTAACGTAAGGATCACATTTTAAATGATAACATTTATATCTGTATTTTTGTCAGTCTATTAACTTTTCATTATGCTAACATTAAAAAAAATATAGGTAACTAATATTAATCTAAAATATGTAATACTTACTATATTAGTTCACTGTTTCAGAGATACTGAAGATGCGGAAGACTCACTTATCGTAGAGTATGCATTCAAAAAAAATGAATTTCAACCTGTTTCGGGATGGCGAATTGTTGATATAAATTACATTTTACAGGAGTTACAAGAGAATGCTCGTCATAAGGGTTTATTTAACTGCACCTTAGGATAATTCCGCTTGATTAGTGAAAAACGACTAGGACTTTTATCAGTATATCATTTTGAATGCAATATTTGCAAAGAAATTTTGCTGGATTAACTCTGAAGACCTAAACGATAGAGATCAAGTTAATCTTAATACAGCCGCCACTACTGGATTTGTGGCTTCCGATATTCTCTTTTCTCAATTTGAGGAATTATGTTCAGCGATAGATATTCTGGTATTCAGCTCAAAATAGTATTCCAAATTAGAAGATGAATTATTTGAAAAATGGAAAAAGACGGCAAATACTTCTATGGAATGGAAGAAGCAGCTCAAGTGGAGAAGGATATCGCTATCGCAGAAGGTCAATCTTTTTCGTCATCATGGATACGTTAAAAATTCGAGTAATTATGGAATATGAGTACCGTCGTGGCAGCAACGCGACACAAGCGGCACGCAACATCAACGACATTTACGGAGCTAAAACTACAAACCAACGCACCACCTGTTATTGGTTTGCTCGCTTCCGTTCTGAGAATTTCGACCTGAATAACGAACCTCGCGGTCGTCCGAAGACTTTGGTCGACAGTGACGAATTAAAGGCGATTATGGAAGCTGATGATACACAATCTACGGCTGAATTAGCAGCAGCTGTCGACGTTAGCGTCAAAACAATATTGGTCCATTTGCGTCAAATTGGCAATGTAAAAAAGCTTGACAAATGGGTGCCCCACGAACTCAATGATCGCCAGCGCGAAGTACGCGTCGAGACGTGCCTTGCACTGCTCAACAGATGCACAAATGAAGGAATTTTGAACCGCATTGTTACCTGCGATGAAAAATTGATTCTGTTTGATAACCGCAAGCGCTCAGCAAATTGATTGGATCCAGGTTCAGCACCTAAACAATGCCCTAAACGAAAACTTCTAGTGCCGGTGTGATTCATCACAGCTTCTTACCAAACAGGGTGAGCATTACTGCAGATGTGTACTGTGAAGAACTGAACACAATGATGGAGAAGCAGGCACATCTCCAACCAGCTTTGGTCAATCGCTCGTTTCCGCTGCTCCTGCACGACAACGCGTGACCTCACACTGCACAGCAGACGGTCTCCAAGTTGCAAGAACTGGGGTTGGAAGCTCCCCGTCATCCGCCCTTGTGCCTACAGACTACAACTTTTTCCAGAATTTGGATAAATTCTTGGTGGGAAAAAAATTCAATACCCGAGAGGCAGTAGGTACAAAATGCCTTTGAAGAATTTGTTGCCTCCCGTCCAGCTGATTTCTTTAAGAAGGGCATCAATAAACTGCCACTGCGTGGGCAAAGATGCATTAATTGCATAGGTGATTGATTACTTCGATTAATACGAATTAAAAATACATGAAAAAAAATCCTTTTAATTTTTTCATACAAAATGGCAATTTCATTGGTAAAGACCTAATATTTATGTCAAACAGAATTTTCGATTTTGTATTTTCGTCACCATGATGTATACACATAATAGTTATAATAATTACATAAACAAACAAAATAAAAACAGAGAAGTTACTTAATTTATTTACGTAACTCTAATTTATTACTATACTATAAACAAAGTTTGATAATATATAAAATGCATTTCTAAAGTCAAATAAAATTATCCTACTGCTAATTTCTATACTATGTCGCTGGCGGGGTCATGCGAGTTCACTGCCGCTGCGTCCGATCTAACTATTTTGCGCGCGACACGTGACAGCGCTAAATACCTACTGCTGCAGGAATACCTGGCCTTAAATGAAAATTTATTGAAGTCTGAGTTGTGACGACATCGTTTTTAATACTCAATTGTTACGAGTTATGAGCATTTGGTACATTTTCTCCATTTGTAAAGTTCTAAATTCTTTTACATTCGCTTTTCTTACAATTCGTGATTCGTATAAATTATCATTTAGTTCAAATTCTCGTTTTTCTTAAATTAACCATTCGTACAAATTATTCGTTGAGCTAAATATTTTAAATTTGTTATGGGTAAGTAATTGCAAAATGAAAATCGAAATAATTTCAGGACTGTTTTGGCATAAAATTATTATTGGATAGTTACTCGAATCCTTATTTCGATGCAATAATCTGAATATATCTATCTTCGATACTAGTGCACCATCGCAGGGCGATTTATTAGTATCTACATTTTTTACAGACCAAATGTATTTGTGTGTGTGTTATGTCTACTCGCACTATTTTAATTAATAATTATTATTATTTTCCTTCCTTACCTACCATAAAATTAATATAAAGTCTATACAACTCGAATATTTACTAGTAAATCGGACAATATTAATTTCAGTATCGGTTGCTAAGTTTTGGGTACACTGGGATTTCTGAGAAATTTCCCAAAATCGTAAACGGGCAAAGAGATTAAAATATAATATATAGGGGGCATTGGGAATATTTCCATACAAAAACTTTGAAGCTCAAGCGTCATGTCAGTTAGTATAAACGCGAGCTCATTCGGTCGAATCCCTGTCGAATCACACTAGACTTTATCCCACTTGTAATAACTTTTGTTTTAAAAAATTTCCTCGCTTTGTCCCCTCTATGCCCTATTATATTTTAACCTCTGTACGAACGGGAGATGAATTGTGTAATTCTGAGCGATTGTTAAAAAACTTCTATGACTAAAAAAGACTATAGTTTATCCCATTTTTCTAAAATTACTCTCTATATTCGACTGAGTAAATTGAAGCTGCAAAAATATTCATCAAAATAGAGCCGTTTGGCTTTTCTCTTTAGGTCAAAGAGGTTTAAATATAGGTACTTGGACATAGTGCCTGGTGAAACGTGGGTATTTCCAGAAAAAGAATACCTCTGCCTACCCCTTCTGGAATAAAAGACGTAAGAATATTTTTTGTTTAGTTTTTGCGATATTTTTTTTCATTACTTTGAAATCACAGTCACTAGTTTTATTATTAGTTGAAATAGATGACAATAAATAGGTATTCAAATCAAATAAAAAAAAATGTGGAACACAATTTACACACGGTTATTCAGTCCCAAACTATTAGGCAGATCCTGGACTAATAGATCATACTTAAATAAATATTAAGACACCCAGAGACGAAACCAACAAACATGTTCAACATGCAAAAAACATCCACACAAATGTTGGCCCCGAGCGGGGATCGAACCCGCGACCTCCGACTCAGAAGGCAAGGTCACTAACTGAGCCAACAGGCCCGTCGAATATTATACCAAATGGTACGCAGTCCAATTTTATAGTTCACGGCTAGTATTTTCTTAGTAGGCGCAGCAAAGATATTATATATTGAGGCGCAGTGTTTAGAATCAACCGCGCGCATCCCGGCTCAGAATATCAAATAAAAACGCGAACAAAGCCGAGGCACCGTACGCTGGGTTCGTTCTTTGATCTTTATTATATAATAAAGTTAGTTCATTTTGCCCCTGTAATGAATATTAATGTTCTCGCTTAAGTCATAAAATAAACTTTATCAGAACAGCGAACGCGTCGCCGCGGCGCTGCCGAGCCAGTGATAAATTCACAAAGAAAGCCAAACTCGGCCCATTTTCAATTAAAATTGAAATTTGTAATTGTGTTCCTAACCCAACTTGTGTAACCGTGAATTATTTGCGCTGCGCTGTTAAATAACAACACATTTAACAACATTCTGTTGTGTTACGATGTTTCTGCAGACCTGACGGCGTACATTATCTTCACGAATTGAATACATTAGGCTATGAGAGTACAGGCACCCAACAAGGTATATCGGCTTTCAATATACTCGATTTAGTGTAGTACCTGGGAGATCGAGCTTCGCTTGTTCTAACACCGTGTCACCATCTGTCGGTGAGTGGCCGTATTATTCTAACGCCATCTGCCGGTGAGTCGCCGTATTATTTAATTTTTTCTTGTGTAAAATATCCTTTTTACAGGAAATACAAATTTGCAGCTAAACTAGAAGTGAAAAACGGTATCTGTATACAAAATTTCATCAAAATAGTTACAGCCGTTTTGGAAATATAAATACAGACATTCAATAATTGTTCAAAATAATAGGATAGAGGAGAATAACATCAATACTAGAAATAAATTAAAAAGTTGAATGTGTGAAAAAAACATGTGTTTGTTTTATTTAGAACACAATGCTATGATTGTTACTGAATAAATATTGATCAATTGTTAAATATTTAGAGATAACAGCCCCCCTAGCCAAGTGGCATTGTACAATCTAATCGAATGTTCTTTTAGATTGACATGTATGGGATTGACATAAGCACTTGCGCACGAGCGCTAACGCTAATGTCAATCCCATACATGTCAAATTGTTTTTTTTCTGTGATTTCTGACGAGCAGAGTTTGATCGATTCAGCTATTAAAAAAAAAACGCACTGGGCCGTGTACTGCAGAATTTTATAGACACAAAAATATTTTATATTGAACTAAAATATTTCGAACATAATTTTGTTACATGAAGACTAATAAACGAACAGATTGAATACAATTAAAATTTCCAAGTCATAAATTAAGCTTACATTTTCAATTACATCAGCGCCATTCTCAAAACTAATATAAAACAAATTATCAGAACACGGGGTTCAACAAAAACGATATAAATTAATGAAATCTTGAGGCAACGGAGATTAAGGCGTTATATTGTTCGTAATCCCGAACATTAATCATCCCACAGGTTCAGTCTTACAGATCTATCTTCGGATCTTAACTAGGAACTAACTTATACAGGACGTCTAACGGAACTATCATTTAATTACAATTGTAATTAAATAGTAAAGTAAAGTTCCTGCTCCACATGATGTACCAATGAGTTTTTCAAAAACTTTACATATTTATCACTATAGCTCGTCGGTGAAGGAAAACATCGTCCCAGAATTAATTCTGATACATGTGCAAAAGACCCGGTCCGGCGATGGGCTGACCACCTATCACGTGTAGGGGTCCAAAGAATATCTCGTGAATACTGGGTATATCCAGTAATGGAATACCTCTGCCTACCTCCTCGGGGATAAAAGGTGAGGTCATTATTATTACAATTGTAATTTACACTGGTTCGGCCGACGAGGTCTGTTGGATGTAGATAACCACTTATCATCGGTACATTTTTTGACCCCTAAACGTTTCTATTTTTTTAAATTAATTTCCATATTTAAAACCCATTCTGAGGTCTTCGGGTATTGAAAAACTGCATGCCCTGACCAGAAATCAAACTCAGCCGCAGAGTCACTTATTACCTACTGATCTTTGTACCTATACACTTAAATAAATGATTGTATGTAGGTACCTATAAATAATGCTATAAAATGATAAACTGACCGACTGATTGGTGATATATCCTGCCTGGTGTGTAGATGTTATAATAAGAAGTCCAAAAAATTCTTATTGGACAGTGGTCACTTAAAAAAATTATACTTTTGATAATTCCTCCAGAAAGAGAGTTTTATATTTTTACTTTAAACTTGTTAGTGAAATAATAAACTTTATTGTGTGCATTCCTAAAGAATAGATTACATTCGATTTATTGACATGGAACTTTTGCAAAAAAAAAAACCTTGTCGTATACGGAATAATCGGTACTATGTTTTATTAATGTAATAAAAATATTATCTTTTCACATTCGCATTAAATTCTTAAACACGCTGTATATATACGTTTCACAGCTGTATAGTTATAATATTTTCATCCTTTTTCTGGATTGTCTACACAAACAGACACAGCTGACACAGAAAGACAAAACTATACAAGAACTATACCGTTCCGTCAAAGAGAAATGTCTTGAATTTACGACTCACGTAAAAATGGTACGTAGGAATGGAACACCTCTGCCAACCCTTTGGGGATAAAACATTAGTAAAAGACCCGGTCCGACGATGGGCTCACCACCTATCACGTATAGGGGTCGAATAAATTCGTGAAAAGTGGGTATTTCCAGAAATGGAAAACTCTTTCTCCCCCTTCGGGGATAAAAGGCGTGAGTTTTTATATTTAATTTTTTATTCTATCTACAACTAGCGACCCGCCCCGGCTTCACAAGGGTGCAATGCTAATACTAAAACCTTTCTCTTGAATCACTCTATCTATTAAAAAAAACCGCATCGAAATCCGTTGCGTAGTTTTAAAGATTTAAGCATACAAAGTGACATAGGGATATAGGGACAGAGAAAGCGACTTTGTTTTATACTATGTAGTGATAGTGATAGTGAAGAGCAGTGATAGCCCTTACGGTTAAAGAGCCGGCCGAAAATCAGTGAGACTCGGGTTCAAATCCTGGCATGTACCAATAAGTTTTTGAAAAACTTACGTACATATTTATCACTAGCTCGACGGTGAAGGAAAACATCGTGAGGAAACCCGCAGGTCTCAGAATTAATTCAGAGACATGTGTAAATAGACCCGGTCCGGCGATGGGCTCACCACCTATCACGTTTAGGAGTCCAATGTATCTCGTGAAATGTGGGTAAGTATATCCAGTAATGGAATACCTCTGCCTACCCCCTTGGGGACGAAAGGCGTGAGGTTTTATTATTATAATTTATTATTATATGTAGTGATTTAACACAAACAATGATCTATTTTCAAGGCCCTTATTAGAATGACGAAGAAATTCTAAGTCAATCCAAGCTTCCCTTAGAATCGAAGCGAGGCTGATCACCATTAGGGCGCCCAAATAAATAATTCACATTTATTGTCTCTGTTTACTCGGGGAGAATAGATAAGGATAGCCTCATAAATTTCGTTGATCTATTGCAGCTACAAGTTGTTTTGGGAGTTATTGGAGAATACAGCAATTACTTGTAGTGCTGCTTGGTTGAATTGGGAAGCAGTATTGCTAAAATAACACACCTTTTATCCCCGAGGGGGTAGGCACAGGTTTTCTATTTCTGGATATACCCACTTTTCACGAGATATTCTTTGGAGCCCTAAACGTGATATGTGGTGAGCCCATCGCCGGACCGGGTCTTTTATACATGTCTCAGAATTAATTCTGGGACCTGCCGGTTTCCTCACGATGTTTTCCTTCACCGTCGAGCTAGTGATAAATATGTACGTAAGTTTTGAAAAACTCATTGGTACATGCCAGGATTCGAACCCGAGCCTCACTGATTATCATCATGTGAAGCAGGCTCTTTAGCCGTAAGTCTATCAAATTAATATGGTTTAATATAAAATGGCATATTATAAGTTACGAGTATTTGAATGATAATGATGTTTGGTGTAAGTTTTCTCCAGCTCGGCAAATCACTAAAACCATGTAACTTGTAATCAAACGAGTCGAAACCTGATGGGGTTGCGTCGTTTCATTACAGAGTTCCTATGACCACCTTCCAGCTCCATCATCAGACCCTGGTTACCATTGAAAAACAAACTACTCGTCAAGACAAATCAAACGAGCCCAAACTCGATGAGGTTGTGTCGTTTAATTACGAAGTTCCTATGGCCACCTTCTAGCTTCGTCATCAGATCAGCACCATGTCATCATAAATTGCATTGTAATCGGCAAGTGGGTGAAATTTAATTTGCAAGATTTGATGACAAACATCGGGACAGGTGAAACTAAAGAAAAGCTTGTAAAAATTATAAAAGATAATTACTATGAAAAACTCTGGTATTCTCTATACAAAACGGCAGCTTCTTATGCTAGAAAACAACCTACAAATGTCTGACGATACATGTTCTCATAAAACTCCTTGAAATTATTCGTTTTTAACTTGTGTTTATTCCTGTAGGACTCATTACCTCGGTCACCCTGTACAAGACGCCGGTGAAACCCAGAAGTGCCCTACGCATCTACATAATCGCTCCTAATTGCCCGGTATGGTGATTCACGGAGTACAAGACTATAAACAAGGGCTAATCTGGTCCGCGCCCGTTACGTGTGCGGTGCAAACATCGCCGTGTTTGTGCAGACAATGGCTAAGTACAATAATTGTGCATGAAGTGCCCCGGGCTTGTTGGCACAACGGTCGCGCTTAAGGACCCTACACACTGCCTCCGCGATTGGAATTAAGGTTTAGCATGTTTTTAACCGATAATAAAGGAGGTTTCTCAATTCGACCGTATATTTTTTTATGTGTGTTCGGGCATAAATTCGTGGTTTATGAACCGATTTTGATGATTCTTTTTTTGTGGTGCCATGATAAAAAAACCAGAATCTGATGGTGGTATCCCAGTGAAACTTTTTTCATTTTGAAAGTAGTTTTTTTCGTTTAAAATTATGATTATCTATGTAGACAATTAGTTTTGGCATTACAAATATAGTCCTCATGTAGGTAGTAATTCGTTTTATTAGAATTTTGTGGCAATATTACAGTTTCTGTAGTATATGGCTTGAGGAAAGCTTGCACCCAAGTAGACGAGGATTCACGATGACAAAAAATTATTGACTTTCTTGATTAAAGAAGTTTTTCTTTAATGTAGTTTACAGCTTACAGCCAACTAGCAGAAGAGCAATAGATTATCCTATTTCTTCTGCTAATTGTTGGTAAACGGGCAAAAAATACAAAACAACATATTTTTTGTAGGGAACCGTAAAAAGTAAGCAATACGGATAGTGAGAGCTAAAATTAAACAAAATCCGCCTTTGTATCAATTAATTTTACTCGAGTTTAGCAAAGCCCAAAAGGAAAGGAAAGTATTTTACCTGAATGTAAGTGTTACGTAGAGATTCAATTGGAGAAAACCTGCGTACCTGAAAAACAAGATATCGTATTAAGTAATAATTCATAATATAAGAAAGATACAGCACCGAAACACAACAAAACAATCTCCCACAAAACCCGAACCAATCTCATCTATAAGCCTATCACAAAATTATATTAAGCACTCGGTGGCAAGGTCGCTTAACATACCACAAAACCGGCACTCCGGTAAACTAAAAATGATATTGTATTTATTTCTGATAAAGATTGGCTAAATGTAAACAGCAGCCCATCTATACCGACGACTACTGACTAAACTTACATAATATAACAAAAAAAAATGAATTTGTGGTATTCTACATCAGTTTCACTTCAACAAATGATATATCCTGAATGCATATGTTTTAAATGTTGCTGATGATATCAAAATGTATGCCTATAAAATTTGAGGAGTTCCCTAAATTCCTCATGGATCCGATCATCAAAATTAGATTTTTATAATCTATAAACTTTTCGAATAATGGGTAAATAATAATAAATTGGACACAATTCACACGCGGTTATTCAGTCATAAGCTACTGATACAAATACTTAAATAAATATTAAAAGACCAGACACGGTTTTTTATTATTAAATAACAATTGAAATCGGTTTATGAATGACGGAGTTCTAAAAAAACAAAACCGAGAACATTCTCCTTTTTAAAATTTTTGAAAGTCAAAGCGCAAATTAGCGCGATTTTCGCGCGATCTCTTTGCCAGTGTGTTGCTCTCTAAGCTGTGACTAATGTTTGTGTATGTTAATGAGATGTTAATGGAGCCTCGTCGGAACTGGATCAGCGTCGATCGGTCACCGGTTGTTCGTCTAGTACGCGCTTTCTGAATAAACAATCATCTTTGCTCTGGCTGAATGCAGCACGAGTTCAGTGCCTCGGTAAACATTGGCCCACTGGACCACAGTTTGTGTAAGCCGGCATGCAGTTCTGGGGTCAACGAGGACTGATTCCGATGGGAATTTCGAATTCCAAAGCGGTTCGGTAAGTCTCCTAGCGCCTTTATATGCATCATCGGACTTTCTAGATAAGTAAGTTTGTAACAAATCTTTATTTATTTTACACCAATAAAAATAGGCAATAAGTTACGCAAAGATTTTAAAAATTGCGATGGGTCATCTTATCGTTATGCGATTTCTTCCAAACAACTTAAGGATGTAACTGAGATAAACAATGGATCTACGCTTTGTTTCCAATGAAACTCATGATTTGGATAATCCCTTCTAGAAGTCACGTTTAGGAGTCCAACAAATATAGTGGTGAAAAGATCGGACTGGAATATCTCTGCCGCTCTCTTCGAGCATAAATGAAAAATTTTTAATGTAACCTTTATGTTGCTGATGTGCTGGCCGCTTAGTTTTTATATGCAATTTCTTTGGAACATTTTACCTTTTTTACAATTTGACTTTGGTTCTGCTTTAAATGTCAATAAAAATCTCTTCTGAAAAATATGGTTTTTGCTTCAACAATAACACTTTACATAGTATAAAATAACGCTTACCGCGTCTGTTTGTCTTTCAAACCTAACTCCACGCATCGGATTTTAAATCGAAGCGAATCAAGACGGGTCGCTACCCTACACTAATATTATAAGGAGGAAAGATTTGTATGTTTTAGGGATGTAAGATTAAAGGAAAATAATCGATTAAATAAAAATCGATTTTTCCTTCTTCAAAATTTATCGATTTTTAAAAAATCTATTAATATTGAAAATAATCGATTATTATAAAAAATCTAATTTTTCCAATACATATTTAAAAATCTATATAATATGCTTTTAATATTTTAATAATAAAATCCTAAGAGATTCATATTACCATTTTAACAGATAAAAAATGAAATAAATTATTATGAATAAAGAAATAACAAAATAAAATTTCGATAATCTTCAAATTTAAATAATAAAATAATTAAAAATAGTAAAATAATAAAATAAACATTTGACTAGTATTAAAATAAAATACTTAAAACGAGAATAATAAAAAACTAAACGACTACGTTATGGTCTCAAAAACTAAAATAAAAAACAAATCTTTTTTTATTTTTTAAGTTTAAACAGTCAAAAGATGAAAAATAATAAAAAATAAGAGTACTCGTAGTATTAAAATAAAAGGAAACGATAAATGTAAAAAAGCTTAACGACAACGTTAAGGTTCATCCACCGCATAGATGGCGATGTTTATAAAAAATCGATTAAAACGCGTAATTTATATAATCGATTAATTAAAAATCGATTATTTTTATTTAAGAAATCGATTATTAAAAATCGTTTATTTCAAAAAAATTATCGATTATTTTAAAAATCGTTTATTTTTTTACATCCCTAGTATGTTTGTAACGAATAAACTCTAAAACTGCTGGATCGATTTTAAAAATTATTTCACTAATTGAAAGCTACTTACGTTATCACGAAGTACCATAGACTATATTTTATCCCCGTATTCCCAACGGGAACGGAAATTACGCGGGCAAACCGCAAGGAGCTGCTATAGTTTATAAAGCTAATACTATATACTTATATATCTTAAAAACATGGAAATTTAGTTCTCTTTGTGTTTTCATCAATGGTGGGAATGTCCCATTTGAAGAGTTCGACAATTGTAATGATTGAACGGGAACGCAATGTTCACCGAATGTTCAAATATTGACTCGTCTACTTATAACCTCCGTAAGGTAGGTATGTAAATGATGCATGTTTGATTATAGAATGTCATCTCTATACCTTCAAATATTTGTCAGTTAAAAGTAAGTGCGTATAAATGACCACTCACATTGGTCACTAGATAAATATTATGAAACAAATCTGAATTGATTACGGTTGATAGTGTGCTAGAGCAGTGATTAAACAGCCCTCTTCTCATTCGTGATCGTGAGGCTCGGGTTCGAATCCCAGTATGTACCAATGCGTTTTACAAAAAGCTGACGTTTGTATATATACGGAAGGAAAAAACCGTGAGGAAACCCGCAGGTAACAGACCCGGTCCGGCGATGGGCTCCACCCCTATCACGTTTAAGGGTTAAAAAATATACTAGTGAATCGTGGATATTTCTAGAAATGGATTTAATGGATTATGGTTTCGACGTGGGAGAGCCATGCTTCGGCACGCTTGGGCCGGCTCGACCGGAGTGATACCGGCCTCTAAGAAAACCAGCGTAAAGCAATGCATTGCGTTTCGTTGAGTGAGTGAGGTAACCGGAGGCCCCAATCCCCTCTCCTCCTCCCCTCCCCTCAACTCCCCCTACTCCCACCTCAAAGGTCGGCAACGCAGTTGTGACTCTTGAGTTGCAGGTGTCCATGGGCGACGATAGTCACTTACCATCAGGTGACCCGTCTGCTTGTTTGCCCCCTTTTTTATCATAAAAAAAAAACCTCTGCCTACCTCGAGGATAAGAAGGCGTTAGTTTTTATTTTTATTTTATGCACCTGCAAAAATCTATTTCAAAAGCAGACAAAAATCTTTTTATGTACGTAGGTATAATATATCAACTTAAGAATAAATAATCATCTTCAGATTAATAACTAAATTACAGAAATTTATAATCGAAAAAAAAAACAGATTTTTTTGTCAATGACATATTTTAACCTCTATTACTTGTGTAGAACCGGTACGGGTTGATGATCACAATGGTATCATTAAACTTACATTCCGCCCCGCTTCCGCAATCGCTAATTTCGTGGCGCGTCTAACTAATAACACTAAACGGGTCGCAGTCCGTCAGTCCAGTATATAATACTAATATACTATTAAGCTCTTGTTCTAGGGTTCAGAACATACTGGTAATGAGTGCAGCTACAATTACATAGTTCACAACGGGCGTTCGCCTTTAGATAAAATTACAGAAGCCGTTCAGCGAGCAGTGAACTTATTCCACGTCTGTGTTGAAAATATAATACAACAAGCGTGTTCAACAAAGGGTAAATACGATTATCAGTTTCACAGTCAACAATCATTTATTTTCTGTAACAAAAGTCAAAAGTTTTTATTCAATGTAGGGACTTATAAGTCCTCTTATCGAAAGTCATTGCGACTCCACCGCTTCGGCATGTATAGTTGAGGAGAAGAAGCGGGGCAAGAAACTCCTCAACACATTATTCTTTTAAACAATCAATACAATACAAAGTACAAGTTACATGGTTTTAGTGCTTTGCTGAGCTGGAGAAAATTTACACCAAATTTCATTGTGATTCAAATCAATAACAAAAAGTACACTTAGAAATATCAATAGTCTAATAACAAGGTACTCTAAACCCGTCCATGAAGATTGGCTAAATGTAAACAGCAGCCTATCTCCACCGACGAGTTGCTGGTTCCAAATACAGTACCCCGTGAAGAACCAGCAAGAAACTCAAGTTCAGCTCTTTTTAATCTCTTGTTTTACTAGTGATTGCTTTACAATAATTATTGTTATGGATTAACAGTCTGACATACCGTCGAGTCGGTTATTCCCATGCATGTTGGTCTACTAAGTAGTCTGTAACTTTATAGTAGGTACCTATGCTTTTTATGTAAAAAAAAAAAAAAAACTCACGCCTTTTGTCTCCGAGGAGTTAGGCAGAAGTATTCCATTAGTGGATAATGGATTTATTTTTATAGTACCTAGGCTTTTTATGTAAAAAAAAAACTCACGCCTTTTATCTCCGAGGGGGTAGGCAGAGGTATTCCATTACTGGATAATGAATTTATTTATGTAATCGATTAATGGATTTATGTAATTTTTGCTTAACTTATTCTTTGTTATAAATTTGTCGAGGCAATTTTTTAATTCAATGGAAATCCTATACAATATTTCCAGTCGAGTATATTCCTACTCGAATGTACTGTACAGCAAAGTAAACATTGATTCACATCCGGTGTCTAACAGGTAGTTAAACATCTGATTATCGTTCAACCGTAGACAAACCAACGAAACTGCCGACTCTTATTAATTACTATGAATTCAGACCTTAAGTCAACAAAGTATGAACTGTAAAGAAATGCTTGATGCCTTTTTAATAGTGAACTACTTTCATTTTAATAAAAGTTGGACAGGAGTAAATTAGGAGCCAAGTTTCAAGTTACTTCATTAAATAGCTAGTCTGCAGTCGACCCGCGACGCGGCAACTTTCGCCATTTTACAGCGAGCTCAATCCACAAGTCTGCATTAATCATAGCACAACATAAACGTAAATTATCCAACTAAAACATTAATGCGAAAAAAGGAGAGAAGTTTCAGTACCAGTTTGCTTGGTAAACAAAACTAATGAGATATTTATGTTAGACCATATTTTGTGCGCCATTCAAACTTTTAAACTCGTAAAATTTAAAACATGTTTTAGAGGACTTTAAGGATATTATGGTCATCCGAGGTACATTTACAACAAAGCTTAATCAGGTAGATATACTAATGCATAGCATTGCACAGTAGCAAAATGCCTAGCAACTTTACAAACCAACGCATTTTTATGTCGGGACTAGATAACAGTTCTAGCTATTTGGACATAAAATTAAATAACAGAAGCAATTGGTTCAAAAATTGACCAACAGGCAATTGAATCATGGTAAGCATCGCCTATGTATTGACGAAACCCGAATCTGACAAGGATGCATGAGTCGATTGATGGATGTGGATGAAGCGCGAGAGATGTGCCAGGTTCGTAGAAGCTGGCGTTCTATTGTCCCTGCCTACCCCATCGGGAAAACGGCGTGAGCATGTTTGTATGTGTGTATGAAGACAAATTGGTTCTCCCCACTCGTATTAATTATGTTAATCAGTTAGCAAAACATGGCGTGGCTGCCCTGTTTACCAAACTTGGCCGGTGCACACCCGTGCAGATTTGGCGAGAAAGCTGCGATCACAATAAGTATATTCGAGAATAATTCATTTGCAATGCTTTCATACCGCGCCCGTTGTGACGTGCAGCCCAATTTTGGCGCGCATTTACCTGCAGATGCAACGAACACAAAGAGGTTATATTTCCGAGCAGTAGGGTGACCACACGGACTTTAAATTTTGGATATTCGCAGCTTTTGCAGCTGCCAGCGTACTGGGTATGCCAGCTGGATTCAGCGAATGCATTTAAAATCAAAAGACGTATTAAATTACCTTTGAATAAAGGGAAAATAAATATGAACACGTTGGAATAGTCTCTTCATGTATATGAGGAGTACTAAATGAGTGTAACAGCACCAGAATAAAAATTAAAACGAATAAACATGTTTTGATCATTTCAATAATAAAAAATGGTGATTAATTTTTTTCTAATATACCTACTGAAGTTACAATGCTTCTTTTATATTTATACTCTTTTTTGTTTTCCACGTAGTTCAAGAATATTGTCCCAATTTTTCTCCCATCGTGGCGACCCTCGGGAGGAAAGGCAGCCAGGCAGTGCATGGCTCGGATCAAATAACGTGGTAAGTATATTCCTCCTCTTTTTAACCGTGTCCCAATTTTTTTCTCCCTGCGTGGCAACTCTAGGGAGGCAAGGCAGCCAGGCGAGGCGAGGCCACTGCACGGCTCGGATTACGACGGCCATCTGCCACAACAATCAGCCTAACGAGGCGCGCCGCGGATTAAGTCCTAATGCGAACAATGGCGACACCCTTTAAAGTCATACTAACAGATCGCCTGCGACAACGACCCTTGTCGACAGCTGATCTTAAGTGGATTACTTGTGCTCAAAACATACATACATACATAATCTCACGCCTTTTTCCCATTGGGTTAGTCAGAGACAATAGACTGCCACTTGCTAAGAACCTGGCCGATCTCTCGTGCTTCATCCACATCCATCAAACGACTCATGCATGCTCGTCGGTTTCGGGTACTCTTTATTTGGCTTTTCTTCAATACATCGGCGATCTGGAGTGCGATTTTTGAATCTCACTGGTGATATCAAAATCACCGGTGACTAAAATTATCACCGATGACTTTTATATGTCACCATTTTCCAAAAGTCGTTTTTTTGAAAGTCACACGCTGTTTACCAACATGCAGAAATTTTACAATGTCAGTCAGAGACAATCTTCCCGTTACGTTCCTTTTTACGCAGATGTTATAGTGTTGCCCTTGATATCGGTTTTTATTTTCTCATACTATAACTTAAAATAGATTCATCAAATTGGTCAAACGTAAAACGTAGCGTATCTGTCAGTGTCATGTAAACGAAAATTAAAGTTGAGAATTGAAAAATTCACTTAATTCACTAGAAAAGGACGAAGAGAGTGCGTGGAAAATCGCACACATTGTGCCAATTTACAAATCTGGTGACAAAGCTAGATGTGAAAATCATCGACCTATAAGTATTCTCTCGTGTCTTGCTAAAGTGTTTGAATTACTCGTTTACGATTTTATTTACAATCATGTCAAGTCCAACATTACAGGTGTGCAACATGGGTTTATCCGCAATCGATCTACAGTAAGCAACTTACTAACATACAAAAATTATATTTGCGGTGCTTTCGCACACAACCGCCAGGTTGACGCCATATATACCGACTTCTCTAAAGCGTTTGACCGAGTAAATCACAATCTTCTTTGCCTAAAACTCTCATCATACGGTATTCATGGTGACTTACTGAGATGGGTCAAATCATATTTATCCAAGCGCAATCAGATTGTTGCTTTGAAGGGATTTCTGTCAGCGCCCGCTGAAGTACCTTCTGGTGTACCTCAGGGATCACACCTAGGTCCCCTTTTCTTCATTATATTTATTAATGATCTCGTCAAACACATTCGTAATGAATGTCTTCTGTATGCCGATGACCTTAAAATATATAAAGCAATTGCACATACAGATGACTGCCTTTCCATGCAACAAGACTTGGATGCTGTCGCTGAATGGAGTTTGGTAAATCATATGTACCTTAATGAAAATAAATGTAATGTCATATCTTTCACTGCAAAGAAAAACAAAATCTTTTTCGATTACAAAATTAATAATCATAATCTTGAAAGAAAAACTGTCGTAAAAGATCTTGGTGTACTGATGGACACCAAGTTTACATTTAGGGATCATTATGATTATATGGTTAATAGAGCTAACAAATTACTAGGTTTCATTGTTCGCAATTCCAAGGACTTTAGGGATCCCCAAACAACATTGCACCTTTTCTTCTGCCTTGTAAGGAGTATTCTCGAGTACGCCTCGGTTATCTGGTCCCCTTACTACAATGTTCATTCTGAACGTATCGAAGGCCCCCAGCGCCGTTGTTTGAAATTGCTTTGCTGGCGTTTAGGTTGCTCTCGTTCTCTGAAAAATTACTGTAGTCGCTTAAATTTCTTTAAGGTAGAACCTTTGCACGTGAGACGTGATAAAGCATTATTGATATGTCTCCATAAAATCGTACACTCAACTATAGACTCGCCCTCTTTGTTAGCTTCTATAGATTTTAACACTAGGCATGGATATCGGTTTCCTAAAACTTTTATTCTCGGAGTTCACAAAAACAACACATCAATCTACAATCCTCTAATAAGAATGTGTAGAATGTACAATGACAAGTGCATACAATGTAAGGAGCTGGACATATTCAATCCATGTAAATCTATTTTCTTGAGGCAATTAACTAAATGTTATGAATCTCAATCAGAGTTATAAACTATATAATTATAATAGTAATTGTTTTTCTCGAACTCTTCGTATTCTTGTAGCTGTCTTTTTTGTTTTTGTGTACTTTAATGTTAGGACAACATTAGTATAACACATTCTATTCATTTTTGTTTTTATATTTACAAAATAGTTAGTTGGCATTAATTTGTTTCCCTTCTTTTATTTTTATTATTGTTTCTAATTTAAGAGCTATAAATTTTGTCATGTTGTATGCATATGTTTTGGATAAGTGGCTTGATCTACCAATGTCTATTTAATATTGAACTTTACTGTCACTTTCTGTTTTGTGCATCCTAATAAATAAATAAATAAATAAAGAGAACTTAACACAGATTTTACAAAATATCACAATCGAGCCCCGCTGCTAATTCTTCCGAAAAACATACTTTGGCACTTTTGGCAGATGTCGCATACGTCAACTGTCAAAAACAATCGCATGGTGATTTCAATTACGAGTGGGTAGGGGCACTTGACTCGTAAATCGATATCATAGGTATGACAAATGTAAGTCACCGATGAGATTCAAAAATACGAACTTTCGGAAATCACTCACATCGGTGAGAATTAGTCACTTGGTGAGATTCAAAAATCGAGCCCCTTGTCGATGTAAGTACGCCTAGGTCGCCCTCGACCCACTCGCCCATTTGTTGTGAATGGGCAAGTCGGTAGAGGGCGACCTAGGTATACCTACCCTTGTATATTTGTATGTCGTATACGTCAACTGTCAAAAACAATCGCATGGTGATTTCAATTACGAGTGGGTGGGGGCACTCGTAAATCGATACCATAGGTATGACAAATGTAAGTCACCGATGAGTTTCAAAAATACAAACTTTCGGAAATCGCTCACATCGATGAGAATTAGTCACTTGGTGAGATTCAAAAATCGACCCCCTGATTTCAAAACAGAAGGTATTGAGGAGTATTAATTAACCGACTCGACGGTATGTAAGGCTTTTAATTATAAAATTATTATTGTTAATCATATTGCCCTAATGCGAACAATGGTGACGCCCTTTAAAGCCACAAAAACAGATCGCCTGCGACAACGACCCTTGTCGACAGCTGATCTTATGTGGATTACTTGAGCTCAAAAAGGACTTCAAAACAGGAGGTATTGAGGAGTATTAACCGACTCGACGCTATGCTATGTAAGGCTATTAATTATAATTTTTACTAGCGACCCGCCCCGGATTCGCACACGTGCAATGCTAATACTTAAACCTTCCTCTTGAATCACTCCACCTATTAAAAAAAACCGCATCAAAATCCGTTGCGTTTTATACTATGTAGTGATTGTAAACCATATTTATTAGTGAGACATGAGATTATAAAAGAGCTGCCCTTGAGTTTCTTGCTCTTTTCGGAGTTCTCGGGGCACTGAATTTGGAACCAGCAACTCGTCGGTGGACATGGGCTGCTGTTTACATTTAGACAATCTTCATGGACGAATTTAGAGTGCCTTGTTGAGACTATTGACATTTTAAATGTACTTTTTGTACATACAGAAAACAAATGATTTTTTAATTTTGACTAACACTTCATCCTAAACGTGAGTCCATCATGTCTGAATTGTCTTTCAAAACATCGGTGATAACAGATAGGTACTGATTTATTTATATTTAATTGGTTTGTTTACAATGCTCCATCTTTATAGTCGACTGTGGACTGTCAGTTTGTATTTCGAATTGTCGACAGACGTCTAAATGAAAGTCGCAGTCAAAACATGCGTCAACACTATGATTTATAAAATAAAACAAACTGTGGTAGGCAGTGTTAACGGACGTTTTTGTCTCGTGTTCGGTAGTTCGCGAATGACCTAGTTCGAAAGAGCACTCTTTTAGGTGAACTATGCGAATTAGTTCGTCCACAGTCTCGATCTTAGTTCTTTTAAATAAGATGTTTTCTTGCGGCCACTCTATTATTGAGTGGCGCTGCATGGCTAACCGACTTATTTTTTGAAGTTAAAACTTCTTCAGCGGCGCTGAGCACTTTTCTGGGATGGGTTAAAACTGTGAAACTCGCGTCAGGTCACGTGTGCTGAACGAAAAACCGTAAGACGGTTGGAGAGTAGTGTTGTAACACCGAAATCGATAATCAAGTTTTCACTTCTGCCGGCACTCCCGGAGTGCAACCCGTGTTTTTTTTTACTCTTGAAAGTTGTGAGAGTCTTCAAGAGTTGCTTATTTAATTATAGTCTATCTATGGTTTAAGTTTTTCCCAATTATAATAATATGATATGAAAAATATATCCTTATATAATTATATCCATATATAAAAAAACGAACTAGTTCGCGGTAGGACTGCGAACTAAATTGAGCGCTCCCAATGGCGACCGACTATGCCTAAGACAATTTTTGTCGTCACAATCCGAGAAACACCGAAATGTCACAGATTAAGTTAAAGCTGGAAGCTTGGAAGATAAATGTTCAGGAATAACTTTCGCGACTTATCTTTTATGTGGACACACCTTTGTTTGCAGAAAACATACTTCTTCATATCTATTTATGGATCACACTATTACGTGTGGAGATGAATTGTATTTTTAACCGACTTCAAAAAAAGGAGGAGGTTATCAATTCGACTGTTTTTTTTTTTTAATGTTTGTTATCTCAGAACTTTCGACAGGTGAACCGATTTGGATGATTCTTTTTTTATTTGTTACTAGCAGCACCCCGCGGTTTCACCCGCGTAGTTCCCGTTCCCGTGGGAATACGGGGATAAAATATAGCCTATGTGTTATTCTGATGTATAAGCTATATAACTGTAAAGTTTCATCAAAATCCGTTCGGTAGTTTTTGCGTGAAAGAGGAACAAACATCCATCCAGACATCCATACATCCAGACATCCATCCAAACAAACTTTCGCGTTTATAATATTAGTAGGATTAGTAGGATTTATTTATTATCTATTAGCGGGTGCCCAGCGGCGTTGTACGCGCGGATCCAGTTTATTCCCCGTTGCCGTGGTAATTTCCAAAAATAAATTCATATCGGTTGCCTACGACATAATATAAGACATCTAGATAGGTACCATTATTTCAAGTTTCTAGATGTTATCGTTTTTGAGTGGGACGTATTTCTCTTTATTCAATTTTTATATTTTCCCATGGGAATGAGATATTTTCCTGCACAAAAAATTCCCCTAAATATTAATCCGGCTACTGAGTTATCTCCACACTGAATATCATCAAAATCAGTTCAGTCGTTTTTGCATAATGCGTGGACAGACAGACATTTTTTTTAAATTGGGTTTTGATATCTAAATCGATAGCTATCTGCACTACCGCAAAATTTGTAAAAATACACGGTATCGTTACAGTTTTATTTTACCTATACTTATGCAAGCATATAATAATTACATTGTCCCACAGAATATCAATAAGACTCTTTTTAAGTGAGCTGGAAAATATCTTGTTATTTTTAAAGCCAACAAAACTTGGTAGTAACTTCATCATTACTATATTTTCTATACAATAAAATAATAATAAATCCTTAAATACACCTCGAGTTAGATTCTTCAGATGTCTAAAACATGATGAATAGGGTGAAACTGGACTTAAATTAAATTCTTGTTCTGACTTTGTTAGACATTTAAGCGGCTAAAATTTCAAATTCAATAAAACAAAATACGAGTAGAACGGCTTATATTTAAATGTTCAGAAATAAATATCAGTAGGCGAGATTTAATTATCAAAAGGTAGTTAATATTTAAATACTTGTATTTTAAACTTTAATTGTTTTACTTCTCAAATTGATAAATAAAACAATTAGAAATAATTAAAGCGCCCTTTACTTTAACCTATTCATATATATTTAAACTAGTCAGTGCCCAGCAGCGTTGCCCGCGGATCCTGTTTAATCCCGTTCCCGTGGGAATTTTCAAAAATCTTTTATTAAAATTTACGTTATTTTAGGAAAATCATTTTTTGCTTACATTTAAAGAGCCTGCTTCACATGATGAAAATCAATGAGGCTCGGGTTCGAATCCTGGCATGTACCAATCAGTTTTTCAAAAACTTGCGTACCTACATATTTATCACTAGATCGACGGTGAAGGAAAACATCGTGAGGAAATCCGCAGGGCCCAGAATTAAATTCTGAGACATGTGTAAATAAACCCGGTCACCACCTATCACATTTAGGGGTCCAATGTATCTCGTGAAAAGTGGGTAAGTATATCCAGTAATGGAATAGCCCTGCCTACCCCCTGTTCCGTACCCAAAGGGTAAAACGGGATCCCATTACCAAGACTCCGCTGTCCTTCCGTCTGTCTGTCAGTCTGTCTGTCACCAGGCTGAGTCTCATCAACCGTGATAGTTAGACAGTTAAAAATATAATTTTAATTTTACAAAAAAATCTGCACAGAACTCTATACCGGTAGCCTCGGGCTCTGATTTTAAAAGCATCTCGAATGTCACTTTGGTTTGTTACAAAAAGATTCATCCATATTTAAATTAACAAACGGAAGTATTCGGCTACTGTTAATCAATCCTTTGTTGAAAGCTGCAGAAATCCAAATTAGTAGCCATTATGATTGAAACAACACGACACAATGGAAGAAGAAAATAATAAGAAGTTTTGCGATGTATTTTCCATCGCAAACGGCTGCGGCTCTCCAATTTTGATTAAACAACACACAACTTTTCCCGACGAGGTAGGCAGATAGACCGCTTCCGGCGTAAACCTGGCACACATAAGGGGCTTTTTTTCACATCCATCCACATAGGATTTCAGGCAACTACTCTATTGATATAATTATTTAATCATCATCATTATCATCATTATCATCAACCCGTAACTGCCCACTGCTGAGCTAAGGGTCTTTCCTCACACATGAGGAAGTATGGGCTTTAATCTCCTACGCGAGCCCCCCTCGGATTGGGAGATGGTGTAAGCTAGTGGCCACATAATTATTTAACTTTCATTATTTATTTATTTAATGTATATGGAGGACCATCAGCTGAATTAACAGCCTAGACAAAGGATTGAGGTACATACAGCTAATAATAGATCCTCGCCGGTAACTACAGACTTAAAAAAATACACATGTGTGAGCTTGAGGGCATGCGACAAATAAATAAATAGTCTCACGCCTCTTTTCTTGTACTTTTTTTAATCATTGTGTCACCTACTGCATATTTTTATTGGTGTACTATAAAGAGTTGTTACTTACTTAGGTACTTACTTATCCCTCATGGAGTAGGCAGAGGTACGAGAATTTCATTTCTGGATTATAGGTACCTACTTTTCACGAGATGTTCTTTGGACCCCTAAACGTGATACCGACCGGGTCTCGGATTTAATACTGGGACCTGCGGGTTTCCTCACGAAACATCGTGTCCGAATCCTTCACTGTCATAGTGATAAATATGTACGCAAGTTTTTGAAAAACTCATACATGCCAGGATTCGAACCCGAGCCTCACTGATTATCATCATGTAAAGCGGGCTCCTTAAACGTAATGCTCAGTGTTCTTTAAGCTAAATTTACTAGGGATTCCCAAATTAAAATACGTACCAACTAAATGACTGAAAACTATTCCGGCAAATTGCAAAATGGCTGGAAGATTAGACGTGATGTCCGCTAGAGACCGCATAATGGCGAGGAATTCAATGAATGGCCTCCGCCTGGAGTGGCCAATCTCGTCGCAGATTGCGTCACATTACTGTTATAGAATACGTATTACCCACCTGAATTCAGAATGGAGTGCCATGATTCGATAGCCATGCAATTTGTCTGGATAATTTTAGTCGATATATCAATTGCAGTTAGTACCTAGAAACGATTTAGAAAAACGGTCAAGTGCGTGTTGTACTTGCGCACGAAAGGGACTGACTGAGGAAAATGACGATTTCATCATACGCCTAAGTTTTATATGAATCCCTGCAAACAATGTACGAAACAAGGGTCTTATAAGTGTTATGTACCTATACTTTACGGCAGATAATAATATGGTGGCGGGTATACATTAGAGGTAAGGTAGTTTCATTAGTTATTTTTAGTTCTTCAATAGATGTCCATTTGAACAGACACAATAGTTTCATTTCCTTATCTAATATTAGATCTAGGTCCCATGACCGTTCCAGTACATACGAGTACATTATAGTTTGGCGACGAGTTGTGTTTCGATTCTACGCAAAAATATAAAAAAGTCCTAGTGGCCACTTTTCGACAAGGTAGGGGTAGAAAACCGGCCCAGCCGCGGATGCACAACCGCGGTTCCATGGCTGGGTCCGAAGCGGCGAGGAGGAACACACCAGGGTTTTTAGTGGGTATGGCAGCACTAGGCTGCAGAGCCCCACATAACCCCCGCCCCCCCCCGGTTCGGGTGCGTATGCAGTAATGCATTTTCCCTGGTAAAAAAAAAAGACGTTTGGCACTCGGGGACTGCCGCGGTAAAGCTAGCATTTTTTATCAACTTATGCAATTATAATGCGCAGTAACGCCGCGCCGATACAACCAATGCCACCTAGAGGCGAGTTGCTGAACTAAAGAGACAAGCGGGATATTTCAAAAAAGTAATTAAAAGTTCTGCTATTCATCGATAGATGGCAAAACTAAAAAGTATCACCGCTGTGCCGGTCGGAGTGGGGGGTATTAGGTTATTTTCGTTACGGAATTTCTGGATTCGGTCTCCACGCTCAAGGCCCGCGATAGCAGCTATGCAATAGTTCAAAAAAAGGGGGTATAAAACCTGGAAACTAAGTGCTCCCCTTACGTACGTGACCTTAATGTATATCAATCCCAGCGTGATTTATACGGGAGGGATCTGTAAAATATGATATAAAATAAACATTGACAACCAAAACGATGAAATACGACGCAGCGATGTGATTTAAGGGAGCGTTTCACGGGATTTTATGAGGCTATAAAATCAGATCGCTCGCGCACGTACTGCACAGATTTGACAAAACAGACGACGTGCGTTTATTCCGTCCGCTAGTTTTTTTGCAAAGTTTTATGGACTGCTGCCAGCTTTATGGAGGGACGTTTCGTCCGGTGCGAAATTGAGGGATTTGATTTGTCTTTCAATTGTTGGGCCGATTTGCGTTTAAGTTTAGGGGTCTCTTTTACCCGACTGCGAGGAGGGTGACGTTCTTTGGATGTTCAGCAGTTGATAGTCTACGGTTGGTTGAAATTTGTAGCGAGTGTCGCTAGATTCTTTTCTTTAGATGTATTTATTTCTATATTGTCTGGTTATATCCTTTTTCCACATTGCAATAGAAGGATGACCAGTTAACGGACACCAGGCTAAGTAGACCTAGTCACTTTTTTGTATGTATTTAGTACCTACCTAAGTTTATTTTTTTATATCATCAAATAATTTTTCTCGGACAGATGAAGTATTGATTAAGTTCCAGCTGTTCCATTGACAAACATACATACATATGCACGCCTTTTCCCGAAGGGGTAAGCAGATACAATAGACTGCCACCTGCTACGATCCTGGCACACCCCTCGCGCATCTACCGCCATCAATCCTCGTCGGTCTCGGGTACTCTTTAACTGGTGTTTCTAAAGCATCGACGAACGTTAGTAAAATTAGTCTGCGTTCGTAACTTAAATAAAAAAACCGGCCAAGTGCGAGTCGGACTCGCGCACCGAGGGTTCCGTACAACCTTGCAAATTTATGGTTTTCGTAATTTTTCCTTTATCTATGCTATAAGACGTTGCTTCGTACCAAATTTCAAGATTCTGAGTTCACGGGAAGCACCCTGTAGGTTTTGATTCCCTTGCAAGTGTCGAAAATTTGCGGCATAAACGGCTGTATCTTTTGATTGCGTTGGCTTAGAAGTTTGATTTTTTCACAGCTTCAAGGGACAGTAGACCTGAGTAATTGATATAAATTTCAGCTTCATACCTCCACGCGTTCCTGAGAAAAAGGGTCTTGACAGACGGACGGACGGACGGACAGACGGACAACAAAGTGATCCTATAAGGGTTCCGTTTTTTCCTTTTGAGGTACGGAACCCTAAAAATAATAATCTCACGCCTTTTATCCCCGAGGGGGTAGGCAGAGGTATTCCATTACTGGATATACCCACATTTCGCGAGATATTTCGCGAGCCCATCGCCGGACCGGGTCTATTTACACGTGTCTCAGAATTAAATCTGAGACCTGCGGGTTTCCTCACGATGTTTTTCTTCACCATCGAGCTAGTGATAAATATGTACGTAAGTTTTTGAAAAACTCATTGGTACATGCCAGGATTCGAACCCGAGCTTCACTGATTTTCGGCCGGCTCTTTAACCGTTCGGTCTATCACTGCTCTTAACTTATCGTGTCATATCTTCTAAACTTTGGTGTAACACCGCCTGGGACACTTTGGCCCAGTGGGATCTTTTGTCATTCCCTATCTGGATTAATAAAGTCGTGGGATAATTACACCCTGCCATAGCTGCTCCCGATAATCTTTGCTCGGGTAACCTCTACCCAAAACTTGACATTGTTTGGCTAATTCAATCTGTTTATATTGCATTCTGGTCGATCAAATTGTAGTGGATTCAGTTTTATGAATGAATATGCTAACGTATTTCCTACGAAGGGGTCGGCGGAGGCATTAAATTTTCCCACTAGTCATTAATGAATTTGATCACCTAACGTCACAGGGGTGAGCCCGTCGCCGGACCGCATCTGTCACATTTGCCTCAGAATTAATTCTGGGACCTGTGAGTTTCCTGATGATGTTTTCCTTCACATAATAAATACATAATTATGTACTTTCAACGAGTGATATATAACAGACTATCGACCCGCCCTCGCTTTGCTTCGGCTTATATTATATTATCAGTGTTTCTCTACTATATTATGCATGTATTATATGCATATAAACCTTCCTCTTTAATCACTCTATCTATTAAAAAAACCGCATCAAAATCCGTTGCGTAGTTTTAAAGATCTAAGCATACATAGGGACAGACAGACTGGTAGCGACTTTGATTTATACAAAAAATAAAACTAGCTTTTACCCGACGCTTCGCTCGCTCACGTCACCCCCTCAGGGGTTGAATTTTGCAAAATCCTTTCTTAGTGAATGCCTACACTGTATAAGCTGACTATGTGCAAAATTTCAAGTCTCTAGACGCAGCGGTTTAGGCTGTGCGTTGATACATCATCAATCAGTCAGTCAGTTTATCATTTTATATATGTATAAACGAGTATATATAATAACAAACTCAGACCCATCGCATAATTAGATTGTTTGTTAATTTCAAAACGTTACTTCCCAACGTAAATTTTGTACAGTCAAGAGCACGTAGAGCTTGACACATTGGAATTTGTAACGTTCTTATTACAATCGCTTTAGAGGTCAGACTCGCACAAGTTTAAAGCTTCATGTGCTCTTGCCTGTACAAAAAAACATTCAACGTCATTATTCCTCACGTTCCATTATGAAAGAATAAAGAATAATATTTGCTCGACGTTAGAATTACACGTTTGACTGACATTTACAATTCCTCAACAGTAATATATTTGTTTGCAACATGTGGCTGGGCTGTAAAATGTTTATTAAGACTGCCGAGGTTTGTGACGTCATCACATGTGGCCCGACATTAAACAAATTCTTGTTTACTGACCTACACGGCTCAGAATCAGCTGACAGTTCTATCCAATGGTTGAGAAAAACGTAAACGACAGTCCAATGTAACGAATACATCCGACAGAGAACCAAAGTTATCGACATAGCTCAAAGAATAAGCAAGCTGAAGTGTCAGTGGGCCGGCCATATCTCGCGAAGAACCGACAACCGTTGGGGTAAACGTGTTCTGGAGTGGAGACCGCGACTCGGCAAACGTAGTGTAGGACGCCCTCCGACCAGATGGGATGACGATCTGCGAAAGGCTGCAGGCAGATGCTGCATGCGTCGAGCTGAAGACAGGGCGCTATAGCGCTCATTAGGGTAGGCCTATGTCCAGCAGTAGACAAATATAGGCTGATGATGAGATGAGATGATGAGTCGAATATCAAAGCAAACCGCACATGTTCGACTAGACACGCGCGCGGTGTTATAGCGCGACCAAGTAAAATTGACGCACCACTCTAAAGAAGTATAGGTATTAATAATAATCTGTTAACAGCTTAAAGTTACTGCTAATTAAATTCAGATATACAACATGTAACATAATAAGCGCAATTCCTGAAATTAGTTTGTTCAGTATCGACTATTTATTCGATTTCAGCTATTTTTAATATGTGTAAAAATTTTCAAAAAAAAACATTTTCGTAGCTGAATTTAGTGCTTTCTATGGAAATCGTGCTATTATTAATCGATATTTAAGAAAATTGATTAGACATAACTCAAGTTCGATTCCATCATATATTTTTTATATTAATACTAGCTGTCCCCGCGCGGTTTCACCCGCGTTCCCGTTCTCGTTCCCATTCCCGTTCCCGCGTAGGTCCCGTTCCCGTTACCGTGGGAATATCGGAATAAAAAGTATCCTATGTCCATCTCCTGGTTCTAAGCTACCTCCCCACCAACTTTCAGCCAAATCGATTCAGCCGTTCTTGAGTTATAAAAAGTGTAACAAACACGAATTTCTTTTATATATAATATACAGACTGACTTTTTTTACCGTCTGGAAAAAAATGTGGTGTGATAGGTATGTGTAATAGATTCATTTGGCAATGTTCCTTAAAAAAATTTTTTTTTTTAATTTTTCTTGCTTAAACTAATATACATTACTCAATTATAGTCAATAATACACACTGAAATATTTAAAATTGTATTTTAAAAAGAAATAGGCTCGTAGCTTCCATTTATGCGGAATTTACCTACAACCTCCAGCTGCGCGTAGTACTGTGCGTAGTTTTCTAGAATTTTTTTGTAAATTGCATTAAACATGACTATATTTAACAATTAATCTCGTGTATAACTTCGGCTCTAGATACCTTATACGTCATATTTTTTTCCAGACGGTAAAAAAAATCATCCAGTATAGATATAGATACTAATTGGGGTGTATGAGGAATTGCGCTTTTTCTGTTACGCGTTGTAGAAAAGTCAAAACAGACAGAAAGATATTCCATTTCACAGATTGAACAAACATTTAACGAACTTGACAAAGAAACAATCAGATTACAAACTGTGATTGATTAGAGTTTAAGCGAAGCAGATGTTTCTGTTGTAATATTTACAAGCATTTTAACCGACTACAAAAAAGGAGGTTTCTCAATTTGACCGTTTTCTTTTATGTGTGTTTGTAAATAACTTCGTCATTTAAAAACCGATTTTGATGATTCTTTTTTTTTTTTTGGCAAAGTGATATCCTCACTGAACTTACAATTATAAGGAAACCAGGATCTGATGATGGTATCCTAGAGAAATCGAGGAAAACCTTCGAATTTTTTTTTTCCTGTTTTTATTTACTTATGTATTTTTTTTTTTTTTTGTTAAAGAGTATTAGTCTTTAGAGTTCTATGTTATTAACTCTAGCTGAGGAAAAAACTTAGGTACATAGTTTACTTCAAAGAATATTAAGTAATGTAGTTTAGAAAATGGTATGGTCAAAGTTTACATTGCTAAATAATATTTTTAAAGACGTATTTATTAATTCTGAGGCACGTGTAACAGACCCGCAGGCGTATTCACGACTCGATACCGTTTCCGTTCGATTCAGATCGAGTGAAAAAATTTCCGAAGTCGAATCTATCGACTTCGGAAACTTTATTCTAGGCGTTTCTGACAGCCACGGAAAATTTTCCGAATCCTTATGTCACATAATATGACATTAGTTTTCGATACCAACATCAGCCCATCTCGAAAGTGTTCGACAGATTTTCCGATATTACCCCCTCGGGGATAAAAAGGCGTGAGATTATATTATTATTTATATATTATATAAGATTGTCTTTTAATTTTGTATGGTTCCGAACTGTCGCTACGTAATTCGTAAAAGTTGATGCACTTTATACCTTCTCGTGGAAGGGATGTGTCCATATATCTGCGTAGCCAGTACCCAAATGTATTCATACCCCATTATGGCCGCATGATGATATCACTTAAGACAACTGGTCTGAACAGGGTGGCACTTATGGCGACCATTGTCTTAAAATTGCCGCTGGATTATAAAACTCGTGATGGGATTATTGTGACTTACAGGTAGGGTTGTCACGTCTTTTGTGAATATTCTAGATAAAAAATCTGAGCAAAATCGTAAAAATGATGAGCAAAATCCTATATTTTCTTATAAATAGTTTTTAGAATAAAGTATTAAGTTCCCTATTCAAATAACAAGATTTTTAAAATTCTATTTATGTATTTGTAATGTTAACGAAAGAACAAATCACTGGAAACTATTACTCCAATTTGCTCTAATAATAAAATTTATAAATTGAAACCTATAATATTATATAAAATGATAAACTGACTGACTGATTTGGGATGTAACGCACAGCCTAAGCCGCTGGGTCTAGAGACTTGAAATTTTGAACATAGATAGCTTAAACAGTGTAGGCATCCAATAAGAAAGGATTTCGCAATATTCAACCCCTAAGGGAGTGAAATAAATTTACGCGATCGATGCCGCGGGTAAAAGTTAGTAGGATACACTTTATCACTAGCTCGACAGTGTAGGAATACATCATGAGGAAACTCGTAGATCTAAGAATTAATTCTGAGGCATGTGTAATAGCACCTAGGTCAATTTAATACCTCAGCTTACCCCCTCGAAGATAAACGCTAAATACTTTTTTATTTTTAATGTCTTTTTGCAGATTTGAAACGGGAGTACATTCTCATTTGATTCCGGGAGATGGGGCATGAAATTAAAACACGAGAGGATTTCGGAGTTGGCAACCCTAGTGACAGGGCGACACGGTTGGAACACATTTCAATTACTGCACGCATTGTGATGTGAGGACGGCGCCTGCGCGGTGGAGCGCAGCGGTGGCCGCCATATTGTATTTGCATTGTCTTTTGTAGTATTATAATCGACCAAGAAATTGGTTTACCGCCTTAGAGGTGGAGATTGACTTGCAACATTTGGGTGTTTAATGTGAAGTGTTACCACCTTTGAGTATTAAACCAACCGGAGACGCCACTGACAGGCGTTCCCCTTTGCCAGTCGGTTTGCTGTCGGTCAACGCGGATACCTGTTATATACAACTAGTTTTTTTGAGTTCACGGAGTGCTTGGATTGGTGAATGTATTTGTGTTCACCTAGTTCAAGCTAGTGTTTAATTGTTTTGTCAAAAAATGCGTTTGTTTTAACATTATTTGTGTTTGTTTCTTCGTCCCCCGCGCAGAAATTGGCAGACTTTTTTCAAAGAAACTAGTGCGCGTGACGTCTCCTGTTAATAATAATAATAATAATAATAAATAGTGGGACACAATTCACACACGGTTATTTAGTCCCAAACTAGGCAGGGCCTGTGCTATGGGTACTAAATAACTGATAAACATACTTAAATAAATATTAAACGACCAGACACGAAGCCAACAGACATGTTCATGCACACAAATGTTGGCCCCGAGCGGGGATCGAACCCGCGACCTCCGACTCAGAAGGCAGGGTCACTACCAACTGAGCCAACAGGCCCGTCAAAAGGCCTGTTGGTTTAATACTCAAAGGTTACCACAGAATAAGTAATAGTACCTACCTACTGTGTTACTAAGTGATCATAACGTAGCGAGCGCCGCGTGGTAGACTTGAAAGTTGGCTTTTGCTGGAATTATTTAGACTTTTACATTACCAGTCAGTACCTACAGGTGAAGGTGGAAAACCTCTGCCTACCCCCGGAGATAAAATGCGCGAGCGTACTTATTTTATTTTATAATGATTACCGTTTTTGTAAGAAAAACATACAACTATTGGTAAACGTGACCATTACAGCCTGGTAGTACGTGAAGCCGACAGCAAAGTAGGTACCTCATCTATCTGACTGACTGATTGGTGATATATCAACGCATAGCCTAAGCCGCTGGGTCTAGAGACTTGAAATTTTGCACATATATAACTTATACAGTGTAGGCATCCACTAAGAAAGGATTTTGCAAAATTAAACCGCTAAAGGGGTGAAATAAACGTGCGCGAGCGAAGCCACGGGTAAAAACTAGTCGTACATTAAAGCGATAACAAAACGTTTCCCGGCTCGATTTAACTGAAACCACTTAACTCTGATACGTGGTGCTTAATACTGCCGGCGAATAAAACGGTTCGCGTAACAGATTTGCACCGCTTAAGTTAAAACCTGGGGATTTGTTACCGAAATAACGGGTAGTGTCACGAATAGGCTTAAATGCTTTTATTAATTCAATGTGGGGTCTATTGGGTTCGATTCTGCTTAACAACGACTAAACTTATTTATGTTTAGTCCTGTCTTTGTCCTACCTCAAAAAAAGAAAAGGGATAGAAGATAACCTGAATTTAGTCCTGTCAGAGGCTGTATTTTAGTCGTAATTTCTTTACTTATGCACTAAACACGTTATGAAGTGCCTTAGTTGACAGGACTAATTTTAATTTGACAGGACTAATTAAATATCTGTCGTCTCTTTTCTTTTCTAGGAGAAAGAAAATGACAGGACTAAACTAAAATAAGTGTAGTCGCTGTAAAGCAGAATCGAAAGCATTATCTACTAGCTGGTGCCCAGCGGCGTCACCCGCGACCCATTTTAATCCCGTTCCCATGGTAATTAGAAAATACATTCATAGTGGTTGACTTCGACGTATAAGACACCTACATACTATATTACAAGTTTCTATGTGTTATCGTTTCGGAGTACCTACTAGTAGATACATAATATATATATATATATATACCTACATTGATCTTTTTACCCAGTTTTTTAACTTTCCCTTTCGATTGAGACATTCTCCCACTGTATAGGTTACTACTCTACACTAGGATAGAGTAGCAGTCGTTGAAGTCGGTGTTTTACTATTTATTTTATGTTATTAAGTAACCTCCCCCCTCCTTCTACTCCCACCTCAAAGGCCGGCCACGCAGTTGTGACTCTTGAGTTGCAGGTGTCTATGGGCGACGGTAGTCACTTACCATCAGGTGACCCGTCTGCTCGTTTGCCCCCTTATTTCTAATAAAAAAAACATCAATCTTTTCTTACAAAGGAGACGTTCCATCTTGGGCCTGCACATTGTACACCAGCGTGAAAGATAGAGAAAAATCTAGTGATTATCAGAAAAATATTTAAAAAAATAATTTCCATCTATTTAACTTGCAGAAAAGTAGTTAAACTTCAATGGATCCGCATGGAATCATATTGAAATAATACTATTTCTAACTTTTTAAGCCCAATTTCCATGTTATTGTGAATTAGTCCGTCAAAATCACAAATCAACAAACATCAAAATAATGTCAATTGTTTTTTTACCGGTCAAGTCACAATAACCGAAAAAAAAATTAAGTTTATTGTACAACGAAACTAGACAAATATGAGCAAAATCATAAATAAAACTACAGTTATTTTATTTTTATTTATCTAAAAAAACTGGTGTACATGGTGCAGGCCCAGTCTCCATACATTCATGAAACGTCTCCTTTCGCCTTTATAATATTAGCAGCAAGTACGATATTAACTGTTTCTACAAGAAATGAATTCTGCGGAATACGTTGTTGTATTCGTTAGAAAAAACAAACCATGGCATGTAATGAGTCCCTGAAATAATTGGGAAACACGGCACGGGTTTCCGGGAATTATTTCGTAGCTTCAAAATCGCCGATCGAGTTATTATGTTGAGGTTATACAATTAAACGGAGAAAGGAATAGAAGTTAAAAAGCGGTAGAATTGCCGACCTCAAATGAGAGTTACAAACGTTAGAAGCGCTCGTAGCCCTGCGGTGCCAGTGTGTTTGTAACGATCACACTGGTTAAGCAAAGTTGCATTTATATCACGAGCGCTTTCGTGTTTCGGAAGGCACGTTAAATTGTCCCGGTTTTCGTTGAGTTTAGGCACAATGGAAGTCGCTAAGCCATGTCAGATACCCTTGGGTGGCTTGAAAAATTCTGAGTGTTCACTAGCTGAGTGGCCACTAGCTTAACACCATCTCCCAATCGGCGGTGGGCTCACGTGGGAAATTACGGCCCATACTTCCTCATGTGTGAGGAAAAGACCCTTAGCTCAGCAGTGGGCTGTTACGGGTTGCTGTGTGATGTCTGGAGACGGCAAGTTAAAAGTAACAGACAGATAGAGCTACTTTTTATTGGGTTTAATCCCGTTACCGCAGTTGTGACTCTTGTGTTGCAAGTGTCCATGGGCGACGGTAGTCACTTACCATCAGGTGACCCGTCTGCTCGTTTGCCCACTTTTTCTTATAAAAAAAAAATCAAAAATTCTTTCATCCATTCATTCATGCTTGAGACCCATTCTCTGCCAATCGCTAGGGGATAAAGACTTGATTAGTTTTTTATAATATAATAATATAATCCCATGCATTTTATCCCCGAGGTATTCAAAGGTACTTCATTTCTGGAAATACCCACTTTTCACGAGAATATTCGACCCCTCAACATAATAGGTGGTGAGTCCATCGCCGGACCGGGTCTTTTACACATGTCTCAGAATTAATTCTGGGACCTTCGGGTATATTCACGATGTTTTCCTTCAGCGTCGAGTTAGTGATAAATATGTACATAAGTTTTGAAAAACTTATGGAGGAGCTGAGGTGGAAGGCTCCTCCATCGTGAAAAGGGAAGATTTTCCGCCAGGCGAGGTGATCGTGCCTGGGGACCGCGGTCCGACGGTTGATGTAGGACAGTTGTATTTATACAAACTCATTAGAAAACTCCTATAGCGCGGTTTAGAACTCGGCCGTCTATTGGCGCGTCCTATTATGTAGTGTCGCTACAAACTCATTGGTACATAAAAGATTCATAATGTGCAGCAGGCTTTCTAACCGTAAGGCTGTTTATCACTGCTGCCCATGTTAGTCCCAGAAAAGTAAGCTTTCATTTGGCAAAATAATAAAAGAATTAATTCTGAGGCATATGTAGAGTTGCAATTACTTTCAATAAGTGATCTTATAAGTGCCTACTTTGAAACATTTTGACTTTAACTTTGAGATTGAAAGACTTACAAGTACTTTTTTTATTTTATTAAATGTTTCTGGTGCATTCGTGTAAAAATATACCGTAAATATAACATGTAAAGGTCGGTCTCGCCGAAACGTGCTCTGCTCGAATTTCCATTCCACGTTCCTTACATAACAATACTGCAGTCCTGCGGCACTGTGCGATTAAGGATTTTCCATTTACTAAAGGGTCTATAAATTTTCTCTTCTACCGGAGCGTATGGAGGTCTGCGACCTTGTGTCCATTAAGTAGAGCTGTTTTAGAGATTAATCTGACTCGAACTGAATTGTTTTTCGACAAAATTTCGCTTGACAAAACAGTTTCATTTCATACATACTCTCATTCATCCCTATTCAGGAGGAGATCGTTAAAGGAATAAGAGTCTCTATATGTAGTTTATTTTGTATTTTTTAGGTAGATTAAAAAAATTTAAAGAGCAGTGACAGCCTTACTGTTAAAGAGCCTGCTTCACATGATGATAATGACAGCCTTAAAATCTAAATAATATCTAGGTAATATATATAATATTTTATAAGATAAAATATATAGATTTTAGTAGATTTATGTATATATATTATATATTATAAGTAAATAATAATAACTGGTCTATGTAATGTTACGAGATTTTAGTTTAAGTTACAATGGCAAATTATAATTAAAGTAAAAAAAAAAAACTCACGCCTTTTATCCCCGAGGGGGTAGGCAGAGGAATTCCATTACTGAATATATACCCACATTTCACGAGATACATTGGACCCCTAAACGTGATAGGTGGTGAGCCCATCGCCGGACCGGGTCTATTTACACATGTCTCAGAATTAATTCTGAGACCTGCGGGTTTCCTCAAGATGTTTTCCTTCACCGTCGAGCTAGTGACAAATATGTACGTAAGTTTTTGAAAAACTCATTGGTACATGCCAGGACTCGAACCCGAGCCATACGCGACATACGCGGGTGAAATCGCGCGGAATAACTGTCTTTTATATAAGTAGTGACTAGCACGGGTGCAATGCTAACACTAAAACCTTTCTCTTGAATTACTCTATCTATTAAAAAAAACGCATCAAAATCCGTTGTGTAGTTTTAAAGATTTAAGCATACGTAAGGACATAGGGATATAGGGACAGAGAAAGCGACTTTGTTTTATACTACGAGTATGTAGTGATGAAGAATTAGTTGAAGATCAATCCATCTATCTAAAACAGGGTGGTAAACTATACTACGAACCCTATAACAATCAAGGGGAAGGCCGTTAGACGGATAGGCGTTTCGTAGTTATATTAATTAACAGTAAAAGCAACATAATTGCTATTTCGTATGTTTGTCACACAGACATCCCAGGGGAGTATTTAGGTACCAAGGTGGGGCTAAAGCTGTCACACTAATGCTGCCAATTTTGACACGCCGCACATACATTTTGCTGATCAAGTCGGTCAAAAATCAAATTATGAGAAGCTCAACATAATCATCAACGACCCGTTAAGCCCACAGCTGAGCTAAGGGTCTTTCCTCACACATGAGGCTTTAATCTCCCACGCATAGAAGTTGAGTGTGAGAAGTTGTCGCATATAAAAAAATATACCTACTGTAGCTATTAACCAGAGCCAGGTGCTCTAACTATAAGCTGCAGTAGGTACATTTTTTGGAGCTTGGAGCAAAAAACTTAATAAAAACTTTATTTATTTTTATTTATTTATTTATCATAATCATATCTAAAAATGTTGTTATTACAGGCGAACCAAATCAACAACATTACAAAAATATTTCAAATAAATGTCACTAAATAAACATTACAATTAGTCCAATTCAATACATACCACATATCTAATAATTATAAATAACAATACTATATAAATCAAATTAAAATAAAATGTCACTAAATTAATATTATAAACATGTCAAATTTATTACCACCTACTTATTAATAATTTTGACCCGCTAGATCAGCAAAATACCCTTATGCGCGCCGTACCCTTACTTCATACAGGCATTTTGACAATATTTGTCTCTTACACAATGACAATCAATACTCAATCATTTATTGCATCCCATAACTTTACCTAAGAAGGTTTAAATAAGTGAGATCAACTTATGGACCCTGTACAGGGCTCAGCAATAGTAAAAAAAGAGGACTGCTTTATAGATTTATGTTAATGTTGTAAAATTTAAAATCAAGTAAATAAAGGTTTTTTTTATAATAATTAATATTTATTTGTGACCTTTTCATGGATTTCATTGGTGTCTCGCTGTACAGGAGACATTTAAGAGAACTTAATATTATAAGAAGTCTTTTTTCTTAGGTAAAAAACAAAAATAAAATAACAATTAATAATCTTCCGCCTTTTATCCCCGAAGGGGTAGGCAGAGGTATACCATTTCTGGAAATACCTACTTTTCACGAGAATTTTCGACCCCTAAACGTGATAGGTGGTGAGCCCATCGCCAGGTCTCCGGTTACACATGCCTCAGAATTAATTCTGGGACCTGCGGGTTTCCTCACGATGTTTTCCTTCACCGTCGAGCTAGTGATGAATATTTACGTAAGTTTTAAAAACTCATTGGTACCTACATGCCAGAAATTTATGAATTTAAATTTAAATATTTCCCTTAACCTCCCCCCCCCCCTCCTTATACTCGTATTCGGCTCTGCATCAACGTGACGGCGTCAATCAACCGAATGATGCTATAAATTCAAGCAATAACCCAGAAATATCGTCTTGTATCATCGGGATAAGGGGTCCACGGTTTGGGGAAAACACAGGAATTTGTTAAAGGCTTTATTATTAAAGGTAAATAGTGAATGACCTTTTTGGTGTCCCTTGTTCTGTACCCAAAGGGTACTAATGGGAAGGATCCTAAAAAAACCACTTTGACCTAGTCGGACTCCTAAAAATTCTGTACAACAGGACAAATAAAAAAATACCTACTACAATTATTATTTGCTCTTATAGCGGCGGTTACATCGAACCTAAGGTTGTCTGGAAGAAATCTTTTAAAAAGATAAGCCGCCCGTTCTTCATTATTTGTTAATCATGGTGTCCTTATAACATATTTTTATTAATGTACAATAAAGATAGTTGTTGCTTACTTACGTACTTACTTACTTACATTCTGGGAAAATTTCAACTGTGTATACCTACTTGACAGACAGACGGACTGATAGACTGACAAGACAAAACACGAAAAAACCTTATCCAGTTTAAAGTTGCAAGCAGCAAGCAAAATAATATTGAATGAAATAGAGTAAAATTAACAGGTGGTTACGCCATAAAAGGAATTGCGTTATTAGGAATTCTACAGCAACACGCCATTACAGCTGCAGTGCCGGTAGCGAGGCAGTATGGAGTATGAATTTTTATTTCAGTTTTATTTCCAAGACATTGCAAACTGTTTCCTCCTCAGTTTATTCTTCAAAACACTTTCAAGTGATAAAATAAAATTATTGTAAGGATTATGATCGATTTTAGAGGGATTGAATCCCTGAAATGTTGAATCGTTATGAAGCCTATTCGAGACTAATTTTTACACAGAAAAAGATTTATTACTTTTTTTAAACTGTAATTTATTATTTAGCATTGTATAAACAGCATTTTTTCCTTAAATTTCGTAATTTATTTTGAAATCACAGACTTTTCAATTTCATTACTGATATCTACTTATTAAAAGTTTATTTGTTGGTTTATTCATTGGAACGTGGACGAAGTCGCTGGCAAAAACTAACATAATAGTAACTATGAGAAAAGTATTACGGTTTTTGTTAATAAATCGACGTAACGTAGCCATGGGACATAATAAATGCAAATAGCTATTATCTGTCTGCTTGTTACATTTTGAAAAGCTAAGCCACTAAACCTATTTTAATAAAATTTGACAGGAAGATAGCTTTCACCTTGAGAAAGGCTATACGTTACGCCAAAATCACGAGTTAAAACTAGTAGAACATAAATCTCGTGGGACTGTCCTAAAAAAATACAATGTATGAACACCCTTACAGTAATTTCAATTTTCCGATTAGAATATACGGTTGTTGGCACAGTAATTCATAAATTTGTATTGCCTACCTACAGCAACACAAA
This sequence comes from Ethmia dodecea, assembly GCA_963855545.1. Lineage (NCBI taxonomy): Eukaryota > Metazoa > Arthropoda > Insecta > Lepidoptera > Depressariidae > Ethmia > Ethmia dodecea. The sequence continues at coordinate 723,065 of OY979443.1, forward strand.
TGACATCATTTCAGGATCATTTCAATATTTCACCCAATAAAAAATATTTATTTGCAATATTGAATCAGAATTGAATTATTTTGTAATCGAAAACAATTTAGATTCTACATATTCCTGTAACCCAAAGAGATTTAAATACTATGGCATAGAGGGGGCATTGGGGATATTTTCATACAAAACTTTGAAGCCTAAGCGTCAGTGCTGGTATCTAGATTTCAATAGCTGAAACAAGTATTCAAACAATTAGAAGTTGTTTCAGCTATCGACCGGTAGAGGTCACGCTGATTAAAAGGGATGTTACTATTTCATACCAAGGTATCGATAATATCCGTTTATTGACAAAGTATAGGTATATACAACAAAATCAATTTCAATTATACCTACTACACTTCCGGACACATCTATCGGGCCACCTAGTGTTTTAAGTTTTGACGGTCCCTAGCTAAAAACGTTGTCACACGAGATCGCGGTCTTCCTTGACAACAAACGAAGCCGCCAGTCTCTAAGTACCTTAAATTATTTATTAAACTGTTTGTATTCTTAAAAACAGTATGCCTATATTTTCTACCTAATAAATAAATATCGATAACAAAAGTCGATAAACAGCACCACATCACTAATTAGTAGTGAAGTAGTGGTATAAGCTACTCAACAGCAGAGGGCGTTAATTTACAATATCAGCAGAATGTTCTAGAACGAATATAAGAAAATTACTAATTTTGTTCTTTTTTCTGAGTAAATATGAAAAATACTTACGAAAATAAACTAAAATCCCTTCCAGGCGTTTTGCCGTAGCGTGATTTGCAACCTAGCAAGGCGCATCTCGGCATATTTATTTATTTTGGCGAGATACGAACGAGTCGGACGACTTATTCAAGTTATTCCACTGTGGAATAAGTTTTGACTTCAAATTTTTCGGGCTTTGTCCCCTCTATGCCCTAGTATTTAAATCTCTTTGCTGTAACCACATTCGCTTTGCCTGTAAAATATATATTTTATTTAATACATATAAATATAAATGAATCCCTATTTCCCTTGGTCATGGCATTACGCATGAACGGCTGGACCAATATCGCTAATTCTTTTTCGTTGTGTTTGTTATGATCAGGAGAAGGTTCTTATGAATGAATAAAAATAACAAAGTTGCTCGGAACATTAGAAAATTTTATAAAACTTAACGATCGCTTCACTTTTTCTTCAAACTCAAAAACTACCAACTTAAAAAAATATTTCACCAATGGAGCTACAATATCCTTGAGTAACATAGGCTATATTTTATTCCCGTATTCCCACGGGAACGGGAATTACGCGCGTGAAACCGCGCAGAACCGCTAGTCTATATATATTAAAATGATTAACTGATTGGTGATGTATCAACGCACGGCCTAAACCGGTGTGTCTAGAGACTTGAAATTTTGCACATAGATAGCTTATACAGTGTTGGCATTCACTAAGAAAGGATTTTGCAAAATTCAACCCCTAAGGGGGTGAAATAACCGTGCTCGAGCAAAACCGCAGGTAAAAGCTAGTCCTGAATAAATATAATTTTTACTATCTTTATTATTTTTGTGTTTGTAAGGAATAAACTAAAAAGTACCTAGCTAAAGCGATTTCAAAAATTTATTTTACCATTAGAATTCTACAATATCCCTGAGTATAATATACTAAAGTTTATTCCCATATTCAAACGGAAATCAATGTGTCTGAAATAAATATTTTATTAAACAAGCGGAACACCGCTCGGTTTCACTCGCGTAGTTCCCGCTTCTGTAGGAATACGGCGATAAATTATATCCTAAGTCACTCAGGAATATTGAAACATTCTAATGGTAAAAGAATTTTTGAAATCTGTCTAGTCATTTTTTAGTTTATTTCTTACAAAAATACAAGAATACAAATTTTTGTATTCTTGTATTTTTGTAACAAATATTACGAATCTTTCCTCTTTATAATATTTAATAAAAAATAATAATAAAAAAAAATTGTAAGGTTCCACCATTGTCTTACGGAACTCCAAACATGATCCATAATCCTGTTTACAAATAATTGGCCGGAATGCTTAGAGAGCAATCTGAGACGGAATATTTCCTGGAATCCCGAAATTCCTGTTATAAGAGCCGTATTAATTAATCTGAGGGCTTAGAGGTCCTTGATGATGGAGACAAATTACTGGGAGCTCCATAATTGGTATTAAGACAGACACAAAGACACTATGACCTTATCGTAATCAATTCGTAATTAACAAGAACTAAGATAGATATTAAATATCAAGATCTTGACAGGGCACTATGATCTGCAGTATTTTCATAAAATACTTGAACGTGACTGCAATGCCGGTCTTAGAGGAGGACATAGGGGGCATTGGGAATATTTTCATACAAAACTTTGAAGCATGTTTGAAGCTCAAGCGGCATGTCAGTTAGTATGAACGCGAGCTGTCATTCGGTTGAAATTGTACTAGACTTATTCCACTTGGAATAACTTTTGGCTTAAAATTTTCCTCGCTTTGTCCCCTCTATGCCCTTTTATATTTTAATCTCCTTTTAGGACATAGTCTCTGCGTACCACTGTATCACACAACAATCCTTACAGACACTTCTTGAGCAACAGAGTGGTCAGATCATGGAATAAGCTACCAGAAGAAGTAGTCTCAGTACCCAATGTTAATCAATTCAATTTAAAAATAAACTTAACAAATACCTTTCCTGTAATGAGAAAGCTTGAGTAGAGAACACCTGGATACAGCCGTTTATCAGTTGTAAGCTGCTTTCCTGATTAATAATAATAAGAATTTCACCAATCTCAGATTTTTATTTCTCACTTTTATGGGGTTGCGTTGTTATGGATGATATGATTTTTACAGATAAGCCGTCGAGATCGGTAGTATTTTTCATTTGTATTGATTTGAATGCTTTTAGGATGTCCCAAGGACTTACATGATAGATACGAAATTGCCTGTGTTACATGCAGAGCGGTATGTTCATGGGAGATTATAGCCCATACTTCCTCATGTGCGAGGAAAGACCCTTAGCTCAGCAGCGGGGTGTTACGGGTTGATGATGAATGGGCTACCATCGGATGGCCATGTTTCCTTCCCTAAAAACTTCAAAGACAGTACAAGTTCAATTAAAATTAACATTTTTACATTTCCAATTTCAAAAGATTCTTATGAATTTAGTGATTTCTGTTTTTCTTTCTGGAAATTGAAACCCAATTAATGATGAAAGAATGAGTTTTTCAGTTAAGACCAATTAGGGTTGAAGCTCAGCCATACGTCTCGAAGTCAGATGGTAAAAGGAGGAAGGCGGAATGAGCTCGTCCAGCTCTTGGACACATTGAAGTGCAATTTGTAGAATACTGACAGACTGGCAACTTTACGCCGATAGGCTAAGGATTACAGCTTGTCTGTTGTCACAGTCGGCACAGGTAGTGGTTGATTTCATATTGATAATATATAATATAATCTCACGCCTTTTTTATCCCCGAGGCAGAGGTATTCCACTACTGGATATACCCACATTTCACGAGATATATTGGATGGACCCCTAAACGTGATAGGTGGTATCATATTGATTATATTATATTATAGTGAAACATCGTGAGGAAACCCGCAGGTCCCAGAATACAGGCGTTTATCAGTCTACTAGCCTACCGCTGTTTGTATTATTTTGTAAATAAAACATTAACTGTAGCTTGTATTCGACACAAAACACAAAAATGTCTAAATTTGCGCAGCGAATAACCGCAAAGAAAGGAATTACGAAAGTCTAAAGATATGAAAGTATTAGCCAGATAAATAAGCATTATTCATCAAGCAAGAATTACCTCTAAAACACAGACATTAAGGATTACCCTATCATATTCCTGCGTGCAATATGGCCGCTGTTATTCCAGGCAACATTACTCCGTGACTTGATACCTTTGAGTGTAATTTAAATTTACTTGGAACTTTCATTTTGGCAAAGTATTCGGGGAAAATATTCAATATAAGGCCGAGCCACAGCAGTTGCTCCTAAATTAACATATTATAGCATGTGTATACACGCTTGTGTCTTCGTAGATAGGATTAAAGTTGAGGGTTCCGGGAGTTATGAAACTGTCAGCGATGGTTATCCAGGCAAGGAGATTGCACCCATTTGAGACTTGAATTGGGTGCCTAAGGAGGTACGACATCATCCTTTACTTTTAGTTCAGTCAAATAGACATTTAAAGCTATGTCTTCCTTCTTTCTAGTGATGGTTGACTGGTAGATAATGCTTTTAGGCATTAAGTTCGCCATGTGTACATTTTTCTGTTGTGAAGTTAACTAGATGAAAATAAAATAAATATAAGTACTGGTTTGTTCTGCGTAGTTTCCGCGTCGTTTCCGTTCCCGTGGGAATACTGGGATAAAATATAGCCTATAGCCTAAATAATTCTTAAAATCGTAGTAGTTTTTGAGTTCTTCGTTACAAACATACAAAAAAACAAATCTTTCCTCTTCATAATATGAAGTGTAGATTAGTTTGGATAAAAATCTTTTGTCACGGTGTTTGTGGGTGAACTCTTCCGAAACGGCTCGATCGATTTTAATGATATTTGTTTTTGCATATTCGGTAGATTAGGCTTTTAGATAAACATAATATATTTTTATTATATTAATGTAATAATATTATAGCTGTAAGTTTTCCAAAGATATTAAAATAAAACAAAATATAGGTAAATATTAGAGTAGGTCGTTAAGTATTTTTCACCCTCCTACCTCTATCAAAGGAGGGGGGGGGGTTATATTATATGTCAGTACAACGTTTGCCTTGAGCTAGTATACATAACAAATAATAAACTAAATGGCCGACTGATCTATCAACTAACAGCAGAAACTGCTGGCTCTAGAAGCATGAAATTTTGCACAATGGTTCCTTAAATGACTTAAGTGAGCACTAAAAAGGGATTTTTGGAAATTCCTACGGGAACGGTAATAAACAGGCTGTTGCAACGGCTGGGCTCCCGCTAGTAGGTATACTGGAATATTTTTTTTACCGTCTGAAAAAAAATATGACGTTTAAGGTATCTAGAGCCAAAGTTATACACGAGATTAATTGTTAAATATAGTCATGTTTAATGCAATTAAAAAATCTAGAAAACTGCACACACTACTATGTAGCAGCTGGCGGTTGCAGGTAAATTGCGCAGAAGCTACGAGTCTGTCTCTTTTTAAAATACTATTTCAAATATTTTAGTGTGTAATATTGACTACAATTGAGTAATGTATATTAGTTTAATAAAGAAAAACATTTTTGAAGTAACAATGCCAAATGAATCTATTACACTTACCTATCACACCATATTTTTTCCAGACGGTAATAAAAATCAGGCTGTATGAACGGACTAAATTAAATACACAATATAAAACGACAACAATAATTATTTTCATGAATACAAATTGGTCCCGAGCGGGAATCGAATCGAATTCGCGACCTTCTACTCAGAAGGCAAATTAATTTTATCGAGAGGAAAATTATTTTGAGTTTACAAAGTTGATCTTCCATAACTTTATAAAATCAAAGTAATTTGTTATGGTTTCACAACTTTCAAAGGTTGAGCAATGTTGCCGATGAAATAATAAACATCGGGACAATGATCTATATTAATAACAAAATGGAAGTGTCTGTAAAAAAAAATTCGATATTTCTGTTACAACTGCTATTTATATAATCTGCTATTTAAATATCCTACTAATATTATAAACGCGAAAGTTTGTGAGTATGGATGTATGGATGTTTGTTGCTCTATCACGCAAATACTACTAAACGGATTTTGATGAAACCTTACAGTTATATAGCTTATACATCAGAGTAACACATAGACTATATTTTATCCCCCTATTCCCACGGGACCGAGAACTACGTAGGTGAAACCTTGGAACGTTATCATATTTTTAATGAACTGTTTACTCGCAATTTAATTTCAGTACTTGCAACTACCTTATTTAAATATATAATACTAGCGACCCACCCCGGCTTCCTACTTGTGCAATGCTAATACTAAACCCTTTCTCTTGAATCACTCTATCTATTAAAAAAAACCGCATCAAAATCCGTTTCGTAGTTTTAAAGATAGGGATATATAGGGACAGAGAAAGCGACTTTGTTTTATACTATGTAGTGATGTTCTTTTATTCACATGGGAATATACTGAATTAAAAAGAAATAAGAGGGCGTAGGCAGAGGTATCGTTCATTAGTTTTTGCGTGAAAGAGCAAAAAACATCCATACATCCATTCATCCATACGAAGTACTCACAAACTTTCGCGTTTATAATATTACTAGGATTAGTAGGCTTAGAAAGACACCTCATCTGTTACAAGTACGTTTTCCTTTTAATAGCATGAAATTTAGTGTACTCAGGAGTAATGAATAATATCAATTTAGCCAACAATAATTATGTTTTTGGGGATAATTAGAGGTCTTTGTTCAACAATGGGCGGCTGTCAAGCTCTGTTTTGCAGAGGTGCTCGAAAATATTGTACAAATAAATTTTAATTGTCTTCCATTTCGTACAAATTGAAAGAGGAGTGACTAGGTTTGATCCTTGATGTGCTAATGAGTGTTTAAAAATACCGGCTAAGTGCGAGTTAGATTGGAACGCAGGGTTCCGTATTATTATTTATAAAAACGGCAAAATACTCACATGGGAGAATATTTATTTAAACCGGCCGTACTGTACTAGGACTGACTGTTTGGGAAGTTGATAGAATGAGAGGAATGGATACCTAAACCCTTAATTTGGTTGTCTGTAAAGTAGGTTTACGGACAATAGCTTTACGTGATAAAATCATAAGAAAACATTGATGAAGATCGTGCCTCTCTATCGCTGGTTCCACGCTCTCGCTCGCACGCTCGACTCAGGCGGAACGTGAGAATGAGTCATACTTTTTTGTTATCACGTCAAAATGTTTTTTTTATCTTTATTATTTAGCTGACCTCATAGCATCATTATTTAAAAATTCTTTACAAAACAGCGAAATTGAGCTTTAGAATCTAGATGCGAAAAGATGGCGGCGCTGCAGCGCTGACTGAATATTGATAGCGCTTTAGTGTAGCCAATTTATACTCTATGCATAAGTAATGGGAAATATGGAACCTAGCAGATTGAAGCGCGGTAAATATTGGCGTACACCTACACGTTTTTAGGGTTCGGTAGTCAACAAGGAACCCTTAAAGTCGAAGTCAAAACGTTTTATTCAAAGTAGGGACTTACAAATTGAACGTCATTTCACTCCACCGCTTCAGCATGTATGGTTGAGAAGAAGAGTTATAGGTTCGTCATGTCTGTCAGTCTGTCCCCGGCTTAGCTCAGAGAATCTTGGTACTAGAAGGCTTTTATTTAGCATGGATATATATACATAATATACAGCATGTAACACAATAACCGCAATTCCTGAAATTAGTTTGTTCAGTATCGACTACTTATTCGATTTCAGTTATTTTTAATATGTGTTAATTTTTTTCCAAAAATGAATTGGCGTAGCTGAATTTAGTGCTTTCTATGGAAATCGTGCTATTATCAATCGATATTGAAAAATGGTTAGACACAACTAAAGTTCGATTACATCATAATTTTTTTCTATTATTATACTAATTGGAATTGCGCTTTTTCTGTTACGCGTTGTATATTACTGACGTCTAAAAAGTGGTAAAACATAATATGAAACAGAGAAAACGACTTTAAACAGGAAATTAAAAAAAAGTAAAAAGCCTAGTTGCCACTACGACTTTCGAGGCCTAGGTACCTACCAACGCTGCGTCTTCCGGTCTTTCTTTATTTTCTTTCTTTTCTCTTGGTTCTTCCCAGCTCCCCTAGCAGCGGCGGTTTGCAAACGGAAAAGATCGTGCTATGCCTTAAATTCAAATAAGTCTAATATATATAACTGCACCCCCAGCCAAGTGGCATTGCACAATCTAATCGAATGTTCTTTTAGATTGACATGTATGGGATTGACAGTAGCGTTAGCGCTCGTTGTCAAGTGCTTATGTCAATCCCATACATGTCTCATCTAAAAGAACATTCGATTAGATTATACAATGCCACTTGGCTAGGGGGCAGTTATACAACGCGTAACAGAAAAAGCGCAATTCCTCATACACCCCAATCAGTATATTAATATAAAAAAAATATGATGCAATCGAACTTTATTTGTGTCTAACCAATTTTCTTAAATATTGATTAAAAATAGAACGATTTCCATAGAAAGCACTAAATTCAGCTACGATAATAATTTTTTTTGAAAAATTTAACACATATTAAAAATAGCGGAAATCGAATAAGTAGTCGACACTGAACAAACTAATTTCAGGAACTGCGCTTATTCTGTTACATGTTGTATATTAGACTTATTTGAATTTAAGGCATAGCACGATCTCTGCCATTTTGCAGACCGCTGCAGTTTCTGCGGTGGCTTTAATAAAAAAAAAGGAGCGTCATACACTGAGGTGCGTGGTTAAACGGTATATCAGTGAAAAACCCGCATATTTTCAACAATTGTCGGGTTGTCGCCTGACCACTTTGTTCTTGTGGTGAATTTATTTATTGATGTCGTGTAGCGGTTCACGACATTTTTTTTTTAATTTAGTCGTTGATTAGTCATTTATTTTGGAATATTTACACTGATTTTATGGGCTACACAACTGCCACATTATATTTAATTATGGACTGTTTTTTCATTTGTTTAGTTTGTTCGACTATTTATGTATTGCTTCTATATAAACCATAACATAGAACTCTAAGAGTAAAAAAGAGACTTCAACTTACATATATGGTTTTCTCATGGATTTCATTGTCAGAACTGGACCAAATTGGGACAAAAATGGGACCACACGGGAAGCACCAGCTTTCAAATAAAAGAATCATCAAAATCAGTTCATCCAGTCGAAAGTTCTCAGGTAACAAACATAAAAAAGACATACGTGTCGAGTTGAGAACCTCTTACTTTTTGAAGTCGGTTGAAAAGAAATTGACAAACAACCGATGTTAAAAGCAGCCGCGTACGTTGCCCGTATTGGACAACGATCATCAAAAATGAATCTCTGCAGTTCAAAGGGGACAGCTGTATGCGACTCATATAGCGGCATCTCTTTCTGACATCCTCAAGGAGTTTTGAAGCTTGAGGTTCATTCTGTAATATGGGTTTAAAAAACTAATGGATTAATACTATAATGTCTCAATCTTGCGGTACGAAGGAAACCGTGATCTCACACAAACCGCTTAAGATTCAATACGAGGCTTTTTGGCGGGAATCCGAAGAGTGACGTGAAGCTTTTTGTATAATTTTCTGTACATTTCCGGTTTTGTCTCATATATTATGTTGCAAGTGTCAGTGAAAGTGTGAACTGAATGGGAAATTCGATAAAATGCGAGGGATGGTCATTTTTGGATTGCCTCAAGAAGTCACAACGAGTCTTCAGTAAAAGTGATATCATTTACTACTGATAAATAAGGGAGGGATGTAGAAAGTGTTGATGACACTTTGTGTATGGTCTCAGAAGCAGAGCGATTTAACTAAGATTAAAGTATGAAATAAAGTCTTGAAAACTAAATTACTTGACATTGGCAAAATGCTAAATGCGATCCCATTAGAAAAACAGATTGAATACCGTCACGTTGTGTCTTAGCCTTTACAACAAATATAGCCATATAAAATAAAACGCGCGATTTGGTTGAGCTGGCAACGTTCTGTGACAAGTGACAGCCAAGGTCGCAGACAGAATGACAGTAATGAAATTCTTCTACGCAAATTCTTCCGGAATCCAGCTTTTATTTTTCAAGAGCTACATTTTTTGATGTGGAATTATGAGTGTAATCAAAATCGTTTTAAATTTTTGTTATTTGCGCTGTGTAATTCATTGAGGCACGGGATGACAAATAACTTTTACTGTTTGCTACAAACAAAGAGATTAAAATATACCTACGGCATAGAGGGGACAAAGCAAAGAGATTAAAATTTAATAGGGCATAGAGGGGACAAAGCGAGGAAAATTTGAAGCCAAAAGTTATTCCAAGTGGAATAAGTCTAGTACAATTTCGACCGAATGAAAGCTCGCGTTCATACTAACTAACATGACGCTTGAGCTTCCAAGTTTTGTATGAAAATTATTCCTAATGTCCCCGCTATGCCCTATTATATTTTAATCTCTTTGGTTACAAAGCAGTAACAATAATTTAGCTCCAACTAAAGAGATTTAAATATAATATTAAAAAATAGTTTTGCCAAAGCAAATAAATTCGTAATCCAAAAGTTATTACCTACTAGTGGTCATAACTCATACATACTGGTAAGTCTATAGTGTTGTACGAATGACAGCTCGCGTTCGTACTGACTGAGCTGGCACTTGAGATCAAAGTTTTTGTATGAAAATATTCCCAATGGTCCCTTTATCAAAATCCTGTATTAGGTACCTACCAAAGAGATTAAAATATAATAAGGCATAGAGGGGACAAAGCGAGGAAAATTTTAAGTCAAAAGTATGTAAGTATGTAAAAGTAGCCAAATGGAATAAGTCTAGTACAATTTCGACCGAATTACAGCTCGCGTTCATACTAACTGACATGACAAGGACATGACGCCTTATCCCCTTTTCACACGTACCGGTTTCCACCGGTCCGGCGGCGAAATGTATGTGCGATCACCCGGTTGCCCGCCCGGTATGTATGAAAGCAAACGTACATGGCCATATACTTCGCCGCCCGCCGGTCCGGCGGAAACCGGTACGTTTGAAAAGGGGCTTAGGCTTCAAAGTTTTGTATGAAAATGTTCCCAATGCCCCCTCTATGCCCTATTATATTTAAATCTCTTTGGTACCTACCTTCTACCTACATTATTGAACCGTTCCTTGCCCTATGGACGTAATTTACATCTTGCCCCAAAAAGGGTATTTAACTGCCTAGTCAAATGACTTCCTTTTTATGCTCTGTCAAAACGAGAATTTACTATGAAAAATGTACTGAAAACCGAGTTGTGACGTCATCATTTTTAGCACTGAATTTGCAAATTTAAAATTTGTATCGCTTCTTTGATTGTTTTATTGTTTAAAAATTTTTTATAATTGTAAAATGAAAGTTGAAATACATTTTCAGAAATGCTTCGGGATAATCTTTTTAATACACTCAAATACCCAATTCTCATTCAATCGATGGATTTCAAACTCGATAACTATACCTATACCTGTTTCGTAGGTTTAGTATTGAAAAAAGTGAAATAGCACTACAAATATCGTATAGAAATGCCTTGTAAAACATGAATCGGGGGCTAGATGAAGGATGGATGAAGCGAGCCCCATAAGCTCCTTGGCTCACTAACCAAGGGCTAACATTTTAAAACAAGTTAAGTCAAACAAAATTATTTTATTTATTTACAATAAGCATTGCAATTTTTAGCCTGTAAGCACTCGCCAAACTGCATAGCAGTTTGTTGGTAAGCTTGCACTCTGTTTTATTATAACAGTTATTATTATTATCGTACGGCCTTTGTAGGATATAGGCATTGCTAATACATAACATAACTATATCTTATTTTACAATACCTACCTAAAGAAATCGTTTGAAGCATTAGCAGTCCTCGATTCTAAAATCGGAAGGCAATAGATGAAATCGGAAATAGACTATCCAGTCTTGGACCATTTGTGTTTATGCAAGTCGCCGACAAATTAGCCAAGAGAGGCAGACGGGTCTATACCCATTAGTGGACGGTAAAATTTAACAGACAGAAATAGGTACACATTTTGGACATAATTCAGTTGAGAAAGCCCCAAATAAAGTTGAGTGCACTGCTGCACTCTGCCAAATTAATGAAATCGAAACGGCAATTCCGTTTAATTGGCCAAAACCGAAATAACGGAGAATGAATAATATAACGGAGGGATTATTTGTACTCTACTTTACTTTGCATTATTATCAACCCGTAACAGCCCACTGCTGAGCTAAGGGTCTTGTTTCCTCACAAATCAGGAAGTATGGGCTAAAATCTCCCACGGGAGCCCACCGCGCATTGGGAGATGGTGTTTAGCTATAGTGGCCACTTAACCCCACCCATGGCTTAACGACTTCCATTGTGAGTAATCACAACGAAGACCGGGACCATCAATTGAACGTACCTTCCGAAACACAGAACACTTTGCTTTGCATACTGAATATTATTATCACTGTAAACATTTTATAGTTATTTGTGCAACACGAGAGCAAAGTAGTTTTTTTGCTGCGAGTGCTATTTCTGAATCTTGATTCCCGAGCAATAGATGGATCCCGAGATTCTATAATTTAATCACGTTCGAGCGTAACAGGTTATTCTAAGTTAGAATCCTGAGCGTAGCGAGGGACTCAAAGGCACGAGATGCAAATAACCTTCTCTCGTGTGGCACACATAATTCTTCAACTCGGCAATGAGGACATACCAAAAAGCATGCAAAAATTAATAATAAATATTCTTTTGCCTTTTATCCTCGTGACGTCACGCGTAGAGACGTAGCTCCGATAGAGTTCGATTGAATCAATATTAATGGGCTAACATTACATACATTACACCATACATGCTGAAGCGGTGGAGTTAAATTGACTTTCACTGAGTGGGCTATTCCACTATTCCCTACCAGCTGTCCCTCCTGGTCGGGACAAGTGGATTTATTTTTCCAATCTTCCCTACTACACCGTCAGTGGTTGGGATAAGGGGAATTTCATTTCCACTCTTTCCAATCTGGACTCATAAGTCTCTACTATGACTAAAACATTTAGACTTTGACTTTAATATTGAAAGGTTAGTCATTAAGACATTTCTAGTCGCTACAATTTTGTAGTTCGCAAATATTCTTTCATATTTTGTGACAATCTCCACTGTCAAGCTATAATGGTTCGTTAGACTGACAGCCAACTGACAGACGGACTGACAGCCGTCCCGTTAGCACCTTTTGGGAACGGAACCCTGAAACAATAAAAGAAGCAAAAGTACCATCACAGAAGTTGGGAAAATATACCGGGACATTCCCAGGCGGCAAAGTTCAGTCCCCAAGATGGCCACCTAGAATATTAAACGGCATTTACTCTGCATAAGAAACAGTCGTCCCACACGACACCATTCAAGACAGCTCTCGTAATGGAAATTTGCATAGCCACCTAAAAAATTATTCATAAGAGGAAAATTGTTTCCCGCGCCAGACGCACTCAGGGAAAAAATCGAATTACAGCGAAATGTTACGAGCTTGGGCCGCATTACCTCTGCCGTGGCGGCTAACGACGCGAAAGCGTACCTCTATGTGTTATTGCTATAACTAGCTACTGCCCGTGGCTTTGCCCACAAATCGGTATGTTAAGAAAAGAGCGAGCCAACTGCGAGTGCGAGGCGAGTATTTGTGAGTGTTCGGGTTTCGTACCACCGTACAATAAAACTGCAACAAACGCCAAAAACATGTATTTTGTACAAGTACCCCCTTTTTGAATCACTTTCTACATTTAGAAAATAATAAAAGTTGGCAAGAAAGTAAATTCATTATCAATATTCAATAAAATAAAATCATTATGTAGCCAGGAGGCAGCTACAGTGTGGAATTGCAAATTTTAATATAATATAATAATAATAATAATTTATTCAAAATTCCACGTTTGTTACATTTTAGTGTTAACTTTAACAATTTTATGTTGCAGTTAGGTAACTGGGTTTCAAGAGAAGGAACAGCTGTTACCTAAAAAAGGAAAAAACCTGTGCCATAGGTAACAGCTTATCTGTTGGAGGTGTAAATTTAGTCTATACAGTGCAGGGTGGCTAAGGGGACATTAGACATGGAATTTGATTTTGATTTAGTATACGTTGAAAACAGTATATTATATTTTATTTATGATCTCTCTTTGTAGAAATGTATGTGTGAGGGTGTGTTGGTGAGGGTGTGTATGTGAGGAGTGGAAGGGTGTGTTTTGTTTGTTTTTGAGTGTAGTGTCTATATGTGTGAAAGTGTATGCATGTGTAAAATTAGGTTATGGGGAAGGATGTAGGTTTATAGTACCTATCTAAGCTTAGCTGGGAGGACATAGAAGAGTCTCAGTTTCATCATAAGATAATTCTTGGAGCCATTTACAAACCATGATTTTACATGGTTGGTACAAATGTATTTCAAGTCAAAAATCATTTGAATTGTGTCATACAATTTATTTATTATTATTATTATTTATTTTCTGTAGGTATAAAAAGTACACTTAGAAACGTCAATAGTTTATAATAACAAGGCACTCTAAACTCGTCCATGAAGATTGGCTAAATGTAAACGGCAGCCCATCTCCACCGACGGGTTGCTGGTTCCAAATGCAGAACCCCGAGAGGAGCCAGCAACAAACTCAAGGGCAGCTCTTTTAATCTCATGTCTTACTAGTAAATATGGTTTACCTACAATAATTATTATGATTAATAGCCTTATATAGAGTCGAGTCGGTTAATCCCATGCATGTTGGTCTACTAAATAGCCTGTAATATAGTACAGTGAATAGAGACCAAATAAGGGGGGTTACCTTACAAACGGTCCGGTAGTTCTAAATTTTTTACATGTTGTCTAGGATGGTTGTTAAGTTTAAAATTCAAAATGCACAATTCCCCCCCCCCTCCGCGCCCGCCGCCATCTTGAAAAAACCGAAAAAAATCGGCACTTTTTTTAGATTTTCACTTATATCTTTGTTTCAGTGCATTTTAGCTACAAAACAGTTCAATTCAATGTTGTAGAGAATAAAATTCCCTATAATATACATGTTAAATTTTGTTTGTAGGGCAGATAGTTCACGAGATATGATATTTTAAAAAATATAAAAAAATACGCATTTTCCGGAAATTTTTCAAACTTATCAAATAAACAATATGCCATTGTTTTCATTTTAATGCTTACTGCCCCCTTTGTAAGGTTGGTTAAAAAAAGTATACATCCATTTTGTAGGTACCTAATTAAATTCCCAACTTAACCAACCGACTTGCGCTCGACTTGTCATGTGCGCGGCATTATATCGCGACCAAGTAAAATTGACGCTACACTCTAAAGAAGTATAGTGACTGACATATAGTTCTTAATATTTAGTATTACATCTACGCGAACGCTAACTAAGGGAAGGAAACATTCATTTTCAACTTGGTTAGGGAGGTAGGCACTGCCACAGCTAAGCTCACATGAGAAAGTATTGGCTACAATTTCCTAGATGGTGTAAAGTTAGTGTGTGTGTAGATAGACGAGGTGAAGCGGGTCACGCCTTTTCCCGGTGGAGGCTAGCAAAAATATTATATTCCTGGAAACACCCACATTTGACTACCACAAACTACGAATAAGGAATAAGTCTTCCTTATTCGTAGACCACAAACAACCCCAAGGTGGATTGCAGCTAATCTAGCTGGATTTAAAAAGTGTGTCGCAATTATTTTTTTACAAAATTGTTAGTAAATTTGTTTAGCCTTATCTAGAATATTTCATCTTTGGCATTTCAAATAAATTTTTAGTCAGTTTTCTTTGTGTACAAATTTCACTTTACATTAACTATTTTCACAATTAAATTACGTCAATGATTACTCATACTATGGAAGTCTGTAAGTACTATAGCATTTAACATTTATTATATTGTGAAATAAGTAATTATAAATGTATCAGTGTATGTCATGTAGATAACCTTCACTACATAGTATAAAACAAAGTCGCTTTCTCTGTCCCTATATTTTTTTTTATATAAAAGAAAGGGGGGCAAACGAGCAGATGGGTCACCGTGACTACCGTCTCGCCCATGGGCACTGCAGCTGAAGAGTCACAAGTGCGTTGCCGGCCTTTGAGGTGGGAGTACGCTCTCTTCTTGAAGGTTTGAAGGTATATCCCTATGTATGCTTAAATCTTTAAAACTACGCAACCTATTGTGATGCGGTTTTTTTTTAATAGATAATATAGTGATTCAAGAGGAATTTAGTATTAGCATTGGACCCGTGCGAAGCCGGGGCGCGTCGCTAGTAATATTATAAAAGGGAAAGGTTTGATTTTTGTTTGTTTGTATAGATTAGGCTCCGAAGCTACTGGACCGATTTTAAAATACTCCCAAAAAGCTCAGTTTTAAGGAGTAACATAAGTTATAATTTTCCCATGGTAATGGGACTTACTGCTAATATTGAAGTAAGTTTTTGAAAAACTTATTAGTACAATCTCTGACTAGAATACGAGCAACATCAGAAGCGACTGTATTGATTCTGTATTCTACGAGTATATACGTAAGCAAAATAGGTACCGACCACTTATTCGCTAAATATGACTGCTCACAAAGTATCGTGCGACACTCAAATCGCATCGTGACGAGTGTCGCGTCGTCTGGCGACATATTCTGTTTGCGCCTTAGCTCGTGTAGCGGACCGGAGATTGCTTAGGCGACCCCCTTGTTATCTCGCCCTTAGGTAATCGCTGCCTCAAATAATTTATGAAATATGGCATAATAACCTTTGTAATAAAGCCCAAAGTGCTGCTCCAAGGATAAAACACTTGACATTATTGTTATTGGACGACTCGGGCATTGGAACAGTTTGCAGGAAAATATGCCTAAACGCTTAAGACAACATGTCGGCCTTTTAGAATAAGTTGACGGTATTATAGCTAATTTAGTGAGGTATCCTGTCCCTAATAACATTGTTATCTTATAAGAGGACTGACAGGCCAGTGGTTAAAGAGCCCGATTCTTATTCGTGAGGATCGGGTTCCAATCTAGGCATGCACCAATGAGTTTTTCAAAAGGCTTCGTACATATTTATCACTAGCTCGACGGTGAATTAAAACATCGTGAGGAAACCCGCAGGTTGAAGAATTGATTCTGAGACATGTGGAACAGACCCAATCCCGCGATGGACTCAGCACCTATCCCGTTTAGGGGTCCAAAAATAAATTATATCACCTGAAAAGGAAAAGAATAACGAAGAACCTCGTGTGAAAACATGTTAGGAATTTCAACCGACTTCAAAAAAGGTGGAGGTTGTCAATTCAACTGTATGTTTTTTTTATGTATGTTTCCAATTATGAACCGATTTGATTATAAATTTTATCAAAATCGGTTGAGCGGATATTAAATAACCACTCTAAAGAGTAAAAAAAACGACTTCAATCTTCAACTTGTATGGTTTTGTTATGGATGCCATTGTCAGAACTGGACGAAATATAAAATGGGACCAATCTGGAAGCACCAGCTTTCAAATAAAAAAAGAATCATGCTAATCGGTTCACCCAGTCAAAAGTTTTGAGGTAACAAACAAAAAAAAAAAATTTAAAAAAAACAGCCGAATTGATAACCTCCTTTTTGAAGTCGGTTAAAAATCAACAAAAGTTAAAAAATTTTATACATAGATCATATTTTAGTGCACATTGAAGTAGTTTCTTTACTGTTAACAGTTCTTTTTTATTCTCTTTGGAACACATGAGTATTTTCGTCGTCGTCTACTTAATTGTATATCGGTAGGATACCCAAAAGCCTCGTAGTTTGATTTTACATAGAACCCTTTCATCACGTTGATTTGCAGCCCATCAATGTCCATTACGACACTCGTACATCATCATTACGCGCATGAAATATTGAAAAGATACGCTTTTGCGGCAGAAGCTTCTTGGAAAAAACAAATGCTTGTTACGGGGAGACAATCTAATCAGTCTAGTGGATGGATCTAATGTATATTATACCACTATACGTCTACTGATCTATACTCGTACACTGTCTACACTAATATTATAAAGAGGCAAGAATTTTTTTTATTTTTGTCACTACATAGTATAAAACAAAGTCGCTTTCTCTGTCCCTATATCCCTATGTATGCTTAAATGTTTAAAACTACGCAACGGATTTTGATGCGTTTTTTTAATAGATAGTGATTCAAGAGGAATGTATTAGCATTGTACCCGTGCGAAGCCGGGGTGGGTCGCTAGTACCAAATCAACTCAAAAACTAGCCCGATTTTAAAAAATCTTTCACCAAGCCACATTATCACGGAGTAACATAGGTTACATTTTATCGCCGTATTCCCGGGGGAACGGGAACTACGTGGGTGAAACCGCGCGGAACTGCTAGTAATATTATAAACTAGAAATACATTCTGTTCGTCTTTCAGTTTATTCCCGTTCCATTATTAAACACCTACATACTATATTTCAAATTTCTACAAGTAAATATCGTTTCGGAGTGGGGCGTATTTCTATTTATAACCAGTTTTTTTTTTCTCGTGGGAATGAGACATTTTCCCGCAATAAAAAGTACCCTAAATGCTGATCAGGCTATTCAGCTATCACCACACCAAATTTCATCAAAATCCGTCCAGTAGTTTTTGCGTGATGCGTTCACAACCAGACAGACAGACCCGATAACTATATCCTTTCGGACCAAGTTGATTTCATGCACTACCGCTAAAATTTTCAAAAAATATTTCACGTACAGACACGGCCCCGTTAGAGTTTTATTAAATGTAACTATATGCACGTCCCATTTAAGATTATGAGTTCCTAGATCTCTTTGTGATGTTACAGACTGAAGCTGCACCCTATCACACAATTTTATTCAGAACTAGCTGTCCCCGCGGGGTTTCACCCGCGTTCCCGTTCTCGTTCCCATTCCCGTTCCCGCGTAGTTCCCGTTCCCGTGGGAATATTATTTCATAATTATGTATTCGTCAAGTTTTCATTGTTTTTAAAATGTATTCTGCTATTCAGGGCGGAGACAAATCCAACGAAACAAAAACCATGAAAATTGATCCAGCCGATCTCGAGTTATAAGTGTTGTAACAAACCCGTCTTTGTTTTATATATTATATAGATATAGATATAGATATAGATTCATTTTTCCAATGCTGCAAAAAGGAGGCGTATGTATGTTCTTTTGTTATGTTTGTTACCTTAGAACTTTTGACTGGGTGGACCGATTTGGATGATTCTTTTTTTATTTGAAAGCTGGTGCTTCCAGATTGGTCCCATTTTAATTTCGTCTATTTCTGACAACGGCATCCATGAGAAAACCATATAAGTTGAAGATTGAAGTCGGTTTTTCTTATACTCTTTAGAGTGGTTATTATGTCGCATTTAGTGAAATAAGCCAATGTTTTTTCTATGTCCAGCTTTCCATTGGCCAAAGAATGTTTTAAATCGGTCTAGTAGTTTTTGAGTTTATTCGCTACAAACGTACAAATCTTTCCTCTTTATAGCAGTGTAGACAAGTTTTAATGCCACAAATTCTTATTTTATACAATTTATGCGGCCATCAAATATGAACGTTGGCAACAACTTTCAAGTAACTTCTGGTATTATTGGAAATTCATGGATGAATTGCGTTTATTGTTAGTTAGAACTAACAAGGGTCTTCTTCAAAGTTGCGACTGAATTATAGATATCGATAGAGCAGTTTCTGGGCTTTTAATAAATATTCAAACATTTCCAACTAAATTATTGGCCATTGGATTTAAGTTTCAATTAACTTATGAATTATCTATTACCTACATTAATACCCAAAACAATAATGAGAAAACTCGATGACACGTTATATTTTTAAATAGTTTTATGTGGAAGACAAAAATGATGACTTCATCACTTTGGTATTTCAGTATTCAAAAAAAGAATACTAAAAAAACGATTACCATTATAATATTTATAAATCAATTTTCGTTCGTCTATATTAATTATTTATTTATTTTTATTTATTAAGGAAAACAAACAGCTTATACCATAAAACCTTATATATATTAAATTAAATTGAAATATTACATTAGTAAATATTCCACTAACGTTTACCACCTAAAGTTGCAACGGACGCGTTACTAAACAAAGAAGTCGATCCACTAAACAATCTTTGAAGAAAACCTGAATATTTAATAAACAAAAAAATACAATAATATTCTACTGATATTTAATTGTGTATGTGTGGATTGAGTGAGCACCCCTCAGAAAAAAAAGGAAAAATGCTCTTCATTTAGTAGAAGTTCTAAAACAATTGTAAAAGTAATCCCTGAATTTGTAAAAAGATAAAAAAAAAGATACAGGGTTTAACGTATGCTCACTCAGTTCTCACAAACCACCAATGAAATCAGCGAATTTATTAATGCAACATATAATATTTATATACTAGGATTTAGAAGAACCTAAGCTTACTTACCTTTATAATTTGTAGATCACCTAGTTACGTAATTAAGGTTTTACAAAAAAAATAAAATGCTCACTCAATCCTCACACTTTTGAAAACCCGATTTCTGATGAAGAAACTGAAGATTGAAACTGATATGTATGTGTATAGTTTAGTAAAATTAATATGGGAATTTGTAAAATAAAAAACGAACCACTAACGTGGCAGGTTTTAGAATAATATATTTTTTTAAATGCTCACTCAGTCCACACATTTTACGTAAGTTAAAAATGTGAATATCTTAAGATTTATAGTATCAAAGAAACTGGAAATTAGTTCAACTTTTTGTAAAAATTTCTACAAAAGATCTACCATCTAATATTTTATATTCGTTGTCTGTTTTTAAAGATATTCAATTTTAATTTTCCTAATGTAAATATATCGTTTAGGGTGACCACACTTCTTCATAATATTATGGTCATATTTAAAATACAGGACATTTTAAAAGAATATTCTTTCTGGTTTTCGAAGTAAATTTTTGACATACGACCTCCGCTGATTACGACTCTTTAATATAATTTTCACACCACATGCTCGACAAAGCCGGATTATATATCATATAAACGTCACCGAAAGCAAGACATTATATTCCTTGGCTTTAACCGGGTTATAATGTTGTATGGAATTTCATTATAACCCTTGGTCAATAATGTAATTTTCACTTTCATAATCCTTATTGCTATGACGATAAAGTCTAATTTCGTTAATCAAAATGTGGTACAGTCGTGGCCAACTCGATTTTCGAAAACCGAAGCCGCGACCAACTAGATTCGCACGATCTTCAATTGTTAAATCAAGTACCTAGGTCACGCCGGCAGAAACAAGTTGCTGTATCCATTTTATAGTTTTAACATTTCAAAAAGAATATCGAAAATGTCGAGTGATGAAAGTACTTTGACTTCAGAGTCTATTATACCTACTAGATGCCATAGGCATTGTCAATAATCTACTACCATGCAATTGCATTTTATTGTCTCGCATAAGGTGAGAAAAGTAGAGTATATAACTCGGGAATAAAACTGTTTTTGTCTTAGGCGCTTAAATCCCTCACTAAACTCAGGACTCAGTCTTGATTCCCTCGCTTCGCTCGGGAATTAAATCATAACTCCCTCGCTGGAGTCCTTCGTTACGTTCAGGATTCAATGTCGCGCCCGTGACATAAAACAGTGCTTTATTCCCTTGTTATATAATCTACTATTGTACATCTACACATATAATAAAACTAACGGGACCGTGTCTGTACATGAAAGATTTTTTGAAAATTTTAAGTGTAGGTATATAGTTATCGATGTAGATACCAAAACACATTTTTTTACATTTTTGTCTGTCTGTCTATCTGTGCACGCATCACGCAAAAACTACTGGAAGGATTTTTATGAAATTTAGTATGGAGATAACTGAGTACCCGGGTCAACATCTAGAGTACTTTTAAACGACTTCAAAAAGGAGCAGGTTATCAATTTGTCTGTATGTTTTTTACTCTTTAGAGTTCTTTGTTATTATTTCAGAAAAATATCTCATTCCCACGGGAAAATATAAAAACTGGTGAAAAAGAGAAATACGTACTATTCCGAAACGATTACACCCAGAAACTTGAAATATGGTATGTAGGTGTCATAAATGTAGTAGGCAACCGCTATGAAGGGATTTAATGCAATTCTCACGGGAACGGGATAAAACAGGAACCGCGCGCGCAACGCCGCCGCTTTAACTCGCTGGAACCCGTTGTTTGAAATATCGTATGTATAGGTGTCTTTATGCCGTAGGCACCCACTATAAAGGGAATCTCAGAAATTCCCACGGGAACGGGAATAAACTGGATCCACGACACCCGCTATTTAAAATATTATGGTGTTTTATGCTTGACGAAACCACTATGAAGGAATTATAGGAAATTCCCACGGGAACGGGAATAAACTGGATCCAGGCTGAGTCGCCGCTGGGCACCCGCTATTTGTAATAAAATTTTACACGCGAGACTTGAAAAATCTTTCACCAATTGAAAGCTTACTTTTCTGGGAGTAACATGGGCTATAATTTTCCGAAGGGAACGGAACTGATGCGGGGTGAAACCGTGGGGCACTATTAGTATGCGATAAAATACAACTTGGCTATGCTATTAGACACTAGCATTAGCAGGATGATGCTGTGATCGATCAGCAAAGGCAACCTCCCGACGATGAAAAGTCAACATTTAATTAAATTTCATCAAAATTTCTTTCTTGAAATTTATATAGGTAGGTATGGCACAGACAAAACATCGTTTTTGAAAATGTATTAGTACATAAGTTAACAAAAGCAATGAAGAACAACAATATTTTTTCCCACTTTGAAGTGTTCACTTGTTTTATTTTTTCAATTAACATGTTCCTATTTGCAAGCCAGTTCGAAATTTTAATAAAACTATTGATAAGTTGCCTCCTTGGTTGCCATGTTTTGGAGTAAAAGATTTTTTAATACAGTTGCTCAAAAAGTGGCGTATTGCAGGGACGTATAGCGTTCGGGATGAGGGCTATTACACACTCGAGCTTTTTCTTTACCTTTTCCGCACTCGTTCGTTTTCTTTCCCAACTGTCAAAATGATGTCTATTAAAAAGAAAAAACCAACCACGAAGTTTTTACTAAAAAAACTTCATAGAAGATTTTATGATTCTGAATGCAAATAATTCTAAAAAGAAGCTATTAATTTGTTTCAATATCAGATTTAATGATTTGATTCAATGAGTTAGGTTAGGTTTTATTTTATTTCATCTCATTAAATTTCATTTTCATTTCATATAAATAAGAAAATTGTACCGATGACTTGACTGTATGGGCATTGGGCATAGTTCCCTTTGCCTACCCAGAATGGGTGAAGTAAGCAAAAAAAAATCTCTACTTATTTTTATGGTTGGCGCCATTTTCCAAAAATGATAGTTGAGTTTATCACTAGCTCGACGGTGAAGGAAAACATCGTGAGGAAACCCGCAGGTCTCAGAATTAATTCTGAGACATGTGTAAATATACCCGGTCCGGCGATAGGCTCACCACCTATCACGTTTAGGGGTCCAATATATCTCGTGAAATGTGGGTATTTCCAGTAATGGAATACCTCTGCCTACCCCCTCGGGGATAAAAAAAAGGCGTGAGATTATACTTATTATACTTATAGTTGAGTTTATTGTGTTTTTATTATTTTATTAAATTGCTTCATTTTTTCGCAACTGTATTAAAAATAGTTGTTCAGTACACGTGCGGAACCGTCATTGCAACTTGTTCCGACTGTCAACCCTCACCTTCGGCTGCGCCTCGGCTTGGGTAGACATTTGTCGGAACTCGTTGCGATGACAGGCTTTCCGCACTTGTAATGAAATAAACTATTTAAATTACACGTATACTTACTATGCGATTTATTTGGCCGCTAAAAGGCGACAGATTTGTATACATGTTTTACCAGCCGCTGCTCATGTATTTCGCCAGTACAGCAATTTCGATTTAACTCGAAGAAGGTTGTCAAAATAATGGATATGACCATAATATTATGAAGTGTGGTCACCCTAAACGATATATTTACATTATGAAAATTAAAATTGAATATCTTTAAAAACAGACAACGAATATAAAATATTAGATGGTAGATCTTTTGTAGAAATTTTTACAAAAAGTTGAACTAATTTCCAGTTTCTTTGATACTATAAATCTTAAGATATTCACAGTTTTAACTTACGTAAAATGTGTGGACTGAGTGAGCATTTAAAAAAATTTATTATTCTAAAACCTGCCACGTTAGTGGTTCGTTTTTTATTTTACAAATTCCCATATAAATTTTACTAAACTATACACATACATAGCAGTTTCAATCTTCAGTTTCTTCATCAGAAATCGGGTTTTCAAAAGTGTGAGGATTGAGTGAGCATTTTATTTTTTTTGTAAAACCTTAATTACGTAACTAGGTGATCTACAAATTATAAAGGTAAGTAAGCTTAGGTTCTTCTAAATCCTAGTATATAAATATTATATGTTGCATTAATACATTCGCTGATTTCATTGGTAGTTTGTGAGAACTGAGTGAGCATACGTTAAACCCTGTATCTTTTTTTTTTATCTTTTTACAAATTCAGGGATTACTTTTACAATTGTTTTAGAACTTCTACTAAATGAAGAGCATTTTTCCTTTTTTTTCTGAGGGGTGCTCACTCAATCCACACATACACTATTTGCTTAATGGCTCTCACAACATTATTTGCTTTTGGAAGCAAAATGTCAATACAGCAATAGATTTTATTATAATTTGTACAAACTCTTAAAACGAACCGGTTTTTGATGGGTAATTAGAATAGATTAGATTCACAATTGAACCCGATAGATGGCGCTATCTATGACAGGATGACGTCTGTCCGGACCACAGTTTATAAATTTACTCGCATTTTTTATGCTGTCATTTTGGCTTATTGCTATTGCCTACACAAGGTATCCAATAGTAATTTGCCTAACGACGTGTATTGTGCTGAAAAAACTAAAATTATAATGCTATTGAATATTCCGGTCTCATTGTGTAATGTCCAGAAATAATGTGTTTGCGGCATTTTGCGATGGATTAGTAGCCAACAATCGCAAAGGTCAATCATTTATACATGATTCCGTAATCAAGCTGATGGAGTCCTGAATAATACAGGGTTATTTGTTTAACAACTTAACACTCGCCTTTTCATGGTCGGTGGTTAAGGGACAGATATTTCAAAAGTTTTTATTTTCATTTTGATAGACAATATAAAAGTTTTCCTGATGGTTTTCTTTGGTCTTTTCGTACTGTAGTACTTAGGATTTACAAGTCATAAGAAAAGATCTATACATATAATAAAACTCTAATGAGACCGTGTCTGCACATAAAATATTTTTTGAAAATTTCAGCGGTAGTGTAGATTGTTATCGCTATACCAAAACACATTTTTTTTAAATTTTGGTCTTTCTATCTGTCTGGTTGTTTGTGCGCATCACGCTAAAACTACTTGACGGATTTTTATGAAATTTGGTGTGAAGATAACGGAGTAACTAGGTCAACATCGAGAGTACTTTTTACAGCTGGAGAATATCCCATTCTCACGGGAAAATTAAAAACTGAGTAAAAAGATAAATACGTACACTCCGAAACGATAACACCTAGAAACTTGAAATATGGTATGTATAGGTATCTTATACTCGTAGGCAACAGCTATGAAGGGATTTTCGGAAATTCTGGGAAAAGGGAATAAACTGGGCACCCGCTATTTGAAATACTGTTATGTAGGTGTCTTATTATATGGTAAGCAAGATATGAAGGGATTTTTGGAAATTCAACTAAGTATATGTAACGCAACTATTAATTAACAGTGGCAACACTGTACCTATTGGTGACGTCACTTCCAGTCGGTCGCCGTTGAGTTATTTTAATTTTGACAACTGACATTCTGGAACGAGACTTCTTCGAGTAAGGTTGGTACCATTTTGGTTATTATTGAATATTGTTGATTATTACAATAAATAGCATCTTACTTAAATAGTTATATTTATTTCAATTGTCCATCACTTCTGAGGTATCGTTACATCTCAGAAGTGGGATTTACGCGAAATAAACAGTTTTTGCGTCACCACGCCACTTGCTCGACCTTACCTTACTTTAATTTGATAAATGGCGAGATTATATAAAAATATACCAGTAGATCGCGAAAGAACACGAAGTTCTATACAAATTAACTAAGTTTTATTACAAAAGTAAAAAATAGATTATGAGATGAATCTCGATTTAAAATTAAATGGTGGCCCGTATTATTTGGATTTGCTGAAACAACAATAAAAATTTAATCCTACCTTCACCTAATAGATTTTTTATATACGAGTAAGTAGTTAGCTATGATTGTTTCCGTATTTTGATATCATAAGAATGTAGTTCCACTAGCATAAAAGGTTTTTATATGGTGCTGCACCTACAGTTTGTTTACCGTCAAACAAAATCTCACATAATCGGTCTGAGTTTCAGAAAATGAGTGACAGAAATTCGGAAGAGAGGTTGCGAGGAGTATCGCGACGCAGTCGCAGTCAAAGTCGTCGCAATGATCTCGCTTCCCGGACACGACGCAGCCGTGACTGCGACACGACCGAACAGAAGCCGCAGTCGTCATCGAAGCCGGAGCCTGAGCAGCGCAGCAACACTACGTGAACGAGAACGTGAGCTGTCTCAAAAACGCGAACAACTTAGGACACTGGAAAAAGAGGTGCGCAGGGAACGTGCGCGAATAAATGACGGTGCACGTGACGGCCGTTCTCAAACTTCAAGGCCTGGTCATAGTGGACACGTTAATCAAAGTGACCGTCATATTCGTGAACGCCTCCTGAAAACACCATCTAAAAGACGTAAATCCCGCGATCGCAATAGCAAAATAGACGATAGTAAGCGTACATTAACCTCGGAGTTCTTCGAGGAGTTTTTAAATGTAATGAGATCAGGGAAGAGTGACCGTGAGGCATTCTCTAGTGCAAGTTTGAATAACGTTGTGCCCGAGTTCGATCCGATGTTGAAGGAGCAAACTATTAATATTTGGCTTGACAAAGTAGACGAATGTTCAGAAATATATAGTTGGAGCGACAAGCAAACGTGTCATTACGCTTTGCCTAAATGAACCGGACTTGCAAAGCTATGGTTCCAGGGCTTGCCCTCTATTAAGCATACATGGGTTGAATGGAAAGAAATGTTGAGAGAATCATTTCCTGCTACTGAAAATTATGCAGAATTGCTAACAGATATGCTTAATAGACGGGTGCGTCCTGGAGAATCGTTTGAAATGTATTATTTTGCCAAGATTAACTTACTAAATAGATGTAAAATATTTGGAAAGCAAGCAGTGGATTGTTTACTTTACGCTGTTGATGACAGGGGTGTGCGCGTAGGTGCTCAGGCAGCTAAATTTGACAAGCCTGAAGACGTCCTTGAGTTCTTTAAAACTATAAAATCAAAGACATGAACCGTGACAAGCGTATCTTGAATAACACGTCCACGAGCAATAGGTCTACTGACATTGTTGGTAGTACGTCCAAGAATAATAATCCCAGAGGGCCCATTAAGTGTTTCAATTGTCAAAGCTTAGGTCACCCTAGTTTCAAGTGCCCAAAACCGTTAGTAAAATGCACGAGTTGTAATTACCTCGGTCATGACTCTTTACACTGCCCCAAATTGAAGGAAAATCAGCCTAAAGACAAAAGCGTCCTAGAGGTTTCAATATCTGAAAACACAAATGAAAAGTACAAAATTCTAATAAACATGAACGGTACTCCTATTACATGTCAGGTAGATTTGGGTAGCGAAGCTACGCTTGTACGTAAGAATGCTGCTTTAAGTATAGGCTTGTCTTGGAAGGAAGTTACTGGACCTTTCCTAAGGGGATTAGGAAATGTACCGTACTTACCGTTAGGAAGTACATTGACCGACATAGACGTGCAAGGTATCATAGAAAGGGATGTCGAAGTATTCGTAGTCGACGATCATTTAATAAACTGTGACGTTCTACTTGGACATAGTTTCACAGAAAGACCTACCTTGAGGATCATTAAGACTCCAACTGATCTTAAGTTTCAGCGGACGGAACATGAGCAAGATATGAAGTTACACTTAGTTACAACAAGCGACTTTACCATAGACGTAGGCGAAATGGTATCAGTCTCAGTTAGATCCGATGTTCAGTGTCACGGAAGTCTTTATGTTAGTGGGTGTATTAGAGGCTGCGTAGGTCAAGAATATTATCTACTACCGGGGGAATATCAAATCAGGGGATTCGATTGTAACTTGCTTATTCAAAATGTTAGCGGAGCACCTGTGAAGTTTAAAGAAAATGTACAAGGGCAAAATTCCTAGGAACTAGCAAAAGTGTGTTTCGGATTACAAATGAATTGCCACCTCAGAAACCCGTAAATCCCAAGTATGGTGATCAATTGTCAGAAGATCAGGTACAACAATGTACGGAGTTACTCGACAAATATAAAGACTGTTTTTCCACAGGAATGCATGACTTGGGATTTACGAATGTAACTGAGATGGAAATTCACCTTAAAGACTCTTCACCGGTAGTATATAGGCCATATCGACTGGCTCACTCAGAGCGAATGTTAGTTCAGGATATGGTGAAGGATATGATGGATAATGGAATCGTGCGCGAATCCAAGTCCCCTTACGCTAGTCCAATTGTACTGGTTAAGAAGAAGTCTGGGGAAAAGCGCCTTTGCGTAGACTACCGCGCACTTAACAGCCGCACAAAACGAGATCATTACCCTTTGCCACGTATTGACGATTTGTTAGATCAGCTATCGGGACAGTCGTTATTCACTTCATTAGACTTAGCTTCAGGTTATCATCAAATCCCGATAGCTGAAGAATCTCGCGAAAAGACTGCGTTTGTCACGCCCGATGGGCTATACGAATATAATCGTGTACCGTTCGGGCTGGCGAACGCCCCCGCAGTTTTTCAAAGGGCAATACATAAAGTTCTTAGCAAGTCAAAAGTCGGTTACGTAGTAATTTACATGGACGATATCTTGATACCGTCAAAATCATTCGAGGAAGGGCTAGAACGTCTCGAAGAGGTACTCGGGTTGTTAAGAGAGGCAGGGTTCACTCTGAAAATGGAAAAATGTAACTTTTTCCAACAACGGATTGATTTTTTAGGGTTTGAGATAGATAAGGATGGTATCAGACCTGGGCTGTCCAAAACCGAAGTTGTGGCAAAATTCCCAACTCCTACTAGCCAACACGAAGTGAGGAGATTTCTTGGGCTTGCGAGCTTCTTCAGAAGGTTTGTTAGGGGGTTTGCGACGATAGCAAGACCCTTGACCAACCTTTTGAAGAGGAACACACCGTGGGGCTGGGATGAGCCTGAGACCCACTCCTTTGAAACCATCAAAAAGCTTCTGATAGATAGACCAGTCCTGGCATTATACGATCATACCGCCGATACACAACTCCATACCGACGCCAGTAAGCTCGGCATTGCAGGTATACTGCTACAAAGAAAGGGTGCCGACTGCCGACCCCTGGCGTCCAGTAGCATATTTTAGCCGCCAAACTCAACCCGATGAAATGAAACTGCACTCATTTGAACTCGAAACCCTCGCTGTCGTTAGCTCACTGAGTAAATTCCGTACATATCTTATCGGCATAAAGTTCACCATAGTCACTGACTGTAATGCCTTACGGTCCACATTTACTAAGCGAGACCTTGTTTCCCGCATATCCCGATGGTGGATACAATTTTTAGAATTCGACTGCGACATCGAATATCGCCCGGGTGAAAGAATGTCCCATGTTGATGCCCTCAGCAGAGGACCTGTAGCAGTGGAGCCGGAACCAATACACACCTTAGACATTTTAACAGTTACCACTGAAGACTGGATATCCACTGTGCAGGACTCTGATGATGAAATCAAACGAATTAAGGACATTCTTGAAGATCCTGAAACACCAAAAGTTGCTAATATCTACAAAGAATACACGGTTAAAAATGGACGAGTATTTCGAGTTCTAAAGGATGGACAAATAAGGTGGGTTGTCCCACGGGGAGTCCGTTGGCATCTTTTAAAGGCAAACCACGATAATGTTGGCCATTTCGGTTTTAAGAAAACATTAGAGCGAATACAACCTTTATTTTGGTTTGCAAAGATGCGTAAATTTATAAAAAAATACGTATCCGCGTGCTTAGAGTGCGCCCACCATAAGTTGCCCGCAGGTTCGCGAGAGGGGTTCCTTCACCCGATTCAAAAAGTAAGCATCCCGTTCCACACGGTCCACGCTGACCATCTTGGACCCTTCCCAAAGAGTAGACGTGGCTATACGTATATATTAGTCACCGTAGATGCGTTTACGAAATATGTTGGCTTGTTTCCGGTTCGCAGTACTAAAACAAAAGAGAGTATACGAGCGCTTAAAACTCTATTCAGCTATTTTCGAAACCCCACGCGATTAATTACGGACAGGGGTACCAGCTTCACAAGTAAGAAATTCAAATTATACTTACAGTCGATCGGTACCAAACACGTTCTAAACGCCGTTGCCACGCCACGGGCCAATGGGCAGGTTGAACGTTACAACCGAACAATTCTGGCTGCCCTTGGTTCCATGGTACATGGTAAGAATAAGAATACTTGGGACGATTTACTCCCTGAGGTACAGATAGGGTTAAATACCATGGTTCACGAGGTAACAAAAAAAACACCCTCAGAGCTTTTATTTGGCGCGACGATTGCTAATCCATCTCTAGGGGTATTAAATGAAATAGCCGATGATATTGTAGGGAACGAAGTGACAAACAAAACTTTGGAAGCTAGTCGATCAGAAGCGCGTGACAGGATAGAACAAAATCAGGTGAAAATGAAACTGCGATACGATAAAAACAAAAAGAGTAGTACAACTTACAAGGTGGGTGACTTGGTGAGGATTGCGAGGGCTATAGTAACGGGGCCAGGGGAATCTAAAAAGCTCGAAGCAAAGTGTAAAGGGCCTTATAGAATTAAAAAGGTGTTACCAAACGATCGTTTCCTCGTAGAGGATACCCCTCTTACAAAAAAAGGGGCACGGTATGAGACTGTTGTAACGATTGACAAAATATTCCCGTGGCTCAGCTTTAATGCCAGTGCTTGCTCTTCAAGTGAAAATAGTGATAATAATAGTGATAATAATTGATATAGTTTGGAGATTTATATTAGTTACTTAACAATCACGCCTTAAAAATATTAGTATTAACTAAATAAATGTTTCCCACACCTCGTTCCGCCCATTTTAAGTAATTGTAATAATGCAAATCAAATAGATAGGTATATGTAATTACAGTGATCACCATGAAATGATTTGATATAGCAAGGAATGTTGAGCCGGGCATGAGTGGCGTATGAACTCGCCGCCCAGGAGTGACTCAAACTCCTTGTTTTGTTATGAGTTCTGGGTGAGATGAGGGTGCTTTGGAACCGGGCACGATTGGTGTAGGAACTCGCCGCCCGGGAGTGGTTCCAAGCATCGCAGCCTGACAGTGAGTCGGTGTAAGAGGCAAATCACCGTCACACTTCATGGCTATATTTAGGCTAGCAATAAGTTGAGGAACAGACTTTAAGAGATCCTTGAGCCGGGCATGATTGACGTGTGAATTTGTCGCCCAGGAGAGGCTCAAATATCGTAGCTATGATTTTGGAAACTGATTATATAAAGACATAATGTAGACTAATATTTAATAGGATAAGCTAAAATAAGTGAGATACGCATACTTATACATCATCATCTCATCTGTGTTGTTGATTGTTTTATTTTTACGTGTAACTATGTACAATAATGTGTTTACATACATACATTATATACATATACTATGATAGTATTGTTATCTTATCTGATTAGTACTAAGATTGAACATAGAACGAAGAGACTCGTTCCTGAAAGGATGGCCGACTGTAACGCAACTATTAATTAACAGTGGCAACACTGTACCTATTGGTGACGTCACTTCCAGTCGGTCGCCGTTGAGTTATTTTAATTTTGACAACTGACATTCTGGAACGAGACTTCTTCGAGTAAGGTTGGTACCATTTTGGTTATTATTGAATATTGTTGATTATTACAATAAATAGCATCTTACTTAAATAGTTATATTTATTTCAATTGTCCATCACTTCTGAGGTATCGTTACATATATAAAATTGAAATCGTAATAATCACGGAAAATTAAGGCGGATACAGCCTTACGGTTAAAGAGTCTACTTCACATCATGAAAATCAGTGACACCCAGTCCGGCGATGGGCTCACCACCTATCACATTTAGGGGTCCAAAGAATATCTGGTGGAAAGTGGGTATATATAGAGATTGAATACCTCTGCCTACCTGCCTGTCTAATGGAATACTGCCCCTCGAGATATTAGGCGTGAGATTATTTATTCAATATTTTATTTATTTTTATTACGGAAGCTTTATTGGTCCGTGGTAATAACACAATAACTTAATAATACATCATAGGACTCGATTCTGCAAACCAGCTTAAATTCCTAATTTTAAGTTAGCCTATCCTTCTTTATAGAATACGGAAGAAAAAGGATAGAAACAAACCATAGATTATAGAGTGATGTCAAACATGTGAAAATCGACTAATTTGATGTCTTATCTGTCACTTTTATCCATGACCTCCTTACATCGTTGCTAAAATTGCTAAAAACGTGTATTTGAATGCGTTCATAAGGTTCAATTTTGTTATTTTGACATTGTAAATAAATATGGCGCTTATTTCTGTCCCTTTCCTTTTCAACGCGGTGGAAAAGAATAGAGCTAACTTAAAATTAGGAATTTTAGCTGGTTTGCAGAATCGAATCCATACTCTACTTATTAACTTTACAATTGTATTGCGACAGCCCTGTACCCAAAGATATTAAAGTAAGGATGAGTTATATTCATACTGCTTGCGTTTGAAAATTGATCCCCTACGAGTGTGCTACAACATGTACATACTTACTTCTTAGCGTATTTATAGGATACAACAATGACGGAGAAAGATGATACGGAACGAATAATAAAGAAAAAGAGATCTGTTAAGAGTTGCGCTTAAAATACAACTTGAAATACAATGCGACTAAATAAAATGTGGTTAATTAACTACATTTTTCGGCCTCACTTTCCGTGCTCTAGTAACATATCTACGTCTTTCTATATATAATATCTTTGCCTGTACCAAAAACAATTTAAATGGCTTTGTTATTCTTCGCCAGTAGACAATCAGCTGGAGACAGGTTGCGGTTAAACCAGCGATGGGCTTTGAATACCGATGACGGCAACTACGGCCCGCTCCAATCTCTACTCTATGCATAAGTAATGTGAAAAGTATGGAGATGTGGCTCCGATGCGGAATACGCGCTCCTCTAAAATATTGTTCTATATTTTTACGATACCAACTCCAGTTATTTGTTCCTTAGTTTCAACTGCGGTAGTCATCTCGGAACTGGATTTGTGGTACACATTTTTCTGGTAAGAAGCCGCATTTATATTGCGTATTAGGGCGCGGCTACACGGTAGAATCAAGTTGGTACCCAGGTCGTACCCAGCGTTTTAGGAGTAGAGCGAAAGAATAAACTCGGTATGTGTAAGCAATATAAAAGTGCTTTTTATGTACTGATTTAATTTCAATAATAGCCTGCTGTACTGGTGCCTTATATAGAGTGGTAGTTTTTAATTTTAACAAATTAATCATTGAATTTGTTACCTACATTTCTAGTTTCGAATTAGGGTTGTCTATTTATATTTTTGGAGTCGGAATCGTCTTTATTTGACACTCCATTCCGCGCGGTTTCACCCGCGTAGTTCCCGTTCCCGTGGGAATACGGGAATAAAATATAACCCATATTACTCAGTGATAATGTTTCTTGGTGCTAAGCTTTCCATTGTTGAAAGAATTTTGAGAATTTTAGGAGTTTTTGAGTTTATTCGTTACAAACACACGAAACTACAAAAATAAAAACCTTTACTCTATAAAATACTAGTGAAGATAAATTTATTTCACTGCAAGTGATTGCTCTGTAGATACTGACGGTATTGACAGATGTACGTGAGAAGCAATGTACGTAAAAATGAAGCCGATTACGGTTGTCAATAGAGAATAAGACACGTGGGTACATGTACCCAAGGGCCACCGGCATCTTAAAACAATATTACTCCGATTCGGAACATAACCTTATAAAACCACTCTGTTTTATTCCAGCATAATAATGTGAATATAAGAACAAACGATTATCTCGTTATTGTCTATTCCCTGCTACACAGAAAAAGATACCACTTCATTTTCATATATATTATACAATCATCACTCTGGCACAGTGTTCCGAAAAAAACTTAATAAATGAAGCAAGAGATGACGTTAGAACTCCAGATATTGGCTTTTCATGCGACCAAATCAGTTCTAACAACGATCATCTGACAGTCGATGGCGGCCATCTTAAGAACTATTAGAGTTCTGTCAATTGATGAAAACCGCTGATAAATTTTGATGCGGAAACCCCGTCAATCACTACATTGTATAAAACAAAGTCGCTTTCTCTGTCCCTATATCCCTATGTATGCTTATATCTTTAAAACTACGCAACGGATTTTGATGCGGTTTTTTTTAATAGATAGAGTGATTCAAGAGGAAGGTTTTAGTATTAGCACTGTAGTGGCCAGTCACTTCGACAGATCTTGCCAGGGGGGGCGCCAATTGTGACTGTCAGAAAAGTCTGATAAATTTAAGTTGGCCGTGTAATTTTTACCTTACATGATCTTTGTAGTGAAGGTTAACTAGTTATATTCCTTTAGCTTGTAGCTTATGTGCTATCGCAAAAAGGTTATTTGCTCTTGCGATAGACTTACAAAGAAGCCACTTTGTATTCATGAATTTATTAGAATTGATTCGTTTTCTTGCAAATTGCAGTCTTTTGCCGTGCAGCAGAATCAGAATTTGTAATGAGCTTTGTTAGTATTTAATACCTTCGTATATTGAGATAATAATGCATATGTGGAACTTATACAGGTTTTGGTAAAAAATATATACCTATATGAATAAAATAGAATAACATTTATTTACAAAGAAAATATACATTCATTTACAATAATTACAGATAAAAAAAGTCCTCCAAACCTCTTTGGAGGACTTTTTTTATCTGTAATATAAATAATAATAAAATAATAACCATATGGGACAGTGCCCAAAAGACTGGCTGCATTCCCTCTCTGGATAGCTAGGCTGATCCTTTGACAGAGATAGCTGCCAGCCCTCTGGTCACCTGAAGCCTCGACCAAACGCTCTGACAGCTCTTTGAGGAACTGCCGCGCCCCCGGCTCCCACGGTTCATGGTCTCCCCAAAATAAATATATTCTCTTATTCCTATTTGGTTGTAGAAGAAATTTTTTTACTGTTCCGTACCTAAAGTAAGCCAACTATAGTCCCGGTCACGAGAAGGTATAAAATATGCAAACAAACATTCAGTAGTTAGCAATATTTATTAGTCTATAGATTTGATTATTTGTTTGTTTGCATCGAATATTCTTCAAAACTACTTCCGATTTTAGAAATTCTTTCACCAATGGAAAGCTAGCTTTTCTGAGAGTAACATGGGCTATAGTTTTTCCACGGGAACTTAACTTACGGAACAGCTTTACATGATTTGTTTATCATGTAAAGCTGTTCCGTAAGTTAAGTTGAGAACGGTACTTACGCAGGAGAACAGTTTTAAATGAGGAACAAACGTATAATCCTAGTACCGTTTCGCCACGCACAGCTATTTGCTCTAAATACGACATAAAATGTTAAGGGAGGAAATTCAAAATTTAAACCCCACTTAGTGATGATTGTGATGTGAACATGTGTTGTAAAATTCATGGCAGCCCGACAGAATAGCCCTTCGAGCCGGCGGTGCGTGTAACCTCACACCCACGTGACCGCGGATTAAAAAGGCGTGACATATCGCATTGAATCTTAACTAGTAGGGTTCTGAACCTATAGTATAGATCAGTCATAACCCTGTGGTTGAAGAGCCCGCTGCTGAAGTCTAAGGCTCGGGTTCGATTTCAGGCACGTAACACCGCTACCGATGTGTTTTTCTAAAAAGTAAGTAAGTAACAACTCTTTATTTTACACCAATAAAAATACAAAAAAAAGTACAATGGGCGGTCTTATCGCTTTAAGCGATTTCTTCTAGACAACCTTAGGATGGATGTAAGTGAGATAAATAGATGAAGGTAGGTGGTGCACTGAAGTTACAAGTGGTGAAAAAGGTAAAGGTACTTACATATTTATCACTCACTCGACGGTGAAGGAAAACATCGTGAGGAAACCCCCGAATTGATTCTGAGGCATGTGTAATAGCATCCAGGTCAGGCGATACGCTCACAACCAGATATACTAGTGGTTTCGAAAATGGAATAATTCAGCCTAATCTCTCGGGAATATAAGGTGTGAGAATTTTTATTTAAAGTACGTAATGTTTATGATTTATTATATTTCTGTCATGACTCCAAAAGAGTTCCTGGACCTCACTTAATTTAATGTGATCAATAACATAAATAATCTCACGCCTATTTCTCATTGGGGTAGGCAGAGACAATAGACTGCCACATGCGTAGCCTGGCAGACTTCTCGTGCTTCATCCACATCCATCAAAAGACTTATGCACGCTCGTCGGTTTCGGGTAGGTACTCTTTATCTGGCTTTTCTTCAATACATCGTCGATCTGGTCGATGTAAGAACGCCGTGGTCATCTCTACCGACTCTCCCATTCACAACGCCCTTATAAACACCTACATATTATAAATCTACATTACCTACACTAATATTAAAAAGAAAAAATATTTGTATTTTTGTAACGACTAACCTCAAAAACTACTCAATAGATTTAAAAAAATCTTTTACCAATTTAAAGCTTACTTTTCTAGGAGTAACATAGCCTATAATTTTCCCAAGGGAACGGGACTAACGCGGGTGAAATCTCGCGGAACAACAAGTCCCCAATAATCAAGCCTTAAATACTAGTAATTTAATTCTCTAGAGTACCGTAAGTAATTACCTTTGAAAAATGTACCTTCTACCAGGTAACTTTTCTAAGGAACCCCACTTAAAAGTACAGTTACGCTTGCTCGGGTGATTTTTATGCATTTTTAACTCGATCTGCGCTTAACTTTAAATTGCTGTACTGATAAAAAGTAACGTTTTACGAGCTGTAAGACTTAGACTCTCCCAAAAATAATAAAATATTAAAGGTCCTATCTATGACCCGTTTTGTATGAAGAATTTCAAGAAATGATACTGATAAGGGTCATAAAAAAAATGTATAGTGGGTGTTTTTAGAATTTACCCCTGCCTACCCCTTTGGTAAAGACGTCAACATATTTAGCCTATTTTTTAACAAAAAATCTGATTTTATAACTTCTCTTTTATTTTATTTTCCAGATTTATACATCCGAATCCAGCTAAATTGTATGTACCTACATATACCTACATATACAACATGTAACAGAATAAGCGCAATTCCTGAAATTAGTTTGTTCAGAATCGACTACTTATTCGATTTCAGCTATTTTTAATATGTGTTAAATTTTTCAAAAAAAATAATTATAGTAGCTGCTTTCTATGGAAATCGTCCTATTATTAATAGATATTTAAGAAAATTGGTTAGACTTATCTAAAGTTCGATTGCACCATATTTTTTTATATTAATATACTAATTGGGGTGTATGAGGAATTGCGCTTTTTCTGTTACGCGTTGTATAGAAGACAGTCTTTGTAAGACAATCAGTAACTGCAGTAAATAATAAAACGAATGATCAAATCACTTTGAGTATTAAACCAACCGGAGACGCCACTGACAGGCGTTCCCCTCTGCCAAAAAAGAATTGTCGGTCAACGATCATACCTGTTATATACTTACAACTAGTTTTTTTGAGTTCACCGAGTGCTCGGATTGGTGAATGTGTTTGTGTGCATCTAGTTCAAGCTAGTGTTTAATTTGTTTTGTAAAAAAATGCGTTTGTGTTAACATTATTTGTGTGCGTTTCCTCGTCCCCCGCGCAGAAATTGGCTGACTTTTTGCAAAGAAACTAGTGCGCGTGACGTCTCCTGTTGGTTTAATACTCAAAGTCAAATCACGATCAAATCGAGCAAAACATGACAGTACCTCTTTTCTAGCATGGTATGTACTTACTCTCTTTTCCACACTTTAAATTTCCTATAAAGATTATGAAAGGTGAACATAAATCAAGTTGCTTTCTGGATAGACCTATTAAAGGGTCAAGACGCAACAGTAACATCAACTAAGTGATGTTTCCCGTGGCCACGATTTACAACTGACAGTGTGGCGAGAAATAACATTAAATATGGGCTAAATCCGAATTCAATGTGAATTCTGTGGCCAGTAGCGAATCCAGGAAAAGGGGGCCTCCAAAAGCAACACTGACAAATCTCAAATTAAAATTGTAATTATCGTACGTTTTAGTACAAAATTTTAATTATGTGCTCTTTGTGTTTACTTTGACAAAGTCTTTTTATTTTTAGAAGTTTAAAAGTATAAAGCCTTTTCATCTATTATTTTCCTTATAAAACCCTAGTTCTAATCTCTCAGTTTCATTCATTCCAAGGTTGTCTGGAAGAGATCGCTAAAAGCGATACGACCGCCCATTATACTTTAGTTAATGTTGGTAACCATATTGTGTTGTTTTTGGTGTACATAAGCCTCGTCCCCACTAGGAACATTTGTCGAGCGACATGTGTCCCCGGAGACATCGGGCGATGTCGGGCGACGTCGGACGACATCGCCGCGACATTGTTGAAACTGTTCCTTGTCGCACAGTCGATGAAAAGTAGCGATAAGGAACAGGGGACGAGGCTTAAAGAGTTATTGTATTGTATTGTATAATAGAGTACCCAATACAATTTGACAATAGCAAATGCGAGTCATTACAATACTTTACAGTCAAGAGCACGTGGAGCTGGACACATTGGACTTTGTAACGTTCTTATACAATCGCCTTAGAGGTCAGACTCGCACTACAAGTGTAAAGATGTGCTATTGACTGTACTATTTCTTGTCCTCTAACTAATACGCTCCACAACTTTTATAAACGAAGAAGTTGTTTAAAAAACGTAGGAGATGCAAAGAAAAGTCGTACGTATTACATAGTACGTAGTACATAAATACATGGCGCTGTCAAAAGACTCAGCGATTAGCGACGCATTCTATGGTTCCCCTAACCCTAAAATTGGCTCAATGACGTCATTGCGAATTCCTGAGGCCCATAAAACAATACGCGTCTTAAGGCACACTGTTCACACTTATCTTACAGTTAGCTGTTACTGGAAAGCAATAGCGAACTGCGTACTGTACGTATAGTGTAAACGCTCTACTGGAGACTAGATGTTCGACAAGCTATGTAAGTATTATTTTGATGTATCAGCTGTAATTTAAAGTGATTTCTTTAAAGGAGTGTGATTTGGCTACTATGCATTTAAACCAAGTATTTATTTTATTAATTTTAGTTAAATAGCTCTGCTCTAGAGTCCATGCATTAAAATTCTGTGTCTTCGACATTTCTACATCCCTCCTTTGGTTATCAACAGTAGAATAATAGCACTTTTATTGAAGACTTCATTGTGACTACTTGAGGCAATCCAAAAATGTCCATCCCTTAGCATTTTATCGAATTTCCCATTCACTGTACACTTTCACGGACACTTGACATATTATAATACTAGCGACCCTCCCCGGCTTCGCACGGCTGCAATGCTAATTCTAAAACCTTCCTCTTGAATCACTCTATCTATTAAAAAAAAACCGCATCAAGATTCGTTGCGTAGTTTTAAAGATTTAAGGATACATAAGGAAGGACATCGGGACATAGGGATATAGGGACAGGGTAAGCTACTTTGTTTTATACAATGTAGTGATGATCATACTATCACTAATAAGAGTCAAAACCCGAAATGTACAACAAAATGAAAATTATACAAAAAAACACATGACCGCAGCTTCGAATTCCCGCCAAAAAGACCTAAACCTAGCTTCTACAATCACATTTTCCACAGAAATAATAATCTAACTACGCCTTAACCAACGTCTCCTAAAACCACGTAATGCGAACATGCCTTGCCATGATATCGTCTATAGTAAGACATTTCCACATAACAGAGTTATGGCTTATGGCAAAGATTATATATAAAAAGACGTAGATATGTTACTAGAGCGCGGAAAATGAGGCCGACAAATGTAGGTAATTGACCTAATTTTATTTAGTCGCACAGTTTGCATTTTTTCCCTAGTCGTATTTCAATCGCAACTCTTGACAGATAGCTGTCTCTTTCTTTATTTTTCGTTCCGTATCATCTTTCGCCGTCATTATTGTATCCTATAAAATACTCTAAGAAGTAAGTATATTGGATGTTTTTTTTTACCGTCTGGAAAAAAATATGACGTATCTAGAGCCGAAGTTATACATGAGATTAATTGTTAAATATAGTCATGTTTAATGCAGTTTACAAAATCTAGAAAACTACGCACAGTACTACGCGCAGCTGGCGGTTGTAGGTATATTGCGCATATACATGGAAGCTACGAGCCTTTTTCTTTTTAAAATACTATTTCAAATATTTCAGGGTGTATTATTGACTACAATTGAGTAATGTATATTAGTTTAAGTAAGAAAAAAAATTTTTTTTAAGTAACATTGCCAAATGAATCTATTACACTTACCTAACACACCACAGTTTTTTCCAGACGGTAAAAAAAGTCACCCTGTATATTATGTACCTACATGTTGAAGCCACTCGTAGCGGATCAATTTTTAAGCGCGCGCAGTATGAATATAATGAGTTATACATCCTTACTTTAATATCTTTGGCAAATATCAATCAAACTACGCCTTAACCAACGTCTCCTAAAACCACGTAATGCGAACATGCCTTGCCATGATATAGTCTATAGTAAGACATTTCCACATAACAGAGTTATGGCTTATGGCAT
The DNA here is from genome assembly GCA_963855545.1 of Ethmia dodecea. Taxonomy (NCBI): domain Eukaryota; kingdom Metazoa; phylum Arthropoda; class Insecta; order Lepidoptera; family Depressariidae; genus Ethmia; species Ethmia dodecea. The sequence goes on from OY979443.1 coordinate 763,738, forward strand.
GTAAATAAACGAGCGGTTGGCGTGGCAAATGTCTATTCCGACATGGGCAATAACTGGCCGATTATCCTATTGGCAACGAAAAGGCGTGACTCAGTTCGCTTTTTTGTACCAACTTTAGTTCCATTATAACGTTTCCCCTCGTGAGTAAAGTAATCAGCTAGTTTTGTTAGACATGATATTTTAACGGGTACGGAGGGATCAGTTTTACAATAAGGGTTGAAAATCTATTAATATATATCTCTACATAGTATAAAACAAAGTCGCTTTCTCTGTCCCTATATCCCTATGTATGCTTAAATCTACGGATTTTGATGCAGTTTTTAATAGACAGAGTGATTCAAGAGGAAAGTTTTAGTATTAGCATTGCACCCGTGCGAAGCCGGGGCGGGTCGCTAGTAGTAAAATATTTAGAACATATACAAAGCACACTAATAGTTAAAATATACATACAGTGGGTTCGATTCTGCTTTACAGCGACTAAACTTATTTTGGTTTAGTCCTGTTATTCTTTCTCCTAAAAAGAAAAGATACGAGAGATATTTTGTCCTGTCAACTAAGGCGTGTCTAACAATTTTAGCGACGATGCAACAAGGTCATGGATAAAAATGACAGATTAACACGTTCATAAGGTTCAAATTAGTTGGTTTTGTCGTTGTTCTTCCGTATAACTTAAAATTATAATAATATTGAGGGAATCATAGATGACTAGCAGCAGATTCTGCTTATTTTCGTTCCCGTGGGAACTACCAAAAGTCCCTTTTTAGTGCTCACTTACGTCATTTTAGGAACTTCTGAATGCATCTCATCATACAACGCGTAACAGAATAATCGCTATTCCGCATACACCCCAATTAAGTAGTATATATTTTTTTTTAATTTCACTTTAGTTGTGTCTAACCAATTTTCTTAAATATTATAATATATTATATAATCTCACGCCTTTCATCCCCGAGGGGGTAGGCAGAGGTATTCCATTACTGGATATACCCACATTTCACGAGATACATTGGACCCCTAAACGTGATAGGTGGTGAGCCCATCGCCGGACCGGGTCTATTGACACATTTTATTATTACATTTTTCTTAAATAAAGAGCAATAATAGCACGATTTCCATAGGTAGCACTAAATTCAGCTATGCTGAATTGTTTAAAAAATATATCTCACATTTTAAAAATATCTGAAATCGATCAAGTAGTCGATTACTACTGAACAAACTAATTTCAGGAATTGCGCTTTTTCTGTTACACATTGTATACCCATCGGTTTCGGCTGTGTCTTAATACGTGAAGATCAGTCGGATAATCAGCCAGTAATTTTCTTCTTTAAAATAAGTATCCGACTAATATTATAAAAGCGAAAGTTTGTAATGGATGTATGGATGTTTGTAGCTCTTTCACGCAAAAACTACTGAACGGATTTTGATAAAACTCTACAACTATCTGAATAATACATAGGGTATATTTTGTCCCCGTATTCCTACGGTAACGGCAACTACGCGGGTGAAACCGCGGGGCGCTGCTAGTATATAGATATAGAACAGTGAACGCATACCAACACCTGCAGGTTTCACCAAAACACTGAGCAATTTCCACCTCCATTTCTTTTGAACGTAGCTTTTAAAAATACTGCTGGAATTCTTTATAATTTTTCCGTCCGTATTGAATTACCGAAGTTTCCGAGAGCGAAGACTTTGATCAACCTAATTATTGCTGTAACATAAACACGATTGTTGACTTTCGGACAATTAAAATAAAATTATCATAAAAAAGTATCCGAAAAGTTTTTAAGAAAAAAGTTTCAAGCTCCGAAATGCCTGATGAATAGGAATGCGAAGTTCGGTAGGAAAAACATAAATATTCAGGGAGACTATATAAATAAACGAAGTTTGGCCCATTTATCCCGATACACGGGCCGGGAAAAGTTAGGCGGGGACGGGATTTCCTAATGGGATTTTAATTCCTTCTTTCGCGGCGAAGAGGGCAATTTCAATAAAAGCGGATTCAGACATTTTGTCCTGGCAACGGCCGAAGTGGGAATGGACCTTATGCCCTTTTCACACGTACCGGTTGCCGGGTAGCCGGCGGGCGGCGAAGTATATGGCCATGTACGTTCGCTTTCATACGTACCGGCGGGCAACCGGGCAATCGGCCATACATTTCGCCGCCGGGTAGCCGGCGCCGGCCCGGCGGAAACCGGTAAGTGTGAAAAGGGGCTATCTCTTGTCACGGGTTCCTTAAGGGTTGGTTTACACCTAATTAAAGTTCCGTCGACACTCTCTGTATCGTATAATGTCGGCGATTGAGGTGAACATTAAGGATCTGAGTTCCGTACCTAATATGACTTATTACTAAGGCTCTGCTATCTGTATCTTTTCAATTTGGTTATTGCAATTTGGGTTATATTCTAATTACATAAAACTTATTTTAAAATACTTAGGTAGGTACACAAACATTCAATCAATCAATCAGATAGCCTACTAATGATAAGATGATAGAATGATTTTAAATAATGTTTAACTTTATTGCAAACAAAAAAAGTAACTATTATTAATCTTTGGGGCAAAAGGGCCAGAAATAAGACCAGCATAATTTTAAATTCTTATTACTTATAATCTCACGCCTTATATCCCCGAGGAGGTAGGCAGAGGTATTCCATTTCCGGATATACCCACTTTTCACCAGATATTCTTTGGACCCCCAAACGTGATAGGTGGTGAGCCCATCGCCGTACCGGGTCTGTAACACATGTCTCAGAATTAATTCTGGGACCTGCGGGTTTCTGTCGATGTTTGCCTTCACCGTCGAGCTAGTGATAAATATGTACGTAAGTTTTAAAAAACTCATTGGTACATGCCAGGATTCGAACCCCAGCCTCACTGATTTTCATCATGTGAAGCAGGCCCTTTAACCGCAAGGTTATCACTGCTTTTATTATTCTGCTTATAATTTTAAATTCATGATGAAAATGTCAAAAAATAGAACATATCCGTACTAAGTGATTTAATTCACGGTGATCACAAATAAAAGCCTGTATCCAGGGACTATTTACGCTTAAAATATGTGATAAACAACTAAAATAAGGTTGTTATAGTAACTCAAAAGCAGCAGAGAAGTGGAAATCAGTGTTGCTTTCAACCATTCTAATTGGGACTGATTGACGAAGCAACGACTCGAAATATCTGTCAGTTAATAATAACTGATATTTTATACAAAGTGTATTTAAAAGACTTGTTGATCATGATCCGTACCCTTCTGAAAATTATAGCCTATACTCTCAGAAAAGTAAGTTATTAATTGGTGAAAGAATTATCATAAAGGTAAAAATACGTAAACGAGTTTAGTATGACCGATTGATGTAGATGAGGCGCGATAGGTGTGCCAGGATCGTGGCAGGTGGCGGTCTATTGTCTCTGCCTCCCTACGAAAAAGGCGTAAGGATATGTTTACTTACATGTAGTTTTGGAACTTATTCATCACAAACAAACATACAAATCTTTCTTTGTTAAGCTGCATATAGGTGATAGATAATTATTTACTTTTGTGTTCTATTGCGTGTGGAGGAGTGGAGGTGGAATGTTTCTCCATCGTGAAAGGGGAAGATGATCCTTTAGGCGAGGTGATCGTGTCTAGTCAAATGATTGATATTGGCCAGTTCTACTTATACAGACTGTTGTAAAACCTTCGACAGCGCGGTGTCGAGCTATGTGTAGTTCTATATTTCAAGGATAGATGGCGCTACCATGCTGATAATTCAATTAATTGTACAAGTTATTAGTACTGATTGAACCCAGGATCGAACCTTAATAAATTCCATTAGTTACTAATCACAGTAATTTATACAAACGGGTCGCAAGGTTTGTTATTTTAAACAAATCTTCTATTAAAATTCTACCAATAAAAGGGGCGGCCATTTTGCGGTCCCTAATTGATTGCGGGGGTCGAGAACGAACCAACGACAACGAAACTAATTTGTGGTCCCTAAAGTCTATCCATTGGGGGAAAACAATTTTAAAAATCCCTAAAAATTCAAATAATTAATGTTTTTTTGATTTATAATAATATAATAAATTATAAGACACAATTTACACACGGTTATTTAGTTCTGAACTAGGCAGAGCCTGTACTATGACTACTAAAATGTGCTTACCCACTATCACGCTTAGGGGTCCAAAGAATATACTGGCGAAACGTGGCTACCCCATCGGGGATAAAAGGCGTGAGATTTAATTTACATCCCAAATTTTATATTTTTAATAGGTATTGTAATTCAAAGGAGCTGGTTTGGTTAGGAAAAGTTAGGATAAAATAAATGATAATTTCGTAATAAATTCTCACATCGCACCCCAATAACATGCGAATCATGCTTCAATGTAATACCAAATGATGATTATAATATGTTCGTATAATCCTCCCTTGTGGGAACCAAGACAGGCGGCCGGCCAATCCCTCACTAGAATATCGAAGTTAAAAATTACATGTTTTCACGTAACGAATCATTAGGACTGCGAAAAACAAAGGCCTGGATCACCCCTTGTTTTGGGTCTTATTATTCGGAGGTAACTAACCTCTCTATTTTGGAGAAGTGACTATACAACGCGTAACAGAAAAAGCGCAATTCCTCATACACCCCAATTAGTATATTAATATAAAAAAAAACCGGCCAAGTGCGAGTCGGACTCGCGCACCGAGGGTTCCGTACAACCTTGCAAATTTATGGTTTTCGTAATTTTTCCTTTATCTATGCTATAAGACGTTGCTTCGTACCAAATTTCAAGATTCTGAGTTCACGGGAAGCACCCTGTAGGTTTTGATTCCCTTGCAAGTGTCGAAAATTTGCGGCATAAACGGCTGTATCTTTTGATTGCGTTGGCTTAGAAGTTTGATTTTTTCACAGCTTCAAGGGACAGTAGACCTGAGTAATTGATATAAATTTCAGCTTCATACCTCCACGCGTTCCTGAGAAAAAGGGTCTTGACAGACGGACGGACGGACGGACAACAAAGTGATCCTATAAGGGTTCCGTTTTTTCCTTTTGAGGTACGGAACCCTAATTACATGTTTTCACGTAACGAATCATTAGGACTGCGAAAAGCAAAGGCCTGGATCACCCCTTGTTTTGGGTCTTATTATTCGGAGGTTACTTACCTCTCTATTTTCGAGAAGTGGCTATAGACTTCTACACTAAATACTTAATATTTTAAAGGGGGAATATTTGTATTTTTGAATGTGTGTATCTTAGTAACGAATAAACTTAAAAAACTACTGGACCGATTTAAAAATTCGTTCACCAATGAAAAGCTAGAATATCCTACTACAATGCTATTAAATAAAATTAGACCAATCATCTATATTTGCCGGCCTCAGTTTCCGGCCTATAGTAAGATATCTACCTCTTTTTATATATACTGGATGATTTTTTTTACCGTCTGGAAAAAAATATGACGTATAAGGTATCTAGAGCCGAAGTTATACACGATATTAATTGTTAAATATAGTCATGTTTAGTGCAATTTACAAAATCTAGAAAACTACGCACAGTACTACGCGCAGCTGGCGGTTGTAGGTAGATTGCGCATAAATGGAAGCTACGAGCCTGTTTCTTTTTTAAATACTATTTCAAATATCTCAGTGTGTATTGACTACAATTGAGTAATGTATATTAGTTTAAGCAAGAAAAAATTTGTTTGAAAAAAAAATTTTTTTTTAAATAACATTGCCAAATGAATCTATTACGCTTACCCATTTTTTTCCAGACTGTAAAAAAAGTCACCTGTATACAGAAAAACAAGTAAAATATGTTCGCGTCATCTGTTGCTATGAAGTCACTGAGTGGGTAAATTATGGTAATAACCCCATTACTCGGCCCTACGGCTTTGTTTGCCTCTCAAAAGGCAAGAGGCAGCTAAAAGCTTGTGTCCTCTCATACTTCACATTAGATACCTACTCCATTCTTATAGATGTCCGTGTCTTGTGATTTGGGCTTCATTTTATTAGGGTGCAGGCAAGAGCACATGGAGTTTTACACTTTGTAAGAAATTGTATTATTAATATTATTATTTTTTAGGGTTCCGTACCTCAAAAGGAAAAAACGGAACCCTTATAGGATCACTTTGTTGTCCGTCTGTCCGTCCGTCTGTCAAGACCCTTTTTCTCAGGAACGCGTGGAGGTATGAAGCTGAAATTTATATCAATTACTCAGGTCTACTGTCCCTTGAAGCTGTGAAAAAATCAAACTTCTAAACCAACGCAATCAAAAGATACAGCCGTTTATGCCGCAAATTTTCGACACTTGCAAGGGAATCAAAACCTACAGGGTGCTTCCCGTGAACTCAGAATCTTGAAATTTGGTACGAAGCAACGTCTTATAGCATAGATAAAGGAAAAATTACGAAAACCATAAATTTGAAAGGTTGTACGGAACCCTCGGTGCGCGAGTCCGACTCGCACTTGGCCGGTTTTTTTTTATAAGAAAAAGGGGGCAAACGAGCAGACGGGTCACCTGATGGTAAGTGAATACCGTCGCCCATGGACACCTGCAACTCAAGAGTCACAACTGCGTTGCCGGCCTTAGGAGGTGGGAATAGTGGGAGGGGGGGGGGAAGGTGGTTCTTGTTAACAACCAATAGATGGCGGCTTGTTCTTAGTTTATATTCGCATTCAATTGACTAAAGCAATACTGTACTTAAATTGAATACTTTGTTTTGATTGGTTGTCTAAACCGGCACTTCTAATTGGCTGCCATCTTTGGTTATGAGTGGGGAAAGGAAGTGTATAAAATAGTGTGACGCCGTTGCATTCGGACAGTGTTGTTGTGAGAAGTGGTGAATAAGCAGATTTTATTTAAATATTAATTAAAAATGAATAAATGGGTGTGCTATTTCGTGAAATATGACTTTTAATTCCGTTTTTCTACAACTTGTAGTGCGAGTCGGCCCTCTAAAGCAATTGTAATAAGAACGTTACAAAGTCCAATGTGTCAAGCTCTACGTGCTCTTAACTGTACTAGCGGGTGCCCAGCGGTGTTGCCCGCGCGGATCCAGTTTATTCCCGTGCCCGTGGCAATTTCCAAAAATCCAAGACATATTCCCATGGGAATGAGACATTCTCCCGCTGTAAAAAGTACTTTAGATACTGAGTCAGTCACTCAGTTTATGCGTGATGCGTGCACAAACAGACACACAGACAGAAAAAATCAAAAGTTGGTGTTTTAAGTGTACTATCTACACTACCGCAGAAATTAAAAAAAAAAAAATTCATGTACAGACACGGCTCCGTTAGAGTTATATATATAGGTAATAAGCGGTTTTGCGCGATTTCACCAGCGTAGTTCCAGTTCCCGCGGGAATACGGGAATAAAATATAGCTTGTGTTACTCAGGGATATTCTAGTTCCAATAGTAAAAGAATTATTAAAATCGGCTTAGTAATTTAGGATTTTATTCGCAACAAAGATACAAAAATACAAATCTTTCCTCTTTATAATATTAGGTACCTACTTACTATAGATTAATATGTATAACCTATCACGGTCTCCAGACTCTCATACTGGATAAAATATAATCTCACGCCTTTCATCCCCGAAGGGGTAGGCAGAGGTATTCCATTACTGGAAATACCCACATTTCACGAGATATATTGGACCCCTTAACGTGATAGGTGGTGAGCCTATCGCCGGACCGGGTCTATTTACACATGTCTCAGAATTAATTCTGAGACCTGCGGGTTTCCTCACGATGTTTTCCTTCACCGTCGAGCTAGTGATAAATATGTACTTAAGTTTTTGAAAAACTCATTGGTACATGCCAGGATTCGAACCCGAGCCTCACTGATTTTAGGCAGGCTCTTTAACCGTCCGGGCTATCACCGCTCTTTATTATTATTATTATAGATTTAGTATATTAGTAAGACTGTGTTGTAGGATCGTAGTATCAACTTCCGCACTATTATTACCTGCCTAATAAAAGTTCACAAGCGCACAGTGATTTCCTTAACAACTGTTTTGCAAACAATTTTCCTTGTTCTCGAAGCTGACTGGCCCGAATTAAGTTCCCGTCCGATCAATATGAACTCTATTAGCCGTAATTTGTTTATATTTGCCAGCTTGGCGTGACTGCCAGTAAATGTTCAGGAGCTGTTATGCTGCTGCAGTTTAGATTATCCATTCCGGACTTTGCTGCCTTGATTTAAGTGTCATCATCATTAACGCGTAACCGAGCTAGTGGATGTTGCCTTATATATGGAGGACGTACAAGCTATTATACTCGTAGTCTAAGAAAGATAAAATATTGGTATTTTGTATGTTTCTATCGAATAAACTCAGAAACTACTGGACCGATTGCCAAAATTCTTTCAACAATTTAAAGCTACAATATATTTGAGTAACAAAGGCTATATATTATACCCGTATTCCCACGGGAACGGGAACTACGCGGGTCAAACCGCAGAACCGCTAGTAACTAATACTCAAAAACTACTGGACCGAATTAAAAAAATTATTTTACCATTACACTGGCAGACTAAGGTAGGGGCGGAAGGGACGGTCCGCCCCGGGCCTCTGGTCCTGGGGGGCATCCAAATTTAGAGAAAAGTTCTCTTAATCAAATCCTCAACAAGGATAAAAGGCAGTTATGTGTTGGTTGGAAGCACCTAGACACAAATACGATTAAAGCTACACTAAATTTGGAGGCCCCCCAGGACTAGAGGCCCATCCCAGGCCTGAGGGGCTTCCAAAATTAGCGAAAAGTTCTAAGCCCGGGGGCCTCATTCAGTTCTTCCGCCCCAGGCCTAGGACAGGCTTAGTCACCATTCGATTGCTAGAATATCCCTGAATAACATGGGCTATACTTTATCTCCGTATTCCCAAGGGAACAGGACGCGGGTGAAACGTCTTCTACATATAATAGTGGAAGACCAGAGGTTGTAGGATAGACCTACGGATTTTGAGATCAATGTTTGCAGTGACTAGAATGGTTATCGTAATGAATGACATGCTGCACCGCTCAATTTCACCCCCGTAAGTCCCGTTCCCGTGGATAATTGTAGCCTATGTTACTCCCAGAAAAGAAAGCTTTTCAATTGTGAAAGAATTTTTAAAATCGGTCCAGTAGTTTTTGCGTTACAAACATAAAAAGACATAACTGGAATGTGTAAAGTGTACATTTTCTTGGTACATTAAGTTAATTAATGATGATGTTAAGGATGAGTGGAGGTGGAGAGCTCTTCACAGTGCAAAAGGGTACGAAACGATAATCGAATACGGAACCCTTCGTGTGAGTCCGACTCGCACTTTGCTGGTTTTTTTAATTTTCGCCAAATGCGAAAACGTCAACTGAACAAATTGGAATAATCAGTAGGCAACGCGGCCGCATTTTATGGTCCGCTGGAAGTTTTGAAGTTCGGAAAGCTTTTCGTCAAAAAGACTTAATAGAATCATATTAATACAGTTTTAACGAGCACAAAAATTGTTTTAAAAATAGATTGCATACGCGTTCGTTAGCCGACAATAGCCGTACGTAAGAACTTCCTAATCCATAAAGTAAAAATGTAGTCTGACAGCTGTCAATGTCATTTAAAATTTTATTTATTTTTGTGAAGTCTGTTGCTTTTTTATTTATTTTTTTAAATTTTAACATACTTTGCGCTACGTAGCTTTGCTAATTATATTTTTTTCACAGTTTTTTTTTTCTGTGGAAAAAGTCATCAATACCACATTAAAAGCCATTATCACCAAGAAGAAGAAATTTATCTGACATTCCGATTTCGTACTCAGTATATAAATCACAGAACACTTTTACTAGGTATATAAATACAGGGAAATATAGCGGCTCAACTGTAATCTTAAGAAAAATATCAAATAGAAACCTACTAATTTCACTGTTCTGCCTCTCCATACTGATAATGGAGACAAATGAAATAATGTTTAATTATTTTATTTTATTATATCAATGGCAGAGTATTAACACAACGGGAGGCATTTTAAATATTTTTCTGGCATTCCCTTGGTCAGACAGTAAAAAATGGTTGTCTGTAAAGTCGGTTTACGGACGATAACTCTATGTAATAACGTCATAAGAAATATTAAGAAATAGATGCGTCATAAGCCGAATGCTTAAGCCATATACAGAAAGAAAGCTGAAAACTTATCAGCGCTGACCGGCGCCTGTCGGCACTTATCGGCGCTTATAGGCGCCGGTCTACGCAGGTAACCGGCGCAGGCATTTATATGAACCAGCGCCGATAAGCACCGATCGGCGCCGATAAGTGCCGATCGGCGCCGATAAGTGCCGATCGGCGCCGATAAGTGCCGACAGGCGCCGGTCAGCGCTGGTGCCGCCCGCCAATCATCGTACGACATTTTGCTCGCTCTGCTTCAATCTGCTTGCTTTATGTAGAATGGACCAGCGCCGATAAGCGCCAATCGGCGCTTATCGGCGCTGATAAGTTTTCAGCTTTCTTTCTGTATACGGCTTTAGGCCGATCGCGCTTCTTTAGCGCTTGTTCCGCGCTCTCGCTTGCATGCTCGGCTCAGACAATGAGTCAAGCTTCTTCGTGCGTGCAGCCGGCGTTCATAGATTTATAAGACGTTATCAACAGCTTAGCTTAGTTCTATATAGTGGCTTACCTTTGCAAAGCAGTAGCAGCGCAAGCAGCAGGGCGCGCGAGGGAGCGTGCGCTAGCGCCATACTCAGCGCTCACTGGGTCCCGCTCCGATCCGAGCCAGCGACGATGCGTGGGCGCACCGCACTCATCGTCCAGGACACCCTGCAAGAATATCGTACAGTGGTTATTATATTCTAAGGACCCTCACAAACAGGGCAATATTCACCTAGTTCTTGTAAACATTATGGACACATACATACAGCTCACGCCTTCTTCCCACAGGGGTAGGCAGAGACGATGGATCGCCACTTTTCGCACACTTCCCTCGCTTCCTTCACATCCATAAGCCTTTTCATGCACGCTTTTTTATTCTTCGCACTCCGAACCCCAGATTTTTGAAGGACGTCACTAATTTGATCCGTGAACGTCCTTCTGGGGCGCCCTCTAGCCTTGCTTAAGCATTGAACATTCGCACCATAAATCTCTTTCTATACTCTTCTTTCTTCCTTTCACCTACCTCCCTACCTCCCTATTTAATGGCCTTCCCCCCTTTCCTTCTCTTCCGCTTACTTCTCTTCTCCTTCGACCTCAAAAAATGAGGAAGTTATCAATCCGACTGTATGTTTTTTTTATGTTTGTTACCTCAGAACTTTGGACTGGGTGAACCAATTTTGACGATTCTTTTTTTATTTAAAAACTGGTGCTTCCCGTGTGATTTTGGTCAATTTGGTCGTTCTGACAATGGCGTCCTTGTTTTTTACATGACTAAGTCGAATTTTTCGAACTACTCATAGTGCGAATACCACAAAGGCAGTCATGATGTAAGATTAAAGGAAAATAATCGATTATTTTAAAAATCGATTATTTTTTTACATAACTATTGACCATCCTCATTCTAGTCTTGGTAACCGACGAAGTAAAGAGACCAGACAAATATGAAACTGTTGGTGATTCTCAAATTAAATGTCGTGATGCGCAGTGTAAGGCATCAGGGAATTAGCTACTATGTACAATTGTCTTCCAACAGATCTGAAAATTATTGACGACATTATAATACATTTAAAAGTAGAGGTGCTTTTTGTCAGATTCAAGATTGAAAGATTTATTGTCAAATGAAAAATGACTTTTGCATTATAAACTTTTATTTTGACATCCAGATTTATGCTGAATGTATTTGATTTATTTATTTATTATTATTAGATCTATTTTTATTTAATATTATGTAAAATTTCATATACAATGTATATTTTTTCTGATTAAATGAATTGAACTCGCATAATCTATCTATACATATAATAAAACTCTAACGGGGCCGTGTCTGTACATGAAATATTTTTTGAAAATTTTAACGGTAGTGTATATAGTTATCGATATAGATACCGAAACACCAATTTTTGGAATTTTTGTCTGTCTGTCTGTCTGTCTGTCTGTCTGTCTGTCTGTCTGGTTGTGCACGCATCACTCAAAAACTACTGAACGGATTTTGATGAAATTTGGTATGGAGATAACTGATTACCCGGGTCAACATCTAGGGTACTTTTTATTCCAGGAAAATATCTCATTCCCACGGGAAAATATAAAAACTGGTTTAAAAGAGAAATACGTACTACTCCGAAACGATAACACCTAGAAACTTGAAAAATGGTATGAAGGTGTCTGATATGTCATAGGAAATTGTTATGAAGGGATTTTTGGAAATTCCCACGGGAACGGGAATAAACTAAATCCAAGCGGGAAAACGCCGCTGGGCACCCGCTATTTGAAATATGGTATGTAGGTGTCTTAAATATGTCGTAGGCAACCACTATGAAGGGATTTTCGGAAATTCCCACGGGAACGGAAATAAACGAAATCCGCGCGGGCAACGCCGCTGGGCATCCGCTAGTTCATAATAAACATCCAAATCCCTCCATTCCCTCTTTATCTGTGGCACTCATACTTTGAAATCAGCTAGCATAACTTAATGTACCGGAAAGTTGTATGCAGTAGTTTTTGCATTAAGATTCAGGAAACATTCAGCTTGCTTCTCAACAAAGTTATTTAGATACAGCTGCGAAGCCGTCGGGATTTCATCGCCATGTTTCATAAGTCGGTTTACTCCTGAGAATTACTGAGCGATGCCAAAACAATGGCCACTAAAATTAGTTATATACCTACTGGTTTTTAGGGATCCAAAGGTTTAAGCATACATAGGGACATAGGGATATAGCTTTGAGTATTAAACCAACTGGAGACGCCACTGACAGGCGTTCCCCTCTGCCAAAAAAAAAGTGTCGGTCAAAGCGCATACCTGTTATATACAACTAGTTGTCTTGAGTTCACAGAGTGCTTGGATTGGTGAATGTATTTGTGTGTATCTAGTTCAAGCTAGTGTTTAATTGTTTTGTCAAAAAATGCGTTTGTTTTAACATTATTTGTGTTTGTTTCCTCGTCCCCCCTGCAGAAATTGGCAGACTTTTTTGCAAAGAAACTAGTGCGCGTGACGTCTCCTGTTGGTTTAATACTCAAAGGGATATAGGAACAGAGAAAGCGACTATGTTTTATACTATGTAGTAATGGTACGGAACCCTTCGCCCGCGAGTCCGACTCGCACTTGTCAGGTTTTTAAGGTTCCGTACCTCAATAGAAAATAACACACAACTCTAAAGAGTATAAAACCGACTACAAGCAAAGAGATTAAAATATAATAGCATAGAGGGGGCATTGGGAATATTTTCATACAAAACTTTGAAGCTCAAGCGTCATGTCCTTGTCATGTCAGTTAGTATGAACGTGAGCTGTCGTTCGGTCGAAATTGTACTAGACTTCTTCCACTTGGAATAACTTTTGGCTTCAAATTTTCCTCGCTTTGTCCCCACTATGCCTTATTATATTTTAATCTCTTTGACTACAACGAACAGCAATTTTCAAACTTTTCTTGTTTTTTTAAAAACATTTGACAGATTTTTATAAAATTTAAATGGGACCACCCGTCAAGTATGATCTACCAAACAAAAAAATAATTAAAATCGGTTCATAATTTGTCGAAGAAATCGCGTAGCATGAAACAGAGTTGAATTGAGAACCTCCTCCTTTTGAAGTCGGTTGACACTTTGTTGACAGCAGTTTTCGCTGAAATTATTACATTTCTTTTAAACCCACAGCTATAAACTAGAATCATAACATTGATATAGATACGGAGTGTTCTTTTTTAGAATTCCGTAGCCAGTTTTAGAAAACCGTAACTTATGCTTTAAAAAACTTCGCCTCGGCAGCAATACTTTGTGATAATTAAGCTAATTAATATAAATGGTTTAACGTCTCCAAACCCGCATGAAGTTACCCTTCACTTTTACGGTCAGCAGAATAAAGAAGTTAGTAAATTAGTACCGGTCACAACGACTTAATTTGACAACAAAGAAAAACGAATTACAAAAGTGTGTATGGTGAACAGAAACTTTGAATATTGAGCTGAGGAGAAAGCTTTGAAAATCAAATACTATATTGAAATCAGGGGATTTTTGGAAATTTCCACGGGAACGGTAATAAACTGTATCCATGCTTGTGCCATAATATACCAACATTTTGAAACTAAAACCGAATATTCAGAGAATTCCCAACACAATTCACCTTGACAACAGCTAGGGTTGCCAACATTGAAAAAAAAAACAGGAAAAGATGTTGTTACTAATTGATTTTTATAAATTCTATTTTGTTTTTTTTTATGATGATTTCTTTGTTAAAAATGTAACAAAGAAATTCTTTGAAAAATTATTTTTGCGTACCTACTATATATCTCTTCAACAGTACCTATACAATAAACAGTATAAGTGCAATTCCTGAAATAAGTTAGTTCAGTATATTTTCAATGTGTAAATTTTTTTGGAAAAATTAATTAGCATAGCTGAATTTAGTGTTACCTATGAAATCGTACCTTAAATAGTACTGTACTATATTTCGGGTCTGCGTACTATAGAATAAGCGCAATTCCTCATACACCCCAATTAGTATATTAATATAAAAAATATATGTTGCCTTCGTACTTGAGTCTTTGTGTCTAACCAATTTTCTTAAATAAAGAGCAACTTGCATTTTTTTTATTATGTTACGGTTGGCAACCCTAATAGCGGCGAGTCAGCGACGTGAGCCCGTGACGTAACAGGATACCCGAAAGACCCTCTGGAATCCGTGACGTGTGCTCTCCAGCACGATTCCCGATAAACGTTTACGGGATAACCAACAAAACTGTCAGAAATGTTGTTTTATTGACTTATGTCTTATTTGTTTCGGACATATTATTTACCTACTGAGAATTGGGAGAGGGTGACGTCACAAAAAATCTATAAGTATGGCGGATGTGTGCCACCCGTGGACGTAGTACTACATAAGGGACCAAATGTTCCTATGAGAGCCACCTCGAATAGTATTTTGTCCTTTTCTAATAGTGCAACCACAATTATCTTTAAAATATGGACAATCATTTATTGTGGAGAAATTGTTTAACCTCTCCAACCAAGAATTATAGACACATTTGATTTTTAATTGGTGCTTGACAATTTAAAACAATATGGGTACCTAAACAATTTTAGAGGCATTTAAAGGCATCCGAACCGCTAACAAGTCCGTGCAACGAAAACGCTAAATAAATCCTTATCCCCACGTAGTGGGGTAAAAGCCTATTCACCAGATGCTACGGGCGAAGTTGAAGCGTTGGGGAGTTCGCTTAATTGGGCTTTTTACCAACATTAATCAGAAGTTACTTTGGGGGAATTTTTATGTCCGCCGGAGATAGTCGTGACGGATGGCGCGCGGCCGCGGGTCGCGACCGAGATGCATTCGTCACAAGGATTTGTTCATCACACTCTCAAGACGGGGAACGCGATAATAAATAAATTGTGGGACACAATTCACGCACGGTTATTTAGCCCAAAACTACGAAGCAACAACTATGGGTACAAACAACTGATAGACATTTGACGAAGTTTGTTACGGATTTTAAGCTGTTCTTGTCCTGACGAAAACTGTGTGTGGATCATTCTTATGTTTAACTATTAACGACGAAGCATGTTGCGAATATAACAATGTTTAGCTAATGTTATTTTCTTTGAGTAATAAATTAACTTACTGATAGACATACTTAAGTAAATATTGAACACCCAGACACAAAGCCAACAGACATGTTCATGCACACAAAAGTTGGCCCCGAACGGGAATTGAACCCGCAATCTCCGACTCAGAAGGCTAGCTGAGCCAAGAGGACCGTCAAATCCAGATCTAGAATATTCTACAAGCAAAATAAAGGCAAGTCTATGAACCTAGAAATTTAAATGCCATTGCAAACTGAATTATGCTTAACATCGAACCAGCCAAGGTCTCACGTCCAAACGGACTAAACAAATTATCCGTAGCAGAGCGCGACCAGAATGTGCTTACGAAATTAGGGGAACCAATGTAACCTAAGCTCAAAGGTCTGCAATAAAACAGCGAAAACCACCTTCTTTTTTATATACATTACTAGCGACCCGCCCCGGCTTCGCACGGATGCAATGCTAACACTAAAACCTTCCTCTTGAATCACTCTATCTATTAAAAAAAAACCCACCAAAATCCGTTGCGTAGTTTTAAAGATTTAAGCATACAAAGGGACATAGGGATATAAGGACAGAGAAGGCGAATTTGTTTTATACTATGTATTGAAACCCAAAACATAATAACTCCAGACATTTTTTTTAATGATAAAAAAGGGGGCAAACGAGCAGACGGGTCACCTGATGGTAAGTGACGTCCGTCGCCCATGGACACCTGCAACTCAAGAGTCACAACTGTTGTAGTTTCTCAAACCTGCAGCATCTATCTTTATCACTATCACTACATAGTACCTATAAAACAAAATAGCTTTCTCTGTCCCTATATCCCTATGTATGCTTAAATCTTTAAATTAAAACTATCCAACGAATTTTTGATGCGCTTTTTCTTAATAGATATAGTGATTCAAGAGGAAGGTTTGAGTATTAGCATTGAACCGGGGCGGGTCGCTAGTTTTACAAATAAAGAATAAAAAAACCGACTTCAACTTATATGGTTTTCTCATAGATGGCATTGTCAGAACTGGACCAAATTAAAATAGACAACACGCGAAGCACCAGCTTTCAAATAAAAGTGAAACATCAAAATCAGTTCGAATTGATAGCCTCCTTTTTTTTAAAGTCGGTTGAAAAAGGGCTTTACAATCAATTTACAAATTAAGATCTTGAGATCTTTTCAAAGAAATGAATATTCTAACGGTGTCTGAGTACATTTTATGAAAATATTATGTAAGCAATTTCTTTTTGTTTCTTTTTAAAAATAAAGGAATGTTTCTTTTGAGTAAAATTGTCTATCTCCAGTCAGTATGTACAGTACTTTTCTTCCAGGTGGCGCTTAAAAAATTCCAACCTGTATATTGCGGTAAATATTAACCGCAATGACTATGTATAAAAATGTATATTTTATTATTATTATTATCTCTTTATTTATTTTAGGGCTTTTTACAATATGTATATACAAGTAAAATATATAAAAACATTTACAAAACAATATAAAAATTACACGTTACAGAAAACCTAACCTAGGGTCCTAGGGTGCCGCCGGCAGTGGGGCAGAGGCCCAAGCTGCCGGTGGTCAGGGCCGCAGAGAGAGGAACCGGCGGCCTATCCGCGCCGTGTCCATTATTATTATTATTCTAACAAACCAAAGCAAAGCGAGGGTGATTCTCTAGTTTTTCTATTAATAAATATATTTACCAAAACATTTTTATTATTTAGGTACTAAGAATTCATATTTTCTTAAAATGAAATCATAACAAGATGAGTACAGCGATAGCTGGTCGACGGTGCATAAAAGCTAATGGCATATCTAAATAAGATTTCGAGACTATATTAAGCTCGTAAATTCAACAGAATGTGTTTGGAGATCAGATAAAAGAGCGCGTTGATATGAATACGTAATCCTGTTAGGCTTAGGCAAAACAGCTGAAGTCTTTGTCTAGTCTGACACTGAAATACGGAGGTCTGGTATCTTCGATTACCGTACTGTAATACAGTTGTAAAAATATATAAAAAAAATCCTTTTATCCCCGAGGGGGTGCTAGATTTCCATTGGCAAAACAATTTTAAAAATCGGTCCAGTAGTTTTTGAGTTTATTCGTAACAAACATACAAAAATACAAATCATTCCTCTTTATAATATTACTAGCGACCTGCCCCGGCTTCGCACGGCTGCAATGCTAATACTAAAACCTTCCTTTTGAATCACTCTATCTACTAAAAAAACGCATCAAAATCCGTTGCGTAGTTTTAAAGATTTAAGCATACATAGGGACAGAGAAAGCGACTTTGTTTTATACTATGTAGTGTGTATGTAGTGATAGTGATATAGTATAGATATTAGTGTATATATGTGTACATAGTATAAAACAAAGTCGCTTTCTCTGTCCCTATATCCCTATGTCCTTATGTCCCTATGTCCCTTTGTATGCTTAAATCTTTAAAACTACGCAACGGATTTTGATGCGGGTTTTTTTAATAGATAGAGTGATTCAAGAGGAAGGTTTTAGTATAAGCATTGCACCCGTGCGAAGTCGGGGCGGGTCGCTAGTATGTGTATATAAATTGTATGTCTAGATGACATACTTCTCAAACTTCCAACATAATATACCTTTGCGTAATAATGAAAGGAAATTAAAATTGTCCATAATATAACAAATTAATTGTAAAAGTATTTACTTTATAATATTAAACTAATCTTTGACGACAAATCTTGCTGTAACTTTGCTAACGAGTAACACTTGAGTCGAGAAGGAAAAAGCATTATGAGATAGCCCAAACTCAAGAACGCCTTAAATTCAAGTGAAGTTCGATTTCGGCGACTAATGAGTTTTGCAAACTAAGTGCCTACTTATAACTTAGCATATTACTAATAATTGTGAAAAAAAAACTGTCTTAGAAAATCAGGAGTAAGGAATCGAGAAAACGTTGACACTCGACTTCGTCATTCAAACATACGTTTTAGAAAAAAATATAAATAAATAATCACGAGCCTTTTATCCCAACATAGAGGTGTTCAATGTGGTAGACCGAGGTGGTATTACACATACATCAGAATTAATTTCGGGGAGTTTCCTTCACCGTTGAGCTAGTGATGTGTTATAATCTGATGATGTTTTACAATTTTACAGTGACATATACAACGCGTAACAGAATAAGTGCCATTCCTAATGCACCCCAATTAGTACTTATATTAATATAAAAAAATATATTATGCCTTCGTACTTTAGTTGTGTCTAACCAATTTTCTTAAATAAAAAGAAATAATAGTACGATTTCCATATGTAAATTCAGCTATGCTTATAAATTTTTCGGAAAAATTTAACACATTAAAAATAGCTGGAATCGATTAAGTAGGTAGTCCATACTGAACAAACTAATTTCATTAATTGCGCTTATTCTGTTACATATTGTATACTAGTTTTTACCTGCGGCTTCGCACGCGCATGTTTATTTGACCCCCTTAGGGGTTGAATTTAGGAAAATCCTTTCTTAGTGGATGCCTACACTGTATAAGCCTATCTATGTGGAAAATTTCAAGTCTCTAGACCCAGCGGTTTAGGCTGTGCGTTGATACATCACCAATCAGTCAGTCAGTTTATCATTTTATATATATTAAAGATACCTAAAGAAGATTAGTCCAGTGAAACGCAAGTTAAAACAAGTCATCGCAATGCCGAGCCAACGACCTGATTCATAAAGTCAGTACCCGATTCGTGTCTTCGGCATCACACTCGGAAGCTACCCACGGATGCTGTGTTTACTTTACAAACCGCAACGTTGCGCCGGGTGCTATACTATATTATTTTTACACCAGCTCAGACGCTACAGTTTTTTTAGACCACCCGAGCTCTTAGTGTTGTGGCATTTTTTTGTCCAGCTGACAATTTAATGCTCAAAGGTCATTGCTCAGGATTTACTCACACTATAAGTCACTTGTTGCATATTTTTATTGGTGTACAACAACGATTTGTTACTTACTTACTATTAGGCATAAACCAATCACTTAACAGACTCGATGAAGCGACCAGGTGAATTTGTATGTTGGTATTTCGAGAATTAGACATAGCTCAGAGAATAAGCAAGCTGAAGTGGCAGTGGGCCAGCCATATCTCGCGAAGAACCGACAACCGTTGGGGTGAACGTGTTCTGGAGTGGAGACCGCGATTCGGCAAACGTAGTGTAGGACGCCCTCAGGCCAGATGGGATGATGATCTGCGAAAGGCTGCAGGCAGATGCTGGATGCGTCGAGCCGAAGACAGGGCGCTATGGCGCTCATTAGGGGAGGCCTGTGTCCAGCAGTGGGCAAATTTAGGCTGATAATTATGATGATGATGTGTTAGCGCTGTGGTTAAAGAGCTCGCTTCTCATGCGGGTTCGAATCCTTGCAAATGCATTTACCAAAGGGTAGTTAAAAAAACTTACGTACTTACATATTTAACACTATCTCAACGGTGAAGGAAAACATCGTGAGGAAACCCGCAGGTCACAGAATAAATTCTGAGACATGTGTCAGACGCGGTCCGGCGATGGGCTCACCACCTATCACGTTTAGGGGTCCAGAAATGGAATCTCGGGGATAAATGGCGTGAGATTTTTTTATGTTTACCATTATATATTTGTCTGGTGTTTGCGACCTTTTTTTACCGTTACGTAGGACTAATTTTCGCCTTCGTCTTTCTCGGTCTTATTCTGATATCTAATAACATAACATAGAATTATGAGAGTCAGAGTGGCGGGTGTACCTTAACGAATCCTTTTGAGATTAATGCGTTTTAGTACCAAACAAACAAACCTTTATTTCTCTGGAACTAACCACTCGATCTTGTTGGTTCTTCCTGTGATTTCAGGTACAATTTAGGTACATTTTTTTAGCATAATTAATCCTATTCCTTGCTAAATATATACTATGAAACCGAGGTACACCCGCCATTCTGACTGTCAATATGGCGGGTGTACCTTGATATTGCTATAATTTTTGTTTTTTAGCAAGTACAATTTTTTAAGTAGAGGTACTAAATAGTACAATTTAGGTACATTTTTTTGGTAGTAATCTCAAAAGGATTCGTTAAGGTACACCCGCCACTCTGACTCTCATATAGAATTTAGTGAGATTGTGAAAGTGGATTTCGAAGTAATACAATAGACATTAATGATATCTTATAAGGAGCTTTTGAAACACGTAAGAACTAAAAAGCTTCTTTGAGTGACTTGGAAAATAAAAGTTATTTTATCGAACAAAACGGCGACTTATTTGAAACATACAAATTACAATGTTATATTGAACTTACCAATTTTAGGTGAACAATGAACTTATAGAATAAAATGCGATATTAAAAGTTGTTATATAGAAACCAATATCACTAGCTCGACGGTGAAGGAAAACATCGTGAGGAAACCCGCAGGTCTCAGAATTAATTCTGAGACATGTATAAATAGACCCGGTCCGGCGATGGGCTCACCACCTATCAGGGGTCCAATGTATCTCGTGAAATGTGGGTATATCTAGTAATGGAATAGTTCTGCCTAGCCCTCGGGGCTTCAAGGCGTGAGATTTTTTTTTCGTACTTTCGTCACGTTTCTAAAAATTACAAGTGCTTCTGCGATACACTTCATATTATTATTTGCATTCTTGAATTATATACTTAAAAGAGATGGTTTTCTTTTATTCTTCCCAACATTTAGGGTCGGCACATAAAACAAAATCTTTAACAACAAATATCCTACCCATCCTACTGGGTGAAAATAACATTTATTTACAAAGAAAATATACATTCATCACTACATAGTGTAAAACAAAGTCACTTTCTCTGTCCCTATATCCCTATATATGCTTAAATCTACGCAACGGATTTTGATGCGGTTTTTTTAATAGGTAGAGTGATTAAAGAGGACGGTTTTAGTATTATCATTGCACCCGTGCAAAGCCGGAACGGATCGCTAGTTAAAAATAATAACAGATAAAAAAATTTTTTCAAAGAGCAACCATGTGGGTGTCCAGAAGACTGGCCGCATCCCTCTCTGGATAGCTAATATTATAACTACACTCATTTTTATTAACTCTTTCACATAAAAACCACAGATATTGATAAAATTTTACTGTTATATCTTAACTTTATCTCCATAATAATGCCTCAGGGCAGATTTTGCAAGGTACTGGTGTTTGGCAACACCATGTATCTGAAAACTCCAGGGATACCTAGGGTTTAGAAACCCGCCCCTTGGCAGGACAGAGAGAGAGGGAAGACCTAGGTATATGCTTGAGGTTGAAAGTGAAATTTGCGTAAGACGTAAGTCACCAGTTTGCACAGGGCCTTGTTTCGACCCTGACCCAGCTGCATAACCGCGGTGCCATGGCTGGATCCGAAGCAGCCAGGAGGAACACCCCAGGGTTTTTAGTGGGTATGGCAGCACTAGGCTGCAGAGCCCCATAACCCCCGCCCCTCTCGTCGAGTGCGTATGCAGTAACGCATTTTCCCTGGGTAAGAAAAAAAGGGGGCCTGGTTTCGAGTCCGCAACCAAATAAATCCGAATATAATAAAAAAAAATGTGTAGAAATAAACTCAAATCAAAAGGTGTTTTCGAGAAAGCTCCCGCTCACCTAATGAAAAATAATTTAGGTGCAAACAAGCAGCATTAATATTAATAAATAATCAAGCGACTGTTCACACTGTACTACATAAATCCGAAACGCTGGAAGCCGTCACAATAGTAATATATTAGGACAAATGTTATTACAAGCTCGACTCGTTATGTTATTTTGGTCCCCCTCGACACAGTAAATAAATAAGCTGATGCAGTACGGCAACTGCACCTTTTTCTGAACATAATTACCTACTCTTTTATAGCGTTAGTGACGTCACTATGTTTGGTAAAATTGTAACATTTTCATTACATTTTTTTTGTGTTCTAGGATGCTGGAATAATCGAAGTGTGACATGACATTTGACAAAAATGCTTTAGTGTTTCACGAAACATACTTTGTTATGATATTCTTTTGAGCAATTTTACTATTCCGTACACAAAGGGTGTAACGGGACCCAATTACTAAGACTCCGCTGTCTGCCCGTCTGTCACCAGGCTGTATCTCATGAACCGTGATAGTTAGACAGTTGAAATTTTCACAGATAATGTATTTATGTTGCCGCTATAACAACAAATACTAATGGTACGGAACCCTTCGTGCGCGAGTCCGACTCGCACTTACCCGGTTTTTTAATGTCCAAACGCAGCACCCTGCCCGAATGCATAGCGAAACTCGCTAAGTTCTGGACGTTTGTACCTAATAGTTACCATACTGCTTTAGCTTATAGGTACATTTACTGTGGCCCGAGCCATCGAACCAAAGAGATTAAAATATAATATGGCATAGAGGGGACAAAGCGAGGAAAATTTGAAGAAAAAAAGTTATTCCAAATGGAATAAGTCTAGTACAATTTCAACCGAATGACAGCTCGCGTTCATACTAACTGACATGACGCTTGAGCTTCAAACATGCTTCAAAGTTTTGTATGAAATGCCTAATGCCCCCTCTACGTCCTATTATATTTTAATCTCTTTGCATCGAACAAACCGCGGTGTGGCCATGCCCTTACTTGCCCGACACGCTTGCCCGTGCATGCGATTGACTACGATTCTTTTATGAAAAAAACACTAAAGAGTAAAAAACCGACTTCAATCTTTAACTTATATGGTTTTCTCATGGATGCCATTGTCAGAACTGGACGAAATTAAAATGAGACCAATCTGGAAGCACCAGCTTTCAAATAAAAGAAGAATAATGCAAATCGGTTCACCCAGTAGAAAGTTCTGATGTAACAAACACAAAAAAAATACAGACGAATTGATAACCTCCTCCTTTCTGAAGTCGGTTAAAAACAATAATGTGCGAGTTAGATTGGTGTATTCTCGTTGTCCCCATTGACGGTATCCCCATTGAGTGGGGACAATGGGAACTGAATAAAATTATTAAAAATACTTCCCGTTGTCCCCACTATTTGTCCCCATAGAAATAATGAAATAAAATATTAAAAATACTTTCCGTTGTCCCCAAAGAATTTTTTTTTCTGTATCTCCTTTTATTCCATGCGATCTGTCCTTGGACATTCAGCAATATTTTGTCGGGCACTGAGGATTCTGCACCTTCTTTTTAGTATCTATCGGTAACATCGTACTAATATTGTAAGTAAACGCGAAAGTGTATGATGACGAATGAATGGATTATTTGTTACTCTTTCACGCAAAAACGACTAGACGGATTTTTACGAAACTACAGTAATATAGCTTTACATCAGAAAAACATACAGGCGATTAAACTCGATGTCGCGTCGAGCCACGACATTATGCTGAGTGGCCACCCTTTTGGTACCTAGTTTTTTAAGTTTTAAATTATTTTGTAATATTTTAATTTTATTAGGTGAAAAAAAACACTTTTCTTCCTTTCTTTCTTCCTATATCGTTACTAGCGACCCGCCCCGGCTTCGCACGGGTGCAATGCTGAATTTTCTTTGCTATAAACCTTGCGGAGCCCGAGACCTTTCCAACGAATGCAAAACCATGGAAATCGGTTTGTCAGTTCTGGAGTTAAATCGTCAGGAAGGAAAACCCGACTTATTTTTATATAGTAGACTAGCGACCCGCCCCGTCTTCGCACGGGTGCAATGCTGAATTTTCTTTGCTATAAACCATCCCTGGACCCACTCGAACCCACACAAAAAGTTTCATCAAAATCGGTCCGGCCGTTCTCGAGTAAAATCGTCAGGAAGGGAAACCCGACTTATTTTTATATAGTAGATTAGTTGATAAAAGCAGCTGTGACAGACAGCGGCAACATAAGGGTTTATTTTTTCTACCACTGAGGTACGAAACCCTAATAACAGCTGTGCTCGTGCCTCAATACCATCAAGTGTTCTGCAAAAGTAGGAACTAAAAAAAGGATCTAAATTTACAGCTGACCATAATAGTTTTTTTTTTATTTAAGCATAGCGACCAGCGCAGTTCCCTATCCTGTGAGAATACGGGGATAAAATATAACCTATATGTTATTCTGATGTAAATATAATAATAAAAAAAAATAAAAATAATCTCACGCCTTTTTTATCCTCGAGGGGGTAGGCAGATTCTGATGTATAAGCTATATAAATGCAAAGTTTCATCAAAATCCTTTCAGTAGTTTTTTCGTGAAAGAGCAACAAACATCCATACATCCATACATCAATACATCCATACTCACAAACTTTCCCGTATTTAATTTAAGTAGGATAGGATGGTCGGAACCCGTAGTCAGACTCGCACTTGGCCGGTTTTTTACATGCCTGACCGGGGTTATAGTGTTCGATTTTGATTTACCAGAGACAGTTTTGTCAAAGATTTATATCTATGTACCTACATCTAAGCATATTTGTCACTCCGTGTGTGTACGGAGTGCCTGATAAGCATCACTGTTTTTTGTATTCATTATTAATTTTATCAACACAAGCTATGTTTAAACACTGTTCATTTGAGTTGTCGACATTCGGTAAAAAAAAACATTCAGAAACATCAAGTCTAAGAACAAGGGACTCTTAACTCGTCTAGCCTATCTCCACTAACTACTATTTTTTTTTATTTTTTTTTTATTTTTTTTTATTTTATTTTGATAGGAAAACAAACAGCCGTCATCAAAACTATCTAAGTATCAAAACAATTTTTATATGAAAAATTAAAATGTATTTTATTCTGTATGTAATAAGAATTACACTTAGAACAGTCAATAGTCTAAATAACAAGGCACACTAAACTCGTCCATGAAGATTGGCTAAATGTAAACAGTAGCCCATCTCCACCGACAAGTTGCTGGTTCCAAATGCAGTATTCCGAGAAGAACCAGCAAAAAACTCAACTTTTTAATCTCATGCGTATGAGTTTTGAATGTTTTTCCTTCCAATCTAATTTTAAGTGCATTTAGAAAGAGATGCCGTTATAAGAGTCGTGTATAGATGTCCCTTTCGAACTGTGTTCAAGTTCCCTCCTGTAATATTACCCTTACAGTTATTCTGTTGATTTTAAACTCTAACATACTGCATTTAAATATGAATATTAATTACATACGAAAGTCAGTCGAAACTATAACATCGTACTCTGAAACTAACTTCATAATTATCTTTGTTCATTTCATGTTTGCTAACGAGTTTATTAATAACGTGTGTGAACAACTTTGACACTTTTTTTTATAATTAGATTTTTTTGCCATTGAAAAAATATCTCACGCCTTTTATCCCCGAGGGCGTAGGCAGAGGTATTCCATTACTGGATATACCCACATTTCACGAGATATATTGGACCCCTAAACGTGATAGGTGGTGAGCCCATCGCCGGACCGGGTCTGTTTACACATGTCTCAGAATTAATTCTGAGACCTGCGGGTTTCCTCACATTTGGCATTAAATAGGAATAGATCATAATTTTGATAGAGGAATAGACAAGTAGGGGACAGTAAGGAAAAATTAACCAGTGATTAAAATCAAGAACAGGCTGAATTTAAAAATAAATAATTAGCCAGTAAAAGTTTAACCACGTAAAGTATTTAATTGAATAAAGTTCAACGGGCGTGGCCCGCGTTTGGTGGAGTAATTATTTTTTGTTGCCGTAATGGTCCCCTCGGCTGGGGTTAATTACTATAGCACGATCGGAACATATGGAAAAGATGACAGGGTGTGAATGTTTGTGGCCATTCAGCCCAATAGCGGTGGTGGGGAATATCTACAATAATATTATAAAGATAAATGATTAGATTTTTGATGTTTCATTGTTTGTACTGAATAGACTACTGGACCGATTTTAAATGGAAAGCTTACATTTCTGAGAGTAACATGGGCTATAATTTTCCCACGGGAACGGGAGGTACGTGGGTGAAATCGCTCGGAACAGCACCCCCCCCCCCTGCGTACCCCTTCGGGGATTTACCTATAATATAGGTATAATACAGGTTGATAAATATTTTCTACTAGCTGACCCCACAGACTTTGTTCTGTAAATCTGACAATTATGTCAAACGCCATAAGGTTACATTGGAAAAGTTAATACGGTCATAGAGTTTTTTTTAATAAATGAATAAAAAAAAACAATCTCACGCCTTTCAGCGGCGTCATATGTGGTGAGCCCATCGCCGGACCGGGTTTATTCACACATGTCTCAGAATTAATTCTATGACCTGCTGGTTTCCTCACGATGTTTTCCTTCACCGTCGAGCTAGTGATAAATATGTACGTAAGTTTTTGAAAAACTCATTGGTACATGCCAGGATTCGAACCCGAGCCTCACTGATTTTCGGCCGGCTCTTTAACCGTAAGGCTATCACTGCTCTTATCCGAGTTAGACATTGTTTAACAAATTGCAATTGTAATGACACGAAATAGAGATGTAGATGACCGACTCTTGTGAGAAGGACAATCATCATAGGATACCAATTTTATCGAAAAAATCTGAACCCATTTAGACGTGAGAATTGCCACATTAACTTTTAGTGCCAATACGATCGCACATTGAGTAGAAACTAATACGAAAGGGTTTTATAGTTTTTTATAAAGAAATTGTGCTGCTTCAGGATATTTGTGAATAATAACCAAAAAAACTATCCTCAAAAAAGATATACATAAAGCTCAAGCCATTAATTGTTTACAGGGGTAGGCAAAGCTTTCACTGAGAAAACTGGTAATCATAAAAGACGTAAAATCAGGATAAGTAAGATGAATTCACCTCAAGGACGGAGAATACTGATATCACCAAAAAGAAAGATGATAACACGTCTGATGATGATAACTGCATTTAAGATGACGTGTCACCATGGCTTTAGTCGGACGAGCATACATAATGTGATTATGTTTACTACTATTTATGTTTGCTTTCATCATATCTCGAGTTACGTACTATTATATTTCCTACTATTTATCGATGACTTCCTCGTACCTCCAGTTATTATGTCCTATTATTTTTTTTACTATTTATCGAGGACTTCATCATATTTCCAGTTTTGTAAAATTGTAACACGCTAGGCTCGGTGGGGGAGACTGTCAAGTTAGAAGCCTCACCATGGAATTCAGGTGTTCTGATAATGTCAAACAACTCTTCCTAAATAGTGCCCGAAATTCCCTGATCCCGATATTGCAAAGGTGTCCAAAAGAGCCGGGGAACCTCACTCTCTACTAATGAAACCTTGCACTCAACCCTGTAGTAGATACAATGTCAAATGCATCTTAACTACTTATATCTAAACCCTGAGTCAAACGATAGTGCGTTTTAATTCGACCATGGCGCCATCTATCGATGAATGTATGACAACACTTGTTTGCGTTACGTGTGCGACACTAGTGTGTTCCACTATTATTTTTCTACTATTTGCCGATGATCATATATCCAGTTAGGTCTAGTCCAGGTGTCGAGGGTCAGAGGAGTATGGAGGAGTGGAGGTGGAAACTCCATCGTGAAAAGGGAAGATCTTCCGCCAGGCGAAGTGATCGTGCCTGGGGACCGCGGTCCAACGGTTGATGTTGGACAGTTGTATTTATACAAACTCATTAGAAAACTTCGATAGCGCGGTTTAGAACTCGGCCGTCTATTGGCGCGTTCTATGTAGTGTCACTTATATTAATATGCTTAGCGCATAAAATAATATGACTGTAATATTAAATAATATGATGCTGGGATTTCATCGTATTTTCGGTGATACTTCTTCATATTCAACTAGGAAATCTATATAAGTACGGTGACGGTGTCATTGTGTTTTATGTTTATAATCTTACTTATAAATATCATACAAATTTATAGTACAGTGAGATATTATTTAATTGAGAATATTATATTGTGTGACCAATTTTTACGATGCTTGCTCCAGTTTTAGACAAACGTCACGTTATTTTATGATTACGAAGAATTAAAAAATATCATGTCTTTGTTATAATTATGTGAGCGGAATGGAGCGATTGGAGCTAGCGCCGAAAGTGCTCATCATATTATTTTTAAGGAATCACACAGAATGTTATGCATACTCATAGATGAGATTCTGTAGTCGTATTTTAGTAATCATCACTATATTAATATGATGCTTACTCTAAAAATAAGATTCTGTAATCAATTTTAGTAGGATTCACATTATTCTATAAAATTAAATGTGGTGCTAGGACTTCATCGTATTTTCGGTGATACTTCTTCATATTCAACTAGGAAATCTATAAAAATACGGCGACGGTGTCATTGTGTTTTATAATTATAATATTACTTTATCAATATCACACAAATTTATAGTACAGTGAGTTATAATTTGAAGAAGAGAATATTATATTGTGTGACAAATTTTTACGATGCTAAGAATCATAATATCGCATTACTTACTCAAACAATTCGATTCCAACTAATATATTTCGATTATAGCATAATATTAACCTATTATTTCCTTATTTTACGATAATGCACCTGTTTTAGACCAACGTCACGTTATTTTATGATTACGCCGAAATGACATTTTTTTCAGTGTTCGCTTCATTCACATCCATAAGCATTTTCATGTACTACCCGTGCAAATAAAGAATGGGATTGAAAATATCTATTTAACTAAATAAATATATATATATATATATATATATATATATATTTAACTAAATAAATAAATTATTTATTTATTTATTTAGATAAATAAAACTTTATTTCGTTGCGTAGTATGCAGACGGTACAGACTCAATGAGCCGCTATTTTCAATCCCATTCTTTATTTGCACGGGTAGTACGCTCTTTTATTCTTCGCAAGCTTTTTTAAGATTTAATTATACCAATATATTTGTCTGTCATACTTAAGTGAAAACTTCAATTTATACAGTGCCTAACCAGAAATGTCGGTTTGTAGAAATTTTGTCCGTCTGTCTGAAAGTTTGTCTTGAATATTCCGAAACGGCTCAAGGGAATAGGGTATAGTGCCTAGTCAGACTTGTCAAATGAATTACTTTTTATGATCTGTCAAAACGAAAATTTTGTATGGAAAATGTACTTAAATAGCAAGCTGTGTCGTACATTTACAACCAACTTCAAAAAAGGAGGAGGTTTGACTGTGTTTTTTTGTTTTTTTTACCTCAGAACTAGCGACTGGCTGAACGGACTTGGATGATTCTTTTTTTATTAGAAAGCTGGTGCTTCCCGTGTTGTCCCATTTCAATGTTGTAATCAATCATCGAGGTATAATCTATAAAAGTTTTACGGAACCCTCAGTGGGCGAGTCCGACTCGCACTTATCCGGTTTTTTGCAACTTACTGCCACATTCATAGAAATCGTGTGAGTCATATACAAACTTACACAGACTGCTGCAACATTACGCTCTTTCCTTGTTACAGTAGTCGGGTAAAAGACAAAAGATGAAAATATTAAAGTGCCTAACAAGTTCTCTTTTAGCAATTACAGCAATAAAGAAACCAATTTTCTCTTTATGATGTTTGTCAAAGCGTATAGAAACTCCAATTAGGATAATTGATGAAAGATTTAACTAATTTATTAACTAGAGAATGTTATAACTGAGTTGTGACTGGTGGCTGCGCAGTCTTGGAGGATTATTTAGATTAGGTCGTGACTGGAATAGGGTAAAAGGGAGAGATTAATCTGGTTTTGTCCGATAAATACTAAGAGTAATTCCGAGATTAGACTCCAAAATGCTGTAGACATCCTACGAGTACAATATTTACAGATAAAAAACCGGCCAAGTGCGAGTCGGACTCGCGCACGAAAGGTTCCGTACCATTATCTATAAAAACGACAAATAAAATTCAATATTCATTTTATTTTGTTTTAAGTATTTTTTTGTTATAGCGGCAACAGAAATACATAATTTGTGAAAATTTCAACTGTCTAGCTATAGCGGTTCTTGAGATACAGCCTGGTGACAGACAGACGGACAGACAGACAGCCCATTTTTACCCTTTGGATAGAGCGTACTCCCACCTCAAAGGCCGACAACGCACTTGTGACTCTCGAATTGCAGGTATCCATGGGCGACAGCAGTCACTTACCATCAGGTGACCCGTCTTCTCATTATCACTAGTACAAATCCGGTTTTCGTAGGAAAATCATAGAATACTAGCTTTTACCCGCGGCTTCGCTCGCGCAAGCTTGTTTTACCCCCTTAAGGGTTGAATTTTGAAAATTTCTTTCTTAGTGGATGCCTACACTGTATAAGTTATCTATGTGCAAAATTTCAAGTCTTTAGACCCAGCGGTTTAGGCTGTGCGTTGATACATTACCAATCATTCAGTCAGTCAGTTTATCATTTTATATATATACATAGATGTTTAATTAATTACTCCCAGAAAAGTAAGCCTGCCATTGGTGAAAGAATTTTTAAAATCGGTTCAGTTGTTTCTGAGTTTATTCGTTACAAACATACAAATCTTTCCTCTTTATATTATTAGTGTAGATAACTTTAGATGTTGATAATTGACGCATCCAAATACGGACCTAACACAATATTTGAATTAGAATAAACAGTAACAAACGGCAGTGTTAATTCCATTCGCCAAAATGCACTTATTTCGGTTTGCGGCCGTAAAAAGCATATTGTCCCTCCGGCGAGCAATTCATTTGCTTCCAGTGGAGTCAATTATACTGAATAGCACTTGCCGGCGATCTGGCTGTTGGGCTTCCACGCACTGAAAGCGAGATAGCAGACATGAGTAGCTTCAAGGTAGATTCTGAGGTAAAAAATGACATATTATAGATAAATACCTTTCATATCGTCCCTTAGCTTCCCTATCTTAGAATATAGCTCAAGTTAAAAATTGTCGGTTTTCACATTTTAATGCCTTTAGATGGAGCTGCTCATTGCGCGTCTAATAATTGGTCACATGATAAAGGTTTCAGCCAATCAGCAGGCGTAATAACAGAGGCTCGACACCGTTTCCGTTCGATTCAGATCAAGTGAAAATTTTTCCGAAGTCGACTGTATTGTAGGCGTTTGTGACAGCCACGGAAAATTTTCCGAATCCTTGTCTGTACCTATGTACCGACATCTGTGTATAATAGCCCATCTTCGGCAGATTTTCCGATTCCGAGTCGAAGCTCCGTGAATACGCCTCCTGGAGTCGATGAAATGGTTGACCTATTTTACGGGGTGATCTTTCCAGTAGAGAAAAACAAGTAATTTCAAACACGATTTGTATAAATTGTTTATGAATAAATTACTGCTTACTTACTTACACACCCTGCAGTGGCACCCGTGATTGTAATACCCAATTTAGTACCTACTCTATGTCACATTAATTAATGCGATAAAAAAAAAGAAAAATGACATAATATTTTTTTAAAAATACGGTAACCCAATTGATTGTAAGTACACCTTTGAGAGACAGATGCGATTTACTAATAAAAAAAATTTAAACTCAAGCTTTAGACTATATCCGAAGTGTGTGGCGGTCTTCGATGTCAGGTGGACCACGGGCAAGACCCGCAACATACGGACATATTTTATTTAATGTTTTTTATACATAATTATGTATATATTGTTTTGTATGTCTATAGGCGCACGGATACCGTAGCAAAAAAATTGGTTAATTCACGTACGTCGTTTGCTTGATATATTATATTTTTATTTTTGCCGTGATTTCGTTTTTCCACTCCTTGCTTTACAACCACAAGTAGGTATTTCTGGAAATTTTCGAAAGACTGCAGGTCTAATGAATCACCTGTACTAATGAAATGTACTTGGGAGTTTCCTACGTCAAGGGGGGGCAGATGCTGGATGCTGGAAGCTGAAGACAGGGCGCTATGGCGCTCCTTAGGGGAGGAATATGTCCAGCAGTTATAGCCTTACGGTTGAAGAGCGTGCTCACATGATGATAATCAGTGAGACTCGGGTTTGAATCCTGGCATGTACCAATGAGTTTTTCAGAACTTACGTACATATTTTTATCAAGCTCGACAATTAAGGAAAACTTCGTGAAGAAACCCGCAGGTCCTTGAATTAATTCTGAGACATGTGTAACAGACCCGGTCCGGCGATGGGCGCACCACCTATCACGGTTAGGGGTCCAAAGAATATCTCGTAGAAAGTGTGTATATCCAGAAATGGAATACCTCTGCCTGATAAAAGGCGTGAGATTTATTATGGACTACTATTAGCTGATGATTATGAAATAGCTTAGCATAGCAACGGTCGCTGGCAGTGAGCAGCGAGCCCGGCAATTTGCAGTAAAGCGGCGCTCGCTCGAACGCGCTCCTCGATCACTTTGATCGGCCGGATGTCACTGCCGTTTGGCGCATCGGCCATCGACAAATGCGCGGTAATTTTAGAATAATTCGAAGCAGCCGGCCAGTCTATTAAATTATATTATACTAAACAGGGGTGGGCGAGACCGTACACGCGATGGCTCCGTTGGGAGTAAGTCCGGTGTACATGTTTAGGGTTATTTTTTTCGGGGGCTTTTTTTCGCAGCCTGTAGTCTACAGTTCGACGGATTTTTAAGTACAGTGGAGCTTGATACATTGGACTTTGTAGCGTTCTTATTACAATCGCTTTAGAGGTCAGACTTGCAATACAAGTGAGCTTAATGTGCTCTTGACTGTACATTTTTAGGGTGATGTTTTTCGGGTGTTTTTGGCGCGGCCTCTAGTCTATGGTTCGACGGATTTTGAAGTACAAGTTGTGGTTTTGGCTTTATCTCTGGAGTGTCATAGGTTTCATTTTGACTCGACTTCTTCGACATATTGCTGGTTTTAACGGGCCTGTTGGCTCAGTTGGTAGTGACTCTGCCTTCTGAGTCCTCCGATCCGACCTCCGGGTCGCGGGATCGATCCCCGCTCGGGCCAACATTTGTGTGCATAAACATGTCTGTTGGCTTCGTGTCCGGGTGTTTAATATTTATTTAAGTATGTCTATCAGCTGTTTAGTACCCATAGTACAGGCTCTGCCTAGTTTGGGACTGAATAACCATGTGTAAATTGTGTCTTACAATTTATTTTAGGACACAATTTACTTAAATAAATTCTTAGCGGACAAAGTCGCTGGCACCCACTAGTCAGCACGTGTATCACAGCAGCCCGCAACGTCGATTCATTACACTATAAAGTTGTCCGGTCCGTTTATTGCAACAAGATATTATTAGAAGACAGCAGATCTCTGTAAACACTCTTTGATACTTCCAACTTATTTTAATCTCAGGTCTGTCTTTGGCTGGTTAACATTAAACCAGGGGGCCAATTCCACTAAATGTCAACGGTTATAGTTGGATGACAATGGCGGAATGTGTTATTAGCTCTGAAAAGTGCCAAATAACGCCATGACTGACCATTGACATCCAACTATAACCGTTGACACTTAGTAAAATTGGCTCCCTGTGTTTCAATCCAGAGTAATTACTGGTTCGATTACTCCTTGGGACCGACATTTTGGTTTGTGAATATATAAAAAAATCTCACGCCATTTATCCTCGAGAAATAGGCAGTTATTACATTTCTGGAAATACCCAAGTTTTACCAGTATATTCCTTGGACCCTTAATGGTAGGGGTGAGCTCATCTCCGGACCAAGTTGCAGTGACACGTCTCAGAATTAATTCTGGGCCCTGCGGGTTTCTTCATGATGTTTTCCTTCACCGTCGAGCTAGTGATAAATATGTACGTAAGTTTTAAAAAAAACTCATTGGTACATGTAAGGATTCGAACCCGAGCCTCACTGATAATCATCATGTGAAGCCGCTCTTTATCCGTAAGGCTATAACTGCTCTACAATTTATAACTCCAAAAAAGTTTTGAACCATGAAAACCACTTTTCAATCCAGGCTAAATTAAATATCAATCTAAATATTTTATTTGGGTTCAACTTCAATTTTTGTAGTTGTATATCTATGAATTGTGTAAGTAATTAAGAAGTAATTTTGTTTTATTTTTGATATTTTCAGACATGTTTATACACAGAAGTATCGCCCGGAAATCGAACCTGCGACTCAGAAAGCAGGTTCGGTGAGACATGCATCACCATGTTTACTGATTGAACCTAGGGCAAAGTTTCTGTGCGCTATTTTGCTAACGTAGTCGTGCAAGCATCGTGCAAGTTATTGCATAGCTGCATTATTAGCGATGTGGCTTGTTTACAGAATGTTCATAAACACTAATATTTGGTGGAAATCGAACCTGAGACTATCAAAGTAGGGTCTTTGCGTTACAGTGTTCATTGACTATAAGTGGGAAAGAAAGAAGAGACTGAAGAGGCTTACTACTCGTAGAAAATAATGAAAAAAGGGTAGATAAAAAATTTTTTAAAGACTAAGATTCCTAAATGAAGTGTTGCGAAACATAGTGTAAGGCATCAGGCAGTTGTTATGATTAATTGTGTACCAGCTGATCATAATATGACAATTAATAATGTATTGTTTAAGAAGAGACTGAGGCCGTCTTTGTTACAAAAATGTTGATACGATGTAAATGAATTTCTTAACATGTACCTAAATGTAATTTATTATTAAAGTTTAAGAATCCTAATTTTGAGGTTGTTGTACATTATATATTATGTATTGTTGTGACTAATTTCCTACAGTGTTTAGTGTTTATGGAATAAATGTACCTATAAAAAAATAACACTGTTTATGTTTGTAAAATGCTCTTCCAAAGATCTTCCTTAAGGGGAGTTGATCGTGCCTGGGGACCGCGGTCCAACGGTTTATGTTGGACAGTTGTATTTATACAAACTCATTAGAAAACTTCGATAGCGCGGTTTAGCACTTGTGACGTCACGTGCTTTGCATGCGTATGGCGCTTTAGTTGGTTCTATGTAGGATCGATAGATGTCGCTACAATGGGTTCGATTCTGCTTTACACCGACTAAACTTATTTTTGTCATTTTCTTTCTCCTAGCAAAGAAAAGAGAGTGCGTGTTTAGTATAAGTAAAAAGTGCATAAGTTAAGAAGTCACGACTACAATACAGCCTCTGACAGGACTAAATTTAGTAGGTTATCTTCTATCCCTTTTCTTTTTTTGAGGTAAGACAAAGACAGGACTAAACTAAATAAATTTAGTCGGTGTAAAGAAGAATCTAACCCAGTGTTGGGCTAAAATTGTCGTGCAAGTTATTGCATATCTGCATTATTAGCCAAATGGCATGTTTGCGGAATGTTCGGGACTGGCTTGTTTGCTAGCACGGCACTGCGACATTCTGGAGGCTGCCGTGATGGATTTTCAGTTTATTTTTTGTCCGTACCTGTAGTACCAGCTGGTCTTCAGTTTTAGCAGAAATTGTAACACAAAAATATTTAGGACACAATTCACACATGGTTATGTAGTCCCCAAAGAGATTTAAATATAATAATGCATAGAGGGGGCATTGGGAATATTTTCATACAAAACTTTGAAGCCTAAGCGTCATGTCCTTGTCATGTCAGTTAGTATGAACGCGAGCTGTCATTCGGTCGAAATTGTACTAGACTTATTCCACTTGGAATAACTTTTGACTTCAAATTTTCCTCGCTTTGTCCCCTCTATGCCTTATTACCTATATTTTAATCTCTTTGGTAGTCCCAAATTAGGCAGAGCCTTGTACTATGGGTACTAAACAACTGATAGACATACTTAAACAAACATTTTGGGGTAATCTCCGGAGTAATAGTAAGCTACATTAAGAGTTTAGAGTGTCTTGTTATTAGACTATTGACATTTCTATGTGTGTGTTTTTTTTAACCTACAAAAAATAAGATTTTTTTACTTTCACATAATCACTGTCTAATTAATTTTTAATTCAATAATAATAATAAGCCTAATATTAATGCTCATATAAACTTTACCTGTCATTGTTTTAAAGAATTGTATTTTTATATTTATATATTATTCCGGTCTAGCAGTGGATTCCCACGGCGTGAGCTAACAATACAAATGTTTTATGTCTCAGAATTTTTGATTTGATATAAATCGATAAACGCCGGCTACACGTACGAAAAAAAAGTGTCACGTTCCGACTGAACATGCAAGCGAGAGCGCGGCACAAGCGATAGAGAGGCACGTCAGCCTAAGCGTTCGGCTTGTGACGCATCTATCTCTCTTCCACTCCAGTATGAAATTTTTCAACAATGTTTCTTATGACTTTATCACGTAAACACCAGACAGCCAACCAATTTTTAGTGTTCTATAGCTGTAGAAGCAACACTATTAAAAAACTTACGACTCTATGTGCATTTCAAACATGTTCTAATTTCGAACGAAATTTGCCTTAACTTGTACACAGTTCAATGGGGTATAACCAAAGATATTAAAGTAAGGATGAGTTATATTCATA
Organism: Ethmia dodecea; assembly: GCA_963855545.1. Taxonomy (NCBI): domain Eukaryota; kingdom Metazoa; phylum Arthropoda; class Insecta; order Lepidoptera; family Depressariidae; genus Ethmia; species Ethmia dodecea. Next base: position 800,671 of record OY979443.1, read on the forward strand.
CTGCTTGCGTTTGAAAATTGATCCCCTACGAGTGTGCCACAACATGTACATACTTACTTCTTAGCGTATTTATGGGATACAACAATGACGGGGAAAGATGATACGGAACGAATAATAAAGAAAAAGAGAGCTATCTGTTAAGAGTTGCACTTAAAATACGACTTGAAATTCAATGCGACTAAATAAAATGTGGTTAATTAACTACATTTGTCGGCCTCATTTTCCGTGCTCTAGTAACATATCTACGTCTTTCTATATATAATATCTTTGGGTATAACCATATATCTTATATCATATCCACGTGCGGCAAATAAGTTACTCCTTCGAGTCTAGCGTTGCAATATTCGCTTCAAAATGATATTGCGTCTTGCTTGGCTTACTTTAATGTGCAAATTGGAATATAAAATAATAAAACAGTGCCTATTTAGCTTCTGTAAAACTAAAACTAAAAATTTTGGACGAAGAATCCACTCTTCGTTTTAATAAGCAAAATTAATTTGATTGGCTAGAGAATTTTCAATTTGAGTTTCATTAGAAAGTCCAATATAATTTAAGCCTTTTCGCCTCTACAATAATTTGCCTAAAACATAAATACTATTTTTATTTAGCACTAGCGGTTCTGCTCGGTTTTACCCGCGTAGTTCCCGTTCCCGTGGTTTCACGTAACGCCTTTCAGACATCAGCAAAATATATGAAAAACACCTCAGCATTCTTTTCACTCCACTGTCTTTTGAGACACAACGTTCTGAGACTAATACACTACAGTTCCCGTTCCCGTTCCCTTGGTTTCACGTAACGCCTTTTAGACATCAGCAAAATATATGAAAAACACCTCAGTATTCTTTTTACTACATTGAGACACAACGCTCTCAGACTACACAACTCTATTCCTCATTCTATAAATCAATTAATAAAATGTTTAATATTGTTTCAAAGTCGAAACTTGATACTGAATTTGACATATATTTTTACATGTTAGAAGTCGATTAATGTTTTACTTAATTCGTACTTAAATTTCAAGAGTGTTCGAACCGTTCGGCCGATAGTCGACTAGACGAGTCTAGTAGACACACAGCCGTCTGTTTTTTGAACCGACTTCAAATAAGGAGGAGGTTCCCAATTCGACTGGTATATTTTTGCCAATTATAATCGATTTTGATGATATTTTTTTTGTTTGGTAGATCATACTTCATAGGCTTTGAGTATTAAACCAACCGGAGACGCCACTGACAGGCGTTCCCCTCTGCCAAAAAAACGTGTCGGTCTTTGAGCACACCGGTTAAATACAACTAGTTTGTTTGAGTTCACGGAGTGCTTGTATTGGTGAATGTATTTGTGTGCACCTAGTTCAAGCTAGTGTTTAATTGTTTTATCAAAAAATGCGTTTGTTTTAACATTGTGATTGTTTCCTCGTCCCCCCCGCAGAAATTGGCAGACTTTTTTGTAAAGAAACTAGTGCGCGTGACGTCTCCTGTTGGTTTAATACTCCAAGTACATAGGTGATCTCATTTTTTTTTCAAATCTAGGTACAGTCAACAAAGTTGTTAGTGTTACATGGCCAGTAACTAAGAACTCATTTTTCTGGGGTAGTCATAACTAAATCCTATTCATTACTGTTTATTTTAAAAGGTATCTTTGATCCCTATAATTTACAAAAAAAAACTATAAATACATTTAAGGCTTTAAGAGAAAACTGAATCTTAGTTTCTGGTCATGTAACCCTAACAACTTTGTTGACTGTACATAAGTCTAAAAATTGTATTCATCGATGATATTTTTAGTTGAAGTCGGTCTTTTACTATTCAGAGTTTATTGTTATGATAAACTCAATACTTCTTTGCCTGAGCTAATACTTTTTGCAGCTTATGTCAATCTAATATAATCCTTAGAAAGTTCTGTCTATTTCACGTAGCATGGGTTCGGTATACAATATTTGATACAGCGCCTCGCGGTTTCACCCGCATCGTTCCCGTTCCCTTTGGAAAATATAAGCTATATAACTGTAAAGTTTCATCAAAATCCGTTCAGTAGTTTTTGCGTGAAAGAGTAACAAACATCCATACATCCATCCGTACAAACTTTCGCATTTATAAGTAATACTAGCGACCCGCCCCGACTTCGCACGGGTGCAATGCCTATACTAAAACCTTCCTCTTGAATCACTCTATCTATTAAAAAAACATCATCAAAAGCCGTTGCGTACTTTTAAAGATTTAAGCATACATAGGGACATAGGGATATAGGAACATAAGGATATAGGGACAGAGAAAGCGACTTTGTTTTATACTATGTAGTGATTTTCTGGAAGTTGCATATTAGTAGGATAAGTAGTAGGATTTTATTATTTTTCTCATTGCAAAAATACAATAAGTTTTATAAGTCAACAGTAGTACGGTATCCGAAAAATGGAAAATAGTGAACTGTCCCCGAACCCATGCTACGTGAAATCACTATCACTACATAGTATAAAACAAAGTCGCTTTCTCTGTCCTTATATCCCTATGTCCCTATGTCCCTTTGTATGCTTAAATCTGTAAAACTACGCACCGGATTTTGATGCGGTTTTTTTTTAATAGATAGAGTGATTCAAGAGGAAGGTTTTAGTATAACTATTGTATCCGTGCGAAGCCGGGACGGGTCGCTATAGACTATAAATACTAGTAGGTCGGTCCTCTGAATAATAAGAAATGGTTGATTAGAGACGCCACATGGGTAGTACTAACGAACGCCGCCATTCGCGACAATCCGCCGTCATTGCCGGCTGATTGGTTAATTGCTCAGTTTAATCAATTGACCGTCTGTTTTGACTCAGCCGACTGAACTCGGGTCAATAAATCCTTTGTTTAGAGGACGGTTGTATTAACGACGCCGGCCCCTTGCGTTTTGGGCAGAATAAATGGGCAATACTATGTCACAACCAAAGAGATTAAAATATAATAAGGCATAGAGGGGACAAAGCGAGGAAAATTTGAAGTCAAAAGTTATTCCAAGTGGAATAAGTCTAGTACAATTTCGACCGAATGACAGCTCGCGTTCATACTAACTGACATGACAAGGACATGACGTTTAGGCTTCAAAGTTTTGTATGAAAATATTCCCAATGCCCCCTCTATGCCCTATTATATTTAAATCTCTTTGGATATAACATAGAACTCGAAAGAGTAAAATAAAATAGAACTTTATAGAGTAAAAAACCGACTATACTAAAAAAATTCAGTCGAATTACGAACCTTTTCTTTTTTGAAGTCCGTTAAAAACAGAATCATCGAAATCTGTCGGTGTGATATTGAAGTTATTCGTCCATTTGTCACGCACATATTTAATGCAAATTTAAGACCTATATGATTTTCTCGTGGATGCCATTGTCAGAACTGGACCAAATCACCACACGGGAAGCACCAGCTTTCAAATAGAAAAATCATCAAAATTAGTTGACCCTATAGAAAGTTCTGAGGTAGCAAAATTTAAAAAAAAATAGGCGAATTGATAACCTCCTCATTTTTGAAGTCGGTGGAAAACTATTTTAGGCCATAAGACCCAAGGCGCGCTGGATGTGAAACTGTCAGTAGTTATCCAACTGACATGGCTTAACGACATTGTGTAAAAACCTTATTGTGTGAAAATATATAAAGAGAATCGCAACAAAGAAAGTCCTGACAACTTAAAATGGGAGCAACAATATATTTATGAAGAACCATACAATTTTAGTCGATCTTATCAATTGAAGCCCTAGGACTCGAAGAAAAGGTCTAGACACAAAAAAATGTAAGACAACAAAATTTTAAAGGAGATGGATGACCCGGCCGAAGACAAACTCAATGTCACAGTTTTATTATTAGCTATAAAATAAAATAAAAATAGTTAACTAATATATATATACATATACTATATCTTAGACCGAAATATAATTAAAAATAAAATATATAATTTTAAACTATAGATTAAATACCTCCTCCAAAGCATCACATCGAGGCAGCGTACCCATACAGCTGGCAGCATTGCCCCTTTGAACGGCTATGCAAACTCTTTGACAGAAGTAGCTGCCAGCTCTTGGATCTTGTGTTGCCTCGATGAGACGCTTTGAGAGCTCATTGATAAAAATTTTGGTTTCCGGACCCCACGGGCCCAACGTCTCTATAGCAAATGGCACGAAATTATAAGTTTGAACCAGACCCAGATATTTTCTTTTTTTAAGAGTTTCTGCTCAGACAATTTTGATCCATAGAAAAGCTGAAATTAAATAATAATGATAATAAAATAAAATGCTATGACAATAGGTAAAAATAGAATAGTTATCAAAATCAAAATTAATTTATTTCAGTAGGTATACAAAATACACTTTGACAAGGCACACTAAACTCGTCCATGAGGATTGGCTAAATGTAAACAGCAGCCCATCTCCACCGACGAGTTGCTGGTTCCAAATGCAGTACCCCGAGAAGAGGAGTAAGAGTAAGAGTGCAGTATCGGACCGATCGGTAAATAAGAAAACTTATAGTAAAACTACGAACTAAACTAATCAACAAAAGATGTAAAAAATGAGGCCCCCGTTAGGGTGCCCATCACGAAAGCGGCATTCCCGCGCTGGATAGCAAATTATTATTGTAAAAGCCGAGATATTATAATAAAAATTAAACTTATCAAAATCTGTCATCCATCACATCTGAGATAGACCATTTTTAAAGCGTTTACCAAATATAGATAATCGATGAAAGCTGTTTGGGAAACCGTTCGTACTTTTTACATCGTTCATAATTTTCTTGCCCTTTTCCCATTATTTGGGGTCGGCGCATATGTTTTATCCTTCCATTTACATCTATCATACGTCATATCTACATTAACTTCCATCTTGCACATATCATCTTTTACACAATCCATCCATATTTTCTTTGGTCTGCCCCTCTTTCTAGCTTCCACATTCATATCAAGCACTCGCCTTACAACATTACTTTCATCCCTCCTCATTATATGACCATACCAAAACAGACGATTACCTCTCAACTTCTCCGTCACGGGTGCTACTTTCGGACTTCCTCTTATATACTCATTCCTAATTTTATCCATTCTTGTCACTCCACATATCCACCTCAACATTTTCATCTCAGCTGCATGTAGTCTCCTTTCATCCTCCCTCTTAAAGGCCCAACATTCCGATCCACTGGGAATCCATAAAGCTCTTTAAAAATGTTATGTGCCGATTAAGTCCTGTCAGTAATATTTCTCATCCTTTCTTATCTATTTAATTCTCAGATCAACAGAAGATTCTGTAAAATAACTGGAGGAGGAGCATCTGTATTTGTGCAAAATATTTACGCAATATTGCTGGCATTATGCTTTAGTGTTGCATGAAAGATAACATCGACAATTTCGTAAAACTATCGTTAAATTAAAGACTAGCCACAAAATCTGTAATCCTATCTCTTTGATAAATAACTAGCGACCCGACCCTTCGCACGGGTGCAATGCTGATACCCCTTCCCCTTGAATCACTATATAGTTAAGTATATTAAAAAACCGCATCAAAATTAGTTGCGTAGTTTTAAATAAATATAAGCATACGTAGGGGCAGACAGACAGCTGAAAGCGTCTTTGTTTTATACTAAGTAGTGAATACACAATACTGTATCTGTAATAGTCGAGAGGCCACTTTAAAAAAAAAAACCCCTGCTGCAAAGTTTCGGCAACCAGTCGAACGGCCATCTTTTAAAACAGTTAGTGGAGATTTTTTAGAAAAAGGGGGCAAACGAGCAGACGGGTCACCTGATGGTAAGTGACTGCCGTCGCCCATGGACACCTGCAACTCAAGAGTCACTACCGCGTTGCCGGCCTTAGGAGGTGGGAATAGTGGGAGGGGAGGGGAGGGGAGGGGGGGATTGGGGCCTACGGTTACCTCACTCACTCAACGAAACGCAAGGCATTGCTTTACGCTGGTTTTCTGTGAGGCCGTGGTATCACTCCGGTCGAGCTGGCCCAAGCGTGCCGAAACATGGCTCGCCCACGAAAATGTGGTCAAGTAGCAAATGAATTACACTTACTTTTTCTGATCTGTCAAAACTAAAAAATGTACTAAGTAAGTTGTGACGTCATCGTTTTAATCATCGTGCATAACTGCTTCAGTTTTGAAAATACCTAAAGCAAATTTTGTAAATTCATAAATACTTGCTCCGATCCTTTCTCTAGATTGTATATTTCGTAGGGCTATTGTAAAATTATCTCAATTTCCCAACCGTCTCAGTTTTATTATAATTATAAGATATCCGATCAAATATCGAGTCAAAATATCGATAGTTTGACAACACTATCATGCATAACCCAATCCCCAGGCGCCTAGATTAATCTAGATTCTAGACGCTAGAATATGTTTATAATTCTCGCTTGGAGTTGTTTATTTCTCGCATCGCCCAGGTGAATTGTCTACAAGAACCTTCTAGTCGGCAGGATTAGGTATGGGCTAAAATTAATCCCCTTTTCACTCTCTGTAGTATTGTAACAGAACAAAGGTTTTGGAACAAGGTCTTCTCGATTAATGTTAAACTGACTGACTGATTAGTGATACCTCAACGCACAGCCTAAACCTCGGTCTCTAGAGACTTGAAATTTTGCGCATAGATAGCTTATACAGTGTAGGCACTAAGAAAGGATTTTGCAAAATTCAACCCCTAATGGGGTGAAATAAACTGGTAAAAGCGAGTATTAACTATTTTACAGTTTATTTCCGTCCTCGTGAGTTTCCAAAAATCTCTTTATTGCGGTTGCCTACGACATATAAGACACCAACATACTATAGTTCAAATTTCTAGGTGTTATCGTTTCGGAGTAGTACGTATTTCTTTTATTACCCTGTTTTTATATTTTTCCTCTGAGAATTAGATATTTTCCTTTAGTTAAAAGTATCCTAAATGTTGACCGAGTTACTCAGTCATCTCTAACAAAAATTTCATCAATATCCATTCAATAGTTTTTGCGTGATGAGTGCACAGACAAACAGACAAAAATGACAAAATATGGTGTTTTGATATATATATATAACTCAGTTGGTAGTAAGACGGGCTCAGTTGGTAGTGGCCCTGCTTTCTGAGTTGGAGGCTGCGGGTTTGATCCCCGCTCGGGGCCAATATTTGTGTGCATGAAAATGTCTGTTGTCTTCGCGCCGGTCGATTAATATTTATTTAAGTATGTTTATCAGTTATTTAGTACCCATAGCACAGGCCCTTCCTAGTTTGGGACTAAATAATCGTGTGTGACTTGTGTCCCACAATTATTATTATTAAATCGACAAATATCTACACTACCAATAAAAGTTTAAAGAAATATTTCATGTACAAACACGGTCTAGGTAGAGTTTTGATTGGTTGAATAAAATCATTTGGTTTTTCAATCAGAACGCAGAACATGAGACTTCGTCTATCAGCGAATTTTAATTTAATTTGCATTCCGGAAATCGGGAGTAAAGCCGTATACAGAAAGAAAGCTGAAAACTTATCTGCGCTTATAGGCGCCGGTCTACGCAGGTATATGAACCAGCGCCGATAAGCGCCGACAATCTTCGACAGGCGCCGGTCAGCGCTGGTGCCGCCCGCCAATCATCGTACGACATTTTGCTCGCTCTGCTTCAATCTGCTTGCTTTATGTAGAATGGACCAGCGCCGATAAGCGCTGATAAGTTTTCAGCTTTCTTTCTGTATACGGCTTTAGTCTTACAGTGTGAATCGCCTTTATGATAAAATGTCGATTAACAATTGGGAACAAAGCAAGCCTTTGTTCGAACTATTTATCTGCGGTCTCAGGCCACTCAGACGATTCACGAAACGAAGTTTATTCAAACCTAACCGCTTAGAATAATACCGAGCGACCATGTTTCTGAATTTTCGTATTAGTTCGGAATGCGTTATTCTATTTGCTTCGGTAACTATTCGTGTGGTGGTTTCCAGAAATCCAAACATTTTAGAGGAAGGAGACGGCAGCGAATACCTACAGTTGGAGATTATTTTATTATTAATGATTTTAGCTACGCGCTACCTACTTCTACTACATTATCTTATCTTCTTGTCACTACATAGTATAAAACAAAGTCGCTTTCTCTGTCCCTATATCCCTATGTCCCCATGCATGCTGAAATCTTTAAAACTACGCAACGGATTTTGATGCGGTTTTTTTAAAAGATAGGGTGATTCAAGAAGAAGGTTTTAGTGTTAGCATTGCACCCGTGCGAAGCCGGGGCGGGTCGCTAGTAATATATAAAAATGAATCCCTATTTCCCTTGGTCACGGCATCACGCGTGAACGGCTGAACCAATTTCGCTAATTCTTTTTTTGTTGTGTTTGTTATTGTCAGCAGAAGGATCAAAAGAAAGAAAAAAATAAGAAATTTGCGTAAAACATAAGAAAATTTAAGAAAACATGACGACCCTGTCTGCTTTTTCACACGTACTGGTTGCCGGGTATATGGCGGGTGGCGAAGTATATGGCCATGTACCTACGTTCGGTTTCATACGTACCGGCGGGCAACCGGGCAATCGGCCATACATTTAACCGGTAGCCGGCGCCGGCCCGGTGGAAACTGGTACGTGTGAAAAACAGCTGACTTACTGGTAATGACCCCTAAACGTGATAGGTGGGCTCACTACCTATCAAGTTTAGGAGTCGAATATTCTAGTGAAAAGTACGTATTTCCAGAAAGGGAATACCTCTGCCTACCCCCTCGGGGATAAAAGGCGTGAGATTATTTATTCTTATTATCTATTTATGGCTTACTGACTAATCGATCAATGCACATCGCAAACCGCTGGGTCGATGAGAATGAAATTTTTCACCAAGTTACCAGAAATGACGTGGATTTTTGTAAATTCCCCCGAGACGACAATAATTTGAATTGATTTACTGAACTGAATTAGCCGAAAATTACAGAAACAATAAATGAAAAAATAAATCCTATAAGTAGATATACATGTTGATATATTATATTATAATGACTGACCGCACCCAACTTTGCTTAGCCAGGGCGATCGTTACAAACACACTGGCACCGCAGGGCTACGAGCGCGTATTGGCATTTAAATAAAATAAAAAAATGCGCTTCCGTGTTTCAGAAGGCACGTTAAGTTGTTGGTCCCGGTTTTCGTTGTGTTAAGCCATGTGATACCCTTGGGTGGCTTGAAAAATTCAGACTGTTAAATGGCCACTAGCTTAACACCATCTACCAATCGGTGGGCTCGCGTGGGAGATTAAAGCCCATACTTCCTCATGTGTGAAGAAAGACCCTTAGCTCAGCAGTGGGCTGTTACGGGTTGATGATGATGATATTTATTAAACTAATATTATACTATATCATAATATACAAAAAAATACTTATAGAATAATTAACTACTTCTAATTAGAGCTTTTGTCCTACAGAAACATTTTTTTACATGAAAAAATACATTTTATTAAAAAATACCTCAAAAAGGGAACCACGTAGAACAGTTTCACTGGATTTGCTCTCTATATACTCGTACAGTCAAGAGCACGAGGAGCTTGACACATTGGATTTTGTAACGTTCTTATTACAATCGACTTAGAGGTCAGAATCGCAGTACAAGTGTAAAGCTTCATATGCTCTTGAATGTACCTACCTAGCTATGCTTCACAGAGAACAGCTGTTATCTGTGAAGGTCTTACCTTCACAGATAACAGCTGTTCTTAACAATTTAGCTTTCTACGTATATATCTGACCCTCATATGTAACACTTTTATCCAGATATCACTAAAGTATATTTTTATTTATCCCTCAACTTAAGTAGGTAATTAAAGTTTTTAATAAAAGAAAATAAATAATCTCACGCCTTTTATCCCCGAGCTATTATATTTCTGGAAATACCCATTATTTACAAGAATAGGTATTCGACCCCTAAACGTGATAGGTGGTGAGCCTAAATAAAAAACTTACTGAATAAATAACATTGAACCAAAGAGATTTAATACTAGGGCAAGTATTAAATCTCTTTGCATTGAACAAAAGGTAAAACTTTAGATTAGCTGACGTCGAATTTTAAAAAAAAATGGGGTTCCCCCTTTAAAACAAGTCAACAAACTCAAGGATGTTTTACTAATGATTATGATTTACTTTAAACCTAGTTTAAGAACCCCTGATTACTGTTTTAGAGTAACTCCGATTTTTTTATGTTGGTAGTAAATCTGTAAGATATTCATTCATAATAAAATGAACATAGCAACATTGGTCCTTCAGTTTAATTTGTGAATATCCACAAAGGACTACTATTACCTAAACTTAATAAAGAGAATTTATTGTTATTATTATTTACTTAAACAAAACTATATAAAACAGTTCAACTCACCCCTCAACGTTCAAAACATCCTTAACAAAACGGTCCGAATCGGCAAAGTTTCACTACACAGCACAACACAGATTCAAATGCATCCAATCCAAACTAGTGTACGAGTTTTACCGGTAGAAGTTTCGTACGGAACTACGGTCGGGTCGTGCGGGCCCGGCGGACGACTGCGCGCGAATGAGGGTTAGACGGTACTGAGTTAACCGTGTGTCCGCCCACGCGCTCCCTCCTGTTGCAGCGGCGCGGCCCGACCGCAAAACTTTGCGGGCCTTTTAGAAAAAGTTTGTATTCGCCTTTTGTTCCTTTTTGACAGTGACGGCTCGCAAATGAGTATATTAGGTAGTGGAATTAGTTTTCTTTTTTTAATTTAGAGGCGCCCTGCGTCCATATTAAAGCTTTTGTGACTAGAGAATTGTGTCTAGAGATTACTTTACAAACGTACATGTACTTACAAATAACTCTACCTCTTTATAACATTAGTCCCTAGCACCCTCTCTTCACCGGTTTATATGATGTACAAAAACCTTCCTCTGTTATAGTGAAAACCGCATCGAAATCCGTTGCGTGGTTTAAAAGATCTAAGCATACAGACGGCGGGACGAGACTTTGTTTTATATTGCGTAGAGAAGATAAAAACTGGCCAAATGTGAGATGAAATATTCACCGAAGGTGTACTGGGTACGTCATTTTTTTTTATCTGTCTGCGGGCGTCAATTTTAAAACAGCTTATGTCCCTCGGAAGTTGTGTTTTCAGAATCGTTTCAGTACTTTTAGAGATTATCTCATACATACTTAAAAACACCTCTTTACAATTATTAGTAAACATAAAAACTAGCCAAGCTTGAGTCGGACTCAGGGTGAGGTTATTGTATTTTCGAAGCTCGAAGAGCTTTTAAAATTCGAACATTTCTGCCAGTCCACTGAAGATGAATTGCCTACTACTTATTTCATTTCTAGAATAATCGTAATGGCTAGAACGACCATTGAATGAAAAATCACTAATTTCATATATTATTTAGCTGATTTTCTTGCGCCTAGTATTTTCCTCGCTGTAGTGAGGTGAAAAGTTCCTGAGGGTTGTGTGTTTTGCTCGGCAGCAACAAAGTTATTCTGCGTGTTGTTACTCGCGCCAAAAATCTACTTTGCAGCCTTGCATAACAAAGAACTATTTTGTTATTACTATATTAATCATATTTTTTAGACAATTTTTTATCCTTATATATTTTCTAGAATTTATTTAGGATATTCTCTATAAAACCCAAATGGACTTGTGAACGGGACATCCGGTGGGCCTATTGCCTTTAGCTTGCCAAGTATCGGATTGCAGACACACAAAAACACAAGACTCAGATGCTTGACCAGACATTGAATTTTACTACTAGGTATACCTATTGAGTTTAACTGTGGGTATTAAACTACAATTTATTTAAATGGCATCTAAATCGTTCTATTTGACAGAACGTTTGCTCCCCTCCGAGTACAACCCTAGCTAGGCGCTCAATTATTTTAATGAGGCTGTCAATGTCACATTTCCGACCTCCAAGACGGCACACGTCCCTACCGCAGGTGAATACACTTCTAATACACACTGTATACACGCATTCGCTATCTATCAGTGTAGTCGTATATACAGGGTGGATTTTTTAACGCCATCTGCAGGCGTATTCACGGAGGCTCGACACCGTTTCCGTTCGATTCAGATCGAGTGAAAAATTTTCCGAAGTCGAATCTATCGATATCGGAAACTGTATTCTAGGCGTTTCTGACAGCCACGGAAAATTTCCCGAATCCATATGTCAAATATGACATTCGTTTTCGATACTGACATCTCTGAATAGCCCATCTTCGACAGATTTTCAACAAAAGTGGTTTTGACTAAGGGCATCGGTAAAAACGACTTAGGTTAGGTTAGGTGACAGTTGAGATCCTGCGGAGCAAGCGAAGTGGGCGGAGGTTGCATGTTTGTCTGCTGACAAGTTTGCTTGCTAGCTTTCTTAATCCTGTCCTATGAATTTTGACTGATAGATCAAAGCACATCCGAAACCGCTGTCTCTACAAGATGAAAATTTGATGCATCATCAGGATTAGAACCTGAGCCTATCTGCTTTTCAAACGACTTCAAAAAAGGAGTTTATGAAGTCGACTGTATGTTTTCTTTTTTTTTTATTATCTCAGATCTTTCGACTGGGTACACCGATTTTGATGTTTTGACATTTGAAAGCTGGCGCTTCCCATGTGGTCCCATTCATATTTCATAGTCCAGTTCTGAAAATGGCATCCATGAGAAAACCATATAAGTTGAAGTCGGTGTTTTACTCTTTCGAGTTCTATCCTACTAATAATTATTATAAATGGGAAAGTTTGTTTGGATAGATGTATGGATGGTTGTTCCTCTTTCACGCAAAAACTACACAACGGATTTTGATTAAACTTTAGAGTTATATAGCTTACACATCAGAATAACACATAGGCTATATTTTATCCCCGTATTCCCACGGGAACGGGAACTCGCTGCTAATGTTATAATAATAAAGTCTAAAGGTATGATTCCGATCTCGGCAGCAAGCAGCAGTGCTGCCGCAGCAATGCCTCTGCAGCAATGCAATGCATTGCTGCCAGCTCGGAATGTCAGCCAGTAGTGCTGCGGCAGCACTGCTGCTTGCTGCCGAGATCTGAATCATACCTTTAGGAAAACTATATGAAACAAGCAACTGGAAACTCGTTCAGTAATAAACTAGAACAGTAAATTTACAATATTACAGCGAAATTTAATATGTAACCACGTGTAACTGATTTTTATTTAAAATCTTACGCTCGAATCCTGTCACCAGATCCACGTAAATCAACTGTTCCCTCATTCAAATAATTATCCAACCAGCAAATTTACCGAATTACATGATTTATTTATAAGGTACACCAACATCATAATATGTATTTAGGTACATTGTTACAATAAAAAAAATAGTTTTGACAAGGATTCTTATGTAATGCCTATTGTAGGTATTAACAACATTAAAAACACAAATTATATTAAACTAGACTAGAGACCCGCCCCGGCTTCGCACGGGTACAACGCTAAAACTAAAACCTTCCTCTTGAATCACTCTATCTCTTCGGCTGGTCCCGCACACAACTGCGACTCCGTGCTCAGGCTGAACAGGAGCGGGCCTGGACCGGCCTGGGTGAGTGTAGACAGGCGAGATCCGCGGTACCACACCTGGACCGGCGTCTCTCTCGCACCCTGATAAACCTGAGCCGGAAACAGCTACGTACGGTAACTGGGGCCATAACAGGCCACGGTCCTTTTAACAAACATCTGTTTACTCTAGGTGTCACCGACAGCCCCCTGAGCAGAGCGTGCATGGAGGCAGAAGAAACGGCTGCGCACGTGCTGCTGGAGTGCGAAGGCGTGGCTCAATACCGGGCGAAGCACCTTGGATCCCCGAGGTCGCTCCCCGAAGCCCTCAAGGACCTCAAGTCGCTGCTGGGCTTCCTGGAGGAGCTGGGATGGCAAGAGTAGAGCCATTCCCACCTTCACGCAAAATAGGCGCAGAAAAGACGTCGAGTTGCGGAAACAAGCCCGCGTTACCATACCATACCATCACTCTATCTATTAAGAAAAACGCATCAAAATCCGTTGCGTAGTTTTAAAGATTTAAGCATACATAGGGATATAGGGACAGAGAAAGCGACTTTATTTTATACTATGTAGTGATATCTAACAAAGAGAAATAAAAACACGAATTAATGCAATAAAATAAAATTGGAAAATAAAACATGGAACTTATGGACTTATTACTAAATTTTTCTAAGTTAATTATTCACAATCCATCAATCAAGTCTATTATTTACAATCGTGTAAAGATAATCACGCACACGCGTGCCCTTATTACACTAATGATGAAGTTTGAGCACTAATTATGTAGACTCGACATTTTTACACTTACTTTTAATAATACGGTGTGTTTATATCTTATGAATGACAAGTGACGGTCATTCACAACCGCACATTGCTATATCAGCTTTTTATTGTAAACCAGTGTAGTTCCCGTTCACGTGGAAATACGGGAGTAAAATTTAAGTAGCCTATGTTAATCTGGGATAGTCTAGCTTTCCATTGGTGAAAGAATTTTTAAAATCGGTCCAGTAGTTTTTGAGTTTAATCAGTTAAGAACCGCCGGTTCCAATTGGAACCGAGATACAATTAAAAATCTATTGTGTCTGTGATTCATGGTCTGAGAGGTTAAAGATTTGTATTTCTGTATGTTTGTTACGAATACAAATCTTTCCTCTTTATAATACTAGTATAGACTAGTGGGTACTTGCCCAGCGACGTATATTCCCATTCCCTTGGGAATTAAAAAAAAATATTATCGACAGGTTACAGGTAAGAGGTAACTTCAAAGGCTGCCTTTACGTTTCTATTCACATAGCGATATGAATTTTCCGACCGATAAAGTTATGCAATACCGTATCCTATTTGCTTTCGAACGCTTCCAGAATGATTTGAATTTGAATATCAACACATGTTATTAGGAATTGGTGATTATTTTGAGTGTAACATTTATGCCGTTATAAACCAGACAACTGCGAGTCGGTTACGTTCACGTGGTATTCCTTACAACCACACAATAAAAAAATTGAACAAAAACATGTCAAAAAATACTTTATATATTTATACTTTTATGTACGTTTTTTTTGTATACAACGCGTAACAGAAAAAGCGCAATTCCTCATACACCTCAATTAATGTATTAATTTAAAAAAATCTATGATGCAATCGAACTTTAGTTGTGTCTTACTAATTGTCTTAAATATTGATTATTTTCATAGAAAGCACTAAATTCAGCTACGCTAATTCATTTGTGGGAAATTTTAACACATATTAAAAATAGCTGAAATCGAATAAGTAGTCGATACTGAACAAAGTAATTTCAGGAATCGCGCTTATTCTGTTATTTATTTATTTATTTATTTATTGGAAAGTCTACGGCGTCCATAACATGACAGGGCTTATAGGTATAATTATTAAATAAGGCTAATTACAGACTTCCACTTTAAAACTAAACAGGTAATTGTGCTTATAAAACTATTAAGAAGAAAAAAAAATGTGCGTGAGGGTGTGTGCCGGTGGTGGAGTGTCCGCGTATGTGTAGGATGTGTGTGTGTGTGTGTGTGTGGGGGGGGGGGGGGGGGGGGTCATTGTTTTCTTACTCACCAATTTTTTTATAAATACTTCGTTTAAATGTGGATTTAGAGAGATAAAAGGGGTCAATATCATCAAATGCATTATTGTAGGTTCTGGTAACACGTGGTAATAGGGAGTTTTGGGCATAGTTTGTGGAGTAAAATGGTACTTGTTACTTGTTGTATATACTTTTGTACGGGAACAGCCGCCGTTAATTTTGTACTTGTGATTTTATAGTGTCTACCCATATATTATCATTACAAAAATCAGGCCCATTATTTTACCTCATTTTTAGGGTTCCTTACCCTCCCCTTACTCCCACCTCAAAGGTCAACGCAGTTGTGACTCTTGAGTTGCAGGTGTCCATGGGCGACGGACGTCACTTACCATCAGGTGACCCGTCGGCTCGTTTGCCCCCTTTTTTATCATAAAAAAAGGGTAAAATGGGACCCTATTACTAAGACTCCGCTGTCCGTCCGTCTGTCACCAGTCTGTATAACGCATGAACCTTAGTTAGTGAAAATTTTTACAGATGATGTATTTCTGTTGCACTTATAACAACAAATACCAAAAAAAACGTTCATTATTTGTTGTTATAGCGGCAATTAGGAATACAAAACCTTAAAGAAATCGTCTGTCTACTTCATTGGCGTAGCTAGGGATTTTTCCTAGGGGGGGCCATGGCCCCAGACATGAATCCGCCGGCCGCACAGCAAGGTGGTCACGACTATCGGCGCATGCGCAACTATGATAGGTATCAAGTATGGATTTCAGTTATCCTGTCATATTATACTATTCTTTTTCCTGTGTGCTGACCAAAACTATGTAGTTTGAGTCGCTAATATAGCTAGGTATACACCGACAAGAGCTCCGCTCTTAAATTACCAACAACAAGGTAAATCAATCATCATCCGTGTATTGAAAATGCAGATTGTTCATTTGTATTTGTGGATCGCAGGTTGGCGAGCGAGATAGACACAAGTGATGAGTAGGTAATTATTTTAGCTATTTAAGACGGTTTTCGGTATTTGAGGATGAAGTTATTTTATGTAAGAGAAAGGGTATTTTTCTAGATGGGCCAACAGCTTTCCAAGCTACGCCCATTCAGGCTTCAACCCTTTCAGTATTAAACCAACAGGAGACGTCACGAGCACTAGTTCCTTTGCAAAAAAGTCTGCCAATTTCTGCGGGGGGGACGAGGAAACAAACACAAATAATGTTAAAACAAACGCATTTTTTGACAAAACAATTAAACGCTAGCTTGAACTACATGCACACAAATACATTCGCCAATCCATAACAGGTGTGCGCGTTGACCGACACTTTTTTTTGGCAGAGGGGAACGCCTGTCAGTGGCGCCTCCGGTTGGTTTAATACTCAAAGCTTCAACCTTAGTGAGTAAGTAGTGCTGGGATATTATATCGCGCCGTTCTGTCATGTCAAATATCGTGGCAGTGTGTTCTATGCTTTTGGGATGCAAGCCGCTGACAGACAGACAGACATACGGAGGGAAGGAGACTTAGTAATAAGGTATTTTTTGACGTGATAACGTCTTATAATTCGATGAAGCCGGCTGCATGCACGAAAAAGTGTGACGTATGCGGCGTTACAGTGCAAGCGAGAGCGCGCAACGAGGGACAAAGAGGCACAATCTAAAAAGTATGAGGTTCTCACGTTCAACTATCGTCAGTAAACCGACTTTGCAGACAACCGATTTTTTTTGTGATGGGATGGATGGCTTAGTAATATCGTCATTTTTGTTATAGTGATGAGCTTTCCTTTATTGTGATTTCCTTTATCGTTAAAAAGACACTGGTAGCGCCTCTATACATCGCATTATCGGAGCCCGCCAGCCGGAAAATTGTGTCGTTAAGTCATTTACTACAAAATGCCGCTGCAACTACATTATTCATATATTCGAATTGTCTCAATCAAATTCTAAGTGAACCGTACAGCCCTCCAAACAGCTTTGGGCGCGAGTTTGAGAAGGTATTGGACTGCGCATTCAAACAAGTGACATTTTTTGATCTTTCAAAACGAAAATTTACTATTAAAAAGTTACTGAGTACTGAATTATGATGACATCGTTTTAATACTCAATAGCTTTACTCTTTTGCTTGTTTCATCATTTGAAAATTTGCTACAACTATAAAATGAACATCAAAATAGATTATTACATTATTAGAGATGTTAGATATTTTTTATGCATAATAATAATAAATAAATTGTGGGACACAATTTATACAAAAAAAGCCCAGCCTGTTTATTGTATGGGCTTTTTTTAATGTGTTGCCTGAAATAAATGATTTTTATTTTATTATTTTTATTAAGGCCACTTAACAATTGCTAAACATATTTAAATAAATATTAAACACACATACATGAAGCCAACAGATATGTTCGTGCACACAAATGTTGGCCCTGAGCGGGGATCGAACCCGCGACCTTGGACTCAGAACTCAGGGTCACTACCAACTGAGCCAACATCCCCGTCGAATGCTCGTAACAAAAATTCACAGTCTAATACCATATTTAAAAAGAAACTATCATGGTGTGCTGTATTATGGTAGCAATTTGATTTTACATTGTTTATTGAAATTGAATTGACATAATGTTTGGCTATAAATATTTATGGTCCTTAATGTTTTTATATTATCTTTGTGTCCCACAATTTGAGGCAGGGACAGAGATGATGGCTTTTAGGTGCAAAAAAATATACCATTTAGTGAAAAGCGAGTATTTCCAGGAATGGAAAGTGCCTACCCACTTGGTATTCGAGGCGCGAGCATAGTAATCTGTAGCGACACTACATAGAAACGCGCCAATAGACGGCCGAGTTCTTAACCGCGCTATCAAAGTTTTCTAATGAGTTTGAATAAGGTGAGAAGCTCCTCCATCTTGAAAAGATGATCTTCGCTCCTCCATCTTGAAAAGATGATCTTCGAGTATTTCCAGGAATGGAAAGTGCCTACCCACTTGGTATTCGAGGCGCGAGCATAGTAATCTGTAGCGACACTACATAGAAACGCGCCAATAGACGGCCGAGTTCTTAACCGCGCTATCAAAGTTTTCTAATGAGTTTGAATAAGGTGGGAAGCTCCTCCATCTTGAAAAGATGATCTTCCTTTAGGCGAGGTGATCGTGCCTGGGGACCGCGGTCCAACGGTTGATGTTGGACAGTTGTATTTATACAAAGTCATTAGAAAACTCCGATAGCGTGGTTTAGAACTCGGCCGTCTATTGGCGCGTTTCTATGTAGTGTCGCCGCAAATCTAATGTAATTCGTCGAGCACCGCGCGGTTCCAATAGGCACTGTAACAATTACAAACAATTGTGTTTTATTTTATTGGCTTGAGAGGTTCCTGCTCACTATAATTACTTTTTCTTCATTCATCTATATATATAAAAGGAGAAGCTAAATCTAAAAATCAAGGCCTAGCCCAAACTGCTGAACATAGAAACATGAAATTTTGTGTATAGGTTACGTTTATAGTGTAGATGCTCGCTGAGAAAGGATTTTTGGAAATTCAACCCTTGAGGGGGTGAAAGAGGGGGTTGAAGTTTGTATGGGATAGTGTGATTTCTGCGTGTATCAACTTTAAACTTGGCACAAATACTCTTCAAAACACACTATGTAATATTAGTTCTAGGATTTTTTGAAAATCATCCTCCTAGGGGTGAAAGTAGGGGATGAAGTTTGTATGGAAAACCTTCATTTTTGGGTGTATCAATTCGAAACTTTGTAAAAATACTCCTCAAAACAAACAACAAGACACGTATTTCTAGATTTTTCAAAAACCATCCCCTAAGGGGGTGAAACAGGGGAGTGGAGTTTGTATGGAGACGTGTTGTTTTTTACGTCTATCAACTTCAAACTTTACATAAATACTCTTAGAAATAAATTATGAGACACATATTTTTGGATTTTTCGAAAATCATCCCCTAAACGGATGAAAGTAGGGGTTGAAGTTGATACGAAGAAGTTTATTTTTTGCGTACATCAACTTGAAACTTGGTACAAATGCTTCTGAAAACAAACTATTAGATATTAGTTCTAGGATTTTTCAAAAATCTTTCTCCAAGGGGGTGAAAGTGGGGGTTGAAGTTTGTTTGGAAAACCTTCATTTTTGGGTGTATCGATTCTAAACTTTGTAAAAATACTGCTCAAAACAAATAACAAGATACGTATTTCTGAATTTTTCGAAAATCACCCCTTAAGGGGGTGAAACAGGGGGTTGGAGTTTGTATGGAGATGTGTTTGATTTTTACGTCTATCAACTTCAAACTTGGCACAAATACTCTTGAAAATAAATCATGAGACCCGTGTTTTAGGAATTTTCGAAAGTCATCCCCTAAGGGGGTGAAAGTAGCGTTTGGAGTTTGTATGGAGACGTGTTGTTTTCTACGTCTTATCAACTTGAAACTGGGCACAAATGCTTTTAGAAATTGTTAGAGGTCATATAGGATTGAACTATACTGGCTGTCTATAGACATAGGTACTTAATCGTATTTCATGTGTGGAACAGTATCGTCATAGTTACTGTTGTTGTTTATACCCTTGCGGATATGGTCGAATTGTATTGCTGTGATTAAAAGTATATTTATATCTTTATGCCTCGCCTTTAACTGCTACTCTGTAAAAGGTTATGGGCCCAGAATCCCAGAAAGCCCTGTTAATGGCCCTGGCAGAATCCAAAGCATTGGAGTAACAAAAATATAAAAAAAAAATTATAGTGATCGTGACTTGTGAAATTTATTCTGCACAACAACATGTCAGAGGAATTAAGCTCCACCGGCATAAGCGGAATAAAGAAATTGAAAGGTACGTCGGATTATCCAAACTGGAAATTTTTAGTAAGGAATTACTTGGAAAATAAGGATTGGTGGAAAGTCATAGAACGGGATGAAACCGATAAGTATGACAAAGACGTAGATCGAAAGGCAAGGACCACTATATGTTTGTTACTCGAATCAGAGTGCTTTACGCACGTGTACAATGCGAAAACAGCGAAAGAAGCGTGGAACAGCTTGAAATCAGCATTCGAAGACAAAGGTTGGGGAAGAAGGATTTCTCTTCAACGAGAGCTCTGGAATTGCAAATTAGAGAATTACGAATCTGTAGAAAGGTATATCTCTAATGTTACTTTCCTTGCGCAACAATTAGCCGATATTGATTCAGCAATATCGAATGACTGGATCATATCAATTTTGCTTGGAGGATTGACTCCTGAGTACGGCCCTCTTATCATGGCTGTAGATAACAGTGGTCAGGAAATCACATTGGAGCAGATAAAAACTAAGTTATTGCAAGAGGGAAGCAGGCAGAGCAAAATAAACTCAAGCGAGGAGCAAGCTTTATTTACACGAAAAGCACAAAATGATGCCAGATCACAACCGAAAGCCAATGATCGTAAGCAGAAGTTCGGTTATAAGTGCTATAAGTGCCACAAACAAGGGCACAAAGCGTCGGAGTGTAAAGAGCGAACTAAATCCGCGAATGTCTGCCTGAACACTAAGAAGGCGATCAACAAAGACATGTGGTATTTAGATAGTGGATGTTCAAATCACATGACCCACGATAGAAGCAAGTTGCTGTCCTATAAACCTGAAAAGGGCAACATGAAAATTTCGGTAGCGAATGGTGAAAAGCTACGTGTACAAGGAAGAGGGAACGCTGAACCTCAAGTCAGCGAAAACAAGAGATTATCTCTGAATAATGTTTTGCATGTTCCTGATTTAAGCATGAACCTTATTTCGGTTAGCGATTTGACCAAGAAAAATTACAGAATTAATTTTGACAAAGGAGGTTGCAACATTCGAAATGAGAATGAAATAATTGCAAACTGCTTGGAAGTTGACGGAATTTATGAATTACAAGAAAAGAAAAATGAAGTCGTCAATTTGACATTGTCAAAACAAGATGTAAACACTACGAATATTTGGCATAAAAGACTAGCCCATTTAAGTAAAAATTACATGCAACAAATGAAAATCCTTGTAACTGGAATGGAATTCAATAGTCAAGAGTTCAGCCAAGGATGTATTCCTTGCATAGAAGGGAAAACATGCAAGAGTCCCTTTAAAAACAAAGGTACGAGGGCGAACGAGATTTTGCAAATAGTTCATAGCGATTTATGCGGACCGATTGAAGAACCGTCGTTCAGTGGTTCGAGGTATGTTTTACTTTTTATTGACGATTATACTAGAAAAACGCACGTTTACTTTTTGAGAAACAAGAGTCAAACATTTGATAAATTCCGAGAATATAAAGCGGAAGTTGAAAATGAGACGAACAAGTCAATAAAATGCCTGAGATCAGATAATGGTACTGAATACTGTAATAGTCAGTTTAATAAGTTTTTAAAGTCTGCAGGAATAAAGCACCAGACGACTGTGCCCTATACACCGGAGCAGAATGGTGTGGCAGAGAGGGCGAACCGAACCATCATCGAAAAGGCGAGAACATTACTGTCTGAAGCGAACCTAAGCAAAAAATATTGGGCCGAAGCAGTCAACACTGTTGTATATTTAAAGAACAGAAGCCCTACTAAAGCTATAAAGAATGCAGTACCCGAGAGTCTTTGGACTGGTAAAGATGTTGATGTAAGTCATCTGAAAGTATTTGGTTGTTTAGCTTTCAGACTAACACCTAAACTAAAAAGACGTAAACTGGATATGAAAACTGAACCAATGATTTTTATTGGATATCCGGATAATCAAAAAGGATATCGTTTGATGAATCCAAAGACAGGTCAAGTGGCAACGGCAAGAGACGTCAAATTTTTAGAAAATAGTTTTTTGCGCGATGAGAAGGAGAAAAACTCAGTTGCGACGTTAAACCTTGACGGAGATTTCAATGTTCAGTCCAGTGTACCCAGTGGATCTGGCAGTCAAGCAGTATCATCGACGGATCACGACATTGTATTTTGTGATGCTGAAAACGACGATGATGTGGTAGAATCTACAGAAAATAGATCAGAAGAACCTGAAGAGCTAGTTACAGTACCTGAACCAACAGAAAGAAGGTATCCTGTAAGAGAGCGAAAGCCTGTCGATCATTACGGATGTAATGTAATGCGTGCTATTGACAATATTGATGGTGACCCCTCTTCTGTTAAGGAAGCATTGGCAAGGCCGGATAGCGCCTTATGGCGCAAAGCAATAGAAGATGAACTACAAGGAAAGGAAAACCAGACTTGGACGTTGGTTGATCTTCCGCCCGACAAGAAGCCAATACAGCGTAAATGGGTGTTCAAAATCAAGAAACAGCGATGTAGGGATGGAGCCTATGATAGGAAAATATATTTTACTGGGAGTCTGCACATAGGATTGCGGCTAATAAAATGATGCATAACAGGACGAAGCACATAGACATCAAATATCATTTTGTTCGGGAATGTGTCCTGAACAATAAAGTTGAAATCAGATACATACCAACCGATAAAATGATAGCTGACATCTTTACAAAATCTGTAAACGGTCCGAAAATAAAAGAGTTCTTAGGGCAGATAACTTTGTCAAATTACTCTATTAAGGGGGCGGATATGTAGTCAGCGAGTTAGGGATGTTTTGATCTAATGTTTTATACATGTATTTATAAGTGCTTTGTATGTGTAATAGATTAATTTTACTAATTTATTAATTGTGCAGGATTATTTTTATTGTATTGTTATTGTTATACTATTGAAATGGAGGTATAGTATAGGTGAGAACGAAAGTGTTCGATATCTGTTTATTTTATTTGCCGAGTACAGTCGAGTACAGAGGTGTGTACGTTTATTATTTTATTGTGCCCACATGTAATAGATTAAGGGGGCGTGTTAGAGGTCATATAGGATTGAACTATACTGGCTGTCTATAGACATAGGTACTTAATCGTATTTCATGTGTGGAACAGTATCGTCATAGTTACTGTTGTTGTTTATACCCTTGCGGATATGGTCGAATTGTATTGCTGTGATTAAAAGTATATTTATATCTTTATGCCTCGCCTTTAACTGCTACTCTATAAAAGAAATAAATGATGAGACATGTGTTTTTGGATTTTTTGAAAATCATCTCTTAAAGGGGTGAAAGAGGGGGATAAAGTTTGTATGGGATAGTGTGATTTCTGCGTGTATCAACTTTAAACTTTTTACAAATATTCTTGATAATAAACTTGATATACCTATTAGTTCTAGGATTTATCGAAAACCATCCTCCAAGGGGTTTCATCCCCTTGGGGGTTGAAGTTTGCATGAATACCTTCATTTTTGGATGTATCAATTCGAAATTTTGTAAAAATACTCCTCAAAACAAACAACAAGACAAGTAGGTTTATCTCGATTTTTCAAAACTTACGGGTGAAACGCGGTTGGAGATTGTATCGACGGTTGAAAGGCTATTTGATCTAAGCGACATTTTGTAAAACTTGCAGGAGGACGGTTCAAAGTTTTTTTTTTTGAAAAAAAATCATAAAAAAGCAACTATTTGATAGACTTTTATTTATTTAATACAGTATATCCCTAATTAAGTTAGGAAGTTTTTTAAGTTACTACTGTTGAAAATTGTGTATTATTTTAGAAAATTTATGTTGGTTAGCCCAAAATGCATCAAATTTAGTATTTTTTTGAGAAAGGCAAAATGGTTCAAATGCCTACCGTAAATAAAATAGCTGAAAGTAAACTGGCTCAAGCATCGACCTAGAATAATATAATACGAGAGAAAATGAATCTAGTTCCAAGTCATCTGACAGAAGAATATGCCCAATGAGCCGAAGCAACATGATGGTGTTGCACCAGAGTGAAGTAGTTTGATACAGATGCCCATTAGAGGGACTGCAGGATGAAACAAAATGAACCCTTACTAGATTATAGTAGATATTGATGCTTAGGCCATCGTAATTCAGCAACGTCCATAAGATATTTTTGAGGTTGGTATGGCACTTTATACTATTTTAGACAGTGTTTTGTATATTTTGTATAAAAAAAAAACATTTTTGTGTAGAGGAATCATTCAAGTTGTTGATTCAATGTGTCTTGGAGCAAAGTATTAGATAAAGTGGTATAGTATAAACCTTTTTTCTACTAACCTTAACATCTTAAATCGCGGGTCGAAACCCACTAGGGTCACAGCTCGCGGACAAATAATTCAGAAAACTTAACGAATCATATCTCTAACTGGCATGTATCTAATGAACCTTGCTGTTCCGAACATAGGGGGATTCGATTCTCACTATCAGCTAACACAAAAAAGACCAAAGCTAGACGCTACCCACGCCGAACCGACATACCTGGTTATACAAACGCCTTCTGGCACTCAAACCGTCCGTTAGGTTTAAGGGTGTTGGGTGCCTGGATAGCCCAAATGATTCGAATACACCGAGAGTATATAACAGAAGCATAGGTACCACGACTGCTGTAAACAAATAGGTTCAAACACCAAAAGCAAGGGAAACTTTTGGTGGAACACAGAACTTAGTAAGCTCAGGCAAACGGTGCGCAAACAATTCCACAGATGCAAAGATTCTAGGCTTCCAGAAGACATGGACCTACATAAAAAAAGAAAGAGCCTATTTACGGATCAAGACCGCACCCTTCGCTCGCTGAAAAACCCAGACAATACATAGTACACTAAATCAGACCGTGTAATAAGTAAACTGCTTCTAGAAACACACTTCCTAGACTGCAGCCTCTCCAAGGACAATACATGGGCAAGTAAGTAATCACACATACCTAATAACCAAGAAAGGTCCAGAGCCCGTACCGTAGTAACAGAGGAACTAATAAAATGGGCAATTACAGCCTTCAAGCCTTACAAATCCGCAGGCCTAGACGGCATCTTCCCTGCCCTACTGCAATGGGGAGTGGATTTCCTCACACCATGGCTTTTCATCCCTAAGCCAGGCAAAACCGATTACACACAACCCAAGGCGAACAGGCCAATAAGTCTGACATCATTCCTACAGAAGACCCTGGAGAGAATCTTGTGACCGAGATATTTGGGACGGGCCCCTTCGGAAATTTCCATTTTTCCGGTCATTGTTAGTTGTTACGCAGGCAAAGATTTGCCTATGCTAATATCACCTACTGCTGCCCTACAGGCGATGGTGGGGTAGCCGCCCCTGCACCTTGTCGTAAGGGAAGAAGCATCCCTAGTGACGTTCAGGCAGGTGTAAAGAGATTCCAGAATCAAACACAAAAAAAACTTAAAAGAGGATGCAATCTCGCGACACCCGGTGATGGCATCACCGAGCGATAGGACCCAGAAAATACACTGTTTCGTAAAACACTACAACGTAGAACTTACAGCAGGTCCAAAAGTGCTAAGGATCTACACTGATGGATCAAAAACCAACATTGGAACTGTAGTTGAAGTCTACTCAGATGATCTAAATAGTAGAATATCCAGACCACTAGGAATGCTCAACACTGTCTATCAAGCAGAATGTGTGGTCAGAGAGGCCAGAGAAGTCACGGATACCCATATCCGTATACTCTTCCACAGTGCCTCAGTCCTTCAATCCTTAAAGAAAAACTAGATCACTTCGAGACTGATATTGGAGTGCCATCATGCACTAGAACACGTTACGGTACTAAACCACAATACAGTGACACTTCAACTGTCACTGGCTGGCGTGGAAACGATGCAGCGGATGAACTCGCCAGGAGAGGTTCTGACACGAAGGCCATCGAACTCGAACCCATTGTACCCATTCCGTTTAACCAGCTTACGAACTGGTTTAGGGAATACACACAAATGCAAGCGGAAAAATGGTAGACCTCAACGCCAGGATGTAGGCAATCCAAGGAGGCTATGCCATCCCTGGACACGAGCTGAGTAAACGCCTTCAGCGCCTGGACAGAGACAGCCTATGAATTGTTTCGGGGACCATCACCGGACACTGCTCACTGAATAAACACCGACACACCTTAGGTATTACTGACAGTCCTCTATGCTGAGCGTGCATCGAGGTGGAAGAAATGGTAGCGCATGTGCTCCTAGAGTGCCCAACGCACTCGAAGAGCACATGCACTACCATCTCTTTGTTGCCCAGATCCGCAAGGAAATTCTTGGAACACTAGAATCCTTTGCGGATGTCCTGAGTAGACTCGGAAGTTTTATCTGCTTCTGTAGGGAGGTGGGCTGGTTGGAATAATCGGCTGCCATGGCTCACTCACGTACAATGGTCCAATTTAGGGACTAAGTGCGGAAACCAAACCCTTAAGATAGAAGAAGGTGGTATATCACCCTAAGCCTTTCGCAGTTCCTTTAATGTTAACAGCTGACTGACGCGTCCGCGCGGGTAGGTGAGATATTCGTAACGGATACTTACACAGCGCGCGCAATAAATTGAACTTATAATTTTTACTTTTTTATACTCCCAAGCGACTAAGGAGTAGCTAATCTCATAATTTATTGGACGGCCTATGTGTTAAAACCGATTTGATAAAATAATGGAAATGCCAATTTTACGTATACTGAATTGAATCAAAATGTTTCAAATGCCATAACACTAATGAGATATTTAGGTAAAAAAAGCCGAAGTGACATCACTCATTATCCTTAATAGAGGATAAATGGGTCAAGAGACTTATTTAATTCATAGAACTTAATGCAAAATGGTTCAAGCGACACGCTTTTTTATTGTAGTTGAATGCAAAATGGGCCAAACGACATAGCTTATTATTTTGGTTTAATGCAAAATAGGCCAAACGACGAAACCACAACCATGGCGAAAAAGCCAAATGCCCTAAGTCATCGAGTCCTCAAATTTGTCTATTTTTGTGTCGTATAGATCAATGAGCTCAGAAATGAGGCCTGTTTTGCTGTGGGTGCTAAGCGCCAAAAAAGTTGTCAAAAAAATTTGAAACCTGATTCAAACGACGGAGAAAAATTTGCTGATTCCGAATATGTATATAACTCAATATCGCAAAAAATGTCGCTTAGACCAATTAGCCTTTCAACCGTCGGTATGGAAACGTGTGTTTTTTTTACGTCTATGAACTTGAAACTTATCACAAATACTCTTAAAAATAAATGATGAGAAACGTATTTTTGTATTATTTTAAAATCATTCCCTAAAAGGGTGAAATTAGGGGTTGAAGTTGGTATAGAGAAGAGGGGTTTTTTGCGTCTATCAACTTGAAACTTGGCACAAATATTCTTTAAAAGTCTCCATACAAAGTCTATTTTTTTTTTGATAATTTACTATGGGTTGCTAGGAGAAATTTGTTTTTGCATCCCAAAATGTTGAAAAAATAAATGTCCACCCGTGCGAAGCCGGGGCGGGCCGCTAGTAATTACATAAAGCTCACGCCATTGTCCCACAGGGGTAGACAGAGACGATGGATCGCCACTTTGCTCGATCTCTGCATACTTCTTTCGCTTCCTTCACATCCATAAGCCTTTTCATGCACGCTCTTTTGTTCTTCGCACTCCGGACCCGAGCTTTTTGAAGGACGTCACTTATTTGATCCGTGAACGTGCTTCTGGGTCGTCCTCTTTCTTTGCATCCTTCAACATCCGCACCATAAATCTCATTCGCAATTAGCAATAATCACTTTATACACATCCACTTAAAACTTTCAATCCATTTTAAATTGAGTTATAAATTGCTGTCATTTTAAAACCATAATTTTAAATACAAAACGTTCCATTATGAAACCATTGTAATATCCCAATAATTAGGTTCCGAATTCAAAAGCATCCAATTAAAATGAATACGATAAACTCCTCAATTTATTTTCACCAATCATACTTTGCGAGTCGATCGATAGCCATATAACATCCGCTGCTATACAATTAAATCAACTGACGGGATCGTGGAATAAAATGTATGGACTCATTTCCGCAGGCACACACGTTTTATCATCACAAAGGCAATTCCCATCAAAATGCAGGAATATGGAGCCAACCGTTAACTGCCTGCGGGGACGCCGACCGATCATAATTGATACAACCTTTATCATAGACCAAATTTTTCGATGACCAAAATGAATCACTATAATACGGATTTATCCTTTGACGTGAAAGTGTGTCTTAATTTCACTATTGCCAAATTTACATAGTCTCTACGACTTATAAGAATTTTATGATTAACTAGCTGTTCAGCGCGGTGGCATCCTCGTAGTTTCCGTTCCCGTGGGAATATGGGAATAAAAACCTATGTTACTACTTACTCAGAGACTTGTAGAATTCTAATGGTCAAAGAACTATTGAAATCTGTCCAGTAGTTTTTGAGTTTATTCGTTACAAACATACAAAAATACAAACCTTTCCTCTTTATAATATTAAGTGTAAAGTGTAGATGTAGATTAGGGTTAAGAAAGAAAAAGAAAAGTAGAGAAGAAAACTAACTCTACATAAGAAAATTATTCTTATTAATATTTTATTTCTTCTTCTGCAAAAGCAGAGGAAATTCGTTAGCGATGATGAACGTAATGCTCAAACAAGTTACTTGTTTGTTAACGTTTTCCATAACGAAATATCTCAAAAAATATAAAAACATAATAATATAAATAAATTACTATCACTACATAGTATGAAACAAAGTCGCTTTCTCTGTCCCTATATCCCTATGTATGCTTAAATCTTTAAAACTACGCAACGGATTTTGATGCGGTTTTTTTAATAGATAGAGTAATTCAAGAGGAAGGTTTTAGTGTTAGCATTGCACCCGTGCGAAGCCGGGGCGGGTCGCTAGAATAAAAAAGGCTTAACAACTAGACAGATGTGGCAAGACAGCGCGCTGTTGTCTAAGGTCAGTGTGTGTCCAGCTGCAGGGGACAGGGCGTGTTATCTATACGAAGACCGTATCAAACATTTCCGATACCGAATTAAACAGAGCACACATCGCCTTATGTCGTGTTCCCACAAATGTTTATCAAATAGCGCATGTTGCTGTATCTATACTTAGTATTACAGGCAAGTCTCTGTTACTTTTTTCGCGATTATTGTAATATATATAAAAAATGATAAAATGCCTGACTGATTGGTGATGTATCAACGCACAGCCTAAGCCGCTGGGTCTAGAGACTTGAAATTTTGCACATAGATAGCTTATACAGTGTAGGCATCCACTAAGAAAAGATTTTGCAAAATAAAACCCCTAAGGGGGTGAAAAAAACTTGCGCGAGCGAAGTTTAGTTTATTATATTTGAATTAATTTTATCCTGGCTAGGGCATGTAGCATTAAGTTCCTCAAAAAGTTACATAAATTTATCACTACCTAGCTCAACGGTGAAGGAAACCCGCAAACTCAGAATTGGTTCTGAAGTGTATTAACAACATCCCAGGCGTTTGGCCCCTACTGGTACAAAGGTATTTCCAGGAATCTCGGGAATAAATGGCTGATTTAGGTAGGTACCTAAAATATTCCTAGTACTACCTAGTACTATTAGAATCATCTTGCTTAGTACTGTAAATGATACTTCATTTATTAGTTCACTAAATCCGCAACGCCCCGTCGCGTGCTGGTCACGGCCAGCGATCCCTATAGTGTTGTTTGTATTTAGAACATTGTCGGTGGAGGGGGTGGGATTAATAATAATGCGCAGGAGTCGCGTGCGGGCGCACCGTCCACGCCAGGTGAGAACTGTAACATCTGCTGCGCACACAGCGATGTTGTGGCATAAACCGTAAACGCATCGATAGAAGTCTTACAAATTAGACAAAAAATTGTCAGTTCAATTTGTTATTTTGCTTTTTAATACGCAAAATTTGAATTTTTTTATTTATCAGTATTTTACTTTACTAGCTGTACCCAGCTACGCGTTGCTTGGCTCAGATTATTTAGGTATTATACAAATCAATCGGTTTTCAATTTTTCATTTTTGTTTATATCTTAGTCTCTCTCTCTCTCTTTTATGTTTTATATCATCATCATCATATCATCTCATAATGACAAATACGCAAAATGACAACCGGACGCAAAAATAAAAACTTCTCACAATGAGTAATGACAACTTCTCAAAATGTCAAATTCGTATTGTTGTTGAAATACTTTTATCAGTAAAAGTACTTAGGTACTTAGCTTTTATGACATTCAAAAATCACGCTTAGATCTCTAAAACAAAGTGCTATAATAAAAACATAAAAAATGCAAAATTGTGAATTATAATGTAACAAAATGTGGAATTTGAATAAATATCATAAAAAAAACTTAGACACCGCCGAAAATAGGGTAAGAGAATACTGTCCATTCACATACTATTAAGCATACCTACACACACACACATATTATAAACGAGTAATGAATTAATTTGACAAATATGTAAATTAAGAAACAAATTACCTTATTTCAAATTATAAGATTTCTAAACTTTATTTTTTAAAACAGCTTTAAGGGAAAGTGCATTACGGTTAAAGTACCTACCTGCTTCACATGATGAAAATCTGTGAGGCTCGGGTCCGAATCCAGGCATGTAACAATGAAATTATCAAAAACTTACGTACATTTTATATCACTAGCTCAACAGTAAAGGAAAACATCGTGAGGAAACCACAAGTCTCAGAATTAATTCTGAGACATGTGTAAACAGACGGGTCCGGCGATGGGCTACCTATCATGCTTATGGGTCTATAGAATATTTCGTGAAAAGTGGGTATATCTAAAAACGGAACACCTCGGCCTATCCCCTCGGGGATAAAAGGCGTGAGATTATTTATTTATTATGTGCTTACTAACCGACTTAAAAAACAGAAGAGGTTCTCAATTCGGTTGGTTTTAAATGCTATATTGCCGCATAACTTCTAAATGACGTGACTTGAAAAAATACATACCGAAATAAAGTGATACTATAAAAATTTATTTGCAATCATATTTTAAAATCAAACAGTGTGTGTACAAGAGAAGTAAACTCATGAGTTAGCGTACTCTTCAATAGATTTATAGAATTCCAAAATGTCATTTTGTTCGGCCGTGAGGCCCATGTAGTTGTACACTTGTGGTGTCCTCAGGTCCTGGTACTTCAAGGTCCCGCCCTCTAGTGGCGGCCATTCGGAATCACTGGACACGTCGCAAGTTGGACTCCTATAATACAATAAATATTACTATTTAAAAGCATGTATGAAAATCTTCATTTTATTCGAGTAGGTACATGTGGTAGTTTAAAAATAAATATAAATTTAGATATTTTTTATCAATCCAGATATCTCTCGAAAAACCCCTGAAAAATCTGGAAAAATGGGACTAAGATTAGGGTACTAAGGGTTCCGTAAATACTATTGGAAAATATCATAATATAATTTTGTAAATCCATATTAGGTAGATACAATTTTTATACTTCTAATAAACTACGATTAACAATCGGTTGGTTTTATATAATATACAATAAATATTATTATTATTATTGTCATTTTGCATAATAATGACACCAAAAAATAAAAAACAAAAATATAATTACCCGCAAGTCATGAAATTGTGAAAAAACATCGTCATACATTCGATGATGAGGTCATCATTAGGAGTATCATAAGTGATACTCTCGTTAAACATCGAGCTCACCCGCAGGACGTATGATAAGTCTTCCAAATGCCCAACTCCCGAATAGTTTAGTCCAAATGCTAGTGGTATCACCCTGTATTCGCCTTCATAAGAAAACTGCTGCATGAATGTCTTTGCAGCGCCCGTCTGCAGCCTAAGCTGTGCCAGCTTCCACGTTGGATAAACAAAGTTCGTATTCCCACAGCTATCCAAATATTTATCAGTGCTCACTGTCCCATTATAGTATTTCTCCTCCATCCTCTCTCCTATCTCCACTATTGTCTCGTTGGGAAGAGTGAACAGAAATCGAGCTGGGACGAAAATAGTGGAATCTACCGTCGATCTTTCAAAGAGATGTAAATCACTGACCCTATTTGAAAAAGAGTAGCACTCTGCTGTAGTGTATGAAATAATCACAGGAATATCTTTTCCTCGTCCATTTTTCACCAGTATTTCTGGGTCATCATCTATTACTTTTGTGACGCCATCGAATGTTGATTCGACTACGGGAGTGAAGGCTACAATGCCAGTCTCCTCCTGTAAAAGAGTGTTAGCCGCCATGAGAGTGGCCAGTGGCATCTTCACCAGCTGCTGATAAATTTGGTCAGGATTAGTGGAGTTGATGTCAAGTTTCGTCAAAAACGCGTTGGTCACGAACGCACTATACGCAGGAGTGGTCGTGAAAAAATCTGAAAAAGCGTTGCCACTGAGCAGTATCAATCTGAAAGATAATGGACAAGATTTATACAACAACAAAACAGAATAAATGAGTATATTGACCTTCAAAAAAACTTTGGGGCGGTGTAATTTCCCGGTATTGGTTTCCATTCTATTTACACACTCGGAGGCACCAAGTGGCATTCCCCGGACCTTTTTCCTCCTAATAACAATATCTAGGTGGGGCTATTACAGCTTATATTGGTAATATAGTACTGAGAACACTTATAGTACCTACCTGTGAAATAAACCCTCAGCAGCGAGAGACAGAGAAAGCAAATGAGCGGCAGCGCCACCAGCGCTTTGTCCCATCAGAGTCACGTTTTTGGGATCACCACCGAACGCTTTGGCATTGGTTTGCACCCATCGGAGAAGCATGATCATATCTCGCAGCCCGGCGTTGCCTGGCACCGTGCTTGAGTTCAGCGTTAGGAAGCCGAACACATCCAATCTAGAAGGTAAGATATTGACAGAAAATCACAGAAATTTATGAATGTGTGTTTGTTTCATATGGAGACCAGAAAAGATAATTAGTCGTTGGGAACACTCATAATTTCGTCTTGTCCGTCAGTCTGTATACTTGTATCATACAAATTTTACACGACGACTGTTGGTTTTATAATAATTAATAATATAGATAACAATAAAAATTCAAAATGGAGCAATAAAATAATGTGAGACATTTGAAACAGAGTGATAGATGAAGTAAGCGAAAGGGGAGATGATTTGAACGGAGTAGTGGAAAGACCGATTGGATGAAAGATGAAACTGAAAAACAATTCATTTATAAAGAAAACATTTGTTTGGTTTATCATACTTCAGAGGTGGTACCATTGAAATTTAAGCAAAATCAGTTTTAAATAATTAACAAAGGTCTAAAAATTTTATGTTTAAGTGCTATTTGTTGAAGTCGGTTTTTTGCTCTTTAGAGTTTAGAAATATTATATTATGATTCCTCTGTGAATTACAACTCCAATGGACTATATTTACCTACCGATAATTGAAGGTGACAACGATGACCTTCTTTGAATACAGATACTGGGGATCATAAACATCTCTGTCACCAGATCCGCAGAGGAATCCACCTCCGTGAATGAAGACGAGGATCGGTATACCGGTTGTCTTGCCTGCAGCAAGTAGAGCATTCTTAGGAACGTGTACATTGGCATGTATGCACTCCTCACTCATTCCTTGGGGCTGCATCAGCCTCCCATAAAGGACGTCTGTCTGAGGACACACAGGACCTTCCGTGGTGGCATTGAAGTCTTTCGTCCATTTCTCTGCTGGTCCTGAAAATGTTTTTAAATTAGACACATGACTATAGGGTATTTCAATGCCAAATCAAATTAATCACTTTTTATGATCTGTGAAAACGAAGATTTATTATGGAAAATGTACTGAACACTGAGTTATGTGACGTCATCATTTTTAGTACTCAATTGCATAACTTTTTTGAGTGTTTTCTTTTAAAAAAAAATATTCTTGAAAGTTTAAATATATTTTTAGATATGTTTTTGGATATTTTTTAAAATTTGATTATTTCTCACAATTTAATTTTGATACAGTCCAATACCCAATTGCGCAGGCGACTTTTTTATATAGGTACGGCGGACAGTGGCGGACGTGTCCGCGATGATTTTCGTGTAATTTTAGACTTTAATGCATTTTGCAAACAACAGCAACCCTTAGTCAGTGCAGCACCTGTTGCATGTTAGTAGTAGCGCTAATGATTGACCCTCCTGGAAACGGTGGGCCCACTGACAAAGGCTATGTATCTTCTACAAGTTTACTAATCCTATTATTTTAAGTGTCGACTCACACGAACCATAGCCACACCACAACCACACAACGTGGACAGGCGCATATTTTGTGTAGAAAATAATTATTACAATTCACACGTACTAGATTTTGCGCACTAAAAAGGCACTAAAGAAAGATATTAAATGCAGACCAGTAACGTATACGCGCCTTGAGCAATTTAGAAATAAGATAGAAAATAAGCTTTTAGATCTATCATATTGTGATGACCCTCATGATTTGTACAAGTCAGTATTAACACTAGCCAAGAACGAATGTGATACCTAATGTTTTTAAAACGAAAACTGTGAAAATCAATAATAATTTAATGTTCAGTGATTGGGCGACGGTGGGAATTCATAAAAGCAGACAAAGATGAAGATGAAAGACGAATTATTCGAGGAAAGGACGTATAACAATAATGATGCCTTTTGTAACTATGTTCGTCAATATTCAAAAGTCTTTAAACGTATTTGTACTGCAGTTAAAGCTAATCATGTAAAAATAGCACAGACATTGTAAAAACTAAATGGAAAATTATAAATATTGAGACTGGAAAATTAAGGTCTCAACATTTTGGCTTTCAATTGAAAGTTAACAATACAATTTTAAAAATGATAAAGATATATCTGAAGTTTTTGTAAATTTATTCTCTGATATTCCAGTCTCTACTACCAAGTCACTTAACTCGTCACCCGCACTCGCTGAATCGCTACTACATGAACATACCGCTGAATGTAACACAGGCAATTTCGTATTCGATCATGTAAGTCCTTGCGACATCCTAAAAGCATTCAAATCAATACAAATAAAAAATACTACCGATCTCGACGGCTTATTTGTTAAAATCATATCATCCATAATAGACTTAATTGCCGCACCTCTAGCTTGTTTATTTAATAAATGCGTTGATGATGGCGTGTTTCCTGATCTGATGAAAAAAAGTAAGTAAAATTATTCAGTTATTTAAAGCCTAGATTAGACACCTCCTCTAACTTCAGACCAATATCAATTCTACCGACTTTTAGTAAAATTTTTGAGAAAATTATTATTTATTAATTTAGTTCACACTTTTCTATCAACAGCATAATGTCTGTGAAGCAATTTGGGTTTACTCGGGGTCGCTTGACAACCGATGCCGGTCTTGAGCTAGTAAATCATGTTTTTTATGCCCGGGAGGAATCTCAAGATGCTGTTGGGGTCTTCTGTGATTTGTCTAAGGCATTTGATTGTGTCCATCATGAAATTCTCATCAGAAAACTAAGTCATTATGGAATACAGGGCCGCGCTCTTAATTTAATTGGGTCTTATTTGAGTAGCCGGATACAATGTCTGGATCGGCGGTTTGTATTGGTGTACCGCAGGGCTCCATTTTAGGCCCATTTTTTTCTTTTCTATATAAATGACCAATAACCCACCCGAATTCAACATGAAATAGTACTGTTCGCAGATGACACATCTCTACTTTTTAAAGTTAAACGACCTATTAAGTCTTATGATGAAGTGAACAGTGCTATTAATAGTGTTGTCAGTTGGTTTAACGTTAATAATCTACTTCTGAATGAAAAAAAAAAACTAAACGAACTTTAAACTCAGTTACAGTTAAAAACGAGAAATTAGAATTTGTAAACACAACAGTATTTTTAGGAATAACTCTAGACTCTAAGTTACAGTGGGGACCGCACATTGATACGTTGGCGAAAAGGGTCAGTTCAGCTGCATATGCCGTAAAAAAATACGTAATATGTCAAGCTTAGAAATAGCTAGACTTGTCTATTTCAGCTCCTTTACAGCTTGATGTCATATGACATTCTACTGTGGGGGAATGCTGCTGATGTTCAGAGAATATTAATTATTTTGCAGAAACGAGCCATTCGTGCAATTTATAAAATGGGGTCTAGGATGTCTCTAAGGGAAACATTCAAGGAAATTAATATACTGACATTGGCGTCACAGTATATTTACGAAAACATATTGTATGTTAAAAAGAATATATCACTATACAAAAAAAT
This sequence comes from Ethmia dodecea, assembly GCA_963855545.1. Lineage (NCBI taxonomy): Eukaryota > Metazoa > Arthropoda > Insecta > Lepidoptera > Depressariidae > Ethmia > Ethmia dodecea. Next base: position 837,180 of record OY979443.1, read on the forward strand.
AGTGACAGACATTGTATATACACTAGAAATAAGAATGAACTGGCTGCTAACAGGGTCAATGTATACGCTTTTACAATAAGATTCCATTTGAATTACAAAATTTGCCTCTTGACAAATTTAAAACAATATAACAACTTGTTTGTGTTTGTGGTAAAATTGAACGTTCTTTTCAGTTGTCGTCACGTCAACCATGTCATTCATTAGGGATGGCCAAGTGAAAAATAAATTATATATTTATCGTATCGACATTTCTAAACAATATAGTTTTTACATTATTATTTACAATAATGTAAAAACTTTTATCTATATTCCCAAATTCGTAAAAAAGAACAATGAAAATAGATTGGCGACCGAAAATTGGTCTCCCAGGTAGGTACTATTCTGCTAATATATCGCCGGGTAGTTCCCGTTCCCGTGGGAATGCGGGAATAAAATATAACCTATGTTGCTCAGGGATCTTCTAGCTTTCCATTGGTGAAGGAGTTTTTAAAATCGGTCCCATTGTTTTTTAGTTTATTCGTAACAAACTTACCAAAATACAAATTTTTCCTTTTTGTAATATTAGTATAGTCTACATTTTTAATACCTACATTTTCTTGTATCTACATTTTTCCTATAAACCAGGTTTTTTGTCTAATTACATCTAATTTTAAAATAAACTCAAAAACTACTGGACCGATTTTCAAAATTATTTCACCAATGGAAGCTAGAAGATCCCTGAGTAACATACTTTAGGCTACATTTTATTCCCTTATGGGAACGGGAACTACGCGGGTGAAACCGCGCAGAACCGCTAGTAATAAATAAAATAGAAGTATAGATGGAATATTATAAAATACATATTATGTGAGATACGGTGAATGAGCGAGAGAATGGTAATAGGGAAGAGAGGCGAGAAGAGATGGAGAGGTAGAAAACAAAGGTTACCCGGAAGCGGAGATCTCCTACTGGCTGCTTGGCATACGGCACGCCGAGGAAGCGAGCGTAGGTGGGGGTGTTGGGCAGAGATACCAGCTGGCCGCACACTGGGCCCGAGGATATGCGCACACGCACGTCACAGCTGGCCGCTTTAGAAAAATTGCAGTTTAATAAAAAACCTACTAACATTGAACCTGATATACGCATTAAAAAAAAGTTATATTGGGTTGAATTGATGGGCCTGTTGGCTCAGTTGGTAGTGACCGTGCCTTCTGAGTCGCGGGTTCGATCTAAGCTCGGGGCCAACTTATGTGTGCATGAACATGTCGGTTGGCTTCGTGTCTGGTCGTTTAATATTAATTTAAATGTGTTGTTTAGTACAAATAGTACAGGCCCTGCCTAGTTTGGGACTAAATAACCGTGTGTGAATTGTGTTCCACAATTTATTTATTTATGTAATAAAAATCCTACTAGCACTGTAAAGGTTTAGGATGGATGTATGAATGTTTGTTACTCTAAAAACTATTAAACGGATTTTGACGAAACTTTACAGTAATATTGCTTTAAATACGAATGACTTGTCAAATTTTTATTCTGAAACGCGGACGAAGTCACGGACAAAAGCTAGTATTTTAATTAAGACAAAAGTCTATTATTATCTATTAGCTGACCCGACGGACTTTGTCCTGTCTTTAATTCTTATAACTTCACTATTATACTAAACTAGCGACCCGCCCCGGCTTTGCACGGGTGCAATGCTGAATTTTCTTTGCTATAAACCTCGCGGAGCCCTAGACCTTTCCAACGAATGCAAAACCGTGGAAATCGGTTCGTGCGTTCTGGAGTTAAATCGTCAGGAAGGAAAACCCGACTTATTTTTATATAGTAGATGATGACTAAATGTCAACATTATGTCAAACGCGGCAAGGTTAGATCAGATAACAAAGATCTCTAAAGAGTAAAATACCGACTTCAACGAATAATACTAAAAAACAGAGTCCAATTGAGAACCTCTTCCTTTTTTGAAGTCGGTTAAAAAAAGAATCGAAATCGGTTGTCGTGATATTGAGTTATTGGTCCATTTGTAGCGCACATAATTAATGCAAATTGAAGACTTGACGAGTATAATATGGTTTTCTCATGTGGTATCCGGGTCGTTCTTTTAGACACGTTTTTCAAGCGGCATCACCTTAAAAAAATAGAAATCGAAAAGTCAGCAAGCCACTTTTTTTTTTCAGCAATCCTTTAATCTTCTAATTACTGGGTAACTGACTATTATTCAATTATCTTTATATTTAATATCATAAAAAAAATACAACACCCCCATTCTTTGATTTTCGTGGAGTGTCCCAAACCCCGATCTAGTCACTTAGTAAATTATATATTTTAAACTAAACGCTACATGCTTACCAAAACAAAAATACGAAGTTCTAAGAAGTTGACAATGCTATGAAAAATTTGATCGTTGTTCTAAAATAATGATATTATCTAAAAAAAAGTAAAAATGTAACTGTCCCGGGGTAGTTACTGATTTGCGTGGATCATTGTAAATTCACTTGCACATTCCTAATTTCGGGGCCCGATGTTGCGTCATCCTAATTCGTGTTACAACAAGTCGCGCTCCGACGGCTGGGCAGAGTGGTTGTGTGACGCCGCGTCGGGTTTCCAAAAAAAATAGGTAAGAACCTCATTGCGTGGGTATGGTTTTCCAAAAATTTGATTTGAGTGGTGCAATTTTCTCCGGAGTCTATAAATTTATTTTTAAAATAAAATATTGTAGCGATCAAATATAAGGTAACGTAACTTATATTCAAAAAACAGTTTATTTGATTTAAGGGTTTTTATATATTTTTAGAATAAAGGATTTATTTTGATTTTCGTGGTCGTGATTTGCGTGGTTTACGTGGTAATTTTGACCCACGTAAATCAATTATTGACCATGCAAATGAAATAACTTTTAGTTTTGTAATAGTATTAGGATAATATTTGTTTTATTACTTTAGTTAAATGTAAAATCGTTTAAATCAAACTTAAAATGTCACAGTTGATGGGTTTCTGATTTTATAAGTACCTAATAATCATAAAAATAGTGTCAGATTAGCTACCTGTATTAATGTTTAATGAAGTTGTAATTAATTATTTTTAGACAAAAAATGCCATTAACAAGGAGGAAAAATATATTATAAAACAAAAGCCGAAGTAAATAATAATCATCATCAGCCTATCTAAGTCCACTGCTGGACATAGGCCTCCCCTAATGAGCACCATAGCGCCCTGTCTTTGGCTTGACGCATCCAGCATCTGCCTGCTGCTGCAGCCTTCCGCAAATCGTCATCCCATCTGGCCAGAGACCGATGCATCGCGAGGCTGAGGCTAGGTCATCCAGCATCCGGTCTAGCTCCTCTAGCGACTCCGCCATTAAGACTATGTCATCAGCGAATCGCAGGTGTGAGATGTATTTGCCGTTTATGTTGATGCCCATACCTTTCTAGTCCAGCGTCTTAAACATATCCTCCAACGCGCTCGTGAACAGTTTCGGGGATATGACATCCCCCTGTCTCACTCCTCTGCGCAATTTGATGGGCTTACACTGCTGGCCCTGTACTTAGACACTCATGGTGGTGGCCTCGTATAGACATCTCAGCACCTCAACGTCAACGCTGCAAGGATTCCAGAACAGCCCAGGTTTCTACGGAATTGAAGGCCTTCTCATAGTCCACAAAAGCGAGACACAGGGGCTGATTATACTCTTCGGACTTCTGTATAATCTGACTGTGTGAATGTGGTCTATGGTGCCATATCCTCCTCGGAACCCGGCCTGTTCTGGCGGCTGAAACCCTTCGAATCTCCTGGAGAGATGATTTGTGATCACTCGTGAGAACAGCTTATAGATGTGGCTCAGGAGTATGATGAGTCTGTAAGTTTTTAAGAAGGGTTTTATCTCCCTTCTTAAAAAATAGCACCACCAAACTCCCGCTCCACGTCTTTGGAGTTCTCCCACTGTGAAGGACGGTGTTGAAGAGGTTCTGTGGCTCCTGTATAATAGGGGCTCCTCCAGCTTTCAAAAGCTCTGATGTTATTCCGTCCTCCCCGGGGGCTTTTCCATTCTTAAGCTGCCTCAGAGCTGACACGATCTCGTCGTGGCTGATATCTGGCAGTTCGTCGGTATAGTGGCGTGTCAAGTAAATAAAAGCTTTTAAAAAATAATTTTTGTGTCAGTTACTTACCTATTCTTTTACCTGATAACATAATAACTTCTTTTAAATATGAAATAACATAATATCTTTATCATAATGATTTTCGTGGAGTGTTTTGTGATTTGCGTGGCCTCCAATTTTTTGACCTCGATTATCTCTGTAAGTATATTGTTCTCTGAGGTGCCTCTTCTAAAAAATATATATATTTTACGTATATTTTAAGATATAGATGTTAATTTTAAAAATATATTAAATTTAAAAATTTCCACGCAAATCACCAAAGAATGCCTTTCTCGAAGAAGCACCCATCCATGAGAAAACAATCTGTCAAAACTAAACCGAATTAAAACGGGAAGAGAGACCACACGGGAAGCACCAGCTTTTAAATAAAAAAAGAATCATCCAAATCAGTTCACCCAGTCAAAAGTTCTTTCGTAACAAACATAAAAAAAAAACAAAAAAAACTTTAAAAAACGCCATTTGAGGCAGTGGTAAGCCCTATGGAAGGCCAATTCTTCAATACACTCACCAAAATTAAGCAATACGGCTACGAACACGATGTATGAAATATAGTAAGACATGGTGGCGACGACGGCAACACCAATATTGCTCGAAAGACCGACCAATGTCTAAGTATTTATAGCGGGACTCGAAACGCGATGACACAGGTGTAATTTTGCCTATGTATGTATTTAAATTACTATTTACGCTGATTTAGTACAGTAAGACCATAGAATAACAATTAATATTATAGCTATTAAATAGCTAAAGTGTTATGTAGGTACCTATAGATTACTGTAGGTAATAATATGGTGGCGGGTATACATTAGAGTAAGGTAGTTTCATAAGTTATTTCTTAGTTCCTCAATAGATGTCCATTTGAACAGACACGATAGTTTTCTTTCCATATCTAATATTAGATCTAGGTCATAGGACCGTTCCAGTGCATACATAATAGTTTGGCGACGAGTTGTGTTTCGATTCTACGCAAAAATATAAAATAATCGTATGTCTAGGAGAGTGAAAAGTGACGAAAAAAAAAACGAACGGACACCTTGCAGTGCGGTCAAGATGGCGGTTGGTAAAATGGACAATTTTGATATTCAAATGGACAATTGGCAGTCTTACATTGACCGATTAGAACAATATTTTATCGTAAACGAGACAAAAGACGATCGTAAAGTGCCGACATTAATAACTCTAATGGGAGCCGAAAGTTACGAATTATTGGTAACTTTGTGTACCCCGGACAAACCGGCGTCTAAAAGTTACAATGAGATCGTGAAAATTATGTCGAGTCATTTGCAACCTACACCCAGTATGTTAGCGGAACGCTATAAATTTAGACAAAGGAAACAAAATAATCACGAAACGATTGCCGAGTATATAGCGGAATTTAAAAAAATGTCTAAATACTGTGAGTTCGGTTCATGGTTGGATGACAGTTTACGTGACCAATTTGTGTGTGGGATTTTTAATGAAACTATTAGACAAAGACTGTTTACGGAGAAGGACCTGAAATTCAAACGGGCAATGGAACTGGCTATGGCAATGGAATCAGCTGAGACGTATGCAGCAGCAGTCCAGGGCCGCGGGTGTAAACCGAGCACGGGGGGGGCAACTCCGTGTTACGCAATCACCGAGAGGCGGGTGGACAGCGGCAGCGGTTCACGCAACTATCGTGGAAAGGGAAACAAAGGAGCGAAGCGCACCGATTATCAGCCTAGCAATAATAATAGCGGCGCGGGCGCTCGATCGATACAGAGTGAAGATCGTCGGAATGCGGACACTGCCGTGTCAACTAGTCACGGTCAAGGTCAACGAGTACGCATGTCGTGCGGCCGGACGGGCCACACAGCTGATGGTTGCAAGTATAAGCAGTACGTGTGTCGTGTGTGCAATCAAGAAGGACACCTTAAAAAAATGTGCCCTAGATTACGGGAAAGGGCGACTAATAATTATAGTATACAAGATGTAAGTCAATCGAGAGAGGAGGAGGAGACAGAGGTAAATTTTTCATTACTGAGGCAAAATGATTTAAGTAAATACAAACCTTTTACATTGTGTTTAAATCTAAGTAATCAACCTTTGCTCATGGAAGTTGATACGGGTAGTACAATATCTTGTATTAGTTCTGAATGCTACCATCAATTATACCATAATTTAAAATTATTGCCATCAAATTTAAAATTACGATATTATACGGGGGAAACGGTAGAAACTTTAGGTAAAATATAACCGTTAGTTCAGTATAAAAGTATAGGTAAACATTTAGATTTATATGTAATGAGGGACTTTCCAGGGCACGTTCGTAAAAAATCTCATAGATGGCGCTCTATAATTCCTATCATAGTTGGCTGCAAATCTGGTTTCCTTTGCTCGGAATTGGGTAGTTGACAGCATCGAAATTAAATTGCGAGTAGTCATACATTAAAAAGATTGTCCCAAAACACCTCAAAATATGTATTTCGATTTTCAATTTATAATTATAGCAAATTTAAAAATAATAAAACAATCAAAAAAAGTGCTGCAATTGAGTACTACAAACTATGATGTCACGGTTTGCTATTTCAGTACATTTTCCATAGTAAATTTTCGTTTTGACAGATCGTAAAAAGTAACTGATTTGACTAGTTAGGACACAACCCTATAGAGAATAGTTCAAGAGTCATAAGTAGTCCTTGTACCACAGAACACTATTACTTCTAGCTTTTTAGTCACCGACGCGCAGCAGTGTTGTTATCCAAATGTCGTAGGCAGGTCGACTCAGATAATTTATTTATTTATTTGGTTTGCCAACAGGGTTTTCACTATAAGCTATTATTATACATAGACAAAGGACTCGATTCTGCATTACAGCGACTAAACTTATTTTAGTTTAGTCCTGTCATTTTCTTTCTCTTATAAAAGAAAAGAGACGAGAGATATTTAGTCCTGTCAAATTAAAATTAGTCTTCTCGTGTATGGCGTGTTTAGCAATTTTAGCGACGATCTAACAAGGTCATGGATAAAAGTGACAGATAAGCACGTTCATAGTTAAAATTAGTAGGTTTTTAGATGTTTGACATTAACTCTTTAATCTATGGTTTGTTTCTGTTCTTTTCTTTCGTATTCTATGGAAAAGGATAGGCTAACTTAAAATTAGGAATTTTAGGTGGTCTATGTCGAGTCCAAAGACTTAAAAAGACAGTAAAACACAGGTACATATAGGTAAAAACATTTTTGCTCAGTGCTATTTTGTAAACATTTTTATACTGGATACAATACATATTATTTAATAAACTAAATTAAAAACAAACAACCAAATATTTTTTGAACAAAACAATCAAATTATTCTATAACTAGACCTTTGCATTAGACATATCCTATTCACGCTAACACCCCAATACAATCAAGGGATTTTTTTAAATTTGGACAAGGGTAGCGACATAATATCCATTGTATAGTGGATATAGAGACCATTCTGTCAATCATACTATGAAAACCACAGACCATACCTATTTTTGTCTGCAAAAGGTTAAAGTTTACTACCCTGGCGTTCACCCTGGGTATTTTTAAATTATTTTTTTCTAATAACTGGGACTATCTAGGAGACCTCTTAAATTTTTAAACAATAAAACTTGGTCTTTTAACCATCGTCGGTATTTTAAGGAATAATGCAGGGGCAATCGGAGTCCAAAGTCAAAAAGGAAACAACATGGTATTTATTTTACAGCTTTAAATTACTAGGTAATTAAAAAAACTATTCTCTATTCCGAGCAAAGGAAATCAGATTACATTATTAGACAGAAGCTAACAATGATAGGAATTGTAGAGCGCCATCTATGAGAATTTTTAGGAACGTGGCCTGGAAAGTCCCTCATTGACCAGGGAAAAACAAATCTCTTGGGCAGACAGTGGTTGATAGAATTGGGTATAAAGTTGTTCGATGTCAGTAGTCTCGGTACCTCTAGTAATGTAAACAAATTGGAAATATTTAATTTGAAAAACTTCAGTTCCAGATTCTCTAATGTTTTCGCTGATGGTCTGGGAAGATTCACGGGTGGGGCTGTGTCTTTGCGAGTGCGGCCGGATGCGAAGCCTGTATTCCTGCGCGCGCGTCCACTGGCGTATGCGCTGCGCGAACCGGTGGAGCGGGAGCTGGAGCGGCTGCAGAGCGAGGGCGTCATCACGCCAGTTGAGAGCTCAGACTGGGCCACACCTATAGTGCCGGTGGTAAACTCCGACGGGAGTATCAGGATTTGTGGGGATTATAAGATAAGTCTGAATAAATATTTAGAAGTAGACCGTTTTCCCTTGCCACGTGTAGAAGATCTATTTACAAAGTTACATGGGGGGGAACATTTTTCAAAAATAGATTTATCTCAGGCTTATGCGCAGTTGGAACTGGATGACACTTCAAAATATACTGTTATTAATACTCATAAAGGACTTTTTAAATATAACCGATTAATATATGGTTTATCCTCGAGCCCTGGTATTTTCCAAAGAAAGTTGGAACAGATGTTCGCGGATTTACCTAAAGTAGGAGTTTTTCTCGATGACGTAATAATAACTGGCTGTAATTATGAAGAGCATCTAGAAAATTTATATAAAGTATTTGAAAGACTAGAAAAGTTTGGATTAAAGATTAAAAAAGAAAAATGTGTTTTTATGGCGAATTCAGTAACATATTTGGGATATGTAATTGATAAAAAAGGGGTCCACACATGTCCTAAAAAAATTGAAGATATTCTGAATGTAGCAATACCAAATAATGTTTCAGAATTAAGATCATTTATTGGCATTGTGATGTACTATGCTAAATTCGTAAAGGATATTAGCACCTTATTAAAGCCGCTTTATGACTTATTAAAAAAGGATGTAAGTTTCATATGGACAGAGAGTTGCACGCAAGCATTTAATACAGTTAAAAAACTGTTGGTTTCCAGTGAAGCTTGCGGATCTGGGCAACGCCAACGCACTCAAGGAGCACGTGCGCTACCGTCTCCTCCGCCTCCATGCACGCTCTGCATAGGGGGCTGTCAGTGATACCTAGGGTGTGTAAGTGTTTGTTCAGTGAGCAGTGCCCGGTAATTGTCCCCGACACCATTCTCAGGCTGTCCCTGTCCAGGCGCAGAAGGCGCTTGGTCAGTTTCGTGTTCAAGGCTGGCATAGCCTCCTTGGATTGCCTACATCCTGGCGTCGAGGCCCACCAAATCTCCGCTTGAGTTTGAGTGTGTTCCCTTAACCAGTTCCTGAGCTGGTTAAACGGGATGGGTACAATGGGCTCGGGTCCAATGGGATTCGTGTCAGATCCCCTCCTGGCGAGTTCATCCGCTGCGTCGTTTCCACGTGAGCCACTGTGCCCCTTAATCCATTGAAGTGTCACTGTGTTGTGGTTTAGTACCGTAACGCGTTCTAGTGCATTATGGCACTCCAAGATGAGTTTTGAGGTGATCTGGTTTTTCTTTAGGGATTGAAGGACTGAGGCACTGTCTGAGAGTATGCGGATGTGAGTATCCGTCACTTCTCTGGCCTCTATGGCGTGTGTTGCCTGGATGATGCCCATACATTCTGCTTGGTAGACAGTGTTGAGCATTCCTAGTGGTCTAGATATTCTAATGTTGAGATCATCTGAGTAGACTCCGACTCCAGTTCCAGTGTCGGTTTTTGATCCATCAGTGTAGATCCTTAGCTCCTTTGGACCTGGGTGATCATACAACTCCGCTGTGAGTTCTACGTTGTAGTGTTTTACGAAACAGTGTGTTTTCTGGGTCCTATCGCTCGGCGATGCCATCATCGGGTGTCGCTAGAGGGCATCCTCTTTTATGCGTATGTGCTTGATTCTGGAATCTTTACTTAAGGTGCCGGATAGCTCCAGTCTGAACGTTGCTAGAGCTGCTTCCTCCCTCACAACAAGGTGTAGAGGTGGCAACCCCAGCATCGCCTGTAGGGCAGCAGTGGGTGATGTTGTCATGCTGCCGCTGACTGCTACGCAGGCAAATCTTTGTAGTTTCTCAAGCTCTTTCTGGGCTGAGCTCAGAGTGGTCCTGGGCCACCACACCAAGGAGCCGTATGTAATAATTGGTCGGATGACTGTGGTGTATAGCCAGTACGTAATTTTTGGGCTTATGCCCCAATTCCTTCCTAGCAGCCTTTTGCATTGCCATAGGGCTATGCTAGCTTTTGTTGTGATATAATCGGTGTGTTTTGCCCAGTTCAGCTGTTTGTCCAAATATATACCCAGGTATTTGGTCTCAGTTGATAGGCTTAGGGTGGACCCAAAGAAGCGTGGCAACTGTAGGGCTGCCAGCTTCCTTTTCTTTGTGAATAGGACAAGTTCAGTTTTGGTAGGATTCACTGCCAGTTTATATTCCTTGCACCATTCCTCTACTACCTTCAAGGCTTGGCGCATAAGGTTACACAGTGTGTTTTCATGAGTGCCATTTATTATTATAGTTATATCGTCAGCGTAGCCCACCGTGAAGTAGCCTTTATCATTTAGCTGTTTGATAAGGCTGTCCACCACCAGGTTCCACAAAAGTGGCGAGAGGACGCCTCCTTGTGGGCATCCCCTCGCCACGATAGCCCTCGTGGTGGTGTTCACTGTTACTTGTACGGCTCTGAGTCTGAGCATGTTTGTGATCCATCCTCGCAGGGTCGAGTTCACACCGTGCTCCTCGAGAGCTGCGCTGATGCTATGGAAGATGGTTTTATCAAAGGCGCCTTCTATGTCGATAAACACCGCCAGTGAGGAGTATTTGTGGTCTACCGCACATTCAATCTTGGAGATCACACTATGTAGTGCGGATTCTGTCGATTTTCCTGTGGAGTAGGCATGTTGTTGTCTGTGTAGTGGGAATTCCCGGAGGGGCCCGTCTCGAATATGTCGGTCACAGAGTCTCTCCAGGGTTTTCAGTAGAAATGATGTCAGACTTATTGGTCTGTACGCCTTGGGTTGAGTATAATCGGTTTTGCCTGGTTTAGGTATGAAAATAACTTTCACCTCTCGCCATGCAAGTGGTACATAGTTGTGTGCTAGACAGGCTTGATAAATTACAACCAGCCATGGTGTGAGAAAATCCACTCCCCATTGCAGTAAGGCAGGGAAGATGCCGTCTAGGCCTGCGGATTTGTATGGCTTAAAGGTCGTGATTGCCCATTTAATTCGTTCCTCCGTTACTATGGTACGGGCTCTGGACCAATCTTGATCATTAGGTATGTGTGGAAGCTCACTTGCCCATGTTCTGTCCTCGGAGAGGTTGCAGTCTGGGAAGTGTGTTTCTAAGAGGACTTTACTTGTGTCATGGTCTGATGTAGTGTATGTATTGTCTGGATTTTTCAGCGAGCCAAGGGTACGGTCCTGATCCGTAGAGAGGATTTTCCTTACACGCGCGGCCTCGCTGTTTGATTCAATGTCTTCACAGAATTTCCGCCAGGCTGCTCTGCCGGCGTTCCTAATTTGTTTTTTGAATGTATATTGTGTGTCTTTGTAAAGGTCCCAGTCTTCTGGTAGCCTAGAATTTTTGGCTCTGTTGAATGAAGCGAAGCGAAAAGAAATCAAACGAAGCGTAAACAACGCTTCGTTTGCCTGAGTTTACTAAGTTCCGTATTCCACCAGGAGTTTCCCTTGCCCTTGGTGTTTGGATCTATTAGTTTACAGCAAGCGTGGTATGCTTCTGTTATATATTCCGAGAGTATTTTTGTAGTGTTTTCGAGTTCTTTGGGATCCGTGAGTTTTGAGGGTATTGGGTTCCTGGATAACAGAGAGGCTAGAAGGCGTTTGTAACCAGGTATGTTGGTTCGGCGTGGGTTGCGTCTGGGTTCAAGTTTTTTGGTGTTAGCTGTTATTTTGAATCGAATCCTCCTATGGTCAGAACAGGAAGGTTCGTCGGATACGTGCCAGTCAGAGATATGGCTCGTCACGTTTCCTGAAGCTAATGTTAGGTCAATAACTGTTTGTCCGCGAGATGTGGGTCCAAGTGGGTTCCGAACCGCGATTTAGGATGTTAAGGTTAGTAGTAAAAAGATATGTGCATAGTACCTCACCTCTAGAGTTGGTTTTGTCGCAACCCCAAAGCGGGTGATGGGCGTTGGAGTCCGTGCAGATGACCAGATCTAGGTTAGCCTCTTCACAGTGCTTCACCAGATCGATCATGTGTTTCGGTGGGCAGTCATCGGTCTCGCCTGGCATGTACGCCGAGGCTAGAACGATGTCGGGCGCGTCGCCATCGGTCATTAGTTTGACGGCTGTTAGGTCTCTGGAACAGAATTGCGTAAGTGTCGTGGTAGGGATATCTTTGGGTATGTAGGCACAGGTACGTGGTGTGTCTGTGCCCTGTGTGTCGAGAATTAGCTTACCTCCGATGTTACTGAGGCCGCATACTCTATTGTTTCTGATCCACGGCTCTTGGATCAGTGAAATAGTTCGGGGTTTCGTCTCCAGTGCCCTGCGTAAGCAAGCCGTCGCAGTCTGGCTATGCTGGAGGTTGGTCTGGATGATGTTGAGGGGATTGAGTGCGGGTGTAGGCGGCAGTGGGGTGGGGTTACGAGGAGGTCGATCCATCGGATAGTTCTCCCCCACCCTCCATCCCGAGCCGGCTATCGCCTGGCGACGAGGCGAGCAGCTGCTCTGTCCACCCCGGTGATGTGGGTGGTGCGCTCACTGCGTCAGCCATCGCCGTCCTGGCCATCTCCTCCTCGAGTTGGAGCATCGCCGTATCCGGTGGTTTTGGGTCGGTGTTTGGGTTTGCGGTCGGGGTGTTCGAGGGCTGGGTATTCGGGTAGAAGCGCACGTATATCGAGCCAAGTAGGTACGATACACGTCGCTCCCGCCCCAAGACCTTCTCGACTTCATCCGGTGGGATACCCAGGGTCAGGTATGTCCCATGGTTATCCCCACTGACTGATGTCGCCCTGTAGAGCGACCACCTCCCTATGTCATACCAAGCGTTCTGGCGAACCAGAACACTGTGGAGCCGCGCTATGTCTCCGTTGTACCTTGGTACGAAGAGCGCGGCTCGGACACGGGTCGGTACCTCCGATTGCTTCATGACTACCAAACTTTCGTCCGAGTTTGGTAGCCTGATTTTCGGGACATTTTGGTACAGCCAGGACAGGGCCTTTTCATCCTCACACCACATCTGAACCGTGCCGTCCGCTACCCGTGGGTATCCACGGAAGGCCGGGAGCGGTGTGGAGGGGTCAGTGTCCATGACCAGGTCTTCGAGACTGACCTTAATGTGGTCAGCCTCGTCTGTGGTTAGGTCTCTGGATGGAGGAGGGAGGCAGATCGCTACGGCGAGCCGCGCAGGAATATCCTTTGTGGCCCGCGCGTAGGTTCGCTGCCCCCCTTGGGCGGCCAGGGTTCTTACGCGTTTGGCGTCACCCTGGAGCGTACTCGGTGAAGCCGAGTCGTCCGGGCGCATCCTCTTCGCCGTTCCCTGGCCACATGGTCCAGGTTGCGGTTCCGAGGTGCCTGGCGTGGTGTTGTGTGCCAATGACGCCTTGCGCAAGGACCCACCTCGCTTTCCTCGTTTATTCCTTGGTCGGGGAAGGTCTTGTGACACACGATTACTGTCACCTGACCCGGGTGGTTTTGGTGCGGGAAGTGATTTTCCGCGCTGAGTTTCCCCTTCGCGTACTGGTCCCTTCCCGCGTGTTTCCGTGTCCGGTCGCTTTTCGTGCTGGGTGTCCCCTTCGCGTACTTGCGACTGGTCGCGTACTCCTTTGTGAGTAACCGTCTTTGCTTCGCGCTGGCTACTGCCTTCGCGGATTTTGCGCAAACGGTCATTCAGGTCCCTCTCTCTGTTTCGGACTTTTTCGCGCTTTTGTTGAAGCGAGCGTACTTCGTCCTCAGAGATAGGGAAAGAACCACCGGGTCCGGCGTCCCCCAATCTTGCTTCGATCTTCTCGCGCTGGAGTGCCAGCGCGCGAAGTTCTTCGCTTCTAAGAAGCGCCAGTGTCGTGGGCGCCGAAGCGGCCGACCGCGCTGAAGGCGCGGCGCTATCAAGCAGAACGTTGCCCCCTCTCAGAATACGATGGGGGCTGACCGACAAGTCGGCATGGGATTCCCCGGCGTTGCCGGGACCCACCTGGGTAGTTTTTTTGTTGGTCTGCTTCATTGCACACGGGGTACAAAGGTTGGGTTGGCTTTTTTGGAAACGAGGTTACCACTCCTCAAGGACCGAAGGGAAGATAGGGGAAAAGGAGGGAGGGAGTGCGTAAGGGATCATGGGAGTGAGGGTTTGGGCTACCCTACGCCTGGGGTTTGGCGTTCGGGAACTTCTCTTGTCCGGGGCCACAAAAAGGGGCACTTCGGATGTGGGATCGACTACAAACAGTCGGTCCCACAGCCGGAGCTAGGCTATCCGCAACCTGCCATCCCGCCCGGTGGCATGAGAAGAAATGCCTGGCGGTCTAGGTCTGCTCATCGCTGAACAGAGCCCAGCCCGCCACCGGGTGTGAAGTGCTAACACATTACGATCCACGGCTGCCGCTGGTGCTCACGACGGACGCGAGCAGCGTGGGCGCGTCGGCGCAGTGATCTCGCACATCATGCATGACGGTACGGAGCGCGCCATTGCTTACGCATCGAGAGTGCTCAATGCGGCAGAAAAGGTATACTCACAGATAGAAAAGGAAGCCTTAGCTATTATATATGGGGTCCATAAATTTCACCAATATTTATATGGGAGGAAATTTACGTTAAAAACGGATCATAAGTCACTGGTTACAATATTTGGTGAAAAGAAAGGGATTCCTATTATGGCTGCCAGCCGCATGCAGCGATGGGCTATAATTTAATCCGGGTACCAATTTGACATTGAGTATGTTTCGTCAAAGAATAATGGAGCTGATGCGCTTTCGAGATTACAATCTAACAAGGGTGATACCTATAAAATATTATCAGAGGTAACATATTTGAATTTTATTCAAAACTTTCTTCCTATCACATGTTCAGACATTAAAAAAGAAAAACATATGGATTTTCTGGGACCATATGAAGGCAAGACATTTTTCGTACTAATTGACTCAACCACTAAGTGGATTGAAACATTTTTAATGGGTAAAACCACAGCAACGGAAGTAATAAGAAAACTTCGAGAAGTGTTTGCGAGGTTTGGTTTGCCGAAGGAAATTGTGTCCGATGGGGGACCTCCTTTTACAAGCGAGCAGATGAGAGAATTTATGAATAATAATGGAATTAAACATTTATTTTCTCCTGCGTATCACCCGTCTTCAAATGGAGCAGCAGAGGGCGCAGTGAAGCTCTGCAAACGGGCCATTAAAAAAGCTACGAGAGAAGGACAAGATATTGAGACAGCCTTGCAGACCTACCTGATGAGTTATCGTAACACTATTCATTCAATAACAGGTGAGACCCCAGCGATTATGTTACAACGTAAGCCACTGAGGTGCCGCTTGGATTTATTAAGGGCGGTACGGGGAGTTGAGGACAGGGTACAACAAGCTCAACGGAAGCAGGTTCAAAACTCTGGAGGACATGAACGCGAGCTTTTGGAACAAGGAGTTAGGATTTGGAGTCAAGAGTACAATAAGCCGGATAAATGGGTGTCAGGGAGAGTGGCTAAGGTGTTAGGTTTAGAAGTTATTTGGTGGAGAGGGAAAATGGTACTACTGTGAGAAGGCATATTGATCAATTAAAACCAAGGTCTATTTTGAGTTACACCGCTGATGTCCCGTCGGACTCTACTGATGAACAGTTGCCAGCGACTAGCGACATTTTAGCTGCGCCTGTGGTTGCGGTTCCGGTCGCAGCCGCTCCAATCTCAGATTTGTCACCGCAAAACACTCTAATTAGAGCAGAGACACCATCCTCAGTCGTGGATCGGCCAAAAAGACAAAGATTTTCTGTATTGAGATATGGAATAGAAATAGATTAGATAAGTTAAACTTGTAAACATTTCTTTATTATTGTGAAGTAATTGTAAAATTTAATGCCGTTGTTTAGTTTAAAATAGTTATAGAAGTATATTGTTACAGAACTGTTCCATTGTATATTTACATAATTCTGATAAAAGAAAAATACTTGTACTTTTGTACTAGAATAAGATTATATAATAAGATGTTAAAAGATTTATTATTCTATGTAGTTACATAGAATTTATGGTGAGAGGTGTTATGTAGATACCTATAGTTTACTGTAGATAATAATATGGTGGCGGGTATACATTAGAGTAAGGTAGTTTCATAAGTTATTTCTTAGTTCCTCAATAGATGTCCATTTGAACAGACACGATAGTTTTCTTTCCATATCTAATATTAGATCTAGGTCATAGGACCGTTCCAGTGCATACATAATTACTTACTAAAAATTACTTCTCAAGGCAATAAAATAAAACACAATAGATTTTTAATTGTTACGATGCCTATTGGAACCGTGCGGTGCTCGACGAATTAATATTTAAATATCTATAGAAAAACATTTAAAAAGTTTACAGTATAGGTGCAGTGTATTTTTAACTGCATCAGTCAGTACGTATCGAAATCCTTAGCAAAAGCACAAAAGCTAGTAGCAATTCTTTTTTTATAGGTATATTATAAGGTTATTTTAAATCAACCTAGCGGTGATAGCCCGAACGGTTAAAGAGCCTGCCTAAAATCAGTAAGGCTCGGGTTCGAATCCTGGCCAGTACCAATGAGTTTTTCAAAAACTTACGTACATATTTATCACTAGCTTGACGGTGAAGGAAAACATCGTGAGGAAACCCGCAGGTCTCAGAATTAATTCTGAGACATGTGTAAATAGACCCGGGCCGGCGATAGGCTCACCACCTATCACGTTTAGGGGTCCAATATATCTCGTGAAATGTGGGTATTTCCAGTAATGGAATACCTCTGCCTACCCCCTCGGGGATAAAAAAGGCGTGAGATTATACTTATATTTTAAATCAATTCAATAGTAGGTATAAATATGTAGAGAGAAAAAAAACATTAGTTTTTTTTGTTCTTTTCTAACAATTTTTTTTTTGTAAACATGCTTTGCAGAAACCCTCATCACCGCCGCACTAAAACGCCATTTTTGTCTGCATTTTTTAGTTATTTAATATTTTTGATCAATTTTTTATAGGGTAGTGTACCTACGTGTATACCTACTTATGTATAGCGTGTTAGATTTTTTTTCATTTTTGTAATAATCGATAGGTATAGAGCAGTGATAGCCTTACGGTTAAAGAGCTGGCCGAAAATCAGCGAGGCTCGGGTTCGAATCCTGGCATGTACCAATGAGTTTTTCAAAAACTTACGTCCTACATATTTATCACTAGTTCGACGGTGAAGAAAAACATCGTGAGGAAACCCGCAGGTCTCAGAATTAATTCTGAGACATGTGTAAATAGATCGGGTCCGGCGAATGGCTCACCACCTATCACGTTTAGGGGTCCAATGTATCTCGTGAAATGTGGGTATAACCAGTAATGGAATACCTCTGCCTACCCCCTCGGGGATAAAAGGCGTGAGTTTTTTTTTATTCGATAGGTATTATCTAGTAAAGTGGCGTATGAAAAACAAAAATCAATGCTGTAAATAGTTACTTGTTATTTTTTTAATCTAGGTACCCTTAAATTATTTGCACTTCATTGAAAATTACCATGTACCTAGGTACTTATACAGCGTATTTTTATCTGCAACAGTACTTAGTCACAATCGCTGGCAAAGGCTAGTAGCAATTCTTTTTTAATATATAAGTCTAGTCTTTTATAATTATTGTCCGACCGAAAGTTCGGTTTCGGCCAATTTTCGGCTAAAAATCAAGTTTCGGCAGCAGTTTCGGTACTTTTGCCGAAACCGAAATTGATTCCGAAAGTTGTCGTGTACGCTCGTCTAATTTCGTTTCTCGCAACAATGCTTTGGCGGACGCTCGCTGGCGGCCCAGTTCGGGAATTGTCGTGCGTTAATATTTTTTTAAATAATATTAAATAAATGATTACCTACAACAAAATTAATATACTGTGTTTCCATTTCATGTCCTAATTAATACAGAATAATAGGTAAAATGCACCAGATTTCAGTATTTTAAGGAATTTTATACTTGACCACGTGAGTTTCGGTTTCGGCCGAAAAACCAGTTTCAGTCGGACACTAGTTATAATATATACTTATACATAACAGACTCCAAGGCATATAATTAGAGATTGGTTCCGGCCCAGCAGGCGGAGGCTATAGAAGAATTAGTCATGTAAAACGATAAAAACTGTTTTCGGTTTTTAAAATTTCATTGTTCCTGTTGTTGTTATCCCACTAATTTTATTCTACATAATATTATAAACGCAAATAAAAATAAAACCAGCAGGTCTTACCATTGGTTACGAGGCAAATAGATTACACTTTACACGTGTTGGGCCAGAGTCGGACTTCTAAGGCAAATGTAATAAGAACGTCACAAAGTCCAATATGTCTAGCTCCATGTGCTCTTGACTGGACACTGTGCTACTCGTAGGTACCAAACGCGAGCAGTATGAATACAATGCGTATCAGAAAAAGCGCAATTCCTCATACACCCCACTTAGTATATTAATATAAAAAAAATAGTTTAGGGGTCCAATGTATCTCGTGAAATGTGGGTATATCCAGTAATGGAATACTTCTGCCTACCCCCTCGGGGATGAAAGGCGTGAGATTATTTATTTATCTATACATATAATAAAACTCTAACGGGGCCGTGTCTGTACATTAAATATTTTTTGAAAATTTTAACGGTAGTGTATATAGTTATCGATATAGATACCGAAACACCAATTTTTGGAATTTTTGTCTGTCTGTCTGTCTGTCTGTCTGTCTGTCTGGTTGTGCACGCATCACGCAAAAACTACTGGACGGATTTTGATGAAATTTGGTGTGGTGATAGCTGAGTACCCGGGTCAACATCTAGGGTACTTTTTATTCCAGAAAAATATCTCATTCCCACGGGAAAATATAAAAACTGGGTAAAAAGAAAAATACGTACTACTCTGAAACGATAACACCTAGAATCTTGAAATATGGTGTGAAGGTGTCTTATACATCGTAGCCAACCCATATAAAGGGATATTCGTAAATTCCCACGGGAACGGGAAAAATCGGGATGCGCGCGGGCAACGTCGCTATGGGCACCCGCTATTTGAAATATGGTATGTAATGTAGGTGTCTTATATATATGTCATAGGCAACCACTATAAAGGGATTTTTGGAAATTCCCACGGGAACAGGAATAAACTGGATCCGCGCGGGCAACGCCGCTGGGCACCCGCTAGTCTATATCTATCTATACATATAATAAAACTCTAACGGGGCCGTGTCTGTACATTAAATATTTTTTGAAAATTTTAACGGTAGTGTATATAGTTATCGATATAGATACCGAAACACCAATTTTTGGAATTTTTGTCTGTCTGTCTGTCTGTCTGTCTGTCTGTCTGTCTGGTTGTGCACGCATCACTCAAAAACTACTGGACGGATTTTGATGAAATTTGGTATGGAGATAACTGAGTACCCGGGTCAACATCTAGGGTACTTTTTATTCCAGGAAAATATCCCATTCCCACGGGAAAATATAAAAACTGGTTAAAAAGAGAAATACGTACGTTACTCAGAAACGATAACACCTAGAAACTTGAAAAATGGTATGAAGGTGTCTGATATGTCATAGGAAATTGGTATGAAGGGATTTTTGGAAATTCCCACGGGAACGGGAATAAACTAAATTCAAGCTGGAAAACGCCGCTGCGGGCACCCGCTATTTGAAATATGGTATGTAGGTGTCTTAAGTATGTCGTGGGCAACCACTATGAAGGGATTTTTGGAAATTCCCACGGGAACGGGAATAAACTAAATCCAAGCGGGAAAACACCGCTGAGCACCCGCTATTTGAAATATGGTATGTAGGTGTCTTAAATATGTTGTAGGCAACCACTATTAAGGGATTTTCGGAAATTCCCACGGGAACGGGAATAAACGGAATCCGCGCGGGCAACGCCGCTGGGCATCCGCTAGTTTATTTATAAAAAAAATATGATGCAATCGAACTTTAGTTATGTCTAACAAATTTTCTTAAATATCGATTAATAATAGCACGATTTCCATAGAAAACACTAAATTCAGCTACGATAATTCATTTTTTTGAAAAATTTAACACATATTAAAAATAGCTGAAATCGAATAAGTAGTCGATACTGAACAAACTAATTTCAGGAATTGTGCTTATTCTGTTACATGTTGTATAAGTCATCTTTCTTTAATATCTTTCTTATGAGACCCGTGGAACCTGTCGGCCTGTTGGAACTTGGGATGCACTGAAATATTGTTCCAACCTTTCTAGGAATAATACATAAAGTTCACGCCATTGTCCCACAGGAGTAGGCAGAGACGATGGATCGCCCCTTTGCTGGATCTCTGCATACTTCTTTCGCTTCCTTCACATCCATAGGCCTTTTCTCTCCCTCTATCTCTCTAGGAAACATGAAATATAATATTACGACTTTTACGATATATAACACTCCAACATATTCATACAAATCTTGAAACAATACATAATAAGAAACAGCCATCAAAAACATAGCTACCTTAAATGTAAAAGGAACAAAAAACTTTGTTTATTACGTCTTGCGACATTTCGTTCGAGCCGGTTAGGCGCGCTTTTCTGCCAGTGTTTCCACTTTAGGGGATTTTGCCAATTCTCAGGGAAGCTTAGGACTTTTTATGGTTCCATGGGTGTTTTAGGGTAAAAAAATATACATATTGAAGGTGATGGACTTCTTTATTCAATCACCAGCTGTTCCGCGCGGTTTCACCCGCGTAGTTCCTGTAGGAATATGGGAATTATAGCCTATGTATAATATAGCTTTCAATTGATAATATTTTTTTAAATTGGTCCAGTAGTTTTTGAGTTTATTTGTTAAAAACATACAACAATACAAATTCCGGAGATGTAGGCAGTGGTTTAATATTTCTGGAAATACCCATTTTTCACAAGTAGGTATATTAATCGGATCGGACCACTAAACGTGACTGGTGGTGCGTCTAACTTTGATGAGTATATACGTATTTTTCAAAAACTTATTGGTTATGTATGTCCGGACCTGGAATCAAACTTGAGATTACATTATTTTGATTCAAAATTAATCAAGTTTTAATTCAATATAGGGGCTTAAAAGTCCACTTATTGAAAGTAATTGCAACTTCAATGGTAGAGTTTTGAGTGAGAAGTTTACCTTGCTTCATTACTTTTTATCCTATTTAGGGTAATTAGGGTAACCCACAAACTAGGGTAAAACCAAACCGAGAAAGGAAATACTTTCGGTTTCGGAACAAGAATTCAATTTACATCTTTCTTGGCAGTCACTTAATTCTTTCTCCGTGAAAATAAATCTCCCATAATTGATTCCGCTTTAGTTCAAATTTGTCTTCGTTAAAACTCGATTCCCGTAGTCTATTTGCGAATAATAAATTGCGCACTTTGCCGTGTGTGTCGTCGATTGTTTTGAGTTCCCTAAAACATATTTCCTGTTTTCTCAGTTGGTACGTTCCTTCCTCGTGGTCAAACTTAATGGTCAAACTGATTTGATTACGAGGAATTCAGTTCCGGATAGTCAAACTAAGAAAAATATCCACCCTTTAATGAACCTGTCTTCTGAGTTGGAGGTCGCGCTCGGGGCAAACATTTGTGTGCATGAACATGTATGTTGGCTTCGTCTCTGGTCGTTTAATATTTATTTAAGTATGTTTATCAGTTCTTTAGTACCCATAGTACAAGCTCTGCCTAGTTTGGGACTGAATAACCTTTGAATTGTGTCCTACAATTTATTAATTTATTATTTTTTTTTTTTTTGCTTACACACACACATACACACAGAGGGCGCATTTAGAACAAGCCGAGGGCATATTAAAGTGTTTTTTTAAATACTTGTCATGCAGAAAATAATATGACGCGACCAAGTAAAATCTATTCTAGATATTCTAAAGAATGACCGGTGATAATGAGAGCATTACGGTTAAAGAGCCTGCTTCACATTATGATAATACCAATGAGTTTTTCAAAATTTACGTACATATTTATCAATGGCTCAACGGTGAAGGAAAACATCGTGAGGAAACCCACTGGTCCCAAAATTAATTCTGAGGTGTGTAACAGACCCGCTCTTGCGGTGGGCTTAGGTACCACCTATCACGGTTAAGGGGTTCAAATTATATCTCGTCAAAAGTAGGTATATCCAGAAATGGAATACCTCTGCCTACCCCCTCGGAGATAAACGTAGTTTTTTTTATTCTAAAGAAATTTAAAATAGAATCCTTCGTTTGTATTGTCAAAAGTAGTAAGATCTGTTGACGTCAATTCAATGTACGACTTGCGTTTTGTCTGCTTCTAATACTTTCTTCACTGTAGCAGAAATAAAAATATATATTTATCTACCTAATAATACGAGTAATACGACCAGCCCCCCCTATTGGCATTGCACAATCTAATCGAATGTTCTTATAGATTGACAAGTATGGGATTGACGTAAGCACTTGCCAACGAGCGCTAACGCTAATGTCAATCCCATACATGTCAATCTAAAAGAACATTCGATTAGATTGTGCAATGTCACTTGGCTAGGGGGGCTGGGGCCTTACCGCCATCTCTGTTAACCGCACCTAATAGTAATGTACATTCATTTCAACTGTCTACTTTAAAGTTCCAATTATAGGTACAGCCCTGTGACAGACTGGCAGACAGACAACCTCGCCCAGTACCTAAGAGAGTCCCTTTGGCATCCTTTCAGTACGAAAACTACGAAACCGTAAAAACTAAATAGTTAAGGATATCCCCAAAGAAGAAACGTTTTTTACACCGACACTCACTATGATTTTTATCAGCTCCCATCTCACCTCTTTAACACTTCCCGAAGTAACTCCCAATTACATTCCCGAATTATCAGGGATTGGGCATTAAAAAGATATGGCAATGGCGTCGTCACTGGGCACATCAAAGATGTTAAAGTAAAGATGAGTTATATTCATACTGCGCGCGTTTAAAAATTGATCCGCTATGAGTGGCTACAACACGAACCTACATACTTACTTCTTAGCGTATTTATACTCGTAGGATACAACAATGACGGCGATATTGGGTTCGATTCTGCTTTACACCGACTAAACTTACTATAGTTTAGTACTGTCTTTGTCTTACCTCAAAAAAAAAGGGATAGAAGATAACCTACCAAATTTAGTCGGTAAAGCAGAACTGGGGCCACTGAACGAATAATAGTGAAAAAAACAGCTGTATGTCAAGAGTTGCGCTTCAAATACGACTAGGTGAAAACTGCAAACATTGCGCCTAAATAAAATTAGGTCAACTACCAAAATTTTTCGGCCTAATTTTTCGCGCTCTAGTAACATGTCTACGTCTTTTTATAATTTATACTTTTGGGGCACATTGGCTCCCGGGACAAGTGACCCTCGCTATCTGTGGGACATCTCGGCGGGACACCTAATCCGCACAAACAACCCTCGATTACTTGAGGTTATCAAATACCAAATTAAATTGGCTACACGTAGATCCGATTGCGTTGTATACTCGAAAGAGGTTGGGTTCAACTTGAGGCTGTTTTTTGCGGTCGTAGCTATCTACGACCGCAAAAAACAGCCTCAAGTTGAAACAAGTAGAAACAATTTAAGGCAAAATAGCTCCTAGTCTATACTAGGAGCTATTTTGCCTTAAATTGTTTCTAATTGTGAAAACTTGTCATTGGCTCTTTGTTGCTCATGATTTTTTCTCATAATGTTATTTTAGCTGTAAGTTTTACAAAAAATAAATAAATAAATGTAAGGCTCATTCAACTAGCTTTTTTTCAGTTACGCCACAGAATAAGGAATAGAACTACGTACAGAAGGTTCTCTGTTAACAAATTCCCTGTTTATATACTTCAAACGTCCCTTAATGTGGCCATCTCTTTCTATCGCATGCAACGCGCTCTTTCGGAGGCGGAGCCTTAGATCTCGGGTTCCCGGCAGCTCGACCCATTAAATTATACATTAGTAGTAGTAGTTAGTATAATAGTGTATTTTACCTACTATGTTACGATTATTCTTTATTTAGGTACTAAATACCACCTAACTAAACAAAAGCTGTGTAATTAGCCTTTAGCCTCTTTACTTTCCAGAACAAAATAAAATATTTTTTTGACATTTGACTTGGCACCACAGGCGCACTGCCAGATGCCGCGCCTGTGTGACGACCTTAGAAGAAACGATCATAAAAACCTAACGACACAAGCTATCTTCACAAACTAAACGGAATTTTGTTTATGGATAAAATAGATGTTACCGCATGTAAAAAATAAAGGGGTACTATGGGTCTTAGTAATTTATTTCTGTTCGTAAAAAAAAACGGACTTGTTCGAGAATAATTGCTACCAATGTTACCGCAGAACTCAAATTTATAAACAATGCTACTAAACACCATCTAGAAGAACCGTATTATCAGCTAAGATAAACAACTCGACCGTAGCAGACACAATAAAACTATCACACGAAAGGCACAGATTCACGAAAAAAAGGCGATGATTGAAACCGGTTTTCTACTAAGAAAACTTGTTTTTTTTAATAGCCAGGGATACTAGATCAACTCTGAATGTATTCCTAGTGTGTATAAAAAAGTACCTTTGCGTCCAGGGATCCTTTATTTCATAAAAAAAAGGTTTAAATTGGCACTGGTAAGGGAGGACGCCGGCGTCCTCATTGACACTTGACTGGAAATGTCAAATTTTTGTATCGGGCCGCCGGCGTCCTCGTTGTGACGTTCGGGGTGTTATGTTATGACTTCAAAACTGCCTGTTTCTGCAAAATGTAGGACGAAGACATACAATTGGGTCATCTACATACATACATTATATAATATAAAGAAAAATCGTTTATTAAAATTCAATTTCTATACAACCAATGCGCGGCAACCACTAATAGACCGCCGGGTGGCGGCCGCATGTACTTGTAGCGGCGCGATGACGTCACGCAGTGTGCCTCCCCTGGTTACGCTAAATATTAAAAAACCGGCCAAGTGCGAGTCGGACTCGCGCACCGAGGGTTCCGTACAACCTTGCAAATTTATGGTTTTCGTAATTTTTAGTACAGTGAATAGAGACCAAATAAGGGGGGTTACCTTACAAACGGTCCGGTAGTTCTAAATTTTTTACATGTTGTCTAGGATGGTTGTTAAGTGTTTAAAATGCAAAATGCACAATTCCCCTCCCTCCGCGCCCGCCGCCATCTTGAAAAAACCGAAAAAAATAGGCACTTTTTTTAGATTTTCACTTATATCTTTGTTTCGGTGCATTTTAGCTACAAAACAGTTCTATTCAATGTTGTAGAGAATGAAATTCCCTATAATATACGTGTTAAATTTTGTTTGTAGGGCAGATAGTTCACGAGATATAATATTTTAAAAAATATTAAAAATACACATTTTCCGGAAATTTTTCAAACTTATCAAATAAACAATATGCCGTTGTTTTCATTTTAATGCTTACTGCCCCCTCCGTAAGGTTAAAAAAGTATACATCCATTTTGTAGGTAATTAAATTCCCTATAATTTTTAGTCTTATATACTTGTTTTTCTCAAATTGGCCAAAATTTAATTACAGCGTTCTAAAGTTAGAAGTTTGAAAAATTTCCGGAAAATGCGTATTTTTTTATCTTTTTAAAATATCATATCTCGTGAACTATCTGCCCTACAAACAAAATTTAACACGTATATTATAGGGAATTTTATTTTCTACAACATTGAATAGAACTGTTTTGTAGCTAAAATGCACCGAAACAAAGATATAAGTGAAAATCTAAAAAAGTGCCTATTTTTTTCGGTTTTTTCAAGATGGCGGCGGGCGCGGAGGGGGGGGAATTGTGCATTTTGCATTTTAAACACTTAACAACCATCCTAGACAACATGTAAAAAATTTAGAACTACCGGACCGTTTGTAAGGTATCAGCTCTCTATTCACTGGGTTATTTTTCCTTTATCTATGCTATAAGACGTTGCTTCGTACCAAACAAGATTCTGAGTTCACGGGAAGCACCCTGTAGGTTTTGATTCCCTTGCAAGTGTCGAAAATTTGCGGCATAAACGGCTGTATCTTTTGATTGCGTTGGCTTAGAAGTTTGATTTTTTCACAGCTTCAAGGGACAGTAGACCTGAGTAATTGATATAAATTTCAGCTTCATACGTCCACGCGTTCCTGAGAAAAAGGGTCTTGACAGACGGACGGACGGACGGACAGACGGACAACAAAGTGATCCTATAAGGGTTCCGTTTTTTCCTTTTGAGGTACGGAACCCTAAAAAAGAACAGTGACGGCCGTATCAGCTCTATTGGAAAATAAGTGAAAGTTATGTTGAAAGATCAGAGGCAGCTTTATTGGAGAAGCAGTGACACCCGTGTTGGAAGAGCAGTGGCATGATATTTGTTACCCAAAGGCAAAGATTAATAATTGGCATATTGGTATATAAATTCTATTACACAATTTGTTAATAAGCTGTTATTTTCCTGAAAGTAATTAAGAATAATATGTTCCCTGGATTTCTAAAGAACTAGATAATTCTATAACTAAGTAGTAACGGTAGCGGTAGCAATTCATGGCATTTGAAAGTACAACCAGACACGACTTGATTGAATTAACACGGAGGGTACAGTCTGCAACACAGTGATAATATAGTAATACAATTATATTTATCTTTAAATGGACCTGACACACGTTTTTCTGTCCAAGCCCCATTGGTAAAAGCAGTTTAGTTTTTCCTGAATATTCCAATTTTTCGGTCAACATTCTTTTATGTGATGCGTTTATTACCGATGTTTCAGTTCTATTAATAATGATAAGTTCTACCTCCTTAGATAAAAAAAGACGTGTGGCACTCGGGGACTGCCGCAGTAAAGCTATTGCATAGCATTTTGTATCAACAAGACTGCCGAAAAGAAACGACGTTAGACAATGCACGGCCTTCAAGCCACACCTCCGTGCCCGTCGGAGTGGGGAACGTGAGGTTTTTTTTCGTTACGGAATTTCTGGATTCGGTCCCCGCGCTCAAGGCCCTCGATAGAAGCTATGTAATAGCTTAAAAACCTCTTTCGAGTGTGGCGTCTATTTTACTTAGTCGCGTTATGACAAGTCAAACGCTTTTGTCAATCCAATAGGTACTCGTACGTCTGTCATTCTCGTTTTACATAGCTACTTGGCAGGTCCTACGTTTGCAATCTCAGTCTATTCTTCGACATTTTAGTTTGTTTGTATGTTTGTAACGAATAAATCAAAAACTACTGAACCGATAGTAAACACCAATGTAAGCTTACTTTTCTAGGAGTAACCTGGGTGACACGTGTAAACAGACCCGGAGTGCGATTTTTGAATCTCACTGGTGATATCAAAATCACCGGTGACTAAAATTATCACCGATGAATTTTATGTCACCATTTTCCAAAAGCCGTATTTTTGAAAGTCACACGCTGTTTTCAATAAATCGTCGCAATCACAAAATATCACCATCGAGCCCCGTTGCTAATTCTTCCAAAAAACATACTTTGGCCCTTTTGACAGATGGCACTACGTCAACTGTCAAAAACAATCGCATGGTGATTTCAATTACGAGTGGGTAGGGGCACTCGTAAATCGATATCATAGGTATGACAAATGTAAGTCACCGATGAGTTTCAAAAATACTAATAGATTATATTATTATTATATTAACCTGGGTTATAGTTTCCCACAGGAACGGGAGACACGTGGGTGAAA
The DNA here is from genome assembly GCA_963855545.1 of Ethmia dodecea. Taxonomy (NCBI): domain Eukaryota; kingdom Metazoa; phylum Arthropoda; class Insecta; order Lepidoptera; family Depressariidae; genus Ethmia; species Ethmia dodecea. The sequence goes on from OY979443.1 coordinate 865,036, forward strand.
TCTTGCGTAATACCTGTGGTAATACATAGTAAGATAGGTATAGATAGATATCTTCTACTTGTCTACGCAGCCTGTACCATGTAAATAGTAAAAGTTTACAAATTAGCGTCAGCACTGCCTTTTAATAAGCAGAGGGGCATCGTCTCGCATCCCAATCAGCCTTAAGATAGACTTCCGTGGGTCGCGGCCGATCGCAGCCCCGCGCGATCGATCGCATGCGACTGACGCGCGCGGCTGATGCGACAATAGTCAACGTATGAAAATGACAGACGTCGGCCGCACGCGTCTGTCACAGACTTCAGCAGGCGTATTCACGGAGGCTCGATACCATTTCAGTTCGATTCAGATCGAGTGAAAAAATTTCCAAATCCTTATGTCACATAATATGACATTAGTTTTCAGCACCAACATTAGCTCATCTCGAAAGTGTTCGACAGATTTTCGGATTCCGAGTCGAATATCGAAGCTCCGTGAATACGCCTGCAGAAATGGTATCATACAGTTTCATAGGTTGACTATTGTCGCATCAGCCGCGCGCTACAGTCGAAGTCGCATGCGATCGATCGCGCGCGGCCGCAACCCACGGAAGCCTACCTTTACGCCACGCGTGGACTTAACGCGTCTCCTGCAGTCTCCCCGCGTCTTCGTTTTAATGAGTTTTCGCTAATGCCCTCCTGCGGGCGAAATTTATGTCATGAATAATAATTCGCGGTGGCGTTTAAATCCTGAACTGACGCGTTCAGAGATAATCTCCGAAGAAACATCTTAACAAACACTGTTTTAACGAGTTGACAAGACAAGTAAAGCTGCGTCGGTTGTGGAATTATGGATTGAGACGATGAAGGCAATTAAAAACGGTGATGGAAGATGAGTAAAGCCGCATGTTCATGGTACGGCGCAGTCAAACTGGGTGCGTTCGTGCGTATCAATGTAACACCGTCCTATCTATTTGCGGCGGTACGTCCCACTCCGTTGCTGCAACCTGCCAGCACGTAGAAATGGAGAGTGAAGGTTGGGTTCAAAAAAAGGAGAAATTCAGGAGCCAAAGGGATTTATTGTATGAAGAAGACTGAAGATGAAGGATACACAATTTTGTCACTGCTGACGTGACTGGTCTGGTCGTCGTAGCACAATTTGCATGTAGCAAAATATATTCTACTAGCTTTCACCCGCGGCTTTGCTCGTGCACGTTTATTTCACCCCCTTAGGGGTCAAATTTTGCAAAATCCTCTCTTAGTGGATGCCTACACACACATATGTGCAACTTTGACAGCCATCGACAACTTTTATTTATTTGACAGCTATTCTTAGGACCTTACTCGACAGTGGCGCCAACAAGCGCACAACGACGGTAGCCCTCATTGTGAGAGCCGCATACAAAACAAGAACCTAAGAGTACCAGTATCCAACTGTTACCAGTGTCCAGAAGTAGCAACCCGCGCCTGTGTCCGGTGGCTTTTGCTGGACACAGCAACCACGGTTCTTGATGGTGTCCTGTGTCAGCAACACGTTTGCACAGCGCCTTAGCGAGAGATTTAATCTGATGTATAGTCTGTTTGGTGGAGGGATCAACGAGTCTGTTATGCGGTGGCTTATAACGTAATATTGTGACAAAAATACGTACTACACTTAGTGTATATAGCCATCTACCTATCACTACCTATACCAGAAGATGCGATATTTTAATTTTTGTTTTCATTTAAAATAATTCCGTGTAGAATAGACACAGTATATTAAATAAATAAAACGAATGAAACGAATTTTCGCGCAAAAACAGACCTTTACTTCCGATGACGTCACTCTGGTCTGTCATAGGCACGTGTTCTTCGTTGGGTTCATTCTCGACTTTCGATGTTTTATTCCAATGTGTCCAGCTACTTCGACAAAGTTTAAAAAAAATAATTTGACTGAACCTTCTGATCCAAAACTGAGAAAAAAGTTGCTAAAATCTGCGAAGAGGGAGGACAATAATTCTCCAAAGACCATTTATTCGATGCTTTAAAGATTACTTTGATGTAATTCGGCGAACATACTTGTTATAATGGTTACCACCAAATATTGAACGCTATGTAATTTAAATAAGATTCAAAACCAATAAAAATTTAAACAAGCTATGTCCGTTAAAGGGTTAAAAGAGGCATTAGTTGTCTAGGTCAAAGTGACCAAAAGGGAGCACAACCAGAGTCTAAAACTAGTTGAATCTGAATCTTACAAATTTTACTAATATTATAAATGCGAAAGTTTGTATGGATGGATGTATGGATTTTTGGATATATAGATGGATGTTTGTTCCTCTTTCACGCAAAAACTCCTGAACGGATTTTGACGAAACTGTACAGTTATATAGCTTATACATCAGAATAACACATAGGCTATATTTTATCCCCTCATTCCCACGGGAACGGGAACTACGCGGGTGAAACCTCGGGGCGCTGCTAGTGAAATATAAATACAATAGTAGAATTTCACAAATACCTACTGTGAAAACCCACACCACAAGTCGTACTAATCAAAAACACTCACGAAAACAGCGAGCTGGAGCTAAGTAGAGAAACCACTTTAAACAAATTGTTAGCTACATAGAAACATACTTTGTGATTACTTTGCATCAGCAAACTGTGAGAACAGCTCTTGTACGAGCTAGGTAGCTCTGCGGTTAAGCTCTAACATCTTCCAACTAGATTCTAGACTTGCTTACTTTTACTTATCGTACCTTACTTGAGATATAGTCAACACATGATGATAGTTGGTTTGTGATATTGGATGATTAAATGAATAACGCGATAGCCTTTCATATTATGGTTTATTATTTAAGTTACAGACTTTCAGATAATCTGGCAAACATTTTATGTCAATGGGGAGTTTTCGGTGATAGCTGTCACTTGAGTATTCAAAGGTGTCAATAGATGGTGCTGATAAGCCTTGGTTTTTTTTTACCTAATCTATGGTCGCAAGAATTTGTCAAACAAAAAAAAACAATCTGACTTTTTATCAAAATAAGGTTACGTACTCATTGCCTTGTATTTTATTTATTGTTCTGTTTGTACATTGTTTACGAGTGGTTTGTGTTACAACAAAAGATCCGAATCCACGATAAACAAAAACTCAGTCTCCTTCATCTGCGAAAATGCGTGGACCATGTATAGTGTATGGGTGTAAAATACGGAGGAACCGAAGCTCGACTCGACGCACTAGGAATTTAGGTACCTAAAACAAGATCTGTTTTATTGCGTTGCCTGCTGACGCGTTACACTCACTCACACACAACACAACAACGGCACATGACATGACGGACGGATGTGTCACGTAAAGCGACACATCAGTGTTGCCAATTTCTAATTCCCAATGTTGATCAGCGCCATCTAGTTCAATTTTAAGAATGTCATTGAAAATTCCTCATTAACTATACGCGCCACAGCCTAGCTCGTTAGACATAATGCGCGGAATTCGTGACAGTTCCTCGTGACGTCACGCGTAGAGACGTAGCTCCAATAGAGTTGCCCGAATCGATATTTATGGGCTAACAGTATGTTGTAGTAGGAGTATATAGCAGTGATAACCTTACGGTTAAACAGCCTGCTTCACATGATGATAATCAGTGAGGCTCGGGTTCGAATCCTGGCATGTACCAAAGAGTTAATAAAAAAAAACTTGCGTACATATTTATCGCTAGCTCGACGGTGAAGGAAAACATCGTGAGGAAACCCGCAGGTCCCAGAATTAATTCTAAGACCCGGTCCGGCAATGGGCCGGTCCTGCACCTATCGCGTTTAGGAGTCCAAAGGATGTTTTGTGAAAAGTGGGTAGGTATATCCAGAAATGGAATACCTCTGCCCATCCCCTCGGGGCTAAAAGGGGTGAGGCTCACGATTCGTTCACCGTGGAATCCCACGTTGACCCCACTGACCGTGACCAACTCTGCTTAACCAGTTTCTTGTTGGTTATTGTCGGGATACTGCATTTGGAACCAGCAACTCGTCGGTGGAGATGGGCTGCTGTTTACATTTAGCCAATCTTCGTGGACGAGTTTAGGGTGCCGTTTGCCGGACTTGACGTTTCTAATACAGACACTAATTAATTTTGATTTTGAGTATAATAATTGTTTCAAACACTTTACGGTAGGGCTACCACACCTCTCTTAAGATATCAGAGACTAGCTGTTCTGCGCGATTTCACCCGCTTAGTTCCCGTTCTCGTGGTAATACGGAGATAAAATAAAGCCTATGTTACTCCTTAAAAAAGCAGCTTTCCATTCATGAAATAATTTTTAAAGTCGGTTCAATAGTACAGTCAAGAGCACGTGGAGCTTAACACACTGGACTTTGTAACGTTCCTATTACAAATATCCTTAGAGGTCAGACTCGCACTACAACTGTAAAACTTCATGTGCTCTTGACTGTACCAACATACACATCTTTCTTCTTTATAATATTAGTGTAGAAGTGAAGAAGAAGAGGTAACCTGAAGGTGCTCTTAAAAATAGCATATCGAAATTTTTCTGTTTTGTGCAACATAAAAGGAGACAATCCAAGAATACTTAACTAATCCCCGTTGCTAGGCAGAAAAGGCGTTCAAATTGTCTTCGCTGCGACTGCTAAGCTTACACAGAACGTTACAAATGACAGCCTTTATTTAATAAAGGTTCTAGGAAAATGTTTTTGAGCTTCAACACTGTAGCTACAGTTGTAATACACAATAGGGTTATATAAAGCTTTATTGAATAATAGGGTTTGTTGAATAATATTTTATAGACTTACTAGCGACCCGCCCCGACTTCGCACGGGTACAATGCTTATACTAAGACCTTCCTCTTGAATGACTCTATCTTTTAAAAAAACCGCATCAAATTCCGTTGCGTAGTTTTAAAGATTTAAGCATACATAGGGACATAGGGACAGAGAAAGCGACTTGGTTTTATACTATGTAGTGATGATTTGCCGACAGGCCTGTTGGCTCAATTGGTAGTGACCCTGCCTTCTGAGTCGGAGGTCGTAGGTTCGATCCCCGCTCGAAGGCAACATTTGTATGCATGAACATGTGTGTTGGCTTCGTGTCTGGACGTTTAATATTTATTTAAGTATGTTTATCAGTTGTTTAGTACCCATAGTACAGGCCCTGCCTAGTTTGGGACTAAATAATCGTGTGTGAATGTATGTATTTAGTTGTCTTTTCAACCGACTTCAAAAAAGGAGGAGGTTCTCAATTAGACTGTAGGTAATATGTTTTTTTATATTTGTTACCTCAGTACTCTCGCCAGGGTGAACCGATTGTGATGATTTTTTTATTTAAAATCTGGTGTTTCCCGTGTGGTCCTATTTCAATTTAGTCCAGTTCTGACAATGGCATCCATGACAACAAACCGTATAAGTTTAAGTCGGTTTTTTACTCTTTAGAGTTCAGTGTATTAATTAATGGTAGTTGACTCCCCCTCACGGCTACCTACTTTTACCCTCATTTTGAAGTTTACCATTCAATGTTCTATCACTATTTAAGCCTAATACCGTGGCCAGTACATTGCAAATGACATGTCATATTCAGTAATGCAGGCCTTGGAGCCACTAGCGGACCAAGGTAGGGGCGGAAGGGGCGGTCCGCCCCGGGCCTCTGGTCCTAGGGGGCCTCTAAATTTAGCGAAAAGTTCTCTTGATCAAATCCTAAACAAATATAATAGGCAGTTGGGTGTTTGTTGTAGGCATCATAGATACAAATATGATTAAAGCTACACTAAACTTACAAGCCCCCGAGAACCGGAGGCCCGCTCTGGGCCTGGGGGGGACTCCAAATTCAAAAGTTCTAAGACCGGGGGCCTCATTCACCGCTGGCACCAGCTGTTCGCGCTGCCCGCGCAACTCGCTCCACGCCGCCAAAGCGCCCACGGCTCGAGCACTCACTTTGCTAAATATTTTTTTACTTCAGGTCCAGGATGCCGATATTTTTGACGAATATTCCGCTGTAATAATAATAATAATAATCTCACGCCTTTCATCCCCGAGGGGGTAGGCAGAGGTATTCCATTACTGGATATACCTACCCACATTTCACGAGATATATTGGACCCCTAAACGTGATAGGTGGTGAGCCCATCGCCGGACCGGGTCTATTTACACATGTCTCAGAATTAATTCTGAGACCTGCGGGTTTCCTCACGATGTTTTCCTTCACCGTCGAGCTAGTGATAAATATGTACGTAAGTTTTTTGAAAAACTCATTGGTTAATGCATGGATTCGAACCCGAGCCTTACTGATTTTCGACCGGCTCTTTAACCGTCCGGGCTATCACTGCTCCCCCCTGAATATTCGGCTGTATTTATTAATAAGCTGCGAATGTATTTGTGCCGGCTGTAATTTTAGTGTTTAGTACTGTAAGGGTTAAGGGTAAGGGTTGGGGCAACGGGCGCTTTGGTGTACACTGTAAGTCTGTTGCCTAAATGTATATTAATAAATAAATAAATAAATTCAGGTTTTCCGCCCCGGGACTCCGGCAGCCTTTAGTCCTAAAGGCTGATTCATGTTACAACGGGCCGGGCCCCGTCCGGCAAATGTCGAGGCGTATTGTAGGATGGTTCGCCCCGGCCGGGGCCCGTCCTGTTGTAACATGAATCAGCCTTTAGTCCGCCACTGCTTCGAGCCACGAATCCCACGGGCCGAGGATTGTACACGCCAGCCAACCCACTCCTATGTCCATCGGCGTAATTAAAACAATTATACGCTAATTAAATTCGCGCAATGGACCGCTGGAAAAAGGTATACGACTATTTTGTTTTTTAATAAAGCCCTGCGCTGTTGGAGATCAGTTATTCAAATAAGGAAACATTTTTTGACAACACCGTAAGGTTTATAAAAGCAGCGAGCGTAGCGAGAGATTTTAAGTTAGAATCTTGAGCGTAGCTAGGGACTCAAGGACACGAGATACTAATAACTTTGCTCTCGTGTACATCACACACAACTTTTCATCTCTGCAATGAGAACATACCAAATAGGAGAATGAAAAAATACAACATTAAAAATCAAAATAACATTTTTATTGACAAACTTCGACTAATGATGATAATCAGTGAGGCTCGGGGTTAAAATAGGGGATAAAATGTTTAATTAATTTTTTTACAGCTAGAAGCTTGAAACTTATCGTACAAAAACTACTGGACCGATTTCAAAAATTCTTTCACAATTAAAAGGGTACAATATCCTTGAGTTACATAGACTATATTTTATTCCCGTGTTCCCACGGGAACGGGAACTACGCGGGTGAAAAACTAGTTATCTATAAAACGGCAAGAAAAATCAAGTTTGTCGTATGGGAGCCCAATTAAATTCAAACTCAAAATTTATTTCAGTAGGTATAAAAAATACACTTTGAAATGTCAATATAAACAAGGCACACTAAACTCGTCCATGAGGATTGGCTAAATGTAAACGGCAGCCCATCTCCACCGACGAGTTGCTGGTTCCAAATGCAGTACCCCGAAATATTTTATTTTATTAGTTTTTAGTATTTGTTTTTATAGCGGCAACAGAAATACATCGTCTTTGAAAATTTCACTGTTGACAATTGAACAGCCTGGGGAGAGACAGACAGACAGCGAAGTCTTAGAAATACGGGTCCCGTTTTAACCTTTGGGTACGGAACCCCAAAAAAAAAACCGCAACAGATGTTGCAATTTTTTTGTGATACGTACAAAAATTTATGGCTACGGAACCCGGCCTTTGCTTATCCCGACTCCCACTGCCCCGGTATTTTTACAAAAACCCCAGCAATTTCACGTGTCTACTGTTTTTTCTGCAAATTGAGTGAATTTTGCTCGGGATACCCGGCTGGCCTGGGAATACCCACGGATATGTTAATTTACGACTGGATAATGTAAATAGGCGTTTCATTTATGTCGCTGAAACACTCGTGAGGGTTTTGCGGAGAGAGCTCGGATGGGGCCTCGGCCCGGACATCTAGTGGTATGTATCAATATAGGTACCATTCCAGAAAAAAATAAATTATAATACTAGAAGAACCAGAACAATAAATACCACCGCTGGAGATGGTCCAGCGGTAGACTACTATAGCAATAGATAATGTCCTCTTGCAAAATGACAATATTTGAAAGAAATACCTACTATATGAGATTTAAGGTGTGTGAAACATTTTTAAGTAAAATGTTTTTTTGTGAAAAAATTCGGTTGTCTGTAAAGTCGGTTTACTGACGATATAGTTGAACGTGACAACGTCATAAGAAAATACGACACGACACGACACGATACGACACAAAACGAAACGAAACGAAACGCAACGTCATAAGAAAATACTGATGGAATGGATTGTGCCTCTTTGTCGCTCGTTGCGCGCTCTCGCTTTTTCGTTCATGCAGCCGGCTGCTTTGCGTTTCTTTGCTTATTGTCTGAAAATCGCAAAATGTCTTAATTTAGCAAAATGTCCTTTCGCAAAGTGTCTACCAGTCGCTATATGTAATTTTTTGCAAAATGTCTAATTGTCGCAAAATTTTCCTTTTGAAGACTTGCCGAAAAATCACAGCAGTTTTTTTTTATAGGAAAATATTCCTAATTGCCACTCTTTGCCGTAGTATATTTAAATCTCCTTGGCTATAACAAAGGAGGAATGAGGGGAACTCCCGCTCCAATAGTTGGGATTCCCAAACTGATTGTTCAGTTATTCATTCCCACGCCAAAATGCAAAGTGACTGTTGTTTTTCCTTCGAGGGCCGATTCCGTTCGGTCAGATTGTTCGCCAACTTATTATAATACGAGCAAGTGTTCGTTGTAGTTAGGGAGGCGAATAGGGGAATTTTCGGTAATACTCGAGCGTGGCAGTTTAAGATATGAGAGATACCTTAGACTTAATAGAACAACCCTGTAAAGTATTTAGCTCTATATGTAGTGACGCGCGCCTAGGATAGACGATCAGATAAGTAAAAAAAAAATCGATAATCTGAAATACTCGAGCGCGTCAGATTAAGATATTGGGGGTTGATTTTAGTGTTTTAAGACTAAATTTAACTAATCTGACGATAAGTCCTTGACGCCACCAAGTTATAGGGTCGCGAACTTTTAAAAAAAAAACGTTAATCCGGCATTCTCGATTTTTTATTTTGAATAATATATTCTAAAACTTACTAAAAATACAAAATCTACCGGTTTCCGCATGACCGGGAGTGTGGAGGAGCCATTTCGTCTTCCGAAAAACGCGTTGCGGCATATGAGTCGCGAATAATACATTTTACACAAAAAAAGTTTAAATAAACAAAAAAGGTAATTTTATTTTACACAAAAAATGTCTCTTTACATTTTTGTCCAAAGTTAAAACTTTTTTACTTAAAGCATCATAAAAACTCAAACTCCCGGTTTTTTGAGTATATCTCGAAAACTGAGGGTGTTAAAAAAAATTGATATGAAATAGCGATGATTAAATTATTGAACTTTTATTATATCTCAATTTTTTTTTTCTAAAGCTTCTCGACAATTTTTGTAGACTCGGAAAAAGTTACGCGTATCTGTATACAAAATTATTATTAACATGTACAGTTCCATGTATGTATATTATTCAATAGCCTATTGATGCTCAAATTGTTTTTTTGGATGTACCGTAACGTAAGCAAAACGAAGTGAAGAATTGAAGCAAAAAAGAGGAATTTGCCATAAACATGTAATACAGACTGAGCGCTTCGCGGAAATATGCCGTCCTACCAGTATTTTTTTTTATTTCGCAACATTGATGGTGGGGAAAGAAGCGGTAGAAGGGAATTTTTGGTACACCCTAATATATATATAATTCCCCGTTTTATCAAGGAGAAAGAAAGGAAAAAAAGAAACCAAAAAACCTTTTTCGGTCAGATTAAGAGAACCCAACAACATTTTTGTCAGATTAAGAAAATATGCTTTCAGGATACCGAGATAAACCTCCCCTATGAAAATCTGACGCGCTCGAGTATTTCAAAAAAACTCTTTTTTTTTGCATTTTCAAAAATTCATCGTAACTTATCGTAACGCCGAAATCGTCAGTTTTTTTAAAGGGAGCTTCCTTGGGGCCTACTTAACACCCCTTCCAAAAATCTGGCGCGCTCGAGTAATTTTTTTTTTTTGCATTTTTGACTACTTTATATGCCTACCTCCACCACGCAAACCGGCAGATTAGTATACCGTTGTTATCAGAGGCACTTGGGGCATACGTAGTATGAATATCTGACGCGCTCGAGAATGCCCAAGTAACTGTTTTTTTTAACATTTTTGAAAAACCGTACACGCCAAACCCACCGCTAAAATGGTTTTTATTATACGAGCTTTTCTTTTCGAAATTATTTTATCTTTCGATTTTAATTTGGTCTCGACGGCGCCGTTGAATTACGCCATTTAGCTACCTCGCCTCCCTAACATTGGTAGTTCCACTTGAGTCGATCGGCCCCTAATTACCCGATTGCGCCAGAAGGAGGGTTATGTTTTTCGAGAGTATGTATGTATGTATAATTGTTTGGCACGCTCTGCAGGCAGCCTGAACGATTTTAGATTGAGAGGTGTCGTTACTAAGTATAAAATTTTTAAAAATAGCAGATTTTTAAGCTAAATTGTAAAAAAGATTCTAAGAAAATCGACGAAATATGTTAAATGGGGTATCATGTGGTTAAAGAAACTTTATTTCTCATAAAGAATAAATTCACTTACATGAGAAATTATAGGTAATACATAGTAGGTACATATTTATAAAGCGTCGAAATGGCAAACTATTTTAACAATTTTTATGTGAGGGTAGGTAAATTTCTCAGTTCTCGGTTGTTTGTTCGAGTTAGCAACAGTAAGTACACAGAGCTATTATAACTGGATATGACAGCATTTTGGCGAGTTAAAACTTTTGTTGGTGGTGGTGATATTTTAAGTGTTTGTATATTATGTAGATAGACGTTAATAAGTTTAGTGGTGAGTTGTATTTGATCATATTATAGTATTACTGATAACATATATTTATATCAAAATAATATTATATATACCTAATAATATTTATTTGTTTTGTTTATTTGTCGATTTTTGGTAACTATATCAATTTGCTCATTATGTATGATTTTAAATGCTTTTTAAATGTTTGCATGGATTTGGAGTCTTTAATATCTTTGGGTAATCTGTTATATAATTGTGCACCTTCGTAGGTGATGTTCTTTTTTCCGTAATTCGTACGCGGTGCACTTAGTTTTATATCGTTTGCACGTCTTAGTGCATATTTATGTAATTCATGTTTTTTTGTGAATGTTATTTGTGTATGTAATTTTTTATTTAAAATTTTTCGTATTAATACACAAGTATAGTATATGTATGTTTGTTTTATGGTCATAATTTTTGTTTCGCGGTATAGTTTTTCAGTAGATGTTAGAAAATCGTAATTAAATAGTGCCTTTAAAAGTTTATTTTGGGCTATTTGTATAATATCTAAATTAGTGTCAGCAGCTGTACCCCAGATTTCTATAAGGTAATCAATATGTGGTTTAATAAGTGAGTTATAAATTGTGTATTTAATTTGACGCGGCAGGCATTTTACAATGTTACGCACAAGTCCAGATAAAGAAGTAAGTTTACTTTTGATTTTGTCTATGTGTGACTTCCAGGTTAGGTGAGAATCTAAAATAAGACCAAGGTATTTTTCTTTATCTACTTTATGTATAGGTTGATTATTAATTGTAAGAGATATACTGTTTTTTATTTTCTTGTTTTTGGCAGTAAATATTATATAATTAGTTTTGGCTATGTTTATTGTTAGGAGATTGCTCATTAGCCAGTTATTTACACGATTAAGGTCATTTTGTGCATCGTAAATTACAGTATCAATCGAATGTCCGAAGTAAAATAGACTAGTATCGTCGGCATACAGGGTAACATCGCCCTTTAAACCAATTTAATGTATGTCATTGATATAAATTAGGAAGAGCAAAGGTCCAAGAATAGATCCTTGGGGAACCCCATAAGTTATAGGTTTTGGAGTACTTTGACTAGAATTGAGTTTAACTATCTGGTAGCGATTAGTGAGATACGATTTAAACATATTATGTGCAGTTCCAGAAACACCAATGTTTTTTAGTTTGTTTAATAAAAGATCATGGCTGACGGTGTCGAAAGCCTTTTTGAGGTCAATGAATATCCCCAGAGTTATTTGTTTTTTATCAATTTTAGTTTTGATATTGGTGACTAGGTCGGCTACCGCTGAAAGGGTGTTCGACTTTGGTCTGAAGCCATATTGTTTCTCATAGAGAAAATTTTGTGAATTTAGGAATCTTTGCAATCGAGTGTAGATTACTCTCTCAAAAATTTTTGAAATAACAGGAAGAACTGAAATAGGTCGATAGTTTCCAGGATCGGCTTTAGTGCCACTCTTATAAATTGGTGTTACCTTTGCTATTTTGAGACTATCCGGAAACGTACCCTGTTCTAAACATTTGTTTATACAATTTTTGAGTTCATTAGTAATAAGATTTTTCACGCATTTTAAAACTTTGGTTGAGATGTCATCGACTCCTGAACTAGTATTGGGGTTTAGGTGATCAATTATTTTAATAATTTCATCCAACGTTACCGGCTCAAATCCGGTAAGTGTGATAGTGTTTTTAGTAGTGGTTGGTTTATTGCCTTGCATATTGTGATACTTATTAGGAATCTTACTAGCCAAAATCGAACCAACACTCGAGAAAAAGTCATGAAAACACTCAGCCATAGCCTTTTCATCGGTAGCAATTCCTACTTGGGTTTCAAGCTTTGTCGGTGAAGTAGTGTTCTTTATTTTGTTATTCGATAATTCAGTAATTAATTGCCACATTTTTTTAGGTTTCTTCTTGGTGGCTTCAAACTTCTGTAGATAGTACTGGGTCTTCGTTTTTTGAATTTTCTCCGCAACTTCATTCCTTTTGTTTTTAAATTTTTCTTCTATATTTTGATCATTCAAGTTGTTTTTGTGTTCATACCATAGTATATTTCTTTGATTTATTTCATGTATAATATCTTTTCGTATCCAGTCCTGTTTTGGCGGATTGAGAATTTTGGTTTTTGTCATTTTGCTTTTACTTATGCAGGAAGTTAGTTTATTCTCTAGTATTGTATATTGGTGTTGTTCGTTAGAGCTTTTATTATCTTCTATAAATTTAAATAGTGTTTCGTAGTTAGTTGCCTGGTACTTCACAGTCTTATTTGTTTTGTGTTGGTATTTTTTTATTTCGAGATATATTTGCCTATGGTCGGACATTGTAGAATCAATAATAGCCATGTGGAAGTTGTTTTCTATTAAATTTGAACATACATGATCCAGAATTGTTTTTGATGATGTGGATTCTCGAGTACAATAGTCTTCGTCTATCTTATTAATGATTTTATATCCATTCTCTTGTATTATTTCTTTGTATATTTTAGTAGATCGTTCAGTGCTCAATAGATTTAAGTTGAAGTCGCCAAATACTATAGCTCGTTTATTTTTTTGTAGTTGATACGAGTAGGTATCCAGAAACGTTTTTAGGTTAGATTGATCTGGCTTTCTATAAATAACACCGACGTCAAGTGCGTAGTTTTCAATGTGAAGCCATAGATAGTGATTATCGTTTAGGGCCTGATCTACAGTCAATTTATGTCTTAGATTATTGTGGATAAAGATTGATACTCCACCGCCTCGTATATTAGACCTGTAGTTATAGTAATGTGTGTACCCAGGTAATTGAAATCTTTTTGCCTCTTCTTCTGACTTCAGCCAGGTCTCCGTTAATAAAATAATATGAAGTAGACACCGGAATGACTGTACTATACATTTCAATTCGTCGAACTTTCCGGGCTTGACTATACTACGTACATTAGCATATAGGCATTTCAAAGAGCTTTTTCTTGTTGTTATACTTGAATAATCCGGAGTTATTTGGTGTGTGATACCGTCGTTTTGTTGTGCATGGGGGGTTTTGTCTATTATTCTGAGTTTTTTGGTGGGGATTCCACTATCTTGGGAACACCTCTAATATACTTGATAATCAGGTTTATCATTGAATAAGTATTTAAAAATCATGTTTAGGTTTCTATACCATTTCTCATTTCGAATGACTATTTAGGACGTATAACGGTTTAAAGTTGGTTACTAACTAAAAAGTATAAATATAAAAGTTAATTAAAATAATCAAAAACCCGACAGCCTAAAAAGCTGGAAACAAGACCTATTAGTATAGTAGGAAGTATAAACAGTTTGCTGCACAATCTTAGAACAATCTCTTGCAGTCGGCGGCAATATGTCTTTATTGTTGAACGGAGAAGATGCCGCGGACTGGATAAGATTGTTGTAAGATTGTGCAGCAAATGGTCTTTACTGCCTACTTCACTAGTTGGTCTTTTTTCCAGCTTTTTAGGCTGTCGGGTTTTAGATTTTTTTAATAAATTTTTTTATTGTCTGACTACGCTCGCTACGCTCAAGGAGGGTAATGTTTTTCGAATGTAACGGACACCTAATATACCTAAGAGTGTTATTAATATTTAATTTTTAAATGAATTTTCATTTTATACTATGTGTTGTGTAGCGCATTCCATCTTTGTGAGCATCTAAATGTGTTCTTACATTTTTATGTTCTCATTTGAGTTATGTTGATATTGTATCCAATGGTGTTGTATAGAATTCTGAGGACAGACTTTGAGTAGGATGGCCGATTCTGTAGGAATTAGATTGGTTATTAGACCTATTGACGGGTCTGTTGGCTCAGTTGGTAGTGACCCTGTCTTCTGAGTCGGAAGTCGCGGGTTCGATCCCCGCTCAGGGCCAACATTTGTGTGCATGAACAATTGAACATGTCTGTTGGCTTCGTGACTGGGTGTATATAGTATTTATTTAAGTATTTTTATCAGTTGTTTGGTACCCATAGTGCAGGATCTATACCTAGTTTGGGATTGAAGAACCGAAATTGTGTCCCACAATGTCTGTATTATTATTATGTATTTAAATATGTTGATGCTATGATTATTGTCTATTAAAAGGGGTTTTTTGTTTTACGATGTTAATACATATCTTTTTAAAAAGTAACCCTCGGGTTTGTTTCATTTCCTGCATTAAGTTGACACTTTTGGTGATGACGTGGTATAATTTTGGGCCTATGTTATTTTGATATTTTTTCTTCTTTTGGTTAATCTGGGCCTAAGGTTTTCCTCAAGGTACAGGCTATATCTGTACAAATTTTATTAAATTTGTAAAGACGAAACCAACAGACAGACTTTCTCATTTATATTTGTAAAAATTAATAGAGATTTTATTTATACCATTCTATTCTTATTTATTTTTATTTTAATAGTACAGGCCTTGCCTAGTTTGGGACTAAATAACCGTGTGTGAATTGTGTCCCACAATTTATTTATTATTATTTATTTATTATTCCCTTAAACGTCGCTTGGATGCTAAAGCGGATATGAAGTCCTCCACAAACATACAACTTTTACTATAAGTAGGTACGTAAAAACATAATATGTGTGAGTGTGAGACCCACAATCTCTGAAGTGGGATCATGATTTTCCGCCTCGAGCCACTGTACCATAAAATTAAATAGACCTCGATCAAAGGGCAAATTATAACTTATGATGAGCCAGCGTAAACACACCATAGTGATAAATTAGGTTACTTACAGCTAAGTTATTTAGGTACTTACTAGCGGGTGCCCAGTGGCTTTACCCACGCGATTCTAGTTGATTTCCGTTCCCAAGGGAGTTTCCAAATGTTGCCTACGACATATAACACACCTACATACCATATTTTAAGTTTCTAGGTGTTATCGTTTCGGAGTGGTGCGTATTTCTCTTTTAAATCAGTTTTTATATTTTCCAGTGGGAACGTACGTAAAAGTACCCTAAATGATGACCCGGTTACATAGTTATCGTCACACTAAATTTCATGATAATCCGTCCAGTAGTTTTTGCGTGATGGGTGCACAAACAGACAGGCAGACACAATAATTACAAAAAAAAACACATCTACATCGATAACCATCTAAACTATTGGTAAAATTTTCAAAAAAATATTTTGTTTCGTCAATTTTCATGTAGTGCGCGGTCTCATAAAAAAAAATTTACAGAAATTTAAAACATTTTGTTTAGAATTTAATAGTTATCAAATCCATGCTCTTAGATTTAAGCATACATAGGGATATAGGGACAGAGAAAGCAACTTTGTTGTATTCTATGTAGTGATGATACGCCACCATTGAGTACTAATGCGTGTACCTACTACAGCTGGATTGTAAGATAGAATCACGTAACCATTAATATCTATAGCCAGAAAAGAAAAACCTCTGGTTTGTTGTCTAACTAGAAGTTGCACAGCGGCCTTGGCCATGCAGATTTCATTTATTCCCATTCCCGTGCAAATTGGTAATCGGTTGTCTACGACATTTGAGACACTTAGATACCATATTTTAAGTTTCTAGGTGTTATCGGTACGAATTAGTACGTATTTCTCTTTTTTATATTTTCCCGTGGGATTGAGATATTTTCCTGTAGTAAAAATTACTATAAATGTTGACCCGGTTACTCAGTTATCTCCACACGAAATTTAATCAAAATCACATAACTTATATTACTACGTTTGGTAATGGTTTGGTAGTCGTGGTTCAAACGCGACAGAGTGTTCAAATTATATATACGGAGTTGTTAAAACCCCAAACTTTAAATATTTTTGCTTATTAAACTCATTACTTTCGGAAATGATGTAGTTTTATGGCTCTATATGGTTCACGCGAAAATCAAAACATAACAATAAAGTACTCAGTTCTGAATTCAAATTATTCGTTTGTATTTTGAAATGCGATGAGTGCTGACGTGCAATACTCACCGACCGCGCCGGGTATATCGCAGAGTATCTCACTGTGTTAGTACCTACTTTGAAGCAAACCCTGAAATAAAGGTAACTGAAATAAAGGCACCCGTATCAAAACACAATCTAAACATAAGTGGCCTATGAGGCGTGGTTCTGGGCGCGTCATGTTTTTAAAAGCATTTTGCTTCTAATATTTTATTTTCAGCCCAAACAAAGCGACAACAATGGTTCTCCTGACAATACTGAATTTCTTAAGTCAGGTTCAGACTTCAGTCAGCCAGCTGAAATCTGAAAGTGACTTTTGAGAAAGGTCTCCTATTGTGTTGAGTCAGGATTACTTGGGATCCAAATAATAGTAATTTTAATAAAATAGTCATGAAATTACATCTATACATATAACACTAAACTCGTCCATGAACAATGGCTAAATGTGAACAGCAGCCCATCTCCACCGACGAGTTGCTGGTTCCAAATGCAGCACCCCGAGAAAAACCAGCAAGATACTCAAGGGCAGCTCTTTATAATGTCATGTCTGAAGTTCTTACCGGGCACGACGTATCCGACGGCGACCACAACAACAGTGACGTGGCCGTGTGTTACATGAAATATTTTTTGCGGTAGTGTACATAGTTATCGATGTAAATATCAAAATATATTTTTTGGTATTTTTGTCTGTCTGGCTGTGCACGCATCACGCCAAAACTACTGGACGAATTTTGATGAAATTTGTGTCGTGATAGCTGAGCAGCAAGGTCAACATTCAGAGGGTACTTTCATTTTCATAGAAAAAATAAAATAACTTGCTAAAAAGAGAAATATGTTTGTCCCACTCCGAAACGAGAATACCTAGAAACTTGAAATATGGTATGTAGGTGTCTTATATATCGTAGGCAACCGCTACGAAGGGATTTTTGGAAATTCCTTCGGGAACGGATATAAACTATATCCGCACTGGCAACGCCGCTGCACCCGCAATTTTTAAAATAATATAATATAATAATAATATAATCTTACGCCTTTTATCCCCGAGGGGGTAGGCAGAGGTATTCCATTACTGGATATACCCACATTTCACGAGATATATTGGACCCCTAAACGTGATAGGTGGTGAGCCCATCGCCGGACCGGCAGCCTTATTGTCTAACTTTTATTTGCGGTCGCTTTAGATTATATCTTGTTCATTTTGCCATTTAAACAAGATGATATGTACTTCGGACGTCAAATTTCGTGATTTGCATGGAAGCCGTCCACAAATCCTCCGGAAGTAAATTGAGTGAACTAAAACGCTCTATTTGACAGTTTTGACAACTAAATTGGTATTGTGTAAGGAAAAATGACAGCTGGAACCGGCACGAAAGCGGTTGGGAACTGTCAGTTGAAATGGGTTGCAAATGTGCTGCCTTCTTCAATTTATTTCTCGTTTAATCAGCTAATTTACTGAAATAAAAAGGATGTGTGTAGTGTATTCCACGAATGAATAGTGTAAAATGAATTCCTGGTGCCGATAATCAAGTTATTGTAGCTATTGTTATTCGGGAAATCAAAGTAACGTAATGTTCAAAACTTGCAAATTTTATTTATATAATTATGTGTTTGAAATCATAAAGCGAGATATCATTTCTTGCCCGGGAAAGGAAAATATCCCTGAAAGAATACCGGCATTCACCTGCGAAGATCACTCTGTGTTGCGATTGTTAATCACCGAGCTCACAATCCAAGTGTAGTGATTAGAGGTCAGTTGGGACTGATGATCAGTGGTCAAAAAAGTTGATAGGTATTACAGAACTCACTACGACTTAGGTACTTTACTTCCAATGTGTCTCATAAGATCAAAACTAAAGTATAGGTATTCCATTTTAAAAATAAGTCTAATAAAATGCAGCCCTATCCTCAAAGAGTTTGTCTGTTGTGTTGAGTGGCGGATTTGAAGTCTTAGCCGCCCTAGGCTCCAGGCCACGTAGTAAGTAGGAGCCGTCCCTTTCTCAATACCCATCATATAGACTACTGCCAATATAAAATAAGTAGGTATAATTTATACCTACTATTTACCTTTAGGTACGAAAGGTTTTGGAAACTTTTTTACCAGGAAAAACTATCTAATCCATAGTGATACGAACATAACTGTGTCTGTCTGTTTGAACTTATCGCTGAGCCACTCTTGATAAAATTTAAGGTTACAAAATATTACCGATATCGTCAGGGAGGATATTGACAGATTTTTATTTTGAAACGTGAATAAAGTCACAATCAAATATGTACTAACTTAAGTAGATAATAACATTAGTAAACTAAATCTATGGTAGATAATATAATCTTCTAGTCTCCTTATTTAGGAATTGTTTAGGAATTATTGTTATTAGTCCATAAACAAGAGAAAAAATTCATTTAACTTACTATTTTATTGTTACTATGAAATCCCATTTACGTAAGGTTATTAATAAATATGAAAGGAACAATGAAAGTTGACGAAGCAAAAGAAGTATGTAAGGATCATAGCAAGTGGAAAGAAGTGGTCTCTCTCTACCCCTACGGGAAAGAGGCGTGATTATATGTATGTATGTATGTATTAATAAATATTATTAAAAATATTTAAATTTCTTACAGGTATACTCAAATTTCTCTAAGTGCGAAGGTGAATTCTGAATATAAATTGGAGTATCTTGGCAAGTCATAGATGAAGAAGACGCCTGACTGATAACCTTATCCTATAAATATAGGTACATATTGTTAAAGCTATATACTATAACATTATAATATTTAATTGATTGTTGTAAGTGTTTATTATTACCATTACCTTTTCAGCTAGCAGCGAGGTAGTATAAAAATTAGGTCATCTCCCAATTCATATTGGTATTTTGGTGACAATAGGACAGAATATTGAAACTAAAATAATAAAAAAATGTACTTTAATAAAATTAAAGATAAGGATTTAAATAGTTTATAATCTAACTAATCTATAAGTACTAACTAAAATGATTATAAACAGGCAAAGTTGTTTGTATTGTAGTCAAGCACTGATAGCCCAGTAGTGTAAGAGTCGCTTCTCATTGGTGAGGCTTGGGTTCGAATCCTGGCATGTACCAATTAGAGAAAAGTTTACTTACATATTTATCTCTAGAGGTCAAGGAAATCATTGTGAGGAAACTCGGAATTGACATCAGAACCTTGGAGCCCCGGAGCTACAGAGCTGGCGAGTGGCCTAAATTATTGTAGTGAAAATGTAGTAGTCAAAAACACATCTCTTTGAATTTGTAGTTCTATAGTTCTGGAGTTATTCGACCTGAAAGCTAGAAATCATCAGGTCGGTGTGGCCCCGAGATCTCAGTAATTAGGGCAGTAACGGACGTTTGCTCTTAGACAAAGTTACTGTAATATTTAGGTAGTAGACAGAAAAAAAAAGAATATAATTCGTATTTCGATATTTTGGCAGCAATTCACGTTTGAAGTGCGTGACAATCAGGTCCCTGTAGCCCAGTGTTTTCTCTGAAACGAAGCATCCTAGCATAGTATGTTGTTTGAGTAAGTTTCTGTAGTTCTCGACTTAGGAATTCGTATGGAGCTAGTTTTTTATGTAGTTCTACGGTTTAATAGAATTTTGCACTCTTTCTAAAAACAATCAGAACGGTGTAGCCCAGTGTTTTCTCTGCAACGAAGCATCCTAGCATAGTATGTTGTTTGAAAAAATTTTTGTAGTTCTCGATTTAGGAATTCGTATGGAGCCCGTTTTTTATGTAGTTCTACAGTTTACGAATAATTCAGGTCGGAAGCTCCGAAATGACAGCTAACCTCACTCATTACATCTTTGGAACCAAACAAGCTAGCGAAACAGAAACTTACACAACGATTTATTATCCATCGAATAATAAGTGTGCAAAATTTCATAGAGATCCATGCAGTATCTGTGAAGGAATTTAATATAAACACATTCGGTACCATTATCTGTATAATGGAAGAGGGTGACCATACATTTTATGTTAAAAAGGAAAAATATTCGAGCACTGAAATTTGATGGTGCAAGTAGTAGGTATGATATGACATCAAATAGTAGGTATTTATTGAAATTTGCACTCCGGTTGTTTATTCGTAAGTTTTAACATTAAGTAAATAAATAACTAAAAATGGTTTTCATAGTTATTTATTGAATTCAAATACCCATGGTGGTTTTTTTAGATTGTGGTTTGGCTAATTGCTCGAACTAAACAAAGTCCATATATTATGGTATTTAAAGTAGTTACCTACTACCTACGGTTTCTTTTGTGCAAAGGAATAAAAAAGAGTTGTTCATCTGATTTTCTATATCTATACATATAATAAAACTCTAACGGGACCGTGTCTGTACATTAAATATTTTTTGAAAATTTTAACCGTAGTGTATATAGTTATCGATATAGATGCCGAAACAACAATTTTTGGAATTTTTGTCTGTCTGTCAGTCTGGTTGTGCACGCATCACTCAAAAACTACTAGACGGATTTTAATGAAATTTGGTATAGAGATAACTGAGTACCCGGGTCAACATCTAGGGTACTTTTTATTCCAGGAAAATATCTCATTCCCACGGGAAAATATAAAAACTGGTTAAAAAGAGAAATACGTACTACTCCGAAACGAAACCCCTAGAAACTGGCAAAATAGTATGAAGGTGTCGTAGGAAACCGGTATGAAGGGATTTTTGGAATTTCCCACGGGAACGGGAATAAACTGAATCCACGCGGGAAAACGCCGCTGGGACCCGCTATATGAAATTTGGTATGTAGGTGTCTTAAATATGTTGTAGGCAACCACTATGAAGGGATTTTCGGAAATTCCCACGGGAATGGGAATAAACGGAATCCGCGCGGGCAACGCCACTGGGCATCCGCTAGTTATAAAAATAAGTGTCGTGTGTAGCAGTCAATAATTATATAAGTATTATTATTACGAAGCAAGTATACAACACCCGAGCTTGGCTCTCCAGTATTTTTTTTTGAGACTCTAAAAAATACACGTGATTTTGGGTATGGGTTAGTTTAAACATTACTTCGTATCACGAGGTATTTAAATAGTTGCTAAAACATCACTTAATATATCAATGGCCCATATTTTTCAAATTATTAGAACCTGCTTGAAGTTTATATTAAACTAGCGGCGCCTAATAATTTCACTCGCGTCAGTCCCGTTCCAGTGGAAAAATGTTACTCCCAGAAAAGTAATAAGTATTTCCCTTAGTTAAATTTTTTCTAAGACTCACATGGTCAACTCTTTTTTATTCCTTTGCACAAAAGAAACCGTAGGTAGTAGGTAACTACTTTAAATACCATAATATATGGACTTTGTTTAGTTCGAGCAATTAGCCAAACCACAATCTAAAAAAACCACCATGGGTATTTGAATTCAATAAATAACTATGAAAACCATGTTTAGTTATTTATTTACTTAATGTTAAAACTTACGAATAAACAACCGGAGTGCAAATTTCAATAAATACCTACTATTTGATGTCATATCATACCTACTACTTTCACCATCAAATTTCAGTGCTCGAATATTTTTCCTTTTTAACATAAAATGTATGGTCACCCTCTTCCATTATACAGATAATGGTACCGAATGTGTTTATATTAAATTCCTTCACAGATACTGCATGGATCTCTATGAAATTTTGCACACTTATTATTCGATGGATAATAAATCGTTGTGTAAGTTTCTGTTTCGCTAGCTTGTTTGGTTCCAAAGATGTAATGAGTGAGGTTAGCTGTCATTTCGGAGCTTCCGACCTGAATTATTCGTAAACTGTAGAACTACATAAAAAACGGGCTCCATACGAACTCCTAAATCGAGAACTACAAAAATTTTCTCAAACGACATACTATGCTAGGATGCTTCGCTGCAGAGAAAACACTGGGCTACACCGTTCTGATTGTTTTTAGAAAGAGTGCAAAATTCTATTAAACCGTAGAACTACATAAAAAACTAGCTCCATACGAATTCCTAAGTCGAGAACTACAGAAACTTACTCAAACAACATACTATGCTAGGATGCTTCGTTTCAGAGAAAACACTGAGCTACAGGGACCTGATTGTCACGCACTTCAAACGTGAATTGCTGCCAAAATATCGAAATACGAATTATATTCTTTTTTTTTCTGTCTACTACCTAAATATTACAGTAACTTTGTCTAAGAGCAAACGTCCGTTACTGCCCTAATTACTGAGATCTCGGGGCCACACCGACCTGATCATTTCTAGCTTTCAGGTCGAATAACTCCAGAACTATAGAACTACAAATTCAAAGAGATGTGTTTTTGACTACTACATTTTCACTACAATAATTTAGGCCACTCGCCAGCTCTGTAGCTCCGGGGCTCCAAGGTTCTGATGTCAATAACTCGGAGGTCCCAGATTTAATTTTAGTTCACATTTAATAGACCCAATCCGGCTATGGGCTCACCACTTATCAAGTTATGCTCCAAAGAATATACTGGTGAAACGTGGGTATTTCCAGAAATGGAATAACTCTTCCTACCCCCTCTGTGATAAAAAGCCAGAGCGTATTAAAGTTGTTATGTTTTAAAGATATATCTAAAACTTAAGTTTAAAAATGCTTTTAGATAGCTAAATCATTCCCGAGTGACAAACCAAGTGGTTAAAGCTAGTCCTTGTTAAAATAAAAATTCTTTATCATACTATAGAAGAAAACGCCTGTCATTAAAGTTTAGCAACAAAAGTACCTTAACAATATTGCTATGACAATGTTCTCAGATAGATATGGCATACTGAATTCTAACAAAGTATTCTCATCTTAGCGATGAAAGGATCATAATTATATGTCATCAATAAAACACATACATATTTCATATTGATTTAATCAGAGGAGTGTATATGTATGTAATAATTTTAATAAATTTAAGATAGCTTCGGAGAAGTATTGTCATGTCCCTACTAATATTAAAAATGGGAATGTAACTCGTTGTTGTTACATAATATAAAAATAAATTAATTAGAAATTCGACAAACATATAATAACTTATAAATAATATTTTCATGTCAACATTAAATTAATTTAAGTCAATAAATTCACATAATATAGTATAATAATATTTTCCAACAAAAAGCATTTCACAAGATTTTTGAACACATTCACATAGTCAATTACCTTTTAATCTACCAGAAGACTAATAAACATCCTTATAGAATGGTACCTCGCTCGCACTGCGAAACAATTGTCAATTTCGGGGAGATAGATTAAGGAATGCCAATTTTCTGCGGCATAGGCGCTTTTTTGTTTGATCTGAAGTTTCATGACAGGCTGAGTTACTTCCACATTTATAATATTAAGTAGGGATTTCATTTTAGGTCCATCAAATGAAGCATCATATTATAAATAATCATTATATAATGATACAGTAGAGACAGCACTTTGTAACGGAGGTATTAGTTAGGGGAGCCGCAGCAGTTGTGGAGACTGTTAGCGGGTTGACTGGAAGTAGTGCACCGAAGTATCCATGGAGAGTTGAGTTTCTTCCTTATGACACTAGAAAAATATGTAATTTTGTCAATTTAGAATTACCTATTATTACTGACAAGATTATTAGTAACTCGGAGACAACATAAATAAAGTATGAGTAGGGAATATGTGGTTAAGTTTAGCATAGCATCCATCATATCTATCAATCTTGACATGAATGGACTGAACTATAAATTTATGGAAACTACCAAATATCTAGTAGGGATAAAAGTAGTACATGGTTTGACTTATACTTTTCAGTTAATTTAGAAGCTGAAAAACTTGTAATTCTAATAATGATTAAGTACCTATCAAGATAATAAAGAAGATATTATATGTAGGTATATGATGGATTCATACCTTATTCATACACTTTTTGTTTATAAGTTCGGTGTACGACTTGATGGACTATGAATACCTAGAGAGATGGTCCATGACAAATGTTATTTTTATGGCTAAGTTTGAGCATGTTAGGTCTATACTAGTAAAAGGTCCATTAGGCATAAGACTCGTGCAAGTTTGACATTGGTGGGAATACTTACTTTAGTCCAGTGCTCCGCAATATTGCTCCTGTTGATCTCAATACATTTCGCGTCCTTAACTCGTCCCACAACATTTTGATTGCAATTGCTTAAGAGTTATATTCTTATTCTCAGTTAGTTGGCCGTTGTTGTTGTTACATCGGCCGGCACAATTTCCATACATTCCATCCTTGGAGTGATTAAATAAGAGTTTTACTTTGAAATCCAATCACGCATGTTCAGAATTACAATGAAAACAGCTGCATAATTAGTAGTATTTCTGTGTTTTTATCTAAAATTTAAGTTAACCTCAATCAACTTGTAAACATACATTTGTTTTTTTAAATTGTTTTTTCTTTTTACTGGTGTGGCAAGTGCTATGGCTACCAAAAAATACTCTCGTAACACGTTTTGGATGCTTTTGTAACACGATTGTGACAATTCATTATTCGTATGGATGCTTTGATATGAATAAAAGTCCAAATTTTGATCCATGATACATAAACTCATATAAAAAATATTTTACTTACCTTATTAGATGACAACTACATGTACGCAATATGGAGAAGTTCATAATTTGGCAACACAGTATGCTTTAAGCCATGTCTAAGGAATGCAATGTGTTAGGCAAGGCCTGTACACTATTAAAAAAAAAAAGACCGAGAAATTGCATTCACTTCGGTCATATAGTCGGAAGAAGATTCTATGAAAAATCCTTACACAATACCGTCAAACATGACACGATAGTATGGAGATGGATAAAGATAGAATCTAAAGCGACCGCAAATAAAAATTACACAATTAGGCCCACACATGTCTCAGAAATAATTCTAAGACCTGCGGGTTTCCTCACGATAATAATAATAATAATAATAATAATATCTTTATTGGCGTCAAACACGGTGGTAGTAGGTGACAATATACTTATTTTCTAGGTCGTACATGTTTCACACTCTTAGAGGCATGCAAATATTTCTAATCCTTAAACCTAATAGCAATCTTGAGCAGTCTTGATAAATTTAGTGTTAAATGTTAATTATTTAATTATTTTTATAGTCAATATATTCTTTATTGTCATAGAAAGTACATTCAATAAGCCACTTAAATAATTTAGTCTTAAATTTTAACAATGGTTGAGATTTAATGTCATGAGGTAGTTTATTGTAAATTTTTATACTCATGTAAATACTGTTTTTCATATATTTCGTTAGCCTGGGTACTTGGTCTGGTATAAGTCTATCTTTATCTCTATAATTAATGTGTGGGTTTACATCAGCAACTTTTTTAAACAAATCTCTATTTTGCTTTACAAAGATGCACATTTCATAAATGTATAATGAGGGCAGCGTCATCAATTTTAATTCTTTAAATAAAAGTTTGCATGACTCAAGTGGACCCTTACACATCATTGCTCGTAAACATTTCTTTTGTGCTATAAAAGCTCTATTTATATGTGGACTGTTACCCCAAATAATTAAACCGTAGCGAAGCACTGAGACTATGTAGGCATGATAGATGATTAGCGCTGTTTTAAGGTTTGTGATTTTTCTCAGGCATCTTAAGGCATATACAAATTTATTTATTCTCTCACAGAGGTGGTCTATATGTAGTTTCCAGTTTAACTGATTATCAATTATAACACCTAGAAATTTAGTTTGTGTAAGTTCTTCTACTTTTTTGTCTTTGTATTTTACATTGAATTGTTCTCGTTTAGTATTGTCAAATTTTATATAGTTTGTTTTAGTTAAGTTTACCTGTAAGTTATGTTTGTCAAGCCATTTTATAACAGATTCAATAGTGTTGTTAATTTCAGTTTCATGATCCAGATCTATATTAGTTTTAGTGTTTGAACTTACTGTTATTGAGATGTCGTCAGCAAAGAGGGTACATTTATGTTTAGTAATATTCGGAATTTCATTAACATAGATAATAAACAAAAGCGGTCAAAGTATACTTCCTTGCGGAACGCCGTATCGGTTATGTTCAAGGTCAGAATAATAGGATTGAAGTTCGTTGTTGCTATTTATCTTTCTTATTTCGACTTGTTGTTTGCGGTTAACTAGATAAGATTTTATCCATTCAAGAGGAACTCCGCGAACTCCTATATTCTCTAGTTTTTGTAGAAGAATGTTATGATCAACAAAGTCAAACGCCTTACTGAGATCGAAAAATAGCACTGTTGTTTTATTCTTGTCATTTATACGTTCTAAAATGGATCTGATTAGAGTAAACATGGCTAGAGATGTTGATTTATTTTGTTGGAAACCAAATTGTTAAGGTTTAATTATGTTAATTTTGTTACAATAATCCGTGAGGCGTTTTGACATGCATTTTTCGAAAATTTTTGAAAATACTGGAATCAACGTGATTGGTCTATAGTTGTCCACTTCCTCTTTATTACCTTTCTTAAACAGAGGCTTTACAATTGACAATTTCAAGATCTCTGGAAAAGTCCCTGAAGAGAATGAGAGATTTATGAGGTAAGTAAGGATGTAGTTTATATTATTTATACATTGTTTAATAACGTCAGTTCTAATTTCATCGTATCCAACAGCGTTGGTATTGTTAAGGGACATAACTACTGTCTTAATTTCTTTCATCGTCACAGGCATTAAGTACATTGAATTATAATTGTTGGGGTTAGAGTTAGTTTGGAGATTGTTATTTCTGTTATTATTGTTAGTGGTTACATTAGTATAGAATTTATTAAATTTATTAGCAATTTCTGTCGGGCATGTCAATATTTTATTTTCGTCTTTTATGTTAGCAATGTCGGTTATATTGTAATTATTTTCAAATGCGTCTTTTATTATAGTCCATGATGTTTTGCATTTATTTTTGCTATTTTCAATACGTCTGACATTTATTCTTCTTTTTGAAAGAAATATACATTTCTTTAGTATTTTTGAGTATTCATTATACCTGCTTTTCGTCTTTAAGTCTTTATTTTTGTAGTATTTATATCTCAATAGTCTTTTTGCTCTGCAGCTAATTCTTAACCCTTTGCTTATCCAATTCGATTGTTTGAAAGAGTTGTTTACTTTGATTTTAACTACCGGAAAGCATAATTTATAGAAAATACAAAAGATATCATGAAATTTTTCAAATGCTATATTAAATTCTGGTTCCTCCATTACATCATTAAATGTTAGACTACTGAGGCATGTGTTAAACTTTTGTATATTTTCAGGGCTATAGATTCTTTTGTAGATTCTGTAGGATTGGGGCTTTTGTTGTATAGATTTAACAGGTATTTTTAAAATCTGGGCGGTGTCGTGATCTGATAAGTATAATGGTAGAATTTCTGACGTTGCATTTTTTATGTTACTCCAGATGTGGTCTATGCAAGAGGACTGTCGCGTAGGGTTTTTTATATGTTGAATCAAATTATAATTTCGTGCAGTATCGTGTAAGTATTCGGTTATTTTATTTGGTTTTAAAGTGTCAATATTTAAATCTCCCGTTACCACTATTTTCTTTCTGTTTCCAAATTTTTTAACTAGATCATTTAGCACACAGTCAAGTTTTTTCACAAACGAGGTAGCATCGCTTTTAGGGATTCTGTATACACAAATAATAATAAGGTTGTTCCCAGGAATTTCGACCCCACAGCATTCGAAACGTCTTTGGATGGCGTAATTATCTAGGAATGACATTTTTCTATAAATAAGATTCTTTTTTACCATTATGCATGTCCCCCCTCTTTGTTCGTTCCTACAAAAACATGATGCCACTATATAGTTATTTATTTTTAAATAGTTCTCTGTGCCTTTTTTTAAAAAGGTTTCTGAGAAACAAAGTATATCTGGTTCATTATTTGTTCCCCTGAGTTCTGTCAAGGTCATTTCTAAGATCTCCTTTTTTGGTAGTATACTAGCTTTATTTTGATGTATAATGTTTAAATATGTTTGTTTGTTTTGTGTCGTTGCTTTTTCTGCGTGTACAGTATCAGCGAAAAAACGTTTCTTGCTGTGTTGTTGTTTGATAGTCATCAATAGCCGCGTTCCATTCTGTGATCTTCATAATCAGTTGATTTAGGTCATTGAGCAGGGTGCGCATTCCACGGTTATTCAAGTATCCTTTATGTTTATTAAACTTAGAGAAGTCATATTCTAAATTTAGGTTAGAATCCAGTATATATGCGTATTCATGTGTCACTGCATCGTGGTATAACAAATTATTGAAGTGTTCCACTCTCCAATTATATAAGTTTGCCATGGGTGAATATATATACGTTGGTGCACATATAATAATGTTAGTATAGTCTATTTGTTGTAGGCTCTCTCTCAAGAATTGTATTAACTCCATATGATCTCTGGAGGTGTTGAAATCTTCATTGCTTATGAATATGATACAGAAATCTTGTTTTGTAAATCCCTCTAATTTAGTTTGTAAATATTTTAATAAGTGTCTCGTATTACCCCCTGGGGTGATATGATGACATACATTTGAAGGTTGTTGAAGAGATTTGTTCAAAATGGGTAATATTTTGTTTCTATTGTTGGTACTTAGAACACATATCTTAGGGATATAATTTGATATTTGGCTTTCCGATTTACTTTCCGTTTCTGTATGTTTAGGACCTTTATTCTGTGGTTTTGGGCTCACTGGTGTGGTTTTTGCATTCATTATATCGGGGTGATTTATATTGCCAGTTTTCTCAGGAGTATATGTCAGTGTTGTTCGACTGATATTTTTTCGTGCACGTTTTTTGCTAAGCAATAATGGTGACGGTGAGCTGCACACTCTTCTCAGTAATTTAATTTCTTTTTCATATTGTGTATTCTTCTTCTCTAATGCACTTTTTTCAGCTAAAATATTTTCTATTTCATTTTCAGCGATGTCTAAGTCTTTTTGTAGTCTACGTACCGTTTCCTTTAATTCATCAATTTCTTCATATGGGTTTTCAGTAGCCTCCGGACAACTTCTATTTAATTCGTTTGGAGATACAATAGACGAGAAGTCGCATTCGTCCTCGTCCTCGTCCTCGATGGGTAGTGATTCAAACGAGTTTTCAGTATTTACTTTATATTTATTCCGTGTTGTTACATTGATGAAAAGATCTTGATGACTACATGTTGGTCCTTGAAGCCTGCATGTCTCACATTTCCATGCGGCTTTTCTAATCGGAGTCATCATTTTTAATCTATTCTCTGTTACAGTAGTGGTGCAGTCAGGCGCATGGAATTTGTTATTGCAATCGGTGCACTGTAGTTGATAGTAGTTGCTCGTTATAGATTTTTTGCATTTTGCACATTTTGGGGGCATCTGGCAGACCTTATGTTGTTGATGTTTTCCTTCACCGTCGAGCTATTGATAAATATGTACGTAAGTTTTGAAAAACTCATTGGTACATGCCTGGATTCGAACCCGAGCCTTACTGATTTTCGGCCGGCTCTTTAACCGTCCGGGCTATCACTGCTCTATTTTTAAAATAAATCCTTTAAAAAATGTTCAGCTATTTTTTAATACGTAATTATCTATCAATGTTGGTTTTTAATATTGTAAAAACCAGTCAGCATAATTAAAAAATATATTATCTCTTAAAGAACACCGGCAACTTTTTTTACTAACTAATAACTCAGCCAATAAGGTAGTTTCTTCTTTTATATGTGTATGTTTAATACCTGTAGAAATAAATTAATTTTGATTTTGATTTTTATATCATAGATTTTCATACTTGCTGGTAATTTTTATGTTTTTGTCTCTCTAAAAACGTCCTGACTATCACTGCTATGTTTTGTTAACCACCACCAACTATCGTGTAGGTAATATCCAATGGAATAGTTCGTACCAGAGCAGTGATAGCCCTTACGGTTAAAGAGCCGGCCGAAAATCAGTAAGGCTTGGGTTTAAGTCCTGGCATGTACCAATGAGTTTTTCAAAAACTTACGTACATATTTATCACTAGCTCGACGGTGAAGGAAAACATCGTGAGGAAACCCGCAGTTCTCAGAACTAATTCCGAGACATGTGTAAATAGACCCGGTCCGGCGATGGGCTCACCACCTATCACGTTTAGGGGTCCAATGTATCTCGTGAAATGTGGGTATATCCAGTAATGGAATACCTCTGCGTACCCCCTCGGGGATGAAAGGCGTGAGATTATATTATTATTATTATATTAGTTCGTACCATCACAAATTATTTACAGTGGGAATATTTGCGAAATTTCCAACTCCAGAAACAATTTGTATATTTGCTAGTAACTTCAGTAATAAACCGGCAACACGAGCGTACTTTGACATCGCTTGCTGCACTAGCAAACAGGGCCCATTATTACAGGTCCCACGCTCCCAGAGGCCCCGAGGTCCCACGCTCCCAGAGGCCTCAAACTCCCAAAGGTCCCTCGCTGCTACAGGCAGGATACTGATTATAGAATAGAATGTATTTTATTTTGTTCGCTTTGTACAATATCTTCTTAAAGTTAGGAAAGTACTTAGAACCTGTGTGTCTTGTTCGGACGTACAAATATAAAATTGAGTAATATTTAAGATAAAAAGAATGTCATTAATTAATTATATTATATTTTACCAAGCTTTGCAACTAACGCCGCCTCTGTCTCATGTAATACTAACTAATTAGCCTCTAGTCATTAAAGTAGTGGCCATAATGGAGAGTTTAGTACATACAGACTCACTGAGCTATATTAGTAACCAGTGACCGTTATGGCTTTTGGCTTTTCATGAAGGTTCGTAATTACTGCCACCTGCAATTTCCGTATTACAAAAAACCATAAATTACGGTTTGAAGCGTAAATAATTTTTTCATACCGTCTATTCGAATAGTGACATTGTTTTGTTCCTCTATAAGCGGGAGTAAAGTGGCGGTTTTCTCCACGTTTAGCGGTTACTACCCGCTAAAATTTGAGATTTGAATTTGGAACATGAATCGTTCATTGAAAGCGAACGCAAATTGTAAAAAATACTGGCTGTAAGTAAGTGTGGGTGTAGACGCGATAACTAAAAAAAAACAAAAGACCGCGATTTACCTTTTTACATTCATGTAATTTTTTTTTATCAAACTTATTCATGAATTGCTTAAAAGTGTCTCTTATTTGCGAGTATTTTCTCATAGAAGGAGATGAAAAGTAGATTATTAGAATATTTCTCCCTCTGCCGATGTACTTTGAATCCTTTCTCTCTACGCTCAGGATTCAAAATAGCGCCCTCACCGTAAACATATTATTTGGCTCCCTTGTCATACAATCTAATATTGCATGCTTACATGTAAGCCGAATGCATTGTGCATTACTTGTATTTATAGTATCAGATCAGATCTTATCTGTAATTTCCGTATTCTCGCAAATAAAGATATTTATATCTCTACAACTATGCAGATGAACCTAAAATGTAAAACTGCTTACAAAATTTCATTAGAATCGTTAGAGCCATTTCGAAATATACAAGAATTTTTCGTATAAAGAAAAATGATTAATGCGTCGTATAACGTTTTTCAATTCGTCGCTGCCTCTAATTCACAGAACCTTGGAATAGTGTCGGAATAATAAAACATTTTAACAAAAGAGAATACTTCGAAAACACCACACCAAATTCTGTAGCCACTACAAAGTGAAAATATTTCTTACGCCGCAATTCTATTCACAGGTCTTTTGAAGTTTACGTCAACCTTCACTGTAGCTAATTGGAAATAAATAAATACATACTTAATATGTACTAAAATTGTTTACTTTACTATCACTGAAGGTTGCGAAATGTCGATGTGGTTTTGTAGCTCATTGGTGTTGAAATAAGTGAGCCGTAAAACCTGAGAACTGTGTTATTTAGGAAAAATATTTCCAAAATAGAATTTTAAAAGATTAAAATCATGCTAGGTAAAATGGAATATATTCATTATACCTGTGCTTCACGATTTCACCCGATTAAAATTATAACCTACACTGGCATAAAGCACAAAATGTGCAAACGCCAAAAAAAAGAAAAAAAATTATAACCTCAAAAAAAATTATAACCTAAAAGTAAGGTTTCCATTGGTAAAAGAGTTCTGAATATCGGTCCAATAGTTTCAAGTTTAATTAAAAATAAAAACTAAAATAAACTCTCCTCGTGTAGATTTTTGTAGAATTGATGTAGAGATGACATAAAAAATAAGGACTTTTCATTGAGTAATGTAGAAACTTCCAAAAAATATTGATTAAGTATTTATTTGGACATTCAATAATGTTACTTATAAATTATTCTAAAACAATAATAACATCATTTTAGTTTTTGTCTAAACGAGTATTTATCAATTTTGATATCAAAACACCAATTTTTAAATGTTTTGTCTGTCTGTATGTCATCACGCAAAACGTACTGGACCGATTTTGATGAAATTTTGTTTGGAGATAACTGGATAACTAGGTCAATATTCAGTGTAGGTACTTTTTGTTTCAGGAAAATACCTCATTTCCACCCGACAATGTAAAAACTGGTTAAAAAGAGAAATACGTACCTACTACTCCAAACGATAACACCTACAAAATTGAAATATAGTATGTAGGTGTCATATAGGTCGTCGGCAACCGCTATG
This sequence comes from Ethmia dodecea, assembly GCA_963855545.1. Taxonomy (NCBI): domain Eukaryota; kingdom Metazoa; phylum Arthropoda; class Insecta; order Lepidoptera; family Depressariidae; genus Ethmia; species Ethmia dodecea. The sequence continues at coordinate 898,373 of OY979443.1, forward strand.
AAGGGATTTTTGCAAATTCCTAGAGGAACGGGAATAAAATGGATCCGCGTGGGCAACGCCGCTGGGTACCCGTTAGTAATATTCGCAAATATTGAACTTTATAACAAATCTTTTTATTGGAGGCCCTGTATTTAATATTTCCTGTGACTTACGCTACCACTTGTATTAATTACTTACTAAGCTTCTGCAAAGTCAGCCGCAGATAAAAAAGGTTCTATCAGGTTGTTATAGCAACGATGTAGGATTTGTTGGCACTCCGGTACGTAGGCTAATTGAACGGAGACCCAGGCTGGAATAAGCTCGACTTTGTCTAGAAAATGTGTCCCCAGCTATTCAAGATTATCTTTGAAATTCGAATATAGAAAGGAAGGAGGTTGGAAGAAAATCATTTTCTTTCCTAGAGAAACTTTTTCTTTACACGTCTTTGGTACCTAAAATCTCATAATGACCTACAAAATACACTAGGTAACGAATAACTTCTAAACCCCAACTTATAAAAATGTGGTATGATTACATATTATCTTAGTATGTCCAAGAACTATCGATTTTACACGGTTTCGTCTTCTGTGGGCAGGTGTAAGTGGGGTACCCAAAACACATGGACTTTTGCCAATGTTCTTTACTGAGGGAAATTTAAATAGATGTTTTTTTTATATCTACGCGTTAACGTTAGACAGTAATATTTTTGGACGAATTAACGGTGTGTGAATTGTGTCCCACAATTTATTTATTTATCTTACAAAATTCCCTTATTAAAATAATCTCCTATCAAAGCTAAATCTGAGACAGTGCGATAATTAATGCTCAAATTTAGCAGCATTTGCCGTAATGAGCAGCAAAACCAAGTCTAAATAGTCGTTGAGTCGTCAAAAAACAAAAGACGCCATTTGGGGCGTTGTCGGGTCGTCAGCGGGATCCAGCGTCCCGTTATAATAAATCTCTATTTACAATTCCGCGCTCGCCGAGTGGAAAGGCTTAAGCCGAAACATTTTTCTTCATTCAAGAGTGTGTGCTAACAATTCCCGCAACGGGGAAGTCCGGATCTTGCGAAATTTTGTTAGTCCACAGTTTTAGCGGCAGCCGGGGTACGCCCGGAAATTTCGTGTGGCGAATAAATTAGATAGTAAATTCTAAAGTGTTTGTAAACTAATAAATGTGTAAGCATCTTATACTAGCTCTTGAACTACATTCGTAAGTAGATAATTTCCTTAAAATGAAAACTGTCTCATTTCAACAGATTATTTGTAACAGTTTACACTTTTCCCGATTCTATGTCAATATATCTGTGTAATTTTTGACGTGACAACGTCTTATAATTCGATGGAGCCGGCTGCATGCACGAAAAATAAGACGTATGCGGCGTTCCAGTGCAAGCGAGAGCGCGCAACGAGCGACAAAGAGACACAATCCATTCCGTCAGTATTTACGAAAAAGTATGACGTTGTCACGTTCAACTATCGTCAGTAAACCGACTTTACAGACAACCGATTTTTTTTTTAATGTCGGGGCTTATCCCACTAACTGAGAGTCATTGCAACTCTACCGTTTCGGCATGTGTTAGTTTGAGTAGAAGCGTGGCAAAGCGTCTTTATGACATGTTCTCTATGTAGGTATGTTTTTATGTTCGACGGTGAAGGAAAATTGTGAGGAAACCCGCATGTCCCAGCATTGATTCGCACCCCGGTCCGGAGATGGGATGATCACATTTAGGGGTTCAAAAATATACTGGCGTAACGTGGGTATAACCTGAAATTTAATGTCTCTACCGAGATTCGTACCTACAGCACAGTGCAGTAAAAGAATTTGCGAAAGTGTATATCTTTTTGTGATTAGTATAGACGAAGGAGAGATAGAACTATAAAGAGTAAAAACCGACTTCAACGAATAATACTAAAAAATACAGTCAAATTAAGAAATCTTCCTTTTTTTTTAAATCGGTTAAAAATAGAATCATCGAAATCGGTTGGCGTGATATTCAGTCACATACTTAATGCAAATTTAAGTCTTAGATATGGTTTTATCATGGATGACATTGTCAGAACTGGACCAAATGGGACCACACGGGAAGCACCAGTTTTCAAATAAAAAAAGAATCATCCAAATCGGTTCACCCAATCGAAAGTTCTGGGGTAACAAACATTAAAAAATCCATACTCTAAATTGAGAGCCTCCTTCTTTTTTAAAGTCGGTTAAAAATAGTTGCACCGTAAGTCACTGTGTCGAAGTAAAGAATGCGAAGTGTGCCATCGTGATTGCTTGTTAAAATAAAAGTTTACTTGAACCCAAGTGTTCACAAAACGTTCCTTTAAGGTAAATTTTCCTAATATGCATTCCTTGTTTGCTCCTAGCGCAGGAAATAGCGGGAGACAAGGAAATAGAGAGATCCCAGACAATTTTATATTCCACTCATCCAATTTTAGAAAATCCACAGTTTTCTTTACTTTTTACCGAAGCGTGCTTCAAGAAATTGGTAAATTTTACCTGAAGAACTCTTAGTAGTATTTACTAAGTGAAATACTATGTATATAACGGTAAACATTAAAATCAACTAAAATTCAAAATTTAGCTTTTTAAACAAATAAAAGAGGAGGTTCTTAATTCGTCATGTATGCTTTTTTTACCTTTTTTGGTTTGTTAATTCATAAATCCCTTAAATCTGAACCGACTTCGATTTTTAGGGTTCCGTACCTCAAAAGGAAAAAACGGAACCCTTATAGGATCACTTTGTTGTCCGTCTGTCCGTCCGTCCGTCCGTCTGTCAAGACCCTTTTTCTCAGGAACGCGTGGAGGTATGAAGCTGAAATTTATATCAATTACTCAAGTCTACTGTCCCTTGAAGCTGTGAAAAAATCAAACTTCTAAGCCAACGCAATCAAAAGATACAGCCGTTTATGCCGCAAATTTTCGACACTTGCAAGGGAATCAAAACCTACAGGGTGCTTCCCGTGAACTCAGAATCTTGAAATTTGGTACGAAGCAACGTCTTATAGCATAGATAAAGGAAAAATTACGAAAACCATAAATTTGCAAGGTTGTACGGAACCCTCGGTGCGCGAGTCCGACTCGCAATTGGCCGGTTTTTTTTCTTTTGACCGAGTATTTGTCAAGGTTAATCTTTTTTATTATTTATTATGATTACTTATACTATTACTTCTTTCTGTCTAAACAGGGTGTTAAAAACTAGGTCAGTTATAAATATAAATAAAGGATATTATTCTCGGATAAGGAAAAGAAAATACACAACCTAACACAAAGGATCACCGAATTATATGAAATCCCCGCGAGAACAGAAAAGCAGAGATAGTTTGAAGATCTGACGAGATCTCGTCGTCTTAACGCCTAAGAACTGTGAAATTGACTTCTGAGAAACGCTCCCTTTACACGTTCTTAATACATGAACGCAAATAATAATGTATACTTTATACTCAGCAAAAGAAAGGAATAAACAAAAATTTTGCAACACTTGAATTTTGTTTATTTATTGGGAATAACAACAACTTAATAGTAGATTATACAACAAGGGAATAAAGCACTGTTTTATGTCACGGGCGCGACATTGAATCCAGGAGTGCGATTTTTGAATCTCACTAGTGATATCAAAATCACCGGTGACTAAAATTATCACCGATGACTTTTATGTCACCATTTTCCAAAAGCCGTATTTTTGAAAGTCACACGCTGTTTTCAATAAATCGTCGCAATCACAAAATATCACAATCGAGCCCCGCTGCTAATTCTTCCGAAAAACATACTTTGCCACTTTTGGGAGATGGCACTACGTCAACTGTCCAAAACAATCACATGGTGATTTCAATTACGAGTGGGTGGGGGCACTCGTAAATCGATATCATAGGTATGAAAAATGTAAGTCACCGATGAGTTTCAAAAATACGAACTTTCGGAAATCACTCACATCGGTGAGAATTAGTCACTTGGTGAGATTCAAAAATCGACCCCCTGAACGTAACGAAGGAGTCCCAGTTTTACTCCCGAGCGCAGCGAGGGTGTTATGATTTCATTCCCGAGCGAAGCGAGGGAATTAAGACTGAGTCCTGAATTTAGTGAGGGATTTAAGCGCCCAAGACAAAAACAGTTTTATTCCCTAGTTATATACTCTACTTTTCTCACCTTATGCGAGACAATAAAATGCAATTGCATGGTAGTAGATTATTGACAATGCCTATGGCATCTAGTTTAATAGACTCTGGAGTCAAAGTACTTTCATCACTCGACATTTTCGATATTCTTTTTGAAATGTTAAAGCTATAAAATGGATACAGCAACTTGTTTCTGCCGGCGTGACCTAATTGATTTAACAAATGAAGATCGTGCGAATCTAGTTGGTCGCGGCTTCGGTTTTCGAAAATCGAGTTGGCCACGACTGCACCACATTTCGCTTAACGAAATTAGACTTTATCGTCACAGCAATAAGGATTATAAAAAAGAAAATTACATTATTGACCTAGGGTTATAATGAAATTCCATACAACATTATAACCCGGCTAAAGCCAAGGGATATAATGTCTTGCTTTCGGTGAGGTTTATATGATATATAATCCGGCTTTGTCGAGCATGTGGTGTGAAAAGTACATTTTATGTTTTAACAGACTTAAACATCTACTTGTCTATTAACAGGTACTTGAATATAGAAATCTTATAATAATCATAATAAAAATATCGCATATACTTATAAAGAAACTTGTAACTTTAGTACATATTTATCACTAGCTCGACGGTGAAGGAAAACATCGTGAGGAAACCCGCAGGTCTCAGAATTAATTCCGAGACATGTGTAAATAGACCCGGTCCGGCGATGGGCTCACCACCTATCACGTTTAGGGGTCCAATGTATCTCGTGAAATGTGGGTATATCCAGTAATGGAATACCTCTGCCTACCCCCTCGGGAATAAAAGGCGTGAGATTTTTTTTTATTTAACTTTAGTAAGTACCTAATACACGAATAAAATTATGCAATAAGTGATACAATAATTTTAAAAAGTGCAATGGGTGATCTAATTGGTATAATCGATTTCATCCAGACCAATTTAGGATGGATGTAACCGAGATCAACAGATTAAGACCGTGGTGCACTAAAGTTAACAATGGATGAATGTACTTATTTACATAAACTGTTTTTCTATAAATATTAGTCAAAAGTACACAGTATATATTAAAACACATACATAAGTTCTTATTATATAGATAGATAAGTTAAGACCATATATTGTACAGTCAAGAGCAAGTCAAGCTTGACACTACCAGTTTAAGCTGAGCTCTGATTTGTACTGCGCGCCATAGAATACAGGGCCGGGTCAAAGTCCAAAATGTCAAGCTTAGCGTGCTCATGACTGTTCCATATTCGAACAACAAATAAATGATTTCTTTCGAAGTATACTACGACGTGTTCTTCGCGGTTTCACCCGCGTAGTTCCCGTTCCCGTGGCAATACGGGAAATAAATATAGCCTATGTTACTCTGGCATATTATTCTAGCTTTCGATTAGTAAAAGAATTGTTAAAATTTTAAAATTTAAAATTTTCAATTTACAAAAATCAGTTTTCTTTGTGTGCTAAATTCATTTTATAGTTACTATTTCTATAATTAAATCACGTCAATGATTACTTATGTTGTGGTAGTCTGTAAGTAGGACAGCATTTAACATTTATTATATTGTAGAATAAGTTATTAGAAATGTATCAGTGTATGTCCTGTAGATTATCCTAATAAATAAATAAATAAATAAATAAAATCGGTCTAGTAGTTTTTTGAGTTGGGTCTCTTCGCAGTCGCGCCGCTCGTAATTGCGTAAGTTTTCCAAAAGTCAGTGATTCGCGCAGAGTCTATTTTCTTTATTTTTTCATTATTTTTCTTTTTTTCTATTTTCCTGACCCAAAAACGTGACATTCTAATTATGATAACCTAGAATAACATACAATATACTTTAATTTTTTAATATTCTTTGATGTCGAAGCAGACTCGTGGCGAAATATAGTTAACGATTTCATGAATATTGTCATGGCGGCAGCTTTGTAACTTTTATTATAACTTTCACAGCTACCTAGCAAACGCCTGCGATTTTGTCCGAGTTCAAAATAAATTTATTAAATCTATTTCCAGTTTACCATCACTTGTTTTTTATTGTGAGAGTTGGGACCAAAGAGATTTAAATATAATAGGCCATAGAGGGGGCATTGAAAATATTTTCATACAAAACTTTGAAGCCTAAGCGTCATCTCCTTGTCATGTCAGTTAGTATGAACGCGAGCTGTCATTCGGTCGAAATTGTACTAGACTTATTCCACTTGGAATAACTTTTGACTTCAAATTTTCCTCGTTTTGTCCCCTCTATGCCCTATTATATTTAAATCTCTTTGGTTGGGACACAATTCACATACCTACGGCTATTAAGCCCCAAACTAGGCAGGGCCTGTACTATGTGTACTAAACAACTGATAAACATACTTAAATAAATATTGAACGACAAGACACGAAACCAACATACGTTCAACATAATGTTCATGCAGACATATATTGGCCCCGATCGGGGATGGCCCTTAGACACCGACAGACAGACGGACAGACAGACAAGTGTTCATATTCTCACACCTTATCTCCGAGGAGGTGGGCACAGGTATTACATTAATGGAAATAACCACTTTTCACTAGTATATTTTACGGAGAGCCCAACGTAACAGAACTTAAACTTATAACACCGTTTTCAGGGTTAAAAGTCAACAGCAACACATTATTTTCTTTTTAATATTGTGATATGTTTGCTTAGATTATTCTACCACTAGCGCATGCCCAGTAGCGTTGCCCGCGCGAATTCAGTTTATTCCCGTTCCCGTGGAAATTTCCAAAAATCCCTGCATAGCGGTTGTCTACGAAACATACTATATTTCAAGTTTCTAGGTGTTATCGTTTCGGAATAGTACGTATTTGTCTTTATGAGAAATTTTCCCGCGATAAAAAGTACCCCAGAGGTTGACACGGCTACCAAATTTCATCAAAATTCGTCCAGTAGTTTTTGCGGGATGCGTGCACAACTAGACAACCAAAAATTCAAATATTAATAAATAATAATATTGTATCTTTACTTTATTGATGTTAAGTGCTGTAAGTCTTCCTAAAAGTAAATAAACAAAAAAACGTGTTTTGATACACAGCGATAACTATCTACACTACCGCTGCAATTTTCAAAAATATGTTATGTACAGACACGGCCTCGATACAGTTTCATTATATGTATAGATTACTTTATTTGACTTGTAATTATAGAAATAAACAATTTTAACGACCGATAAAATAAACTTTTGTGTTCGCAATCGTCAAAGTATTTACTTTCGTCCCACGTAATGGCTGAATAAATGGAATATTCCTGAAATTCTCAAGTGATTTCCCTAAAAATCAGTACAGTTAACAAAAAAATAAGAAATAGGCTCTGCCTAGTCAAATTAGTTTTCACTTTTTATGATCTGTCAAAACGAAAATTTGGAAAATGTACTGAAATAGCAAGCTCACCATTTTGAGTACTCAATTGATCCATTTTTTATTGTTTTTCATTTAAAAATTGCTATAATTTTAAAGTGAAAATTTAAATACATATAGGTATTTTGGAATAGAAATATTTTTAATGACTACTCTCGATTTAATTTGGATACTGTACTTTTCGATACATTACGATACTACCCGATTGGACGATTAATAACTCAATTAGTCTCAAACCATATTTTACTGATGCCTCAGAATTAAAACTGGGACCTGCTTCCTCACGATGTTTTCCTTCACCGTCGAGCTACTGATGAATACGTAAGTTTTAAAAAACTCTTTGGTACATGCCAGGATTTGAACGCAAACCTCACGAATAAAACGCGAGATCTTTAACCACTGTTGGTGTTTTTTTTTAAACATAAATTTACGACTCGGCACGACCGCTCTACCGGGTAAGTGCCTGGTGAAATCTAAATTGCACCAATAACTACTGGTTATGTCACAGGAACGCCCCAAAGACCTCTCGGTCAAATATACTTTATTAAGAGACATATCCTCGCCCCTTGTCTTATAACCGTAAATAATAATAGTTCTGTCCCTTGGAGTACTCTTAGCGTACTCAGGGTGTGTATAATGCGTTTTATAAGGTCCTTCAATGGTGAATATGGTTTATGGGGCAGCATCTAGCAAAAGAAAAAAACAAGAGAACACGTCCCGTATTTTAAATAACACTGGCACAAATAATTATGTAGTCATCTATCACACAGACCATTAATCTAGCAATGGTCTGTGATCTATCACGACAGATCATTGAAATAAAAACCAACATCAAATTGTATTTAACGAACTATGAGCAGTTGGTAAATTTTCTACGTTTGTAAAGTTCTCAATTCGTTCCAATTAGCAATTTTTACAAATTATCTTTTAGTTCAAATTCTCGTTTTCCCCTTTCACTATACAAAAAAATTTGGAACACAAACTCACACAAGCTTGGTTAGTCTCAAACTGAGCAGAGAACATTGTATTGTACGATATGTTTTGTTAACAACCAATCAAAGCTAACATTAGATTCAACAATTTTTTTTCGGATAGAAAAATTTAAGGGTAAGTTTTCCTTGTTGACAACGGACTCGCGTGATTTTAAGGCCTCGGATTTGTAGAAGAGTGTAGATGTGGGTGACGGCACATTTTTTTTAAATTATTTAGGTTCACAAATAGTTGTTACACCATTTTGATACATGCGAAACATTAAAATATACATTAAATCTAAGTGCACAACTAGTAAAACGTAAACACCGCAAAATAATAGTTCTTAACAGATACACGCTACAGCAGTGTGTGCGTTAGCCCGCACGGCAATGTTGCCAACTTAAGGCCTCGTCTGCAAAAAGTGGCCAATTTTCTCAGGCCCAATTTTTAACGACACCTCTTTGCAGTATTCTGCCAACCCCACTCACACTCGTCCTGGGTCACTCATAAATTTCAATGTCGTTGTACGCAGGGCGGGTGCCGCAAGTGAAATATCTGCTCCATTTGGCGCAAAACATGCGGCGGCTGATGAATTCCAATACGTTAGCGAGTTAAAAAGTAAGGTCACATTATTTTGTGTTACTGTGAAGGCTGATTATGTTCTTTTGTTGGCTAAGCATGACTGATGGAGGAGCCGATGCCTATGCGTAGGCCTCTGTGAATAGCCTTCGAGCAATAGTCACAATAGTAGGTACTTACTGTCTTTACGAGCGTCGCCAGCCTGACTAGGTGACAAGGAGGCCGAAAACTTTCAAAACTCACCATCTATACTTTACTATAAAATATACTTAAGATGTATATATTTTTTTAATCCCAAACTAGTCCCAGCCTGTACTAGGAATACTAAACAACTGATAAATCATACTTAAATAAATATGAAACACCCAGACACAAAGTCAACAAACATGTTCATGCACAGAAATGTTGGCCCCGAGCGGGGATCTAACCCGTGACCTCCGACTGTTTTGTTGTAACATTTATTAGGTTACCTACTGCTTTCTAAAGATACAAGCCAACATTCTGCAAAATTTCATATAAATTGGTTTAGCGGTGTAGCCATGAAAAGGAAATAGAGAGAAATACAAAAGTTACTTTCGCATCTATAATTTTAAGTAAAGATAGGTACCGAAACTGTTACTCTGAGTACTTCCAAATATAGAATACTCCCGCTAACCCCCTGAGGAAAACGTGTGATACACCCACAAAAATACGAAGCAAATAAATGGTTGACATAACTAAAAAAATATTAGACATACCCACTGACATATTTTCTCTTGCAAGAAAGCACAAACATCGGAATGGAACGAATTACTATTCCAACAAAATACATTTCCGACCTTTGTCTCGTTCCGATTCGGTTATGTGAAACATAGGTCTAATAAATATTCCTGCGTCGGATAGTGGCAGCCAGATTTTGCCAAAGCCTCCTGTCACGACGAGAAGACATGGACGCGGTAGCCATTTGCAAAGAGCTTGCGCTCTTTCATTTCCAGAATTCATCATCAGAATTTGGCATTTCCAGAAAAAAAACAAATTGTAACCTCAAAATTTCACTCGCATATTGCTATGCGAGTGAAATTTTGAGGTTACAATTTGTTTTTTTTCTGGAAATTTAATGGCATCAGGTTCAGTATTAATAATGTGAAAAGAAATACGCTTTTAGTGTCTATCTATCTGTCAGAGCTGCCTATTAAACATATCGACGTGGAATAAAAATAAAAAATGCGCATTAGCCCCGAAAAAGGAGTGCAAAGATCGCAATATGCGAGTGAAAATTTGAGGTTATTATTTGTTTTTTTTTCAAGTGGGCTATGGGTCTATTCTCACATGTGAGACTCACACACACACACTCGAAACCTGACTCTCCGAAGTAAAAATAAAAATAGATAGGAACAAAACACTTGTATGCAAATCAGGCCTTCTTCAACTTTATTTATTCCACTCTAGTTCCACACCCGCGGTGGAACTGATAATTTTATTTCCTTACTAGCCATTTACCCGCGGACTTTAACTTTTCCCACGGGACCTGTACCTTATCGGGATAAAAAGCCTAAATGTTGTTCGGGATCCCGGAAAACCCTCGGTTGAATAAATCAAGCGTAAAATTCTATCCGCTTGATTGAGTCACAAATATAATAATGTATTTAAAAAATAAGAAAATTAAAATAAATAAATAATCTCACACCTTATATCCCCGAAGGGGTAGGCAGAGGTATTCCATTTCTGGATATACTCACTTTTTACCACATATTCTTTGGACCAATAAACATGATAGGTGGTGAGCCCGTCGCCGGACCGGGTCTGTTTACACATGTCTCAGTATTAATTCTGGGACCTGCGGGTTTCCTCACGGTGTTTTCCTTCACCGTCGAGCTAGTGATAAATATGTACTTACGTAAGTTTTGAAAAACTCCAATGTTCGAACCCGAGCCTCACTGATTTTGATCATGTGCAAAAATGTATATAGGTAATTATAAAAATAATATGACCACCAATACAAGCGATTGTCACTGGTCATATTAGTATGACATGCCAGTATGACCACCAAGAAACGGCGTGAAGTAGGCTCTTTAACCAAGAGTTTGCGATTAAATCCGCCCTAGGACAAATGTCGAGCGATTATTTCAAATCGAGTCTGGAGTTTTAATAATACAGGTTGTCCAATTAATGGCTTGTTCGACACCGGAGTTCGTGACCCAATTAAATTCGCCATTTCTTTTAGTGTTCCAATTTCGGGACCTCTTCATTTTGGATCAGGAAATGTTGCTCCGTGATGAATTTGCTGAGAAAGCAATTCCGTATTTTTCATTGGATCCGAATTTTTCCACGTACAGTTTTGTGCTTTGATGTTAATTTATTATTTGTGCGGAATAAATATTATTTTTACAAGGTTCTGAATAACTTAAAAATAATTTCTTTGTTGGGACATCTTAAAAAATAGTATAGAAAACTCTTTATTTAATAAAAGTCAAAAGTTTTTATTCAATGTAGGGACTTATAAGTCCTCTTATCGAAAGTCATTGCGACTCCACCGCTTCGGTATGTATAGTTGGGGAGAAGAAGCGGGGCAAGAAACTCCTCAGCACATTTTTCTTTTAAACAATCAATACAATACAAAATACAAGTTACATGGTTTTAGTGCTTTGCTGAGCTGGAGAAAATTTCTTAAAATAGGTAATATTAATATTTTTGGACTATGGTTTAATAATATTATAATAAAAAATATAATGTTTAAATACATACATTTAATTCAATACAGAGCAGTGATAGCGTGAGATTTTATTCTTATTTTCTAACAATAATCACTACACATAGTATAAAACAAAGTCGCTTCCTTCTGTCTGTCCCTATATGTAGTGCTTAGATCTTTAAAACTATTCAATGAAATGCGTTTTTTCAGTAGATAGAGTGATGCGAGAGGAAGGTTTTAGTATCGGCATTGCACCCGTTCCAACCTGGGCGGGTCGCTAGTAATTTTTTTCACAAATATTTAGTACTTTCTTTTCGACAGTGGGCCAGTGGGCAAATGTAGGGCTGCCTTGCAATTTCGATAAACATTTTTGTAAAACAGTCAGCAAAAGCTACGACGTTTTTGTCTCGCGACTGTTTCGCAGCAGTCGCGCTAATGAGCGACGGAAGCGGTGATTGAGACTAATTTTATTCCAAAAGACATTAAAACTTGCTGTCAAGAGTGAAAAATAATCTCAGCTAAATTATTGCCTACAAGATGAGCGAAGCGGATAGTCCGGATTACGATACAGGGTTGTGCTCTTTCTGTTTTAAATTAAACATGATACAGTTATTCAGGATTTAGTACTTTAGAAAGGTCATATTAAAGTCCGACTGAATCTTCTGGTTCTGCCTTTGGTCCTGAAAAAAACTTTGGCCATAAAATGTTTTCCTTTTAAAGAGCTGTAACTTTCATTAGATTACATAGTTCGATATTTATAAAATAATCCGATCCCGTGGGAATACAGAGATAAAGTATAGCCTGTGTTACTCAGATGATGTAGCTTTCAATTGGTAAAATAATTTTTAAAATCAGTTTTGATGGGCCAGTTGGCACAGTTGGTAGTGACCCCTTCTCCTAAGTCGGAGGTCGCGGGTTCGATCCCCGCTCGGGTCCAATATTTGTGTGCGTAAACATGTCAGTTGGCTGCGTGTCTGTTCGTTTAATATTTATTTGTTTATCAGTTGTTTAGTATCCATAGTACAGGCCCTTTCTAATTTGGGACTAAATAATCGCGTAACAAAGAAACAAAGTGATTTTCGCATTTATTTATATTTAAGATTGGAAAATGAACGCTGATATAGTAGTACATAGCACACAAACGACCTGCCACGTTTTCATGGCCTAACTCTCATACCGTCTCCTTGAATTCCAAAAATAATTTTTAAGGAAAATACGTCAGAAATTACAACAACGCGAGATTGTTTCGCAGAATCTGTACTCAAAAAACCATACAAGACGATTGTTCTGAAGAACAATAAATATGAATCCATTATGTATTTACAAATGCGAACATAAATGGGTCTACTTCCCCTTTCCGTAAATTATAAATGGGGTACTCTTCATGGTTTTAATTTGACATGGGTTATTTGTTGGGCCCATTAGCCGAGCTGTTCTGAGTACATCCTAAAATCGTGTTGTTCCTCTGTAGATGAATCATTAATTCTGTACCTATATAAGGTTAAATTAACAATTATAACGGAACAAATCGACGACCTTTTTGTTTCAGCAGCATATGTAGGTGATAATTTGAAGAAGTAGGTTCCTAACTATAGGTTCATGTGTCATGATATATAATTATATATCATGCACACCTCACCTAAAGCAAGTCATTATTAACCAGCGGGTTATAATGAATTCGTATGAAAAATTGTTCCATAGAGACCTACAGCAAAAAGAACTTATTTGAAAATCGAACTGGCCGCTACTAGCCATATTAAGTAGCCTTGCTTTTTATTGTCTCGCAAAAGGTGAGAAAAGTATAATATTCTCTTTTGGGATAAAGCTGTTTTTGTCTTGGGTGAGCATGAATCCCTTGCTGCACTCAGGACTCACTAAGCTCGGGATTTAAATCCAAAGTCCCGCCAATTGTACTTTAATTATCCATACTATATTGTCTTTGGTGTACAATAACGAGTTATTATATTGTATACACAATCAAATTAATTATTAAAATGATAAATACAATGCAGTTCATAATATCTTAAAAAGTTAGGGATGGTCTCCTAAGAACGTTTTCTTGTAACTATAACGATTAAGGTACCTGCCCTTACTGACCCGTCTCAAAAATCTATTTTGTATATCATAAAAGAACTTCTTAAAAAATATTAACTGAAACTAAGAAAGGATTCTTGGTAATTATACCCGAATGGTAATAAACTGGACCCCTCGCGGGCAACGCCGCTGGGCACCCGCTATTTGTAGTAAAATTCCACATGCGAATCGTAAAAATTATTTCACCAATGGAAAGCTTACATTTCCCATCCTTTTATTTTTCCCACGGGAACGGGACTGGCGCGGGTAAAACCGCGGTGCGCTGCTAGTAAATAAATAAACTTGATCGCGCGGCAATCCTGACCGCGTTGTAATTAATTCAAACGGCTAGAACCGTTCTTGGTATCTGTTTTGCTCCGATCTTTGGGGAGATACGGCGAAGTTTACGGGATTAAAGCTGATGCAATTGTTTTATGCTTGAGAATTGTTACTTTGAACGTCGGGACATGTCGTAAAATTGTAATATTGCAAAATTACTTAACGCTTTTTTTATACGTCTATCTTAGAAGGTTTCTACACACACCGGCACAATTAGCGGAACAGAAAAAAAAAGGAGAAAAAAGAGGGAATTTAGAACAATGAATGTAATTTTTAAACAATATATTATTTAAAATGAAACAACAATTAAATTAACATGTTTTGACATTCATTTGTAACACCATACTTAAAATTTTATAAAAATAAAAATTAAATTAAACAAAATGCATTTTTCTTCGATTTTTAATTATAGAGAAACAGCAGAAAATTCAAGATTTTCCAAAGTTTAACAACAATTTCAATGACTGTTCAATATCGAGTGTTTCCTCCTCGTGCTCTGATGAGGGTTTCCATCCGTCTGGGCATGTTGCGGATGATGTTATCAATGGTTTCTTGGGGCAACCTCTGCCATTCTTCAAGTAATGCGTTTCGCAACTCGTTGAGATTATTGGGAGGGGGCATTTTTGACTTTACACTCCTCTTTAGCAAGTCCCAGACGTGTTCTATAGGGTTCATATCGGGGGACCGTGCTGGCCACTCCATCACCGTTATACCAACATGGTTTAGGTATGTCTGTACTGTGCGAGCACTGTGAGCCCGAGCATTATCCTGCATTAGAATGAAGTTGTTACCAATAAAGGGGGCAAATGGCACAACATGTTCTTCTAAAATCTCCCTGATATACCGATCAGCATTCAGATTCCCGCCATCGACCACTACTAACTCCGTACGAGCTCCTAAACATATTCCTCCCCAGACCATAATTGAACCGCCGCCATATGCAACTGTATTTTCAAAATTAGACTGGATATACCGTTCTCCTTTGCGTCTCCATACTCGCTGCCTTCCATCAATTTGATTTAACATAACTCTGCATTCATCAGTAAAAAGAACCTGTCCCCAGTCGTCGAAGTCCCAATCACGATGTTCACGACCAAAGTGTAGACGGTTTGTGCGATGATGTCTCTCAAGTTTTGGGGCTTTGGCGGGCACATACGAGCCTATACCCACTTCTTAGAATCTTCTACGAACTGTCCGCTCACTCATCCTTACTGCTCGTACCTCTTCCAGTAAATTTCGAGCCTGCACCGCCGTTAGTCTCGTGTTCCGTCGGACTTGAAGTTGGAGAAAACGGTCATCCCTCCTTGAAGTACACCTTTTCCGGCCTTGTCCTCTCCTTCTCACTAGAGCATTCGTCAATCTGTATCGTTGGATGCTACGATAAATCGTTGATAACGATCGACGAAGGCTTCTGGCAATCGATCTGTAGGTTTGACCATTTCTCCTCATTTGATCTGCCCTAATGATTTCTGATGGCGTTAAATCAGGCATAATTAGATGCTCGTAAATTATCAATATGCGAAAAAACTCAAAAGCCTCAAAAACTGCAATTCAAAGCTTTTCAAATGGAATTCACGAACCTTCTAAAAACGGACAAGCGGTGGAAAAAATGAATCAATGAAAATTAAAACAAAAGAATGAAAAAAAGGGCAGTCGCTTAGTATTCCATTTTTAAATTAAAACCCAAATTTAAAAAAAGCTTGTTTAGCCGGCCAGTAACACGCAAAAATGCGTAAATACTCCCTTTTTTTTCTGTTCCGCTAATTGTGCCGGTGTGTGTATGTATGTATATTTCAATAATAACAACTCTTTATTATACACCAAAAACAACACAATATGGATACCACCATTAACCAAAGTACAACAATGGGCGGTCTTATCTCTTCCAGACAGCTTTATTTCATTCGCACGCACGCTCTGTAGATGATACAGAAACCTACTACCATGTGATTTTCCAGCCCACTTTCAATGAAACCAGACCGTTTTAAATCATATGATATTCTCAAAAATATTGCACATTCCAAAAAAGTTAGAATATTTAAACTAGGCTTTTTCCGCATACGGCCCATTGTCGTGGGAAAATAAAAACAAATATTACTCCCAGAAAAGTAAGCTTTCAATTCGTGAAAGAAGTTTAAAAATCAGTCTAGTAGTTTATAGTCGAATATATAAGTATTCGTGAAAAGTGGGTATTTCCAGAAATGGAAACCCGAATCCTGCCTCTTGGGCATAAAAGGAGTGAGATTATCTATCTATCTTATCTAATAGTTTCGGAGTCTATTCATTACATTACAGATGTATATCTGTTACCGGCAATCTGTATAATGCAGGTATTCTATATAATCCCATATGTAATACCTGGGGCTTCCAGGCAGTGTATGAAATATTATTAATATTAATTTCCATTATATACTCTACCTAGGTAATATATACAATACCCAGGGATTAAATAGAATACCTTCTTGGCCACCGGCAATGTGTAAAATAAATAGATTTTAGTCTGTTTTATTAATGTTATCTAAGTACCTACCTACGTATGAAATGACGGACAAATTAAAAGATGTTCTGTTTGCTTAAAATCTACTTTATTAAAATTACCAATTAGGCTGCTCCTCAAAAATAGTCTTTAAAAATAAAATGTTGGTTGGAATTGTTTGCAGAATAATTAAGTCTTTATCTTTGATTTAATCAATAAATTAATTCTTTAAAATAATCCAAATATAAATAGCACCTCTCTAAGTACAGTGTGTAACAAAAAGGATTTTACAAGCTGAAACTGGGTTGCTAGAGACATCATTCAGAACAACACCATGGGACAAACTTGATCAGAGCAACTTTATTTTTCTCATCTCAATACATTTCGGGCCCAGTGCTCAGCTGATTTGTATGGTGGAGTGAAAAAAAAAGTTGCTCTGATCATGTCGGTCTCATAGTGAAAGTTGTTGAAATTAAATAAAATAATCTAACGCCTTTTTATCCCCGAGGGGGTAGGCAGGGGTAGGTATTCCATTTCTGGATATACCCACTTTTCACGAGATGTTCTTTGGACCCCTAAACGTGATAGGTGGTGAACCCATCGCTGGACCGGGTCTGTTACATGTCTCAAAATTAATTCTGGGAGCTGCGGGTTTCCTTACGATGTTTTCCTTCACCGTCGAGCTAGTGATAAATATGTACGTAAGTTTTCGAAAAACTCATAGGTACACTCCAGGATTCAAACGTCCCGATCCACTCAAATTTTCATCATGTGATGCAGGCTCTTTAACCGTAAGGCTATCACTGCGCTGCTTATTCAAAATAATGTCATTAATAAGAAATAATTAATCAAATAGTTTTTTAAAAATAATAAAGTTTATTGCCTACCCAAAATTGAGTAGGGGTACTCGAAAATATTTATTTATTGTTAGCTCACTAGGTCCTGTGCAAGGAAATATTAAACATTGAAAACATGAAGTCTTTATGAGTAACTTAATGAACGTTTATATAGTCAATAAATTATTCTTTAAAATAATAATAACTACAGTAAAATCAGAAAAAAATTATGTAAAACCAAGAATTCTTCCGGAAAATCCTTCCCCGCCCAAGTCTTTTACATATATTACCGGCTGCGCATTGGGTATTATATATAATACCTAGGCAGAGTATGAAATAAATAATATTTCATACATTACCTGCACGTTTCAGGCATTATATATATTGCCTAGGGATTATATATAATACCGCATTATACAGATTGCCGGTAACATATCTACTGTAAATAAAAATCAGAAAAAAATGTTTGAATTGTCTGGCCGTAGCAGAGGCGTAGCACGTGCTACGCGCGTAGCAAATTCGGAGCAAACAAACACACAAGTCTACGCTAACCAGCTTCATCGAAATACTTAGATCAGAAAAAGACATTACCATAGTTTTTATACATACCCATAGTTTGTTTAAATAATAAATAGGTACTCTAAAGTAAAAATAAAAGCCTATATAAAAACCTAACATCATTTTAAATCAATTGCAAATATTTTAAGGGCAGGTACAAATACGTAAGAGAAATATAATTGAAATTATAAAACAGAAAATAAACGTTTTTTTTTTTTGTTCTTTTCTAAAAAAAACATATTATTTTGTAAACATGCTTTGCATAAACCCGCACTACCGTACTAAAACTAAATTTTTTATTAATTATTTATTTTGGCGCAATTTTTGATTGGTTAGTGTGCGTCTATTGTTTAAGTACAGCGTGTCAGTTTTATTTTTATTTTTGTAATAATCGATGTCTAGTCTCCCGATATGTAGTAAAGTGGCGTATGAAAAATTAAAAATCGTCGAAAATTGTTTCTTGTTATTTTTTTGACCCACTGTTTAAATATTTGCACCGATTTGACCGTGTATAGCAAAAGTTTTATCAAACAACAAGAAAAAACTAGATTCTGAGATCGAACACGCATAATGTTAAGAGAATTGATGTATTACGCTCGCGGATTATCCTCGAGGGCGTCGGCAGAGGTACTCCAACCCTGGAAGCAACCCCTTTCACAGCACTGACAAAGTGACCACATTGCTGGACCAGACTGCTGTCACACATGTCTCAAAACCAATCTTCTTTTTCGTCGGACTCATGGTTACCCCGTTTTGTCACCGCAGGGTGACCACGAGCAACTTCACTTACTCGTAGTTACCCTGCGTGTGTGATCACCAGAGATCGGCATTAGGTAGTGTGATTAGGTACCAAAGTAGGTAGAGGATATAATATGGAGTTGTTAAAACCACCATGTTCCTACTTTTAAATCGAAGCACACCTATGAAATGCCAAATTTCATATGTGTGCTTTGTGTCGGATGGGACCGAAACTAAATTTTTTTCTAGCTAAGGAGCCGTCGTATAACAAATATGCAGATTTTGTTGATTATTTCCATAACCGGCCACTGTAGCGAAAATCACCTAAGAACAAAAGAAGTTTATATTTAGTAAGTAAATATGATACTGTAGAAAAATTTCGGGAATTTCCCTTGAAATTTTCAGAAGTCCCAAACACAGTAGTGGTTTTAACAACTCCATATTACATCCTCGTAGCAACTTTGCCTACTATGGTACCAAATCATACTACCTAATGCCAATCTCTGGTGATCACAGTAAATGATAAAAACACAGGACTTGTGGTCACACTGCTAGTGTCGGGAAATAATTACTATAATTATTGTAAAGAAGAAGTCATCACCGTTCCGAATCGTTCACCTGTTGCCTATAGTCTATTTCACGTAGCATGGGTTCGATGACGGTTCATATTTTTCCGTTTTACGCTTACTAATTTCGACTTATAAAAATATTTGATTAAAACATAATTCATATTTTATTATTTTATCATTGCAAAAATACAATACTTTTTATTAGTCAACAGTAGTATCAGTAAAATGGAAAAATATGAAATATCATCGAACCCATGTTAGGTGAAATGGACTATAATAAAGATATGTAACAAGATAGGTAATGCGTTCCATGTGGGCAGGCGCTAATTAGAAATGTTGTCGGCCTACGCAAACTAGATTGCTTGCTCACGTTACCCTCCCAAAGTTATGGGGGGAGCCCCTTATCCCTTCCATTCGGGAAATATTTATTCAACATCCTTTCCTTAAGCCTGGCACCAGGTGGGAGATCGCCTTAACTCAAATAACGGAGCCATTTTAATAACGGGTCTGTTTTCATTAGAATTACGGCTGTTCAAGTGAAACTAGTAATATCAATAAGGCAGAAAATATTAAAAAAATAATCCTAATCCTACTAATATTATAAATGCGAAAGTTTGTATGGATGGATGTCTGGATGTATGGATGTCTGGATTTATGGATGGATGTTTGTTCCTCTTTCACGCAAAAACTACTGAACGGATTTTGATGAAACTTTACAGTTATGTAGCTTATACATCAGAATAACACATAGGCTATATTTTATCCCCGTATTCCCACGGGAACGGGAACTACGCGGGTGAAACCGCGGGGCGCTGCTAGTAACATTATAAAAACGAAAGTTTGTTAATATGTTTGTTGCTCTTTCACGCAAAAACTACTGAACGGATTTTGATTAAACTTTACAGTTATATAGCTTATACATCAGAATAACACAAAGGCTATATTTTATTCCCGTATTCCCACTATTAACAGGAACTACGCGGGAAAAACTGCTGCTAGTCTTAAATAATGTCATGTCTTTTATCCCCGAGGGGGAAGACAAAAATATTCCATTCCAGGAAATAACCACTTTTCACTTGCTATTTTTTGGACCCCTAAACCAGGTTTACCACGTAGATCCGGTAGCTGGCCTTTCTAAGAACCGGGGTGCTGCTACGCAAGCCTCAGAATAAATTCTTGATACTGCGGGCTTACTCATAATGTTTTCCTTCGCCGTCCAGCTAGTGAAAATAGATAGAGATAGATGTATGACTGTCTTATCAAATGAGTTACTTTTTATGAACTGTCAAAACAAAAATTTATAATGGAAAATGTATTGCATACTGAGCCGTGACGTCATCATTTTTACATAATTGGATCACGTTTTTTATTGCTTTAATATTTTATAATTTGTAAAATGAAAATCGTACCTACTTCGATTTTCTGCGGGCGTATTCACGGAGATTCGATCGAACCATAGTTAAAAACACCGGGATTAAGTCACCTTTCAAACAAAAATAACTAAATCAAAATCTGTTCAGCCGTTTGGGAGCTACGAGCGAACAGACAGACTTATAGATATGTCGCAGTAAGATAGATGAAGCCGTAATATAGTTATATCCCTAAGGATATAATTATATACCGGAACATAGTTATACGAAAGCGATTCATTACTATCTTACTAGGAATATAGTTATAAAACGGTCTAAGTTTAGTGATATACTTATATTACTAGATTAAGTTTAGTGAAATAGCTTTCGGAGTGTGCGGCGCACGCGGCGGAGAAATGTTCACGTAATTTGTGGAGTAACGTCATGTGATAAAGGTTACGGATCCCAGCTATTATTATGCAACAGCGAAAAAAACATTTAAGACCAAAGAGACAAAGCTGCCGAAAACTTAAGAAAAGCCGCACAAAAAACTACTCTTCTTGTCTGAACAAAAATTAAAAAATACTTTTAAAGAAACCAAGATCTCAACTTAGTTGATAAGAAATAAAGATATCTCAAAACTGTTTATTATAGATAATTGTATTGTTAATGTTTAAATTCCAAAAAATATTAAAAATTTTTATTATAATTACTTTAATATGTGTTAATGTACTATATACGAAAAAAAAAGATTTAAATTTAAAATACACCTTCCGTCGTGATACTGATAATAGATTAATATTGCCAATATCCCGATTAACACTGCACTCATCTAGTCCCTATAGTATGTCAATTAAAATATATAATAAACTGCCAAAAACGATAAAAAACGAAATAAGTGATAAAAAAATTGTAAATAACTTAAAAGAAATATTATATAAGAAATGCTACTATTCTATAGCTGAGTTTTTAAACGATAAAATGTAAGGCTTACTTAAGTAGATACTAGTATGTAAAATTGTTGTTTTTTATTTAAATTTTTGTTCTTATATATTGTATTTAGATTTAGATTATTTCTTGAAAAGCCCCCTCTCTTTTTTGCTGTGCCCTTCAGGGTCCATAACGACCCCCTATCTGTATGATATTTCATTATGGTGCAATAAAATTATTGAGTATTGAGTAATGTCACAAAGTATTGTAACTAACTGCAGGATATGTACATAAAGTAGACTTTTGAATTTTTTTCAATTTTTCAAAAATGTTTGAGAATAAATAAGCTTCAATATACTACAATATGATAACAATATGATACAATATGACTTTTTTGAGACAAACCCTAATATATTTATAACACTGAACTTAATCTAGTAATATAAGTATATCACTAAACTTCGACGGCTTTATCTATCTTACTGCAACAGATACACAGAAACACACGTCAAACTTATATATAACACCCCTCTTATTTACTAACATAGAGTTCGATGCAATTGTGTTGACTGAGTGCTGGCTCGGCGTAAACTATATTATAAAACAAATCGACGGATACACCTCGTATAATACAACTAAAAACAAGAACCAGACCGGAGGAGTTGTAATATATCTTAGGAATACCTGGTGCGGGACAGCACATGAATCGGATTTTGCCAGTGCCGAATGTTTGACTGTCGATGTCTCACAAGGTCCAACTATAGTGGGAATCTACCGCTCTCCCTCTTTAACACGTGTTGACGATTTCCTAGCTTCCCTTGACGATGTTCTTGCACATGCTAGTAATAACCCTTTGATTCTATGCGGAGATATCAATATTGACATGATGCCACAAGGTCAAGATGGAAGACTGAACGAATACCTCTGCCTTACCTCCGAGCATGGCCTGATTCCTGCAATAACTAAACCAACCCGGAATAACGCTTGCCTGGACCATATATTCGTACGAACCAAAGCCAAGGTCGCAGCGGTGGTTTCCTCTTGTAGTATCACTGATCATGATATGGTTATGATAGGCATCGCAGACAAAACTTTAAAACCATCCACAAGGAATCGCACTATTCTAAAGACCAACCATGCAGCTTTAGTAGAAGAGCTCAGCGTAATGGATTGGACTACTGTTACTAGCCAAACTAACGCTTCTGAAGCTGTAAAAACATTTGAAGATATTATAAATACCACCACAGCAAAACATACCATACAAGTTCGTCTAAGTAGAACGAAATATAGCTTAAAACCTTGGATTACTCCTGGACTAATCCGATGCATAAGAAATAAAGACAACCTTCACTTAAAATATAGGAAAAATACCGATGACCCAATCATAAAGGCAACTTACATAAGGTATAAGAACTATTGTAACGACCTTCTTCACCGTCTAAAGGTAGCGTACGAAAAACAAACTCTCGAAAGCAGTAAAAATAACCCCAAAAAACTCTGGCAGGTCATAAAGAATTTAAGTCACACCCATAAATCCGGAGGGGACGCCGCAGAACTTCTGAAACTTTCTGAGAACTCCCAGGAATCATTAAACGATTGCAACAGGTATTTCGCTAGCATTGGGCATAACCTAGCAGACAAAATCTTAGAAAAGTTAAATGTTTCCGAAGAAAATCTCGCATCGACAATACATGTCGCATCAAACCCCAGCAGCTCTCTCTTCTTAACTCCAACGGACCCCATTGAAATAAGCAAAATTATCACTGGACTTCGAAGTGATAGCGCCCCGGGTCCTGACTCTATTAAGCCTGCATTAATAAAGACACTTAAGGACCAGATCGTCTCGCCCCTAGCACACATAGTGAACCTCAGTTTGTCTACGGCCTCATTCCCAGCCCAATGGAAGGTAGCCAATGTCTCACCTATCCACAAAACTGGGATAAAGAGTGAGCCAGGTAATTACCGACCAATCTCTCTGCTTAGTATTCTCTCAAAAATCCTGGAGAAAGTAGTAAACACTCGACTAGTAAGTTACCTCCGAAAAAAACCATTTACTCTCCGAGAGACAATATGGTTTTAGGCAAAACAAGTCCACCGAAGATGCTGGATTGCAATTAGTCAACAAAATAAGCTCATATCTTGATGTAGGTAAGCGCTGCACTGGTGTCTTCTTGGACCTAACCAAAGCGTTCGACACAGTGTCGATTCCGATCTTGCTTAAAAAGATGGAGGGATTAGGTATACGTGGAGATGCCCTCCAATGGTTCAAATGCTATCTAAGCGGTCGCAGCCAGCGCGTCAAAGTAGCAGGAGAGCTAATTACACCTCTACCAATCAAGGTCGGTATACCACAGGGGAGCATTCTCGGTCCCACGCTATTTAATATCTACGTTAACGGAGTCACGGAACTACGGCTGAATAACGCTGAAGTATTTTGTTACGCCGACGACACGGCTATTATCTTCAGTGGCCACTCATGGGACGAAATCTTTGATGTGGCGGATAAAGACATGCACATAATTGCAAAATGGCTGGATCACAATTTGCTCATATTAAACACCGAGAAAACTAAATATCTGTCATTTCATATCACCAAACGTTCTGCTCCCCCAAACCCGGTTCCAATGCAAATACACTATTGCAGTAACCAACGCAACATACCGTGCACATGTCCCTTTATCCAACGCGCAGAGACTATTAAATATCTGGGGATTATCATTGACGACCGAATGACCTTCAAACACCACATCGAAGTGCTGGCTGGAAGGCTGCGTAAATTAATACATGTAATGAAACTCTTAAGACACAGTGCCGATTTCATACTGCTCAGGTACATATATATTGCCCTATGCCAATCCTTGCTCAGCTACTGTGTAATAGTATGGGGAGGTGCTGTTAAGACCATTATGATCATGCTGGAAAGAGCACAGCGGTCAGTGCTTAAAGTAATGTGTCAAAAACCTCGCAGGTACCCAACTGATGCTCTTTACAAGGATTGTGCAGTTCTGCGAGTACGTCAGATTTATATCTGGCGAATTGTCATCCACACTCATCTGACATCCTGCAGAACACCAGGTCTTGAAAAGAGGAGAAGATACGCAGTCCCTGTACCGCACGTAAAAACAGTATTTGCCCATCGCTTCCCTCTCCACATGGGCCCCTTCATCTACAACAAAATTGCCAATACCTGCAAACTAAAAAACCTTGCCACAAATGTAGTAAAAAAAAAGACCCAGTCTCATCTTCTTTCTCTTGATTACAACTCGACTGAAGATATCTTGAGTATCATATCATAGAATAGTCCCGCTAGTAATTTACCACCTGCAGCTTCTGTAATTAATTCACTCACTTCCGCATCAGTAACTGGTACACATACACCCCCTCTCTCACACAAACCCATACACAATCACACCCCCCCACACCCTAACACACACAGCAGACACACCCTAAGTGCTCACACTCACTCATACCCTCTTTTTGTTTTGTTTTCCATTTTTTTTAATTATTTAGTATATTAATAGTTTTGTTCTTGTATACCTTCTTGCAACGGTTTAGATAAACTGAAAGTCAAATGTTATAGCTACTGGTCCCCACGATACAGGCTCGGCCTAGTGTGGGGACCTCTGTATTACTGTAACTTGTTAAACTGTGGCTATTAAATAAAGATTATTATTATTATTATTATTATTTTCTAGGGTTCAAAATGTGAGAAGTAATACAACAGCAAAATAAAACAGGGAAGACCGAGTCGGATTACAAAACTAAGGGTTCCATACCTTTTCTATGACCCTTTCTCAATACTAGTAAAGAATCAATTAATAAAGAAATAAATTGTTTGACACAATTTATACACGGTTATTTAGTCCCAAACTAGGGAGAGCCTGTACTATGGATACTAAGTAACAGATAAACATACTTAAATAAAGCTTAAATACAATAGAAAGCAGATATTATGAAACCTACAGACATTTTCATGCACGCAAGTGTTGAAGCTGCGGTGCGGGCGGGAATAGAACCCGCGACCTCCGACTCAAAAGGAAGGAACTGACATCTGTTTCTACTAAACAGTCGAGCAAATTAGGCATTCCCAAGAATGGAATACCTTTGCTAACACGTACGGGGGAAAGCCGTGAACCTATATTTATAGACAACCATTTCAAGTGAAGGAAAAGCAAGTTTGTGAGGTCGAGTATTAAGTTACCTCTTTAATTAAGTTCTGTCAAGCCCTACTAACCGGATCACATGACACTTATTGGTATTAGTTACCGATACACTAATACCTTAAGCATAGCCCGGACACTCTTTGATCATAAAATGAATGATCCTACTAATATTATGAACGCGAAAGATTGTTTTGGATGGATGTCTGGATGTCTGGATGGATGTTTGTTCCTCTTTCACGCAAAAACTAACGGATTTTGATGAAACTTTACAGTTATATAGCTTATACATCAGAATAACACCTAGGCTACATTTTATCCCCGTATTCCCACGGGAACGGGAACTACGCGGGTGAAACCGCGGGACGCTGCTAGTACTTAATAATAATAAATTCTGGGACACAATTATCACACGGTTATTTATTCCCAAAATAGGCAGGGCCTGTACCTACTATGGGTACTAACCAAATGATAAACTTATACAGACACGAAGCCAACAGTAATGTTCATATTGTTCATGCACACAAATGTTGGCCCGGAGCGGGGATCTAAATCGCGACCTCCGACTCAGAAGGCAGTGTCACTACCAACTGAGCCAACAGGCCCGTCAATAAACACTTCGACGACTCTGCATAATATTGGGTTATTTATCATTATTTCCTATGTAATTGTAGAAGTATTAAGAAAAGCCAGATAAAGAGTACCCGAAACTGACGAGCACGCATGAGTCGTTTGATGGATGTGGATGTAGCACCAGAGATCTGCCACGTTCGTAGCAAGTGGCAGTCTATTGAATCTGCGTACCCAAATGGTAAGTAGGCGTGAGATTATGTATATAAGTATGCAAATTGTAGAAAATTTTTATTATTATTTTTATTTATGTCGAGTAACCCAAAGATAATTTATTTTTCAACACACTTGCTCATAAAGTGGCTCTAATTTCACTGCAATTAGGCACATAATGACACCTATAATCAAACTGAGACTTTTTGTTTGCTATTATTCACTAGTGAGTTATAGATTTTTTTTTTCAATTTTGTTGCTAGAGTTGCTTTGTTCTTAAAAAAGTTTCGATACAAAAAAGATCGTATTCAATCGTACTAATAAATTAATACACAAATATGGCTTGCTCATTTCATGCAACTTCGTATTTAAATAGATCATTTCAACTTGTACGTGTTTAATAAACAAAACTTTCACTCAAATATAACTTTGGTTTTCTCTGTAAAAACTTTAAATACCCCATTTTGTACGTGGCTAAAACGCTATCCACGACAAACCAAAGAAAAAGAAACCTAATTTTTTTAGTCCATGGCCGATCGCCATTGTAAGATGCGAGCGCATAGGAAAACGAGGCTGTATGGGCCTAGATCCTTTTGCCTTTTCCAAATTATATAAATAAAAAATTGGAAAACCAATTAATTTTCCCCGCCATTGCGAATGATTATTTTAAAATGATTTTTTAGTATTATTTATTCACAAGTGTGTTGAAAAACGTCGTATGATACACGTGTGTATTGATGATTACCGTCCTCGGCTCTCTTATGACCCTCGCCTACGGCTCGGGTCTCAATGGCGCCTCAGCGGTAATCACCAACTTTACTCACTTGTACCATAATGTACTATTTCAACACACTTGCTCATAAAGTGGCTCTAATTTCACTGCAATTAGGCACATAATGACACCTATAATCAAACTGAGACTTTTTGTTTGCTATTATTCACTAGTGAGTTATAGATTTTTTTTTTCAATTTTGTTGCTAGAGTTGCTTTGTTCTTAAAAAAGTTTCGATACAAAAAAGATCGTATTCAATCGTACTAATAAATTAATACACAAATATGGCTTGCTCATTTCATGCAACTTCGTATTTAAATAGATCATTTCAACTTGTACGTGTTTAATAAACAAAACTTTCACTCAAATATAACTTTGGTTTTCTCTGTAAAAACTTTAAATACCCCATTTTGTACGTGGCTAAAACGCTATCCACGACAAACCAAAGAAAAAGAAACCTAATTTTTTTAGTCCATGGCCGATCGCCATTGTAAGATGCGAGCGCATAGGAAAACGAGGCTGTATGGGCCTAGATCCTTTTGCCTTTTCCAAATTATATAAATAAAAAATTGGAAAACCAATTAATTTTCCCCGCCATTGCGAATGATTATTTTAAAATGATTTTTTAGTATTATTTATTCACAAGTGTGTTGAAAAACGTCGTATGATACACGTGTGTATTGATGATTACCGTCCTCGGCTCTCTTATGACCCTCGCCTACGGCTCGGGTCTCAATGGCGCCTCAGCGGTAATCACCAACTTTACTCACTTGTACCATAATGTACTATAATCTATATCTATCTTCTATACATATAATAAAACTCTAACGGGGCCGTGTCTGTACATTAAATATTTTTTGAAAATTTTAACGGTAGTGTATATAGTTATCGATATAGATACCGAAACACCAATTTTTGGAATTTTTGTCTGTCTGTCTGTCTGTCTGTCTGTCTGTCTGTCTGTCTGTCTGTCTGTCTGGTTGTGCACGCATCACTCAAAAACTACTGGACGGATTTTGATGAAATTTGGTATGGAGATAACTGAGTACCCGGGTCAACATCTAGGGTACTTTATATTCCAGGAAAATATCCCATTCCCACGGGAAAATATAAAAACTGGTTAAAAAGAGAAATACGTACTACTCCGAAACGATAACACCTAGAAACATGAAAAATGGTATGAAGGTGTCTGATATGTCATAGGAAATTGGTATGAAGGAATTTTTGGAAATTCCCACGGGAACGGGAATAAACTAAATCCAAGCGGGAAAACGCCGCTGGGCACCCGCTATTTGAAATATGGTATGTAGGTGTCTTAAATATGTCGTAGGCAACCACTATGAAGGGATTTTTGGGAAATTCCCACGGGAACGGGAATAAACGGAATCCGCGCGGGCAACGCCGCTGGGCATCCGCTAGTACAATATATAAGTTTCAGAATTCACAATGACATGAGTATTATATTTTACTGGTTGTTTTATTATTTCCCGCCAATTCCGCCAAATTATTTCTGTTTAGCCTGATGGTTTCTTTTTATTATTTAATTATTATTGTATTTATTACTCAGAAATGCAGTATTATATTCTATTACTAGCGGATGCCCAGCGGCGTTGCCCGCGCGGATTCCGTTTATTCCCGTTCCCGTGGGAATTTCAGAAAATCCCTTCATATTGGTTGCCTACGACATATTTAAGACACCTTCATACCATATTTCAAATATCGGGTGCCCACCGGCGTTTTCCCGCTTGGATTTAGTTTATTCCCGTTCCCGTGGGAATTTCCAAAAATCCCTTCATACCAATTTTCTATGACATATCAGACACCTTCATACCATTTTTCAAGTTTCTAGGTGTTATTCGTTTCGGAGCTAGTACGTATTTCTCTTTTTAACCAGTTTTTATATTTTCCCGTGGGAATGAGATATTTTCCTGGAATAAAAAGTACCCTAGATGTTGACCCGGGTAATCAGTTATCTCCATACCAAATTTCATCAAAATCCGTCCAGTAGTTTTTGAGTGATGCGTGCACAACCAGACAGACAGACAGACAGACAGACAGACAGACAGACAGACAAAAATTCCAAAAATTGGTGTTTCGGTATCTATATCGATAACTATATACACTACCGTTAAAATTTTCAAAAAATATTTAATGTACAGACACGGCCCCGTTAGAGTTTTATTATATGTATAGATATAGATAAGAAAATATGTTAAGTAAAGTTCAAAATGTCGACTATGTTGGTAAAATTTTACATGTAGGTACAAAAAATGGATTTTGTTTGAGATTAACGCTGTTGCCGTAACGAGCTTTTTAGTTTCCAAGAACTACAGATTACTCGTACTAGTTCAAGCCTGAATGTTTGTTAATAGGTATTCTAAAAAAGAATTCCTGCCATGTGTTGTCTGATTCAACGCTCAGATTAGTTCTATTATCGACAGTTCTTTTTTAATTTCTTAAAAAAAAAAGAATTGTATTTATGGAAGAGCGGAGCCTTCTAGCACAAGCAAAATAATTGCTTAAAAGGAGGCTCCCAAACATTTACTGCAAAAATTGTAATCTCAAGTAAGTAACAGAAATAAACATTCTTAATTATTTTTTTTTAACTAAAAAATACGTGTTTTCTGGCGTTTTCTGCTTTTTTTATTGTATGATGGTAAAAAAAACTCGTCGTATTCGCACGAGTAGGTACTTTACTTTTATATGTATAGTCTTGCCATAAATACTGAAACAAAGAAAATCATTTTTTTCTATTGCAAATAGCATTTATTACTTTTACAGTGTGTTAGTTTAATACATAAATATAAAACAATTTAAAATATGAAAAGCTTATTCGAAGTGGTCTCCATTGGCTGCAATACAGTCCTTTAAACGTTGAGGCCAGTTATCAATAGAAGCACGCACTCTTTCCATGGGAAAATTCTTCACTGCCAATCTTACGGATTGTTTTAGGGACTCCAAATTATCATGGCGTTTAGAGCAAGCCATACTCTCTAAAACTGACCATAAATCATAATCCAGCGGATTAAGATCGGGACTAGACGAAGGCCAGTCTTCAGCTCTGATGAAGTCCGAAACGTTCGTTTCCAACCAAGACTGCGTAGACCGAGCTTTATGACCCGGCGCCGAGTCTTGCTGGAAGGACCATTCTTGGTTATTGAACATGGTGTTGTTAAGGGGCTTCACTACCTTCTCAAGAATGGTATCTTGATACACTTGTGCCGATGTTTTGATACCTTTTTCACAAAAGTATGGCTCAGTCACTCCTTCATAGCTAATACCCCACCAAACCATCACGGAAGTCGGATAGTGCCCTCGTTGCACTCTGTCGACTAATTGGGAAGCTTCCTTAGAGCTTTGAGCATAAATACGGTCATTTTGTTTGTTAAAATGTTGCTCAATTGTAAAAATTTTCTCATCCGTAAACAAAATTTTTCTGTGACCTCCCTTTGCGTACCGCTTCAGTAGTTGTTTTGATTTTACCACCCTATTCTTTTTTAAATTATCAGTTAAAAAATGACCAGTACGTCTCTTATAGGCTGCAAGTCCTAAGTCATCTTTTAAAATACGCGACATGGTTCTAGGTGCAATCTTCATCTCCCGAGATAAAATCTTTTGCTTTCGGACAGGATTTCTTCGAATTCTTTCCTTTACTGCTTTGACCACCTTTTTTGCACGAACACTACGTGGCCGGCCAGATCTTTTTCTGTCACAAACAGAGGACGTCTCATTGTACCTGTTAATAGCCCGGTACACAAACATTTTACTAATACCAAGCGTATGGAGAGTTTTAAAAATTGCATTTGGCTCCATACCTACTTTGTGTAATGCAATCACAGCGATTCGGTTCTCTTTATCACCCCACTCCATTTAAATATCGCAAAATAGTGTACAATGTATTGGCGCCAAAATGAGAAAACACAATGAACAATCATATAAAAATAACAGATTCCAAATTCAAATGTAATATTTTGTTTATTTCTAATTGTAACAGTATTTATGGCCAGACTAAGTATATAGCTATCCCTACCAATAAGTAAAGTACTATCTACCTACAATAAGACGAAAGGTTCAACGCTGTTCTTTTCTCATCGTTTGAAGCACCAAAAATGGCTACCCACTCCACCCCACTAATTGAGTCACGAACCGAGCCCACAGGTAATCTTGATTGGGCAGGCATTAAGTCAAAACCTCACTGACAGGCCCACTTGGTCACGAACGAATGGTCTCAATGCTGCGTCAAAGGAAGATACTAAAATGCAAGGGTATTGCAATTTTTGTGTTAATTTAAAGATGATTTTTGAATGGTTCTTCCGTTTTATGGGTTTGGTTGATTTAGATACAAGTTGCGTAGGTGATTGATTATAAAAATAAAAACATTTACAATGGGCAGAAGTATTCTATTTCAAGAAAATAGGTACAAATGAGATTTGTAAAATTAAATTATGTAAGTACACATATCTCACTAGCTCGATGGTGAAGGAAAGCGAGGAAACCCGCAGGACCGTAACAGGATTAGGACTCCGGTCCGGGGACACGGGTCCAAAGAATCAAAGGATATACTGATAAAGCGTAGGTGTTTCTAGACAAGGAATACCTCTTTCTACCTTCTCTGTGATAAAAAAAGGCGTGAGATTTTTATTACTATTATTATGATTTTTATTATATTATACAAAACCCGAGATATACAGCAAAATGAAAATTATACAAAAAACATGTTCCACCATTTTGGAATTAGAATGACGTCACATAGCTAACCACGCATTGTCATTCAAACTAAAGTACCATTTCAGCTCACTCGGTTAAAGCTATCTTTTTTTAAATTGAGTTGCAAGAATCCAACATTGCAAGTTAAATAAAAACTTGTTGGAATAGAAATAACACTACTTGGTTAGGTAGGGGCATAGCTATCACTGCTAATTAATGTTTCTGGTTTAAAATATTTAAAGTTTCGGGCTTCAAAGGCGCCCTCGGCTCGGGAGCTCACTCTGCCAAATAACTTTCTACTGCAGGTCCAGGTTTCGACGATTATTTGGCTGTATTAATACTAATTACTACTTATTAATAATTAATTAATAATTCATAATATTATTATAACGTTTAGGGGTCCAATGTATCTCGTGAAATGTGGGTATATCCAGTAGGTAATAGAATACCTCTGCCTACCCCCTCGGGGATGAAATGTGTGAGATTTTTTTTGATTTAATATTATAAAGAGGAAAGATTTGTGTTTTTGTATCTTTGTTACGAATAAACTCAAAAACTACTATAGACCGATTTTAAAAATTCTTTCACCAATTGAAAGCTAAAATATCCCTGAGTAAACATGCTATATTTTATTCCCGTATTCCCACGGGAAAAGGAACGACGAGGGTGAAACCGCTCAGAACCGCTAGTAAGTTATAATACAGCCAAAGAATCTATACTGTAAGTTGATTAAAGCAACGGGCACTTTGGTGTACATTGTGTAAGCTTTTTGCCTAAATTTAATAAATCACTATCACTACATAGTATAAAACAAAGTCGTTTTCTCTGTCCCTATATCCCTATGTCCCTATGTATGCTTAAATCTTTAAAACTACGCAACGGATTTTGATGCGGTTTTTTTTAATGGATAGAGTGATTCAAGAGGTAGGTTTTAATGTTAGCATTGCACCCGTTCAAAGCCGGGGCGGGTCGCTAGTAAATAAATAAAAACTAAAGGCTCTGTTTTTTTCTTTGAATTTCATCAACGAAGACCTCGTCGTTTGGCAAATCAGTCGATCAGACCGGCTCCGTTTCCAATTAGAGCGAAACAGGTAATCTGTATGGATTTCGACGTAATTTAAGTTGTCATAAATAAATTGGAAACCACCCTCCGATTCAGACAATCACAGAACACAAATAGAGCCGATGAAAGAATTCCATAATTTGTATTATTATTTATATTCAAATGTTTTGATAAAAGTATCTAAGGCGCTGTAAAGTAACATTGACGACAGAATAATCTATACATATAATAAAACTCTAACGGGGCCGTGTCTGTACATTAAATATTTTTTGAAAATTTTAACGGTAGTGTATATAGTTATCGATATAGATACCGAAACACAAATTTTTGGAATTTTTGTCTGTCTGTCTGTCTGTCTGGTTGTGCACGCATCACTCAAAAACTACTGGACGGATTTTGATGAAATTTGGTATGGAGATAACTGAGTACCCGGGTCAACATCTAGGGTACTTTTTATTCCAGGAAAATATCTCATTCCCACGGGAAAATAAAAAAACTGGTTAAAAAGAGAAATACGTACTACTCCGAAACTATAACACCTAGAAACTTGAAATATGGTATGAAGGTGTCTGATATGTCATAGGAAATTGATATGAAGGGATTTTTGGAAATTCCCACGGGAACAGGAATAAACTAAATCCAAGCGGGAAAACGCCGCTGGGCACCCGCTATTTGAAATATGGTATGTAGGTGTTTTAAGTATGTCGTAGGCAGCCACTATGAAGGGATTTTCGGAATTTCCCACGGGAACGGGAATAAACTAAATCCAAGCGGGAAAACGCCGCTGGGCACCCGCTATTTGAAATATGGTATGTAGGTGTCTTAAATATGTCGTAGGCAACCACTATGAAGGGATTTTCGGAATTTCCCACGGGAACAGGAATAAACTAAATCCAAGCGGGAAAACGCCGCTGGGCACCCGCTATTTGAAATATGGTATGTAGGTGTCTTAAATATGTAGGCAACCACTATGAAGGGATTTTCGGAAATTCCCACGGGAACGGGAATAAAAGGAATCCGCGCGGGCAACGCCGCTGGGCATCCGCTAGTAATAAAATATATTTAATTTGTAAGTATATTATACTGATGTATGGTTCTCGCAAAAATTACCGAACGGGTTGGCTCAGTTGGTAGCGACCCTGCCTTCTAAGTCGGAGGTCGCGGGTTCGATCCCCACTCGGGGCCAACATTTGTGTCCATGAACATGTCTGTTGGCTTCGTGCCTAGTCGTTTAATATTTATTTAAGTACGTTTATTAGTTGTCTAATACCTATAATAGAAGCCCTGCCTAGTTTGGGACTAAATAACCGTGTATGAATTGTGTCCCACAATTTATTATTATTATTATATCCTATACATCACAATAACAAATGGTACATTTATACCGAAAAGCGGAAGATAAACGAATCTGTATTACATGTAAATTATACCCTGTCCTCATTTCAGATGTATATTTTTAATGTTTTATTCCAGAGAAATATAATAAATAATACGGGCCTTGGCTCGCGGGTTCGATCCCCGTTGGACACAATTTACACACGGTTATGCAGTCCCAAACTAGGCAGAGCCTGTACTATGAGTACTAAACAATTCTACTTAAATAAATATGTATTAAACACCCAGACACGAATCCATTTATCTATTTGGATCTAATTCCATCTCAAATATTAAAATAAGCATTTCAAAAACATGAAAACAAAGTTTGCATACAGAATACTGGATCCAAGATAAAACATAATATAATACAGATTGGATAGCATTGCAACCGCCACGATATAACATACAGGTGGAACAATACAGTCTGGAATATATCTTGTGAATGTGTATCTTAGAGATTGTCCCAGTGTTGGTTTCGAAACTTCTAGAGAAAAGCACACACCGCCTATTTGAAGTTCACTTACATGTCTACAAACATTGGTCGGCCAGTACAACTTAGGTTTCGAGCACAAGTAGGTAAGTAATGCACCTAAGATTCCAATAATAATAATCTTCTCAATTACCTATAAGGTGCGGGAGGGGCGAGGAGAAATAACAGTCCCTGTGACCTTATTGAACGTTTATTAAGGCCGGGTTCCCACTATGCCGGACCGGCAGATCTCCCGGTCCGGTAAAATTTCCGGAAGGCCTAGTGGCTGTACAAAATGTATGAAGCTACACATTATCCCGAGTCCGGCTTTTTCGCCGAGCCCGGCATTTTTACCGAGCGTTTTGTCACTACAAAATGCCGGTAAAATCATCGGACCGGAGTAATGTGAACCAGTTCCGGCGCGTGTTCCCCACCCCGCCCGTGCTACCCGCACTTCATTCTGCCGGTCCGGTATAGTGGGAACCCAGCCTAACACAGATTGTACAGATTTATTTGGATGAACATGAAATGGTACAAAGTGAAAGAATCGAGCTAGCCGCCATTGCGCTCTTCCTCCACTACCCGTGTGTGTGTGAGCGGTGTTGCCACTCACAGTTCTGACCGAGCCTGAAGGGCGCGTAATTTAACGTGACTGTATGTCGCCACATACCTTACCTAAGATTCTAATTCGAGAAAAGTCGAGGTTATAGAATAGTATATTATATGCCACGGGAATTAAAATAAGAAATGTCGCAGATCACATGTAATTGTCTACAAGCATTTGATCTGAGGCTTTCTTATTTACTTCCCGAGGTGCGTATACTTTTTTTCTTATCGACGGAGGCGAAAAGCGGCAACTATGTTTAGCGCAGCGGGCCGAAATTTGCCGCTTTCCGCCTGGAGAGATGAAAAATACTTTTCAATGTCCTAGCCCATTTTGAAACATCTCATTTATCCATCACAATATTTATGACACTAAAAATTATGCTTTAATAGGAGTGAGCTATTTATGGAAAGATTCAGAAAATCAAATCAAATCAAAAATAATTTATTTCTATAGGTAGTCAACATACACTTAGAAACGTCAATATTTTATAATAACAAGGCACTCTAAACTCGTCCTTGAAGATTGGCTAAATGCTAACAGCAGCCCATCTCCACCGACGAGTTGCTGGTTCCAAATGCAGTACCCCGAGAAGAGCCAGCAAGAAACTCAAGGGCAGCTCTTTTTAATCTCATGTCTTACTAATAAAATAAAATAATAATTTGCGAATGATGTTGAGCCAGTTTTTTTATTGGTAGTTACGTGACGGAGAGGACACGGATATGTCGGCGGTCCTTTACGTATTTTCTCTAAACAACATCGTTTGCAACCACGTTGAGCCAGCCAGTGAAGCTCACAACGTAGGGGCAATGAGCAGAATTGTGTCGCTTGTGCCGGTTTGTGCTCCTTTGTGGCGGGCCGCCCTTTTGATGTGCTAATGAGCAGTGCCGTAAACCCATCAATATCCTCACGTAGGCATGTGTTTAATTCCTCTGAGTTTTGGGCGCTCTAAGTGTAACACACTACTCTGTGCTAGCCTTAAATAAGGTACTACATCTTTTTTTAGATTTTACCTTCATTTTTACCTTCTGGAAAACATGGTAATAAGGGGAATAGAATCATTTGACATTGTTACTTAATTTTTTTCAAATCTCGTATTTAAACCTCATTAAATTAGGTACTCAATTATAATCTAATCACTTTTTTTTAATAATAATTTAAAAATACGAGCTAACCTACAACCGCCAGCTGCTACCTACATAGCAGTGTGCGTACTTTTCTAGACCTTGTGATAATTGCATTCAACACGAATATTTAACAAATGATCGCGGGTATAACTTTGGCTACGTTTTTTTTTATGTAACAAAAAGGGGGCACACGAGCAGACGGGTCACCTGTACGTAGTACTATTACTTATTCTGTGCCTCGGCTCTATACCGGTAAAAAAAATCATCAAGTAAGTAGGTATATGTTTTCTTTCACCCGTCAAGCTAGTTATGCTTCTGATGATGATGAGGCTTCGAACCCGAGCCACACGAATGAGAATCGGGCTCTTTAATCACTGGACTGCTCTTATATCATGCTCTTATATCTACATATCTTATGGGATTAACTGACTCAACATCAGGCTTTAATCATATACTTATTTATAGCTATTGATAATTTGTAAATCATAATTAGTAAGACATGACGTTAAGAAGAGCTCTTTAGTTTATGGAGGAGCGGAGGTGGAATGGTCCTCCATCGTGAAAAGAGAAGATCTGCTTTTAGGCGAGGTGACCGTTCGTGAGGTCCGTGCGTGCTTGGAAATCTCGCAGAAAATGTATGAACTCGCCTAATTACTAAGCAAAGTGTAAACGGGGAATTGCTGTCACTATGCTCCGACACTGGCAAAATGCACGGTGCAAGGCTAGGCTGCTGTTTATATTCAGCCAACCACCATGGACGAGTTTAG
Organism: Ethmia dodecea; assembly: GCA_963855545.1. Classification (NCBI taxonomy): domain Eukaryota; kingdom Metazoa; phylum Arthropoda; class Insecta; order Lepidoptera; family Depressariidae; genus Ethmia; species Ethmia dodecea. Next base: position 935,781 of record OY979443.1, read on the forward strand.
AGTTTGTTCTTAGACTACTGACGTTTCTAAGCTTATTTTGTACCTACAGAAATAACGGATTTGAATTAGGTACTCTGTAGAGCAGTGATAGCCCGGACGGTTAAAGAGCCGGCCGAAAATCAGTGAGGCTCGGGTTCGAATCCTGGCATGTACCAATGAGTTTTTCAAAACTTACGTACATATTTATCACTAGCTCGACGGTGAAGGAAAACATCGTGAGGAAACCCGCAGGTCTCAGAATTAATTCTGAGACATGTGTAAACTGACCCGGTCCGGCGATGGGCTCACCACCTATCACGTTTAGGGGTCCAATGTATCTCGTGAAATGTGGGTATATCCAGTAATGGAATACCTCTGCCTACCCCCTCGGGGATAAAAAGGCGTGAGATTATATTATATTATATTAATTAGGTACTCTTAGACGATCTCTGTAATCCCAACCCCGTGATGGATCCCACTACCTTCCCCCCTCCCCTCCCACAAGCGTCGCTATGTGTTGAATGTCTCGTCACCGTTTGATGTCGAAGTTGCTTCTAGATCTTCGAATAATTGGGTAATTATAAACGCCCAGAGCTATTTCTGTCAATGAGTAACAACATTCCATTTGCGCCGTTTGAAGCATACCGCAGGATTGAACGTGTTGTCTTCACACAAGGGTGGTTTAGGTATAATCTGGGGAACACCGAGGGGTCTGCCTTATTCTCAGGAACTGGTGGAGGTATCACGTTGAAATCAATATCAAGTAAGTATTTTACATAATTTTTTTTTCTTTGAAACATTTAAATTATAAAATCTGCATCCAGGAAGAGAGAGGAGGAGAAAATCCGGGCATTCAATGCCTCCGTCACTCATGCAACCTCATTCATGAATTATATTCTATGGTCGATCGCCATTGTAAGATGCGCCCGCATCGGAAAACTAATTAATTTTCCCCCCATTGCGAAAAATTATAATTTTAAAATGTGAATTTTTTAGTGTTATTTTCTTTACAATATAATATAATAATAATATAATCTCACGCCTTTCATCCCCGAGGGGGTAGGCAGAGGTATTCCATTACTGAATATACCCACATTTCACGAGATACATTGGACCCCTAAACGTGATAGGTAGTGAGCCCATCGCCGGACCGGGTCTATTCACACATGTCTCAGAATTAATTCTGAGACCTGCGGGTTTCCTCACGATGTTTTCCTTCACCGTCGAGCTAGTGATAAATATGTACGTAAGTTTTTGAAAAACTCATTGGTACATGTCAGGATTCGAACCCGAGCCTTACTGATTTTTGGCCGGCTCTTTAACCGTCAGGGCTATCACTGCTCTTTTCTTTACAAGTGTCTTGAAAAACGTAGTATGATACACGTGTGTATTGGTGATTAGGTACCGTCCGGACCAGCGGTAATCACCAACATTACACACTTGTACCATAATGTACTATAGATACATAACGTTACGTCATCGTTATAACAGCCACACGTAATGAGTAAGATGTTTCATTTTCTATGCAAACACTGTAGAAAATTATAATGCCATGTCATCATCGGAGTCTATGAGGCAGTGCCTCTGTTCTAAACTAGCCAGCGAGGCGGAAAATTGCGCACACGTACCCAGAGGCGGCGTCAGAGGCAGGGCCCATGAGTTCTTGCCTTAAAACGGCCCGGGCCCTTTTAACGATTCAAATAAAACTTTGACTTCCGGTTTGTCCGCACGTCACACGAAATTAAGACGGCTGACAAAAGTCCGTTCAAATAATGGAGTCGATTCTGCAAACCACCTAAAATTCCTAATTTTAAGTAAGCTCTATTCTTTTGCACCGCTTTGGAAAGGAAAGGGACAGAAATAAGCGCCATATTTATGTACAACGTCACAAATATCGAAATAACAAAATTGAACCTTATGGATGCATTCAAATACACGTTTTTAGCAATTTTAGCAACGATGTAAGGAAGTCATGGATAAAAGTGACAGTTATGACATCAAATTAGTCGGTTTTCACATGTTTGACATTACTCTATAATATATGGTTTGTTTCTGTCCTTTTTCTTCTGTATTCTATAAATAAGGATAGGCTAACTTAAAATTAGGAACTTTAGGTGGTTTGCAGAATCGAGTCCAATACCACAGCTTTTGCAATAACTTTGCGAATATATAGAATACTAGCTGTTCCGGTTATTCCCGTTCATGTTGGAATACGGGGATAAAATATAGACTATGTTACTAAGGGACAATGTAGCTTTTAATTGGTGAAAGAATTTGGGAAATCGGTCCAGTACTTTTTTTGAGTTTATTCGTTACAAAGATACAAACATACAAATCTTTCCTCTTACTAATATTAATGTAGATGTATATCTTAACTTAATATTAAAAACACCTAAACCACTAAACCGATTTTTAAAATTCTTTCGGTAATGGAAAGCTACATTATCAGGGAGTAACATAGGCTATATTTTTTCTCCGTATTCCCACGGGAACGGGAACTAAGTGGGTGAAACCGCGGGGCGCTGCTGTAATAAATACCTATGTAGCGATAGTACCACGGGGCCCTGGAAACGCAGCCATATTCCCGAGTATATATTATATTCTAATATGCATTATGTGCATTCTGCGGTGCATGCTCGCGCCCAAATTACGATACAAACCAAATAACTCGCACCTGTTCGAGTTTACAGCAAATTCTATTCATTACACCTACAAACATTCAATTATGAATGGGGATGGAATTTAGCGGAGTTCCATTTTAGGTTCCATTAATTACTAGCTAAACTGATAAATTAGAATTGGTTACATTTTATTTAGTCTATATAATTTATTGTGCGTCATTATTTTATTTACATTTTGTACATCCAAACTTATATTATAAACGTAAAGGTAACTTTATTTGTTACGATTTCACGCCTAAACAATTAAACCGATTTCAAAAATTCTTTTACATATTGTAAGGTACAATACGTAACTTATGCTATATTTTATACCTGTACAGTGACGGAAACGGGAACTACGCTGGTGAAACCGCAGGGCGTCGCTAGTTTCCCTATAACGCAAAAACAGCTAGTTTCTATACCCATTCTAGTCGGCGCAGTTCATCATAAAATTATAACTCACTGCCGCTGTTCAAACTTTTATATTAGGAAAATGCACGAAGTGCTTTTGCACTCCCTAGGCTTCCAACTCCAGTTTTTTAAGCAAGGGTTTCTCAAAGTTGGGTGCGCGAACCCTTAGAGGTTCGCACTGTAATGGTAGGGGGTTCGTCAATATTTTCGTTTTTGCGTCTCGATGACTGTGTGCGTGCGACACGCATTAACATTTTTTTTTATATAAGAGACCTTTTCTCTTATATAAAAAAAGGGCAAACGAGCAGACGGGTCACCTGATGTTAAGTGACTACCGTCGCCCATGGACACCTGCAACTCAAGAGTCACAACTGCGTTGCCGGCCTTTGAGGTGGGAGTAGGGGTACGGGGGAGGGGGAGACTCCGGTTACCTCACTCACTCAACGAAATGCAATGCAAGCATTGTATTACGCTGGTTTTCTGTGAGGCCGTGGTATCACTCCGGTCGAGCCGGCCTAAGCGTGCCGAAGCATGGCTCTTTCGCGTTATTTTTGCCACTGTAATACAGTGTATTACCTTTTATTACAATAACTAGCAGGCACTCGGCGGTTTTGCTGAGCCCGTTGTTCTGCTATTCAGAAATCCAACCATTCAAAGATCATAAAAATCAGTCGAGCCGTTCTCGAGGTGTAACTGACCCAAACGAGGTTAGGTTATGAAACTTTAAAAAGCCCTGTGCTAATTCTAATTTCATTGATAAATTTAATAAAACAAATACTTCGTATGATGGCAAATAGATACCTACTTACGCGAACGACACGCGTAATCGACTAACCCCAGGTGCCGACGAAAGGGAAATCAAACCGAAATTATTCATCTTAGCGGTTGTGATTGGTAGAAAAAAATCATAACGCTCTTCAAAACTGTATTTTAATACCTTTTTATATCCTTACCTACTGGGTTCGATTCTGCTTTACAGCGAGTAAACTTATTTTAGTTTAGTCCTGTCTTTATCTTACCTCTAAAAAAGAAAAGGGATAGAAGATAACCTACCGAATTTAGTCCTGTCAGAGGCTTTATTTTAGTCGGGACTTCTCTACGCAATAAACACGTTATGAAATGCCTTAGTTGACAGGACAAATTTTAATTTGACAGGAATAAATATCTTTCGTCTCTTTTCTTTTCTAAGAGAAAGAAATTAAAGAAACTAAAATAAGTTTTCGTACCACCAAAAGTAGAGTATTTTCCTCGATGATAAAGCTGTCTTAGTCTTGGGTGCACTTAAATCCCTCGATACACTCAGGACTCGTCTTAAATCTCTCGCTTCGCTCGTGATTTAAGTTTTTAACACCCTCGCTACGCTCGGGAGTAAACCTCGAGTCCTTCGTTACGCTCGCGATTTAAATCGTCGCCCGCGACAGAAGACACTGCTTTATCGCCTTGGTTAATAATTTACTATTAGTCGGTGTAAAGGAGAATCGAACCCATTGTATTGTAATAGAGCCTGTAACTGGACCTCGACTAAGTAAACCCCTTCCCCCCAACTCTAAGACTGGATCCCCCCCTGGTCGCAAAGCTGCACCAGAAGGCTTTAGCCAAAAGTCCGGGTTGATTAATTTATCTGATTCCCACTCGTAAAGTACGCTTAGGAACTTTGCCAAAACTAAGCGCCATTTATTTCTTAGCTATGAATTTGCAGTGTTTGAATATTGCAGTAATATTGATATCTCTGTTAGACGTAAGCCCGCCCGGCATGCTTGTGGCCCGGGTTCGACTTCTGAAAGCACACTCACACAGACAAACACACCCCCACACACTTTCGCTTACAAAGTTATCTCTTTGTTACACGAAATATACCTACTGACCAGTAAATAGGATTTTTTGTAATTGATGTATTGGCATATACGATGCCCAGCCTAGTGTGGATACCACAGACATACCTATAGTGTTCTGTATATCTTTCCCTGACTAAATATCTTCATCTTTTAAATATTTATCACTAGCTCGACGGTTAAGGAAAACTTCGTATTAGAAAATCCGCAAACCAGTACTGTCTTTGAGACATGTGTAGTGTAAACCAGCACTCTAGTCCTAACCCCTACCTAAATCTTGGGAATAAGTCTTTAGCATACGTTCTTTTATTTTAAACAAACGACCTGCCCCGGCTTTGCACGGGTGCAATGCAAACACTAAAACCTTCCTCTTGAATCACTCCTATTAAAAAAACCGCATCAAAATCCGTTGCGTAGGTTTAAAGCTGTAAGCATACATAGGGATATAGGGACACAGAAAGCGACTTTGTTTTATACTATGTAGTGATAGTGAAGTAGCTACTCTGTTCACTAAACAATTGAATTAAATAAGTTGTTGTAATTTGCGGTCAACCTTCAATAACAGTTCTTCGTACCTAACGTTAGCTCATTAAACAAGTACAGTCAAGAGCACGCTAAGTTTGACACTTTGGACTTTGACCCGGCCCTGTATTCTATGGCGTGCAGTATAAATCAGAGCTCAACTTAAACTGGTAGTGTAAAGCTTGACTTGCTCTTGACTGTACCTACCTACTTTGTAAAATGGCGTACAACTGTTACAAACTAGTTTGAGCAGATTTCTTCCAGGACAGCGCAATACGACCGACTGTGAAAAATAACAAAATTATGTAACTAACCCAATTTAGTAGATACCTATTAAGTATGGATTAACCAAAAGAATAATGTGCTGAAGAGTTCGTTGCCCCGCGTCTCGTCAACCATACATCTGCTGAGACGGTGGGGTTGCGATGACTTTCAATAAGTGGACTCATGTCCCCACTTTGAATACTTAAAAGCATTTTGATTTGATTTTATGCAAAGATATTATATATAGAAAGACGTAGATACGTTACTAGAGCACGGAAAATGAGGCCGAAAAATGTAGTTAATTAACCACATTTTATTTAGTCGCATTGTATTTCAAGCCGTATTTTAAGCGCAACTCTTAACAGATAGCTCTCTTTTTATTTATTAATCGTTCCGTATCATCTTTCCACGTCATTGTTGTATCCTATAAATACGCTAACAAGTAAGTATGTATAGTGTACATGTTGTAGCACACTCGTAGGGGATCAATTTTCAAACGCAAGCAGTATGAATATAACTCATCCTTACTTTAATATCTTTGATTTTATGTACAAAACGGGTGTACAACACGATGTTCAAACGTTTATAACACCGAACGGCAACCAAATCCGATATCCGCGTTTAATATTGCGGGCTAAACGCCATTCAACGTTTAATTATTCCATAATATCGTCAGCTATCGCTGTGTCCGTACCAGATGCCCGCTAATCATCTGAATGGGGATAAAACGACGGAACGAAATTTATCGTTGGAAAATAGAGTAAACCGTAACTTGAACGACCACTCTATTTGAAATGGCGTCTTGTCCCGTAACACGAATTCTGGATAAAGTCCCGGAAGTGTCCTGGTTCTGCACACTCAGATTACACTGCGCTTCGTAATATATTGCAAGGATCCAGGGAAAATGCATTACTGCATACGCACCCGACCCGGGGGGGCCGGGGGTTATGTGGGGCTCTGCAGCCTAGTGCTTCCATACCCACTAAAAACCCTGGTGTGTTCCTCCTCACCGCTTCGGACCCAGCCATATATATCCTACCTACTGCAACATCAAAGGCAACGCACTTGTGACTCTCGAGTCGCAGGTGTCCACGGGCGACAGTATAGTCACTTCCTTAAAAGTAAGTACTTAAGTAAGTATAGACACTTACACATTACATAAAAACTACATTAATAAGTATTATTACAAATTTATTTAAGTGGTCCCAGAATTAATTCTGAGACATGTATAAACAGACCTGGTCCGGCGATGGGCTCACCACCTATCACGTTTAGGGGTCCAAAAAATATCTGGTGAAATATGGGTATATCCAGAAATGGAATAGATACCTCTGCCGACCCCCTCGTTTTTTTAAATTATTTTATTTAAGTGGTCCCGTACCAGACATTATTACAAATTTATTTACCTAATTGGTCCCGCACCAGTCTTCTCAACTTGAGGCAGCCCTACTGAATCAATACGGTAAATCAGAGCGACAGCCCTGAGGACTCCTGAAATCGCGTTTTGTCCCGCCTGTCAGCTTAAAACTTCCAATTTTCAATTTGCAAACTTCACCTTTGCCAAAGTCGTGAAACAATCCTGCTCGATGAAATCCTTTTTAAATACTTAGGTAGGTATCATTAGATATTTCCTCTAAATAAGTAAGGGTAAGTTATACTGAATACTTTACAAACACATAAGACAAGATCCCGCTTCACATTCTTGAGGCGGGAGTTCGAATTCTGGCGAAGGCATGTAGGTATCTACCTACCAATGAGATCCAAAAAACTTACGTATGTAGGTACATATTTATCACAAGCTGGGCGGTGAAGGAAAACATTGTGAGGAAATCAGCAGGTCCCAGAATTAATTCTGATACATGTGTAACAGACCAGCGTAGGTATTCACGGAGCTTCGATAGGTACTCGATATTCGACTCGGAATCGGAAAATCTGTCGAACACTCTCGAGATGGGCTGATGTTGGTGTCGAGAACTAATATGTGACATAAGGATTCGGAAAATTCTTCACTCGATCTGAATCGAACGGAAACTGTATCGAGCCTCCGTGATATACGCTTGCCGGTCGGGCGATGAGCTCACCACATCACGAACCGCGCGCGGGTATTTCCAGAAATTGATTATGTACTTACCTCCGCCTACCCCCTTGGAAATAAGGTGCGTGATGTTATTTATTTTTTTGCACTAATAACTCATTTTTTAACGCGATTGTTAGCTACTTGCTTTCAAAGGCAGACAAATTTTTAACTCAAAATGTTGTACCTGTATTCAAATTGTCTGTTATTCTCAACCGCAACATCTGTTGATGCGGCCGTACTCAAAACAATCACATTGTTTGTTAGTTTTCCCATTCAACTTTTCAATTAACACAAGATATCTCGGACCGTTGCTACCTTACACTCGAAAACAAGCCGTGGTTTCTTAACGGGAAGACTGAAAATTCCGTGTTACCAGCCCGACGACCGCGTTTACTGTTTAAATGTAGGGCCACGAAACGCGAGACTACATAATACTTTAACGGGCAGAGGGCAAAATAGTTACCACCAAATATTGAACTCTATGTAATTGAAATAAGATGAAAAATTCGATGAAAAATTTAAACTGCCTATGGCCGTAAGTAACAACTCTGTATTGTACACCACACCACTAAAAAATATATCATTTATTCAGGATAAACAAACCCAATTTTTACAACAGTTTTCTTCTGCCAAACTGCAAGACAGTTTGTTGGCAGAGAGACTTCCTTAAAAACATAGATGGTTAATTGGCTAGTTACTTTTAAGTAGGTAGGTACGTCTTATTACTTACTCTTAAAAATATCCAATAAGAGACAAAATGATTTTAAAAAAAGTAAAATGGGCGGTCTTATCGCTTTAAGCGATTTCTTCCAGACAACCAGCCAAAGATAAAATATTAAGATATTGTACGGCCATACGGTAGTGAATGCTGTAGGCCCACAATTTTGATGCTCCTCACCTGCCACATATTTTAAGGGTAGTATTCGCGAACGAACGTAGGTACTTTAAATAACTCAAGTGCATGTCATTGTCAGAACTGGACCAAATTGAAACGGAAAGCACCAGCTTTCAAATAAAAAAAGAAGAATCAAAACCGGTTCATCCAATCGAAAGTTCTGAGGTAACAAACAAAAAAAAACAAAGTCGAATTGATTACCTCCTTTTTTGAAGTCGGTTGAAAAGTGGGTAGGTATATCTATGAAAGGAGCCTTCCTACCCCTTAGGGTATAAAAGCGTATTTACCTACTTTTTATTTGATTTCCCGCTCATTTCGCAGCCGCAACCTAATAAGCCGACTATTCGAGTGGCAAGCGAGTGCTCTCCACAGGACAGCGCCGCCAGACTCTACTCGACCCAATGAAAACGCTCCATCAGCCACTGCGCTCTCAAGCCTAGACAAGACTAACGTTAGCTAGAAGCAGGCCATTCTTCTAAACCTACTTTTTAGGAATATTGATTGGTCGAGTGATCTGTGAAGTTTCATCTAGTGTCGTCGAGTTATTGATGCAGAATTGTTATTTAGCAGTGATAGCCTTACGGTTATGGAGCCTGCTTCACATGATGATAATCAGTGAGGCACGGTTTCGAATCCTGGCATGTACCACTGAGTTTTTAAAAACTTACGTAGGGTACATATTTATCACTAGCTCGACAGTGAAGGAAAACATCGTGAGGAAAGATGGGCTCACCACCTATCACGTTTAGGGGTCCAAAGAATAACTCGTGAAAAGTGGGTATATCCAGAAATGGAATACCATACCTACCCCTTCGGAGATAAAATGCGTAGGATTTTTTTTGTTATTTTAATGCGAGTACGTCGTCGTAGCAAAAGATCCGACAATAATTCGCGTAGGCTGCAGACTAAGAGGCACGTTATTGTGTAACTACACCACCTCAACTTTGCGGGTCCCAATAAAATACAGTAGTGATATGGATGAGATTGAATTGGTGGTTTCTATACTTTTCCTAAGTACAGGCAACATCCGCTTGTGCCGCCTTTAGAGAGTAGTTAAGTGATAGATACCTACTACCTACCTGGAAAACGAGCTTTGCTTGTTCCAACACCACGTCATCTGTCGGTGACTGGCCGTATTAGGAAAGTTCTTTTTTTGCAAATTTGCGTTTTGACAGGAAGTTCAACTAGGAATATAGTTCAAATTAAAAATTCAATTGGGTAGTTGACAGCATCGAAATTAAATTGCGAGTAGTCATACATTAAAAAGATTATCCCAAAACACCTCAAAATATGTATTTCGATTTTCAATTTACAATTATAGCAAATTTAAAAATAATAAAACAATCAAAAAAAGTGCAGCAATTGAGTACTACAAACTATGACGTCACGGTTTGCTATTTCAGTACATTTTCCATAGTAAAATTTCGTTTTGACAGATCGTAAAAAGTGACTGATTTGACTAGGTAGGACACAACCCTATTCTGAGATAGCCGAAATATAAATAAACTAGCAGCGCCCCGCGGTTTCACCTGCGTAGTTCCCGTTTACGTGGAAATACGGGCATAAAATATAGCCTAAGTGTTATTGTGATGTTTAAGCTATAGAAAGGTACAGTTTCAACAAAATCCGTTCAGTAGTTTTTGTAGGAAAGAGATCCATACATACAAACTTTCGCTTTTTAATATTAGTAGGATATATATAAGAATAGAAAGAATTATGTTTTAGCATGCGCAGACGATACACTTTTGTCCCCGTATTTTTTTGTCCGCCAAAATAGAACGCTTACAACTGTATCGAGTAACGCACACGAGGGATTAAAAGTATGGCGTATAAAAAGTCCCCCGAATAATCGCGGACACCGAGGGGCGGTACAGGACAAAAAGAAACGGACATATTTTTTTACGATTCGGGGGACTTTGTCCTCCGGGGACAAAGTCTGTCGTCTGCTATTAGGGGTCCAAAAATATGCTGGTGAAAAGTGGGTGCCAGGAATAGAATAGGTGTCAATAAGACGTGGGCATTTTTATAGAATAAGTTTTATGCAAGATTAAAAATAATAAAACCACAGGTAAATTTCTTCGTTGTTTTTATTGCATTGTATGACATGTCTGTTGCTAAATAACCATGATTCATAGCTACCAAATAACTGCATAAACAATACGTATTTGTCATAATATAGTAGGTAGTATTTCGCTAATTCAATGATAAAGATGACTGATCTACCAGTAGCTAAAGCCTTTATAAATAAATAAAATATAAAACTACACAGATTTAGTTCCAGTAGTTTCCAAAAAATATTGGCTGAATAAAATTAAAATACGTTGTCATTAATTTAAAAATAAATTTACTTAATTTTAAGTATTATCAGTGTTACCTGTAATACTACCCGAATAGCTACCATACTAATAAATAAACATTATAGAGACAACATTTGCTTGTCGTTGTGATATATTTAAAAGGTACATATTTATGAAAACCTCAGATACTGGCTCAAGTATTAGATCTATCGCTAAACTGAGATAGATGATGGATGACAGATGGCGTCACAGCAGTATTTTTAATCATTTGATATTTTGACCTTACAATCTCAGATTAGCGGTAGGCCTGTAATAAGAAATTTAGAATAAATTAATATTACGAAACCCTACTTACATCAATGAACACCAAAGTATTACAGCTTATACTGTATTTTAATGTATTATACCTATATACGGAATGATTACGTAATGAAGAGTAGATACCATATGAAGGAATGTCCTCAGTAAAAATTCTAATAGATTAGTTGATAATGCCTTATTATTAGTTCACATTAAATTGATATGGCAACACTGTAAGGTAATTTATTATTATTAGTCTATGGTAATAGATATTTAGTTGGGTAACCTAGAAACCTATTTCGTTATACCGATACACTCGTCGTGGTAACTATTAAAAAACTAATTTCGTTATAACATTTTCTACTCGATTTCTGATTACTGTCCCATCGATTTTTTTATCATGGAATGTCTACATACAAATAATTAATTAGCAAACACAATACAGAAAGGCTAGGTTACCGTTGGCATATACAGATAATATAATACAAATATTCAGTAAAAAATCTAATAAAATGTGATGAGGGTAACAAAACTTTTCTGAGATCATTTTAATTGTGTAACAAACAAACTGATTATGTCAAGAAACTACTTATAACCAGAACTTGAAATGCAAAACATGATTAGGTAACTGAATGAGATTATTTCGCTAAATAGGGTTTACTTCGTATTGGGCGAATGTAGCCTTAAACGTTTAAAAAACAATTAAAATCTATTATTATGCGACCAAGAAAAAAGTAGGTACGCGCAGACATTAATTCTTATTAAAATCATTAAAATAATATGCAAATAAAATAACGACATTTAAATATACGACACAAAGTCTTCATTGAAAAACAAAGTTAAAAAATAACATCTTACACTATAATAATATTCAACATGTTAAAGCAAACGTTACTTATACAAAATATGCTTTGACTCGTCTATTGACAAACTAGATGTACACGAGCCAATTATTCCGCTGGTTAGACGAATAAATAAACTGTTAAGATACAAGTTAAACAAATACTTGTTAGCAATGAAATTACACGTAAGTTTCGTTCTGAAAATGATCAAAAGAAACGAATAAAATTAATTTTATTTTTGTCTTTTCTACGCAATATTTTTAATAGGCTAATTTCGTTTGCAAGAGTATTCATGAATATTTCATAGATTTTGAAAATATACTTAATAATTATGACAATATTCTTTGTATACAGGGTGTTCCATAGGTCGACGTCAAGCCGAAACCGGGTGACAGTTACAGTTACAGATGACAGGTAGTTATTAAAAATTAATACTGGTCACCCGGTTTCGGTTTGACGCAAAGAGATTTAAATACTAGGGCATAGAGGGGACAAAGCCCGAAAAAATTGAAGTCAAAACTTATTCCACAGTGGAATAACTCGTCCGAATAACAACTCTCGTTCGTATCTCGCCAAAATAAATAAATATGCCGAGATGCGCCTTGCTAGGTTGCAAATCATGCTACGGCAAAACGCCTGGAAGGGATTTTAGTTTATTTTCGTAAGTATTTTTCATATTTACTCAGAAAAAAGAACAAAATTAATAATTTTCTTATATTCGTTCTAGAACATTCTGCTGATCTTGTAAATTAACGCCCTCTGCTGTTGAGTAGCTTATACCACTACTTCACTACTAATTAGTGATGTGGTGCTGTTTATCGACTTTTGTTATCGATATTTATTTATTAGGTAGAAAATATAGGCATACTGTTTTTAAGAATACAAACAGTTTAATAAATAATTTAATATCAATATAGGAACATATATTTTTTGGTTCAAAAATGTTATAGATTTCCTGCAGGTAATTAATGAAGCGCTCGTAGCCCTGCGGTACCAGTGTGTTTGTAACGATCATACTGGTTAAGCAAAAGTTGGGCGCGGTCAGTCAGTGGATGGGTGACCGCCTAGTGGCATTTATATTACGAGCGCTTTCGTGTTTCGGAAGGCACGTTAAATTGTTGGTCCCGGTTTTCGTTGTGTTTACGCACAATGAAAGTCGTTAAGCCATGTCAGATACCCTTGGGTGGCTTGAAAAATTCTGACTGTTAAGTGGCCACTAGCTTACACCATCTCCCAATCCGCGGTGGGCTCGCGTGGGAGATTATAGCCCATACTTCCTCATGTGTGAGGAAAGACCCTTAGCTCAGCAGTGGGCTGTTACGGGTTGTTGATGATGATGATGATGAATTAATGAAGCTGATTTATTGGTCAACCTTTTGGTATGTTTTTTTTATTTCGAATACAGAAAATTCGAGTCTGTTCATTGTTTTCAATGATGCAAGGGAGGATAAAACTTTTTAAATTTTGCGAAAGTTGGATTTTTTTATTTATGTTTCTGATTATTGGTTCAATAATATGGCTACTGCAAACTTTGAGAAAGTTTTGACCAAAAAATATGGATACTCGGCCTGAAATTGCCGCCAAAGCTGTGGCACTTCTGCAGGCCGGGCATAGCCAAAGAAATGTGAGTGCACAACTAAATTTAAGCCGTACTACTGTCCGAAGAGTTTATTAAAGGTACTTAGAGACTGGCGGCTTCGTTTGTTGTCAAGGAAGACCGCGATCTCGTGTGACAACGTTTTTAGCTAGGGACCATCAAAACTTAAAAAAACACTAGGTGGCCCGATAGATGTGTCCGGGAGTGTAGTAGGTATAATTGAAATTGATTTTGTTGTATATACCTATACTTTGTCAATAAACTGATATTATCGATACCTTGGCATGAAATAGTAACATCCCTTTTAATCAGCGTGACCTCTACCGGTCGATAGCTGAAACAACTTCTAATTGTTTGAATACTTGTTTCAGCTATTGAAATCTAGATACCAGCACTGACGCTTAGGCTTCAAAGTTTTGTATGAAAATATTCCCAATGCCCCCTCTATGCCCTAGTATTTAAATCTCTCTGGTTTGACGTCAACTTATGGGACACCCTGTATAAACAAAATATTATGTTGAAGTAATCAAGATTTCCAATATCATAAATCTTATTATATCGTACAACATAAGACTACCACGGAAGCTATGATGTCGTCACATATACGTATGACGTCATTCAAGCCAATAAAAAACCTCTCTTTTAAAGTAGGCAATATGCCATGTTATATGACCCTCTACAGTAGACTGGGTATCCTAGTATGTCAATAAACAATTAAAATTTATTCGCTATTAATCGTAATATTGACCACGATATCTTGTAAAATGTCTATAATATAATTTTACTAAACAATATTATATGAGTTTTGTAATCACGCCACTGACTCAGTAATACGACACTTTCTCCAATTCGAGAGTAATCGACAATTTTTTTTTAGGTTTCCTACCCAAAGGGTACCAACGGTGCAACCAATGCTGTCCATACGTCCGTCTGTCTATAGCAGGTGATCCATTGGCGAGCCAGCGAGCTAACGGTATAAATCGTTGGCTCGTTGACTCGCGTTGGGGATCCATTAGCGTACCAAACAGTCTACTCTCATCGTTGGCGAAGTCGTGGTGTCCACCCAGATGGAAGTAAATTTGTAACTTGGGTATGTTACATCAGGAGAAAGAACAAAAAAGAAGAAAAGACGCCATAAAGTCACCGGCTCGTCTGATCCACTGGCGGTTTTTTGCACCGCGAACATTTCTAAGTTTGCGAACAGAGTCTGAGAGCAAATCTTTCGGTTTTTAAGTCTCCAGACTTTTCAGTGCTCCATTGGCGGTTAAGGCCTTTGGCTCGCGAGTTCGTTGGCGTACCCGCGGTTTTAATCGCCAATGGATCATGGCCTTTATCAGTGGCCTGTATCTCATGAACTACAACAGTTGAAATTTTCAGACTGCCGCTTTACCTACAAATAATGAAATTAAATCGTACGACAAACGTGGTCTTTTTTCGACTTGCACTTGACCGTTTTTATCATAGTACATAAAACGTGCGCTCGTTTGGGACTTTTGGAGATGTGAAGTAATATTCAAGGCGTCATTACCAAACTCAAAAATACACGGTATCTGAATCCTTACCTTACGGGTAACAATCGCTAGGACATTAAAGCAACGATAGCAACTTTCTACACTCCAGGAATGTATGAGTAATATACAAAACATTAACTACATTATATACAAACAAAATTACACTATAACTATAGGTACACGAACGAATAAAGCGGAGATTCAATCTTTGGAAGTCTTGTGATAACTAACAGTTGCTAAATATCAGGATATTAAAAATAATAAATTACAAATCGTTACAAGATTTTCGTAATAAAAGTTACGCGATTATCTAACACGATAGCATAAATATTAGAAAACATGAGATTGTTTTTCCTCATGAGTACAGTACGGCCGTGTTACCTTGGCTTCTCTGAACATAGGCTTCGCCTGCGCAAATCCCCCTCCTATCGCAATATGGTCGCTAAAAAATGTTACTGCGCAGCCATTTGCGCAACTTCAGAGCTGTCAAGTTAAAACGGCCGTGCTGTATATAGTGTGGTTATTATAGGAATACTTCTGACACTTACAAAAAAAATCCATTTTATATTTTACTAGCCATTCCCCTCGAATTCGAGTTCCCGTGGGAAAATTACAGCCCATGTTACTCCCAGAAAAGGACTTTTACTCCCTCCTTAATCAATGAAAGTTTTTTTTTTCAATCGGTCCACTAATTTCGGAGCTCATCCTTAAAGAAAGAATTAAATCTGTTTTCTTTATAATATCAGTGTAGATTAAACCTTGACGCAAACATAGGTGTTACATGTGCATCTGTTTATCTGTTTGTAGCATCGCAGCTCCCAACACCCATAAACCTTTAATTAAGTTCTTAGATATGATTCAAAACCTGTTCAGCCATTTCGCCAACGATGGGACTGTTAGCTCAGTTGGTAGTGACCCTGCCTTCTGAGTTGGAAGTCGCCAACATTCGTGTGCAGGAACATGTCTGGTCGTTTCATATTTATTTAAATATATTTATCAGTTGTTTAGTACCAATAGTACAGGCTCTGCCTAGTTTGGGACTAAATAACCGTGTGTCCCACAATTTATTATTATTATTTGAAGATCATCAGTCCTTTTCTAGTTGATTAAGGGATGTGAGCAACCTCTACAGGTCTGATCGATTCGAAATTTGGAATCTTGTTGTTTTTGTTAGTTTTTTGAGTTGGAGTGTTTTTCAATTTTTAGTTTAAATTCTATGATACTTTTTGAAATGTCATAGATCTTCCTATAATAACTGAACTCAGAAAATATAATATATATAAAATATAATATCAGTAGTCACAGTAAAATTGTGAAGAGAGAAATGTCCAAACAGTTATCTGTCATTCGGGACGTTGTATCTCATACAATGTTGTCTTATATAACCTTAGTCTCAAAGCTTCTAATGCGATACACCACTGTATTTAGTCTTATACTGTGGTAACACACTAACACCATTTCAACTATACATTTTCAGATTTCACTAGAAATTTTGATCATTAAACCTATATTACACCAGGTTGTATAACAATAATTATATACTACTTTCCAAGGCAAGTCACACTTGACACCTCTTAGAAGCAGGACCGCAACACTCTCTGTTACCTTGCCAAGTACGAAATATTAAATTTATCGGAAATAATAAATATTATAATATAAAATAACCCTTTCAAAAGGTTAAATTACATTTTCTTTTGTTAAGGTTTCATTTGTATTTTTTAAGGCTGATAACTCTACAAGTCAAATATTTTAACAGCCAAAAAAATACCATATGTGAGCCTAATGAATGTTTAACCAAAAGGCATATTTTCTTATGAATAAGAGTAAAAAACAGTTATATAAATGTTTTTAGTTTCAATTATATCTAAGATTACGCTGTAAGGTTAAAATCAAAGAAATTACTGGCCATTTAGTGTACAAAATTACAACATTACCTTTACAAACATATATTTACGGGAACCTTAAACTCGGAATAACTTTGGGCAAAGAGTTAACCTTGGACAAGTTACGACTTTATCACAAAGCAATAAGGTTGTTTATTAAACAAAATTACTCCCAGTTTAAAGGGGTTATATATAATAATAAAATAATGATAATAAATAGGTTATAGTATACTACACTTATTTGTTACAGATACAAGTTACATTTTATATTACATTTATATATTAAAGTTATTTAAAAATCAGATCTAAGTGGGATCATACTCATCAAAAATCCATAACAAGTTTTTTTTATTCAATCTATTTTGGATAAATTAATGAATAAATTCATACCTTAGGAGGTCCGAAAAGATGACGTATTATTACGTCTTTAAGGTTAAAATTTGCGTAACACGCATCATCTACAAAGTCTACACCACTAACTTTATATCATACTATCGACAGGCATAGATATGAAAGTGTCTTCATGATATCTTTCACAAAAGCAAACGGCAGTATAATCTCGAATACACGATTTCTAGCTCAAAAAGGCTAGTACCCAGAGCCGCAAAATTACTTGAAAAAGTAAACAACTCTTACTTTTACTACTTAAAAACAAGTTAAACTCTAGAGGAATGTATTCGATAAGGTCAAGTGTATTATAAATTTATTTTAAAACAGGAATACAAACGTCTATTCGAAATTCGTTTCAACATTTTAACGCTGGCCATACTGCGCAAATGTTTCGTTCAATCACTCACTGCACTCCGCAATCGATTGCCAACTTAATACCGAAGCGACAAAGTCCAATATTAAACGGCAACAATTCCGCTAAAAACATCGTCACTCACTTACCTAACTTCACGGCAGCTCCCGAAGTGGTATTATGCTGGTGAATTAGAAATGTCCGTTGGGCAGGGAGTCGGGCGCGGGGGGCGGCGACCCCGTTCCCTGCGCGGGTTATAGGGGGGCGCCCCCAGCTGACCCCGCACCCCCTGACCCCGCCGACCCCTCCCCGGGGAGCGCGTGCACCCTCGCCGAGAGCAGGTTGTGCAGGATGAACACGGCCGGCTTCGGGCTGCCTTCCATGTCCAGCTCCTGATTTAAATATTATTATACATTTTACAATTAATAATTAAAGATAAATTATATTTTTTTCTTTGTTAGTTTGTATTGAATAGGCTCCGAAACTTCTGAAGCGATTTTGAAAATTCTTTTACCAATGGAAAGCTACATTATCAGGGATTAACGTAGGCTATATTTGATAACGGCCCATGTAACAAACATACAATCATTCAAAATTTAAAATGTACAGAAAGTTTACTCCTTAATGCTTCTATCCATGAATGCTGAACAACCTATCCACACTGGACCCCATTGAACTCACAACGGTCACTAACCACCCCAAATTGTCCTGTAACCATCGCTACTCTACAGCTTTTCATAACTGCCCTCGAATGACCTATCACTGTCCTCTAGCGAGCGACCCGTCACTGCCCCCTAGCAACTCAACACTGACCCCAAGCGACCCATCATTGCTCCCAAGCGACCCATCACTGCCCTCAAGCGACCCATCACCGTCCTCAAGCGACCCATCACTACCCCAAGCGACCCATCAATGCCCTTAGCGACCCATCACTGGCCCCAGCAACCCGTCACTGCCCCTAGCAACTCATCACTGCCCCAAGCGACCCATCACTGGCCCCAACAGACCCATCACTGGCCCCACACGACCCCTACCCACCCCCCAGCGACCCCACCCATATTCCTATGATACTCACGATGGTGTCGTCGTCGGCGAAGTGCAGCCAGAGCTGCGAGCGGTCGTCGTCGGCGGAGGCGCGGAGGGCGTGCAGAGGGCGCCGGTAGAGGGCCCTTGCCCCTCCGCGGCCCAACGACCCCGCCGCCTCCCATACCACAACGCCGCCGCAGCCCAGGGACACGCGCGACACTGAGCCGCGGAACCGGCATCCTGTGCGATACATAGAGAATAAGCCCCTTTTCACACGTACCGGTTGCCGGGTAGCCGGCGGGCGGCGAAGTATATGGCCATGTACGTTCGCTTTCATACGTACCGGCGGGCAACCGGGCAGTCGGCCATACACTTCACACAGGTACGTGTGAAAAGGCACTAAGGCCTCGCGTGGTGGAACCCTCAATATTTCAAAGAATCTGCGAATTCGTTCGATCTTTAAACTACAAACGAGGGCAACAACGAAAGATTTTTAGTCTGTCTGTCATCTGAGAAGGTTGTACAGATATACCTAAATAGATACTCGATATTTATCCAGTCTATTTAGAAACCCCGGGACCTCCGTGGAATGGTCGGATCGTGGCGAGGAGTCTAGCCAACAACCCAGGAAATAGGCAATAGCAATTTAAATCAATATTTGACAACGATCCTCTTAATATAAGCCCGAAAGTGTGTAAGAATGGATCGATGTTCGTTACTCTCACCCAGAAGATACAGAACGGATCCTGTTCAAACTTTACAGTAAAATAGTTTACACATCAGAATAACAAGTCGGCTTTCAAACCAAGTCGCGAGCTTCCGCCTTTAATAAAAATACGCAAGAAATAATTAAATAAAACATAGCGAAACGAGTGTACTTACTGAAGGTGAACTCCTGAGAGCGCACAGCATGGTGGGCTCCATCGACCAGCGCCCCCGCTGCCGCTGCCAACTCGTGCGGCGTGTCAGCACGCAGCGCCAACACCGCTAACCCCATAGCCGTGCCTGCACGAACACCCAACGCCGCCGCCCCCCCCGATGACCCCGCCCCGACCCCACTCGACCCCGCCCCGCCCCCGGCCGACCCGGCCCCGCCCCCACCCGACCCCGAGCCGACCCCGCGCCGCCACCAAGCCAGCCTGGTAGCGGCCAGGCCGAAGCTCTCGCTAGGCGCGCACCACGCTTCCGCCGACCAAGGCGCCGCCTCGTACAGCCTGTACATACATACATACATATAATCACGCCTCTTTCCCGTAGGGGTAGGCAGAGACCACTTCTTTCCACTTGCTACGATCCTTATCTTCGTCTTCTTGTTTCGCTTCGTCCACTTTCATTATTCCTTTCAAAAAAAGCCTGTACAAAAGTATGATAATAAATAATAATTTATTTGCAAGAAATAAAAATATAATAAACAAATAATCTCACGCCTTTCATCCCCGAAGGGGTAGGCAGAGGTATTCCATTACTGGATATACCCACATTTCACGAGATACATTGGACCCCTAAACGTGATAGGTGGTGAGCCCATCGCCGGACCGGGTCTATTTACACATATTGCAAGAAATATCGTAGAATAAGGTTGTTGACGTTTACATAAAATAGTTCTAGCATATTTCACCAATCAGGCATGCAAAGGTATAAATTAATAACATAGTTTAGATAGTTTTTTGATGCTCTCGTGAAGTTAAAATAAGAGCTGCCTTTGAGTTTGTTGCTGGTTCTTCTCGGGGTAGGTACTGAATTTGTTACCATTCAGCCAATCTCCATGGACGAGTTTCGAGTGCCTTGTTATTAGACTATTGACATATCTAAGTGTGTTTTTTTACCTAAAGAAATAAAAGATTTTAATTGAATAGGGTATTTGACTGCCTAGTCAAATTAGTTACTTTTGATATGTCAAAACGAAAATTTCTGAATACTGATTTGTGACGTCATCATTTTTAGTACTCAGTTGCATCACTTTTTAACGTGACAACGTCTTATAATTCGATGGAGCCGGCTGCATGCACGAAAAAGTATGACGTATGCGGCGTTCCAGTGCAAGCGAGAGCGCGCAACGAGCGACAAAGAGGTACAATCCATTCCATCAGTATTTACGAAAAAGTATGACGTTGTCACGTTCAACTCGTCAGTAAACCGACTTTACAGACAACCGATTTTTTTGATTGTTTTAGTATTTAAAATTTGTTATAATTTTAAAATTATGTTTTGAACAATATTTTAAATTAATGATCACTTACAATTTTGGATAAGTTACCTGAGTTCGCGATCGGTAATCGCGACGAAGGTTGGTTGCCAGCCGTCGGCTTCGTCGGAACTGTCGGAGCCGCCGGAAGCGCTGACCTGAACGACCAATACAAATGCACATTATACAGGGTGTAAAGGGATTGCCTCCGAATCTAGGGAGCCAGTATAAAGGATTCAATAACTACGTAATTAAATATTAAATAAAATTTTCGGACACAATTTACACACGATTATTCAGTTCTAAACTAGGCAGAGCCTATACTATGGGTACTAAACAACTGGTAAACATACTTAGATAAATATGAAACACCCAGACACGAAGCCCACAGACATGTTCATGCACACAAATGTTTATCATTTGTTTGGCACCGATAATCCAGGCTCTGCCTACCTGGGTACTAAATTACCGTGTATGTATTTATGAATTGTGTCACAATAAAATTAATTTTTCATTTCTCCGCGCTAAGCGAAGTTGCCACTTTCTACCTCCGTCAAGCAGAAAAAAAGCATACACACGTCGGGAAGTAAACTGAGAAAGCCTTAGATCACATGTGATCTGAGACATGTTAAGCCATGTCAGATACCCTTGGGTGGCTTGAAAAATTGTGACTCTTAAGTGGCCACAAGCCCATACTTCCTCATGTGTGAGGAAAGACCCTTAGCTCAGCAGTGGGCTTACGGGTTGATGATGATGATGATCTGAGACATTTCTTATTTTACTTCCCTCGGTACGTAATATACTATTTCTGCCATGTCTGTTGACCTGTTTTAACCCACCACTTTGTATACCAACCTGGTCCTGTGCGTGTATTTCTGCCATGTCTGTTGACCTGTTTTAAGGGTCTAGACACGCGGACGGCAATTCAACTGCAATTCGACCGCAAAACTGCAGTTTCGGTGCAGTTTGAATGCAGTTGGCACGACTGCAATGAAACTGCAGTTTTGCGGTCGAATTGCAGTCCGTGGGTCTAGACCCTAACCCACCACCCTGTATACCGACCTGGTCCTGTGCGTGTCTGCGTGCCAGCCAGCCCGCGTACCGCACGTCGCCCAGCAGAGGGCGAAGGCGGGCCCTGGCCCTGGCTAAAGCGGCCCTGGCCTGGCGCCTAGCGGCCGCGTGAAGTGCTCGGTGCCAGCCCAAAGCACTGGCCGCATCGGGAGCTCGCAGGGCCAGCGCGTGAACGCCGTCCGGGGAGTATATCTCTATGGTACGCTCCTCTGGAATAGACGGTGGTCACGGTGGGGTTCGAAGACTAGATTTTTTTTAAAGTCTTATAATTCGATGGAGCCGGCTGCATGCACGAAAAAGTGTGACGTATGCGGCGTTCCAGTGCAAGCGAGAGCGCGCAACGAGGGACAAAGAGGCACAATCCATTCCATCAGTATTTTCTTATGACGTTGTCACGTTCAACTATCATCAGTAAACCGACTTTACAGACAACAGATTTTTTATTTCAGATGTGTAAACTGACCCGGTAAGGCGATGGGCTCACCACCTATCACGTTTAGGGGTCCAAAAAATATCTGATGAAAAGTGGGTAAGTATATTTAGAAATGGAATGCCTTTGCCTACCCTCTCGGGGATATAATGCGTGAGATTATTTATTTTATTTTTTCAGATTTGGGAAAGGCAAAGGGATCTAGGCCCATACAGCCTCGTCTGTTGTAAATTTCCTCTGATCCAAACGTGGTAAAGCTAAAATGCCAAGTCCAATTTAAATAATTGCTCTGGTTCATTCGACGACTTGATACCATCGTAAGACAAGTTAAATACGTGAGGAGGTTGTTCTGAATATCCCCCGTGAGACAGATATGAGATTAAATAAAGCTGCCCTTGAGTTTCTTGCTTTTTCTTCTTGAGGTACTGCATTTGGAAGCAACTTGTCGGTGGAGATGGGTTGCTGTTTACATTCAGCCAATCTTCATGGACGATTTAGAGTGCCTTTTTATTAGACTATTGACATTTCTAAGTGTACTTTTTGTACTACAGAAAATAAATGATTATTATTACCTAATCTTATTTGGGGAAGAGTATGGGCTCACAACTTCATGAACAAAAAATACGCATATTAAATATGAGTAGCCACTTAAAAACAGCACCTCGTCCCTCAGCCGGATAAGGCGCAAAATGCCACATTTGCAAAATGACAAATTAGATTTTTGAAAAATGTCACATTTTCAAAATGCCACATTCGCACATTCTCAAAATGCCATTTTCGCATAATGCCACACTCTCGAACATACTGCAAGAAAGGGAGTTGAAAAAGTATGGCACTTTGTTAGTGTGGCATTTTGCGTCAATGTGGCATTTTGCGAATGTGGCATTTTGTGCCTAGTCCTTAGCCTTATGGTTTAGAAAACCCCCCCCCCCCCTCTTTTTTGCTGTGCTCTTCAGGGTCCACTTACACTGACCCCTTATCTTTAAGGATATCTGTATGGTATTTCATTATGGTGCAATAAAATTATTGAGTATTGAGCCTACCCTTATTCTAACAACTTGGGAACCAACCTGGGTCATGATGCCTCAGGTTCTTGGCGACGCAGGCCATCAGCAGCGGCACGTAGCGAGTATCGGCTCGGCGTCTGCGAGGGGAGGGCGGCGAGGGAGGCGCCTCGGCCATGTACCCGCGCTGCAGCTCCCAGCCCACTTCGCTGATGATGGACGCCTTCCGGAAGTACGGGGTCACTTCCCGGAGGTACTTCACTGCAACGTTTGAAGGTAATTTGAAGTCAAATGCCTTTTAAGCTGGTAATATCCTGGTACAGTCCGACTATTGTAACTTGGCCTCTCCGATGTTTTGCAAACGGCTGCGGAATATCATTTTTTAGCGACCATTCGGTGGTATGAGGTAGTACATTTAGAGCCAATTAGAAACAATTTTCTGTAACATGTAAATCACTTATTACCTGTCTGTATAAATATTTCTTTGATTTATTTATTTTTAATCTCAGAACTGGTGTTACATATTTCCATCTTTTATTACTTAAATATGTTATGTGTATACCATCTTCTATTATATTAATTCAAGTTGAAGTGTAAATTAATAACGCAACAGTAAAGGCTTCTTTATTACCTATGGATTGTTGCTAAAAGAAATTGATTTTATTTCTGTATGTAAACCATAACTTTTGCTGGCAACACTAAATAAGCAAAGATTATTGCGGGGAATCCGAAGAGGGACGTCATGTTTTTTGTAAAATTTTCATTTTGCCGTATATTTTGGAGTTTGGCTTATAATAGTGATAGTATATTATGTGGTAAATGTCTGTGATAGTGTGCAGTGAATTGGAAATTCGATAAAATGCGTGCGATGGACTTTTTCGAATTACCTCAAGAAGCCTCTTTAAAATCTTCAGTAAAGTGGACTATCGTTTTACTGTTGATAATCTAGTGACATTTCGACAAGAATCATGTATTTTTGTGCATAGCTCTGAAGCAGAGCTAAAAATCTGGAATTTTGTGTCTCGTGTTTAGTGCTGATGGCTAAAATGCCAATGCCTTAAAATAAGAAAAAAAAAAAAAAAGATTATTGCTAAGTTTGACTTCTATTATCCAAAAGATTCCTTATAATTGCCTACTTGATAGTAGACCTTGTGAGCAGAATAAATTAATTTCATCATTCTACTAAACAATAATTAGTAGGCGTAATTGTTGGTTCAAGGTTCAACCAATTAACATACTGAGTTGCTGTCTAGTTTATTCTCTATTGCATTAACTTAAAGTTCAAAATTGTTGACAACTTGTGTTAGATGAACTCATCATAAGCTGTGTTGCATGAACTAATAGGTCATAACTATTATCATTTTAAGAGAAATTATATACCTACATTACTTTTTTATCTTCTTTACATTGTAATCTGACCCTTATTGGAAATTCACTTCCAATACTTGTTCCAAAAATTAAAACACAAAAGCTTCCTATATAGGGTCAAAATTTTTACAGGCCTGTTGGCTCAGTTGGTAGGGATCCTGCCTTCTGAGTCGGAGGTTGCAGGTTCGATCCCCGCTTGCCAACGTTTGTGTGCATGAACATGTCTGTTGGCTTCGTGTCTGGATGTTTAAATTTAGGTATGTTTATCAATGGTTTAGTACCCATAGTATAGCATCTGCCTTGTTTGGGAATGAAGAAATGTGTGAATTGTGTCCCACAATTTATTTAATTCAATGTAAAACTTGAAACTCAAAGTACCGTTTTGCAATGTGTTAGAGTTAGACAGAAGATGAAAGAGACTCTATAACCACATTTACGGATAAAACTTACCTTCAAGGGTGACCATCTTTCCTGCCCTTTTTAATGCTTTCACCGCCTCCTCATGCGTCGCATCTTTCAAGTCCTCCCCGTTTACCGAGAGTATAGCGTCACCTACATACAGCTGCTCCGTCAGATCCGCTGCCATGCCTTTGAATATTTTCGATATCAAAATGGGCATATTATTCTCTATCCCACCTTTGATTGATATCCCCAGTCCATTGTTGTCTGATTTTACGACTTGGACCACTCGTTTCTGGTTAGCAATCGCCTCTGGCACCTCTGTGAAGTACTGTTCGGTGTCTCCACGTTGTTGTGTTGAGAGTGCCGTTGAGAGTGGTGGTGGCATCGTAGCCGTCGTCCAAGCAGACGCTAAAGTAGTCGTCCTCGAGAGAGCAGTGCACTCGGTACCAGACCCCACGGACGAGGGTCTCCAGCAGCCCAGAGGCGGACAGAGGTGGCACTCGGGCTGTCGCTACCACCGCTCGACGCTCCGTTTTCCACCATAGTTCAATAATTTCCAGTGCAAACAATAGACAGCCGCAGAATCACTGGCGCAGAACGCCTTTGGAGTTATTATTATTATAGATATTTATTAATTTTAACTCAACATTTTTAGTAGAAATAGGCAGCAATTTTAATTAAACATCACTAATTTACGATTATCGCGTACATATCAAAATAAATAGAAATTCATTGCACAATCGATACGGATTTGACGTTTCTTTTCTTTTATCTATAACTTTTTATTCCATCGTCTTCGACAAGACAAAGACTCTGATTTAAAACAGCCTACCTGATTTCTAAATATATTTATTTCTATGTACTAGATTAAATATAGGTTATTTTAGTGAAATAGACCTATGTTAGATATTTTTCTAGCTTGCTTTGATTGATCTATTGACTGTCTGACTATTTTAATCAATGATAATGACAAAGGAGAGCATGACTACAGGCTATCTTGGCAACATTGAAAGTGGGAAAAAAAGTTGGCAACAAAGGCAGCCGATTGAAGAAAAAATATTTTTAGTTGTCATTTGTAGTCAGCCAAAGGTGGTGTCGTTTGTTATTTCCTGAAAAAAAATATTGAAATGAATCGGAAACGTCTAAATTAATACACAAAATCGTTATATTGATTGCATAAACAGCGCAGAAGGGCAATAATGAAATGAAGTGTTTGGCATAAGAATAAATAAAAGAACAACACAATGGCCCGGTTTTTGTCACAAGATAAATTAGAAGGATTTGAAAAATACAAGGTAAATACCTAGTCATAAAAATAAATGCGCACATTAGTTTTTTTATCGAAATCTGTTGGCAAATGTATTCAATAGTACATATAATTATTTTTGTTTTATACCTACCTATTGTTTCAGTACAATTCTATTGATACATGCATACTCAGCAATTATGTGATGCATCCGTTTTGGAATTGGTGCGTTCAGGTGAGATGCTCAAAATGATATTATTGTGTAGAAATACCAATCTGGCTCCTGTCATTATTTTAGGACAATGTCTTTTGTTATGAAATTACCAAATAACTAGGCAAGCACTTAATTAGCATGACATGCTAACATGTGCACATGGCTATCGTTAAGAAAAGACGCATTATCTGTCATGTATATTACAATCTAATTCGAGGTAACTAAACAAATCGAAAATATCTGCCTACATAATTATTCATATTAATAATTCCTACTTGTATAACATATTATTATAATAAAACTAGATTGTAAAACTAATTATTATAAATTTAAAACATTGTACGTGTGTTACTCAATCATGCAAAAACGGCTTGGATATTTGCAACATAATAATAATAATAATAAAGCACTTTATTCACCCACGTGTACATAATAGTATGTTCTAATTTTAACTTAATCTAAGAGTACATTACATACAGACGTAGATGAAAAGGAAGGATCCTCAGCATCAATGCTGGTTTTCAGTATCCTCCTTCGAGTCGCTTCATTGGGATAACCTTCGAAACGGTTATTCGCTCATGCACCAAAAATACATTCAAAGAAGAATATACAAAATAAAAAGAAATAACAAATAACACCAGTAAATTACATTCATAGATTGTTTATAGCCTAGCCATAAACACATGATACACTTTATCCCGAAACTGGAACGAAGTTGTGACTAAAAGCTAAGATACTTATAAACAGGGTGTTAAGTGTCATTTTAATGAAATGTAACTTGTAATAAATAAATATGAAGTTAACACATTCACTGGTAACTTGTAGACCTTCTTCTTCTGCCCGTAACATATTAACATTAAAAAAAAGCCTCTTACAAGCTACACACATAGCCCCGTGCACAAAAATAATTTGAAAGTTTGCTACACTGATATTATAAATAGCAAAAATTTGAATTTGGATTGTAATGAATAAACTCAAAAACTACTGGACCAATTTAAAAAGACGTGTGGCACTCGGGGACTGCCGCGGTAAAGCTATTGCATATCATTTTTTATCAACAAGACTGCCGAAAACAAACGACGTTAGACAATGCACGCCCTCGATAGAAGCTATGCAATATCCATCCATCCATCCGTCCGTCCGTCCGTCCGTCCGTCCGTCCGTCCGTCCGACCGACCGACCGACCGACGGACCGACCGACCAACCGACCGACGGACCGACCGACCGACCGACCGACCGACCGACCGACCGACCGACGGACCGACCGACCGACCGACCGACCGACCGACCGACCGACCGACCGACCGACCGACGGACGGTCGGTCGGTCGGTCGGTCGGTCCGTCCGTCCGTCCGATCTACTATCATAACTTGGCTTTGGATTATGCCCAATAAACAAGCCACGCCTCCGTGCCCGTCGGAGTGGGGAGCGTGAGGTTTTTTCGTTACGGAATTTCTGGATTCGGTCCCCGCGCTCAAGGCCCGCGATAGAAGCTATGCAATAGCTTAAAAATTATTTCACCTTTAGAATGCTACAATATCCTTGAGTAACATAGGCTATATTTTATTCCCGCATTCCCACGGAAACGGGAATTAGGCGGATAAAACCGCGCGGAACAGATAGTCTGTAATCAAATTAACATAGAGCTATCTTTCCAGTTCTGCCCAGTTTGGGTGGCACCAAACCTGCTAACCTTTACCGGCTTTCTACTGACGGTATTTAACTTCCTCCTGTTCTCCTACTACGACTATGGATTTCACGCACTCACTGAGGACAATGTCACAAACGACCACATCCCCAATTGGGTGTGGGCTGTGTCGGCTGTCAACCTCTTTGTGGCATACACCTTAGGTGAGCATGCAGTTAAACCTACTAAAATATTAACTAATTAATTAAGTATTTACACTTCACTGCATAGTATAAAATAAAGTTGCTTTCTCTGTCCCTACATCCCTATTAGTACGAGATCCGGCCGCAAAATTGTGTAGGGATCGAGTACACGCTACAAACCTAATTTTTACGCATATTTATGATTAGGAGAATATATATTTATCAGGGTAATAGGGTCGAAAAATGGGCGCAAGTATTAAAAAAAAAAATTTTTATTGATTTTTGGAATGAAATTTCATTTACTTGTTTTTTTACATAAAATATCGTTCACTTCACGGCAATATACATAAAGACTCTGAAAAATCAGTTTTTATACATAAAGGGGTTATATACATATAGAATCTGAAAAATCTGCAGATTTTTCATGATTTTAGGCTATATGTATGCTTAAATCTTTAAAACTACGCAACGGATTTTGATGCGGTTTTTTTTTAATAGATAGAGTGATTCAAGAGTAAGGTTTTAGTATTAGCATTGCACCCGTGCGAAGCCGGGGCTGGTCGCTAGTAATATTATAAAGAGGAATGATTTGTATGTTTGTAAGGAATAAACTCGAAAAGTACTGGACCGATTTTAAAAATTCTTTAACCAATGGAAAGCTACAATATCCCTGTGTTCCCGCTAGTCATTAAGAAAACTACTGAGGGCTTAGAGAAGTGGTTTTGTAAACCGTAAACATCAGTCGAATAGAATGCCAAATGCATGGGATTGACATAAGCATTCGACATGCCATTCGTGGCATTATTGCGCGACCAAGTATAATTGACGCAACACTCTAAAGAAGCATAGTCACTGACAGGTAGGTCATAGTATTACAATTAAGCGAACGCCAGAACTGACATAACATAGAACTCTGGAGAGTAAAAACCGACTTCAACGAATATTACTTAAAAAATACAGTTGAATTACAGAAGAACCAAAAAATAATCATGGAAATCAGTTGGCGTGATATTGAGATATTCTTCCATTTGTCGCGCACATACTTAATGCAAATTTAAGACTTATATGGTTTTCTCATGGATGACATTGTCAGAACTGGGCCATATTGAAATGGGACCACACGGGAAGCACCAGATTTCATATAAAAAAAGAATCATCAAAATCGGTTCACCCAAGGTCGATTCTGGATCCAACATCGAAGTGATACCACGACGATTTTCAAATTATGCAGAAGTCATTTCTGTTTACAAACTTCGGAAATGTTTTGTGTAACACGCTAACACATTACACGCGATGGCTGCTCGAATGTTTCCAGATTTATTTCTGGATCAATATACTGAACTGAAAGCAATGAAGTTTACTCCCAAAATAATGTTAAAGCAATGAGAAATGAGAAAGAAACTCCTATAACAGTCATATGTCTATCCATGCCTATTTATATTTGTATAAAACACACCGTGTTTCGAATTGGGAACCTCCTCCTTTCACAAAAACAGACTTCAAAAAAAGGAGGAAGTTATCAATTGGAATGAATGTTTTTTTTATGTTTGTTACCTCAGAACTTTCGACTGGGTAAACCGATTTTGACGATTCTGTTTTTATTTGAAAGGTTTCCTTTTAATTTCGTCCAGTTCTGACAATGGCAACCATGAGAAAACCATATAAGTCTTAAAAATTTTGCATTAAGTAGGTAAAGTATTTTTTTTAAAAATGGTTAAAATTATTGGTTCAAATGTACTCCCGAAATTGATGGACGGACGTAAAAAATATAGATTTTGTTAAAAATGTGTGTCTGATGAAGTTAGAGATACAAAATAGTCCTCGACGACAAACAAAACGCGGTTATTATAATTTGTATCAGAATCAGAAATGAAGATCACAATCGAATAATTTGCGTTTGGTTGTTTATGCAAAATGGAAAAATATGAACGTAACAGATTAAAAACCGACATGTGCTAGTAACACTTGTAAAGAAGAAACGAACAGAAAATAAAAGAGTACCTATGCTTATTTTGTATTTCTATTTTTTAAACTTTTTTTAATTTATCTGTCAGAGATTAGAAATCATAATTTTTGTGGCCAACGTCAAAGATATTATATATAGAAAGACGTAGATATGTTACTAGAGCACGGAAAATGAGGCCGACAAATGTAGTTAATTAACCACATTTTATTTAGTCGCATTGTATTTCAAGTCGTATTTTAAGCGCAACTCTTAACAGATAGCTCTCTTTTTCTTTATTATTCGTTCCGTATCATCTTTCCCCGTCGTTGTTGTATCCTATAAATACGCTAAGAAGTAAGTATGTACATGTTGTAGCACACTCGTAGGGGATCAATTTTCAAACGCAAGCAGTATGAATATAACTCATCCTTACTTTAATATCTTTGGCCAACGTAGTATACAAATGTTTACTAACAGTTTGATATTCAATATACCTAATACGCAGAACCATTACACGCGTAGCACGCCGCTGTGGCCGTGAAATTAAACTTCGTGTTTGTGCTATTATTTTGTCGTACCACACGTTTTTTTTTTCAGTGCCGTAACTAGGGTGTTCCCAGCGGTGGGCACAGGGGAGGGGCGCAGAAAAGACCAGACCGTGATCAAGTTTTAGGTCATTTATGGTGCTATATTTATCTCATAAATGGGTGTAGATGCGCCCTATCTATCAGCAGTTTAAACGACATATTTAATATTTTTTTATTAATTTCCTTTAAGTTTTAAATTACACTCGCTGACTAGAAAGCAGTTTCACAGCCAGAATAACGTTCTTTTCATCTGTTTTTAATTTATCATAGATTGTAGTTATACATTATCCAATCCCACATCCTATCTACAATCTTGCAAAAATGAGTCAGTTGTCAGTGTGTTTTTGAGACCATGTCTTCTAGGAAAACTAAAATAAATATTTTAGTATCTTCATACTAAAATATTTATTTCAAAATATAATCAATTAATTGAGAAGTAATCATTCTGAAGATTATGTTTACAACTAAGTATTGTGATTTTCTCTTAAATAAGGAATCTTGTTTTTGGATCATAGATTTTTTTTTATAGACATTGTCAATTTTATTCCGTCAGAGCCGGGTGAGATAAGGGCGCATAATAAATACTAGCTACGGGTCTGCGTGACGGTTGCGTAAATAAAACATTTGTATAATGCACTTAGGAGATTAAATGTGACCGAGACCTGCAATTATCATTATCCTATTAACTATGCCTGTCTATTCTAGTTCTATTCTTTCGCAGACCGATGTGCAGGAAATTGATGATTTTGTAATTATTTCTAAATAGAAACCGGCCAAGTGCGAGTTGGACTAGCGCACGAATGGTTGCGTACCATCTATTTATATATAAAAAAATGATAAACTGACTGACTGATTGGTGATGTATCAACGCAAAGCCTAAACCGCTGGGTCTAGAGACTTGAAATTTTGCACATAGATAGCTTATACAGTGTGGGCATCCACTAAGAAAGGATTTTGCAAAATTCAACCCCTAATAGGGTGAAATAAACGTGCGAGAGCGAAGCCGCGGGTAAAAGCTAGTTATCTATAAAAACGTCAAAAAGTCACCCCCTTAAATATTTATTTTATAAAATTTTTTACTATTTATTGTTATAGCAGCAGCAGAAATACCGTGATAGTTAGACAATTGAAATTGTCACAGATGATGATCTGTGACAATTTCAATTGTCTAACTATAACGGTTCATGAGATGCAGCCCGGTGCAAGACGGACAGACAGACGGACGGACAGCGGACTCTTAGTAATAGAGTCCCGTTTGACCAAAGAGATTAAAATGTAATCGGACATAGACATTGGGAATATTTTCATACAAAACTTTGAAGCTCAAGGCCTCATGTCAGTTAGTATGAACGCGAGCTGTCATTCGGTCGAAATTGTACTAGACTTATTCCACTTTGAATATTTTTTTCGGCTTCAAATTTTCCTCGCTTTGTCCCCTCTATGGCCTATTATATTTTAATCTCTTTGCATTTTACCCTTTGGGGAATTTTTGCACGGGAACGGGACAGACGCGGATGAAACGGGTGGCGGCGGGGAGTTATTTATCAATAGCTGCTAGTTATTGATAAATACATCTTAAATATGGAAACAGTGTGTTCTTTATTTTCGACATGTAGGTCGCGGTTTGGCCAATGACTTATCGAAACATAGGATAGCGGTTCCGGATTTGATCTCTTGCTGTCAGACTGCCCTTTGTTATCAACTGTTAGTGTGACGCCTTGATAATAAGAGGCGCATATTGTATCCTCTCTATAACAATTCTAAAGCTATTCTGGTACACAGTTTGATAATAGGATAATATATAAAGGCTAAATACCAGCCAATAGCCTAATATAGAGCCATGCTTCGGCACGCTTGGGCTGGCTCGACCGGAGTGATACCAAGGCCTCACAGAAAACCAGCGTAAAGTAATGCATTGCGTTTCGTTGAGTGAGTGAGGTGACTGGAGGGTCCCACCCCCCTCCCCCTACTCCCACCTCAAAGGCCGGCAACGCAGTTGTGACTCTTGAGTTGCAGGTGTCCATGGGCGACGATAGTCACTTACCATCAGGTGACCCGTCTGCTCGTTTGCCCCCTTTTTTTATCATAAGAAAAAGGTAAGTGACTACCGTCGCCATTGACAAACGCAACTGGACGGGAAGAGAGATAGATGCGTCACAAGCCGATCGAAGCCGCTTAGGCCGATCGTGCCTCTCTATCGCTTGTTCCGTGCTCTCGCTTGCACGCTCTTCTCAGGCGGAACGTTACGGAAAAAACGTGACGAACGTGTTCATCGATTTATAAGACGCTATCTTTTTTTTTTTTATATATATAAGAAAAAGGGAGCAAACGAGCAGACGGGTCACCTGATGGTAAGTGACTACCGTCGCCCATGGACACCTGCAACTCAAGAGTCACAACTGCGTTGCCGGCCTTAGGAGGTGGGAATAGTGGGAGGGGGAGGGGAGGGGGGGGATTGGGTCCTCCGGTTACCTCACTCACTCAACGAAACGCAATGCATTGCTTTACGCTGGTTTTCTGTGAGGCCGTGGTATCACTCCGGTCGAGCACGAAAAGAGAAGATCAATAAATAAATAAAATAAATTTAAATAATAAACCCGCAGATGGCATCGACGGCAAGCAGGCGAGGCGGACCGGAACCAGCGGCCCGTTGGGCGAGTTGTTCGACCACGGCCTCGACTCATACTCCGCGGTCCTCATCCCGACCTGCCTCTACAGCATATTCGGGAGGTACTTCATTGTTGACATCTAGGGCCCAATCACTCACAAGGGGAGTCGAGACTATCGAATAGAATGAAAGAAAAAAAAAATTTGCCACAGACACACACGCCCATATATAGCAAAAACAATGTATATAAAACAAAACAAAAAAATAAGACAAAAAATACCTACATATGGCATTTAAAAAAACATTAAAATCATTAATTGTTTTTTTTTTAACCCTGTATTCTGCTTTTGCCCTGAGCACGCTAGTACTATTTATTATACTGTGCCCTGAGAGAATCACGTAGTATAGTTAGTGTTTGTGTATAGTCTTCAGTGTCGTGAACCTAATAATTATTAATACAATCAGAATAAAAGAGTGGACTGTATTAAAGTTTAAAATATAATAAGAAATAACGGTTACAACGATTCGCGCGTACAAGTTCGTGCGGCGATCGATGACGCGTCTTGCCTTCCCCTCCGTGGCCTGAGCGAGTAATGTTGGTGTAACCACCATAAAAATAAACTTAGCCTTTTGAAGGATAATAATATATAATATAATCTCACGCCTTTTATCCCCGAGGGGGTAGGCAGAGGTATTCCATTACTGGATATACCCACATTTCACGAGATATATTGAAGGATATATTTTTGAAGGATAATATAATAATAAGTTTATTCTAGAACTCTGTTAAAAAAAAAAAACATAAATGTGTCATGCCATGCTTAGTAGTAATTAATCAAGAATCAGTAGATATATTCTGTACCGATGAGTTTTTCAAAACTTACGTGAATATTTATCACTAGCTCGACGGTGAAGGAAAACATCGTGAGGAAACCCGCAGATCCCAGAATTAATTCTGAGACATGTGTGTAAAAGACCCGGTCCGGCGATGGACTCACCACCTATCATGTATAGGGGTCCAAAGAATATCTCTTGAAAAGTGGGTACCTATATCCAGAAATGGAATACCTCTACCTAAAGCCAAAGGCGTGAGATTAATCATTTTTGTAATGCAATGTATGCAATGAAAAGGGAAGATCTTCCTTTAGGCGAGTCGATCGTGCCTGGGGTTCGCGGTCCAACGGTTGATGTTGGACAGTTGTATTTATACAAAGTCATTAGAAAAACTTCGGTAGCGCGGTTTAGAACTCGGCCGTCTATTGGCGCGTTCTATGTCGAGTCGCTACAGACTTTTATCCCCAAAGGGGGTAGGCAGAGGTGTTCCATTTCTGAATATAGCAGTATATTCATTGGACCCCTCGTGATAGGTGGTGAGCCCATCGCCGGACCGATCTTTTACACATGTCTCAGAATTAATTCTGGGACCTGCGGGTTTCCTCACTATGTTTTCCTTCACCGTCGAGCTAGTAATGAATGCCTGTGTAAGTTTTTGAAAAACTCATTGGTAGGTACATGCCCTTGCCAGAATTCGAACCCAAGCATCATGAGAAGCGCTTTAACCACTGTGCTATTGCTGCTCTTAGTCAACCATTAATCTACATCTATAGGACTTACTTTAACACTAATACTAAAAGAGGAAAGATTTTGACGGGCCTGATGGCTCAGTTGGTAGTGACCTGCCATCGAAGTCAGAGGTTACGGGTTCGATCCCCGTTCGGAGCGAACATTTGTGTCCGTGAACATGTCTGTTGGCTTCGTGTCTGGTCGTTTAATATTTATTTCATACCATCTATTCGAAAAGTGACGTTTTGGTCCTCAAAAAGAGGGATCAAAGTAAGTCTTTTCCGATAGGATTTTAATAAGTGCGAATAAAAGTGTTTTGAATTTGGAATTAAAAATATTCTTCAACATTCTTAGCCAAAGAGATTAGTAAAATAAGTTTTGCATCTAAGGGTGGCGCCACTGTAGTTTACATCAAACATTTGTATAACAAAATATTAGTTCCATTTTTAGCCGTATTAGGTTGGCAAAGCTGAATGGCATACGGTGGTCGTGCAACACTGTCAGAAAAATTGCTGTGAAAATGCGCTCTCTCGTAGTTATTTTTCACAATTCACATTTTATTTTTAGAAAAAATTTCAAATTCCAACATCGAATGGTTTGTGTATTTTATATTTTCACATGAATTCAAGTAGCAGTGACTGCAGTGATAGTTAAACACCAAAAAGAAGAAGCAAACAATGCCATCAATATTTATTCTCATAGAGAGGTATGAAAAGCAGAGTGTATCATTCGGTCGCAAAATTATTTTTACCTTGGGCTATGTACTTTAAACCCCTCACTTCGTTCATGATTCTACATTAGAATCCCTCACTACGTTCGGGATTTTATCCTAGAATCATTCACTGTGTTCGTGATTTAAAAAAACGCCCTCGCCGTAAAAATATCGTTTTGCTCCCTTATGACACAATCTACTATTTAAGTATGTTTAACAGTTGTTTAGTGCCCATAGTACAGGATCTGCCTAGTTCGGGACTGAATAACCGTGTGTGAATTGTTTCCCACAATTTATAATTATTTATTTTTGTGTGTTTGTGACGTAAAAACTCAAAAACTAATGGTACAAATTAAAAAATTATTTCACCAATCAAAAGCTACATTATCAGGGAGTAACATAGGCTATATTTCATACCCGCATTCCCATGGGAACGGGACCTACTGAACAGCTTCTCATTACACATTGCAGGGACGAGGTGAGCCCTTTGCGGTTCTTCTTCGTGATCTGGAACATTTTCATCAACTTCTACCTAACGCACTGGGAGAAGTACAACACGGGCGTCATGTTCCTGCCGTGGGGGTACGATTTTACCATGATCGTGAGTATGAGTTATCGCCAAAGACATTATATACAACGCTTAACAGAATAGGCGCAATTCCCCATGCACCTCAATTAGTATCACTACATAGTATAAAACAAAGTCGCTTTCTCTGTCCCTATATCCCTATGTATGCTTAAATCTTTAAAACTACGCAACGGATTTTGATGCGGGTTTTTTTTTTAATAGATAGAGTGATTCAAGAGGAAGGTTTTAGTGTTAGCATTGCACCCGTGCGAAGCTGGGGCGGGTCGCTAGTATTAATACAAAAAAATATATGATGCATCCCAACTTTAGTTGTGTCTCGCCAAATTTCTTAAATAAATAGTAATAATAGTATGCGAAGCGCTCGTAGCCCTGCGGTGCCAGTGTGTTTGTAACGATCACACTGGTTAAGCAAAGTTGGGTGCGGTCAGTCAGTGGATGGGTGACCGCCTAGTGGCATTTATATTACGAGCGCTTCCGTGTTTCGGAAGGCACGTTAAATTGTTGGTCCCGGTTTTCGTTGTGTTACGCACAATGGAAGTCGTTAAGCCATGTCAGATACCCTTGGGTGGCTTGAAAAATTCTGACTGTTAAGTGGCCACTAGCTTAACACCATCTCCCAATCCGCAGTGGGCTCGCGTGGGAGATTATAGCCCACACTTCCTCATGTGTGAGGAAAGACCCTTAGCTCAGCAGTGGGCTGTTACGGGTTGATGATGATGAATAATAGTACGGTTTTATATAGATAGCCCTAAATTCAGTTGTGCTAATTCATTTTTCTGAAAAATTAACACATTTAAAATACCTAGCTGAAATCGATTAAGCAGTTGATGCTGAGCAAACTAATTTCAGCAATTGCTGTTATTTTGTGACAAGCCTGTTGGCTCAGTTGGTAGTGACTCTGTCGTCTGAGTCAGAGGTTGCGGGTTCGATCCCCGCTCCTAGCCAACATTTGTGTGCGTGACCATGTCTGTTGGATCGTGCCTGGTCGTTTAATATTTATTTAAATTAAGTTTATCAGTTGCCTAGTACCCATAGTACAGGCCCTGCCTAGTTTGAGTCTAAATAACCCGTGTGTGACCTTTTGTTCCACAATTATTATTAAATTGTATATCTTAGGCGTTAGATACCTCCTACACTTGCACCTGCTTCGCAGGGCTCGTGTATCCTGCTCCTGGTGACGTCGGTGACGGGGCCCCGGGCCTGGCACGTGCCTTTGCCCGGCGGCCTCACGCCTGGCTTCGTCTTCGAGCTTGTGCTATACTTCTCCGCCATGGCCACCAGCCAGACGGTCATCCTGTGGAATATTTACAAGTGAGTTTTTGCCAGGCTAGTATTTAAAATACGCCTAATTTAGATACTAGTAGTAATTCTTTTAAATTCAATGTCATTGTTTTTCCACAAGTAATAAAAAACTAATAGTTCGTAGTTTTAGTGATCGAACTAAAACACTACTTGTTTATCGAATTTTAAGATGTTTAGTTTTAGATCTACCTGCATACAAATTTGATTTCTTGTTGTGTTACTATGTGTGTGTTGTGTACCTTTTGTAAATCAATAAACTTTTATTATTTAAAAAAAAACTGTGAAGATGGGCTGCTGTTAACATTTAGCCAATCTAAACTCGTCCATGAGAGTTTAGAGTGCCTTGTTAGTATACTATTGACCTTTCTAAGTGTACTTTTTGTAGTTAAGAGATTTTTTTGACGTGATAACTGTAATGTAGGTATATTGAGAATAAGTGCGGGTGGTGTTAGTTTTAAGTTCTTTTGTACGCCAGTCTGCCAATACACGTGTAAAGCTTGGGTCCCACGGTCCGTAAAATCGCGGATGCACGCAGACCAGCTCGCACGACGCACCGTGGGACCGGCCTCGTCCGTGATAGCACAGAACGTCTGTGGCGGTGCGCCCGTATCCATCGTGAGTCGGTAACTTCAAAGGTGCGCTCTTCTCTCTCTTTCTTTCGCTTTGCATTATGACAACATAAAAACGTCTACACACACCGACACGCACCGTTGGACCGGCCCTGCCTGTGGTGCGTCGCCGTCCGTGCTCGTCGGCTGAGTGTAGCTGATCCGTAGAATAGCGGACCGTGGGACCCCAGCTTTATAGCTCAGACGCTTGTTTTATTCCCGTTCCTAGATCTAGATGTACAGTTGTGGTCAGGACTACTACTATACCTAGATATTCTACAATATAATAAAGATATTCGTCTTATAAATCAATAAAAAAGCATGACTCATTCTCACGTTCCGTTTGAGCCGAGCGTGCAAGCGAGAGCGCGGAACAAGCGATAGAGAGACGCGATCGTTTGGCTTGAGACGCATCTATCTCTCTTCCACTCCAGTACGCAATTTTTCATTAATGTTCTCTTATGACGTTATCACGTAAAATTATCTTCCATAAACCGACTTTACAGCCAACAAATTATTTTTCTAGTTAAAAAATGTTTGCTACCAGGTCGTACCGGGACCGCACGGGCAAGATGCGGTCTTTCGGGGAAGCGGTTCGACCGCTGATCCCACTAGTGAGCTTCTTCGCCTTAAGCTCCGTCTGGGCTCTCTACTCTCCGACTGACGTCATCAACAGAGGCCCGAGGCTGTTCTACGTGCTCACCGGGACTATATTCTCTAACATCAACGTGAGTAGTCTACATCACTACATAGTATAAAACAAAGTCGCTTTCTCTGTCCCTATTTCCCTTTGTATGCTTAAATATTTAAAACTACGCAATAATAGATAGAGTGATTCAAGAGGAAGGTTTTAGTGTTAGCATTGCAGCCGTGCGAAGCCGGGGCGGGTCGCTATTATAATAATAATTTTAACTTGGCTCTCTGAAATTGCCTGAATTGTCTGTGTCTTTTTTAGCGACCACTTGGCGGTATGAGGAGGTTTGCGCACAGGGAGCCTACGTTCAGAGCTGCCAAGTTAAAACGACCGTACTGTACTAATAGGGTAGTGTCCTAATGACTAGACAAGTCAAATGAGTTACTTTTTGTGATCTGTCGAACCAAAATTTTTTTATGGAAAATGTATTGAAATAGCAAGGTGTGACGTCAGTTTCTAGGACACAATTACTTGACTTTCATAATTTTAAAATTGATGTAATTGTCAGGTGAAAACCGAAGTACTATCAGCAAACGCTAATCCTGATACATTTGGAAAAAATGTCGCTTGTAAGCTCAAATTTTATTACCCCGACCCTAATTAGAGTTACACAATGAGAAGCCAGTCACACCGTTTTTTTTTTCTATTCCGATCCATTTATCTACACTAAATGGTCATAAACATAAAAGAAACACTTTTTTGTAATAGTCATTGTTACTATAAGTGAGGGCCTTGTCGCCACGGGGTGGAAAAAAATAGCTGCTTGCTAAAATCAAATCAAATCAAATACTTTATGTGCATAATAATTAATTTATTTGAATAATGACACTTAGGTGTATCAGGCAGAACTTTTTTCGATAGTACATGTTCAAAGGTGATTTTGGAAAATCTTTTTAATTAATTTAACTTTTTTTTAAACTTCGATACTGTCTAAACTACCCCATTCTTTCCTCCAGTGCCGTCTGATCGTATCCCAGATGAGCGACACTAGGTGCTCTGCGTTCAACGGTCTGCTGGGCCCGTATGCCCTGGTCCTGGGCCTGGTGCTCTGGCTAAGGGTCTCCCCTGGCACCGAGCTGATGCTGCTGGCCCTGCTCACCGTCGCCGCCACGGTGGCGCATCTGCACTACGGGACCAGAGTGGTAAGGACATTTTTATACACTTTATGCTTTAAGTCGAATTTTAAAGAAAGAAGAAAGAATAACATAGAACTCTAAAGGGTAAAAAACTACTTTTTTCTCCA
Source organism: Ethmia dodecea (assembly GCA_963855545.1). Lineage (NCBI taxonomy): Eukaryota > Metazoa > Arthropoda > Insecta > Lepidoptera > Depressariidae > Ethmia > Ethmia dodecea. The sequence goes on from OY979443.1 coordinate 976,220, forward strand.
TGTTTTCTTATGGATGCTATTGTCAGAACTGAAGCAAATTTTACTACACTCGGCGTCAAAAAAATCGCACCTTCGGAAAATAATACTTTAAACCACTTTTAATCACATTTAGAATCTCTGGTGATGGGACTATTATGTATCATTTTAAACATTAATTTAACGACATTAAAATTAACAATCATTTATGCCATAAAAAAAACATTTCACCCAAATAACGACGTTATACAAAAATAATGCATAATTACTTTATAAAAGGGCCGCTAGTTGCGCTACCTTTTAGAGGTATAAAAGGGGGGGGTGGGTAAAACTAGGTTTTAAGTAATTTTTAAGCATTTTTTTGTCTTACTTTAATTCTTTGTCAACAAACTTTTTCTTCTTCTTTTGCAATCACTTCTTTTTTTATGACCTAGCAAGACTAAAGTACGATTTGCTGAATGTTGATGATTAGACCTATAAAATGATACCTAATAGTCCCATCATCATTGATTCTAAATGGGATTAACAGTGGTTTTTCAAAGGTGCTATTTTTTTGACACCGAGTGTACTAATTGGACCACACGGGAAGCACCAGCTTTCGAATAAAAAAAGAATTATCAAAATCGGTTCACCCAGTCGAAAGTTCTGAGGTAGGATGAAAAAAAATCGGTTGTCTGTAAAGTCGGTTTACTGACGATAGTTGAACGTGACAACGTCATAAGAAAATACTAATGGAATGGATTGTGCCTCTTTGTCGCTCGTTGCGCGCTCTCGCTTGCACTTAAAGCCTTAAATGGAACTCCTCAGAGCGAGGTAACGCCGCATACGTCATATTTTTTCGTGCGTGCAGCCGGCTCCATCGAATTATAAGACGTTGTCACGTCAAAAGTGTCGAATTGAGAACCTCGAATCCTTTTAAAAAATTGGTTGAAAAATTGCGCATGGCAGGAAACTACTTCAGTGTCTATTCAGTGTGGATATTTCAAGGTGAAATGGGGAACTTGCACTAAAATTATGATTTTTTCGCGAAATATTTGAATTCTATCTAAGTAACGCTATATGAGACGTAATTTGAAACACCAATCAGCGACGAGTGACCTCACTCCGTCACAAAGCGAAAAAGACGTAAGGAAATACTTGTATGTTTGAAATGAATTAACTCAAAAACTACTGAATCGATTTCTAAAATTCTTCCGCAAATAGAATGCTACATTATCCGCTAGTAATAAATAAAACTGAAAATATATTATTTCTGTAATCAATAATATCTTCACGCGGCATGAAAAGTTGACTTGATAAGATGCGGAGTGACGTCTCGTCAAGCCGGTAGCGCGAACTTTGAAATGTAAATTTTTGATTTGCAATAAATAAATTATTTGTGAATATTTTAACTTCTTTCTTTTTGGTATCTTTATGTAATCCTTAAATGTTTAAGATATATTGTAGCGACACTACATAGGACGCGCCAATAGAAGGCCGAGTTACATAGAACGCGCCAATAGACGGCCGAGTTCTAAACCGCGCTATCGGAGTTTTCTAATGAGTTTGTATAAATGGAACTGTCCAACATCAACCGTTGGACCGCGGTCCCCAGGCACGATCACCTCGCCTGGCGGAAGATCTTCCCTTTTCACGATGGAGGAGCATTCCACCTCCGCTCCTCCATAATATTAAAAACAAAATTTTATGCAAGTTCCCCATTATAGATATTGTGACACTACTTTCATGCCACTAGTTTCGTATTGTAAATTCGGCTTTAAGAGGCTGAGTAACGGTAAAGACCTTGAGAAATGCCTTCACCAATATCTCGTTAGGTATTGAAATCGAGTGAAAAAAATGAAGATCAATGTATTTAATTATTTTTTTTTTTTTTACAAAGTCTTCTGAAAATCAGAAATATCCTTTTATGATGGTTGACTTTTAACGAGAGATTTTATATCAAATGTTTTGGAGACAATCGGCATTAATATTTTTAGATTTTGTTTTTATGTACGGGTAATACGATGACCTTAAATTTAAAAAAATACATTTTCCAACATTCCAGGTACAAGAAATGTGCGAACATTTCAACATCGAATGTTTCCATATCAAACCAAAGGTACTGTAAATGTAATTCCAATTTTAACTATTAATGTTGTATAATGTATTGTATTAAATGTGATGGTTAATTGTAGTAGGTATAGATAATCAAATTCCCGTTGCAATGGTTAGGAATGGACTATTTGACGGAGTAGAATATAATGTAATAATTATTGTCATTTACATAGATTATGAAATTTAAAAAAATGAAAGCCGTTAAACCATCTCTGATATACTTGGGTGGCTCGAAAACTTCTGACAGTTTAGTGGCCACTATAGGGTACAATATGTAACAGAATAAGAGTAATTCCTGAAATTAGTTTGTTCAGTATGGACCACTTAATCGATTTTAACTATTTTTAAATGTTTTTTCTGAAAAATTAAATAGCATAACTGAATTTAGAGCTACCTGTGAAAGCCGTAAGTACTATTATTGCTCTTTATTTAAGATATTTTGTTAGACAAAACTAAAGTACGAAGGCATCATATTTTTTTATACTAATTGGTGTGTATGAGGAATTGCGCTTATTCTATGACGCGTTGTATAGACCACTTTTTCATGAGTGTGGGCTGTTACGGTTTATGTTATAGATTGGCTGAAACGTAACATCATAGTAAAAAATTGTCTATCATTGTTTAACCGTTCTTGCCTGTAACGCCACTAAATGCAGTGTGACGCCATTTTTAAACACGGACTGTATATTTTTCTAGTATAGCTCTCTCTTTCAAAGTGGTTTCAAAGTATAGCTCTCTCTTTCAAAATATCTGACAGTATGCGCTGGATAAGTATACCGCTCTGAACTTAGCGCAAGTGGCTTCATATCACCACAATGAACAGCCTTACCATGTTGAGATGGATGTGTAGAGTCAAGAATGGATGAAATTAGGAATGAGTACATAAGAGGAAGTTTGAAAGTAGCACCCGTGATGGGAAAGTTGAAAGGTAATCGTTTGTCGTGGTACAAACATATAATGAGGAGGGATGAGAGTAATGTTGTAAGGCCAGTGATTGATATGAATGTGGAAGGTTATAGGAAGAGGGGTAGACCAAAGAAAAGATGGATGGATTGTGTGAAGGATGATGCAAGGTCGAAGTGAATGTAGATGACGTATGATAGATCTAAATGGAAGGAAAAAACATACTGCGCCGACCCCAAATAATGGGAAAATTGCAAGTAAATAATGAGACAATCGTAAAACAAATAACCGTTGATCTCTGTTTTTTCTATGTGAGTACGGCGCCATTTTGGGTCCCGATTCGAATCGAAAAGGTCAAATTCAAGGTTAAATGATAACTGAATGCCATTCGATGATTCGACGCTCTGTTATTCAAATATTTTCTTCGACAGTACCTAGGCCCGCAGGTGTATGTGAAGAGCGTCACAAGCGATAAGACGGGCGGTCTTATCGATTGTACTCTAATTCCTGTTTATATCCATACTATATTGGTTTTGATGTAAATTATAGAGTTATTGTATTGCATGAGATAAGTGAGAGCATCAAAATGTTATATCTACATCACTTATACCTAACTTCAGACCGGTAAACGTAGCTGGCGCGTTCTGTACTAGTCCGCCCCCCCTCCCCTAATAATTCCAGACTGATTTTGAACTAGATTTAAGATTCGATTCTGCATTATGTGCTCATGACATTTTTAACTTTGATAATTTAATATAAAAGGAATTAATTGAATTATTGAACAGTGATTTTATTAATGCAAAAAAAAACTTTTTTAATACGGTGATATTGAAATAATGGCATTTACTTTAGTGAGTAAAATTTCCCATAAAACTATAACTGCTGACTGTAATATAATAATATTGTGTAATTTGGGCCTAATTGTGTATTTTTTATTTTAGTTTTTGAACACTAATTAATCCTTCACGGTTTTTTTTTTACATCATATCATATTATCACAAGGTAGCTAACTTCGTTAGGCAGCAAGCCGCTAGGCGCTTCCCTATTGGTCGGGCAAGGCGAGACCGTTTGGACACCATAACCTGTAGGAGAATACCAATAGCTAAATTTAGTGGGCTGCTTGAATACATGCGCCTACAGTCCCTACAGTACGGCCGTTTTAACTTGGCAGCTCTGAAGTTGCGCAATTACATTTTTTAGCGACAATTTGGCGGTACGAAGGGGGTTTGTGCAGGCGTAGGGAAGTTAAAACGGCAGTAGGTACACTTCATGGGCGAAACGGTATTTTTTTTAAGGATTTAATTACTTACCTACTAAAGTCTTATTTCACATAGCACGAGTGAAATAGACTATAATTCATCTGTTTTTTGGGTTCATCATTTCAAATAAATGCAACTATTTCAGAAGTACCCCATGTAACCGTAAACAGAACCTCAGATGAATTTTGCTTATTTTGACCAGTGACACTATAGTTATAATATTATTTTTAAGATTTATTTTACGAAAACATATGTATTCGAATTATATTCGGTGTGGTGAATTGATGTATGGGTTATTTAAGGGAATAGGTTATTCCTTATGGAAGGTACTTACACAAACAAAATTATGGTCGACTATATTGTTCTGCATGACTCAAATCCCAGTGTTTTGCATTTATACTTTCGTTCACTAATAAAAAACTATATAAACGGATAAAATTAAATCGTTGCCGCAAGGTTTGACCCGCGTCGATATTAAAAGATTCAAATACTTTGTGCCCAAAGAGGTTGAAAGAAAATCATTCTCTACTTTTTCTTTAATTCTTTGTTTGTGCCGTTTCAGAGCTATTCGAGACAAACTTTAAGACAGACCGACAAACATTCTAAAACTTGTCATGTTATGAATACTGAGTTATCTACACTAGTATCTATCTACACTTCTATACTAATATTATCAAGAGGAATGATTTTTGTATCTTTGTTACGAATAAACTAAAAAACTACTGGACCAATTTTAAAAATTCTTTCACCGATGGTAAGCTAAAATATCCCTAAGTAACATTGGCTATATTTTATTACCGTATTCTCACGGGAACGGGAACTACGCGAAAACCGCTAGTTTTGTTATAAAAACGTATGGAAATTGGAAAGCCCTGCAAAGTAGTAGTAATTACAAAGAAAACATCAAGCCTATGCTGATCGCCATCTATGTGATATTAGTAGCAACATTAGACACCAGATTGTGTGTGCTGTGTGCATCTGTATTCTGTACTATCTGGTTTTATATTAGTGATTGAAGACATAAATGCACTGTAAACAACCCAGTCACTATTAATTATTAATTTAAGTAGTACCTTTTAAAATGGTAATGTTACTAGTAGACTAGTCATGTTTATTGAATCTTTTCAACTAAGGGCGATTTCGAGCAACGTAGAATGAACCTTTCTACGTTGTTCGGATCCTTTAATGTGATTTTGTACCAAATATCTCGTGTAGCACCTAGTAGTTGATTCAACAAAAGTATTTTTGTAATCCTTTTGTCAAGTAAATTTTAATCTTTGATAATATCAATATTACCAAATCTCCTAGATTATTTTGTAACTAAATATTTAACTTCGTATTAACAGTAGAAGTACATGATAATGTTAAGTTAGAACTATTTTTATATTAAATATTGGTTCCAATGGATGGATTGATTTCTTTTTAATATGGTATATACTTTTCATATACTCTTGAGCTGCAGGTGTCCATGGGCGACGGTAGTCACTTACCATCAGGTGACCCGTCTGCTCGTTTGCTCCCTTTTTTTTATAAAAAAAAAAAAAAAAAATGGTGTGTGTAAATCGGTGTATTTTTTTTACGAATATAGGCTTCGTTGTTCATTGTTTGTTGACGATTTGTTATACTGCTCAATATTGTACCTGTTATTATTTGTTTAAGTTACGTTGTGATTGGTTGGAGTCCCCATAGCATTAGCGTAGGGTAAGAATATTTATCTTACGGAAGGAGCAGGGATTTAAGTATGGCAGCTCGGATGTGTTCCCTACAAGCCTGTATAGACTAGCGAATGTAGTAAGGCTGTGGTTTCACTGAGACGGAGCAGAGCTGAGAAGTTTTCGTACATTTGTACATTTTACAATGTAATGTAAACTCCTCTCCAATGTAAAGTCACCCTTAGTGTTGCCTAAAAATCTGTAATTTAAATATTTAGTTCAAGTGTAGTTGATTGTCTACGCAAATAACTATTAGCATTCATCAAAACCAATTTACTATGTAAAATGACGTAGTAATTGAACTTACCAATGAACAAAATATATTTCTGTTTTGTACAACAATGAAGCAATATTTGTTTAGGCAGGCAACTACCTACTTGTGTCAAGTATGTACAGTCAAGATCACGCTAAGCTTGACACTGTGGACTTTGTACCGGCCCTGTGTTCTATGGCGCGCAGTATAAATCAGAGCTCAGCATAAACTGGTAGTGTAATAGGCCATTTACACGATGGCAATCCACTAAGACTGCATACAAAAAAGGACAATGGAATGGATTGTCCTCAAGTTTTTTTTGTATGCAGACTTAGTGGATTGCCCTCGTGTAAATGGCTCATAAAGCTTGACTTGACTTGACTCTTGACTGTACAGTGTTTTAAGCAACATTATAATAACAATACTAGGGTTGGTGGCATAGGGTTATCCTGTAATCTGTAAGCGCTAATAAAAAAATTTTAAAATAAAGGTAGCTGCAGAGAAACTGAATATTTTGGTTATCTTCAATAAAATAAGTTTGTTTTACAGTATGGTTTTATTTACACTTTCAAAAATCATCTTTAGAAACATCCTCACAGCCTTGTCACCTACATAACTACTGCTTTTGTACAATAATTGATTGCACAGTATTCAACATACCTTGCTGAGTCCTGACTGAGCAACTGAGCTAACTAATTATTTACAATAGTCTTTGATATAAGGAACAACGCAACATTATAAACCATACTCATAAATCATTACAATGTGACACTGCTATGCAATCCCACATTTTTTTTCATATAAGAACTGAAGTAATAGATTCTCATATATTTTTTTAAATAAGAATTCGGTTCTTATTTAAAAAAATATGTGAGAGTACATAATAGATTTTACAAATCAAGAATTTGGTAATACAGATCAAATACATTCACGAAAATATAAGTTACACTTAACACATAGTACTTATTGTTTCATTTATCTCGTCTCCAAGGGAAAGAAGTTTCCTCCACTGCTCCGGAGTGAGACTGATCCCCTTTTTGCCGGGCAGCATCTCACCGTTCTTCTCGTAGAACTCTCGGACATCCACATAACATTTTCCCTTGAATTCTCTCACTTTCACCAACTTCTTACCCTGTAATACCCAGGTTGGTTCCTTATCGTCAGTCCTGGAACCCATCTTGGCTTTCTTTTCCGGTGGCTGGTTTCTCTAAAACAGGAATGTGAAATCTACATCTACACTAATATATAATATAATAATATATTCCATTACTGGATATACCCACATTTCACGATATATTGGACCCCTAAACGTGATAGGTGGTGAGCCCATCGCCGGACCGGGTCTGTTTACACATGTCTCAGAATTAATTCTGAGACCTGCGGGTTTCCTCACGATGTTTTCCTTCACCGTCGAGCTAGTGATAAATATGTACGTAAGTTTTTGAAAAACTCATTGATACATGCCAGGATTCGAACCCGAGCCTCACTGATTTTCGGCCGGCTCTTTAACCGTCTGGGCTATCACTGCTCTACACTAATATTATAAAGAGGAAAGATCTGTTTGTATTGAATAGGCTCCAAAACTGGAGTGGATAATTCGTCCAAGTCACAATCATCATTATTTTCCTATCGAGGAAGGACTTTAGAACAAGGAACCACCCCGATTGTCGCGGGGGGCGGAGGGGGAGGGGGGGGAGAGGCTACCTACCTACCCCACCCCCTCCCAGAGCGCGGAGATGCCTAGTTTCCGAGATATTTGAAAAATAAGTTTGTATGAAAATCGCTACCGCCTGTTAAAAAAAAAGCTCATCAGTTGAAATCGGCGTAAAAATCGCTACCGCCTATTAAAAAAAAGTGTTTTTTTTTGGTAGAATTTGTTTTTGGGACAGACTACATAACAGGGGCCAATTCATACTAACCTAACCTAACCTAGATCTTAGGTGTGAGTAGTATTTGTTTTTGGGACAGACTACTTTAAAAGGGGCCAATTCGGTTCTGGTTAACATGCTAACCTAACCTAATGAATTTGACATGGATAGTTCTTTTTCGTGCAGTTTGAGAATAATTTACTGTATTTTCACCAATATAAAAAAATATATATCTTAAAAACTAAAAGTTTCCGCGGGTTGAAATTTTGGGAATTATTATTTCTTGGCCAGGTCTATTATAGAAAAAAATATGAAGCCAATCGGCGTGGTTCCTTGTTCTAAAGTCGAGCCCTTATCATGGTCGCCATTCGTTCAATCGTACTGGACAGATTTAAAAATTCTTTCACCAATGGAAAGCTTGCTTTTCTGGGAGAAACATGGCCTATTATTTTCACATGGGAACAGGACATAAGCGGGGAACAGCTAGTTTATCATAAAAAATTAAACCATCCAGAAGTTGTTCTGAAGCATGTATAATAGCATCCTATTTGGTGATGGGCTTACCACCTGAAACCTAGGTGTCCAAAAAATACACATTATGTCAGTGTCTTTTTAGGGCTTGGGTATTTCTACAAGAATATCTCTCAACCAGGTAATTTTTTTTTTAATTACCCTTTAGTACCTAGTCAGGGGGATGACGGATTCCCTCTCCCTTCAAATTAATTCTAAATATAAACCATCAGAATGCCATTATCAAAGAGGTTGGAAGAAAATCATTCTGGAGAGAAAAACTTTTTCTTTAAACGTCTTTGGCCATTATGTACTTATGTCACACTTACTTACCTAGTATGAGAATGTCTTTATTCATAGTTTTACAAAGATTGGCTATCAATTCCAGCTATTTATTATTAGTTTTAGGTTAAATAAGAATGAAAAACATGGACGTGGAAGTACGTTGACCTATATTGCATGCTGTGTCACTCTTTATTTGCTTTTGTACAAAAACGACAAATAACATGATTTAAAAGGATTTTGACCGTTAGTGGTGATATTAATCTACTCGTTAGCATCTTTCAAATATAGTTTCAAGATTAAATAAGTAAAAAAATCAAACCCTTACATCGACGGGACCATCATCGCTGTCGCTACTAGAGCTCTCTGCCTTCTTGTTTTTAGGCATTATATTAAATTGGCAGGATTCTACGAGATCTGCAAAAGAAATGCATACTTATCTTAATGTAAAATTAGCATAGCAAGGTATAAAATTAAATATAGAGATAATTACCAGTTCAACCGGCAAACTCCTTCGACGAAAAAATTGGATTCGTTCGGTATCGCAATATTTCGTTTAGAAATTGTTTACATCAATGACAGCCATGCATTCGTTTGGAAATTATTAAAGCGGGCTGTAGAGTTCTGCCATGTGTTGTACAACCACAGAACACTAGTGAAGACGCAGGCCGTTGGCCGACCATGTTTTGAAATGGAATGACAGATAAGCTTCTTTTTTTTTTTTAAATTGTTTATTGGCCTTTGGATTCTAGTCCTTACCTTCAAAATTATTGTGTTGCCATATCTAAATAAATAAATAAATATTATTTTTGGTATGCTGGGATCCCTATAGCAAACCCACCTACTATTACCAACCAATGGATGAACAGTTGATCCCCCCTGTGTACAACGTACACATACTGGGCCCTATTTTATAAAGCTACAGGTTACAATTTACAGGGAAAAACGCAGCAACACTGATTAATTAAACAGCAACACTAGATAAAATTACAGGTACAGGCGTTTTATAAAGCTACAGGTCATTTTATTTACAGTCTACAGGAACCCGTGCCTGTAACTTTCCATAGACAATTTAATGCTTAATCGAGCGTGATTCGAGCATAATCGACCTATTATTTACAGGTGTTTACGGAAAAACTTGTAAAATACAGTTGTAAAAAAATTAAAAAAATAAAAACTTGTAAACATTTCTACAGGTGAAGAGACGTATGTAATTTGGTTACAGGAGGAAGTTTGTTAATTCGAATATTATGCTTACGTTTTATTGTTTGTTAATTCGAATATTTTGAGTGATTTTGCGTGTTTGGAGCTCAGACTCGGACTCTGAGGATGGTGGTCAACATCCAAGAAGATGACTCCAAAATCTTTCGCCGTCAGAACCAATATGAACCCGCAAACGATTTTCACCTTCAATGAGAAATTTAGAATGCGTTCTACTTAAATGTAATATGTTTTGGAGCATATTGGAGGAGATATAATTATTGGCTAGTTATATGATGTTAATTTTAGAGAAAATCATGTGTTTTTTTTCTATTACGTAAATAAACCATAGAAATACAAGTAAGTAAATAAACAAACATCTGTTTTTATTATAAACTAGCGACCCGCCCTCACTTTGCTTCAGTTTATATTATGGTATATAAAAACCTTCCTCTTGAATCACTCTATCTATTAAAAAAACCACATCAAAATCCGTTGCGTAGTTTTAAAGATTTAATCATACATAGGGATATAGGGACAGAGAAAGCGACTTTGTTGTATACGTAGTGATAAATATTAATATTTTATGGCGGTAAACTAGACTTAATCAAAAAACAGATTTCGATTCTGTCATTTTTTAAATTTTTGCGGGGGTTGTCGTCCCCGCTACCACCCCTATTTTATAAAGCTACAGGTTACAATTTACAGGGGGAAAAGCAGCAACACTGATAAATTAAACAGCAACACTAGATAAAATTACAGGTACAGGCGTTTTATAAAGCTACAGTTCATTTTATTTACAATCTACAGGAACCCGTGCCTGTAACTTTCCATAGACAATTTTATGCTTAATCGAGCGTGTTTCGAGCATGATTCGACCAATTTTTACAGGTGTTTACGGAAAAACTTGTAAACATTTCTACAGGTGTTTAGACGTAGGTAATTTAGTTACAGGAGGAAGTTTGTTATATTTACTTACGTTTTGTTGTTTGTTAATTCGAATATTTTGAGTGATTTTGCGTATTTGGAACTCAGACTCGGACTCTGAGGATAGTGGTCAACATCCAAGAAGACGACGCCAAGAACTTTCGCCGTCAGAACCAATATGAACCCGCGTTTCACCTTTAATGAGAAATTTAGAATACGTTCCTACTCAAATGCAATATGTTTTGGAGCATACTGGAGGAGATATAATTATTGGCCATGGTTGAATGTTAATTTTAGAGAAAATCATGTGTTTTTTTTCTATAACTAGGTACGTAAATAAACCATAGAAATACAAGTAAATAAACAAACATCTGTTTTTATTATAAACTAGCGACCCGCCCTCGCTTTGCTTAAATAATTAATTGCTTAATTAATTAATTATGTACGTAAGTTTTTGAAAAACTCATTGGGACATGCCAGGATTCGAACCCGAGCCTCGCTCATTTTCATCCGGCTCTTTAACCATAGAAATACAAGTAAATAAACAAACATCTGTTTTTATTATAAATAAATATTAATATTTTGTAGTGGTACACTAGACTTGAAGCCAAAAAACTGATGTCGATTCTGTCATTTTTTTTATTTTTACGGTTGATTCATAGTGCTGTACTCCGACTTGTTAACTGCGCCTGTAGTCGAGATTTTCGAGCATAAGCTACAATAGTAATATTACAGGGGTCTTTATAAAACACCTGTTACCTGTAGATTGAAACTACAGGAGCACTACAGGCTTTTTTTTTCCTGTAGCCTGTAGCCTGTAACCTGTAGCTTTATAAAACAGGGCCCTGTGTTTTATGTGAACTTTGTAGCACAAGCATGGATGTTTTTCTTATATTATGAGCTTGGAATTTATTTTTATTTTCAAAAAAAATGCGTGGGATGGTCATTCAAAAGTCAAAAAGTCAAAATGTTTTATTCAAAATAGGAACTTACAAGTCCACTTATTGAACGTCATTTCAACTCCACCGCTTCAGCATGTATGGTTGAGGAGAAGAAGCGGGGCAAGAAACTCCCCAACGCAATATTCTTTTAATCAATTGTTACATATTACTAAATTGGGTTACATAATTTCGTTTGTTTTTCGCTATCGTATTGCGCTGGACTGGAGGAAATCTGTTCCAAGCATCATTGTCATTTATATAGTCGTCTAGTTTGTAATATGCCATTTTACAAAGTACATGTTTAACATGAGTTTTGAACACAGTTTCAGGCAATTTCAAAATATCTTCTGGTATTTTATTATAAAAGCGTATGCAAAGCCCCACAAAGGAATTATTAATTTTACTTAATCGTGACTGAGGTTGCTCTAGTTTATTTTTATTCCTTAGATTACAATTATGCCTGTCACAGTTTTTAGTATACAGTAATATGTTTTTCCGTACATACATAATGTTTTCATAAATGTACTGACAAGGCATTGTTAAAATATTAATTTCTTTGAACAGTTCTCTTAGAGAATCACGACATCTTAACTTGTTAATGGCGCGTATAGCCCTTTTTTGTAAAATAAAAATATATTCTGCATCAGCAGCTCTGCCCCACAGCAAGATGCCATAGGACATTATACTGTGAAAGTAGCTAAAATAAACGAGTCTTGCTGTGTCTACATCAGTAAGCCATCTGATTTTTCTGACGGCATAAGCAGCTGAGCTCAGTCTGTTAGAAAATGCAGAAATATGAGAATTCCATTGAAGTTTGGAGTCTATCGTTATCCCCAAAAAAACTGTATTATCAGCGAAGTCTAATTTGTCATTGTTTAAAATTATCTCATTCTCTACTCGTCTAACATTAGGGAGTACAAACTTTATACATTTGGTCTTCTTAGCGTTGAGCACTAGATTGTTTGCAGTGAAAGTGCATTTTTTTAAGGGCCTCAAGCAGTCACAATAAAGTTTGTTGATATCCCAAAAAGTAATAAAGAATGGATTGAAAACACCGTATTTTTGTGCACACACTCTAAAGCAGAGCCATTTATATGAGATTAAAATGTAAAAAAAAGTAAGGCCTAGAAAGACTGAATACGAGGCAGTATGATCTTTGATCCCAGCCGGTCTAAAAAATTTGTGAAAAAAATCTCAAATGAGTCATGACAGATGTCAGGCAGTTGACAGCCAGTGTTGCCAACCCAGTGGAATTTCCACAAAAACTGGTGGTTTCAACCCCGATTTTAGTGGCGAAATATTGCCTTTAGTGGCTAGTGGTTTTTTTAAGTGGTAGAATCAGTTTTTAACCTATATATATATACTATTCTTTTTACTGCTGCACCCTCTGTTGGTAATTTGCGAGCTTGGTTTTGTCTCCTGTATGAAATCATACTTCTCTTACGATAAGTAGAAAGGTGCGTTACTTTTAGCCAACTACGTGATTATTATAGTAAAGTCCGCTGACTACCGCTTTAATCGATGAAATAGTAGAAAATTCCTAAAAACGAGTAGGACCTACTAGCCAAACATCTCTTCTCTTTCGAAAAGGTAACTGTAGCGATTTATTTATACAACATGTAACAGAATAAGCGCAATTCCTGAAATTAATTTGTTCAGTATCGACTACTTAATCAATTTCAGCTATTTTTAATATGTGTTAAATTTTGCCGAAAAATGAATTAGCGTAGCAGTGAGTGCTTTTTATGGAAATCGTGCTATTTATTATGAATCGCTATTTAAGAAAATTAGATAGACAAAAGTAAAGTTCGATCGCATCATATATTTTGTATATTAATATACTAATTGGGGTGTATGAGGAATTGCGCTTTTTCTGTTGCGCGTTGTCTAATATAAGTATAAATATTTTTTTTAGTTCCTATGTGGAACAGCCCCCTAATTCTCGTCTGATGAATTAAAATAGGCCTTTCGATAGAGGAAACCAAAAGTGGCTATTTATTTCAATTGAGACAAAAATTATGGATGTCATCAAGAACAGCATTTACACATTTAAATAAATAAAATGTGTTGTTAATAAAAAAAGTGTTTAGTGGAAAATTTTGCGCCTAGAAAAAATGAGAGTAGGGTCGTTTTTCGTTACCTAGTGGTTTTCTGGTGGTTTTAGATGTTGAATCTGGTGGAGAGTTAATTTCACTGTTGGCAACACTGTTGACAGCTGTCAGCTACACAGCGTTGTTGTACTTTGTTGTTTTGGTTTGCATTTTGTAATAAATCTCCAATTTTTAGATAACCAGAGTTTGAATTTGTAATCAAACCTGTTGACCTGAAGTAAAAGTGCACATCTGTTAACAAAACTAACGTAATGCTCGATCGTTATGAAAGTAACCGTTAAAAGTAAGTACATACAAGGATTCTTAAATTTTTGACCTGTAGTTTTCTATCGGGACCCCCGTTTCATTGCCGTTTTCAAATCCAGCTAGGCACCCGATAATATGAGATGATTATTCATTTATTATTTATACTTATTAATCGTTTTAATAATTTCTTCTGATAAATTAATACTTCCTCATGTGTGTGGAAAGACCCTAAGCACAGCAGTGGGCTGTTACGGGTTGATGATGATGATGAATCGTTCTCAGCTGTTATCCAACACTGTCAGTAAATACTCTTGCTATTTCCAAAGCCTCTTCTAATGATTTAAAGGAAAGGACAAACGTTGTAAAGCAATTCCAAGATTTATTATGTTTTGTTTTAGGAGTGCATTACTTTTAGAATAAAATTTATTATTCACTATTCACTACATAGTATAAAACAAAGTTGCTTTCTCTGTTCCTATATACCTATGTATGCTTAAATCTTTAAAACTACACAACGGATTTTGTTTTTTTTAATAGATAGAGTGATTCAAGAGGAAGGTTTTAGTTGCATTGCATTGCACCCGTTCGAAGCCGGGGCGGGTCGCTAGTATTATTATAATCTTCATTGAAGGAATTGTATCTTGGTAGGGTAGATTTTGGTACCGCTACCTTAAGCAAAGTGTTTCTTATTGCACACCTTCTATCAGTCTACTGTCTACTATCAGTGGATAAAATCTCTGATGATACATGGTCTAAAAGGCAGTGAAGTCAGGGAACAGGCCAATGAATCATGTGTGTGTGCAGGTTGGACCGGCGTAGCGACGTGGCGTTGGATAGCGAACGACGACAACTGCGGCATCTGCCGTATGCCATTTGACAGCTGCTGTCCCGACTGCAAGCTCCCTGGTGACGACTGTCCCCTCGTATGGGGTGCGTGCTCCCACTGCTTCCACATCCACTGCATCGTCAAGTGGCTCCACTCGCAGCCGCAGCAGCAGTGCCCTATGTGCCGGCAAGACTGGAAGTTTAATAACAAGTGAAGTTCTGGTATGTGGTTTTGTTATTAAAATTTATTTCAGTTTTGGTTCATGCATGACAAGTGCACAGGGGCAAGTGGAATCAGATCTGTCCCGTTTCTGTAGGAATTTACTAATTTTTATTTTACATCGTATTAGGATGCTATCTTGCAAAATTTTAAATTTCTAGTTGTAATTTCAGAGTTTCATGATGAATGACTCAGGTATAGATCGTGTCGTAGATCTAGATTTACAGAACTTATCTTTTTCTAATTTTTTAATGAATATACTATTATTATTATTAAAAAATAATGTATTTAACCTCTAAGACCAAGCATCCAAGACAGAATAGATTTTTAATTGTGTCTCTGTCTCGGTTCCAATTGGAACTTACGGTTTTTTACAGACTAAATATTTTTTTTAATGTAGATACCTACTGGTCAGGGATTTTCGTTGATTGTATTATTTCTTTATTTTTAACGCCAGACGAAAAACAGAGAGGTGTTATGTAAGTATTTTTTGTGTTAAGGGGTTTTAAAAATATTAACCGATACATTTTATATGACCCCTCCATAGCTATTGGGTGTGATCGCGCCTACCTACCTGTTTGTATACTGTACTGTTGCACACAATGCAATGATATCCGTCGTATTATAACATTTATAACTCAAATTAACCAACCGCTTACGAAACAAGCAGCTGTAATGTAGTGATTACTTCAAAACAATAGGTCAGAGTGCTTTCAATATTACAATAACAATGCGGCGGTAGCAACGCCACTGTTCTCATGCAATCGCCACCAAGAGTTTGGGTCAGCTATTGTTTGGAGCAAGCGGTTTCTTTTTAACCGACGGCTGTAGGTGGGTTGTTTTTCGGGAGTATGTGCTGATGTATTTCTTTTGCTAGAGCAACAAAAAGTGCGTTATTATTTACTAGCGGTTCCGCGCGGTTTCATCCGCGTAGTTCCCGATCCCGTGGGAATACGCGAATAAAATAGAGCTTATGTTACTCAGCGATCTTCTACCTTTCCACTGGTGAAAGAATTTTTAAAATTGGTCCAGTAGTTTTTGAGTTTATTCGTAACAAACATACAAAAATCCAAATCTTTCCTCTGTATAATATTAGTATAGATTAAAAATTATCATTTGACACTTATGATCAGCAATGATATATAATTTTATGCACATGGTTATTGTTTCAACTGTCATTTAATGTCGCTAAAAACTGTGGCTCTTTGGAATTTTTGTATAAAATCATAAAATTATAGCGTGAATAATAACGGATTAACATCAAAGTTGAATAAACTTGCTAAAATAGATTTAAAGATCACACCTAATGATGTTTTAGTAACATCAACATACACTATACAATCGTGCATAATTATATCGATATAAAACTTCAAGTTACCAACGTATTTTTAATTTGCAAATCGTAACTTAGCTTGGTATGCCGTTGCCTTACCGTGTATTATCTGCGCCATGTGTGACAGCCTTAATGCACTTATGACGGAACGCCCGGCGATTGCGAGTCGACACGCGGGCGTCAGTTAGTACTTACCGCGCGCCCAATGGGGCCGGTCGCGTCTGCCTTCCGCCCGCGAGTGAACCGCGTTGTTTACGTCACGTTACGCGCTCCTTCTACTATAGTGCTGCTCTTATAGTACGAGTGACAGCTCAAGCATGCTGATGGTACAGACGAACGCGCAACCCATGAAGCCCGCCAAGCTGAAGGGCCCGCCGCCTGTCCCACCCAGGCCCAACCAGTCGGTGGTGGCCGAAGCCCTGGCGAAGACGAGGAAAGCCGTCGCCGAGTCCAAGGCCACGAAAACTCGCACCCCGCCGAAACAGGAGTCCCCGAAGTCGAAAACTTTGGACAGGACAGCTCCTAAGCCAACAGTGTCGCCTAAACAAAACGGGCTTGCCAGAGTTAAGTCGTTCATCAGAGATGTCATCAGCGACAGAAGCTCCTCGTCTGACGAGAGGAGGTCCAGCGGCCAGAACTCCAGGCGGAGCTCGAGCGACAGCAGCTCGATCCCTACCCTCAAGAAGTCCAACGAATCCCTCAACTCCAAAGCGGTGAAGACCTGCAAACAGATACTAGTGCGATCCCTCTCGACCTCGAACAAGTTAGACCAAGACTCAAAGTGTAAAGTGACGAAATCGTCAAGTTTCGTGGAGAAAACTTTGCCGTTGAGGAAGGCGCCGCCGCCGCCGCTATCGCCGAAACCTAAAGTGAAACCAATTAGGCCCTGCAGTTCCTTAGAAAGACGTAAACCAAAGGCGCAGGCGCCGTCTCCGGATATAAGCCCGTATTCGTCGCCTGTCGACGCTAAGCCCCCGCAAAGTCCGCCGCCCGAAGCCCCCTACGCCACCGTCGAAGAAGTGCAGGAATTCGACGACAGATTACGAAACAGCCCGTCTAAGCAAGTCGATAATCCGAGCACACAACCCACCGATAGTCCCAAACGTGACGAAGATGTAAATAAAAATAACAATTCGTTAGAACGCAAAACGTCTCGGGTCACCGAAATGCTCATATCCGAGATCCTAGCCAGCAGAAATAATAATAAGGACGAAGCGAACTCAGTTATAGATAAAGGAAAGGTGACTAACGGGAATGATTCGGCAGAAACCGAGATTATGAAGGACATGAATAATCACGAGATGTTGATATATGAACTTCAGAGCATGCGGTCGCAATCAAATGTACCCGACGACGGTTTAGGTACTAAAGAGTGTGCAGAAACAAATGGACATTGCGATTCTGAGGATTCAGAGCTGAACTATGCGATGTCGTCGGTCAGTGGGACGGACGAGGGGAGTGACCAAGCGTACGCTTACATTTTAGATGATGACCTTAAATCTAGGTATGTTCAAAGATATGTCGCTTGACAGCTCAAGTTTTTACTACCCTGTAACGAGGTACTCGTTATCCAACCTTTTTTCTTCCTAATCTCATGAACTTTTTGCCCTTTTAACTTCTTTTTCTGGCCACATATTTTAAATTTTGAATAAAAAATTAGAATTACATCTTCCTCTTCTTTTTTTTTGTCTGGCCGTCGTAGCACTTTGTATGTAGATTTGTATCACTATAAGTGAAAACTTTTTATACCACACACACACTTGTGAAAATATACTTATAGTACCCCAACGGTACTCTGCTTCATTTAGAAACCAAACAGCGCCTCTGTCATGCTTGCTACAAGAATGCTAAGTGAGATGTAAAGATACCAAACAATAAAATTCCGTGGTGTATTACGCCGACCGGTAGTTTTGTTAAAAGGTCATCGGTAGACCCAACCCGGTTTCTCGTGTCCGGCCGGTGATATTCTTAACGCCAAGTTTCTAGGCCACAGTAATAGTCCTAGTTACTTTCGATGCTTGAACTTGTATGACGATGCGTGGACGTGTAAATTCATATCGAAAACTTAAAACCTACAAATCTGAATTATTTAGGCTTTGTTTTGTAGTAAAATCTATAAATCCTTTTCCACAAGTGGCATACGAATCGATCAATAAGTTGCTGACTGACTTATCACTTGTTAAAACGCAAAATTTCTAGGAAAGATGCTCGACGGTGAAGGAAATCGTGAGAAAAACAGCAAGTCCCAGAATTAATTAAGCATGTGTAACAGACCCGGTCCGGCGATGGGCTCACCAACCATCACGTTTAGGGGTCCAAAGAATATTATACTGGTGAAACATGAGTATTACCAGACATTAGATACCTCTAAAGTTAAAACAAATATGTAGATCCTTTAAATTTGGCGGGCAGGTTCCTCGATGTAGGGACCTAGGCATTCGCTAAGAAATTCCCCCTGGAACGTGCGAACGGGAAAAAAGTCTTCAATGTAAACAAACCACACAAAAACAGTAATATCGCTTACATTTTGCGACGACACCATGGCTCTTTAGTCCCAGACCTATTATCACTACATAGTATAAAACAAAGTCGCTTCCCGCGATCTGTCTCTCTCTATGTTTGCTTAGATCATTAAAACTACGCAACGGATTTTGATGCGTTTTTAAAAGACTTCAAAAAATGGAGGAGGTTATAAATTGGACTGTTTTTTTTTTATGCTTGTTACCTCAGAACTTTCGACTAGGTGAACCGATTTGGATGATTGTTTTTTTATTTGAAAGCTGGTGCTTCCAGTTTGACAGTTCTGACAATGGCATCCATGAGAAAACCCTTCAAGTCTTAAATTTGCATTAATAATAATAATAATATAATAACTTTATTGAGGTAACTTAGACCCTATAGTGTTAGTAACCATGTTCATATCCTATGTTAGTAATATAATTAAGTATGTAAGCGATAAAGAGACGAATAACTCAATATCACGCTAACCGATTTCGATGATTCTTTTTTAACCGACTTAAAAAAGGAAGAGGTCCTCAATTCGACTGTATTTCATAGTATTATTTGTTGAAGTCGTTTTTTTTTACTCTTTAGAGTTATATGTTATTTTTAATAGATAGAATGATTTAAGAAGAAGGTTTTAGCAGCTCTTGAATGCGTGTATATCATTGCACTTGTGTTTATTGTTTAATATGTTGGTCAAGTCTATTTTTAAAACAAATCACTGATGGGGCACTTATCACTGTATACTAAACAACTGTTAAACCTACTTAAATACACTTTTAGAATCATATTTTCAAGAAGTACTAGCGACTAGCCCCGGCTTCGCACGGGTGTAATACTAATACTAAAACCTTCCTCTTTTTTTTTTTTTTTTTTTTTTATACTTATTCAGAGCAAATATGTTTCGCATTGAATTGATTACATGTCAGTTCATGCCACAATAATAAATTAATCACAATTATAAATAAGCAAAATTATACAAATCACAATGTCTAAAATATTCAAATCACAATGTCTAAAATATTCAAATCACAATACAAATAACAGTGTCTAAATTATACAAATCAAAATACTTACAAATCACAATGTCAAGCCATAATAATAAATTAATCACAAATTAAAGTAAGCTAAAGTTAAACAGCAAAATATCAAATGTACCATGTCTAATATAACTAATTTTAAAATCATTCCTTAACTCATACAATGTCAATTTGTTTGTCTTCAATGAATTCAGTAACAGAATAATAGTTTTTAGATAAGAGCCAATTTTTTAGTTTTTTCTTAAAGGCAGACAATTTGAAGACAGACTTTAGTTCTACCGGTAGTTTGTTAAATAATCGAGATGCCTGGAAACAAGCATTATGCTTATACACTTGCAGTTTAGGTAGAACAGTGCTACCCTTAATAGGTATATCTTTTCTTCTGGTTGACATTCTTGATTCTCTTTCTGAATGTGTCTCTACTTTATCTGGGTGTTTGACTATATCACAAAGTAAGACTAACAAATAAAGACACGGAACAGTTAATACTCCCAGTCTTTTAAAATAACCTCTACATGACTCTTCTTGTGGTAGCCGAAAAATTATCCGTATTGCCCTTTTCTGCAAAATGAATGCTTTTTTAATATTGTACTGGTAGCTACTTCCCCATAATTTAATGCTATAGCGAAGTCTCGACTCAACAAGAGCATGATAAACCATTTTTAGTTGTGGAATAGTGGCGTCATTCCTTAGACTTCTCAATGCATAGCACGCTGAACTAATATTGCTCGCCACGCTCTCTAATTCGTTTTTCCAGTTTAACAGAGAGTCTATGTTCACTCCCAGAAACTTAACCACTTCAACCGCTACAAGATCTTGGTTATTAAAATTAACATTAAGGGAGGCCTTATTACTAGCTGTAGACCGAAATAGCATTAGATTAGACTTATTCGTATTAATGATCAGATTGTTCTCCACAAACCATTTCGAAAATGCTTTGAGGGTCTGACTTGTTCTATAATTTAATTCTTCCATAGATTTGGCTACGATAATTGCATTGGTATCATCCGCAAATATTAGTGGGCTGGCATACGGAAGCTCAGCTTTTATATAATTCATCAGATCGTTTATGAAAATAATAAAAAATATTGGTCCCAAAATCGATCCTTGAGGAACACCTTTTTTAGGATTCATACGCCTTGAACAAAAGGTTTTCTCCTCATCCCCATCAATACTTTTCATCTCCACATACTGTAGTCTATTACTCAAGTAGCTTTTTATTAGATTCAGTTGGTCGTTTCTAACACCATAGTGATTAAATTTGTGCAATAGAATCTCATGATTAACACTGTCAAAAGCCGAACTTAAGTCCAAGAATAAACCTGCAACTTTATTTCCAACATTTAAGTTAGAGACTATTTCACTCGTGAGAGCATCCATTGCTTCAACAGTACCAATTCCCTTTTGGTAACCAAACTGCCTGTTGTTTAATACATTATTTATGCTAAGATGGTTAATAAGCCTTACTTTTATTAGCTTTTCGAACACCTTTGATAAAACTGGCAGTAAGGAAATAGGTCTGTAGTTTTTTGGGTCACTTTTGCTTCCCTTCTTGTAAATTGGTATGATCTTGGCTATCTTGAGTTGGTCAGGAAAGACATTTTGAACCAAGCAGAGATTAAATAAACGACTAAGAGGCCTTGCAAGTATATCAATGTTTAGTTTAAGAAGATTTATAGGTATGCCATCATAGCCGCAAGATTTTTTAGGTGCTATACTCCCAACAATTGTCTTAATTTCTAGGGGTGTTGTTTTCTCCCAGCGAAGCTCTCTCTCTACTTTAAGAGTAAATTTTTCAAGAATAGCGGTAGCTTCCGAAATGTTATCTCTGTTAATCCATTCACTATTATCGAATTGTTTGGCGAATATTTCTACAATTTCTTGAGGTTCTTTGACTAATGTATTATTCACCTTTAAAAACAAGTTTTCTGTGTAATTATTCTTTTGTATATGCCTATGTTTATTTACTATACTCCAAATAGTTTTTGACGAATTGGCGGACTTGCTTATTTCTTTCTGTACCGAGTGCCTTTTTGCATGCCGTAATAATTTACGATATAGATTTAAGTACACAGTACGGTACTTAATTAATGACTCATCGTTTATATTACTATCGGCAGTGCTTAAAAACCTTTTCATCAAGCTCGATACTCGAAGTCCTTTTGTTATCCATTTAATTGTGTTTTCTTTATTTAAATTTACTTTTTTTCTCTTAATGGTAAAGGATTCATCAAAGATAACGTTAAGTTTACTAATGAAGCCACTAATACTTTCAATATGACCACACAATTCTATAGTTTTATGTCTAAAAGTGACTTGATTGTCTTCACTAAATTGCCGTCGATGTACCAATGTTAACTGAGTAGAGGTTTTGTGATTCTTTAAAATTGGCATTGATGCCTCAACGGAAAGGGCAAAGTGTCCATCAGATAATCCATTGTCATCTGTTGAAAGATTTGCAATATCGTCTTGTGATAGATTGGTAATTACGTTGTCAAGACCAGACCTCACGCTGCCCCGCGTAAAGGTAACACAGTTATACAAATATCGAAAATTGTAACATTTCAGTAAAGTATTTAAGTTTTTGTGATCTCCGTCATCTTTTAATACATCAATATTAAAATCTCCACATATTATGGAGCGTTTGTCAAATAAAAACTCTAATAATTTCTCTAGTTTTTCAAAAAAAGGATCCAGTGTATTTTTTGATGGAATTCTATAGCAACAAAAAATATATAAATTTGTTTCTATATCTCTACTACCACAAATTTCAAAGCAGTCAACCTTATAAAACTTTTTACATATTGTTAACTCTTCAGTAATGCGTCCTTTTAATCCTAATATTAAAGTTCCTCCTCTTATTTTTTTTGATCTCGTATTGTATGAAATCATAGTATAACTATCCAAACTAAATATATTTACATTTAATTTATTAAGAAAATGTTCAGATATACATATGTAATGAGGCTTATTGTTCCCTAAATTCTCTAAATACAATTCAAGGTCATTTTTTTTTGTCGTAATACCACATATATTTTGATGAAATATTCTAAGATTACGTTTCGCTTCATTATTGGTCACGAAAAAAATTGTGTATCATGTTTTCAATTGGACAATCTTCTTGTTCATTAGACGAGTTTTGCCATTGCGTGGTGAATTGCAATATTAGATCTGCTAAGTCGTTAAAAATAGTTTTCAGCCCAATATTGTTTATATGACCTGTTATGTTACTAAACATCTTTGATGAATAATCTAAGTTTTTATTGCTGTCTATTATGTAAACATATTGATGGGTTTCATTATCTAAACATAACAAGTTGTTGAATGTTTCAATTCTCTTATTATACAGATTAACAAAGTCACAACATCTAAAAGTGGGTAGCAATATTATTACGTTTGTGTGTAACACTGATAATAGCTTTTCACGAATTTTATTCACAACCACAGAATAGTTTTTTGTTACTTTAAAGTCATTTTGGCCAATTAATATGACACAGAAATCAGCACTTGTAAAGTTTTTTAACTTAGTCTCTATCCCATTGAGCAGTGTATCTATATCACCGTTAGGGGTCAAATAATGGCAGATTGCATGATGAGGAAAACATGCTTCTGCTGTCTTCAAAATTCTTCTTCCTCTCATATTGCTAAGTATGCTTATTTGAGGTTTCTTTTTAGTTTCATACGAAGAATCAGGTGTATTCTCTACAGGGCAATCTAATATTGGTTTAGCTGTCAAAGCCGGCTCTCCCACAGGTTTGGATCTTATGGGATCCGGCGATGACTCTAATTGTTCTATTTCCGATTCTGAAAATAGATCAGGCATAGTTTTATTACAGCTCTTTTGTTTTCTCCTTTTCCTTCTAGTAGTATTGGTTGAAAGACATAACTTCTTAAGTTGTTCTATTTTCTTTTCATTCTTCGTTAATTCATATTTCAAACTACAGTTTTCTGAAAGCATGTTTTCTATCTCCCTTTCAGCTGATTCAAGGTGTATTTCCAAACCAGATACCTTTTCTCTAAGTTTTTCTAATTCGTTTTTAATCATTATAGTATCCAGCTCGGGACAACTCCCACTTCGGGGAATGCCAGAAATTGTTGTCCTTTGAAAGTCAACCTTTGTTGGACTATA
Organism: Ethmia dodecea; assembly: GCA_963855545.1. Lineage (NCBI taxonomy): Eukaryota > Metazoa > Arthropoda > Insecta > Lepidoptera > Depressariidae > Ethmia > Ethmia dodecea. Next base: position 1,000,551 of record OY979443.1, read on the forward strand.
TTCCTCTTCACTTTCTGTATCTGCCGAGCTCGTCAGCGATTCAAATGAATTTTTTGTTGGAATGTTTACCATTATTCTCTTTTTACGATGCGTTATATTGTCTTCTATCAAAGGAGAACCGGTACTATTATGGATTATCGATGACTGCAGTATATCGTCCACAATCGTTTCATCCAAGGCAGTGACAGTAGACGACGTCGCTGAATGCATGGGCGGGACACCGGTAGTAATTGAAGTAGCATTGTCATGTATAACGTCGGAGACAGAGCTTGAGGATTTTTTCGGTAGTTCTCTTGATTTCTTCTCGAAGCATTTTGGAGCAGTTTTCGCAAGTTTTGCTGTTATTGGTGTACTTGACTTCTTTATACACTTCATACACTTCCAGGTGGCCCTCTTTCCTACCTCCATAAGAATATATCGCTTTCTCGAAACATTTGAGCAGTCGTCGATGCATAATATCAGTTTGCATGTTGTGCACTGTAGGAAGTCATTCCTTTTGCAATTTTTATGGCATCTTGCACAAGCTTGGGTCCTAGGTGTCATATTGCGTGTTGTAAACAAGAAAGAAAAAAAAAAAAAGTTTATGAGCAGGCGGGACTCGAACTCCCGACTTCTGAACATGTGACGATTCGAGGCGGTAACTGTTCGCAATACACCAAGAACGCTCTTATGTACCGTGCTCAAATTGGCGTTACCTTGTGCACACTCGCACACGCACAGTAGTATTTAGTGGGTATTTTTAACTCATAACTTGTCGCCGGTAGGTATTTGCTAAGGATACAAGAGTCCAAAGTCCAACTTTCGTTTTAAATAGTCAAACTGTTTTGTATGTGATAGTTTTTGTGAATTTGTTGAATTGACGACAATGTTTTTAGAAACTAGTGCACAGTTTCGATAATATGCTTATTTAACACTAATTATAACGGTAATTAACATATTTTTTTCATTAGTATTTTGCCGTTATCGGCCACTTTAGTCACAAAATGTTTGTTGTTTTAATGTTTGATTTTACACTTGGTTCAAAAAGATACGTGATGCTAACATTAGTGCAGGGTTGTTATCAATCACTTCACACTTTTATGGTTCAATTGAGCACTTCAATGTTTGTCTTTAATTTATTTTAAATTTAAATTACGGAGTTACTGTTTACAAGATTTCCTACTATTAAGTGATTCAATTCTAATGAATTAATTCTTAAATCACTCTATCTATTAAAAAAACCGCATCAAAATCCATTGCGTAGTTTTAAAGATTTAAGAGTACATAGGGACATAGGGACAGAGAAAGCGACTTTGTTTTATACTATGTAGTGATGTAGTGATATACAAATCTCTGATTCAGAAGGCAGGGGAACTACCAATACACGTCACATATCTCAGGCGCGATAATACAAGTGACGTAGAATCGTTTTTTTGGCTATTGAATTTAATGAAGGGGTTTTAGTGCGGTGTGCTGTGAGTGTACTTTTAGTGTGAAGCTACACGATCGACTCTATACTCCCAAGTTGATTGACATCAAATTACAGAATCTTTTCAGCCATGTAGTCTCGAGATCCGGGTTCGATCTCCGATAGAGGCATATACCAATGAGTTTCGAAAATTTATACGCACATATTAAGAGGAAGAAAAACATCGTGAGGAAACACGCAGGCGCTGGGGTCAGGAGTTATCCCATCATTAATAAAAAACCGGCCAAGTGCGAGTCGGACTCGTGCACGAAGGGTTCCGTACCATTATCTATAAAAACGGCAAAAAATCGCGTTTGTTGTGTGGGAGCCCCCCTTAAATATTTATTTTATTTTTAGTATTTGTTGTTACAGCGGCAACAGAAATACATAATTTCTGAAAATTTTAACTGTCTAGCTATTCTTTCGCGGTTCTTTCGATACAGCCTGGTGACTGACAGACGGACGGACAGACAGCGAAGTCTTAGTAACAGGGTCCCGTTTTACCCTTTGACTACGGAACCCTAAAAAATGCTCCAGGGTTGGTTCTGAAGTTGTGTAACAGCACCCCGGGTTCGCCACCAACTGTAACGCTTATATGGGGGTCTGAAAATACACTGATGTCCAGAAATAAAATACGTCAGCAGACCCGCTCCAGGAATAATTCATTTTTTTTGTAATTCAGTTTCGCTGGAACAAAAATGTTGATTTAGTAGATTCTGTATTTTATTTGGCTCATGTATCTGTTTGAGCTCGTAAATAATTAAATTTGAGTTATGCCCAATAAATGTATTTTTATCGCCATTCGTGTCTGTTTATCGGTATGCGATAGCAGTCCTTCACATGTCGGGACGTATTCAATGCTCAGCTGTTGTTATTATGAAGTTATATTTGTAACTGGGAGGCACCCGGCGGCGTTGCCGTTTTTAACCTACTTCAAGAAATAAAGAGGTTCTTAATTCGTCACGTAGCTATGTTTTTTTTAGAGTAGAACTTTATTTGCATAAAACAAATTAGAACATAGTTGCAGAACTATGTTGTTAAATATGTTTAAATATGTGTATTAATAAATATGTTTATTTGTTGTTGAACTATTTGTTGCATAGTTCAATTCAAATTGAATTGCAGGCATGGTGTTAAATATTATTAAAATAAATTAGATCTTTTACTATAGACAGGCATGCAAAAATTATAATACTAGTAAATATATAAAATAAATATAATCTCACGCCTTTTTTATCCCCGAGGGGGTAGGCAGAGGTATTCCATTACTGGATATACCCACATTTCACGAGATATATTGGACCCCTAAACGTGATAGGTGGTGAGCCTATTTGAGTATCGCCGGACCGGGTCTGTTTACACATGTCTCAGAATTAATTCTGAGACCTGCGGGTTTCCTCACGATGTTTTCCTTCACCGTCGAGCTAGTGATAAATATGTACGTAAGTTTTTTGAATAACTCATTGGTACATGCCAGGATTCGAACCCGAGCCTCACTCACGGCTCTTTAACCGTCCGGGCTATCACTGCTCTAGTAATAGCAATTTAAACATCAATTACAAACAAATAAATTCAATCATTATGTTTAATTTAGAATGTCAAATATCGCTAATCATCATTATTATGATGATAATCATCATAATAAATTTAAATCATATAAAATCATTTGAACCGTTATATATTTTTTGGTATGTTAATCCACATTTCCCTCAATATTTGTTTATTTGAACTGGTCTCAAGGGTGGTCCCATATAAGTTTTGTGAAAATCTGATGAAGAACTTTAGGTTGAGACCGACTCCCAAGAAATACTATGATCATATTTAGGTATGTGTCCCGAATCTGTGCCCGAATTTATATATTCAAGTTAAATTAACTTAATTATTAAGAACAGTGATAGCCTAACGGTTAAAGAGCCCGCTTCTCATGATAATCAGTGAGGCTCGGGTTCAAATCCTAGCAGTACCTTGAGTTGAACCTTGAATGAGTTTTTTAAAACTTTCGTACAAATTTATCACTAGCTCGAGCTAGTGATAAATATGTAAAGGAAAACATCGTGAGGAAACCCGCAGGTCTCAGAACTAAGTCCGAGGCATGTGTAACAGACCCGGTCCAGGCTCACCAGCTATCACGTTCAGGGGTCGAATATTCTAGTGAAAAGTGGGTATTTTCAGAAATGGAATACCTCTGCCCACCCCCTCGGGAATAAAAGGCGTGAGATATTTTTTTATTGTGGTCTTAAGTGCTATTCCTTGAAGTCGATTTGTATGTTTTTTATAAGCAACCTCCCTTTCTACAGATTACGTAAGCAGTTCCGCGCGATTAGCACCATGTCGCTGCAAGGGCTGCCCCCCCTTCCGAAGAGCCTGAGCGGGTTCACGGAGGGGGATCCCGTGGAGGACCCCCCGACCCCCACCGATGAAAAACCTCCCACTGACTTAGACTCGCAGCTCACGTACCTAAAGAAAGAAATGGTGAGTGTTTTGCTGATGCTATTATTCTGGCGTAAAGATTCTTCTGCTCACTTGAAGCTGATTTTTGCTGAATATTCGCAACTTTAAAAAAAATGTGGACTCTAGCCCCGAGACATTTAAAAAACACCGTGTACATAACTCGGGTTCTAAATTGCGTATCAAGATAAAACATATATTGCTGCCGATCTTCAAATCTGGTACATGTACAAGATTTGAAGATCGGCAGCAATATATAAAACGCATCCAATGTGGTGCAGTATTTTTCGTGACAAAAATACAGACAGACAGAAAAAAACGAATTCTAATTGTTTTGGGTTCTATTGATAACGACCCATCGTATTAAGTTTTTTAAATAGCCCAGTTACAAATTTAGTATATCGATAGATAGATTTGGTTATTGTAGAAGGTGGGATGAAGCCTTTGCCGACAGGCAAACGGACACACAAAAAACGTATACTTGGTTATTTTCGCGCTATTGTCTTTTGGAAATAATTCGTTTCATGGTTATTATATTGACCTCAGGCATACGCGTGTAAAATTATGTAAGCAGTCATAAATGTAACCGACCGACATTTTGATTTTACGTCGCTGTAAAGTTGGCAACGCAAAGTCGTGACTTTCGTAAGTGTATCTAAGAGTGGAAATAAAGTGAACTTCTTGTAAGTACAACAAAATACGCTTACGTAACGTTTTGTGAGACATTTAGTAATACTAGTAGTAAGTAAATTTGACGGACCTATTGGCACAGCTGATAGTGCCCCTGCCTTCTGTCGGAGGTCGCGGGTTTGATTCTTCAATGCCAACATTTAGGTCTCCTCAAAGCTTGAGCATATTTACCTATAACATACTGAAGATCCCAGAACACGTGGAAACTTGTGTAACGTGACGGACAAGCAAATGTATCGGTCTCTTGCATATTTAAACAGACACCTTAGCCGCTTCTGCCAGCCCCCTTTGCTCGTAAATATGTAATGAAACGGCTATGAACGTACAGTTCCTTTGCCCTGGCCGTACACGCTTTTATTATCTGTGCAGTAAAAAAAACTATTTCACTACATCCGTTCTTAGCCCTGCGATGCTAGTGTAACGATCACTGGTTACAACAGCTTCTCCGGTTTTCGAAATTTCAAATTTAGAAATTTCTTTTTAAGTTAGATTTGATTAAAAGAATACTGTGTTGAGGAGTTTCTTGCCCGCTTCTCCTCAACCATACATGCTGAAGCGGTGGAGTTGAAATGACGTTCAATAAGTGGACTTGTAAGTTCCTACTTTAAATAAAACATTTTGACTTTGACTTTCGATTTCAACAGGCCTAATATGGTAGTTAACTAGGTAAATGAGTAGCTTTTTATAATATACAAACTAAAATGTACTGTACCGTCAATCGGTGTCATCGCGGATCGGTGCGATGTCAACATTTTAAGTACTGAATTTGACTTTTGAATAATTATTATTTTAAAATTTGCTATTATCGGAAAATGAAAATAGAAATAAGTTGTAGAGTTGTTTTGGGACAACCTTTTATCTACCCTTTGCATGAACCACTCTATCGAACTAACCGTAAATGACGATTCTATTGAACGCAATGAGAAGGTGAATAATTCCATACAATCCAATGAAACGAAAATCATTCATTGATTGTCTATAGGTTTCTTTAGTTACAATCGTTTGACATAGGTAGTTTAGGTACTCGCTTTTGTCTAGAACTGCGATGTATGGAGTAAACAATTGGTAAATCAAACCATAGTTCTTATAACAATAAATTTATTGTTTAATTTCACAATATACTCAATGACTCAAAAGCAAAAAATAATTAATTTCTGTTGGTAAAATAATTAGTCTTAGAAACGTCAATAGTCTAAAAACATGGGACTCTATACTCGTTGATGGAGGTTGGCTGAATGTAGACAGCCGCCTATCTCCACCGAGGAGCTACTGGTTCCAAAAGTACTTAATAGCATTCTCAAAAATTTTAAAGAGTTTTGAAAATTTAAAATCCTCAGAAGCGAAACACACAACTTTTCACCTTACAATAAACAGCTTAAATATTTTTTTCCTTCAATATTAATAATTAAATATTAATTCTATAATTCATATTCAGTGGGCTAGTTACAAGGTTTGAATTTTAAAAACTCTTTTCACTCGGGTGGACAATGACAAACAGAATCTAGCACTCAAGCACGGAAGCTTGTTAGGTGAAAAGTTTATTCTTAATTCAAAACTTTTCGAAAATAAAACACAAACACTTAAAAATTATAAAAGCGCACCCATAAATATTTATTCTAAATTTGAAAACTTTTCTGAGTTTTCCAATCAGTCACAGTACTGTTTCGTAGGTATGCCGCGTTACCATTTCGATAAACTGTGAACTCGCGTTCTTTACCTCTCTAACCGTATTCCCTTAAATAGACTTTTTATAAGAACTGGTGTGTCGTGACACAAATAGAATCCACCGCGCACGTTGCGTGTACCGTGTTTGTAGACACGAAATAAATGTGTAATGCACACTATTCCGGCGAGGCAAAAAACAGATGTTGGTCGTGCCTCCGTTTATCGACTAAGGGCGGCCGCAGGGTGCTGACTGTCTGGCGACTGTTTTGTATAATTTTCTATTAATTATAATAAAAAAATAATAATCTCACGCCTCTTATCTCCGGTTTGGTAGGCAGAGGTAATCAATTTCTGGATATACCAACTTTTCACGAGATATTCTTTGGGCCCCTAAACGTGATAGGTGAGCCCATCGCCGGTCCGGGTCTGTTACACATATCTCAGAATTCATTCTGGGACCTGCGAGTTTCCTCACGATGTTTTCCTTTACCGTTGAGCTAGTGGTAAATATATAGGTACGTAAGTTTTTTTGAAAGTTTATGTGAAGTAAGTTTTACACATTGAGGTGATATTTGAAACGTTTGCAGACAAAAAGTTTCTAACGCAACCGTTTGTACCCAGCCTTAGTCAAACGGAACGGTGGAAGCTGCGCTTACACTCCTTCCAGAGCTGGTTTTGCAATATAGGGAAGCTGTGAGCGAGACAGTTACTGTTATGATACCGATGAGAAATGAGGACTCTTCAATACAGCTTTGAGGCATACTTTAAACCAGCTGTTTCTGCTTATTAAGGGCATGTACAGTCAACAAAGTTGTTAAGGTTACATGACCAGAACCTAGGATTCAGTTTTCTCTTAAAGCTTTAAATGTATTTATATTTTTTTTGTAGATTGTAGGGATCAAAGATACCTTTCTAAATAAACATTAATCAATAAGATTTATTTATGACCACCCCAGAAAAATTAGTTCTTAGTTACTGGCCATGTAACCCTAAAAACTTTGTTGACTGTACTGTCGGCCAACTCTAAGCCTGATACATTTGGAAGAATTGTCGTTTGAAAGCTCTAATTTTTACTACCCAGACCTTAATTAGAGTTAAACAATCAGAAGCCAGGAACACCCCCTTTTTTCTATACCGATCCATTCATCGACACTAAATGATCATAAAATTTAAGGAAACACTTTTTACTGTCATTGTTACGAAAGAAAATGGTTTTGTCGCCACGAGTGGTAAAATATAGCTGCTCGCTAAAATTACACTTAGGTATCAGGCAGAACTTTTACTGATAGTACTTACCAAAAAATGAAACATTTTTGCAAAAATATCTTCTCCCTCTGGAATATGGTTTTTTTATGATATATATTATGATGATACCCGTATTCGGGCTCATTTGATGTCACTCTTGACTCCAATTTTAGGACCCATACAGCCTCAGACTAGCAAATTGATATCGGTTCAATAGATAAAAGTAGATAATGAAATCGCCACGCGATTACCCATATCTTGAAAACGAAGACAACAACTTGTTAGACCCTGCATAAAACCAATTTAGTTTCGTAGAAAAGCTGTCAAAAGAATCGGGCGATTGCCTCACCAAAATTGTCTATTTCCTGTTCGAAACGTCAACGGAAATTAACGGAATACTAGATTGAGTTGCCATCAACCCTGTCTACGCCAGTTGAGTAGTCTGTGCTTCAAATACACTACGGCTCTTTGTAAGTTAGATACTCGTCGCCATTATCATTACGAGTGTGCAGCAATGTGTGACAGTGACGCAAAAACGCGTGATGACTCGCCGACACGACTAGGTACTATCTGAGCCTCAATAGAATGCGTAATAGATATCAAAATGAATAGGCAAGGCTTCATCCCTATACTAGTCTTAGGCATAGTCGTTCGCCATTGGGAGCGCTCAATTTAGTTCGCAGTCCTACCGCGAACTAGTTCGTTCATTTAGTTCGTTTTTCTTATTTTTTTTTATTCGTGGAGATAATTATATAAGAAAATGTTTTATATTATAATTAAAGTCTGTTAGCCATGCAGCGCCACTCAATAATAGGGCGGACGCCAGAAAAATACATATTTAAAAGAACTAAGAGCTAGACTGGACGAACTAGTTCGCATAGTTCGCCTAAAAGAGCGCTCTTTCGAACTAGGTCGTTCGCGAACTATCCAAGACTAATCCCTACTTGGTAGACATCCCATCTATACGAACGAAGCGTTTTTTAAAGTCTTTTATTATGCGCACCGCCAAGGGGTGGCCACCACCCGCCGTCTGTACTTCCGAGTTCATATAACCCGTCAGCCTTTAAGGCTCGAGTGAACGGGCATTTTCTGGGCAAGCTCGTCCCATCGTAGGCCCCGTCTTTGCTCTCATGATAATCTGGGGTCAAGAGTAAACCATCAGTAATAAAAAATGTACGAATGCTTAACTGTGTATACAGGCCATAGAGGTACCGGTGGCCATACTATACATACATATGCTCACGTATTTTTCCCTGTGGGGAAGGCAGAGCCAATAGACTGCAACCTGCTGAGTAGTTGGCACGCCTATCGGGCTTCATACACATCCATCAATCGACTTATACATGGTCGTCGGTTTTGATTTAATTTCATTATTTCAATGGGGACAGATAATGGGGACAACGGGAAGTATTTTTAATAATTTTACTCAATTCCCGTTGTCCCCATTCAATGGGGATATCGTCAATGGGGACAACGGGAATACACCTGATTACATCGCCTATCGATGGCTATAGTTACTATCTTTTTAATAAACCACAGGTTTATTCTTTGCTACTATATTACAAATTTGACCACTTGCCGTACAACTTTGGCCATCTATCTTTTTCTTTTTGCGTTTTTACGGAGATCTCCAGCTATGAAGTTGAAATTGAAATTGTATCTGTATAAAAAAATCATCAAAATTGTTAGAGCCGTTTACGATCAGTACACACAAGAATTGCATGTTAAGATTAGTTAAAACTAGCTTTTACCCGCGGCTTCGCTCGGGCACGTTTATTTCACCCCCTTAGGGGTTGAATTTTGCAAAATCCTTTCTTAGTGGATGCCTACACTGTATAAGCTGCCTACACCCAGCGGTTTAGGCTGTGCTTTGATATATCACCAATCAGTCAGTCAGCATCTGCGATATTGTAGCTTATCTTCCGAATTCCAATACGCACATTTGAATTTATATTAACCCATTAGTAGTAGTAGAAACCCACAGGTCTCAGAATTTATTCTGAGACATGTGCAAACAGACCCGGTCCGGCGATGGGCTCACCACCTATCACGTTTAGGGGTCCATCATATCTCGTGAAATGTGGGTATATCCAGTAATGGAATACCTCTGCCTACCCTCTCAGGGATAAAAAAGGCGTGAGATTATATTATATAACCCATTAGTTTTAAATAAATAGGTGTGCAGGTACCTATTGAACAGGTTTATTGGCAATCATTCGACATCCTTGTGTTTTGTAATTTGCGTCCTACACATTGCGTAATGTTGTTATTTATGTACCGAGGAGACATCTTAATATCCAATGTTATAAATGCAGTGGTTTTGTTTATCCCTGCTTTATACAGCAATAGAACAACGGATCCACTAGGTTTTTTGCACTGAGATAGGTGGAGGCCCGAGACCTATGAGTATTAAACCAACCAGAGACGCCATTGACATGGCGTCTCTGGTTGGTTTAATACTCAAAGCCCGAGACAAAAAGGCTAGTTTTAATCAATCAATCAATATTTACATACATACATACATAATCTTACGTTTATTTCCCATTGGGGTAGGCAGAGACAATAGACTGCCACTTGCTACGAACCTGGCAGATCTCTCGTGCTTCCTTCACATCCATCAAACGACTCATGCAGGCTCGTGTGCATAATAAATATTTGACTTGTCACAGTGATAAATAGTACAATTGGCCCTAATACGTCTCCCTTTTTCATTCGCAATTTCTGCCAAAACGAATTATAAAATTAATAAATGTTTGCATAGAATTTATTAAACCCGCTAAGGAATGTCGCTATAATGTCAATGCCCATTAAAGAGTAGTCACGTCTAGAAATACATAAAAATATCGGTTTGACATTAGCAATAAGACCGTAAATGTCGCCGTAAATAAGTTAGTAGTCGTTGGAGGCCACTTTGAAGACGTTCTATATGATTGGGTTTCCTATGAAATTGCCGTTTCGTATAGAGAATTTAAAGAAAACATTTCTCATACCAATTTTTTCGAGATTATATCATCTATATCTATATGCATATTAGAGAAAATAATTAAGGGTAGTCAGAAACTTTGGTTTCTAAAATTGCATTAAGGTTAATAAAAAAATTACAGAATTTTTCGGCAATTCCATAGGTGAGATTTAGCTAACTCTTCAAATTCAGAGAACTGTCACGAACAGACGAGACGGAGGAGACGATGTCGTTATAAAAGTTAGATTAAAACCAGTATTAGATGTGGAAGGCTTAGATGAACTTGGTATTATTAAAGTTGGTGCTTTTGAATGTTTTGCGCTGATGTTTTTCCTGAATGAATAAGACAATATAGCGGGATAAAAAGTTAGCTATACCTGGCCTAAATGATATCTGTGCATAAACCTCGACCTCATTTCCGTTGCAGACTGAAGAAAGGGAATCAAACACACAGTTTCGCATTTATCATAAGCCAGTTAAGGATTAGTGGCCCAAAGGTGCTCAAGGACAGTAGATAATCCTATTGTCTTTACTCCGTTACTTAACAACAAGGATATAGACTATTATTATTTAAAAAATATTATTACATAGGCCATAATAGCACTAAATACACAAATAATATTTTTAACCGAGATACCAGTATAAATTTGTAAAGAAATAAAATTTATATTCATCCGATTTCAATTATCATAAATTTAAACCACATTTCATTCATATTATAGTTGAGTAAGTTTTGCGTAATCAAAATCCTATAAAATGCAAATTTCACTCCAACACCACGTGTGCTATCACCATTTCTTTATTATACTAAAACCGGTTAGACTAGATGATTTTCTTATGGTCCAATCTTGTTCGTTTTCGTATTGCTTTCTTCCTGTCTTAGATCAAAAGATTGATCATTGTAATCTTTTGCGGATTACTCTTCCATTTCTTTACGTGTTTTTGGAACGTAGTTTCTTATCGCGCGTTGCGAAAGGGGGCTAGAGGGAAAAAATGAAGACCAAAAGTTGTAACGACCGACCCTTTAATTGAAGCTCCATGATAAATCTAATAATGATGATATGATGATGATGATGATAACGACGACGACGATGATGATGATGATGGAACTTTGTTCCATCCGGGTGTCCCTTGACACCTCTCAAGTTTTTATGGTTACTTCATTATCAATGAGCTTGCGTTTGTTCTCACAAATTAGAGCACTCTTGCCTTAAATTGCGTATCCAATCTCATCTTCAAAAATTCTTAAATGCATAGTAACTTTACTCCAAGGTTCATACTTGGACTAGCTTCAGTTCCTTATTGCGTCGTCATTAACACAGCTTATGCTAGTTCAAGGTTACTTCTATGAATGAAGCTACTCATACTTTGTTTATAAGAGTTTCCTAGATTAGAGTAAAGGTAGTTACTAAGCAACCATTCTACACCTATAACCTCAAAGAATTTTGTATAGAATGTTAACTTTGTCTCTTTATTTTACGCCAAGAACCTAGCCTTTCTGTATACAAAGGTAGGTTTTTTAAATAACAATGTTAATTGGCGCTAATGTGTGTTCAATACCGACTAATAGGTTCGTATTGGTTCCCTCGCTTCCCTGTTACTTCATTGTTTGCTTATCGCACCCAATCAGGCTTGTCCGTTTGTTTGTTTCTGTCCTCAGAATCTCGCATTCGATAGTTTAAATGAGTTGTACTACAATGGAGGAGCCAGGAGAGGCCTTGTCCACTATAAAATAAAATGAAACTTTATTTTTTCTTTTCTGAAATATGGTAGAAAAGTTGTTAGTTATATTTTGTCTTAATTTAAACATGCAAATACAATAAGTACCGCATAATACAATTTATAAAGTCGACATACAATAGGGCAGAACGAATTAAAATACATTAATGATTATATTAGCTGATGATTATATTTGGCATTTAAGGTATTTTTTACATATTTTCTTTATATTTTTAAAAATATTCTTCCGAATTTTAAAAGCACTTGTCACACAACCAATTAGATAGGATTTATTTTGTTTTGTAAGATGAAGAGTCATTAACCTATTTAGTATTTTATTGTAAATTTGTAAATTTTCACAAAACTGTAGGTACGTGATCAATTTATATCATGGATAAACTAAAAAGGTAAAAATAAGACAACTTTGAAGTATAAATTTTTGATAACTTTGTTTCTTGGTAAGTAATAAACAAGAATTTGCACTTAGAGTTAAAAAAACATTTATATCCAACATGGCGGTAAGAGGCGCCTCCATATTGAAAATTATTTAAGATTTTTTTTTTGTACCACATAATTTTACATTCAACAAGAAATATGTTTGAGGTACTTTACAAATTTTAAAATATGGATCTTTCGAAAATGGAACATCACCTTTTCGCCAGTTTCTAATCCAATTAAGTTGTCTTAATTACTTCCCGCTACAAATTTGACGTACCCTCCGTCACTAAGTATCGTTTCCGATTGTTTCTATCATTTGAACATACATTTCTAATATTCTCTCTAAATGGTATGACGATCGTTTGGAGGAGCTATCACGGAAGTTGTTTATCTGATCGTCTAAAATGGAAGACTGCTTTCTAAGTATGCATGTGACTCTTTTCTACGCGATCATCTTCCCACACAATGGTTTTAACTATCCGTAAATGTGACGTGAAAGGGCAGTGTGCTTTTGTTTGGTAACTTATGCGTTTCTCTTGGCCAGAGAGGTTGAGTTCAATGTCAGTGTTGTTTTCTATACTTTATACTGCATTGCAAAGTCGTCTCACAGGCAATGTCATGTGATATAGTCTTTAGATACTTATCATTGAAGTAATTATATTTTGATGTATTGGTTATGTGTTCTGTTAGGTGTTTGTTGCGCTGCTTCTTCTCCTCAGCTGGAGTACTTTCCGAAGCGGTGGCTTATTACATACGAATGGTGTCATTTTAGAGTTCTACTCTCTTCATAGATACTTTCGTTGATATTGAAACTATGTAACTAGCCCTTTGCCTCTGTTTATAATAGTGTTTATTTAATTTTATCATTTAAGTATGAGGAATTAAGTATCACTTGGAAATGACAGTATCAATTGTTCTGCAATTTCCTATTTACCTAACATTTCAGTGACATAAATATAAATTGTGGAACACAATTATTCAGTGCCAAACCTGAGCTGTACTATCAACTAAACAACTCATAAGCATACTTAAATAAATACTAAACACCCAGACACGAAGCCAACATACATGTTGAATTGGTGAATCGAACCCGCGACCTCGGGCTCAGAAGGCAGGTTCACTACCAACTGAGCCAACACGCCCGTCAATTACCTTATTGAATTTCTAAATATTTATACATAGATGACCTATTCGCTGCTAACGTCGCCGACACAGATACTTTCTTCCAAATAGATTAATGAGAAGCATTCTTCATGCAACTCTGAAAGCGCTTGTAGAATGTCTGGGTGTCCGTCCAACGATTGATGTCCGACATTTGGGATGGTGATTAACCTACCCGCATTGTGTCACAATCACATCCGCGTTGGCAGCTCGACCAGGATTACTTTTGCCCGTACCATTTGTTTTATAACTCCTGAGCTTATCTTTGAGTGGTTTTGTTACCAGATCTATCGGGTTTGAGGTTACGGCTTTGAATTTTTTGGTAGCTGTTTTGTTATGCCCATAGATTATCACTGGCTTCTGAATGAATCCTGTTTCTATCTGTTTCTTAGCAGGTGCCTACTTCGTTTAAGGCACCAACCTCATATTTCCAGTTTCTAGCTTTTATTATTTTCAAGATTTCTAGATACGTGAGTCTGTGGTATATTATGTGTATTTTATAATGTAGCTTAATCAGTTAAGAACCGCCGGTTCCAATTAGAACCGAGACACAATTAAAAATCGATTGTTTGTGATTCATGGTCTGAGAGGTTAAGATTCTTGCATTTTTTTATCTCTGTAGTTCTTAAATTAAGTAAATATTTGTGCATCCTAATATATCCGACCAAATTTTTTCCTAATATCATCCCATCAAGTAATAAAGTATTGTCACCCCGCATAATTGAGATTAACTAATGACTTAACATGTGGTTCAGGCTGAACACTATAACCAGACTATGTCATGCAAGTGGACTGGAGCACGTGCCGGTATTTTTAGAGCGAGCGGCACCCCGGGGCGAGTGACGTCATCAGTTACAGGACTATCATCGGCTTAGCCTAATCTTTGCCTCTTAAAAGCTCTGTTTAAATCTCTGTTTTAACCTGGGTCATTTCAAGAGGAGCATGTAAAAAAAACATGAATTGAATTTTCATAGGTATTTCACCTGCTACTCTCCTTTACCTAGTCTGCTACTTATGAATCGCAAATCATGTGAATTTCATGTCTGTTCATATTTCATTCCCAGTAGCAAGTGTGCTTTGTCATCGCCCATACACAAAACATCGTCTTTTTAAAATTGCATCCGTTGGATAATTTTGACACTTGGTTTTTTTGTTAATAAATGTTAGCGGTTCAGAGCGGTTTCACGTGGGAATACGGGAATAAAATATAGCTTATGTTACTCAGGGATCTTCTAGCTTTCCATTGGTGAAAGATTTTTTAAAATCAGTCCAGTAGTTTTTGAGTTTATTCGTAACAAACATACAAAAATACAAATCTTTCCTCTTTATAATAGTATAGATACCCATAGGATCAGCTTATACAATCGAGACCACATGAAGCTTTACACTTGTAGTGCGAGTCTGACCTTTAAGGCGATTGTAATAAAAACGTTACAAAATCCAATTTGTCAAGCTCCACGTGTTCTTGACTGAACATGTAGGAAACAGAATAATAGCGGCAGGGAGAAGCAAAAAACAGGCGACTCGTTCAACCAATCAGCGGTGAACTACTAAGCTCTCATTTGTCTAAGGCGGATTTTTTGTCACCACAAATTCTTTTGCTTTGATTCACATAGCCTTCAAATATCGATTCGGCGAGCCGCACCGCAGTCATAATGGCTTTACCAATTAGCCTGCTTTTATCGCCTCGTCGAGCCGTGTAACCTCATCGGCTAGCTAATTTTACCTTTATAAAATAGAGTACCTGTACTTCATTATGTGCCGAACGTTCTAACAGCACTGATAATAATACTACCGACTGTCACACCTGCAGCCTCAATCATTAGGTCACAAATGCGTTGGCCAGGGTATGGATAATGTAATTCCTCTTGTATGTTGCTGTAGCTTAGCTAGCGGCGATGTCTGACTAGATTGACCGTCTAGGGTACTCAAGGAGTTTTTCAAATCTGTAGGTCCACCGTCATAGGCTGCTCGAAGTCTGTCAGTCAGTCAGGGTACTGTTTGATAGATATATAACAAGCAGAAATAAGCCTACCAACAATGTGTCCGCATCTGTACGCCTCTCATGCATGAAGACCAGAACCGGGTGAAGCAGGGTGTGTATCAAGGTATTTTTCGTTTTAGAAACTACATAGGAACATATTTAGCTCTCTTCCGAAGATGACGGAAAATATCATGAGAAAACCAGAAAGCTCCAGAATTAGTTATTTCTCGTAATAGCATCCCCTATCCGGTGACTTATACACCACCAATTAAAAATCAGAACCAGAAGTCGAATACTTCTGTCGTCCTATATAATGTTGTTAGTAATTGCAGTTGCACTCTTGCTATTGAAACCGGAACGCGTCAACCCGTTATTAGTTGTACTTTGTCATCCATAAGATTGGATATTACTCTGTGAGGATTGGTCACGTTCAATATATTATACATTTGTTTCTTGTACATAAGAATTGCAAGATCTTCTATTAGTTTGTTCTGAAGCAGGAGTATAATCAACTGTAGGGGTTTAAGTTTACAAAAATGAATCATATTGTACGACCATAAAGCTTCATTTCTAATTCCGATTCCCTAAACGTGACAGATGTATTCCAGGTACCCCAAAACTAATCGTGGAACCTTCGCGGTGTTATTTGACCGTTAAGCTTGGCAATGTAATAATGTTTTTAAAGTCATTAGTATGTGATCCGCAATTGAAACCACGCCTGCATTACAGGCGGTCTCACTTCATATAGACCTATCATGCTTTCCTGGTAGTGTTTAGCTTTTCCGATATCCTCTTATTTAACACCTCGGCAAGTTATAAATAACGGCGCCAGCGACGCATTAACCGAACGAGCAGTAGACACGGCCATTCCGTCATTACGGGTTCCGTCACCCATTGTTATTGTTGGCAATACAGGAAACGTTGCGGGTTACGGTACGGGTTCTAATCTCCAGGAGGTGTGAATGCGATTGCAGTGAAACTGTGAAGTTGATGGTGCAATGCACTTGGAGCTATGACGCCAATACTGTTCCTTGCTTAGGGAATGCTTCTTAATATTTTGTTGTAAAAAGTTGAGTCTTCCAAGTTCTAGTATTCTAGACTAGCGGTTCCGCACGATACTTTTCTGTGGGAAAATTATAGCCCATGTTACTCCCAGAAAAGTAAGCTATTGAAAAGCTTGAAAGGTGATTTTTTTTTTATATCGGCCCAGTAGTTTTTGAGTTAATTCGTTACACAAACTCACAAAAATTTAAATAAAGAATCAATACGAAGAAAATTTACATTTCATATTAAGAAATTGACCAGTTATCAGTTACCGTCCCAAACAGTAAATTTCTTGTTGAATATGTAAAACTTAAAATAGAGTCTAACAATAATGACACAAAAACGAAAATTGCGGATTTTGATGACCCGACATCATGCCTTTATTGAGCCGATGCCATAAAAACTTCTACTCCGGCCACCAAGAGTGAATGAAAGGCCGACGACCTCGGTAACTGTGACATAATGCTCGTGATTGGATCACTTACAACTTAACAACTCATCAATTACTCGCTCAAACATTTGAACACTCGAAACGAGTTCGCGACTGCCTGTAAGTGGCTCATCGATAGCACCCTCTTATCAACAAATCGATTCAAAGATTAGGCGATATTGATATAACCTCTAAATTCTTTGCCAAAATATTATTGCAACTCTACCGCTTCGGCATGTATAGTTGACGAAAAAAAGCAGTGCATGAAACTCCTCAACACATTTTTTATCAATTCACACTTAATACCAAATTGGGTTCTGTTTCCTCATCATCTATATTTACCTGTTTGTTTCTTGGCTTACAGCGAGTGCAAGATGAAAGTCTTTCCACGGATCTATTTTGATGATCACACCATGTGCTGTGAAAACTTCTAATTTCGCTAATTGGATTCCTTTCCGCACCGACCCAATTCTAAGCGATTAATATTCCTATTGTAATGTAGACATCGGTTTACGTCTGACTTGGAAGCCCGACAAATGTTTTGCCACCTCCATGGAACATTTGTTAAGTGAACTGTAGCTGTGTATTGTTTAAGTGTCTTTAAATGGTATTTGTATAAAACGATTCGTATTTTTATGAAGAATATTTATCGCGAAAACATGAGCTGTCTTTGATTTGTCGTTTGGTTTGTGTTGAAGAAATCTGAGTCATAATTTATTCCTTAGCATGTATAACTCCTCTTTAATAACCTA
Organism: Ethmia dodecea; assembly: GCA_963855545.1. Classification (NCBI taxonomy): domain Eukaryota; kingdom Metazoa; phylum Arthropoda; class Insecta; order Lepidoptera; family Depressariidae; genus Ethmia; species Ethmia dodecea. The sequence continues at coordinate 1,018,536 of OY979443.1, forward strand.
TAATTGTTTCAAGTTTGTTTAGTTAATTGTGTAGGTTAAGCTGGGGTGGTTTTCCATCTGATAAATACTATTGTAATCGTGTAATACTTATTTCTAAATTATCATTCAACCATTCTGTATCTATTGATACAAACGTAGGCACAGAAACTTATGAAAATTGCATTTTTACAGTTAAGACCTAGTTTAGTGTTTCGAAATGTCTCCTTCGAAACCATTGATAAGCCCTAGCTTGTGACTGCAATGTCACCTAGTAAAGAGGCTCGCTTGCAACCAGTTGCATCACTATTAGCTAACGCTTGCACTTGTTCGCACCTGTCTCGCTGACAAGTGCTGAGCTGTGTATGTGTTAGCAACCCTGTGTTATGTTCCGTGTCGTAATGGACTTGTTCCAGTTTAGCTGCTTTGTTAGTCCAATGTTTGTTTCCAAATGATGGACGTATTTGGACAGAGACTTGTTTGTATGCTTTAATGGAATCTCTGAGTTTACTAAGTAGAAGTTTTCAATTGAAGCGTGATTTCTATTACTGAATAGTTTAGGAAAGTTCAAATGAATAGCAATTTACAGACGATTGATGACGATGATCTATGTAACATTTGATATAAATGAGATCTGTATTAATGAAGCTGGATAATTATAATAACAGAAGCTTGAATAGAGCGATCAGTTTCTTCAAACCGCGTGTGTACACACGATTGATTAATGAGTTTGTGACCGCATTGTTGCAAATTCGATATCAATTATACAGTGTTCAGTTTGAGTCAATGTGTATAAATATCAATTACGTTAAGCCACATAAGAAATTTCGTGTGATGTAAGCTTAATGGCTTCGCGTTTAATCAAGTCTTCATACTTCCTCACGGCACGTGTGAGGAACTATCCAAAGCCCTTTGCCGTCACGGGTTGTTGACGTTATTCAATATCGTTTGTTATTTTCGTATTCCACGCTGACATTTGAACAAAATGCTTTTTAGTTTGTTTATTTTATCCAATTTAGCTTTCTATTAGTAGATACACGACGCTGCGTCAAAAATGTTTTAGTGGAGCCGCGATTCCATTAGCTTCTGACTTTTCTCCTTACTTCGAATATTGTGTAGGTATTTATATTATATATGTTAAAGAAATTGGAAGCGACGTATGCGCCATCCTATTCTTCGGCATGTATTTGTACTACGCTCAGACCATGGATGGCGTTGGTCGTCGAGTTAATGCTTTAAACTAAGAGATGGTGCTGCTACGATGAAATACAGCTAATTATCCAAAGAGTAACATATGACAGAGACTAGGAGTTATAGAGTTCTGTCAACAGAGAGGCCGGAAGGAGCTAGATGCTCTTTGGTTGAAGGCGGTTGTCATGGAATTGTGTTTTGTTCAAGAATATAAATTGATATCGAAATATTTGTATGTCTTATTCTGAACCATTCTAACACTACATCTACACTAATATTATAAAGAGGAAAGATTTGTATTTTTGTATTCTTGTATGTTACACAGCGGACACCTACGGCATTTTTAACAGACCACTGCCTTACATACAAATAAAAGTATGCAGCTCGTGACGTCATTCATCTATTCATACCTTCAAGGAGGGAGCGTACTCCCACCTCAAACGCAACGCACTTGTGACTCTCGAGTTGCAGGAGTCCATGTGCGACGGTGTCACGTACCATCAGGTGACTCGTATGCTCGTTTGCCCCCTACACTATAAAAAAAAAACAAAGTGTAGCTCATTAGTATGCTATTTTTGGGAACAATTTAAAGTTTGTGGTGTAATGTAGTACCTAGTACATTTCAATAATTCACATCGGAATTTCCTCGTGGAATTCTAATTGAATTATCTTTTGCCATATTTATTTTTTTCCTATTCCTCGTATTGCGTGGTGGCGCGCGTCGGTCTCGCATCACGGCACCGGACGCTCAGGCTCGCATTGTACTTTCACACGTCATCCGATAAAAGCAATTTCACCCACATTTGAAATAATCGTATCAATCGTGTCATCGTTGCACGTTTTGGTATTTAGTACTCTGCTTGCTATCATTATAGCCAAGTGTCTTTTATCTTTGATCTTGATTATATTAGTACTTACAGTATTATTTACAGTTCGTTAATTTTCGTCGATATCACTGATTGGCCTGGTGGTTTACTGGTACGTAGAGCCATTAAAGTTGCCATGTGTATTATGATACCTTGACAAGTGAAATAAACAATGTAGAATACTTCACTTGTAGTACCTACTTCTTCTATAACATTACTGAGTTTATTTATTAAAGCTTAAGTTTGAGCATATTTAAAAGAAATCATGATGATAATTACTTTTTACAACATTGCATAATTAATACAATATTTAATTAAAACTCTTGCAGCACGAGGTCTAATAAAAAGTAATAATTGATGTAAATGCGTTGAAGTTTAATGACATAACAATATAGGTTAATGTTACACTTGAATGTAGAAGCATGTGTAGCTGTGCTTATGTTGTTTACATAACGTAAGACAATGTTTTATGTTGTAGCTCTGATCGACGGTATCTAATAATGTAACCCAATTCCATGATTCGTTCCGTTTACGCAACGGCCCTATAATGGCTTCCATTGTAACTGTTGTTGAGTTAAGCGTATAATTTTGTCATTAATTCCGTTTTGTCTATCACTAAATGCCAATCAGTCTGGGGGCCAATTCACATCATCGACTGACCATTGACATGTCATTGTCATCCAACTGTAACCGTTGATATTTAGTGGAATTGCCCCCCTATTTATGTTTCAAAAAATCTTGACTTTCACTAGAAACTTTTTTTTAATGTCTCGAAATCGTGATCCGTTTTGGGCTAAGTGCTCGTTAAGATACAGGTTTTGGATGCCATTACGTATTTAGTGAATTAAAACATTACGAGTGATTTCTAATCTTTTTTTGGCTCTCTAAATCTGGTTTTGCATGTTCTAGCTCTTATCCTTTTTGGAAGATTAATGTGCTGTACCTTGTCTCGTATTTTCGTTTTCTTTATTTTACTTCTGCATCCAGTTTTCTGAAACAATCAATGTATTATTATCGTCATCTCAGACAGAAGTCCACTGCTGAACATAGGCTTCCACAATAACCGGTCTGAAGCGGTCACAACCTAGCGACTTTCTGATGCCTATATCTTTATCAAAGTATTCTTTAAAAACGTTTAAATTTTCAAAAATAAATCATTCAATATTAGCCTTGGCCACGCCTTGACCGAGGTAATCCTTTGCTGGAAGTACCAGTCTGTTCTAGGACTCTGACTCACATGATCGCATGGCCTATAGCTTATCTTTTCAAATCGCAATAACTCGCTCGTAGCCCTGCGGTCGTAGTATATTTCTAACGATCCACCCTGGTTAAGCAAAGTTGGATCAGTTTTTGAGTCAGTGTTAGGTCAGTGAGTGAATGGGTGACCGCCTAGTGGCATTAATATCACGAGCGCTTCCGTGTTTGGGAAACACGTTAAATTGTTGGTCCCGGTTTTCTTTGTTTCCACACAATGGAAGTCGTTAAGCCATGACGTGTCTTGGGTGGCTTACAAAATTCTGACAGTTAGGTGGCCACTAGCTTAACTCCATCTCCTGATCCGCGGTGGGCTTGGGAGATTATAGCCCATACGTTCTCAGTGTATGGAAAGACCAAAGCTCAGCAGTGGGCTTTCACGGGTGGTGATGATGATGATGACTCAATCACTGCTGAGCTATGATCTGATGATCTTACATCGCACATGTATTCTATTTCAGTATTGCATTTACTACCGAAAGATCCCTGTCCCTTCCACATCCCTTTACCACATTGTTTCTTGTTTAAATTCACCGTCGCTGTATCGGAATTCCATTCAAGCGCTCCATCTCACCGAAACCGTTTTACTGTTTAGGGACACTTTTACTCTTCGCTTTATTCTCAGTTCGCCACGCTTTCTTCGATCTGGCTGGATGACTGACAATAGATTGTTTATCGTCTCATTGGTCAGTTTTTATTTTACGCAGTTTATTTGCAAACAATCAGTCAAGGTCGACGGCTGTGTTTCTTATGCAAAACAGTGTCGACATCCCTTTTTCTTTTTCGTAGTATTTGCAAAGCTTTACAAGGACTGTTTTATCAGGCAGCCTTCAAAGCAAGGATGTTCTTATAAGTCACACAATTCACACACGGTTATTTTAGTCCCAAACTAGGCAGGGTCTGTACTATGGGTACTAAACAACTAATAAATAATACTTAAATAAATTAAACAACCAGACAAGAATCAAATAGACATGAACACTAATGTTGGCCCCGCGGGATCGAACCCGCGACCTCCGACTCAGAAGGCAGGGTCACTAGCAACTGAGCCAATGCCCGTCAAGTAGAATGGTAAATCACAGAACCAAAACCACCACACCTCACAATCAAGAAGCGAACGCTTCATTGAATTTCCTCAATTGTTTGATTCAAACAGTTATTGTATATGCAAAAACTTCATACCGATTGAATGTTGTGTGTATTTGCATGTGCTCACAACAGTCATACATCAACGTCGGTATAGGAAACGGTTAACAGAGCCTTCCCTAATGACCCATTCTCTTCTCTTTCATACGCCAGCATTGGTGGCGTGACTCACGATTTTAATATGAGACAGCATTATATATGCATATTCCGTGTTCTGCTATAAGCGCCAGCTATGTTGATATTATGGTTCTTGGGAATTGTAGAAATTGCGCAGTTATTACATCTACGAAGGTGTTGGTAGAAGTTGCCATCAGGCTTTGAAACACCCTCCCCGTTTGCATTAGGAAATGCCAATGCAAATTTTCGTGGTCAGGCATAAATTGTTCGAAAGAAAGTCATCATCTCTAGTTTATTTTATATAAGTATTTTTGTATATTATGTTTATTAGGATATATAGTATGTATTAGTTTATTTTATCAACATATATAAGTATTAAGATTTATCGTAGGGTTATGTTTCTTTAATCAGCAATATAATTTTTATTATTTACGGCCCATTCCGCCAATTTTTTTTTTATTTACTTTTAGGAAGACTTACAGCATTTTACATCAATAAAATAAAGATCCAATAAGAAATATCACTAGCCAATTATAAGTCTCCTTAGCCTGATAATTGACTGGTAGATAATGCCTTTAGGCATTAAGTTCGCCATGTGTACATTTTCTTGGTACATGAAGTTAAATAAATAAATAAATATTGAATATGCTGTTCGCTGTGGTACAACTACCTCAGACAGAACCAATTCTAAACCCTGTGGGTTTCAAGATTAAGCAAATATATACTGACTCATTATTTTAGATACACTTTTTCTTTAAGATGTTTTCCTTTACCGTCGAGATAGTTTCAACTAGATTCGTCTAATTGTAATAAATAAAATCAATAAAACTTTTACAAGAACCACATCTACTGTTAAATCAACCGAACCTATATTATACTTATCACAAAGTACACAAGATATATTTTTTCGACAATTTACCAGAGAAAAGGTAAAACAAGTACACAAGTAAAAGGTAAAACATGATAAGGACTCGAGAAAGTTTATTGGTTGGAAGCGGTCCAGTGTGCATCGATATTACAACCAATAGATGTGCCTAAATGACGCACATAGGAAGGGTGCTGATAATGTTATATTTTAACTACATCCAGTACCTAAAAAACTGGGAAAAATGCATTTCCATTAAAACGGGGGGCGTCGGTTGTAAGGTTGCTATTGAACAAATAATAAATGGTGACGCACAGTTCGCATAAAATAAATTTAAAATACAATAACAAAACAATACTTTTTTAACATAAAAGAATTGACTTGTAATAGGAAACTAAAAAAAGTAAAAAAAACACTATTCGCCACTACGATATTCGAAGGGATGCCATCATCTGATCCTGGATTCCTTATCATGGTATCACCGTATTGATATCACCTTTCCAACAAAAAAAGATTCTTCAAAACCGGTTTAAAAACGACGAAGCATACGTTGAGAAACCTTATTTTTTGAAGTCGGTTGAAAGCTCATATGTTTAAACCAAACCGCAAACTTTTCGCTATCGATGAAGCACTCATGTGCTCAAACATTCGGAGGTCGAGCGAGCACGTGAGCGGAACCGGGTCGAGTGAAGGAGTGAAGCCTACTTCGCAGTTCCCACGATCGAGTGATTTGCAATTTTACCTCCATTACGTCGTCAGGTGCTCGGGTTTCAAGATACTTGGAGTTACCGGGATTTTAAAATCTTATCTACTGAACGATAAAGCAGACGTGACAGTTTTCCACAGTGATTTTTAAGAAAGTAATATTAAAGAAAATAATTCTAATTTCTTCGACTCGAAGTCATAAAAGGATATCATGTTACCTTTGCACGTGTTGTTTTTTTTTTAACAAAAATGCAAACCGACTTAAACGCATAGCATTAAAAAGACTATTATTTGCATATTCAACATCTAAACCTATTACGCTGATAGCGAGTGATTTGCTGTCCGTTGAAGAGTTCCGTCCTCCATCTGAGGTTCTTCATCAGATTTTCACAAAATTTACCATCACCCTCGAGGTATACGAGGTTAAAAATTTTTTTTTACGAAATGAGAACCTCCTTGTTTGAAGTCGATTAATAACTTAGGCTTACTATCATCGATCGGCGATTTATTTAACCAAATCAGATAAAGGGTACCTAAAACGTCGTCGTTGGGTGGATATGGATGAAACACGAAACTTTACAGGTGAATGCAATGTCCTTTCAGACTAGAGTTATTGAATTGTATTGTACCTACAGTAAAAATTAATATGTATTCCGATCAAGGAAACCTAAGTGGAACATTCGTGCTCATAATTCCACCTTTGAATTTATAATTGAATTGTTACTTCAGTAACTTAGTCAAATAGCTCTGCGGCACAAATCAAGTTACACACACAGTTTGTTAGCTTGGAACAGCTTCGTTTGCTTAATTTCGGTCTGCTACGGCCACAGGAAATGAAACTTCGCCGCCAGTATTCATCAGTTCCTCCGAGAACAATAAATTTCTAGCCGTGAGAAGGCTATTGTATTCGTCATAGTGCTCAGCGGCGCGAGGCTGGAGGCCTCGGCATCAAGGCGGTTGACTCGCGGTCAACTATGGGTGTCTATAGTTTATTTTGCACTCTATCTTACACTCGACTTCATTAACGTATAGACCGTAGATAGATCTACCAATCTTCACTGGCTCAATCACTTCTATTCCGTTGTGACGGCATAACTGAGTCAAACATCTGAAGATCCAATTTTTCATTGTTAGGAACTAATAGTGTCATCATCATCATCATCATCAGCAGCCTATATTAGTCCACTGCTGGACATAGGCCTCCCCTAATGAGCGCCATAGCGCCCTGTCTTCGGTTCGACGCATCCAGCATCTGCCTGCAGCCTTTCGCAGATCGTCATCCCATCTGGCCGGAGGGCGCCCTACACTACGTTTGCCGAGTCGCGGTCTCCACTCCAGACTGACTAATAGTGTATCAGAGCTTAAAGGCTGAAGAATTTTGGTTATGCTTCCTCTGTTTCTCCAAGTCTATTGTTAATGTATATTGACGTTATTTACTTGCTGCTCTCAATTCGAGAATAGTGTGACTTTTCAGAATCAGATAATTAATTCCTACAATCAACTTTACCCCCTTATAGTATTAAGTGTAGACTACTTCAATTAACCTACTATTGATTTCCATAATGCATTGAGTGCTACTTCCAATCATGCACTAGCTTCTTCAATGACATCGTCAGCATTGTAAATTAAAAAATTACCTTTGTAATTTCAAAAATGTAAGCTATCCCTTTCAACAAAATAATTTCAGTGATTAGTGAACACAGACTTAGAGAGCTACTATCACATTTATAATATTAATATTGACAAACAAACAGGCTTTATAAAACTTGCACTGGCCGCGATCGAACATGTCAAGTAAGGCGATCGAAAGTGCACCTCGGTCATAACATAACTTAATGCTGCATTGTTCACAGTGCACTGCGACAAACTCGTTTTCTGTATATCATATTTCGTCTGCGCAAGTCCAGGTTGATTGTATGGCTAATGGAATAAGTAATGCTTGGGCTCAAGCTGTTTTCCTGGCTCTTGCCTCTTTTAATTTAAACCGATATTTGTTTCTATCATTGTTCTTTTTAGAACCAGAATTGTCGGCTAAGACAAGTGTCTTTCTAATATCGTGATCGTAATAGAAAGAAACGATAAAAGTATGTGATTGACAAAATCTATACAAAAGTCACATGATGTTTATCAACTGTTGCTAGGAAACCATTAAAGTGAGATCAAGTATTATTACAATGAAGTAAATGGAAAAATATAATCTAAGTTTCCTTATCTAAACAGAATCAAGAATATTCTTGATTCTCTTTAGAATACATGACATGATGTTAAAAGAAGCTTCCCCCGAATTTTTTGCTGGTTTATCTCGGGGTACTGCATTTGGAACCAGCAACTCGTCGGTGGACAAGGCTGCCGCTTACTTTCAGCCAACATCTACTGACGTTTCCAAGTGTTTTTTTTTACAAATAGAAATAATATGTTGTAGATTTGATTTCAATCGCTCCAGTCTTGAAAGACGCTTACGATCTCATTCACTATAAAATAATTTGCAACATAACATTTAGTTTTTTTTTTTGCAAACTAAAATCTCCAATTACTCTTTATTTTTCGACTGTATAGCTAATTACTTTAATACGTAGTTTTTATGCGCATGCGTCATTTCCTCTTCCAATTCCGGAGCTATATAATGTGTATTCTTATTACACTTATCTGTATTACGGTCTGTTTAACTGTTTTTTATAACTATTATCATTTTGGTTGAATCATACGCCGATTTAAGTCTTGAACACCAGAATCAAAAATAGTCGAGTATTTTCTGCCAGATTTCATCACAATCACTTTCAATGGTTTATCTTTGAGATAGTAACATACGGGCAAAGTTACTTTCGTTTTTCTAGTATTTGAGTGTTGACAAAAAATCTTAGAAGTTCCAGCAGTGCCTTAACGATTCAGCAAATTATTCGCCGAATTGTTTAGCCTGTTTACCAAATTATCTCTGGTCAGCTTGATGACTGGCAAAAAGCCTTCAAGCACTAAGTATGTCATATGTACTGGTTTTACATATAATTAAATAAATGACATTGTTCACCTCTATTTTGAACAAAGTTTTTAACGCTTACATAAGTCATTCTGTAACTGAAGTACTACTTCTCACTGTTGCTCAATATTATCAATGCTTGTGAGCATTCATTACAGCAACACATGAGGTGGCTCTTGCAGTATATTTTATGCTACATCATATTAATTTCTCACGGTAAAACCTCTCCTCAGGAACATGTTAAAAAATCATGCTAATCTGACTTATTTCTTTTCCATTAGATGTAGAGCCAAGTTTTCATGCTTGTTATCATTTGCTCTCAATTTATCAAATAACTTGAAAGTATTCTATCAATCGGTAAGTTATCATTATCAGTCAGCATGAGGATGTTCTGTAGGATAAGAGTGTTATTGTATTTTTTTATTTCTTTAATTATTAAGCTCATCTGTATCACGGCAAACAAGTAGTCCAGCAACACATTACCTATATATTCTTATACTCTATTTATTTATGTCACAATTAGTCACCCATATCTATTTATTATCGAAAATGGTAACGTCAATTATATCACATCAAGTGTGCCACAGTATATAAAGAGCCACGAAGATTTGTGGCATAGTCTCAGTAGCGCCCTCTATATTTTTGTCGATACCGTGTCTCACGATGAAACCTAGCTAGATCGATAGAGGATAAAAAAGTGAACAAAAAATAATTAGTGTACCTATGTCCGAAAGTGTCATGTTTCGGAGCTATTGAGCTTTAAAGACAGTATGGAATTTTTATAAAACTTAACTATTTGAATGAATTTATCACTATATCTTAATAATCACATTATGGGACCTCCCACCGATTATAAAGCTTAAAGAATAGACTGGAATAGAAAAAGTGTTTATTGATTGGAGAGACAGAACGAACAAAGTATTTACATTTATGTCCATACAAGTAACAGTGTTTCGTTTCTCCTAACAGCTACAACAGACTGTACCTACCTAATTATTTTCATCATGAGAGGCGGTAATGACTAAAAAATAGATGGCGCCACTGAGACTATGCAGGGCCCCATACAAAAATCTTCGTGGCTCTTTAGTTTGTCCACGAACTGGCTACGAATACGAATCATAACATGTTGTGAGTCACTGACGACCTTTCCCGCGTCTAAATTCGCGCAGCCAACGACCGGCGCGCGCGCACTCCCCCACCGCTAATTGATAATTAAGATCGCATTAGTCTGACGCAAGTACATCTGTAATCTCTTTGCCATATCTCATAATTTCCGGGAATCGTGTCGATTCTATGTGAAAGGATTCAAGAGGTATGAAGACATATTTTCCTGCTGCATCATTCTCGAAGATCCCAGAATTAGCTTAAGTATATTCAGGACCCGGTTACGTGATGGGTTCTCTTGGCATATTGGAGTCCTCAATTTTTCACACAATTATTAGGAAATTAGGAAGTTCCGGAAATGCACTGGAATTATTATTTTTCCTTGTCAGCTTTATCGACATTTATTGCAGCATACTCTCGACGCATCAACTAATAGACGTAGCTTATTCTCGGACATTGTTTTGTCTTCTCTATTATAATTATTACTGATTTTACTGAAAAGTTTCGTTACTTTGTAATTTAAGTTAGTTCTTCAATTTCACGAGAACTCTTATTGATGTTGCTAGACTATTTGTTAGATAAATTCTTCTTAAACCCAATGAATTCCTTGTGTATTGTTTGAATCGTAAAAAGAACTTTTGTGAGCCACTTCAATTATATTATCTCTCTCAGGCAGTTTTTGATGCTATCGAAGAAAAAAATAATTTGACATGACTACGCTGTCCTTGTTGGTAGGTCATGGTATTTGAAAATGTTAATTGTCTCGCCAATCTTTTGAAGCGGTTGCGTAACCTTTGGGCCTTATCGGTGTCAAATCTCTGACATTTTAATTATATCACCGCTTTTCCAATTTGCTTCACTGAACCTCTAATAATTTTTTCTAAAACGTTGCAAAATCGTTGTTTTTAGGGTTTCGCGGAAATGGTACCAAGGGACATTGCTACTAAGTTTTAGTTGTCTGTCTGCCTGTCAGCGGACTGTATCTCATGGACCGTAATATGTAGATAGTTGAAATATTTACTTCTTTTGTCATTTTTGCTGAATTCTAATATTGGGTTCAATTCTACGCGTCCAGTGCCTAAATAGCTTAAAACTAAATTTCTTAAATTATATTTAGTTTTACGCAGCCGCTAAGCCAAATGCAATTCTAGAACGCCATGGTTACTAAATTAAGATAGTCTAAACCACAGCGTAAAATGCCTAAGTTGAATAGTGTTGCAATTACAAATAAAAAAAGAGCTGAGTGAACGAAAGAATGAAATCTAAAAAAAATACAATAATAAATGTGTATATATTTATTAATATGTAAATAAAGTTCTCAACGATTACTTTCGATGCCATTTTTATCATTTTATCATAGGTTTAATTTATATTTTCTTGTTTTACTTCAAATATTAAAGTCACTATTATTCGGGCAACACTGAAAAGGTATTATCAAATAGTTTTTTTTTCTTTGGACAGGCTAGAGTCATAGACCGTACTGCCTCGTCTTCAGTTAAGTTTATCTTTAAATGGATATGTGCCTCGTCCTCAGTCTTTGTTTTCTTATTAATTCAATAACATCTCCAGCAATCTTCAAACTTAGTTAAACGGCTCTGCTTTGGAGTCCATGTACCAAAGAGATTTAAATATAATAGGGCATAGAGGGGGCATTGGGAATATTTTCATACAAAATTTTGAAGCCTAAGCATCATGTCCTTGTCATGTCAGTTAGTATGAACGCGAGCTGTCATTCGGTCGAAATTGTACTAGACTTATTCCACTTGGAATAACTTTTGACTTCAAATTTTCCTCGCTTGGTCCCCTCTATGCCCTATTATATTTAAATCTCTTTGCCATGTACAAAAATACTGAGTCATCAACACCCCTTTTTGGATTATCGCCAATAAAATTATAGTACTTTTACTGAAGACTTCATTAAATGACTTCGGCAATCTAACAACGTCGATCCCATGCATTTTATCGAAATTTCCATTCACTGCACACCTTTACAGACACCTGTCACACAAAATATTATTAGTCAAAACCCAAAATATACAGCAAAATATGATTTTTACAAAAAAACATGATCCCCCTTTTCGTATTCCCACCAAAAACCCTCTTGACTATTTCTAAAAATATGGAACATATCTTGAAAAATAACACAAACACAAATATGTCGGGATTTTTCCTATAATCTAATTTAAGCGACACCATTTTAATCGCCGCTAAGTTTAGGAGGTTTAGTCGTGATGACATTTCTAAAATGCTTAAAATGGCGTCCACAGAATAGCCTTAAGGTCGCTAAACCTAAATTGAATTGGCCAGATAAATTAGGAACGTCAGATTCATTTTTAGTCCTGTCATTTGATTTTGACAGTACTGCCTAGAATAGCAAAATGCTTTAGCAGCTGTCAAATAAAATTAAGAGGTTTAGACGCTAGATTAATGGTCTGTGGTTTAGACGGTGTTGTAGAATTGAACCCATTGGCAATAGCTAGAAGCTGAAAATGTTCACAAGGTGTGTGTGTCAAATCAAACGAGAGGAAGAAATCAAATATCCCAAGAGCCCAGGCTTGTCAGACCTTCGTCATTTTGTAAAACCTCAAAGTTTGTCTGTGTATGTCCCTACTATAGGTATAAACGATCCCCGAATATGAAGTTTGGATAACGGTTCCTTTGGAAGTTATCGAGCAGCAAAGGTCCATAAAATTGCACCTCAAATTCGTTAAAGTGTAAAGCCCAGTTTTTGTATATATTTTATTCGGATTAATATTAGAAATCACGTCGTCCATTGTCAGACACTTGGTGCGGTGGAAACCCCCTGTCAGACACCCTTGAAACCATGGTGAATTGATATACTTATTGATATATTTTTTTACATTTCTATACTTTGACGATGTTATTGAAATGATACTTTTTATATTGTGAAATAAAGGAGCTATAAGATAATATTTTTTATTTAGTCTTAATCGTTATAGTGTACTTTTGAGCGACGAAATTCTTAAAAAATTTTTTTCAACATTTTGGTTTTTTGTAAGTTACTCCGTTTTTTTCTATCGACTGATAAAAAGTTTATTCCAGAAATGAATTCCTCATCCTTGAATTATATGAAAATGATATCAAACTTGGCCTAGTAGCTATATATGGGCAGAAATCATGTCATGAAAGTATACCCTCAATTCACCATGATTCAAGGGTCTGACAGGGGGTTTCCACCGCACCAAGTGTCTGACAATGGACGACGTGATTTCTAATATTAATCCGAATAAAATATATAAAAACTGGGCTTTAAACTTTAACGATTTGAGGTGGAACTTTATGGACCTTTGCTGCTTGATAACTTCCAAAGGAACCGTTATCCAAACTTCATATTCGGGGAACGTTTACACCTGTAGTAGGGACATACACAGACAAACTTTGAGGTTTTACAAAATGACGAAGGTCTGACAAGCCTGGGCTCTCACTCTAAAAGGGGGTAGTACAAAAATCGTGGTTTTTGCTAGTTTTATTTTTTTATTTTATAGTAGTACTAAACCTTTGAAGAGCGAATGCAACTCGCACTAGAACGGTTTTTCCCGTACTTTCATAATTTCCAGCTCCAGCTAGTCACTCAGTTTACCTTATATATTTTTATTTATTTATTGCATTCATGTTGTACAGAAGGTCTTATTACTATGGGGTACAGTTTCAACATGAACCCGGATTGGGCATAGCAATTTTCACAGGTAGCCTTGTACACCGTAGACTCTTGAAGGGCATTAGCTACATCAAGCGTATCTGCTATGAATTCTTTACTCCTTCAAATCGATATTTCACAAAGGTCTTCTGAACTTCTCGATTTCTCCCAAATAGTGTACCATGTGCCACTTACTTGAGGTCGGCACACCGGACGACCAAATCGGAGTCGTGTGGCGAATGTTCAATGATTAGATTATATTGTTTACTTATGCCGCTCGTGTCCACCAACTTTCGTGTGTCGTGCAGACGTGTGCCGACGAAATTTGGGATGTTATTATAAGTTGGTGTTTGTATATCACAGCATATGTGTTTATTATCATTATTTGATTCATGTATATCCATGAACTCTAGTTTATTATGAAATTTATTTTTTTAAACAGTTTCATTATCCTTTTACTTATAGTCTATTACAAACTCCTTGATTTCTCTAGCAATCTGATACAATACAAAGTTACCTGGTTTTCTAATTATGTGCTTTCTAATAGTTCTAGAAACCATATTGTCCGTGACCTTTGCGACTTATTTCAATTCGATTAATTTTGGAATAGTCCGAATGGTGTCAGGAACTAACCATTTGCTACGCTCTTATCTTTGCAGTTAAAGAGTAAAATTGCCTTCCAGCTTTTGATACCTGGATCTCTTTAAGATAAGATTAAATAGGCTATTTCTAGACACCTATGACCTCAACGCTTTCCAACATGTCTGAATCTTATTAGTGAGATCAAATGGCTCACGTTTTTGGAGACAAAAACTTTTCAAAATGAACATAACAAAACCTCATACATATTCAATTAATCTCAAATGGCCTGATGTAATATTTATTCAAATGTCTATAGGCTTCCTCTTCTGTTTAGAAAGTAGAAAATATAAATATGCATTCTGTTACTGCATTCGATCATGTTTCCGAAGTATTTGAAAAAGTATTGTTAGTGTTTCTGTATCAAGCTTATGAGTAATACTATAGCGAACACTTTCGTACATGAAACGTCTGCCCGCGTAGACAGTATGTCTCACGAAGCCATTGTTTGTACCGATATAATAGAACAAGTGAATTGTTTACTTACCGTTGCTAAATCATTGTAAAAAATTGCTTTGATATTTGCTTCTTAAATAAATAAAAATAAATATGCTCACGCTACGCAGAAGTATTTCATTTCTGCAATTACCCGTTTTTCAACATTATATTATTGTGGACCCTTAAACGTGACCAATGGTGAGCTTAACGCCAGACCAGAGTGCTACTACACTACATACATGCCTAAGGATCATTTATGGGACCTGTGGGTCTGCTCACAATGTTTTTCTCCACAGCTCGTATATAAATATAAAGGTACGTATACTACGTAGGTTTTTGAAAAACTTAATGGTAAATTACCCGCAAGGATTCGAACCGGATCGCCACGCAGAAGCAGGCTCGTTAACCATAAAGCTGGGGTCCCACGGTCCGCTATTCTACGGATCAGCTACACTCAGCCGACGAGCACGGACGGCGACGCACCACAGGCAGGGCCGGTCCAACGGTGCGTGTCGGTGTGTGTAGACGTTTTTATGTTGTCATAATGCAAAGCGAAAGAAAGAGAGAGAAGAGCGCACCTTTGAAGTTACCGACTCACGATGGATACGGGCGCACCGCCACAGACGTTCTGTGCTATCACGGACGAGGCCGGTCCCACGGTGCGTCGTGCGAGCTGGTCTGCGTGCATCCGCGATTTTACGGACCGTGGGACCCAAGCTTAAGGCTATCACTGCTCTTATATGTACATTTGATTCTTAAGTATCACTTTCACGGTAAATAAGTTGTGTAGGTTACTAGTTATCGATTTTCTCTCCCAATTGATCGGTGGTACCAAATATGACTACGGCCATTGACTCGTTGGATCCGATTTCCGAATGCCGTGTGGGCGGCCGAAGTTTGTTGCTTGTCAACTTTATTCAAATGTCTATTGACACCACTTCCTACGCTTACCGTAACGATGTCGTGTTTTCCTAGTCTATTTTTCATCTATTCCAATTGTTTGGTAGTATTATTGACATTATTGTACGATTTGACGTTGGAATCAAATCATTTACTCAATCACTTTCTTCTGATGTTGGTACACACTATCATATTTATTAGCTTTCGTCTGCGATTTCGTCCTTGTTAAAAACACTGTATGTTTGGATAACTTCTAGGCTCGGCTTGGTTGTGTATCAAGATGAAACATGTACCTACCATATTTTAAGTTAGAGGCATCAACACACCTTTAAAAACCGCATCCAATTTAATGCAACAGCTTTTGCGTGATGCGCGTACAAACATTGGTTAGTTACAATTTCATTATGTATGTATAGATGGTTAACAAATAGATCCCAAATCACGTTAATATTTAATAATGGCAATCCTGACTCATGTTTATGATTTAATCGCACCATTTGGAAAACAGAAGCCAGAACGTACGCAAATTGATCTATCAATTGTATAATAAAGATAAGAGAAAAGTGATGCGTCCGTTTGCACCGATGGATGGTTGACGTCAGTAACCATTTTATGGCAGTACTTATGCTAAAGGTATTGAACCACCTGCTGAACCAAAACCATCTATTGATACTATAAACTTACAGGATGGACAGACAAACTGGTAAAATCAATGCAAGCCCAGTAGTGTGCAAGTGCAAGTCACTTTAAAGGACAATAGTGGTGAAGAGGATAGGTTCTGGAGATTTGGATGTCTTGTCGGAAATGAAGAATAGAATCTTCATCTTCTATAATACACACACCGGCACAATTAGCGGAACAGAAAAAAAAAGGAGAAAAAAGAGGGAATTTAGAACAATGAATGTAATTTTTAAACAATATATTATTTAAAATGAAACAACAATTAAATTAACATGTTTTGACATTCATTTGTAACACCATACTTAAAATTTTATAAAAATAAAAATTAAATTAAACAAAATGCATTTTTCTTCGATTTTTAATTATAGAGAAACAGCAGAAAATTCAAGATTTTCCAAAGTTTAATAACAATTTCAATGACTGTTCAATATCGAGTGTTTCCTCCTCGTGCTCTGATGAGGGTTTCCATCCGTCTGGGCATGCTGCGGATGATGTTATCAATGGTTTCTTGGGGCAACCTCTGCCATTCTTCAAGTAATGCGTTTCGCAACTCGTTGAGATTATTGGGAGGGGGCATTCTTGACTTTACACTCCTCTTTAGCAAGTCCCAGACGTGTTCTATAGGGTTCATATCGGGGGACCGTGCTGGCCACTCCATCACCGTTATACCAACATGGTTTAGGTATGTCTGTACTGTGCGAGCACTGTGAGCCCGAGCATTATCCTGCATTAGAATGAAGTTGTTACCAATAAAGGGGGCAAATGGCACAACATGTTCTTCTAAAATCTCCCTGATATACCGATCAGCATTCAGATTCCCGCCATCGACCACTACTAACTCCGTACGAGCTCCTAAACATATTCCTCCCCAGACCATAATTGAACCGCCGCCATATGCAACTGTATTTTCAAAATTAGACTGGATATACCGTTCTCCTTTGCGTCTCCATACTCGCTGCCTTCCATCAATTTGATTTAACATAACTCTGCATTCATCAGTAAAAAGAACCTGTCCCCAGTCGTCGAAGTCCCAATCACGATGTTCACGACCAAAGTGTAGACGGTTTGTGCGATGATGTCTCTCAAGTTTTGGGGCTTTGGCGGGCACATACGAGCCTATACCCACTTCTTCGAATCTTCTACGAACTGTCCGCTCACTCATCCTTACTGCTCGTACCTCTTCCAGTAAATTTCGAGCCTGCACCGCCTTTAGTCTCGTGTTCCGTCGGACTTGAAGTTGGAGAAAACGGTCATCCCTCCTTGAAGTACACCTTTTCCGGCCTTGTCCTCTCCTTCTCACTAGAGCATTCGTCAATCTGTATCGTTGGATGCTACGATAAATCGTTGATAACGATCGACGAAGGCTTCTGGCAATCGATCTGTAGGTTTGACCATTTCTCCTCATTTGATCTGCCCTAATGATTTCTGATGGCGTTAAATCAGGCATAATTAGATGCTCGTAAATTATCAATATGCGAAAAAACTCAAAAGCCTCAAAAACTGCAATTCAAAGCTTTTCAAATGGAATTCACGAACCTTCTAAAAACGGACAAGCGGTGGAAAAAATGAATCAATGAAAATTAAAACAAAAGAATGAAAAAAAGGGCAGTCGCTTAGTATTCCATTTTTAAATTAAAACCCAAATTTAAAAAAAGCTTGTTTAGCCGGCCAGTAACACGCAAAAATGCGTAAATACTCCCTTTTTTTTCTGTTCCGCTAATTGTGCCGGTGTGTGTATATAGAACTGCAGATACACACAAAATTATTTGAAGCAGATAATAGAGCGTATAGACTATAGATGTCCTAGTACACAAGACCACTACATCGAAAAAGTGCCTCGGAAAGCGTATAAGTGCTTCATTTGTCAAGAGATTCCGTATTACGACAAACTACTGACATTACCATGTTCGTATTCGATCAATAACTTCATTGCCACTTATAAAATATTCAGTGAATACCTAACAAGAAGTTCAACGCTATCAAAAAAGTCATATGTCCCTATATTAGTAACCAGCAGCGCCCCGCGGTTTCACCCGCGTAGTTCCCGATCCTGTAGGAATATGGTGATAAAATATAGCCTATGTGTTATTCTGATGTATTAGCTATATAACTGTGAACATTCGTCAAAATCCGTTTAGTAGTTTTTGCGTGAAAGAGGAACAAACATCCATACTCAAAAACTCTCGCGTTTATAATTTTAGTAGGATATCGGTAGCATATTTACAATATTACTCATAGTCAGCCACGTCCCTAGCGTTAAAATATTGATCCCCGATTCCTCGAATAGGTTCTCGTGTCGGATGTTCCATATCACACTAACCAGGGTTTATTGCGTCTGTATATCGAATAAAGCGAGCTCCTTAACGTTGGCAATGTTTGGTGATTCACTTTACGCGTCATGTTTGTTTTGCAAAATAGCTTGCTCTGGACGCGATGTGATTCAGCAAGTTATCGTAAACTTATTATGATTAATTATAACATGATTGCTAGCTGTCGTGTTTTAAACTGGATCTTATTCTTCGGAATCTTTCTCATAAGACGAACGGTATTTGATAATTTTTAAAAATAATGAGTGAAGAGGACATTATTGGACCTCTTAACATGATAGGTATTAATTGATGTGC
Organism: Ethmia dodecea; assembly: GCA_963855545.1. NCBI lineage: Eukaryota > Metazoa > Arthropoda > Insecta > Lepidoptera > Depressariidae > Ethmia > Ethmia dodecea. The sequence goes on from OY979443.1 coordinate 1,037,674, forward strand.
AGTTACACATCAATTTTGAGGCTTGCGAGATCTCTCATGTTTTCCATTACCGTCGAGCTAGTGGTAAATATTTGTACATGTCCTCTCCAGGATTCGAATCTGAGGGTCACGTAGGAGAGGCGGGCTCTCTATTAGGGCTATCAGGGCAACAGGTCTGCATTTCTTTTGGAAATAGTCTTACATTTTATAAAACAAAATAATGACGAAAATTCGTTTTGTCCGGGTGTTAATTTTTATTTCCCATTCTAGCTTTTAATACCCATAATCAATGCCGATGACAATACTTACCGTATATTTATAGTACTGTCAAATAGTCTATTTTAACATGATAAATAAACAATCAATAATCTCACGCCTTTTATCTCCGAGGGGGTAGGCAGAGGTATTCTATTTCTGGAAATACCCACTTCTCACGAGAATACTCGACCCCTAAACGTGATAGGCGGTGAGCCCATCGCCAGACCGGGTCTGTTACTAATTAATTCTGAGACCTGCGGGTTTCCTCACGATGTTATCCTTCACCGTCGATCTAGTGATGAATATGTACGTAAGTTTTGAAAAACTCATTGGTACATGCAAGGATTTGAACGCGAACCTCACTGATTATCATAGAAGCGGTCTCCTTAACCGTAAGCCTATCACTGCTCTAACATGATTTTAACAAATAGACACTGTGTGAGCTTGCAGGTGTATTTCTCGTAATGTTGCCACTATAAAACATCAATCATACATGAGTGTTGTCGGTCCCTGGCAGCCGGCAGCGGCCCGGGGCGAAATGAAATTAACATTTTACTGGAAGGTGTATTACAACCGGCTAAGACCACCAACGTGTCTGACCGAGCTGCGAGACAATCAAGTGGTTATTGCCCATAAACTCAGCCTCTAATGTTTGTTAGTGTCGAGCATAAAACTATCAAATCATCATCAACCCGTGACAGCTGAGATATGGTCGTGAAGTATGAGCTTGTGATCTATTGAAAGAGTTATTGGCTACTTAACTGTCAGGAGTTTACAACAACGAAAGCTGCGAAACTTGTTGTTCTTGCTTTTGAGCAACATAAAAAAAAAAAAATTTGTTCGTATACTGGTGATTTTTTTTACCGTCTGGAAAAAAATATGTCGTATAAGGTACCTAGAGCAGAAGTTATAAATAAATAAATAAAATAAAATAAAATAGCCTTTATTGCTGTTATCTTCCTTACAATGGGTACATGCCTACTTACTAACTAACTTATTGTTATTATTATTATAATATTAAATATTACAATAATACTTAGAAATATAATAATAATAACAATAAGTTAGTTAGCAGAAGTTATACACGAGATTAATTGTTAAATATAGTCATGTTTACTGCAATTTACAAAATCTAGAAAACTACGCACAGTACTACGCGCAGCTGGCGGTTGTAGGTAGATTAATGTAGGTAAATGGAAGCTACGAGCCTGTTTCTTTTTAAAATACTATTTCAAATATTTCAGTGTGTATTATTGACTACAATTGAGTAATGTATATTGGTTTAAACAAGAAAAAATTTTTTTGAGAAAAAAAAATTTTTAAGTAACATTGTCATTATTAACACTAGCCTTAAGTTTTTTGTTTCTTTAAATAAGTACTAACACATTATGGATTTTAATTCTGAATTTTTTTTTATTGCCAAATGAATCTATTACACTTACCTATCACACAACATTTTTTTCCAGACGGTAAAAAAAGTCACCTTGTATGTTGTCCCATTGCTGAGCAAAGGCCTCTTCTCCCCCCTCCACTTATCCCTTTCCTGCGAAAAATAAATATTTCCACAAAATAATGCCACATAAAAAGAATATCAATGTAGTGTGGAGGAAGTGAAGTGTGTAGTGTGAAAATACATATTTTAATTTTAATGTATAATTTTGTTAGCTTAAGTAAATGAGAAAAAGTATAAATATTTTATTTAAGTACATAAGTAAAAAAAAAATTATTTTGCAGTGCCCTTCCAGGGTTCATGTGCGTGAACATAATATTGTTTCACCATCTATTGTAACCACATGCCGCAATAAATTATATGACTATGACTATGAAGTGGAGGTGGAATGCTCCGTCGTGAAAGGGAAGATCTTCCGCCAGGCGATTTGATCGTGCATGGGGACGGCGATCCAACGGTTGATGTTGGACACTTGTATTTATACAAACTCATGAGAGTCATGAGAACACATCAACATTGCTGTTTATTCTAAAGAAAAGTCGTCTGCCAAACTGCAAGACAGTTTGTTTAGAAGTTGTGGAGTTGAAATTACGTTCAATAAGTGGACTTTTAAGTCCCTACTTTGAATAAAACATTTTGAATTTTACGTCACGCGCTTTTATTGCCGTCTTTGGTGCTGTTGTTAGTTCTATGTAGAATCGATAGATGTCGTACACGGTGTACGATACACTATTCCGCTCTCATGCCATCTTATAGAGTGAATAGGGGAATAATGAAAACCAGTTCTACAGAGCCAAGTATTATGGCTTGGTAGGACAAGCTGATTATTCCCCCTTATGCCAAGCTATCAAGGTGGCGAGAAATGTTTTCAAATTATTTTTGGCAATAAATATATTTGCTTTCTTTTCTTTCTTTTAAGTATAAGCAAGAGGTGTGAATGGTTGCCCGATTCAAGGGTAAGCCTCATTCAAGTGTTCGCTCGGTGACGTCATCGTGCCCGTTGACCTTCGCCACTGTCTAAGGAACACGACCGGTCGAACCACTAGGTGTTTATCTTGAGACTACAGTGCCAACTCCTTGGTTTACACCGGGGCGGTGTGACCACCAAATCTGTGAACTTGAGACTATACAGTGCCAACGCCCAACACCTTGGTTTACACCGGGGCGGTGTGACCACCAAATCTGTGAACTTGAGACTATACAGTGCCAACGCCCAACACCTTGGTTTACACCGGGGCGGTGTGACCACCAAATCTGTGAACTTGAGACTATACAGTGCCAACGCCCAACACCTTGGTTTACACCGGGGCGGTGTGACCACCAAATCTGTGAACTTGAGACTATACAGTGCCAACGCCCAACACCTTGGTTTACACCGGGGCGGTGTGACCACCAAATCTGTGAACTTGAGACTATACAGTGCCAACGCCCAACACCTTGGTTTACACCGGGGCGGTGTGACCACCAAATCTGTGAACTTGAGACTATACAGTGCCAACGCCCAACACCTTGGTTTACACCGGGGCGGTGTGACCACCAAATCTGTGAACTTGAGACTATACAGTGCCAACGCCCAACACCTTGGTTTACACCGGGGCAGTGTGACCACCAAATCTGTGAACATGCTGTAACAAAAAAACCGGCCAAGTGCAAGTCGGACTCGCGCACGAAGATTTCCGTACCATTATCTATAAAAACGGCAAAAAAATCACGTTTGTTGTATGGGAGCCCCATTAAATATTTATTTTATTATCTTTGCGACAATAGAAATACATCATCTGCAAAAACGTCAACTGTCGTGGTTCATGAGATACATCCTGGTGACAGACGGACGGACAGTGGAGTCTTACTAATAGGGTCCCGTTTTACCGTGTGTACGGAACCATAAAAACACAAAATTGTGCTTAAGTTACAAACTTGTTTTAAATACCTATGTTTTCTGTATTTAACATTATTGTCAAAAAAGTGACAGCATCAACATAGACTAATAATAAACATTGTTTTGTTAATACCGTAAGACCGATTGTGTTTAGCAGTGCATAATACATTCACCAGATCCTATCGCGGTTTCAATTAAACTAACTATGCATTGTTTCCTTAGAATTGGAAAGGCATTGGAAAGGATTATGTCACTGTCTATTTAACATTTAGGCTGAATGAATATCTAATCTTTATATATAAAATGATAAACTGACTGACTGATTGGTGATGTATCAACGCACAGCCTGAAGGCTGATTCATGTTACAACGGGACGGGCTCCGTCCGGGCCCGGACGTGCCCCGTCCGGGGAACGGTCAATAATTTTTTGTATGAAGCGCTGGCCCGGACGGGCCCCGTCCGCGCCAAATGTCGAAGCGTGTTGTAGGATGGTTCGCCACGGACTGGGCTCGTCCCGTTGTAACATGATTCAGCCTTTAACCGCTGGGTCTAAAGACTTGACATTTTGCACATAGATAGCTTATACAGTGTAGGCAATGTAGGCATCCACTAAGAAAGGGTTTTGCAAAATTCAACCCCTAAGGGGGTGAAATAAACGTGGGCGAGCGAAGCCGCGGGTAAAAGCTAGTCAAGTCTAAAATAGATGGCATTGTGACCGGACTAGCGTCTGCAGCTGGTGACACGAAATTGGCTCCAAAAGTGTAAACCGACGCATCCAAGTTAAATTTAGACATAGTTATGGAACAGTTCTTTGTTTACTTTGCCTTCCCTGTAGCTATAGTGGCTTCGAATTCTTCGAAATCTACATTTTTAACCAGCTTCAAAAAAAGAGGAGGTTCTAAATTTTTTTTATGTTTGTTACCCCAGAACTTTCGACTGGATGAACCGATTTTGAAGATTCTTTTTTTTTAACTAGGTTTCTAGCTATTGTTTCTGGATTGTAATAAAATGATTCATCGAGTAACAGTGTTACCCGAAGTGAATTAATATATCACCAAATAGTGACAATGTTACTCGATAACGAATATTTTTCTTAACCAGTTACAGTGTGACAGTAAGGGGTGTTACTTTCATATACCAAATAAAAGGTAAAAATAACCTAAACGGTCCAGCCATTCTCAAGTAACGCTCTTACCAACTCACAGCATTATTTTTTATCTATGTACCTATTGTTTCTAGAACTGTCAAGTGTACACTTAAACAGTCGCAATGTGCAAACGTATAGCAGACATAACAAATGAAGGAATAATAATACTTGGAACGCAGCTGCGGCTTGTTAATTGCGCCGGCACGCGCGCAACCTGCGCCTGCGCGTAATGGGCTCTAAGATGTCACGTGGACACAGATCGCAAGTCGAGAGAAATAGAAAAAAAATGGTTCGCTGTCTATAAAGTCGATTTACGGACGATAATTTTACGTGATAACGTCATAAGAAAACATTTATGAAAAATTGCATACTGGAGTGGAAGAGATAGATGCGTCGCTTAGGCCGATCGTGCCTCTCTATCATCATCGATTTATTAGACTTTATCACTTAAAATTGTATTTACTATGGAAAATGTAGTAAATATTGCGATGTTACGTCATGATTTTTCAGAAACTGTTTCTGAAAATCTCTTAAAACATTATTAAAAAAAAAAAAAAAAAAAAAATCTCACGCCTTTGATCCCCGAGGGGGTAGGCAGAGGTATTCCATTACTGGATATACCCACATTTCACGAGATATATTGGACCCCTAAACGTGATAGGTGGTGAGCCCATCGCCGGACCGGGTCTGTTTTTACGCATGTCTCAGAATTAATTCTGAGACCTGCGGGTTTCCTCACGATGTTTTCCTTCACCGTCGAGCTAGTGATAAATATGTACGTAAGTTTTTGAAAAACTCATTGGTACATGCCTCACTGATTTTCGGCCGGCTCTTCAACCGTCCGGGCTATCACTGTTCATTATTATAATAATCTTTCAAAAAAAGGTAGCTTTATTTTATACATAATAACATTACCCTTGTTTATTGTTGTTTTGTATTATATTTGCTACCGATATTATACAATAATACCTACAGCATGCGAGGAATGTCTGCGCCAGAATATTTAAACAACTGCTTCAATTGAAACGACTTTTGAATCATTTGAACAAGTTGTTTTGTGATCTATAGCCATTGGTATTTTCCTATCCTCAACAATAATTACTGGCAGATACTCTACTAGCTTTTGCCCGTGACTTCGCCCGCGATGCAGAATAAAAAGTAACCTATATTATTTAATTGTATAAGCTGTAGTATTGTAAAGATTCATCATGAGTGAAAAAGTACCACATCCTCACCAGTCAAGGAAAGCCTCCTACGGGCACTGAAGAAAAATAGATGATCCTATTGTGTCTGCATTCCGTTGCTTGTCGGACTATTTGGACCTTTCTACATGTGTGCTAATTTGTAAAGCGTCCAATAGACGGTCAAGCAGCTGGTTCCTAAGGGCGATAACAATTAGAGCTGTAACGAACCGTATGTATTCGTTACTGAGTAACGGGTACTCCATAAAGTAACGAGTAACGAATCGTTACTCACGAATTCATTTCGTTACTCGCATCTTTTTCGTTACTTGCATCTTTCGTCGTATAGGTGGGTACCCACACTATTTCAGTTCATGCATGCAAGGACCGTTGTTGCGTGTATCCAAACGTTTGATGACCGTTTGTTTTACGCATGCGCGTACTTTTTCGTATAAAAACGTACGTTAGAAAGAAAAGAAGCAAAACCATTTTTAAGTTGATTAATCGTTAAAATGTTGTTTAAATTTTATTGTCAATAAATAATGTTGGATAGGTACCTATTTGTTGCTTTTTCATTATAATCGATACCTATTAAGATAATAGATCGCGATGTTATTGTAATATAATATAAGCTCATGGTTAAAAAAAATATATAGTAAATCCATTGCAAATTTTAGTTGATTTTGTCGAACAGTTCACTTGTATCAGAAGTAACGAGTAACGATACGAAAGTAACGAGTACTAATTGATAAAGTAACGAATACATACGGGTACTGATTTTCTCGTTACTTTTACAGCTCTAATAACAATACATAACCTGTTATGTCTCGGAATTGTTACTAGCGTATTCACGGAGTTTCGATATTCAACTCGGAATCGGAAAATCATAGAACTCTAAAGAGACTCGGAATAGGAAAATCTGTCAAATCCTTGTCAAATATTACATCTGTGAATAGCCCATCTCGAAACCTTTCGACTGATTTTCCGATTCCGAGTTGAATATCGAATCTCCTTCAATACGCCAGCAGACCGGATAAGTTAGAAGTAACATTTTAGCAGCCGCTGCTATGAACAACGGGCTCAGTACTTTTGTTTTTGCACACGCAGAAATGTTTTCAGAACCGGATCCCTTAATTTATAATGTGGAGGCCGACGTGCGTGTACACTCAAGAGCAAGTAGAGGTTGACACATAAGACTTTGTAACGTTCTTATTACAATCGCCTTAGAGGTCAGACTCGCACTACAAGTGTAAAGCTTCATGCTCTTGACTGTACACATGCGCGAATTTAAAATTCTTGACGGCCAATTATTTGGACTAGAGATGGACCATTTCATGAGAAGCAGGTGAAAATCATATGAAATTTTCATAGGTCGCATCTGCTACTCTCCAAGACTCCAACACAATGCCTGCGCTCCTAGTGACATCTGTTAAATCTCGTAAACGTTAAGTAAATTTCAAACCCTGTAGGTAACCAATACAGACATGATAGGACAAGTGTACAAAATTGGAGAGGCCGTTCGACTGGAACCGGTGTGACCGTGGGTGGACGGGCTCGCCTGTTTTTCTAACGCCTCCGTGCGTAACTGTATTGAATACCTAAATGTACTTACGATGGCCAGTCTATAGGCAAGCGATAAACGTTAAAGGCAGCCCACGTCTGTGAGGTCGGTTTAGTTTTATGTGGTCTAAAACAAAACTAGCGAAACAAATTCATTCATAATCATAAAGAGCAAGTTTCAAAAAAAAAAAAAAACTCACGCCTTTTATCTCCGAGGGAGTAGGCAGAGGTATTCCATTACTGGATATACCCACATTTCACGAGATATATTGGACCCCTAAACGAGATAGGTGGTGAGCCCATCGCCGGACCGGGTCTAGATTTTAGATTTTAGAATCAAATAAAACGATACTTATTGTTAGGCTTTCAGGTAAGTATGTGCTTTTGTTTTAAAGCTATATAACATAATATAGAAACAAAGAGATTTAAATATAATAGGGCATAGAGGGGACCAAGCGAGGAAAATTTGAAGTCAAAAGTTATTCCAAGTGGAATAAGTCTAGTACAATTTCGACCGAATGACAGCTCGCGTTCATACTAACTGACATAATATGGACATGACGCTTAGGCTTCAAAATTTTGTATGAAAATATTCCCAATGCCCCCTCTATGCCCTATTATATTTAAATCTCTTTGTATAGAAACCAAAAAATCGCTAAAGGTTGTTAAACCAACATAGTATGGAGAGGCGCGTAATTTTATTTTTAAAAGCTTTTATTTCATATATTTTTTTTGTATGTATTTTTAAACATATTATTTGTTAAAAGTAATTTTTGCTAAGGGTACTAAACGGAAAAAAAATCAAAACGGCTGCCCCATGCCAAACCAGGGAGGGCCCCGCTGGATAGATTAGAACTTCTACTTGATTTTATATGAAAACTATATCTCTTAGATGAAAAGTAATTGTTATTTCGAAAAGGGGCCTTGGGGTACTATACTTAAATGCAATTGGAAAAACAATTGAATGCATACTTACGGAGGGCCCCGCTGGATCGAGACTTTATTATTTTTTTATTTACTCTAAAACCGTCGGGGTACGAATTATTTCAATACACGTTCAGTAAGTGTGGGCGAGGCCCGAGGGTACTAAAGGTATATACCAACCATATCTCTCTACGGCCGAGGGTCCCGCTGCGAAGAGGTACACTATTTACACATGTCTCAGAAGTAATGCTGGGACCTGTGGGTTTCCTCACGATGTTTTCCTTCACCATCCAGCTAGTGCAAGTTTAACATACATGAAATGAAGTATCATAAAATATTCAATTTTTTTAATCAAAAATACAATCCGATACGGTGAAGGAAAACATCGTGAGGAAACCTGCAGGTCTCAGAATTAATTCTGAGGCATGTGTAACAGGCCCGGTTCGGCAAAGGGCTCACCACCTATCACGTTTAGGGGTCGAATATTCTCGTGAAAAGTGGTCATTTCCAGAAATGGAATACCTCTGTCTACCCCTCGAGGATAAAAGGCGTGAGTTATTATAGTACTAAAAAGATTATTATTTGCATAGTCAACGTCTATTACCGTGTAGTAGCTATGTTACTAAAACTATTGCGCTACTAGCAAATGATTTGCTGATGTGAGTTCCGTTCTCCACCAGTTCTTCATCAAATTTTCACAAAACTTATATGGGACCAACCTTGACCCTACCTATACTAGACCAAAAGAAAAAAAAAACAAATTGGTTTAGATTTGTTTGAAAGAGGTGCTTCCCGTGTGGTCCCATTTCAATTTGGTCCAGTTCTAACAATGTCGTCCAAGAGAAAACCATATAAGATGAATTCGGTTTTTTACTCTTTAGAGTTCTATGTAAAGCACAGTGATAGGTAGCCCGGACGGTTAAAGAGCCGGCCGAAAATCAGTGAGGCTCGGGTTTGAATCCTGGCATGTACCAATGAGTTTTTCAAAAACTTACGTACATATTTATCACTAGCTTGACGGTGAAGGAAAACATCGTGAGGAAACCCGCAGGTTTCAGAATTAATTCTGAGACATGAGTTTAAATAGACCCGGTCCGGCGATGGGCTCACCACCTATCACGTTTAGGGGTCCAATGTATCTCGTGAAATGTGGGTATATCCAGTAATGAAACACCTTTGCCTACCCCCTCGGGGATGAAAGGCGTGAGATTATACTTATACTAGAGTTCTATGTTATTTAACGTATTTTTTTGTTGTGTGCTGATGGTCCTTAGTCCAATGGGGTAATGTTTGGACTTCCGCCGTGCTATCCCTTCGATCTACTCGCCGTATTGAATTCAAATGAGCCACGTGGGCGCTTCCCTGAGGCCCCGGCGCCGGCCATCGTGCGACGAATGGCAGGGCCATGGAGAAATTTTGCTTTCAATTTAATAAGCTCACTCCTTTTATGCCCCGATATTAATAACTAGCGATTCTGCACGGTTTCACCCGCATAGTTCCCGTTCCCGTGGGAATACAGGAATAAAATATAGCCTATGTTACTCAGGGATCTTCCAGCTTTTCATCGGTCAAAAAATTTTTAAAATCGGTATAGTAAGAAACTGACGAAAATCGCTAGTTATTAATAATTTAGTTTCAACAAAATCCGTTGCTCCGTTCCTGAATGAAGGAAGGACAAACCAACAAACACACTATTCTATTAGTAGAATTTTTTAATTCAATTACCTAGAAACTAAACTATCGCCTCGAGTTATGTAGGAAAGTTTCCATGAACGACGGACTGAGCAAAACAGCTCATTGCTTCTGGCGTTGCAGGCCCTACCATGGTCTTAACTTTCACTCTACAAACAATCGGGGATGAGGAGTTTGCTTTTTAACCAACTTAAAAAAAAGAGGAGATTCTCAAGTCGTCGCGTATGATTTTTTCGGTATCTTAATCCATAACTCCCTCAAATCTAAACGGATTCCGAAATTTTTTTGACGTGATAACGTCTTGTAAATCGATGAATGCCGGCTTCGCGCACGAAAAAGCATGACTCATTGTCACGTTCTGCCTAAGCCGAGCGTGCAAGTGAGAGCGCAGAACACGCGATAAAGAAGTACGATCGGCCTAAGCGTTCGGCTTGTGATGTATCTTTTTCTTATGACGTTATCACGTCAAATGATCGTCCGTACACCGACTTTACAGACAACCTTCTTTCGTTTGATCGAGATTACGTCAAGGTTGGTCCGATATAAGGTTTGTGAAAATCTGATAAAGAACTTCAGGTGGAGAACAGAACTCCACAACGGACATCAGCAAATCACTCGCTATCAGCCTAATAGGTGTAGTACCAGTAGGTAACGGATGTTTTATATGCGAATAATAATATTTTTAGAGCTATTCGTTGAAGTCGGTTTGTATTGTTTCAAATTTTTCTCGACGGTGTAGGAAAACCGAAAAACATCGTGAGAAAACCCTCAGGTCTCAGAATTATTCTGAGGCATGTGTAACAGACCCGGTCCGGCGATGGGCTCACCACCTATCACGTTTAGGGGTCGAATATTATATATCGTATTTCCAAAAATGGAATACCTCTGCCTTGCCACCTGGGATAAAGGCGTGAGATTATTAATTTTAATGTTTTACTTTCGAGTACCAATGGTAACGTCGCAGCATTCCAACTCGCCCAATCGGTACACAATGGAGCGGACGCCGTGATGCACTAGTGTTTCCTTTGAACTAGTTGCAACAGCCAGCAACAGTTGTTGATGCAACGGCGTAAGCCGTTCCAAGAAACTATTTATTTCTCAGCGACGAGAAAGAACTTGGAATTCCCTTCAAAGCATTCTTTGATGTGGTGTTTTTTATACGCTTTTAAATACCAATGTTTCAACACCTATCTTTTAAGACTTTCACGCCGGGGATTTTGACTTAAAAGAATTAATTTGTATCAGTTTTTGAGTTCACAATATCCTCGCATAATATTTGCTACCCCCTGGAAACTTTAATCCGATAATTCAACAATTTCATACCATCCCATGGAAGTTCGCGAGAATTTCATGTGCAATTCTTTCGTTATCATAATCTATTAAAAAATAACTTAAAAGAGGTGCCCTTGAGTTTGTTGCTGGTTCTTCTCGGGGTACTGCATTTGGAAACAAACTTGTCGGTGGAGATAGGCTGCTGTACTTACATTCAGCCAACCTTATGAAAGCACCTTATCTTCCTTTTTTGTTTTTAACTAAGTTTCTGATTTCAAGTATGAATTTCGATCTTGTATTAATAATGGGAACATCAACATACACCATTACATCTTTAGTAGCACCGCTAACCCTAACCACTCGTATCCGGTAGTTTAAATGGTAGAAGCTTCCTCCCCATTGTTAATACCTTACATTGTGAGCTTACAGTCTATTTGAGGAATAAATACGAACTGGCCACAATGGAGGTGGTATATTAACATCACATGAATATCTATGGTTCCGTACCCAAAAGATAGGGGTTTATTCAAAGCCTATGTGCCGTCTGTCCTACCTTCAAATTAGTTGTAACTTTTGTTTGATCCGTAGCCGGTTAAATGTGTGCTATCGACATATTCTGCGAACCGTTTTAATGATGGAAAGAATAGAATATAATAAAATAATAAACTGACTGACTGATCGGTGATGTATCAACGCACAGCCTAAACTGCTTGGTCTAGAGACTTGAAATTTTGCACATAGATAGCTTATACAGTGTAGGCATCCACTAAGAAAGGATTTTGCAAAATTCAAGCCCTTAGGGGGTGAAATAAACGTGCGCGAGCGAAGCCGCGGGTAAAAGCTAGTAGACTATAAAACCGGCCAAGTGCGAGTCGGACTCACGCGTCTTACGAACGCGTTCTGCACAATATGCAGAGTGGTGACCATTTTTGGTGTATTTTTAGGATAAGATTATTTTTATGAAAAAATGTAAATGTATTTATTTCCGTAGGTAATAGATAAATTATACAAGTCAATAGTCTAATAACACTCGTCCACGAAGATTGGCTAAATGTAAACAGCAGCCCATCTCCACCGACGACTCCGACGAGTTGCAGGTTCTAAATGCAGTACCCCCAGAAGAACCAGCAAGAAACTCAAGGGCAGCTCTTTTTAATCTTATGTTTTAGTTGTACTTATTTGTTCCACTTACGCTAAAATAAACTTTTCTTTCTTCTTTGACACATTCGAACGAAGAAAGCATTTATCAAAATTAACCAAACACACAAACATCCAGTAGTTCTATAGCTATTTCCGAAAAGAGTTCAATGTCCATTACAGAGGGACGAGGGTGCAGGTCAACCACAGACAACCTACCGAGTAAACATCGCATTTATCAAATTAAGTTGAATAATATCGTCAAAAGTGGTTGCGACGTATAACACATACTATCATGCTATGAGTTTTATAAAATAGTTAGGAGAAGGTTTAAGACACACGAATTTTTTTAATTGTCATTTGCAAAAATGTCCTTAAGTTACAAAAGTAACATACCTACTTACTGAACTGACTCCAGTTTTTGTTTGCAGATGTAAATTTTAGTTTGTTATCGCATTCTCATAAACGATTTCCCATTAAATTTAATATGCTAGGGTGAATAATTAATCTAGCTAGACCCTCTGGAAAAATTAGTTTTCTGCGGGTTTTCACGAATTAGGCTCGATCGCCCAGGTACTAAAAATACAGAACCTTTATAAAAAGATCACATTAATAATAATAGACATCTCGTGATTGGCTATTGCTATAACAAACGTCAAAGTTAGGAATGCTGGCAATAACTTATGAAACTACAGTGCCTAAGCTTCGTAAGCGCGTTTGTCTTACAGCGGAGATGTCTGTGGACCAACTAATTCAATTACAGGACAACTCGGCACCCCTCCGTCATAGCGTTATGATAGAGTCCGGCGAAGGGCTGCCGCTGTCTATAGTTTGATTGCGATAGTAATTATTATAAATGACCGTCAGCCACGGAAGGAAGAGGTGTGATGCTTAGGGAAGTTAAGAGTGTTGGTTTGGACGCGTGGGAAGGGAAATTACTGGATTGATTTCAGGTTTACGTTTTTGAGAGCTTATAATATAGAATGACGATATGTAAAAACGTTTTTTTCTGACGACATATACTCTCTTCAACTTAGCAAAGTTTCTTCGTAATTTGATTAATGGAGGACAACGCATACAGTAAGTAGGTACTTAACTACAAAGATGCTCAAAAGCGAAATAAAAAAAAAACACGTCAGTTTTCCCCAAGGGGGTAGGCAGAGGTATTCCATTTCTGGATATACCCACTTTTCATGATATATTCTTTGTATCCCTAAACGTTATAGGTGGTGAGCCCATCGCCGGACCGGGTCTGTTACATATGCCTTACAATTAATTCTGGGACCTGCGGGCTTCCTCACGATGTTTTCCATCACCGCCGAGCTAGTGATAAATGTGTATGTAAGTTTTTTTGAAAACTCATCTAATGCTAAACCGAGCCTCACTGATTAGCATCACGAGAAGCAGGATCTTTAACCGTAAGGCTATCACTGAGAAGCTAATAGGACTTTATATGTGGGAACTTTTATGCATTTTGTTTTCTAAAAAGATTATATCTTAATCAATTGACTGTTTGACGGATCTTTCCCTGTTTGTACAATATATACCCAAATAGCGACCCGCCGCGGCTTCGCACGTGTGCAATGCTTATAAGATTTTCCCGCTTTTCTGTTGAAAGTTTTCCTGAATTTTCTTTGCTATAAACCTCACGGAGCCCGAGACCTTTCCAACGAATGCAAAACCGTGGAAATCGGTTCGTGCGTTCTGGAGTTATAGCGTCAGGAAGGAAAACCCGACTTATTTTTATATAGTAGATGAAGTTTCAGGGTCTGAAGTAAACCCTTACGAGGCTTACAATACACAAAAAGTTTTTGCAAAATTTACTTGATCTCACGCAAACTTGATGCAAACATTTATGTTAAGATTTAAGAGGAATATTGCCCTCGCAAAATGAGAGACTGTTCCAATATTTGTATTTTGTATCATAAAAACTTGAAGCTGACCCTTATTTCTGTTTTTATGCTCTCCGCTCTGCAATCTCGAGAAAGTGAGACAAGAGGGAGACGTGAATTTGGACATAACCGGCTTCAACGCCCCGGCAATATTCCCATTGTATCCTTGAAACGAAATTTTTTCGCAGACAATTCAAAAGTATTCCGAAATATTTTATTGGGTGCTTCTATTAAATTGCCAAAGAAATGATTTTGTTTCCATTTTCTGTTATTTTGCGATTAACCCAAAGACTGTAAGTTGACTGTATTGGTTACATGCACAAATAGTAATTTTTGTTTAGTTGCTATGAAAACAAAATAGTACCTATATTCTAGGGAACACATCTAGGGAAGTAAAATAAGAAATGTCTCAGATCACATGTAATTGTCGACCGAGGCCAAGCCGAGATCTACAAACATGTGATCTGAGCTTTCTTATTTACTTCCCGAGGTGTGTATACTTTTTTCTGCTCGACGGAGGTGGAAAGCGGCAACTTCGCTTAGCGCAACGCGAGCGGGCCGAAAGTTGCCGCGTTCCGCCCAGAGAGGTGAAAAATAAGTTTAATAAATACGTTTTTTGATATTTTTGTCTGAAAATCCGACTCGCACTTCCGGTTTTTATTTCTTGAAATGCTCTAAACCAAATGGTAATTTCATTGATGTAGCCCAACACAAAATTGTACACTTTTCTCGTTTTCCTTGGCACAATTCTTTCAGATGAAATATCGCAATACCTTTTGGCATGGTACCGTTATGCTTGTATCGTGTCAAAACACATTAGCTTCCAATTCGTGAAATGGTTATTGGACATATAGTCTCCAGATGTTAACCTTTATCTGTGCCAGACTTAGAATGTGGACAGTGACATGGTTACACGGTTCTTGTAATTAATGGAATTAAAAGCAGTGATAGCCCAGTCGTTAAAGAGCCCGCTTCTCGGCTTCGAATCCTGGCCACCGGGTACCAAAAGGTTTCACAAAAAGCTTACGTACATCACTAGCTTGCGGGTAAAGGAAAACATCGTCGTCGTAGAAGGAGCTGATTCTGAGGTATGTGTAACGGGTCCTGGTATGGACTCACCACCTGTAACGGCAAGGGTAAAAATACCCTATTTACTGGTGAAAAGAGGGTAGTTTCAGGACTGGGATAACTGTCGACTCCCTGTGGGATAAGATATCAGCATATTTATTTAATGGAGCCATAACCAAATGAGAACTAAAAACTCCTGAGTTTCGAAACCCTGATTGAATTGCGAAAGACGATATTTTCTATGCCACAAACAATGCTATGAATGAAGGCGTTTATTTTCTGCCGGCCGCTATCTAAAAGTAAAGTGGTTGGAATTGGCTCCAAGCGCCCATACAAGTGAGGACAATAATCAATTTCATATCGCTCTAGGGCTATCAACTTATCTTTCGAACTTCCAAGTTTGCCTCATAGTTTGAAACAGCAATTTTCTTAGTTTGTAAGCGAAGAACAGTTTACGTTAAGTTTATAAGTGATGGAAGTCGTTAAGTCATTTCAGATATACTAGGTTAGCATGAAAAATTTGGTGATCATTGGGCTCTATTCTGCATTACAGCGACTAAAATTATTTTAGTTTTGTTTAGTCATTTTCTTTCCCCTAGAAAAGAAAAGAGACGAGAGATATTTAGTCCTGTCAAATTAAAATTAATCCTGTCAACTAAGGTGTGTTTAGCAATTTTAGCGACTATGTAAAAGGGTGAGGGATAAAAGTGACACATAAGCACATTACTCTATAACCTATGGTTTGTTTCTGTCCTTTTTCTTCCGTATTCTATGGAAAAGGATAGGCTAACTTAAAATTGAGAATTTTTGCTGGTCTGCAGAATCGAGTCATTAGCCTTGGGATCCTCATTGTAAGTTAAGACTTGTATCTAGCAGTGAAGTATTGGTTGATGATGATGAAGACTATACTGACCTATGAAGCTGTGATCGTTTCGGTTTGTGGTGCGGAAATACTAACAGATTCAGAAATTATGTATACCTATAGGTTATTATATCACATCTGCCAGAAAATTATCGGATAGTCTCCGTTCATGATCTAATCTTAACAAGCGGATGATTTCAATACCGATACTTTAAATAAGTATGATGCGTTAGTAAAATATTCCTGCCAGTATCAACAATCTTTAGTACAAACGAATGTGGAAACTGCTAATTTCAAAACATACAACAACAACATAATATAAACGTTAACTCTACACCTTTTTTGCTTTTATCTAAAATGAGCAAATATATTTTGTAATCGCTTTTCAATACTCAATAATTTTATGGCACCATAATGAAATACCATACAGATATCCTTCAAGCTAAGGGGTCATTATGGACCCTGAAGGGCACAGCAAAAAAGGAAGGGGGAGCGGCTTTTTTAAAACAATAATCCTACGAGTTACTTATACCTATCAGAAAACAAAATTTTTAAAAATACAATATTTGACATACTAAGTACTACTTAAGCCTTATATTGTAAGCTTTCACGGAAATAGATAAAAATTGAGGAACCATTTGCAGTATGCGGAATTCGAAAAAATTATCTAAATTGATCTCATTTCTGGTACACCTAGTTTTCGTAGACATTATCACTATCAGTTAAGATTAAAGAGTAGAATAACTACTTATGAATGCTGCAGTGAATTTTGATCTGGATATTATTGGTCACTCTAGTAGCCAGCCCTGTATCGGTCATCGACACATTCTCCTCGCGTTGTTGATAGAATCACGGCACTTATCGCTATTTCCCACTCTGTCACGGTATTCGATTTATACCTGGCAACAGTGGCAACACTAGCATTCGTACTAGCTTTTGTTTCGCTTAATATAGGCGTACAACTGTTTAGGTTCGTTTTTCTATGTCTACCTGTGCTGCTGTAAGTCTTCGTCTTTTTAGGTGATAATGGCTTCTCACCGTGGTTTTAGTGTCTTTCGCCAACGTATGTCTAGTCATTTTGTGTCGGAACGTTTCTACTTTGACATTGACGTAAGTGAGCACTAGGAAGGATTTTTTGAAAATTCTTACGGTAAAGGACAAAAACGTGATTCGCGCGGCCAAAGACGCTGGGTTACTTCCAATCTAAATTTACACTTCTTCATCTACACGAATATTATAAATAAAGATTTGTATTTTTGTATGTTTGTATCGAATAAACTAAAAAACTACTGTTTCAAAATTTCTTTCACCATTCCGCCAAACCGCCCGGAACAGTTAGTAGTTAAAAAACTAAATTTGGTTGATGTTGTAACCGAAGAGCACTAACTTTAATTGTTAAAACTTAGAAAAAATACCCAAAAATCTTGTCATGGAGGACGATTCTGTAAATGACATCATGAAATATTGCATCTACAAACAATAATTCCTTTCAATGAAGACAAAGCAATTATCGGCTATAAATAACGGATTCTTCTAGTTTCTCCACACGTCTCAACAAAAGAACTCGTATCCAATTAATCGCCATCCGTCCGTCTGTCCACCTCCAGTGGACCGTGCCGAAACGAATGCATCACTTTCCCTCTTTTCCTGAGCGCATTCGGAACGCGAGCCATGTTAATTTCCACTGGCTATGTATGGATTATGAAATACATTCTTGTGTCATCGTCATCTCGTTAATTATCGTGATCAGTGATAGCAAAAGCTACGTTAATCTCGTTTGCACGAGATTTTAAATCGTTATTGTTTTATTTGGAATGTGTAACATCGATTAAACATAGTAAAATCTGTTACATTTATTCAGATTTTTTTTACAAAAATCAATCATCGATCGTTCAGCATGAAAACTTTTAGATCAGATTCTATGGAAACGGCTCAATTGTGCAACTGTGCCATTGAGCAATTGGTAATTGAAAAGCACAAAGCTAATCTGTAAAATACAACATAACGATCCAAGTTTCGATGTTTTAAGGACCGTATAAACAGCAAATGTATTGAAAAGACTATTATTACATTATATTCGTAGCTGTGTAGGTGGAATGTTCCTCCATCCTGAAAAGGGGAGATCTTCTATTCATACAGACCCTTGCTTGTGACGTCACGTTCTTGATATCTATTGCGTTAGTTAACCGTACGAACCTAATGAA
Organism: Ethmia dodecea; assembly: GCA_963855545.1. NCBI lineage: Eukaryota > Metazoa > Arthropoda > Insecta > Lepidoptera > Depressariidae > Ethmia > Ethmia dodecea. Next base: position 1,056,179 of record OY979443.1, read on the forward strand.
GTAAACATTCGTCTCTTTGTAAACGCAACTATTCATGATTATAGAAGCCTATTCAATATTTATAAACCTGTCGTGAACATTAGTAGTTCGAATAGTTTCGCTTGAATTGTGATTGTGGGTGTAATAGCGTTGATTAGGGCCCGATGAGAAGCCGTTTATGGATGCAGCCACGCTGTGCGGTTGACACGCTTTTCAAATTACCTACAAACAGCCAATAAATAGTGCAAATTTAAGTTCTGTATATTTTAACAAAGTTTAGATAGATTTATTTTAGGTATTCCATTCTTGGAAGTACCTTTTCCAGTTCAGGAACCCTAAACCTGACTGCTAACTAAATAATAATAATGATACCTCATATCAAAATCAATTATGACGCCAGCGGGTCTACTCACGTTTACCTAAATTTTTGAAAATTTCTCGAATCGAACTCGTCGGTGGAGATGGGCTGCTGTTTACATTTAGGTAATCTTCATGGACGAGTGTAGAGTGCCTTGTTATTAGACTATTGACGTTTGTTGTATTTTTTGTACCTACCTACAGAAAATAAATAATTTTAGTTTTTTTTTATCCTAGACTTCTTGCTAGAAAAGAGATCACTTCTAACAAGCCTGTTACTGCTCTGATACTTATATCAAAACTAGATCGAATACTTTCTGGTAATAAACGAGTGGAGGTTAAAAGCTCCTCCATCGTCCGAAGACCTTCCGTCAGACAAGGCGGTGGGGCCTCGGTCCAACGATAGGTCTTGGAAATTGTATTTATACACATTGTTGTGAAAACTTCGATAGCGCGGATTAGATTACTCTGCGCTAAAGGCTGCAGTTACAACCCTTGTGAGGTGATCAGTTCTCAGAGGTTATGGTGACCCTGGCGAATATGCCACTGACCTCTGTTAAGGGGTCGTCCATTAATCACGTGCGGTTCGAAAGGAGGGGGGGGAGGGGTTCAGAAAAAATCACGACATCACAAGGAGGGGGGAGGGGGTGTAATGAGATATCACGTGTATTTATTTTTCATTAGCCGCATACTTTCTAAACCAATGAATTACTTTTTATTGATGCTTGATTTAAAAAAATACATTTCGTCATCGAAAATTCCAATGTACTTTCTACCAAAAAAATACACGTGATTTCGGTATGTGGGAGGGGGGGTAGTCTAAAACCTCACCACACATCACCAAGGGGGGAGGGGGGTCAAAAAGTGTCTAAAAACATCGCGTGACTAATGGACGACCCCTATGTGTTAATTGTAGACAATCCACGCAATAGGTTTCTTGTATTCTTTGTAACTTATGAGACAGGCGACCTTCGGTTTACAAACAGACATTCACTGCCATGCTTGAATATTTTTAGACAGGTGGCTAAACTAGTAAACTTTAGATAAACTTTGCGATTAATTCGTCGAGAATTAATATCTATATTTTGAGAATTTGTAATCGTAGTCATGTGTCCGATGCACAGAGAATATTCGGTGGTCCGATGGTATTAAGAAAAATTACGCAGTTCCATACCAGCTATCTCGCCAACAAACTGTACTCAGTTTGGCGAGGACTTTTAGAATAAGTACAAAATAATGTTACAAATGAATAAATAAATTAAAAAAGAACTCTCATCCCCTATTTAACCCTGTTACAGTAGATACGTTTTTTTTGCACCATTCATACTTGTAGACGTACTGGTTTAATCTGGAAATTTAAATCAGTTTTAAAGTACTAGTGAGTGCTTAGCTGCGTTGCCTGGGTCTTTTTATTCCCGTCGAGACCAATCTGAAATTATATCCTTTGAAATAAAAAAAGAAAATCTCAAATTGATTTATAAACATCTTTTTAAGGTTACAAACATTTAAAAAATTGCAACCGTATTGAGGAGAACCTCCTCCGTTTTTTTAAAGTCGATTATAAACTGTTTATAATTAAATCTAAGAGAAATATTGTGAAACAGAAAATTCGGAACTTAAACAATAATAGACTTTAACAGTATGTAGAGAATGAACATTATTTATTTACAGATCACAGTATAACTCAAACTCAAACGGTTATCAAAGTCTCCATTACTACCTGGCATATTTCCCAGAACATTAGAATTCTAGATTCGTATTAGCCTTCATGCCGGCCATAGCGGCGGGCGTAATATCAATAAACGATGTTTGCGCAACCCACATAATGGTCAGTGTTGCTAGCTTCTGATTTCTCAGTAAATACCGATTTATGGTATATTTTTAGATGAAACTAATTTTACAGTATCTTTATGTATAATTTGCTGAATCAACAGACGTTCTCTTGTTCAAATACAATTTTCCCTAATTTTCCAACTTTCCTGGCAATTTAGCCAATTTTTCTTTCATACTGACTACTTTGTACTGACTATTATACTCGTATTATTCAACTCACTTCAAATCTTTTATTTCTGACGGTACTTAATATTACCCTTAGAAACGGCAATAGTCTAATTCGAAATCACTGCGCTATATAAATTTTAAAAGAGATTTCTACCGTTCTCCGCATTGTACCTGGTACAGTCAAGAACAAATGAAGCTTTACACTGTAGTGCGAGTCTGACCTCTAAGGCAATTGCAATAAGAACGTTACAAAAGCCAATGTGTCAAGTAACCAATGGAATTAAGTAACAGTACAGCTCGTGGTGTAATTTGTTCACGTTGTCGTGATCGAAACGCATTCCTATCACAATTGCGGGCTTGCGGAAGGTCGCGTTTGTGTGTCTATGGTCACTGTTACTCTTGTTTATTGTTATTGGGGGGTGGGGGAGGGGTAGTAGGTCTTTACCTTTGCAATTGCCTTTTATACAATGCGGCACAGAATAAGCGCAATTCCTCATATACCCCAATTACTATAAAATGTAAAAAAAAAATATAATAATAAAAAATAAGTATATATGATGCATATGTAGGTACTTTAGTTTTGTCTAACTAAATTTCTTAAGTAAAGAGCAATAATAGTATGGTTTCCATATGTAGCCCAAATTTAACACACTACCTAAATACAGCTGAAATCGACTACCTAAGTAGTCGATACTGAACAAACTAATTTCAGGAATTGCGCTTATTCTGTTACATATTTTAGAAAGAATTTTGGAAAAACAGAAAGTATGAAACTTAGAGTATTCAAACAATCAAAAGCAAAATGTGGTGTGATTGTTAGAGAAGTCTGGAAGTACAAAATTTTCGTGACAGGGTTTGCTACTACAGTCCTCAGAACCAACTGCCAATTGCTTGCCGGTTCGAGTTCTTCGCGGTGATTTTCACCATCGAGTTACTTTTCTGAAAATCTTTGAATGGAACCAAGCATGATAGTTCCGATTTTCACGCTTGGTTCCATTCAGAGATTTCACAGACTCCGCTCTGTGATCACTTCTTAACTTTACAAGCATTTATTTCAACAAAATCTTGCAACAGAATTCGCTTTTTAAATCACCTAAGTAAATTCGATGACAAATTGACAATGCAACAGTCTGGTTCCAACGAGGATCTGATGATGAAGCCTAGATAATGAATGGAACTCCTCAAAAGCGACTAAAACACTACGCCAGTTTGGAATCATTTGATTTGTATCGACAAGGGCTATACATATAAAAGCTTGTTTTTATGAGTTTTCTTATTTATTTTTTATTATTTTTCATATCGACGGGAAATATCTCTAGATCTCACTGTGGAACACGTATTCAATTAATCAGAAAGTACTAATTATTACAGACAATTATCTTAATGGGATAATGACTGCGTTTAACGATAAGTGCCGCCCATTCTAATCAATATTCACAATCAACAACATTTTACTTTCCCCATTTGAAAGAGGAGGTGAAATAAAGGGACACGCACATAATATCTTTATTCTTTTTTTTTAGTTTAAACATTACTAAACTTTAAAATTATATCAATGTTTTTTTTCAAAATGACGGTGCAGTAATCTGTGTAAGTAATGCGTTCTTTTAACTATTAAAAAAATGCATTATAATCTGTGGAAATGTCAGTGTCAAAATAGCCTTTCCCTCGTGGTCATCAACGGACTTTAAAAAAACGGCAAATAATTTCTGTAATTATATATTTTGAAAGATAAGTCTTAAAGGTACTTCCAGATTTTTCGAGATAAAAGTGGAATTCTGAATAAAAAAGAATTCCAAAATCTCGTAATTGGTTTTACTTGTAGGTACTTATTATACGAGTAATTATTAAAATAAAATAAAATTAGGATATATTTTATAGATTTTTTTTTTATTTTTTTATTTATTGAAATAAATTTATAATACAGTGGTGTTACTTAATTCTAACATCGCCAAACTTTTACGTTTGATGGCGAGAAGCGCTCTTAATAGCTTATATTTGATTTATTTAATTTTATAAACCCAATCATTCATATAATGGTTTCATAATTTTAGTAGGTATTCCAAAAATGTGAATATTGGCAATTTAACTATTAAGCACATTGACGGACGGAACAACATAATTGCTGTTTTCTGTAGTCACGACTCTCGTATCTGCGGTCGGGCCGAGTTTTCCTTGCTTTCACTTAATTATGTAAATAAACTGACGAGCTGGATCCGCGGAAGGGTATAGGATATATCCAGTCATTTAATTTGCCCGTTTCTACCACATATACTCGTATTACTGGCTTTTGCCTGCGACATCGTCCGGTTTCTGGGTGAAACCGGTAGCCTATGTCAAATTTAAAATCATTTATTTTATAAAAAAAAATAAAAAAATTATCTCACGCCTTTCATCCCCAAGGGGGTAGGCAGAGGTATTCCATTACTGGATATACCCACATTTCACGAGATACATTGGACCCCTAAACGTGATATGTGGTGGGTGAGCCCATCGCCGGACATGGTCTATTTACACATGTCTTAGAATTAATTCAGAGGCCTGCGGGTTTCCTCACGATGTTTTCCTTCACCGTCGAGCTAGTGATAAATATGTACGTAAGTTTTTGAAAAACCCATTGGTACATGCCAGGATTCGAACCCGAGCCTCACTGATTTTCGGCCGGCTCTTTAACAGTAAAGGCTATCACTGCTCTTTATTTTCTGTAGGTACAAGTAGTACACTTAGAAATGTCAATAGTCTAATAACAAGGCACTCTGAACTCGTCCATGAAGATTGGCTAAATGTAAACAGCAGCCTCCGACGAGTTGCTGGTTCCAAATGCAGTTTCCCGAGAAGTACCAATGAGTTTTTCAAAACTTACGTACATATTCATCCGGCTATGGGCTCACCACCTATCACGTTTAGGAGTTCAAAGAACGTCTCGTGAGAAGTGGGTACATCCAGAAATGGAATACCTCTGCCTACCCCCCGGAGATAAAAGGCGTGAGATTTTTTTATTTTTTACAATTTGTAACTGCGACATATTGTATATATATACTGCTATATTGTAAGTTACAATTTTCTACTATATAAAAATAAGTCGGGTTTTCCTTCCTGACGATTTAACTCGAGAACGGCCGGACCGATTTTGATAAAACTTTTTGTGTGGGTTCGAGTGGGTTCAGGGATGGTTTATAGCAAAGAAAATTCAGCAATGCACCCGTGCGAAGCCGGGGCGGGTCGCTGGTTTTCTATAAATATAACTTACACATACATACTATCTTTCCAAAAAAGCGGCACTATAAGTCTTTTTCTTTGTTAGAGAAACACGAATCTATAATTTAAAAAATAGTAGTATACGCTTAAATCGGCACACGCTATGTTCCGGGTACAGGCGTCTTGTCCTAACATGGGGGTCGGCCTTCGGACCATACGTCTCGTCGAAACCTGTTGTACATACTTTGGTTCGGCCTTTTGTTGATATGGTTGTTTTCCTTCTTACTACATTAAAATCTAACGTTAAAAAAACAAATACTGATTCAATATCGACACGTGAAATTTATGTATTCCCGTTGTCCCCACTGCGCCGTATCCCTATATTGAGGCAACGGGATTTTTGTTTGACTTCCCGTTGTCCCCACCATTGGGATACGGCCAGTGGGGACAACGGGAATACACCTTTTTGCGAACCGTGTGAAGGTGTTTTTTTTAAATAAATGTTTACGACTTCATATCCAGGATGGTTGACTATTTATACTGATGGTTCTAAAGATAAGGCAAATGTTGGTGCTGCTTTTTACGTTGGTCGATGTGGTGTTAGTAGATGTTATAAATTTAAACATAATATTTCGGTAATGTCAGCGGAACTTATGGCAATTTCTGAGGCCCTTTCTTATGTGCAAAATTCGAATAATGAAGAGTTTGTCATTTTTTCAGATTGTAAATCTGCTTTACAGCATATACGTCGTTGCTCTTTGGGTTATGCACAATGTAGAAACATTGCATACATTATTTTGAATAAAATTTCTGATATATCCGCACAGGGGAAACTCTTAAAGTTGCAGTGGGTTCCGTCTCATATAGGGCTTATAGGAAATGAGACAGCAGATCGGTTAGCTAAGCAGGCTTTGTACCGTAGTGAAGAGTGTTGTCTTGAACCTGATTATTTAGAATGTTTGTCCAAATTCAAAAAAGATATGAGCGCATTTTGGCATGAATATTTCGATATTAAAAGTAGAGAGAAAGGTATTTGGTATAAGACACTGCAGGCTCAACCGCCTCCAATACCATGGTTTGTAGAGTCGCAAATAGCGAGGAAATTTGTAGTCGTTGCACATAGAATAAGATCCGGTCACATTCCATTAAACAAATTTAGTTTTTTAATGAAGAAGTCAGAATCCCCGAACTGTACAGTATGCGGAACAGTGGAGGACCTATATCATTTGTTAGTGGAATGTGGCCGGTATGCTCAGATTAGGACGACCCTGATGAGTGACCTCGGAATCAACAGGCTCGACATTGGGATGTTCCACGACATCTTGTCGAGACCTGTTTGTTCCGAGTCCTTGATTGTTTATACATATGTTGTAAACTGTCTCAAGATTAGGTAGTTAGGGAGAGTAGAAGATATTTGTTTTTTTTTTGTGTGTATTGCATCCCTAGTTTTGCCCAATAGGGCTGACATAAAGGTTTTTCTTTAAAAGCCCGTTTAAATAAATGATTTAAAAAAAAAAAAAACCTTGAAGTCGGAAGAGGTATTCCTTTACAGGGAACAACCACTTTTCAAGGTGCTCTTACACTTGCCTCAGAATCAATTCTGGGGTATGCAGAATAATTTTTTCTTCACTGTCGAGCTAGTGATAAATATTATGTATTTAAGTTTTTGAAAAACTCAGTACTACATGCCCTTACAAGGATTCGAACCCGAGCCTCACGCATAGGAGGCGGGCTATCACTGTTCTTTGCGTTTCGATCTATCAACACAAAACTATTCGGCATTTTGCATTTCTTCAACTACTTCTTACATAATTCTGCTTTTTAATAACATTCATCCTTCTTGTTTCCAGGCGAGCCTCCGGCAGCTGGACCTGTCGCTGCTGTCTGAGCTGTGGTCATTGAGCGAGGCGATGGCCTCCTGGAGAAGACAGCTGGAGAGAGGCCCTCGTCTCCGCCCCGCGCCGCCGCCGCCGCCCCCGCCGCACTACCTCCGAACTTAACGCATTTCAAGTGCTCTGGGCAATTCCACTAAATGTCAACGGTTATAGTTGGATGACAATGACATGCGATTTTTTTTATAAGAGAAGGGGGCAAACGAGCAGACGGGTCACGTGATGGTAAGTGACTATCGTCGCCCATGGACACCTGCAACTTAAGAGTCACAACTGCGTTGCCAGCCTTGGAGGTGGGAGTACGGGAAGACGGGAGAGAGTTAATGGTGTTATTTGCTCTGAAAAGTGCCAAATAACACCATTGACACGTCATTGTCATCCAACTATAACCGTTGACATTTAGTGGAAATGGCCCCCTGAAGTTGTCTTCGAGTTGGTATAAGCTGTAATGATGTTCGATGTAAAATTAGGTTAAGTCCTCGTTACGAGAGGGTAGTTAGGTTCCTTACACACTGCGACTTTTAGCAGCAATGCAGTCGCGCGTTTTTGAAACGCGTGACAACACCGCGACACCAGCAATATAAAGTAAAAGCAATGAAGTGTAAAGGTGGACCATTTGCGACTGCATCATGACAGCATCGCGACTGCATCGCTGCTAAAAGTCGCAGTGTGTAAGGTACCTTATGTGCAGTACCTGTCACTCATTGTTTTGTGGGACCACGTGATTGTAAATCGGTCAGCCATGTTGAATCAGACGCTTTGTAATAAAATAAAAATTATTACGAAAATAGTACATACTAGAAGTGCCCCGCGGTTTTACCTGCGCAGTTCCCGTTCCCGTGGGAATACGGCGATAAAATATAGCCTATGTATTATTCTGATGTATAAGCTATATAACTTTAAAGTTTCGTCAAAATCAGTAGTTTTTGCGTGAAACACACAACATCCACACATACAAACTTTCGCGTTTACAATATTAGTTGGATTTGTGTATCAAACCACTGAATAGTTGTTTACATAATTTATACATTCTCGTGACTGGGACTTTAGAAGTGTGTTCAAAATATGACAGGTAATTACCCGAGATGTTACATGTATTCGCGCACGAATTTGACTTTGCGTTTTTTTTTTAACCCTTTGGAGGACGAATGGAGGACATAATACTGGTTCAAATGTAACCTAAAATTAATTTAACTATTGTCTCTGACATCTGAAAAAACGTGATACCTAGTATTTTGTGACATATTCAAAAACATTACCTGTCTATCTTTAAAGTTTCATTGACTGAAATGGTCATTGGCCAAAATTCAAAACTCAAAATCGGTCCCAAACTTGAAAGTTACTTAAAAATTTAGGCCCCAGATGCTGTTACTTAAAAAATGAAGGCTTAAATATGGGCATTTTAATCCTTGAAGGCTTACCGAATATCCGGAAAGCATTGGGAATGTTTCCAAGGCGTAATATAAAGGATATATCCTTTGATTATATCGGTATTCCTGAAATTTCTCTAACGGCTCTACATTTCCAGAGAGCCAGAAAAAAAAGAATTAAGTTTTTAAAATAGTATGTAAGTACCTATTCGAACTTGTGAAATATGATGAAACATAAAAAGGCGCGTTTATCTGAATAAATGCAGAGAGAAAATGTCTTTGATCACACACCAAAATCGAATGATTGTTTTTTAAATAATTCACGATGTTGCGTGCTTCTTTACCGAGTGTTGCAGCCACAAAAATGTTTAAAATTTTATTCGCTATAGGTACGTGTAAAAGTGCCAGCAGTTTATCTGGATGCCTTGTCTTGCTTGACCAAGCTGTTTATTTGTGAAATTGAAAACATACAAGTAAAAAAAAAACTCGTTAATATCAACTATTAAGGAAACCAAAAAGTTTAGATATTAAAATAAATGCCATATTATAATATCAGTTAAAAAAAGAAATCTCCAAATTCATTTAGATAAGATTCTAATGTTGATTGCATTTTGGAAGTCAGTATTTATATACCTATTAAAATATCCTTTTTGTGTAATGTTGGCAAATGAATACAGACTTCTGTTGTTTCAAGTCCTCTCGATAAATATGTTTTACTGAAATATTATTCACAACTACAGTTTTGTGCTTAGTCTAGATAACCAAGAGTGTATTTCTACTAAAATAAAAAGCTAATTTAAACAGGCTATGCATCGGAGCAAATGATAATTTCTACCTACTCTATTGCAGCATAGAGAAACATAATTATTTTGTTGTTACAACCTTTTCTATTTGTAATAAATGTGTAATTAGCGTAATACGCAACCGTGTGGCAGGTTGGTATGTGTATATCGTGTGGACTGTATAAATAGTTTTAACATTATAATCTTTAAGTTTTTTCGTAAATAAATCTTACCATATTACTTTATTTTGTTTTATTGACTAAAATTTTGGAATGACCTTGCCTATTACTTTAGGGCCTGTCTCATCACTTGCGTTGCTAATAGAGTGAGAGCCCAGGCTTGTCAGACCTTCGTCATTTTGTAAAACCTCAAAGTTTGTCTGTGTATGCCCCTACTACAAGTGTAAATGATCCCCGAATATGAAGTTTGGATAACGGTTCCTTTGGAAGTTATCAAGCAGCAAAGGTCCATAAAGTTGCACCTCAAATTCGTTAAAGTTTAAAGCCCAGTTTCTATATATTTTATTCGGATTAATATTAGAAATCACGTCGTCCATTGTCAGACTTTTGGTGCTTTGGAAACCCCCTGTCAGACCCTTGAATCATGGTGAATTGAGGGTATACTTTCATGACATGATTTCTGCCCACATATAGCTACTAGGCCAAGTTTGATGTCATTTTCATATAATTCAAGGATGAGGAATTCATTTCTGGAATAAACTTTTTATCAGTCCATAGAAAAAAACGGAGTAACTTACAAAAAACCAAAATGTTGAAACTATTTTTTTAAGAATTTCGTCGCTCAGAAGTACACTATAACGATTAAGACTAAATTAAAAATATTACCTTATAGCTCCTTTATTGCACAATATAAAAAGTATTATTTCAATAACATCGTCAAAGTATAGAAGTGTAAAAAAAAATATCAATAAGTATATCAATTCACCATGATTCAAGGGTGTCTGACAGAGGGTTTCCACCGCACCAAGTGTCTGACAATGGACGACGTGATTTCTAATATTAATCCGAATAAAATATATATAAAAACTGGGCTTCACACTTTAACGAATTTGAGGTGCAACTTTATGGACCTTTGCTGCTTGATAACTTCCAAAGGAACCGTTATCCAAACTTCATATTCGGGGATCGTTTACACCTGTAGTAGGGACATACACAGACAAACTTTGAGGTTTTACAAAATGACGAAGGTCTGACAAGCCTGGGCTCTTGGGATATAATAAAGTGACGGATAGCCAATTCGCAACTTATCTCACTGTTCAAATTTCTGTATCACTGGTCTGATAAGTCTATCCAGCAGATTAACTCCGACAAAAATGGCGACAGAATATAATCAGACAAATTTATCCAGCAGATATTTTATCAGTTTATTTATTTATTATGGTTGGCTAGCAGCTAATAGCAAAATATACCTATAAAATTAAATGTTCAATACAAAATAGTTGTCAAATTATAATGTTCCTGTTTTCTTTCCCACATAATAATTTGTAGGAGCGCCAGGTAAATGTATGAGGAATTAGTGGTATCGTTGTAACTAACTGTATGATAAATATGTCACTCAGGGCATTTATTAAACAGGTATCTAAAATGTGTGATCCTTATTCAAGACTGGAACCCCAACCAAAAACAGCGATTTAAAAAATATTTTAGTGTTGCCAGATATTTCTTACTGTGTTTTCAACAAGTTTTCAATGTAAGTAGTTATAGGTCATGAATATGTACATATTACTCTCTAGCTTCATGGTATATTTATAAATAGAAACTATTTTAAAATTCAAAATCATCCATTTATTATAACGCTGTCACACGCTTTCATAGCTCATGGTCAGTCATTAAAATTTTTAGGCTGTATGGGCTGAGATCCCTCTGTCTTTGCTTTCTTCCTTTGATAAAATGAAAAAAAAATGATTTGCATGCATTTGTTTTTTTGTTGACGATTTGACAAGCAGTGCGGGAGCTCTATTTTTCGATTTGTTTATTTCCTCGTCTTCGATCTGTTTACGCATCTACGAATTATAATAGGTGAAAGGTATTTTAGGCCTATAAACCGATGTCCCACGCCTCCCTTCAGGAAGTTAAACAGGAACAACCACCATCGAAGATACCGGAATCTGTGAGGGTTAGTACCTACTTTGTACATAATTCGTTTATTTTTTATTATTCCAATTATGTACCTTTGTACATACTCACTATAAGTACCTAATAAAACCTTTGTGCCGCTACTATTCTCGAATACTTTAATGTTATACAATAAAAACCACAATGAATATACCGGAACATAAGTATCGTAACTACGATACTTCTGTTCCGGTTTATTCATTGATCTTGAAAGACCTCTTTTGTTTGAAGACAACATATAGCTGAATTGAGACGTGATTGTAGTTGCAATGACTTTCAATAACTGGACTTATAAGCCCCTACATTGAATAAAAACTTTAAAAAATCTTTTGATTGAGGACATCGGCACTTGATATTAAATAGAAAAGTAATACAGTAAAAAAAAATTCTCTTTAATAGTACATAGAGGGGAAAACGCGAACAAAATCGTAATTCTAAAGTTATTAGTATTACCTAGTAGTAATAAGTCTAGTGTGATAGGTCTGAATGACACTTGCATTCATAATAACTGAATTGACGTTTGAAACCAAAGTTTAATGAAAATATTCCTAATGCTCCCGTCGCATCAACAACTGACCAATGAAACAATTTTCCAGAAAATAATAACCATGGAGAAGGAGAATGACAATACCAATCGGAAATCACGAATTGATCTCAACGCGCTGCCAACCCGTCAGTATTTAGACCAAACCGTAGTGCCGATACTCTTGCAAGGTCTCTCCGCGCTGGCTAAAGAGAGGCCCCCAGACCCTATCAACTATCTGGCAGCATACTTGCTCAAGAACAAAAGCACATTTGAAGCGGCCAATGCGGCTACAAATAACAACGCTCCACCTAACCCTCAGACATAATTAAAGCTATAATAAGATTAGTGTTTACTTTTAATAACATGTGTATTGGGATTCATTGATGTTTGTTATGATTGCCTGATCAGATACAATACCCTTAGCATCGGCCATTTTGGTGACTGATTTGGTTTTAGTCAATGATATAGAAGTGCTGACCATTTCACCCGCACATGGAGAATCTCTATTAATACGGGAGAAGAAGCAAGGAGCCAAAGCCTGATGGAGTTACTGTGACTGACATCCCAAGGTGTGCGGAGTGTAGGATTTAGTTGCAAAATCGAGCTCCTGAAAAGCAACTAAATCATCGATTGCAGATGCTGAAAGTATCGTGTCTGCTCAGCCCCTAACAGAAACTTGGCAGTTGTATTTTATGTTCAAAATATTACCCTCCTGGGTCAAACAATAAGAGTAATGGTTTGTGATCTGTGTCAAATATTGTTTAAAATATTAAAGTTTCACCCAATATGCATGTTATGTTCAACATTTGTACATATATAGCTAGATATGATATTTCGGAATGAATCAACAATGATTGTTTTCTGCATAGAACTATTATTATCTTATAATAAATAAACAAACTCAGTAAGTACATAACATTGTATTTTATTGTAGAGAATTCCCAGTCCATTAAGCAATCTAATGTTTTCTTGACATGTATAAGTATGTAAAACAAATAGGTTGTATTCATTCATAATTATTAAAATTTTCACAATCTTGTGATTTTTGTAGTATAAAATAATTCTTATTATAAATTATAACACTCTATTGTCCACAGTAAAATAGCAAAATGCATAAAATAACAAATTACTTGCTTCGTTGTTGTGAAAAAAAACAATGACTACAAGTTTCTGTAAATAGGTACATAGTCTAAACAATTATTGTTAACCACTTCGGCCATTCGTCAAAATTATTATGTTAAAACAATTTGCTTCTCTCAGCCCATGTATCCACAATGATGTCATTAGGGCAAAACTATTGTAGATGACGCTAGGAACGTTTGCTCCTTGATTGGCTTACCGGACCACCATTTTCATTTCACTATTTCCTGATTGGTTGAGATGTTGAGAACAGTCGCTAGTGGCGCCAAAATGTACCCACAATGATGTACTATTGTCTAAACTATTGTAGTTGGCACCAAGTTGGAAGCTGTACCTACCCTTTATTTTTTAATTAATTAGTTCCCGATTGGCAGCGTATAGTGACTAGTGGCGCCAAAAAGCCCTCAGTAAACATCCGACGAATGAAAAAAAAACCACACCCTCCTACTCTTTTTGCTCAGTCTCTTCCAAGAACTTCTGTCGATGCAACAGCCAGGAATCGTTGTCATTGGCGCCCTCCTCTTCAGCAACCATAGAGGGCGCTTCGAAGACCAATATATCGGTCTCTATGCTCTCGGCGGTGAGAGAAGGCACCGAGTCGTGGACTGGCAGCGGCATCGGCTCCGGGGGCAGGAACTCCGCCATGTATGCCGTCACGTTGCGTGCTCGCCACACTGCTATTTTGCCTGTGGGTAAGGTAGGTACGTTGTAAAAGACAAATAAACTGTGGTGTTCGTACTTTTTGAACGCCGGCATACTATGTAAGACAATCTTTGAATACCCGACAGCGCGCATATAAGTAGGTACCGTAATGAAACAGGTGGACGTATTAAAATTAGTTTTTGGCTCTTGGATAAAAAGTTCCCTAGCTTACATGCATGCATACGCTCACGCCTTTTTCCCGAAGGGGTAGGCAGAGACAATAGACCGCCACCTGCTACGATCCTGGCACACCACGCTAAGTTCCCTATCTAGCAGTTTTAAAGACTGCATCTGTGTTCTTGTACACAATATTAAATGTTACTAGATATTGTCCGTGACTCGTCTGCGTGATAAGTTATCGCATCCTATAGGAACTGTGTCTTTCAAAAGACTTGTGGACCATAGTAGCCGATTCTTGCAATGTGCTACAGTTTACAGAATTACCTACCAGAGCTCTCAACTTACCGAGAGTCTCATCAACCTCTTCCTCCTCCTCTCCCTCAGCCACCCGCTCCTCCTTGGTCTCCTTATCGTCCTTCTCCTCCTCTCCTTCCCCTAACTCCTCCAGAGCCGGATCCTTGATCAGCAAGTGGAACCCATGCTGCATGCAATTCGTGTCGAACACGAAGCAGCCCGGCCCTTTAGGCTTTCCCTTCAGCCATGTGCCGTGGTACCTGTACCTTGGGTAGATGATCTGACCCGCCCCTTCTATGGTACCCTCCATCCAAGTGCCCATGAACTTGACTCCGTATTCGGCGAAGAAGTACGTGCCAAGGCCGTGCCGTTTGCCTTTGAACCAGGCGCCTTCGTAGATGTCTCCATTGGGATAGTAGTAGGCTCCGAACCCTTGCTTCAGGTCATGGCGCCAGTCGCCCTCGTACCGAGATCCATCCGGGTACGTCATGTGGCCGACGCCGTATTTCATTGATTTTCGCCATTCACCTAAAAACGTGTATTAGGGAGTGTAGAACCTTGCTCGTAGGACAATACAAGCATTTAGATAGGCTCTGCCTGCCAAAGGTTCAGGACCATAGTACCTACATGTATGTAAGTACCTGGAAAAACTCTAGAAACGTCAGTAGATTCTCAGCGATATTGTAGCATTGGAATAGTGATAGAATGTTGGAAATCAGTCCAGTAATTTCTGAGTTTATTCTTTAATAATATACAAACATACAAATCTTTCCTCTTAATAATAATATATATCTACATCTACACTGATATTATAATTATTATATTAGTGTAGAAGAAAAAATACTAGGATTTCATAATAAGTATCGGTAATGAATGACAATGGATTAGTGCATGTGGTTGGAATTAAAAGTCCGGAAAATATTGGTTGATATTTTAACATGGTGCCAAATAGTAACTTTGTGTCAGAGTCCGAAAGGTCAAGTAAGTAAGTAACAACTCTTTTAAGTGTTTGGATACAACGACAACATCGATTAGTGTTTTCTTTAGACAAAGTTGTACTGTACCTATCCAAGTTTTGTTCTTTCATGATAAAATTACTATACTCTCTAAATACCTTCGTATCTGGCCCCGTTCTTCATGAAAACGTACAGTCCCTTGCCACTCCTCATTCCACGGCAGTAGCAACCTTGATAAAAGTCGCCGTTTGGAAGTACAGCCCAGCCTTCGCCGTGCCTGTCGCCTTCAGGGTTACGGTGGCCTACGTAAATCTGATGAGCAAAATTTCATTTCGATTAGAGTACTCGCTTTAATTCTACAGGCGCTAGGCGCTTATGTTTTTTTCGTATATGTATTACAAATGTCTTAAATCAGCACAACTTACCCCAATAGTATCAACATCCTCAGGGCCCTCGCCCTTTTCCTCCGCCATTGCAAGAGTTAAACCTTCTATAAAATTATTTATAAACCTTATTTATATATGTTTGTTTTGTCACAAAATGACAGTACGTCATTGTTTACCCCAGAAACTGCGTCAAATAGTAGATCGCTAAAGAGATAGAAAGTAAAAAAAAACTAAAGGTAAAAATAAAAACAGAAATAATTTATTTCTTAAAATCCAAACAATAAATTAAAAACACAAAACTGAAGCAAGCAAAGCAGAATGAGCTGGAAAACAAACTGATTCAGCAGAACCTCAGGAAGTTGGGTGACTAGACGGACCTAGAAAAGTATTCGCGTGATAATTATGTTGTTCCATACATTATAACAATGTTTACTATAATAGTGGCAAATCTCTGGCAAACAAAAACGTGGCAAGGCAAGTAATAGGTCCAGCTCATCAAAACATTGACCAATCACAGACAACACGTAAATAAACAATGAGATAGCTAATTTCCAATAATCGATAGCCTCATTTTAAACCAATCATTATATCTTAACAATTAAATAGATCTGTAGATTTCTAACTTAGGTATAATTTAGAAAATAAATTACGGTTCTATCGTAAAAGATAGAGGACATAAAAGGCATAGCAAATCTGGAGTTCTTAAATCTAAGCTCCTTATTTAAATCTAACTTTGTACTTTTCGGTTTCTAGGCAGGAATTCTGTGACAAGCATCACAGTTCTCATGCAAGTTCTGTTATCTCCGAATCACAAACAAGGTCAACTTTGTTCTGTAGGTCACGAGCGCTGGCGCTCTCCGCGGCCTCAATCGACACAGATTCCAATGAAACCTTGTGTTTTGAACTACTTTTCACTCGTTCACGTTGTATAAAGCGCATTTTGTACTGCTCAACTGTCTTAGCGCGGCGGAGCTTGTGGTGGAGCGTCTTCTAGTTTACCCCAGACCACGTTGCACATTTCTCGGACCAACGCTTGTTCTCCTGAGTCCAGGTCTGGCGCTGGTCTTCGTCGCTCGCGCTCCACTCGCTCCCTGACCTCTAAGACCTGCAGCGCTCGCACCACAGCTTCAGGTCGCTCGCTGAGTCCGTTCCCGACCCCCTTTTCAGCCTCCAGCCTACGGACTTTCTGCTCCAAGTCCCGCACATACTGCACAGTGCGCTCAGCGAGTTGCGGATGCGTCACAGGCACAGCAGGCTGCCGTGGACCCTCTTCCACGTTGGTGCCACTGCTGCTTCCGTCTCCATCGTCCCTCTCCCGCCCCGCCGTCCGACCGCAGTTCACGCAAGTGCTCCGCTCTCTTTCCTCATCCAAATAAAGACAAAGCTCCTTCAGCTCTAAGTTGTCGCGTATTAGCTCCTGTTGCTTATCGTCCAGCTCTCGCAGCTTGCTCTGGTACGCCGACACCTCCTGTCGCATCACAGAGGCAGTGTACCTGCCGAACCGCTGCCACTCCCGCGCCAGCTTGCGGCCCTTCTGCCGATCATCGTCCAGGAAACAACACAGATCGCGGAGCTCCTGGTTGTCCTCACTGAGGCGACGATTGGCTTCTTTCAACGCTTTGATTTCGTCTAGGAGCGTTTGGATTTGCCGCCTTTGGTCGTTGGAGGCTCGAGGGCCGTCCGTCTCGACGCGCTTGGTGAACTTGAGCATGTCAGCTGATCGCCTGTGGAGTTGCTCGTCGTCGAGGTCCCGCTGGGCGCGCTGCGTGTCGTCGGCGCTCCTTGCCCGCGCTGTAGGCTCGCTGTGCTCGTGGACGATGGCCTTCGTGATCACCTCCCCTGGCGGCCGCAACACCCTTATCGCTCCCGGTGGAAGAGGATATCCTGCAGAATACCCCTGGGGACACTTCACGTAAGGCACCGATCCGCTCGGGTAGCCCGGCACGTGAGCCCCTACCGGGTATTGCAACTTGCTAGGATTAATAGACTTGCCTGCGAAAGGAGGTTTGAACTCTTTCGTGGTCGCGTCCGCAGTGGCTAGCTTGGGTCCGCCGGCCGCCGGCGGCGGGTGGTACCGCGGCGGAAAGCTGACCGGTTCCGAACCCTGTTTACCTAGTTGTGACTTCTGTTTACTAAACTGGGCCGCGTTCTGATTGATTGACATTGTTGGGGCCGTCCGAAGGTCATCAGCTCACACGATGTTCAGCTGTTTAGGCGCATTTCCAAATCGGCGCGATTGCGGACACGCGAAAGCTGAGGGTTCAACGATTGGTCCTTGAATGAGCGGGGGACGCGCCGGCTGCGTAGGCTGTAGGCCGCGGCATTCGCGCAATTATCTCGACCGGAGCACTATTTGCAGAAGTTTGATGTCACTTGAGGTATGTCACTGTTGTTTTGGAGTATGTAGGGCGCATTGGAGGCAGGAATCGTGGTTTGTTGATGTTGTTGTGGAGTAGGTTAGGATGAGCGGTGCGCGTGCGGCGGAGGCGCGCGGGGGTCGACTGACTGGCCGAGTGGCCTGGCTCGCTCTACCTGCTCGGAGGCTGTATCGGCGTCCCTCTCTAGTAGAGTTGCCAAGACCAGAATTTTTTTCTCGTACAGTAGCTAAAGTTTCGTATTTTGATCTCGAAACTTGTACAATATTCACTATGTATCTAAGTATGTTAGGTACTGACAGACAATAATGCACAATAGGCAATTGAATTTAGAATGATCATTTAGACTGGTTTTTAATTTAAATTTTAATCCAATCTATTTTTGAAAATAATTACTTAGAACTTTTACTTGCACTTTAATTAATGTTTATGTTCATACTATATTGTTTTTGATGTACCTAAAATGAAGAGTTATTCTGATCTATAAAAGTGGTATGTTCTGTGCTTAAACTAGCTTATTGAACAGACTCTACCCACTAATTTATGCTATAAAATGATGCCGCAACGAAAAATCATGTTTTAATAATAATTGTTATAGATTAAAAAGGCTCCCGGCTAATTCCTTGTACAAAAAGTATACATAGTTACTGAAAAAAATAGCTGAATAAAATATAAAACAACTTTCTGATACCTATTCATTTTTTATAAGATGAAATTGTGCTCTTAATTTTATTAGTAGGTACTTAATACTTACTTTCAAGGGATCTATGGCATTTACTAGAACTACTTTAATAACGCAAAAATAGAACATATTTTTGCTTGTGTCAAAATTTTGTACGAAACTTTACGGCTGACAGTCTCGTACCTCGTATGGGAGACCACAAATCTCGTATCTGTATGAGGAAACTCTTACGGCTGGCAACCCTGCTCTAGCGGCCGTCTCACCTGTGCACACACACTAGCTCACCTAATTGACTCCGAGTTTCGCCACACGGCTGCCTACGCACACATTGACAGGGTCTTTTACCTTTACCTATTAGGGATGTGCATGTTTGCTTCTTTTATATCATTTTCATTTGATGAAATAACTTATTTTTTAACAGGAAATGGTTTTTTAGTTGCGATGTAAAGTAACACTTGCGACTGATATATGACACTAAATAAATAGTAAGAAACCGACTTTTATGGTTTTCTCATGGATGTCATTTTCAGAACTGTACCATATTGACCACACAACTTGACCACTCGGGAAGCACCAGATTTCGAATAAAAAGAATCATCAAAATCTTTCCACCCTGTCGAAAGTTCTGAGATAACAATTATAAAAAAATGTTAAAGGAGGAGGTTATTATATTACTAACCTCTTCCTTTTTTGAAGTCGGTTGAAAAATCAAACATGAAAAGCGCTATGAAATTTACACGATTTTGCAATTTCAAAAGTTGCAGGCTACAGGTGCGACTTATTGAAAATTCATATGATTTTTAACATGCTATTCATGAAATCACACATGTCTAGTCTCTTGCCTTAAGCTATAGTAAAGAATGTAACTTGAGCCCCTGTATTGTATACGCGCACACTTCCGCTGTGACCGCACGTCGTAATTCGAATATGAATAAAAGGTTCAAGAGTCTAAACAAACGCTTATGAATGGCTCTACTGGATAGGTAACCTATTTAAGATCAAGAATTATTTGTGATTTAGGGTTTTACTTTCTTTAAATCTTTGTATGTATGTATCTACCTATTAGACTATGGTATCTAATTTGATTTCACTGAATTTCATTAGTAAAAAAATATACGTAGAAAGTAGAAATAAAATGATTTTTTAATAAGAAATATACAGTCTTATAAGTACATAATATACTTATTTTTAGCCAAGGATAAAAATGTATTATTCATAAATCAACAAATAGAGTGTATAAAATTCTTAAGTGAATCTGACTCATCCTGATTACAATATCTGTAATTGCAGTATCTATTATTTACTTAGCACATTAACTTATTTTTACTTTACATTTCTGATGTCGTTTTCCTACTAAACAAAATTGATTTTTGGAAGTTAATAGGACAGCTATTAATATTTACAAATTACAATCAAATTAGTGCCTACAGAAGGTATTATAGCAATATTTTGCTTTAGCGTTTAAAGATTGACTTTTAATTAAGCAGGCGCTGACTGTTCACTCGAGTGTCTGCTTAAAATAAGACGGCTACAGCAGTGTTACCTGCTTTGTTTAGAAAAACAAAAACTTGACTAATTTAAAAAGTCAGTGAAGGAATTAAAAAAGATTACCCTCCTTAGATGCAAAATTTAGCCTACCAGCTGTTCCCCGCGATTTCACTACGTAGGTAAGTCCCGTTCCCGTTGGAAAATTAGCCCATGAGACTCTATAAAACTAAGCCTCCCAATGTCTGTCTAAAAGATATTACAGAACTGCAATGGCTGATACGGCGGCGCGGCGGTAGCTACGCCCCTGAATATAGTCAATGTTGCAATTTGATA
The DNA here is from genome assembly GCA_963855545.1 of Ethmia dodecea. Taxonomy (NCBI): domain Eukaryota; kingdom Metazoa; phylum Arthropoda; class Insecta; order Lepidoptera; family Depressariidae; genus Ethmia; species Ethmia dodecea. Next base: position 1,076,895 of record OY979443.1, read on the forward strand.
ACTCATTCTCTCACTAAAATGTATTTAAGCCAGCACTTTGGGATGTGTTATAATAAGGGAGAAGAACCGGTGCAAGAAACTGCCCAAAGAGAAAAGTTACAAATTATGTTTGAAAAAAAAAAACAACAAAAATATGTATAGCCCAAACTAATTTTTCGATTACCTCATACAAAAGAATTCAACGCGTACCCTATTCTTACTCATATATATTAGAAATGCGAAAGTTTGGTGGATATTTGTTGTTCGCCCGTCAATGACTGAACGGATATAGACAAAACTTAGACGACAGATATTCTGTGTCCTAATCTAGCAAATAAAGTATATTTAATCTCAAAACGCGGCCGCAGTCACGGACTAAAAGTAGTTTATTGTCGCTACTTCTAGTTTATCAACTGTATCCTTTAATATAGTCTCAGCTAGTTCTCTTACACTGTAACTACATTCTGTAACGCTACGATACTTACGAGTACGATATTAAGATACAATCACACAAAGTTTTCGTCACCCCATTACTACTTCTATGAAAGAGCGAGCGATACGACTAGAGACATCTACTCGTATTTGCAAGTGATTTGAGAACTTTTTTATAGGTACTTGCAAAATACACGACACTGAAATTTTATGTTTGGATTTTTGGTTTGGTTTTCCTAGTATTGCTATGCACATACTGACCCCATAGATGTCCTGGCTTTCCATTGGACACCTAACATTTGTGCATGCTGTAAACTTTTACATAGGCCATTGAATTGTCAGTAGGCACATACTAGGGCGCGTACAAGGACCCGCGTTGCACAGTAGTCCGCTCCAGTGCGCGTACGCAGACGGCTGCTACGATGAAGTGTGCGCTCGCGATCTTCGCTACGTTACTTTTAGTGCGCGGTACGGTTTTTAATTACTATAGGCCAATCGCACTGTCCATTAAGTTTAAAGTGTCATTATTTGTTACTCTCTCCATTATCCAAACAAAAGGAATGATGATACTTAATTAATGGGGGATTAAACTTAATTAATTTTAGTGCAAATATTGGGTATAAACTGATTTAATTGTAGCGTCTCTAAGTTTAGATGGGAAGGTAATGGTTATGAATAAAAAACCGCGTTAGTTATAGTATTGTGTTGTGGTGCGACATTCTTATTTTTTTTGGGGTTCCATACCCAAAGGGTCAAACGGGACCCTATCACTAAGACTCCGCTATCCGTCCGTCTGTCACCACGGCGTATATCATGAACCCTGATAGTTAGACAGTTGATATTTTCACAGATGATGTAGGTATTTCTGTTGCCGCTATAACAACAACTACTAAAAACAAAATAGACGAATCTAATCGAGAGACAAAACGAAGTAACAAAATAAATATCGTGAATCGAAGAACAGCAGTAGCCGTAGTTTCTCCTATGGAACGTCAGACTCGGGAAAATATAGGTGGTATTTAGAGATGACGATTACCTTCCAGAGTCTACCTCCCAGCGGAAACCTATCAAAGAAGCTCTACTCCTTCATAACGACAGCTTCAGCAATGCTTCATTCGAGGAGTGCGTGTGGCGGCGTGACCACGAGCCTTGCCCAGACCCTGACCTCAAGCTGCACTTGTACACAGAGGCTGAGCCCGCCCGCAGAGTTGTAAGTGTTCATTCTTTAGCGTGTGTTGTGTTCAAGCGGTGCGGTTGCGAGAGAATGTTGTGACGCGAGGATTGTACGTACTTACTTACACCGAGGCCGAACCCGCTTGCAGAGTTGTAAGTGTTCATTATCTACTGTGTGTTGTGTTTACACGGCTTAGTTGCGAGAGAACGTTGTAACGCGCGGGAGCCCGTACATACACCGCCGTCATTGGCCCGCAGAATTGTAAGTGTTCATTCTCTAGCATGTGTTGTGTTCACAACACAGCATGGTCGCAAGATATTTTTGTGACGTGAACCCTGTCCGTAGCTGAGCCCACCTGCAGGCATGTAAGTGTTCATTATGTACTAGCGTGTGTTGTGTTCACGACGCAGTGCGGTGACAGAGTGTTGTGACACGAGCCCTAATCTGACCCAGGCTTGGCTTGGCGGTATCGTGTTTTGTGTTTCCACCTTGTACGTTAAGAGAAGATTGATTTTGAGGAAGGGCATGGTCTACTTCTCATAAGCGTCGTAGTTCCTACGAGATAACCGTTTATGTAGTATTTAAGCGCAATGGAAGTCGTTAAGTCATGAAGATACCCTTGGGAGGTTTGAAAAATTCTGTCCGTTAAGTGGTCAGTAGCCTAACACCATCTCCCAATCAACGGTCGCCTCGCTTGGTATGTTAGCAAAGACCCTTAGCTCAGCAGTGGGCTATTACGGGTTGATGATGAACCTATAGTCCACGCGGACAGAGTAGCAAGCACTCATCATTTATTTTCCAAATGGTTCTAAATAAGACTAAAAAACGCAACTTTCACGGATTTTCACGTGTCATACAGAAAATTTTTGATTCGGAAGTTCTGTCGCGTTCACTTGATATGCAAATAGCATGCGTTGAGGCCTTTTTATATATGGCCTGTGTACTTAACTGGTTTATTAATGTAGACACACTCGTACCTTCTGTGGAAACTGCTGATTACTGAATCAGGAGAAAGTAAGTAAAGACTCGTCATTTTGTGTGCTGCAGTTGAGTTGACAATCTTAAATTACTTGTTAATAATAATAATTATGCAAACAAATTACAGAAGAACATTGTAGGTAGATTTACATTGTTGAATAGGTTCTTTAAAAAATCTAAAGTTTGTGTCTGAAGCTGAGTTACTTCAGTAACGCACGTACCTATATCTGTTATCGGCAATTGTTTTTTTCTCAATACGAATTAAGTTAAATTTTGTTTCGCGAAATGAAAATCTCACCGCACTGTCAAAAAGTTGTTAGATCTCATGTAGAGCCAACCTTTTAACTCTACAAGACCTCATTTTTTTTACGGGCCTGTTGGTTCAGTCGGTAGTGACCCTGCCTTCTGAGTCGGAGGTCGCAGTTCGATCCCCGCTCGGGGCCAACATTTGTGTGCATGAACATGTCTGTTGGCTTCGCGTCTGGGTGCTTAATATTTATTTATCAGTGGTTTAGTACTCATAGTACAGGCTCTGCCTAGTTTGTGTCTGAATAACTGTGTAAAATTGTGTCCCACACCACAATTCATTAAATTTATTTATTATGATTACTTTACAAACTCTACACTTACACAAAATATGTGGCTTGGCCGTTTCGCTACTTGAAAAATTTATTCACTGATTATTGCTTTTCTGTTATATAATACTTCTTGTAGTAACGAAACCGCCAAACCACGCATATTTTAACGAAGGATGAACTGATGATGAAATGAACGATGCCTCGAGCTAGTGACTCCAAAAGTGAATTTTTATTGTGTAATATTACGGGAGCGATAATTTTTCCATGCATACTCAATGTTGCGTGTCTTCTACGAGGAAAATGAAAGATTTATCATCTATTCAGCCATTGTCCGTGGTTCCCACGTGTTTGTTTGTTTGTGGACTAACAATAAAAATAGGTATTACTTAAAAGTCAATAGATATTACTACCACGGAGAACTCATAATTAATAATAATCGAAACATTAATTAACTAGTCCAGTCTGCTCATTGTATTACGTGCAGAGGGTCTAGCCAAGTGACTTCTTGTTCTGTGCTTCTTAATGCTCAAACGTCAGTCGAATGGAATCACAAAAGTTTTGATATTGACATAAGCGTTCGACTTGTCACCCACGCGACATTTAGATAATAGTAATAAATTGTGGGACAAAACTCACACACGGTTATTTAGTCCCAAACTAGGCAGGTCCTGTACTATGAAACAACTGATAAACATACTTAAATAAATATTAAACGACCAGACACGAAGCCAACACATATGTTCATGCACACAAATGTTGGCCCCGAGCGGGGATCGAACCCGCGACCTCCATCTCAGAAGGCAGGGTCTCTACTAACTGAGCCAACAGGCCCGTCAAAATCCAAGTAAAATTGAAGTAACACTAAAGAATTATACCTACGTTGCTGACATGTCTAATAGTCCAGACTCCAGCTAATCGAATGAAATATTCTTCTGCTACTTGGAAAGGCGGGCAGATACACCCTACTCTTAAAAAACTGATCCAAAAGGAAAGTATGTAATGGTTATAACTACCTAAAATAGTTTTTATACTTCCCTACACTACAGTACGTTCGCTTAGGGATAGTAGAGATTTTATTCTAATTGTTCATCGCCTTGCGTTGTTACCTATCAGCAAGCATTGATGAAAAGACGCGAATATTTTGTCAGGAAAGTGTTCAACGGTCGACTCTTCCGACTGTGACCGACTACACGATTTACGCTTCGATTATTATCTAGAGAAATATTTGCTTTTGTCCTGCACCTTCGTAGTCTTGGTACTTCGTAGAGTATGCTGTCCTTTCTAAGGATACAAGATGGTTTCTTGTTTTCTTCCTGTAAATTTTCAAGCTGGACTGTCCCATAGGGGGCAAGGGTCTTTCGTCCTGCCATTCGTTCTAAAAGACATGCCAGAAGAAGTAATAAAACAGCATTAAGTAGTCTTAATTTATAATAAACTAGTGGCCCGGGCAGACGTCGTTCTGCCACCGTATAAACCATCCCTGGACCCACTCTAACCCACACAAAAAGTTTCATCAAAATCTGTCCAGCCGTTCTGGAGTTTTAATCAGACTAACGAACATCAATTCATTTTTATTTATATAGATTTTATTAATTTCTTTTAATAGTGGACGAAGTTTTATATCTGTAGGATTTAGAAACGTCGAGTTGTAAACAGAAACTTAAGCTTAGGTACTAAAGGGTTTCAATAAAAATACTCATACCATATCTCCGAAGGGTCGGCAAGTGTCCATTCCTAGAAATATCCTCTTTTCAATATCAAAAAATGAAAATAAGTAAATATTTACCTACAAACTGCAAGCACCTATTTCTTATCAATTAAAAATTACGCCAACATATGCTATGTACTCCATTTCACATGACCTTAAACCAGATTCAATTTGGACCTACCCAAAAAGATCCAAACTTCAGGTCACCTCTTTATCTGTCCGTTGCGGAATGCGTCCGCAGTACCGCTACTTGTCCTAAGGGGCTGTGGGCTCCTTAGCTTCATTCATAAGCTGCGTGCGCTTGCTCCACAGCTGCACAGTACGCTATGCGACCCAAAAATGTTCGGTCATAGTTTGGCACACATAAACCTGCGGTCTGTTGCCTGAAGTGCTCGTAGCCCTGCGGTACCAGTGTTTGTAACGATCAAAGTACTACGGACCACAGAGAGTCAAGAAAAAAAAACAACTTGCTATCAAGGGTTGTGTGGCAAGGCTGTATTTTTTCGTTTATTAGTTTACAACTGTAACCATGTGTAGATTGTGGGACACAATCCACACATGGTTATTCATATTAAACATTCAATATTAAACACCCAGACACGAGCCAACAGACATGTTCATGCGTACAAATGTTGGCCCCGAGCGCGGATCGAACCCGCGACCTCCGACTCAGAAGGCAGCAGGGCTACCAACTGAGCCAACAGGGCTGTCAAATTAATTATTATCATAAGATAGACTGCAGTAACAGAACCATACGATGTGATCTCAGGTGGATCTGTTCAGCGAGGACTGGCTGCGGCAGAGCGGCTGGGAACCCTCGCACGAGACTATCCTCCTAATCCACGGGTATGCTGGCGGTGATGATACGCTGCCCATCACTGTTCTTCGAGATGGTGAGCTTCACTTAATCCTACTGTTAGCCCATAAATATCGATTCCAGCGAACTCTATTTTAACTACGTCTCTACGCGTCACGTCACGAGGGACTGTCAATAATCCCGCGCATTATGGCTGACGAGCTAGGCTGTGGCGCGTATAGTTAATTATTGATATAAATGTTTGCCAGAGTCTGTTAAAAGTCTGTAACTTAAATAATAAACCTTAATAAGGCTATCTCGTTATAAATTAATCCTCCTAATAGACTAGGTAATTAATATTATAAACCCGAAAGTTTGTATGTTTGTTGCTCTTTCACGCAAAAACTACTGAACGGATTTTGACGAAACTTTACAGTGATATTGGTCATATATCAGAATGATACATATGCTATATTTTATGTCTGTATTCCCAAGGGAACTGGGTGAAACGGGGGTGAAACCGCAGGGAGCTAGTAGTTAAATAATAGTAGTTAAATAAAATAACGTGAACGAACATTTGAAATGGGCCTTTATTATAATTTCTACATTTAATTTCTAACATCCATCCAACATAACAAGCCTTCATTACCACAGTTTATACTTAGTAGGATAGGTATAAGATGTAGAGAAGTAGAAAATCTTTAAAGTTATAGGAGAAATCTAATCGAAGGTAGGTATGATAGTTGCAAAACTTGCGCGCGCATTGCACAGTGAAAGTGAATTCTGACGTACTTGCCCCTGCACTATCACACCCCTCGGCTTTCCCCATGGGGGCACTGACCCCTTTTCATTACCATCTACTAACACCGCACCGTTGTGGGTACTATGCTGTATGATCGCTTATTAGTATTAAGTTAGCTATCACATTAGCATATTATATTTTGTCATATTTTCGATGATCATTATATATAATATCCTTAATAAATTTGTGACTATTTTCGTGAAAATAAAAGAGGTAGGTATAGAATATGGTCACGCCTTTTATCTTCGAATAGACAAAGGTATTATATTCCATATCTGGAAATACGTTTCACCAGTATATTCTTTCCACCCCGTGATAAAACTAAACTAAACGTGATAGGTGGTGAGCCATACCTACATGTCTCAGAATTAATTCTGGGACCTGCGGGTTTCCTCACGATGTTTTCTTCCATAGTCGAGCTAGTGATAAATATATAATCTACCTGAGGTAGGTACGTAAGTTTTGGAAAAATTCATTGGTAGTATTGTCTCTTCGAATTCGTGCCTCAAGCTTGGGAAATGGGCTCACTTCCAACACGACGAAGACTGTTAGCAACTGGCTGGCCTCTTTAGGTAGATACCTACCTACTTAAATGTTCTGGTTTCAACAGACTTCAAAAACGAGGAGCTTCTCAATTCTACTAAGTAAGTATGTATGTTTTTTTTTGTGTGTAAGTAAGTAGGTATGTTACGTAATTACTCCGCCAATTATAAACCTACCTTATACTTTAGAGGTAGTCCCATTAAAATTTTATCGAAATCGGTGAAGTGGTCAACAATTAAGTTTAATAACTGTATAATTTGATGATTATTTTAGTGATACACAAGTGCCTACCCTTGGTGAATTTATGCTTTCTAGGTATTAATCTCACAGACCTAAAAAAACTACATTCCGTTTGCCCACAGCATATATCCGCCGCGGCGGCTACAACGTCCTCATGATGGATTGGGGCGCTCTCTGCCAGCCCCCGTGCTACGTGGCCGCGGTGCACAACCTGCGGCCTGTCGCGAGATGCGCGGCGGAGGCCCTGGACTCGCTGAGACGCGCAGGGCTCCGCCCTGACCGCCTCACTTGCGTGGGGCACTCCCTCGGTGCACATATGTGCGGCATCATCGCAAACTACCTCACGTTTAGACTGAACAGGATCATTGGTGAGACAGTTGTATCTGTATAGCGTGTTTGTTAAAGCCTTGATATTATAATTCCAGTTGTTTTAGAATTATACTTATCTATCTATACTAATATTATAAAGAGGAAAGATTTGTATTTTTGTATGTTTGTTACGAATAAACTCAAAAACTACAGGACCGATTTTAAAAATTCTTTTACCAATGGAAAGCTAGAAGATCCCTGAGTAACATAGGATATATTTTATTCCCGTGTTCTCACGAGAACGGGAACTACGCGGGTGAAACCGCGCAGATACGCTATAAGGCATGTGTACATTTTCTTGGTATTATGAAGTTAAATGAATAAATATGTGCTGGAAAATGGAAAGACATCGTTGATAATAATTTCTACACGAGTAATGTGGGGTGAGTGACTTGATGGCGACACATGCACCGCGATAGTGCTATACGATTGCGCTACTTTGTGCCACTTTTACAGATTGCACTATTCAGCAATGCTAATTCATGAACAATCACAAAACAGTAAATGTATACGCTTTTACTGAACTATGTAGGTATACTGGATTTGCCTAGTGAAATTACAATTTGGTCCCTCGATATTGTATGAAATGGAAACAATTGACAAAAGTCTGTACAATTCTCTTTCACGGGCCTGTTGTCTCAGTTGGTAGTGGTACCCTTCTGAGCCGGAGGTCACGGATTTGATCCCCGCTCGTGGCCAATATTCGTGTGCATGTACATGTCTGTCGGCTTCGCATCTGGTCATTTAATATTTATTTAAGTATGTCTATTAGTAGTTCAGATTGAACTAGCGATAAGACTATTAGGTGACCTACCTACTGAACTGTTCAGTACCCGTAGTAGGTACAGTACAGGCCCTGCCTATTTTGGGATTAAAACAACCGCGTGTGAACTGTGTCTTACAATTTATGATTATCCTACTAATATTATTAACGCGAAAGTTTGTGAGTATCGATGAATGTTTGTTGCTCTTTCACGCAAAAACTAACTGAACGGATTTTGATGAAACTACAGTTAAATGGCTTAAATATACTTACATATATCAGAATAACACTTATGCTATATTTTATCCCGTATTCCCACGGGATCGGGAACTACGCGGGTGAAACCGCGCAGAACCGCTAGTGTTGTATTAGTACATTATGATATAAGTGAGGCAATATTGCTAGCCCGAGCCGTAGGCGAGGAAATAAAATAAAACTCCGACTAAGTATGGTAAACGACTAAAAACAATACAGACAGCGTTAATTTTTTTTTTTTTGTTGTTTCACCCCTTACAGGGTAGGCAAAGGCATTACGCCATGCAGCCTCGTCATCAGTTAATGATATCCTTATGTAAATGGCTCTGCTTCAGAGTCCATGCACAAAAATACAGTGTCTTTAACACTTTCTACAACCCTAACGTGCCCTAACTTGGTTATCAGTAAAATGATAGCACTTTTACTGACGACTTTATTGTGACTTTTTGAGGCAATCCAAAAATATCCATATCTCGAATTTTATCGAATTTCCCATTCACTGCACACTTTCACGGACACTTGCCACATAATAAACTATCACTATTATGAGTCAAAACCCGAAATACACAGCAAAATGAAAATTAAACAAAAAACATGACGTCCCTCTTCGGATTCCCGCCAAAAAGCCCCGACAGCGTTAAAAAAAAGCGCGCGGCGCGCATCAGCATTTTTTTTTAGGCAAAGGCACAAAAAACACGTATTACTAATAAGGTAAATTAATATTTTTGTGTTCTTGTTACAGATTAATTGGTTGTAATTTACTGGTATTAATTATGTACATAAATATTTCTTTATTTCATATCTCCCAAAGTTAATTTAAATCAATGTTAACAACTTTTTTGACATAAAAACTCTTTATAACACATTTGCTCGTAAAAGGTGTCTTATTTCACCAATTTCAATATCGTATTGTATCTCATTACGCCCAAGTGCGGTAAGTGTAATGTAAAACGCACGGTTTATCAAGATGCTCCGTCTTAAAACGAACGGTACTTTTTGAAATCTCAGCAAAGAGCTTTTATGTCAAAAAAGTTGTCAACATTTTATGATTGCAATTAACTTTGGGAGTTAAAATATAATAAAGAAATATTTATGTACATAATTATTTAATTTAATTAATTTTGACAGTAAATTACAGCCAATTAATCTGTAAAATCAGTGAGGCTCGGGTTCGAATCCTGGCATGTACCAATGAGTTTTTCAAAAACTTACGTACATATTTATCACTAGCTCGACGGTGAAGGAAAACATCGTAAGGAAACCCGCAGGTCTCAGAATTAATTCTGAGACATGTGTAAACAGACCCGGTCCGGCGATAGGCTCACCACCTATCACGTTTAGAGGTCCAAGGTATCTCGTGAAATGTGGGTATATCCAGTAATGGAATATCTCTGCTTACCCCCTCGGGGATGAAAGGCGTGAGATTATTTATTTATTTTATATTTTATTTAATCTGTAACAAAAACACAAAAATATTAATTTACTTTATTAGTAATACTGGCTGTTTTTTGTGCCTTTGCCTAAAAAAAAATTATGATGCGCGCCGCGCTTTTTCTTGACGCTGTATTGTTTTTATTCGTTTACCATAGTCGGAGTTTTATTTTGTTTCCTCGCAAATGTGTTATAAAACGTCGTATGACATACGTGCGCTTTGATAATTACAACCTCTGCTTACTTGTAGCCCTCGCCTACGGCTCGGGCTAGCAATATCGCCTCGGCTGTAATTTTCAACCTACCGCACTTATATCATAATGTACTATTGCTGAGATTTTAAAAAGTACCTACCGTTCGTTTTAAGACGGAGCATCTTGATAAACCGTGCGTTTTTCATTACACTTTCCGCACTTGGGCGTAATGAGATACAATACGGTATTGAAATTGGTGAAATAAGACACCTTTTACGAGCAAATGTGTTATAAAATATCTTATTGGTAGGTCTGGACCCCGCTCGACCGCTGATCCGTTCTGCGCCTGCGCTGCGGCTGGACCCCGGCGATGCGCGCGCAGTGCACGTGTTGCATACCAACGCGGGCCGCTACGGGGAGGCCTCGCGTCTCGGCCATGCCGACTTCTGCCTCAATGGCGGCCGCAGCCAGCCGTATTGCGAGGACACGCCCAGTGAGAAAGCCCCAACTATTATAAATAAAAATGTTTTAATTCAGATTTTGTTCGTTATTATTTATTTAAAGAAAAGAAAAACTTAAAATGTTGAGAAAAAACTAGTAAAAGCCTGCCAAAAGGTGGACCAATGACCTGTTGAAAGTCGTGAGTATAGGCACACGATGTGACGACGCTTGGGGAGGCCTATGTTCAGCAGTGAACTGTAAACATCTTTCGACTGATATCAAGTTATTATGAACAAAAATTTAAATTATAGCAAAATGACAATTTTCAAAAAAAAAACATGGCGCCTCTGCGAATTCCCGCCAAAAGGCTTTTTTTTAAATATAGTTATTAACGGCTCTGACTTCAAGCGGTTTTGATCGAATAAGGGTTACTATTTCTTTTTCCAGACGAGGCCCTGTGCAGCCATATCTGGTCGATCTGCTACCAGGCAGAAAGCTTGTTCCGAGTGCGGTCCGCCGCGCCTTGCGGTCGCCGCTGCTCGGTGCGAGTGCCGCCGTCGCGCGCGTCGGCGCTGCCCGTGCCGCTCGGGCAACCCGCACCCATGACGTGAGTACCGTGGACTCGATTCTGATTCATCTAAAATTTCTTATTTTAAGTTAGCCTATCCTTCTCTATAGAATACGGAAGAAAAAGGACAGAAACAAACCATAGATTATTATTTAATAATAATAATAATCTCACGCCTTTCATCCCCGAGGGGGTAGGCAGAGGTATTCCATTACTGGATATACCCACATTTCACGAGATACATTGGACCCCTAAACGCGATAGGTGGTGAGCCCATCGCCGGACCGGGTCTATTTACACATGTCTCAGAATTAATTCTGTTTTCCTTTACCGTCGAGCTAGTGATAAATATGTATGTACGTAAGTTTTTGAAAAACTCATTGGTACATGCCAGGATTCGAACCCGAGCCTCACTGATTTTCGGCCGGCTCTTTAACCGTAAAGGCTATCACTGCGCACGTGAGTTTGTGTTTCATCATTATCATCAACCCGTAACAGCCCACTGCTGGACTAATTGTCCTTTCCTCCCACATTAGGAATTATGGGCCACAATCTCAAACCGGGGATTGGGAGATGGTGTTAGGCTTAGGCACCTAATAGCTGTCATAATTTTTTAAGTCACCCAGGGTATCTGACATGACTTAAGTAGGTACTTCCATTGTGCGTAAACAGAGAAAACCGGGATCGACGGTTTATCGTGCCTTCCGAAACACTCGTGATATATGCCACTAACTTAGCTTAACCTACCTAGTACCAACCTAGAGGTAAAAGGTACAGTCAAGAGCACATGAAGCTTTACACTTGTAATGCGAGTCTGACCTCTAAAGCGATTGTACCTACCTAATACCTACTACCTAAATTCCAATGTGTCCACGTGCTCTTGACTGGATATCCCTTTAAAGGTGGGACAGACAGATCGAAAGCGGGTCCCATTTAACTATGAAACCCAAAAGTGCATAAGAATGAGAGAAAGAAAATATAGTTATTGACACAAATAATTTTATAACATTTTTCGGCACCTTGATAGCTTGGCAAAGAGGGAATAATCAGCTTGTCCTACTAAGCCATAATACTTGGCTCAGTAGACCTGGTTTCCATTATTCTCCTATTTACTCTAAGATGGTATGAAAGCGGTATAAAAGAAAGAAAAACAAACATATTGGGTTCGACTCTGCTTTACCTACAGCGACTAAACTTATTTTAGTTTACCTACTCCTGTCATTCAGAAAACAAGAGATAAGAGATATTTAGTCCTGTCGAATTAAAATCAGTCCTGTCAACTATGGCATTTCATAACGTGTTTAGTGCTTATGTTAATAAGTCACGACTAAAATACAGCCTCTGACAGGACTAAATTCGGTAGGTTATCTTCTATCCCTTTTCTTTTTTTGAGGTAAGACAAAGACAGGACTAAACTAAAATAAGTTTAGTCAGCGTACAGCAAAATCGAAATCGAACTCAATGACGATTAAAATTATCGTAGCGCATCCGGTGCCTACTGCGTAGAAGACTTCTCGACGCCATTCTGCCCAACGGCACAGCAGCCACTAGGCGACGCTCGCTGTTGCCTCGACGCGCAGTACGCGGCGGCCGCCACTACTGCTTACCCCCCGAGGCCGAGGCCTTTGGTGAGGCTGCGCGCGCGCAGAGTCCGCCCAGCCACCGACGACGACGAGACCGGCAATTGGCACCACAACTATACAAACTACTGATGCAATCGCAGTTGTTGGCGCGACGAAATACATCGAATACTCCTGGCCAATAAGTGTCAAACAAAACTTTTGAAAAACTACGTGTCACTGTTGCGTCAATTTTACTTGGTCGCGCTTCAACTTTTTCGGAATAATGATTCGATGATTGTTTTTGACACTACAGAACATTGATTTTCGTAAATATTATTTTATCTAGTACTAGCGGTTCTGCGCGGTTTCACCCGCGTAGTTCCCGTTCCCGTGGGAATACGGGAATAAAATATGGCCTATGTTACTCAGGGATATTCTAGCTTACCTCTTTAGATTTTTTAAAATCGATCCAGTAGAGTTTATTCGTAACAAAGATACAAACATACAGATCTTTCCTCTTTATAATACTTATTAGTATAGAGTATAGATAAGGCGTAGTACAATATGATTTAAGAATTATAGTAGGTTATATTAACTTATAGAACAGTGCGTTACTTCTGTAGTATTAAACTCTACATCACTGTCTTCGCTTTGTATAAACTGAGATAGGCAAGCTACCAATTGAATTCACAGAATAAATGCATTTTAATAATGAAAGAAGATACCTGGATTTCAGATACTATACATTTCTATTTAATTTAAAAAATAGTGATTTCATTGAGGGCTGATTATTCCATCGTCAGATAAATCTTATCTACAGAATATATTGATGCTGTCACTGTCTAGCACAATAGAAAGGAAAAGTGGTGACAGGTGATGTTGATTCTTCAGATAACTTTTATCTGACGATTGAAAAATCAGCCCTAAATCAAATTAATTGCAACAAATATATTATGCTTATTTTACGAACTTAATATCCGATTGTGCGGAATAAACGTAATTAATATTTTAAGCTATAATATAATTTTGGTAAACAGGTGTAGATGTAAGAAAAAAATATATAGTAATTAATAAATTTGTGCGCCAAAGAGAATTATTGATTAAATCATAAACTACCATTTGTATTTTTTTTACTATCTGATGGGTATGATTTTTGTATTGCCTCTACATACCTCATCGGGAAACAGGAGTGGGATGTTTTTTCTTGTGATTAAAATACGAGAGTAAGGGAACTTACATTTATTTCTATAATAACTTTATACATAAATCAACATATTCTAAGTAAACTTATACGGTCTTATTAATAAATTCAGACTAGAGAAAGATTAACTTTACTTCAAGTATTAACTCATTACTAACCAATTTCAGTATTAATAAACACAGAGTAAGCATGGAGTAACCTAATCCATGCCTACTCCCGGAGTAAAAGTTACGCCTTGGTGTCACCTAGTTTAAGCAGGGATTAGCCATAGTGTAGGTTTTATGCTAACCTAAAAATTACTTTGACATTCATCGATGACAGAAGGATGACGGTAACGGCGATGGGATAAAAGAGATTTAAATATTATTATATTTTAATCTCTTTGCTACTCACCAACCACAAATACAAATGTCAGATAGCCAGCTGTCACTCGTGAAACACATTTTTTTAGGGTTCCATACCCAAAGGGTAAAATTGGGACCCTATTACTAAGACTTAGCTGTCTGTCCGTCACCAGTCTATATCTCAAGAACCGCGATAGCTAGACAGTTGACATTTTCACAGATTATGTATTTCGGTTGCTGTTATAACAACAAATACTAAAAAACAGAATAAATTAAGGAGGGATCCCATACAACCAACTTGACTTTTTTGCCGTTTTATAGGTAATAGTACGAAACCCTTCGTGCGCGAGTCCGACTCGCACTTGGCCGGATTTCTTCCATTTTGGAAAAGTTCTTATCTCTCTTTTTACTTTTAAATTCATCAGTATTGCCACATTTCAGACGTAATCTAAGTGTAAGCTAGGTGTAAGGAATGTATAGTTAGTCCGAGGATACTCCGTGTTTATTAATGACATAAAAAAAACTGAGGTAATACTTGGTTACTCGGGGATTAACTAGTTCTAGCGTAACCTCTGATCATCCTAGGAATAGGCCATTTTTATTAATAAGACCGATACTGATTCGCTGACTCAATGATGAAACCTTAATTAATAATTTTGTCTGTACTAACATGTATGTACTTTTTTAAATTTACACCGACTAAACTTATTTTGGTTAAGTGCTGTCTTTGTCTTACCTCTAAAAAAGAAAAGGGCTAGAAGATAACCTACCGAATGTAGTACTGTCAGAGGCTGTATTTTGAGTCGTGACTTCTTTACTTATGCACTAAACACGTTATGAAAGGCCTTAGATGACAGGACTAGTTTTAATTTGACAGGACTAAATATCTCTCGTCTCTTTTCTTTTCTAGGATAAAGACAATTACAGGAGTAAACTAAAATAAGTTTTTTTTTTATTTTATTTTATTAGGTAGTTATTTTTTTTTTTTAAATAAATTTTTATTTATTTATTTATTTAAAATAAGTTTAGTAGCTGTAAAGCAGAATCGAACACATTAACATACTAAGAAATCTTTGTTTTGCTATACAAAGAAACAATCCAACGGAAAAAACGAAACTTTGTCAACACCTTACGTAGCTGCTACTAACTATAAGGGGAAGTTAATTCTTAGGGTCCACATTAAAGTTGTCTATGGTCAAAGTTGAGTTAATCATCAACTCTTGTTGCCAGCCATGAGTAGAGAGAGAAGAGCAGCTTTCTCTTTCTCCTTCTTGCGGACCACGTCCAATGCTCGGTTCTTCCACGTGCTCTTGCGCAGCTTGATCGGACGACTGCCCACGTAGCGACCTTTAGAAGCAGGGTTTTATGGTTTGATGTCTGAAGTCATACTTACTGTTGAGTATATTTATACTGGGGAAAATAGGGGGTTTCTCCCTCGGGTAAAAAGGCGTGATCGCGTTATTTTGAAGGCACTTAATATAACAGTTAATGATATTAAAACCTTAACATTTAAATTTAATTTGTTGCATCTAATCGGAGTTGTGACAGTCTGGTCAATATAAACTTTTCAAACAAAATATAGATAATGTTATTACCAAAACACTGTGATACAGAATTTCTTCTAGTACAGATTGCCAAAACCTACGAAATATTGTGTAACATGGCGTTAACAAAATAAATAAAAATTAAATAAATAATATCACGCCTTTCATCCCCGAGGGGGGTAGGCAGAGGTATTCCATTACTGGATATACCCACATTTCACGATATACATTGGACCCCTAAACGTGATAGGTGGTGAGCCCATCGCTGGACCGGGTCTATTTACACATGTCTCAGAATTAATTCTGAGACCTGCGGGTTTCCTCACGATGTTCTCCTTCACCGTCGAGCTAGTGATAAATATGTACGTAAGTTTTTGAAAAACTCATTGGTACATGCCAGGATTCGAACCTGAGCCTCACTGATTTTCGGCCGACTCTTTAACCGTAAGGCTATCACTGCTATCGTAAGGTCTATGCTATGTATGGAGGAGCGCAGGTGAAATGCTCCTCCATCGTGAAAAGGGAATATCTTCCTTTAGGCGAGGTGATCGTGCCTGGGGACCGCGGTCCAACGGTTGATGTTGGACAGTTGTATTTATACAATACATAACTCTTTGTTGTACACCAAAAGCAACACAATATGGATACCAACATTAACTAAAATACCTACAATGGGCAGTCTTATCACTTTTAGCGATCTCTTCCAGACAACCTTAGGATGGATGAAACTAAGAGTTTAGAACTAGGGTAGACGGTGCACTATATATTATTATTATACAAACTGATTAGAAAACTCCGATAGCGCGGTTTAGAACTCGGCCGTCTATTGGCGCGTTCTATGTAGTGTCGCTACACTACATAGAACTGTATTTAGATTTAGATTATTTCTTGAAAAGCCCCCCTCTCTTTTTTGCTGTGCCCTTCAGGGTCTGTATGATATTTCATTATGGTGCAATAAAATTGGGTAGTTGACAGCATCGAAATTAAATTGCGAGTAGTCATACATTAAAAAGATTATCCCAAAACACCTCAAAATATGTATTTCGATTTTCAATTTACAATTATAGCAAATTTAAAAATAATAAAACAATCAAAAAAAGTGCTGCAATTGAGTACTACAAACTATGACGTCACGGTTTGCTATTTCAGTACATTTTCCATAGTAAAATTTCGTTTTGACAGATCGTAAAAAGTAACTGATTTGACTAGGTAGGACACAACCCTATTATCGAGTATTGAGTATACATAGAACACTACACTTATATTAAGTTCTCACCGTCCATCTCCTTCATGGCCTTGATGAAGTCCCCGGGGTCCTTGAAGCTGACGAAGCCGAAGCCTTTGCTCTTGTTGGTGCGCTTGTCGCGGACCACCTTCGCTCTTTGGAACGAGCTGTACTTGCCGAAGGTGCGCGTCTAGGACAAAAACACAACTCTCACTTATATTATAAAGGCGAAAGTATTGCAAATTAGCTGTTTCCGTTGCAGGAATCCCCCTAATATTATAAACTAGCGGTTCTGCGCGGTTTCACCCGCGTAGTTCCCGTTCCTGTCGGAATACGGGAATAAAATATAGCCTATCTTACTCAGTAATAATGTACAATACGGCCGTTTTAACTTGGCTTCTCTGAACATAGGCTTCGCCTGCGCAAACCCCCGCCGTACCGCCAAATGGTCCGCTAAAAATCTTATTGCGCAGCCATTTGCGCAACTTCAGAGTGGTCAAGTTATAACGGCCGGGGTGTAGCTTTCCATTGGAGAAAGAATTTTTAAAATCGATCCAGTAGTTTTTGAGTTTATCCATAACAAACATACAAAAATACAAATCTTTCTTCTTTATAATATTAGCATAGATTAAGTTTGCCGTAAGTATGTCATTTCTTCGCAGAATTTTAACCTTATTAGCGACACTATCAAATGGTGTAATAATACAGGATGTGTTTTTTTTAAGATTAACGAGTTTGATAGCTGTCTAGGAATATAGATTTTTCAAAAATTCAAATATGCTGTTTTAGTTTTCATGAAAATCGGGCCCGAGACTTCTTTGAGTACTTTTGGATATTCCTCAGTTTCTGATTTAGCCATCCACGCCCACTAGAAAAATTCAACTTGTATAATAATAATAATAGGAAATTGCAGGACACGATTTACACACAGTTATTCAGTTCCAAACTAGGCAGAGCCTAGTATATTGTTTTGTTCATTCTGTCCAGTTACATAATCCGGCACTCGCGTCATTGAAACAATAGTAAATGCGTTAGTCTATTTCACTTAGTATGAGTTCAGTGACAGTTCACGTTTTTCCGTTCCACGACTACTACTTTCGACTAATAAAAATGATTAATATTTTATTCTGTTAGATTATTTTAAAAGTTGCCAATTAAACTAAAAATTGAAAAGAAATACGCAGTTTTCAAAACCATGTTAAAGTATATATTAATAAAAAAATGTTATTACAGTGTTCACGAATATATGAATGACAGGGATAAGGAAGAAATGCCAATCTAATTTAGACTATGTAGATCTAACTTTGACTATATTTGACTACACTTTTTTAGTTAATAAGTTAAATTGTAAGTAATTTTGGACTAAATTGATTTCTATATTATTATGTAATAGGTTATAATAATTATTTTCCTGGGTCTTGACATGTTTCTGTGATGAAAGGTTTTTAATTGTATTTCATGTTTGTATTTGATTATAATTTAGTATGTTATGTGGTACTCAACACAATTTATATTGTTTTCGAGTCGATAAATAAATAAAAAAAAAATATATATATTATTTTATGATTGCAAAAACCCAATATTTTTAATTAGTCGAAAGTGGCACGAGTGAATGGGAAAAACGTGAACTGTCACCGAACTCATGCTACGTGTAATGTATAGTACTGACGAGCAGTTCGTCGGTGACGTCGTTGCCGAGGTCCCCGCAGAACATGCGGAAGTCGTCCTCCGGCCACTCCAGCAGGGTCACGTCCTCCCACACCTGCCCGCCCGCCGTGCGGACCACCTGCGACAGATCACCATTACAAAACATCACCAATTCAATATTTAAGGGTCTACACACGGACGACTGGTCGAATTGCAGTTGAATTGCGGTCCGTGTGTCTAGACCCTAAGGGTGCCTCATACAGAAAACGCGATATTTTGACGTTTTTATAGATAACTAGCGACCCGCCATCGCTTCGCTTCGGTTTATCTGGTATATAGAAACATTCCTATGTAATAAATGAAGAACCACTCGACAGATTTTAAGCAAACTTCACATAAACCATCTGCTAAATAGTCCGAATAAACCCTAAAAATTTGGTTTGGATAGGTGAGCCCGTTCTTGAGTTATAAAATAACAACGGAAAGTGGCATTGATTTTTATATATACAAATTATATTGTTACACATTTTAATTTAATCCATTTAAGAGACGAATAAAGAAAATTGAAGCAAGTTTACTAACATAATTTATGTTACAAGGATAAATAATGGGGAAAAAAATATTTTTTTCATATTTATTTGATTTTTTCTAATATTCTGTCTAATCGATTATTTTTATTAAAATTAATAGATTTCTCAACAATCGACTATTTTTAAAAAGAACTATTTTTAATTAATTGTTTTTTTTTTCGATCAATGTCACATCCCTATTATGGTTGCATACTCGATATTAGGTCACTTACTGAAAATCTAAAGAATAGTTTGCACTAGGCCAGTCATTTAGTCGAATCCTTGTTCTTTAAGTAGTACAGGAGTAGCTGCAAAGAAGCCTAATATTGTCGAGTTGCATAACTATATTACTGGCACAGTATGAACTAGACGTAGTACTAGAAGTAGTACCAAACATCACAGATGGCGAGCCAATCGCCGGACTGGGTCTGTTACATATGCACATTTTTTATAGTATATAGCGTAATTTATTAAAAAAACAGATTAAACAAGTACGAGATACGTTGGCGGTAAAAGGATTAAGCGGCTAATAAAAACTACAAACCTTTCTGCTCTTCTTCTCCTTCTTGGGCTTGGGCAGCGAGTCAGATGCAGCAGTGGGCGTGGGCGTGGGAATGACCACGGGTGGGGGCGTGGGCAACCGGGGAGGGGGAGCTGGCCTCGCGGGCGGTGGCGGCGGAGAGCGCTTCTGCAAAAGGCATACCATCTTTTATTACTTACTAGCGACCCGCCCCAGCTTCGCACGGGTGCAATGCTAACACTAAAACCTTCCTCTTGAATCACTCTATCTATTAAGAAAAACCGCATCAAAATCCGTTGCGTAGTTTGACTTTGTTTTATACTATGTAGTGATGGCTATTAATAAATAAACAGGCTCTGCCTAGTTTAGGACTGAATCCCAACTAGGTAGAGCCTGTACTATGGGTACTAAGCAGCTGTTGAACATACTTAATTAAATATTAAACACCCAGACACGAAACCAACAGACGTGTTCATGAAAACAAATGTCGGCCCCAAGCAGGGATCGAACCCGCAACTTCCGACTCAGAAGGCCGGGTCAATACCAACTGACTTTTCCATCGTCCCGTCAATGGGACATCTAATTGAACCACGGAACCCAACAGGCCCGTCAAAATCGTCAAAACATTTTAGAAGATTTAAAAAAAACGGCTTTTATCCCCGAGGGTGTAGGCAGAGGTATTCTTTTTCTTGAAATATCCACTTTTCTGGAGAATATTCGACCCCTAAACGTGATAGGTGGTGAGCCCATCGCCCGGACCGGGTCAGTTACACATGCCTCAGAATTCATTTTGAGACCTGAGGGTTTCCTCACGATATTTTCCTACTCCGTCGAGCTAGTAATGAATAATGCATGTAATAATAAATTGTTTGGCATTATCAGACCAATTCTGTGTTGATGTAGACTGGGTAACTGGGTAACACGAAACTCACCCGCTTCCTGCTCTCAAGTTTCTCCTTCTTCTCGTCGTCATCCTTCTTTGGCTGCTTGTAGAGCTGGGGCGCGGCGGAGAGCACCTTGGGCTGGGCCTTGGGCGGGGGCGGGCCCAGCTGTGGGCCCTGCAGAGTGGGCCGCAGGAACGGGAGGGCGAAGTCGGGCATCGGGGCCATCGACGGAGGCCTGAGGCGCTGCACCTGCGACGGGACGCACGGGCTCGTATAAGAGAACGACAGAGGTTCTATTCCTGGACATACCCACTTTTCACTAGTCATTTTGGGCCATTAAACGTGACATCGTCAACCCGTAAGGGGTCGTCTATTAATCAAGTGAGGTTCGCAAGGGGGGGGAGGGGTTCGGAAAAAATCACGAAATATCACAGGGAGGGGTGTAATGAGATATCACGTGTATTTATTTTTCATTGACCGCGCGATTTCTAAACCAAACAATAAGTAGCACGTGACTTTTATTTATGCTTAATTTTCCGAAATTTTAACATTTCATCATCGAAAAATTCAATATAATGTCTACCAAAAAATACACGTGATTTCGGTATGGGGGGGGGGGTCTTAAAACCTCACCACACATTACCAAGTGGGGTAAAAAAGTTGCTAAAAAAACATCACGTGAATAATGGACAACCCCTAACAGCCCACTGCTGAGCTATGGGTCTTTCCTCACACATGAGGAAGTTGGGCTTTAATCTCCCACGCGAGCCCACCGCGGATTGGGAGATGATGTTAAGCTAGTGGCCATTTTTCAAGCCACCCAAGGGTATCTGACTGACATGGGTTAACGACTTCCATTGTGCGTAAACACAACGAAAACCGGGACCAACAATTTAACGTGCCTTCCGAAACACGGAAGCGCTCGTGATATAAATGCCACTAGGCGGTCACCTATTCACTGACTGACCGTACCCAACTTTGCTTAACCAGCGTGATCGTTACAAACACACTGGCATCGCGGGGCTACCAGCGCTCCATGGACAGGTCGATTCGACTTTGTTACTGACATATGTATAGTTACTGACATAGATTTGCACACGTTTCATATTGATATAGATTGAAGTTTAGACCAATACGAATCGATTTGGTTTAGTCAATTAAGGTCCTACGTCGCTGCGTTTTTGCGCTACAGCGCTCTGAATTTGTAAAAAAAAAGTGCGTCTTGAATCATTTGCACAAGTCTGCCTCAGGGGCTGGAGGTCACAATTATCCTGAAAATTAAGAAAATCGAAGACGCAGACATGCAGGGCTCTGCGTTATCACGGGGCAGAGTTGACAAAATGTAAAAAAAAGCTATACTAAGTCATTTGCACATGATTCTAATTGCGCCCATTCGATTCATTGTGACACTTTCCTCACTGATTTTCAGCTGTAATTTTTTTTTAATTCAAGATAAGCGCGTACTATGGTTGTTTATCCACTCTATAAATATTAGTCTATACAATTTTTCAGCTACGGCAATACAACAATAATTGGGTTTTTTGTTGAAGTTGTAGCTTAGCCAGAGATGTGTCGCGAGCGTCGAGATAATTTTTTTTTTAATGGTCTTCCTTTGGAATATCAGAGGCCTGAGGTCTGCCTTTTCGATTTTCTTCAACAAAAACAGCAAGTTTTTATATATAAAAAAAAATGTCTTTAAAGTAGGTTTACGGACGATAATTTTAAGCTGATAACGTCATAAGAAAACACTAATGAAAAATTGCATACTGGAGTGGAAGAGAGTTAGATGCGTCACAAGCCTATGCCTAACGTGTCTCTCTATCGCTTTGTCCGCGCTCTCGCTCGCACGCTCAGCTCTTTTCGTGCGTGTAGCCGGCGTTGATCGATTTATAAGATCACGTCAAAAAATCATGACTTACCGAAACGGGCACCATAATGTTCGGTGGAGGGGGAGGCGGGGGTACGGTGGGGTACCCGGGCTGGGGGCCCATCGGCCCGTGGGCCAGCTCGAGGGGCCGCAGCAACGAGGGGGGCGGCGGAGGAGGAGGCAGAGCGCGATCCAGTTGCATCTGCACGGCGCCAAACGTCGCCGACCCGATCACGTGACGGCCGTCCGTGCCTGATATCTCCGCTTCGAACCTGGTAGGTTTGTTTATTATTTATTTATTTATTTACATTTAGGCTTACAGTGTACACCAAAACGCACGTTGCCTTAACCGGCTTACAGTACTAAAATTACAAACGGCACAAATACATTCGCAGCTTATTAATAAATACAGAGAAATATCGACATCCTCGGCCCCAATTCAACTAAATGTCAACGGTTATAGTTGGATGACAATGACATGACAATGGTCAGTCAATAGTGTTATTTGCTCTGAAAAGTGCAAAATAACACCATTGACATGTCATTGTCATCTAACTATAACCGTTGACATTTAGTGGAATTGGCCCCCTGGACCTGAAGTGAAAAGTGATTGAGCAGCCGCGTTGCGCGGACAGCGCGAACAGCTGGTGCTAGCTTGTAGTTTTTAACATACTACATTTTATATGTTGTTTTTTAGTATGAGCTTTTGTTAGGTTTAGTAGCTCACTTCCCAGGCTTTTAATAGGGTAGTTTCATGCCTAGTCAAATTAATTATTTTTTTAAATATTTCTGTCAAATTGAAAATTTGCTATGGAAATGTACTGAAAAAGCAACTGTGTCGTCATATTTTTAGTACTCAACAGCTAGATTTTTATTGTTTTATTATGTTAAAGTTTGCTATAATTGTAAAGTGAAAATAAAAATACATGTAGAGTTGTTTTCTGATAATTGCAATTGAATTTCGATACTGCCAACTACCTTATTACCTGTGGGCCAAAAAATCAAATGGATCCATTGCTCTGTTGAAATCAAATGAAATCTTTATTTGCAATGAATAGGGTATTAAATCTAGGTGTTATAATTTAAATAAGTCTCCTCTACCCAGCCAATTTAAATCAGCATGCAAATATTTTTTGTTACAATATTCATAGACCTAATAAAAAATTACATTTGTCATTCTGATAAAATGATTTGTAGTCCAAAAATTCCTTAACGCTATAAAAATTATTTTAAATCAGGCATTTATACAAATCCTTTACATATTTTTTTTGTAATGCAAGAAGAGATAAACAAACACTTTTACCCTGTTTAATATTAGTAAGTATGTGTTAGATTGAATAGAGAATTGTGGTACATATAAAAATTTATTCAAGAGCAACAAAACCAATTACTCATACATTTTTTTAAATAACTTATTCTCAAATTGCTTAAATAAAATCAGCCCGATTGTTCAATCAACAGATAAACCTTATCTGGAGAATATATTGTCTGACAAAATAGAAAGGAAAAGTGACATGTTATGTTTATTCTTCAGATAACTTTTAACTGACTATTAAACAATCAGCTCTTAAGCAAACATACAAAATTGTTTCTTCAAGTCTGAACAGTATTTGAATTGTAGTTATTTTAAAATAATATTATTGAGTTTTACTCTGTAACACATACTTACATTAAAATTTCCAGAGCAACAAATTACTAGAATATATGGATCTGTGCCCTAAACTGAAGAAATACCTGTATAGCTACCAAAGATTCATTGGTTATAAAAAAAACAAGTTAGTATGTAATAAATAATAGTCCCTGTTTTTGTTATTGTTATATATGTGTGCATAGACCTATGCGTCTGTGTGCGTGAGTGGTTGCATCTACCAGCCTTTTTATAATAAGGGTACCTAACCGAATACACGTCAGTACATAACAGTTTGCGTTTCCTTTCACTTGTCCCATATCTAACAGTTATAAATATGGTTATATATATCAACAAATCCCCACTACAAGTAACTATAAGAAGATAGCTAACTTAGAGCTTACTTACCTATTTTGATCTAATTGTTAAAGAAAACATGAGAATTAGCAATATTTTTTGTAATTCAATTATTATTAGAATAGTTTGCGGTTTTATAAAATTATAATAACAAATTGATATTTCAGTTTGCTTATCTTCTGAACCTTAAAACTAAGCATGTTGACGATCTAGCTTTACTTGTGAAAACTCATTTAAGTACCTACAAACTTTTTTCCTTTCTATCAAATATATTAAAGTAAAGATGAGTTATGTTCATATGGCGCGCACTTGGATATTTTTCTGATACGAGTGGCTACAACATCATACTTACCTTACCTCCTAGCATATTTACAGGATACAACAATGACAGCGAAAGATGATAGGAAACAAGTGGTAAAGAAAGAGACAGCTATCTAAAAAAGAGTTGCGCTTTAAATACGACTAGGTAAAAAATGCAAACATTTGCTGCTACAATGCTACTAAATAAAATTAGACCCATTATCTACATTTGTCGGCCTCAGTTTACCTCTTTTTAAAATTTTTAGTATCTATAATATCTTTGCGTTCTATAGTTTAAAATGTATGCTCATCATCATCAGTTTCATGCCTCCCGCATTGGATCAGAATATTTATATACTGGCACTGCAGTTTATGAGCACGAAGTCTGAATACCAAACAAGGTCTTACCTAGACATTTCATCTTGCATCTGCTGATATTTGCTAGAGTCTTCCATGGTGCCTCTCGTCGTATAACCTTAAAGCAGTCCAAAAGATTACGTACTAACGAGAATTAACTTTTACGCCACTAATGATTGCTTTTCTCGATACGTACACTTTGGAACATGTCAGGAATTTGCTGCGTCGGTATCATCACAAAAACCCAAAAGGATTCGGGAAAAAATCTGATTCCAAATCAACAAATGTCAAATATGCAAACACATATGCAAATGCACAGACTATTAAACACTTGTTTTTTTCTAAAAGTTCGTAAGCAAATGCCTGTGGCAAATGCCAAGTCAATGCTGACATTTAATCACTTTATTATGGAATCTTAGTCAGAATGAAGTCTGATCTTAGTTAGATTTAGCCAATCTTCATAGACGAGTTTAAGGTTCCTTGTTATTAGACTATTGAACTCTTTGGCAGTAGGATCTTTGATTCTAGACTGTCAAAAGAAATTGGGCGAGAAAAAACTTACTGTTTTGACATTGACAGTGATTGATTGTATTGCATTTCTAGTTGGTGGATAAAAAAATTTATCTTTTTTTTTTGCTTTTACTCTTTATTTAGATAGATACAAATGATTGAAAATGATAACAAAACCGTCTGGTGTGGAAATCTCCCAGAACAAGCCACAGAAGAATTACTTTACGAGCTCTTTTTGCAGGTTACTAAATTTTGTTTACCCTTGGTAAAGTTTTGTGTTTTGCTGCTACCGTCTAGAATTAACTCCCAAACCTCATATTTTCACAGGCGGGACCCCTGGAGAAAGTGAGGATACCAAAAGACCGGGATGGGCGGCAAAAAAACTTTGCATTCATAACTTATTGTCATGAAGTATCTGTTCCGTACGCCATAAATTTATTCAGAGGGACAGCACTGTTCCACAAATCGCTGGTGCTGCAAGGACGAGGTCGATTGGTGCCATTACCACCTCCAATAAGGTCTGTGGAACCGGAAATCAGTCTCGATTTCCAACCGCAGTCGAATGTTGCCCAACAGTTTGCAGAAATGGCCGAGAGGCTGAAAGGAGATGATATATTGCCTATCCAGATGCCCCGAGGGCAAGAGACAAATGATAACTTAGTCATGGCCAGCCTGCTCGGCAACTGGAGTCACAGACACCACCCCTACCGCGCGAAAGAGAAACATAATGATTATAGGCCGAGAGATAATTACAACGATAACTATAAGAGCAACGGTCGCGGTAACTCGAACTGGCGTGACAGGAGGAATCATAAGAAAGGGAACTATCACAGACGAGACTGAAATATTAATAGGTTAATCGTTAAAGATATTATTGAGTGAAAATGTTGAGGTTATTTTTCATATATAGGATAGTTGACTGTATAAGAATAAAATATTGGTATGTCCAATGACAATACACACATGGCATGATCGTAAACTGTAGCAAAATCATTGAGGAGTTCCATTATACACCTGACTAAATACTAAAAGTAACTTAAGTACTCAGTACTTTTTCGATCATAAAAAGAGGATAAAAAGTTAGACACAGTTAATAATAATATAATCTCACGCCTTTTATCCCTGAGGGAGTAGGCAGAGGTATTCCATTACTGGATATACCCACATTTCACGAGATACATTGGACCCCTAAACGTGATAGGTGGTGAGCCCATCGCCGGACCAGGTCTATTTACACATGTCTCAGAATTAGACCTGCGAGTTTCCTCACGATGTTTTCCTTCACCGTCGAGCTAGTGATAAATATGTATGTAAGTTTTTGAAAAACTCATTGGTACATGCCAGGATTCAAACCCGAGCCTCACTGATTTTCGGCCGTCTCTTAAACCGTAAGGGCTATCACTGCTTTTTAAACACAGTTAACTATCCAACTTATTCAGATTAAAAATAAATATATAGGAATATTGAAACACCATACTATACATGACCAATCAAGCTCCTTCAGGAGCTAAATTGTATTTAAACCTTGATAAACTATCTGTAAATGAAGATATTTATGAGGCAGAAAACAGCACTTATTATAGTTGTCAAACAACCAAATTCGTTTTTATTTATCCTATTAGTTCTCATCAGCGATATATGTATTTGCATTAGGTACTTATATTTAATTTTAGTCTGAATAACATTAGAACTCTTTAAACAACAAGTAATTGAAATGCATTTTTCAATGTGTGTCATCCTAGCAGCACCACACTTAGATTTTGAAATTGATCCTTTCTGCATTTAGTCACAAATTTATCATTATTATAGTGACTTAATGCCAGGTGCAGTACTTTCAAAGATATAAGAAGTTTGTGGCGCTGCTAGGACGACGTCATACATTTTCATGAAGACTGAAATGAAAGACAATCATCTAAAATATGATTTTCTTGTAATTTCTTTTATTCTCAACAATTTTCACTTTTTGTGCAATGTACAGATGTACAATTACCTTATAGTTTTGAAAATCGTAATGACAAAATTTTTAATAAAAAAAATACATATTTAAGTTTTTTTTCTTCATTTGAGCCCCAGATGTGAACCCATTGTATTGAACCACTAATCACACAAAGTTGACGATGTCTATGTTTGAGTGTTCAATACGAGTCCCATTTCTTCTAGGAAGCCTTGAAATTCTCCCTGTAAGTAAACAATAATACATAGATAATTATTATGTTTTCTTACAGATAGTTAGCCCTAACAATAATATCTTCTGTCTACAATTATTAATAGCTGTAGAGCGGGCGTTCTCCCCGTTCCCCTGGGAATTTCTCAAACCCTAAAACTACAGGTAACATTTTGCCTAAGAATAATAATGTAAATTTTACCTACCCCATCGTACTTACGATTTTTGTCTTGTACTTGTAAATGACGTAGCCAACAAGGTCGTAAATAAACGCAACGGATACGAAATAGAAGACCAGCGATATCACTTTGGCTTCTGTATCAAATATGTCCGACTCCAGGATCTTGTAAATGGCGTAGGTTCCAAGCCCCCCGCGTATAGCTATAAACAGCACTAGGTATGCCACCTCCACGATCAGATATAATATAGATCTGCTATAACCCTCCGTTCTGAGGAACCTGCAGACAATTAATTATTCAACAGCCAACTCAGTCAATCATCCGTCAATAAATAAGTAAAACATGACATATATTTTTCCCGAGGGGATCGGCAGATGTAAGTATTCAATTCGTGAAATACCAGATAGGTACCCTGTTAACAAACACCAGCATTATTTTGGACCCTAAGCCTTGCCTAATCGGAGCCCTCCGCTATTATAATAATAAATTGTGGCCATTGTGAGACACAATTTATTCACACGGTTATTCAGTCCCAAAGTAGGCAGAGCTTGTACTATGGGTACTAAACAACTGATAAACGTATTTAAATACCTAAATATTAAACACCCGAACACGAAGCCAACAGACATGTTCATGTTGGCCCCAAGCGGGGATCGAACCCGAAATCTAGAAGGCAAGGTCACTCACTGCCAACACCTCCGTCCTCTCTATGTCTATCGTTACACTATTTTTGTTTTTGAGTTAGGTACGTTATATTAACACCGCCAACGCTACGCTACGCTACGATCTACCTTACTAATCCTTAGTTATCCCTAGTTAGAGTAAGTACATACATACATATAATCACGCCTCTTTCGTAGGGGTAGGCAGAGACCACTTCTTTCCACTTGCTACGATCCTTACATACTTGTTTCGCTTCGTCCACTTTCATTATTCCTTTCATACATGCTCTTCGGTTTAGGGTACTCTTGACCTGGCCTTTTTTCAAGACGTCCCCAATTTGGTCTCGAAACGTCCGCCTAGGTCTACCCCTTCCCACACTTTCATTCACACTCGCCTTATACACTTTTTTCGTCAATCGTTCGTCATTCATTCTCTCGACATGGCCAAACCATCTCAGCATACCTTTCTCAATTTTTGTCACTACATCTTCTTTCAGACCACATCGTTTCCTTATCTCACTATTTTTTATCCTGTCACTCAGTTTAACTCCTATCATACTTCTTAACGCTCTCATCTCAACTGCATTTATTCTGCTTTCATGTTTCTTCTGCCATACCCAACTTTTACTTCCGTACATGAGTGTCGGAGCCAACACCCCCCTACAGCCAAACGAGCCTTGTTAGCCACCTTCCGGCTGCTCATAAAGGAGTGCAAAGCTCCAGTAGAGTAAGTACCTAGTTAGAGTAAGTAGGTAGGTATAAATTCCCCGACGCCAAATACAGCGGTACCTTACCATCGCATTTGGAGCAGGGGATTGGTTATCTCCATCATAGCGAGGGTGCAGGAAAAGGAGCACCCCGTGAAGTCCTTCTTCATGTACAGGGTGATGGCGGTGAGAGCGCTCACGTGGTGTAGCAGCATCAGCGCGTTATCCGTCCAGTAGATGAGGCACCAGAGCAGGTCGAATGCGAAATATCCCCACGACCATACCATTAAGGCGTAGTGCCGTGGCAACACTTTCACTGCGATTATAGTTTTAAATAGTTAGTTATACACCTACGGCTTAGGTAGGTACTATATTTTCTTCTTAATAGTAACAAATGGAAGAAGCGCTCGCAGCCCTGCGGCGCCAGTGTGTTTGTAACGATCACACTGGTTAAGCAAAGTTGGGTGCGGTCAGTCAGTGAATGGGTCCTAGTGGCATTTATATTACGAGCGCTTCCGTGTTTCGGAAGGCACGTTAAATTGTTCGTCCCGGTTTTTGTTGTGTTTACGCACAATGGAAGGTTAGGCCATGTCAGATACCCTTTGGGTGGCTTGAAAAATTCTGACTGTTTGGTGGCCACTAGCTTAACACCATCTCCCAATCCACGGTGGGCTCGCGTGGGGGATTATAGCCCATACTTCCTCATGTGTGAGGAAAGACCCTTAGCTCAGCAGTGGGCTGTTACGGGTTGATGATGATGATGATGAGTACTTAACAAATGAAAGGGCTTGATTTTGCACATTTAAGTACACAACATTTCCAAACGACTTCATAAAAAAAAGGAGGAAGTTCTCAATTCAACTGTATTGTTTTTTTTAAGTTTGTTACCTCCGAACTTTAGACTGGGTGAATCGATTTTGATGATTATTTTTTATTTATAAGCTGGTGCTTCCCGTGTGGTCCCATTTCAATATAATCCAGTTCTGAAAATGGCACCCATGAGAAAACCATATCAGTTGAAGTCGGTTTTTTATTACTCTTTAGGGTTCTATGTTTTATCACTTGAACAAACATCTCCAATTTGGCTTTTTCCCTAAATTCGCCGGTCTCGAAGAAACGATACAAATATGTCGGAGGACATCGTTCTCTCCATCCCTCACTCAACAGCCAGTTCCGAACGGTTTGAAAAGTCTACTTACAAGTAAAGCTACATTTCTCGAGAGTAAAGAGATTGCACTGCGCCAGTCCGATTATTGTGGCCACGCTGCCATGGAGTAGCGTGACCGCCCTCGAACACCATTCGGGGCTCCTGTACGAAGGGTTAACCGATGAAAGATTAAATGTCTTGAGATAAAATCACCGGAAAAAATGTAATAAGTAATGTAAGTTCAAAGAAAATTATAGCCCACATTATATAAAATAGTCCATATAATAGTTTTTTTTTTGTTAATTCTAAGTCCCTTTGGCTAAGCTTTATCAATATTATGTCGTTGTTGCAGTTCCCAGTAGGTTATACTTACCTAAGTAACGCTTCCAACAACAAAAGACAGTACTTATCATTAAAAAACCCTACAAATTTAAAATGCCTGGATAAATGAAAATTGGTTGTACCTATATGATGAGGTACTAATTAAGTACTAATTCATGAGATACTCAGGATGGCGGGCCACTTTAAAAATACAATCACGTAAAAAGTAGGTACTTATTAAGGTAGGTCTTAATAATTATTTGTTTATAGGTACTTAGGTAATTAGGA
This sequence comes from Ethmia dodecea, assembly GCA_963855545.1. NCBI lineage: Eukaryota > Metazoa > Arthropoda > Insecta > Lepidoptera > Depressariidae > Ethmia > Ethmia dodecea. The sequence goes on from OY979443.1 coordinate 1,108,128, forward strand.
AGTAATTTTTTAAACTATTCAACATTCAAATTCTTAATTTGGTTCCACCATCCTGATAATTTATGACATGTGACCCCCCCCTGACTTCAAAAGCTGCATCTGCCCTTCCCTGATACAAATAAAAATTCATTTATTTTCTGTAGGTATATAAAATACACAGATTAGCTAAATGTAAACAGCAGCCCATCTCCACCGACGAGTTGCTGGTTCCAAATGCAGTAAGTACCCCGAGAAGAGCCATCAATAAACTGAAGGGCAGCTCTTTAAGCCCTACCTGTGAGGAGGTGTCGCAGACAGCCAAATGTAAGCGAAGCACCAGCCAAGGAAAGACACCAACTTCAGCAGAGCTTCCGATGACAAATCCATTCAGGAAAGCATGTTTTCGCGTTATCTGCGGGGTTGGGGGTCATGGTGCGACATGGTGCTCAGAGGTCCGAGTTTGTTGTGCTCTGAAGTTTGGCACGACCAAAGAGAATTTGACAGTTACAGTTAATGTTTTTAAAATATTCAAGTAGGTTGATATTGAATCGAGTTAATGTAAGTTTATTATGTAGGTACATACATAGTAGGTAGCGTTGCTTTGGCTCAGTCTTTATTATGTAAGCAGCGCCCCGCGGTTTCCCGTTCCTGTAGGAATAAGAGGATAAAATGGAGCCTATGTAACCTAACCTATGTTACTCCTTGATAATACTATCTAGATAAGTTACCTACGTAGCTTTCCATTGATTAAAGAATTTTGAGAAGAGCAGTGATAGCCCGGACGGTTAAAGAGCCGGCCGAAAATCAGTGAGGCTCGGGTTCGAATCCTGGCATGTACCAATGAGTTTTTCAAAAACTTACGTACATATTTATCACTAGCTCGACGGTGAAGGAAAACATCGTGAGGAAACCCGCAGGTCTCAGAATTAATTCTGAGACATGTGTAAACAGACCCGGTCCGGCGAAGGGCTCACCACCTATCACGTTTAGGGGTCCAATATATCTCGTGAATTGTGGGTATATCCAGTAATGGAATACCTCTGCCTACCCCCTCGGGGATAAAAAAGGCGTGAGATTATATTATTATTATATTATATAAAGAATTTTGAAATCGGTTTGTTCAGGTAGAGGTTGGAAGAAAATCATTATCTTTCCCGAGAGAAACTTTTTCTTTAAACGTCTTTGGGTTTAGGTGTGAAAGCGTAACAAACAAACAAAGTCACTTTCGCATTTATATTATATCTATTTAGGATTAACAGCGCGCGGCGGCATCCCCGAGCAGCGGGGCGTATTCACGGAGATTCGATATTCGACTCCAAATCGGAAAATCTGTCGAATCCATATGTCAAATGTGAATACCTAGTTCATCTCGAAACCTTTCGACAGATTTTCCGATTCTGAGTTGAATATCGAATCTACGTGAATACCTACGCAAAATAGTTACATAGCTTTGATACAAACCTTGTCCTTACAATCGGACACAACACAAAAGTAATCATAAAAACCGTTCGACCCGTTCTCCAGTTTTGCGCTTAGCATAAATGGAAATGCAATATTGTTTAAAAATTTCAAAGCAACAAGGTGAACAAATATCGGAGATTTAACATTTTGAACGTTTTTTTATAAAATGTAGGTATTTTATAAAGGAAGGTAGGTAGGACCTACCTACAGACATGTCTAGACAGACTGAATTACTTTTCTAGATTAGGTGTATTTAAGTGCTTTAATTTAATCTTCAATTTGATAATTATTTACCACAAGCTGAAGGAAAGGAAGATCCGAAAGGTTCACAAACTGTGAATTAGGTATTATACTACCGTCCCGGTCTTACATAGGTATAAATTAGGTACTTACCTAGTTGATAAAAATCTTTTCAACACACTTGCTCATAAAGTGGCTCTAATTTCACTGCAATTAGGCACATAATGACACCTATAATCAAACTGAGACTTTTTGTTTGCTATTATTCACTAGTGAGTTATAGATTTTTTTTTTCAATTTTGTTGCTAGAGTTGCTTTGTTCTTAAAAAAGTTTCGATACAAAAAAGATCGTATTCAATCGTACTAATAAATTAATACACAAATATGGCTTGCTCATTTCATGCAACTTCGTATTTAAATAGATCATTTCAACTTGTACGTGTTTAATAAACAAAACTTTCACTCAAATATAACTTTGGTTTTCTCTGTAAAAACTTTAAATACCCCATTTTGTACGTGGCTAAAACGCTATCCACGACAAACCAAAGAAAAAGAAACCTAATTTTTTTAGTCCATGGCCGATCGCCATTGTAAGATGCGAGCGCATAGGAAAACGAGGCTGTATGGGCCTAGATCCTTTTGCCTTTTCCAAATTATATAAATAAAAAATTGGAAAACCAATTAATTTTCCCCGCCATTGCGAATGATTATTTTAAAATGATTTTTTAGTATTATTTATTCACAAGTGTGTTGAAAAACGTCGTATGATACACGTGTGTATTGATGATTACCGTCCTCGGCTCTCTTATGACCCTCGCCTACGGCTCGGGTCTCAATGGCGCCTCAGCGGTAATCACCAACTTTACTCACTTGTACCATAATGTACTATTATAAGCGGTGTTTTTTCCGTTCACTCATTCATTAAAGAATAAATAAAAAAATCAAAATAAATTCGCATAGCATTTAATAACTAAGTATATTTTTTTATAAATCACATATAAGTAGGTAAGTAATTAATTTTATATATTATACTTAACATAAATTGTGTACTAAATTTCGCTCCGTTGGAGGATAACATTTAGATATGTAGATTAAATTTTACTAAGTCTACAAAAATACCTTTCGCACATGTCAGTCAAATATTCGTGAACCCACAATCACTTGGTAAATGCTTAAAAAATTAAGGAGAACACAGAAAAATATTTCACCCCCAGACATAGAAAAGGCACAATTCAATTCTTCTTTGGTCCAAGAAACAAATTTAAAAATGCCACGACCAGAATCTATTTCAGACAATTTTAGTCAACCTAACCTATTATCTGTATCGTAATTTCTCAACGAACTTCTCAATGGCGCGGTATCGACTTGGCAGCATCGCGTCTTTCAGCATTGGATGGAAACGCGTGTCTTCGGCCAAGGCGAGGCAGAGATGCCGAGCATGTACCCGTGTTTCCGCACTCGCGTCACCTAGCAGCTCTCCTGCGGCTCTCAGCACCAGCGTCCGTGGCTCCGACGGCATGTCAAGGATTCTAGAAGGCCCGTTGAACTGGACGAGTTTGGACAGAGCTTGTGCGGCGGCCGCTCTGACCGGTCCAGCCCTGTGCGTCGCCCCACGCCGCGACAGCGCTACAGCAGCCCGGGAACAGTTGCTGCTACACGCTACACGAACTAAGGCCGCCGCTGCATCCGCTCTCAGGAACCTGTTTACATCCGCGCATCTGTCCAGTAGAGCTGTAGCCGCCTCTTCGAGTTCGGTGTCTAGAGCGCGGCCGCGGTGTTCGAATAACGCTCCCAGCGTCGAGCAAGCAGTTCGAGCGACTCGCGACCGTAGAGACCGCACATGGCCTGCCGCTGACCGCACGACCGCTTTCCAGCTTGCCGCCGGAGCCCGTGCTGCTGTGTCCACTGCTAGTCTTTCGGTTTCCACCAAACTGTTCACTATCACCTCCCAGTCTTCGTGCTTCACGGGAACGATGCACTCGGCGAGAGCGTTGCGAACGTCCCTTTCGCAGGGCGCGGGTTTTTCGTAGACGCTAGTCGGTTCGGGCGTTTGGTGCCCACTTTTCGCGCTCTTCGCGGGGCTAGGGGACGCGCTTCTACTCGGCAGTGGGGTCGGACTCCGCGAAGACTTTCTGCTTCGAGAACTATGGACTGGGGAGCCGAGAGGTTCGGCGTTTAAAGACTTCTGAGACCCGAACTCGTCGCGAATCTCAGTCTGAGATTCGATGCTGTGTACGCTGGGCAACGAGGGGTTCGACCTCTCAGAGTAGTCCTCGACGTGGATGGACGGCGACTGAGGCGGCTCGGCGGGGATGTCCACGTGGGTGACGTCGCCGAAGACGATGCTCTCGAGTGACTTCTTCTCCTCGAGGTTCTTCTCGTCGTAGCCGAAAGCGCTGGAGTCCCTGCCGAAACAAAGGGATAATTATAATGATAAATTTCTTTATTCGGACTACCTACATGTAAATTTGTTAGACTATGTTAGTAGGCCATTTTCGTCCCGCTTCATCAATACTTTACGTTACGACAATGTTCAAGCTTTGGTGAGTAGTGCGTGATTATCAGCAAGAATTTTAAAAATACTGTCTGGCGCTGCTCCGCCATCTTGCAAGCAAAGATGCCGTCCTTTTCCTAATTATGGCAAAGTCGTCTGTTTGCTTTCGAAAACATGCCCGATGCACTACCTAAAACCATTATATACTGTATGCGAAGGGCGCTAATGGTAATTTACAGTTGGCCCACAGGCTGCACGTGTAAAATGTAATGCGGGTTTGTTTGTATCTGCGCGGAGGGAACGGAAGTTACCGCGTGTGAAGGGGGAGGTCGGCGACGAGGTCGAGCTTGAGGGGTTGTCCGGGGGGGGCGGGGGCCACGGCCGTACGCGGGCAACACCATGTTAGCATGCCGCCTGCCGCCGCGGCGCCTCCGCGACTGACGGGCCCTACAGCTAGACTAGCTAGCGGCGATCAATTCTGGCACATGTTGATGAACTCATGCCTGTTATGCAGATTAGGTACCTTTGTCAATGAGCTGGCAAGTTTCTTAGTAATTTCTTTCAAGTAGAAATGTTTTCTAGAACTTTTTGCACGCTGCGTGTGTAAATGAAGTTCAAACTCCCACGTTTTCGTGGTTACAACAAGTAGCAAACTGAGTACCTAATAGTGGAATACTTACTTCTTTTAAACTCTGTGCCTACAATATATTTGCTTACCAATAATGTAAAACCTAGTCCACATCTTGAGTATTGGTTAGCGTTAGTGTTTACGGGTAACAAAGTGGGGCGATCGCCGATAGCGTAAATAGGGCGTCCATAAACGCCTGATGGATGGCGGCCAAAGATGGCGGCCAATAATTTGACTCAAATGTGGGTTAGTGGTGTCACGCAATTACCACTGCCTACGTGTCGACTGTAATAGTCATAAATTACGTAATAAATTTATTGAATTAGGCAATAGAGGTGTCAATTTGGACTGGAATGGCAAGGCACTGACGGCTTTTCAAGGATCATGTTTCGACTAATACAAAACATTTATAAGGCGTTGTTTATTTCCGTTCCCGTGGGAGTTTCCAAAAATCCCTTCTTAGTGCTTTTTTACGTCATTTATGGAACCTGTATGCAAAATTTCATGCTTCTAGACTTAGCGGTTTCGACAGTGCATTGATCGAGTTTCTTTTTAACCGACTTCAAAAAGGGAGGAGGTTCTCAATTCGACACGTATGTTTTTTATGTTCGTTACCTGTTTCGACTGGGTGAACTGATTTTGATGATTATTTTTTTATTTGAAAGCTGGTGCTTCCCTTGTAGGCCCATTTCAATTTGGCAATTGACAATGGCATGAGAAAACCATATAAGTTGAAGTCGGTTTTTCTACTCTTGAGAGTTTTATGTTATTTACATATGTAGACTATCATAAGTTAAATGATAGAAAAGTAATTGAGGATATAATCAACCACGATAACGATCTCAATTTAAAACTAGATAATAACTGCAGATTACACGATGTTATCAAGAATGTATAAAAAATTATGAATTCAGCCAATTTTGTAGGGTCGTTTCAGAAGTGCTATTAAATCTTCGTTAAAATGAAACTCGATAATGTAATTTGTCAGTCTTCTATACCTATCAATTTAAGAAATAGAAGATAAATGTCGTGTTACATGTGGATTATGAATGAAAGAAAGAAAAAAAGATAAGTAGGTATATAGATAGTGCCAAAATAGACATAAAGCTGAAAAAACATTTTCTGGGTTTGTATTTGGCAAAAAAGAATCAACTCGTCCTACACAGCCGCAGAGTTCTATAGGGCACACATACCCACGACTGCCTACTAAATAGACAAGCTATCTATTACTTGCCATCTAAATACTGTGTAATAGATTGCCCACAGCTACAGTATAAGTCTTAGCATAAAATGTGAATCAAATAATTATCTAACTCAGAATATTAAAAAAACACAGAGAACTCTCTAGAATACCGGAGCTGCTACCCCCGTTGCTAAGCAACAACTATGTATTCAAAGGCTCTTTGTGAGGTAATCGCGAGGTAATGCCGTAAAAAACTTGTTGGAAATGACTGTGTTGCAAACCGAGGTTGTAAACGTCTGCCAATTGACATTTCACGCGGCGGAATTCTTGGGAAATGGCCTTTGGACCTTCGTGGCTTTTATTCGTCATCGTATTGATTTATGTTACCCACGTTTATAGGGTGACTGACTCGTAGTTGTGTAATTGGTCTGGTTTACCCATGGTTCACTAGATTACATCAGTCTGGTCACGAAACAATTAACAGCGAAAGTAGAACGGACCGCAAATTCAAATGTTTTATATTTTTCCTGGGTGACTATTTTTACTGCTTTGCTCCAATTTTTCGTAAACATTCTCTGATTGGAGATTTGAAGGTGTAATGGCAGAGACTTGATTGTGGAGCAAGGTCTTAGGTATATACAGATTTTTGACAATAGCCCAATAGTTAAGGCCTAAGGGGTTGGGATTTAGTTACTACAAGTCGAGGGTGACTGAGTTAGGTGCAATTGCTATTTATTTGAAACCTAACAGAACAGTATAGGCTCAGCTTCTACTAATGTACTGTACTGTTTCATGCGACGACTAAGGAGATGTTTTTCATGGGCAATGTAAGAGTGTAAACAGTAATGGAAGTATGGAAGTAGATGATAATGAAGGTATGAATACTGGTACAGATGGTGGTGATACTGTTATCGACAATGATGATGAAATAAGGAGTAATGCTCTACCACTAGAGATGTTAATATATGTGAATGTAGCATCATTTAAAGAGGAGAGTAACAAGAGAATTGAAAATTACTAGTATCTTTTTTAAAACCTAAATTCCTAATCAGATTTGAGACGTTTGTTAGGTTCATTTAGCTAAATAGTAACCGCTGGTACTTTCTTAATTTTTCCTTAGCAATAATACTGCCACCATATGTAAGTTCTCACAACCAAGGTCAATATCCAGGCAGTCTCGAAGGTCTTCGTCTCGAACTGAATACTTTATGTATTCTGTAATTATTTCTACCTATTCTATTACCTGTATTATTTTCCTCGGAACAACTGTTACTGAACTTTGAATTACATTGAAGGTCAAAGGCTTTGCTTCCATTTTTAACAAGGTTCAACTAATGATTGGATTGGAGTCTTTGGCCTATGAAATTCATAAAGTATTCCTATATACTCGGTAATTACAGTATGAGAACTAGGAGACAATAAACTTACCGGTCGCTCAGAGGAATTGGAGACAGTCGCTTCAGAAGAGAGTCTCTAGGTTGGGAATTACCTGAAAGAATAGGACAAAAACCAATCAGAGCAGATATTGATGCACAAGAAATAACAGAATAAATATTTTTTTCTTGGAAAATCGACAGAAAGTGAGTCAAGTATCATTATGATCATCATATCAGTTGAGGGCCACTGATGGCATCGTTATAATTCCGGTCTGGTACTTTCATCAGGTCATTCAAACAGAAAACAGTACTTTAATAATAAATATGTAACTCATAGGATTTTTGTCATGATAGCTTTACACAACATTATTTGTTTTGTAAGACACCTCATTGTTTAAACCTAAATGAAGCGTAAATAAAAGGCTTACGCTACTACGCTTAACGTAAGCAAAAGAGTATATGAAATACTTGCCAGGCAATGGAGCAGAGTCAGGTAAAGGTCTCAGTCTTCTTGGGGGAAGAGGTGCAGCGGGTGGCGGAGTGGACCTAGCTCTACGTCTCACTGGCACGGGCAGCTGGGAGCTTCTGCAAGAAGAGGGGGTTTAGGTATACCTACTGGTTTCAGTATAGTCGAAGATGAAATAAAACCAAGATTCAGCATGGTAAATGGTCTGACTTAAGACTGGAACGACAATGCAACAGACGGTAAATGGACGGAACCATTACAACAAATGGACTTAGACAAGTGTTCAGTAACGAGGTTATTGGAAGATCTTTGCCCTTTCACTGATGTAGAAGCATCACACATTCTCTACATTGGTAACCCTGGTGATTTGAACATAAACTCACCACACCACAAATACATTAGAGTGTCTAGAGACATACCTGGTGAGGTAACTTGGTTTGATGTTCTCAGTCGGCCTGCTCAGACGTTCTCGTAACTGCCAATGTGAAAATTACAGACAAAACTTAAGTCGACATTGTCAAAAGATTTATGAATAAGTTTTGTAGTAAGTACTCCTAGTTTTCACCTCCGTAATACTGAATACCAACTTTGTTACAGAAGCTGTCGGCTCTGGCGGTGCCGGCGAGCCGTCGCCGGACGGCTGAAAGCACAGCGGCAGGACCAGCTGCGCGCGCAAGGCATAGTGTTGCACGAAGTTGCGCAGACTGCACGTGGTCCGCGTCACCTGTTACCTACATTAAGACATGTTGATAGGGGTGGACCGGTGAAGTTTTTGTGTGCAGGGTTGACTAAAAATTCTTTGATTTCAAAGTCGTTTTATAACAAGAGGGAACTTTCTCTGAGATACTTTCCCTGCAACACATGTCTCAGACTTGATTCTGGGCCTGCAGGTTTTCCTCACGATGTTTACTTTACCGTCGAGTTAGTGATAAATATGTACCTACGTAAGTTTTGATAAACTCATTGGTACATGCCAGGAATTGAACCCGAGCCTCACTGATTTTCATCACGGGAAGCAGGTTCTTTAGCCATAAGGCTGCTATAGAACTTCTAAAGTTTAGACCCATATCTTCCTGAGAGCTCACAGGAACAGTAACCTTAAGTATTAGATCCTTAGGTAATTTTCTCACCCCAATCATAGCTGGATCAAATATCAGGTCCACCAGGTGGTGAAGAGCCAGTCTCTGCAGCAGGGCGTGGGGCAGCGCTGCTGGTAAAGGCTCTTTGCCCATTCGCGAGATGAGAGCTGGCAAGATCAGTCGGGCGCAGTCATTGGTCGCTCCTCGGATGAGAGCACAGACTGCACCTTCTGCTGGTGCTCTTGCTGCTGGCACCTGCAAGATATAGTGAAAGAAACTGACTGACTGTAAACAAGATAGAGATAGGATTAACCATTGGACCAGGGTAGCTGAAAGGGGTTGGAACATTTTGCTATGGCGCCTGGCCTACTTACCTACTGTCCGCCATTTTTTTTTATAAAAAAAAAGGGGGCAAACGAGCAGACGGGTCACCTGATGGTAAGTGACTACCGTCGCCCATGGACACCTGCAGCTGAAGTCATTAATTTTTTTTTCTCAAAATGGTGGCCACTTATGAAACCTACTAAAATTGATAGCTGCACTCAATACAAACTGAAATTATATATCCCTCTCTTACGACAAAATCTACTAATAAATATTTGTCCCAAACGTTAGGTATAACATGAACGAATTTTCTTAAGTTCAGCCTATTTAGGATAATATCTCAAACAAGTAGCGTGATCCCACACATTTCATATGACTAGGTAATTGATAGTACAACGAGAGCTGTAAGCTAGGCAATTTGCCCCGGTTTTACGCCCCTCTAAATCCGAAGCTGGGTCGCTAAGTAATCTTGCCTTGCGTAAGCTACGCAGCAGGTACCAAGGTCCCCTTCGCTCAAAACTTCCCTATATGTGAATAAGCGGGCATATTCACGGAGATTCGACATTCGATATTCGACTCGGAATCGGAAATCTGTCGAAAGATTTCGAGATGGGCTATTCACAGATGGGATAGGTATTTGACATAAGGATTCGACAGATTTTTCGATTCCAAGTCGAATATCGAATCTCCGTGAATACGTCCACAGGTCTGATACCGAATTGAGACCTAGTTTTAAAAACTCATTAGTAACAAAAAATGCAGGTACACTTACTGGTTTAGGTAATTAACAAACAGCGGTTCTGAACCCACTACTCTTTTTATAAAGTACCTCCATTTTAATTACCTACTGCCGAGGCATGTAAAGCACCGTTAGCAGATCAGGGTACAACACAACCAATATTAGTATGCAAATATTGCTATTATCTGGAGCCATAAAATGGTGTGTTTATTTTAATGTTAATTCCATGCAACTAGTGATGTGTCTACGGCGGCTGAGGAGTGTCCGGGAACCAAGAGAGTTTTTAGGTAAACAACTCTTGATTGGACTGGACATATTATGCAATAAGGTACACAATTATTTTAAAATACAATTCTATAAGTTTTCACAAGTATTTTTTCTAAACGTCGTGACACCGGTGACCTCTCTTTAGACCGGGGTTCCTGAAACACATGACTCAGAACAATACAAGATAGAATTTCCAAAACCCTTATACTAGTACCAAACTCTGCCTACATCTTTCTTCTCAAAAATCATTAAAAACGGATCCCTGAAATTGATTTCTAAATCGTCCTTGATTCATGGAAACGTGCACATCTCTAGCGATAGTAGGGTTGTCAACATTTCTTCGGCGAATTATAGTATTTTTCGAAATATAGTACCTACCTAACAGTTTAAAAATATAGTATTTTATATAAAAATGCAATAAATCAGACAAAGATTTATTTGTTAATTATTTATTAAAAAAAATTTTGTCTCTTCAATTGCATCTTTTCAATTTTGTTCAAAATATAGTATTATGTACTTAATTACTACACAACATGTAACAGAATAAGCGCAATTCCTGAAATTAGTTTGTTCAGTATCGACTAGGTACTTTTATTCGATTTCAGCCGTTGTTAATATGTGTTAAATTTTTCCCAAAAATGAATTAGCGTAGCTGAAGTTAGTGTTTTCTATGGAAATCGTGCTATTATTAATCGATATTTAAGAACATTGGTTACACACAACTAAAGTTCGATTGCTTCATATTTTTTTTATATTAATATATTAATTGGGGTGTCTGAGGAATTGCACTTTTTCTGTTACGCGTTGTATATTTCTTATTGTACTCAGAGCCGAAATGTAGTACAACACTCTATTATAGTACCAAAGAGGTTGGAAGAAAATCATTCTCTGAGAGAAACTTTTTCTTTAAACGTCTTTGTATAGTACGTTTGGCAACCCTAAGCGATAGGTACGTACGGCTTCGCTGAGTGCCCACATGTGCTGCACGAGCGATAGCGCCGCTGGCTCCGCTTTCCTCACGCTGGCTGCCTCTAGGAGCGAGCTGTGGAGCTGGTCTGCGGCCTTCACTGCCGCTATCCAGTTTTCCTGGATGACAAGATACTAGTTGAGAAAGTTGCTACCTTAGGGGCCTTATGTTTGAAAAACAAAAAATATTTAATAATAATCTCACGCCTTTTATCTCCGAGGGGGTAGCAGAGGTATTCCATTACTGGATATACCCACATTTCAAGAGATATATTAGACCCCTAAACGTGATAGGTGGTGAGCCCATCGCCGGACCGGCGCGCGGGTCTATTTTTTTTTATTTTTTTTATTAATAATAGGAAAACTATTTGTCTGCCATCTCACCTGATGGAAAGTGATGATGCAGACGACGATGGAGCATGTTTGCCTAGATAATGCCTATTCACTCTTGCCTTGAAGAGGCCCAGATTTACACATGTCTCAGAATTAATTCTGAGACCTGCGGATTTCCTCACGATGTTTTCCTTCACCGTCGAGCTAGTGATAAAAATTATAAGCCCAAACTATTTAAAATTACTTCTTCATAGTTGATTCAGGCTTCTGACACGATACATAATAATTATCATTATCATTTTGAACTTATTCATACTGCGATATTGTAACGTGACTATCCAAATTATTCCAACTGTGTTCCGGCAAAATGTAATTACTTAAAGCATACTTGTCATTACCTAAATAAATTGTCAGAAAAACTGTTACAACCTAAGTATTATCAAATTTAGTGATAGCCCAGTGGATGCCCAGTGGTTAGTGAGCTTGCCTCTCCTGCTTGAGGTTCGGATTTGATTTCCGGTGAGACTTACTGTCCATTTACTTAATACGTAATGAGTTTTCCAAAAAAGTAGGTACATATTAATAGGAATATTAATATTTGCCCATTTACTGAAGCAGCTACATTTAATAAGGTACAATTATTTTCCTGGCAACAATGCTTTACAGAAATTGTGCTGCGCAGCGTAGAATTTGATAAATAGTTTTGTTATTGCGTCTTCTACGGTCGATTAATGAGACGTTGATAAATGGATTGAAATCCAATCCAATAGTAGCTGGTGCTACGTTTGCAGCTTTTCAGTTTGAAAGCTAAAGGTCAAAACACATTTCGACTTAGCTACAGTCAACAAAGTTGTTAGTGTTACATGGCCAGTAACTAAGAACTCATTTTTCTGGGGTAGTCATAAATAAATCTTATTGATTAATGTTTATTTCAAAAGGTATCTTTGATCCCTATAATTTACCAACAAAATACTATAAATACATTTAAGGCTTTATGAGAAAAATGAATAATAGTTTTTGTCCATGTAACCGTAACAACTTTGTTGACTGTACTATCTAAGACAATCTTTAAGTGCGAAAGACTCAAATGGCATTTGGTTACCATTTTACGTGTAAGTACCTAATTTGACGTTTGTGATTTGAATTTTATTGGACCCAAAATGGCGACGTCCGCTCATAGAGAATAGAGGTCAACCGTTATTTTTGTCTTCTGATTGTCTATTATTGCTAAATGAAGCGACATCAAATTAGATAAATCTGAGAAACTTTTACCTCAAACCTCAAACATCATCATCAACCCGTAACAGCCAACTGCTGAGCCAAATGGTATTTCCTCGCACATGGAAATAAGGGCTGCAATTTCCCACGCGAGCCCAGCGCGGATTGGGAGATTGCGTTAAGCTAGTGGCCACTTACCTATCCGTCAGAATTTTTCTAGCCAACTAAGGATACCTATCTGACATTTCAATAATTATACTGGCTGATTTTTTTTACCGTCTGGGAAAAAATATGACGTATAAGGTATCTAGAGACGAAGTTATACACGAGATTAATTGTTAAATATAGTCATGTTTAGTGCAATTTACAAAATCTAGAAAATTACCGCACAGTACTACGCGCAGCTGGCGGTTGTAATAGGTAGATTGCGCATAAATGGAAGCTATACGGGCATGTTTCTTTTTAAAATACTATTTCAAATATCTCAGTGTGTATTATTGACTACAACTGAGTATTGTATATTAGTTAAAGCAAGAACAATTTTTTTTAAGAAAAAAAATTTTTTTTTATGTAATATTGCCAAATGAATCTATTACACTTACCTATCACACCACATTTTTTTCCAGACGGTAAAAAAAGTCACCTTGTATACCTACCTACTTGGTTAAAATTTAATAGTTTCACGTTATTTTGGCGATTATGTAGCGATTAATTTAAATAAAAGTTTCCAGGTGGACGCTAATTACGTGTGTTAGTAAAATTCTAGACCTTTTTTATGAGTAGGTACCTACTTAGATATTCCAAATAACTTACACAAGAATTCGATTATTGGGCACAGGAACAAAACTAACCTACCTAATTAGACCTCGACTTTAGTTGGGCTGTTCATAATACCTACAAGTAAATAAATACCTAATCAAATTACTAAACTAAAATACCATCAATATGTAGGTAAGTACATGAAAAAAAAACTTTTTATAAAATAATAATAATAATCATTTATTTCGGATGAACATCCATAGTGTTAGTAATACAAAAATATAACTTATGAGCTAATGTTAGTAGACAATATTAATTTAATTCTGGGGACCTTTTATGGAGGTCCATCCATCTCGTTAGCAGGGGAGAGTCCCATCTGCTACCTAGTACCCCCAGGATGCGGTTAGGGCTGCCGCGAATGCGAGTGAGTAAGGAGGCACAGCGATTTCTGATAATTGCTGAGAAACCATCAATATGTGCCTCAGCAAACATCCCCGACGCACTGCAATGACGCGGCAGCCCCATCAGCACCCTGAAGGCGTTATTATATTGAACACGCAGGTCGCTGTATGCCCGCTGCGTGAAGTTTACCCACAGACTGCACGTGTAAAAGGACTGGCAATATGCTTTAAACAGCGTGGCTTTCACTTGTTTAGTACAACGTGCAAATCTGCGGGCAATCATATTACAGCGAACAGCCAGCGACCTACGCTCCCTCTCTATATCGCTGCCATCCTTTTCGTCTTCCGTTACCATGTGCCCTAGGTATCTGAATTGCGTGACCCTCTGTATTTTTGTGCCACAAAGGAAGACTTCGGGTAAGTCAGCATATGTTTTTGTCCCCGCCTTAAATACCAATAACTCACTCTTCTTGGCATTGTACTTCAGGCCACGCAACCCAGCATACCTCTGGCACACGGACAGCAACTTTCTTAGCCCCCCAATTGATGGGCTCAGCAAAACCATATCGTCTGCGTAACTAATATTGTTAACACAGACTCCGTCTACATGACAGCAGATGCCGGTACTGCTGAGCTCATCAATCAGCTCGTTCATGTAAAGACTGAAAAGTCGGGGAGATGTCAATCCTCCCTGTCTCACCCCGCACTCCAATCCGTACTCATCTGAGACCACTCCTCCCCACTTGACCCGGTTTCTTTGGTATGTGTACCAATACTTTAGTATGTATGTGATTTCGGTAGGAACTGTGGTTTCCTTCCGTAATTTGTCCCATAGAACATCATAAGAAACCAAGTCAAATGCCTTGGAGAGGTCCAGAAAACAAGCAAAAACAGGGGTTCGTCTAGATGTATAATACTGGACAGTCTGCTTGAGGCTGAAGATTGCACTCTCAGTGGACAGACCCGGCCGGAAGCCAAATTGTGCGTCATTTAGACTTATGTGCCTCTCCAGGTGCTTATTAAGCAAACTGTCCAGTACCTTAGCAATCACAGAAGCCAATGAAATAGGTCTATAATAAGTTATGTCAGAGGGATCACCTGTTTTGTTTTTCACTATCGGTACTATTATAGTACTCATTAGGTTCTTTGGTAAGTAAGAATGACCCAAGCAAAGTGTGAAAAACATGGCAAGCACCCTCGGCAGATGGACCCCCGCGTACTTAAGGTGCTCGATGCTGAGTCCGTCGTGTCCCGGGCTTTTTCCTCTAGACATACCAGTCACAACAGCTGCAACTTCTTTCGCTGTGAATGAAACACTCCGATTGGGCACGACAGGCACATCATCAAGCCCCCGAGCAGCTGGCCCCAGCGGTGACTCAACTTTGAAATGTTGTTGGAACAGTCTTACAATATCTCTGGGGTCATGGGCCCCCGCAACGCTAACAGGAAGGCCCGAACTGTGGTTCATTTTATTGGTTTTCTTCCAGAACTTGCCGAAGTTTTTATTTCTATGGTGTTCAGCCAGTATATCCATTTTAATTTGTTGTTGATTATTTTGGCACCATTTCAATTTAGCTTTGAAAGTTCGTCTAGACGAACACATACTATCATAAATTGACCCATGCTTTGGCTTACCATAAAGTACCCAGGTCTGAAAACACAGCCGAGCCCTACCGTGAGCGTCCCGAACATGTTTATTCCAACCTATTATTTTACGCTTGTCACAATTTTTGTCAACAAAGGATGATTCTGCAGCTTCGGTAAGGATACATATTACATTGTCATACATATTATCTAATAAAATTCTATGGTTTTTATTAGTACATATTTTATCACAACAAAAATCAAAACTAGAATCGTAATCAATTGCTCTTAGTCTGTCATGGCACAATTTATGATATTTATCTATTTGGTTTAAGTCACGCTCACCCCACTTGACCCGATTATGAGTAATATCAGGTACAAACATTTTGGGTTTCACGACACTTATGTTGCACTCTACTAATAAGGGAAAATGGTCTGACCAGTAAGTGTCATATAGCACCGAGCAACTAGTAATGGAGTGCTTCGCTGCGTCAGTCACCACACAGTGGTCAAGCCATCGTCTGCACCCGTGCGCCTCACTTATATACGTATACGTACCCGCCGACAACAGTTCCATGTCTATGCATGACCACGCCTGCTCCGTGCAGAAATCAACAAGCTCAGTTGAAAACAACTCGCCTGGATGCGCATTGAAGTCGCCGAGAACATATACACTTTCTACACTGTGATTCTCAATTACCGCGTTAATTTCACTAAGACACTCCGTAAAATGCACTACATTTTCTTTAGAGTCCGTGGGCATGTACACGCTAAAGACAAGGAACGAGCGCGCACACACTTCCACTTTAATTGCAGCCACTCGATCGCTGTTACATGTTATAATAGACACCGTCGGGAACGCAGACTTTCTCCACAACAGCGCGACCCCGCCATAAGGCCTCCCTCTGAGCACGCCGGCTGATGTGTCCACGGCAGATTTCCCGGTGAACGCGAAGTTGTCATCTATACTCCCCAGGAAAGGCACGTCGTGTGGAAGGAGCCAAGTTTCCTGTAGCGCGACAATATCAGCTGACTTGCACAATTTTCTTACGCAGTCAGCAGACCTATGAATATTTTTACAGTTAAATGTTACTAGTTTGACAGCCATTAAGAGTTAGAATTATTTTGTAAACTAACAATCAGAGGCTTTTCTGGTAATACTTTCTTTTGTCGGAAATGAATAAACCGTCTGTAGGCCACCCCCTCGGGCCAAAAATCATCCTGCATGAACGTATCCATTTTATGCTTTGGTACAAAAATCTTAAAAGCATCATACGGTTTCTGATTCTTCATATTCACTTTATCAATCGTGACTTTCAAGTTAGTCTTAGCCTCGATGTAACTAGAGACATCACACACGGACACTCCCTTCGCCACATTATAAACATAAAGTGGAATTTTTGTTTCAACAGCTTTAAAAGTAGCTTCTGGGCCCATCACTGCTTTACCTTGGCTACCCGTAAAACGGTTTTTACTCATTGTTGATTTCCTACTTCTATCCACTATTTTCCACTCGCCATCCTCTTGAGAAACTACCTCAGCGAAAGTTTTGCGACACTCATTTTGTGTATTGATTCCGTTCGGCTTGACCATGTGTCCCGACGTGAGCGCTGGCTGGCTGGCCGTATGAGTCATCGGGTTGCTCGAACAGTTGTTATTACCGTGGTCGTTAGGCATATTGCAAAATGAATACATCTGATTTTTGTTTACCTCCGTGGATGAAAATGTAACTGATTTTGAAGGACTGTCACTATATTGGTGTTCAATCTGGCTTGTCGGGTGACATACTGTAGGTATAGTTGGCTGTTGAATACCCGTATCTCGAAAATTTTTTAAAAATGGCTCAGGTGAAGGAGATGAAGAAGTCTGTGGCGTCGTTGGTGCCGAATTTTTGGGACTGATATGTTGTAGACCGACAAGGCCGCTCTCATAACAGAAGCTTTCTAGCAAGCAAGCGCCGCGCCTTTAATAAGGCGAAAAATTATTTATTTATTTAATTTAGGATAACTTATGTATTTTACTTATGTTCCACCGTAGCACTTAAACAACAAAAATATACTCACGCCGTTTATCATCGAGGGGGTAGGCAAATGTATTCCATTTCTGGAAATACCACTTTATTAAATATTCGACCTCTAAACGTGATAGGTGGTGAGGTGGTGAGCCTATCGCCGGACTGCACATGCCTCAGAATTAATTCTGGGACCTCACTATGTTTTCCTTCACCGTCAAGCTACTGATGATTATGTAGGTACGTAAGTTTTTAAAAAACTATTTACATGCCAGGATTCGAACCCGAGCCTCACTGATTATTATCATGAGAAGTGGGGTCTTTAACCGTACGGCTATCACTGCTCTTAAACTTATCACTAAAAAACTACTCATCTAATTTTGATGAATGAGGTGTCAATCGATTCGATAGTAGGTATATTTTTCCGTAGTCAGATTTTAGTTTCACAAATAGAATTGATGTTGTCAAATTACCGTGTTATGTAGTTGGTCGGACACGTGTTGTGGGACTACTCCCAGCTGCTCCCAGTCGTAGTGGGCCTTCAGCGGAGTGGGGGGCCTTGGGGACAGCAGGTCAGGCTCGGCAACCGGAGACGATGCTATCAGGTTCAGGACGAACCTACACGAATAGGGGTTTAGGGTACCTTTTTTGGGGGGAAGTGAAGAGACAATGAATGAAGGACGAAGTGACTCTTTTACGATTTTTTCTTTTAATTTATATTACACTAGCTGTTCCGCCCGCGTAGTTCCCGTTCCCGTAGTAATACGGGGATAAATCCTATGTCACTCCCTCATAATGTTACTTAGCTTTCCATTGGTGAAATAATTTTAAAAGTCGGTTTAGTAGTTTCGGAGCTTATTCAATACGAACATACAAATAAATCTTTCCTCTTTACAATAGTAGGTAGTCTAGATAAAGAAGTATAGACTAGCTATTCCTCGCGATTTCACCCGCGTAAGTCCCTTTCCCTTAGTAAAATTATAGCGCATGCTTAGAAAAGTAAGCTTTCGCTGGTTAAAATATTTTTTATGGGGAAAAAATACTACCTACCTTTAGCATGCCATTATAATGACTTAGTGGACTCGATTCTACCAGCACGACGCTTAAAATGCGTACCTAAAGTGCGTGCGTACTAAAAATTCTAAATTTCTTAAATTTAAAATCGAATTTAGCGGTTTTTTTTCGGTTAGTAGGTACCTAAACATTGATTGCTCCTAAATAATATAATTTTCCAACTACTTTTACCCGTCATGTTCCAGTTGCAACCGCGTCTGTTTCCGCTTCGGCGACACTGTTGGACTCCGCTGCAGGTTGTGAAGCACCTCCACCTCCCTGTGAGATTCCACCGGGCTGGGGACCTTCTCCGGGGTCCTGACCTCAGCCAACGTCAACGCGAACCCTGAACCTTCCTTATCCTTAACTTCTTCCCCATCGTTTTTCAATCGAAAATAGTCGTACAGCTCGCTTAGAGACTTGGATTTTAACTTTACTTTGCTGTACGATTCTACGTTTTGTATCCGTGGTTTATTTATTACCGGCAGGGGGATTCCGCTTCTCTTCGGAGGCTTCACATGGGATTCTCTTTCTAAGGCCTCGCGTTTTATTTCATTCATTTTAGTCACTATCACCGGAGTTGTAGGTCTTGATATCTCTTCTATATGGTCAGTTTTCGGTTCTGGTTGGGTCTGTTTATTGTCGTCCTCACTAGTAATCTGGTTTTCACTATCCGGTGTCCTTATTTTAATACTTTCACCACCGAACCGCACTTTTTTCACCACAACGTCAGTGTCTTCGGACTCTGCGTCACTAAACTTCAACATATTCCTATCAGAACTATCACAGTCTTCCTCGCTACCTGTATTCTTCTCAGACTCCGTTTCGTTCTCCTCCAATACTGTCATAGTTATCGCTGTGTCAGAGTCAAATTTTATTTCAGTCTCGATTATAACTCTACCAAAATGATTGGTAAAGTAAGGCATCTGGCCAAATGATTCCTCTGATGATGTGTCTGTTGACAATCTTATCGGAGTGCCGTGTGGGCTGCTGAACACGTGGTTGATCTTCACCAACTGTTGATTGTTTTCCCGATAGCTATTTTTCCGGGGCGCGTAGTAAACGTCGAGAGAGTCTTCGTCGTAAGTCTCACATAGAAGTCGGAACTTATCTTGCACTTTGTGGTCCAGTCTCGATAGAGCTGTCATGTAGTCTCTGGCTCCGCAAACTCTCCGGAGTTTCAACAGCGATCGCTGTGCCACATCCCTGTGCACAGGATCGAAAAGTTTATCACCCAAGACTTGAAATATCGGGAACATGTCTAGCGATGGGTTTCTTCGTTTCAATATCCCCATCACGGAAGGTATGGACAGTATCAGTCCAGTGATAACATTCACTTTAGTGTCAATGTTCGCGGAGTGCGGCCGGATGTTGTTATACGAGCACTTGTCTAAGATAGCGCGAGCCGCACAGTCCGGATCCTCGCAGTGCGTGCAGAAGACCCTCAGAGCGTCCAGCGCGGCTTTCCTCACGTTCGGGGAACTGTACCCTAAATTATCCACCACCTGGTCGAAGGGGAAAGCTAGCGCGTTTCCCGACAGTGGCAGGAGATCTGCCAGCACCCTGAGGGCGTGAAGGCGGACTTCCCACTCAGGGTGTGTGAGGCGGTCTCTGATGGCGATGTAGAGGAGTTCCACGTCGAGGTCTGGGGGCAGGGCGCGGGCTCGCTGAACCCGATCCCACAGAGGAGCGAGCGGTGGAGGCGGCGGCTCGGGGAGTTGCATGGCTCGGAGTGGCGGCCGGCGTCGCGTGCCACCGCGACGCGCCGCGCCGCTCAACTGGGTTAATGATCGGACGGTAAGCCACCCCTGACCAATCGATGGAACACCCATATGTTGCAACCCCATAACTTCAAGAAACACCTAAGACGACATTAATTACCGCTGTGCTAAATTGCTAATGCAAGAATTTAAAACAATTTACGTAACAGTCAAAACTAAGTATTTCGAACACAATAAATCGAATAGGATTCGAGTGGGCATTGAACTGGCCTACTTTGGTTCGCAAGTGCATTATTTATAAAGCTATTTGTCTTGCAGGTGAAGGAAGTAAGCTTTTGTAAACTGCTCCATTTTTTATGGCGCCCGACGTGGGGCCGCGGTATGATCAATCTTCTAAAATATATGTCACATGGCGAAACCAGTAAACGTGAACTTATTTATTTATATACCTAAGTAATAAATATTGCAGGAATCCTGTTTAAACTCATGAACACTTATTTGGTCTTGAAACCTATGCTAGATTAGGATATGATTAGGATCATAATTATGGCGCTCTATTCGAGATCGGACTGGCTCCAAGATTTGATGATGAGTCTTTGAAATACAGTTGAATCGAATCATCTTCATCATCATCAACCCGTAACAGACCGCCTCTGAAGTATGGACCATATACAACGCGTAACAGAAAAAGCGCAATTCCTCATACACCCCAATTAGTATAATAAGTAATATAAAAAAAATATGATGCAATCGAACTTTAGATACTTATGTCTAACTAATTTTCTTAAATATCGATTAATAGCACGATTTCCATAGAAAGCACTAAATTCAGCTAGTTAGATAAGTAAGTACCTACCTAATTCATTTTTTTGAAAAATTTAACACGTATTAAAAATAGCTGAAATCGAATAAGTAGTCGATACTGAACAAACTAATTTCAGGAATTGCGCTTATTCTGTATGTTGTATAATCTCAAGTCTATTTACAAATTAGGCTACATTGCCAAAAATTGTGTAGAATAAGAGTTTAAATAAAGCATAAAATAAAAAAAAGTCGCTATCCGCATGTCTGTTTGTGCGTATAGTTTTTCTAAACTCACGTCAGTAGGTACCTACACTAGGTACATATTATGTATCTACGAGTAGCTAAATGTACTAACTCGAGTTATTTCGAGATTTACTTTAAAATATTGTCAACACAAAATAACACCCAACTAACTTCTCTTAAACACACAACTAACTGTGGTAAACCAACTTTGTGATATTATGCCAAACAAAAGTAGGTAGGTACCACAGTTGATTTAAAAAGAAAAAGACATTGTTAACCACCCCATTGCCAATGTGTTTGCGTAAACACCGACCTTGAAATTTGCATTATAATTGCTTGCCAAAAGTTCTTTTCATCCCTTACATCCTTTCCGCCTTTTAATATTTAACGAAAGAACGACCCAGCCTACCTACATGACTGTGATAATGTTGCAAAGCAAAAATCCTTGCAAAATGATGAATGTACCTACTTATCTGGGAAATAGCACCTTTAATATTTTGCCTAATCATTTGAATAATACTTAGTTTCACGTACCTACCTACTAAAATATTATAGGCCCGCTCTGTAATAAATAATACACATCATTGCTTTGCTTGTAGGTAGGTATGTAGGTAAGTAAGGCATAGATTTATTAGCACACATGTGTTAATTATTATGTCTGTGAAGTAAAGCTATCTTCAATGCAGCAAAAAATGCAGATAGACATTTTAATTATTGGCGATTAATCTTTTGGCAATCTCCTCTAATAACAGAATGCCTGACTTTCTAGGATGAAGTGTTTTTAGGAAGTTTTAAAGAATGAAGTTTTTGGAGCCATACGGAAGTTGAATCACAGATTAGTAACTACATAGTTAGGTACTCCGTTGAATACGCTACCCGAAGACACACTACTTACTACTCAAAAGTTTATAGGAAAATTAGGAAAGGCGAAAGGGTTTCATCCAACCTCTTTGACGCCACGCAATCTAGCAATGAATGACTGAGAAAAAGTTAAGAGAATGATTTCCTTCTTTGAGTATTAAACCAACATTTCCTTCCAACTTCTCTGACTGAGATTTTTAACTTCTCAAGCATGAAACTCTGCATGAGGATAGTTAGAGTAGGACAGGTTTATGCGAGTCATAGAGCGGTATCTCTTTCTGACATTCTCAAGTGGAGTTTCTTTGCTTGAGGATTTCTCTGTAAACGGGCCTTAGACACCTAAACCGAAGCAAAATGATAATAAAGTAAGTTATCTGAAGGGTTCCTCACAATATATTTCTTCTTTATTTTCACCTCAAGAACCGTGCTAAAGAAACCACTTCTCAGTCGTCAATAAAAGTCGAGCATTGGCAATCAACAAGTGAAATATAGAAAATACTGAAGCAAACTAAAAGCAAAGCCAAATTTTATGATTATTGGTAGAGTTTGAAGCGTTTTTTAAAAAAGAAAAACTAGTTCATTCGCTAAAGATAGATGGCGATGTCATCGAATGAAGTTTTACATAAAGGGATTGTATTTTTTTTTGATTTTGTCTGAAATATATGCGTGTCCATAGACATGAATTAGGATTATATTAAAAAAATCTAGCTAGAACCTAGAGCCGTAAAAACTACTGTATATAGAAAAAAAAACAGTTTGTTGGACTGGAATGGAACGGGGCGATTGTTTATTGTCGTATTTTATTCTATTTCTACAGTTTTCAGACAGTAATTATAAAATATCTCAATGAAAGGTCCAATAGATTATCGATGTGTTGATGTGTGGATGAACAATGGAATCAAAACTCAACGTTCTTGGAATGTGCGTCCGTGAAAAGTGTAATTAATTGTGACGCGGATCAAAGATAAATGCCGACAAGATGAAACTTTTATCGCTGTTATTTACGATTACGAGTCTCGGCGCTCGCATCCTCGCTGAGACCGATAACTGCACGAGGACTATCAGCCGTTTCGATAACAAGCTAAGCGTGCGAAAGCTATCTGATACTTTAGCGAGTAAGTTTAGTGAGATAGTAGTCAAAGAACTTGCCAGTGAGTACACGCCGCATTTCGAGATACGGACAGCGTACAAAGTGAGCCGGTACCAACCTTCGGACAGCGATATGCTCGCCAATATAGCAGATAAGCTAAGCTACAAGCTTTCTTCAGCCTCAAACGTACTGAAAGACATGAACAGCGCTATAAGTGATAACAGTACTCCCTCCTTCACTCATCCTTGCCCTTTTAACTCTATCCGTAAGTCAGTTTTCATAAAGAGCTCCGAAAACTTCAATTTGCCGTCTACTGTTGATCCGAAATCTAAAATGGGCCGATTTAAAGATTTGAAGGTGAAAAGACAGTACTTTCTATCACACATGGATTATGCAACCGATAAAGACTGTACTACAATGCCGCACTCTAACCTGAGGTATTTATATCATAAGGCAGTTCATCCGGATTCCAAAATGGTGGTGTTCATAATAGACAATCAAATGAAGGCAGACTCGCTTCAACATGCAGTGAATGTTGTAAAGGAAACTGCGTTTGCACTGCAAGTAACGGATGTTATGGCTTTAAAGATGACCAACACGACAGATTTTGTGAAATTTGAAGACTCCTGCAGTGCTGGCGGTATGTCTGATTTGGGAAACGCCACAGACAATAATAAACTTCTACTAAGAGAGTATTTATCGAGCTTAGACATTGCTCCACTCAATTTATCACCGTTTGCTATAAATAATGAGCTTAAGACATTATTATCACGACCAAATTTACCCAAAAATAAGTTATTCATATTTCTAACTGATACAAAGGTTTTGAAAAATGATTCTTGGTTGAGAATGTTTCCTTATACTGGAGATGTTGACATGAAATTTGCTATCGGACTGATCTATGAGAATCAAGTTGATAGGAATAGCTCATTGGGAATATTACATATTGACAAGTGGCACAATCATTCAAGCAACCATTCGGTGATGCGACTTCATATTAATGACAGCGGAGTCGTGGGGCAAGTAGCTTCAGCATTCATTTCTCTACTACCGGAAAGATATGAAAACGGAAATTTAAAAGTTGAAGGTCCTATTTGGGAGGCTACAGAAAGAGATTTCATGATTTCCTTACTACTTCCCACTTTTAATGGCGTATTGGGATTAGACCTTTATTGGTCTGATCTAGCAGAAGACATAATTTATTTTAAGGGCTCTAATCTGAAGAAACGGGCTTTTGTAATGGACTTTAATGGTAAAGTTCTAATGCACACCTATTTTCCAAGGCCGGAGGCTGTTTCTGATAAGATAAAGTTCACTAATCTAGAAAGTATTGAAACCTACGATTTTATTAATAGTGTTCAACAAGAAATGGTGTCAAATAGCGTAGGAAATGTAACTATGTTTGCTAGGAATTCAACAAAATCAATTGCTTATTTATGGAAGTGGGTTGACAACTTGTACATCGTGTGTATTGTATCCGAGATAGAAGAACAAAGTATATTTAATAAGACTAACATATTCTTTACTAGGAGTAATAAGGAGATTCTGTTTCACAGACTAGATTTATTTCCGCCTAAGAATGGTAAAATGTGTCGCCATTTCAAACAGGTAGCCACTATTGATCAGGGTACAGTTTACTTGAGTCCGTCTAGCTTTCAGTCGCCGTTCACTTATCTGTATGACATGGGCGATGGTCAGGAAGCAGTTACATATATGCAGAACTATTTGGCCTACTTAAAGAGTGTAGCACATGGCCTACTGTCTAATCCGGGCCTAAAAAACGAAATCCAACAGGATGTAGGGTTCCTTAATTCGATATTATCGTTCTATAAGAGACAGCACTTGCATGGCGCTTACTCCAAGTACATTGTAAGACGCTATGCAGTCACTGAGAGTGGAGTACTTGTCATGTTTCCGGGGACTGTTCTGGAATATGACTACGAACCTGTCAGGAGACCTTGGTATACTTACGCTGTGGAAAATCCTGGCAAAATAATTTTAACTCCCCCAAACTTAGATGTCGGCGGAGCAGGGTATGTCGTCTCTATTTCATTTGCTGTAAAAAGCTCCTTCCATCCCACCATGGTTGTGGCTATGGATGTCACTATGGGATTCCTTTACAAAGTTCTCATTGACAGTATGCCTCTCTGCGACGAAAATTATATTAAATGTTTCATTATGAACAATAGAGGCTACTTAATTTCCCACCGCGGTTTGATGGATCCAAACAGTTCTGGTCCAATTGAACAACAACATATCACGCACAAAGAATCTATGATTGCCATCGACATGTTGAACCATAAAGGGTTTGTGACTAAGAGGCTGTGCAACAATTTTTACGATAAAACCATCCAACGCTTTTACGAGTTCAACACTTCCTTGCCTAATGTGCTCTCTAACGTAGTGTCCGGCGACCACTGCGTTCATTATTACATCGCAGCTATTCCCGGGACCAATGCCTTCGTCGGACTCGTCAACGCCTCGTGTAGCGTTGGGGCGTTCTGCCCCTGCAGCATGGTGGATCGCCTTTGCCTCAACTGCAACCGGATGGAGCAAACAGAGTGCGAATGTCCCTGTGAATGCGGGTCCGAATCTTACGAATGTCCCACCGTGAATGTATCCCGGTTCAACCAGGACATACCTTTGTGTGGAATGATGCCGGAAAACAACAACCATAAGTCCCATTACTTCCATAACTTTGCAGAAAATTTGAAGTCCTGCTTCGATTTTCAATGCGAAACTTATATGTCAAGGTCGTCGTGTTTGGGCGTTCTAGGTTGTGAATGGTGCCAGATAGACACTGACGGTAGGACGCAGCTTTCGGCACCGTTCTGCACGTCGCAGTCGACCTGCTTCAACGGAGTCCTAGGCGTCGTGACCCCTTACGGTGAAGGTACCTTTGGGCATCTCAACAGAGACGCTTTCGGGAGTTATTCGGCTATAGGCCCAATAGCAGGTTGTATAGTGACTGTGAGCTTAATCGTAGCCGTTGCGATATACTGCTACAGACAGAACGCACTCTCTGCAAGCTGCCACAACTTGTACGTCGACGGCCCAGCGGAGACTTGGCAAGATGTCGACGTACAAATGAGTCATTTGCAGTCCGATGACATGCACGACCAGTCCGGGCAGGACAAGCTGTTGCCAGCTATGGAAATAGAGGCTCCTATATCGCCTTACAGAGTTGTGACTGGGTATAGACGGCCGCATACTACAGGTGGCTCTGACCATGGTTACTCTACAATGACTCCTCACGAGGATTCTGAGGCAACAGGGTTTTCTGTTAACGATCCGACTATCCTCTCGGATGACACGAAGTCAGATGTAAGCTGTCCACTGCCAGCCAAGATTAAACCCAGGTTAAAAGCTGGAGATTTAAGTGTGACAGTGTTGCCGTGTGGCAAAAACAGTGTCATAGCCCCAGTGACCGTCCACAGACATATGGAAGCATCGTAATATTGTTCGCAATAGCTCATCTACCTCTTGTGTAAATAGTTAATTTGACATAGCATAATTGTGATATTAAATCTGCCAACATTTTAGTGTAAGTACATAGATTAACACACTGTTGAATGCTTGGTTACTTATAATTTTGGTGCTCTTCTGTACAGTGCAGCCGATTTTAAAGTTGTTTTGTTAACGGTTTTATCACAACGTCCACTACTCATAAGTATTTTATGTAAAACAATTGTAACTATATAACTTTGAAACAGGTACTTAAACTTCTAAAGCAGTGCAGCTAATTTCTAGTTTTTTATATGGTATGTTGTAACTGAAGGCAGGTTATACAGGTGCGTGTTTTTATAACTTTTGTAATAATACTAATAATGAAATTAATATTATAATTTTGAAAAATTTGCCAGTGCCTGGTGTATTACTAAGCTAAGGTCAATGTATTTTTTAAGACTGAATTTGATGTTGCATTTACGTAATAAACTTTCTTTAATTTGTAATATTTTCTTTGAATTCCTATACTACACTAACCTTTTAGGATTGGGTAATAAAAGAAAAATGCTGTTTGTAAAGAAATATTTTATTAGGTCCCACTTATTAACATTGTAAATGGGAAAATGTCTGTCGGCTTCTACTTCATTCTCTGTACAGAGATAGATGGACTGCGACGTAGTCTACATAATACATTCCATTTCGGAATGTCAAATGTTTACTTTTCTTTACTAGAAAGGAGTATTCCGTTTCGGCAAATACCCACGTTTCATGTATCAGAATTAATTCTGGGCCCTTTGATATTTTTTTTATGGTGTAGGATAAAACACCCAATTATTGACACCCTAGTTCACACTACCAATTAATTGTCAACCCACAGTTCTATTCAAAATTATCGAAGTTAGAATACGCAATTATATTTAGAACCAGCGGTTCTGAGCAGTTTCACTCGCGTAGTTCCCGTTCCCGTGGGAATACGGGAATAAAATATAGCCTTTGTTACTCAGGGATCTTTTAGCTTTCCTTTTATGAAAGTTTTTAAAATCGGTTCAATAGTTGAGTTTATTCGTAACAAAAATAAAAATCTTTCTTCTTTATAATATTACTATAGATAATCAAATTAACAAGGTGGTTTTATCTAATTATTCTAAAATATAATTTTGTATCGTAAATTAAAAAAATCTGTCAATTAATTGGTAGGGTGTCGATAATTGGGTGTTTTACTACGTATTTTTTAATTTTTCTAGCATCGAAAACAGTCAGCTACAGTCTAATGTCCGGTTACTCGTCGAACCTAATGTGCGTGTGCGTGGGCTGAGGCGAGGCGGGGGTCGTGGCAGCCGTCCCGGCACTAGTGGCGGCCGAATGCCTCTTGAGGAGTTTGCGGCGGCCATTGCATCGCTTCACGTGCCTCGCGGCGAACACGCGCGACCATTGTTCCTCCTCGTCGCGGCCGGTTATAGGGTGGGCTTTGTCGGCGCGGGCGCAGTACTGAAAAAAATGTTGAGCTTTTTGTAAAATTCCTATTTTACATTTTGACGTGATAACTTGTTATTGGCGATGGGCTCACCACCTATCACGTTTAGGGGTCCAATATATCTCGTGAAATGTGGGTATATCCAGTAATGGAATACGGTCCTACCCCCCCGGGGATGAAAAGCGTGAGATTATATTATTATTATTAACTTGTTATAAACCGATGAACGCCGGGTGCACGCACGCAAGTGTCACGTGCCGCATGAGCCGAGCGTGCGAGCGAGAGCGAGGAACAAGCGATATAGAAGCACGATCCGCCTAAGCGTTTAGCTTGTGACGCATCTATCATCATAAGAAAACATTGATAAAAAATTGCATACTGGAGTGGAAGAGAGATAGATAGCGTCACAAGCCGAACGCTTAGGCCGATCGTGAATCTATCGCTTGTTCCGCGCTCTCGCGTACGCTCGGCTCATACGGAACGTGACACTTTAATGCATGCAGCCGGCGTTCATCGATTTATAACATGTTATCATGACAAAATGTAAAAAGCAATTTTACAAAAAAAATATAATGAATAGTCACAGGCAGATGGCGTGATGTTAGTACGATCTTCCTAAAATAATAATGAGAGGCGAATGGGGCAACGAAAGTCAGTCAGGAAGAAGCCTGGGTCTAAAATCCAAGTATTCAACTCCAGCAATTTAAGCAGTGATAGCCTTACGGTTAAGGAGCCTGCTTGGCATGATGGTAATCAGTGAAGCTCGGGTTCGAATCCTGGCATGTGCCAATGAGTTTATAAAAAAAACTTAAACTTACGTACATATTTATTTATCACTAGCTCGACGGTGAAGGAAAATATTGTGAGGAAACCCGCAGGTCCCAGAATGAATTCTGAGACATGTGTAACAGACCTGGGCAATGGGCTCACCACCTATCACGTCCAAAGAATATCTCGTGAAAAGTGGGCATATCCAGTAATGGAATACCTCTGCCTACCAACTCGGGGATAAAAGGCGTGAGATTATTTATTTTATTTATCCAACTCACCTCGTCCGCTGCTTTCGCCGAGTCGAACCTGATAACGATTTCGGACTGGCCCTCCTTGGCGTCCACGTGAAGCACATGGACATTACTCCTCACCTGGAAAATTAAAAAAAAATTATAGTTAGGAGCAGGGATAGCCCGGACGGTTAAAGAGCCGGTCGAAAATCAATGAGGCTCGGGTTCGAATCCTGGCATGTACCAATAAGTTTTTCAAAAACTAACGTACATATTTATCACTAGCTCGACGGTGAAGGAAAACATCGTGAGGAAACCAGCAGGTCTAAGAATTAATTCTGAGACATGTGTAAATAGACCCGGTCCGGCGATGGGCTCACCACCTATCACGTTTAGGGGTCCAATATATCTCGTGAAATGTGGGTATATCCAGTAATGGGATACCTCTGTCTACCCCCTCGGGGATGAAAGGCGTGAGATTATTTATTATTTTTATTTATTTAATTATAGTTTTTAAAACTAAAAAAACCGGACAAGTGGAAGTTGGACTTTCCCATAGAGGTTCCAGTCCAGTTTTTTCCGAGATTTTCCCGAAATTCAGTTTCTAAAACCTAATAATAATTGTCGGAAACTAGACAGAGCAGGTAGTTACTATGGATGGGTACAAAATAAATGACAGAGATCGGTCGTCTATTTGCGCGTTCTATGTAGTGTCAGATCTGCCAGGTTCGTAACAAGTGAGTCTATTGTCTCTGCCTACACCATTGGGAAATAGGCGTGAGATTATGTATGTTGGCACTATACGGAAATGGTTTCTACGACCTACGAAGATAAGACATATTACAAGCCAGTCAATCTTACAGTCAACAAACTGTAATGCAGTTTGGCAATACCTAATTAAAATGTTATTTGTTGTACTCTGTGGAAATAAATAAATAAATAAAAAATACCGTTCTCTTCGTGAGCCTGACATCGAGGCAAGGTTCCGGTAACACCTCCTTCACAAACACTCCAGGCACCTTCTCTTGAGGTAAAGTGGTTTTCGCGTTCTTCTCTTGAGGATTTATGACTGGTAAATAAATAAAATTCAAAACCAATGAAAAATTTAAACAGCTTATGCCCGTTAAAGGGTTAAGGAATCTCACTGAATGTGGCTCATTCACCATCTTGTTCCACGACTTTATCGTCCCACCGGAATGAGTTAGTGATTATAAAAACAAATAATATTGTTGTGCTCTAACTGGTCCCACTGATACGGAATTCTAACCGCTTTGGGGACAAGTAACAATGTATATATTGTAACTGTTACTATAAAGAGAGAAAACCTAATTGATAGACTGACTCATCAACGCACAGCCAAAATAGCTAAAGATAGAGACTTTAAATTTGGATAGTAGATTTCTTTGATGACCTAGGTGTTGGATAAAAAACATTTTTGCAAAATTCCCACTGGAAGAAAAACATGATCCAGCGAGCAATGCCGCGTCACCCGCTAGTATCCCATTGTATGTATTTATATTTCGGATATCTCGAAAACGGTTTTAACAATTATGATGAAATTCTGTAAACAGATACCATTTTGGTTTTCAGTTCAACTGCATAGCATAAAAACGCATTTTACAAACCAGATTTTTTTTTTACATAGAATGTCCACTCTCCGGCAGATGGCGTTAGCAAAACGAAGCACCTGACCTACTCACATAGGTACTTAATCTATACTAATATTATAAAGAGGAAAGATTTGTATTTTTGTATGTTTATATCTTTATTACGAATAAACTTAAAAACTACTGGACCGATTTAAAAAATTCTTTAACCAATGGAAAGCTAGAATATCCCTGAGTAACACAGGCTATATTTTATTCCCGTATTCCCCCGCGAACGGGAACTACGCGGGTGAAACCGCTGAGAACCGCTAGTTATTTAAGAAACCTGTGTGACATACCTGGCTCAATCTCGACGGACGGCTCCGCAGGCGCTGGTATTCCAGAATACGCGTACCTCTTATTCTGTAGATTTGCCTTCAATTCCTTCATATACTTTCTTTGTAAGTTCAAATACTTGTTCCTAAGCGATTTCCATTCGGACTTTGGGAGCACTTGGAGGCCCCATAAAGCCCCTTTTGGGGCCTCGTTGGGCCCCAGGCTGTTTTTAGCCTTACTCCTTTCTTTGGCTGTCCGTTTCCTTGCTTTCTTTTTTCTTGAAGATTCATTGTTTTTACTTTCGTCTTGACTTGTCATTTCATCTTTTGATTCTATATCTGTTTTGCTTTCCTGAAATTATTTATTTATTTTTAATTTAACATTCAGGGATCAAATACACAAAATTTTGTCTAATTTGGTCCAGCTGTTGAGAGGGCTCTCAGACTCTTTGGGCACATAATGCGATCGCCACACCACAGCCTCGAACGTGACATGATACTGGGGCAAGTTGAAGGCAAGCGCGCTAGAGGAAGAGCTCCGGCAAGATGGTCGGATTCCATTAGACAAGCATGTGGTTCCATGCAGAGGGCAGCCCACATAGCCCTTGATCGCGTTAAATGGAGGGATATAGTTCTTGGTCGCGATCCTCAGTCATGAGGGAACGACGAAGAAGAAGAAGAAGAAGTTTAGGAGTTAGGTGACACACACATACCGAAGAATGATATATATTAAGATAATATTATATGCATGTTATGATACATGTGGATGATTGATTTCCTTCATTTAGAGTTCTTTTATGACCTGGTATAGTCGCTGAGCAGTCTCAGCATTCTCTCTTTCATACTACTGTATGCAAGTGAAAGGGACAGATGACTGCAAATCGAGTTCAGTGGGCATAACAAAGCTCTTTATAATCCAACTAGCGCCCCGCCCCGGCTTCGCACGGGTGCAATGATAACACTAAAACCTTCCTCTTGAATCATCTATCTATTAAAAAAAACCGCATCAAAATCCGTTGCGTAGTTTTAAAGATTTAAGCATACAAAGGGACATAGGGATATAGGAACAGAGAAAGCGACTTTGTTTTATACTATGTAGTGACTAATTGATGTTGCTTTTTAGTATCTTATTTGTTACAAGTATATAAAATTAAGTAGATAGGATTTTGTTAACTTATTACTGTCGCTATATAACATAGTAGAAGTATGTTAATGTACTGAATTTATAGCATCTAATGATGGGGACATTAGAGTTGTACATAAATGATCACTATCTTATTACTCTGTCTATACTTAGTACACAGTATAAGCATATTGATTGTTTACTTGTTATTCTTTATCAAAATTTTAAGTTTAAATTATTCAGTTAGGTACAATATTAGTTATTCCTTAGTTTAGAATGTCTATTGTTGTGAATGTTGTGGTAACCTTTAATGAAGACAACTTTTAACATGTTTACAGCTTTGGCGTTGAGATTGTATTAGTGTAGGTATGTCTTGTTGGTTTTCCTTATAAATAAATAAAAATAAATAAATAATGGTAAGTTTCTTAAACTTACCTCTGTAGGTGTTGTATTTAAAATACTTTTATTCTCATCCTGAAAGAATAAAATAAACATTAATCAGAGTGTAACTATTTTCCAGTATTTAATGAGCTGAGGCGTCATCTGATAGTAAATTGTTATTATCAATCTGCAACCCAATTAAAATCATAGATGGCATTTGATTAACAGCCTTTTTTAAGATACCTCATTATCAAGTTTTTTGAGGTTCCGTACTCAAAGGATACAACAGACTGTCTGTTGTCCATCTATCCGTCTGCTTTTTGAACCATAGTACATACTTGAAATTTCCATTGTGTATTCTAGTCTATGGAAACTATACCAATAATAAAAAAAATAAGGAATGATACAATAAACAGGTTTTTTTATTGTACTGGTGCGGAACTCATTGTGTGTGACTCAAACTTGTCTGGTTTTTTTTAGATAATTAAAACTAAATTCATGTTTAAATGTACTTACACTTGGAGTGGTAGGAGTTTCCACTTTTTTATCATTATCACACTCCGCATTCAATTTTAACTCCAAATTTTTCTTTTTGTCTCTATTCTTTTTCTTCTTCTTTGGCGGCTCATATTCTTCTTTTTTTACCTTGACATCTGGTGCTTCTTCTGATCCTTCTTCAATAGAGAACATCTTTATTGAAGACAGTTCTTCTGGAGGTGTGCATGTTGGCAGCTTGCACCCCATTTTTGTGAATTCATGCAGGCATTTCTGTGCATCTTCAGGTTTATCAAATTCTATGAAACCGTAACCCTGTAATATTTTTAAGTAATAATGACTATATATTTCTATAACTAGTAATTAACTATAACTACAGTAAGTACAGTCACAGGTTGATGTGGCCAGGACATATATGAAGATGCACAGACAAAAGATGGACATTTGAGATAACTAGGTGGGAAGAACCAATGGGAAAAAAAATATATGTTTGTATCTTTGTTACGAATAAACTCAAAACCTACTGGAGCAATTAAAAAAATTCTTTCACCATTAGAAAATTAGAACATAACTGAGTAACATAGGCTATGTTTTATCCCCTTATTCCCATGGGAACGGGAACTACGCGGGTGAAACCGCGCAGAACTGATAGTTTATTTTATATTATAGTTCCTGTGAATGCATTTTCATAGATATAGCCACAATTTGAATAGCTATTACCTTTATTCTTTGCGAGTTTTTAAACTTCGGCAGTGAGATGTAGGCCACGTTACCATAGTCTGAAAACACTCGCTGCAGCCACTCCCGGCTAGCTGTAACCGGTATAGACTCCACATACACTGTCCGCAAGTCTGCATCATACGGCAACACTGGAGTTTTCCTCTTTACCTGGTAATTGTTAATAAAATCTTATGAAGATGTTGCTTTATGAAAACTATTCTCAATTTAATATGCTAGTTATTATGATCAAGGCAGTGTGGGAGAACGGTAAAAGCTCATCTAGCTACATATATTTATCATACATGCTGATGGGTGTTGGCAGAGGTAGGCTGTTCCAGGTAAAACTCTCTTTTCACCTTCACTTCACTTCACTTTTTTGGAGACACCATTGCTAGACCTATATTTTATTAACATGCCGTCTACATAGTTGGAACCTACAATCATGCTCTGTTGCTCATATTAAATTGTAAAAAGTACATGCCATGCCAACTGTAAAAGAAACAGCTCTTTATAAGAACTGTCCCTTTCGCTTCTGCTTAACACTAGGCCAATCAATATGCACTTAAATCACAGGATAAATATCACCTCCATAATAACTTTCAGCAGGCGTATTCACGGAGGCTCGACACCGTTTCCGTTCGATTCAGATCGAGTGAAAAATTTTGCGAAGTCGAATCTATCAACTTCGGAAACTTTATTCTAGGCATTTCTGACAGCCACAGAAAATTTTCCAAATCCTTATGTCAAATATGAGATTCGTTTTCGATACCGACATCTCTGAATAGCTCATCTTCGACGGATTTTCCGAATCCGAGTCGAATATCGAAGCTCCGTGAATATGCCTGCTGAATCAGCAGCATTGGGTCGTATAGGCTGGAGTCTAGGGGCAGCAGATTTGATCCCTCTCTTTGGTAAACCGTCAGCTTCGTTCGGGATCATGAACTTTTCGCTTATACAAGTCACTTGAGGATAGATAACATTTTTCTATCTCTTTAGAGGCAACAAACTAAGGTGGCCTATACTTACAAATTCGGCACTGCTCTGAACGAATAAACAAACCTTCAAATTATCTTCAGAGAGTTCCAAAAAGCTGGAATTCTTCATCGCTTTCGCGATATCGCTGACGTCCTGCGTCATGGCGCGAATTTTGTTAAACTTGAGAAACAAGTCCAGAGGTACATACGGATCATTCTTCACCATGTCCCCTAGGAACCTGTCTTTAGAGAGGTTGGCGTCACTGAAGTAGAACTCCATTTGCTTGAGAATGTTCTCGTAAAGCTGCTTTTTGCGGTGCCTAACGCGTTTTCGTGGGTTGCTCTCCAATTTTGTCACCTGGTCTGTAGCTTCCACGTTTTCTGATTCCGACATGTTGTGTAATTAATTCGAAGCTCACAAGACCAAAATAAGCTTGAAAACAACCAACTTGGTATAGAAAACAATTATTTTTATACTACCAGGCGAGCGGCGGCAGCAAGCACCAGACAGAGCTGTCAATGTCATTGTTAAGTAGGCTTGGGCAAAAAATATCGATATATCAAAATATAGATATTTTTTCAGAAATATATCGATTTAAATTAGCGATATTTTTTCCCGCGATATATCAATTTTCGATATTTATTTTCAGATATCAAAATCGATATATTTTTAAAGCAGCTTCAGTGGTAAATTTGGCTGTGCGAAATGATAGGAGCAGATTAACAGGGAAACACATCAAACAAAGAGTGCTCCTGATGTTAATATCAGACAAATACTGGTTTGAATTATGTTTTTTTTTTTATTTTGTTTGTTTTTTTATCTTTTTTTTAAATAATAAAACTTATGTTGAAACAGCCAGATGTGTATTTGCTTTAAAATTTCGATAATTTTGGCAATTTTTATAAATAATTGCAAATTGGGCAAAAAAATATCGAAATATCGATATTTTTTGGGTGATATATATCGATACATTTGAAAAATATCGATACGATAAATATCGATTTTTTTTTCCATTTGCCCATCCCTATTGTTAAGTCAATGTCAAAGTTGGTATGTCATCCTGTCTACTAAAACGAAGCATTGGAGTTAAAAGTATCAGCCTACACCAAAATCGGATATTGTTTTTCAATAACTTTGCTGTTATGTGGTTAGAACTTTGAGTATTAAACCAACTGGAGACGCCACTGACAGGCGTTCCCCTCTGCCAAAAAACGTGTCGGTCAACGTTCATACCCTTTTATACAACTATTTTTTTTGAGTTCACGGAGTGCTCGGATTGGTGAATGTATTTGTGTGCATCTAGTTCAAGCTAGTGTTTAATTGCTTTGTCAAAAAATGCGTTTGTGTTAACATTATTTGTGTGCGTCTCCTCGTCACCTGCGCAGAAATTGGCAGACTTTTATGCAAAGAAACTTGTGCGCGTGACGTCTCCTCTTTGTTTTATACTCAAAGGGTTAGAAAGACGCAACTTCCGTAAAGATATTTTTAGAAAAAACTGTATATTATTTTACTATCTTGTTTTGTCTCTTGTGTAGCAGTATCGTAAAAGGCTGAAGGATAGATTACCCATGCCTGTATTCTAAAAACCACAATATATTATAGTGTTGTACATATGAATTTAAAAATATTCTTATCGATTTCATCATTAAAACCAAGATATTAAATTATAAAAAATATTTAAAAATATGTATAGACCTCAGTTACATAGAAACCTATTCTAAAAAAAATACTTTGGGAAAATTTTATTATAACAGTATTTTAAAAATAACCATCAACAGTCGTTTTTGATAATAAGTACGTATTATGTAATATTTACTTATTAAAATAGAATCAATTAAAATTCAAAACGAATTTCAAATTAAATTCCATTATTTTTATTTATACTATTTCACATTATTTTATTTTATAAAAAGATTCTGACTCGTCAAATAATAAATAAATAACGGGTTGCTATTGTCAAGTTACTAACAAACAGTCGATATTTTATGAAATTGTACAGATTTTATAAATAATAACATCAAAACTGTAAGATCATCATACCGTACGTTATCATAGTATTTTCTAGTTTTATGTTTTCTTTTGGTTTAGCAATATTGAGTCGACTACCAATATCGACTGTTCATAGGTACAACTCTAACTCATCATTATATACCTACTACATTTTGACATTTTGAGTTTTTGGTGGGCAGTGGACTTGTACGGATTATGTGGGAAAAAATCATGTTTTTTGTTATTAGATACTTGTATTTATCGTGAATAATGATTTGATATGTTACCCTTAAATAGTTATGTGTAATTTTGTGGTTCGCCCACGTCTGTGTGCCGTGCCTTTGCCGAGTAACATCGATATATTTCGTAGATAGATTTGTGCTCGGAGAAGAAAATGACGGTTTTTAGCTACGCTAGTGCTATTGTTTCCGCTTAGCTGTGTTTACTATTAATCGTGACCATGAGTACGAAGTCAGCTAACGTTAGCTTGAAGCCCATTGAGGTCCCGAAGGCTTTGCAGGACGGCGAGAAGTTCGTCAAGTGGGATGAGGTCAGTACCTTTGCACATCTATTTTTAAGAAATCTATCCCTTTTTTAAAATCCAGTTGCTTTAAAAAAATATGTAGGTAATTTAATTTTTTTAAATTTCGTTGTTATTTATAGCAAGATTCAGGCACTGGTATCCCAGTCACGTTGCGGGTGGACTCCAAAGGGTTCTTCGTGTACTGGACAGACCAGAACATGGAGGTGGAACTACTGGACATTGCCTACATAAGAGATGTCAGGACAGGAGTGCATGCCAAGGTGCCAAAAGTAAGTACAATTTTACTTATTGTTTGCCTATGTGGCATATGTCTGAAAACTAATGTTACAGTCAAGTTGCAATCATATAATGTTGCCTAGAATAATGATCCTGAATAATGATGATGATAAAAATTCTTATTCCAGTAATAGTATAAACAAATTACTGTTGTGGAAACATTTAGAAAATAATATTTCCTTACCTGTGAATTTAATAATACTAATTATATTCATAGGTTTATTATGTTGCTATTTGTAGTGTTTACCATAAATAAATTAGTTGTCATTCAAATGATACATACCTAACTAGCTCTCATTAAACTGAACATTGGCTGAAACAAGAATAACTTCTTTCAAAAGTGAGTAATTTTTGTTGGCAATGTACAAACTCTAATTCTGTGTAAAGAAGAACTTTTGCTTCATGGTAATAAAATACCCTATTGTTGCATCAGTGCCCAAAGCTACCTCTAAAAAAAAAAAGAAAATAGTATAACAAAAAAAACTTTGAAATATTCAAAACCAAATTTTTGGTCTCCTTCATCGGTTCCAGTTCACTAAATTATATATTCTGAATGAAAATCCTTGGAATGTGGTTGAAAATATCAATACCAGTATATGTTTGCCTAAAAAATTTGAGAGTTCCCTTATTTCCTCATGGATCCCATCATCTGAACTGGGTTTTTATAAAAGTGGGTTGAATCTAAAAAAAAAAAAAATTTTCATTTTAAAACCACCCATTGAAAACCTATTCTTTTGAAGTCAGTCAAAAACAGGAAATTATTATTTATTCAAAATTTTGTATTTCTAAACCAATGCACTTCCTCTTAAATGACTAAAATACTACTCTATCAACAGATAATATGTATAACAATGTTGTAAAAACCACAAATATGTACAAGTCGATTTATTTACACAGAAAATATTCAATTTTCATATTCATGGTTAAGGTAGTAAATAATTTTATAACACATTTGCTCGTAAAAGGTGTCTTATTTCACCAAATTCAATATCGTATTGTATCTCATTACACCCAAGTGCGGTAAGTGTAATGTAAAACGCACGGTTTATCAAGATGATCCGTCTTAAAACGAACGGTCCTTTTTAAAATCTCAGCAAAGAGTTTTTATGTCAAAAAAGTTGTCAACATTATGATTCAAATTAACTTTGGGAGATAAAATATAATAAAGAAATATTTATGAACATAATTATTTAATTAATATTGACAGTAAATTACAACCAATTAATCTGTAACAAAAACACAAAAATATTTATTTACTTTATTAGTAATACTGGCTGTTTTTTGTGCGTTTGCCTAAAAAATTATTTAATTTAATTAATATTGACAGTAAATTACAACCAATTAATCTGTAACAAAAACACAAAAAATGCTGATGCGCGCCGCGTGCTTTTTCTTAACGCTGTATTGTTTTTATTCGTTTACCATAGTCGGAGTTTTATTTTATTTCCTCGCAAATGTGTTATAAAACGTCGTATGACATACGTGCGCTTTGACAATTACAGCCTCTGCTTACTTGTAGCCCTCGCCTACGGCTCGGGCTAGCAATATCGCGTCAGCTGTAATTTTCAACCTACCTCACTTATGTCATAATGTACTATTATAACATTGTTATTACAATGATAACTCTGAGTCCCCAACCTAATAGTCAGTAACTAATTTAGTAAATCTGACTTTTTATTTTATGATAAAAAAGGGGGCAAACGAGCAGACAGGTCACCTGATGGTATTCAATTGATGGATAACAAATGTCATCCAAAGAGGAACATTTTGTAAAGTTGTAACAAATTAATCTTTTATGTTGATTTTGAAATGGTATTAATTAGGTTATTTTATCATTTAGAGGCAGTATTATCAACAATATGGCTTTTTAATGAATTCAAATCGTGTATCGCCACAACACAACTCATATCTTGTTAATTAATGATGTTGATAAAGGATGCATAACAATCCACCGAATTCTCCTAAAATTAAACCGACACATTCATTAACGCTTTATGTATAGATTGAGCAGTGGCGAAACAATAGGGTGGCAGGGCTGGCAAAATTCCACGGGCCCCCAACCCAAGAGGGCCCCGGCCCAAGAGGCCGCGAGGTCAAAAATATTTTTTTACATTATACCTGATTATTTTATTTTATTTGAAAAGCAGTTTTATAAGTTCTGCTTAAAATCCAAAGTGAGACAACTAAAAACCATAATACAATTTCAAGTTAATCGTTAAGCATTTCAACCAACCTAAACAAAAAGATGTTGATTCATTTTTAGAGATATACACCGTGTATAGGTATACATCACGCGTCACGGGTAACATGTACATACGTTTTGAAATTAAATTGTTATTTTTATTTCATTGTAAATGTATGCAGGTTTCTTAAGGATGCTGTTCCTTCACCAAAAAGCTAGCGAATAAATGATGAATGCATTGAGATATTATGTTCTTCTATGGATGAATGTGAAGTCTCCAATACGCATTGGGCTAGCGTGGGGACTACAGACCATTCCTTCTCGCCCAAGAGAGGAGGCCTATGGCCATTAGTGGGACATATACAACGTCTCAATAACTTGTAATTGAGTACGTTGAAAATCTCGAAGTTTCTTAAAATTAAACTGAGTACAACGTGACGATTTTTACTGATAGGGCCCCATCTAAAGAATTTGCCACGGGCCCCAAATGGTATAGTTACGCCACTGAGATTGAGTCACGTAATTTTAATTAAGTAATAAGTACCAAATTTCAAAACAGAAATTTTCCGCTTTTTGATCGCATGAACGGAACCCCAAACATACATAATCTCATGCCTATTTCTCATTGGAGTAGGCAGAGACAACAGACTGCCATTTGCTTCGAAACTGGCAGATCTCTTGTGCTTCATTTACCATCCATCAAAGGACTCAT
Source organism: Ethmia dodecea (assembly GCA_963855545.1). Lineage (NCBI taxonomy): Eukaryota > Metazoa > Arthropoda > Insecta > Lepidoptera > Depressariidae > Ethmia > Ethmia dodecea. Next base: position 1,148,648 of record OY979443.1, read on the forward strand.
GAATGCTCGTCGGTTTCGGGTATTCTTTATCTGGATTTTCTTCAATACATCGCTCTGGTAAGAACGCGTAGTTCGTCTTCTACCGACTCGCCCATTCGCACTCTTGTATTTCTCTCAGCGACTTCAAACGTCCGTTTAATATGACCAAAACACCTTAATTCATGAATGGGTCATTCATTCACCTGCATTCCTTTTTCAATTCTAGTCACTTTCCTTCCGCAACGCTCTTGAATCACACTATTCTTAACCCTTTCAATCGTACTTTACTAATGTGTGCCAAACCCTTGAGTCCACCAATAAAACTAACAACAAAACAAACAATCGACTTCTAAATATTCGAAACCGAATTGGTGGTCTTCTTCACAGGACAATCGTCTTTATTTGACATTTGTTAATCAGTGCTTGCTCTTCTTTCACTGACTGTATTGACAGATGTACGGAAGAAGCAACGTATGTCAAAATGAAGACGATTGCGATTACAATTTTTATCTATATCTATATCTATACATATAATAAAACTCTAACGGGGCCGTGTCTGTACATTAAATATTTTTTGAAAATTTTAACGGTAGTGTATATAGTTATCGATATAGATACCGAAACACCAATTTTTGGAATTTTTGTCTGTCTGTCTGTCTGTCTGTCTGTCTGTCTGTCTGTCTGTCTGTCTGTCTGTCTGTCTGGTTGTGCACGCATCACTCAAAAACTACTGGACGGATTTTGATGAAATTTGGTATGGAGATAACTGAGTACCCGGGTCAACATCTAGGCTACTTTTTATTCCAGAAAAATATCTCATTCCCACGGGAAAATATAAAAACTGGTTAAAAAGAGAAATACGTACTACTCCGAAACGATAACACATAGAAACTTGAAAAATGGTATGAAGGTGTCTGATATGTCATAAGAAATTGGCATGAAGGGATTTTTGAAAATTCCCACGGGAACGGGAATAAACTAAATCCAAGCGGGAAAACGCCGCTGGGCACCCGCTATTTGAAATATGTTACGTAGGTGTCTTAAATATGTCGTAGACAACCACTATGAAGGGATTTTCGGAAATTCCCACGGGAACGGGAACAAACGGAATCCGCGCGGGCAACGCCGCTGGGCATCCGCTAGTAGACAATAAGGCCCCAGTTCCACTTCACTATATGATATACCTATTCTGAATGCAAATTATTGAAATGTTGCTGAAAATGTTAAAATCACTAGATGTGTGTATATCTATAAAATTTTAGGAGTTCCCTCAATTCCTCATGGATCCCATCATCAGAATTGGATTTTGATAGAAACGGGACCAATCCTGTCAAGCATTTTCTAAATCGGGATATAAATGACGGATTTCTCAGGTAACAAACATAAAAAATGCAACCGAATCGAGAACCTCCGTCTTTTTTTTTAATTTGGTAAAAAAATTGCCTTACGATGCTTAGGTCTAGGCCCTTAATACGTCAAGTTCCGTCCATCGCCCAAGGTGTTTCCTGATAACCATTACGAGAATTTGGGTGTTATCCATATTGTATTTTACGGTCTACCGGGCCGGGGTGCAGGGCGGGGTGCGGTATAATTTATGTTTGCCTCGCGTAGCTTGGCCCTCGGCGGTAGAGCCCCTAGACAAGCTATGTGTATTAGAATATAATCTTTATAGTGCAAAATGTGTTTAAGGTAAAATACGATTAAACACGGACATTGTAAGTTCAATCTACACTCTACACTATTATTACAAAGAGGAAAGATTTTTTTTTGTATATTTGTAATGAATAATCTCAAAACTACTGGACCGATTTAAAAAATATTTCACCAATCGAAAGCTACGGAACGCGGAAAGCGGAACAGCTAGTAGTTACGATAAAACCACAATTAGTAGGTATATTAAAATAAAAAATGTACTTAAGTTTTGTCTGACCAAATTTCTCAGTTTCTATAGGAAGCCCTAAATTCAGTTATGCTAAATTCATTTTTCGGAAAAAAAATACTCATGTTAAAAATAGATGAAATCGATGAAGTAGTCGATACTGAACAAACTAATTTTAGGAATTGCGCTTATTCTGTTACATCACTACATAGTATAAAACAAAGTCGCTTTCTCTGTCCCTATATCCCTATGTCCCTATGTCTCTTTGTATGCTTAAATCTTTAAAACTACGCAACGGATTTTGATGCGTTTTTTTTAATAGATAGAGTGATTCAAGAGGAAGGTTTTAGTGTTAGCATTACACCCGTGCGAAGTCGGGGCGGGTCGCTAGTATTGTATAAATAAACTGTTTTCTTTTTCTTTTGTTAGAAACGTTACCGCAAATAGATATCAATTCGACGAATGCCCTGTTTTCGTAAATTTTATTCCTGTCTTTGACTGACCCTGCGTGAGTATACTAGTTTTAGATTTTTAGCTAGATTGAAACAGGAAGTAGGTCAACAGATTTAAGCGATAGAGTGGAGACTGACATGCCTAGTGCTATATTTAACGAGTTAGAAGTCTCCGGTCACAAATGAAAATGTATTTATTTCTGTAGTGTTAGCCCTTAAATATCGATTCGGGCAACTCTATTGGAGCTACGTCTCTACGCGTGACGTCACGAGGAACTGTCAAGAATCCCGCGCATTACAATTTTTGTATGTCTGAAGAGCTAGGCTGTGGCGCGTATAGTTAATTGATATTTTAAATGCCAGATTATCTAAAAGTCAGTAACTTAATAATAAATCATAATAAGCCCCTTTTCACACGTACCGGTTACCGCCGGTCCGGCGGCGAAATGTATGGCCGATCACCCGGTTGCCCGCCGGTACGTATGAATACGAACGTACATGGCCATATACTTCGCTGCCCGCCGGACCGGCGGAAACCGGAACGTGTGAAAAGGGGCTATGTCTATCGAGTTATTAATTTAATCTTCCAATAGTAGGTAATTCAAATTATACTTAGAAAAGTCAATAGTCTAATAACAAGGCACTCGAAACTCGTCAATGAAGATTTGCTAAATGTGAACAGCAGCCCATCTCCACCCACGCTTTGCTGGTTCCAAATGCAGTACCCCGAGAAGAACCAGCAAGAAACTCAAGGGCAGCTCTCTAATTAAACTAGATAACTAGTCACATACTAAATCACAGTGAAATATTGTCTCCTTGGCCTTGAACGTGTACATACGGCTATATACAACGGTACTAAAACAATTGTGCACGAAAATTTTCTACTGAGCTGAGAGACATTTTTAGGTTTCCGTACCGTACAAAAAGAGTGATATTACTATTTATAACAGCCCAGTCGCTAGTAAGTGGTCTCTAAAATTCACTTGCAAGATTTCACCAAAATTAACACAAACATAAAATAAAAGCTTGTCTATACTAATATTATAAAGAGAAAAGATTTGTATTTTTGTATGTTTGTTACCACTAATGGTCTGTGTTTGTTACGAATAAACTCAATAACTACTGGACTCATTCTTTCACCAATTGAAAGCTAGAAGATCCTTGAGTAGCATAGGCTATATGGAACTACGCTGGTGACGACGTTAGTCACTTATTACTATCAGGTGACCCGTCTGCTCGTTTGCCCCCTTTTTCTTTATAAAAAATCGGTTGTCTGTAAAGTCGGTTTACTGACGATAGTTAAACGTGACAACGTCATACTTTTTCGTAAATACTGATGGAAGTGGTGCCTCTTTGTCGCTCGTTGCGCGCTCTCGCTTGCACTGGAACGCCGCATACGTCATACTTTTTGCATGCAGCCGGCTCCATCGAATTATAAGACGTTGTCACGTCAAAAAAATCTAACTAAATCAAACGTACATACACGTCAAAGCAGTCGCAATAAACAAATGAGTTTCAGTGTTGAAAAACGGCTCCCACGCCTTCTGTGACGTCACTGCCAATAGTCATATCTTTCAGTCCATTACGGCTGATGAGTTTGTGGAAGTGCATTTCTAGTCATATTTCGTTCTAGAGCCGCTGTCTCGCTTCACTCATTAGTATGTCAACATCACCGTTTTAGCACAAAAAAAAATATTTATTTGGTCTACTGCAAAGTTTCATCGGAATCCGTCCAGTTTTTGCGTGAAAGAATAACAAAAAACCTTCACAAACTTTCGCGTTTATAATATTAATTAATAGCTGTTCGCCGCGGTTTCGCCCGCGTAGTTCCCGTTCCCGTGGGAATAAAAGGATAAAATATAGCCTATGTTACTCAGGGATTGTAGCATTCTAATAGTAAAAGAATTTTTGAAATCGATCCTGTTGTTTTAATATAAGTATATAATTAGTATAGTGTAGAAGTGTTGATAAACCTGTAATATCTATTCGATATTTATGACCTTGATATTATAAGGTTTAGAACACCCTAAACATAGCCGGGGTTAATGCAAAGGAGATGTTACGAACTTAACATTCAAAGTATTGTCCCACCGTACGCCCCTTATTCTAAATCCAAAGAGATTTAAATATAATAGGGCATAGAGGGGGCATTGGGAATATTTTCATACAAAACTTTGAAGCCTAAGCGTCATGTCCTTGTCATGTCAGTTAGTATGAACGCGAGCTGTCATTTGGTCGAAATTGTACTAGACTTATTCCACTTGGAATAACTTTTGACTTCAAATTTTTCTCGCTTTGTCCCCTCTGTGCCTTATTATATTTTAATCTCTTTGGCTAAATCCTAAACCTACCTATAGAGCTACGATATCTGTTGACACGAGTGAGTACATCCCGCCGGGATTTCCTAAATCTCTGGACGTAATGGTATCTCAAACGAGTGAGGCGCGAGTGAAGACGAGCTCATCATCATATTCATCATTGATAATATGAACTTCATCAGGGATGAATATAACCGGATATTAAATTATTTCGGTTTATCGGATACTCGATTTTAAAGGAAAATACAAATTTGTTATTAAAAGATAACGACTTCATTTTATTTGTGGATTATTATTATGTAGTGCAATCATAGAAAAAAATAATTAGGCTTAAAAGTGTTCAATATAGCTACTCCTTTTCAACTGGGTGAACCGATTTGGATGATTATTTTTTTATTTGAAAGCTGCTGCTTCCGGTGTGGTCCCATTTCAATTTGGTGTAGTTCTGACAATGGCATCCAACCCTACCTTAGTTTGGGACTAAATAACCGTGTGATCCGATCATGTCCCATAATTGATTATTACTATTGCTTGCCCACTATGAGGTTTGGTATGCATATACCCGTTTACAGAAGCGGTGTTCATCTACTGACCATGTAAACCAGCCATAACCTGCAGTTTCGAAGCGACAGGACCCTGAATACTAGAGAGGCACCGAAATTAGTTTCACATTCGGTAAACCGAAGTTTGGCAGCTTTTACCGAATTTCGGCTTCGGCCGAATATCCTTAAAAAATACCGAACTTCGGTGACAGATACCGAATGTTCGGTAGTTTAATATAAACCCAAATTATACTAAGTGACACACAATTTCTGCACTACGATACTTCTCAAGTTTTACAAGTAAAATAAATTGATACTAGCTGATGCCCGCGACTCTACGTTTTACGTTTTATCCAATGACTCCTAACCCCTAGGAATTATGTTGTTTTTTCAGGATATTAGCAATTTAGCAGTTGTAGTCCTACTTGCCCAATTTCATCAAAATCGGTTCAGTAGTTTACTAGAGAAAAGGGAAGCGGTAATTAAAACAGGTCGTAACGAGTCGTGACCTGTCCGGCATAAAAGCGCGTAGTCTTACCGAACTTCGGTTGAAGTTCGTCTTCGGCAGATTTTTGAACCGAACATTCGGCCGAATTCGACATTCGGCAGAACCCACATTCGGTGCATCTCTACCGAATACATCATAATCCCCCTCATAGCAGTCGCCGGCAGTAAATTGCATACATAATACAAAGTGATTTCTCCCTGTCAAACAACAATACATTGTATATTGGACGCGATTCAACTTTTACGAGGCATGCATCGCGCTGAGCTCATTTACAGTAAAAGTAGTAACGACTGTTGCTTTTCAACTGACTTTGAAAAGAAAGAGGTTCTTAATTTGACTCGATTCGATGTACGTTTTTTTTATGGTACGCCTTACGCGATTACTCAGCCGATTATGATATGATAATCCTTTTTTGTTTGGTACATCATACTTGAGAGGTGGTCCCATTTTAAAGTTATCGAAATCGGTCAAGCGATTTTTAAAAACTTCACATAAGTTAAAAAAATTACTATTCGTTGAAGTCTATTTTTCAACCGACTTCAAAAAAGGAGGTGGTTATTAATTCGACTAAATGATTTTTTTTATGTTTGACCTTTTATGACCGTTTATGTTTGGTACCTCAGAACTTTCGACTGGGTGAACCGATTTTGGTGTTTTTTTATTTGAAAGCTGGTGCTTCCCTTGTGGTCCCATTTCAATTTGGTCCAGTTCTGACAATGGCATCCACGAGAAAACCATATACTTATGCTGAAGTCGGTTTTTTATTCTTTACTCTATGTTATTATTCCACCAATCAGAAAAGCTAAAATTAAATTAAATATTCTGTCAGCTAATTTAAGTTTTATTTGCCTTTTGGAAATCGGGGGTTAGTTTATTCAATAAATTTTTATAAAAATTAGTCTAATAATAATATAAATAATCTTTAAACGTGATAGGTGGTGTCTCATGTCTCAGAATTAATTCTGGGACCTGCGGTTTTCCTCACGATGTTTTCCTTCACCGTCGAGTTAGTGATAAATGAATATGTACGTAAGTTTTAGAAAAACTCATTGGTCCGGTCTGCTAATAACAAAATTGAAAGCTAAATATTGTATAGATTATTTAATCACAGTTGGCCTTATCGGTAAGGCTGATAACAGATAACAGCCGACAATTTTCATGGGCTTTCATGCACTAATTAAGCTTAGTTGTTGGTTGAAATAACGATTAGAATATGTGGAAATATGGTGGCTTTTATCCCGTTTTGTTGAAATAAACTGTTAAAACTTACAACTGTTATAAGAGGCATGGTCTTAAGATATGCTAGTTGTCGTACTTACCTCTATTTTCCTACAAATATCTGTCTATTTGTAACCATTCTACGGCTAAACCGGTGGGTCGATCTTGATGCAATTTGTAAAGACGATAGTTTACACCTACTTTAAGGAAGGCGATAGGCTACTTTTCCCGAAAAGTTCACGACGACTGCAGGATTAGGCGCACAATGCCACCTTCGCAAAATGACACACTAGCAAAATGCCACATTAGCAAAATGCCACACAGCAAAATGGCACACTACCAAAATGCCACACAGCAAAATGCCACACTAGCAAAATGCCACACTAGCAAAATGCCACACTAGCAAAATGCCACACTAGCAAAGTGCTATATTATCAAAATAACAAGATTATTCAACTCCCTTCGCAGCAGGCCTATGATTTAGGAATTAGAAAATACAAATCTATATTATTATTTATTATATAATATAAAGAGAGAAGTCCTGACTGACTGACTCATCAACGCCCAGCCCAAACCCTTACACCAAGAAAGCTTTTTTTTTACAGCTATTGTTTTTAAGACGTAAGTTAGCACTAAGAAAGGATTTTTCGAAATTCAACCCTTAAGGGGGTGAAAAATGGGTTGAACGTTTGTATGGAAAACCTTCATTTTTGAGTGTATCAATTCAAAACTTTGTAAAAATACTCTATAAAACAAACGACAAGAAACGTATTTCTTTATTTTTCAAAAAACACCCCATAAGGGGGTGAAAGAGGGGGATGGAGTTTGTATGGAGACGTGTTGTTTTTTACGTCTATCAACTTGAAACTTGGCACAAATACTTTTAGAAATAAATGAGTAGATACGTGTTTTTGGATTTTTCGAAAATCGTCCCCTAACGGGGTGAAAGTAGGGGTTGAGTTTGGAATGTATGGAAAACCTTCATTTTTAGGTGTATCAATTCGAATCTTTCTAGAAATACTCCTCAAAACAAACAACAAGACACGTATTTCTGGGTTTTGTAAAAAACACCCCCTAGGGGGGCGAAACAGGGGGTGGGATTTTGTATGGAGACGTGTTGTTTTTTACGTCTATCAACTTGAAACTTGGCACAAATACTTTTAGAAATAAATGAGTAGATACGTGTTTTTGAATTTTTCGAAAGTCGTCCCCTAACGGGGTGAAAGTAGGGGTTGAGTTTAAAACGTATGGAAAACCTTCATACTAGGGGGTATCAATTCGAATCTTACTAGAAATACTCCTCAAAACAAACAAAAAGATACGTATTTCTGGGTTTTGTAAAAAACACCCCAAAAGGGGGCGAAACAGGGTGTGGGATTTTGTATGGAGATGTGTTGTTTTTGACGTGTATCGACTTGAAACTTGGCACAAATACTTTTAGAAATAAATGATGACAAACGTGTTTTTGGATTTTCCGAAAATCGACCCCTAACGGCCTGAAAGTAGGGGTTGAACTTGGTATGTATGGAAAACTCTCATTTTTGGGTGTATCAATTCTAATCTTTCTAGAAATATTCCTCAAAACAAACAACAAGACACGTATTTCTGAGTTTTGCAAAAAACACCCCCTAAGGGGGTGAAACAGGGGGTGGGATTTTGTATGGAGATGTGTTGTTTTTGACGTGTATCTACTTGTAACTTGGCACAAATACTTTTAGAAATAAATGAGTAGATACGTGTTTTTGGATTTTTCGAAAGTCGTCCCCTAACGGGGTGAAAGTAGGGGTTGAGTTTGTAATGTATGGAAAACCTTCACTTTTGGGTGTATCAAGTCGAAACTTTGTACAAATACTACTCAAAACAAACCACAAGACACGTACTTCGGGATTTGCAAAAAACACCCCCTAAAGTCGTGAAACAGGGGGTTGGAGTGGTATCACTCCGGTCGAAGCATGGCTCTCCCACGTTCATGTATGTATGGAAAACCCTAATTTTTGGTGTATCAATTCGAAACTTTGTAAAAATACTCCTCAAAACAAATAACAAGACACGTATTTGTGGATTTCCTAAAAACAACCCCCCTTAGGGGGTGAAGAAAGGTCTTTGGAGTTTGTATGGAGACGTGTTGTTCCTACGTCTCATAACTTGAAACTTAGCACAAATACTTTTACAAATAAGTAAGTAAGTAAGTAAGTAACAACTCTTTATTGTACACCAATAAAAATATACAACAAGTGACACAAAGATAAAAAAGTACAAAGTACAAATAAATTATGAGACACGTGTTTTTTTTGGGATTTTTCGAAAACTATTCCCTAAAGGAGTGAAAGCAGGGGTTGAAGTTGGTATGAAAAAGTGTGGTTTTTTTCTACTATCAACTTGAAACTTGGCACAAATACTCTTCAAAAGTCTCCATACAAAGTCCACTTCTTTTTCTGAGAATTCACTATGGGTTCCTTAAGGGAATTTGTTTGGTATAATGAGCACATGCATAGCCTTTGGTATCAAAAACTAATTCAAAAATCATAAACCAGAGAGTGTCCTAGGCTATACAATACGTAATCAGTATTATTTTTAGTATGTGTAAATTTTTTTCAGAAAAAAGAATTACCATAGAACTGAATTTAGTTAGGGCTACCTGTGGAAACCCTACTGTTATCGCTCTTTATATAAGAAATTTTGTTAGACAAAACTAAAGTACGAATGCATTACCATATTTTTATATTAGTGTTGATAGATAGATAGTGTAGATTATCCTTCTTGATATATTTTTGAAAGGCAAAGGAATAACAAATTCTACGCGGACGAAGTCGCGGGAATCAGCTAGTAACTTATAAATACAAAAAGCGTTCGAGAGTGTGACTGCGACATTTCGTTTTGAGAATGTGACAATTTGAGGATACGACATTTTGCGAAATTCCAATGTGGCATTTTGTGCGCCTAATCCGTTGCAGGCAACCACTTGTGTTATTGTAAACACTTCTGTCTTACAGGACCAGCACAAAGTAACCACAGTTTCACTACTGCAACTGAACTCTTACGCTACAATCAAGTGTGTAGGGCTGGGCTGTGTTTGAAATTAATAATAATAAATTGTAGGACACAAGTCACACACGGTTATTTAGTCCCATACAGACATGCACACAAATGTTGGCCTCGAGCGGAGTCACTACAAATATTGTACTTCATGTACAGATTCATATTCGATGTAGCGACTTTCGATGTGGCATAACCTTTATTTTGTTATGATATTTATTTACAACTAGCTGTTCCGCGTGATTTCCTGTTCCCGGGGGCATACGGGTATTAAATATAGCCTATGTTACTCCCCGATAATGTAGCTTTCTATCAATAAAAGAATTTTCAAAATCGTTTTAGTGGTTTAGGCGTTAAAGACCTCTCAAACCAAGAATCGGAGACACAATATAACTACATACCACATAAGTGAAAAATATTTCATGTTCAGACACGGTCTCGTTACAGTTTTATTATATGTATACAATATTTAATAGAATAAGCGCAATTCCTGAAATTAGTTTGTTCAGTATCGACTACTTATTCGATTTCAGATATTTTTAATATGTTTTAGATGTCCCCAAAAAATTAATTAGCATAGCTGAATTTAGTGCTACCTATGGAAATCGTGCTATTATTTAAGAAAATTGGTTAGACACAACTAAAATTCGAAGGCATCATATTTAAAAAATAATAATATAGGTACTAATTGGGGTGTATGAGGAATTGCGTTTATTCTGTTACGCGTTGTAGATAGACTATGAAGAGATGTTTAACATCATATGTTGTAATTCTAATAACCTTGTACGGGTATGTAAGTATTTAGCCCGTCCCTGCCATGTTTCCTCCCACAGACTTTGTTTCAGGAACCCCCCCCCCCCGCCCCCCCTCAATGCCGTGTGCGAAACGTTAACACGCCGATAATGATGTTTTCAACAACTTTCAAGTTTTCGTCTAATCCTTCAAAGTTCTTTAATTTAAAGTTTGAATTTTTGTCGGCAGTGCGATCGTTATCGAGTTTCGGGTCATCCGACTAATTTTAGACGAGTATCGACTATTTATTATAGCTTCGACACGGGACGACAGCGGAATCGTTTTATCCGATCTATTTTATGTGGGACATTGGGTTGGGAAGTGCATGGCGGTTTGTATCAACGGATCATATGATCAGGATGCCAATTCTACTAAATATCAACGGTTACAGTTGGATGACAATGACATGGTCAGTCGATGGTCTTATTTGCTCTGAATAGTGTCAAAATAAAACTATTGACTGACCATTGACATCTCATTGCCATCCAACTATGACCGTTGACATTTAGTGGAATTGGCCCCCAGATTGTTAGGAAACGGTGAATTGTTTCACTTACAATATATGTTAAAACTAGCGGTTCTGTGCGGTTTCACCCGCCGTTCCTGTGGAAATACGGGAATAAAATATAGCCTATTTTACTCAGGGATATTCTAGCTTTCAATTGGTGAAAGAATTTTTAATATCCGTCCAGTAGTTTTTGAGTTTATTCGTAACAAATATACAAACGTACAAACATATAAATCTTTCCTCTTTATAATATTACTATAGACAAATATGCTCACGATATCCGTGGCTAAAAGACAAAATAAGATATATGTAGAGACCTTTCTACTAAAACTATAAACGCGAAAATGTGTGAGTATGTTTGTTGCTCTTTCACGCAAAAACTACCGAACCGATTATGATGAAACTTAACACTTATATAGCTTGTACATCAAAGTAGCACATAGGCTATATTTTATCACCGTATTCCCACGGGAACTACGGGTGAAACCGCGGAGCGCTGCCAGTGCAATACAGATCAAGAGTTATTTTTATTTTTGATTGCCTGTCGTTTCGAAATGAAGCGGCGACAAATTACACATCCTATAATGAAACTTAGGTGGTAAGGCTGAGGATATAAATTTCAATGTCTGCGGAATGAACGGCGGCTGGAGTTGGGAAACCTGCACATTAGAGATAACTCTGTGCGGCGTGTGGAGGCGGACTTATCGATTCTTGACGGAACTTTTTCTGTGGTCGTACCTGCACTTGCAAACTTGACGGGCCTGTTGGCTCAGTTGGTAGTGACCCTGCCTTCTGAGACGGAGGTCGTTCGTTCGAAAGAAGTATGCAGAGATCGAGCAAAATGGCGATCCATCGTTTCTGCCTACCCCTGTATGACAATGGCGTGAGCTGTATGTATGAATTCAACACAATCAAACACATGCTTCAAAAATTTTAACCGGCTACCTATTACGGTTTACATACAGCCCTTATAGGTATGACAGATGAGCGGACTGACGGAGATTGGCTCATTAGTACTTGGGTACGAGACACTAAAGATAGAATTTGAAGCGAGTATGCAATCAGTTTGTTATTCTAGTAAAAGACTGTGATATGACGATGAAAGAGACGCTCTATCCCGTAGAATCCATCACTCGATCCACCAGTGAATTGAATAGCACGTAGAAGAAAATGAAAAATGAAAATGTATTTTATTCTATAGGTAATAAGAATTACACTTAGAACACTCAATAGTCTAACAACAAGGCACACTAAACTCGTCCATGAAGATTGGCTAAATGTAAACAGCAGCCCATCTCCACCGACGAGTTGCTGGTTCCAAATGCAGTACCCCGAGAAGAGCCAGCAAGAAACTCAAGGGCAGGAAGTTCAATGTGATCCACCATTGGACTGAGTGGATCCTGGTTTACTTGCGTCGCTTAATATGCTCCAACATCCTTCTTAGAGTTTGGTAAACATAACAAAATAGTTTTTATTGAATAAATTCTCTTGGGGCAAAGTTAAAAGTGTCCAAGTACTCCTTGTTTCTCATCAAAAAGCGCCGTTAATCAATTAAAACGCCATTAACTGTTATTAACAAAACACTTTCCATCAAAACAAATAAGTGAAGTAATTGCCCCAACATTAATTCGTAATTCAATTACACGGAAAAATGGACCTTGTGGTGTGGACACAGCGGTCTAATTGCCACCATAAGAGTCGGAATGAGCTCCATTTTGATGTGCAGTGAAGGAAACCCGCGGGTCTCAGAATTAATTCTGAGACATGTGTAAATAGACCCGGTCCGGCGATGGGCTCACCACCTATCACGTTTAGGGGTCCAATGTATCTGGTGAAATGTGGGTATATTCAGTAATGGAATACCTCTGCCTACCCCCTCGGGGATGAAAGGCGTGAGATTATTATTATTATCGCTATTGAGCAGTTATAGGCCTGCGGTTGAAGAACTGTCTTCTCATTCGTGAGGCTCGGGTTCGAATAAATAAATAATCTTACGCCTGTCATCGCCGAGAGGGTAGGAGGTATTCCATTTATGGAAATACCAACGTTTCACTAGTATATTCTTTAGACCTCTAAACGTGATAGGTGGTGAGCCCATCGCCGCACCAGAGCTTCGCTGCGGGTTGAATTAATTCTGGGCCTGCGGGCTTCCTCACGATGTTTTCCTTCACCGTCGAGCTAGTCTACACCTAATATTGTAAAAAGAAAAGATTCGTATTTTGTACCGGATCGATTTTAAAAATTATTTCACCAAGGGAAAGCTACAATATCCCTGAGTAACATAGGCTTAGTCTATATTTTATTCCCGTATTACCACGGGAATGGGAAGCCCTAGTGATAAATATAAAATGTGAAATATCAATGATGAATGCTCCATCCATTGGCGCAGCCATTCGCAATGAAATCACCCGAATTGCGATGTATGCTGTTCTTTCTCCTACTTAATAATAATATTATAAACGTGAAAGTTTGTATGGATGGATGTATGGATGTTTGTTCCTCTTTCACACAAAAACTACTGAACGGATTTTGATGAAACTTTATAATTATACCTAAGTATAGCTTATACATCAAAATAACACATAGGCTATATTTTATCCCCGTATTCTCACGGGAACGGGTACTACGCGGGTGAAACCGGGGGGCGCTGCTAGTTCTTTATTATATGATTTTTCACATTACTCATAAAATCACCCACCTCTAGTACGAGAGCACAGTCAAGAGTTTGACACATTGGACTTTGTGAAGTTCTTATTACAATCGCCTTAGAGGTCAGACTCGCACAAGTGTAAAGTTTCATGTGCTCTTGACTGTAAATGTACATTACGCGTGGCACCCGCCCCGGGCCACCCAGTTGTCATAACAAAGTAGAGATGTATATCAATCAACTCGGAATGGTCTCGGCTCGTTGCGAAATGGATTCTGAGCTTCGTTAATTTAAAATTATATCAGAAAAGTAATTGAAATTTAAAAATCCCTGGCCCAAGTGAGAGTCGACTTTGCACAGTCAAAATCAAGATATTTTTTTTCCTGTAGGTATAGAAAATACACTTAGAAAAGTCAATAGTCTCAAAAGGGAACTCTAAATTCGTCCATGAAGATTGGCTAAATGTAAACAGCAGCCCATCTCCACCGACGAGTTGCTGGTTCCAAATGCAGTACCCCGAGAAGAGCCAGCAAGAAACTCAAGGGCACCTCTTTTTAATCTCATGTTTTACTAGTAAATATGAATAAATAAGAAACTAAATATATACAAGAACCGTTCCGTTCCACTGTACACGCAAAAATTATTTTCTTGTATCATCATCATCGGCCCGTAAAAGCCTACTGATGAGCTAAGGGTCTTTCTTCAGACATAAAGAAGTATGGGCTATTTCACATAGCTTAACGACTTCCAGTATGCATAATAAAATGAAATCCGGGACCAATCGTTAAACGAGCCTTCCGAAACACGGTTCCGTTACGTTTTATTAATTTACTAGCGACCCCCGGCTTCGCACGGATGAATGCTAACACTGAAACCTTCCTCTTGAATCACTCTATCTACTAAAAAAAACCGCATCAAAATCCGTTGCGTTGTTTTAAAGATATAAGCATACAAAGGGACATAGGGACATGGGGATATAGGGACAGAGAAAGCGACTTTGTTTTATACTATGTAGTGATTTGTTACTAGGAAGCCCCAGCGTTGCCCGCACGGATTATTCAGACACATTTGCGAAGCGATACGGATTAAAAAAAAGTCAAACCGTTGAGGCAGGCGAAAGCCAATGCAATAAATAGCTCACATACATACAAATATATTACTCGAAGTCGGGCAAAACCCTATTCCGTTATGGCTGCGCTATTCATTGAATATTGTAATGATTTCTTATCAATGCCGGATTTCGAGGTCTGGAGGCCTCAAAGGAGTGGAGGCCCCCTGGGCCCCAAATTATTTTCCAAATGAAATGGTTAATTTTTCAGTAGAGTTCTCCTATAAATAATTTATTGTGAAACCAATTATAGATTATTTTTATTATTTAACATACATAACATAAATGTAACCTAAAACAAGAATTATCTGAAACTAAAAAAGGTTCCGTTTGGTGAAAAAGTCGAAAAATCTTTGATGATTTCGCTGAAATCCAGTTCCCTAAGTAAATCACTTACAATGCTCAGCAGAGAAAGCTTTGATATACGGTTTTTTCTTATCGCGGAAGCCTATTTTTTATAATATAAGTATATATTTTTTTAAATGAGCGTTCTTTAGTGCAATTTCATACCATCAAAACCAAATACAATCTCCGCAATCTCAAGGATTCGGAATGTAGCTCTGAAATTTTGATCTTCGAGAATTTGGTAGTAAAATAGTTCCGTAGATTGGTCTTTTCCATAGTTCTTTTTGTATGAGTCGATAAAAAACACAAATCGAACCAACTTATTACCGAAGTATCGTGGGGGCCCCTCTTTCGTGGTGGCCACGGGGCTGTGGCCCCGGTTGCCAGTCCAGATTAGCCTGTAAGCTATTGCTCAAGACATCCCGTCTAGGGGCACCAGAGACAAACTAGCAAAAAAACGAGCACTCGAATGATAAATCCATTTCAAAATCCGCGCGTTTTCAATCCTTGACGTTCGGTTCGGTCGCATCTTATGACAACTTGTGAAATCATGTTGTGCCGACCCCACCTAGCATGGGATTGGAACAGGAGACACACACATATTGTACCTACTATACGTATTTATATTTTTTAAAATTTATTCTAGTGTCCGACCGAAACTTGATTTCCGTCCGAAACCGAAACCAAATATTCGGCTGTGGCTTCTGTTTCCGAAACTCACGTGGTCAAGTATAAAATTCCTTAAAATACTGAAATTCGGTGCATTTTACCCATTATTCTACATTAATTAGGACATGAAATGGAAACATAGTATATTAATTTTGTTGTAATTATTTATTTAAATATAACATAATAATATAAAAAAATATGAACGCACGACAATTCCTGAACAGGGCCGCCAGCGTCCGCCAAAGCGTTGCCGTGAGAAACGAGATTAGGCGAGCGTGCACGACAACTACCGAAATCAGTTTCGGTTTCGGCAAAAGTTTAGGCCAATTTGGCCGAAACCGAAACTGCCACCGAAACTTGATTTTTGGTCGAAACCGAACTTTCGGTCGGACACTAATTAATAAATTTACTTATTTATTTAACTTCATGTACCAAGAGAATGTACACATGGCGAACTTAATGCCTAAAGGCATTATCTACCAGTCAACCGTCAGGCTAAGCAGAAATAATTTGGCGGAATTGGCCGCAAATAGTTAATTAATTAATTAATTCATTGTAGTTCACTCAAGGATAGGGAAAGATTGCTTAGGGCATCAAGTTACCTTAATCTGTCCCTGCCGATTGCCCTAAATCCGGCCCTGCTTCTAATGAACAGTTGGCGAAGTTTATAATTGTTTGATATTGCCGCCAACATTGCGATAACTTTATTTTACTGACAATTCTGCTCGTTTTCGCGGCATACACCATCATACAATACTCTTTCTCACTCGCTCCTATATATTTATAATATGTACGTTTCCCTCCCACTCACTATTCTCACGGGGCGACAAGTCTGCCAACCTGCCAATTGGAGTGAACCTGTCGACACAAGAAATCTTTTCGGCGCGGTCGCCATTATGATAACTCTGTGAAAAATCTGTGAATTTGGATCCAAGAACTAATTAAAACTGTGGTTTGAATGTGAAAAGGTGCACTAAAATGCAGACCGGGTAAGTTAGGGCATATTTATTGTGTTTACCTATTGTTTTATACTGTATTTACAGCGAAATTACTCCGGGGCTGAAAGCCGGCAAAACAGAATTTTGGAAATTAACCTTTTCTTTATCCAGCGACCTAATTTCCGAGCACACAGCTCATTTTTAAGGAGGTTTCTCCATCATTTTGGTCCTTCGAGCCGGATCGTACAAATATTCTTGACAAAATTCTCGCTTTGTCGACTTCTAGTTTCCATACAAAGTAATACCTACATAATTTTTTCGGTTTCACTACGCGGTATTTACGTGAAATCAATCATATTTTACTGATACAAACTATACAGTACATAATATTTATCGGTATATAGATATTATCGTATTTATAGAACAGTTTCACCACAGTATTACCTATTTATGACCCCTTACCCTCTTTATTTTTGTGATAGGTACATTTAACCATTATCCACACGAAAATCTTACATTCACTCGACACTTTATTTAAGCGGAATTGTTGGATATTTTGTGTTTATGAAACTATACCTATGGTTAGCGGCATAATCAAAAAGTTGTGTAATATTTAAATATAGTAGTACCTACGACTACTGGGCCTACTACCTACTTTGTCAGTTTTAGTCACATATTGCGGTTGTGTGTGACTTTTGTTTTATCATACTATAACTAAGGTTTGAAACTATTGCGGAAGGTTTCAATCCTTGTTTTTTATAAAAGGTTGAGTACAGCTTTGCGGATCAAAGTTGTATAAATACAATTCCCTTTATTATAAGATACAACCTTGAATAATAGTGTTGATCATTATAAAATATAATTTGAAGTGGAAGAAAAGCGGTGCGGTTAAGCCTTTCTTAAATATTTTTACAACAGTACAAGTTTGTGACTGGTATTTTTATAAACTGCCTAGTAAAATAAAATATAGTTTCCTTTTGCATTCCTTAATTACATATAATTACATTAAAACATTACTTTGGTACTTAAGTTGCCTATCAATAAAAAAGTAATAATATATAAAAATGGGTGGCAAAAAAGTAACTAATAAGCTGCGGTATGACAGTGTTGTTTTTAATTTAGATTCAATTTATAAACTCTGTAACTCAAAATTTGATACAACAGAACAAAAGGTTTTGTTTAAAGTGCGGTTTGAGGATTTGGAATCTCTTTATTCAGAATTTTCTGAATTGCATTTGGAGTTGGCTTCAGATATCACAGATCCTAGTGATTTAAATGATTTTAAAAGAAAATATGAAATGATCACCGATCATTACTACCAAACCAAGGCTGTTTATTTTTCATTATTTAAAACTAATGGGCATAAGGAGGAGCCTGGGAAATCCAATCATCACCTAGCGTTGCCTAGTGTTCATATTCCTACATTTTCTGGAAAATTAGAAGAATATTCTCATTTTATGGATCTGTTTGAAGCTATTGTGGGGAATGATTATAAATTATCTGACTCCCAAAAAATGTATTATTTGTTTGGTTCTCTAAGCGGGGAGGCCAAATCTCTAGTTCAACATTTGTCATTGACTGGTGAAAACTATTCTGTATTGTTAGATATTTTGAAGAGTAGGTATGGTAACAAAAGATTGCAAGCGGATAAACTTCTTAACACCATGCTTTCAATGTCACATGTTACCAAGGGGCTGACATCACTTAAGGGTTTTCTTAATACCTTACTTGAGACAACCAAAGCCTTAGAAAAACTTAAATTTCCTGTTGATCAGTGGTCGTATTTATTGTTATATATTAACTTAAATAAAATTGATATCCAACTCAAAAGACAGTTTGAAGACAAATATGGTGGAAACCAGGGGTTGCCAACCTTTGATGATTTTATTGCATTTTTGACTAAAGAAGTTCAAATATTAGAAACAACTGACACTCAAAAGAGTTCTTCTTCGCACAAGGTTCATGTGTCTTATAGTAACCAAAAATCAAACAACAAGTGTTTGTGTTGTAACGGCATTCACTATCTCAATAAATGTGAGAAGTTCATTAAAATGACACCTATTACGAGAAAAAAGGTTGTTATTAGTAATCAATTGTGTTTCCGTTGTTTGAATAGTCACCATATTAATGATTGTAAAACAAATTTAACTTGTGGCAAATGTCATTCGACTAAACATCATTCTTTGCTGCACTTCGACTCGCGGCAAGATAATAATGCGGGAGTAGAGACCCCTGTTCCCGTTCCTCGAGTACCAGTGGTCGCAGTGCCTATTGCACAAAGTAGTGGCAGTGGCGGTCAGCCTTCAAATGTTTTGCATACGGTGTCGGCAAATACTGCTAAGCGGACAGTTTTATTGTCGACTGCGGTAGTTCGTGTTCTTGATAGAAACGGTTCTTATCAAGAGGCACGTGCTTTGATAGATGGCGGTAGTCAAAGCACAATAGTGACGGAGGAATGCGTCACTCGGTTAGGCCTGCGTCCAAAGCGGTCTGGCTCTGTATCGGTACAGGGCATAGGCGGTAATGCCCTACACGGTTGTAAGGGTAGCGTGGTATTGCGTATTAGCCCACAACATGCGGACCAACCTGTTTTAGTAACCACAGGTTTGGTGTTAAATAAAATTGCGGATGATTTGCCAAGTTGCTCTTTGCCTCAAAATTTGAGTCATTACTTTGCGGGACTCTCATTAGCGGATAAACAATTTTATATTGGCAGAAAAATTGATATACTCATAGGTGCGGATATTATGAGTGATATTTTGTTAGGCGGAGAAATTATACATGTGCAAAAAGGGTTGCCATGTGCAATTAATACCATTTTTGGCTATATTCTACAGGGGCCAGTTTCTTATGCGAACGGTAATAATGCGGAAAATTATCATACCTTTTTCGTCAACACGTATACGGATACTCTGTTGGAAAAATTTTGGGAAACGGAAGAAGTGCCGATTCCTAGTAACTTACTTGATCCCAAAAGTGTAGAATGTGAAGCAAATTTTGTCAAAACTCATTACAGAGACGACAACGGGCGGTATGTTGTGCGTCTACCGTTTGTGTCAAACGGTCCAGAATTAGGTGATCCTAGTAATCAGACATTGAAACGTTTTTACTCTATGGAAAAGCGGCTACAAGCGGATAGTAGCTTGCGTAAAAAATACGTTGCGTTCATGAAAGAATATGCGGATATGGGTCATATGACTCCTTGTGACGGGTATCAAGGTAATCAGCGGTATATTATTCCACATCACGGCGTATTTAAATCGTCATCTGATAAGATACGAGTAGTTTTTGATGCGAGCTGTCCTACTCTTTCGGGGTATTCCCTAAACGACTGTCTGCATGCGGGCCCAAATCTTCAACATGATATCATGCAAGTTATTTCTCGCTTTCGGTTATTTAAGGTGGTGTTTACCACAGACATTCGCATGATGTTTCGCATGATAAAGGTCCACAAAGATGACAGAAGATTTCAACTCATTTATTGGCGAGAATCTCCAGAGCTCCCTTTGCAAATTTTTGAATTGAACACAGTTACTTATGGCATGAAGTCAAGTCCATTTTTAGCTGTACGTGCTTTACGACAACTGGCGGAAGACGGTGCTGAGGAGCATGGCAAGGCAGCAGAAGTTCTTCGCACCGCAGTGTATATGGATGATATTCTGAGTGGAGCTTCAAGTCTTGAGGCTGCACAGGATCTGAAACAGGACTTGGTGACGTTGCTTGCTAAAGGCGGTTTTGAACTGCGGAAATGGGTATCTAATGATAAGCGGTTATTAAAAGATATTCCAGATGACCATCAAGAAAAGCCTCATGTTTTTGAAGCTGAGGGTCCAGATTTTGTGAAGATTTTAGGAGTTCAGTGGAACCCAGTTACGGATAATTTTACATATCACACGAATTTTGACAAAGAAAGGGATTGCACCAAGAGAACTATCTTATCAACTTTGGCTCGTATGTTTGATCCCATGGGCTGGATAGCTCCGGTTATTTTTCAAGGCAAATGTCTAATGCAACGCTTATGGCTTTTGAATCTAGACTGGGACATGAAGCCACCTCCTGAGGTGATCCGGGAGTGGGAGGACATCTTCGGTAGTCTACCCTATGTAAGAAGCTTGGAGATTGATCGATTTGTATTGGCGGATAACGCAGTGCATTGTTCCCTTCATGGGTTTTCGGATGCATCTGAAAAGGGTTATGGTGCTGCAGTTTACATCAGGATTGTTGACAATGCGGATAATGTGAAGATCTCTTTAATGATGGCTAAATCAAGAGTAGCACCCACCAGATCAAAAATGACAATTCCCAAATTAGAACTTAATGGTGCAAATATGTTGGTAAAGCTCTTAAAGTACGTGTGGTCTAGTATCAAGGATAAAATTGCAATCCAGGAGATCTTTGGTTGGACTGATAGTACAATTGTTTTATGTTGGTTGCGTATGTCTCCTCACCTGTTGCAGACATTTGAAGGTAACAGAGTTTCCCAAATTGTCAATTGCGGATTAAACATAAATTGGCGACACTTACCTTCAGAAATGAATCCTGCAGATGTGGCTAGCCGCGGATGCAGAGCGCAGGAACTAATTTCACATCCCTTATGGTGGAGACCGTTATGGTTGATGCAAAGTGCGGAACACTGGCCAACCAATATTGTGGGTAATGCGGATAACCTACCTGGCTTACGGAAACAACATGACACAACTCGCGTGCATGCTACAGTGGCAAATGCGGATCTGCCAATAATTCAAAAATACAGTTCACTTTCGTTTTTAATTTCGGTTGTAGCATATTGCATGCGTTTTGCTAACAATTCTAAAAATCCATCAAATAAGGTTCTTGGTCCTCTGCAAGTAATAGAGCGCGACAATGCATTGATTCGAATCCTTAAAAATGTGCAGGCTGAAGGTTTTACTGAAGACCTTGAACGGCTTCTAAAAAATAAACAGTGCTCCACTCGATTGCGTAGACTGAAACCGTTTATTGATTCTTCTGGTTTGATTCGAGTGGGCGGTCGACTAGAACGGTCTAGTCTTTCTTATAGTGCAAAGCATCCGGTGCTTTTGCCAAAATCTCATAAATTGACTTATTTAATCGTCAATTACTATCACAAATTGTATTGTCACGCTGGAGCGACAGCTTTACAAGCAATACTGCAGAGACAGTATTGGATAATATCGGCTCGTCAAGTTATACGTAGTCAGATTTTTAAATGCGTTCAATGCTTTCGGTTAAAGGCTAAATCTCAGGCGCCTTTAATGGCGGATTTGCCGTCTGATAGAGTAAATGCCACGGGAGTATTTCACACAGTTCAGACGGATTTTGCGGGACCCTTTACCATAAAATCTTCACGAATACGCAATGCTAAGACTTTGAAGGCATATCTTTGTGTGTTTGTTTGTTCTTCTTCTAAAGCGGTACATTTAGAAGTAGTAGGGGATTTATCAACGGAGGGATTTCTGGCAGCATTTTCTCGTTTTACATCTAGACGCGGGTTACCGAAGATGGTTCGCTCAGACTGCGGCACGAATTATGTGGGAAGTAATCGGTATTTGTGTGAAGTCCAGCGATTCTTCGCCAACGGAGACGTCCAGAATACTCTCTTAGATAAAGCGGCTCGAGACGGTATTAGTTGGCAATTTAACCCACCTGCTGGGTCGCATTTTGGGGGGCTGTTTGAGGCGGCTGTCAAGTCAGCCAAAACTTTAATGAAACGTGTTATTGGGGAGCAAGCTCTAACGTTCGAGGAGCTCGTGACTGTTTTTACTAGAATTGAAGCGGTTCTAAATTCACGTCCGTTATGTCCGCTCTCCCACGATCCTCAGGATTATGACGTCCTAACACCTGGGCATTTTTTGATAGGACGACCTCTTCTTGCGGTACCAGAATACCAATGGCAAGATGTTCCGGATTCGCGTTTAACTCGATTCCGTTTATTACATGCTATGACACAGCGTTTTTGGAAGACATGGAGTAATCAGTACCTCCACACTCTTCAGATGAGGAACAAGTGGACATCTGATACTGATCCACCTAAGGTCGGCGATCTGGTTGTGATCAAAGAGGACAATGTGTCCCCATTAAAATGGAAAATGGCTAGAATTGAAGCACTACTTCCTGGTCGTGACGGTGTAATCAGAGTTGTATCTTTAAGAACCCCTACCGGTTCACTGACTCGTCCAGTTGTGAAAATATGTCGTCTTCCGCTTAATTAACGCATTATTTTTATCTTTTATTCATCTTAGGGTTAAGTTCTTAATTTTTTTTTTGTTTTAATAATTAAAGCTGTACCCAGCCTAGCTTTTAGTTTTGTTTTAGATAAAGGCTTGAAGCCTTTCTCGGGGGGGTGGATGTTTGATATTGCCGCCAACATTGCGATAACTTTATTTTACTGACAATTCTGCTCGTTTTCGCGGCATACACCATCATACAATACTCTTTCTCACTCGCTCCTATATATTTATAATATGTACGTTTCCCTCCCACTCACTATTCTCACGGGGCGACAAGTCTGCCAACCTGCCAATTGGAGTGAACCTGTCGACACAAGAAATCTTTTCGGCGCGGTCGCCATTATGATAACTCTGTGAAAAATCTGTGAATTTGGATCCAAGAACTAATTAAAACTGTGGTTTGAATGTGAAAAGGTGCACTAAAATGCAGACCGGGTAAGTTAGGGCATATTTATTGTGTTTACCTATTGTTTTATACTGTATTTACAGCGAAATTACTCCGGGGCTGAAAGCCGGCAAAACAGAATTTTGGAAATTAACCTTTTCTTTATCCAGCGACCTAATTTCCGAGCACACAGCTCATTTTTAAGGAGGTTTCTCCATCAATAATACTGTTACGAAGCTAATTTCCAGCCTGTAGGCGCGATAATTGTCAGCCAATAAGTGGAGACGTTTGTTAATCAAAACAGATTGACTATGTGAAATCTTGACGTGTACAGTCACATGAAGCTTTACATTTGTAGTGCGAGTCTGACCTCTATGGCGATTGTAATAAGTTACAAAGTCCAATGTGTTAAGCTCCACGTGCTCTTTTACTGTACCAATGAGTTTTTCAGAAACTTAAAAGGGAAACATCATGAGGAAATCCGCAAGTCGCAGAAGAAATTCTGAGGTATGTGTAACAGACTGGGTTAGGCGATGGGCTCACCACCTATCACGTGAAGGGCTCCAAGATTATACTGGTGAAGTGTGGGTATTTCCAGAAATTGCCATCAGATGACCCGTCTGCTCGTTTGCCCCCTTTTTCTTATAAAAAACAAAATGCAATACCTCTGCCTACCCCCTCGGGGATAAAAGGCGTCGGATTATTTATTCTTTAATACATACACTACAAACTACAAGTTACATGGTTTTACCGCTGTGCTAAAGAAACTTTACACCAAACAATTTGTATTGTCATTCAAATTTACGTACGTACTTATTTAACTTATAATATGCCATTTTCCATAACGTCCCACTCCAACTTTTGCTGTTGATAATAAAACTGAATTGCATTGCGTAGCGTAAACAAACTTTACCTGCTTATCGTCTGCAATCTTCTTTGCTAGTATTCTTAAGAGGTTCCTTTCGTAAACATATTTGTAGTTGTAAAAATAAAATAAAGCATTTTTGTATTTGAAGCGTTTTGCAGTCGACGTTATGCACAGACAAACAGAGACAGTAGACACCGCAATGATGAAATACTATTTCACGATTTTATACGTTTAAATGTGTTATTGTTTGACCCTTCTTCACGTCGCCACTGCGCCAGGATTCGAAACTTCTAAGTGTCACAGATGAAGATGCTCGAGAAGAGGTGTAGGCTATTTTTACTGTTTCTTGCCATTACCTCTGGAAAATTCTTTGTTTGCTAAGCTTGCAACTGCAGTCACACTGGCGGAGTTGTAAATAACAATATTACTATGTAAGTAACCTTAATTCAATATTTTAAAAGTAGATCTATCTTTATAGGGAATATAGGAAATCTTACGCTAATGGAGTCATTCCCTTAGCGTAAGATTTCCTATATTACTGACTTAGCGTGGAAATAAGTGACTGACTAACTGATTTATCAACATACGGCCTTTCAGGTCGTATGTCCCTATGTATGCTTAAAAAAACTACGCAACGGATTTTGATGCGGTTTTTTTTAATAGATAGAGTGATTCAAGAGGAAGGTTTTAGTATTAGCATTGCACCCGTGCGAAGCGGCTTGTCGCTAGTTTGAAATAAACGGAATGTACGAGGCCTACGCTGGCCACTTATGCAACTCTAGAGCCTAAGCTCGGGCAGCGCAATATGAGGGGTCTTCTGGCCGGTTGTCAGTGGCGTATTGTCTCTCGTCGTCGTAGAACACCGGGGAACACCGGGGAAATGTTTTGTTAGTTGTTCACAATCACAACACAGCTTTGCATTGTTTCGCTACAAATTTATATTCCGACTCGGAATAGAGAACAGGTAATGCATTTTCTTTAGTGTCCGACCGAAACTGGTTTTCCGGCCGAAACCGAAACCGAACATTCGGCCTTGGCTTCAGTTTCGGCTGAAACCGAAACCGAAACTCACGTGGTCAAGTATGAAATTCCTTTAAATACTGAATTTGGTGCATTTTACCTATTATTCTGCATGAATTAGGACATGAAATGGAAACAAAGTATATTAATTCATCATCATCATTTATTTAGAGATTTGTGAGAAACGAAGTTAGGCGAGCGTACCTACCCGACAACTTCCAAAATCGGCCAAACTTTTGCCGAAACCGAAACTGCCGCCGAAACTTGATTTTTGGCCGAAACTCGGCCGAAACCGAAACCGAACTTTCGGTCGGACACTAATTTTCTTTTGAATTCTTGGAACAACGGTAACTGTGGGAAGAAATTTGTCCCCTTGTAATTAAGCTCGGGACTCTGATGGTCTCCTGAGTCAAATGATAACATTAATAACGCAAATTCACCAACGAAATGATAAAATGCTATTGTCAAATGTTCGCATTCAATCTCTCTCTACTACAAATTTCCTGAACAATATTTACCAGCTTTACATAATAACTATTTATTATATACTAGCGGGTGCCCAGCGGCATTGCACGCACGGATTCAGTTAGTTTCCGTTCCTGTGGGAATATCCAAAAATCTCTTCATAGCGGTTGCCTACGACACCTACTTACATACCATATTTCAAGTTTCTAGGTGTTATCGTTTCGGAGTAGTACGTATTTCTATTTTTAACCAGTTTTTATATTTTCCCGTGGGAATGAGATATTTTCCTGGAATAAAAAGTACCCTAGATGTTGACCCGGGTACTCAGTTATCTCCATACCAAGTTTCATCAAAATCCGTCCATTAGTTTTTGAGTGATGCGTGCACAACCAGACAGACAGACAGACAAAAATAAAAAAAAATGGTGTTTCGGTATCTATATCGATAACCATATACACTACCGTTAAAATTTTCAAAAACTATTTCATGTACAGACACGGCTCCGTTAGTTTTATTATATGTATAGATTACACTAGCGGTTCTGCGCGGTGTCACCCGCGTAATATCCGTTACAGTGAGAATACGGAGATGAAATATAGCCTATGTTACTTAGAAATATTGTAGCTTTCCATTGGTGAAAAAAATTTTTTTATCGGTCCAGTAGTTTTTGAGTTTACTCGTAACAAAGATACAAACATACAAAAGTACAAATCTTTCCTCTTTATAGTATTAGTATAGAAGTACATATATACATAGATAATTTATATATTATAAATAACTTCGTGACACCTATGATGTGAATTAAAATAGCATAATTAAATAATTTGTGACGTCGTTTTCAGTATTATTAGCGCAAGTGTTTGTGGAGGTGTGGAGTTATTTTTAATCGCGTGGGTCGTGATGCTATAGCTCAACAAGTATAGTAAATACCAGCGACTTGCCCCCGCTTCGCTTTGGTTTACCAAAGTAATAGAAGATCTGGAAATTTAAGTAAAAACAGTGCAGCGGTTGCCCAGGCGGCGCGTGCCCGCGCAGATCTATGTCATTGCCGTTCCCGTGGGAATTTCCAAAAATCCTTTCATGGCGGCTGCCTTGACTTGATTTGTATAAATATAAAAAAATGTGTTACTTAATTTTCGGACAGACATTTTATAATTGGTATAGATCTACACTAATATTACAAAGAGGAAATATTTGCATTTTTGTATGTTTGTAACGAATAAACTTAAAAACTACTGGACGATTTTTAAAATTCTCTCCCCATTATTATACTACAATATCCCTTAGTAACATAGTATATATTTTATTCCCGTATTCCTAAGGAAACGGGAACGAGCGGGTAAAACTGCTTGGAACAGATAGTGTAGAATATAGATGTACCAGTCCAACGTCATGTTTATTGCATGATCATGAGTTTCCGCTGGAATGAACCTACGCGGTTTGCTTTGCTATCACGGCTACGGATTCGTCGGCGTCTTGTCTGAAAGAAGATAGGCTATAATTTTCCCGCGTAAACGAGACTTACGCTACGTAAGTTTTTTTATAATTATGCCGTGTCCCACCTGTTAGGGTCGCGACACATCTGCGGAAAGTACAGCGCCGAAGGGTCGGTGAACAACATACATTACGGTTGACGCAGGTGGCTGATCCGTTTATCTTTAAAGTGAAACGTCAATGTATGTTGTTCACCGAACCTTCGGCGCTGTACGTTCCGCAGATGTGTCGTGCGCGACCCTTAGAGGTTTCGAAAAGTCTATCACAAGTACTACATACATATATATTATGCTCACCCCTTTTTCCGGAAGGGGTAGGCAGAGACAATAGATGGTCTGCTACGATCCTGACACACTTCTCGCGCCTCATCCACAATAATCCACATCCATCAATCGATCCACTAGTATTTTTTATTTTATTGCAATTATTTTTTAATATTTTATTAAAAGACTAGCTTCGCTCGCGCTCGTTTATTTCAGCCCCTTAGGGGTTGAATTTTAAAAAATCATACCGTAGTGGATGCCTACACTGTATAAGCTATCTAAGTGCAAATTTCAAGTCTCTAGACCCAGCGGTTTAGGCTGTGCGTTGATACATCACCAATCAGTCAGTCAGTTTATCATTTTATATACATATAGATCTATAACGTATATCGTTTGTTTTTTAGTAATCTGTGGCCTACCATTCAACTGGTGTGCGGAATTTTCCGGCAGTAAAAGTAGATGTTACGCCGTTTCCTTGTTTGTGGGTCCCCACAGAGCCCAATTTGTCGAAACAGCCGCCTCGCCCGATAAACTGTAGCCCGTAGCCAGAGACGTAGTCAGGAATGAAGAAGGAAGTTTTCACATTTTGAATTTGAATTTGTTTTGACAATTTTCATATTATGTACATACATAATGTGATAATGATATTTTTTTAATGTAATATGATTGAATTTGAATTGCACAAGATAGATAATGATGATAATGATTTTCTCTTTTAAAAAAAACTATTGAAATTGTAATTGTGAGTTAGCCTTAGATTGTGAGTTTATATGTAGGTACATTATCTTAGTACATGAAGTTCAGTAATCATAATATGTGCTCTGCCTATTTTTAGACTGTAACCATGAACCCAACATACATGCTCAATGTTGGCATCCGCTGGGAGTTGAACCCACGATCTCTAGCACAAAAGGCAGGGTTATGCCCTCTGTCAACTGACCCGTCATAATTTTTTTGCCGTTCTTTGCTTTGCCGATGTCGGTTGAACGATTAATCTATGAAATGAAGACCCGACTGAGTGGAACTAAAAAATGTATAACCAAGCAATGAAATGCTTTCAAGCGACAGTGCAGCAGGCGTATTCACGGAGGCTCGACACCGTTTCCGTTCGATTCAGATCGAGTGAAAATTTTTCCGAAGTCGAATCTATCGACTTCGGAAACTGTATTCTAGGCGTTTCCGACAGGCACGGAAATTTTTCCGAATCCTTATGTCAAATATGACATTCGTTTTCGATACCGACATCTGTGAATAGCCCATCTTCGACAGATTTTCCGATTCCGAGTCGAATATCGAAGCTCCGTGAATACGCCTGCAGTGCATCACTGCGTTATTGCTAGCTGGTGTTTTATTGGTTGTTTGAACGATGTTCGTTTCATGGTGACCCGTTTTTATTGTCTATTTTGTTTTGTCTATAACAGTATTTACACTATCCACGTGCATATACGGAAGTAACTCTGGACTGAGAGAATAATTTGAATTAAGAACCAACAGTAACTTGATCAAAGTATTAGTATGAGAATTGAGAGTGTTATTATTTTATTGTTGTTTTTTTTCTGTCATTCTAGCACTAGCTGCTTTTACTGTTCTGCTTTATAATATATGCTATATTATTATATTTCTTAAATGAATGTAGTAAAAATGTAATTTGACAGAAATGTTGATATTCACAGTATTTTTATATTTACAAATGTAATTAGTTCTGTAAGTTTTCCTAAAAATAAATAAATAATATAAAATAAAAAAAATAATTAAAATAATAATAATAAATAATGTTCCGGGTTCATTAATACCGTGTTGATTTCGCGTAAAGTAGAAATCCTAAAATGTAGGAAACTAGATAATTAGTCGAATTAGTACAAAATTATTCCATTAAGAAACTTGTCACGAAAGCGTTATCGGTCCCATTGGATGGTCCCATTCGTAGATGGTCCCATTGTCAAATTGTCCCATTCACTACTTATCCAATTCGGAATTAATCGCATTAGCATTTGCTAGTTAAATAATTTTAAATAGGACCATTTGGTCCCACTTAAAAATGGTCCCATTTGCAGATGATCCCACATTTGCAACTGAGAGTCAAAGTTCATCCGCAACGAGTTTGCGAATTATAATTTAATAAAATCAACTTGTGAAATAAAGAGTCAAAGTTAAATACTGAACTACATACAAGGTTATATCGAGCCCTACTGAAACAAAAGTGAACTAAAATGTGCAACAGAGTGCAAATTTTTTCGCGTTTTGGAGTAGGTTTTGCATTATTTTTCATTTCTCAAAAACATGTCTAAATTCGTATGTAATGTTATCATGTATATTTTTTGATTTAAATTGTGCTGTTTTTGAGTCCATCCCTGTGTCGTCAGTTCAATCAATGAGTTATTGTTATTACGTGATTTGACCTGACCTTCCGGTAAATTGCAATGATTTTTGCGCACTATAGTTATCATTACAAATGGTATTACATGTTTCTTTCATTATCTTTACCCATTCAAAGATCTCCAATGCAATGACTGTTGTAAGAAAAACTTCATCATCATCAACCCTTAACAGCCCACTGATAATAACGGTCGTTCCTCATACATGAGAAAGTATGGGCGTAATCTCCACGCGAATCCACCGATTGGGAGATGGTGTTAGGCTACTGGCCATCTGTCAGAATTTTTCAAGCCACCCAAGGGCACCTGGCATGGTTTAATGATTTCCATTGTGCGTAAACACAATGATAACCGCGAAAAACGGCCAGTGTTCGGTTAGTGGCATGGAATTATATCACGAGCGCCCCCGTGTTTCGGAAGGCATAAGTAATCGAGGTTACTATTATTGTCAAATTTTATTTTATTTTATTTTTATTTTTAGTGTACGTATGTATTGTCCTCTCTGGTAGCCGATAAGACTGTTCTCTTCCCATTTCGAAGCTGGCTTTGAGATAGGACTATTTTCTTACCATTTCGAAGCCGGTTTTGAGATAGGACTATTTTCTTCCCATTTCGAAGCCGGCTTTGAGATGGGACTATTTTCTTCCCATTTCGAAGCCGGCTTTGAGATGGGACTATTTTCTTCCCATTTCGAAGCCGGCTTTGAGATGGGACTATTTTCTTCCCATTTCGAAGCCGGCTTTGAGATGGGACTATTTTCTTCCCATTTCGAAGCCGGCTTTGAGATGGGACTATTTTCTTCCCATTTCGAAGCCGGCTTTGAGATGGGACTATTTTCTTCCCATTTCGAAGCCGGCTTTGACATAGAACTATTTTCTTCCCATTTCGAAGCCAGCTACGAACTGATACTTAAACAATTCCAAATCGTAGCCGGCTCCGAAATGGGAAGAGTCCCATCTCGAAGCTGGCTCCCAAAAGCTACGAAGTGGGGCGAAGGGAATTTTTGTACAAATTACCCCACTGCATTTCGAAACCGCGCGAGCGATCATTCTCCTTACATTGATATACATCTCTGCATCGTTATGAGATGCCGGATTGGAATGTACGTCATTGTTGCAATGATGACATGAGATTAAAAAGAGCTGCCCTTGAGTTTCTTGCTGGTTCTTCTCGGGGTGCTGCATTTGGAACCAGCAACTCGTCGGTGGAGATGGGCTGCTGTTTACATTTAGTCAATCTTCATCAACGAGTTTAGATTGTCTTGTTATTAGACGATTGACCTTTCTAAGTGGATTTCTTATTCACACAGAAAAAAATGATTTTTTACTTTTGAAATGGATTGCATCGTATTGTTTCTGTCAACATAAGGAAGTTCTAGAATTTAGTGTAATTTTTCTTCAGCTCAACAAAGCACTGAAACCATGTAAATTGTACTTTAGATTGATTGTTTCGAAGAATAATGTGTTGAGGAGTTTCTTGCCCCGCTTCGTTTCCTTAACTATACATACCGAAGCGGTGGAGTAAATAAGTGGACTTAGCTATTCGTAGACTTAGCTCCTATATAATAATATATAATATAATATAATCTCAAGCTTTTTTTATCCCCGAGGGGGTAGGCAGAGGTATCCCATTACTGGATATACCCACATTTCAAGAGATACATTGGACCCCTAAACGTGATAGGTGGTGAGCCCATCGCCGGACCGGGTCTGTTTACACATGTCTCAGAATTAATTCTGAGACTTGCGGGTTTCCTCACGATGTTTTCCTTCACCGTAGAGCTAGTGATAAATATGTACGTAAGTTTTTGAAAAACTCATTGGTACATGCCAGGATTCGAACCCGAGCCTCACTAATTTTCGGCCGGCTCTTTAACCGTCCGGGCTATCACTGCTCTCACTTAGCTCCTACAATGAATAAAAACATTTTGACTTGACTTGTTCTTTTCGTAGGACCCGAAGATCCGCAACGTGGTGCTGATTGGTTCCTCTGGCTCCCTCGAGGAGAAGACCGTCACCATCTGCTACGGCTCCGACTTCGTCAACGTCACCTTCATCAACTTCTGCTGCACCAGGAAAGAGATAGCTCAGGTATGTCGAGTTGTTGTACATATTGTAGCTTGACACATTGAACTTTGTAACCGACTTATTACAATGGCTTTAGAGGTCTTCATGTGCTCTTGAATGTACCTACTTGTATTTTCCACGGACAAGATCAAGGTACGAGGGAGTAACAATATCTTTTAAAAATCTGTCACAGTCAAAAAAATATTGTTTTATTCGGGTACAGTGATGTAAAAGAACCTTCAACGAATAATAGGCTTGTCGTCGTACTCTGAAGTTCATCAAACCGTTTAGGTTACAATATACCAACGGTATACAATTACAGATAACAGAATATAAAGTTTAAAACATACCACATTCAAGTATTAATATAAATCCAATTGAAATTATGCACAGCAATCACAAAATTTAGTTTACTATCCAAAATACATCAAAAAATAAAGAAGTCATTCTAATAATTCAATCTAAAACAAAAATTTTTACAAAGATTTATCTAAATGTAACAAAATCTTGTAAAGTGACGATTTAAAACAGTTAATACACTTTGTTGTAATTTCTGCATTTCGTGTTAGGTGTAAAGTGATAAAAATAGGTAGGATGTCTCTCTCTCTCTCTGTCAATCACTTGAGCTTTTTATTGTTCTTCTCTGTTAGCGTAACGATTACTGAAACCATCGTATTCACGTGGTCTGTTGTTTCCCGCTCACGATTCCTGAATACACATTTCAGCTTTGATTGCCTCACTGTCATATGAAAGGAATTGATTTCTGCAGTTAGGCAGTTTGAGTGGCATGCAATCTATACTAGTCTTGGGCATAGTTGTTCGCCATTGTTTTCCCGCGAACTAGTTCGTTCATTTAGTTCGTTTGTTTTTTATTTTTTTTATACATTGAGATAATTCTATAGAGAAATGTTTTTCATATTATTATTGTAAAAAACTTTAACCATGGATAGACTATAATTTTAATAATTTAATAAGAAACTTTCGTAAGAGCGGCAAGAGTAAAATAAATAATAAGGGGTTAGCCATGCAGCGCACTCCATAATAGAGCGGACGCCAGAAAAATATATACACTCCCGGACACATCTATCGGGCCACCTAGTGTTTTAAGTTTTGGCGGTGGAGCAAAAAGAACTAAGAGCGAGATTGTGGACGAATTAGTTCGCCTAGTTCACCTAAAAGAGCGCTCTTTCGAACTAGGTCGTTCGCGAACTACCCAAGATCTATACGGCTCATTCGACAATATCTGTCAATAGTTGATATTACTCTCGCGTGTTCAAGTGGAACAATGCGGGCCGAATTGAAACGTTCAGAATAGTTCGCGGGGTGAATGAAACATGAATTATTGAAATCTCTGTTTAAAGTTTGGTTGAACAGCCATTGTTCGTGACATTTTTTTAATTTTTATTATATTATTTTTCAAACAAATACATGAAATGTTAACCAAAGTGTGTAACGTAAACCGCTAGGCTTTTCCATGATACTTTGTTTTGCTGTCGTACTCTTTAATGTACTGTAAACAAACCGTTGACAAAATACAAGTTTATAAATAGCTAGCGGGTGCCCAGCGGCGTTGCCCCATCCTAGTATGTTATTGGATATTATATTTTTTTAAGTTCCCATGGGAATTTTTAAAATCCGTTCTTAGTGCTGACTTACGTCGTTTAACTGGATGTTTTAATCCCTAAAACAATATAAAATCTTGTTTAAAGACGTTTGATTTCTTGAATTTCTCTGAACGAAACGGGTACCGCATTATATACCTTATAATTCCCGCCTCAAAGAAATGATGTTCAAACAAACAATATTAATCAACCGACTTCGAAAAGCAGGAGGTTCTCATTTCGATTGTTTTTTTCTTGTACTTCGCCAATTATGAACCGATTTTGATATTTCCTTTTGTATTTGCTAGACCATAGTTTAGGGGTGGTCCAATTAAAATTTTATCGAAATCGGTAAAGGTGTTTTTAAAAAATCTTTGTAAGTTAAAAAAAAATGCATCTATGTTTCAAGTGCTGTTCGTTGAAGTCGGTTTTTTTACTCTTTAGAGTTTTATAATTTTTCATAACCAGAGGCCTTATTTTCTATTTGTAATGAGGAATTTTCAATGACATTAATAATATTTCTTAAAATTGAACTAGATGGCACTGATCAACATTGGGAATTAGAAATTGGCAACACTGATGTGTCGCTTTACGTGACACATCCGTCCGTCATGTCATGTGCATTTTCCTGCGAAAATGAAGGAGACTGAGTTTTTGTTTATCGTGGATTCGGATCTTTTGTTGTAACACAAACCACTCGTAAACAATGTACAAACAGAACAATAAATAAAATACAAGGCAATGAGTACGTAACCTTATTTTGATAAAAAGTCAGATTGTTTTTTTTTGTTTGACAAATTCTTGCGACCATAGATTAGGTACAAAAAAAACCCAAGGCTTATCAGCACCATCTATTGACACCTTTGAATACTCAAGTGACAGCTGTCACCGAAAACGCCTCATTGTAATCGCAATCGGCTTCATTGACATACGTTGCTTCTTCCGTACATCTGTCATTTACTCAGTGAAAGAAGAGCAAGTACTGATCGACAAATGTCAATTAAAGACGATTACGAATACAATTTATTAATAGAAAATAAGGCTCCAGAAGTTACTGGAGGGTTTAATCTGCGTCCTAAATGCGTAAAATCCCGTGGAAAGTGTGAATATAAATACTCGTGCTCCGGGGACGGTGGTATTATTAGATACACAGGACAATGCTCTTTGCGTAATAACTGGCTGGAGATACAGAGACATTATAAAAATATATACAACGCGTCACAGAATAAGCCCGAATTCCTTATACACCCCAATTAATATATGAGCAGTGATAGCCTTACGGTTAAAGAGCCGATCGAAAATCAGTGAGGCTCGGGTTCGAATCATGGCATGTACCAATGAGTTTTTCGAAAACTTACGTACATATTTATCGCTATCTCGACGGTGAAGGAAAACATCGCGAGGAAACCATTCTGAGACATGTGTAAAGACCGGTCCGGCGATTTGCTCTCGAAAATCTCGTGAAATCTGGGTATATCCAGTAATGGAATAACTCTGCCTACCCCCTCGGGGATGAAGGGCGTGAGATTATTTATTTTTTATTTAATTTATTTTAATTTTTTTCGTAAAGCGTGCACAGACAGACAGGCAACAATTTTAAAAATTCTATCCGCAATATGACGGATTTCTATATGAATTCACTCGTTAATCACACATTACATGGCAGGTGCAAGAGTCTCGTGTATGTGTGAGTGTGCTAATTTACAAGGCGAGAGAGAGGGGGGGTGAATGGGTAGGTAGGGGGTGATACTGAACGCCGTACTAATTATACTACGCCACAGATGTAGCCGACGTGCATCATTTTTATGCAGATTTTATGCCGGCTCACTAATTATATCATTTGTGCGCTTGCAGTGACGTAATTGAATAGGGGGAAAGGGGGTTTTGTTCCTTTATTCCACGCTAGTTTTTTACTCGGAGACTAAACAGGCAAATCTAGTTACTTTGGTAAAGTACGTATGGTATTGAGAAAAAACGTCCTCGGAACACTAAATTTTTGGGGTTTCGCACCTCAAAATGAAAAAAGGGTATCATAAACCTCACCTAGTGGCAGTCACCATCGCTGCCATTAAACTAGTGACTGCATCTAGGTGAGGTCGAGAGCGACGAGGGTTGAAGAATAAAAGGTGTTGCTCGTGTCCAGAGTCGAGATCGAATGTGATCGGTGATCGGATCTGACCTCCTTTAATAGGCTACCTCTATTTATACCAGGTTGTGTACATAACTAAAGAGGGTAGATACATTTTAGTAAATCCTGTAGGTGGGTACCTACAGTTCTCTTCGTTGTCCGTCTATCTGTGTGAAGACCCTTTGAGCTCAACAATTATATTTCCTCTTTGGAATCACTACAACATAGTATAAAACAAAGTCGCTTTCTCTGTCCCTATGTATGCTTAAATGTTGTTGTTTATGCTTAAATGACGGGCCTGTTGGCTCAGTTGGTAGTGACCCTGCCTTCTGAGTCGGGGGTCGCGGGTTCGATCCCCGCTCGGGGCCAACATTTGTGTGCATGAACATGTCTGTTGGCTTCGTGTCTGGGTGTTTAGTATTTATTTAAGTATGTTTATCAGTTGTTTAGTACCCATAGTACAGGCTCTGCCTAGTTTGGGACTGAATAACCGTGTGTAAATTGTGTCCCACAATTTATTAAAAACTTTGATGCGGTTTTTTTAATAGATAGAGTAATTCAAGAGTAAGGTTTTAGTATAAGCATTGCTCCCGTGCGATAGACCATTATAAGAATGAAGTGCGCCACCCTAATATAAAGAAGTCGTGCGCCTGTAGTTATAATAAGAAGGCATCTGCTGCTATCGCGCTGCTGCCGCACTGATTGCGAAATGCGGCCTAATGTGAAGGAGCTCTTTATATTAGAGCCGCGTGAAAGTTTCAATTAGAAATGATCTATCCCTCTCTCTCCTCAATGGCTACTAGTAAACCCCTCGTTTGGGCTCATTATGACGCGCCATACACACAAAAGCTGGTTTTCTAGTTTCCTTCGTTACCCTTGTTACAACCCATCTTACTACCAGTAGTAACACGGGAGTTTTTTTTTTGCCCGTGTTACCACTAACTGCTCTGGTAGTAAGACGGATTTTTTTTATTTCCCCTATTACTACTGCCCATTATCATGGCTCAATCTTCGTA
Source organism: Ethmia dodecea (assembly GCA_963855545.1). Taxonomy (NCBI): domain Eukaryota; kingdom Metazoa; phylum Arthropoda; class Insecta; order Lepidoptera; family Depressariidae; genus Ethmia; species Ethmia dodecea. The sequence continues at coordinate 1,185,495 of OY979443.1, forward strand.
AACTGTAATTACTTAAATATGGGCATAGAGGGGGCATTGGGAATATTTTCATACAAAAACTTTGAAGCTCAAGCCTCATGTCAGTTAGTATGAACGCGTGCTGTCATTTGGTCGAATCCCGGTCGAATCACACTAGCCTTTTTCCTACTTGTAATAACTTTTGGCTTAAAACTTTCCTCGCCCTATTTTATTTTAATCTCTTTGCTCTTACAATGCGGAAAAATAAACTTTGAAAGGTAAAATGGAATGACATGAGTATCTTTTTATTACCACAGACATTTGCGAATGTTGATGTTCGCATCGACCGCATGGCATCCCACCTCATTCCGCGGTGGGCTCGCGTGGGAGATTACAGCCCATTCACACATTTAATACCCCTGCAGTGGGATGTTACGTGTCGATAATGCAACCGCAGTCTAATTAGAAATAGTAGATTGTGGCATAAGGGAGCAAAACGATATTTTTTCGGCGAGGGCGTTTTTTTAAATCACGAATATAGTGATGGATTCTAGGATAGAATCCCGAACTTTATGAGGGATTCTAATGTAAAATCATTCGCTGTGTTCATGATTTAAAAAAATGCCCTCGTAAAAATATCTTTTTGCTCCCTTACGACACAATCTACTATTTCAGTGTATGTTTTGGTCTCTATGAAGGAGCGGAGGTGGAATGCTCCTCCATCGTGAAAAGGGAAGATCTTCCTTTAGGCGAGGTTATCGTGCTTGGGGACCAAGGTCCAACAGTTGATGATGGACAGTTGTATTTATACAAACTCATTAGAAAACTTCGATTGCGCGGTTTACAACTCGGCCGTCCATTGGCGCGTTCTATGTGGTGTCGCTAGGTAACCCCATACCATAACAGTTGGGGCGTATAGGATTCCTCACGATGTTTTCCTTCATTGGCTGTGATTTTGTATATGACTGATTCTATCTAAGATTGCACCTGTAATCTATGTAGCTTTTAAGTACAGATTAGATATTTGTTTTCAAAAAAAGCGTATTTATCTGTAAAAGAAACTAAAACACGGTACTAAGAATCTTAATACTTTAAATACTTTTTTTTGCAGCAAATCACAAGCAATCAATTTTATTCGTACTGTAAAACTAAACACTTAACGATTTGAAAGCAAACAAAATGGTTGTCGAGAACACAAAAGCGAAATACGATCTCCATTTCTGTTTTCTAAACCTTCGACGGCTCTCGTATTGTGTGCGGTCGGTATGACATAGCTTAAAGGTAAAGGTATTCAAGTGGAAGACACAAGATATACCGCCGAGGTCACTGCCCACAGACATGCTAGCCAGTAGACTCCGATGACAAAATCCTAATCAAATATTTTTATTCAATACTAGCTGTTCAATCGTGTGATTCCACCCCGTAAGTCTCATTCCCGTGGGAATACGGGGATAAATTATAGCCTATGTTACTTCTAGAAAAATAAGCTTTTTATTGGTGAAAGAATTTTTAAAATCGGTCCAGTAGTTTTTGAGTTTATTCGTTACAAATATAGAAAAATACAAATCTTTCCTCTTTTTAATATTAGTGTAGAAGTGTAGATTGGATTGTGGAATCGACTCATTGAAGGTCATAGAATTATCTGCCACAGCTTCGGAATGTGTGTTCTAGCTGAAAAGATGAATTCCTGGAAATACCCTATCTTCATTAGTGTTACATTCCTACTTACAATACTGTTAATTTTCGAGTTCTGTAACAAAGTTCTTCTTATTCTTACCCGACTTCATGGCAAATATTTAGTTAAAAAATCTGTAGTTAAAAATATTTGGGGGCTGAAATTTTTGACATTGGATATTATTACAAATCTTTTACGCACAAGTAGGTAACAACGTTTTAACAAGATAATGGTTCCTTAAAAGCGAAATGTATACATGTACAACGCATCACAGAATAAACGTAATTCTTCATACATCCCAATTAGTATATTAATTTCTCGTAGTTTAGTTTTGTCTAACCAAATTTCCTAAATAAAGAGTAATAAAATAATAGTACAGTTTCCATAGGAAGCCCTAAATTCAGTTATAATAATTAATTTTTCGGGAAAAATTATCACATTAAAAATAGCTGAAATCGATTAAGTAGTCGATACTGAACAAACTAATTTCAGGAATTGCGCTTATTCTGTTACATATTGTACAACTAGATTTTGGTCGAAATGTAAGGAGAGCAGTGATAGCCCGGACGGTTAAAGAGCCGGCCGAAAATCAGTGAGGCTCGGGTTCGAATCCCGGCATGTACCAATGAGTTTTTCAAAAACTTACGTACATATTTATCACTAGCTCGACGGTGAAGGAAAACATCGTGAGGAAACCCGCAGGTCTCAGAATAAATTCTGAGACATGTGTAAACAGACCCGGTCCGGCGATGGGCTCACCACCTATCACGTTTAGGGGTCCAATATATCCCGTGAAATGTGGGTATATCCAGTAATGGAATACCTCTGCCTGTATATTTTATTCCCGTATTCCCACGGGAACGGGAACTACGCATATTAAACCGCGCCGAACCGCTAGTCAGTGATAAAGTGAGATTATATTTATATTTATATGTAAGGACTTGGCTACCAAGATATCCAAATGTTGATGTATAACTTTGTTGCCAACAAAGACAGACTATTTCAGGTAGACAATTGTTTCGTCAGGAGTTTGAGAGGCACTGCGAATTAAAAGTAAATAGCCGAAGGAGTTCTGGTAAGAGGTTACGTTGTTAGTTCAGTAAACTAAAATTTGACCCACTTTTGGTGTCTTAAACATGTTCCCAGGTGTCCTGAGTCGGGAAAGATAAAAAAAATGATTTTTTCTTCTAAAACCGATTTATATTGAAAAGAGAATAACTTAGAACTCAAAACTCTCAAGAGTAAAAAAATGATTTCAACTTATATGGTTTTCTTATACCACACGGGAAGCACCAGCTTTCAAATAAAAAAAAATAATAATCAAAACCGGTTCACCTAGTCGAAAGTTCCGAGGTAACAAGTATAAAAAAAACAGTCGAATTGATAACCTCCTCCTTGTTTTTGAAGTCGGTTGAAAATAGTATTTTCATTTCTGCGGGTGGAAAGCGCCAAATTTCGGCCCGCTGCGCATCTCGGGAAGTAAATAATCACTTCGCCTCGGTCGACAATTACATGTGATCTGAGACATTTCTTATTTTACTTCCCTATGTGTGTAAAGCTTGGGTCCCACGGTCCGTAAAATCGCGGATGCACGCAGACCAGCTCGCACGACGCACCGTGGGACCGGCCTCGTCCGTGATAGCACAGAACGTCTGTGGCGGTGCGCCCGTATCCATCGTGAGTCGGTAACTTCAAAGGTGCGCTCTTCTCTCTCTTTCTTTCGCTTTGCATTATGACAACATAAAAACATCTACACACACCGACACGCACCGTTGGACCGGCCCTGCCTGTGGTGCGTCGCCGTCCGTGCTCGTCGGCTGAGTGTAGCTGATCCGTAGAATAGCGGACCGTGGGACCCCAGCTTTATATACTATTTTCACTCAATGTCACATACCCTGCCACTGCCCTTTGGGTAAAGAATCCTAAAAACCGTATAGTATAGTGATGGATAATACTTATTATGTTTTGTTTATCCTCAGCCTTCGTCGGCTGTTTTACATTCATCATCAGCAATGATTGCATTGTCGTCGTATGACTCTCATGGCCGTGGCACAGTTTTGTTGAAAACACATGTCAATTACGTATTTTAGAATGAATGCTATAAGACAATAAAAAATAATTGAGTGGCCCGGAAAGATTTACGGATTGCTACCAGATATTATATACTAGCAGCGCCCCGCGGTTTCACCCGCGTAGTTCCCGTTCCCGTGGGAATACATCGATAAAATATTGCCTATGTGTTATTCAGTTGTATAAGCTATATAACTGTAAAGTTTCATCAAAATCCGTTCTGTAGTTTATGCGTGAAAGAGGAACAAACATTCATCCATACAAACTTTTGCTTTATAATATTAGTAGGATGCATTCCGAATCATCTGTCGCCGTCATTATTGTATCCTATACGCTATGATGCATGTATGTACATGTTGTAGCCACTCGTAGCGGAACAATGTCCAAACGCGCGCAGTATGAATATGACTCATCTTTAGTTTAATATCTTTGATTGCTACAATGTTGCAGTGCTTGCTTCGCTTGTTCTCAGCTCGAGACGCTTTTATGTTCTTTAAAGTTACTTGTTTGTGTTGATATTTATAACTAGCGAGTCTGCGCGGATTCACCGTTTTCGTAGTTTTCGTTTCCGGGGGAACACGGGAATAAAATATAGCCTATGCTATGCTACTCAAGGATCTTCTAGCTTTCCATAAGTGAAATAATTATTAAAATCCGTCAAGTAGTTTTTGAGTTTATTCGTAACAAAGATGCAAAGATACAAAAATACAAATCTTTATTCTTTATAATTTAAGTTTAAGTATAAAAGTATAGACTAGCTCGACAGTAAAGGAAAACTTCGTGAGACATGTGTAACCTCGGTCCGGCGATGGGCTCACTAGTAGGCTCACTACCTATCACGTAGTGAAACGTGCGTACTTCCAGCAATGGAACACCTTTGCCAGCCCCCTGGGGGGTGAAAGGTGTTATATTATTTATTTTAGATTAAATAAAAATAACACTAAATTTTCAGTTGATATTTTCGTCACTTATTTTTTTTCTTAAAACGGTTTTATTATTAAAATCGACTGCGATCAAAGTACTTTCCCAATAACTTTCAATATTGTACAAGGGTACAAAGGCATTTTACTGCCGCCCCCATAGGAATATTGAAAGCCGTCCGGCTAGGCCCGAGAGTGCGTTATAAATTTGAAAATACATTATTTTTATAGCGACCACGTGGCGCTATCGGTAATAAGAAAAGTGTCAGCGATAAATTGAAGCGGGCCGCGGCGTAGTTAGGGATGTGACATTGATCGAAAAAAACGATTATTTAAAAATCGATCTTTCTAATACAATACAATACAATAACTCTTTGTTGTACACCAAAAACAACACAATATGGATAACAACTTAACTAAAGTACAATCGATTAAAAAAATCGAATAATTTTCTTAAAATAATCAATTATTAAAAATCTATTCTATCTAATCTATATCTAAATCTATATCTAAAAAAAACAATTTATATGAAAAATTCTAATTTTTTTCACATTTTTATCCTTTTGACATAAACTTTGTGTTAGTGAACTTACTTAAAATTTCTTCATTCCGCACAGATGGTGCAGTTTACGAAACGAAATCGATAAAATATGTGTAATTTTAGCTAAATTTTTCCTTTTAAATTTTAATTTAAGAATATGACGTGTGAGAATATAATCTAAATTTTATTAAAAAAATCTATTATTTCATATTTAAATTATCGATTACTCAAAAAAATAATCGATGATTTTTAAAATCGATTATTTTTTTACATCTCGGCGTAGTATCTTAATGCAGACTTGTGTTACCGCAGGGCGTTTGACTTATTACGTTTTTATGGACTCGCCGCAAGTGTATTGGTGCTTTTACTTGTTGATTATCTCTGTATCTGTCGAGTTAAGTAGGCATTGGATATAAATTAAATAATCGGTAAAAAGAAAAGTACCAGTTATAAATTTAAACGGGCCGCGGCGTAGTATCTTAATGCAGAGTTGTGTTATCGCGGGGCGTTAAACTTATTACGTTTTTAAGGACCCGTCGCGAGTGTAGTACTTTTACTTGTTGATTATCTCTGCATATGTCAAGTTAAGTAAGCATTCAGCATTAGATATTAATCTTGAATTTGTATATCTAAAAATGAAACTGACTGAGTTTGACTGACAGGCTCATCTATCATCGCACACACGAAATCGCTGGATCTAGAAGAATGGAATTTTCCACAATGGTTCCTTAAATGACGTACGTAAGCACTCAGAAGGAATTTTAGGAAATTTTAACGGGGACGAGTATACCTAAACAGAATCCGCTTGGGTAACGCCATTAAACACCCGGTAGTTAAATAATAAAACTTTGGTTAGGGCTGATGCTGGCGTTTCAAGACATAATTGTGTTCCCAGGGCGTTTGACTTTTTGCGTTTTATGAAGCCGCAGTAAGTGTTTTAGTATGTTTAATTGTTCATTCTATGTTTATTTACGCAGATGTGATAACTGTATTGAAATAAAGAATTAGTAAATACATTGCGATTTTTGTATGTATGTAGTTAGCCAGGTTTGAAGCAAAGGTCGTTTGTTAAAAAACTGATAAACATACTTAAACTAATATTAAACTAAACACCCAGACACGAAGCAAACAAATTTGGCCCGGAACACTCCAACACACAAGACAAAAAAAATTGGTCTGCTTACAGACAATAACTTTACGTGATAACATCATAAGAAAACATTGATGAAAAATTGCATACTGGAGTGGAAGAGAGATAGATGGGTCACAAACCGAACTCTTAGGCCGATCGTGCCTCTCTATCGCTTGTTCCGCGCTCTCGGTTGCTCGCTCAGTTCAGGCGAAACGTGACACTTTTTCTCGCGTTCATCGATTTATAAGACGTTATCAAGTCAATAGAAAACCTCTCAGTAATATTTGATGTGAGTGGACTAAAACGATGTTGATGTATTTGTGTGTACACAGCATTATCTTCAGACAGTGATGCGAGTGTTCAAGTTAAAGTTTAGACACAAAGCTTTTAAAAAGTCACTTCCGTGCAGTGTTTAGTGTCGCCCGAGCAAAGTTATCAGCAAAGTAACAAATTGGAAGGGTAGTAGTCGGAAACTGTGTAGGCATGTCCTAGAATTAATTCTGAGGCATGTGTAACAGACCCGGTCCGGCGATGGGCTCACCACCCGTCACGTTGAGGGGTCCAAAGGTTATACTAGTGAAATGTGGGTATTTCCAGAAATGGAATACCTCTGCCTGTATATTTTATTCCCCTATTCCCACGGGAACGGGAACTGCGCGAGTTAAATAAAAGATAAAGTAGCTTTCAATTGGTGAAAGAATTTTTTAAATAGGTCCAGTATTAGTTTCAGAGTTTATTCGTTACAAACATACAAAAATACAAATCTTTCCTCTTTATAATATAAGTGTAAAAGTGTAGACTAGCTGTTGCGCGCGGTTTCACCCGCGTAGTTCCCGTTCCCGTGGGAATACGGGAATAATATATAGCCTATGTTACTCAGTGATAAAATAGTTTTCCATTGGTGAAAGAATTGTTGGAACGTAGTTCCTTATCGTGCGTTTGAAGCGCCATGATAAATCTAATAATGATGATGAGATGATGATGATGACGATGATGGAACTGCGTTCCATCCGGGTGTCCCTTGACACCTCTCAAGTTTTTTTAAGTCGGTCCAGTAGTTTTTGAGTTTGCTCGTTACAAACATACACAAATACAAGAATAGAAAAAAAGACGTGTGGCACTCGGGGACTGCCGCGGTCAAGCTATTGCATAGCATTTTGTATCAACAAGACTGCCGAAAAGAAACGACGTTAGACATTGCACGGCCTTCAAGCCACACCTCCGTGCCCGTCGGAGCGGGGAGCGTGAGGTTTTTTTTCGTTACGGAATTTCTGGATTCGGTCCCCGCGCTCAAGAACCTCGATAGAAGCTATGCAATAGCTTAATAAAAATCTTTCCTCTTTATAATATGAAGTAGTGTAGGTGTGTACTCGTACGAGTAGACACGTGTAGTCATAGCCAAGTAAACATTTGGGAAACTAATATTTGCTATTGGCCCAAGTACAGGCATCGAACAAGCTCGGAACCTGTTGCGTGGATAGCAGGTGTTCTGAGCGCTCTCATATTTGTAATTTCAGGAGAATTTATAGCGAAAGTATATTGGTTTCTTGTAGATTTAAAATTGAAATAAATATTGGATGAACGGTTAGAATTTTCCTTACTGCACTATGCCTTGTAGTGCTACTAGCTTTTGCTCGCGACTTCGCCCACGTTCCGGTAGATTAGATTTAGATAGATGATAGTTGTTAAGCAAAGTTGGGCACGGTAAGTCAGTGAATAGGTGACCGCCTAGTGGCTATTGATGATGTAGTTGTACAGACGAATGCAAAAGAAAATTGAAAATAATACTTAGAGGTTGAGTAACGCCAAAGACTGAGAAATGAATTTCGATGCTACACTCATTAATATCTATTCTTAAAATTGTATGATAAAAACAAAATAAAATGTCGTTTTAAAAAAAACAATAACATCAATATTATTAAATTATTCCTAAGGAGCTGCTTCTATGAAAGTTAGGAATTTGATGGGCCTGTTGGCTCAGTTGGTAGTGACTTCTGAGTCGGAGGTCGCGGGTTCGATCCACGGTCGAGGCCAACATTTGTGTGCATGAACATGTCTGATGACTTCGTGTCTGGTCGTTTAATATTTATTTAAGTATGTTTATCAGTTGTTAGTACATATAGTTCAGGCCCTGTCTAGTTTGGGACTAAATAACAGTGTGAATGGTGTCAAAAAACAATTGAAAAATAAAATAAAGTAAACCGAATACATAAATAGAATAAAATGTCTCCCAACAGATGTGGACCGAGGAGCTGTTCAAGCTGGCGTACAATCTGAACCAGCTCAACAACCCCACCATCATGTTCCTCGAGAAGCTGCACACGAAGATCATGCTCAAAGCAGATAAATCCGGGAAGATTCTCGTCAAAAAGTACGTATCACTATCACTACATAGTATAAAACAAATTCGCTTTCTCTGTCCCTATATCCCTATGTCCCTTTGTATGCTTAAATCTTTAAAACTACGCAACGGATATTGATGCGGTTTTTTTAATAGATAGAGTGATTCCAGAGTAAGGTTTTAGTATCAGCATTGCACCCGTGCGAAGCCGCGGCGGGTCGCTAGTATGTTAATAGAAAGCGGCCAAGTGCGATTTGAACTCACGCACAACATGAATGTGTATTATTAACCATATTATTATAATGTTATATGTCTATACTTCTATACTACTAATATTATAAAGCGGAAAGATTTGTATTTTGTGAGGGAACCCGCAGGTCTCAGAATTAATTCTGAGACATGTGTAAATAGACCCGGTCCAGCGATGGGCTCACCACCTATCACGTTTAGGGGTCCAATGTATCTCGTGAAATCTGGGTATATCCAGTAATGGAATACCTCTGCCTACCCCCTCGGGGATGAAAGGCGTGAGATTATATATATATATATATATATGTGTATAAGACCCGGCGATGGGCTAACCACCTATCACGTTTAGGGGTCCAAACAATATCTCGTGAAAAGTGGTTATATCCAGAAAACCTCTGCCTATCCCCCCGGGAATATAATGTGGGAGATTTTATTTTTAGGGTTCCGTACCTCAAAAGGAAAAAAACGGAACCCTTATAGGATCACTTTGTTGTCCGTCTGTCCGTCCGTCCGTCCGTCTGTCAAGACCCTTTTTCTCAGGAACGCGTGGAGGTATGAAGCTGAAATTTATATCAATTACTCAGGTCTACTGTCCCTTGAAGCTGTGAAAAAATCAAACTTCTAAGCCAACGCAATCAAAAGATACAGCCGTTTATGCCGCAAATTTTCGACACTTGCAAGGGAATCAAAACCTACAGGGTGCTTCCCGTGAACTCAGAATCTTGAAATTTGGTACGAAGCAACGTCTTATAGCATAGATAAAGGAAAAATTACGAAAACCATAAATTTGCAAGGTTGTACGGAACCCTCGGTGCGCGAGTCCGACTCGCACTTGGCCGGTTTTTTAAATTTTTTTTTGTATTTTTTGTATGTTTGTGTGTTTGTATCTTTGTTACGAATAAACTCAAAAAACTACTGGACCTATTTAAAAAATTCTTTTACCATTAGAATGCTACAATATCCTTGAGTAACATAAGCTATACTTTATTCCCATGTTCCCACGGGAACGGGAACTACGCTTGTGAAACCGCGCGGAACAGCTAGTATTAGTTTAAAAGTCGGTACGGTATAGATAGACGTAGCGCTATATTGGAGTGAGATACTGGCGTAGCAGCGTGTTTTGACGAATCCAGCTTAAAGCAAAGCCGGCATAATCTCTGCTTCACTCGAAAAGTAGGTTAGTATGTGAGGGAGTGCGGGGATGAAGCGATTCTCTTGATGAATAGGACACAATATGAAGAATGGCGGGTAGCCTAAAAGGACTTTCAATGAGGCCATGTCCGTGCTTTGCTGGTTTCTATCAAATTTCTTTTATTAAAAAAAAAAAAAAAAAAAATAGAGCAGTGATAGCCCAGACGGTTAAAGAGCCGGCCGAAAATCAGTCAGGCTCGGGTTCGAATCCTGGATGTACCAATGAGTTTTTCAGAAACTTACGTACATATTTATCACTAGCTCGACGGTGAAGGAAAACATTGTGAGGAAACCCGCAGGTCTCAGAATTAATTCTGAGACATGTGTAAACAGACCCGGTCCGGCGATGGGCTCAGCACTATCACGTTTAGGGGTCCAATATATCTCGTGTGGGTATATCCAGTAATGGAATACCTCTGCCTACCCCCTCGGGGATAAAAAGGCGTGAGATTATATTATTATTATATTATAAAACATAAAAACTTTTTTATTGCTGGCTTCATCCGGTTACGTACTATTTTACTTACAACTAAAACACTAATATTTATGGGTAGGTAGCCGGCAAAACGAGGTAGTCTCAGCGTGTGCTCCTACGGACGCCCAGCGCTGGCAATGACAATAAACGAGTTCCGGACGAAGCTTTGAACTTCATTGTAGACTTCTTAATATACAACGCGTAACAGAAAAAGCGCAATTCCTCATACACCCCGGTTAGTATATTAACATAAAAAAAATATGATGCAATCGAACTTTAGTTGTGTCTAACCAATTTTCTTAAATATCGATCAATAATAGCACGATTTCCATACATAGCACTGAATTCAGCTACTACTAAATTAACACATACCTATTAAAAATATCTGAAATCGATTAAACTGCACAAACTAATTTCAGGAATTTCGCTTATTCTGTTACATATTGTATATACTCGTATAAGAATGAAATAAAATATAATAAAATTATAACTGGTCAATATTTTAGAAAACTTAATGAGGGATCTTTATTATAACAACCCTTGGGAATACGGGGATAAAATATAGCCTATGTCACTCCCTGATAACGTAGTCCATTGGTAATAGTACATTATGGTACAAGTGAGTAAAGTTGGTGATTACCGCTGAGGCGCCATTGAGACCCGAGCCGTAGGCGAGGGTCATAAGAGAGCCGAGGACGGTAATCATCAATACACACGTGTATCATACGACGTTTTTCAACACACTTGTGAATAAATAATACTAAAAAATCATTTTAAAATAATCATTCGCAATGGCGGGGAAAATTAATTGGTTTTCCAATTTTTTATTTATATAATTTGGAAAAGGCAAAAGGATCTAGGCCCATACAGCCTCGTTTTCCTATGCGCTCGCATCTTACAATGGCGATCGGCCATGGACTAAAAAAATTAGGTTTCTTTTTCTTTGGTTTGTCGTGGATAGCGTTTTAGCCACGTACAAAATGGGGTATTTAAAGTTTTTACAGAGAAAACCAAAGTTATATTTGAGTGAAAGTTTTGTTTATTAAACACGTACAAGTTGAAATGATCTATTTAAATACGAAGTTGCATGAAATGAGCAAGCCATATTTGTGTATTAATTTATTAGTACGATTGAATACGATCTTTTTTGTATCGAAACTTTTTTAAGAACAAAGCAACTCTAGCAACAAAATTGAAAAAAAAAATCTATAACTCACTAGTGAATAATAGCAAACAAAAAGTCTCAGTTTGATTATAGGTGTCATTATGTGCCTAATTGCAGTGAAATTAGAGCCACTTTATGAGCAAGTGTGTTGAAAAAGAATTTATAAAATTGGTTTAGTAGTTTCGGAGCCTATTCAATACAAACAAACAAATCTTGCCACTTTATAACCTACATCTACACTTTTCTACACTAATATTAAGTATAAAGAGGAAAGATTTGTATTTTTGTATGTTTGTAACGAATAAACTCAAAAACTACATGACCGATTTTAAAAATTCTTTCACAAATGGAAAGCTACATTATCACAGAGTAACATAGGCTATATTTCAATCCCGTATTCCCACGGGAACGGGAATTACGCTGGTGAATCCGCGCAGAACCGCTAGTCCTATATTTCAAGAATCAAGTGCGCCACCCTTATCTAAATTAATCGCACGACTGTAGTTGTAATAAGAAGGCATCTCTGCTGCTGCGCCGCCGCACTGCTTGCGACCTTATGTGACGGAGCTCTAAAACGTTCCACTTTACAGATTTAATTTAATGTTTTTTATACATATCTAGATAATAAATAAAAAAAATTATCTCACGCCTTTCATCCCCGAGGGGGTAGGCAGAGGTATTCAATTACTGGATATACCCACATTTCACGAGATACATTGGACCCCTAAACGTGATAGGTGGTGAGCCCATCGCCGGACCGGGTCTGTTTACACATGTCTCAGAATTAATTCTGAGACCTGCTGGTTTTCTCTTGATGTTTTTCTTCACCGTCGAGGTAGTGATAACTATGTACATAAGTTTTTTGAAAAACTCATTGGTACATGCCAGGTTTCTAATCCGAGCCTCACTGATTTTCGGCCGGCTCTTTAACCGTAAGGGCTATCACTGCTCATCATCTAGATAATTTTTTGTGTATCTATAGGCAAACGGTTGCAGTAGCAACCAATTTTGTTAATTTACTTAAGTCGTTATGCAGAAGTATTATATTTTTATTTTGCCTTGATTTGTTGATTTTTCACTCCTTCATTCTCTCGTGTGCAACACCTGTGAGGAAACAGCACATTGGAAAAGTCACGGATTTGCATGAAATAATTGCAAGGCTGCTGGCTTAAGATAATATTTGCCGTGCAGTGTCGCAGCTAGGACCTAAAACGGGGGCGCAGTCAAGGGTCGCATCACATTAAAATGCAACTTTAGGTGCTAAAGAAAGTGGAATTTTTTTTGGCTTACTGTATAAGTATATAATCTCACGCCTTTTTTATCCCCGAGGGGGTAGGCAGAGGTATTCCATTACTGGATATACCCACATTTCACGAGATATATTGGACCCCTAAACGTGATAGGTGGTGAGCCTATCGCCGGACCGGGTCTATTTACACATGTCTCAGAATTAATTCTGAGACCTGCGGGTTTCCTCACGATGTTTTCCTTCACCGTCAAGCTAGTGATAAATATGTGCGAAAGTTTTTGAAAAACTCATTGGTACATGCCAGGATTCGAACCCGAGCCTCACTGATTTTAGGCAGGCTCTTTAACCGTCCGGGCTATCACCGCTCTACTACACTGGCTTACTGTACTATTTCTATTTAATGTATTATCTATAAGTTTATGATATTATAAGTGGTTCTGCGCGGTTTCGCCCTCGTAGCTTTTGTTCCCGTGGGAATACAGGGATAAAGTATAGCCCATGTTACTCAGGGATATTTTAGCTTTCCATTAGTGGAACAATTTTTAAAATCGGTACTGTAGTTTTTGAGTTTATTCGTTCGTTACAAACATACAAATCTTTCCTCTTTATAATATTAGTGTAAATGTAGATGAATCTTAGGAAGTAGCTAGTAGTAATGATCATTTAACAGCTCCAACTAACTCCTTAAGACAGTTGCGGGGAGGTACGACTCAACCATTGTGCGCCACTGGGCCAAAGTCCTGATTGGTTCTAACTCAATCTTTGGATAGAGTTGGAACCAGGTCTATGGGCGTTTATGTTCTTTTTGTAAATATATTGATGTACCTATAGGTTAAGGCACTAACATAGAATAAGTTTAAATTTACTAACAAAATGGACTGTAGATTGTCTGAAATAAATTATTATAATTAAAAAAATAGAATCGATCTTGAAGGGGCGCAAATTCAGAACGTCGATGACCGGCTCTGGCTTATTTGTTCGTTTGTTTAGATTACCGAGGGCCGTTGATCATGGCCGCCGAATGCTCACGTATGTTCTGTTTACTAACCTCCGATGTCCGTCCGTCTGTCTATATGTCATTGAGCTCTATCTCATGACCCGTTATTTTGTTTAAATAAATAAATAACTAATCTTACGCCTTTCATCCCCGGCGGGGTAGGCAGAGGTATTTAATTTCTGGAAATACCCACATTTTACGAGAATATTCGACCTCTAAACGTGTAGTATAGATGGTGAGCCCAAACCCGGACCAGGCGGGCGTATTCACGGAGATTCGATATTCGACTCGGAATAGGAAAATCTGTCGAATCCTTATGTCAAATGAAGGAAAACATCGTGAGGAAACCCGCAGGTATCAGAATTAATTCTGGGCCATGTGTAAATAGACCCGGTCCAGGGAATGGGCTCACCACCTATCACGTTTAGAGGTCCAATTTATCTCGTGAAATGTGGTTATATCCAGTAATGGAATACCTCTGCCTACCCCCTCGGGGATGATAGGTGTGAGATTTTTTTTTTAATTTATTTTATTTTAGACAGACAGCTAAGACTTAGTAATAGCGTCCCGATGCCACCCTTTCACTATAACCCTAAAAGATTAAAACGGCATATTCCCCTGGCAGCATCGTCCGCATCTTCGCCCAGAACAAGGAGGACAAGAAGCGCGTGGAAAAGGCCCTCAGCGAGTCCGGTCTGCCCACCAGCAAGAACGAGACCATCAGCCAGGCCAAGTTCCAGTTCGAGGACTTCTTCGCGTTCTACAAGAACCTCACGCAGCGGAACGAGGTGCAGAAGATATTCAACACGCTGTGAGTTACTTTTTTTATAGATTGACATGTATGGGATTGATGGAGAGGAGGTGGATTGCTCCTCCATCATAAAAAGGGAAAATCTTCCGCTATTCAGGTTAAATTCGACTATCAAGATTTGTTTACATAGTCAGTTAGTTACAAGTAAAGTTAATATAAAGCGTGTATAATACGTATTTTTGCGATTTATGCTAGGATTACTTTTTACTGACGATAACATCTTTATTTGAATGAAACCTTTTTGGTTTGAAATTTGAATCCATTGCCTGATACCACCAACTTTGCAGCACGGACGGCAAGCCACACCTATCCGC
Source organism: Ethmia dodecea (assembly GCA_963855545.1). Taxonomy (NCBI): domain Eukaryota; kingdom Metazoa; phylum Arthropoda; class Insecta; order Lepidoptera; family Depressariidae; genus Ethmia; species Ethmia dodecea. Next base: position 1,200,583 of record OY979443.1, read on the forward strand.
TAACCAGTTGGTGGACTTCCTGAACGAGGTGCAGCGGGATCCTCGCCTCAACGAGATCCTGCATCCGTACGCTGATCTGCAGCGCGCCAAGGACCTCATCAGAGCTTACGAACACAACAAGTACCACCAGCAGCGCAGCCAGCTCACCTTCGACGGCTTCCTCAGGTTGGTGGCTGGTGGAATGTTTTTCAACTCTCCGGGCGGAACGCTGCCACTTTCGGCCCGCTGCGCTAAACGAAGTTGCCGCTTTCCACTTCCGTCGAGCAGAAAAAAAGTATACACACCTCGGGAAGTAGATCAGAAAGCCTCAGATAATATTTTGGTAGACCTCGGCTTCGCCTGGTCGAAGATTACATGTGATCTGAGACATTTCTTATTTTACTTCCCTAGGTATGTAATATACTATATATTTAAGGTTCCCAACCTTCTCCTTGCCAAAAAAATGTTCAGAACTCACATTAAAATGGATAAATAAAATACAATAAATAATCTCACACCTTTCATCCCCGCGGGGGTAGGCAGAGGTAATTATTCCATTACTGGATATACCCACATTTCACGAGATACATTGGACCCCTAAATGTGATAGGTGGTGAGCCCATCGCCGGACCGGGTCTATTTACACATGTCTCAGAATTAATTCTGAGACCTGCGGGTTTCCTCACGATGTTTTCCTTCACCGTCGAGCTAGTGATAAATATGTACGTAAGTTTTTGTAAAACTCATTGGTCATCATCAATCATGCCAGGATTCGATCCCGAGCCTCACTGATTTTCGGCCGGCTCTTTAACCGTAAAGGCTATCACTGCTATGCTCTCACCAAATTGAAATGGGACCACACGGGAAGCACCAGCTTTCATAAAAAAAAGATGAATCGGTTCACCCAGTAGAAAGTTCTGAGGTAACAAAGATAAAAAAAAACAGACAGTGGAATTGAGAACCTCCGCCTTTTTTGAAGTCGGTTGAAAATGGCATATTACACAAGTTAGATGAGTATTTGAATGACAATGATGTTTGGTGTAAATATTTTCCAGCTCAGCAAAACACTCAAACCATGTTACTTGTACTTCGTATTGTCAACTATTTATGATACTGTGGTATTGTATTGATTGGTTAACAGAATAATGTGTTGAGTGAGTGCGTGAACAATTTTTGAGCTGTAGCAGTAGCTTCTACACTACTAGTTATCGATGTAGATATCAAAACACCAATTTCTGAAATGTTTGTCTGTTTGTCTATCCGTCTGTCTGTGCAATAACTACTGGACGGGTTTTGATGAAATTTGTGATAGCTGATTAGCTGGGTCAACATCCAGGGTACTTTTTACCGCGGGAAAATGTCTCATTTCCGAGGAAAATTAAAAAAACTGGTTACATAGAGAAAAATACATAATACTCCGAAACGATAACACTTAGAAACTTGAAATATGGTTTATGTCGTAGGCAACCGATATAAAGGTGAACTATGCGAACTAGTTCGTCCACAGTCTCGCTCTTAGTTCTTTTTAGGGTTCCGTACCTCAAAAGGAAAAAACGGAACCCTTATAGGATCACTTTGTTGTCCGTCTGTCCGTCCGTCCGTCCGTCTGTCAAGACCCTTTTTCTCAGGAACGCGTGGAGGTATGAAGCTGAAATTTATATCAATTACTCAGGTCTACTGTCCCTTGAAGCTGTGAAAAAATCAAACTTCTAAGCCAACGCAATCAAAAGATACAGCCGTTTATGCCGCAAATTTTCGACACTTGCAAGGGAATCAAAACCTACAGGGTGCTTCCCGTGAACTCAGAATCTTGAAATTTGGTACGAAGCAACGTCTTATAGCATAGATAAAGGAAAAATTACGAAAACCATAAATTTGCAAGGTTGTACGGAACCCTCGGTGCGCGAGTCCGACGCACTTGGCCGGTTTTTTATCTGACGTCCGCTCTATTATTAAGTGGCGCTGCATGGCTAACCGACACTTTTTTTTAAGCTATTGCATAGCTTCTATCGAGGGCCTTGAGCGCGGGGACCGAATCCAGAAATTCCGTAACGAAAAAAACCTCACGCTCCCCACTCCGACGGGCACGGAGGTGTGGCTTGAAGGCCGTGCATTGTCTAACGTCGTTTCTTTTCGGCAGTCTTGTTGATACAAAATGCTATGCAATAGCTTTACCGCGGCAGTCCCCGAGTGCAACACGTCTTTTTTTTTACTCTTGCCATTCTTACGCGAGTTTCTTATTAAATCTATAGTTAAAGTTTTTAGCAATTTTAATATGAAAAACATTTCCTTATTGAAGTATCTCCATATATATATATATAAAAAAAGAACTAAATGAACGAACTAGTTCGCGGTAGGACTGTGAACTAAATTGAGCGCTCTCTTTGGCGAACTACTATGCCCAAGACTATAAAATACATAACACAAAAACAACAGACATGTTCAAGCACACAATAACATTCTCATACCACCCATAAATCATAACTCAGCAGTGATTGCTAAAAGTTGACGATAAAATAACAACATTAGCCAATGATACGATTTGACACCGTGACATCATTTGACCAATTCACGAGGTCACGCCTCCAACCCCGTTAAGTGTCACATTAACAGTGATAAAGTGTTAACAAGCAATTGCATGTAGTGTCAGTATATAATTGCTGACATTAATGTATATGTTACAGTCAAAACACATAACTGGTCAAAATTTGTGGCCAGTAAGTACGCCTACATAATATCTATATACATATAATAAAACTCTAACGGGGCCGTGTCTGTACATGAAATATTTTTGAAAATTTTAACGGTAGTGTATATAGTTATCGATGTAAAAACAGCAATTTTTGAATTTTTTCTGTCTGTCGTCTGTCTGCACGCATCACGCAAAAACTACTGGACGGATTCAGATGAAATTTGGTATGGATATAACTGAGTACCCGGGTCAACATCGAAGATAATTTTTATTCCAGGAAAATGTCTCATTCCCACGGGAAAATAGAAAAACTTGTCAATAAGAGAAATACGTACTACTCCGAAACGATAACACCTAGAAACTTGAAATATGGTATGTAGGTGTCTTATATGTCGTAGGCAACCACTATGAAAGGATTTTTGGTAATTCCCACGGGAACGGGAATAAACTGTATAGTTTTTGTACACAAGTCATCCTATATTATGATAGTAGCAACATAAATCGGTGTCACTAATACCATCAATGGTACAAATCGATGGTACTGCTGACACCAGGGGGTTATTTGCAGTCAAAAGTGATTTTGCTTGATTTAAAATTCAAACTATCAGTCAAAATTAATAAAATAGGGTTAAGCTAGCTAACTTGCTAGCTAGCTCGCTCCGATGGGTCACAACTCTAACCTTACCTACCGTCTGATTTTTGCAGTCAAAAGTGGTTGTTACCGATTATGAGTTTTGACTGTTACATACAGTGCGACCTCGGACCGTCTTCGCTGAAAGCAATTGGTGCCTGACACCATCGATGTTAAAAACCCAATAGATACGTCGAATCTAAATGGAGCTCGCACATTGGCAGCCGATTATATATAGGTATATTTTTTTAAATAAAATTAATATGCTATCACGAGGGAGTCGGCAGAAGTATACCTGTAAAAATGAGACAACGTTAAGGAGCACAACATCATTGGATGATAAAAAACGGTATAGAACCTAGCAATGATACTTAAATAAACTATCAAAGTCATTAATTGCTGAGAATCAAATTCATTATACGCATCTTTTATTTATTTTATTTGGCACATCAATAGTTATTTACACCAATCTTGATTACATACATCTTGAATTTAGGTTTACAGGTATTTTTAGAGGTTGGTATTATTCACACAGGCATCAAAGAAAGATCGAAAAATTCAACTATCCGAAGAGTACGAGACTGTTATGAATTTGAGTGTTAAATAAGTAACTATCGTTAAGAATAACATGAGAAAAAAAGATCATACATTTACTTAAGTAGTACTTAATCGCGACAAAGTCCGAGTTTCTGACGTAATTCCAGTAAAAAAATTACAAATCAAATACGAAGTTCGTCAAAGTGGCTTCTGATAATGTATTTTTTAAATATTTGTACTATCTTTTGCACGCGACTTAGTCAATATTCAAGTCCAATTATCTCTATGCAAAAAATCACGTCGATCCGATATTCTTTTAGTACGAGAAAGAAGAACAAAAAAAAAACACAAATAAATACACCTTCACAGAATTCAAAGAGTAGTTTTATATTATGTGTTAAGGTTCACAAGACTAATTTTATCTATTTACACTTCTACACTAATATAATAAAGAGGAAGTATTTGTTATTTTTTTGTTCGTTTGTATTGAGTAAGCTCAGAAACTGCTTTACCGATTTTAAAAATTCTTTCACCAATAGAAAGCTTACTTAACAAGGAGTAACGCAGGCTATAATTTTCCCACGGGAACGGAACCTCTGAGAGTGAAATCGCGAAAAACAGATAGTTTAAAAATTTGTAAACTTCTGAACATATCTACTAGGCAACATTTTCTTTCTACATCGATGGCTAACACTATACTTTTCCTGAGGTGATTGCTATTAGGTCATCAATATAGTATATCATGTTGAATAATAGTATATTACAATGCAATTAAATTTGCACGTCCGCTTGTATTTTACGATTGTGAAGTATTCATTGTTTCAGAGATTGTTATTACATCGTGACTTATGTTAGTGGTCTGTTACACTTGAAGTATTATCGTGTTTGTGTATTATATTTTCACGTTTGTGTACATTAGTATACATTAATTACAAACTTTCATCTGAGTTTCGTTCAATGTTGGCAATTGTAATGTATATTTGCAGAAAACTTAAAATGAACAATGAGAGCGCTCACGCTTTATCTTAAGGGGGATCGGCGGAGGTATTATGTTCCTGGCAATTTCTCACCTTTTTCCACAAATGTTCCTATTTTTGGGACATCTAAACGGGGACAAGAGCGGAGCCCATCGCATAACTGCCGAATTTTATAAAATACTAGCGGTTCTGCGCGGTTTCAATCGCGTAGTTCCTGTTTCTGTGAGAATACGGGTATACAATATAGACTATGTAACTCAGGGAGATTGCAGCTTTCCATTGATGCAAGAATTTTTAAAATCGGTCAAGTAGTTTTTGAGTTTACTTGTTACAAACATACAAAAATACAAATCTTTCCTCTATATAATATAAGTATAGATATAGACTAGCGATCCGCTTCGCTTCGGTTTGAATGATATACAAAAACCAAAACCTTTGTCATCATCATCATCACCATCATTTCAGATAATTTCTGTCCACTGCTGGACAAAAGCCTCCCCCAAGGAGCGCCAACCATTCTGGTCTTGGGCAGCCCGCATCCATCCACTGCTATATCTCGTAAAATGTGGGTATATCCAGTAATGGAATACCTCTGCCTACCCCCTCGGGGATAATATAAACCTTTGTCGCAGGTTCCTAATGTCGGAGGACAACCCGATAGTGGCTCAGAGCAAGCTGGACCTCTGTGACGATATGGAGCAGCCCCTGGCGCACTACTTCATCAACAGCTCGCACAACACCTACCTCACCGGTCATCAGATCACGGGGAAGTCCAGCGTGGAGATATACAGGCAGAGCTTGCTCGCGGGATGCAGGTTTGTTGTTTTTTTTTGGTACAGTCTTAAACATTGATAGTAACAGTATTTGTATAGACATAGACCTAGAGTTCCACTATTTAAAAGAACAAAAATGTACATCGAGAACTTATTTAGTCGACTACCTTCAAAATAATCACATGATTTTAAACTTAAGGTAAAAGTAGGAAGTAAAGATAAGAATGAATGTGGAAATGAGAATGAATGTCGCTTGTTCCGCATCTATCTCTCTTCCACATTTTTTCATCAATGTTTTCCTATGACGTTATTACGTAAAATTATCGTCCGTAAACCGACTTTACAGACAACCAATTTTTTTTAGTTCAACTTGTGTGAGACAGGCTAGAGTCATTGACCATACTGCCTTGTCTTCAGTTAAGTTTGTCTTTAAGTGGCTCTGCTTAAGGAACAGTGTAGTTATGGTAGGTCATACAAAACTAACCTAGATCAGATATATAAACTACAGATAAGACTATTGAAAAACATCTTACCTAACAATGTAAGACTAAAGTACCGTAAAGACTACTCAGACCTATTCCAACACTGTCAAGTTCTACCTATACAAAATATGATTAAATTATCTATATTAAAAGAAGAATACGATCAAATAACAACCTTAAATAAAAAACAACGTAATAAAAACTTAAGAATTCTCAAAGACATGAACACTTTCAATTTACCTACTTACAATAATACCCATGGAAAAAGAACATAACTATATTTTACCTAGGATAATAAATTGCCTTCCAAAAGACATACAAGAAATATACCTCGCCAGCTCTAAAGCAGTCAAAAATATTTAAAAGTATTACATAAACGATAAGAACTTAGATTATATTCTGGAATAAGCATTGATATTGTGCATGTACCTACTTACTTTATAAATGCCGGACTTGGCTTACTTTATAAAGGCTTGTGAACAGCTAGTGAGTCCGGAATTATAATTCCGGACTCACTAGCTGTTCACAAGCCTTCGCTGGTTTTTACAGCTCTCAGTATAAGTTTCAAAACTCTGTTAGTATTTAGACCTTTAAATAAAAAATTAATAAAAATAAACAATAATATGAGAAGACTTGTAGTAATTATTATGGTCGAAGGTGTAGAAATTTCGACTATATTTAATTAATTACCTTCCAGATGGTTTATTCAGTTGTATCACAAAATTTGCGTTCAAAAATAAAATACATAAGTACCTCTTCAATATTTTTTCAAACCCTCACTGTGAACACGTAAAAAAAAATTAAGAGAAGGAATAATTTTATTATCCTAATGTGAAAAAGTGTCATAATAAAAAATATACAACGCGTCACAGAATAAGCGAAATTCCTCATACACCCAAATCAGTAGGTATATTAGTAAAATAGTATATTTTATATCGAGGGACTAAACGAAGCCATTATATAGTCATGAAACCGAGGGTATATTAAGTTGGCGTTTAGTCTCGAGGTGGAAACTGTACTTTTCACTTTGAGTGCGAGAAAAATTGTCAATTTAGTACAAATTTATTTAAAACCCAACAAATTTACACTCGACGAAAATTCAGAAATTTTCGCGGTCAGTTTTTTCTTCTAAACCTGTCAGGCTGTCACAGATTAACAAAGAGATTTAAATCTCTTTGCAGGTAAACAATTTAAAACACATGGCGCCACCTTCTTCGCGGAAAAACCATGGAACTAAAACTCTTCACATTTTCGCAATGAAGATGGTCCACACTCTACAGATATTTACTGGCTGTTTGAGGTTGTCTTTTTCTCATTAAGGAAATTAAAAAAAAATTACTTTATACTCCCTAGGGACTAAAGTGGTCACTTTAATCCCGCTTCGTAGGGCTATATTGGCGTACCTTTAGAGCATGAGAAGTGAAAAATATATATATGCCGTCATACTTTAGTTGTGTCTAACCAATAATAAAGATCAATAATAGTACAGTCAACAAAGTTGTTAGAGTTACACGGCCAGTAACTAAGAACTCATTTTTCTGGGGTAGTCATCACTAAATCTTATTGATTAATGTTTATTTCGAAAGGTATCTTTGATCCCTACAATTTCCAAAAAAAAAAACTATAAATACATTTACAGCTTTAAGAGAAAACTGAATCTTAGTTTTTGGTCATGTAACACTAACAACTTTGTTGACTGTACTATTTCCATAGGTAGCACTAAATTCAGATATGCTAATTCATTCGGAAAAATTTAACACATTAAAAATAGATCGATGAAGTAGTTTATACTGAACAAACTATTTCAGGAATTGCGCTTATTCTGTTACATATACATGTATAACATGCAAAAAAAGGAGCTTCGTCTGCCAACAAACTGTTTTGCAGTTTGGAGGAGGTAGTAATGTGTCTTGCAAAAATTATTTCTGTGAATAAACACTTTTTCTTTCTTTCTGTGAATCAACACTTTTCTTTATTTCTTTCTTTCTTTTAAGAGTCCATGCACAAAAATACAGTTCTTGAGGCAACTCGAATACGTCCATCCCACAGATTTTATCGAATTTCTCATCCACAGTACACTATCACGAATATTTGCTACATGAAACACTATCATTATTATTTATTACGAGAAAAAACCTGAAATATACAGAAAAATGAAAATTTTACTAATAACATGGCGTCCCTTTTCGGATTCACGCCAAAAAGCTTTTGTAGCGTTTGAGACACCAGGTGACTTTTAAACTGACTCTTTTTAAACTACTTTAATAAATCATTCTTTTTAAAAAAATCAAGGAGAATTTTGTCACCGTGCTATTTAATTCTAGAATTATTTCGAACACGAAAAAAAGCTATTGTTATCTTGTTCGATTGTAAGTGATAAGTGCTTTATTGTGTATGGAAAAGTGCACATACAAATTTGCACACTCTACTTCCTTTACAGGAGTGTACACATTAAATTCATATCATATTATAGTGTCTTTGGTCTTTTCGGCCACGGTTTGCAGGATTGGCATCCAAGATATAGAACAAATCAACCGGTAAGCGTGGAATTCGTTTATGGAGGAACCAAAGAGATTTAAATATAATAGGGCGTAGAGGGGGCATTGGGAATATTTTCATACAAAACTTTGAAGCATGTTTGAAGCTCAAGCGTCATATCAGTTAGTATGAACGCGAGCTGTCATTCGGTCGAAATTGTACTAGACTTATTCCACTTGGAATAACTTTTGACTTCAAATTTTCCTCGCTTTGTCCCCTCTATGCCTTATTATATTTTAATCTCTTTGGGAGGAACGGAGTGAAAAGGGAAGATCTTCAGGCGAGGTAATCGTGCCTGGGGACCATTCTCCAACGGTTGACAATAATAATAATTGTGGGACACAAGTCACACACGGTTATTTAGTCCCAAACTAGGCAGAGCCTGTACTATGCGTACTAAACAACTGATAAAATATATTTAATTTTAACGACCAGACACGAAGCCAACAGACATGTTCATGCACAGAAATGTTGGCGGGGATCGAACCCGCGACCTCCGACTCAGAAGGCAGGGTCACTACCAGTTGTGCCAACAGACACGTCAATGATATTGGACAGTTGTATTTATACAAACTCATTATAAAACTTCGATAGCGCGGTTTAGAACTCGGCCCTCTATTGGCGCGTTCTATGTAGTGTCGCTACGTGAAACGTATTTGTAACACAAGAACGAAATGATTAGTCGCAGTACGCGTACGTAAAATAGAGCGTGGAATCGTGATTTACATTTTAGTGAAGGATACAATAGACCGAGCAATGCGCCTTGTCACACTGCACCTGGGTGCCATTTTAAGGTTTTTTTCGTGGCTATAAAGTGTCACTGATTTGATAAAACATATTTATTGGTAACTACTTAGCGGTTCGGCACGGTTTCACCCGCGAAGTTCCCGTTCCCGTGGGAATACGGGGATAAAATATTGCCTATGTTACTCAGGGATGTTGCATTCGAATGGTGAAAGATTTTTTGTAATCCGTCCAGTAGTTTTTGAGTTTATTCGTTACAAATTATACGTTTATTATATTAGTGCAGAAGTGTAGATAGTCTGATTACAAGTTATGATGTGCGTCCACATAAAACAATATGTTACAACTTTCCAATTATTAAATTCGTTAAATCGATTGAATGTTGTGATGTTATCATCATCCCACAATAGGGTAATGGACTGAAACTGAAAATCTACTAAATCTTCTACTACTAAGGGCTACTAAAAGCCCCTGTAAATTTCTTTATGTCATTATATTTATATGACTTTGATTATGATTTTCAAAATTGTGAAATAGCCTAACACATTCACATGTGTCTACACGTTTCCACACGAATGAGCACGTTATCGTGTCAATATCGAATTTGGATACGAAATTGTACGGAATCATTTTGATGAGTTTTTAATGGCGACACTTATTAAACATTAGTTATCATCCGCCATCGACCTCGATTGCCGGCGGACTAATGAAAATATTTGTCAATATTTAGAAAACAGCCCTTTTAAATAATACGATGGAAAATTTATTTTAAACTGTAGCGACACTACATAAAACGCGCCAATAGACGGCGGAGTTCTAAACCGCGCTATCAAAGTTTTCTAATGAGTTTGTATAAATGGAACTGTCCAACATCAACCGTTGGATAATGGCGGAAGATCTTCCCTTTTCACGATAAAGGGGCATTCCACCTCCGCTCCTCCATGAAACTAATGGCCCGGGCGACGTTGTCCTGCCCCAGAGAACAGCGCCACCTGTTGCCAACAGAGTCAATATAAACCATGTAGGGACTAACTCCAACCCACATAAAAAAAATCAAATAAATCAGTTTAGTCGTTATCAAGTTGTGGCGTGAGTAAGGGAAATATTCTTATACACTAGCTGTTTCGAGCGGTTTCACCCGCGTAGTTCCCGTTCCTGTGGGAATAGGGGGTTGAAATATAGGCTATGGTACTCCCTGATAATGTAGCTTTCCATTGGTGAAAGATATTTTAAAATCGGTCCAACAGTCTTTTAGTGTATTCGTTACAAACATCCCAAAATAGAAACCACTCCTCTTTATATATGCTCACCCTTCTATACGAAAATTCTTTCAGCAATGGAAAGCGTAGTTTTCTAGAAGTAACATAAGCTATATTTTATCCCCGTATTCTCACGGGACTTACGAGGGTAGAATCGCGCGAACCAGCTTATTATTTATGAAAATACTGTAGAAACTATAGTTACCTTGATTAATTATTAGAAAAAACGCCGTAATTTCGTTATTATTATATTACAAAGTAGCGGTTCTGCGTGGTTTCACCCGCATAGGTCCCGTTCCCGTGGGAATACGGGAATAAAATATAGCCTTTGTTACTTAAGAATATTGTAGCTTTCCATTAGTGAAAGAATTTTTAAAATCCGTCCAGTAGTTTTTGAGTTTATTCGTTACAAACATATATAAATACAAAAATACAAATCTTTCCTCTTTATGATATTAGCGTAGATTTGTCTATGGTAATTCTAATTTATTATTACAGTCAAGAGCACATGAAGTGCGAGTACACTTGTAGTGCGAGTCTGACCTCTAAGGCGATTGTAATAAGAACGCTACAAAGTCTAATGTGTCAAGCTCCAAGTGCTCTTGACTGTACATATGTCCATGAAAAATAAATCTCATTTCCTTCCTTCTAATCCCTTGAATTCCTTTCGTACAGTAACCTACGAATTCTTCGACAGATGCGTAGAGTTGGACTTCTGGAACGGACGCACAGAAGAGCCGGTCATAGTCCACGGGTACACGTTCGTTCCAGAGATAAGCGCGAAGGAAGTACTGGAAGCGATAGCTGAGAGCGCGTTCAAGACATCAGACTTCCCCGTAGTACTGAGCTTTGAGAACCACTGCAACCCTCGCCAGCAAGCAAAAATCGCCAACTACTGCAGGGACATATTCGGCGAAATGCTGCTAGATAGACCGCTGGACACGCACCAACTAGAGCCGGGTGAGTTGTGTATTGAAACTAGCAAAAAAATGAAACCACTACAACACACAAAAACCACTGTAACACAAAAACCACTGTAACACACAAAAACCACTGTAGTTCTCTTTAGCCACTTTCGTTGGTTACTACATGAACATACTTTGTAAAATACTTTTGGACTTCTAGACACGCCTCAAATAGTCCCAGATAAGGGATCTTCTTTAAAATCACTGTAAAACACAAAGGAATTGTAGCGCATTTTAGCAAGTAAAGATAGCAAATTTCTGTGCGGACTCTATAGGGTAGATCTCTGGACATAAAATCGAGACGGTGAATTATGAATTGAGACCAATGTAATCCACAAAACCACTGTAACCCACAAAACCACTGCAACTCGCGTCTTGCGAAATGCCTCGAATCAACTCAATCTATAGCCACCAACAAACAAATTTCAGAATATTGCAAGCTGTAACTTTTTTTTTAACATACACATATGAAATGTCATGTAGTCAAAGAACAATAAGAGGCTGCTAAGAAGTCGGCTGATACTCGAAGAGAGTTTAAAATTCTAATATCTCACAGAAAACCAGCGTAAAGTTATGCATTGCATTTCGTTGAGTGAGTGAAGTAACCGGAGCCCTCCCCCCCTCCTCTCCTCTCCCCTCTCCCCCTACTCCCACCTCCAAGGTCGGCAACGCAGTTGTGACTCTGGAGCTGCAGGTGTCCATGAGCGACGATAGTCACTTACCATCAGGTGACCCGCCTGCTCGTTTGCCCCCTTCTCTTATTAAAAAAAAATTCTCGAATTGATATTCGAATTGGTTCACCAACTTTTTTCTTTACATACAATTTTTGACAAAAGTAGCGTCCATTTAGTTGTAACAAATTTGTCCCTAGGCTGTGCGTGTTCGGACAAACTAAACTTCCAAAACGCGAACGAATAGGTTGGCAATTTGTGAATAAATTATTAGGAAAACTCACGTGAAACTACACGTTTACAACCCTTAACTTTAAGTCTCTGTATTTCGTAATACAGTGTGGACTGTAACTTTTTGTAGCGTCAAACGTACTCGTATATGGACTAGCGGTTCTGCGCGGTTTCACCTGCGTAGTTCCCGTTTTCATGAGAATACAGGAATTTTACTTATTTTACTCAGGGATATTGTAGCTTTCTATTGGCGAAAGGTAGTTTTTGAGTTTATTCGTTACAATCGTACAAAAATACAAATTTTTCGTCCTTATAATATTACTTTAGATTTAAATGAATTTCTCACCGCAAAAAAAGGAGTGATTTCTGGTAAAGGCATGAATCAGTAGCTGAAAGAAAACATCGCCAGGAAAGCCGTACAAAATTTACATACATTATTTGAGGAGTTATGGGACTTTATAATGAATTTCAACTCACAACTTAATTCGATACAGTCAACTACCATAATGAATACTTCCTAAAAATTTCCACCTTCGAAATAGTTAATAATTTCAAAAACTAACGTACAGTCAACAAAGTTGTTAAGGTTACATGGCCAGTAACTAAGAACTAATTTTTCTAGGGAAGTCATAAATAATAATTAGTGACGTCCTTTAAAAAGCTGGGGTCAAGAGTGCAAAGAATAAAAGAGCGTGCATGAAAAGGCTTATGAATGTGAAGGAAGCGAGGGAAGTGTGCAAAGATCGGGCAAAGTGGCGATTCATCGTCTCTGCCTACCCCTGTGGGAAGAAGGCGTGAGCTGTATGTATGTATGTATGTATGTCATAAATAAATCTTATTGATTAATGTTCATTTCAAAAGGTATCTTTGATCCCTATAATTTACCAAAAAAATACTATAAATACATTTAAGGCCTTAAGAGAAAACTGAATCTTAGTTTTTGGCCATGTAACCCTAACAACTATGTTGACTGTTCATATTTATCAGTCGATAGTGAAGGAAAACATCGTGAGTAAACCTATTCTCAGAACTGATTCTAAAGCATGTATACCAGCACCCCTGTCCAACGATAGGCCTACCACCTGCAGTGGTGGGGCAAGACCAAAATTTGTAGTGGGCAAGATACATTTTGCGAGGCCCCCTGATGGATGATGAGAGGACGATTTTTTTGATACTAACATTTATATTATTTTTTATTATTACGTGTTGTATACCTCAAACAATTAAAGAAACAGACATTTTGCTGCTCTTAGAAATACGAAACTCCTTAACTTAATAACTCTCCTCTCCTCAATAAAACTCCTTAGTGAGACCAACTATTTGTAATAGTCAAATAAACTAATCTAGTTCTATTGTTTTTAATATTTATTGCTCGATAAGTAATTATATTTATATTTTTGCGTTCGGGGGCCTTCGAGGTGCGAGGCCCCTTGGACCGCGAGGCCGTAGGCGGTGGCCCACGTCGCCCACGCCTTACGCCGCCACTGACCTGTAACGTGTAGGGATAGCGGAAGTGATTTCCAAGAATGAAATACCTCCACCTGTCTCCTCGGAGATAGACGGGATTCGGGCCACGTACCGGTCCTACCGCGAGACACATTTTTTCTGACAGCCTCATGATCATAAACTGGATGGATTGTTTACATTGGCTCGCGATCAACTGTCTGCCATCTGCGCACCTGACATTTTGTTGTCGATACATAATCGATTCGGGACACGTTAACTATTTGTTGATACTAACGGGCCTTGGGATGTCAGCTTCATCACTTGGCAGAAGGCAAATAGTTACCAACAAATATTGAACTCTATTTCATTGAAATAAGATTCAAAACGAATGAAAAATTTAAACTGCCTATGCCCGGGACTGCCTAAAGGTTATAGTGTACCTGGGATACACAAACACCGCGCCATCTGCCGGTGAGCCGGCAGCGGCCGTATTATTTAATAAATGTTGTGTTTGTGTAAAAATGCGTTATTACAAAAATGCAACTATGTAGTTAAACTTAATATGCTAAACTGTATCTGCATACAAAATTTAATGTATGTTTCTAAGATACCCGAAATATACATAAATACAAGAATTGCTCGTTTATGGTAATAGGATTAAGTAACAATCGCGTTGTCAACGAATACGAAAATAAACTAAATTGCTATCACATTTAGGGGTTGAATATTCTCGTGAAGTGTTGTTATTTCAAGAAATGCAATACCTCTGCCTACTCTCTCGGGGATAAAAGGCGTGAGATTATTTATTTATAAACTACATTATAGTCACACCTTTTTACTTTTTTATTAGAGCCCAGTGGAGTTGCCCGCGCGGTTCCTTTATTCCCGTTCCCGCGGGAATTTTCAAAAATCCCTATGCAGTGCTTGTATGCTTTTAGTTGATCGATCATTGAGTAAGTTTTTTCTTTTTATACATAGATAGACAAACACGATTATATAACGTACGCTTTGATAGTTAAACAAATAGCCAACTGAGTTGTATAATTATTGAAGGTACAGCCACATTACCATCTTTCAATTGAAATAGGTCCATTGTAGGATAGAATAAAGCCTCAAACTATGTCACTGGCTCTGACTCACTCAACACTGAATAATAGTTCGGGATACATTGTTAGTTTTGCGAGACAAGTGAATTATGCCGCTCTAATATTTATGAAGTTGAAGTTGGGTAACGGCTTAGTTCCACTTATTAGCATTTGTTAGTTGTCCGGCCAAAGATATTATATAAAAAAGAAATAGATATGTTACTAGATCGCGGAAACTGAGGTCGACAAGTGAGATAATTGGTGACATTTCATGTAGTTTCATTTTATTTCAAGTTTGAAGCGCAACTCTTGACAGATAGCTGTCTCTTTCTTTATCATTCATTCCGTGTCATCTTTCGCCGTCATTGTTGTCGACATCTACACTATCGATATACACTAATATTATAAATAGGAATGATTTGTGTTTTTGTATCTTTGTTACGAATAAACTCGAAAAGTACTGGACCAATTTAAAAAATTCTTTAACCAATTGAAAGCTAAGTAACATAGGCTATATTTTATTTCCGTATTCCCACGGGAACTACACGATTAAAACCGCTTAGAACCGCTACTATCCTATAAATACGCTAAGAGGTATATATGTAAATGTTGTAGCCACTCGTAGCGGAACAATATCAAAACGCGCGCAGTATAAATATAACTCATCTATAGTTTAATATCTTTGTGTCCGTAACATCTGGGGGCCTCGAGGAATTAGCTTTCTGTTGTACGAGTAGATTACAGAGAAGTTTGACGGGCCTGTTGGCTCAGTTGGTAGTGACCCTGCCTTCTGAGTCTGGGTGTTATTTACTTTATGTTTATCAGTTGTTCAGTGTTTTGGACTAAACAACCGTGTTGTATTCTGGCAAAAAATGCTGTTGAATCCTACAGCCTACAACAATACTATAAATGCGAATGTGTGTTTAGTACACATTCGCATTTATAGTATTGTAGTATTGTACATCAGTACTATTCCTTATTCTTTCACGCAGCAACGGTGATTTCTTTTTGGAGATTGGCCCAGTATTAAAAACTACTTGACAGTTTATTCGTTGCAATCATACAAAAATAAAATAATAATATGGACTATTAATGTGTCTAAAATAAATTATTTTTATTTGATTTTCTTTTTAAATACAGTAACATAGAACTTTAAAGAGTAAAAAACGACTTCAACTTATATGGTTTTCTCATGGCCAGTGTCAGGACTAAACCAAATTGACCACATGGAAGGCACCAGCTTTCAAATAAAAAAACATACAGTCGAAGTGACAACGTCTTATAATTCGAAGGAGCCGGCTGCATGCACGTAAAAGTGTGACGTATGCGTTCCAGTGCAAGCGAGAGCGCGCAACGAGCGACAAAGAGGCACAATCCATTCCATCAGTATTTTCTTATGACGTTGTCACGTTCAACTATCCTCAGTAAACCGACTTTACAGACAAACGATTTTTTTTGAAGTCTTTTGGAAATACGAATCTTTCCTCTTTATAATATGAGTGTAGATGTAGATTAGGTTAGGATTAGTATTTGATGACGTTATCTTCTGCCAGGAGGGGAACTCCCGCCGCCGTCGATGCTCCGCAACAAGATCATAATAAAGAACAAGAAGAAGCACCACCACCACCACAAGAAGGAGGACTCGGTGGCCTCCGAGGAGGTCGAGCAGCTGCCAGAGGCGCCCGCCGCTCACGGCAACGGGGAAATACCGCACGGACCGGTCAGTTCACTCTCCATTCACCCTCCTACATACCTTCATATCCCCCCCCCCCCCCCACACACAACCTTAAGCTGGGGTCCCACGGTCCGCTATTCCACGGATCAGCCACACTCAGCCGACGAGCACGGACGGCGACGCACCACAGGCAGGGACGGTCCAACGGTGCGTGTCGGTGTGTGTAGATGTTTTTATGTTGTCATAATGCAAAGCGAAAGAAAGAGAGAGAAGAGCGCACCTTTGAAGTTACCGACTCACGATGGATACGGGCGCACCGCCACAGACGTTCTGTGCTATCACGGACGAGGCCGGTCCCACGGTGCGTCGTGCGAGCTGGTCTGCGTGCATCCGCGATTTTACGGACCGTGGGACCCAAGCTTACCACACACTTAAATAAGTTAAGTTAGGAATAGATTAAGTTTCTGGTAAAATGCTTTAAAACTAGCAATTTGTTTTCATTTCGTTACTAACTCAACTAGAATTGTCACGGGAAACGAGCGAGACAACCCCAATACAAGTATTTTATTACTTACTGGGAGTGTCATTTTTGTTAATATTTTATTAAGGAGTAATAAAAGATTATTTTATTTCAAATTTTTTAAATTATATTCACTCATTCGGTCATTTTGTTATTTAAAATTCGAATGTAGAATTCATTCACTGAACATCAATACTAATAATGAGTGCCTATCAAGAGGGCGTAGGTAGGTGTAGTTTTTACAATCAGGGAGGCAGCTTAGAATATAGGGCAGCTTAACATTGTATCACCGCTTAAGCAAAGGGGAAATACCGCACGGATCGGTCAGTTCACTCTCCATTCGCTCATTCGTTCATTTTGGTATTTAACATTCGAATGTAGAATTCATTTACTGAACATCAATACTAATAATGAGTAAATGTTGTAAAATAGGTATTTGTATTTAAGTATCATCTATAAGTTAATTCATATTCGTGTATATGAATTGAATAAAAGTTAAAAGCGGAAAAAGATTGGGTGGTAGGTATAGTTTTTACAATCAGAGAGGCAGCTTAGAATCTGGGCAGTTCTAGATTGTATCTCCGCTTCGCTGAGCAACGGGGAAATACCGCATGGATCGGTCAGTTCACTCTTCATTCACTTATTCAAGCTGGTTCCAAAGATTCCATAGACTCGTCCAGCATACAATCCGGGATTACCTCTGTAGCCAGGGCCACTACCAACGAACCCAACAGCTTTCTACGCTCAAGCCTGTCCATAGCTCGTCCGCCAAAGTCCCAAAGATTCCTTAGACTCGTCCAGTAAACAATCCGAGACCTCTACCTCAGAAGGCAGTGTCACCTACCCACTGATCCAACTGTCTCCCACACCCGCAGCTCGTCGGCCAAGGGTCCAATGAGTTATTAATAATAATTTATTTTCTCTCAAACAACCAGGTAGCTTAAGATAGGTACAGAATTGAGATTACCCTATACTAAAGCCCTAATTATAGAAAACGGTTTATGTATATAAGTACCTACCTTTATCCATTGGTAACTTTAGTGCACCACCTACCTTTATCTGTTTATCTCAGTTACATCCATCCTAAGGTTGTCTGGAAGAAATCGCTTAAAGCGATAAGACCGCCCATTGTACTTTTTTATCTTTGTGTCACTTGTTGTATATTTTTATTGGTGTACAATAAAGAGTTGTTACTTACTTACTTACTTAAAGCCTGTCAGCGTGAGAGACTGGTTGTCAGTTGTCCAAGTCGTCTAGCAAATGATCCAAGCGTGACCTCTACAGTAGGCAGAGTCACTACCAACTGATCCAACAGTCCCACACCCGCAACTCGTCCGCCAAGGGTCCAAAGAGTTGTCCGAGTCGTGTAGTATGTGAACCAAATCGTGAGGCCGGGTCACTACCAACTGATCCAACAGTCTCCCACACCTGCAGCTCGTCCGCCAAGGGTCCAAGAAGTCGTCCGACTCGTCTAATATATGATCCAACTCGTGACCTCCACTGTAGGCAGGGTCACTACCAACTGATCCAACAGTCTCCCACACCCGCAGCTCGTCCGCCAAGGGTCAAAGGAGTCGTCCGACTCGTCTAATATATGATCCAACTCGTGACCTCCACTGTAGGCAGGGTCACTACCAACTGATCCAACAGTCTCCCACACCCGCAGCTCGTCCGCCAAGGGTCCAAGGAGTCGTCCGAGTCGTCTAACACATGATCCAACTGGTGACTTCCACAATAGGCAGGGTCACTACCAACTGATCCAACAGTCTCCCACACCCGCAGCTCGTCCGCCAAGGGTCCAAGGAGTCGTCCGAGTCGTCTAACACATGATCCAACTGGTGACTTCCACAATAGGCAGGGTCACTACCAACTGATCCAACAGTCTCCCACACCCGCAGCTCGTCCGCCAAGGGTCCAAGGAGTCGTCCGAGTCGTCCGACTCTGAAAGCTCGTCGGGGGAGGAGGAAGTGGCGGCGGAGGCGGGGAGGGGGGATGACAAGGAGAAGAGGGAGACTCACGCCGCAGCAGAGATATCGGCTCTAGTCAACTACGTACAACCAGTCCACTTCAGCTCCTTCGAGAACGCCGAGAGTGAGTACCTTCAATACCAGGGGGCCAATTCTACTAAATGACAACGGTTATAGTTGGATGACAATGACATGGCAATGGTCAGTCGATGGTGCTATTTGCTCTGAAAAGTGTCAAAATAACGCCATTGTCTGACCATTGTTATGTCATTGTCATCCAACTATAACCGTTGACATTTAGTGGAATTGGGACCCAGACCAGTGATCGGAGTACGTAGATTGATTTGAGGTCATTGACGTCAAACGTGTATGTTAATATGGATGGGCCTCCAAAATTTAAGATAAACAAAAACAAATTCCTAATCTTCGAAAGTATCCCTTTTTCAAATTAGTTTTTTTTTGACATAACTTTACTATAGGTAACTAAGAAGTTTGAATACCTTCATTTAAGGAGTATTATATTGTCTATTAATCAGTTAAGAAGCGCCGAACCGAGACACAATTAAAAATCGATTGTGTCTGTGATTCATGGTCTGAGAGGTTAAACATAATTTATTTCGTTGACATTTGTCCGAGATTTTTAGGTTTCATCAAATCTATTAAACTTATGATAATACAAATAAGAAACTAAGGATATCGTATATCAATAAACGATTCTGTTTTCTTAATTATACGTTTTTTTTATTTTATTACACTTTTTACATTTTTACCTTAAATACTTAAAACTCTATCAGACAACCCGTTTACTTTTTTAATGCGTTAAATGGACAGTCTGCCAAACAAATTGTGATTTATTCCATGAATTATATCTTTGTTAGCCGGTGCAAGCTACCCACACATCCACTATCAATTTCTGCGAAACGATGTTTAATTTTTACTATCTGTAATATCAACAAATTAGTACACAGTGATTCAGAAACATATAAAATATATCTACACTAATATTATAAAGAGGAAAGATTTGTATTTTTGTATGTTTGTAATGGATAAACTCAAAAACTATTGGACCGATTTGAAAAATTCTTTCACCAATGGAAAGCTACTTTATCACTAAGTAACATAGGCTATATTTTATTCCGGAACCGGGAAGTACGCGGGTGAAATTGCACGGTGCACCTAGTTATAATTAGTTACGCATTTACCAAATTATTTATTGTAAGAAATGTTTTCTTTTTGTTAATGTAGTAACTGTAATAAATAATAACTGATGGTGAACCAAATAATAGTATATTACCTACCTAGGGAAGTCAAATTCGCCTTGGTCGACAATTACATGTGATCTGAGGCTTTCCTATTTACTTCCCCAGGTGTATATACTTTTTTTCTTTTCGGCGGAGGCGGAAAGCGGCAACTTCGTTAGCGGGCCGAAATTTGCCGCTTTCCGTCCGGAGAAATGAAAATAAATAAACGTATCGTACAGAAAAGAGCCGGTTCTACGAGATGTCCTCGTTCGACGAGAAGCAGGCGACGACGTTGCTCAAGGAGCGACCGATCGAGTTCGTCAACTACAACAAGCATCAGCTGTCGAGGGTGTACCCCGCGGGCACGAGATTCGACTCATCCAACTTCATGCCACAGGTTTGTATGGGTCCCAGGCAAAGATATTATATATAGAAAGAAGTAGATATGTTACTAGAGCACGGAAAATGAGGCCGACAAATGTAGTTAATTAACCACATTTTATTTAGTCGCATTGCATTTCAAGTCGTATTTTAAGCGCAACTCTTAACAGATAGCTCTCTTTTTCTTTATTATTCGTTCCGTATCATCTTTCCCCGTCATTGTTGTATCCTATAAATACGCTAAGAAGTAAGTATGTACATGTTGTAGCACACTCGTAGGGGATCAATTTTCAAACGAGCGCAGTATGAATATAACTCATCCTTACTTTAATATCTTTGGTCCCAGGGGCATATTCATTCGTCGGGCACTGTAACAATTAAAAATCAATTGTGTTTTATTATATTGGCTTAAGAGGTTAAGGCACTACGGAAGATCAGCGCCGAGTAGCCGTGCGACTGCAGCAAAACGCCGAGTAGTGACCTGTTTAGGGTTCCGTACCCAAAGGGTAAAAACGGGACTTCGTTGCCTGTCCTTCTGTCTGTCACCAGGCTGTATCTCAAGAACCGCGATAGCTAGACAGTTGGAATTTTCACAGATGATATATATCTATTGCCGCTATAACAAAAAATACGAAAAACAGAATAAAATAAATATTTTAGGGGGGCTCCCATACAACAAACGTGTTTTTTGCCGTTTTTTTAGATAATGGTACGGAACTCTTCGTGCGCGTGTCCGACTCGCACTTAGCCGGCTTTTTACTTGTAGCGACACTACATAGAACGCGTCAGTAGACGGCCGAGTTCTAAACCGCGCTATCGGAGTTTTCTAATGAGTTTGTATAAATACAACTGTCCAACATCAACCGGTCTCCATATACGATCACCTCGCCTTAAGGAAGATCTTCCCTTTACACGATAGAAATAAACTTTTAGATTTTTCATACTGTGATGACCCTAATGATTTGTACAAGTCAGTATTAACACTAGCTAAGAACGAATGTAATAATGTTTTTAAAACAAAAAGTGTAAAAATCAATAACAACCTAATGTTCAGTGATTGGGCGACGGTGGGAATTCATAAAAGCAGACAAAGATTATATGAACTATACGAGGAAAGGACGTATAACACTAGTGATGCCTTTTGCAATTATGTTCGTCAATATTCAAAAGTCTTTAAACGTATTTGTACCGCGGCTAAAGCTAACCATGTAAGTAATAAAATCAAAAATAGCACAGACATTGTAAAAACTACATGGAAAATTATAAATAGCGAGACTGGAAAATTAAAATCTCAACATTTTGACTTTCAGTTGAAAGTTAACAATAGAATTTTAAGAAATGATAAATGTAATGTTTATTAATAAAACGTTTCTTTAGTTAACACTGAGTTTATTATAATAAATCTCTAATTTTAGGTTTACACAAGCACCGCCATTGATCGTCCAAACAAAAAAGACTTTTTCCTATGGTTACACAGTTCACTATATTCTGACAGCGTCTGTACTTGGAAACGACGCTCGTTGTCACTGCCATATGTCTTGGGTCATTATAAACAGTCTGTAGTTGCGTTCCGTTACAAGCACACATTACTGCATCACTACATCATCCCCCTTTTACAAAAAATAAATAAAATTGTAAGTTAAGTAGACCAACAAAACAGTCTTACAAACTCAAATCATCCTTAACTTAAGTTACAGCAAAGAAATGCAATGCTCCCGCACTACACATTCACCACAAACACAGTTACACCGAATTATTGAGGTCGAACATGAAATGAAGTTCTAGTATATCTACAACCATTACTATCTTCTATATTATGAGATCTAAAATTATTATTACTAACAATTTTACCCAACAACCATTTCTTAGAACTAGGGTCTATTTTAAACCAAACATTTTGTCCTACTTGAAAATGAGACTTCTCTTTAGTATTTTTATTATAATTAGTTATGTTTCTATTCCTAACTTTATCAAATTCCATCTTAGTATTATCATTTAACTTTGGTTTTAAATATGTATACGTACAAGGTAACTTTGTTTTTAAATTCCTATTCATCATTAATTGAGAAGGTGTAAAATGTGTACCCGATACAGGAGATGATCTATATTTTAACAAAGCCATTCTATAATCTGTCTTATCTTCATTACATTTTGTTAACATTCTTTTAGCAATTTGCACCCCTCGTTCCGCCATACCATTGGACTGTGCATATCTTGGACTTGAGTAAATGAATTTAAAACCCCATTCACTTGCAAACTGTTTGCATTGAAGTGAATCAAATGGAACATGATCCGCTACTATTTCTAATGGTATGCCAAAACAACTGAAAACATCTGTTAAAACATTAATTATGCACTGAGAGGACTTATTTGAAATTGGTTTAATATCTAACCATTTTGACATGTAATCATAAATAACTAGGTAACTTTTCCTCTTAAACTCCATTATATCAATTCCAATTTTTACAAATGGTAAGGATGGTACATCATGACATAATAATGGTTCTTTTATATTATTATTTTGATACATTTGACAGATGAAACATTTTTTAACAAATGATTCAATATGAGCATCCATTTGTGGCCAATAATATAAACCCCTAACAGTTTGTTTCATCTTGGTTATTCCCAGATGACCTTCATGTACCCTTTTTAAAATTGTTAATCTTAATGACTTTGGAACAATTAATCTATCATTCATAAAAAGCAATTTCTGATCTATTGTAACTTCATGTCTCAATTTAAAAAAATGTTTAACAGTA
Source organism: Ethmia dodecea (assembly GCA_963855545.1). Classification (NCBI taxonomy): domain Eukaryota; kingdom Metazoa; phylum Arthropoda; class Insecta; order Lepidoptera; family Depressariidae; genus Ethmia; species Ethmia dodecea. The sequence goes on from OY979443.1 coordinate 1,224,139, forward strand.
TCTGGTACCATATTAATAGTCTCTGGCCATCCTTCCTGTGTGTACAACAACAATGTTGCTAAAGTGTCATCTTTTGAAGTTTCTTCAACTAATTCTTGTTTCTGTTCATTTGTACATTGTAAATGATTCCCTAATCCAATACAATGTATAACTTTAAACATGTATGATTGATCTTCATCTACTTCATTTAAATAACTACGCGACAACAAATCTGCAATATGCATCAAGCGGCCTTTTAAATATTTAAAATCAATATCATATTTTAATAATTTTAGTTTAAGTCTTTGTAGTCTAGTAGAAGGGATTTCATGTATGCCTTTCTTTAATAAAGTTTCCAACGGTTTATGATCATTAAGGACAGTACATTTTTTTCCATAAATGTAATAATGAAATTTTTTCGTGGCCCAAACTACATTTAACAATTCTTTCTGTGAAAAATTTTTTTCTGCACTGGTAAGACTTCTTGATGCATAACATACAGGCTTGCCCTGCTGCATTAAGCAGCAACCTAAGCCGTCTTTACTAGAGTCACATTGTATTGTTACAGGTAGAGAAACATTAAAATTTTTTAATACAGGTGCCGAACTTATGCATTTTTTTATATCACAGAAAACATTTTCATGTATTTCTGTCCAAAGCCAACCTACATTTTTCTTCATTAATGCTTGTAAAGGTGCTACCAAATCTGCCAGATTACTAATAAAATTTCTTAAATAATTTACCATGCCCAAAAAAGATTGCAGTTCAGTTTTATTAGAAGGGCTTTTAATATTTAATAATGCTTTTACTCTTTCTGGATCAATTTTCATTCCCTCTTTTGAAAAAACATGACCGAAATATTTGACCTCGTTTAGTTTACATTGAAATTTTCTTTTATTAAATTTAACATTGCTTACTCTAGCTCTTTCAAAAACGCGTTCTAATATTTTATCATGTTCATCTTCATTATCAGCACAAATTAACAGATCATCACAGTATATGACTACACCAGGAATGTCACCAAAAGTTTGTTCACTATATTTTTGAAAAATTTCGGGAGCAACTGACAAACCGAAAGGTAATCTTAAAAATTTATAACAACCAAAAGGACTACTAAAAGTACACAGATCTGTTGAGTTATCTGTTAATCTAATGTTATAAAAGCCATCTGACAGATCAAGTACCGAAAATACAGATTTGTTACTTAACTTTGTAAGCATTTCCTCTAATGTTGGTATGAGATGATACTCCCTTATTAATACCTTATTTAATTCCTGTGGGTCGAGACAGAGTCTTAAATTACCATCGCTTTTCTCAATTATTACAAGATTACTTACAAACGATTTCGGATGTTCAACTTTCTCAATAATTCGCTGTTCTTGTAGACTCTTTAATTTACAAGCCAGACGCTCCCTTAATGCATGAGGAACTCGCCGAGGTGGCTTTACTACAGCCTGTGCGCCTGGTTGAATGTGTAGTTCGAGAGGTACCTTAAATTCTCCGACTCCCTGGAAAAGTGACAAATTTTTATTAACTATAACCTCCTTTTTATTAATATTAATACTGTTAATGCTACTATTCTGTAGTAATTTTAATTCAATTAATGAGTTTAAACCCAATATTGGTTTTACATTTTTCTTAATTATTATGAACTCAGTGTCAACCTTTTCATATTTATTTGCCCCAATTTTCAATGTTATTTTCCCTAGTGGCTTAAGCTTATTACCCCCAAATACTTCTACTATTATGTTTGTCTCAGACCACTTAGGATTTTCATCATTGACAATTTTTTTTAAATCTTTTAATGAGATGACATTTACCTGAGCCCCTGTGTCACATTTAAAAGTCAATTGTTTATTTTCAATGGACAAATTTGACAACCATTCATTATTTTTAATGTTACTTGTATTTCCTATAGAGTGAACTAACTTTACTAGTCACAAATCATGTACTAGGTTATTATCCTCAGTATGCTCTACTTCTATTGAAGTTACATATTTATTTTTGCAACCCTTGGCAAAGTGGTTTAATTTTTTACATTTATGACATGTTTGACCAAACGCTGGACATTCAGCTGGTCCATGTTCTTGATTACATTTCAGACACCTATAAAATTTACTACTGTACTTCGTGTTTTTTTTAGAATTATTAAAATACTTAGCTTCACGCTTTGGCTGACTTGACACAAGATCCACCGACACAGATTCTTGCTTCTGGAGCACCTCTGCATGTTCCTTCGACAGCTCAGCGACTCTGCACTTGTCCACCGCTTGCTCTAAAGTAAGATCCTTATTTTCCAAAAATTTCTGTTGCAGCTTTCTGTCCCTGATGCCCATGACAATTCGGTCCCTCAGCATTCTATCTTCCAGGTCCTTGAAATTACAATTTTTTACTAATTTTTTTATCGCGATGTAGAAGTTGTCAAAAGTCTCGCCATCTTCTTGTTTTCTGCTATTGAATTTAAATGTGTTAATGAGTTCATTCTGCTTCGGTTCAAAGTATTGGTCGAACAATTTGAGCAGATCATCAAATTTTGGGGTATCTTCAGAGTCTTTTATTAAGTTGTAATACAGTTCGAGCCCTTCTTGTCCAATACAATTCAACAAAATTGCCGACTTTCTTGCTTCATTCACGTTTGTTAATCCAGCGGCCGTAATAAAAATCTTGAGCTGTTGCTTGAAATTCATCCACTTTAGCAACATATCACCAACTGAATCCAATTGCAGTGGTGCAGGCATTTTAAATTCTATACCCGACATCATTGCTTCTTCTGTGTCTTCCTTGTTCTCCGTTTTGTATTAATTTATTATTCAGTTCACGGTAAATCTTATTATGTTCGATTGACGACTGCGCCATGTAATGTTTATTAATAAAACGTTTCTTTAGTTAACACTGAGTTTATTATAATAAATCTCTAATTTTAGGTTTACACAAGCACCGCCATTGATCGTCCAAACAAAAAAGACTTTTTCCTATGGTTACACAGTTCACTATATTCTGACAGCGTCTGTACTTGGAAACGACGCTCGTTGTCACTGCCATATGTCTTGGGTCATTATAAACAGTCTGTAGTTGCGTTCCGTTACAAGCACACATTACTGCATCACTACAATAAAGATATATCTGAAGTGTTTGTAAATTTTTTCTCTGATATTCCAGTCTCGACGACCAAGTCACTTAACTCGTCACCCGCACTCGCTGAATCGCTACTACAAGAACATACCGCTGCATGTAATACACGCAATTTCGTATTTGATCATGTAAATCCTTGGGACATCCTAAAAGCATTCAAATCAATACAAATGAAAAATACTGCCGATCTCGACGGCTTATCTGTAAAAATCATATCATCCATAATAGACTTAATTGCCTCACCTCTTGCTTGTTTATATAATAAATGCGTTGATGATGGCGTGTTTCCTGATCTGATGAAACATAGTAAAATTATTCCATTATTCAAAGCCGGTAGTAGATTAGACCCTTCTAACTTCAGACCAATATCAATTCTACCGACTCTTAGTAAAATTTTTGAGAAAATTATTCTATATCAGTTGAGTGCACATTTTTCTATCAACAGTATAATGTCTGTAAAGCAATTTGGATTTACTAGGGGTCGCTCGACAACCGATGCCGGTGTTGAGCTAGTAAATCATGTGTTTGATGCCTGGGAGGAGTCGCAGGATGCTGTTGGGGTTTTCTGTGATTTATCTAAGGCATTCGATTGTGTCCATCATGAAATTCTCATCAGAAAACTACGTCATTACGGAGTACAAGGCCGCGCTCTTGATTTAATAAAGTCCTACTTGAAAAGCCGGATACAGTGTGTTGATGTAAACGGTTCAAGATCGTCTGGATCGGCGGTTTGTATTGGTGTACCGCAGGGCTCCATTTTAGGCCCCTTTCTATTTCTGGTCTATATAAATGACCTACCCAACCGAGTGCAACATGATATTGTACTGTTCGCAGATGATACATCTCTACTTTTTAAAATTAAACGACCTATTAAGTCTTATGACGAAGTGAACAGTGCAATTAATGATGTTGTCAGTTGGTTTAACGTTAATAATTTACTTCTCAATGAGAAAAAAACTAAATGTGTACATTTTTCTTTATCAAATGTTAAACGAACTTTAAACTCAGTTACAGTTAAAAACGAAAAATTAGAATGTGTAAACACTACAGTATTTTTAGGAATAACTCTAGACTCTAAGTTACAGTGGGGACCGCACATTGATACGTTGGCGAAAAGGCTCAGTTCTGCTGCATATGCCGTAAAAAAATACGTAATATGTCAAGCGTAGAAACAGCTAGACTTGTCTATTTCAGCTACTTCCACAGCTTAATGTCATATGGCATTCTACTGTGGGGGAATGCTGCTGATGTCCAGAGAATATTTATTTTGCAGAAACGAGCCATTCGTGCAATTTATAAAATGGGGTCTAGGATGTCTCTAAAGGAAAAATTCAAGGAAATTAATATACTGACACTGGCGTCACAGTATATTTACGAAAACGTATTGTATGTTAAAAAGAATATATCACTTTACAAAAAAAATTGTGACAGACATTGTATAAACACTAGAAATAAGAAAGAACTGGCTGCTTGTGTTAGTCGATTATCTAAAGTTACCAAATCATATAAGGGTCAATGTATACGCTTTTACAATAAGATTCCCATTGGATTACAAAATTTGCCTCTTGACAAATTTAAAATAATAGTTAAGCAAAAATTACATAAAAAAAGCTACTATAAAATTACAGACTACTTAGTAGACCAACATGCATGGGATTAACCGACTCGACGCTATGTAAGGCTATTAATTATAATTATTATTGTAAACGATATTTATTAGTAAGACATGAGATTAAAAAGAGCTGCCCTTGAGTTTCTTGCTGGCTCTTCTCGGGGTACTGCATTCGGAACCAGCAGCTCGTCGGTGGAGATGGGCTGCTGTTTGCATTTAGCCAATCTTCATGGACGAGTTTAGAGTGCCTTGTTATTATAAAATATTGACGTTTCTAAGTGTATATTTTAATACCAATAGAAAATAAACGATTTTTGAATTTTTTTTTTTTGACGATGGAGGAGCATTCCACCTCCGCTCCTCCATATACTCTTTAGAGTTCTGTTGTTTATTGATAGACGAGCCAATGAACGAGGTCGTTCCCAGGCAAAGAGATTAAAATATAATAGGGCATAGAGGGGACAAAGCGAGGAAAATTTGAAGTCAAAAGTTATTCCAAGTGGAATAAGTCTAGTACAATTTCGACCGAATGACAGCTCGCGTTCATACTAACTGACATGACAAGGACATGACGCTTAGGCTTAAAAGTTTTGTATGAAAATATTCCCAATGCCCCCTCTATGCCCTATTATATTTAAATCTCTTTGTTCCCAGGTGTTCTGGAACGCGGGCTGCCAGCTGGTGGCGCTCAACTACCAGACGCTGGACCTGGCCATGCAGCTCAACCTCGGCACCTTCGAGTACAACCGCCGATGCGGGTATCTGCTCAAGCCGGAGTTCATGCGGAGGAAGGTGGGACATTACGGTTTTTATAATAATAATATAATCTCACGCCTTTCATCCCCGAGGGGGTAGGCAGAGGTATTCCATTACTGGATATACCCACATTTCACGAGATATATTGGACCCCTAAACGTGATAGTGGTGAGCCCATCGCCGGACCGGGTCTGTTTACACATGTCTCAGAATTAATTCTGAGACCTGAGGGTTTCCTCACGATGTTTTCCTTCACCGTCGAGCTAGTGATAAATATGTACGTAAGTTTTTTGAAAAACTCATTGGTACATGCCAGGATTCGAACCCGAGCCTCACTGATTTTCGGCCGATTTTTATAACGTCTTATTAATCGATGAACGCTGGCTGCGTGCAAAAGTGTCACGTTCCGCCTGCGCCGAGCGTGCAAGCGTTAGGCTTGTGACGCATCTATCTCTCTTCCAATCCAGTTTGCAATTTGTCTTATGACGTTATCATAAAATTATCGTCCGTAAACCTACTTTACAGAAAAAAAAAATTCTTTTACCTACACAAAAAATTGCCTTATATCCCCAGAGGGTAGGCAGAGGTATTCCATTTCTGAATAAACCCACTTTTCACGAGATATTCTTTGGACCCCTAAACGTGATAGGTGATGAGCCCATCGCTGGACCGGGTCTGTTACACACGCCTCAGCATTAACTCTGGGACCTGCTGGTTTTCCTTCACCGTCGAGCTAGTGATAATCTATCTCTTCTCGCCCACATTTCGAACTTAATTTATTTCAAAATGTCGGTATCGATAACACTTTTTCCCGCCTAGCTTTGATTCGCTAATTGTCTTGACGTGTGACATGCGATAGTTAACTACAGTACGGCCGTTTTAAATTGGCAGCTCTAAACTTGCGCAACAGCATTTTAGTGACCATTTGGCGGTATGAGACGGAGCCTATGTTTAGAGCAGCCAAGTAGCAACGGCCGTGGTATAAGCAATAAAAATAAAAATCTGCATAACCTAACCTCCTCGCTAGGACCGCCGCCTGGACCCGTTCGCTGAAAGCACAGTGGATGGCATAATCGCTGGTTCTCTCGCTGTGACCGTGCTCTCTGGTCAGCTGTTGACTGACAAGCGGTGCGGGACTTACGTGGAGGTGGACATGTTTGGACTTCCAGCTGATACGGTGCGAAAGAAGTTCCGTACGAGAGTCGCGCCGAACAACGGAATCAACCCTGTGTACGGAGAGGAGCCGTTCGTGTTCAAGAAGGTTAGTGGTGTTTTGTAGGTAGTCTTACAATTCCCAATGTGTTGGGGTGTGGGGTGTGTGGTATTTGGGTGTGGGGTGTTAGGGTGTGGGATGTTAGGATGCGGGGTGTTAGTGAGTGGGTGACTGTGTAGGGTTGTGAGTATGTAAAGATGTATGATTAAAAACAAGAGTGTAGATTTGGGTGCGCGAGCATAAGGATGTATGAGGGTATTGATACCTGATTGTCGGAATTAAGGTGTTGGCTCAAGAGCACCTCTGGGCAACTGTTGCGCAAGAAGTTCCGTACGAGGGTCTCGCCGAACTATGGAATCAACCCTGTGTATGGAGAGGAGCCGTTCGTTTTCAAGAAGGTACATGGGGTGTTAGGGTGTGCGGGTGGGTGATGATGAGAGTGGGAGAGTAAGGATTTTGATTTCTGTGCCGTTCTCCGTCAAAAAGTTACGTAGTGTGTTGGGGGTGTGAGAATGAGGATGTGTATTTAAGTGAGCAAGATAGGGTGGGGTGTGTGTCGGTGAGAAGATGCTCCAAGAGCACCTCTGGTCGGCCTTGACCGATAAGCGGTGCGGGACATAATGTGGAATTGGTGTTGTCTAGGTTGTGAGATGGCTACCAATGGGGTGTTGGTGTGAGGGTCGTTCGTGTGTGAGGGAGGGGTGAGGGAGAGTGTGAGAGAGTGTGTGAAAGTAACTCTGTCGATTACCTTTTTACGAAGAGATCTTGACATTTGGCAATGAGATAGCTTAATTGAGTCTTCCGCAAAGACATCGACTTCTTTTTACTTCAGAACGTAAACTAAGTCGCAGGCATAAGCTAGTTATTTAAATAGACACAGCAACGGTGCGATTAAGTCTGCCCTGCGCCATGTCTAGACAAAGAGTATAAACAAGCCATGTATAAACAAGCTGACAAGCCGGCGCGTCCGAATTAAACCGATTCTATTGATCTCAAATTCTTTGAGCTTTATTTTTAAATCTCGCATTCACGGCCGTTTGGTTTTTATCATCGATGTGCGGAAAGGAACCCCTAAATTATGTCTTACTCAAAATTAAAAATGTTTTGAATCTGGGTTATAAATACTCTTATTGGAAGTCATTTCAACTCAACGGAATCGATGTATATAGTTGGGAAGAGAAAAAATCGGAAAAATCCGAAAGTGCTTTTTTCTCTGTCGCTAGTCTATCTATCTATTGTCTATGTATACTTAAAATAGATGAAAATGACTGGACGTCAGGGAGCACTAAGGAGGGATTTTTGGAAATTCCCACGGGAACGGGAATAAACAGGATCCGCGCGGGCAATGCCGCCCGGCTCCCGCTACGAATACATATTTTTGTCAACCCTATTCAGTACACTCTCTCTTAACTTGCACCGAGTTTCAGTAAATACGGGGCAGTGTTAGCAAAACAAACAAAACATCAATTTGAAGACCGCGCACGACACGACACCGTAAAAACTGCACTCATTTATACCGAGCGGTTGTTTATGAGTTTGTTTCCAGTTTGCGGCCGTGTGGGCTTTTATTAAGCCTATAAAAGTTTCAACCTAACGTTCATTTTGTTTTGCTAATAGAATTGATTGCGCTTTGGGAAATTGATTGTTTAGAATTAAACTCGTTGAACCATTTCGAATATTCGCTACTGAGGCTATTCGTACGAAGAGTGGATTACTCGGTGATTAATTGCAACATGCTATATAGTTTTTGTGAGTTATCCATGAGTCATGGATTATGGCAGAATTGATTCTGAGATGTATAATGAATGAGTTTGACATGAGTTGAGATAACGATTTCACGATCTTTACAACATTATGTACACATTCAAGTTTGAAAATCGAATACACCAGTTTCCTCGGTCTTCTATATTTATACTTTATACTAATATTATAAAGAGGAAATGTTTTTATTTTTATATGTTTTGCTACGAAGAAACTCAAAAACCATTAGACCGATTTTAAAAATTATTTTACCCATGGTAATCTATAATATCCCTGGGTCACATAAGCTATATTTTGTTCCCGTATTCCCACGGAAACGGGAACTATGTGCAGTGGCGGCGTAAGGCGTGGGCGACTTGGGCCACCGCCCACGGCCTCGCGGTCCAAGGGGCCTCGCACCTCGAAGGCCCCCGAACGCAAAAATATAAATATAATTACTTATTCAGCAATAAATAATAAAAACAATAGAACTAGATTACTTTATTTGACTATTACAAATAGTTGGTCTCACTAAAGAGTTTTATTAAGGAGATGAGAGTTATTAAATTAAGGAGTTCCATATTTCTAAGAGCAGCAAAATTTCTGTTTCTATAATTGTTTTGAGGTATAAAACACGTAATAATAAAAAATAATATAAATGTTAGTATCAAAAAAACCGTCCTCTCATCATCCATCAGGGGGCCTCGCAAAATGTATCTTGCCCACGCCAAAGTTTGGTCTTGCCCCGCCACTGACTATGTGGGTGAAACTGCGCAGAACCGCTAGTTCTTAATATTATTGTGTATGTTGTTCGTGATGAACAAAAGGAAGATTGTAGACTTGAGTTTAACACTTGTTTTTAATGAACTTAAAATAAAATAAATTACAAATGTAAGAACGAACAGTGTGAATGAAGTAAATGATTGACGAATGAACGAATGATGCGGAGCGACAATCGTTGGAGCGTAGACAACTGTAATTTCGTAGAAATCTGTTGGGGTGTCAATGAATTGGTAGGGTGTCAGTATTAGTGTGTTTCACCCTAGTTTTCGAAAAGACGTTGAGGTTATATCCGTCTCTCGCCCAGGTGGTCCTCCCCGAGCTGGCGATGATCCGCATAGCGGCCCACGAGGAGAGCGGCCGGCTGGTGGGCCACCGCGTGCTGCCCGTGGTGGGCCTCTGCCCCGGGTACAGGCACGTGAACCTGCGCACGGAGCTGGGCCTGCCGCTGCCGGCCAGCCTGCTGCTGCTGGTCGTCGTCAAGGTACGGGCCTAGCGACACTACATAGACGGCCGAGTTCTAAACCGCGCTATCGGAGTTTTCTAATGAGTTTGTATAAATACAACTGTCCGACATCAACCGTTGGAGAATGGTCCCCAGGAACGATCACCTCGCCTAAAGGAAGATCTTCCCTTTTCACGATGGAGGAGCATCCCACCTCCGCTCCTCCATAGGCCCATTGCCTCCTACGTGGAATGGGTGGTCAGCTGATGCTCCTACGTGGGGTGGCTAGTTGGTACTACGTGGGGTGGGTGGCCAGCTGGCTCTCCATGGATGGCTGACCAGTCGAGTCGTCCTATCCGCATAGTTGAACAGCGAGGTCCTTCTACATGCAAAATCTTACCAAATACATCCTCCTACATGGACAGATGACCAAATGAATCCTCCTATACGCATAGTTTACCAGCTGAGTGCTCCTATCTCCACACAGCTGACCGTCTACGTTCTCCTAGCCTCATAGCTTGCTATCTGGTCCTCCTACCCACTTAACGACTAAGTCCTCCTACTGTTACAACTGACCGGCTAGGTCCACTGGGTCTTCTCTTCCACCTAACCACCTCGGCTCTCCTCCCCGCTCACCTGACCTGCTACATCTTCTCTCCCCAGTCTAGTGAGGTCTTCTTAAAATGACTCAGCCAACAGCATCTGTACGTGACCATTATCTATAGGACTACGTGCCCGACCGGCTGTCCGAGCTGGCGGAGGCTTTGGCCAACCCGATCAAGTACCAGAGCGAACTGGACAAGCGCGAGCACCAGCTGGCCGTGCTCACGGAGGACACCGACGTGCCGGCCGACCAGGCCGCCGACCAGTCGGCCGATCAGTCGGCCACTGCGACGGCCAAAACGCAAACCGTCGCGCACGCTGTGGTATGTAACTCGCAGTAGTCTATATACATGGTCATTTTAAATTAAGTGCAGATATTTAAAGAGCATACCTATATGAAAAAACAAAGTTTTATTTTATTTTATATACTTACAATTAACAAAATAACATCGATTCTTATAAAAATTAATAAACGATCTAACACGCGGTACGTAAACAATAGAGGCACACACTACCCAATCTAATATTGCGTGAAATTTTGCACATAGGTTCCTTAAATGTCGTTAAACTTGACATTCTGGGTAATTTTTTTGAACCTACAGAAATAAATAAATTTTGACTTTGACGTAATTGACCACTGAGAAGGGATTTTTTAAATTACCCTGGGAACGGAAATCAATAGTATCCGCGGGCAAGCTGGGCATTTGCTACTCGTAGTAGATGTTAATTTAGAATGTCTAATGTTTTCATCCGACTTCAGAAAGCAGAAGGTTTTCATATCAACTGTGGTTTTTTTGTATGTATGTTACGCGGTTATTCCGCCAATTCTGAACCGATTTAGATGTTTTTTTTTGTTTGGTAGATCATACTTGCCATTTAACTTTCATCAAAATCGGTCAATACATCGATGATACGTTTAAGTGCTATTCGTTGAAGTCGGTTTTTTTACTCTTTAGATTTAATTGTTGTCCTTTACGTTCTCCAACTTGTGCGTATGTGGTAGCCGAAGCAGGAAACGCTGGATGGCAGTCCGAGCAAGATGGCGGCGGCCATGTTGGAGAGCATGAAGCTCATCGAGATAGAGGCGCACTCCGCAGCGCCTCCAGCGCCCTCTACCGACGACAGGGACGCGCCAGGTATCATACCGTACCGTGCCATGCCAGAACACACCACGCCATTCCACACCATGCCATACCACACCACGCCACACCACACCACGCCATACCACACCACAACATAACACACCGTACTGCACCATACCTTATCACACTATACTGTACCATACCATACTATACCATGCCATATCCAACCACACCATCACACCTTGCTGTACAGTCAAGAGCACGCTAAGCTTGACACTTTGGACTGTGACCCGGCCCTGTATTCAATGGCGCGCAGTACAAATCAGAGCTCAGCTCAAACTGGTAGTATCAAGCTTGATTTGCTCTTGACTGTACCGTACCATGCCATGCCAATAATCTACTACATTGTCAATTACACTCGCCAAATTAAAAAGCAGTTTATTGGTGAGAATAATGCTGTTTTCATATGATATTAATTTATTAGTTGAAAACTGCTGCATGTTTATTGAGCTATTTTTTAGTATACCTGGCCTGATTCTATCTTTCCTTCTATATTTGTAGGATGCAGAAGATATATTTTTTTTATAAACCGAAGCGAAGCGTCGAGTCTAACCAAATCGATATCTTCGGCCATTTTGTTTAGTGTTACAATGGTGCTGATTCTGCTTTACAGCGACTAAACTTATTATTGGCTGGGTGCGAAGTAGGGGGTGGGGGAACCACGAATCGATCGCAGCGCCCATGGTGTCTAAAAAAGAAACTCGGGTCGGACGAACTCAGACGAACTGTCACTTTTTACTAGAGAAATTTACGTATTCGTGCATTCTTAGTGGAAATAAATACTTGAACATGGGTAACGAAACCTATTGCGTAGTCAACTGCAAGAATAATGGCAAAAATAGTGATCGCAAATTCTATAAATTTCCAAGAGCAAGTTGGAAACAAGATCAACGACTGCAATGATGTTTTGTATGGCGTTGATGTCACTGAAGTTTGTCTAATTACACTAGCTTCAATGGTGTGGCTCATTTGATTTTCACATTTTATTTCTTTTACATCTTGCACATGTTGAGCCAAAACTAACTGTTTGTCTTTTGTAGTGGTTTGTAGCTGGAAAACTATATTGTGCGTTATTGTCCGGAATCCAGTTTTTATAATCAATTTGGCCATGTCAAAAGATTTTAATCTCGTTGGGCCATGTTGAACTGAAAATACACAACAGTCTGCATTATTATCGACAGTATTGCTATAAATAATGGTCTACAAGATACATGCAACGCTGTAGTCGATAAATTTTGTCCATTTCTTTACTTATTTCCCGTGAAGCCATGAGAAAGTCCGTGTAGGTATACTGCCTGAAATTTACTGATTGTGGCATTTTTGACGGGAAATAAAAAAGGTCAACATTATTATCGACGCTATAGACTTACAATATCCAACAGGACCTAAGTAAATAACGTTGTTTCACTGAAATTATTTTTGTGTTTACTTACTTTTCGTAATGACAGCCAGCCATTTGACATTTCAAAGTCCGCCCTAATTTTTACCACTAGTTGGCGCTGTCATCGCGCACCCAGCCAATAGTTTACTCCTGTTATTTTCTTTCTCCTAGAAAAGAAAAGAGACAAGAGATCAACTAAGGCATATCATAACGTGTTATTGCATAAGTAAAGAAGTCACGACACAAATACAGCCTCTGACAGGACTAAACTTAGTAGGTTATATTCTATCCCTTTTTTTTTGAGGTAAGACAAAGATAGGACTAAACCAAAATAAGTTTAGTCGGTGTAAAGTAGAATCGCCAGCAATGTCACTGTAAATAATGTTGTGAATGTCTAGAAGAGTTTTTCTAAAACTTACGTACATATCTATCACTAGCTCGACGGTGAAGGAAAACATCGTGAGGAAACCCGCAGGTCTCAGAATTAACTAGACCCGGTCCGGCGATGGGCTCACCACCTATCACGTTTACCAATATATCTCGTGAAATGTGGGTATATCCAGTAATGGAATACCTCTGCCTACCCCTTCGGGGATGAAAGGAGTGAGTTTTTTTTTAATGTCCAGAGCAATCGGAGGGCAAGTCCAACGGCGGGTCAGAAGAGCAGATGGCGGAGACCCTGAAGAGTATGCTGGAGTCGAAGGTGGTGAGGGAGAAGAGAGCCGAGCTGGCTCGCAAGCTGGACGCTCTAAGGCGCAAGCACGACAAGGACCGCCGGCCAGCCAGCAAGTTCTACGTCAGCAGGAAGATCGTCAAGAGGCTGTCCTCAAAGAACATGTGAGTGTTCTTATTACAATCGCCTTAGAGGTCAGACTCGCAATTTTAAACTTTCATGTGATCTTGATTGTAACACTGTACTGCAGACGTATTCACAGAGACTCGATACCGTTTCCGTTCGATTCGAGTCGAATCTATCGACATCGGAAACGAATCTATCGAGATGGGTTGATGTTGGTATCGAAAACTAATGTCATATGGGACACCAACTGTCATATGTGACACCAACTGTCATATGTGACATTAGTTTTCGATACCAACATCAGCCCATCTCGATAGATTCGTTTCCGATGTCGATAGATCGAATCGAACGGAAACGGTATCGAGTCTCTGTGAATACGTTTGCTAGTCACTTTTAAAAAAACCTATCCTATTAAATAATTCAATTGGCCCTCCCACATGCAGTCCTGTGGGAGACTGTTAATAACAGTAATGGCTGTCCTACACGCAGTCCTTTAGGAAACCATCCCCCCTAGCCAAGTGGCATTGCACAATCTAATCGAATATTCTTTTAGATTGACATCTATGGGATTGACATTAGCGTTAGCACTCGTTGGCAAATGCTTCTGTCAATCCCATACATGTAAATCTAAAAGAACATTCGATTAGATTGTACAATGCCACTAGGGGGGCATAAACAACGCTAATGGCTCTCCTACACTAAGTCCTATGAGAGACTATAAATAATAGTACGAGATCCGGCTGCAAATTAGTGTAGGGATCAAGTACATGCAACAAACCAAATTTTTACGCATATTTATGATAAGGATAATATATATCTTACCAGGGTAATAGGGTCGAAATATGGCCGCCAGTATTTAAGAAAAAAAAAAGATTTTTGGGAAATTTCATTCACTTGTTTTTTTACATAAAATATCGTCCATTTCACGGCAATATACATAAAGACTAAAAAATCATGAGTCTTTATGTATATTGAACCTTTATGTATATAAAACCTGAAAAATCATATTGCCGTGGACGATATTTTATGTAAAAAAACCATTGAATGAAATTTCGTCCCAAAAATCATTTTTTTTTTAAATACTGGCGGCCATATTTCGACCCTATTACCCTGGTAGATATATATTATCCTTATCATAAATATGCGTAAAAATTTGGTTTGTTATACTCGATCCCTATACTAATTTGCAGCCGGATCGCGTACTATAACGCCAATGGCTCTCCTACACTCACTCCTCTGGGAAACCATTAACATTGCTAATGGCTCTCCTACACTCAGTCCTGTAAGACTATAAATAACGCCAATGGCTCCCCTACATGCACTTATCTCGGAGACTAAATAACTCTAATGTTCCTCCTACTTAGCCCCGTGGGAGAGGGCAGTTCGGAGGAGGCGTGCTGTAGCAGCTCAGAGGCGGCTGCGGCGGAGAGAGAGCTTCGTCTGCAGTACCACCACGCCGTATTCGCTGCTCTAGACAAGACTATGCGCCACGACCAGCAGATGCAGATGAAGGGGCTCACTGTGAGTAAAAATTTGAGACGTGATGCGATGTGACGTGATGATGAAAAGTGTCACGTTCCGTTTCTGGATATACAAACTTTTCACGAGATATTCTGTGGACCCCTAAAGGTGGTGAGCCCATCGCAGTACCGGGTCTGTTACACATGTCTCAGAATTAATTCTGGGACCTGCGGGTTTCCTCACTTTCCTTCACCGTCGAGTTATTGATGAATGTAAGAGCTTTTAAAAACTCATTGGTGCATGCCAGGATTCGAACCCGAGCCTCACTGATTTTCATCATGTGAAGCAGGCTCTTTAACCTCAATTTATTATTCTTATTGTATGATAATTGACTGGACTCGTATTCCAGGATCAACTGGAAACAGAGAAGAAAGAGATACTGAACAAGCTGGCCAACTCGCGGAAGGAGGACGTGAAGGCGCTGGCCAAGAAGACCAACAGGGACAAGGACGAGATCCTCAGGATAAAGAGGGAGATACACTCGCAGGTAGGCCACTTACCATAATAATATCTCATCGAAGAAAAACACTGTTCCTGAATAATCCGGACAATTTTTAAAAATTTTCTTTAACTAAAAACCTTATTTACTTATTTATTTATTGTTCGGAAAGCTTATAGCTAAAATAACATAATGATTATGGAGAATAAAATATTCCGGATCATAAAAACTCATTATTTATTACTTCAAATATATCTTCTTACAGTTTCTTAATAACAGAATATTTGCTCTTATTCTACGACTGTACTCTCCGAGATCTCGCAACAGAATGAATCAAACAGTCGCCAGCCATCGGTCCCCACTCGTAGCTTCCCACTCGAAATGGGAATACAATAAGCGGCTATGATTGATCCATTAAACTCGGCTATGATTGGTTGAATTTTATAAACCAATCATATGCGAGTATTAGTGTTGCCACTTTAAAATAACAATAATATTACAAATGAACCAGAATCATCGTCTAAAATATTACAGATCATGACATGAGAAAAAATCATGAGCAACAAAGAGTCAATTACAAGTTTTCACAATTAGAAACAATTTAAGGCACTATAGGTTTCGACAAAGGTACTGTAGCAGTTAATTTTTTTCAAGAAGCCATACAAATCAGAATAACTTAAAGAAATCTTCACATAGATCTTTAGATAGAAGTTTTTGTTCTGTTGAATTGAATTGTTGAATGAATGTTGTTAACAATAGCTATTAAATAATTTACAAACTCGCCACAAATAAGACTTTTGTTTGTAATTTGTTGATGCATTACACGGAGTGAAGGTGAGAGGAACGCGACATTATTCTGACTACTAGGGACGCTTTAAGAAAATGCCGAATTGTTTCAGCCATTGTCAAGTGATGCTCTTACCAACGAACAGCATTTCATTTTCGATATTACAAATGTATCAGTTATGAAATATTTCTTTCTTGTTTTTTTGTATGTTTGTTTATAATTAATAGACTCCGAAACAAATGGATCGATTTAAAAAAATGCTTTCACTTACTAATATTCCCAGGGGAATGGCACTTAAGGGTGTGAAACAGCCAGTTGTTTATATAGGCACCGTCAGTTCAGCATTCGACGCTAACGGATTATTATTGCGTCACAGTGTATGTTTTAGCCGCTCCTTGGGTTGCAGCTCGGTAGTTCGTTGGTTAAGGTAGAAGTTCAATCAGAATCATTGCACTTAGTTAATAGTTTATTTACCCCGTTCAAGTTACGTAATGTTTAAGCCTTGTCCGTTCGCCTGTGCGCTACCGTTCGTTTTTGGGTCAAGACTGATATTTTATGTGAATACGAGTAATTCGCCGCGTCAGCTAAACCACACATAAGTACAAATAAATGTACGATTCCGCACCTTGTATTCGTACATTGAGAAATATATGGAGGATGTGCGGAATGCTTCCGAAGCGAAAGCAAGTTGAAACCGTTTTGCCTAATTTGGGACATTATATTTGTTAATTTAGAGAAGATAAATTATCTTTGAACTTCACGACGATGATTCTTTTAAACTGTCATATGCCTTCCCTTTCGGAAGCCTTTCTGCATCACCATGTATTTGTATGTTGTTTTTTAGTCTGTGGAGCGTGGCGTGGCGGAGTGTTCTCGCCTGGAGAAGTGCTACGCGCTGCGCCGCGAGCAGCTCGCCAGGACGCACGAGCGGCTCAGGGCGATGCTGCACAAGCACCGCGACCAGGTACACACACACACACAAACAAAAATATTATATATAGAAAGACGTAGATATGTTACTAGAGCACGGAAAATGAGGCCGACAAATGTAGTTAATTAACCACATTTTATTTAGTCGCATTGTATTTCAAGGCGTATTTTAAGCGCAACTCTTAACAGATAGCTCTCTTTTTCTTTATTATTCGTTCCGTATCATCTTTCCCCGTCATTGTTGTATCCTATAAATACGCTAAGAAGTAAGTATGTACAGTCAACAAAGTTGTAAGGGTTACATGGCCAGTAACTAAGAATTCATTTTTCTGGGGAAGTCCTACATAAATCTTATTGATTAATGTTTATTTCGAAAGGTATCTTTGATCCCTATAATTTACCAAAAAATTCTATAAATACATTTAAGGCTTTAAGAGAAAAGTGAATCTTAATTTTTGGCCATGTAACACTAACAACTTTGTTGACTGTACATGTTGTAGCACACTCGTAGGGGATCAATTTTCAAACGCAAGCAGTATGAATATAACTCATCCTTACTTTAATATCTTTGCACACAAACACACAAGAGCATATTATGTTAATTACCGCAAGAACACATGCAATTCAAGCGTGGAACTTGACACGTTGGACTCTGCAACGTTCTTATTACAATCGCCTTAGAGGTCAGACTCGCACAAGTGTAAAGCTTCATGTCCTCTTGACTGTACACAAACTGGTCTTCCACCCCTCTCCCTTTTGCTAGCCCATCCTTCCTCTGTCTCTCTCACCCGCCCTCCGCTCCCTCTATCTCTGTCTCGAATCTCTCTCGCTCTCCCTCTCTCCCTTGTTTTCACTCGCCCTACATCTTATGCCCCCCCCCCTACCTCTCTCTCTCCTCTAAGTCCCTCTCTCTGCATCTCTCACTCGACTCTCTTAGCATCATTTCTCACTTCCTATTTCTCCCTCTGTCACCCACCGCCTTTCTATCAAGTACTCTCGTTATCCAACTTCACCCCCCTCTCTCTTCTCTCAATCTCTTTCACACAAACCAACCCCTACTTACACTGCTCCTTTCCCTTTCCAGGAGCTCGTGGACCTGGAGCGCCTATGCGGCGGCGCGGCCGAGGGCTAGCCTTGGCCCTCGGACCTGGCCCACCTTAGCCCACCTTGGCCCATCTCGGCCCACCTCGGCCCGCGACCCGTGAGTCCCTAGTTTCTTTCAGGAATCTGTGATATTATCGCCTAAGGAGCAGTGGGAGTGAACCGACCGCGTTCAGCAGTTCCTAATTCAGTTCTGCTAATAATACTTCGTGATAATACGTTATACGTTCGTCTTCTGCGTATGTGTACTGTACTTCGGGAGTGACGTTATGTATTGCATTTGGTGATTTAGTCGATAGTTTGGTTCGGTGTACTAGTCAGCGCCCCGTTCGAACAGGGTGCGAGGACCGTGGCCCGTTGCAATAAGGGTTATTTTCGAACGGCCCCCCGCGCCGTACTCTGCCTGCGTTCGATATACGTAACAGTAATATCTAAACATATCTGAAGCACAAGATTCCGGTTTCCGTGGATGTTCCGTACCTAATTAAGTGTAATCACAGTTCTTCCTTTGGATTGCATAAATTTACAAATAAATATTGGTAGTATGTAGAATTTTATTCCATAATTAAATGTTAAATTTATGAAATTGATTCTTATGATGGTTATTCCAATATTTTCTGGTTAGTGAATATTGTTCTTGCAGTAAGAATTTGTATTGTTTCCTCGTGCAATATTCTTAGAAATGCATATTTTATTATTCGTAGCTCTCATAACATAAGCTTCTTGTGCTAGGAGGACTATTCACAAGTTTAGATCACAAATAGATGTTGCAAATTAGGTACGATGTAAATGTGTCATAATATGTTATTAAGTTAAACATACATTGTTTGAAGCAAACCACAGACGTGTGTATTAATATAGTTTGTATAACGTTGTTTTGGCTTCAACACTAACTGTGCCAGTAACTGTAGGTTGTAGAATAACATTCCATATTTGTCGCTTTATTAGAGGAAAAACACAGAATTTTGTTTTATAGAAAGTCAGTATGTTTTCGCGACGCAAGACGTAGTGAGGAAAGAAAACCATGTATAGACGTTAGACATTAAATTAGTATTACATTTGGTTCAATTCTTCTTTACGGTGACTAAACTTATTTTAGTATACTCCTGTCATTTCTTTCTCATATAAAAGAAAGACGAGAGATATTTAGTCCTGTCAAATTAAAATTAGTCCTGTCAACCAAGGCATTTCATAACGTGTTTAGTGCATAAGTAAAGAAGTCACGACTAAAATAGAGCGTCTGACACGACTAAATTCGGTAGGTTATCTTCCATCCCTTTTCTTTTTTTGAGATAAAAAAAGACGGGTATAAACTATAATAAGTTTAGTCGGTGTAAAGCAGAATCTTCCCAATTACAATCGTAGTAGAATTTGGACGATTTAACTTTGCGTTAGCAATAGATTAGGTCAAATGCCCCAAAATATTCGATTAGCAATAATTTTCGGTAATTTACATATTTTTAAGATGCGTATTGGCTTGTCGTATTCGTAGTTGGGCTCGCGAGCGTCTGTCGAAGTCTTTGAGTACTAAAACAACCGACGACGCCACTGACAGGCGTTCCCCTCTGCCAAAAAGTTCGGTCAACGCTCATACCTGTTATATTCAACTAGGTTTTTTGAGTTCACGGAGTGCTCGGATTGGTTGTTTCTGTGTGTGAATGTATTTGTGTGCATCTAGTTCAAGCTAGTGTTTAATTGTTTTGTCAAAAAATGCGTCTGTTATAACATTATTTGTGTGCGTTTCCTCGTCCCCCGCGCATAAATTGGCAGACTTTTTTGCAAAGAAACTATTGCGCGTGACGTCTCCTGTTGGTTTAATACTCAAAGGTCGAAGTACCAGAACCGATGACATATGAACAGCCAATAATACAGTATAGAATGGCCGATTTGGTAGAGGACGACCTAGGCCTACACAAAGTTTACTGTGTTATATGCGGACTGTTAGGACCTAGGTATTCTATTTTAAGATCAAAAGGAAACGCATTCGTCTGTGCAAATTGACATCTATTCGAGGACTAAGAAATGATACCTCTAATGAATACCCGTCACCATAGTATTATGAACTATACATAACACTTACATCGACTAAATTGGCTATGTATTGAAGAAAACAGATAAAGAGTATACGAATACATGTATGAGTCGTTTGATGGATGTGGATGAAGCATGGAAAATGGTATATTGTCTATGCGTAAGCCTTGAGTACGCATAGAAACTAGAGTCAGCGCCGAACTCGTTCAAAGTCAATGTAACTGTCATTGTTCTCGTGTTATAACCAAAGCACCAAATAATGTCTATTCTATACATAGTATTACTAGCTATTCATATATTTTTATTGATTAGGGGAATTCTACTATTAATTTTGCAATAGTATTAAATCGTCATTAATTGAATTCCATATTATAATAGATTTAATAGTAGAATTCCCTAATGGCCGGACCAAATTGTTCTGAGATTCGTCTGATAAGGCACGCCGCGTATTGGCAACATTTTAAAGCCCTTCGCGTGAACGCACACTGCCAACTATTCTGTTAGACTTTCACTTGACGTTGACAGCTATGAAACAACCGCCATCTTTAAAAATATGTCTTTGTACACAAATTAACATCGTTCTATAAAAGCAGCGTTTTTTTAAAAGCATAAAAGTGCTTACGCCTTTTATCCCCGAGGAGTAGGCAGATGTGTTCCATTTCTGTAAACCCACTTTTCAACAGTACACATTTTTAAACCCTATTATTAAATTTTGAATCATCGTGACAGGGTGGTGGTGAGAAATTTCCAATGATGAAGGAACTTTTTAAATCGGTCCTGTAGTTTCGGAGCGTATTCATTATAAAGAAACATACAAAAATGCTATATTTTGTTTGTATTCTTAAAAAATACGCCTACCAATTATTTAAAAAAATCTGTTTTGAAATTTAAAAATGATTGTATTTTTTGAATTATGGCGGTAGCTTCGCAGCTGTTAGCGGGCTAACTACTTGGACTATTTGGATCCTGTAGCGGAATATACCGAATATTACTCTTACTCAATTCCAATAGAACGTAAAATCGAATGTCCACTTCTGAAAAATATAAGTAATAATAATTACTAACGAAATGGGATTCCTTCTTACGTCAATAATAACTTCAATTTTATTAGACGTATTTGATGCAGCTTTGAAGTTTCAAATCTATACGACATTTATAAATTGGTTAAATTCGACATCCTAGATTTGTTTACATACTTATTGACCAATAAAGTGCTTAAAAAAATTGGGATTTATCTGAGCTCTTTCTATGATAACCGGACTACAGTGACTACATATACTTATTGTGTCGCGTCAATTTTAATTAGTCAAACTTCAATGGTATCCTAGCAACAGTCAATAAAGTTCACGTAACTTTTCTACAGACTTTGTCAATCTCAAATATTTGTCGTTCTATTCCATAGAGTTTATACTAATCAAAAGTCACTTTTATAGGCGTTTTTTGCTGTGTTGACTTTGTGATCAGGTGTTAAATAAATAAAGTTTCAAATCGATTACGTTCTATTGGAATTCGAATGCGATTCAGATGTCACTATAACTTCTACTTTAAAATGAACATTATACGTCTTATACATAAGGTTCATACTTGGTGCTTTCTTTATGTATAGTCAAGTCGTACTTAACTGAATTTTTTGTATCTGTTTTAAAAATGATTCTAACAGCTTTTTTCTCTAACAAACCAAGTTTAGATAGCATAATTTTTTTACAAAGATTTTTTCGATTTACGTTGTTATTATAAGTCAAAGCGGGAATATTTTTGTAGTCAGTTGCTGGAGTATTCTTTTGTTTAGTTGCGATAAACTTCTGCAATAGAGCGTTTGTAAAACGAAACGTCATCAGCAATAAAGCGAACGTTGTCCGTCGCCATTTATATTGGAAACGAAACTTGCAATAAATTGTAATATACCGTCTTCATAGATATTAAGTGGCGGTGCGTTTATTTTTGGGGGAATTCCCAATTGACTATTTTATTATATCATGACGACTTAAGGGGCGATGTGACAAAAAAATAAAAACCTAGATTTCACAATTGCTCACTGAATAACGATGTTTGATGGATGTGGATGAAGCACGAGAGATTTGCCAGGCTTGTAGGAAGTTGCAGTATATTGTCGCTGCCTACAATGGGAAATATACGTGAGGTTATGTATGCATGTATGTAGCAACATAATAAAAGTAGTCCAGTATAGAGTCAAAATTCAAAATCGTTTATTTTCTATTGGTATAAGATATACACTTAGAAACGTCAATATTTTATAGTAACAAGGCATTCTAAACTCGTCCATGAAGATTGGCTAAATGCAAACAGCAGCCCATCTCCACCGACGAGTTGCTGGTTCCGAATGCAGTACCCCTTAAAATGTCATGACCACAAAATTAGACAATTATCAAGGAAGCTTTATATTTTGATCTCTCAAGGAATACCCCAATAATAAATGCGCTATGTAACAAAATAGTGCAATAATAACTTATGAATACTTCTGTCGCTTACAAAGTATATACTGACTTATGCTCCCTCCGTCGACATGACAACGTAGTTCAGTGTAGATGCCAAATATATTGATATATAAATACATACAGTTAAGTCTACTAACTTACATTTATTGAACGTTTAACGATCACTATCTTCGTAGAACTTATTTTTTAAAACATAAACTTATTGTATCTCAAATCGATATCGAAATGGCTTCATTTGACGTCTGAATCAGACTTAAAATTATGTCACTGCTGTTTTGGGCAAACCAGTTAGAACGGAACTGAGAAAGCTGATAAAAAGAGACAGTCCTAACAAAATAGTAATTACTCCGTTATTAATGGAACATGTAACAGATATACGGCAGGAAACGTCAAATGAAAGCGATTACGATTCTGATCGGGGGAAACAATGAATGAAACGCACCGATAACATACCCAGTAGACCGGCCATAAACGAAAACGCATTGCTGTAACATGGTTTTGTCATACGCAGCGGACGCTGGCCCCTGATTGGTCGAGACGTTTACGCGTGTCAAACTTCTGGTCGGTACGAAGCTGTCATTGGTCCGCGTCGCGGTAGGGCTGCTATACGGTACTGGCTATGTTCTTGGTGGAGAAGTAAATTCACTATTGCCTTTGTCCCAACTTGTCTGCTTTTGTATCGCCATTTTAGTTATGGCGGACGGAAGAGGCCATTATTTTTATTATCGAATATACTTCAAGTGTTTTACTTCCATGTCTAGTTGTTGAATTGAAGTGCCATGAAATTTGTCCTATGTGGTTATTGTTCTAATCCTTTTAAATATTGTTAAAGTTAATAATTTAGTCTTCATTGGAGTATTTACGGCGTGTATTGAAATTGTATCGGATATTCTTTGGTCCTAAATCTGATATGAAATTCTATTTAGATATTGTTTACTTTATGGAATGCAAGTCGTAAATATTGCTATAGTAAATAATAATAGACAATTTAACAGTACGTAGACACCGCATCGCTTATCTTTAAGGACACTCGTTAATGTAATTAGAAAAGATGCAAGAAAGGTATGTAATTTATGTAAGTATGTACGAGGGGTCCATCACAATAGTGTTCACTCGGATCTGGTACAGAATATCCGAGAAAATCGTTCAGAGCGTGTCACCACTTGGTCTTAAATCTATGGCTCGCGAATCACGTACAGTCAAGAGCAAGTCAAGCTTGACACTACCAGTTTAAGCTGAGCTCTGATTTATACTGCGCGCCATTGAATACAGGGCCGGGTTAAAGTCCAAAGTGTCAAGCTTAGCGTGCTCTTGACCGTACACTATAATTTTTGGTAAGAGTAGATCTCGTTGCTGCACTTGAATAATGGCGTGTATGTAACGGTATTTAAAGCTGATATTTCAATGCTTTGAGTCGAGTTGTTAAACTGTGCGATGATGGTCTTAACGAGCACCTGGTTATGTAACCGTAGAGCTTAAGCTATATGGCGTCTATTTGTGCGGTATCTACGGCCCGTTATACTGTCTGTGGCTAAACACGATTGTTATATAAAAGCAGGGAAACTTATCTGTGTCTCAACTATATTTATTGATCTATCTACCTACTTATTAATATAAAACTTCAAATTGTCTATTGATTTGACATTATAGATAGTTAATGCGAGCGTGAGATTGTATCAATGTGTCTAGGTGTAATTATTAAGGTTCTTCGTCAGAGCTCTTGTGATGACTTTTGGAGTTCTATTCGATACGTTGTTGATACTTTTCCCGTTGTTGTGGATCAGTCCTAGCATAGTTTGTGGTAACTTGTCACTTGTATCCTTCGCACGACACAACCGATCGAGCTTAAGCATTGCGGTTTTATACATTGCTGTGGTTTATTTTGGGTCCGAACTAGCATTTGTAGCTCACACGGGTATGGTTAGCAAAATAAGTATAAAATTAAAAAAATCAAAATCGTTTATTTTCTATTGGTATTAAAATATACACTTAGAAACGTCAATATTTTATAATAACAAGGCACTCTAAACTCGTCCATGAAGATTGGCTATATGCAAACAGCAGCCCATCTCCACCGACGAGCTGCTGGTTCCGAATGCAGTACCCCGAGAAGAGCCAGCAAGAAACTCAAGGGCAGCTCTTTTTAATCTCATGTCTTACTATAACTGAAGTAAGTACCTAACAACTCTTTATTGTACACTAATAAAAATATGCAATAAGTGACACAATATCTTAAAAACCCGCCTTAAGTCTATAGTCTGCCTTCTGAGTCAGGTTTAGGGTCGATTCCGGCCTATAGCCAACATTTGTGTGCATTTGTCGGCTTCGTGTCTGGGTGTTTATAAATTTAGTACCAACTTTGTAAATAGTGACCCAAATATATTTTTATTGTTGTTAGTTACTTGTTTTGCTATCTGTACTTACAGTTAACGAGTGTAAGCTACATGTGTAAGTATGGAAATATACGAGTTTTGTTTCATATACGCATCGTTGATATAGTGAATGGAAACATTTTGGACTGTCGATTCTAACCGTCAGCTATGGAAAGTGGTTATTCCGTTCTCGTATGATTGAAATGTATTAATATATCTACAAATAATGCAGGGTCTTAAATACATATTATCAGTAGCATCGAGAGGCTATGGTTGTGCCGATCTGTGCTTTCGTAGTGCACTTTGCTATTCTCAAACAAATATATTTTGATTTCATTCAATATAAATATGACGAAGCAATAATTTGCATACAATGATTACTCATGCAATCTTAAAAAGTCAAGAAATATAGGTATATTTGTTTGACAATATACTTTCTCTGGTAAGGAGCCAGCCCTATTGAAAAGTGGGTTGATCTGTGCAGTAACTGACACCCTTAGTACTAACTAGCCATTTTAACATATACATCTTTAAAAATCCAATATATCTCATGAAATGTGGGTATTTCCAGTAATGGAATACCTCTGCCTACCCCCTCGGGGATAAAAAAAAAGGCGTGAGATTATATTATTATATATTATCTTTAAAAAGAAAAAAAATTAAGGAATTTGTTCTGCAGAGAGGCAATAACGAGGGTTCCTTACAAGCTTGTAGGTATATAAGTAAAGGTTCGCCCATCACGACAATCGAGTCAGAAAAAATATTAAAAATATTTTTATTGTATGATGTATGGAATAAAATATAGCCTGTTACTCAGGGATATTGCAGCTTTCCATTGATGAAGGAATATTTAACATCGGTCTAGTAGTTTTTGAGTTTATTCGTTACAAACATACAAAAATACAAATCTTTCCTCTTTATAATATTAGTGTAGATATATACAGATATAAAAAGGGGAAAGATATACATTTTATTTTTATTCTTTTGACAGTTGGCTAGTTAGTACAAAGTGGGCAGTTACTCCACAGCTTATTGTAATCACTTTCCGGTTTCCATACTAGAATTTATAGCAGCCCCTTACATCAGGTAGTCGACTAGTCCCTACTTTCGCAAACCGTGGTTTAGACTACGACACAAGTTGTTTAGGATAAGTATTCAGAGATCTAATTCAGTGACTGGAACGGCGTACACATTTTATTCAGGAGCGCCTATTCTGGCGTCATTTGCGGCTATTCCATTGTCACTATAGTATGTATGTAGTAGAGCAGTGATAGCCCGGACGGTTAAAGAGCCGGCCGAAAATCAGTGAGGCTCGGGTTCGAATCCTGGCATGTACCAATGAGTTTTTCAAAAACTTACGTACATATTTATCACTAGCTCGACGGTGAAGAAAAACATCGTGAGGAAACCCGCAGGTCTCAGAATTAATTCTGAGACATGTGTAAACAGACCCGGTCCGGCGATAGGCTCACCACCTATCACGTTTAGGGGTCCAATATATCTCGTGAAATGTGGGTATATCCAGTAATGGAATACCTCTGCCTACCCCCTCGGGGATAAAAAGGCGTGAGATTATATATATATATATATATATATATAGTATGTTGTCTACATTTTTTTTATAGAGGCAGTAATTCAAAAATCATTTCGAGATTTTTCAATTAGAAGCCTTATTTGCTAAAAAAATAAAATTTCGTTAAAATATGCAAAAAGCACCTAATTTTTTTTGAGCACACCCCATTGAAATATACGCGTGAAAGAGAAACAAAGATTTTTCCAGTATCGTTTGTATTGTATCAATTCACACACTCGCTGCCACTCGCCTGTACTTGCCAAGTACCTTGCCACGAGGGAAGAGTACAGATATATTATTCAGTAGTCCGTCTTGAGTAGTGGATACGTAAACTGGTATGCAAGCTGCATTCAGGCTGTAAAAGCTTCCAAGATGCTAAAATGTTTTTAACGTGATGTCACACGTGTATGTGGGAACGTGTCTTCAGTGCAACAGTGTCGCAGTCAAAACCGACCATAAACCGTCTAGCCGTTGTTTTCACCTCGTTCACAAAGTAATTGTAGAATGTAGATAGTTTTTATCAATGTTACGAGTAGTTACGGATGTGTGCGGTACACGAATTGTTCTTGCCTTGTGTAAAATATTGTCGTTAGGTAAGAAGTAGCACATTTTGGATTTGTAGCACGGAGTTTTCTTTACGAAGATTTTGTGGCAGTTTGAGAAAGGAGGCCTAAGCGTTTGTTTTTTTTCTTTAAGTATCGCCATGTTGTTTTTTTGAGTGTCATGTTTTGTTGCCAGATAGTGTAAGTAATTTTTTTGTGATATTCTCATGGAAAATATTCGTTTATTTGGCTCTCGCGTTTCGCAGCATTTATAGGATACAAAGTAACGGCTAAGGTTTTGTTGCTTCGGTCTCCATAACAAGTTCAGTATTTAGTGAAACGAAAGTAATACTTGTGTGAGCTAGTGTACTCTGCCAATTAGTTAAGGGTAGAACTTCATTAGCGCCCACTGCAGCTTCGTTCGTGATTTGCATTTAACTCAGGTTCCAGACTATTCTAGAAGGAACTTATAGTTATTAAAGTTGGTAGGAGAAGTTTAACACACTTATTTTTTTGTACCGTTTAGAAAACATTTAGAAAATATTTTGAAATCGCCTCCATTTTCATTTATTTCAATTACAATACTTTTTTATGAATATGCGTATATATTTTATGGATATGGATTCTCTACAAAGACGTCTTATAGTAGATTTTTTTATACTGTTACCGTGTACGTAAGTCAATATGTATTTTTATATAATTTGTGATATAGATATATTAAATGGAGGTTTTCACAATTATACACTTATCATTATTAATAATTACATGATATTATAATATTATTGTATACTGTTATGTATCTTTCTCTAAATTAAGTATCTGCTTATACGCAACTCTCTATGAGCCTTCCTGCTTTCAACGCTTTATATATATAAGTACTTATATTTTTTTTATGATATATACTGTTGAGGTTTTTGAATATTCTACATGTTTATAATAGTTTGCTATGTCTTTACAACTATTCTTCCAATAAACTTCCGTACAAATCTCTTCCGTAAAAATCGATTTTATATTTAATTTTTCTTATAAGAGTTGAAAATTTGTTTTAATTCTATCTATATTTTTCACATTACAGTTGTAATTTTAAGATTAAAGCTAAAATGACTATACCAATGCATGTGATTTTTTTAAATATTCATTCAATGATATCTACCTACTTATACAAATTTTAATAAAATGCAAGTATTACAGTACGAGTTGAATAAATATTTAAAACAAAATTGATAATGTACTTTTATAACACATTTGCTCGTAAAAGGTGTCTTATTTCACCAATTTTAATATCGTTACCTATCTCATTACGCCCAAGTGCGGTAAGTGTAAAGTAAAACGCACGGTTTCAAGTTATCAAGATGCTCCGTCTTAAAACGAACGGTACTTTTTAAAATCTCAGCAAAGAGTTTTTATGTCAAAAAAGTTGTCAACATTTTATGATTAAAATTAACTTTGGGAAATAAAATATATTAAAGAAATATTTATGTACATAATTATTTAATTTAATTAATTTTGACAGTAAATTACAACCAATCTCTAACAAAAACACAAAAATATTATTTTACTTTATTAGTAATA
This sequence comes from Ethmia dodecea, assembly GCA_963855545.1. Lineage (NCBI taxonomy): Eukaryota > Metazoa > Arthropoda > Insecta > Lepidoptera > Depressariidae > Ethmia > Ethmia dodecea. The sequence goes on from OY979443.1 coordinate 1,253,045, forward strand.
AGTACTGGCTGTTTTTTGTGCCTTTTCCTAAAAAACAATTATGATGCGCGCCGCGCGCGCTTTTTCTTAACGCTGTATTGTTTTTATTCGTTTACCATTGTCGGAGTTTTATTTTATTTCCTCGCAAATGTGTTATAAAACGTCGTATGACATACGTGCGCTTTGACAATTACACCCTCTGCTTACTTGTAACCCTCGCCTCGGCTCGGGCTAGCAATATCGCCTCGGCTGTAATTTTCAACCTACCGCACTTATATCATAATGTACTATTATGTACACACAGTCATTTACAATCATCAAAGCAAATATATGCATATGGTTTGGTCATTTAGAACGTATGGATGAAAGAAGAGTAACGAAAGAGATTTATGGTGCGAATGTTGAAGGATACAAGGCAAGAGGACGCCCAGAAGGACGTTCACGGATCAAATTAGTGACGTCCTTCAAAAAGCTGGGGTCCCGAGTGCGAAGAATAAAAGAGCGTGCATGAAAAGGCTTATGGATGTGAAGGAAGTGAGGGAAGTGTGCGAAGATCGGGCAAAGTGGCGATCCATCTTCTCTGCCTACCCCTGTGGGAAGAAGGCGTGAGCTATATGTATGTATGTATGTAAATATATGCACAAATAAACAAGGAGTTCCACATAATATAAGGATTAGACGGAAAACAGTCGCATTACAGCACAATTTGCTAATTATTTAGTGTATGTAACTAAAGAGTTTTCAATTCTGTAAATGTAATTAAAGATATATTCTTAATTTTTTTATTATTGTATATTGAAAATAGAAATACATTTTTAGAGGTGTTTTGAGATAATATTTTTAATTAATTACTCGCAATTTAATTCTAATCTTACAGGTAAACGACGTTTAAAGAAAAAGAAAGAGAATGATTTTCTTTCAACCTCTATGCTTACAGGTAACTATCTTATTTTGTCGAATAATATCGAAGCTGCAGTCGGGTTGCTAAAGCCCTTGTGTATTTAGGGGAAAGCCGCCGGAAAATTTAAGCAAGGTTTTGACCCAGATGAGGGATGTCGTATTAACAGGATTATTTTGTTATTTTTTTCTGATGAAGGTAAATTATCGAGTCAAAGGATGAGTATTATGTGTCGTTCTGCAAACTAACACTTTTGGCGCTTATAATGTTAGTGGGATACGTAAGTTTCCATGTATGTCTGCCGGTTTGTTACCTTCTCACGGAGAAATTGTTATTTAAATATGGGAAAGTTATCTCATCTGCAGACGTATTCAGGGAGCTTCGATATTCGATATCGGAAAATCTGTCGAACACTTTCCAGGTGGGCTGATGTTGGTATTGAAAACTAATGTCATATGTGACATAAGGATTCCGAAAATTTTCCGTGGCTGTCAGAAACGCCTAGAATAAAGTTTCCGAAGTCGATAGATTCGACATCGGAAAATTTTTCACTCGATCTGAATCGAACGGAAACGGTATCGAGTCTCCGTGGATACCTACGCTGGTATTTTAAAGAAGGATATTGTTTTTTTAGAAGTAGAATGAAAAGGAGGACAAAAGAAAATTTCTTATTGTATCGTTGGAGTTTAGTTTCTGCAAGTAATTTGGTGATGGTCCACTCGATATCATTGACATTTAAATGGTTCAACAGTGTCTGGTCGTTCACTACGTATAATAATTTTGTTACATGTCGCCAAAGAGATTTAAATATACTAATATAATAGGGCATAGAGGGGGCATTGGGAATATTTTCATACAAAACTTTTAAGCCTAAGCGTCATGTCCTTGTCATGTCAGTTAGTATGAACGCGAGCTGTCATTCGGTCGAAATTGTACTAGACTTATTCCACTTGGAATAACTTTTGACTTCACATTTTCCTCGCTTCGTCCCCTCTATGCCCTATTATATTTAAATCTCTTTGCATGTCGCCGTCAAACGTAAGTATTTGTCTGTAGCAGAATTGCGAATTAAATGTGTTTGAGATAATGAATCTGTGGGCATTTAATATAATAAAACTAATAAAACCCGATGTTATTTCGAGTTACTTTTAAACGTAGACAATTTAACAATGTTATTTGAAATAATGTTAATTAGCAATATAATTTGTATAGTTTGTTATTTTCGTTTATAAACTCTGTATAGTTTTTGTAGCACTTATTGAATCTAAGCAAAGATCTGTTTGTATAAGTTTGTATATTTTGTAAATTATGTGCCAGATAATGTAAGTAAAGTTTATTTATGTTATTTTGCGGTCTATATATCGTAGTACGGACATTGTAATGATAACGCGATATTCGTGATTTGCCAATCTGCTACGAGAATAGACCTTTGATTCTGATACATTTTGCTATTTTATTTTATTTTGCTATTTATTTTAGAGTATTTACAAGTTTGTTCAGGCAGCAAATGTAATAACAAATACAATGTTTGCTAGTGTTAAATTTTAATGTGGAAATAGATCTTACAGTTTCGAGAGTGAATCGATCTTTTATTCTGCTACGCAACCATTAGGCAAATAGTTTGTTGCCGACTGTCAACTGATTCTAAGCTGGAAATTGAATGCAAACTCAAGTGAACTGAATGAGTCGGCAAGCGAAACGCCGGAAAATTTTGTCTTAAGCTTATCTCGTGCATTCGTCTAGCATTCGTACGAGCAAGAGCGAGACAAAACGATAGACAACATTTTGTCATGGCGCTTATGTTACCCAAGAGTTCTATTTTGGAATCGTGACAAAGACGATTGTATTGTCATTCGTCAAGGACATTTTTTTTTTAGTTTTTGTATTTTTGAATTGGCGAGAACTTTACATTTTCTTTAACAAATAAAAAAATACTAAAATCAACATCATGCGACTTAGAAGTCGACAGACTAAAATACTTAGGTCACGACTCAAAAATAGAGTTCCAATTGTATGAAAACTCCATCTAAAATGTTATATGGAAGACAAACTGTCATCAACAAAATTTGCCTAAAGGGTGCGCAGCCTAATACGAGTATTTAGCAGCCGAAGCAGACGGGCAAGTATAGCTATTCCTTACTGGCAGCTTGACCAGTTATAACAGACTGTTGCATTCGTTATACTATTTAATACTTGTCAGTCTTAAGACTGCCTTCAAGAGTTCACAATTGTACTTATTGGAGAGTGTACAACAGAAATAGAATCTATATACCAACTCAATAATCAGATCTATTGTAATAACTTAAGGCACAAAATCCGGTGTATAACTTGTCGTGTTAACCGCTGTGCTCAGTTGTCCGGGCGGCTTTCACTCTCTAAATAGTTCTAGTCATTTTTGATTCCTCCGTGTTGTATCTATACATAAAAGTATGCCTGTATATGGGTAGACAATATAATATTAATCAATATGAATGTTAAACATGTAATAGGTGATACTTATATCTATTAAATTTGATGTCTGTTCTATGAATTGTTTTATTTCACGCCACCTTTTACTTTTCATATAAACAAGACTAACTAAGAATAAAAAAAAAGAAAAAGTTTCCCAAAGAGAATCTTTTTTCTTAAAATATCTTTGAATTCTGCAGTGAGTCATAAACTATGTAGCTCTTCTTTTCCATCTTTTTGGCGTTTTGGAATCGCTATTAAAACGTTAGTGGTTATATTCTCTTTGATCGCTATCAAAACGTCAAAGATGTCATTATTCTAGTTCCGACAGAAGATAAAAATATAAAAGCAAAAATGCAATCCTGATTGCAAAAAAACAAAGCAAAGAAATTTTAGGCCCATGTTTAAATTGCTACATCGATATGCTGCGGTATGGCTGCCAACGCCTGTGGTCGCGATGGCCAGGACCCCCCCGGGACGTGTTGGGGCCCACTGTGGTCCCACGGGCCAACTTCCAGAACTTAGTGATGTCCGACTCCCTATCGCAGATGGAGAGAGACTGCGAAAGATGCTGTCCTAAGCCACGGTTTCCGGATCGGAAGGTCTGTTAAGTCAGTGTTTCATGGTAACAATATAATGTGTAGTAGCTGGTCAGGATTTTTTTAAGAGAATCGTGTATTGTGATCTTACGCCCGCAAGATCCCACTGACACTTGACTGTATAGCAGGCAGCAGGCCCTCTGACGATGCATCGGCAGAATTCACTGGTTAAAAGTTAGTATTTCCAGATATAAAATAGCTCTGCCTCCTCTACTCGAGGATAAGCGTATTATATAGTCTCATAAGACTGAAAACAAAAGTAATTGGATAAATAACTATAAATATGAAATATACAGATACATAGGTACTCGTAGTAGAAACACACGTCGAATTTATAATTTGAAGCAGAAGCTGGGTACGCCCATGCTGTTGGAAGTGCCACCTCTGATGCTGAAGTCCGGGTTCGATTCCTAGCTTGTATGTACTTAGTTACGCCTTTTATCCCCGAGCTGGTAGGCAGAGGTATTCCATTTCTGGATACTGGAATACCGCGGTTTCACCAGTTGCTCTTTGGACCCCTTAGGACCCCTAAACGTGATAGTTTGTGAGACCATCGCCGGACCGGGTTTGTTACTTATTCCTCAGAATTATTTTGTGACCTGCGGATTTCCACACGATATTTTTTTTCAGTGTCGAGCTATTGATTATATTCGTACGTATGAGGTAATGAAAAACTTCTAATCTAATAGACGCCTTAAAATCCCTGTCTGCGGGGCAATGAAACACGAACGACTTCAATATAAGGTGGAGGTTATCAATTCGGCAGAATCTTAATTTTTTATGTAGGTTCGTTTACTGAGTACTCGAAGACGTCTGAACCGATTTTAATTTTTTTTTTGTTTTACAGGGTATAGTTTACTTAGTTTTCACGTGGCCCCATTTAAATATGATCGAAATCTGCACAGCGCTTATTAAAAAATCGTCACAAATCTAAAAATTGTATTACCTACACACACCGGCACAATTAGCGGAACAGAAAAAAAAGGGAGTATTTACGCATTTTTGCGTGTTACTGGCCGGCTAAACAAGCTTTTTTTAAATTTGGGTTTTAATTTAAAAATGGAATACTAAGCGACTGCCCTTTTTTTCATTCTTTTGTTTTAATTTTCATTGATTCATTTTTTCCACCGCTTGTCCGTTTTTAGAAGGTTCGTGAATTCCATTTGAAAAGCTTTGAATTGCAGTTTTTGAGGCTTTTGAGTTTTTTCGCATATTGATAATTTACGAGCATCTAATTATGCCTGATTTAACGCCATCAGAAATCATTAGGGCAGATCAAATGAGGAGAAATGGTCAAACCTACAGATCGATTGCCAGAAGCCTTCGTCGATCGTTATCAACGATTTATCGTAGCATCCAACGATACAGATTGACGAATGCTCTAGTGAGAAGGAGAGGACAAGGCCGGAAAAGGTGTACTTCAAGGAGGGATGACCGTTTTCTCCAACTTCAAGTCCGACGGAACACGAGACTAACGGCGGTGCAGGCTCAAAATTTTCTGGAAGAGGTACGAGCAGTAAGGATGAGTGAGCGGACAGTTCGTAGAAGATTCGAAGAAGTGGGTATAGGCTCGTATGTGCCCGCCAAAGCCCCAAAACTTGAGAGACATCATCGCACAAACCGTCTACACTTTGGTCGTGAACATCGTGATTGGGACTTCGACGACTGGGGACAGGTTCTTTTTACTGATGAATGCAGAGTTATGTTAAATCAAATTGATGGAAGGCAGCGAGTATGGAGACGCAAAGGAGAACGGTATATCCAGTCTAATTTTGAAAATACAGTTGCATATGGCGGCGGTTCAATTATGGTCTGGGGAGGAATATGTTTAGGAGCTCGTACGGAGTTAGTAGTGGTCGATGGCGGGAATCTGAATGCTGATCGGTATATCAGGGAGATTTTAGAAGAACATGTTGTGCCATTTGCCCCCTTTATTGGTAACAACTTCATTCTAATGCAGGATAATGCTCGGGCTCACAGTGCTCGCACAGTACAGACATACCTAAACCATGTTGGTATAACGGTGATGGAGTGGCCAGCACGGTCCCCCGATATGAACCCTATAGAACACGTCTGGGACTTGCTAAAGAGGAGTGTAAAGTCAAGAATGCCCCCTCCCAATAATCTCAACGAGTTGCGAAACGCATTACTTGAAGAATGGCAGAGGTTGCCCCAAGAAACCATTGATAACATCATCCGCAGCATGCCCAGACGGATGGAAACCCTCATCAGAGCACGAGGAGGAAACACTCGATATTGAACAGTCATTGAAATTGTTGTTAAACTTTGGAAAATCTTGAATTTTCTGCTGTTTCTCTATAATTAAAAATCGAAGAAAAATGCATTTTGTTTAATTTAATTTTTATTTTTATAAAATTTTAAGTATGGTGTTACAAATGAATGTCAAAACATGTTAATTTAATTGTTGTTTCATTTTAAATAATATATTGTTTAAAAATTACATTCATTGTTCTAAATTCCCTCTTTTTTCTCCTTTTTTTTTCTGTTCCGCTAATTGTGCCGGTGTGTGTATATAGATGATATATCATTTTAGTGCTATTCGTTGTTTTAGTCGGTTTTTCATGATCATAAGTCAGTCTTTTGTTCTGTGTCCCTGGCACAGGTGACGGTGATAGGCGCGGGTACTGATGTGGGTCGCATCGCGTGCTTATTCCTCAAACAGCAGCCGGTGATCAATATCCTGGCGATGTACGAGGACCGTCCGGAGCGCGGCGTGCTCGGCGTGGCCAATGACCTGGCCCACATCGACACTAGCACCGCCGTGCAGGCCTACCAGGGCCGCGCCTTCTTGAGACAGGCGTTGCATGTTAGTATCGACGATAATAATATACGTAAAAGAAAACCGTGACTGAACACTTCAAAGCCCAAACGAACACAATGGAGGTTTTGCATGGAGGATAGGCATCAACTAAGAAAGGGTTTTTCGAATTTCGAAATTGGAATACCTTGAGCTGCACGTGCGTTGGAGCTCATTTGATTTGTTTCGACGAGTTCCATACATTACACTTTAGTAAAGTGGGTCTGATTAGGTATGTATGTAGCCATTCAGTTAGAGAAACTCCTTTTTTATTTTTAACCGACTTCAAAAAAAGGAGGAGGTAGTTACCTACTCAATTCGTCGCGTATGTTTTTTTTATGTTTTTTACCTCAGAACACTCGACTGGGTGCACCTTGATGATTCTTTTTTATTTGAAAGCTGATGCTTCCTGTGTTGTCCCATTTTAATTTGGTCCAGTTCTGACAGTGGCGTCCATGAGAAATCCATTATAAATCTTAAATTTGCATTAACTAAGTATGTAAGCGACAAATGGACGAATATCTCAATATCACCCCAACCGGTTTCGATTATTCTTTTTTTACCGACTTCAAAAAAGAAAGAGGTTCTCAATTCGACTGAATTTTTTTACTATTATTGGATGAAGTCGGTTTTTTACTCTTTCGAGTTCTATTTTATTTTAAGCTATAAGTATCAAACATTTTATCTCACCCAACATCACAATACATTGACGACTTCTGCAAACTGCCAGAACGCAGACGTGGTGCTGATCTGCGGCGGCTGCTACGTGATGCCACCCTGCTGCAACATCCTGGACCGGGACCTGTTCTTCCAGAACATGCAGGTGGTGCGCACAATAGCGCTGGCCATCGCCCAGTTCTGCCCGCACGCCATCACCGTGGTCCAGACGCCACCCGTCGACTGCAACTTCACTCTTTGCAAACATGTAGGGCTGGTACCCATACCTACATAATCTCATGCCTATTTTCCATTGGAGTAGGCAGAGACAATAGAGTGCCGCTTGAAACCCGGCAGACCTCTCGAGCTTCATCACATTCATCGAACGACTTATGCATGCTCGTCGGTTTCAGTCCACACCTTTTTTCCCCGTGGGGTATAGGACCATTTCTGGATATATTTAGCCACATTTCTCCAGTAGGTACTATACTATATTCTTTGGACTCCTAAACGTGATAGGTGGTGAGACCAGCCGGGCCAGCGTGCTGTTACACATGCCTCAGAATCAAATCTCAGGTCAGCGAGTTTCCTCACGATGTTTTAGTTCACCGGTAGGTATGTACGAAAGTTTTTAAACAACTCATCAGTACGGCCGTTTTAACTTGGCTTCTCTGAACATAGGCTTCCCCTGCGCATAACCCCTCGTACCTACCGCCAAATCGTCGCTAAAAATGTTAGTGCGCTGCCAAGAGCGCTAACAGAGCTGCCAAGTTAAAACAGCCGTACTACAGGCCGTTTCAACTTATCAGCTCTCAGTCTTCGACAGGATTTGAAACTGCAGTCAAAATGTTGTTACCACGGTCCATAGTCCTGATGTAGTTGTCGTGGTCCTTACATCTTTCTACAGAAGGCGACTAGTGGTTGTCGTGTGGCCTATACGTATATTTATTTGCACCCTTATAAAAATAAAATAATGTATAGTTTAGGTGACCTTGTGGGGGCACAAGGTCACCTAAACTATACAAATTTTGTAGACACTAAAACTGTACCACGCCTACGACAAGCGACGCCTGCTGGGTATGAACTCAATTAACTCGATGCGTGCAAACCAGCTGTACTCGGCGATAGTGAAAGGGGACCCAGGGGACTCAGTCGTGCCCGTCATCTGCGGGACTGGCCGCTGTACGCGCGTGCCAGTATTCTCTTCCACCAAGTCATACTTCTGCATCCCTCCGGTAAGCTAAATTTACTAATTCAACACTCCAGTAACCATATGTTTACTAGAGAAATATTCTGGTAGCCAAACTTTTACTAATGCACCACTCCAGTAACCTTACTTTTACTACTGCACCACTGCGGTTATCTTACTTTTACTACTGCAACACTCTAGGAACTATATTTTCAGTAGAGAAATACTCTGGTAGCCATACTTTTACTAATGCACCCCTCCGGTAACCTTACTTTTACTACTGCACCACTGCAGTTATCATACTTTTGCTATTGCAACATTCTAGTATTAGGTACTAGAGCATATTTTTACTACAGCGTCCCTTAGGTAGCCATATTTTTATTACTAAATTACCCTAGATCGAGCAAAGTGCCGATCCGTCGTCTCTGCCTACCCCTGTGGAACAATGGCGGGAACTTTATGTATGTACGTTTGTATGTACCCCAGTAAACATAGTTTTACTACAGAGTACTTTTGCTACCATATCGCTTCGATAACAATAAAACTGTGTAGGTACCTATAATATACCTACGTAAATGTTGTAGCTACTAAGTATAGGAGGTATAATATGCAACGCGGCGTTTCTCATTCCCGTGGGAATACTGCTAGGTACGCTTTTTAAACCTGTCCAAATCTAAATATAGACCTAGCGGTCAGTCAGTTAGTCAGATTCTGAATAACGCTTTTCTAACGTCGAATCAAATCAAGGTCTTTCAAATTAGTTATATAAATAATCTCACGCGTTTTATCCCCGAGGAGGCAGAGGTATTCCATTACTGGATATAGGTACCCACATTTCACGAGAGATATTGGACCCCTAAACGTGATAGGTGGTGAGCCCATCGCCGGACCGGGTCTATTTACACATGTCTCAGAAATAATTCTGAGACCTGCGGGTTTCCTCAGGATGTTTTCCTTCACCGTCGAGCTAGTGATAAATATGTACGTAAGTTTTTGAAAAACTCATTGGTACATGCCAGGATTCGAACCCGAGCCTCACTGATTTTCGGCCGGCTCTTTAACCGTTCGGGCTATCTGCTCTGCTGCTACTGCTCCTCCTACCCCTGATCCAAATTAATTATGTTACAAAATCGATAAACAAAGGACTTGGCCACAGGGTGAGATCCCGTGCCTGTGTCGTCTTGTTCGGGAGGCGGATGACGTCATCTGCAAGGTGAAGAGCAACAACGAGCAGGGACACTTGTCCATCGGGTTCTCCACCGCCCGCTGCATCGTCAACATCATGACAGGTCCATTTTCATATTTGATTAGTTTTTTTAATTGATAAATCTAATATGAATCAACGAGCAGTTCTTGTACTACCTATTATACACGGTCATATTAAATTAAGTGCAAATATTTAAGGGTAGATAAAAAAATAATGAGAACCTAAGTATTAACTACTATTTTCGGCATTGATTTTTATTTTTCATACACTACTTTACTAGATAACATCGATATTTACAAAAAATACTAGGTTGCTGTACATAAAGAATACACGCACATTACCCAATCAAAAATTGAGTAAAAAAAATTTTCAACATAAATAAGTAAATAAAAAAAGCCGTCAAAAGTGGCGTTATAGTGCGGTAGTGAGGGCTTATGCAACGCATGTTTACAAAATAATATTTTTTTGTTAGAAAAGAAGAATTTTTTATTATGTTAATTCTATTTCTCTTACATATTTGTAGCACTTGTTTGAAAATTACTTTATATTATATCTATATGTAAATATGTTTCTATATTTTCTTCTATCTCGGAACCGACTCTAACGGTTTTACTTTTTAAGTTTAGGAGATTTTTCTGAAAAAACGAGACGAATAAAATTACCCGATGATACTAACCAGGTTTATTCGAGAAACCGACGTTCCTGGACAGCGCTCTTGTCGAGCAGAATGAACCGGACAAGTGCTACAACATGAAGTACTGCTCGACCCCCGTCACCATAGGGAAAGGAGGCATTACCAAGTACCTCATCCCGTCGCTCAACGACGCCGAGAAGGAACTGCTTGAGGAGTGCAAGTGAGTAACTGTCCTACCACACGACCTGCGAAGGTATTCACGGAGACTCGATACCGTTTCCGTTCGATTCAGATCGAGTGAAAAATTTTCCGATGTCGAATCTATCGACTTCGGAAACTTTATTCTAGGCGTTTCTGACAGTCACGGAAAATTTTCCGAATCCTTATGTCACATATGACATTAGTTTTCAATACCAACATCAGCCCATCTCGAAAGTTTTTGACACCAACATCAGCCCATCTCGAAAGTGTTCGACAGATTTTCCGATATCGAATATCGAAGCTCCCTGAATACGCCTGCAGATAGATACGGAGTTGGGCAAAAAAGTAACTGACGAGAGCACTGATAGCCTTACGGTTAAAGAGCCCGCTTCTCGTGATAAATCAGTGAGGCTCGGGATCAAATCCTGGCATGTGCCAATGAGTTTTTCAATAACTTACGTACATATTCATCCCTAGCTCGACGGTGAAGGAAAACATCATGAGGAAACCCGCAGGTTTTGGAATTAATCTGAAGCATGTGTAACAGATCCGGTCCGGCGATGGGCTGACCACCTATCACGAATATTCTCGTGAAAAGTGGGTATTTCCAGAAAAGGAATACCTCTGCCTACCCCCTCTGGGATGAAAGGCGTGTGGTTTTTTGGCCAAAATACTTACAGACTTTTTTTATTATACTTAATTGAAATTTAATAGGGTATTCGGCTGCCTAGTCAAATGTCAAAGCCTAAATTGATTACGAGTGTTGTTATTAATGCGACGACGTGGCACATTATTCGAAGTACCTACATGCACATTATATGACGTGCACATTAAGTAAGGTGCATTATTGTGTACCTTAAGTATACATTAAGCTAAGTGCACATCAAGCGAAGTGCACATTAAGCGATATGCATTTGGTAGGTATCAAGTGGACATTTTTAAAAAAAAGTCGTGTACTTACGACATTATTTTTAAAATGTCCACTTACGTAAGTAATGTTAGCCCATAAATATCGATTCGAGCGAACCGTATTGGGACTACGTCTCTACGCGTGACATCACGATGAACTGTCAACAATCCTGCGCAGGCTGACGAGCTAGGCTGTGGCGCGTATAGTTAATTCATGTAAATGTTTGCCAGTGCCCCTGAAAGTTAACCATAATAAGAAGGCTATCGCTTTATAAATTAATCCTCCTAATAGTAAGTTTGTATAAAATTTATTATTTGAAAATCAGGTGTGACTTAGAAGACATGTTGAATCTCGGCCGCTGCTATGCCCTCGGAGATGAATACTACTTACACCCTTGCAAGATTCTGCCCCCGTGTCCACCGCCCCCGCCGTGCCCAGTTTGCAAGGAGTGCCACTCTATGAAAGACTGAACATTCTTCAAAACATGTGGACTAACAAAATTAGTTGATGGAAAATTCTAGAAAAATTGAGTTTGTAAGCATTGCTGTCGACTTTTTGCCCTGTCTATGTATACTGTCGTATCGAGCAAGAAGACAAAGTGTTAGTCTTTCAACAAATAGAAGCCCACTTCGGCAGAAATGACGACTATACCATTTTTTTTTATTGTAGGTATTTTACTTTAAACATGTGCAATAAAAATTGTAGTGTACCTACACGTGTGTTTTTTTTATTTTCTCATTAGCTGGCGTCAAAATCCATGTCACTCAATAATACTGTAGCCAAAGACGTTTAAAGAAAAAGTTTCTTTCATAGAGAATGATTTTCTTCCAACCTCTTTCACTATAGCTTTAGATCAGTGAAATTGTTCAGAAACCGGTCAGTAGTTCCAGAGATTGAGATATTACCTATAACCCAGTGAATAGAGACTTGATACCTTACAAACGGTCCGGTAGTTCTAAATTTTTTACATGTTGTCTAGGATGGTTGTTAAGTGTTTAAAATGCAAAATGCACAATTCCCCCCCCTCCGCGCCCGCCGCCATCTTGAAAAAACCGAAAAAAATCGGCACTTTTTTTAGATTTTCACTTATATCTTTATTTCGGTGCATTTTAGCTACAAAACAGTTCTATTCAATGTTGTAGAGAATGAAATTCCCTATAATATACGTGTTAAATTTTGTTTGTAGGGCAGATAGTTCACGAGAGAATGATATTTTAAAAAAGATAAAAAAATACGCATTTTCCGGAAATTTTTCAAACTTCTAACTTGAGAACGCTGTAATTCAATTTTGGCCTATTTGAGAAAAACAAGTTTAAGAATAAAAAATGTAGGGAATTTAATAACCTACAAAATGGATGTATATTTTTTTTAACCAACCTTACGGAGGGGGCAGTAAGCATTAAAATGAAAACAACGGCATATTGTTTATTTGATAAGTTTGAAAAATTTCCGGAAAATGCGTATTTTTGTATATTTTTTAAAATATCATATCTCGTGAACTATCTGCCCTACAAACAAAATTTAACACGTATATTATAGGGAATTTCATTCTCTACAACATTGAATAGAACTGTTTGTTTTGTAGCTAAAATGCACCGAAATAAAGATATAAGTGAAAATCTAAAAAAAAGTGCCGATTTTTTTCGGTTTTTTCAAGATGGCGGCGGGCGCGGAGGGGGGGGAATTTTGCATTTTGCATTTTAAACACTTAACCACCATCCTAGACAACATGTAAAAAATTTAGAACTACCGGACCGTTTGTAAGGTAACCCCCCTTATTTGGTCTCTATTCACTGTACTACTACTACAAACATACAAAGTTGTAAACTATTTTACTCTTAAGCCCCTTTTCACACGTGCCGGTTTCGGCCGGGCCGGCGCTCGGCGAAGTATATGGCCATGTACGTGCGCTTTCATACGTACCGGCGGGCAACCGGGCAATCGGCCATACATTTCGCCGCCGGACCGGACCGCCGGACCGGCAGAAACCGGTACGTGTGAAAAGGGGCTTATAATATTTATTTAATTAATTGCAAAATGTAGGTAGGTAAAGTCTAAATGTTTTATTCAAAGTCTGTAAGTCCTCTTGAAATTCATTTCATTTGGAAATTCCTACATGAACAACAAAATTGTGGAATGCAGCAAAAACTGGAAGACGTAAAGAACTAGGTCATGAATTCCACTTTCAGCAATTACAGTACAGCTACAATTAGCCGGAAACAGTAATTACGGTCATAAGCCTGTCATGCGGCCCTATTACTGCAAAGAATCGCCTAGGCAACTGACTAAACCTAAGATCATTGTCGTAGCCTACCGTCTCGTTATGAGATGTAATAAATGTACCTACCGAGAATTAGGTAGGTTCACCAGTATATTTTTTAAAACCCTAGAAGGGATAGGTTGTGAGTCCATTGAACCGGGTTGTATTTACACTTGCCTTAGAATTAAATGAAAATGTATTTCGCTCAGGCGCCAGAGGTCTACTTCTCAAATAGCCCATTTCGCATTTTGACTACTTCTCTATGTGACTACTTACTTCGCTATCGGCCCACTTAGCAAACAGTCTATTTCGCATTCTGTCTTATTCTCGAACTACCTACTTCGCAAAACGCTCAGCTCGGTCATGAAGATTGGCTAAATGTAAACAGCAGCCCAATTCCACCGCCGAGTTGCTGGTTCCAAATGCAGTACCCTAATTCTGGGACCTAGGGGTTTCTTGACAATGTTTCTTTTAGTGATAAATACCTAAGTAGGTACGTCTGTAACGTTTGTCGCTACATGATTTATTTTGGCCTTATCAGATACTAGCGACCCGCCCCGGCTTCGCACGGGTGCAATGCTAATACTAAAACCTTCCTCCTATCTATTAAAAAAACCGCATCAAAATCCGTTGCGTAGTTTTACAGATTTAAGCATACAAAGGGACATAGGGAGGGACATAGGGATATAGGGACAGTGAAAGCGACTTTGTTTTATACTATGTAGTGAAGTACTTTGGAAGTCCTACATCCATACCTACTGTCTACACTATCCATCACAATCCAAATATTATTATTGTTTATTTATTCGATTCAAAATATTTTAGAATAGTGTTGGAAATCAGAAAAGAAAATCATTATACCTACCAGATTCCTACTACAATTCAATTATTTTGTTCATTTAAAATTCCTTCATAGGAATTACCCAGTTACCTACTTATTAAATGTTTATACTTTACAAAGTCATCAACGCATTATTAAATCCATTTATTCCAAGGACCATAATTATTGTGTAGGAAATTGTCCATATATCTACTTACCTAGTTACTTTTAGAAAGACTTTTCCAACAAAAATCACCTGAGATGTCTCTTGATTTTTTTTATGATCGCCAATCACTTTAAGTTATAAGTGGGAAAACCAAGGCAAGTGTATGGAATGTATAATAATAATAAATTGTATGACATAATTCACACACGGCTATTTATTCCTAAACTAGGCAGGGCCTGTACTATGGATACTAAACAACTCATAAACATACTTAAATGAATATTAAACAACCAGACACGAAGCGAACAGACATGTTCATGCACACAAATGTTGGCTCCGAGCGGGGATAAAACCCGCGACCTCCGACACAGGAGACCAACTGATCCAACAGGCCCGTGTATGAAAATATATTTTATACTAGCAGCGCCCCGCGGTTTCACCCGCGTAGTTCCCGTTCCCGTGGGAATACGGTCATAAAATATAGCCTATGTGTTATTCTGATGTATAAGCTACATAACTGTAAAGTTTCATCAAAATCCTTTTAGGGAAGTAGTTTTTGCGTGAAAGAGGAACAAACATCCATCCATACATCCATACATCCAGACATCCATCCATACAAACTTTCGCATTTATAATATTAGTTGGATAGTAGGATTTTTTAGTTAATTAATTGTGCCTCTTGTACACCCACTTGACACGAGTACTTACACAATAAAGCAATACGGAAACTTTATAGCTTTAAAGTAGGAAGTTTCCACGTTTCCGCTGTCACGTGGGAGACCACAGTCTGCCGTCAGCACGTTCGTAGTCACGCCGGCAAAGGGAATGCGTCACGGCACGTTTGTTGCGGCTTCTTAGGTTCATGAGACGTAACC
The DNA here is from genome assembly GCA_963855545.1 of Ethmia dodecea. Lineage (NCBI taxonomy): Eukaryota > Metazoa > Arthropoda > Insecta > Lepidoptera > Depressariidae > Ethmia > Ethmia dodecea. Next base: position 1,268,706 of record OY979443.1, read on the forward strand.
ACTGGAAGGGCCACTTGGGAAGCCATCTATGTTTTATACATTACTTTGACCGAGTAAATATTCCAAACCAAAATTTTACTTTAATTTTCACAAATTCTTCTAACTTCTCAATTAATTTTAAAAACTGTTAATATAAATTTTTGACGTTATAACGTTTCTAAGCCCCTTTTCACACGTACCGGTTTCCGCCGGTCTGGCCATGTACCTTCGCTTTCATACGTACCGGCGGGCAACCGGGCAATCGGCCATACATTTCGCCGCCGGACCGGCGGAAACCGGTACGTGTGAAAAGGCCCTAAGTCGATGAACGCCGGCAGCACGCGTTCCGCCTGAGACGAGCGTGCAAGCGAGAGCGCGGAACAAGCGATAGAGAGGCACGATCGGCCTAAGCGTTCGGCTTGTGACGCTATTTATCTCTTTTCCACTCGAGTATGCAATTTTTGATATTTTTTTCTTATGACGTTATTATATTATATCACGTAAAATTCTCGTCCGTAAACCGACTTTACAGACAACCGATTTTTTTTAAACAGTTTGTTAACACGGTAGATAGTTATCAATTCCTACTCGGACTATACCTTGCCTCTAAATACCTCGTATGGACACAGAATATAATAATAGACTACTAACGTTGTTTGGAAATTGATTGCTTTCAAGCCTTGTATTTACAATCTACTATTTTGAGGCATTCTGAGATATTTTTTTATGAATTTAATAATAATAATCTTTATTTAATAGCCACAGTTTAACAATCTACAGTAATACAGCGGTCCCCACACTAGGCCGAGCCTGTATCGTGGGGACTGGGGACCAGTAGCTAGAACATTTAACGTTCAGTTTATCTAAACCGTTGCAAGAAGTTGCAAGAATTTAATAATAATTAACTCGCAATTTAATTTCTGTACAGTAAACTACCCTACTTCTATATCTGTGTAATTGAGGGGTGTACTAAAAACGTGGCAAGCGGGGTTAATTTTTGCAAAGGTTAACCTCATTTCGTCATTTGTTTTCGTTTACAAATAGAAGCCTAGCAAACATACAAAACAAAGAGGTTGAAAGAAAATCATTCTCTTTCCTAGAGAGAAACTTTTTCTTTATAGGTAGGTAGGTACCTCTTTGACACAAAAATACAAGTTTTTCCTGTTTATAATATTGGTGTAGATAATATACTAGCTGTTCTGCGATTTCACCCGCGTAACAGAAAAGTAAGCTTTTCATTGGTGAAAGAATTTTGAAATCGGTCCAGTAGTTTTTGAGTTTATTCGTTACAAACATACGCAAATACAAATCTTTCCTTAAAATATTACTATAGATAGAAGTAGGGCTAGTGACCTGGGCACGCATTGTCCTTCTACCTATGAGTCACACAAAAAACAACAAAATATTTGGTGACCCCATCGCTGTAGATGCTGTAACTCCTCGTGTGGTAATATTAATTTAATTTAAAATTACATATTTATCACTAGCTCGACGGTGAAGGAAAACATCGTGAGGAAACCCGCAGGTCCCAGAATTAATTGTGAGACATGTGTAAAAGACCCGGTCCGGCGATGGGCTTACCACCTATCACGTTTAGGGGTCCAAAGAATATCTGGTGTTAAGTGGGTATAGTGGAATACCTCTGGGATAAAATGCGTGAGTATTTAATATTTTTATTTTTTAAATTAATGCGACTGATGAAGCATTTCTACGAACCAGTTCGCAAGATAGAATAGAATGGAATCGAATGTATTTGTACAACAGATACCTAGACACTCATCACATACAAAAAAACAATCACAAAGACAGGTAAGTACACACTGAATAGAGCAGCTGTATGCAGCTGAATATAATCCACCAAAAACAGTAAAAAAAAACTGATATATTGAGTAAAATAATTTCCAAATACGATGCTAGAATCTATTTCTGTCTCGAGTAGCTACCCTGGGGACACGTCGATCGATTGCCATCATATTAACTACGTATACGTATAAAAAGTACATAGTACAGTTAGTGCAGAAGTCTGTCAGTACGTTGAATACTTACTACACGTACTTACACACATCATCCAGTCATAACAGGCTGAGCCTGAGCTTATGTAACCTACTTGTATCCATACGTCGGGAATAAATTGGTTGTCACTTGTTTCATATTTATTGCCTATTCCCCGGAGGGATCGGCAGAGGTATTCCAATCCTGGATATATCTACCCATTTTCACGAGTAAGTAAATATGTAAGTACGTAAGTTATTATTAAAACATTCATGATTGACAGTAAGCCCGCCATGTAGACCAATAACAGTCTTGTGGTTAATAAACAAAACTCTCGCTTAAGGAGAACCTCTCGAAATCATAATATTGGTGAAGATCAGTGTGGATACAATCCAGGGTGAAGTCTCGGGCCAATTATTACTAATAACCCTCGGATCCCATGAGCCTGAACTTGCTGTGGCCTTGGCGAGAAGGTCAAACGGCTCAGAGACTGGGGATTACCCTCCCCGCGTCTGTTAGATAAAAGGAGCAAGAGGCAAGCGGAGAGCGATTTGAGAGGCTTGTCGCATTCTACGAACACCTACACAGGTGGGAAAGGGGTTGAAAGTTAAGCAAAAATTACATAAAAAAGGCTACTAAAAAATAACAGACTACTTAGTAGACCATCATGAATGGGATTAACGACCATCATGCACGGGATTAACGACCATCATGCATGGGATTAACTAACTTGACCTTTATAAGTGTATTTTTTGTACCTATAGAAAATAAATAATTTTTACAAACTTTTATACGTGAGGCTCGGCAAAGGGGTCAATTCAGGAGGGATACAGGGAACCAAGTTTTCTGGGCATGATCCACATTGTTCCTCTACGGAGGATATTGTTTTATTTCTAAATATAGAAAAAATAATAAAAGACAACGCACAATGAGGCGGGAAGGGCGGGAAGGATCACGATCTAGGACGGGAGTTTATTGGAACGTAACAGTTTGTAGGTTAGGACCCAAGCAGCAAAATGTGGTCGAGTGATTGTCCTGGAACCACCATTTTATTAGGACTATAACGGAATAGTAAACCATTATAACCACGGAAAAGGGCCCAATTTATAGGCGTATCTTGGCTAATTAAATACCTATAGTAGACTTGATGAACCCACTTTGACCAATAACGATCTTATACTTGGACTACGTAAAACTATTTGCGCCTGCGAAGCTAACTATCAGCGCCTAATGGAACCAAACACGACAATAACGTACACAGTGAATCTCTTACAAGCTCATACAAAGTGTTGTGAATTGGTGAATGTTGCTGCGCACATTTGTAAAGATTAATATTGATAAAGGGAAGTATCCATTTCTTATTAGAAATATTATATAGAATATTAATTGTGAGTAGAGTGTTAGTAAATGATAAGTCAAGATGTATAATGTGTTTGAATGTGCATGGCGCACGTATATTTTCGGTGAACTATAATAAGTTTCTTATCAAAATTTTTACAGGCCCCTTGAAATTTGCGTTTTTATTAAGTTAAATTTTAAAATAATGTTGGTTTCAGTAAGACATAAAACGAAAAGTCGCCATTTTGAGAAAGTTGGTTTTCAAAATACATTAACAAACCCTTATAGGCGCATATAGTTTAAAAATGGTAAATATCAGAACCATTGCTTGGCCATATTGTTTGGAATTAGAGTTCCGCAAATATTTCTATAACTGGACTGTTATTTTATATTGTCTTATTTTAATGTTTTTGTTTAGGTGTCAGCATTGAAAATTTGAATGTTTCTGGACGTCGATCGTTTTTTGACTAAGAGGATTTTCGGGCTTGAAAAACCTTCATGTGGTCTTGGAACAAAACACACTACAAGACGGCTACAACACTTCGTTGTAAATAAAGAACATTGTTAAAAGAAGATAATTTTTGGGTTTGAAAAATGCTGCTTCTACTCAGGTTATGACCACTTCAACACTGACGAAAGTGAACTTGGTAACTTAATCAAATAGTACCTAATTTCTGTCAGTTTAGGTTTAATTTCTCTGTTTTCTCTTTACCTATATGTACTTATAAGTCATTATAAGTAATTTATTTATAAAAATTAAATACCTATAGCATTCAAAATATGCATTATGTACAATATACACTTATACTTATCGAGGTCATAAATATCATAAAGTTTGCATTATTATATTTATAATGAATGCACCGCTGGATTGTTAGAGAATGATTTTTACATTAAGTTAGAAAACAAGTTTGTGTTTAAATTACCTAAGGCTTATATAAAAACCATAATTTATATTAATAAATTGCTATCTTATTCCTAATAAAGAATTTAATGTCGCATGTCGTATATTTTATTCTAAAGGACATTTTTTAACATCACTATGTAGTTGAAAATTGGAATAGTCTTCAATATCGCTTCCATGTTCTTGCGCAGGTTCCTCACTAATACAATCTTCTAAGTCTAAATTTATATCGTAAATCGATGAAACGTTGTTTTGTGCAGAATTATTAATTAGAAGTAACTATTTTGTACGGAACCTTCACCTATTTTTACGATTAGTTCTTCGCCAGATACAAAACTAGAATCCGTCACCTCAAACCGAACCGAACCGAATTATTTGTTTATAGGTTTTCTGAACTTTTTGTTTGTGACAACTACTTATTTTGAGCCGGAATAGAACACTACGTCGGCAAAGAATACGACCCAATAAAATCAAAATGTCCGTACTGTGACTATAACAGCATTTGTAAAACCATTATAAACCAATGCATTCTTGAACAGGACACCACGGATATAGTTTTGGATGCTAAGTATATTGTATTAAACCATTATAATCGTGTTAAGATTATAACAATATTGGTTTATACCACTACAAAACCACTCCACTTTACTTATAATTGTTCTGTAAAGTAAATTTATAAACTCTTATAAAACCAAGTAATAAATGCAAGTAGTTACCAGTACTTTTAGTTCTGTTTATCACTCTTATTGGCGTGCTTTACTTATAGTAGTTCTATAATGCTTCTTATTAGCAGTTATAAGTATAGCTTACCAGTTTATCTGCTCTTGAGTGCATTTACACCCTCGTGATACTCTTATAGGTCACCCAAGCTTATAATGCACCCTTAATTTCGACTTATAAGTAATTATAAGTTAATGTATAGGATCAAATACACTACAAGGCTCAACTTACTCCATGCTGGCTATTATAAGCGTGGCAGTAAGTACTAGAACCCTTAATAGAACATTATAAGTGCCGTAGGCCTGTAACATCTGCACTATAGGATAATTTTGCTGCTTGGGTATGTCACCTGTACCATAAAAGCGGACGCACCGCGTAATTCGCGCCGTTTGAGTTGCTGGATATACCTCTTTTCACCAGAATATTTGACTCCTAAACGTGATAAGTGGTGAACCCATCGCCAGATCGGGTCTATTGTACCATTGCCCATTTCGACAACCTACAGCCTTTAAAAATAAAGACTGAATTAAATCAGCGACACGGGAATCGAACCCATGTATGCACATTCCATAATTAAACATACCATACATACAAATCCATTGGAGAACCGATAGATGAATGTATGCATAGAAAAGTTGATGATAAGCCATGATGTGATCGTCTAGTAATAGGTAGGACCCCTAACATTGTGTAACATCGTAGTAACCCAATTCTTTAAGAGGTAGCAGGTATCTTTAGAGGTGATTTTGAGTAAAACCAAAAATTAATATTAAATTGAACAAAGTTTATTCCTAGAAGCATCTACTGAAAACATAGTATCTATGAACATAAAACAATGAATTAAATAAGTATAGAATTTTACATTCTTCATAATTTGTGTATCTAGAAGTAGCCTAATGCCTTTGGATTTACCTAGAACAAAATAGAAGGAAACCAATAAGAAAATGAATGATGAAATAAGAAGATGGTTTGAATAAATAAATAAATAAATAATTTATTTAATTTTATATATATATGAATATTATAAAAATAATAATATGCTACCTACTCCCTATCCTATTATGATTATTGGCCCCTTAAGGGGGGGACAGTACCCCGTGGATCGGTGTCCACACTCTCCCCTCCAAACCAAGTCAGATCTTGTAATGGAGCAAAAGAGAGTCCCCGTACTATCCTGTGCGCCTCAGCCAAGACTGGGGTAGCGCTCCACCATGCAATGCAAGCATCAGTAAAATTGTTTAGACTCCATAAGAGCATTTGAGCAAACATATAGTCTAGATTGTTTGGTATGTATTCAAATACATAAGTTGTATGATATAATGATTTTAGTGCTGTATAGCAACATACTCCATCATTGAGCAGGTATTGTTCGGCCACAAGGACCAGTGATGAGGGCGCGATGCGCAAGCGTAGGATAGAACGTCAGATGGTTCATCAAGCTGTGATGCAGGGCGTCAAGACTCAGTGAAGTAAGCATTTAGGGGAGCTGTCTAGAATCAAACTCAGCCAGAAAGTCAACCATGGAGTAGAAATATAGATAGAGTGTGACGATGGTTTGGATGACAGTCAGGGGAGCCGATAGTCGACAGTATTGCCATAGCCACCCACTGGACTCGTTGCTGTGCAGAGACAGGGATGACCAATAAGAGAACCGACCAAGCTTAGTTTTGTTGTTGGAACAATAAAACTCTCCGATAAGAGGTTGTCACCATACAGCGTATAATCATTTTTAAAATATGGTTTTAGATGATTAATCCAAGCCAACCACACTAGACCAATGAAAGCACTAGCATGAAGTTAAAGAGGAGACCGTAGCATTGTACTATCAGTCAGTTTGTTGTTTGTCCATAATAAAATGGTAGGTATATTGATTGGTATATGAGGAACCGGCTTCGCCAGTAGCATTTAGCTGCCTCTACCACCGTTTTAAAAGAGAGACCTAGCCACACAGTAGAAACGGCACTACCATATGGCAAATCGGCCAGTAGTTTGTTGTTGCTGGATGGAAAGCATAAAATATTCACATATAAATGGTTGATACTATAAATAGCAATAGAATTTCAGATATTGTTGTAGCTAAGTAGTTACCCAGCTAGATATGTTTATCAACTTATATCCCTCTAGATGTCAGTACTCATGTGTCTTTAAGTTCTAGTATTTTCTTATTGGAATGTAATTGATGATAAATGGTGAGTATTATGACTCTTTGGTTTTCCTAGCTTGTAAATAATGAAATAAAGAACCCCTGCCTAATTTTGTGAATCAAAGATTTCCTAGCCTAGATATTCCTTTGGTAGTATTGAGTCTTTCATATGATACCTATTCAGCCTAAGAGCCATGAAATTAAGAATTTCTCAGATTATTTGTAACTTATCTTCTAGTAACATAAAATAAATCATAAAGCTTAATTTAGTATTCCTAATTAATTTGATGAGGCTGTCAACATAGATTGAAACCTAGATTATTTGACTGAATCCGCATAGACATATACTTAGTATTATACTCTAGGCCCTGGACCATTTAAATTGCCTTATTTTATACCTACTGCCTTATCATGCCTACATCAACATCTCATATAAGGCTGTCTGTCCGTTTGATCAGATTTTATGTAGATATAATGACTCAACCTGAGTGGGGGTGTGTGAATAATGAGCAAACTGATTGGCTAGGACTTCGCTATGCTGTATTTTACGCAGTTACGCAGTCTCATGCAATTATGTAAGAATTTACCCAAACAGCCTGGCCACCACCACGCAACTCACCCCCTCTGTTGAACAGATTAGTTTAGTGATAGAACCAATACGACAGCCAGTACATCTAAACCAATCTCTCTCACATTTTAGTAGATTTTCACCTTAAAACTATGTGTCAGTCAGATCTTAGTCTAGATACATACCTACGTAGGTACGCATTTGCCTATTTATTACCTATTTATTTATTTCTACTTATAAAATTACGACAAGACATTTCGCAGGGCGACAGAACACAGACAATACAACAAGTTGAGTGGACCCTAGGATATATTTCCTAACAAATTCCTGAGCTTCAATATGACCTAACTTCGCCTACCCATAAGAACACTCCACTTACCTTCTGCAGGCTATGAGATTCATACCTGCCCATTTCCATCGTAGGAGCCGAAGCTCGCTCGTCACTAACACTCACTTTGAAAGGCCATGGATACAACACACAACAGAAACCAAGAACCACTCCAGCACTCCGCTTGCGTTCCCAGAGCTCTAGCGCCTCGGGGCCCACGAGTCTGTCACGCTAGACGCTACCTAATCGAAGCCTACTCCCTATTCTCACACAAATATCGACCCCACCACACTCCAGAAATACTGAAACGCACCACCTTTCACGATAGAACATAATATCCCTATTCTAGACCATGCAAATCCCTAATTTCTCTAGCAAAACCGCCAAGCGCGTGGGCAGCCATCCCGCGAATCCCCCGATTCTATCCAAAAACTACCACAGTGACTCGCACGACTCCAAAACCCGAACTGTCTCGATCTTCCCCAATCGGCGTCTTTTTATCTCTCTCTTTCATTCAATTTCCTAACTACTTGTCTATCACTCCACATCATTCACCCTTCCGTCCTTCTAATAACGCCTAAAATTCTCCTCGTTTATTCCCCCGGAAGAGCGGACGCGGCCTTAGTCACGCCACTGGCGGTGGCCAATCAGAGCCTCTTCAATCGGTTCTGGACCATATTTGGACATGTTTTCGGGCCCGACGCGGCTTATCTGGGGGCATGGTAGTGCCCCCGCCAAGTCAAGCAAAAAGCAATATCATTATTTCCCGCTACCGCTTTCCTAGTAATATCTTTCTCACACAATATTTTCATTCTTGTCTTCTCTTAATAATGCTACTTGCTACTAGATGGCTTGTTTTAAAGACTAGGTTTCGCTTCTAATTGTTCTTTAAATCTAATCTATTATTTAAATTAAAATTGTTATTAATTTTACTCATAAAATATCATATCTAGAAGGTGGGAACCGTCACACTATTTACACATACCTCTTAGAATTAATTCTGGGACCTGCGGGTTTCCTCACGATGTTTTCCTTCCAAATAAACTAATACTATTAATACTATTGGTTTACACATAATACTTATTTAAATGATGGTCCGCTTCTCGCTCGTGCATCGACTCCCGTAATCCGGCCTTCCGCACTTGAGCACCAATGTCAGGAGCGTGCGGCTCTAGCAGGGTCACGAGTATTCACTGTCACGGGCTATTCACGAATTTCCACTTTGAGAATGTTTTTTTTCATTTTGACAACTTTTAATTTCTATACTATTTATATTGTACTAGTGGCTTCGCACGGCACTTCGCACGCAATTATATACTTAAAAACCTTCCTCTTGAGTCACTCCATCTATTAAAAAAACCGCATCAAAATCCGTTGCGTAGTTTTGATAAAAGCATACATAAAGACAGACCAGCGGGAAGCGACTTTGATTCTATGTAATAAGTATAAAGATACAAAACCTGATTGACTGACTTACTCATGGCACAGCTGACTGAAGGTAGAGACTTGAAGTTTGGACAAGAAAAGATTTTGCGAAATTCCCACTGGAACTGGAAAAACTGTACCGCTAACGCCGCCGCCGCCGGGCGCCTGCTATTGGTAGATACTAGATAGTATTAAAAACAAAAATATTGATTTTGAGTGCCAATTTTCCAAGGTTGAGGAGAAAAAGAAAGCACAGATGGTGGGATGATAAAAACTTGAAGTATTTAATACTCTAGTGACTTATACAACATATAAAAAAATGTAGGTACTTCTATAAGGTTTGTAGGATAAATGTAAAAGTCCTTTTCAGTTTTGCCAATTTTCCAAGGTTGAGGAGAAAAAGAAAGCACAGATGGTGGTAAGATAAAAACTTGAAGTATTTAATACTCTATTGACTTATACAACATACAAAAAATCCTGTACTTCTATAAGGTTTGTAGGATGAATGTATAAGTCCTTTTCAGTGTCATCTTTTCACAGTACCTACCAGCATTATACATATAGCAAGCAACAAGATAGCAAAATATATCGTTTTTGAAATATAACAGTTACAGATGCACAACATTTACGAAGCTACAGGAACTACAAAAGTCACTTTAAAAACTGCCGGCACAAAAAATAAGAAAGGCAAAACTTAATAATTTGTTGCATACAACATTGTTTCTTTTTCTTTCATGTGAATATCTACCAGTTCGCTGTGACTAACTAATGTGAAAATTATTAAATTAGGGAGATAATCGAGTTGTTTTATCCTGTACTTGTCTATATTTAGTAATGAGAAACCACAAGACTGCATCAGTCACCGCAGACTGCACCAAACCCAAAGACCAAACCTACATATAAATACATTAGCTATTCTGCGCCGTTTCACCCGCGTAATAAAATATATCCTATGTTATTCGGCGATCTTCTAGGTTTCCATTGCTGAAAGAGTTTTCAAAATCGGTCCAGTAGTTTCTGAGTATATTCGTAACAAACATACAAAAATACAAATCTTTCGTCTTTATAGTATTAGCACAGTTTAAGTGGCATTCTGAGTACAAGTACCTATAATCACCTCTAAATACTCTATAAACTGTCTTAAAACTCATTGCAGGGATCGAATGATAGAGAGTAAGCGTACTTAGATGACTTTTTTGATGTTGCAGATGTCCATTGGCGATGACCAATCACCATCAGTCTCGTTAATTATTTATTTATTATCAAATACAGTATGCTTATCTACTCGTATATAAAAATAGTCCGCCAAAACCGTCTAGACGGTTTGATTGGTGGATCATGCAGTCTCATTTAGATAGGTACCTATAATATACATAGATTAACCAGTAAGAGTTGAAAAATAAACAATTTAACATTTTTAACACTTTTGCTCGGCCATTATTAATGTTGGACAATAAAAAAAAAATGCTTACGCTTTTTATCCCCGAGGGGGTGGGCAGAGGTATTCCATTTCTGGAAATACCCACATTTCACGAGAATGTTCGACCCCTAAACGTGATAGGTGGTAAGTCCATCGCCTACACATGTCTCAGAATTAATTCTGAGACCTGCGGGTTTTCTCACGATGTTTTCCTTCGCCGTCGAGCTAGTGATGAATATGTACGTTTATGGGTCATTTTTACTTGACTGCACTAGAACACTTGACTTACTTGACTTATGATCCTAAGTCCCCTAGATGGGGCAGAGGGCATCAACAGTGACTCGCCATCCCGTTCGGTCTTGAGCTTCGCGCTTGATTTCACTCCAAGTCTTGCCGATCTTCTTCGCTTCATCTAGCACAGTGCGCCGCCAGGTTTGTTTGGGACGGCCCCGCTTTCGCTTTCCTTGAGGGTTCCAATCCATTGCGTGTTTAGGTATATGGTTGGGATCCCTTCGGAGCGTATGGCCAATCCAGTTCCACTTGCGGCGTTTGATCTGCTAGTCGATCGGGGTTTCGTGACAGCGCTCTAGTAGGGTCACATTTGAAGAAGAATGGAGTAAAGGACTCCTCATAACTGTCCCCAAAAAAGGCGACCTTAGCCAGTGCGGCAATTGGAAAAAACTAGAACACTTATCGGATATTAACTATTTGAGATGTTAGAGCAGTGATATCCCAGTGGTTAAAGACACCGCGTCTCATTCATGAGGCTCGGGTTTGAATCATGGCATGTAGCATTGCAATGAGTTTTTCGTTTTACTGGTAAAACGATGGTATGTATTTCCAGAAATTGAAGTACCTCTGCCTACCCTATCGGTGATAAAAGGCGGTATTATCATATTTTTACTAATTTACCTACCTTGTTCAAAATCAAACGCAAACTCGAGTACTAGGATTTCAGACGTACCTAAAAGCTTGTATAGCTATTTAAGGAACGGTGAAGGTTACGTGGGTGAGCTACCCCTGCCGAGCCCTGCCCTGCTTCACTTCGGACTGACTCGTCTCGCCGGTCGCTAGTCTCCCGTAGATTCAGTGGTACTGAAAATTCAGAGGTTACAGTCGATATGTGAGTATTGGTTTTGTTCTCGTGAATACGTGTTGCTAAGTTTGTGTCGATTTGGATTCAGAAAGATTGTGTGCTTCAAAAATTTATGTGCGTCGACTGTGGACAAGACAGTATGTTAGGTTTTGCAGGGAGATGTGTAGTATATTAAATTAATATTAAAAAGTTATAAATAAAATTGGGTTTTCACCTATTAAGTTGTCGTTTTAGATAGGGATTTAGAGAAAACTGATTTTTTTATTTGAACATTTTACAATATTTTTCGGGAATGAGAAATCGTTAGAAAAATCAGCAAGACGTTTGAAGAAAAAGTTTCTCACTCTAATTTTTTTTAACCTCACTGTCACCAATATTCTTAAAAAAAAGAAGACATGTAAAGAATGAAAATGATTTCAGTATCGATTCCATAGATCGATTCGGACAACTGCGGACAACATAGCATCATCGGTTTCTAGCTTATTTGTGAAGTAATGAGTAATTTAATATATTAATTATTTTTTACTACTTATAGGTATATCTAACCTCAAAATAACTTTTTGTTCATTAGCTTACCAATAATAAGTAGGTATTTTACTAATACACCTACTATAATATAGATAGTATGATACTTATCAAATTATTATAAATTAAAAATAATCACTTTACTTAATGCCCACTTACTAGTATTAGACCAGGGTCGATAATTTTTAAAACCAAAAAAAATAGTATTAGGATGAAACCCATTAGAAAAGGACGGGAATATTATAAAAATGAAAGGAAAAATAAATTACGGGCGATCTGAGGTCGGGAAGGGGATGGGGGTGAGTTTTTAAGGGTAAAAAACGGTTTTTCTCGATTTCCGGCAAAACTAAAAGTCCTAGTCCGGCAAATCGAAAAAAGTCAAATGGCAAAGTTGTAGGTAATAAAAAGATCTAAAACTTTTGTATTTACACTTTTTTCACATAACCTCAAAATTTATGTGAAAAATTCAAAAAACCAAGGTTTTGGTTTTTTATTTTTCTTTTACAATTTTTTTTTGTAACGAAATTTGGTGAAAACTTACCTTTTTATGTCCCAAATACGCTGTAATTTATTTGATTAAAAATATTTATTTTTTCACCTTATTTTGAATTAATATCGAAAAAGAATAAGATTATCTTTAGGCTAATCGCAAAATCGATTTATTTGAACTTAAAATTTAAGTATAATTTATCTTAGATAAAAGCAAAACGGAAATTTCTTCGTAATTTCCTAGGTAACCCACAATTTTGAGTAAGTATGTTGTGTCTGTGGTTAATGGGTTCGATTCCCTTCGTAGACCGTAGACGTAGACCACATCAGCAGTGTATTTTTTTTATGGTAATCTAAACTACTCTTTCATTTGAGTTCTCAGTTGATGCCTCTCGCACTTTCAGTTCGGCAGATGGTTTCAGGTAGGCAGAGGTATTTTGTTTCTGGATATACCCACTTTTCACGAGATATATTGGACCCCTAAACGTGATAGGTGGTGAGCCCATCGCCAGACGGGGTCTTTTTTACACATGTCTCAGAATTAATTCTGAGATCTGCGGGTTTCCTCACGATGTTTTCCTTCACCGTCGAGCTAGTGATTAATATCTACATAAGTTTTAATAAACTCGTTGGTATCTGCCAGGATTTGAACCCGAGCCTCACTGATTATCATCATGTGAAGCAGGCTCTATAACCGAAAAGGCTATCACTGTTTTAAATATGACTGATAAGAATAATCAAAATTCACGACCTGTAATCTTACATACAGATAATAAATAACAAATCCCTTTGTTTCTTAGATAACGCGATCATTTTTGTATGCACTTCTACACTAATCTACCTATACATAATAGAACTCTAACAATGGCCGTGTTTTTAATTTATTTTTTATTTTTTTATTTTAGCGTTAGTGTACATACAGAGCTGTTATCAATGTAGATTACCAGTTTTTGAAATTTTTGTCTGTCTGGTTGTGCACGCATCAGGCAAAAACGGTCGACTAATAGACTAGTTTAAATGAAATTTGGTGTGGAGATAACTGAGTAAATTTTACAGCGGGAGAATGTCTTATTCTCATAGAAAAATAAAAAAAAAACATGGTAAAAAGAGAAATACGCACTAGTCTGAAACGACAACGTATATAAACTTGAAATATGGCATTTAAGGTGTCTTATAATATGTCGTAGGCAACCGCTATGAAGGGACTTTTGGAAATTCCCACGGGAACGGGAAAAACTGGATTCGAGCGGGCAGCGCCGCTGGGCACCCGCTAGTTATATTATAAAAAGGAAATATTTGTTTTTTCGTATCGAATATACTCAAAAAATACTGAACTGATTTCAAAAATTAATGGCAATGGACGATAAATGGTATCTAAATTCCGTTTCAAGCTGTCGGATATAAAAGGTTGTCTTAGATAGTAGCCACGAACATTATAAATTGCATCGCGCATCTAAGTGTAATGGTTGTACAAATAATACCTATTAATTATCAGTATTCTAACATTATTTTTCAACATAAAGTGACTTTAATTTCACTGCAATTAGGCACATAATGACACCCGTTATCAAACTGTGACTTTTTCATTCACTATTATTCACAAGTGAGTTTATAGATTTTTTTTTTCAATTTTATTTGTTGAGTTGCTCTGTTCTTAAATAAGTTTCGATACAGAAAAGATCGTGTTCAATAGTACAAATAAATTAATATACCTACCTATTGCTTGCTCATTTCATGCAACTTCGTATTTAAATAGATAATATCAACTTGTACGTGTTTTATGAACAAAACTTTCACTCAAATAAAGTTCCCCATTTTGTACGTGACTAAAACGCAATCTGCGACAAACAAAAAAAAAAAGAAACCTCATTCTTTCTGTATTATATTTTATGGCCGATCGCTATTGTTAGATGCATAGGAAAACTAATTTATTTTTCCCGCAATTGCAAAAATATATTACACAAGTGTGTTGAAAAACGGCGTATGATACATGTGTGTATTGATGATTGCCATCCTCGGCTCTCTTAAGACCCTCGCCCAACAGCTCGGGTCTCAATGGCGCCTCAGCGGTAATCACCAACATTACACACTTGTACCATAATGTACTATTAACTAACTAGGTACGCCTCAAATAGCTTTCGCCTAAACTCGCAATTTACTCGTACTTTAATCACTGTTTATCTGTTACATGAATTCGCGTTCTTTGACTCATCGCAAAAGAAGCCCTGGGATAAAACTAGTCTAGTAATTTGTAGTCCAATTAACAGGTGCATTGAACTGCCGTTTTTCTCATTGTTGGAAAGTTTTTGGTAGGTACCTAGTGTCTTTAAGGCCTAAAAGCTACCTACTTAATTCATATTCATATTTTTGTAATAATTAATTAATAAAATAATTTCAGTGATAGCCCTTACGGTTAAAGAGCCTAGCCGGCCGAAAATCAGTGAGGCTCGGGTTCGAATCCTGGCATGTACCAATGAGTTTTTCAAAACTTACGTACATATTTATCACTAGCTCGACGGTGAAGGAAAACATCGTGAGGAAACCAGCAGGTCTCAGAATTAATTCTGAGACATGTGTAAACAGACCCGGTCCGGCGATGGGCTGACCACCTATCACGTTTAGGGGTCCAATATATCTCGTGAAATGTGGGTATATCCAGTAATGGAATACCTCTGCCTACCCCCTCGGGGATAGAAGGCGTGAGATTATATTATTATTATTATCTGATTTCTGTGTCCAGCGTTGAGTCTGTGAGTTGATACTCGTGACTGGTCAGTGAAATAGTTTTTTTTATATTTATTGATTATTTTTTAAAGGGGTTTCCCTTACAAGAAACGTGTTTATCGGTGGCAGGAACCCTTCGTGTGCGAGTCCGACTCGCACTTGGCCGGTTTTTTATAATTTGTGAATAGGCTATCTAAGGTTTCACAACCTTATTGTGCGATTCCAATATTATGTGACATGTGTAGCTCCGATTTGCGGCGTAGTGTGGTTAATAAATACATTTTGAGACAAATCTCACGGTCATTTAGACGCAAACTAAGCAGAGCCTGAAACTAAACAACTGTTAAGCATGCTTAAATACATATAAACACCCAGACATGAAGACAAAAGACATGCACAAAAATCGAAGCCAAGACCTCCGACTCAGAAAGCCGTAACCAATTGAACCAACGCAGTGTCTAGCTATATTTCGATAAATAAATAAGTTTAGAAAACTTTTTCAGTTTGAAAACAAGATGGCCGCCACCGAAGAGAAGTTATACCCAAATTGCGACGCGAGCGTCTGGCTGAGGTCATGCGAAGAAGAGGTCACCGAACCTCTGGTGGGGAAGATCACAGGTAATAATAATTTCGAACTTTATAAAAAAACTGTCGGTAAAAAGTACTAGCACTTAGAACGTCAAAGGCACTCTAAACTCTATAGTGACGGATATGTCGCAGTGTTATTGTAAATGCCGTAATATTATTATTTCTGTACATATTAAATTTTTAATAAATAATATTTCCAGTAATGGAATACCTCTGCCTACCCCCTCGGGGATAAAAAAGGCGTGAGATTATACTTTATTATATTAAATTTTTACGGACTTTTGTCAATCGTCTCCATTCCATACAATATTACGGTACAATCTTAGTTACACTATAATTTCCCTGGGCACATTCAGTGAAATTGTAATAACCCTAGTGAAATTATCAACGCTTGGATACTCCTGAACCGGGGAGTACTGTTTCACATGAATCAATTAATTCTAAGACCTGGGTGCTAGCCAATTTTTTTTATGCCCTCGACAAGATTCGAACCCAGACCTCACGCATGAGAGACGGACTTACTAACCACAGGAATTGCAATGCTGAGCGTATATAATAATAATAATAATAAGTTGCGGGACACAATTTACACACGGTTATTCAGTCCCAAACTAGGCAGAGCCTGTAGGTACTATGGGTCCTAAACAACTGCTAAACATACTTTAATAAATATTACACGAAGCCAACAGATATGTTCATACACAAATGTTGGCCCCGATCGGGGATCGAAACCGCGACCTCTGACTCAGTAGGTAGTGATTACCTACTGAGCCAACTGGCCCTTCATATGTGTTTTTTAAGTGTATTATTCTGTGCTACAGGTGACATGCCAGATTGGCTGCGCGGGAGTCTCTTGCGCAATGGACCAGGCTCCTTGAAAGTTGGAAAAATGCGGTTCGATCACCTGTTCGACAGCTCAGCACTATTACACAGGTGAATATTGTAACATAGTGTAGGGATGATGATTTTTTTTACATAATTATGTTTCAACGTAAAAATATTATTCGACTTTATTGGACTCGATTCTGCATTACAGCGACTTAACTTATTTTAGTTTAGTCCTGTCATTTTCTTTCTCCTAGGAAAGAAAAGAGACGAGAGGTATTTAGTCCTGTCAAATTAAAATTAGTCTGCTCATGTATGGCGTGTTAGCAATTTTAGCGACGATGTAACAAGGTCATGGATAAAAGTGACAGATAAGCACGTTTTAGTTCAAATTAGTAGGTTTTTAGATGTTTGACATTAACTTTTCAATCTATGCTTTGTTTTTGTCCTTGTTCTTTCGTATTCTATGGAGAATGATAGCTAACCAGTGGCGGACTAAGCCTGTCGGAGGCCCAGGGCGGAAAAACTGAATGAGGCCCCCCCAGTCTTAAAAATTTTGGATTTGGAGGCCTCCCAGACCCAGGATGGGCCTCTGGTCCCGAGGGGCCTCTAAACTTAGAGTAGCTTTAATCGTATTTGTGTCTATGATGCATCCAACCAACTCCCAACTGCCTCGTATCCTTAACTTTTTGCTAAATTTGGAAGCCCCTCAGGCCTGGGTCGGGCCTCTAGTCCGGTGGGTAATCCAAATTTAGTGTAGCTTTAATCTTATTTATATCTATGGTCGTCCAACCAACACCCAACTTCCTTTTATCCTTGTTTAGGATTTCATTATAAGAGAATATTTCGCTAAATTTGGAGGCCCCCCAGGACCAGAGGCCCCGGGCGCGCCGCCCCTTTCGCCCCTACCTTAGTCCGCTAGTGAGGCTAACTTAAAATTAGGAATTTAAGGTACCTAGTCAGCCAGAATCGAGTCCAGTATCTAGGTACCTACTGTACAGTTTGCATCTCTTATTCTTACCAATGGAAAGCTTACATATACTCATATTTCTACTATAAATGCATTCCTTTTACTAAATAAATACGTCTTACGATATCAAAAGTCAAAATTAATTAATTTTTTGTTGGTATTGCAAATAACACTTAGAAACGTCAACAGTCTAAACTAAACAAACTAAACTCGGATGGAGATTGGCTAAATGTGAGCAGCCTATCTCCACCGACGAGTTGCTGGTTCCAAATGCCGTACCTCGAAAAGAATCAGCAAGAAACTCAAGGACGTCTTACTAGTATGAGTTCTTATCCTGTTTTCCACTAGCACTGTAACTAGTTCTATGTAGAAGCAGTAAGCTGATTATTTTTCTAAAGGTCGTTTAGAAAAATATCGTTCGTGTTGGTGAACTCAGACTTCAGCGTCCCCTCCTTCGATTAAGGTGATTCACAGCATGCGCCTTCTCAAGGGCATAGCAATAATTTTTGGCGGGAGGGGCCAGTTGTGTTATTTGAGACAAATTTAAGTTATTAAAGTAGGTAAGGATGAGTTATATTCATACTGAGCGCGTTTGAAAATTGATCCGCTACGAGTAGCTACAACATGTAGGTAGGTACATACTTACTTCTGAGCGTATTTATAGGATACAATAATGACGGCGAAAGATGGTACGGAACGAAAGAGACAGCTATCTGTCAAGAGTTGCGCTTAAAATACGACTAGGTGAAAAATTCAAACATTGCGACTAGGGAATCCAATCCCGCATCAAAATTGCGATCCCGCCGGCCTGCGGGATTGAGGTCAGGGATTGAGATTTTTCTAAATATTATTTTGTTTTGAGTACCTAGTAAATTGCTTTATTTAAATATGACAATAATAATTATAAAAAACACATAATATTTAAAAATAATTGAAATAAATAGAAGTAAATTTTTATTTTTACATACATACATTTAGGGAATCCAATCTCGCATTTGCGGGATCCCGCACCTCTTTTGCAGGATCTAAAATTCGGGATTAGTCGCACGGGATCCCGCACGTGTGCGGGATTGAAAATAAAATAAATGAGCTCAGACGACGTTCTGATTAGTTTTAAGACCCAGTACAGCCTCATTAATAAGTGTTTTAGAAACTTTCCCATAGAGCTCGTGTGTGAGTTTAGCATTTGAATGAAAAGAAAATTAGTTTTTAATTTACAAAATATATATATATATATATATATATATTAGTTTTATGTTGTGTGAATCCTGTTTCAGAACGAAACGTAAACCCCTCAAACCAAAAATCATAGACACAATTGATTTTTAATTGTTACGGTGCGCATTGGAACCACAAGATGCTTGACGAATTGTTAGTTAAAATACTAGAGCTATGACTAGGGATTCCCCCATGGCACGAGAATACTTTATCATTAAATAATTATTACAATAGTATGTATTATTAAAAAAACTGCCCAAAAACTAAAAAATAATTTCTATTGTCAATACAAATCTAAAAGACAAAAGGTGAAAATTGTATTAAGTATATCGTTTCTTAATAAAAACTGATATTTTTACCTTTGAAACATAATTAAATTCAATTGTTGTTTAGTAATTAGTAATAACTCTACCTATTACCTAATAATAATTATATTAAAAAATAAAATTTACTTACCTTTCTTTCAATTATTTTTAAATAATTACTCAACACAAAAGAATATGTAGAAAAATCGCAATCCCGCAAATCCCGGATTGATGACCTTAAATCCCGCAGGCCTGCGGGATTTAAGGTCATCAATCCCGCATTTTTGATCCCGCAAAAAAGGTGCGGGATCCCGCAAACGCGACTCCCTAATTGCGACTAAATAAAATTAGGTCAATTACCAACATTTTTCGACCTCATTTCCGTGCTCTAGTAACATATTATCTACGTCTTCACTACATAGTATAAAACAAAGTCGCTTTCTCTGTCCCTATATCCCTATATGTCCCTTTGCATGCATCTTTAAAACTGCGCAACGGATTTTGATGCGTTTTTTTTTAATGGATAGAGTGATTCAAGAGGAAGGTTTTAGTGTTAGCGTTGCAATCGTGCGAAGCCGGGGCGAGTCGCTAGTTTTATATATAATATCTTTGATTTGAGACTAGTATTTGCCCACAGCTACTTCCTTGTTCCAACACCAAAGGTAATACAGTTCCTTAAGATCAGCTGTATCTATCTATATATACAAAAGAAGAAACTGACTGACTGACTTATTGATCGATCAATACTGGACTGAAACCGCTCTCTCTAGAAGCATATTTATTTTACACATAATGTTCCTTGTTTCTAAAATGACGCAGGTGAATACTAAGAAGATATTTTTGGATAATTCCAAGGGATCTCTGCTGGGCACCTACTGCCGCTGCTGGGTCCTTGGTAAATCAGATCAAATCGCAATTAAAAATATAGCACTAAAAACAGCAGCCCATCTCCACGGACGAGTTGCTGGCTCCAAATGCAGCAGCCCGAGAAGAACCAGCAACAAACTCAAGGGCCAAGTACTTTCAATAAGTGGACTTGCGGCTACTCTGAATAATAGCATCTTGATTTTTGATTTTGATAGACTAATATCGTCCTCAGGTTCGCGATCCACGACGGTAACGTGACGTACCAATGCCGCTTCCTCAGGTCGAACACGTTCAAGAAGAACCGCGCTGCGGGCCGCATTGTCGTCACAGAGTTCGGCACTCAGGCCGTTCCTGACCCCTGCCACACAATCTTTGACAGGTATTATTTAAAATTCACGCTAACTTAAGGTATATCTGTATTGAAAAGGACAGCACGTCTAATAATTGATCCACTTTTCATCATCATTTTCACCATCATCATAAACCCTGAGCAGTAAAGGGATATTTCAAATGAGTAACTAAGTATAACTATTTGAGACTGTAATCACATAAAATAACTCTGTGTTTGTTTTTTGCCTTTTCACCGGTTTTGGATGAAAATTGATATGACTATAGTTTATATTATCTGGAAAGACAGACAGACGCGCCCTAGACAGAGGCGGTAAATACATATTTAAGGTAAATACAGAGTATCGAAAGGCGGAAAGTAAGGAAAAGGAAGGAAAGGAAAGTGGGATTTTTTTTGTTATGTTCTAGTTTTTATGAAACCTGTAAGTACATACTATAAATCTGGGGCTTGCTATCCTACTAATATTATAAACGCGAAAATTTATGAGTATGTTTGTTCCTCTTTCACGCAAAAACTACTAAACAGATTTTGATGAAACTTTACAGTTATATAGCTTATACATCAGAATAACATATAGGCTATATTTTATCCTCGTATTCCCATGGGAACGGGAATTACGCCGGTGAAACCGCGGGGCGATGCTAGTCTACTATATAAAAAAGCGCGTTTGATCGAAGCTTAGGTACGTTAGTACTATTGTTTATTCTGTAGTTTAGGCTTGCTTTCTCTTTGCAGGGTTGCTGCTCTCTTTAACCCCGGAGAGTCCTTGTCGGACAACGCAATGATATCTCTGTATCCCTTCGGGGATGAGATATATGCCTTTACCGAGGGACCAGTCATTCATAGGTAAGTCGATTGTCACTCTGACGAGGCGGTCACTGTAATAGCGTAATTCATTTGCTTGTTGGAAGCCTATACAACGTTTTTTACATACATTAATTTATTAAGACTAAAAGATTTATTATATTCTTCACTTTTCAGTTTCTTTTTTCGTTGGTAATTTTTTTTTGGAAAAGTTTTTAAAATAATGTTGAAAAGGACAAAATAAACAAGCGTTTAACTTAAAACTTCTTAAAAATATATTTGACTTTGCTATTATATAAATTCGAATAATAAGGAATACTAATTTCTTATTTAATGCAGAATAATAAAAGCAAAATTTGGTTGTAATTCTAGGATAGACCCAAACACTCTAGATACGCTGGAACGAAAGAATATGATGGACTGTGTCGCGTTGGTTAACCACACGTCCCATCCCCATGTTATGCCTAACGGTACGTACCATAAGAGATACTCAGATCAAATAAAAAGTAAAGATGGAGCGCTGCGAAGGATAAACTGAATCCTCAAAAACTACTCCCTGTCTATCTATATTTACACATGTCTCAGAATTAATTCTGAGACATGTGCAAATAGACCCGGTCCGGCGATGGGCTCACCACCTATCACATTTAGGGTTCCAATGTATCTTGTGAAATGTGGGTATATCCTGTAATGGAATACCTCTGCCTACCCCCTCGGGGATGAACGGCGTGAGATTATTTTTTGATGAAGTTAAATAAATAAAAATTAAAAAATATTACTGTTGTACTTTATCAGGAGACGTCTACAATGTTGGCATGTCAGTTGTGAAAGGCAGACTTCGACACGTAGTGGTGAAATTCCCGTATACTGAAAAGGGTAAGGTTAAATTTTATAAATATGTATGCTCATGGCGTTGGCAGAGCTATTTACTTTCCTAGAAGCACCAATTCTTTTTATCATTGTCGTTTCTGAGACCTAAACGAGACAGGTAGTAAGCTAATCATCAGACCAGCGCTGTTACACATTCCTCAGAACCAATGACGAAGTTTCCTTACGATGTTTGCCTTCACCGTGGGTCTATTGATAAAAATAAACGTGAGTTTTTAATAACTCTGGTCCAGTGGTCCAGTCAAGAGCACGTGAAGCTTGTCACATTGGACTTTTTTACTTTCTTATTACAATCGCCTTAGAGGTCAGACTCGCACTGCAAGTCTAAAGCTCCATGTGCTCTTCACTGTACATGAGGGGGATCGAAACTATCTGTATTTCCGAGTTTTAACCGGTCAGCCTTTAGTGCAGCAGCTCGAGTGAACAGGCACCTTCTGGTCAAGCTCGTCCCATCGTAAGCCCTGTCTTTGCCTTCTAGCTAGGCTCATGGGCGTAGCTAGGGGGGGGGCCAGGGTGGGCCGGGCCCACCCTAGAAAGCTGTGGGCCCACCCTAGAAAAATACCCGTGAACCCTTCCTCATACATAAAATAACTTCATGCTCAATTAGCGGAACCGAAAACAGTCTTCAAAAAGCAGTGACCAACTTGCCGTGACCGGCCAATTCATGGCTGGGGCCATGGCCCCCCCTAGGAAAAATCCCTAGCTACGCCAATGGCTAGGCTGTGGTCAAGAGTAAGACCATTAATAATAAAATAATCAAGGGCTCTCAGTTCTCATTGCTATTCCGCTTAATCCTACTATTCTACTATTATTATAAATGCGAAAGTTTGTATTGATAGATGTATGGATGGATGTTTGTTCCTCTTTCACCCAAAAACTACTTCCCTAATAGGATTTTGATGAAACTTTACAATAATATAGCTTATACATCAGAATATCACATAGGCTATATTTTATCCCCGTATTCCTACGGGTACGGAAACTACGCGGGTGAAACCGCGGGGCGCTGCTACTTATTTAAAATAATTTTATTGAAATTCCTCACGTTTTCAGGTGATATGTTCGAGAGGGCTCACATAGTGGGCCTTATGAAGCCACGTTGGGCTCTCCACCCGGCTTACATGCACACTTTTGGTAAGCTTGACAGATATTCTACTTGTAGCGACATCTATCCGCGCTTTACAGAACAAGTCGATAAAAGTTATTATAAGTCTCACAGCAGTATGCGTAAATAGAACTGCCCCCCAAGCCAAGTGGCATTGTACAGTCTAATCGAATGTTCTTTTAGATTGACAAGTATGGGATTGACATAAGCACTTGCCAACGCTAATGTCAATCCCATACATGTCAATCTATAAGAACATTTGATTAGATTGTGCAATGTCACTTGGCTAGTGGGGCTGGCCAACATCAACCGCGGACTAGACTAAACTGTATGTATTTTGCGATTTCATCCGGGCCGCAAATGTAAAGAAATCTGGGTTTTATTTTATGGATAGAATAAAGTAGTTTGTTTTCAAGAGTATGGTACAAGATCGAAGGTCCAATGTTAATCTTATCCAACATATTCTACCCCTGACGGCATAATAACATAAAACAATATAAAAATGTTCAAAAAAGAAAATAATTGTCACAATATTAAATTTGAAGTCCATTATTTTTCTATTAAAGTACCTACCTAAATTGTTTCTAAATGCCCATATTGTATACTTTATTTTCAGAAGTGTATTAATGTGATTTCAGGGATAACACAGAACTACTTTGTGATAGTAGAGCAGCCGCTCTCCGTGTCTCTGTGCAGCATGGTAAAGAACCAGCTCACCAACAAGCCTATCGCCTCCAGTCTACAATGGTTCCCGAACTACGAAGTAAGTGACTCATCATCAGCAAGACGTCCACTGTTGAGCAAAGGCCTCCCTCATAGAACGCCACAACGAACGGCAACTTGCCACTTGCATCGACCGGGTACCCGCGACCTTGACGATGTCGTCGGTCCATCTGGTGGGAGGCCTACCAACGCTGCGTCTTCCGGTTCGTAGTCGCCCCTCGAGAACCTTTCTTCCCCATTGGTCATCGGTTTGCCAACTAAGCTAGCATATTCTGAGAGCTATGTCGGTGACCTTAGTTCTAAGGCGGATTTATCGTCGTTCCGGATTCTATACAAAGAAACTCCAAAGAAAGAAACAAGAAGAAGAAGTCAGTAACGGGAGGTCCACCTTAAGTTTTTTCACCATAGATTTGCTAAGCTTAGTAGCTAGGGGTGGGTTTGATATCCACCAATGAGGATCGTGTTTTTTCATAGCTTATCTCAGCATTGGTGGAAACGGGTCCAGTTCGCCACATCGAAACTTCGAGAACGAAATCATTATATCGAAAGATTAAGGAGGAGCGGAGATGGAATCCTCCTCCATCGTGAAAAGGGAAGATCTTCGATTTATGCAGGGTGTCCCAGAAGTCAACGATAAGCCGGAAACCAGCGATAGGCCTAGTCATGAGAGTGATCAGAAAAATATAAAAAAAAAACTATCTTCTTTTTTCAAAATGTTATGAAGGTTTTAAAAAAATCCTAAAAAACGGACACCTTGTAATGAACTTTCTTGTACTGTGACTGTAAATATTTACTTTTTGAATATTTTTTTTCTGTAATGCTATAATGAATAGCCGTGCTACAATTTACAATAAAAAAAAATACATAACTGCTTTACTTTTAAGTAAAAAGTTAAATTTGTTTCCAACATTGAATTCTAAATAATTTCATCAACCAACTTAAACCAGCTGTACTGTAAAAAAAATGTATGGCTACTATTTTGGCAAGTATACTTAAAAGTTGACGCAATTAGTCTAAATTCTAAAATGGTATAACACATGCTAGGTTTTGTTATAGTTGAGGCATGAAAAATGGTTTTCTCGATGAATCCGGATTCTATGCACGCAACCTTCTTAAGTAAATCCAGGTTAAAATCTTTTTGAATAGAGACGGACTCATAATTTTGAAAAGAGAACCTAACGGGGATTTTTGTTTATTCGTACATCTTTTGTTTATGTCATTTGTTTGATGGCTTTGATTTAAATCCATCTGTCCCAGAAGTAAAGATTCTGGAGTCTGTTGCTTAGATTGTATTTGCGTGTAATTACGAGTTCGTAAAGTGAAGTTATCATACCAAATAGACATACCGTACAGGAGTACGCCAACATGCATCTTATTTACGGAGAATGCTTATGTAACGCCAATGCTGCAGCTAGGGTGTATCGCGAGAGATACCCAAACTTAGAGCGTCATCCTGATTACCGAGTTTTTATTAATCTGCATCGATCATTATCCGAAGGTCGATTCCCTGATCATATGGCTGGTGAAGGAAGGCCCCTCTTGCCCTGAATTGAGGAAAGCCTTGGAGTACCTAAAAGCAGTGCACATCGTATTCTGAAAAAAAAACCGTCTGCATCTATTCCATGTACAACGAGTACAATCTTTGCTTCCCCGAGACTACCCAGAGAGAGTGCGATTTTGTCAAACGATTTTGCAAAAACACACTGAAGATCCCGAGATTTTGAAACGATTCTATGGTCCGACGAAGCAACGTTTAAAAAGGACGGTTACATGAACCTACACAATTTACACGAATGGCACGTGGAAAATCCTCACCTAATGCGTGAAGATCATTCACAGTACCGTTTTAAAGTAAACATGTGGACAGGCATTTTAAACGGTACAGTTATTGGTCCGATTGAGCTGCCAGAGACCATAAATGGACATGTTTATTTAGAATTCCTACAAAATCAACTACCCGATTTATTAGAAGAAGTGCCGCTAAATATTTACGGCAGCATGTGGTATCTAGTCTAGTCAGAGAGTTTCTCGATCAAGAATATCACGCCCAAACGTCACGCCCGGCGCATAGCTTGATCATTTTTATGGAGATGTAGAGCGTGCATATTAGCTGAAGGAAAACAGTTTGAACATTTGTTATAAAAATGTTGTAAAACAATGTTGTATGTCATACCACATTAAATAAAAAAAATATTACACAAACTTATTTTAAGTATCATTACTTTAAAGGAGGGTTAAGAAAGAGGATAAAAAGGCTTAGTTCAGGTCAGCTGCAGACTTAAGGTTGCTTTACCAACATTTTACCTCATTAAATTAGATTGGCATAGAATCCGGATTCATCGAGAAAACCATTTTTCATGCCTCAACTATAACAAAACCTAGCATGTGATATACTATTTTAGAATCTAGACTAAATGCGTCAACTTTTTAGTAAACTTGCCAAAATAGTAGCCATACATTTTTTTTACAGTACAGCTGGTTTAAGTTGGTTGATGAAATTATTTAGAATTCAATGTTGGAAACAAATTTAACTTTTTACTTAAAAGTGAGGCAGTTATGTAATTTTTTTTATTGTAATTTGTAGCACGGCTATTCATTATAGCATTACAGAAAAAAAATATTCAAAAAGTAAAAATTTACAGTCACGGTACAAGAAAGTTCATTACAGGTTGTCCGTTTTTTAGGAATTTTTTTAAACCTTCATAACATTTTGAAAAAAGAACATAGAATTTTTTTTATATTTTTCTGATTACCCTCATGACTAGGCCTATTGCTGGTTTCCGGCTTATCGTTGACTTCTGGGACATCCTGTATACAGTGTCCAAAAAAACTTAAGATTTTTTTAAAAAATTGAGAGATTAGAAAGAGTATTAGAGATAAAAATACACCTACCCTCATTGGACGCTTTTGCTTTCAGACACACATTGTATTGATAAGTCGCAAAGACGGAAAAGAGGTGAAGCGCTACCGAACGGACACACTCTTCTTCCTGCACATTATCAATGCGTTTGAGAAGGACGGCGAGTTAATCGTCGATCTCTGCGCTTATAAAGACGCTAAGGTCTTGGACGCCATGTATGTGCACGCGATTGAGGTGAGACAACAATGTTATATAAGGTCAAATAAGGCAGTTGACTGCCTTGAAAACCAACACAGGTTGATATGTCGGTGTGATTGTTGACATACCTAATTCCATAAAATTGTCAAAAAAGATCTTAATTTTTATTTAAAAACAATGTTTCATTCGGCTCGATAGATTAGACGATACTTAATTTAAATTACTAAATTGAAATTCCAATAATAATACTAACATTGTGGAACACAATTCAAACTCAGTAATTGAGTCCTCAGTGTGAGGAAATACCCTTAGCTCAGCTACAGGTTGATGATGAGTCAAGTATCACAAGCATAAGCATCTTCGTTTTTGGAATCATTTCCCTAACACCTTGTACGAGTATGTCATAGGGTTTAGTACCTTTTCTTTAAATTGTTTTTTCAGTTTCTATAATTATTGTATGTATCGAGTCATGAGTGTATTGGAAGTAATGAAATCTTGTTGTATTCGCAGACAATGCAGAATAACGCAGATTACGCAGAATGGTTCCGTGGAAGGCCCAAGAGGTTGGTGATGCCACTAGACGCACCAAAGATGACCAGAATCGAACCCAAGGTCCTAGCAGAGCTTGGCTGCGAGACACCCCGGATCAACTACGATTTATTTAACGGTGAGTCCATCGGAAGAAAGTCAGTTTTTCTGTAACCTTTTCAGGGCTAACCAGCAAAGAAATTAAAATATAATAGGGCAAAGAGAGGACAAAGCGAGGAAAATTTGAAGCGGAAAAGTTATTCCAAGTCTAGTACAATTTCGACCGAATGACAGCTCGCGTTCATACAAAATGACATGACGCTTGAGCTTCAAAGTTTTGTATGAAAATATTCCCAATAGCCCCTCTATGCCTTATTATATTTTATTCTCTTTGCTAACCAGGTACAGTCGAGAGCACATGTCAGCGATTTCCTCAACATCGGGAAAAGCAATATATTGTAAAAAGTTATGAGCAGTTTGTAGTCTAAGTACTAACAGGGTTTTTCTTGATGTCAGTTTTTAAGAATTTTATTATCTGTAAAATATTTAACGTTAATAAATTTATTTATTTCAGATCAATTTTGCTATATTAAAGTAGGTATCTAAAAAGCAATGCGTTACAAAGTTGAGTCATATCATATAAATTATTGTTTAATTGTAAATAATAAATAATCTCTCGCCTTTTATCCCCGAGGGGGTAGACAGAGGTATTCAATTTCACGAGATATTCTTTGGACCCCTAAACGTGATAGGTGGTGAGTCCATCGCCGCACCGGGTCTATTATACATGCCTCAGAACTAATTTTGGGAACTGAGTGTTGGGAGCTGCGGGTTTCCTCAAGATGTTTTCCTTCACCGTCGAGCAAGTGATGATGATTTAAGTAATTGTAAGTAGGTAAATAATTAAAAAAATATTAAAATTTATCGTTTTCTGTACTCGAGTAAGTATAATTTGTGAATGTGTGTTTAACAGGTCGCCCGTACCGGTATTTCTACGCGATCAGCTCAGATGTGGACGCAGAAAACCCTGGCACGGTTAGTTGTGTTGACCTCACTATAAAAGAATAACCTACAGTATTGTTTTGCCTTACTTCTATTCTTATTAGGTAATTCTGTATCTACCTACTTATTTCAATTGTTTGTTTATATTTTTTTATACCATCCTGTGAATGGTTCTGATTATGCCCCTTTGCTTGCCGTGGTTGCTTTTAAATGAGGCGGCACAAACCTATAAATCTGATCAGATGTCATGTTCGTATTGTATCAGCTTTGTTGGCAATCCTAAATGAATAAAAAAAAGTGAAATCAAAGCAATTGGTAGATATGCCTCTAATAAATAAAAAGTGGTGATGAGTAGGGTTTCATAAACTTATGGCTACACTTAAAAATGCCGAATCACTGCGAATCTACATTTACACTAATAATAGGTAATATTATAAAGAGGAAAGAGTATGTATAACATGTTGTCGACTTTGACATTAAAAATTTTATGTGGTTTTCTTTGTCCCAGATCATAAAAGTGGACACGTGGTCGGGAGAAACAAAGACGTGGTGTGATGGCGGCTGCTACCCCAGCGAGCCCGTGTTTGTACCTTCACCGGGTGCTAAGGTGCGTGTTTTTGGTTACACACATACAGCTCACGCCTTCTACCCACAGGGGTAGGCAGAGATGGATCGCCACTTCGCCCGATCGCTGCGCATACTTCCCTCGCTTCCTTCACATCCATAAGCCTTTTCATGCACGCTCTTTTATTCTTCGCACTCCGGACCACAGCTTTTTGAAGGACGTCACTTATTTGCTCTGTGAACGTCCTTCTGGGTCTTTGGTTATTCTTATTAAAGTAACATAGAACTCTAAAAAGTAAAAAACCGACTTCAACTTAGGTATATGGTTTTCTCATGGATGCCATTGTCAGAACTGGACCAAATTGGACGACAACACGTGAAGCACTAGCTTTCAAATAAAAAAGGATCATTAAAATCGGTTCACAGAGTCGAAAGTTCTAAGTTGTCCTCCTTTTTTGAAGTCGGTTGAAAAAACAATTGAACCACGGAAGGGTTTTGTACCACCGTAGGAGAGAACAGGCTAATAGGCGCATACTAAGGGAAAATTTAGATAAAAACCACTTTTGTTAACATCTTATAATTTTGAATTAGGAACTCTTAACTCTTATGATTATACTATGGAGTATGGACGCTATAACAACAAACAAAAAATAAAAATAAAGGTAGAAGTGATAGCCTTACGGTTAAAGAGCCGGCCGAAAATCAGTGAGGTTTGGGTTCGAATCCTGGCATGTACCAATGAGTTTTTCAAAAACTTACGTACATATTTATTACTAACTCGACGGTGAAGGAAAACATCGTGAGGTAACCCACAGGTCTCAGAATTAATTCTGAGACATGTTTAAATAGACCCGGTCCCGCGATGGGCTCACCACCACGTTTAGGGGTCCAATATATCTCGTGAAATGTGGGTATATCTAGTAATGGAATACCTCTGCCTACCCCCTCGGGGATATTATGCTTGAGATTATTTATTTATTTAAAAAATAAAAATGAAATACAAGAAACGCTTTTTAATTATTATTTATATTTACTACAGTAACTACGTATGCCACTCGCACTTGTTTTTATACTTAGTTAACACCTCAAAGAGAGTGTTTCATTCATCATCGCCGGCGCACGTTTCGCAGGATGAAGACGACGGCGTATTGCTCAGCGCCGTGGTTTGGGGCAGCGATCGCGTGCACTCTGTCGCTCTGCTTGTGCTAGACGCGCGCACTATGCTTGAGTGCGCACGCGCAGAGTTCAAGACGCCGTCGGCAGCGCCCAAGTGTCTTCACGGGTGGTTTCTGCCGGAACGCGCTTGAGGGTGGCGCTGTATGAGCCTGTTTGTCTCTCATCGGAATAAGTGAAGTGAAGTGACTTTGAGTGGTAAATGTGTGTCCACGGTAGCAAACACTACCTGCCTTTCTCGTTCATTTGATTGGATTTCTCCAAAGAAATTAAAATATAATACGGCATAGAGGGGCAAAGCGAGGAAAATTTGATACTAAAAGTTATTACAAGTAGAATAAATATGGCAGTCGATAACTACACAACGCGTAACAGAATAAGCTAAATTCCTCATACACCTCAATTAGAATATTAATTTAAAAAATATTCATTCAGCATTCCTACTTTAGTTTTGACTTGATAACCAAATTTCTTAAATAAAGAGCAATAAAAGTACGATCTTCGGTAAAAATTTAACACATTAAAAATAGCTGAAATCGATTAAGTAGTTGATAATGAACAAACTAATTTCAGGAATTGCGCTTATTCTGTTACATATTGTATATCTTTCAAGTTTCAAAAGATAACGGTCGCTATAGTCCTATGTACACTTATATTCTATATAAATAAAAATAAATGGTGAAAAACGGCTGGACCGATGTAGCAATTTTTTCCATAAAAGTGCATAGGTAGGTACCTTAATACTTATTCCAAATAGGTATAGTGTTCTATATGATGAATAAGGATTTAAAATTTTTGTCATGTTTGTTGTTTCTGTCGTAATATAATAAATTGACCCAGATTTTTATACGCTTCTTAATACAATGTGCCAAATGATAAATATTTAATGATATTCTCAGCAATTTCTCTTATCCCTAAACAGTGTAGGATCGCAATGGATTTTGATAGGGTTTTCACTGTAATTTATAGAAAACTAGCGACCCGCCCCGGCTTCGCACGAGTGCAATGCTAATACTAAAACCTTCCTCCTTAATCACTCTATCTATTAAAAAAAACTGCATCAAAATCCGTTGCGTAGTTTTAAAGATTTAAGCATACATAGGAATATAGGGACAGAGAAAGCGACTTTGTTTTATAATAATATAATAATAATAATATAATCTCACGCCTTTCATCCCCGAGGGGGTAGGCAGAGGTATTCCATTACTGGATATACCCACATTTCACGAGATACATTGGACCCCTAAGCGTGATAGGTGGTGAGCCCATCGCCGGACCGGGTCTGTTTACACATGTCTCAGAATTAATACTTTGTTTTATACTATGTAATGATTATAAATTTATTGCATCCTTGCAATGTAAAGGCATTTGTAGTCTCTGGATAAAATGGCTGTGACATAGATACAGACGCACTGATAAAACTATGGGTTCCTTGTTAAGGGTTTAATGTGTTATAAGTAACTACTTTTTTACGTGTTCTATCATAAATTGTACGTTTAGTAAAATACATTGTATGTAACAGGATTTAAAAAATGTTTGTTGTAATTTTTGGGTGTGTATGTACTTATTTAAGGTTTATAAGTAATAAGTTAGTGATTAAATCATGCACAAATAATGCGGTGTCTTTATTACTAAAAAACCCGCCTTTATCCCCGAGGGAGTCGGTAGAGGTATTCTATTCCTAGAAATACCCATTAATCACTAGTAGGTATATTTTTTTCGGGTATGTATGTACATGTTTGTTCGGGTAGAATCTTGCAACTCAATTTTGAAGCAGACATCTTGAACCGATTGAGCTGAAATTATGAGAGTCAGAATGGCGGGTGTACCTTAACGAATTCTTTTGAGTTTCTTACCAAAAAAATGTACCTAAATTGTACTATTATTTAGTACCTCTACGTAAAAAAATGTACTTGATAAAATCATTTTTTTGAGTAGAGGCACTAAATAGTACAATTTAGGAACATTTTTTTTGGTAATAAACTCAAAGTGTACACCCGCCATTCTGACTCTCATCTGAAATTTAGTTTATTTGACTACTAGCGACCCGCCCCGACTTCGCACGCGTGCAATGCTTATACTAAAACCTTCCTCTTGAATCACTCTATCTATTAAAAAAAACCTCATCAAAATTCGTTGCGTAGTTTTAAAGATTTATGCATACATAGGGATATAAGGACATAGGGATATAGGGACAGAGAAAGCGACTTTGTTTTATACTATGTAGTGATGCATGAATAGCTGTGTGACGTCATTATAAATCCAACATGGTGGATCACCCAAGATGGCGTACTAGTTATTTTAATGCACTCCTACAATATGGGTAACAAATGAAAGGGTTTGCTGAGAATAACTCGAAAAAAAAAGCTTGTTTATACTACTACTTATAGGAGACGTTTCATGAATGTATGGAGACTGGGCCTGCACCATGTAGAATAAATGCAGGTAATTTGGAATACGGTTGGTAATTTGGAATACTACCCTATTAGAGTTTCTAATAGCGACATCTATTAGAAATCACCTTTATTAGGTAGTCTGTGTACTAGTCAACTCATGGGGCGTGGCTTGGATTATGCCAATTTGTCAGCGTGTTGGTAAATGTCATCCGAGTGAAAGTGCTGTTCTTGAAATTTTTTAAGTGACTACTAAATACGTTTGCATCTCGCATACTAATCATATTTATTTGTTTTCATTGATACAAAGCTATAGTTTGGCATCTATTTTATCGAAATTAACACTTATTTTTAATCAAACTATAGACATACATACATGATAGCATTTTTAGGTTGGGCAAGGTTATGTTGGTTATTTGGTATATGACAGGTGAAGCTAATTTGAAATGTCCCAAATTAACAACAAGTGAAGTTAAATTGGACTATTCCAATTTATGTGCACTATTACTGTACTTCGACGGGCCTGTTGGTTCAGTTGGTAGTGACCCTGCCTTCTTAGTTGGAGGTCGCGGGTTCGATCCCCGCTCGGGGCCAACAATTGTGTGCATGAAAATGTATGTTGGCTTCCTGTCTGGTTGTTTAATATTTATTTAAGTATGATATCAGTTGTTTAGTACCAATAGTAAAGGCCCTGCCTAATTACTAAATAACCGTGTGTGAATTGTGTCCCACAATTTATTATTATTATTACTTATCTTTTTTAACCGAACTCAAAATAGGAATGGCAATATCAAATGCTTGTTATTATTACTGATTTTCAATTTATGTGAGGCAAAAAGAGAGGCGAAATAAGATGTGGAATTAAGACTGATTGAAGTTAAAAGTTTTAATACTATGAATGAAAAGTAGAATGGTAAATGTTATTTGGAATACCTACCACACTCCAAATTATATGCATGTGAATTTAATTTGGAAAGCCTACTCTATTCCAAATTTTATTCACATGAATTTAATTTGAAATACCCTATTCCAAATTATATTCACATTCGGTTATCAGTGCCTTTCTGTGATTTTATGAATAAACCAAACTTTATCCCGTATAGAGAAGAATAATTCTGTTGATTATTATTATGCTAATAATACATTAGTTTCACTAACATTTTATGTGGTTTTCATTCTTATTTCTCTTAAACCTTAGTAAAGATGTTTTTTTTTATAACTTGTATTCCAAATTACCTTCATTTACTCTACCTACACCAGTTTTTTGGAAAAATATAAATAAAACAACTGTAGTCTTATTCATGATTTTGTTCATATTTGTTTAGTTTCGTTGTAACTTTAATTTGCAATAAACTAGAATGGCGGCGACCGAAAAAACATTGCGATCTGACCGGTAAAATGACAAGTGACATTATTTTGATGTTTGTCGGACTAATTCACAATAACATGGAAATTGAGCTTAAGAAGTTAGATATAGTATCATCTCAATATGATTCCATGCGGATCCATTGAAGTTTAATTACTTTTGTTCAAGTTAAACATTTCCATCTAAAATGTTTTTTTAAAATATTTTTCTGATAATCACTAGATTTTTCTCTATCTTTCACGCTGGTGTACAATGTGCAGGCCCAAGATGGAACGTCTCCTTTATTAAATATTAGTATTTACAAACAAACCTATTAATGCGGTTCGAAAAATGAAAGTTGAACTTTATTGCGTGCTAATAAGTTCCTTCTAAGCTACGGAGCCCTTGGTGCTCGAGCTCGACTCCCACGACAAGATACTTAAACTTAAATACTTATCATAAACACGCAGACACATGTAGTTCCTAGCTGGGGCCTTATTGTCAAAGTCAAAATGTTTTATTCAAAGGGACTTATAAGTCCACTTAATGAAGGTCAATTCAACTCTATCTACCGCTTCAGTAGGTATGTACCTATTGTTGAGGAGAATGTTAGCGTGCTGCGAACCGAGCGGTATTTCTCGCACGGACGGAAAAAGACCCGATGGGATGTCCCTTATCCTATTATAGGGAATGCTGCCAGTCTGCTGGGAACCTTGCCTCGGTGCGACGCACTGGATGAGGTCTTGTATTTGTAGATTTTTGTTAAATTATGTTTGTTTAGTTTCTAGTTATGCACTTAAGTATTTTTTAGATCAAAATATAATGAACAAGAAAATGTATTGGTATAAATAATAAATTGTGTCATATATATTTTATAATATTCTTACTTAATATTAAATTGGGTTACATAATTTGGTTATTTTTCGCTGTCGTATTGCGCTGCGCTGCCTGCGCTGGAGGAAATCTGTTCCAAGCATCTAGTTTGTAATACTGACATCGTTTTGCAAAGTACTTGTTTAACATGAGTTTTGAAAATATTTTCAGGGTATTTCAAAATTTTATATTGTATTTTATTATAAAAGCGTATGCAGAGCCTCACAAAGAAAAAATTTACTTAATCGTGATTGAGGTTGCTCTAATCTTACTAATATTATAAATGCGAAAGTTTGTATCGATGGATGTATGGATGTAGTCCAGTCAAAATAGACTAAATTATGATTCCAGTTTGTATTAATTCCCAACAAGCTGGATTTTTGTGCAGGCCTTGGATGCGTCATTACAAATCCTTTACGCGAGGTGTACCTAATTCGTAAATAGACTAATTCGTGTTATGCCTAAATGTCATTTTCAATTCGCTTTTAGAAAAACTCTTTGTTTGCCTAAATTAGATTTTTGCCTATGTCGCTTATGAACTACTTCGCTATATGCCGAATTCTTAGTTGGTCTACATCGCGTTATGCCTAAAATCCTGTCAAAAGTCCCCATCGATCCCGCTTGTGCGTTGTTTTTTATTCAAGGTCAAGGTCGTTTTTTGCTTCTCTGAAACGATGTTTGTTCCGGGCCTCTTTCACGCAAAAACTACTGGACGGATTTTGAAGAAACTTAACAGTTATATAGCTTATAAGTACATCAGAATAACACATAGGCTATATTTTATCCCCGTATTCCCACGGGAACGGGAAATACGCAGGTGAAACCGCGAGGCGCTGCTAGTCATTTATAATTGCGTAATCGTCTTTATTTGACATTTGTTATGCGGTCAATGCTTGCTCTACTTGGCGGTAAGGTTACGGAAGCAGGAACGTACTATCAAAATGAAGCCCATTGCGATTAAGATTGTCAATTGATAGACAATAGGTCCCCTGGAATCTAACACGTGACCTCTGACTCTCAGTATCTACCGCATCAATCATTATCATCCAGGTCAGTCAAAACAAGATATACTTAAGAGACGTATCGACCCAGAACCTTATTTAATACGAGACTTTATGAACTGGTAACGTGACAATTCAAATTATATCTACTTAATAGTTGCGCCTAAATAAAATTACTATTTCCGGTTTTGATTATTTTCAATTCGAGGCTTGCCACTCGAGGACGTCTCATAAAGCCATAATGATCGAGCTACTTATTATTATTGCGATCGTTGCTATAGTTACCGCGATACTGGTTGTACTACTGACGCGTTTGTATCTTAAATGGAGCATAAAAATGTGTGAATCCCCAGCTTCTATGGACGGAAAAGTGGTCATTATCACTGGAGCTAATTCTGGGATCGGATATTGCGTAGCCAAGGACCTAGCAGCGAGGCGAGCTCGCGTCATCCTCGCCTGCAGAAGCGAGGAGCGAGGGAAGCAAGCGAAAGACAAAATCATCAAGGAAACTGGCAACCAAAACGTCGTATTCCAACAGCTAGACTTGTCCTCTCTAGCGTCTGTGAGGAAATTCGCCGAGTCCGTTATTAACAGTGAACACCATCTCGACGTGTTGGTCAACAACGCTGGAGTCCACGGCTGCGGAGACCGATGCACAGCTGATGGGATCGTGGAAGGTATGCAGATCAACTACTTCGCGCCGTTTCTTCTGACACTCCTCCTTTTGCCTCTGCTCCGAGCGAGTAAAGGCCGCATCGTGAACCTCAGCTCGCTCTTCCATCACATCGGAAACGTAAACTTGACCAAGATAAACAAGACCCGAGCATACGGAGACACAGCAATGTATTCTAACGCGAAACTGTGTATATTGATCTTCACCATGGAGCTGGCAAAAAGATTAAAGGGCACAGGCGTGGTCGTAAACGCGGTGCATCCGGGGGTAATTAGTACGAATATTGTGACTAAATCGTCGTGGCTTGACAGGGTTTTGTTTGGATTGTGGTGTTGGGTGTGCTGTAGAACAGCAGAGCAGGGAGCACAGACAGCGATCTTCTTGGCAGTCGCCGAGGAGTGTAAGAGCTTATCTGGCAAGTACTTCGTCGATTGCAAGCCGCGGTACACTTCGTCGAAGACCCGAAACGTTCAGCTTGCTGGAAATCTTTGGCTGTTCTCCGAGCGACTTGTGGGCTATAGTTATAAGGACAGTGAATCTGCAGTATTGTAAAAATTGTGGTGAAAATAAATGTTTACGATTATTCGACGACATCTCCCAAGTCACAGAAGTGTGACGCTAAAACACGTTGAGGCACATATCGATGTATTGTATTGTACTCTGTGTGACGTATGCTCGGATAAAGGGAAAAAGTAGTTACATTTTAGCTGACTGATCGAAAAAGAAATAATAAGCCATCAGTCTGGTATAAGTAAAAATAAATTTATTTTAATCTAAAACGTAAAAAAAATCACTCACCTCCTTAATAAAATTGAGTTACATAGTTTTAATTAGATTTTAGTCAAACAATAATTTAGATGCAAATAAAAAGTTCTGAAGTAGGTATCGGCCTGTAGGTCTCACAAACACGTATCACGTATAAAACACGAAAGATGTCGTTATCAACCTACCTACCTTAGTACGTACCAAAGCATGGGTAGGGGAAATACGGGAGTAAGGTGATATAGTGATATATATAGCGACTCCGTGTCCGCGATTCCTAAAAAAATGTGGTTTATAATTTAGGTTTTGTTTCCTGAATAAAATCAAATAAGGTAAACGCAGCTATTACCGACCCCCTTAAGCAAGTTTTGAAATTGATTATTAGAATTAAGGGTAGTGGTTGCAAACACACCAGATTTTTTTATTTTATATTTAAATATGGA
The DNA here is from genome assembly GCA_963855545.1 of Ethmia dodecea. Lineage (NCBI taxonomy): Eukaryota > Metazoa > Arthropoda > Insecta > Lepidoptera > Depressariidae > Ethmia > Ethmia dodecea. The sequence continues at coordinate 1,306,814 of OY979443.1, forward strand.
TTGTATATTTTATATTTATATTTTCATTTGTTTATAAATATCATGTTTTCATTGAAAAAATAATCAAAGGATTGTTGAAGTCAATTGTTTCTATTACCGACCCACCCGAAACGCTTTGAAGCTATTACCGATTTTTATGAATCTAACACCGACCCTTAAGTAAATAAAGCATAATTTTTTCACAGAATACCTACCTACACGTTCGATTCTCAAAATAATTATTAATTTGAGCGAAATATCGCTTTCCCAAAACATCCCGTTTTCGAAATGTCCCGTTTACTTTTATTTGCTTCTCATTTTTGTACTTGATTCATTACAATAATTATAGTTACTAAAATAATCTGAAAATGGTTGATAAACTTGATTTTAAACTTTTTGGCGGGAATCCGAAGAGGGACGTCATGTATTTTGTATAATTTTCATTTTGCTGTGTATTTCGGGTTTTGACTCATCATAATAGTGATAGTTATTTATGTGGCAAGTGTCCGTGAAAGTGTGCAGTGAATGGGAAAATTGGATAAAATGCGAGATATGGACATTTTTGGATAGCCTCAAGAAGTCACAATGAAGTCTTCAGTAAAAATGCTATTATTTTACTGTTGATAACCAAGTTAAGGATGTAGAAAGTGTTGAAGACACTGTATTTTTGTGCATGGACTCTGAAGCAGAGCCATTTACTCCAGGATATCATTAACTAATGACGAGGCTGCATGGCGTAATGCCTTTGCCTACCCTGTAAGGGGTGATAAAAAAAAATACCAACCAAACCAACTTGATATTTATTGTTATGTAGATTTCTTCTTCTAGTGCCCATGCTTTCCAACTAATCGCAGTAAAGCTCGGAATGCTTGTGGATTCTTTAAAAGATTGTTTTCACATTTGGACCTCAATAAAAATAAAGGTATTGATTTCTCGGTGGACATACTCGTAAATGAAATTTTAGTAATTTATGAAAATTGACTTTAATAGAAATGGTAAATAGAATAACATTCATTATATCAAATTGAGAACATAGGTCGTGTATAATTGTTATCTTGCGCCCCAGGAAACCTGCTGCTTGGCCAGCTAGTGCAAACCATAGCCTTTCTTTCTCATTGATTAGCCTGCTTAATAGTAATTACTTCTTAAAACAATGTCAATGCTGTTACTTCATAATGCAGTTCCATGTAGTGCCGTTAAAGGGAATTGGTCCTAGTGTCATTTGTGTTTGACACAGGGGATCACTGAATCACCTGAAACATAAATATTCACTATCAAAATTCAGAGACAATTTTGTAAATGTGTAGATGTTAATAAAATAAAAACACACTGTTTTATTTTCAGCACAGATTTTTTCAAGTTGGGATAGCGGCTGGTGCTTCTATACACACATGAATCATGATTTGCTCCACCGTGGCTAGCACTAATACTATAAACTATTTAAGTCAGAGTGACAAACCTGAAAATAAAAGTAAAAACTATTATAAATATATAATTTACATGTTTTGAATAAAAATAATTAGACAATTTTATTTCAAAATAACTTAAACCCTTTTTTTATTTGCCAAAAAGCCTATAATTTTTTTTCGAACTTCCCAAGTTTAGCGCAGCCGAAGGTGAGGGTTGACTGTCGGAACAAGTTGCAATGACGGTTCCGCACGTGTACTTAATAACTATTTTTAACCCTAGAAAGATAATCTGCGTCAAAATTACGCATCGTTTTTCGAAATATTGCTCTCTCGCTCTAAATTGTGCAGTTTATGAATCGTGCTTCTAGGACATCTCCGTCGCCGCTTTGACCTTCCGAGGGGCACTTTTGTTGTTAAGGTAAGAGACACCGTTTTTGAAATATAACGACCGCGTGAGTCAAAATGACGCATGACTATCTTTTAAGTGATTTTTAAGATTTTAACTTCTTTGAATATTCCTGATTTATTTTGATTGTTTAGTTATTATTTTATAAGTTTACATTGTTATTATATTTTTATAGATATCCTGACCTACCTACATATTTATGGAGAGTCCAAATTTAGAAGAGAGCTCTCAGGATCGAGGATGGCCTCGATCCTCAGAGCTCTCTTAGAAAGTGATGATGAAGCCACATGTTATGACACCGACAGTAAGGTGGAAGTCCACGTAGATGAGGATGATGTGCATAGCGACCGTAGAAGAAGGTTTTATATCAAACAAAAGGGGGAGTCCCTGGATCAAATGTGCTCTAAATGTAAAAAAGTTATTTGCCGAGAACATAATATTGACATGTGTCAAAACTGCATATAACTCATATTAAAAGTTCATAAATAATAAATCATTTCATAATCATTAGTCTACAAGTAAAAATTACTGATAGAAAGCATATTTATTCTTAATTTTTTATAAATATGTAAGTGTTCTTAAATTTTGTTAATTTTATGAAGATTTTTAAAATTTTGGTTTCTTTTCTTAAAATAAATGAATACCTAAGTATTCATAAATTGTGTTTTATTTATATTATATATACTTATTCAAAGTAACTATCAATTACGTTAATAAATCGGAATGCAATTTATAACATAATAGCTAGTTTTTTAATATGCGTCAATTTTACGCATGATTATCTTTTAAGTACATAAAAATATGATTATCTTTCTAGGGTTAATACAGTTGCGAAAAAATTAAGCAATTTAATAAAATAATAAAAATACAATAAACTCAACTAACATTTTTGGAAAATCGCGCCAACCGTAAAAGATTAAAAGCAGAGGTTTTTTTGTTTTCTTCACCCATTCTGGGTAGGCAAAGGGAACTATACATACAGCCAAGTCTTCAGTAGATTTTTTATGGATATGAAATGAAAATGAAATTTAATGACATTAAATTAAATTAAACCTAACCTAACTCATTGAATCAAATCATTATACTAAAACATATTAGTAGCTTTACTTTTAGACATTACATACCGTTAATCAAAAAATACCAATTAATCGGTATAGAATCGGTGATAGCTTCTCTTTGTTGCAATTTCCGATTCATATGGATCGTTAATTAGTGTTAAATAAAAAAATGAACAAATCTTTTACCGAGCCACGAAAAATAATAGATATTTATTGTAATATATTTCCCCATCCGTTTTAATACAATAATTTATTGATTTAGTCCTAAACTATAAAAAAATACACCATTTTCATATAAATGCGAAGAAAACTCTAAGTAGTTTCTTTCATACCCCATATCTAAATGTTTAATAATGCGTGGCAGTTTATTGCGGAAAAACTAGTTTATAGTATAATATGGAGTATGTCGCTAATAGATGCTTATAATTTTAGAATACATAAGATTGAAATGGTGTTATAAAAACTTGTTTAATTATTATAAGCATTAACGAAAAAGGGAAAAAATAAAGAATAACCTCTCAGCCATTGCCGATCCATGGGTCGGTGATGACTGCACTACTAAAATGCACTGCAGCTATTGCCGTTCTATTTTAATTTCAAAAATACTTTTTGAAATCCCTTAAAACACAATAATTTAGTTGCGAAATGTGGAATATACAAATAAAGGAATATGTTGCGTTATTCAGAATAAACTTAACGTAAATATTTATATATAAAATATCTTAAGCAAAAAAATTGAGTACTTACCTGAGGAAGTAAGGGTTAGTATGACACGTTCGGCGCACTCGCTACGTTCACAGAAACTAACGTATTTGGTCACATTCCCGTGTACCTACGTACACTAACACTAGTAAATTAATTAGGAAACATACAAACATGTGTGTATATTATACTCTCTTGTGACTCAAATCGTTCCAAACCGATAAAAATAAGAATAAGCTGAATGGGTCGGCAATACCTGCAGATTTTCGATGGGTCGTTGATAGCTGCGTTTACCTTAGTTAATTATTATCTCTTTATTTCTTTTAAGTCTTAGATTAGGCTTTTTACAATATGTAAGTATATAAAAGTAAAATATATCAAAACATTTACAAAAGAATATAAAAATTATACATTATAAAAACCTTACCTAGGGTGCCACCGAGAGAGAGGAACTGGCGGACTATCCGCGCCGTGTCCAAGATCACCGCCTTCTGTATCTGACCCTTGATCCAACCACCTAGCGAGAGTCACTCAAGATGCTGGTCGAGACTCTTTGCTGTTGGTCGAGACTCTTTGCTATTATCATCATTATTATTATTATAAAGAGGAAATATTGTATGTCTGTATAACGAATAAACTCAAAAACTACTGGACCTATTTTAAAAATTCTTTCTCCTTTGAGTAGCAGCAGTTGTCCGTTGAAGATTGTAGGGAGCACTCATAATCTGCTCGTTTGCTCCTATATTAAAAAAAACTATTACTTTCCGGGGCAACATGGGCTATAATTTTCTTACGGGAACGGGACCTACGCGGGTGAAATTGAATGGAACTGATACACACAAATAAATAACAATAACTGTTACCACTTTTACCTTATTCCTACTTCCCTGTTTGTTATCTTTCCTCTGTATAATATGAGGAAGATATTTTTATTTTATTTAGGTATTTATTTATTTAACTTCATGTACCAAGAAAATGTACACATGGCGAACTTAATGTTTAATGGCATTATCAACCAGTCAACCATCAGGCTAAGGCTATTTTTCCTCCTGGAATGCGGACAAAGTCGCAAGCAAAAGTAAGTACCTACCTAATCTTAACAAACATTTAAAAACTTGATTTCACCAAAAAAAAACCGGCCAAGTGCGAGTCGGACTCGCGCACCGAGGGTTCCGTACAACCTTGCAAATTTATGGTTTTCGTCATTTTTCCTTTATCTATGCTATAAGACGTTGCTTCGTACCAAATTTCAAGATTCTGAGTTCACGGGAAGCACCCTGTAGGTTTTGATTCCCTTGCAAGTGTCGAAAATTTGCGGCATAAACGGCTGTATCTTTTGATTGCGTTGGCTTAGAAGTTTGATTTTTTCACAGCTTCAAGGGACAGTAGACCTGAGTAATTGATATAAATTTCAGCTTCATACCTCCACGCGTTCCTGAGAAAAAGGGTCTTGACAGACGGACAACAAAGTGATCCTTTAAGGGTTCCGTTTTTTCCTTTTGAGGTACGGAACCCTAAAAATGATACTTAGTTATTTATTAATAAAACTATTTGTCCTTGACATTTCCTTATAACACAAAAACAAAAAAAAACCCATTCAATTTGCATTTAATCTCTCTTCCATGACGCTGAGAACTATACATTGATTATGATTATTATTTATCTAGTTTCATCGCAAATATCCGTAATACGGATATTTGCGATTGAGACATATAAAATGCTTTGCACTGAATGACTGACTGACGGATCAACGTACAGCCTAAACCGCTGATCGTTTCTACGGGTTTTTTCGGGTTTCTACCCGTAACTTGGTGTATTCTTTGTATGACGTACTAGGCATCCGATAAAAAATATTTTCCGAAATCTACTCCTGAGAGGCTGAAAAAGGGGGGAAATTTTGTATGGGACAACCTGATTCCTTAATCTACTTCAAATTTTGCATTTAAACATTCTTCAACAGAATTGATGGAAGACGTGTTTCGTATTTTATTGAAATTTATTTAGGGGTAAAAAAGGGGTAGAAAGTTATTTCGTGTGTGATTAGACTGATTAGCTACGACGGTTAAAGAGCCGGCCGAAAATCAGTGAGGCTCGGGTTCGAATCCTGGCATGTACCAATGAGTTTTCCAAAAACTTACATACATATTTATCACTAGCTCGACGGTGAAGGAAAACATCGTGAGGAAACCCGCAGGTCTCAGAATTAATTCTGAGACATGTGTAAACAGACCCGGTCCGGCGATGGGCTCACCACCTATCACGTTTAGGGGTCCAATATATCTCGTGAAATGTGGGTATATCCAGTAATGGAATACCTCTGCCTACCCCCTCGGGGATAAAAAAGGCGTGAGATTATATATATATATCTGCTGTGAGATTATTTATTTTATATTATATAAAGCTCGACTACCACTCACTCACTCACTCACTGATTGACATAATTGTTCTCCCAGAAGGAGTCGTTTTGGAGTCAAGTTATGTAGAGGAAAAGTGTGCAAGCTGGCGGGGTGACCCCAGGAAAATTCCGACTTTTCAAAAAAACAAAATGGCGGACAGGCTTGCCTATCGTATCTCTTTTGTTTTCCGGCCGATTCGGTTCAAATTTTTGGCATCTGTAGGATCGCTTGTATGATTTACAAAAATAATTAAAAAATTAGAAAAACAAAATGGCGGCCCCGTGATAGTGTATCAAAGTTGGAGTGGTTTTAGACCCCAGTGGACCCTAATTGATCTCCCAGATGCTAATATGCTACGGAAATGTTTTAAGTGTCATCACGTAGGTCATGTCCTTTAGTTTAACAGAAAAATCCGAAAAACTGAAAATCCAAGATGGCCGCCCTGTGATTGGCTCCCAAAGAAAAAGATGAATTTTACCAGATTTTGAATATCGATTTTCGGCAAGATGGCGACACCTGAGCGAGTTAACTTGTATGGCGGGGTTAGAGGTCTCATTACGGAGTGTTGCCGTGTTTAAGAATTTTTCCAAAATTTGGGGTATTTTTTGACTTTTAATGCAAAAAGTCAAAACTCGGAATTTTACCATTTTGCAAAAACGAGTAACATTCAGTGGAACATTTTATCTCTCCCTATGACCTTTTGTAGGTTTTTGATTTTCACCTGGCAACACTGAAACTTATGGCCGATTGAATTTTTAGGGTAGACTTCAAAAGACCCGAATTGATCTCCCAGATGCCAATACGCTGTAGAGACGTGATTGGTGTCATTGCATAGGGCATATCCTGTAGTTTACCAGAAAAATCCGAAAAACTGGAAAAACAAGATGGTCGCTCCGGTATTCTCTCTTTACTGAAAAAAATGGGTTTTTATAATTTTTATCGCAATTTTTTGGCAAGTTGGCAACACTTTTGAAAGTTGGGTTGTATGGAGAGATTGTGGGTCTCAGTAAGCAGTGTTGCCATGAAAAGAAATATTTTACAAAATTTTATTATTTTTCGACTTATACTTAAAATTTACTATATTCACATAGACAATTATTGAAAATGGCTAAAACAAGATGGCTGCCCAAAATAAGACTCTATTTTTCTGTCAAAACAAGACCCCCACCGACACACGCGTGGCCGCTTGCGGCCTCGCGCACCGCGCGACATCTAGTCTACTATATAAAAATAAGTCGGGTTTTCCTTCCTGACGCTATAACTCCAGAACGCACGAACCGATTTCCACGGTTTTGCATTCGTTGGAAAGGTCTCGGGCTCCGTGAGGTTTATAGCAAAGAAAATTCTTATAAGCATTGCACCCGTGCGAAGCCGGGGCGGGTCGCTAGTTATTATTATATTAGCTACGAAGTTGATATCAATACTCCTTAGTGCTTTTGATTTAAATTAGGTACATTTTATTTTGACACAGTCATATTTAAAAACGCAATCCGATTTTATTTAGAACTAGCAGCGCCGCTCGGTTTCACCCGCGTAGTTCCCGTTCCCGTTCCCGCTTGTTTTTAAGGTTTTTCCGGCAATAATTTGAATTTTTCTCGCCGTAAAAACCATCTTTAAACTTCAACAAACATTCAAAAAAAGAATTGGCCAAATTGGTCCAGGCGTTGTTGAGTTGTTTACCAACACATTTTGCGATTCATTTTTACATTATAGAGTAGCGGTTCTGCGCTTCACCCACGTAGTTCCCGTTCCCGTGGGAATAAAATATACCTTATGTTACTCAGGGATCTTCTAGCTTTCCATTGGTGAAAGAATTTTGAAAATTGGTCCAGTAGTTTTAGAGTTTATTCATAACAAACATGCAAAAATCTAAAAATACAAATCTTTCCTCTGTATAATATTATTATTATGAGTAGTATAGATCCTAGATGGGTTGAACTCACATAAATGATACAATAATGGGTGACAATCCTACTTCCTACACATATTATAAACGCGAACGTTTGTTAGTATGGATGTTTGTTGCTCTTTCACGCTAAAACTACCGGATTTTGATGAAACTTTACAGTTATATAGCTTATACAACAGAATAACACATGGGCTATATTTTATTCCCGTATTCCAACGGGAACGGGAAATACGTAGGTGAAACCGCGGGGCGCTGCTAGTAAAATATTAATGCGAAAATAATTAGGTAGATACAAAGAGATTTAAATATAATAGGACATAGAGGGGGCATTGGGAAAATTTTCATACAAAACATTGAAGCCTAAGCGTCATGTCCTTGATAAGTCAGTTAGTATGAACGCGAGCTGTCATTCGGTCAAAATTGTACTAGACTTAGGCCTACTTGCGCCACGCTAGGTTAAAATGGTTAACTCAAGTTAGATGTTACTTTGGCGTTTAATCCACTTGGAATAACTTTTGACTTCAAATTTTCCTCGTTTTGTCACCTCTATGCCCCATTATATTTAAATCTCTTTGGGTAGATATTTACCTATGTGTTTTTTTTTTGCTGGTTTGAGTTGGTTGCTGGTTCTTTTCGGGGTAGAAGGAGGAGATAGACTGCTAGTTTCAATCAACATCTTTGAAAGAGTTTAGAGTCTCTTGTTAGACTATTAAAGTTTCTAAGTATTTTTTTAGTTTGTTACGTTTTTTCCAGCGAAACTGCTGAACCTATCTTGATGAAATTATAGGGAGATAATTTGCATCTTAGTAAAAAACCTAGCAAACTTTTTAAGTCGGAACGTGGACAAAGTCGCCCGCAAAAGTTAGTGTAATAATACAGGAACTAAACCTGTTAATGATCATTTTTTATCAGAGATAATTATATAAAAAAACATAGTGTAATTTGTTGTTTGTTGTTGAAGTGCGTGTTGGTTTTTGGGATGCTGAGCGGTAGATTAAAACCTCGGCTATGTACAGTATTTATTTATACAGCATCCACAAATACAGCGTGGATTTTTGAGACGGGTCAGTAAGGGCAGATACCTTAATCGTTATAGTTACAATAAAACGTTCCTAGGAGACCATCCCTAACTTTTTAATTTTATTTCGTTAAAGAATCTATGGGACCATTTATGGTATGAGTAGGTACTAGAAATGACAGAAATCGCCAAAAACTTTTTTCATTGTACATTTTGTACTGAAAAACGAAAATCAACTCGAAATTACTTATTCTTTATTTTGGCAATCATATTCTTATTGTGATCAAAAGATTCTTTAAGTCCAACTGAAATATTTAAATACAAAAACTATGGTTACTCACAACAACACGGGCATCATGTCGCGGTCGCAGGTTCGAGTCAACCTTTGCGAACGTAATTGAAAATGTCCGTTGGCTTCTTGTCAGTATTTAAGTTCTAGCGGGTGCCCAACGGCGATCCCCGCGCGATTCAGTTTATTCCCGTTCCCGTGGGAATTTCTAAAAATCCCTTCATAGTGGTTGCCACGACATATAAGACACCTCCATACCATATTTCAAGTTTCTAGGTGTTTTCGTTTCGGAGTAGTACCTACGTATCTCTGTATTTAAACAGTTTTATATTTTCCCGGTGTAAAAAGTATCCTAAATGTTGACCCAGCTAGGTATCACCAACCAAATTTCATCAAAACCCGTCTAGTACTTTTTGCGTGATGCGTGCGCAGACAGACAGACGGACAAAGATTACAAAAATATCTACATCGATAATTTACTTAAGTCTTGTACACTACCGGCGAAATTTGAAACGGAGCCGCGGACAACATTTACATGAAGTTATCTTTAAAATGTAAATGGCAAAGGCCAATTTATCAATTCCGATAAAAATTTCGAATATATGATGCAAATTGAGTGTTTTATTACATTTAAAAAAAAAACAACGCTTAACTAATCACCCTTTATATGCAAAATGTCAAGTTTTTAGACCCAGCAGTTTAGGCTGTGCGTTGATACGTCACCAACCAGTCAGTCAGTTTATCATTATATATGTTACCGGCAATCTGTATAATGCAGGTATTCTATATAATCCCTAGGCAATATATGTAATACCTGGGGCGTTCAGGCAATGTATGAAATATTATTAATATTAATGTCTATTACATACTCTACCTAGGTAATATATACAATACCCAGGGACTATATAGAATACCTACTTGGCCACCGGCAATATATAAAATAAATAGATTTTGGTCTGTATTATTTATCAATGTTATGTAAGTGTGCTGTTTGCTTAAAATCAACTTTATTAAATTACCAATTATGCTGCTCCGTAAAAATAATCTTTATTAATGGGTTTCCATTTTTTCAGAATAATAAGTCTTTATGAGTAAATTAATGACCCATAATTAAATCAATAATTTTTTTTTTTAAATAATCCTCAAATAATTAGAGTACCTCTCTGTAACTGTAGTCGGTAACAAAAAGAGGTTTACAAGCCGCAGGTGGGTTGTAAGAGACATTATTCGGGACAACATTCACTGTAGGACCAACTTGATATTTCTCATATCATTACATTTCGTTCCAAGCGCGCAGCTAATTTTGTATGGTGAAGTGAAAAATCAAGTTTCTCTGGTCAAGTCGGTCCCATAGTGAAAGTTATTCAAAAATAAAATAATAAATAATCTCACGTCTTTTATCCCCGGAGTAGGCAGAGGTATTCCGACTCTGGAAAAACTCACTTTTTACGAGAATATTCGAACCCTAAACGTAACCGGCGGGCGTATTCACGGAGATTCGACTCGGAAGCGGAAAATCTGTCGAATCCTTAAGTCAAATATGACATCTGTGAATAGCCCATATCGAAACGTTTAAACAGATTTTCCCATTCCGAGTCGAATATCGAATCTCCGTGAATACGCCCGTGGGTCTGTTACACATGCCTCTGAATTAATTCTGAGATCTGCGGGTTTCCTCACGAAGATTTTCCTTTGCCGTCGAGCTAGTGATGAATATGTACGTATGTTTTGAAAACTCATTGTTACATGCCAGGATTTGAACTAGGTCCTGTCCAAGGAAATATTATACATTGAAAACATGAACTCTTTCGATATATTACCGGCTGCGCATTGGGTATTATATATAATACCTAGGTAGAGTATGAAAAAATAATATTTCATACATTACCTGCATGTTTTAGGGATTATATATATTGCCTAGGGATTATATATAATACCGGATTATACAGATTGCCGCTAACATATATATATATATATATATAATGATAGGTTCATGGGAGATCAGCATGAAAGATACATTCTTAGAGGTTACACGGGCTCAAGGCAATTAAATAAAAATGTATACAAAAAAAAATTAATCAAGAGAAGAAACAATTAAAAGTTCCAACCCGACAGTACCTACCTACAGCAATGATATTATATGTTACTATACTTATATGCTCGCTGACCTACAGTGTCTAGGTTCTGACTAAATAAACGTGTGTGATTTTTTTTTAAAATAAAAATAGATTATACAAATTTACTTATTGTTTATTTAGTAAAATTTATCGACCGTTACTGACGACCGTTTCGTGGGTGAATTCAGACCATTCAATTCAATTCAAATCATTTATTTCTTTAGGTAAAAAGTATACACTTATAAACAACTTACTAAAAGTAAAAAAACTAATAATATAATATAGAATAATACTAAAATTATACAGTAGAATTGAGAACCTCTTCTTTTTTTTGAAGTCTTAATAAGAAGTGATATTGAGTATTCGCCCATTTCTGGCGCACATACTTAATGCAAATTCAAAACTGATATGGTTTTCTCAAGGGTTCCATTGTTAGAACTTTACCAAATTGAAATAAGACCACATGGGAACCACCAGATTTCAAATAAAAAAATTATAATCAAACTCGGTTCACCCAGTCGAAAGTAATGTAATGAGGTAACTAACATAAAAAAACTTAATAGTCGAATTGACAACCCCCTCCTTTGAAAATGAAAAATGAAAATGTATTTTATTTTATAGGTAATAAAAATTGCACTAACAACAATAGTCAATAGTCTAATAACAAGGCACACTAAACTCGTCCATGAGGATTAGCTACATTTAAACAGGGGGCCAATTCCACTAAATGTCAACGTTTATGAACGTTTATGAAAATAATTGTTATATTGAAAAGGGGCATAAGGGTATTATACTCGAATGCAATTGTAAAAATTTAATCTGTACCTACTTACGGAGGGCCCCGCTGGACCGAGACTTTCCAATTTTTTTATTTACTCTAAAACCATCGGGGTACAAATGATTTCGATACACGTTCAGTAAGTTTGGTTGGGTGAGGTTACTATAGTATGTCTCGAGGAGGCCCCGCAAGGTGTTGCGGGCGGCCGTGACCCAGCTGCGGATGCACAACCGCGGTGCCATGGCTGGGTCCGAAGCGGCGAGGAGGAACACACAAGGGTTTTTAGTGGGTATGGCAGCACTAGGCTGCAGAGCCCCACATAACCCCCGGCCCCCCGGGTCGGGTGCGTATGCAGTAATGCATTTTCCCTAGTTAAAAAAAAAAAAAAAAAGGTTACTATAATATGTACGAACAATATCTCTCTATTGCCGAGGGGGCTGCTTATAGGTAGAGTCAATGTCAAAAATCATTTAATTTATTTTCTGTAGGTACAAAAACTACACTTTGGAACGTCAATACAGTGTTGCCAACTTAGCTACTTTATAGCTAGATCTAGCTATTTTTCGGTGTCAGGCAGCTACAACTTACAAAACGTTGTAGCAAAATTTTTTAGCTACTTTTTCTAGCTACTTTCACTCTTTGACAAGATGTGAGTACTTTCGAGACTTTATTGTAGGGTATCGGCCCTTAAATTGTACCTAAACGTGGCTGGATTATCTATTTTATTACTAATACCTAGATAAATAAGGTGGATAAACAGATTTCTTCGTTTAAAACTTAAACTGAGTTTTACCTTGTCTTATTTTATAAATTTAAAATTATTGCTTGGTGTTCTAATTAACTTAATTACATTAGATTTGTTCAAAAGTTCAATGAGAGCTTTAATAATATCATATTATTGATTCTGAATTATTACTCTGGTCAGTACTTTGAATGCTATTATTATTCACTGCACAACCATTTGGTGAAGTAGGTAAACCTTGTTCAGATACTATTTCATTATGTGCTACCCGGTCATAACCCTTGCCCAGTTTGGGAGGAGGGCGGGGTTTGATAAATAAAGTTTTCTTGTATGAACTAGATTGTAGAGAATTTGATATAGTTTTCGCATAAGATGTAAAAAATATTTATACCTAGTTGATAATAGGATCAATTTGTTGTTTATTGTACATAATTATCTTAAATTGTTTGTTGTTAAACGGGCGACCCGCCCGAGGACCCCGGAGGGAGGCCCTCCGAGGTATCCACTTTTGTTACAATTGCTCCGGACTGCGAATCCTATGGACATCGAAGATGGGGTCTCTACTCCATCAAAGCGTAGGAAGCGATCTATTCCAACGAAAATATGCAAACACTGCAATAAAAAGAGACGCCGATCATCGAGCAAAAAATCTAAAACGACATTGTCACTGCAATGAAACTACGTCGTATGATACACGTTTGTATTGATGATTACCGTCTTCGGCTCTCTCATGACCCTCTCGCCCAACGGCTCGGGTCTCAATGGCGCATCAGCGGTAATCACCAACTTTACACATTAGTACCATAATACACTGAGATTTCCAAGCCACACTACAGACTTTTACAGCTTCTCATTCACTGTGCAGGCTGTAAGGCTATGGAATGGTCTCCCCCTGTCCATAAGGAGTGCTGAATCTCTGCCAATTTTCAAAAACAAACTAAAAATCCATTACCTTGGCTTGGAATACTCTTTATAATAAATCAAAAGTGTGTATGTAATGTATTATGTATGTGCTATGTTCATGTAATTATAATATATGTATATATATATATATATATATATTACTTTGTGTATGTAGTTACTGTGTTTTTTTTTATATATATATTTATAGGAAACGGTTTATGTATGTAAGTACCTTAATCCATTGTTAACTTAAGTGCACCACCTACCTTCATCTGTTTATCTCTGTTACATCCATCCTAAGGTTGTCTGGAAGAAATCGTTTAAAGCGATAAGACCGCCCATTGTACTTTTTTGTATCACTATGTCACTTGTTGCATATTTTTTATTGGTGTACAATAAAGAGTTGTTACTTACTTACTTACTTACACTATTTTATATTAATATAGTTATACATGTTAATTGGGGTGTATGAGGAGTTGCGCTTATTCTGTGACGCGTTGTATAATATAAAAGTAGAACATTAACAAAAATAACGAAAATATATCCTCACCTCTTATATTCGAGTGTTAAGAGCCCTATTACATTTCGAGCGTGATTTTTGCGTTTATGGCCATCTTTGGCTTCTTAGATCTGAGAAACTAGAAGACTTGAACAACTTTTACTTTCCGAATGGTAGAGAAAATATATTATTTTAGGGGCTAGTGACCTACTTTATTCGATTTTATCTTAGTTAACTGTATAAAAGTAAAAAATCCAAAACAAGTTTTTCGAAAAACGCGCGACGGCACTTTTTTGTGTTCGTTGATTGAACTAAACGAGTAAGCAAATTAGATGAAAAATATATAATAATATTGCTTATATAGTGGTTAAGTGATTTGTGGCTTAAATTTTTTTTAAATACGTATTGAATATCTAGAAATTAAATCATATTCGAGACCGTGAAATTGCCAAAAACGCTTGGAATTAACCGTTAATTTCTCATTACTATATTAACAATATCACATGGTTTTTATATCAAAAGATACTTTAGTTCATAAGGAATTCAAACATCACACATGTTTTAAAAAATAGTTCATTATAAACCTGAAAAGAAAAATAATACCAACTGCAAAATTGCTACATAAAGCAAAGTTTTGACCGGTCGAGTTCAGTACTGCGCGAGCGCTCGTCGACGCTGGACCTGTGTCGGAATTTTGTGCGCCCAAAAATCGGGAATTTCGTCGTAATTATAGAGCGACTACCTATAACAAGTTTTAATCATATATGTATTTTATTGTAAAATGAACACATTTTAGGGTGATGGTTGTTTGTTTATTTGTTTGTAGCAGATATCTTCAACCGATTGAGCTGAAATTTGGTATACTTATGTAAATTTGGTGACAATGCAATATTATGGTATCACCGAGCTGATCTGATGATGGAGCCAGGAGGTGGATATCGCAACTCCTCAATGACTACTCGTAAACCCCTCGAGTTTGGGCTGGTATGATTCGTTTTGACAAATACTTTGGTGCTAGATGGTAAGCAGGGTCTGGTGATGGAGCTGGAAGATGGCCATAGAAACTCTGTAATTAAACGACACAACCCCACCGAGTTTAGGCTCGTATGATTCGTCTTGACGAGTACTTTGGTGCTAGATGGTAACCAGGGTCGGATGATGGAGCTGAAATATGGCCATAGGAACTCAGTAATTAAACGACATAGCCCCATCGAGTTTGGGCTTGTTTGATTCGTCTTGAAGAGTAGTTTGGTACTAGATGGTAACCAGGGTCTGATGACGGAGCTGGAAGATGACCCGAGGAACTCTGTAAGTATACGACACAACCCCATCGAGTTAAGGCTCGTATCATTTATCTTGACGAGTACTTCGGTGCTAGATGGTAAGCAGGGTCTGATGATGGAGCTGGAATATGGCCATAGGAACTCAGTAATTAAACAACACAACCCTATCGAGTTAAGGTTCGTATGATTTATCTTTACGAGTACTTTGGTGCTAGATGGTAACCAGGGTCTGATGATGGAGCTGGAAGATGACCCGAGGAACTCTGTAACTATACGACACAATCCCATCGAGTTTGGGCTCGTTTGATTCGTCTTAAGGAGTCATTTTGTACTAAATGGCAACCAGGGTCTGATGATGGAGCTGTAAGATGGCCATAGGAACTCAGTAATTAAACTACATAACTCCATCGAGTTTGGGCTCGCTTGATTCGTCTTGATGAGTATGTTGGTGTGTCTGATGTCAGACATGTCAGTGTCTGATGACGGAGCCGGAATATAACCAGTTGAGCTAAAAATTTTGTATACGCGTTTAGTTTGGATGACAATACATGGTTGGCTATGTGAAGTCATTTTAAATCCAACTAAAAAGTAAAAAATAAATTAAGAGTAAAAAATAATTTTATATACTTACCAACATTTTAAATACCAAATGGTCAAAATATTTAAAATAATGCACCACTTGCGAGATATTACAGATATATTCAATGCGAGAACGAGCAAAGCCAGCTCAAAATACCAGATCGGAAATTATTTGGACCGGTTAGGTTTAGAAGATCTTTGATGTTAGTTTTATTTTATGAGCAACAAATAAATTTGTTTTATTATAACCGTTGTAAAGTAAGTAATAATACAATATGATATAGTACATTATGGTATAAGTGCGGTAAGTTGAAAATTACAGCCGAGGCGATATTTATAGCTCCAGCCGTAGGCGAGGGCTACAAAAAAGCAGTGGTCAAAGTCAAAATGTTTTATTCAAAATAGGAACTTACAAGACCACTTATTGAACGAATTATAGAATTGAGGCTGTAATTATCAAAACGAACGTATGTCATACGACGTTTTATAACATCTTTGCGAGGAAATAAATAAAACTCCGACTTTCATCAACGAATAAAAACAAAATTTTTACTTGTTCACAAATTAGCTATGCGCGCGCATCACCTTTTTTTGAGGCAAAGCAAAGATATTAAAATATAATAAGGCATAGAGGGGACAACGCGAGGAAAATTTTAAGTCAAAAGTTATTCCAAGTGGAATAAGTCTAGTACAATTTCGACAGAATGACAGCTCGCGTTCATACTAACTGACATGACAAGGACATGACGCTTGCTAGGCTTCAAAGTTTTGTATGAAAATATTCCCAATTCCCCTTTAAATCTCTTTGAGGAAAAGGCACAAAAAATAGGCAAAATTACTATTAAAGCGCATAAATTAATATTTCTGTATTTTTGTTACAGATAAATGGTTGTAATTTATTGTCAAAATTTATTAAATTAAAGAATTAAATGTTTATTTATGATATTTTATCTCCCAAAGTTAATTTTATTCATAAAACGTTAAAAACTTTTATCACACAAGTATTTGTCAAGATTTGATTTTATTCTTGGTGACCTTCATTTTATGTGTGAGAGAGAACAGACAGACTTTTTATTTCAAGGTTGGTCACTATCAGTTTAAGCAAAAATCTACGTACCTATATCTATGTAAATACATATTATATAAACTATAATATCTAAAGGGGTGTAAATTGTATTGTTTTAAATTTTTTTAACATAATTCGCTAAAAAAGTTAAACACAATACAATAAAAAAATAGAAAAGTATCAAAAGTAGTAAGTCGCTTGCTGCCGCTACGGGCAGAGTAGTGTCGTGAACTCGTGACCCCGAGCGAGCGGGCCGTCGCGTTCAAATGCCTAATCTTGAGGAGCGTAGTTTTGTGATAGGGCTCTTAATAGAGATATTCTATTCATTGGTGTATTTTTCGAAGAACTAAACGTGTCAGGTACTAAGCCCAAGGGGCCTGTGGGACTAATACTCACAATGGGTTCGATTCTGCTCCAGCGATTAAATTTATTTTAGTTTACCCTTGCGATTTTTCTCCTACAAAAGAAACAAGACGAGAGATATTTTGTACTGTCAAATTAAAATTTCCTTCACAATTGGGCTATTCAGTAAGAATAACTTACTAAGTCAACCTCAAATGGGAAAAGGTCAGGAGAATGATGTATAATATACTGGTCAAAACTAGTTTATTTCACATAATCTAACACTAATATTATCTATAAGGAGGAAAAATTTGTATTTTGGTATGTTTAAAGTCAAACTCATTTATTTGCAAAATATTTGGTTACAAACAATGCAAATCATTATAAATAAAAATAAATCTATAAAAAACTGTTAAAAATATTTTCAATTATTCATAAAATTAATACAATTTCATTAATATATCTGAAAAGAATTCATTTGTAAAAATCTTGTAATTTATGCTTAAAGCTACTGATGTTATCACAAGTCCTTATTTCACTTTTTAAACTGTTAAAAATTTTCATGCCCATATGCACAGAATTATTAAAATAATTTACATTTGATTTTGGCAATAGTAAACAAGCATTATTTCTTAAACTATAATGTTGTACCTCTCCTAGTGTCTGAAAACAATGTTTATGTTTATATACCTATTTGTGAATGAACACAAATCAAGGTGTCAAAAAATTAGTTTTAAAATGTCTCAGCGCATCCGCGGCGGAAGCTATCGATGATAGATAATAATGTACAGTATAAAATAACATAATAATAAGTTGGTATCTCAAAAAAACTTCGCGACGATAGCATGTTATGTCTAACTTTTGTAGTTTTTGTAATGTCACTATACTGGATGTTTTTTTACCGTCTGGAAAAAAATATGACGTATATCTAGAGCCGAAGGTATAGTACACGACATTACCTAATTGTTAAATATAGTCATGTTAAATGCAATTTACAAAGTCTGAAAAACTACGCACACTACTGTGTAGCAGTTGGCGGTTGTGGGTAGATTGCGCACGAATAATGGAAACTACAAGCCTATTTCTTCTTAAAATATAATTACAAATATTTCAGTGTGCAATATTGGCTCGATTCTACATTACAGCGACGTTTAGTCCTGTCATTTTCTTTTTTCTAGAAAAGAAAAGAGAGGAGAGATATTTAGTCCTGTCAAATTAAAATTAGTCCTGTCACAGTTGACAGGACCTCATACCTCAGTAGGCGTGTTTTTTTTTTTTTTTGTTGTTTCACCCCTTACAGGGTAGGCAAAGGCATTACGCCATGCAGCCTCGTCATTAGTTAATGATATCCTTATGTAAATGGCTCTGCTTCAGAGTCCATGCACAAAAATACAGTGTCTTTAACACTTTCTACAACCCTAACGTGCCCTAACTTGGTTATCAGTAAAATGATAGCACTTTTACTGACGACTTTATTGTGACTTTTTGAGGCAATCCAAAAATGTCCATATCTCGAATTTTATCGAATTTCCCATTCACTGCACACTTTCACGGACACTTGCCACATAATAAACTATCACTATTATGAGTCAAAACCCGAAATACACAGCAAAATGAAAATTATACAAAAAACATGACGTCCCTCTTCGGATTCCCGCCAAAAAGCCCTCAGTAGGCGTGTTTAGCAATTTTAGCGACGATGTAAAACGGTGACGTATAAAAGTGACAGATTTATGCACGTTCATAAGGTTCAAATTAGTTGGTTTTGTTTGACATTACTCTTCAATCTATGGTTTGTTTCTGTCTTTTTTCTTCCGTATTCTATGGAGAAGGATAGACTAACTTAAAATTAGGAATTTTAGCTGGTCTGTAGAATCGAGTCCTGTAAAAGATGGTATTTCTTTTATGAAGAAGTAGGTAAATAAATATTCTACGTGACTTTTAAGACGAACTATATTCTTATTCAAGAGTTTACAATTGCCAAATTACGTACAGACTAACGTTAGGCGTCACAAAAAGAAATAGATTAGGACAAGTCCGTTCCAAATAGGACGCGAACTGCGGATGCAAGCCTATAGCAGTCTACAAGATAACAAGCGAGTCCGGGAAGCCGTTCCAATTAGGACGCGACACCTAGGGCAGGCTTGTATGCAAGTTCTTAGACTACATATTGAACTCCTGAGTTATTGAGCTGTGAACTGATAAACATTAATTCCACACGGAAGGTCATTATTCTGATGCGACCCTTGATAGCGCGATTCAGAGTTCGGTACAGCGCCACCTCGTGTCTGCGTAATGATTCACAAGTGCACGTATCGGCTGCATTCCAATAACATTCCTTTGCGCGGAATCTGCGATACATTGGAGTAATTATGTTTACTGTTTTAAACTGTGATTCGGGGTGTTACAGTCCTATATTAGTGTAAGTAATGATATTATAAGAAATTTGTAAAAAAAATTAATTAAGTAGGTAACAATGCCAAATGAATCTATTACACTTTCCTATCACACCATATTTTTTTTCCAGACGGTAAAAAAATCAGCCAGTGTAGTAGGAACTATTTTACATTTTAAAAGTTGATAGAATTATGCCGACAAAAATCGGTCCCTATTATGCATACCTTCATATTAATCCTTATCCAAATAAATAATTTCATATTCAGTACCTGTACCGATATACCTGTAAAGATATTACGAATTTAGAAAAAAAATCGTACCATAATATTTTAATGCGAATTTGTTTTTTAGGATATCGCCCAAACCACTAAAACGATTTAAAAAATTCACCAATCCAATGGAAACCTACATTATCAGAGAGTAACATCGGCTATATTTTACCCCCGTTTTCCCACGGGAACGGGAATTACGCGTGTGTACTAAACAGAAGGAGACATGGTTATTTTCTTAGTCGGAAGCGAACGTATATAGGGTCCTTCGGACGTAGCACGGGCTCGGTCAAAAAGACCAGGTCCTCGGGCTTGGTGATGGGCTCCAGGCGAAAGCGGCGCACCAGCCCCGCAGCCAGCGTCTTCAGCTCCAGCATAGCAAACTTCTGGCCTGCACAGAAGATAGTTTTTAATTTGACTTACCAATGACCAAATACAATATGCTTACAATTTTTAGTTGCTGGAATTATCGAATTTTAATCATGAATTTTCAGACCTCAAAAAGGGACAGATGATGATCCCGTTGTGTAACAAACGATGTTGTTGATGTTGCTTACAATTGAGTTTATCAAAACGTACGTACATATTTATCACTGGCTCGACGGTGAAAGAAAATATCGTAAGGAAACCCGCAGGTCCCAGAATTAATTCTGAGACATGTGTAAAAGACCCGGTCCGGCGATGGGCTCACCACCTAGGTATCATGTTTAGGGGTCCAAAGAATATCTCGTGAAAAGTGGGTATATCTAGAAATGGAATACCGCTTCTTACCCCCTTAGGGGCTAAAAGGCGTGAGGTTTTTTTTTTCAGTTCATTCTATTTACAAAATAAGTTTACTCTATATAAGTAAATTTATTTTCTAAACGCATTCTTTTACATATTTGTAGCGTTGCCTGCACGAAATCCATTTTTCCTGATCCCGTTGGTATTTCAATAAACCCTCTTCTATCGAAAGTGTCTTCTGTGTACATGATTTTAATAAGTAATTTGAGTAGATACATGTATGAATGAGCCAGTGGTTTCACATTTATATAACGTCTGATTTTTTTACCTTCTGGAAAAAATAGGGTGTGACAGGTAAGTGTAATATATTCATATTTTGAAATATGTAGTTACTTGGTAAGATTTTTTTTTACAAATTTCGTTTAATATCATTATACTAATATACATTACTCAACTATAGTCACTATACACACTAAAATATTTATTTAAGAAGAAATATTTAACAATTAATTAATTAAATTAGCCTGATGGTTGATTGGTAGATAATGCCTTTACGCATTAAGTTCGCCATGTGTACATTTTCTTGGTATATGAAGTTAAATAAATAAATTAATTAATTTCGTGTATAACTTCGGCTCTGGATACCTACCTTGTACGTCATATTTTTTTTTCAGACGGTAAAAAATATCATCCAGTATAAGTAGGTATAGATAGATAAATAGACAGACAATGGGCTCGATTCTGTCTGACCAGCTAAAATTCCTAATTTTAAGTTAGCCTATCCCTCTCCATAGAATACGGAAGAAAAAGGACAGAATCAAAAACAAAATAAATGCAATTTGCAAAGTCTAGAAAAGTACTCACACTGCTAATGTATAGCAGCTGACGGTTTTATTACCCGGGATATTGCCATCAGTCGATATACGAACCTATGCAGTTCCTCGGGCCAGCGCTGAACGGTATGTACGAGAATGTGTGTCGTGTCCTTTCGTTTTCAGGTAGGAATCGCTCCGGGATGAACTTCTCGGGATCGGGGAAGAGCTCTGGGTCGCGATGGATGTCGAACACGTGGATGAAGGCAGTCGTCCCCGCGGGCACCTTGTAACCACCTGAAAACTCAGCATTAGAGCTTCACCATCATTGGCGTATTGGGCCATGGCCCCAGCCATGAATCGGCCGGCCAGGGCAAGGTCACTGACTATCTGCGCATACTCACTATGTAGCTTGTAGGTATCACGTATGAGTTTCAGTTATCCTATCCTATTATACTATTTTTTCTTTTATCTGTGTCCTGGCCAAAAGCATGTAGTTTAAGTCACTAATATATAATTCAAACTCAAAGTCAAAGTCAAAAGTTTTTATTCAAAGTAGGGACTTATAAGTCCTCTTATCGAAAGTCATTGCGACTCCACCGCTTCGGTATGTATAGTTGGGGAGAAGAAGCGGGGCAAGAAACTCCTCAACACATTTTTCTTTTAAACAATCAATACAATACAAAGTACAAGTAACATGGTTTTAATGCTTTGCTGGAGAAAATTTACACCAAACATCATTGTCATTCAAATATTAGTCTAAGATAAAATGTGCCATTTTACATAAAACCATTTTAACGTGAGTTTTGAACATTTTTTCTGGCAAATCTACAACAGCTTTAGGTATCTTGTTGTAAAAGCGTACACACAAACCCATAAAGGATTATTAATTAATCTGTAATGTGGTTGCTCTATTTTATTTTTATTTCTAAGATTACAATTGTGCCTGTCACAGTTTTTTGTAAAAAGAGATATATTTTTGCGTATGTACATAATATTTTCATACTGGCATGGCATTGTTAAAATTTTATTTCTTTAAACAATTCTCTTAGGGAATCACGACATCTCAATTTGTAAATAGCTTTTACAGCTCGCTTTTGCAATATAAAAATGGATTCCGCGTTTGCAGCTTGACCCCACAGCAGTATGCCGTATAGGACATAATGCTGTGAAAGTAGCTAAAAAAGACAAGACGCGCTGTGTCTACGTCAGTGAGCCATCTAATTTTTCTGACTGCATTAGCAGCCGAACTGAGTCTGCCCGCAATTATAGTCGCTAATAATATAGATAATATAATATTGCTTTTTGAAGATGGTTTTCGGTTTCGGTAGTTGAGGATGAAGTTATTTCATGTACTTATGAGGAAGGGCCTGGGCTAATTTCTAGTGTATGGGCTCACAGCTTTTTACACCCTACCTACACACCCTGGCCCCCTGGGCTACGCTTATGTTCACCATGAACATCTAACAGCCCACTGCTAATAAGAATTACACTTAGAACAGTCAATAATCTAATTACAAGGCATACAAGGCACACTAAACTCATGCATGAATATTTACATATTTTTTGAAAAACTCGTTGGTACGTGCCAGGATTCAAAGCCGAGCCTCACTGATTAACATCGTGTGAAGCAGGCTACTTAACTGTAAGGCTTGCGGCCCACTAATCAGCCGCAACCGCCCCGGCACGTAGAGATGATGAGGACACTGAGGTCGAGGGTACGAGGAGGGTTGGTAGACGACGAATACAAAGGAGTATTCAGCAGCCAAATAGTTTATTATCACTGTTTTCAGTTTATTGTCACGGTTTATCAGGTTTTATCAGTTTGTTTATGGAAATAAAGATATTTTATTGGAACAGGAGAAGCTTTTCTACGTAGAAAATCTTATTTAAAATACAGATTTTATGTTGGAGACCCCCTAGTTCGAGCTTTGGGTAAGAACCACAGAACACTTTTACTCCTAGCGGACTGATTTGCTGGTAGAAAAAATAGAAGAGAGAGCTGTAATACTAATTTTAAATTCAAAATTTAGAATATATGGCCAGATAAAGAAGTTAAAAGGGCAAAAAGTTGATAAAATGAGGGATAAAGGAGGTCCGATAACGAGTACCTCGTTACAATACTTCTATTAAACCTTTCCAGAAAGACTCTCTTTCTTCTTGAGGCTTTGACATGTCGGGGGCATATACGCCAATTATAAAAATGGGTGTTATGCCCACTTTCAGTCTAGCCCAAAGAAGACGAGAGTCTACACACTCAGGTTCTCTCATGCCTTTCATAATACTGCAATATTCATCATCAGCGACCCCTGACCAAATGGTGGTGAATTGGCCGCCAGTCAACAAGTCCTTTCCCTTTCGCTTCGTCTCATTCACACATAAGACATCAATATTCATATCACGCATCATCTTACGTATACTTCATCTAGTTTACGCTCCATTCCTCCGCAGCTACATTCAAAGTAGGAAAGCAGCACTCGCTCTATCTACGCTTTTGAAATGTTTCGGCGTGACGAGTGGCGAACTGTGTCGTCGCCTAAAGAAAACGGAATTTTGTCCCCCCAAGATACGTCGGGACTGTCCTCACTACAAAATAAGGGTCGGTCGTTAGCGTCGGCGTCGAAGAGTTAATATTGTGACTTACTCAAGACTACATCCTCAGTGATTTCTCTGGCAATCACAGGCACGCTTGGATAGAGCCGAAGAGTCTCCTTAATGGCATACTCCAGATACTTCATAGCGCTGAGGTCTTCCATGGTCGTGCCTCGCTGCGAATCGCCAAATATACTTTGCATCTCTTCATAAATCAGATCCTGGGAAATGAGTGAAAACTTTGTGTTGTTTGGAGAAGACCAAAGGATTTTGAGGACTCGCTGTAATTGCTGTTATTAAAGATTGACAGGAAAGTTTCTGTCTAGTTACTAGAGCTGGCAAATCGAAAGAAAGTCAGCTTTAATGAAGGGAAATAATAATAATAATAATAATTGTGGAACACAAGTCACACACCGTTATTGAGTCCCAAACTAGGCAGGGCCTGTACTATGGGTACTAAACAACTGATAAACATACTTACATAAATATTAAACGACCAGACACGAAGCCAACAGACATGTTCATGCACACAAATGTTGGCCCCGAGCGGAGATAGAACCCGCAACCTCCGACTCAGAAGGCAGGGTCACTACCAACTGAGCCAACAGGCCCGGAAATGCATCTAACCATGTGAAGAAATTCATTGGACCGATTTGACTTGGTTGTTCCTCGAAGAATATGTTTTAATTGTAAATGTTAGTTTGAAAAAATATTACATTAGCGAGAAGAGGTTACTTCCAGTAAAGAAAACAGAGATAGATTTTTGAGACCTGTATGGGATTGACATAAGCGTTAGAGAGCGCTCGCTGACAAATGCTTATCTCAATCCCATACATGTCAATCTAAAAGAACATTCGATTAGATTGTACAATGCCACTTGGCTAGGGGGGCTGGAAAGAATGTATAGTTATATTATTAGGTACTAGCGGGTGCCCAGCGGCGCTGTCCGCGCGGATCCCGTTCCCGGGGGAAGGAAGGGATGAGAAGCGAAACGGGTCTGATGCGGGTGAAACCGCGGGTCGCTGCTATTTGAAATATGGTTTGTACTCGTAGGTGTCTTATAAAATGTTGTGGGCAACCACTAAGAAAGGATTTTTTTAAATTCCCACGGGAACGGAAATAAATTCACCGCGGGCAACGCCGCTGGGCACCCGCTAGTTAGACATAAATGTATTACATGCAAGAGTATTATAAAATTTGGTTCACAGGTTGTTCATTTACCTACGTATAAAAATAAAAAGTCTGTATGGGAAAAAACAACATTCAAAACAATTACTCTTTTTTGTTTAATTTTTTTTATTTAAATATACAAAAAGGGGAATTGTTTTGATCAATAGTTACCTATCTACTTGTAATTAGCTTTACTTAATTATAATAAGTATCATCATTAGAGTATAATTAGTCTTTGTCTAACATTGTTGATAGTTTTACCTGAACTCTGGAGTCATTAGCAATGTTCATTATCAAGTAATTGAGGGCCACCGATGACGTGTCATGACCCTGTTGGATATACAAATAAAATAATAATAATCTCACGCCTCTTATCCCCGAGAGGGCAGAAGTATTCCATTTCTGTAAATACACATTTTTCACGAGTATTATCGACCCCTAAACGCGATAGGTGGTGAGCACGTCGCGCAAAGCGGTCTGTTACACATGCCTCAGAATTATTTCTGGGGCCTCCGACCGACTTCGGCGTCGAGCTAGTGATTAATATGTAGGTAAGTTTTGAAACTCATTGGTACATTCCAGGATTAGAACCCGAGCCTCACTCATAATCATCATGAGAATCGGGCTCTATAACCGTAAGGCAAACACTGCTCACTTGGATATCGATTAGATTATAGCTGTTTTGAAGGATATTCTAAAGTCGAGACAGCTCTACGTTTCACTTAGATTATTTGGCTAGTCCTACTATCCATGTCGGGTAGTGAGTGGTGAGCCGTCAACGGCGTAGATACCAAACGTAAAGCCTAGAACCCACTGCCTCGATATTATATTGTGCTGTTTTAAACTTTTAGTAATTCATACAATATCTGCTGAAAAAAAAACTTGGCAATCTAACTTAAAACCTAGAAAATAAAGCAGATTTTATGTTACACGCTCCAAATATGAAGTCACGTTATCTATCGTATATAACCGTTACGTGAACAGTCTTTTAAAATGTCTTTTCTTTGATTTCTCCATAGCATATTTTGCTATACAAATGTACTTACCTTGTCTTACTGTAGTAAATTCCTAAAACTTTAAAATTGGTCTTTTAATATTTGACCATTGGTGTAGCTAGGGATTTTTCCTAGGGTGGGCCATGGCCCCCGCGGATGAATGATGAAGCGGCGTAGGTATTTTAGCGTATTTTAGCTTTTTGAAAATGGTTTCGGTATTGAGGATGAAGTTATTTTATGTATGAGGAAGGGTTCAAGGGTATTCTTCTAGGGTAGGGCCATACCCGAGGAATGACTGGCCAAAACTAAGTGCGACGGAGCACGCGTCGTTGAAAAAGACACAAACAAACACTGTAAGATTATATCACCTCGAACAGAAAGGTGTCTACTTCTTCTCTGATACCATTAATGTCTATAGTGCCTTCCATTTCGTGTTGTAATAGTAAATCCAACATAGCCGGACGGTGCTTTCTAAATTTACTTTCGTCTCGGCCTGCAGATTCTATAAACGCTTTCTTTCCTTTCAATGTCTTCTTCTCTTGGATAATTTTATTTGTGAACTCATGTAAGCCCTTTATAAGGCGTTTTTCCTCTTTTGCTAGAGAAGTGAATTTGTAAATCCAGCTGAAATAACTAGGAACTGAGACTACTTTCATAGCTATTAGTAGTCCCAACTCTTGTATCGGGTTAAAGTATTCATCTGTCAGTTCTTTTGGATCACTGTTTATAGATGTGCCCATGGATGTTTCTGGAATAAATAAAGAGCTATATTATTGTTTCGGTTCTAGTCTTTCGAATGTAATATTTACTCGTTTTGTTCAAATGTTGCTCGGGTTCAAGTCCTGGCATGTACAGTCAAGAGCACGTGGAGCTTGACACATTGGACTTTGTAACGTTCTTATCACAATCGCCTTAGAAGTGACTCGCGCTACAAGTGTAAAACTTCATGTCCTCTTGACTGTACCAATGAGTTTTTCAAATCTTACGTACGTATTTATCACTAGCTCGGCGGTGAAGGAAAACATCGTGAGGAAACCCGCAGGTCCCAGAATTAATTCTGAGACATGTGCAACAGACCCGGTTCGTCGATGGGCTCACCACCTAGGTATCACGTTTAGGGGGCGAATGTTCTCGTGAAATGTGGGTACCTATATCCAGTAATGGAATACCTCTGCCTACCCCCTCGGGGATAAAAGGCGTGAGATTATATTATATTATTATATACCTACAGAAAGCCTAGTTATTAGACTATTGACTTTTCTAAGTGTATTTTATATACCTACAGAGATTAAATGAATTTGCATTTGTACCCCCTCGGAGATAAAAGGCCTGAGATTATTTTTTTTGCCTTTTTTGATTGTGTATTGGATATCTTAACATACCACACATAACCTGGAGAGTAAAAATAGTAATGAGCGGTGCTATATCTGTTTGTATATTATTGATTTCCTCTTCGATTCTGTTTATAACTTTATTGGTCTGCTCATAGAAGGTTTTGCAGAAACTTTTCAAGATATTGAAGTGAAATGCAGGCGTTAGCAGTTTGCGGCGTAGCTTCCATTTTTGTCCTGCCAAAAGAAAATTGCATCCTTTACATAACAGACAACATTTCATTTTCACCGAGGAAGCAAAGTAAAGCTGCGTCTGCGCTAGGAGAGCCGAGCACGAGCGGAGATCGAGCCGAACACAATTCGTCTAGTGTGGACCGACTTAGAAGCCTCGAACGAACGCGCTGCGAGCATTTCGTTCGTGCTCGGCTGCGTTCCGCCTGTTGTCGGTTTTTTGACGAACACAAAGGGATTTGCTTCGCGCTCGCAGTGCCAACTAAAAAAAAAAACTACGTTCGAGGACAGCCATCGTTGTAGGTTCGTTGTACGCCCACACTTGACGCCGCGAACGACGATGCCAAGAACGTCTCCGGTTGTGCTTCGCTCGTGCTCGGTTCGTCTAGCGTAGACCCGCCTTAAGAAAACCATTACCGTGCGGAATATATTTTTTTTCTCATATTTTTATTATTATTATTTACTGAGATATTAAATAATTTCTAAATAATATGCTAAAAACGAAAACTCAGGCACAACTTACTTTGTGTCTTAGCCTAACTGCAGGAAATAAATAAAAAATTGTCAAAGTTGACATTAAAAATTATCGTTGTATTGACATTGACATTTTGTTGATTTGTGTACTTAGGCAAATGTATGTTTGCATTATGCCTGAGTTTTGAACTTACGGCCATTTGTAATAAGCTGGTTTTAATAATTATTTGTGATGAAATAACTGCTAGGTTACAATTACCTGAGCATCAATTAGGATGACATGGCAAGAAAAAGCGTTAATAAAATATACTTGCCATTAGAGCAGTGATAGCCCGGACGGTTAAAGAGCCGGCCGAAAATCAGTGAGGCTCGGGTTCGAATCCTGGCATGTACCAATGAGTTTATCAAAAACTTACGTACATATTTATCACTAGCTCGACGGTGAAGGAAAACATCGTGAGGAAACCCGCAGGTCTCAGAATTAATTCTGAGATATGTGTAAACAGACCCGGTCCGGCGATGGGCTCACCACCTATCACGTTTAGGGGTCCAATATATCTCGTGAAATGTGGGTATATCCAGTTATGGAATACCTCTGCCTACCCCCTCGGGGATTAAAAACGGCGTGAGATTATATTCTATTATATTATATATTATATACTTGCCATTACTTATTAGTAACCCCTCGCAAAGCCAGGGTTGTAGGAAACTGTAGATATACTTTTTGTCATTGAAACGAGTCGTCGAAAGTATTATCTGAAAAACTAAATATTATTAGAAGACTTCAAAAAAAGAGGAGGTTCTCAATTCAACGCGTATGTTTTTTCGTGTGTTTCAATTTTCAATCCATATTTCAGTCACATCTGAACCGACATAGAAAGTTTTTTAAGCTATTGCATAGATTCTATCGCGGGCCTTGAGCGCGGGGACCGAATCCAGAAATTCCGTAACGAAAAAACCTCACGCTCTCCCCACTCCGACGGGCACGGAGGTGTGGCTTAAAGGCCGTGCATTGTATAAAATAAAATACAGTGAAGTAAAGTAAAGTAAAGTAGAAGTACGAGTACGAGTACGAGTACGAGTACGAGTACGAGTACGAGTAAGAGTAAGAGTACGAGTAAGAGTAAGAGTAAGAGTAAGAGTAAGAGTAAGAGTAAGAGTAAGAGTAAGAGTAAGAGTAAGAGTAAGAGTAAGAGTAAGAGTAAGAGTAAGAGTAAGAGTAAGAGTAAGAGTAAGAGTAAGAGTAAGAGTAAGAGTAAGAGTAAGAGTAAGAGTAAGAGTAAGAGTAAGAGTAAGAGTAAGAGTAAGAGTAAGAGTAAGAGTAAGAGTAAGAGTAAGAGTAAGAGTAAGAGTAAGAGTAAGAGTAAGAGTAAGAGTAAGAGTAAGAGTAAGAGTAAGAGTAAGAGTAAGAGTAAGAGTAAGAGTAAGAGTAAGAGTAAGAGTAAGAGTAAGAGTAAGAGTAAGAGTAAGAGTAAGAGTAAGAGTAAGAGTAAGAGTAAGAGTAAGAGTAAGAGTAAGAGTAAGAGTAAGAGTAAGAGTAAGAGTAAGAGTAAGAGTAAGAGTAAGAGTAAGAGTAAGAGTAAGAGTAAGAGTAAGAGTAAGAGTAAGAGTAAGAGTAAGAGTAAGAGTAAGAGTAAGAGTAAGAGTAAGAGTAAGAGTAAGAGTAAGAGTAAGAGTAAGAGTAAGAGTAAGAGTAAGAGTAAGAGTAAGAGTAAGAGTAAGAGTAAGAGTAAGAGTAAGAGTAAGAGTAAGAGTAAGAGTAAGAGTAAGAGTAAGAGTAAGAGTAAGAGTAAGAGTAAGAGTAAGAGTAAGAGTAAGAGTAAGAGTAAGAGTAAGAGTAAGAGTAAGAGTAAGAGTAAGAGTAAGAGTAAGAGTAAGAGTAAGAGTAAGAGTAAGAGTAAGAGTAAGAGTAAGAGTAAGAGTAAGAGTAAGAGTAAGAGTAAGAGTAAGAGTAAGAGTAAGAGTAAGAGTAAGAGTAAGAGTAAGAGTAAGAGTAAGAGTAAGAGTAAGAGTAAGAGTAAGAGTAAGAGTAAGAGTAAGAGTAAGAGTAAGAGTAAGAGTAAGAGTAAGAGTAAGAGTAAGAGTAAGAGTAAGAGTAAGAGTAAGAGTAAGAGTAAGAGTAAGAGTAAGAGTAAGAGTAAGAGTAAGAGTAAGAGTAAGAGTAAGAGTAAGAGTAAGAGTAAGAGTAAGAGTAAGAGTAAGAGTAAGAGTAAGAGTAAGAGTAAGAGTAAGAGTAAGAGTAAGAGTAAGAGTAAGAGTAAGAGTAAGAGTAAGAGTAAGAGTAAGAGTAAGAGTAAGAGTAAGAGTAAGAGTAAGAGTAAGAGTAAGAGTAAGAGTAAGAGTAAGAGTAAGAGTAAGAGTAAGAGTAAGAGTAAGAGTAAGAGTAAGAGTAAGAGTAAGAGTAAGAGTAAGAGTAAGAGTAAGAGTAAGAGTAAGAGTAAGAGTAAGAGTAAGAGTAAGAGTAAGAGTAAGAGTAAGAGTAAGAGTAAGAGTAAGAGTAAGAGTAAGAGTAAGAGTAAGAGTAAGAGTAAGAGTAAGAGTAAGAGTAAGAGTAAGAGTAAGAGTAAGAGTAAGAGTAAGAGTAAGAGTAAGAGTAAGAGTAAGAGTAAGAGTAAGAGTAAGAGTAAGAGTAAGAGTAAGAGTAAGAGTAAGAGTAAGAGTAAGAGTAAGAGTAAGAGTAAGAGTAAGAGTAAGAGTAAGAGTAAGAGTAAGAGTAAGAGTAAGAGTAAGAGTAAGAGTAAGAGTAAGAGTAAGAGTAAGAGTAAGAGTAAGAGTAAGAGTAAGAGTAAGAGTAAGAGTAAGAGTAAGAGTAAGAGTAAGAGTAAGAGTAAGAGTAAGAGTAAGAGTAAGAGTAAGAGTAAGAGTAAGAGTAAGAGTAAGAGTAAGAGTAAGAGTAAGAGTAAGAGTAAGAGTA
Source organism: Ethmia dodecea (assembly GCA_963855545.1). NCBI lineage: Eukaryota > Metazoa > Arthropoda > Insecta > Lepidoptera > Depressariidae > Ethmia > Ethmia dodecea. The sequence continues at coordinate 1,338,197 of OY979443.1, forward strand.
AGAGTAAGAGTAAGAGTAAGAGTAAGAGTAAGAGTAAGAGTAAGAGTAAGAGTAAGAGTAAGAGTAAGAGTAAGAGTAAGAGTAAGAGTAAGAGTAAGAGTAAGAGTAAGAGTAAGAGTAAGAGTAAGAGTAAGAGTAAGAGTAAGAGTAAGAGTAAGAGTAAGAGTAAGAGTAAGAGTAAGAGTAAGAGTAAGAGTAAGAGTAAGAGTAAGAGTAAGAGTAAGAGTAAGAGTAAGAGTAAGAGTAAGAGTAAGAGTAAGAGTAAGAGTAAGAGTAAGAGTAAGAGTAAGAGTAAGAGTAAGAGTAAGAGTAAGAGTAAGAGTAAGAGTAAGAGTAAGAGTAAGAGTAAGAGTAAGAGTAAGAGTAAGAGTAAGAGTAAGAGTAAGAGTAAGAGTAAGAGTAAGAGTAACAGTAACAGTAACAGTAACAGTAACAGTAACAGTAACAGTAACAGTAACAGTAACAGTAACAGTAACAGTAACAGTAACAGTAACAGTAACAGTATGAGTATGAGTATGAGTATGAGTATGAGTATGAGTATGGGTATGGGTATGGGTATGGGTATGGGTATGGGTATGGGTATGGGTATGGGTATGGGTATGGGTATGGGTATGGGTATGGGTATGGGTATGGGTATGGGTATGGGTATGGGTATGGGTATGGGTATGGGTATGGGTATGGGTATGGGTATGGGTATGGGTATGGGTATGGGTATGGGTATGGGTATGGGTATGGGTATGGGTATGGGTATGGGTATGGGTATGGGTATGGGTATGGGTATGGGTATGGGTATGGGTATGGGTATGGGTATGGGTATGGGTATGGGTATGGGTATGGGTATGGGTATGGGTATGGGTATGGGTATGGGTATGGGTATGGGTATGGGTATGGGTATGGGTATGGGTATGGGTATGGGTATGGGTATGGGTATGGGTATGGGTATGGGTATGGGTATGGGTATGGGTATGGGTATGGGTATGGGTATGGGTATGGGTATGGGTATGGGTATGGGTATGGGTATGGGTATGGGTATGGGTATGGGTATGGGTATGGGTATGGGTATGGGTATGGGTATGGGTATGGGTATGGGTATGGGTATGGGTATGGGTATGGGTATGGGTATGGGTATGGGTATGGGTATGGGTATGGGTATGGGTATGGGTATGGGTAGGGGTAGGGGTAGGGGTAGGGGTAGGGGTAGGGGTAGGGGTAGGGGTAGGGGTAGGGGTAGGGGTAGGGGTAGGGGTAGGGGTAGGGGTAGGAGTAGGAGTAGGAGTAGGAGTAGAAGTAGAAGTAGAAGTAGAAGTAGAAGTAGAAGTAGAAGTAGAAGTAGAAGTAGAAGTAGAAGTAGAAGTAGAAGTAGAAGTAGAAGTAGAAGTAGAAGTAGAAGTAGAAGTAGAAGTAGAAGTAGAAGTAGAAGTAGAAGTAGAAGTAGAAGTAGAAGTAGAAGTAGAAGTAGAAGTAGAAGTAGAAGTAGAAGTAGAAGTAGAAGTAGAAGTAGAAGTAGAAGTAGAAGTAGAAGTAGAAGTAGAAGTAGAAGTAGAAGTAGAAGTAGAAGTAGAAGTAGAAGTAGAAGTAGAAGTAGAAGTAGAAGTAGAAGTAGAAGTAGAAGTAGAAGTAGAAGTAGAAGTAGAAGTAGAAGTAGAAGTAGAAGTAGAAGTAGAAGTAGAAGTAGAAGTAGAAGTAGAAGTAGAAGTAGAAGTAGAAGTAGAAGTAGAAGTAGAAGTAGAAGTAGAAGTAGAAGTAGAAGTAGAAGTAGAAGTAGAAGTAGAAGTAGAAGTAGAAGTAGAAGTAGAAGTAGAAGTAGAAGTAGAAGTAGAAGTCGAAGTCGAAGTCGAAGTCGAAGTCGAAGTCGAAGTCGAAGTCGAAGTCGAAGTCGAAGTCGAAGTCGAAGTCGAAGTCGAAGTCGAAGTCGAAGTAGAAGTAGAAGTAGAAGTAGTAGTAGAAGTAGAAGTAGAAGTAGAAGTAGAAGTAGAAGTAGAAGTAGAAGTAGAAGTAGAAGTAGAAGTAGAAGTAGAAGTAGAAGTAGAAGTAGAAGTAGAAGTAGAAGTAGAAGTAGAAGTAGAAGTAGAAGTAGAAGTCGAAGTCGAAGTCGAAGTCGAAGTCGAAGTCGAAGTCGAAGCCGAAGCCGAAGCCGAAGCCGAAGCCGAAGCCGAAGCCGAAGCCGAAGCCGAAGCCGAAGCCGAAGCCGAAGCCGAAGCCGAAGCCGAAGCCGAAGCCGAAGTCGAAAGTCGAAAGTCGAGTCGGAGTCGGAGTCGGAGTCGGAGTCGAGTCGAGTCGAGCCGAGTCGAGCCGAGTCGAGTCGAATCGAATCGAATCGAATCGAATCGAATCGAATCGAATCAAATGAAATGTAATAAAATAGTCAGACCAACCAAGACAGTCAACTTTATGCTATGCAATAGCTTTACCGCGGCAGTCCCCGAGTGCCACACGTCTTTTTTTTTTTCTGATCGGGTAACTCAAAGTTGGTCCTAAATCGATATCTATGAAATTTTTGACCTTGGCAGCCTGGTCATAAGACAGTATTAAGAGTAGGCACACACACACACATATATATATATATGTGTGTATGTGTGTTCGTGTTTACCTCGACGTCATCGGGATTGTATATATTAATAAATCTTAAATGTAATGCCGTCATTTTGCTGATGCGCTCGCACTTGGGAAGGTTTCTCGCATATTTAAATATGTCCTCTGAAATTAAGAAACAAGAATGTTACACCGAGTTTGCACTTATCGTAGCGCTAAGACTTACACCGAGTTTGCACTTATCGTAGCGCTAAGACGTTGTTCGTTATACCTGAAGACATATTGACGGGCCTGTTGGCTCAGTTGGTAGCACAAAGTACATTATATATAGTTGGTAGTGAGCGCCTGCCTGAGTCGGAGGTCGCGGGTTCGATCCCCGAACGGAGCCAACATTTGTGTGCATGAACATGTCTGTTGGCCTCGTGTCTGGTCGTTTAATATTTATTAAAGTATGGTATCAGTTGTTTAGTACCCATTGTACAGGTCCTGCCTAGTTGGGGACTAAATAGCCGTGTGTGAATTGTGTCCCAAAATTTATTTATTTATTTTATTTGAATATACTCACGCCTTTTATCCCCGAGGCATTCTATTTCTATGCATATCATAATTGGTTCTGAGACCTGCGGGTTTTCTCACCGTTTTCCCTCACCGCCGAGGTATTAATAAATATGTAGGTACGTAAGTTTTTTGAAAAACTCTCAGAGCCTTTGTTTTGGTTTGAACAAGACAAAAATTATTTCTTTTCTGTAGGTATAAAAACTACACCTAAGACTAAGACTCGTCCATGAAGATTGGCTAAATATAAAGAGCAGCCCATCTCCACCGACTTGTTGCTGGTTCTGGATCTCTAGGATTTTGCGAATGTGGTATTTTGTGCCTAATCCAGATAGATTATAATCTAATAAGAAACTCTTTAAGAGCGGAAATAGTAAAAAATAAGTCGGTTAGCCATGCAGCGTAAAAGAGCGGAAGCCAGAAAAATAAATATTTAGAAGAACAAGAGCGAGACTGTGGACTAACTAGTTCGCATATTTCACCTAAAAGAGATCTATCGAACTAGGTCGTTCACGAACTACCCAAAACTACTCTGTGGTTGACAGCTCGTGTGCCAACTCTCTTTATACCTACTTTGCGTTACGTTTTAGACGTAACGCGAATAAGTACCTATATTTACGAATTATGTACTCCTCGCGTAAAGGCTAACTACTAGTATTTGTATTACTAACGCTTAAGTCCCTAGAAAAGTAATCTTTTTAACTTTGAAAATCGGTGTACCTAGTAGTTTTCGGGTTTATTCTTTAGAAAGATACAATAGTAGATTGTGTCATATGGGAGCAAAACGATATATTTACGGCGAGGGCGTTTTTTTAAATCACGAACATAGTGAATGATTATAATGTAGAATCATGAACGAAGTGAGGGGTTTAAAGTACGTAGCCCAAGGTAAAAATATTTTTTGACCGAATGATACACTCTGCTTTTCATATCTCTCTATGAGAAAAAATAACACAGCGAATTTTTTCTGACAGTGTGGCACAACCATCGAACGCCATTCAGCCATGTCAGCGTAATGCGGCGAAAAGTGTACTAATGTTTTGTTACAGGACTTACTAGCGACCCGCCCCGGCTTCACACGGGTGCAGTGCTATCTATTAAAAAAACCGCATCAAAATCCGTTGCGTAGTTTTAAAGATTTAAGCATACAAAGGGACATAGGGATATAGGTATATAGGGACAGAGAAAGCGACTTTGTTTTATACTATGTAGTGATGATGAAGCTACAGTGACGCCAACCTTAGATGTAAACTTATTTTGTTAATCTCTTTTCTAAGAATGTTGAAAAATATTCCTAATTCCAAATTCAAAACACTTGTATTCGCCTTGTGTATTCGCGGAAAAGACTTACTTTGCCTGTAATTGAGGAGCAAAACGTCACTTTTCGAATAGATGGTATGAAAAAATACAAAGATTTCGTCTTTATAATATTACTATTTGTTCTGCACGGTTTCACTGACGTACTTCCCGTTACTGTGGTAATACGGGGATAAAATATACCTATAGCCTATGTTACTCAGCGATCATGTATATTTTCATTGGTGAAAGATTTTTTCAAATCGGTCTAGTAGTTTTTGAGTTTATACTTTACAAACATACAAAAAGACAGATACTCTTTTTAATATTATCAATAAATATAATCTCACGCCTTTTATCCCCGAGGGCAGAGGTATTCCATTACTGGATATACCTACATTTTACGAGATATATTGGACCCCTAAACGTGATAGGTGGTGAGCCCATCGACGGACCAAGTCTGTTTACACATGTCTCAGAATTAATTCTGAGACCTGCGGGTTTCTTCACGATGTTTTCCTTCACCGTCGAGCTAGTGATAAATATGTAAGTAAGTTTTTGAAAAACTCATTGGTACATGCCAGGATTCAAACCTGAGCCTCACTGATTTTCGGCCGGCTCTTTAACCGTTCGGGCTATCACTGCTAATATCTATCTTTATAATATTAATGTAGATTAGGTGTGATGTGGAATCCCTGTTATACAGATTACAATAGGAACTGTACCCAATGAATAAGGTACTTATTCCTTTTTCTATAATAATATTATAAAGAGGAAAGATTTGTATGTTTCTATTTCTATCTTTGTTACGATTAAGCTCAAAAACTACAGGACCGACTTGAATTTTTTTTCACCAATGGAAAGTTAAAATATCCCTGAGTAAGTACTTTTTTTATTGTATTACTAGCTTTTACCTACCCGCCGCTTCGTTCGCGCACGGTTATTTCACCCCCTTAGGGGTTGAATTTTGCAAAATCCTTTCTTAGTGGATACACTGTATAAGCTATCTATGTGCAAAATTTCAAGACTCTAGATCCAGCGGCTTAGGCTGTGCGTTGATACATCACCAATCAGTCAGTCAGTTTATCATTTCATATATTATTAGACTCATAGATTACTACGCTTCAGCTTCGCACGAGTGCAATGCCAATATTAAAACCTTCCTCTTGAATCACTCTATCGATTAAAAAAAACCGCATCAAAATCCGTTGCGTAGTTTTAAAGATTTAAGCATACAAAGGGACATAAGGACATAGGGATATAGGGACAGAGAAAGCGACTTTGTTTTATACTATGTAGTGATAGTGATAGTGATTTTATGGTTTGCTGTTTCTAAAATGTAAATAAAAATAAAATCTCTGCACTCACCAGCCAGCTACGCTATTTTCCGTAGAATGGTATTGAAATCTCAAAACCTCAAAATTCAAGGACGAAACACACGCTTCTTACTCGACTGTCTCACAAGGAGGGTTATTTCAGTCTTACCTGGGCTCAAGTTAAAGGCTCTCCATAGGTTCCCGATTACCGGCAACCCCGGCAGCCCCGGTATCTTTTCGACAGCCTTATGGATAACGTGGATATAAGTCACTACAAAAATAGTTATAATAATTAAAATCACAAACACTACACTGAGTAATGGAATCATTGTACTGTGAAGGCACCGAGTATAACAATGAAACACAATTGTGTTATTGCTCCTTTAAATACGAGTATGTTACGTGTTTGCCAGAAAAAATGACAAAACATACGTTAAAATAGTTTTATGCCAAATGGAATAAGTAGGTAGGTATTACAAGTTAAATGACTATTTGAACGACAATGATGTTTGGTGTAAATTTTCTCAAGCTCAGCTAAGCACTAAAACCATAAAGTACTTTGTATTACCTATATTGATTGATTAGAATAATGAGTTTTTTGCCCCGTGTTAACGTGAACTAAAAAGTGAACTTTTATCTTGAATAAAAACAATTGATTTGATATTCGATTATGAATAAACACTTAATATTTGTCACCAAGCAGGCTATTAGTAGCATTCCCGTGGGAATTATTAAAAACCATGGGGATGTTAAATTATTATAGTCCGGTTGACATAATCTACATTTTTCTGCAACCGGGTATTAGTTTAATTATTTCTACTTGTTTTATTTAATATAATAACTTTTTCACTTATCATGCTCTAAAAGTACGCCTATATAGCCCTACGAAGCGGCACTAAAGTGCGTAAAAACATAAATTAACTTAAACAGCCAGTAAATATCTGTGTAGTGTGGACCATCTTCATTGCGAAAATGTTGAGAGTTTTAGTTCCATGGTTTTTCCGCAAAGAAGGTAGCGCCATGTGTTTTAAATTTGTTAATCTGCAAAGAAATTTAAATCTCTTTGTTAATCTGTGACAGGACTTAGAAGAAAAAACTGACCGCGAAAATTTAAGAATTTTTGTCGAGTGTTTTGTTCGGTTTTAAATAAATTTGTACTAAATTGACTATTTGTCTCGCACTCAAAGTGAAAAGTACAGTTTGCACCTCGAGACTAAACGCCCTCGGTTTCATTGACTCCCTCGCACCTCTCTTATATTAAGGCTTCGTAATGCTTCGAAATGCTTTTCTAAGCTCAATGATTTTTAATATGAGTAAACATTTCATACTAACTACCACTATACCATACAAGTAACCATATTTTGTAATTTTGTTTCTATTGTTAAATTTTTGTTTTATATTTTATTTTGATGTTTAATTTTTAGGTACCTAGTCACTATTTTTCTGTGTAAAAATAGCTATTTCTTAGAGGTACCTATTATATTGTATGTCCGAATCGGGCCAAGCTGTTGAACTTACTGTCTATGTTTTATCATATTACCAACCTATGTACACAGTTTGTACAATATTTTATTTTATTTTATTCTATTCTTTTAGTCCCTCAATATAAAATACTTACATACAATAATCTCACGCCCTTTTCCTCTTGGGGTAGTCAGAGACAATAGACTGCCACTTGCTACGAACCTGTCATATCTCTCGTGCTTCCTCCGCATCATAAAATATATAGATATAAAATATACTATTATTATTAGATAGAAAAGATGAATGGACGGGTTGTGCGAGTATGAACCCGAGAGCAGAGAGGCTGTCAGGAAATTCCACTCTTTGACTATTCGCCTTATACAAGATTTTACAAAGCCAGCTTTGTGCGAATGCTCGAATGTGTGGAGATGCAACCGAGTAATGGAGCTATGGAGGAGCGGTGGTGGAATGCTCCTCCATCGTAAAAGGGAAGATCTTCCGCCAGGCGAGGTGATCGTGTTTGGGGACCGCGGTCCAACGGTTGATGTTGGACAGTTGTATTATTTGTATTTATACAAACTCATTAGAAAACTCCGATAGCGCGGTTTAGAACTCGGCCGTCTATTGGCGCGTTCTATGTAGTGTCGCTACAGTGATATACTTTGTTTTTTTTTATTATTATTATTATTATTTTAAAGAACTTTAGGTCTTTTGCGTAGAAGGTATATACTTGATGAATGAAAACAAGGTCATTTGCGTATCAGGTAATTTGCGTTTCTGGCAGTATGCGTCGCAAGGAATTAGGTTAGTCTGCGTGTAGTAGTGGTGCGTTTATTTACAGGAGTGCGTTTTTTTAATCTCACTGGGTGCTATCAAAATCACCGATGACTAAAATTATCACCGATGACTTTTATGTCACCATTTTCCAAAAGCCGTATTTTTGAAAGTCACACGCTGTTTTTAATAAATCGTCGCAATCACAAAATATCACAATCGAGCCCCGCTGCTAATTCTTCCGAAAAACATACTTTGGCACTTTTGGCAGATGGCACATACGTCAACTTGTCAAAAACAATCGCATGGCGATTTCAATTACGAGTGGGTGGGGGCACTCGTAAATACACTCAGCGTCAAAAAAATCGCACCTTTAAAATAATACTTCCAAGTTCAAACCACTTTTAATCCCATTTAGAATCAATGATGATGGGGCTATTAGGTATCATTTTAAAGGTCTAATCATAAATATTCAGAAAATCGTACTTTAGTCTTGCTAGGTCATAAAAAAAGAAGTATTATTATATTTATGTTTGAAGTATTATTTTCCAAAGGTGCGATTTTTTTGACGCCAAGTGTAGATATGGTATGACAAATGTAAGTCACCGATGAGTTTCAAAAATACGAACTTTCGGAAATCACTCACATCGGTGAGAATTAGTCACTTGGTGAGATTCAAAAATTAGTTTCCAGCTTGTTAGTTTTACTGCTGCAAAAAATACAAATTAATACCGCAAATGAACGGAATACGCAGGTGTACTTAATTCTAACCTAGCCAAAGTTTTACGTTTGATAGCGAGAAGCGCTGATTTACTTAACAATATTAATATTGAACCACCTTATGGACTTATCCAATACCTACTTATCTAATCGTGTAGGTATAATGTTTTTTTTAAATTTGGTCTTATGTGATCCTTTCTAATTTTTACCTTTTCTCTTAGATCTATTTTGTTAAAAACTTTATATCCCAGATACTTATGTGTTCTTTTAACATAATAATTTGTTGTCTGTGATTGAACCAGTTTGTTCTCTGTAACCCTACGTGCGAAGAGGTTGGAAGAAAATCATTCTCTTTATAAACTTTTTCTTCGAATATTTGCGTCTACGTGTGTTGTACTTGTTAAAATGTGGGGGCACGGCAGTGCCCCCACCATGTCGAGCAACAAGCGGCACGGCCGTACCATCCTTTTCTCGAAGCCATTCATTGGTTTTACCCAAAGTTGTTAAATGTTAAATATCGTTCCAATTTAAAAAAAATCATACGAATATGATTTTTTTTAATTTGGATTGACGGACGTTCCAGTATTTGAAGAGACAGTATTTTATTAGTTACATGTTATTGATTATAAGTAATTATCTACAATCATTATATCGCTAATATCGTGTGCGTCTTTTGAATTCTTCTCTTGAATTTATCACTCCAAAGTGCCTGTGCAAAAAATACGTTGTTCATTAAATTTCTATTAGTTAAACCCATAAATAAAGAGGACAAATATACGGACAGACAGACAAACAGATAAAAACTATAAAAAAATGTTTTGTCCTTTATGGATGTTATAAAGACCTTTCACAAGTTTTCCTAAATATCTCAGCACCCCTAGCCTAGTGGCACTAATATAATAGATAATAATATAATCTCACGCCTTTTTTATCCCCGAGGGGGTAGGCAGAGGTATTCCATTACTGGATATACCCACATTTCACGAGATATATTGGACCCCTAAACGCTTTGAGTATTAAACCAACAGGAGACGTCACGCGCACTAGTTTCTTGGCAAAAAAGTCTGCCAATTTCTGCGGGGGGGACGAGGAAACAAACACAAATAATGTTAAAACAAACGCATTTTTTGACAACACCATTAAACACTAGCTCGAACTAGATGCACACAAATACATTCACCAATCCGAGCACTCCGTGAACTCAAAAAAACTAGTTGTATGTAACAGGTACGATCGTTGACTGACACTTTTTCTTGGCAGAGGGGAACGCCTGTCAGTGGCGTTTAATACTCAAAGCCTAAACGTGATAGGTGGTGAGCCCATCGCCGGACCGGGTCTGTTTACACATGTCTAAGAATTATTTCTGAGACCTGCGGGTTTCCTCACGATGTTTTCCTTCACCGTCGAGCTAGTGATAAATATGTACGTAAGTTTTTTGAAAAACTCATTGGTACATGCCAGGATTCGAACCCGAGCCTCACTGATTTTCGGCCGGCTCTTTAACCGTCCGGGCTATCCCTGCTCTGTGGCACTGTACCTACAATTTAATCGATTGTTATTTAGATTAACATGTATAGGATTGACATAAGCACTTGCTAACGAGCGCTAACGTTAATGTCAATTCCATACATACAGACATCGGCAAGTTTGAATTTTATTATAAGGTGTGTTGCCAATTTTATACTTTCAACGCCATCCTGAACTTGGTGGACATGAGGCTGAAGAGCAACGGGTTCAGCACCGTACTGAACCAGCTGTGCAGCGACACCAGCCGAGGAGTCACGCTCCACCACTGCAAACCAGTACAAGACAGTAAGCTCAACAGTAGGTCTAGTGCCAGTACTCCAATAAAACTATGACACTTACCTGAACAATTTAATTTCAATCATTTACTTCAGATAACAAAAATACACATAGAACTTAGAAACTTCAATAGTTTCATATCAAGGGACTTTAAACTCGACCATGGAGATTAGCTGAATGTAAAGAGCCCATCTTTACCGACGAGTTGCTGGTTCTAAATGCAGTTCCCCGAGAAGAACCAGCAGCAAACAAAACAACACAAAAAATTACTTTTTAAAATTGAGTATTCATATGAATGGAATACAGATATAGGCGTGAGCAAAAGAATTATTTTTTCAATGCAAGTTTTATGCCCTTAACACGGACCTGAATTTCTCTTACAGAACAAGAGACATACATCTATAACTGCATCCTTTTTTAACGAATTATGGGCAATTGGTATAATTTCGAATTTTTTACAAATACTCAGTCTGATGATAAGATTTATTGTACAATCTGTAATCATCTGACAACTATTACGCGCAGTTAGTACAACTTCTTGGGATAGGTTATACCTAGGCTGGTTCAAAAGCTGCCTGTTGACATACCTCAGGCAGTTGCATCAGCTGATGGATGTCGAAGGCGAAGTACAAGAGCCGCACAGTAAAGAACGGGAGCCAGCAGATCAGGAACGAGAGCGTCAGAGCTACTGGAAACCAAAATTATGATTACATTCTTGAATGCTAAGATGATGATGACACATCTCCGTGAGCTACTAACTGGTTCTACTTGTGCGATGTTTGAATCTTTATGACGCGTCCTTGTCGCTCAGGCGATGGTCTGTTACATTACAAACGAATGCTTAGTTACTATGGAAAGGCATTATAGTGGTATTTCTCGAACGCCCGATGCGGACAGCGCACATGCGCCCGCCTACATTTCCATAATAAGCATTCATCAGTCACGTACAGACCGCAGCTTGAATCTTGCGGCGCAGAGTATGATTCAAGGCATGGCATAAAATCATCATGGCTTGTCTTTATCTTGCCTTCATCGCACCATTTCCACTGCTTACTCGATTGGACATATTCTCAGGTGAATTTTGTCAACTAACAAACACTGCTGGACGAATACTCACTAATTAATTTGTTCACCCTGCTCCTATTGTCCCTATGGTTGAAGATCTGGTCGCTTCCCGCCTGCTTCTGAGCGTCATTCACCTTGAAAGCGATCATGGCGTAGACAAAAGTCATGATGGCCAGTGGAACCACGAAAGTTACCAGCGCTAGTACCCCGTAAGACACGCGCGTCAAATTCGTCGGCATCGGAAAGCAGATGCTTGATTTCTGCGACTTTATCAAGTCAATCGTCCACAGCTCCGGTACCGTTTCCAGTATGGCCACCACCCAAATGAGGAGGATTATCTTCATCACCCGCCGCCACACCGGCGTCGCCTTTAGGAGCAGAGGGTACAATATGACTATGTACCTCTCTATGGCCAAAGCAGTCATCGTCAGAATACCGTTATTCCACAGGGCCACCACAAAGAAATAGTGCACTTTGCAAGTTGTTCTGCCAAACTGGTAAGCTGCGCTCATGTGGTCTTGCACTTCGAGCAAGATGGCGGAAGTGACAATCAGGTCTGAAGCAGCCAAGTTAAAAAGGTAGTAGTTGGTCGCTGTGTGCATTGTCTTGTCGTAGTAAATCACAATGCAAGTTAGTAAATTCCCTACAGTGCTGGTTACGAATATGCTGAGGAGGCAGACCAGGAACACAACTTGTGCCCATTGAGGTTGCTGCTTCAAAGCTCTCTCCAGAAACGCTGACCACAGCGTTATACTTGCGTCTTCTATTTCAGTCTCATTGAACATGTTGCAATTTAATTAGACGCTCAAATTCGTTGAAATTGAAAACAGATTCATTATTTGTGACTTTAACGGCTCTAGTAACTATCGTTTCCAGTATTACCACCAATGAGGAGAATTATCTTCATCACCCGATGCTTACGCAGTAGAAGATGGCACTATAATGGAGGTAAGGTTTCCAGTGTTTGCCCATTACAGACACTGGTCATATTAAATCATGTTTGCTGAATGTGTGTACCTTGCGATTAGGAGATTACAATTCCGCGCAATGGTTCATAGATTTTAATCTTCAGTCAATATTTTAGGTACTAAACATACTCTTGCACGTTACGTAGGAACGTAAATTCTTAATTTATAATGTCAATTAAAAGTACGTACTAAAATGACTACAAATAGTTCCAATCCAATGCTGAGACAACCACAAAAAACAGCCAATCTCCATTGCCGATCTTAATATACCATCTAAAATCTATTGTCTGGAATTTTAGAGCCGGACAATTGAAACTTATACAAAAAGATACTTTGATATAAACGATAATTTATTCATAACGAATAAATAAACTTTGTTTTTTTTAAGTATATTTCATAACTAGTTTTAATTTCATTCGTTTATTTCAGCATCCTAGAACCCAACATAAAAATAGTTCTTGTATATATTTTTTTTACAAATGAAATAATACAATAATACGAATACATGCAAAATATCCACAACTTCGTCAACATTACACACTTAGAACCAACAACAAGCTTCTTCCATGTAACAAGGAAAAAAAACAGTAAAAAAGTCCACCACTAATCGTCCCTGGTTTAAAGGACCCGAGTATGCTAGATGTATTGCCTCGCTGGATAGCTATGGAGATCTTTTGGACCAGGTACGAACCAGAATCGAGATCGCGATCTCTTAACATCAAAAAATATAAGAAAAACTTTTCAATTTTACAAAAAATATAGAGGGAGTGGGACAATGGAGCGCTGGTACATAATTATCTCCGAAAAGAGGCTCAGTTGCTGTACTGGTTTAGCTTATGTAGGAATGGTAATGTAAGCAAGATGAATGTAATGGAACGGGATGTGTGTGCGAGTGAGACGACGGGAGTGAAAGAGAGAGGGGAGTAATGGACGACTTGATATAAGAGGACGGCCGTGTGTTGAACACTTTAAGTATTAAATCAACAGGAGACGTCACGCGCACTAGTTTCTTTGCAAAAAAGTCTGCCAATTTCTGCGCGGGGGACGAGGAAACAAACACAAATAATGTTAAAACTAACGCATTTTTTGACAAAACAATTAAACACTAGCTAGAACTAGATGAACACAAATACATTCACCAATGCAAGCACTCCCTGAACTCAAAAAAACTAGTTGTATATAACAGGTATGCGTGTTGACCGATACTTTTTTTTGGCAGAGGGGAACGCCTGTCAGTGGCGTCTCCGGTTGGTTTAATACCTACTCAAAGGTTGAACATAATATTGAAAGTGGAAATAATAATTGAAGTGCCCGACTTTCCTTTTGGGAAATATTCCTCTACACTTATATATTCATTGTGCGTTGCGCCAGAATATATATTACCTACTCGGTAGAATTTTAACAGATGACTCCCATTTTTAAGTAATTTATTTATTTCAGCTGGGGTCGCGGTGCACCATCTTCGTGGACGAGTTCAAAGAGAATATAACCACTACGTTTAGAGTGCCTTGTAATTGTTTTTTTTTTTGTTGGACTATTAACGCAGTGTTGCCAACTGCTTGCCCTTACCATGTAGCTAGACATCTTGCGAAAAGTAGCCAGATTGCCCGATTTGTTGACACAAAAAAGTAGCTATAAGTAGCTGAAACTTTAAAATAGGTAAAGTAAGTAGATTACGTGTATTTTTTCATAGGTAAATCAATTTTAAACCTTCCAACGTGGCCAATATTATTGATTTATTTTCTGATATAATGTTTCCTTCTCATAATGGATGTGATTCAGTGGAATTGTCGAAGTGCAATAACTAAAAAACATGAAATGATTTATTTATTAAACAAATATAAACCATTTGTTATATGTCTTCAAGAGACCTGGCTTAAACCAGATTCTATTTTTAAGATTCCTGGGCTCTATTTTATAAAGCTACAGGTTACAATTTACAGGGAAAAAATCAGCAATACTGATTAGTTAAACAGCAACACTAGATAAAATTACAGGTACAGGCGTTTTATAAAACTACAAGTCATTTTATTTACAATCTAGAGGAACCCGTGCCTGTAACTTTCCATAGACAATTTAATGCTTATTCGAGCGTGATTCAACCTATTATTTACAGGTGTTTACGGAAAAACTTGTGAAATACAACAGTAAAAAAAAAAAAAAAAAAACTTGTAAACATTTCTACAGGTGTTTAGACGTAGGTAATTTAGTTACAGGAGGAAGTTTGTTATATTGACTTACTAGCGACCCGCCCCGGCTTTGCACGGGTGCAATGCTAACACTAAAACCTTCCTCTTGAATCACTCTATCTATTCAAAAAAACCGCATCAAAATCCGTTGCTTAGTTTTAAAGATTTAAGCATACATAGGGACATAGGGAAATAGGGACATAAGGACATAGTGATATAGGGACAGAGAAAGCGACTTTGTTTTATACTATGTAGTGAAGTGATGTTGCGTGTTTGGAGCTCAGACTCGGTCTCTGAGGATGGTGGTCAACATCCAAGAAGACGACGGCCAAGAACTTTCGCCGTCAGACCCAATATGAACCCGCAAACGATTTTCACCTTCAATGACAAATTTAGAATGCTCAAATGCAATATGTTTTGGAGCATATTGGAGGAGCCATCTCCAATCTCTTACACCGAAAGAGCAACTTTGTATAAATATTAGAGAAAATAATGTGATATCTTTCTATAACTACGTAAATAAACCATAGAAATACCAGAAAATAAACAATTATCTGTTTTTATTATAAATAATCCAGCGACCCGTCCCGGCTTCGCACGGCCAAACTCTCACGCCTTTTATCCCCGAGGGGGTAGGCAGAGGTATTCCATTACTGGATATACCCACATTTCACGAGATATATTGGACCCCTAAACGTGATAGGGGGTGAGCCTATCGCCGGGCCGGATCTATTTACACATGTCTCAGAATTAAATCTGAGACCTGCGGGTTTCCTCACGATGTTTTCCTTCACCGTCAAGCAAGTGATAAATATGTACGTAAGTTTTTGAAAAACTCATTGGTACATGCCAGGATTCGAACCCGAGCCTCACTGATTTTCGACCGGCTCTTTAACCGTTCGGGCTATCACGGCCAAACCTTCCTCACGGAAAAAAAATATTTTTACAATACTACCAGAATGTGTAGTAAATGGAAATTAGTTCTCCTAACAATTTTTCTGTTGGCCTTACGAATTTTTTCGCATCACCAAGTATTTTTTGTGTAACAGTGACAATTTATTTGTAACGGGAAATATTCATTTCTAGTAACTTGCAACATTGTAAGGGTTACTATCTAAATGTTTAAACCAACAATTAGGCAAGTAATAGTTGCAATAATATCGTTGTGTTTGCGATATGCATCGTTCTCTCAACGAATGAGATGAAAGCGGTGGTAGACAGCGGGGCGTAACGCGTGACGCAGTTAGAATACGTCGTTCATAGATGGCGTGGGGTGCGAATTAGAACGCGCTATCGTTTGGTTCCCGGCGTTTAGCCATAAGGTCGGACGACTTTTGCTTTGTATTCAGTTTTGATCGTAAGATTTACACCACTAGTAGACGGTTCCCCGACTCTATTGGAAATCTTTGCAATACCTGGACTAGGGATGGTATGTTACTACAAATTAGTATAGTAAATAAATACCTCAAAGTAATGTAGGCACAACAAGGTCATATAGTAGACGTTACAAGACAGTATCGTAGACGTATGGGACGTACGACGTATACAAGGCAGTTTACAATTTGAATTGTTATGCGTACTATACATAATTGTTGTAAATACTATACACATAGTTGTCTATACTATTATGTTTTACAAGAAGTGTATAGTAGAGTTAACTATCTGTAGAGTTGTCACATATAGTACCAGAAAAATGGTGGGAACAACCGAAATATCGTTACGGTAACCATATTTTTTTTTCCGTGCTCTTAAATCACTCTATCTATTAAAAAAAACGCATCAAAATCCGTTGCGTAGTTTTAAAGATTTAAGCATACATAGGGATATAGGGACAGAAAGCGACTTTGTTTTATACTATGTAGTGATATTCATATTTTATGGCGTTAAACTAGACATCTAAGCCAAAAAACAGATGTAGATTCTGTATTTTTTTTTATTTGTACGGTTGATTCATAGTGCTGTACTCCGACTTGTTAACTGCGCCTGTAGTCAAGATTTTTGCCCATAAGCTACAATAGTAATATTACAGGGGTCTTTATGAAACACCTGTTACCTGTAGATTGTAACTACAGGAGCACTACAGGCTTTGTTTTCCTGTAACCTGTAGCTTTATAAAACAGGGAGTTAATCCGCCGTCCACTCTGCTTTGTTAGTAGCAGTGGGACGGGCCTCTCTGCGAGCTTAAAAATCTAACAGATTAGTTAACCAGCACCTCAGTTTGTGCCTGTCTTCTCGCAATGTCTTGTTTTTTTATTTATTTAGAAACAAACAGTCATATATTGTCATAAACAAGAATCAGAACATTGGTTTCGGGCATTCCCATCTGCCACCGTTGGCATTTTATTAGACAGACGACACTTTTGCTCGCTATCTGTCTTCGTTTGGGTATCAGGGCAAACCACGCTCATAGATGCCAGTAAGAGGAGCCTGTTGACCGACTCAAACCACCGCGTCTCTTGCGCAGGTAGTGCCGCCTGCCGCGTCATCAGTGGCGGATTTACACATTTACAAAGAGTAGGCTGCAAAAGTTTGTGCCGCCCCTGCTTCTAAAATTGGCAGTCCCTAGACTACGTCGTCCTTACGATGTGTTGCTCTGTGTTTCTGGTATCAGAAAACCGTCAAAGGTACAGAAATATTTTAGATTTCTACAAAGTAGCAAAGACAAAAATCCTGAAATTTGCCGCCCCTAGAATCTACCGCCCTAGGCTCCAGCCTACTCAGCCTGCTGGTAAATCCGCCACTGCGCGTCATGTCTCTCAAGAACCACATCCGCAGGGCTGGCTCTGCGTAATATTGAGCCTGACGTCATTATAAAGATAGGTGGCGGGAGACTTGACGGTTTGACTATCCGGCCATGGAGGCTGGTGTGGGATGCCACATGTGCTGAGACATTGGCTCCATCTTACATCAATGCCACCTCTATGTGTGATGATGCGGCAGCTGCGGTAATTGAGCGCATGAAGACTACATGTTTGTGGTGCTTGTTATGAAGACCGTGGGGTCTGGAGGGCTTTCAGTGGGTTTGGTCTAGGCTTCAGGTGCCCAGAAGGCTGACAGCTATTGCAAAGGATCAGCTTAGCTACCTGGAGAGGGAATGCGGGCAGTCTTCTGGACACTGTCCCACATGGTTCCTCTTAGGAGGTCATTTTTTTAACTGAACATTTCCGGTCATTTTTTACAGACATCTTCTTTCAAATTCTTTATTTAGTAGTGATTTCTTGTGTGTTCCATTATTTTTTCACCCATTCTGTATTTTTTAATACTATATGCAGTCACAAATTCCTAATGCTCATCAGAAACTTTACCCTTTGTTAGTTTAGTTAAGCAATATTACTTTAGTGCTCAATTGATTATGCAATGAGATTTTATGTGATATTCAAATAATTTTGACAGAATTAAAAACGGCATAACAAAACATTACTTCTAAGAAAATACGACATATCCGGAGAATAAAGTGGTAATTGGTGTTTTTACCCAAATACAAATTTTAATGTCCTAGCGTAGGTAAGTCATTATAACAGCTATTCTCTTCATTTCTTTGACATAAGTTTTAGGTACTTACAAAAACACGTTTTTCTTAATAACTTTGCAAATAACAAATTTTACAAGGTAAAATTATATCTAAAAAATATGAGACATGGAGCTGGACGTCAGGAATCCAAAAATGCAAAAAAACTTAAATAGCGGTAACCGCACTTTACCGCTTTATTCGCCTGGGGTAGCGAAATGATATAAAGAGATTTTTGGAACTTCCCACAAGAACGGGAATGAACACTAGCTAACACGATGCAACATTATCAAAAAGCTCTCTCTGACTCAGTTCTCGGGAAATATATTTATTTTAGTATTTTAAACATGTCTGTTAGCTTCGTGTCTGAATGGTCATTTAATATTTATGGCTATCAGTAATTTAGTACCCATAGTACAGGCTCTGCCTAGTTTGGTTCTAAATAACCGTGTGTGAAATCAATTCATTTCAATTGTATCCTACAATTTACTATTATTATTATTATTTACTATCGACCCACCCCGGCTTCGCACGGGTAATACTGATACTAAAACCTTCCTCTTGAATCACTCTATCTATTAAAAAAACGCATCAAAATCCGTTGCGTAGTTTTAAAGATTTAAGCATACATAGGGATATAGGGACAGAGAAAGCGACTTTGTTTTACACTAGGTATGTAATGACCAGAGATCGGCATTAGGTAGTGTGATTTGGTACCATAGTAGGTAAAGTTGCTACGAGGATGTAATATGGAGTTGATAAAACCACCACTTTATTTGGGACTAAATTTCCCGGGAAATTTCCGGGACTAGATTTTTCTACAGTATCATATTTACTTACTAAATATAAACTTCTTTTGTTCTTAGGTGATTTTCTCTACAGTGGCTGGTTATGGAGATAATGAACAAAATCTAAAAAACAAAATTTGTAATAGTAGTACGGCTAATTAGTTAAAAAAAAAATGAGTTTCGTTCCCATCCGACACAAAGCACACATATGAAATTTGGCATTTCATATGTGTGCTTCGATTTAAAAGTAGGAACATGGTGGTTTTAACAACTCCATATTATATCCTCTACCTACTTTGGTACCTAATCACACTACCTAATGCCGATCTCTGGTAATGACTCATCATTTCAACATTTACTTGTCCTTTTCCCATTATTTAGGGTCGGCGCAATATGTTTTTTCCTTCCATTTAGATCTATCATACGCCATAATCTCCATTCACTTCCATCTTGCACATATCATCCTTGACAAAATCCATCCATATTTTCTTTAGTCTACCCCTCTTCCTATAACCTTCTACTTTCAATATCAAGCACTCGCCTTACAACCTCACTATCATCCTTCCTCATTATATGTCCGTACCACGACAAACGATTACCTCTCAACGTCTCCGTTTTATCAATTCTTGTCACTGTCACTCCACACATTCATCTCAACATTCTCAACTGCGCTGCATGCAGTCTTCTTTTATCCTCCTTCTTACTTAACATTCCGATCCATACATGACGACAGGTCTTGTCATGGCCTCGTATACTGTTCCCTTTATTTATTATCGGCTTTAATTATACATGTCACAATTTAATAATTGATTCTTCCTCATGTGCGAGGAAAATACCCTTAGCTCAGTAGTGGGCTGTTGTAATGATGATTATTAATTATTATTATATTTATTATTATTTATTTCTTATATAAAATAACCTCATCGATCATAGTTTTCCAGATTCCACCAACTCTTTAAGCTTGAACTTTTGTATCTTCCCCGAGCCGGTCTTCGGGAACTCCTGGGTGACCTTCACGAGTCTTGGGATCTTGAACCTGGCCAGCTTGCCGCTGCAGAACTTAGAAATATCCTGAGGGGTGATGGTGGCGCTTCCTCTTAGCCTGAGCACAGCACACAGCTCCTCGCCTAGTCGCTCGTCAGATAATCCAATCACCTGCAAAGGGCGTTTTATAAAGTCTCACCTACGCTGGTAATAAAGGGTTTTTAGGGCTCCCTAACTCAAAAGGAAAAAACTGCACCCATATAAGTTCACTTTGTTGTCTGTCTGACTGTCAATACTCTTTATACACGTGTCGTGAATCAGGCTCTTTAACCGTAAGGCTATCAGCTTATAATTGTAGGTATATAGCGGAATATAAAAATAGCGGAAAATAGATGGATACTGGCGACTTCGTTCACTACAATATACACCACAATCCTATTCTATTCTATATCCTATCCTAAATATTATAAATGCGAAAGTCGCTTTATTCGTTTGTTACGCTTTCATGCCTAAATCACTAAACCGATTTTTAAAAGTAGTATTGAGATATGTTTCACGATTTTCCCCTGTATTACTTGTAGTATAACGAAACCTATGATATTATATAGAAAGAAACCTATGAACTTTGTTGTCTGTCTGTGGATGTTTATCCGAAATAAATTATTATTATTATTATTTATATCGAGAACACGTGAAGTTATCGAGTATATAAGTACTCAGCCGGCGTATTCACGGAACTTCGATATTCGATATTCGACTCGGTATCGGAAAATCTGTCGAAGATGGGCTATTCACAGATGTCGGTATTGAAAACGAATGTCATATTTGACATAAGGATTCGGAAATTTTTCCGTAGCTGTCGGAAACGCCTAGAATACAGTTTCCAAAGTCGATAGATTCGACATCGGAATTTTTTTCACTCGATCTGAATCGAACGGAAACGTTGCGTCCGTGAGTGAATACGCCTGCAGGTCTACAGTCCCTTATCGAAAGGATTTGAATGTGCATTATATCTAAAGTTAAATCTTGAGTAGCCGTGGAGCAATATGATAATTTTAAAAATCCTCGTTATATTCACAAGTCCTTAACAACTGAAAATAGAGTACCATACGATGTACCAAAATACAGTAATTATAATTGTGAAAGAACATTACGCTGTATGATGCCTAAAATTTGTATGGATAAAACGATTGCGTTATAAAAAAATCAGCAGGAATGTCCTAAAAAGCAATCTTAAAAAACTCACATAATTTTAAACAAAAATTGAAGTGTAAGGGTTAAAGTAAAGAGCACAATTGGCCAACAAAGTGTAATTTACAGTTTGGTGCAAAAACTGTTATGTAAAACCCATAAAAAATTTAACGTTATTATCATTATTTATTATTGAAGCTGCAAAAATCAAACTTAACGTAAAAAAAAGATACGACCGTTTAATGCGCAAAAAACGAATGTTTCGATTTTCTCAAGGAAATCATATTTCATAGGTTGATTTCCGTTGACTACAAGTACTACAGAGAAAAATCAGAAACTTATCTCAATACTACTTTTTAAAATCGGATTAGTGGTTTAGGCATGAAATCGTAACAAACGAACAAAGCCACTTTCGCATTTATAATATTTAGGATAGGATAGGATAGGATAGAGTAGGATTGTGTATATTGTGGTGAACGAAGTCGAGAGCATCCATCTATTTTCCGCTATTTTTATATTCCGCTATATACCTATAGTTATATGCTGATAGCCTTACGGTTAAGGCGACTGTAGCCGCCAACGGCCTTGGACGTTGGGGAGGAGCTTATGTTTCTCGCTCCGCGCTTCCCCGCATTTGACCACGCGGTCGTAATAATGCAGTAGGGTCAGTAATAAAATATATACTATACAAAAGGAAACTTGCATCAAAATAAAAATGATACAAAATGTGAATAACTAAATATTTGAAAAGTTCTAGTGAAAGATAGATCAAAGATATATTTTTAAATATCTTAACATAACATTCATAACAAAATTGTTTGTGAATGGAACGTAATTTCAAAGTAATTATAATTAAGTGATGGAAAAACAACAAAAACCTAAAAAGCAAAATAGTGGAAGTGTTCTCCTGCCACTTCACCATCAACTCCACAGCTCCACTAACCATAGTATGCATTGCATATGCATTGTGACGGACGAGCATAAATTGCTTGGCAACTCTATCAAAGTAATACAATCGCAACAAGTAAAATACTAATCCTTGAGTAGTTCAGGTGGCCAAATCTGATCTTCATCATCAGTTCCACTTCACCAAATGGTGCTTTCCAAGAGCAAATGTACTAGTTAAATACCCAAATTGCAATAGGTGTACCTATAATATTGGAAGAGTTCCCTCGATTTCTCGAGGATCCCATCATCAGATCCTGACCAGATGAGTAAGGGTCTACCTGGAAAGTATACGATTTCAAACGAAAAACCTATTTCTCGAATCGGGCAAGCAGTCTTCGAGTAATCTGGGAACACACAAAAATATAAATAAAAGATTTCGACACTGATTACCTCCTATTTTTTTGAAGTTGGTTAAATAAATAAAAAATGTTTAATGAAACAGATTCTGAAACCTAAGACTGATTGATTGATTGTCTATGTACATCTTTTACTCGTTTTATATCATGTCTAATAATGGTATTAGCCGACTTCAAAAAAAGCGTGAGGTTCTCAGTTTGTCGGGTTTTTCCCCAATTACTCAAAGTCGGCTGGACAGATTCCGAAAATATATTTTTTATTTTAAATCGTATACTTTCCAGGTGTTGTTTCCACTGTCATTAAGTCAGAATCTGATAATGGGAGTCTGGAGAAATCAAGGAAACTCATCAAATATTATAGGCACATTTATACGATTTCGAAATGGGGTGTTTTATTTGTTGTTGTCAACTTCAATTTGTTGAAGTGGAACTGAAGATTCCCCTAATCGATTTTGTTTGCAAAACATTACTATACGAATCATCCGATTCAGTCCGGTCCGATGTGATCTGATCCCATCCAATCCGTTCGATTCGATCCGGACGGGTACAGTCCGATGTGGTCCGATCCGGTGTTTAGACCCGGTGGAGTCTGATCTGATCTGAACCAGGTCGGTCCAGACCGATCTGATCAGACCAGACCAGGTTGGATAGGATCAAATCGGACCCGATAGGCCCAGACCGGATAGTAGCGGATCTGATTGCATTATATTAGACGGGACTCCAATATGATGCAATCATATCCGCAAATACGATGCGGACCAGATCACATAAAATCGGACCGGATTGGATCAGACCGAATCGGTACAGATCACATCGGACTGGATCGGATAAGGTCACATCGGACTGGATCGGATCGGTTGCTTACATTACTATGGTTGGTATAGTAATTTTTTGCATTCATAAAACAGAACTCTAAAGAGTAAGAAACAGACTTTACATTGTATGGTTTTCTCTTTATCTCAATATGCCGTTGTCAGAACTGGACTACACGGGAAGCACCAGCTTTCAAATAATAAAAGAATCACCAAATTCGGTTCACCCAGTCGAAAGTTCTGAGGAAACAAACATAAAAAAACATGCAGCCGAATTGAGAACCTTCTCCTTTTTTGAAGTCGGTTGAAAATCCATTAGGAGTAGGTATCTCCAGTTCCACTTCAATAGATTGAGATTTCCAACAACAAATAAAACACCCCTTTTGTTTCCTTGAATCAATATTTATGTTTTGTATCCCTTACCCGACTGCCTCATAAGGAGAGTAATGATGTTTGTTATTACTTGCTATGATATAGGATTTTATGATGAATTTATCCCCAAACATACATTTTTTCTTTAATATCTTATATATTATGTACAGACATCAGTTACAATTTTATTATATTTATATATAGTAGTACATATTTCAACGTTTTAGTTTTATTATGTTTATTTATACTTATTCTTTGCGAAACCCTTGCGTATTTATTTTTATAAATACATGCAAGTTGTTGTGTTCAAATTCTAAGCTTTTGGAAGAGGTAGGAGGTTAGATATAAAAAAATATTAGAATAAAAATTATTAATCGAAGCATTATTTTAAATGTTTGTATATTTACACCAATATTACGAAATTCGACATATTTTTTTTTTTATAAACCAGTAACAATTTTTCATATTTATTTATTGTGTTAAAAGTTTAAAAGACATCCCTCTTTGCACACTGTACTACACATAAAATGCGTAAAAATTCGAGCGCGCAGCGGCAACGCGGCGCGCAGCCTCTCTCCTTGAATGTCAGCTCTGGACTGGCTCCCGTCGCCCGCGCACGGACCCGCTAGAGACGATTTGTGGTAAAACTGCTATTTAGTAATTTGCGTAAAAACTAATTGTTTTTTTGAAAAATGCTCTTATGAAATGTAAGATAAATGAATTACCAATGTTTTCCCGCAAGAGCTATGAACATATCACTAGTGGATTAGAAGAAGAATCGAATTTAAAATTTAAAACAGCTTCGTTGCAATATTTTTTTTCAAATAGTAAATAATATTCTACAACAATTTCCTGTTATGAAAATGAAGATTATATATCAATATATAACATATATTTTTTCTGGAATGTTGTGATTGCTCGTTTATAAGCCATATGCCTTCAAAGATGACAATTTCACGACACTACTCGCCTTAAAGAGCCTGCTTAACGCGATGAAAATCAGTAAAGCTCGGGTTCAAATCCTGGCATGTATCTACCAATGAGTTTTTCAAAACTTACGCACATATTTATCACTAGCTCCACGGTCCGGGAATTAATTCTGAGATATGTGTAAACTGACCCGGTCCGGCGATGGGCGGACGGCGATATTCTTTTGACCCCTTAACCTATCACGTTAAGGGGTCAAAAGAATATCTCGTGAAAAGTGGGTATATCCAGAAATGGAATACCTAAAGGCGTGAGTTTTTTTTTATATAAGCTGATGATGATTTGAAGATGGCGTCAATCACCTGGCTCTCAATGACGTCTGGGTGCGTGTTGAGGAGATCCTCCACTTCTTTGGGTGCTATGTTCTCGCCGCCTCTCACAATAATGTCCTTTATCCGGCCCACAAAGCGCCCGTACCCGTCTTCGCTTATTGTGAACTTGTCTCTGAAAGTATACATGACTAGCAACAGTTCGGGGATAAAATTTGGCCTGTCTTATTCTGTCATTAATTCAGGTAATTGCTGTCCACTGCTGGACAAAAGTCAAGGAGTGCATACCATTCCTGTCTTGGGTAGCCCGCTGTCTTATTCTGATTTATAAGCTTACAACTGTAGGGTTTCATCGAAATTCGTTTGGTTTTTGCAACAAACATCATGCATCCATACTCACATTGTAAATATTGTAATATTATTAGGACTAGCACGATTTCAGCCGCGTAAGTAGGTATCGTTCCTGTGGGAAAATATTATAGCCAACGCTACTCCCAGAGAAGTAGGTAAGCTTAAAGTATCGTTTCATTTCACGATAATGAATGAAAACATCATGAAATGAACCAATAATTTAAGTCTTCTAAATTAATAATGGGTTATAATACTTCCTCATGTGTGAGGAAAGACCCTAGCTCAGCAGTGGGCTGTTACGGATTGACGATGATGATGAAATGAATAAACCAATCTACACTTCTTCTTCTGCATAATAAAGAGGAAAGATTTTTTTATTTTTGTAACTATAAACTCAAAAACTACTGGACCGATTTTAAAAAATCCTTTACCAATGGAAAGCTACATTATCAGGGAGTAACATAGGCTATATTTTATTTCCTTATTCCCACGGGAACTGAGAACTACGCGGGTGCAACCTCGAGGCACTCTTATAAGGAATATAATAATAAGACGGTAGGACACAATTCTCACAGAAATCCCAAACTAGGCAAAATGGTTTCAACTTGCTCCCTAGATTCGGAAGCGTTTCCTTTACGCCCTAAAGTCAGAGACACACAGCCCTTAACAGAGATACGTCTTTCCTAAAAACGCAATTATACACGAAAATAATCTGTCATTTGTAGAATCAGTCATTTATAGAATTGTACATTTCAAGAATTGGTCATTTATAGACTATTGACTATAATATTTGTAGTCATTTCGCTAATCAGTCATTCCTCGACTAAACGAGATTCTTTTGCTGAATAGCAAAAGGAACCCCCAGCTATTTTCTTCGGGGGATAGATGGATGAATACGATGTAATAATAAAAAAAACAATAATCATTTATTTTCTATAGGTACAAAAAGTATTCTTAGAAATGTCAAATAACAAGGCACTCTAAACACATCCATGACGATGGGCTAAATGTAAAGAACAGCCTATCCACGAGTAGCTGGTTCCAAATGTAGTGCCTCAAGGGCAGCTCTTTTTACACAACTTTTTTTAAATCTCATACTACTAATTATGGTTTACAATAATAATTACGATTAATAGCCTTACATAGCGTCGAGTCGAATAATCCCATGCATGATCCACTAAGAATTCTGTAATTGTATAGTAGCCCTTTTTATACATTTTTTGCTTAAGACTATTCCAAAAGGCCGCGCTATTGTGATTTTTAAGATCATCTAAGACATAGAAAATAGTGTTGAAAATTCGGTAAAAATATGTATATTACTTAAGGCTATGTATGGTCTAGTCAAAGTTTCAGTTACAAGATATAAAGACTGTTTTATGAATAAAACTCGAGATATAATACTGAGATCGTTATTTATTGCATCTATTGCACTCCATTACAAAAAGATGATGTACACATGATGTAATCCTATGTCATGGCGCCCGGCGCAGTCACATCGTTCTCTATGAATGGTTAGGCAAAGACGACAGACTATTATGCCAACAAAGACTACTACTGATATTTTACATTTGTTTTTTGTACTAAACTAAAGATACTAAAGAAGTTGAAATACCTACAACATGCACAATCGCGGTGGCTTGGCTGGCGTGTTCAGTTGCGCGATGGCGCTTACTTAAATGCCTGCTGCCTACTCACTGAGCAAGTAATCACTAGTTTACTACTGCTTGCAGGTATACCTGGCCTTAACTATTGTTTTAAATTTGTCAAGAGCGAAAGGAGACGTTCCATTTTGGGCCTGCACATTGTACACCAGCGTGAAAGATAGAGAAAAATCTAGAGATTATCAGAAAAATATTTAAAAAAATAATTTCCATCTAAGGTAAACGCAGCTATTACCGACCCCCTTAAGCAAGTTTTGAAATTGATTATTAGAATTAAGGGTAGTGGTTGCAAACACACCAGATTTTTTTATTTTATATTTAAATATGGATTGTATATTTTATATTTATATTTTCATTTGTTTATAAATATCATGTTTTCATTGAAAAAATAATCAAAGGATTGTTGAAGTCAATTGTTTCTATTACCGACCCACCCGAAACGCTTTGAAGCTATTACCGATTTTTATGAATCTAACACCGACCCTTAAGTAAATAAAGCATACTTTTTTTACAGAATACCTACCTACACGTTCGATTCTCAAAATAATTATTAATTTGAGCGAAATATCGCTTTCCCAAAACATCCCGTTTTCGAAATGTCCCGTTTACTTTTATTTGCTTCTCATTTTTGTACTTGATTCATTACATTAATTATAGTTACTAAAATAATCTGAAAATGTAGATAAACTTGATTTTAAACTTTTTGGCGGGAATCCGAAGATCTCTGGAAATCATCGTCATGTTTTTTGTATAATTTTCATTTTGCTGTGTATTTCGGGTTTTGACTCATCATAATAGTGATAGTTATTTATGTGGCAAGTGTCCCTGAAAGTGTGCAGTGAATGGGAAATTCGATAAAATGCGAGATATGGACATTTTTGTATAGCCTCAAGAAGTCACAATGAAGTCTTCAGTAAAAATGCTATTATTTTACTGTTGATAACCAAGTTAGGGATGTAGAAAGTGTTGAAGACACTGCATTTTTGTGCATGGACTCTGAAGCAGAGCCATTTACTCCAGGATATCATTAACTAATGACGAGGCTGCATGGCGTAATGCCTTTGCCTACCCCGTAAGGGGTGAAAAAAAATGAATACCAACCAAACCAACATGATATTCATTGTTATGTAGATTTCTTCTTCTAGTGCCCATGCTTTCCAACTAATCGCAGTGAAGCTCGGAATGCTTGTGGATTCTTTAAAAGATTGTTTTCACATTTGGACCTCAATAAAAATAAAGGTATTGATTTCTCGGTGGACATAAATGAAATTTTAGTAATATAAGAAAATTGACTTTAATAGAAATGGTAAATAGAATAACATTCATTAAATCAAATTGAGAACATAGGTCGTGTATTGTTATCTTGCGCCCCAGGAAACCTGCTGCTTGGCCAGCTAGTGCAAACTATAGCCTTTCTTTGTAATTGATTAGCCTGCTTAATAGTAATTACTTCTTAAAACAATGTCAATGCTGTTACTTCACAATGCAGTTCCATGTAGTGCCGTTAAAGGGAATTGGTCCTAGTGTCATTTGTGTTTGACACAGGGGATCACTGAATCACCTGAAACATAAATATTCACTATCAAAATTCAGAGACAATTTTGTAAATGTGTAGATGTTAATAAAATAAAAAACACACTGTTTTATTTTCAGCACAGATTTTTTCAAGTTGGGATAGCGGCTGGTGCTTCTATACACACATTAATCATGATTTGCTCCACCGTGGCTAGCACTAATACTTTATACTATTTAAATCAGAGTGACAAACCTGAAAATAAAAGTAAAAACTATTATAAATATATAATTTACATGTTTTGAATAAAAATAATTAGACAATTTTATTTCAAAATAACTTAAACCCTTTTTTTTTATTTGTCAAAAAGCCTATAATTTTTTTTCGAACTTCCCAAGTTTAGCGCAGCCGAAGGTGAGGGTTGACTGTCGGAACAAGTTGCAATGACGGTTCCGCACGTGTACTTAATAACTATTTTTAATACAGTTGCGAAAAAATTAAGCAATTTAATAAAATAATAAAAATACAATAAACTCAACTAACATTTTTGGAAAATCGCGCCAACCGTAAAAGATTAAAAGCAGAGGTTTTTTTGTTTTCTTCACCCATTCTGGGTAGGCAAAGGGAACTATAAATACAGCCAAGTCTTCAGTAGACTTTTTTTATGGATATGAAATGAAAATGAAATTTAATGACATTAAATTAAATTAAATCTAACCTAACTCATTGAATCAAATCATTATATTAAAACATATTAGTAGCTTTACTTTTAGACATTACATACCGTTAATCAAAAAATACCAATTAATCGGTATAGAATCGGTGATAGCTTCTCTTTGTTGCAATTTCCGATTCATATGGATCGTTAATTAGTGTTAAATAAAAAAATGAACAAATCTTTTACCGAGCCACGAAAAATAATCGATATTTATTGTAATATATTTCCCCATCCATTATAATACAATAATTTATTGATTTAGTCCTAAACTATAAAAAAATACACCATTTTCATATAAATGCGAAGAAAACTCTTAGTAGTTTCTTTCATACCCCATATCTAAATGTTTAATAATGCGTGGCAGTTTATCGCGGAAAAACAAGTTTATAGTATAATATGGAGTATGTCGCTAATAGATGCTTATAATTTTAGAATACTTAAGATTGAAATGGTGTTATAAAAACTTATTTAATTATTATAAGCATTAACGAAAAAGGGAAAAAATAAAGAATAACCTCTCAGCCATTGCCGATCCATGGGTCGGTAATGACTGCACTACTAAAATGCACTGCAGCTATTGCCGTTCTATTTTAATTTCAAAAATACTTTTTGAAATCCCTTAAAACACAATAATTTAGTTGCGAAATGTGGAATATACAAATAAAGGAATATGTTGAGTTATTCAGAATAAACTTAACGTAAATATTTATATATAAAATATCTTAAGCAAAAAAATTGAGTACTTACCTGAGGAAGTAAGGGTTAGTATGACACGTTCGGCGCACTCGCTACGTTCACAGAAACTAACGTATTTGGTCACATTCCCGTGTACCTACGTACACTAACACCAGTAAATTAATTAGGAAACATACAAACATGTGTGTATATTATACTCTCTTGTGACTCAAATCGTTCCAAACCGATAAAAATAAGAATAAGCTGAATGGGTCGGCAATACCTGCAGATTTTCGATGGGTCGTTGATAGCTGCGTTTACCTTATTTAACTTGCACCAAAGTAATTCAACTTCAATGGATCCGCACGAAATCGTATTGAAATAATACTATTTCTTACTTATTAACCCCAATTTCCATGTTATTGTGAATTAATCCGAGAAACATAAAAATAATGTCAATTGTCATTTTACCGGTCAGGTCCCAATTTCTTTTTCGGTCACCGCGATGCTAGTTTAATGAAAATCAAGTTTATTTTACAACGAAACTAGACAGATACAAGCAAAATCATGAATAAAACTATAGTTATATTATTTATACTTATCTAAAAACGGGTGTACATGGTACAGGCCAAGTCTCCATACATTCATGAAACGTCTCCTTTGTAATTTAATGGGAATCTTATTGTAAAAGCTTAAGCGTCGGATGTAGCTAGTGAACTTACCCAGTGGCCATCCAGCCATCTTCGTCTATGGTCTGTCGTGTTTTCTCCGGCTCGTCCCAGTAGCAGAGCATGTTGTTGTATCCCCGCGACATCAGCTCACCTGGGCTCCCGAATGGCACCTGCTTCCCTTCCTCATCCACCACCTGCGAAAACCACTCTATTCATTTGTTTATTTATTTATTTGCTTTTTGGAAGATTAACAGCTATAATAACAAATTGAGTAACATAAGTTAAATAACAATATGCCAATTACTAATCTCCACCTATAAGGTAACAGATTACATTAGACTTCTAAAATTGTTGAAGTTAAACAAAACAAAATTATTTTCATAAGTAAATAATATCAGAATGTTTACACAGTTACAGGTTACACATGTCTCAGAATTAATTCTGAGACATGTGTAAACAGACCTGGTCCGGCGATGGGCTCACCAACTATCACGTTTAGGGGTCCAATATATCTCATGAAATGTGGGTATATCCAGTAAATACCTCTGCCTACCCCCTCGGGGATAAAAAAGGCGTGAGATTATATTATTATTATTTATTATTAATAATATCTAATTTAACAATGCAGTTAGAAAATACCATGTGCACTCAGTTTAAATCTGCCAAAGTGTTTTCAAAAAAGTTGTTTACCACTAAGCGTTTGACAGCTCCACAAATCTCGATCCACCAGTGGATTGAATAGCACGTAGAAGTCCACTGTGATCCACTGTGAGTGGATCCTGGGATACTTGCGCCATTTATATGCTATACCCAGTGAATTTGACAGCACCCTGCGAGTTTGGTATTCGTGCCATTTTTTTCACGATCTATTGTGACCACTAAAAATATTGAAGGTGCCACGCAAACGCAGTCACTTTGTGGTTTTTTGCTTTGCACAACTACATGCACGGCTGTATCGTGATTGTCGAATTCTAACTCTTTTCGGGCCAGCTCTTCCTAATCAAAAACATGTGATGACTTCTTTTCTTCAAAGGGTCCAAATTTCTACATAGTTTAGAACGAATTCTGGAGAATGCAGATTCTGCATGGTGTTTTCCTTCACTATAATCGTACGTATGTTAAAATAAAATTGGTACCTTACCTTCACTTCTACATGGTCATTGATGTAGCCAACCGTCTCAGCGACTAAATCGATGCTGTCGTCGGGAAGTGATTGAAATACGGACGCAGTAGTCTCAGTCAATCCATATAATCCCTGTAAATTAAAAACACTTCTATAAACACCCACGTTCCACCAGTGAATTCTTTGGAGCTCTAAATGTGATAGGTGGTGAGTCCATCGCCCAACTTGGGTGCTGTTACACATGCCTTAGTATAAACACTGGGAGATGCGGGTTTTCTCACGATGTTTTCCTTGACCGTCGATCTTGTGATAAATATTTAACTACGTGAGTTTTTTTTAATTTGTAGGTAGGTTCATCACCAGGGTACTATAAAAAAATCTTTCAATCTTTCTAAAGCGCGAAGGGGACTGAAATAAATGAAAATGTATTTTGTTCTTTAGGTAATAAGAATAACACTTAGAACAGTCAAAAGTCTAATAACAAGGCACACTAAACCCCATGAAGATTGGCTAAATGTAAACAGCAACCCATCTCCATCCGACGAGTTGCTGGTTCCAAATGCAGTGCAGACTTTAAAATGACTGCATCATACGAGTAAAGTTTTTGAAATAGGTCTACACTCTTTTACATGAAAGTTTATTGTTTTTTACTGATCCTCATTCATCATCCTCATTCCTCCTCATTCCTCCTTTATCCAACCTCGAGGATATTTTTCTGTTTCAGCCTGGGGAAAATGGGGAACGCACGAGCACTCTCTGGGCTTTCAACTGGGCCTTTATGTCCCTGATGAGCTTCGGACTGCAAGGTGCGCCAGCTGCCATCACCACTTGCAGAGTTGATGGCAGTGGGGAGTTCTTATCACACGCCGATAGTATGTCCACGAACATTGTCGGGGTCCCAGTTATTACTGTGCATCTGGAAGTATAATGGGCTGTCAAATAACATATAAAGAAAAAAACTGACTTCAAAGAATAATCCTACTAATATTATTAACGCGAAAGTTTCTTTGGATGGATGTCTGCATGTATGGATGTCTGGATGGATGTTTGTTCCTCTTTCACGCAAAAACTATAGAACGGATTTTGATGAAACTTGACAGTTATATAGCTTATACATCAGAAAAACACATAGGATATATTTGTATGTATTCCCACGCGAACGGTAACTACGCGGGTGAAACCGCGGAGCTCTGCTAGTACTAAATACAGTCAAATTGAGAATGTTCTTTCTTTGAAGTCCGTTAAAAAATTATCTTTGAAATCTGTTGGTGCGTGATATTGAGTTATTCGTCCATTTATCGAGTACATACAAATTTAAGACTTATATGTTTTTCTCATGGATGCCATTGTCAGATCTGTAGCAAATTCAAATGGGACCACACGGAAGCACCAGTCCAGTCAACAAAAAAAAAAAGACGTGTGGCACTCGGGGACTGCCGCGGTAAAGCTATTGCATAGCATTTTGTATCAACAAGACTGCCGAAAGAAACGGGTTGCTCCCAGTCCGCCGATCGGAACTCCGATTGGTAGGGACGAGTGGGAATATTTTTTCCCACTGCTCCGATTGTTTTTATTCGACTTACGACTTACGACTTACGACTTACGACTTACGACTTACGACTTACGACTTACGACTTACGACTTACGACTTACGACTTACGACTTACGACTTACGACTTACGACTTACGACTTACGACTTACGACTTACGACTTACGACTTACGACTTACGACTTACGACTTACGACTTACGACTTACGACTTACGACTTACGACTTACGACTTACGACTTACGACTTACGACTTACGACTTACGACTTACGACTTTCGACTTTCGACTTTCGACTTTCGACTTTCGACTTTCGACTTTCGACTTTCGACTTTCGACTTTCGACTTCGACTTCGACTTCGACTTCGACTTCGACTTCGACTTCGACTTCGACTTACTTTACTTTACTTTACTTTACTTTACTTTACTTTACTTTACTTTACTTTACTTTACTTTACTTTACTTTACTTTACTTTACTTTACTTTACTTTACTTTACTTTACTTTACTTTACTTTACTTTACTTTACTTTACTTTACTTTACTTTACTTTACTTTACTTTACTTTACTTTACTTTACTTTACTTTACTTTACTTTACTTTACTTTACTTTACTTTACTTTACTTTACTTTACTTTACTTTACTTTACTTTACTTTACTTTACTTTACTTTACTTTACTTTACTTTACTTTACTTTACTTTACTTTACTTTACTTTACTTTACTTTACTTTACTTTACTTTACTTTACTTTACTTTACTTTACTTTACTTTACTTTACTTTACTTTACTTTACTTTACTTTACTTTACTTTACTTTACTTTACTTTACTTTACTTTACTTTACTTTACTTTACTTTACTTTACTTTACTTTACTTTACTTTACTTTACTTTACTTTACTTTACTTTACTTTACTTTACTTTACTTTACTTTACTTTACTTTACTTTACTTTACTTTACTTTACTTTACTTTACTTTACTTTACTTTACTTTACTTTACTTTACTTTACTTTACTTTACTTTACTTTACTTTACTTTACTTTACTTTACTTTACTTTACTTTACTTTACTTTACTTTACTTTACTTTACTTTACTTTACTTTACTTTACTTTACTTTACTTTACTTTACTTTACTTTACTTTACTTTACTTTACTTTACTTTACTTTACTTTACTTTACTTTACTTTACTTTACTTTACTTTACTTTACTTTACTTTACTTTACTTTACTTTACTTTACTTTACTTTACTTTACTTTACTTTACTTTACTTTACTTTACTTTACTTTACTTTACTTTACTTTACTTTACTTTACTTTACTTTACTTTACTTTACTTTACTTTACTTTACTTTACTTTACTTTACTTTACTTTACTTTACTTTACTTTACTTTACTTTACTTTACTTTACTTTACTTTACTTTACTTTACTTTACTTTACTTTACTTTACTTTACTTTACTTTACTTTACTTTACTTTACTTTACTTTACTTTACTTTACTTTACTTTACTTTACTTTACTTTACTTTACTTTACTTTACTTTACTTTACTTTACTTTACTTTATTTTATTTTATACAATGCACGGCCTTTAAGCCACACCTCCGTGCCCGTCGGAGTGGGGAGAGCGTGAGGTTTTTTCGTTACGGAATTTTAGGATTCGGTCCCCGCGTTCAAGGCCCGCGATAGAAGCTATGCAATAGCTTAAAAATCTCCTTTATTTGAAGTCTGCTAAAAACTATGGTGAAAGAAATTTTAAAACAAAAAAAATAATTCAAACAACAACCAAAGAACATCTAGTGAAAAGTGGGTATATCCAGAAATGGAATACCTCTGCCTAGCCCCTCGGGGATAAAAGGCGTGAGTTTTTTTTAGTCTCAGCGTGAAAGACCGACCAAAATCCATACATATATCCACATACATATATCACGAATATACCATTTATAATACACACATCAAAAAAGTCTAAGCAACAAGCACCGTGTTACATGTTATGCCAATGATTTTTATGACCTATTGTATTTTTCTTAGGAAAAGTTTGTAGATATGTAACCATTTTCGTCCTAAATAGCGTACGGGCTAGTTGTAAAAAAAACTTTTCGATTTCGTTTTGTTTTCACAGAATTAAAAACTATTGTAATTGTTCGAATGTAAATGTTTTTTCTATAGATACTAATTGTATTGTAGAGATGTATGCGGACGTGCATTGTCATGCATAAAAGTAAAATTAGAGCCAATTGTTTGTGCGAATGGGCGGATGTAGGGTCTAAGAACATCGTTGAGCGTTCATGTTTCCGTTTATGAAAACGAGCTCAGTTCTTCTATTCTTCATAATACCCGCCCACACCACAACTGTAGAGCCGCTGTATGGGTGCACTTCCTGGACGCACCTTAGCCTCTCAACATTTCCGGGACGACGATACACTCTTACTCTTCTCGTATCTGGCCTAAAACTGAATCAAGACTCGTCGCAAAATAAAATTGTATCACATTGTTCCTGGGTCCTTTAATGCGTTCCCTACACAATTCATTTCGACGCCCGCGATTCCCGTGGCGTATAGTTGGGCATCTGATTGGACGTCGTGGTCGCAGACCATATTCGTGCAATCGATTTCTCACAGTTTGTGGACAAACAATAACCCCACTGGAATTTTGTAGCCTAAACCCAATCTCTCGGGCGGTTAACATCGGCTGACGTCTTGCAGTCACCTGCATGTATCTGTCTTGCCGAGTGGTGGTACTCCTTCCCCGGCCTGGGTGCTGCTCTGGTGGATTGCCAGTGTTATTGTAGCGCTGCCAAAGACGACAAATAACACTTCTGTTCACTCCAAAATGCCGCGAAACCTGGGATTGACTGCTACCCGCTTCTAACATTCCTACAGCTCTTTGCATTTCATTTGAGGTCAAATGACGTCGCTCCATATCGTAAAATTTGTCACACTTACAGTGGTTGATCAATACCTTTATCCCACGTAATGATAAATTTATAAAATGAAGGTTTAATAACAACTACAATTAGTATAGAAAACACATTTACATTCGAATAATTACAATCGTTTTTAATTCTGTGAAAACAAAACAAAATCGAAAAATTTTTTTTTCAAACCTCTAGTACGCTATTTAGGACGAAAAAGGTTACATACCTACAAATTTTTCCTAAGAAAATATACAATAAATCATAAAAATCATTGGCACAATATGTAACACGGTGCTTGTTGCTTAGACTTTTTTGACTTGTGTATTAAGTAGGAACTACAGATAAAGCTCTATTATACGAGTACTTATAAATTTGGATCAAGGACATACTTCTCAGCTACTAAAGCATTAATGTTGGCAGCAACATTATATGTAGGCGAAGAGATGACCAAGGTTGACCCGTGCCTGAAGGAGGCCATCGCTGTGATCACCGACGCTAGGGCGTGGAATAGAGGAGCCTGGAATTTTATTTACGTTTTTAATTTCAAAAAAGTTCTTAATCCGAGTACTGAGCTTTTTGCCGACTCCCATTGCTGCACCAGGGTGTTTGTAACGATCACTTAAGCAAATTTGGTAGCGGTCAGTCAGTGAACGTCTATAATGGCATTATAAAATAATAATAATTGTTTATTTCGGATTTACATAAACTAATTGTTAGTAGTCAAAATAATTGTTAGTAGTTAGTAGTCAAAAAAAGAATATCTTACGCCTTGAATCCTTGACAAGGTAGGCAAAGGTATTCCATTTCTGGATATAAGTACCCACTTTCCACGAGATATTCTTTGGACCCCTAAACGTGATAAGTGGTGAGCCCATCGCCAGACCGGGTATGTTACTCATGTCTCAGAATTAATTCTTGGACCTGCGGGTTTTCTCACGATGTTTTCCTTCGCCGTCGAGCTAGTGATAAATATGTACTTAAGTTTTCGAAAAACTTATTCGTACATACCAGGATTCGAACCCGAGTCTCACTGATTATCATCATGTGAAGCAGGCCCTTTAACCCTAAGCACAGAATAAAGGCTGATTCATGTTACAATGGGACGGGCCCCATCCGGGCCCAGACGTGCCCCGTCCGGGTCCGGGCGTGCCCCGTCCGGGGTAAAGGCCAAATGTCGTGGCGTCCCGTTGTAACATGAATCAGCCTTTAATCAGTTAAGAACCGCCGGTTCCAATTGGAACCGAGACACAATTAAAAATCTATTGTGTCAGTGATTCATGGTGTGAGAGGTTAAGTAATAGCCGTACGGCTATCACTGCCTACGTGTTAAGTGTTATTGGACTATTGTATTTTCTATACCTACAGAAAATATATGATTTTGACTTTGACTTTGAGGCACGAGACTCGTTGGATTTGGCTTGTGTTACCTGTAAGCACACAGTGTGGTGTCCCTCGTGAAGAGTGTTCCTTTTGCCCAGGAAGTAAGAGTTGTTCACCACGCCATAATGTGAGTCTAGCGCTGCTTTCGGATCGCCTGTAGAATTAACATTTTCATCAGAAACTACTGAGGGTTTTGCCTCACTTTTGAGGATGTTAAACTAAAACATCGTGAGGAAACCCGCAGGTCCCTGAATTAATTCTGAGACATATGTAAAGACCCGGTCCGGCGATGAGCTCACCACCTATCACGTTTAGGGGTCCAATATATTTCGTGAAAAGTGGGTATATACAGAAATAGAATACCTTTGCCTACCCCCTCGGGGATATAAGGTTTAACTCCGAAACGATAACACCTAGAAACTTGAAATGTGGTATGTAGATGTAAAAAAAACTCACGCCTTTTATCCCCGAGCGGGTAGGCAGAGGTATACCATTTCTGTATACACCCACTTTTCGAGAGAATATGTTCTTTTGACCCCTAAACGCGAATGGTGGTGAGCCCATTGCCTGACCGGGTCTTTTACACATGTCTCAGAATTAATTCTAGAACCTGCGGGTTTCCTTCACCGTCGAGCTAGTGATAAATATCTACTTAAGTTTTGAAAAACTCATTGGTACACGGCAGGATTCGAACCCGAGCCTCACTGATTATCATCATGTGAAGCAGGTCACTTAACCATAAGGCTATCACTGCTCTTGTAGGTATCATATATGTATGTCGTAGGCAACCTCTTTGAAGGGATTTCTTAGATCTAGGTAAACTAGACACCGAGACAAGAAAGGAAAAAAAAAAAAAAACTGAAGACATATTAATAGAAAAAAAAAAAAAACGGAAGACATTAATAGAAAAAAAAAAAAGCAAACAAAAAAAAAAAAAAGGGAAAAGACAGGAAGAGAGAGGAGAACTATACCTATTTATTTAAATTGCATTATATTTATTTGTCTATATTATATATTTATGTGTCTACCTATTTTTTTTTAGTCGATACATAGAACGGAAGCGAAAATCTTTCTTTCTTTGTTACACTAACAGAATAAAAAACCGACCATAAAAAGGACCCTGACCACCATGTCAGGGGACAAATATGTGCGGAACATTAAAAAAAAAAAAAAAAAAAACTAGACACCGGCTAGTATTTCTATAAAAGTTTCAGTATCTGATCAGTAACTTTTACATGAAGGAGTCAAAGACATCCATCCATCCTCGGAAACCCACCAGTAGTGCCAGAGGTGAAGTGGATGAGGCTGCCATCCCCAGGAGTGACTTCACGGCCGTACTTGGTGATCTCGTTGTTGCTGTAGTCAGCGATGAGAGACTTCAGGGTGAACGTGCCTCTGGAAAGATAGTTTTTTTTTTGTAAAGGGGGAAAACGAGCAGACCCGTCACCTGATAGTAAGTGACTACCGTCGCCCATGGATACCTGCAACTCGAAAAATTATGTGTTCCGTAGGCCACCCGGCTGCAAAAGTCTCTGACAATGGTTGAATGGTCACCTTTTTAAAACTATTAGAGGTTGAGTCAGACCCGAAATTTATTATTATAAATAGAAGTCGAGAAGCAACTCAAGTCAAAAGTCAAAATAGGAACTTACAAGTCCACTTATTGAACGTTATTCAACTCCACCACTTCAGCATGTATGGTTGAGGAGAAGAAGCGGGGCAAGAAACTCCTCAACACAATATTTTTTTAATCAATTGTCACTAACACTAAATTGGGTTACATAATTTCGTATTTTATCTTTTTTAATAAATTTAGCTTATTGTTATGTATTTATAATACTACCTGTCGTTAAAAGTATGGTGGACCGATTTCAATGATTCTTTTTTTTTATTTGAAAGCTGGTGGTCCCATTTTAATTTGGCCCAGTTCTGACAATGACATCCATGAGAAAACGTGGATAATAAGTTGAAGTCGGTTTTTTACTCTTTAGAGTTCTAAGTATGTTATTACTCGAGTGTTTGTTCGACACAACCTCTAATAATTTTAAAATTTGACCGTCCAACCATTGGCTTTTGCAGTCGAGTTTCTTACGGGAGAGCAATTTTTTTCAAAAAGTTGCTTCTCAACCATCAGCCGAGATTTCTGTGCCACCTAAGCCCTGTTTACGATTTAACGTTCAATTTGACGTTTTAGATTTGAATTGGAAATCAAAATGGCACCATCCGCTAACTTCCCACACTATCATAGTTGCCATGGGAGAAAAGGATTTCTTATTTTGCAACCAGTAGCTAAGATAATGATTTAAAAAATATGCAATTACTTAAAACAAAAAATCTCAATTTCAATCTACGTATGAAAAATTAATCAAACTGAAACTATATTAAACAAAATATCCTTCTATCACGCGTTTGAAAATTGATGCTACGAGATGCTGCAACATGTACTACTTCTTAGCGTATTTTTAGGATACAATAATGACGGCGAAAGATGATACGGAACGAATAATAAAGAAAGTGACAGCTATCTATCAAGAGATGCGCTTGAAATACAATTAGGTGTAAAATGCACACATTGTGACTAAATAAAATTAGGCCCATCACCTACATTTTTCGGCCTCATTTTCAGTAACATCTCTTTTTAGCTAGCACGCGCATATTTACGTCACCCTATTAGGGATTGAATTTTGCAAAATCCTTTCTTAGTATCCACTAATTTTGCAAACAGATAGCTTATACAGTGTAGGCGGATGCCTACATATTTATATATACAATTTCAAGTCTCTAGACCCAGCGGTTTAGGCTGTGCGTTGATACATCACCAATCAGTCAGTCAGCTTAACATTTTATATAATTATGTAGATATATCTTTGATCCATCCCCACTTACGGCAATGTCTCTGTTCCACTTGTGATGACAGAGGTCAACGTCGGACAAGCCTTGGACTGGAGGAACCCTGGCTTCGAGGTCGGGAGCTCCGGGAGAAGCTCGCTCAGCCTCCTGTAATTAGAGGATTCGATCCCGGTCGATTTTTCTAATCCCGGAATTTCGGGATTATCTACAGTTAATCTCGGGATCCCGGGATTATGTTGGTAGTGAAAAGTGACAAAACAAAGACAGTAGTAGTATCAAAATCATTTTTTTTATTTATCTTTTAGTTTGGTTAGGCACATTGCCTAGCAAACTAACCATAATCTTCAAAAAATCAACTTCTTTAGACTTATTTAGATAAACTATATGCTAAAGGGATCAATCTTTATAGGTACTCATATTTTTAAATTAAATTGTCCGGAAACTTTATAAATTACTTATTTAAACCACAAAAATAAAATCTAAGGAACAACAACGTATACTTCTCAATTTCTGACAAAAATGTAAACTATATATAAGATATATATAAGAGCAGTGATAGCCCGGACGGTTAAAGAGCCGGCCGAAAATCAGTGAGGCTCGGGTTCGAATCCTGGCATGTACCAATGAGTTTTTCAAAAACTTACGTACATATTTATCACTAGCTCGACGGTGAAGGAAAACATCGTGAGGAAACCCGCAGGTCTCAGAATTAATTCTGAGACATGT
This sequence comes from Ethmia dodecea, assembly GCA_963855545.1. Lineage (NCBI taxonomy): Eukaryota > Metazoa > Arthropoda > Insecta > Lepidoptera > Depressariidae > Ethmia > Ethmia dodecea. The sequence continues at coordinate 1,379,223 of OY979443.1, forward strand.
GTAAACAGACCCGGTCCGGCGATGGGCTCACCACCTATCACGTTTAGGGGTCCAATATATCTCGTGAAATGTGGGTATATCCAGTAATGGAATACCTCTGCCTACCCCCTCGGGAATAAAAAAGGCGTGAGATTATATATATTTATTATATGTAAACTATAACCGAGATCCTCGGATCTCGAGATCCAGGATGTTGGCATCGAATCCTCTACCTGTAATACTCCCTGTTGACCAGCTGCTCTCCGATCAACAGGCTCTTGACGCCTGTCTTGTTGATGCAGAAGCTCAGCTCATTTTTTTCGTACACGGGATTAATCGTGACCTGAAATAGTATATTACATACCAACGGAAGTAAAATAAGAAATTTATATTACATACGACGACGTGGGAGAGCCATTATGCTTCGGCACGCTTGGGCCGGCTCGACCGGAGTGATACCACGGCCTCACAGAAAACCAGCGTAAAGCAATGCATTGAGTTTCGTTGAGTGAGTGAGGTAACCGGAGGCCCCAATCCCCCCTCCCCCTGCCCTCTCCTCCCCCTACCTCCACCTCAAAGGCCGGCAACGCAGTTGTGACTCTTGAGTTGCAGGTGTCCATGGGCTACGGTAGTCACTTACCATCAGGTGACCCGTCTGCTTGTTTGCCCCCTTTTTTATCATAAAAAAAAATACATGCAATGTGAAAAAACATGCGATCTGAGGCTTTTTTATTTGTCGGGCGGGCGGTCTTATCGCTCTTAGCGATCTCATCCAGAACCTTAAGATGGATGAGACTGAGAGAACATAATAGTGAATAGTGATGATTTTGTGAGACACAACCGTTTCCATAATATTTACCGCGATAAGTCCAGCTCTCGCCGCAGCCATGGACGCTATGAACCAGGCGCTGTTGTTGTGGGACCATATCCCCACCCTGTCGCCCTTCTCCAGTCCTTGAGCTCTAAGGGCACAGCCCAGAGAATCCGCCTGCAAAATAAATGCCCATGTTAATAAATGATTCCGCGGAATTCTGCAAAAAAGCTGCGCAATTTAATATTATCACATACTAGCAGCGCCCCGCGGTTTCACCCGCGTAGTTCCCGTTCCCGTGGGAATATCGGAATAAAAAGTATCCTATGTCCGTCTCCTGGTTCTAAGCTACCTCCCCACCAACTTTCAGCTAAATCGGTTCAGCCATTAACGCGTGATGCCGTGACCAAGGGAAAAAGAAATTCATTTTTATATATTATAGATTATTGACAAATTTCAAAAACGGTGATTCTGTTGACGTGACCATCACTACATAGTATAAAACAAAGTCGCTTTCTCTGTTCCTATATCCCTATGTCCCTTTGTATGCTTATATCTTTAAAACTACGCAACGGATTTTGATGAGTTTTTTTTTAATGGATAGAGTGATTCAAGAGGAAGGTTTTAGTGTTACCATTGCACCCGTGCTAAGCCGGGGCGGGTTGCTAGTGTCTTATAAATTGATGGAGCGGGCGGCATTCCCGAAAAAGTGTGACGTATGCGTCGTTCCAGTGCAAGCGAGAGCGCGCAACGAGCGACAAAGAGGCACAATCCATTCAATCAGTATTTTCTTATGACGTTGTCACGTTCAACTATCGTCATTAAACCGACTTTACAGACAACCGATTTTTTTTACCCCAAAAGTACGAATATATGTTGGTGAGTACGTATTTTATTATTATTTGTGATTTTCTAAAATACTTTCATTTATTTATAACATAATTTTGTATTTATTCTAAAAGTCCTCGTCAAACTGAGTACAGTTTTTTGGCAAGATAGCGCTCTTTTTTTATAGCATAGATACCATAAGCAGAATACCTAATAGACCAGGGTCGATAATTTTTAAAACCAAAAAAAAATAGTAGTAGGATGAAACCCATTAGAAAAGGAGGGGAATATTATAAAAATTTTAATGTTAATCACAATTTTATATTTAACTACGATATCATTAAAAATACAATATAAAATGTTAAACTATAGATTAAATACCTCCTCCAAAGCATCACATCGAGGCAGCGTACCCAAACAGCTGGCAGCATTGCCCCTTTGAACGGCTATGCAGTCTTTGACAAAAGTAGCTGCCAGCTCTTGGATCTTGTGTTGCCTCGATGAGACGCTTTGAGAGCTCATTGATAAAGTTGGTATGTTTTCTGTTCGTTGAAATCTCTGCTTTCCGATGGTGAAAAAAAAAATATATGTTACTACAGTAAATCTTCTCAGAAAATGCAAAAAATCTTTAACTAAAATATCATTTAATTTCAATCTTTAGGTTATGTTACGTTAAGCATACTATTTTTTAAAGAAAATATAAGGATTTTTATTTGTTTTTATCTGTATCAATCAACTCAAAAATAACATTTGAAAAAAGCTGATATTTTGATGGGTGAATTTTCGATTGAAAATTAGGGTGTTTTTTCGATATTAATTCAAAATAAGGTGAAAAAAATAAATATTTTTAATCAAATAAATTACAGCGTATTTGGGACATAATAAGGTAAGTTTTCACCAAATTTCGTTAAAAATAAAAAAAATTGTACAAGATAAAAATTAAAAACCAAAAACTTGGTTTTTTGAATTTTTCACATAAATTTTGAGGTTATGTGAAAAAAGTGTAAATACAAAAGTTTTAGATCTTTTTATTACCTACAACTTTGTCATTTGACTTTCTTCGATAGGACTTTTAGTTTTGCCGGAAATCGAGAAAAACCGTTTTTTACCTTTAAAAACTCACCCCCATCCCCTTCCCGACCTCAGATCGCCCGTAATTTATTTTTCCTTTCATTTTTATAATATTCTCCTCCTTTTCTAATGGGTTTCATCCTACTACTATTTTTTTTCACTTTTTATTATTTTTAAAGGCTTCTACCCTGGTCTATAACTGATTTTAATGAATTACTATTAAGCATGACATGACATATTTATCTAAGTTTCCAAAAACTGATCCAAATGAAGTACAAAAACATTGTCCCACTAGCAGAAACCAGAGCTATAGACTAAAATATGGGAAAAGCTGAGTAAGGGTCACAGCACACATATCAACTCGGAAAGGGATCGGCACCGTATCGCCTTTCGCCTCGCCGCCAACCAGGCGTCAACCTAACGTATGCATGTAACCAAAGCGTAGCAGCGGCTCCTGTACGTCAACTCGGCTACGGCTAGGCGTCACCGCGCTTACGCCTCGCCGACCGCTGGCTGACCGGGTTGGCACCAAATCAGTTTGAATCCAAACGTTGAGTGTTCAATAAAAAAATCAATAAAACTTACGCGCAACACGAAAGGAAGTTGCCTTGCGAATGGCGGGCGGCGGCACGGTCGGCAGGAAAGTCGCGGGAGGGAACACGGTCAAGGGTGGACGAAGAGCCGTGAGCTCGCGTACGGAGAGACGTAAGCGGGGGGACAGCCAGCCGTAAGCGCGGGAACTGCAAGTTGACCACTCACCGCATCGCGGTTCGGAGCCTGTTCCGAGGCGAGGCGATTACGTTACGTTTCCGATTAGTGTGCGTTGCAGTAGGGAGTTTCATACAAACAATACTGAACGGCTCGAGGCGATACGGTGACGATCCCTTTCCGAGTTGATAAGTGTGCTGTGACCTTAAGAGTGAAATTTCCATTAATCGGTGATGTCGGTTATTTTTTTTTCAAATGTATAATGTCCGGTGAGGCAACATTTCAACGAGCACTCTATTAGTAGTAAGTCTCTGCTGTTAGTCCGTCATCTGTCTGTCTGTCTGTCTGTCTGTCACGAGGCTGTATCTTATGAACCGTCAGCCAGTAAATGAGTGGCTGCCTAGTGGCACTTTTATCACGAGCGCTTCCGTGTTCCGGAAGGCACGTTAAATAGTTGGTCCCGGTTTTCGTTGTGTTTACGCACAATGGAAGGCGTTAAGCCATGTCATATACCTTTGGGTGGCCTGAAAAATTCTGACTGTTAGGTGGCCACTAGCTTAACCCCATCTCCCGATCCGCGGTGGGCTCGCGTGGGAGATTTATAGCCCATATTTCCTCATGTGTGAGGAAAGATCCTTATCTCAGTAATGGGCTGTTACGGGTTGATGATGATGATGATAATAAGAAACGTGTTTTTTTATTGTACGGTGGTACGGAGCCTTTTGGGTGTCCTCTCACAATTGGCATTTTTGTTGTTGTTTTACATTTTGTCATTACTATTAGTGTACAATAAACAGTTTATGGAGGAGCGGAGGTGGAATGCTCCTCCATCGTGAAAAGGGAAGATCTTCCGCCAGGGAGGTGATCGTGCCTAAGGACCGCGGTCCAACGGTTGACGTTGGACAGTTGTATTTATGCAAACTCATTAGAAAACTTTAATAGCGCGGTTTAGAACTCGGCCGTCTATTGGCGCGTTCTATGTAGTGTCGCTACAAGTTGTTACTTACTTGTTTAAGCATATCCTCGTAAGTGAGAGAGTCATCTTCGTGAACAGAACGCACGGCGACCCGGCCGGGGAATCTGTTTACTGTCTCTTCAAACACTTGGCCGATGGTAGCGTGGGTCAGGGGTTCGGTTCCCGGCCCCTGGAGGTAGCTCAACGACTGGACGTGGCGGGAAAACCTAGAAATGGAAAGTAAAATTTTTATTTACCGCTGTAGGCCCGGACAGATGTCCTGCAACAGACAACGGCGCCTCCTATCGGATCCAATTGTGAATCGAAGCCATCTGGGGACCTACTCAAATACACACTCCAAGGTCGAGCCATTTAAGAGTTTATACTAGACTAGCTGTTTCACCCGCGTAGTTCCCGTTCCCGTGGGCATATGGGGACAAAATATAGCCTACATTATTACTCAGGGATAATGTTGCATTGCTGGTGAAATAATTTTTTAAACGAGTCCAGTAGTTTTTGAGTTTATTCGTTACAAAGATACAAAAAAAAACAAATATTTCCTCTTTATAATAAAATTAGTGTAGAAGTGTTGATAATTAACATTAAGGTACTTAGTGTGGAAAACTTTAACTTTTCTTTCTTTGTTTTTAATTTTTAATTTTTATTACTATTCTTCTCTCCCTGGCTAGATTCAAAATGATCATTGACTGTTCTTCACAGTAGGAGAAACATACTTTTTTTTTAAATATGGAATCTTGTCATTAGCATATGTTTAGGTAGGTATAGTGATTTATAACCTACAATTATTGTTTTGCTGTAAGTTTTCCTAAAAGTAAATAAATAAAAATAAATAAAGTTGTATATTTTCCGGACACCTAATCGTAAGTAAGTACCTACCTAAGCCATCGCCGGACAATGGTGGTCTTGCACAATGCACATGCCGCAGAAGTCGATATTAATTCTAGGTTTCCTTCATATTTTCTTTATGCGCTACAAGCTAGAAGCATGTGATTTTCTCAAACCAGGAAAAACTGCCCACTTTGCGTTCGTGTACAAATGTTGAGCGTTTAATAGTACACAAAGAGCTTAAAATATATTATATTTAAATCTCTTTAATAGTATATGATTTAATGGTAAGACGCATGAAAGTAGAATAAATGATCTCGTTAAGAAGCATTAGTGGAGTACGATTGATAGGTCTATCAATCGTACTCCACTCCATTACAGACTAAAGAATATTAACCCATGAGGAAGTATGGGCCATAATCTCCCAGGCGAGCCCACCACGGATATAGGAATTTAAAAAAAAAGAAAAATTAATACCTGACATTCGCCGAATAACCATATTTTGTTAGATGTAAAACTGATTTATTCCACATTTTTACAACTACTTAAATTTTAATTATAGATAACAAATGTATTTTATCATCCACATACAACACAAACCATTACAAAACTATAAAAATAATTATTATATTATTAAATCAAGACAAGTTACAATCAATGCGAATTGTAGACTGAGTAGAACGCAACTGTTCGGACTACAATTATTTATCAACATAATGACACACAGCTGTAGGTACCTAGATACCTGTATTTTATCTCTAGGTAGGTATGTAAAGATAATAGCGTAACAAAGTCATTAAATGTGAACAAAAATTATAAATACGATTATAATAGATATGATATATCGTTGATCGTTATAAGTATACAAGGCCATGATAAGACCTGTCGCCATGTATGAATCGGATTGTTGGGATGTTAAGCCAGGGATACACTAGGGGACAAATGTCCTACGACACGTGTCGCCAGCGACGTCGGGTAAGTGGCGCGACGTTGCCGGACTTCGCTCGACATGTCTGGCAACATCGCGCGCGGGTGTCATGATATCGACTGCCTTGTGAAATACAATTTCATGATACATAATCTCTCATACATACATAATCTCACGCCTTATATCCCCGAGGGAGTACACCCACTTTTCACCAGATATTCTTTTGACCCCCAAACGTGATAGGTGGTGAGCCCATCGCCGGACCGGGTCTGTTACACTTGTCTCAGAATTCTTTCTGGGACTTGCGGGTTTCCTCACGATGTTTTCCTTCACCGCCGAGCTAGTGATAAATACGAGTATGTTCGTAAGTTTTGAAAAACTCATTGTTACATGCCAGGATTCGAACCCGAGCCTCACTGATTTTCATCATGTGAAGCAGACCCTTTAACCGTAAGGCTATCACTGCTCAGTTTCGTGATGTCGCCAGATATGTCAGGCGAAATAGGCCGGCTTCGGTTGACATGTCGTGATACATTTGTCTCCGAGTGTAATCCTGGCCTTATGAAGGAGGATGAAAGGAGACTGCATGCAGCGGAGATGAGAATGTTGAGATGGATGTGTGAAGTGACTAGAATGGATAAAATTATTAATGAGTACATAGGAAGAAGTCTGAAAGTAACAGCTATATTGTAAGTAAAACCATAGGCCATAGGTAATGGAATATAAAGTATTAAAAAAAAATTGGAAAACTGCAAATGAGCTACGAAATCCATCCATTGGTAACGTACTACTAGAGTTATGTTTTAATTTTTAATAATAAAGAAGATTCGATTACAAATTATTATGATATCGACACATTTTTTTCATCAGTCAGTCTGAAAAAAAATGTGTTATGTAAATCTCAACGGAAACAGACGCGGGTGATAAAGTAAAATAAATGAATGTATGATAACACCGTTGTCAACGACCGCGATATCACTATGACTAGAGGAAAATATATCTACAAACTTGGATCACCTACTGCACAGAGACTCCTACATAACCTTATTTATATCAGTATAAATAAGGTTATGTAGGAGTCTCTGTGTAAATTGAGACCTTTTGCAAAGTGCCTAGGGACTGTATAGTAGAGACAACCAGTGTGGGAATCAACATAATATAAATAACATAGAACTCTGACATAGAGCAGTGATAGCCTAGGTTAAAGAGCCGGCTGAAAATCAGTGAGGCTCGAGTTCGAATCCTGGCATGTATACCAATGAGTTTTTCAAAACTTACGTACATATTTATCACTAGCTCGACGGTGAAGGAAAACATCGTGAGCTTTCTTATTTACTTTCCGAGGTGTTTATACTTTTTTCAGCTCGACGGAGGCGGGAAGGGGCAACTTCGCTTAGCGCAGCGGGCCGAAAGGGAACTTTCCGCCCGCTGATCTCTTGATCTCTCAAAAATATTTTATTGCGTTTTTTGTGAAAATGGCAGAAAATCTCTTGAGGTGGACTTTTTAGTCATCCATTGCTTGATCGCGCTCAACATTGCTTAACCATTGTGATCGTTACAAACCGACCGACATCACAAAGCTACGAGCACTGTAGTTGTTAAATACTAATTTGAGAGATCTAGAGCACTCCAATCTTGCCCTCCACAAAAAGTGGAACGAGCAGGTCAACATCCAAAAATAGCTGCAAATAATATACTTCCATAAATTATTTGACTCTTAATATATAATCTTTATGATCTCACGCCTATATCCCCGAGGGGGTAGGCAGAGGTATTCCATTTCAGGATATTTTTTAATTTTTATTTATTTATTCTTTTCTTATACAACATGTAACAGAATAAGCGCAATTCCTGAAATTAGTTTGTTCAGTATCGACTACTTAATCGATTTCATCTATTTTTAATATGTGTTAAATTAAAAAAAATGAATTTTCGTAGCTGAATTTAGTGCTTTCAATGGAAATCGTGCTACTATTAATCGATATTTAAGAAAATTGGTTAGACATAACTAAAGTTCGATTGCATCATATTTTTTTATACCTATTATTATACTAATTGGGGTGTATAAGGAATTGCGCTTTTTCTGTTACGCGTTGTATATCTACATTAACAGAAAATTATAGTCGCCAAACTGCAGGAGCAGTTTGTAGGCGTTGCGCTTTTTACAAATATTTTTGCTTAATATCTAGATATAATATACGAAATTTGAAAAAAGTAGGTACCTAATGATTGTATTATGAACCTGTTTATCATCATCAGCCGGAAGACGTCCACTGTTGAACAAAGGCCTCCCCCATAGAACGCCATACCGAACGGCAACTTGCCGCTTGCATCCACCGGTTACCCGCGACCTTGACGATGTCGTCGGTCCACCTGGTGGGAGGCCTACCAACGCTGCGTCTTCCGGTTCGTGGTCGCCACTCGAGAACCTTTCTTCCCCATCGGTTATCGGTTCTTCGAGCGATGTGGCCTGCCCATTGCCACTTAAGCTTGCAGATTCTGAGAGCTATGTCGGTGACCTTAGTTCTTCGGCGGACCTGTTTATATGTGCTGTAAAAGTAAATAAATCTTTTATCTATCTATCTATCTATAATATATAAAGCTCGACTACCACTGACTCACTCACTCACTGACTGATTGACATAATTGTTCTCCCAGAAGGAGTCGTTTTGGAGTCAAGTCATATATGAGAAAAGTGTTCAAGATGGCGGGGTGACCTAGGGAAAATTCCGACTTTTCAAAAAAACAAAATGGCGGCCAGACTTGCTTATCGTATTTCTTTTGTTTTCCGGCCGATTCGGTTCTAATTTTCGGCATCTGTAGGATCGCTTGTATGATTTACGAAAATAATTAAAAAAGTTGAAAAAACAAAATGGCGGCCGCGGAATAGTGCTTCAAAGTTGGAGTGGTTTTAGACCCCACTTGACCCGAATTGATCTCCCAGATGCCAATATGCTAAAGGGATGTGTTTGGTGTTATCGCACAGGGCATATCCTGTAGTTTACCAGAAAATCCCGAAAATTTGAAAAACCAAGATGGCCGACCGGTGATTTGCTCCCAAAGAAAAGTATTAATTTTACCACATTTTGATTGTCGATTTTCGGCAAGATGGCAACACCTGAGCGAGTTGGTCTGTATAGCGGGGTTGGAGGTCTTGCTACGTAGTGTGGCCGTGTTGAAGAATTTTCCCGGAATTTTTCGTATTTTTTTACTTTTAACGCAAAATGTCAAAAGTCTAAATTTTACCATTTTGCAAAAACAAGTGACAGTCAGTGAAACATTTTATTCCTCCCTATGACCTTTTGTAGGTTTTTTGAATTTCACCTGGCAACACTGAAAGTTATGGCCGATTGAATTTTTAGGGTAGACCTCAAAAGACCCGAATTGATCTCCCAGATGCCGATATCCTACAGGGATGTGTTTGATGTCATCACATAGGTCATATCCTGTAGTTTACCAGAAAATCCCGAAAATCTGAAAAAACAAGATGGCCGCCCCGTTATTTTTGTTTTACTGAAAAAAATCAATTTTCTTAATCTTAATCGGCATTTTTTACACTGTTGGCAACACTTTGGAGAGTTGGCTTGTATGGTGCGATTGTAGGTCTCAGTAAACAGTGTTGCCATGAAAAAAAATATTTAACAAAATTTTATTATTTTTCGACTTAAAATGGCTAAAACAAGATGGGCGCCCAAAATCAGACTTTATTTTTCTGTCAAAATACGACCCCACAGAGACACGCGTGGCCGCTTGCGGCCTCGCGCACCGCGCGACATCTAGTAATAATATTATATAAAGCTCGACTACCACTCACTCACTGACTGACTGACTCATTGACATAATTGTTCTCCCAGAAGGAGTCGTTTTGGAGTCAAGTCATATATGAGAAAAGTGTGCAAGATAGCGGGGTGACCCCGGGAAAATTCCGACTTTTCAAAAAAACAAAATGGCGGCTAAGGTTGCCTATCGTATCTCTTTTGTTTTCCGGCCGATTCGGTTCAAATTTTGGGAATCTGTAGTACTGCTTAGATGATTTACGAAAATTATTTAAAAAGTTGAAAAAACAAAATGGCGGCCGCGTAGTAGTGTTTCAAAGTTTGAGTGGTTTTAGACCCCACTTGACCCGAATTGATCTCCCAGATGCCAATATGCTAAAGGGATGTGTTTGGTGTCATCGCACAGGGCATATCCTGTAGTTTACCAGAAAATCCCGAAAATTTGAAAAACCAAGATGGCCGACCGGTGATTTGCTCCCAAAGAAAAGTATTAATTTTACCACATTTTGATTGTCGATTTTCGGCAAGATGGCAACACCTGAGCGAGTTGGTCTGTATAGCGGGGTTGGAGGTCTTGCTACGAAGTGTGGCCGTGTTGAAGAATTTTCCCGGAATTTTTCGTATTTTTTTACTTTTAACGTAAAATGTCAAAAGTCTAAATTTTACCATTTTGCAAAAACAAGTGACAGTCAGTGAAACATTTTATTCCTCCCTATGACCTTTTGTAGGTTTTTTGAATTTCACCTGGCAACACTGAAAGTTATGGCCGATTGAATTTTTAGGGTAGACCTCAAAAGACCCGAATTGATCTCCCAGACACCAATATGCTAAAGGGATGTGTTTGGTGTCACCGCATAGGGTATATCCTGTAGTTTACCAGAAAAGCCCGAAAATCTGAAAAAACAAGATGGCCGCCCCGTTATTTTTGTTTTACTGAAAAATTTAAATTTTCTTAATCTTAATAGGCATTTTTTAGCCTGTTGGCAACACTTAGGAAAGTTGGCTTGTATGGAGCGATTGTGGGTCTCAGTAAACAGTGTTGCCATGAAAAAAAATATTTAACAAAATTTTATTATTTTTCGACTTAAAACGGCTAAAACAAGATGGGCACCCAAAATTAGACTTTATTTTTCTGTCAAAATACGACCCCACAGAGACACGCGTGGCCGCTTTCGGCCTCGCGCACCGCGCGACATCTAGTCTATCTATATATACTTAGGTAATTCGGATACTACTAACTACTGTAATACAATAAAGGTTCATTACACAACAAAGAACAATCATACTCTCAAGCTTCAAAAAAAACTTCTATGAGTTTTTTTTAGCGTATATTTATATAGGTACCTACTTTTTCACCAGATATTCTTTGGACCCCCAAACGTGATAGGTGGTGAGCCCATCGCCGGACCGGGTCTATTTACACATGTCTCAGAAATAATTCTGAGACCTGCGGGTTTCCTCACGATGTTTTCCTTCACCGTCGAGCTAGTGATAATATGTACGTAAGTTTTGAAAAACTCATTGGTACGAGTACATACCAGGATTCGAACCCAAGCCTAACTGATTTCATCACTCTTAATATGTAATAGAATATTTATTTATTTATTTCAACGACTTACACAACAGTTAACAATCAGTAAATTATACTAACAGTTAAAAGCTAAGGTTATTGTTCTAGATTGCAAACCAAAAACGTGAACGTACATCTGAGTAAATATACATATAAGAAAATTTACGAAAATAAGTTTTTGTCTGTCTGTGCACGCATCACGCAAAAACTACTAGTACGATTTTGATTAAATTTTGTGTGGAGGTTACTAAGTAGCCGGGTTAACATTTAGGGTACATTTTACTACAGGAAAATATAAGAACTGGTTAAAAAGAGAAATACGTATTAATCCAAAACGATAACACATAGAAACTTGAAATATGGTATGTAGGTGTTTTATGAACACTGATCATTTTGTATAACTGGACATTTTGATATTTCATTCATTCTGATATATAGGACCTTATGGACCGAAAGGCAAAAAATATTCCAGAAATATAAGTTTTCTGCCGACTCCCTCGGGGTTAGACGTAATAACAAACACATTGGAACAAACAATGTTGTAAAATAGTACCATTTTTAATTAAACATTGCAACTGAACTAAAACCAATTTCCAAGGTAAAAATAATTACAATAATCTACTTTCATGCGAATATACTCGTAGTTATAGGAAGACTCTTCACCCCTCGACCTTGTTAGGGAAGGGACGCATTTTCACCTTTCATGATTGGTATCGTGGCCTTAGGAGGTCGGCAGAATTTGCATGTTTCGTCACTAGCTTACTAGGGGGGAGGGGGGAGGGGGGGGGGCGTCGCGTGTGCGCCACTTCCGTAGGGGGGCTACGGCCTCGATTCGAGCCACCAAGATCAGATACCAAAAAGAACGCCAGACCAGGAATGATTAAATAGCCTTGCATTCTTGACCTATCCTTTGGGGATGTATTAAGGATTTAAGGATGTACCTATTAAATTGTACAGCCCACAGACAGAAGTCAAAGTCAAAAGTCAATTTTTTTTTATTTTCTGTTGGTACAAAAAGTACACCTACAAAGGCCAATGGTTTAACAACAAGGCACTCTAAACTTGTCTATGAAGATTGGCTAAATGTAAACAGCAGCTCATCTCAACCGACGAGTTGCTAAATGCAGATAAAGGGTCGGATGTCCATTTTTGCTACTTTTTAACCGACTTCAAAAAGACTCCTTCTTTTATCAATTTGTCTGGTTTTCTTTTTTATGTTTGTTACCTCAGAACTTTCGACTGGGCTAACCGATTTGGATAATTCTTTTTTTGTTTGAAAGCTGGTGCTTCCAGATTGGTTCCATTTTTCACTATGTGAGATTAAGTTTTTCAATACCTCTTTCCACATTTTACTTAAATATTCAGAGAATAAATTTATACAAATATGTCCGATAAACATTTATCACCCTACATAACGTATTTCTTTTATAATATGAGAAACTTAGGTATAGGTACTTATAAACAGCTTTTTATGTACTAAAAGATGCGAAATGCGATCCATTGTTTTATGTGATATCCTGGTGTCTAGGACCTTGTAGTTTTCACAGTCGAGCTAGTGATAAATAAGGACGTAAGTTTTTGATAACACTCATTGGTCCTCACCAAAATTCGAACCCAAGCTTCACGCAGGAGAGGCAGGCACACTAACTACAAGGCCATAATTGCACTACAAGTGTAAAGCTTCATGTGTGTAAGTAAACTCTTTATTGTACACCAATAAGTGACACAATGGTACAAAAAGTCCAATGGGCGGTCTTATCGCTTTAAGCGATTTCTTCCCGACAACCTTTGTGACAAGTAAGACTTGGAATAGCGCCACGAGAGTTCTGTACCACCACTGAGTATCTATTAGTGGTACGTAATTACCAAAAAAATTTTAAAAATTGGTTCATAAATGACGAATCTAGCGCGAGCGGTGAAAATAAAAAATAAACACATGAAAATAGAACCATAGAGCAGTGATAGCCTTTACGCTTAAAGAGCTGGCCGAAAATCAGTGAGGCTCGGGTTCAAATCCTGGCATGTACAGTCAAGAGCACGCTTAAGCTTGACACGTTGGACTTCGACCCGGCCCTGTATTCTATGGCGCGTAGTATAAATCAGAGCTCAGCTTAAACTGGTAGTGTCAAGCTTGACTTGCTCTTGGCTGTACCAATGAGTTTTTCAAAATTACGTACATGTTTATCACTAGCTCGACGGTAAAGGAAAACATCGTGAGGAAACCCGCAGGTCTCAGAATTCATTCTGAGACATGTGTAAACAGACCCGGTCCGGCGATGGGCTCACCACCTATCATGTTTAGGGGTCCAATGTATCTCGTGAAATGTGGGTATATCCAGTAATGGAATACCTCTGCCTACCCCCTCGGGGATGAAAGGCGTGAGATTTTTTTTTTACCTCGGGAACCTTAAACGTCCAAGTCCAACTCTCACTTAGACAGATTTTATTATTTGTCTTATATCTATTCGTCCGTCTTACCTTTAAAGGGGTGCATCTTTTGAACCGTATACGGAAGCGTTTTCTATTGGCGCGGATTCAGCGTGTTTTTTTTAAATGTTACTGCAATTTGGGTTTTATTTTAATTCCATAAAACTTATTTTATAATATTTTCATTAGTACAATGCGCGGTAGGCGGTGTTTTTTTTTTTACTCTAAAATGGGCTTGCTCTTGACCCCAGACTAGCCCGAGAGCAAAGACGGGGCCTACGATGGGAGGAGCTTGCCCAGAAGATGCCTGTTCACTCGATCCTTAAAGGGTGTTTTGCTCAATACAAGTTTTTCGGTCATACGGAACCCTCGGTGACAATCCTAAATCGCACATGGCCTTTTTTCCTTTTTGCTTTTACTCTCGAGATGAAAATTACTCAGATTCATGAGTACCTACCTACATTATTCTTTGAACCCAAAGTATAAGAACCCAAAAAATATACTTAATATCTTTGTTTGAACCCCTAAACGTGACAGGCGGTGAACTCATCACTATCTCAGAACCAATTCTGGATTCGGTTTCCTCACCATGTTTTCCTTCACCGTCAAGCTAGTGTTAAATATGTACGTACATTTTCTTTAAAGTTACTTGAATTTAACCCGACTTACTTCCAGGACTATCTTTGTCAAAAATATGACTTGACATAAAGATGAATACGATAAGGCACCAAAATTTACATGTCACATCAAACCCTCGCTTTAGCCTTCTGCTATCTATAAAAAGTCCTGATAAAAAAAATAGGTCAATGCATGAGACATTTTGAGACGTCCCCACAGAAAGTTTGTTTGTAAATCCGACCCGGCGCACGTCCGTTCTTTATTTACTCGTATCATGCAAGAAGTCGGCTCAGTGCGAAACACGCAGGTGCCGCAGTCATGCTCCGACCGCCTTGCGGCTAACACCATGGCCCGTGGCCTCGACGTAGTGCTGTGCTAGTGAAGTAATGAAGTGACCATGTCTCAAGCCCCCGGCGGCAAGAAGGGGGGCAAGGGCCCGCCTAAGAAAGCCCCCGAGGAGGACAAGGCTGCTGCCGTCAAAATCCCAGACGATAAAGACGAGACGTCCTCCAACAATGGAGATAAGAAGGAGGTTAAAGAGCCCAATGGGGGGGAGGTGGTTAAGCCCCCAAGTGCAGTCGCCAACATGCGTGATACTGCTGCTAAGGTCCTCGTGCTCGCACAGAAGGCGGAGTGGTCTGCTGTGGAACAGACCCTCAAGTTGTTGGAGAAGCTGGTGGCGGCTGGTGGCGAGGATACAGTCACAGTGCCGATGGCTGGCATACTGGACCCGGTAAATCTTTTCCCCAATATTTTTCAAGGTCGTGATGGACTTGAGACAGTAGCTGTGAGTCACAAGTCTACAGTTACTGTTTAAAGCAATGTAGTCCTTTTTGATGCTTAAAAGTCACCGAAAACATGCTAAAGTCGCTCGTACGCAAAGTAGGTTAGCCGAGATTACCTTAAATAACGCAAAATATATACATAATAAGCAGGATTGTTTGTAGGTACGTGATTTCTCATAATAGCCTCAGCGCGACTTAAACGAATGACCTGAATTTCAGAAATTATTACAGCTGTAATTTAGATGTTTATAGTTTTCATATGTGGGGGTTTGATACCAGATAATTAGCACATATTGAGAAAAACTACACTGAACTACTCAAGATGAGATTGTTGAAAAAAAAGTTACGTAAAGTGTTTTAATTACGCATGCCTGTCTACACTTCTACACTAATAGGTATTTTATACTAGCTGCGCTGCGCAGTTTCACCCGCGTAGTTCCCATTCCCGTGGGAATACGAGGGTAAAATAAAGCCTACGTTACTCGCTGATAATGTAGCTTTCAATTGGTGACAGAAATCGGTTTAGTGGTTTAGACGTGAAAGCGTAACAAGAAAACAAAGTCACTTTCGCATTTATAATATTACCTATACGATTATTAATTTAGTGACAAGGGCAAAAGGTTGTAAACAAAAAAAAATCTAATGAGTAGAAGATACCGGTACATAAGAGCTAGTAACTCAACAAATATGAAAATGCGTTTGGTAAGTACTTGAATATAAATCATCATCATCAACCCATAACAGCCCACTGCTGAGCTAAGAGTCTTTCCTCGCACACGAGGAAATATGTAAATCGCTACATAAGTAGTCCCTATGTAGATCTAAAACTACGCATAGGATTTTGATACGGTTAGATAGAGTGATTAAAGAGGATTGTTTTAGTATCGGCTTTGCACTCGTATCATCATCATCAGCCTACATTCGTCCACTGCTGGACATAGGCCTCCCCTAATGAGCGCCATAGCGCCCTGTCTTCGGCTCGACGCATCCAGCATCTGCCTGCAGCCTTTCGCAGATCGTCATCCCATCTGGCCGGAGGGCGTTCTAGGGCGGATCGCTAGTATAGTCCTAAAATCTATTGTTTTAATTGTTTACGAGAGTGATGATAGAACTGTGACTAGTGAACCTGTCATGAGTGGGGCTTAGGTTCGAACCCTGGTGAAGGCATGTACCTACCAATGAGGTTCAAAAAAACTTTCGTAAGTACATATTTATCTCTAGCTCGACGGTCGAGGAAAACATCGTGAGGAAACCCACAGGTCCCAAAACTAATTCTGAGGCACGTGTAACAGAGCCGGTCCGGCGATGGGCTCACCACCTACCACGTTTAGGGGTCCAATGTATCTCGTGTAATGGAATACCTCTGCGAGCTGCGACGAGCTGGTTACAAATACAGTACTCCCAGTTCAATCTTCATGGACGAGTTTAGTGTGCCTTGTTATTAGATTATTGATTGTGCTAAATGTAATTCTTATTACCTACAAAATAAAATACATTTTCATTTTCTCCTCAGTTTATAGACCTACTTATAGCACTTTATTCTTGATTGCTTGATTAATTAACACTGAGATTTAAGACTGAAAACTAACTTTTCATATTTTTCTTGCTCTTTTTCCATTGTTAGGGCTCTCTGCAGTATGTTTTCTCCTTCCATTTAGAAAGAAGAAAGAAAGAAAGAAAATTATTTATTTTGGTAAACTTGAAAACATTCTTGTATAATCTTAGATATTAAACTAATTATTGAAGCTACCAAAAAGGGTCGCTACTCAGCATGTGCTGCAGCAGAAGACTGACAGCGCTGATCTTCCGTAGCGCCACAGTGCGTGCGCAAGGCAACTGCGCTGTTATTCCACACATTAAACTTAAATTTTTTTGAGTTAGATCTATCATACGTCATATCTACATTCACTCCGTTTTGCTCATATCATCCTTCACACAATGCATCCATCTCTTCTTTGGTCTACCCCTCTTCCTATAACCTTCCACATTTATATCAATCTCGCCTTAGAACATTACTCTCATCCCTCTGCATTATATTATGTCCGTACCAAGACAAACTATTACCTCTTAACTTTTCCGTCATGAGTGCTACTTTCAGACTTCTTGTTCTGCGCGGTTTTACTGGCGTAGTTCCCGTTCCCGTTCGAATGTACGGGAATAAAATATAGCTTTTGTTCTTTAGGGACTTTCTAGCTTTTCAATGGTAAAGGAATTTTTCGATAGTTCCAGTAGTTTTTGAGTTTATTCGTGACAAACTTACAAAAATACAACAATAAAATCTTTCCTCTTTATAATATTCGTATAGTAGTATAGATTAGAAGGATTCTGAAGGGTGGCCAATATCCTAACACTATTTCATTGGCCAGATTAAGGCCTATATGTCCTCATGTCTGAGGAAAATCCCTTTTAGTAAAAACCAAAATCGAAAAAATGATTATTTTCTTAATGTACAAAAAGTACATTTAGAAAATGTCAATAGTCTGATAACAAGGCACTCTGAACTCGTCCATGAAGCTTGGCTAAATGTAAACAGCAGCCCATGAGTAGCCCATCTCCACCGAAAAGTTGCTGTTGTTGATGATGATAATCACTACATAGTATAAAACAAAGTCGCTTTCTCTGTCCCTATGTATGCTTAAATCTTTAAAACTACGCAATGGATTTGATGCGGGTTTTTTAATAGATAGAGTGATTCAAGAGGAAGGTTTTAGTATTAGCATTGTACCCGTGCGAAGGGGCGGGTCGCTAGTAATATTATAAATTAGAAAGTCACTTTGTTTGTTTGTTATGCTTTCACACCTAAACCACTAAACCGATTTTAAACATTATTTCATCAATGGAAAGATGCATTATCAGCGAGTAACATAAGCTATATTTTATCCACGTATTCCCAAGGAAACCACCGGGCGCTGCTAGAAATAAAATTATAATAGAAAGTCCTGTTGGCTCCCTGCCAGAGGTCGCGGGGTCGATTCCCTACCGGGGCCAGCTTAAGTGCATAACTTTTAGCTTCTTTGGTTTCTTCTTTTGTTTGGGTTGTTCAGTACCCATAGGCTATGTTAATACTTGAGGAGATTGATTGTATGGAAATTAAATTGCATGTAATTCATCCATTACACCCCAAAAAATATGTTCGTATGTGGAATCAAATATGAGGAAATATATAGGCCATTAATCTCCGATTGATGGATGTGGATGAGGCGCGAGAGGTATGCCAGGATTGTAGCAGGTTGCTGGCTGTTGTCTCTGCCTACCCCTTCGAGAAAAAGGCGTGAGCATATGTATGTACGTATGTATTAATTTCCCACGTGAGTGTGTGAGTTATTTATTACGATGTTACGTTTCGATTCGAGTTTCTTATTTCCCGGATATTTACATTTTCCGAAATTACCATAATTAAGCTGTGAAGCATGTGGAAGACACTGGAGACGTTGAACTTTACGTATTTTATTTATTAACTTGCAATTGCTTTGAGATATATTCTCATTCGTGAGTCCCGGGTTCGAATTCTGTATGTACCAATAAGTTTTTCAAAAACTTACACAGGTTCGTACATAAGTTCTTATTTATCACTAGCTCTGCGGTGAAAAAAAACATCATGAGGAAACCCGCAGGTCCCAGAACTAATTCTGAGGCATGTGTAGAGGCCCTGTCCGGCGATGGGCTTACCACATATCATGTTTAGGGGTCCAAAGAACATAGAAGTCAACATGGGATGTAGGGCTATCACTGCTCTAATAATTATAATACTGTAGCGACACTACATATAGACGGCAGGGTTCTAAACCGCGCTATCGAAGTTTACTAATTAATTTGTATAAATACAACTGTCCATAATCAACCGTTGGACCGCGCGGTCCCTAGGCGCGATCACCTCGCCTGGCGTAAGGTTTTCCCATTTCACGACGGAGGAGCATTCAACCTCCGCTCCTGCATAATACCACATAAAAATCACCGCTTTTTCAATAACTCTGTGACAATAGTAGGTATATTTTATATCGAGGGAGTAAACGAAGCCATAATATACCATTACGAGGGAGTCAATGAAACCGAGGGTATATTAAGTTGGCGTTTAGTCTCGAGGTGCAATTTCACTTGAGTGCGCGAAAAATGTTCAATTTAAGTAGTACAAATTTATTTAAAACCGAACAAAATTAATACCTACTCTCGACAAAAATTCAAAAATTTTGGCGGGCAGTTTTTTTCTTCTAAGCCTGTCACAGATGAACAAAAAGATTTAAATCTCTTTTAAAACACATGGCGCCACCTTCTATGCGGAAACACCATGGAACTAAAACTCTCAACATTTTCGCAATGAAGATGGTCCACACTCCTCAGATATCTGGCTGTTTAAGTTTGTCTAGATCTCATTAAGGAAAAAATACTTTTTACTCGCTTCGTAGGGCTATATTGGCGTACTTATAGAGCATGAGAAGTGAAAATGTATATACACATTCGAGATGGAAATTTCCCGTGCTGGCTGTATGTTCGATAACCAGGCAACGGTCGCGTGCTCAGACAAGACATCTTTCGCGTTTTTACTGCCAGGGGACTGAGGATCGATCCGATGCCGTATGATTTGTTTTGATGATTCGTGCGTTCCTTTCGAATGCAGGGGAATTTGAAGTTATATTTTTGTGCATGCCAGGTTGTTGACCTCAAGTTTGCTGAGGTTGTTGTTTTGCGTTTGGATGTCTAGCTAATCTTTTGTTTAGACAGAATAAATTGTCAATGGGTTCGATTCTTTACATTAACTAAACTTATTTTAGTTTAGTCCTATCTTTGTCTTACTTGAAAAAAAGAAAAAGGACAGAAGCTAACCTACCGAATTTTAGTCCTGTCAGAGGCTGTATGTTAGTCGTGACTTCTTTACCTACGCCTAAACACGTTATGAAATGCCTTCGTTGACACAACTAATTTAAATTTGACAGGACTAAATATCTCTCGTCTCTTTTCTATTCTAGGAGAAAGAAAATGAAAGGAGTAAACTAAAATAAGTTTAGTCGCTGTAGAGTAGAATCAAACCCAATGTCAACATCTTCACCAATCTTTTTTTATAAATACTAAAATTACCAAAGTTACTTTGTTTGTTTGATTGTTTGTTTTGTTCCACTTTCACGCCTAAACCACTAAACCGATTTTACCTTTTGGAAGCTACATCATCAGACCGTAACATAGGCTATATTTTACCAGGTTTTTTACACATGCCTCAGAATTAATTCTGGAACCTGCGGGTTTCCTCACGATGTTTTCCTTCGCCGTCGAGCTAGAGATAAATATGTACGAGTAGGTAAGTTTTTGCGGTCGGGTTAGTAGGAACGTCTGACTTTATTGGACAACTCAATTTAAAATGACTCCAAACGACCATACTCTCATAAACACATTTCCCAGAAAGCTATTTCCAAACGGATTTCGTACAAGACGTACAGCCAAGAGCACGTGGAGCTTGACACATTGGACTCTGTAACGTTATTACAATCGCCTTAGAGGTCAGACTCGCACAAGTGTAAAGTTTCATGTGCTTTTAACTGTACTATTTCGGGCGGCCAAACGTTTACGTTTGTGTTACGTGCCAGTAAGTGTTACGGACTCAATTAAAAAGGTAAATCTTTCGCCCGCCGTGCTTGCCGGCTTGGGGGTGTACCTCAGCGAATTGGATTCTTAGGGCTTGCTTTACTGTTACCGTGTAAGTATCATAGATTATTATTACGAGTGATCGGAGTAGGTAGATTGATTTGAGGTCATTGACGTTAAATGTATATGTGAACGTGGATATGCCTCCGGAATTTTCGGGATTTTCTAAATTATTATGATATTTTTTTCCGAAATTTCGAAACTCATGGACTCAAGTGAAAAACGTATCTCAACACATACTCTCAATTTTGAATATAAAACAAATGATAAACTAAGGATGTTGTATATCAATAAACGATTTTGTTGATAGACTACATGCATAGGATTAACTGACTCGACGCTGTACGTCAGTGGTTAAGTAGGTACTTAGACATGACCTTAAAAAAAACAGCCATTGAGTTTGCTGCTGGATCTTCTCGGAACCGCCAACTCGTCGATCATAGGTTGCTGTTTACATTCAGCAAACTTTCGTGGACAAGTTTCCTTTCCTGTTTTTCGGCGGTTATAAAGCGTTGCTATGCGGGATATTACTCTATTGCAGGGTGCTGGGCAGTGGCGTGGCTAAGAATAAGTGTGTCAGACGGCGCGGCGGCTACTTTCGTCATATTCGGAACCCTTTAGTTTCTTATATTATGTGCTTATGAAGCAGCGGTGATAGCCCTGTCCAAAGAGGTTGGAAGAAAATCATTCTAGAGAAACTTTTTCTCTAAACGTCTTTGGCCCTGTCGTTGTCAGTGCGAGCTCATATATATTTTGCATGCTGATTTAAATTGGCTGGGTAGAGGAGACTTATTTAAATTATAAAACCTATATTGAATACCCTATTCATTGCAAATAAAGGTTTCATTTCATTTCGCCTGTCATGCGTGAGGTAGCTAAAATCGTATTGGTAAAACTTACGAGTACGTCCATTTGAATGTATCGAAAATAAATTGGGAGTAGTCATTTATTAAAAAGCTTATCCTGAAACACCTCCAAAAATGCAATTTGATTTTTATTCCGTTACGTTTTAGACCGTAATTCCGCATTCGTCATGCCCTGACTTTTATGACTACACAAGTAGAGGGTATGGGCTACGAAAACTCACAAAACGTTTTTTATGTTTCGAATTATCATAAAATGTACATGTGACATCAAGTTGAAGCGAATATCTGTGGTGGGTCCACACATGACATGAATGGTAAGAAGAAAAAGCTAAAAGCGATAAGACCGCCTATTGTATTTTAGTTAATGTTGGTATCCATATTGTGTTGTTTTTGGTGTACAATAAAGAGTTATCGTATTTTATTGTATTGTAAGAAATTTATTGACAACCATCACACAGTTTCAACATCCTAACTTCCTAATCACTATAACTAGGTAAGAAAGAAAGAAAGAAAGAAAGAAACTTATTTATTCGGCATATACAAAATAACAGAAATTACAGAAGCGCATAATATAAAAAAATGCCGAAAGGGCCACATCTCAGCATAATGCCACAGCCTATGGGCTGAGGCGCTGATTTTCAGCTGTAGCCTTTATATGAGGCCAGATGACCACAAACAAAAAAATAAATTTATAACACTAGGTTTCTAAGGACAAGCGATAGTCCTTCACAGAACATGAAAATATAAAATAGTTCTTACCATACAAAATTATAAGTAAGGCTGCGTAATTTATGGCAATAAAATATAACTTAATTTCTACTTCTTAATCTAATATATTATGTAAATATATAGTCTAAAATCAAAGAGATTAAAATATATAAGGTACATAGTATAAAACACAGTCCCTTTCCGCTGTCTGTCCATATGTATGCTTAGATCATTAGAATTACTCCACGGATTTTGATGCGCTTTTTTTAATACATAGAGATTAGATTAGATCATAGAGCTGGCAGCTACTTTTGTCATAGAGCTTGCATAGCCGTTCAAAGGGGCCATGCTGCCAGCTGTATGGGTACGCTGGCTCAATGTGATGCTTCGGAGGAGGTATTTAATTTATAAAAAGAGTGATCCAAAAGGAATGTATTAGTATTGTAATGTATTAGAATGTATTAGCATTGCAGGGTAGCTAGTAATATTATAAATGCGAAAGTGACTTTTGAGTGCGAAAGAAAGCAGTGATAGCCTTACGGTTAAAGAGCCGGACGAAAATCAATGAGGCTCGGGTTCGAATCCTGGCATGTACCAATGAGTTTTTCAAAAAACTTACGTACATATTTATCACTAGCTCGACGGTGAAGGAAAACATCGTGAAGAAACCCGCAGGTCTCAGAATTATTTCTGAGACATGTGTAGGTAAATAGACCCGGTCCGGCGATGGGCACACCACCTATCACGTTTAGGAGTCCAATATATCTCGTGAAATGTGGGTATATCCAGTAATGGAATACCTCTGCCTACCCCCTATCGTGGATAGAAGGCGTGAGATTATTACTTTTACTTTTTACTTAAAGTGACTTTGTTTGTTACGCTTTCACGGCAAAATCACAAAAACGATTTTTTTAAATTTTTTACCAATGGAAAGCTACATTATCAGGGAGGAACATATTAGGCTATACTTTATCTCCGTATTCCGACGGAAACGGGAACTACGCGGGTGAAACCGTGGGACGCAGCTAGTACCTAATATTATAAATGCGAAAGTGACTTTGTTTGTTACGTTTTAACACCTAACCCTCAAAATCAATTTTTTTAATTTTTTTACTTACGGAAAACTACATTATCAGGGAGTAACATATGCAAAAAATTTTATAACCGTATCCCCACGGGAACGATAACTACGCAGGTAAAACCGCGCTGCTAAAACGTAGCTTTCCATTAGTGAGAGATTTTTAAAAATCGGTTCAGTAGTTTTGAGTTTATTCGTTACAAACACACAAAAACATAAATCTTTCCTATTTATAATATTAGTGTAAAAGAATAGATGGCGGAGATGTAGATGGAGGGACTCAGCCAGGGTCTGATATGTCATTTCGAATGCCGTCGTTGCGACGCACGATGTTGCGAAAAAAAAATCGAGTTGTACGCCCTCGCGAAAAGCTGTTGTATCGAAAGTCGCTAAATCGAATGACGGTCTCGCGAAAACGCTGTTACGAAATCCCTACTATATGTGGTACGCTAGATCGAAAGTCACCGGATCGAAATCCATTGTTGCGAATAGAGTACCTATTTAAATCTATCGTATGGGAATCGAACCCACGACCTCGACGTGACACAGCAACTTACGTAGTATGTGGAAGGAAGAGAAATGAAAAATATTATCTTCGATTAACTTTTTAATGATGGGTATAGAAATAATCACCTACTTAAGGCTGATTCATGTTACACCGCGACGGGCCCCGTCCGGGTTAGGACGTGCCCCGTCTGGGGCACGGTCACACATCTATAGTATACTTTTGGTATGAAGTGCTAGCCCGGACGGGGCACGTCGTCGTCATGTCGAGGGGTATTGTTAGGATGATTCACCCCAGACGGGGCACGTCCGAGCCCGGACGGGGCCCGTCGCGGTGTAACATGAATCAGCCTTAAGTAGGTGATTATTTCTATACCCATCATTAAAAAGTTAATCGAAGATAATATTTTTCATTTCTCTTCCTACCACATACTACGTAAGTTGCTGTGTCACATCGAGGTAGTGGGTTCGATTCCCATACGATAGATTTAAATAGGTACTCTATTCGCAACAATGGATTTCGATCCGGTGACTTTCGATCTAGCGTACCACATAATATAGTAGGGATTTCGTAACAGCGTTTTCTCGAGACCGTCATTCGATTTAGTGACTTTCGATACAACGGCTTTTCGCGAGGGCGTACAACTCGAATTTTTTTTCGCAACAGCGTGCGTCGCAACGACGGCATTCGAAATGACATATCAGACCCACTCAGCCAAGTTATGTACTGTGAATAGGATTAATTTATAACGCGATAGCCTTATTATGGTTTATTATTTAGGTTACAGACTTTCATAGACGCTGGCAAACATTGATATCAATTAACTATTCGCGCCACAGCCTAGCTCGTCAGACATGATGCGCGGGATTGTTGACAGTTCCTCGTGACGTCACGTGTAGAGACGTAGTTCCAATAGAGTTCGCCTGAATCAAAGAGATTTAAATATAATAGGGCATAGAGGGGACAAAGCGAGGAAAATTTTAAGTCAAAAGTTATTCCAAGTGGAATAAGTCTAGTACAATTTCGACCGAATGACAGCTCGCGTTCATACTAACTGACATGACAAGAAGGACATGACGTAGGCTTCAAAGTTTTGTATGAAAATATTCCCAATGCCCTCTCTATGCCCTATTATATTTAAATCTCTTTGGCCTGAATCGATATTTATCTGCTAACAGTACTACAAAAAACTTTCAAACATTGATAATAATTCACAATGAAGTCGGCGGGTTAGTTTACGTCAGAAACTCAAAAGTACTTGCAAAAGAATGTCGGATCCACTTAAATGTCGGAACTATAGAGGGGGAACTCCAGTAAAGTTTTCTGAAACTATTTCAGCAGGTAACATGTTTCAGTATATCTATGGTTTTTTATACAATTCATCGTTCGGTATTTTGCCTTTTGGAACTTATTTTTCTTTGCCCCTGCAATTTTTGAAAAGATACCCAGATATGCGACTACTCTGAACAGATTTAAAAACATCACCCTATTTTGCCTATAAAAAAAACAAAATAAAATAGTATCACTCCTTATATCCCCGAGGGGGTAGACAGAGGTATTCCATTTCTGTTCATACCCACTTCTCACCAGTTTATAAAAGTCGTGGGATACTTTTGCTTCGCAGGTCCCGGAATGAATTCTGAGACAAGTGTAACAGACCCGGTCCGGCGATGGGCTCACCTTTCACGTTTAGGGGTCCAAAGAATGAGAAATAATGAGATATTTTCCTGTAAAAAGAAGTACCCTCAGTATTGACCCAGTTAAGTACTCAGTTATCTCCACACTAAATTTCATCAGAATCCGTCCAGTAGTTTTTTGCGTGATGAATGCACATCGAACAGATAAAAATTTCAATTAATGGTGTTTTGATGTCTAAATCGATAACTATCTACACTACCGCAAAAGTATATAAAAAAAAATCATGTACAGACACGGTCTCCTTACAGTTTTATTATATGTATAGATATTAGAGTACATTATGTTTCAGTGTTTCTATTGCTGTTTGGTCTCTACATCCAGAAAGACCTTCACGAAAAGTTTGACATTGAATCAAAATATATTCTTTCAAATCTGGTCTCTAAGGTTTACTAAGTTTAGCTTTGACTATGTAGTAAGCAATCAATGTTACTGGCTGATGTATTGTAAATACTTTCTAAATATACCTAACTTATTAACCTACTAAACGTAATTTTATTGTGTCCTTGACTCTAAGTAATAACAATATTTAGCAATATAATTTCTCTTTGCAGTAAGACAAGCTAAAACTAAGATTCAAATAAGCGACTTGTTGTAATTAATTAAATTGATCAATAATTCAATTATATTCACATAATTTATGTTGGTAATAAAAATACAATTAGTAAACTTCATGTAGTCGTTTACTGTCCGCGGGCCGAATGGACCCTTACCGGTAAACTAGTAGCCGACTAAACCCGCGGGCCGAGTTATCCGTTAAGTGTGGGTCGAGTCACCTACGAAAAAAACAAAGCGGGCAACTTAGCCCGCGGGCTAAGCGGTCTGTGGGCTCATATGACCACAAAGGCCTAAGAACAAGGGACTCTAAACTCGTCCATGGAGATTGGTTGAATGTACCTAAAGAGCAGCCTATCTTCATCGATGATTTGTTGATTCCAAATGCAGTAACCCGAGAAGAACAAGCAACAACAAGGGAAATTCAATCTATCTAATTTTTAGGACGATTCGTGTCACTAAAACTCAAAGAAGAATAAGCTTTCCATTGGTGAAAGAATTTTTAAAATCAGTCCTTTAGTTTCTAAGTCTATTCATTACAAACAAACAAATTAAAAACATATATTTTCTCTCAATAATATTAGTGTTAAAAGATCTAATTACAGAAATTGCAAAACAGAATAACATAGAACTCTTTTTTTTTGTTAGCCTATACGCTGTCCCACTGCTGAGCAAAGGCCTCTCCTCCCTCCCTCCACTTATCTCTATCCTGTGCCTCCTCCGGCCATGTCTTCGAAAAGGCGTCAAGTTCATCCCGCCATCTCCTTCGGGGTCTGCCTCGGCGTCGACAGCCATTAGTTGGGACCCAGTTGGTGCAGATTTTTGCCCATCTGTCCGACTGCATACGACAAACGTGGCCTGCCCATTCCCACTTCAGCATGGCAGATTTTTCGCCGACGTCAACGATTTGGGTTTTGGAGCTCAGCGTTGTGTTCCGGATTCGGTCAATCCTTTTTACACCTAGTATGCTGCGCTCCATCGCCCTTTGGCAAAGCTTGAGTTTGGACTTCTGTATAGAAGTCAGTGACCAAGTCTGAGCACCGTAAGTTAGGACGTGTAGAATACACATGACGACGAGCTTCCGTTTCAGCGACAGTGGAAGGTTGCCCTTCATAAGCTCCTTCATGGACCAGTAGCTCTTCCAGGCGTTTTGAACTCGGCGTTCAACAACAACAAGAACTCTAAAAAGTAAAAAACCTACTTCAACTTATATGGTTTTCTCATGGATGACATTGTCAGAATTGGAATGGGACCACATGGGAAGCACCAGCTTTCAAATAAAAAAAGACAACAAAAAAAAATGGCGAATTAAGAACCTCCTCCTTTTTTGAAGTCTGTTCAAAATCAGTAATAATTTATCAGCAATTTCATAGGTAGTATTTATCTGTGTTAAGTATATAACCTAAATACATAAGCACTATACAGACAAGCCCATATATCTCGTACCCTTACAAGGTCCTGCTCAACGACACCTATTTCCGCTCCCAGCTAATATTACCAACGAAATGGCCTACATATTTTTTTTGTAAATCGAATAAAAGCGTGTTAACGGGTGTTTCTCAAACTTTATTTTCAGAACTGACCATTCTTTTCTGCGATCAACATAGATTTCTGAGCATTAAAAACCGTTGGTCCCGGTTTTAGTTGTTTCACAATGGAAGTCGTTAAGCCGTACGTCATACTCTTGGCTTGCTTAAAAATTTCTGACAGATATGTGGCCACTAGCTTAACACTAAAGAAATAAAATCAAAAGCGGGAGGAGAATGCTTGTTTTTTACCTCACAAGCTCGGAAAGATTCTGTTTGGCATTCGAAATCTGAGCACAAAAGTGTTTTTTGTCCCCTAGTGTGGAAAAAGTTTTTAAAAGCCAGCCCACTGAAAATGAATGAATACTCATTTCATGTCAGTGCGCCAATATAATTTTTAGAATATTCGTACTGGTCAGCACGAATGGAATGAAAAAAGTCACTAATTTATTATGCTATTTCAGCAAAGAGTTTTAAATAGGACAGATATTGTAATTAAGCTGTGTTTCATCGCTGTAGTGAGGTGGAAAATAATGTGTTTGGCTCTGCAGCAAAGCTATTCTGTGTTCCGTACCTTTGAAATCCTCGCTAGGCTCAGCTTTGTAGCCCTGCATAACAGATAACTGTTTTTCGTTAACCATTTGAATCTGACTTAAGATGGTATTAACCCTCATTTTGGTCACTAAAGATATAAAACCAAAAGCGCGGGAGAACGCTTATTTTTTTCATGCGCCATTTTTTGACCAAGGAGGTGTTACCACCCACTTTGAGACGCTCTGGCGCTTGCTATGGTTTGACCGTTTGTGTGTCAAGGGCAAGAAGCAAGTTTTGCGTGCGAGCCGCAGCTCGTCGAATCGATGGGAGATTTCGACCTTGGCTCCTACCACCATCCTTGGGAATTTCTGACCTGTCCAATGCCTGCAAGGCCGGGGCAAGGTAGTCGAAGCCTTCCGGACATCAGTGCTGATTACTCGTTTGGGGGAAAGGGGATGAATTATATTTATTTGAATGGCTTCAACTGCCTTGAGAAAAAAATGCTTCTTATTTCGCTAGAGATATAAATATCTACAATACTGTTGCCCATCGGCAAGGCGGTTGTTTAGTAAGCAAGGAGATTAAAATATAATAGGACACAGAGGGGGCATTGGGAATATTGTCATACAAAACTTTAAAGCATGTTTGAAGCTCAAGCGTCACGTCAGTTAGTATGAACGAAATTGTACTAGACTTATTCCACTTGGAATAAATTTTACTCGCTTTGTCCCCTCTATGCCCTATTATATTTTAATCTCTTTGTTAGTAAGCAATATTTCTCAGGTCAGCAGGCGTATTCAGGGAGCTTCGATATTTGATATCGGAAAATCTGTCGAACACTTTCGAGATGGGCTGATGTTGGTATCGAAAACTAATGTCATATGTGACATAAGGATTCGGAAAATTTTCCGTGGCTGTCAGAAACGCCTAGAATAAAGTTTTCGAAGTCGATAGATTCGACTTTGGAAAATTTTTCACTCGATCTGAATCGAACGGAAACGGTATCGAGTCTCCGTGAATACGCCTGCAGATGTCATATGTCCCGTTGACTATTGACGTATACAATTATGTCACTACTTTTAGTGGTGTTCCTAACTTACTGTACACCAACTAAATACCATAACGTACTGGGTTGCATACTCTCATGCTCGCACTTATGTAATTTTTAAAGTCTGTAGCGAAAGGTTGTTGAATCTATTCTTTTTATAGTCTTGCTTTTACAAAAATCGACTAAAATGTGTAAGAATATAATCGATTAGGTACTCTAAAAATCTTTTATTTTTTCACATCGCTAATTTTAATCTTGACGTCAAGGTAAATTCGGAATAATTGTTTTTTTTTGAGAATAATAACTGACTTCAAGAAATTGTTTTAGTGCTTTTCTTCAGTTTTTTTTTTCATTCCTATTAGTGAATTTCTAAAAGTACCTGCGGTCTTCTATGATTTCCTATGTGTTATTCTGATGTATAAGCTAGATATATAACTGTAAAGTTTCATATTAAACTGACCAAAAAGTGACGAACACACTTCCAAGAACAGACGACGACCTTTAGAAATTATGCGTAAAATGACACACGGCACGAACGGAGCGATTTACATATAAACTTACGAAAGTATAAGTAAACCATTTACTAACTAACCACCAACCGATACACTAATTAGGTATGCGAAAATTATAAAGGTCTTTACGTACTTAGGTATTTATTATCATTTGCACCGCAAATATGCGAACCTCTATGAGGGCTACATGTTGATTCCATTTGTAGTGGAGACCCCATTACCGTGTGGGCTGGAGGCGCGACAGCTCCTCAAAGAGCTATCAGTGCGTTAGGTCGTGGCTTCAGGTGACCAGAGGGCTGGCAGCTATCTCTGACAAAGGATCAGCCTAGCCTAGCCTTAGGCAGTCAGTTTTCTGGGCACTGACGCACATGGTTTCTCTTTTTAGGATATTTTTTCATCATCATCAACTCGTAGCAGCGAACTGCTGAGCTTAGGGTCATTCCTCACACTGGGGAAGTGTGCTACCACGCAAGCCCACAAAAACGAACCTATTAAGTTTTGCAACATACCTGCAACTGGAAGCAACATGTTAAGTGTAGACACATAACATGCTGCTTCCAGTTGCAGAAATTCTCTCGAGTCAGACCCAAAAATTTGATTCAGACTTAATATTTTGTATTTGTTGTCCCTGATATTTGATATCTAATGAATGCAAAGAGATTAAAATATAATTTTAATTTTAATCTCTATAATAATGCCTCCGTATTTTATTGGTGTACATTTCCTCCACGAATTTCTTGTCACTTAATCAAAGCACACTGAATCCAAATGTTCATGAATTATTCATCCGCTCAAATGGGTTGCGGTAGGTACATAATTCTTGTCATTATTCTCCTTGTTTAAAACAATTTGCTTCAACTAGCGCGCACATATTTTCACTGTCACAGCAATTGTCGGCCTAAAATGATTTTCCACTTCTCTTGCTCTAAAAGTACGCCAATATAGCCCCACGAAGCGTCACTTTAGTCCCTAGGGAGTAAAAAGTAATTAGTTTTTAAATTTCCTTAATGGGATGTAGACAAACTCAAACAGCCACTAAATATCTGTGGAGTGTCGACCATCTTCATAGTGAAAATGTTGAGAGTTTTAGTTCCATGGTGTTTCCGCATAGAAGGTGGCGCCATGTGTATTAAAAGAAATTTAAGGTTTAGAAGAAAAAAATGAAAAGAAAAAAAAACTTTTTTCGAAACAAGCTTTTAATATATTATTATTGTCAATAAAAAGAACTAAAAATTCATAAAACCAAATAAGAAAAATATAATTATAATAGTCAATATTTTTTCTATAAATAAAAGCGTGTTACATGTCTTCTGGGCACTGTTTCACATGTAAGTATAAATATATTTTTTAAAGTATCTAAAAGAAGTAGTTAAGTAAATCAAAATGCATGTTATAATCGCGATTGAAGTTTACCTAGGGTAGGTTCTTAATCTTGACTGATCTAACGAAGTTTAACAAATAAAAGCTGGTTTAGTGTGCCTAAAGCATAAAGCACGGACCACATTACAATACGTAGATGCTTCAATAAATATTTTTTTAATACTAAATTATCAAAACTATTGTATAAGAGTTTATGCTGACACTTTAGAGAGTCTGTGGTGTGAGGGTGTGTCTTTGGTAGAACGAATAATGGCTGCTACGATATAAGAGATTGTGTGCGAATATCTAATAAACATATTGAACTACATACCTACTTAAATGAACACTACAAAAGTCCGTGAGATGTAGAGACACACTACTGAATGCGAGCGAAGACAGTGACGAGCTGAAATAAGAAGTTACCTTGTAGTCATCTACCTTTATGGGGATATTTCCTAACTTTCTCATGATATATCTCGTTGAATTAAAAAAAAGTTTACATCATAACTATAATAAATAGTTTGTCACTTTGTACTGCCAGTCAAGTATCGGCGTCCTACGAGCGCTCAAGGTCAATACTATTGTGTCTACATTTCGTTACTTGGCTTTCGTTACTTAATACACTTTAAAGTTACCTACTCTTTACGCAAACGAAGTGTCTAGACTAGTTTAGGAATTAACGTAATTTATGTAAAGGAAGTGATAAAACAGCAATTTTCTGTGTAGTATAATTAGGTAGGTACTTAAAACAAAAACGTCGATGTCGTGTATCTGTGAAGCCTAGGTCGATAAGCGCGTCTGATTTCCTACGCGGCGTCTAACATCTCAAGTGGTCTGTGGTCTCAAGTCTGCATGCAAACTTTAAATTTGTCTGCCTAACGAGTTTTTTACTTGCATTGTTTCGAGGTCATCTTTCATTTTGATATATCTTCAGACACTGCACCATGGTATACTTATATTAAAATAAGGAAAACGTTTTCCAGCTTTTTATTATGAAATTTATCTTCTAAAACTTGTTAGTAATTTTCTTTGCAGGCAGAAAGGTTTTAAAAAATAAATAAAGTTGTTTTATTGCTCTATATTATATTCATTTCAGAAAATTCTTCATCTGACACAAAACTACCACGTTTAGGGGTAAAAGAATATACTGGTAAAACGTAGGTATTTCGAGAAACTACCTCTGCCTGCGCCGGGGATAAAAGGCGTAAGATTTTTATAATTTTTTGTACAAAACTATATTATTATTTCAGAGAAACTATGTGTTTTATTATTGACATTCAGGATGATTTTTCTCATATTTTCCTGGTTTTTATAATTTTTCTATGAGAATTAGAATCGCAGGAAACATATTATGTCATTAAATTCATATCGAATAGCTACTAGAGGCTCGACGACGCAAAGGTTGCAGGGTTGTCGACATTTAATCCGCCTAAAATCAATACAAATTTAAATTGCAAAAAAGCTGTCATCATCTTTTGTCCCAAACCTGCGATTATAATCCACAAGCCGCCTTTGTTCCGTTACCGGTCATTCTTGTAAATTCAGTCCATATGAGTAATGACTCGGCAGATTTCTAGACTTTTCCACTAGATACGGCTGTTAATTTGGCTAAAAGCCTTTGCATACCGGATATTGCAAGCAACTTCCGAAGAAATGAGGTTAGCGATATTAGCCGTCCGATTAATAGTTCGACTTATGAAAGGAGACGGGAAATACGAGGGTTCAACGGAAATTGGAGAAATCTGGATAGAGCCGACGTATTACGGGAAAAGGAAGTAGTCATCCTTGATTAACGTTTTTTCGTATATGAATTGCGTACGACGCAAAGATATATCTATATATATATAAAATGATAAACTGACTGACTGATTGGTGATGTATCAATGCACAGCCTAAACCACTGGGTCTAGAGACTTGAAATTTTGCACATAGCTAGGCTATACAGTGTAGACATCCACTAAGAAAGGATTTTGCAAAATTCAACCCCTAAGGAGGTAGAATAAACGTGGGCGAGCGAAGCCGCGAGTAAGAGCTAGTACCTATATAAAAAGAGGTGAAACTAAGGCCTACAAATGTAGATAAGTGGTCTATTTTTTTCTTTTTTCAAATTTTAGCAGCGAATGTTTGCATTATTCATATAGTCGTATTTCAAGCGCAACTCTTAACAGATAGCTGTCTCCTTCTTTATATTATACTGTTGTATCCTATAAATACGCTAAGAGGTAATATGTACAATGTTGTAGCCACCGTAACAATATCCAAACGCGCGCAGTTATCAAAAGTGATAACCCTGTAATAGAGCCCGCCTCTCATTCTTGAGGTTCGGGTTCGGACCCGGTCCCTCGATGGGATCCCCGATCAAGTAAGTTATGGGGTCTAAGAATATGCCGGTGAAACGTGATTATTTCCAGAAATAGAATACCTCTGCCTACCCTCTAGGGGATAAAAGGAGTGAACATATCCTACTAATATTATAAATGCGAAAGTTTGTATGTATAAATGTCTGTATGTCTGGACGTTTGTTCCTCTTTCACGCAAAAACTACTGAACGGATTTTGATGAAACTTTAACAGTTAAATAGCTAATAGATCAGAATAACACATAGGCTATACTTTATTTCCGTATTCTCACGGGAACCGGAACTACGCTGGTGAAACCGCGGGGTGCTGCTAGTACATAATATTATACATATAGAACGAAAAAATCTGGCAACCCTACTTAGCAAATTTCGGCGTCATTTCACGATTCAAAGGTAACGTGCGAAGACCTAATATTTTACTAATGTTAAGGTAGCATTAATTTAGTGTGGCAGACTGAATCACCACCGCTTGGCTGAAACAATAGTTTATTGCAGTGGATTGCAAGATTCGGGCGCGGCGATACTAGGAAACATGGTTTATGTAGATGACTCGTCCACCTTCTGCGAAATGGAGCCCCACCTTATCGTGGCCATCAAGTTTATTAAACACAGAGTACTTAATGGACAATAATAATAATAATCTCACGCCTTTTATCCCCGACGGGGTAGGCAAAAGGTATTCCATTTCTGGATGTACCCACTTTTCACAGATGTTCTTTGGAACCTTATACGTTATGGGGGTGAGCCCATCGCCGGAATTAATTCTGGGACCTGAGGGTTTCATCACGATGTTTTCCTTCACCGTCGAGCTATTGATAAATATTATGTACGTAAGTTTTGAAAAACTTATTGGTAGATGTCAGGATTCGAACCCGAGCCTCATGTGCTGGTAATTTAAATTAAAATTATAAAGAGAAAAGATTTGTTTCTTTGTATTGAAAAGGCTCCGAAAATACTAAAACGATTTTGAAAATTCTTTTATTAATAGAAAGCTACTTCATCAATGTAAAGCTACTTTATCAGGGAGTAGCATAAGTATGCTTTATTTTAGCCCCGTATTCCCACGGGAACGGGAACTACTCGGGTGAAACCGCGTGGTACACCTATTATTTATTAAAACTACGATAGTAAACTTTCCCCAACCTGTACGCAGTAATAAGTAACTGAAGAAGGATATATTTTTTTACACTCGGGTGTAAAGTCTCCTCTCAGGAAAAACATTAGAAATTGAGAGAGGAGGCCTACCATATAGTCTATGGTATTAGTCTTGCTTCCTTCGTAACTTCCTTCTTTATAAAGTAAGCTTGCTTTGTATTCTCTTTGTCATCGAATTCAACAAGTTGCTTTATTTAGGCTTGTTTCAGAACACGCTGCTACAGTATAAGGCATTTTTTTTAAAACTGTATTTATTTTTTTCACCGACTTCAAAAAAGGAGGTTCTCAATTCACCGGGTGAACCTATTTAGATGATTCTTTTTTTATTTCAAAGCTGGTGCTTCCCGTGTAGTCAAGTTCTGTCAATGTCATCTATGAGAAAACCATATCAGTTAAAGTCGTTTTTTTACTCTTTGGAGTTCTATACGTATAGTACGCCGGACCGGGTCTATTTACACATGTCTCAGAATTAATTCTGAGACCTGCGGGTTTCCTCACGATATTTTCCTTCACCGTCAAGCTAGTGATAAATATAGTACGTAAGTTTTTGAAAAACTCATTGGTACAGTCAACAAAGTTGTTAGTGTTACATTTCCAAAAATTAAGATTCACTTTTCTCTTAAAGCCTTAAATGTATTTATAGTATTTTTTTGGTAAATTATAGGGATCAAAGATACCTTTCGAAATAAACATTAATCAATAAGATTTATTTATGACTTCCCCAGAAAAATGAATTCTTAGTTACTGGCCATGTAACCCTAACAACTTTGTTGACTGTACATGCCAGGATTTGAACCCGAGCCTCACTGATTTTCGGCCGGCTCTTTAACCGTAAGGCTATCACTGCTATCCTTAAATAAGTCTTATGATGTTGGTTTTAATTATTAATATTTCATTTGTTCCCTTCCCTTTCAGATCACCAGATACAAGTATCCAGTGATCTGAAAGTTGACCCTTAAGTTTGCTTTCCAAGAAAGCTATCTCGACCTGCATGCAAAGACTGGCATAATATCAATAACACCTTTCAACAGTAGTTTATCAGGCGATTAATCACTATACTCGGCTCAAGTTTAAACCCTTGAACTGAGAAATCTGTGCAATAAGTTTGCACGAGTTGATCATTAGCACAAATTATTGCAAGTCACGCTCTCACTCGGTAATCACTTGAGAGGGGTTTCCCCGCCTCATCTACAAGTCATAGGCGACTTTGATCGGGTTAGGTTAGCTTTAAAAAAAAGTTAGCTTTCGTTTACCGGAGGAAGTATACCTTTCTTTCCCAAAGTTCAAGGTATTTTAGCCTAAAATCCGGCTGCAGAATTAATATACATAAATACTGAAAAATCTGCTGATTTTTCATGATTTTTCAGAGTCTTTATGTATATTATGGACGATATAGTGGACGATATTTTATGTAAAAGACAAAGTGAATGAAATTTCGTCCCAAAAATTTATTCAAAAAAACCAGCGGCCATATTTCGATACGGCACCCTGGTAAATACGTATATATTATCCTAATGATAAATATACGTAAAAATTTGGTTTGTAGCATGTACGCGATCCCTACACTAATTGTCATCTCGTACTATTTGTCCATAGACCTATTAACGACGTCATATGTTATAATACACTAATGTTTGTGATTGGGGATGTATTTATGTATGGATTCACGCAAAATCTACTAAACGGATTTCGATGAAACTTTACAGTGATAAGTATAAATGTATAAATTCTTTATACCTACATGAGTAAGACATACGAGTAGGTAGTATTTTTTTGTGATAACAGATATTTAAAAGTATCTTATTTTACTAGGCAGTCAAATACCCTAATCAAAGATAAACGATGCAGGTCTGTGACCTTATTGTGTTGTTGTTTAAAAGAAATGAAGTTGTAAAATGAAAATTTTCATTAAATTTCTAAAGGTATTTTGGGATAAAAAAATTATTAATAATTTATTTTCTAATTGCGAATTGTTGTTTTATAGCCATTATTTTATGACTTGCACCACAACTTTGCAGTATGGCTAGTTATCGGCACGTAACTGAGTTTAAAGTTAAATGTTTGCCGATCAGTACCTTAAAATCTGCCAGGCATGACCGTCGAGGACCATACACAGGGGTAGTCCCATTCAAATATGTGTGTCGAAATCAAAGAAAATTATATTCACTCCATCGGAGCCTAAAACATTCTCACCAATAATCTCTACTCAAATAAACGCGAAAGTCACTCTTGACCTTTTTTTTTTTCTAAATAATTATCTTATGTCACCATTTCACGGCGTTAGTTAACCGCTGTACCGAACTTGAAGAAATTTGGCATGAAAATAATCTGCAGAGAAAGGACGTTTAGGAAAGGCTACTATTCCAGAAAGTGGACGAACTCACGGGCAAAAGTTAGTACATTATAATCTATATCTATTCTAATATTATAAAGAGGAAAGATTTGTTTGTTTGCCTCCGTGGGCAACTGGACCCACAGAAAACTTATCCCGCGGGATCATTGACCCTTTCGGTTTTTTTTAAGGGTGTGTCGTCCACCTTCCTGGCCAACTCAGCCATGGGCTCTTACTAAACCGATTTTAAAATTTCTTTCACCAATGGAAAGCTACATTATCAGGGAGTGGTATGTCTATATTTTATCCCCATGTACCTACGGGAACACGGTGAACAGTTGGCATATTACTTACAATGTACCACAGTAGGTAAATACGTATTTCCTTAACGTAACGTACAGAACCTGTACTATGGGTACTAAACAACTGATAAACATACTTTAATAAATATTAATCACTCGTACACCAAGCCAACAGACACTCGAACCGGCGACCTCAGGCTCAGAAGGTAGGATTACTAACTGAGAAAACAGGCCCGTCATCTTTTAATCTGTAAATGTATTTATTCTTTGTAAACAAAAACTTTTTGATTTTATTTCACAAATCGAATCAACGAAACTCTCCACGACGAAGTTGGTAGGTAGGTACCTATACCACCTACGGTCTGTGTCTGGGGTAGTACCTACTTAAAATTTAATATAAGCAATCACACACAAGTGGTTAAGGCGTCAAGATGTTATCATGCGGCACTCGCTTATTAAAGTCTCGCATGAAAACTGAAGTTTAAGGAAAACTTTTCAGTCTAATTATTGGTTGTTACGTTAAACGTAAGCCTCTACGTGGTGTGATGGTGATTTAGACACATTACAGTTTTAATAGGTACCTGTGGTGTTCCAGGAACTGGAAATTTTCAAAGTCTAAATGGATTCGCGTCTTTTTCAAGTGGGCGTGGATGACTAAATCAGAAACTATGAGGAATATCAAAAAGTATTCAAAGGAGTCTCGAGCCCGATTTTGATGAAAACTAAAACTACATCTTTGGATTTTTGAAAAATCTATATTCGTTCTTTGCAAAAAAACCATGAAACTAAAACTCTCAACATTTTCGCAATGAAGATGGTCCACATTTCACAGATATTTACTGGTTGTTGAGTTTGTCTATGTCTCATTAAAAAAAAATACTTTTCACTTACTAGAGACTAAAGTGGTCACTTTAGTCCTGCTTCGGGATATATCGTCGTACTTTTAGAACATGAGAAGTGAAAATGAACTTAACGACCTAAATAAATCGGAAATATCAAGATGATACCACAGAATGCTAATTAATGATCTTGCTACTGTAAACATTTCATCCTAGATGAAAGATAGGTATATTAAAAAACAGGCCAAGTGCGAGTCGGACTCGCACACGTGTGGTTCCGTATCAAGAAAAAAAACGCAAAATATAACACGTAGGTAGGTATTAATTTGTATGGCGTTCCTCATTTTCAATTTTGTTCGCTTTTTATTATTTCTCGTTACAGCGACGTAGCAGCAATGGAAATTTACATTTTGAGAAATTTTCAACTGGTTACCGACACACAAGAAATAGGGTACCGCTGGCAACCTTTGCTAACCTAAAAATATTGGATAGACGTCATTACATTTTAAATGTTTATATCTGCGTAGGTAGTGAGTTTTTTTTTATTTTTTATGATAGAAAAGGGGGCAAACGAGTTGTGCGTAGGTACCGCAAATTCATCAAAATTTCTAAATAAATCGAGAATGCCTTGATTATGTGCCAGTTTTATGATTATTCACTATACAGAGGTATATTTTTAGGTGATTCTTAACGGCGTGAATTCCGAAAATATCGATTCTTTTATTGTACCTACCACAGAGCAAATACATACGCATATTATTTTCAATATAAGAAAAACGTGGTCAAAATGTATTTTATAGAAGTTCAGTCTATGTTTTACATACTTAGATCAAGTCACGGACGTAGTATATGTATATAAGTTACTCTATGGTAGGTATATGTATGGATCAAGTATACAAAAGAACATTTCCTAGATCTATGGATTATAGGAGTTTTAACGAAAATGCTGAACAAGCTGTAAAAAAATCATAATTTGATTGACTGAAAAAGAAAATAAATCTTTAAGTTGTTACTGTAAAATCTTTAATTCTTTACAACAGTTATGAATCAAAAGCAAAGAGGTTGGAAGAAAATCATTCTCTTTACTAAAAACTTTTTCTTTAAACGTCTTTGCTATACTAATGTTACAAGAACTCTTTGGTTACATACATAATGATATTTTTATTGTATCATTCAATTGTTTTCAAAACACGATTCTAGTTCTAGATTTATATTTTTTAAGTAGGTACATTCCTTTACTGTAATTCTTGAAGGGTTATTTTTTTTTATGTAATAATTTCGTAATCCAAAAGAAAGTATTATGATACCAGGCTATACATTATATGTATGCTTGTATTTACGTGTGTTAAGTACGTATATTTACTTCGGCTTGTAATAACTAGTCTGGTAACAATTTTGCGAGATAATGGTTGCAAAATTTATATAAAAAAAAGTATTTAATTTTCTTGGTGCGTTACTTTTGGAGACATTCTCGCTTTAGCAAAATATAATTTCGAGATATTATAATGACTTCTTTTCGTTACAGGCCACGGGGATGACACCACTAATGTATGCAGTTAAAGACAACCGAACCTCGTTCGTCGAGCGGCTTATCGAGCTCGGCTCTGATGTCGGCGCCCGGAACAATGTGAGTCGCCCCTGCATTTGAATATTTTTTTCTGACACCGCATTTTGAATTTTGCCAATGTCAAGTAATTTAGTTTTCAAGTCTTTATTTTATACTTTATTCTTTGTTAAATGGATCTGCTTCAGAGACCATGCACAAAAATTCCTCCTGTCCTCAACACTTTTTACATCCCTCCGTTGGTTATCTTCATACTACTTAATATTATAAAGAGGAAAGATTTGTATTTTTGTATGTTTGTTACGAACAAACTCAAAAACTACTGGAGCGTTTTTAAAAATTCTTTCACCAATTTAAAGCTAGAAGATCTCTGAGTAACATAGGCTATATTTTATTCCCGTATTCCCACGGGAACAGGAACTACGCGGGTGAAACTGCGCAGAACTGCTAGTCAACAGTAAAATTATAGTACTTTTACTAAAGATATGATTGTGACTTCTTGAAGCAATCCAAAAATGTCCAATCCTCGCATTTTATCGGGTCCCATTCACTGCGCACTTTCACGGACACGTGTCACTTATTATTCTATCACTAATATGAGTCAAAACCCGTAATACAAAGCAAGACGTCCTTTTTCGGAGTCCCGCAAAAAGTTGACATTTGAATTTTCCGCCCCCGATACCTATGGGCCATTTAACTGCCTAGTCAAATGAGTTACTTTTTATAAACCTTCAAAACGAAAAAAAAAAATACTATGGAAATGTACTGACTGTGACGTCATAATTTTAGTACCTACATAACTTTTTTTAATTTGCTTTAATTGAATGAAATATATTATAAGCTTTTCTTAAATATTTTGATATGTGAACTTGTGAATTCATTGCTTATTATTATTATAGCTGTAGGTCTCCCTAAAATTAAGTAAATTAATACCCTATTATCTAAAAAAAATTGTAGGGACGCCGTTCCTTATTTCTAGTGCAGTTATCGTAATAAAATCTAACTTATAGATTTATTTGATCAATACCTATGTGCGTTTTAACTATAGGTAGGTATGTGAGTGCTAGCATAACATTCAATAAAATTCTCAACTCCTGTTTAAGTCTACAAAATTATAAAACATGAGATTAAAAAGAGCTGCCCTTGAGTTTCTTCCTGGCTCTTCTCGGTGTACAGCATTTGGAACCAGCAACTTGTCGGTGGAGATGGGCTGCTGTTTATATTTAGCTAATCTTCATGGACGAGTGAAAAGTGCCTGGTTATTATAAACTATTGACGTTTCTAACTGTATATTCCATACCTAAAGAAAATGAATGTATTTTGAGTTTTGAAACCTACCTTAAAAAATATAGTAACAGTTAGGCTACGCTGTGATTGCTTTGATTACACATGTAATCACGTTTGGCCAAGCTACGCGAGTAATTGCTGCAAAGAAGTAGAACAAAAGAATAATTTTCTTAGGCGTAGGTACCTTTTCGATTAGGCAGACAGGCCCACTGTCAGCGATTAACACCAGAAAGATGGTAATGTTTTTAAAGTGTATTTAAACGTACGTGTATACGTAATAGTCAAACCTCCGAAGCTTCGGCGCTCACAGGTTTGCCTAGTCCTACCAAGTAACGCATTTTCAATGTTAACGCATTCACATTACATGTACCTATTCCAAAGAATACACTCCTAAACCGTGGGTATTTTGCACAAATTGAATGACTCTACCTACCTCCCGGGGATAAAAGGTGTAAAATTATTTATTTTATCTAAATAGAGAGACTGCACATAGTCGTATTATGGCCTGGCCCTCGACTATCTGGCCTCCTCTGACTTGAAGCGCCTTGAATCCTACGTTTGCTTTGAGTATTAAACCAACCGGAGACGCCACTGACAGGCGTTCCCCTCTGCCAAAAAAAAGTGTCGGTCAACACGCATACCTGTTATAAACAACTAGTTTTTTTGAGTTCACGGAGTGCTTGGATTGGTGAATGTATTTGTGTGCAACTAGTTCAAGCTAGTGTTTAATCGTTTTGCCAAAAAATGCGTTAGTTTTAACATTATTTGTGTTTGTTTCCTCGTCCCCCCCGCAGAAATTGGCAGACTTTTTTTGCAAAGAAACTAGTGCGCGTGACGTCTCCTTTGGTTTAATACTCAAAGTACATTTGTCATTCTATTCGAATAATCTTTAAACGTCTAGGCTCTCTGAAACACCTGTTGGAACCGCCACGCTCACAGTGGCGGGCGGCCTTACCCTATTATAGTTCATGCCTGCCGTCACAGATGGCGCGATAAGCTCACGATTTATGCTCATACATAACCTACCTACTGCAGAACTACGAGGGTATACCGCAGCGGATATATAAGATGCATTCTTATCAAATTAAAATCTATAAAGTTAAATGGAAAACGGTCACGCATTATCATCGAGTAGAAAAAAACACTTTTCGCCAGTGTATTTTTTATCCCTAAACGTTACAATTGGTGAGCCCATTGCCGGACCAGGATGCTTTTCATATCACCTGAAATAATTCTAAGGCATGCTTGTTTCCTAACGACGTTTCTCTTCACTGTTGAGCTAGTGACAAATATGTTCATCATGACCAAAATGCATGGGATTAACGGACTCGAAGCTATGTAAGGCTATTCATTATAATTATTACTCTAAACCATATTTACTAGTAAGACATGAGATTAAAAAGAGCTGCCCTTGAGTTTCTTGCTGGTTCTTCTTGGGGTACTGCATTTGGAACCAGCAACTCGTCGGTGGAGATGGGCTGTGTGTGAGTGGTAATCTTCATGGACAAATTCAAAGTGCCTTATAATTAGACTAATGACTTTTCTAAGTGTAATTATCAATTTTCATTTTCATTAGTTAGTTATTAAAAACTCATATGGTGTAGGAATCGAACAGAACTCACAACAATTATTATATTATCCAAAACTCCCTCGTAACTTGAAATAGAAGCTGATAATCTATGGAACTGCTAGACCGACATCCATGAAACATGTGAAACAACAACAAACAAATACACAACCATTAATTACCTACAAAACTTCAAATAAACCGCATTGGAATTAAAACTACATGAAATATCAGTACTCAAGCACAATATGCAGTGTAGCCATCGTCTTTTAATTCTATGTTAAAAGAAAAAAACAAAGGAGCTACAATAATTTTAAAATTGGAATGAAATTGTAATAATTCACGACATTTTAATAAAACTACCATGACGTTACCTTAAAATCGAAACAAGTCACCTCAAGACTTACATTATTGAACAACTAACACGCAACGAAGAAATTACGCATTTTCATAGATTGACTTAGCTTGTAATAAGTTGAATCAGTAAGTCGTTGACCTATGATTCAACTGTGACGAAGATTTGCCGAATTAAAGTTGTACTTACATGAAAATAACTGCAGGCCTACTATCTAAAACAATCTTTAAATATTAGTCAGTGTCAAACGTCATTTGATGCTAGTAGTTTGAATAAGTCAAAACGGCGCCGTCCCGCATAAAGAATAGAAATCAAGAGTTATTTATGTTTTAAAATTTAAAATTTCCACAGACCGCAAATAAATAAAAAATATGAAAGGCGCTCCCTGTACATAAAAAAAATGAGTTTTTTTGAAATTGTACGGAACCCTTCGTGTGCCAGTTCGATTTGCACTTGACCGGTCACCTTGAAACCCAGACGAAGTCGTGAGTAAAAGCTTGAAAATGTAAACATCCTATCTTGTATCACATTGTCATCATCAACGTATAACGACCGAGTATGGGCTATAAAATATGCTGTTAGAATTTTTCAAACCACCCAAGGGTATCTGAGATGGCTTATCGACTCCCATAATGCGTAAACAAAACTGCCAACACCCATCAATATCACTGTTTAATTTCTAATTTAACACTGAAGCCCCTGCCTACTCCCCTCAGTCAGGGAAGCTATTAATTTCGCACTCAAGCTCATTTTCCAGCTATACTTAGCTATAAAGTCAAATATAGGAAGTCCGTAAGTCAAGTGTGCACGCGATGTTGGTAAAGTCAGAGTGCGATGCATGTTTACTTGGGCACTTACTTCGCTACTGGTTGCAGCAGGGCCGGTCTTAGCCACCTAGGTGCCCCGGGCGAGTCATGCTGGCTTGGTGCCAGGAATTAATATACCTAACCTAAAGGGGCACCCTTTAGGTTAGGTATACTAATTCCTTACAA
The DNA here is from genome assembly GCA_963855545.1 of Ethmia dodecea. NCBI lineage: Eukaryota > Metazoa > Arthropoda > Insecta > Lepidoptera > Depressariidae > Ethmia > Ethmia dodecea. The sequence goes on from OY979443.1 coordinate 1,423,297, forward strand.
TAAAAAAACTATTTATTTACAAAAGAAAATATATATTCATTTACAATAATTTCAGATAAAAAAAACCTCCAAAGAGGAACCATGTCGGACAGTGCCCAGAAGACTGGCCGCATTCCCTCTCTGGATAGCTAGGCTGATCCTTTGACAGAGATAGCTGCCAGCCCTCTGGTCACCTGAAGCCTCGAATTAGAAACTTATTTTTAATTTGAACCTTTTCTTACCGCAATTTCTCGCCTGCTGCCTCTATATCGTTCTAGATTATGTAGTGGACGGATACGCAAAATGATGGATTCGCAAAATACCATTCCATCGGCAATAGAAGCATGACTTTCCAAAAAAGTCGGCAAAATGTTAAAGTCGGCAAATAGGTCCGTGCACAAAGAGATTAAAATATAATAGGACATAGAGGGGAAAAGGCGAGGAAAATCTGAAGCCAAAAATTTTTACCTAAGGTCATATATAAGTCTAGTAATGATTTGACCGAATGACAGCTCGCGTTCATACTACTGACAGGACGCTTGAGATCAAAGAGATTAAAATAAAGTATAATAGCACATAGAGGTGGCATTGGGAATATTATCATACAAAACTTGTCATTCGGTCGAAATTGTACTAGACTTATTCTACTTGGAATAACTTTTGGACTTCAAATTTTCCTCGCTTTGTCCCCTCTATGCCCTATTATATTTTAATCTCTTTGTCCGTACTCAACTAAACTCGATGATAATATCTGTGCCCTGTTTCAGGACAACTACAACGTGCTCCACATCTCGGCGATGTATTCGAGGGAAGACATCGTGAAGCTACTGCTGTCCAAACGAGGGGTCGACCCTTTTGCCACTGGAGGGGTGAGACAGTAACACATTTTCTGGAACAATTGAGTATTTGACTGCCTAGTCAAAAGGGGCAATGATCTGTCAAAACAATAATTGACTAGGTATCTATAGTTATATTATAAAGAGTTAGCACTAATATTATAGAGGTAAAATATATTTTTTTGTATGTTTTTTGTTTGTAATGAAGAGTCTTCAAAACTAATAGAAACATTTAAAAAATTCTTTCAAAAATTGCTGTCCCCTAAATTGTTTTTCCTAAATTTTGTAATGTTTTTAAAATTTTTCTTATTTTTTTTTCGTAATAACCTTCTCCTGACTATAACAAACACAACAAAAAAATAATTGGCGAAATTGGACCAGCTTTTCACGCGTGTTGCCGTGACCTAGGGAAACAGGTATTTAATGAAAATCGAAATAAGTTAGAAGTGTTTTGGGATAATCTTTTTAGTGAATAACTACTTGCAATTTAATTTCGATACTGCCAACTATCCTATTATTTGGGCAGTCCTCGTGACTACACATACAAAGCTTTTCAGACCGCCATTTTTTGTCCAGAGCCGGCAGCAGACAGCAGTGCACCTAGTGGCAAGCAGACAGACAGGCACGGCGACCAGCATACTCCGAGCCCTACTGGCAGCTGCTGGGAAAGACATACGACTACGTCCAGACGGGGTAAGCAGCAAGCTCGGATCCATCGTTGTTGGCCCGATAACCATCGCAGAATGTCAGATACGCTAAATAAATAATAAATACTCTCATGCCTTATATCCCCGAGGGGGTCGGCAGAGGTATTCCATTTCTGGATATACCCACTTTTCACGAGATATTCTTTGGACCCCTAAACGTGATAGGTGGTGAGCCCATCGCCGGACCGGGTCTGTTGCACAAGCCTCTGAATTAATTCTGGGACCTGCGGGTTTCCTCTAGATGTTTTCCTTCACCGTCGAGCTAATATTAAATATGTACGTAAGTTCTTTAAAAAAATGATTCGAACCCGATTCGAATGAGAAACGGGCTCTTTTACCACTGGGCAATCACTGCTGTGGAATGTTTATACATATTAACATATATATGTCCGGAACCCGTAAAACTAGTTCATGCTTACCTAGCCAATACATACGAGTACCTACGGTTGAATCCTGCCATTATCAAGTTAAGCGTAACGTAAGAATTTGAATAATAAACCGAAATGTATGCAAAATTGTAAAATTATACGACAGTTTTGATAAAGCGATAAACTTTCAACTTTACGGCCATTGACGTTACTGGTTTGATTGGTAAACACGTCGCGGGATGCAGAATCGCGTGCAGCCAACCGCGCCTGGCACTGCCGCCTCAGGAACTACCCCCGAAAACGCCCACGATCACGACACCCTAACACCCCACCTGAAACAATTCAATAATCATAAAAACTTACGAAACTGACGCTCCTCGACACACTAGACTCACGTCTGGCGAATGTTAACACTTCAAGGCTTCTGTTAAGGACATTCCACATGCCACAGAATAGAAAATAGCTAATTATCCGAGCTTTAGCCCCCGCAAACGTCACAGCGCAAATTTACAATGCAAATCACTCGCGGAATATTAGTTATAACGTCAGCGGTGAAATTCAAAATTAGTAATTTTAATACGATAAGTCTCAGTCGGCCGTTCGGCACGAGCAGAGGAGCAGCTTGCAATGCCCTCGGTCCCTTTTCCATAGCAAATGGACGAACAAGTACGTATACGCGTAAATAGAAATTCACTGATGGCAATCGATTTAATGTTCTGTCGAATTGCGATTGCTTGCGAATTACTGTGGTGTCACAGTTTGGGATATCGTGCAGTGGCAGTCGGCACCTAGCGCTTGGGTGCACCGCATGGAATGTGCATGGTTGGGACTCAGCCATGTCTGAGAGCCGCGACGCCCCCCGGAGCGCGAACGTGCAGGCAGTACGCAGCCCGCCTGCCAACTTGCCAAAAGACTTGCAAAAGCTAGAGCTGAGCTTCATTGAGCTCAACAAGGAAAGGGCCAGGCAGAAGGAGTGGAAAAAGCTAATTCGCGACATGGTGTTCCAGAGGGGCAAGATCCCGCTGCTGCTGGCAGTGGAGGCCGGCAACCAGAGCATGGTGCGCGAGCTACTCAGCGCGCAGACAGCCGAACAACTCAAGGTGAGCGCCTGGTGTTTTAGTTATAGCAATTGAAACGACTTGTGAGATTGCTAATGCTCTTTTAAAAGTTAAATGTAACAAAGTAAACATTTAAAATATCCCCGAATACGCATTTACATTTCTTATTTATTCCGCATTATTACGCGAAGATAATGTGGTATTTTTGACAGAAAAATTATGAACTCATAAAGTGTTGCGTGTTACAAAAGTTATAAATTACGAATTCCCCCTAACAGCGAAATGTGTTGCTTTTTTCGTTATCATTTCATAAATTAACTGCTTTGGTTTATATCATGAAACTATAAAACTTGTATAGATACTAATAATGCTCTAAGACAAATGTTTTCGCCCGCCATTTTTAATTCAGAGTTTTTCTAAGGAGTACCGAAAGTATTTTGGTTTGTCACGCAACACGTTATGCTCACTATACTCAAAGAAAGCAATAAAACTTCCTCACTGAGTAATTAATATAAATCATGAGTAGGTAATTAATATAAATCAATCATCTGTACTAAATAGACAGTGTTTTGGACTATTATGCAAATTCTCTCCTTGTCAAATCAAATATTATTAAGATCCTTTGAATGGCTTCTTTAGGAAAAGGCAAAGAGATTAAAATATAATAGGGCATAGAGGGAACAAAGTGAGGAAAATTTGAAGCCAAAAGTTATTCCAAGTGGAATAAGTCTAGTACAATTTCGACCCACCGACCAATGATAGCTGACAGCGCATTCATATTAACTGACATGACGCTTGAGCTTCAAACATGCTTCAAAGTTTTGTATGAAAATATTCCCAATGCCCCCTCTATGTCCTATTATATTTTAATCTCTTTCGGAAAAGGTAACAAACCGAATGACTGACAATGCCACTTGCATTTATACTGTTGATTCTACAGGACTGGAGTAAATCGAATTTACAGCCACCGCGGTAAACTAATAAAGAGACTACTTAATAGTTTTTTTTTAAATTGCTTACAACGAGAATTGCCGAGGTTCGAATAAATTTTAGTTTAACGTTTATGGAAATAAAAATTGATGGACCGATCCGTTACATTTCATAAAGTTTTATTTCAGTACAGACTGAAAGTCAACGCGATGTCTAGTAGGTACTATTTATTTTCACAAGACAAAATACTAGGCTGTTCCCCACGATTTCACACACGTAGCTGTCATTTTCTTACTCCTAGAAAAGAAAAAAGACGAGAGATATTTAGTCCTGTCAAATTAAAATTAGTCCTGTCAACTAAGGAATTTCATAACGTGTTTATGTAAAGAAGTCACGACTAAAATACAGCCTCTGACAGGACTAGGTTCGGTAGGTTATCTTCTATCCCTTTTCTTTTTTTGAGGTAACACCAAGACTACAAAATAAGTTTAGTTGGTGTAAAGCAGAATCGCCCCCATTGTTTGTCTGTTACTAGCGATTTCAATTCATTTTTCAGTTTGTATTAAAAACACTCCGAAACTACTGGACCGATTAGAAAAACTATTTCACCATGGAAACGTTACTTTTCTTTGAGTACCTAACATATGGACTATAATTTTCCGACGGGAACGGGACTAACGCAGGTGAAACAACTAGTTTATAGTAAAAGATAGAAGACAGACTGACAGCATGTTAGTTGACAGAGTATTAAAAAAAATTGTCTGTCTGTAATGTCGGTTACCGGACGATAATTTTACGAGATTACGTCATAAGAAAACTTTTATGAAAAATTGCATACTGGAGTGGAAGAGAGATAGATGCGTCACAAGCCGATCGTGATCGCTTATTCCGCGCTCTCGCTCTCGCACGCTCAGCTCAGTCGGAAAGTGACACTTTCTCGTGCGTAACGCCCTACCCCTTTGATAAACTTTTATCTAAGGTGCAGCCGGCGTTCCTCGATTTAAGGTAGATTTCCGTGATCGATCGCATGCGACGGCTGAAGCGACAATAGTCAACGTATGAAAATGTATGGCGCCATTTCCGAAGTCTGTGACAGACGCGTGCGGCCGATGTCTGTCATTTTCATACATTGACTTGTCGCGTCAGTCGCACGCGATCGACCGCGCGCTGCTGCGATCAGCCGCAATCTTTGAGTATTAAACCAACCGGAGACGCCACTGACAGGCGTTCCCCTCTGCCAAAAAAAAAAGTGTCGGTCAACGATCATACCTGTTATATACATATAGTTTTTTTTATGTTCAAGCTAGTGTTTAATTGTTTTGTCAAAAAATGCGTTTGTATTAACATTATTTGTGTGCGTTTCCTCGTCCCTCGCGCAGAAATTGGCAGACTTTTTTGAAAAAGAAACAGTGTGCGTGACGTCTCCTGTTGGTTTAATACTCAAAGGCCGCAACCCACGGAAGTCTACCTTTAGAAGACGTTGTGACACCAAAACATCACACCCAGGGGGCCAATTCCACTAAATGTCAACAGTTATAGTTGGCTGTCAATGGTCAGTCAATGGTGTTAGTTTGACACTTTTCAGAGCAAATAACACCATCGACTGACCATTGATTCATTGTCATCCAACTGTAACCGTTGACATTTAGTGGAATTGCCCCCAGGCGTCAACCCCTGCCGGCGACACGGCGTTGCACCTCGCCGCTCGAAGACGAGACGTGGATATGACGAGGATTCTGGTGGACTATGGAGCCTCGGTGGATGCCGTCAGCGGGTCAGGACAGACCCCGCTCCATATTGCCGCGGCTGAAGGCGACGAGCCGCTCGTCAAGTACTTCTACGGGGTTCGGGCGAATGCGGCCATCGCTGATAATGAAGGTACAAAAAAATCTCACGCCTTTTATCGCCGAGGGGGTATGCAGATACCCACATTTCACCAGTATAATCTTTGGACCTCTTAACGTGATAGATGAGTCCATGGCCGAACCGAATCGGTTACGCATGACTCAGTGCGGGTTTCCTCACGATGTTTTCCCACACCGACCAGCTAGTGAAAAATATGTACGTAAGATTTGTGGGTGTACAACTAAATCAATAAATTGTAGGACACACAATTCAAAGGAAATTTAGCCCCAAACTAGGCAGATCTAGGAATTAAACAAATAAATTAATAAATCCTACTTCTTTGAACGAGCAATTTTTGTATGTATTTATAATCCTATTTGATTTTGATGAAATTTTGTATGCAGACACCTACAGTGTACAAGTTCATCTGCATAGTTGTATTTCCTGTAAAAACATGATCTTATGCAAAAAACGGCCACCGGCAGATGGCGTTAGCAACACTGGTGTTAGGTACCTACACTATTTTATAGTTTGTCTTTTTTTTTACACAGCGACGTATTTTTTGCATAGATAGTTGGAGGTTCGGGACGTGACCTAGACTACTTCTTTATCCTGGAACGCGGACGAGGTCGAGGGTAAAAGCTTGTCTCTACATAAGTTATCAGCAACACGAAGATAGATATGTTCTATGTTTGTTTGTAGATCGGACCCCAATGCATCTTGCCGCCGAAAACGGTCACGCGGCTATCATTGAACTTCTGGCCGACAAATTCAAAGCTTCCATCTTCGAGAGGACGAAAGATGGAAGCACACTGATGCACATCGCCTCACTCAACGGCCACGCCGACTGCGCCACGATGCTGTTCAAGAAAGGCGTATTCCTGCACATGCCCAATAAGGTGAGGCGTATTCCTGTACACGCCTAAAAAGTGAGGCGTATTCTTGCACTCGGCTAAAAAGTGAGGCGTATTCTTGAATAAGTTTAAAAAAGTTCAGCATATTACAGCAGATGTCTAAACAAAGTGATGCGTATTCAAGCGTTCCATTAAAAAAGTGAGGCGTATTCTTGCAAACGGGTAAAAAGTGAGGCGTATTCTTGGACACGTCTAAAATAGGGAGACACATTTATGAACACGACAAAGTCGAAGTCAAAAGTTTTTATTCAATGTAGGGGCTTAACTTATAAGTCCTCTTGTTGAAAGTCATTGCGACTCCACCGCTTCGGTATGTATAGTTGAGGAGAAGAAGCGGGGCAAGAAACTCCTCAACACATTATTCTTATAAACAATCAATAAGTATACCTAATACGAAGTACAAGTTACTTACATGGTTTTAGTGCTTTGCTGAAGAAAATTTACACCAAACATCATTGTCATTCAAACTCAAAACTCAAACTCAAAATTCTTTTATTTCAGTAGGTATAAAATACACTTTGAAATGTCAATATAAACAAGGCACACTAAACTCGTTCATGAGGATTGGCTAAATGTAATCAGCAGCCCATCTCCACCGACGAGTTGCTAGTTCCAAATGCAGCATGCATTCAAATATTCATCTAACTTATAATATGCCATTTTATGCTTGGTATTTTAACTTTAAGTCAAACAACCATCAAATGCGTACCTACCTAGGTATATGACATAATATATTCGTAAAATAATAATCATATTTGTAAAAAAAAAACTTGAGCACGTCATAATACGACGTATGCAGATTAACTGTTCATTATTCATGTTTCACACACCAAACCTCATTATAATTATGTTGTTCAATATTCGTAATGTTAAATAATGTAAATTTATTACACAGTACTAACCGAACCAATTACTAAGTAAATAATAAACAAAATTTTCGACATTGGAAATATGGATTGACCTTAGATAAAAGCAAAGAGGATACGGTAAGCTTCTCGCGTGTGGACTGCTTTAACCTATGTCCAAGGAACGTGATAGTTGACGAGAATGAAACACATACCTAATTGAATGGTTAACCCCTATAAACCAAGCATTTTCCGACTCTAAAGGATTTTTACACTACCACATTTTTATCACAGGCAACGCATCTACCTTCATTCATATAGAACATCATTGAGGTAGGTATATAAAATGTGCAGTCAGTATGCGGCGTTCACGCGATTAACTACTTACGTACTAATTTATGCCTTTTTCCACTGCTTTTCCTATTACGTTTTCGACATAAAAAATAATTACTTTTGCCTTAAGACCCAACTGTGAAGGTAGTTATTTATTTAACTTCATATTGTATTTAATGTAAGGTCAAGCCTAAAGGCACTATCTACCAGTCAACCGCCAGGCTAAGCAGAAATAATTTGGCAGAATTGGCCGCAAATAATAAAAATAAACAATGACACATAACATTAACGTAAATTCGAATACTTATATGTTGATAAAATAAACGAATACATAGGAAGGGTGGACAAGATGAAGATAGTGGGCAAAATGAATAATTCAATTTAAACTGACACTATACATTCGTAGCGTGTATACGACAAAGAAATAAAAATACCTATAATAGGACATAGAGGGGGCCTTGGGAATATTTTCATACAAAACTTTGAAGCTCAAGCGTCATGTCAGTTAGTATGAACGTATGAACGCGAGCTCTCATTCGGTCGAAATCATACTAGATTTATTCCACTTGGAATAACTTTTCGGCTTAAAATTTTCCTCGCTTTGTCCCCTCTATGCCCAATATGTTAATCTCTATGGTATAAAGGAATGCCATACGGGGCCAACTTTTAAATTGGTCGTAATATCGGTGAAGGTCATACAAAATAATTTTAAAAATAAAAAAAACAGACGACCCTCGTATCTGTTTTTAATTCGGTCAAAAATGTCATTAACAAAGGTAATGGTAGTATCATTTGCTTATAGATTATCAAAACTGGAGCAAGACTGTTATATCTAATGTTACGTATTTTAATTAATTTATTATCATAATATAGCGGGTGCCTAGCGGCGTTGCCCCCATGGATCTAGTTTATTCCCGTTCAAATTTCAGAAAATAGCTTCTGGTTGTATACGACATAATATTACTATCTAATATAAGACACCCACATAGGTACCTACCTACCTGCATATTTCAAATAGCGGCTGGCAAACGGCGTTTGCCGCGCGGATCCAGTTTATTCCCGTTCCCGTGGAAATTTCCAAAATTCCCTTCATAGCGGTTGCCTACGACATATGAGACACCTACATACCATATTTCAAGTTTCGATATGTTATCGTTTCGGAGTAGTAGGTACCTACATACTTTTTTTTAACCCAGTTTTTTTATTTTTCTGTGATGCGTGCGCAACCACACAGACAGGCAGACAAAAATTACAAAAAATAATTGTTTTGGTATCCACATCGATAACTACTACCGCGAAAATTTTCCAAAAATATGCCATACGTATCTACAGACACAATCTCGTTAGAGTTTTATTATACCTATGTATAGATAGATAAGGGCTTGGTCTTGTAAAGACTGAAGGACATATTTTGTCCTCAATGCATAACAAATAAATAGATACAGGCTGGTGACTTGTCAATTCCCATACGATAGATTTCAATAGGCACTCTAATCGCAACAATGGATTTCGATCCGGTGACTTTCGATCTACCGTACCACATATAGTAGGGATTTCGTGACAGGCGTGTTCGCGAGACCGTCATTCGATTTAGCGACTTTCGATACAACGGCTTTTCGCGAGGGCGTACCTACACTACCGTCTCCTCTGCCTCAATGCACGCTCTTCATAGAGGGATATCGCTGCTGTCAGTAAGACCTAAGGTTTTAGGTGTTTATTCAATGAGGAGTGTTCGGTGATGGTCCCCGATACCAATCGCAGGCTGTCTCTGTCCAGGCGCAGAAGGCGCTTGGTCAGCTTCGTGTACAGGGATGTCATAGCCTCCTTGGATTGCCTAGATCCTGGCGTCGAGGTCCACCATTTCTCCGCTTGAGTTTGTGTGTATTCCCTTAACCAGTTCCTAAGCTGGATAAACGGAATGGGTAATGGGTACAATGGGTTCGGGTCCGATGGCCTTCGTGTCCACACGAGCCACTGTGCCCTTTAATCCATTGAAGTGTCACTGTGTTGTGGTTTAGTACCGTAACGCGTTCTAGTACATTATGGCACTCCAATATCAGCCTCGAAGTGATCAGGGGGCCAATTCCACTAAATGTCAGCCATTGTCATCGAACTATCATTCCATTATGCTGCAACTGGCAACTATGACATCTAATTTGTATTCCACTAAAATCATAGTGGCATAACAATGGAATGACTATGGACTACGTTAGGTGTTGCCTACCATATATAGCTATTACTACCATGCGTGTCATTAGTTTTATTTCGGGTTTTCGGCACTAAAATCTTTAGATGATTGATTTTATTTATGGTACATGTGACATTTCGATAAGTTTTGAAGAAACTTGTGTATTTTTGTGCATAGACTCTGAAGCAGAGCTAAAATCTGAATTTCGTGTCGTGTTTAGGGCTGATGGCTAAATTGCCAATGCCTTAAAATAAGGGGAAAAAAGCAATCACTGGACAGCGCCATTCCATGGTAGGAATAGTAGAATACCAAAAGTGGTCAACAATGATAGTTGAATGATTGTGAAAACTGACAGTTAACAGAATACGAAAAGTGTCAAAATTTGACATAATATCACCATTGAGTGACCACAGTCATACAACTATCACCGCTGTCATTTAGTAGAATTGGCCCCCTGGTTTTTTTTAAGGATTGAAGGACTGGGGCACTGTCGGAGAATATACAGATATGGGTATCCGTAAATTCTCTGGCCTCTATGGCATGTGCTGCCTGGATAATGCCTACACATTCTGCTTGATAGACAGTGTTGAGCATTCCTAGTGGTCTGGAGATTCTAATGTTTAGATCATCTGAGTAGACTCCGACTCCAGTTTCAATGTTGGTTTTTGTTCCATCAGTGTAGATCATTAGCTCTTTTGGACCTGAGTGATCATACAACTCTGCTGTACGTTGTAGTGTTTTAAGAAGCAGTATGTTTTCTGGGTCCTATCGCTCGGTGATGCCATCATCATGTGTAGAGACATTGCATCCTCTTTTATGGGTATGTGTTTGATTCTGGAATCTCTGCTTAAGGTGCCGGATAGCTACAGCCTGATCGTAACTAGAGTTGCATCTTCCCTTACGACAAGGTGTAGGGTAGTAAACCCAGCATCGCTTAAGGCAGCAGTAGGTGATGTTTTCATGCTGCCGGTAATTGGTACACAAGCAAATCTTTGTAGTTTCTCGAGGTCTTTCTGGGCTGTGCTCAGATTGGTCCTGAGCCACCACACATGCCAGGCTTTCCGGTCGTGTTGCTGATCAAAGGAGAAAAGTTGTCGTTGGTTAGTAACGACATCAAGAAATTTCAGGTATTTTTTAAATTGATCCTCATCTATAAGAGTTGATGGTGTTTCCAGAGCTGATGCTATGAAATACTAAGTATTAATATGTTTTCTGTGTCGTTTATTTTACTGGCATTTCCCGATTTATTGGTACCTATTTTAGTTCGCATTAAAGTTTAGGTTTTACTGGGCATAGAATTTCGTGTACTTTTAAAATTTTATTGTGTTAGGAGATCTTTAATAATAATAATATAATCTCACGCCTTTTTTATCCCCGAGGGGGTAGGCAGAGGTATTCCATTACTGGATATACCCACATTTCACGAGATATATTGGACCCCTAAACGTGATAGGTGGTGAGCCCATCGCCGGACCGGGTCTGTTTACACATGTCTGAGAATTAATTCTGAGACCTGCGGGTTTCCTCACGATGTTTACCTTCACCGTCGAGCTAGTGATAAATATGTACATAAGTTTTTGAAAAACTCATTGGTACATGCCAGGATTCGAACCCGAGCCTCACTGATTTTCGGCCGGCTCTTTAACCGTCCGGGCTATCACTGCTCTTAGGAGATCTTTATAAATACCAAAGTGAAAAGTAGCTATTTATTTAAATCGAGATTTTAAACTGTTAATCAATTGTATTTTCAAGTCTCAGAAGAGAGTAAAAATATACAGCTTTTGTAATTTAGTACTCTTTTGCTTTCATACTGTTATAAACCCTATATGAGCTATTGAATAGGAATCGTTTTTGTACCGTGAATGCCGATAACCAGTGCACTGGTGGATGACAACTAGTTAAGAAGGCCGATAACCGGTATATTTGCTATTTTTACAAATAATATTTTTTTTTAAATTATGTATCACTCCTATATATAACGTTAGGTTTTCTGAAAATAGACTATTGTAGGATCAAATGATAATTTTTTGAAAGTCTTGACTTACACAGTTATGATAGATATCAACTCTTAAACTCAACAAGTCGCTTAAGTGGCCGATAACCGGTACTTTTACCCTACCACTCGAAAAATATTTCGCAACAGCGTGCGTCGCAACGACGGCATTCGAAATGACATATCAGACCCCTTGTCAACGGATTGTTGTGCAGGGGGCCAATTCCACTAAATGTCAACGGTTACAGTTGGATGCCCATGACAGGTGGTCAGTCGATGGAGTTATTTGCTCTGAAAAGTTCCAAAATAACACCATTGACTGACCATTGACATGTGATGTCATCCAACTACAACCTTTGACATTTAGTGGAATTGGCGATGATTGATGGTTATTTATTACAGGATGGTGCCAGGAGTATACACACGGCAGCGCGGTATGGTCATGTCGGGATCATCAACACGTTACTACAAAAGGGAGAGAGTGTTGACGTTGCGACAAATGTAAGTTTTTGTAAATAAGCAACACAATTATCATCATTTTCTTGCAATTTTCCCATTATTTGGGGTCGGCGCAGTATGTTTTTTCCTTCCATTAAGATCTAAAAAGTAAAATAAATAATGTCACGCCTTATATCCCCGAAAGGTTAGGCAGAGGTATTCCACTTCTGGATGTACTTACCCACTTTTCACCAGATATTCTTTGGACCCCTAAACGTATAGGTGGTGACCCCATCGCCGGACCTGTTTACACATGTCTCAGAATTCATTCTGGGACTGGGATCTTTTTTTAGTGTACCCCTCTTCCTATAACCTTCCACATTTATATCAAGCACTCGCCAAAAACGCGATTAAAAAAGTTAAAAGGTATATTGTACTTTTAAATTAATTAAGATGACCGATATAAATTGTGAATTTCTCAGAAGATTTGTAAACATTTTCATAATTTTCTTTAAGTACACGTTTATTCGCGATGTAGAAACTAGTTATCTCAACAGCTTGGTAGATTGTCAGCCTGTATAGCTGGTCTAGGTTATACGGGTGATTAATTGAGATGTGCAGAATAATTCACTTTGTTAATTGTTTTATGGAATGACATTGTTCTGTCGGAATTATTGATTTATTATAGGGGAATACAAACCAATCATTTTCCTTGAAAAGTTGTATGTTATCTTGTAGCGAAATGAGGTTATAAATAGAATTAAGACTCGAGTAACTACCTAAGTACATTTTAAAAACTTTGATGAAACTTTAAAATACTAGTTAGTGGGCAGTATACATGAACATTATCATCAACCCGTAACAGCCCTCTGGTGAGGTAAGGGTCTTTCCTCGTACGTGAGGAAGTATGGGCCATTATCTCCCACGCAAGCCCACCGCGGTTTCGGCAGTATACATTTGGTACAAATCAAAACGATTGTTTAGTTACTCCTCCATACTACTCATGGGTACCTATTTTAAATCTCCCAACTCAGTACCAAAGTTTTGGTTTTCTGCACTCCTTCTCTTAAAGCAGTTCTCGAGTTGCAGGTGTCTATAGACGACGGTAGTCACTTACCATCAGGTGACCCGTCTGCTCGTTTGCCCCCTTTCCTCTTATAAAAAAAAAGCGATTGTATGTACATTTTTACTTTTACATTGAGGTACTTTTTTTTAATCATTGTCGTCAGTTATTGAATATTTTTATAGGTATTTCTTTTTTATTTATTTATTACCAATTTATTATTATTATTCATGTAAATAGTTACCTACATACAATAAAGATTAGGTGCTTACTTTTTTCCTGAAATGAAATACTTCTGCCTACCCCTATTAATTACGTTATACTCTCACAGGATAACTACACAGCACTCCACATAGCAGTGGAGTCATGCAAACCAGCGGTGGTCGAAACACTCCTGGGGTATGGAGCTGACGTCCATATAAGGGGGGGCAGGCAGCGGGAGACCCCCCTCCACATTGCAGCGAGGATACCCGATGGTGACTATTCATTTCATAACGTAATGATGAAATCACCAATTTTAATAATACCTAAAACTTGAATGGTAAAGAAATCTGCAAAATAAAAGAGCATGCTAAACCAAGTGTGGTTGGGATTTGATTGTGTTTGACAGCATCTTGACTAAAACTAATCAATAAATAAGTACTTAAATTTATCTAAACTAAAAAAATGTATTTATGATTATTCACTTTTTTTGTTAGCTTACAGAATACAGACTCTTGCTACGTATCTGCTGTATGTGAAAACAGTCGCCAACATGGAGTTTAATAACGGTTATGCTTGAAATAGCAAAGCAAGCACAATTTCCTATTGATAGCACAAAACGTACACACAAACAGACAGAGACTTGGCGTGATAAAACCTTTCATAAGTACATGCACACAAACATAAACTATGCTTGACAGAACTGCCCTTCATGAAAAAACTGAGTGACAGAGACTTGGCGTGACAAAACTCAATACTCAATACTCTCTTGAGTTGGAAATCTACAAACTGACAGACTGAGATTTGGCGTCACTCAACTCTCTTAAAAGAGACAAAAAAAATGTGAAACTTACTTGATAGAACTAAGTTAGATAACTTAACAAACTGACAGACGAGACTCAAAATTCCATGACTTATAAATCTTGAAATGAAAAGACGAGATACGTGGCCTAAACTCATCTCAAAATGACAATATTTGTACACATAAAATAATTGTGTGCTTGTGGGGTATGATAAAATGTCTACCACTACCTTCTTTTAATAAACCAACAGGACTCCACATAAAATGAGAGTGGAACTGACCTCTATAGATGACTCTATAAGAGTTCATTTGTGATAGTCGTATCGCTGAAAATATTATCGGCTAGTATGTCACTTTGTGATTTCCCCTCTTACAGCTACTATTGCCGAAAGTGTTAGTGAAACTAAACAAACCGACAAACAGATTTGGCATAACAAAACTCTACACACTGACAGACGACTTTGCGTGGCAAAATCCTGAATTGTCGGCGTCTATTACAATGTCTACCTTAGAGTTCTTCTTAGGTGATAAATGCGCGCTGATGCTGCTCAAGTCTGGTGCGGGGCCAAACAAGGCGACTGAAGACGGGATGACGCCCGTCCACGTGGCTGCCAAGTTTGGGAACTTGACGACGCTGCTGCTACTCCTGGAGGATGGTGGAGACCCCTTAAAAAAGACTAAGGTAATAAATTTACAAAGAATTAGCAAGCCGAAGTGGCAGTGGGCCGGCTATATCTCGCGAAGATCCGACAACCGTTGGGGGTAAACGTGTTCTGGAGTGGAGACCGCGACTCGTCAAACGTAGTGTAGGACCAGATGGGATGGATGACGGATGATGCGTCGAGCTGAAGACAGGGCGCTATATTAGGGGACGCCTATGTCCAGCAGTGGACAAATATAGACTGATGATGATGATGATGAATAAGTGTACCCCTTGATAGGAATGCATGTTGATTTGGTCGTGGATATTCTGCAGGTGAGGATTCTTTGGGTTTAACTGTATTTTACATGTTATAGAAACTCATGATAATATTTTGTGAGGTAGCTAATAATATAAAAAAAAACCTCCTAAGTGAGAGAAGGACTTGCACACAAAAAGTTCCGTACGACGATACAATAACTAAAAAAATACATAAAAACTCGCACGTTTCTTTATAGGGAACTGGGGGTCCCACCTTTAAATGTTAACTTTTTTTGTATAGCTTTTTTACTACTTCAAAAGACTGATAGACAGCGGAGCCTTAATAATAAGGTCGTGTTGGCAGTTGGCACCCTTTGATGACGGAACCCTAAGCAAAGAGTCTCTGCAAAATCAATCATCTAAAACATCAGACTGTTTCAAAGTGGAGATGAAGAATATTCCGATTTTTTTTCAACATGCATAAAGAATTGTAATTCTATTTTCTAGGTCGGTGAAACACCTCTACATATGGCGTGTCGAAGTTGCAAGCCTGACGTCGTCCAGCATCTAATAGAGTTCGTCAAAGACCAGAAAGGAGAAAGCGTTGCCACATCCTACATCAACTCGGTCGACGAAGACGGAGCCAGCGCACTACACTGTGCCTGCAAAATCACTAAAGAAGAAGTCAAAATCCCATCAGCAGACCGACAAGTCGTCAAATGTCTTTTAGAAAACAACGCAGATGTGACTCTTACAACTAAACACAATCACGAGACAGCGTTTCACGTCTGCGCAGTCGCTGGAAATAATGACGTCCTGATGGAAATGATAACTTACATGAATGCTGCTGATGTCAGTAAATCTTTAAACAGACAGAATACAATAGGATGGACTCCATTGTTAATAGCTTGCCATAGAGGACATATGGAATTGGTTAATAATTTACTCGCAAACCACGCAAGAGTAGATGTCTTCGACGTAGAAGGTAGATCAGCTTTACATTTAGCAGCGGAACGTGGATATCTACAAGTATGTGACGCTTTGTTAACGAATAAAGCTTTTATAAATTCCAAAGCAAGAAATGGTCGGACGGCACTACATTTAGCTGCTATGAACGGCTTTACCCATCTAGTCAAGTTTTTGATACGAGATCATAATGCGATGATAGACGTGTTAACACTTAAAAAGCAAACACCATTACACTTAGCAGCTGCTAGTGGACAAATAGAAGTCTGCAAGCTATTACTAGAACTCGGAGCAAATATTGACGCGACAGATGAAAAGGGGGAGAAACCAATACACGCAGCAGCACAAAACAACAATTCCGAAGTCGTACAGCTATTTCTACAACAGCATCCGAATTTGGTGATGGCAACGACCAAAGACGGGAACACTTGTGCGCATATAGCAGCGATGCAGGGGTCTGTGAAAGTGATAGAGGAACTAATGAAGTTTGATAGGACTGGTGTAATATCTGCTAGGAATAAGCTTAATGACTCGACGCCGCTACAGCTGGCTGCGGAAGGGGGACATGCAGATGTAGTGAGGACATTGGTTAGAGCAGGAGCGTCGTGTACAGACGAGAACAGACAGGGACTGACGGCTGTCCACTTGGCAGCTCAACACGGACACACGAATGTGTTAGACGTTATGCGATCGACTAACACGCTCAGGATATCAAGTAAAAAGCTGGGATTGACGCCTCTTCATATAGCAGCCTATTATGGACAAGCCGGTAAGTAGTACAATACAAGTTAGAGTTTTCAGTCATATATGTAAAATATCTACTACCAATAATTCTACAGAAGACCCTTCTATCAACACATCATTTTCTTTGAATAATAACTTACTAACTTAATAAAATTTACGTGTTGATAGAAGTATCTTTTGTAGAGAGACTACGTAATCTCGTGTCTTTTTCCCGTCTTGCAGGGAGAAACAATAACTTTCCCATTGCTACCAGATCTGTCGTTACTAAGCTGCTATATATAAATAAGCTTGTATCAAAAGGTCATAGTCCTCCACTACATTACGATCATAGCATAGCATCTAAACGGTAGAAACGGGATTGCGTGATTGCTTAACGTCTGGGATATAATCGCTTTTTTTCTAGTGATTTCTCTTTTTCCAATAATTGTATAGGGCTGTAATTAGGAAAAATCATGACTGCGTTTAAGTTAAGGCTGATTCATGTTACACCGAGCCTGGCCCCGTCCGCGGTGAATCATCCTAACAATACGCCTTGACATGTCAGACGGACACGTCCGGGCCCGGACGGGGCCCGGCCCGGTGTAACATGAATCAGCCTTTACTCATTCACCATTCAAAAACAAAAAACTACATAATGCAAAGCCTTGTAAAATCAATATTTTACGTTTTGACGATCCATCACAACCACAAATTGATGTAACACTTATAGTATGCAACAAATAGTTTATCGATACATCCTTTTCGATTCCAGAAACTGTACGAGAATTACTCTCTCACGTGCCCGGGACGGTGAAATCGGAGGCTCCCACAGGAATGTCTTTAGTGCCAGAGTTAGGAGCCGAGTCTGGTCTAACGCCTCTTCACCTCGCCGCCTACAACGGCAACGAGAATGTTGTCAGATTGCTCCTCAACTCACAGGGGGTGCAAGTTGATGCCGCGTCTAATGAAAATGTAAGTAGAGTACTAGAATTTGAAGTAACTAAGAGTATAGTAGTACCTAACGGAAGAGAAGGGACTACTAAATATGACACAGATCAACTAAACAAGCTAACAGAAATAAAACAATAACAAAATAAGGAACTGTCATATAGAAATTATGCTCATTTAAAATTCAAATTTAATTTGACTTTGGAGATAAAGAGTATAAACAATGCAAGTCCTCTAATAATGATTTATAACTTCTACTTGTATCTGCCATGAATTATTCATCACAGATGTCTTATTATCAGTCTCTTACATAATTCAATAATGTTTTAGTATGCCACTGCCTATTCTCGTTCATTGATAGAGTACTCAGTTTAATAACACAAATAGTGGCATAGCTTGCCCGTATCATATAGTAAGAAACATCTCATGAGAAAGTACTGTGCTAAAGTTACTAATAGGTGTGAAGACTTGATACAAGAATATAATTTTCAGGGCTTCAACCCACTCCACTTAGCGTGCTTCGGAGGACACATGTCAATCGTCGGCCTCCTGCTGAGCAGATCAGCTGAACTACTTCAAAGCACAGACCGTCACGGGAAAACTGGTCTCCACATAGCCTCAACACATGGTCACTACCAAATGGTAGAAGTGCTACTCGGACAGGGAGCAGAAATTAATGCGACAGACAAGAATGGCTGGACACCATTACATTGTGCAGCAAAAGCAGGACACCTGAACGTCGTGAAACTTCTTTGTGAATCAGGGGCATCACCCAAAAGTGAAACGAATTTAAATTGCGCGCCAATTTGGTTCGCTGCATCAGAAAATCATAACGATGTCCTTGAATACTTACTACATAAAGAGCACGATACACAATCTCTGATGGACGACAAGAGATTCGTTTACAACCTGATGGTGTGCTCGAAAAACCACAACAACATTCCTATTGAGGAATTCGTTTTGGTGTCGCCGGCACCTGTAGATACAGCTGCTAAACTGTCAAATATTTATATAAATTTATCCACTAAGGTATGTTCTGATCATACAAAGATTAAAACATGAGTAAGTTAATTAATATTCAAAACGTATTGCATACCTTAACAGGAAAAGGAGCGTGCCAAAGACCTCATAGCTGCGGGGAAACAATGCGAGGCGATGGCCACTGAGCTACTGGCGCTGGCCGCTGGCGCAGACTCGGCTGGGCACATTCTCACAGCAACAGATAACAGAAACATCGAGTTCTTGGACGTTCTAATAGAGAACGAACAGAAGGAGGTCATCGCCCACACCGTCGTCCAGAGATATCTTCAGGTAAAAAATAGGTAACTTCACCTGCTAACAAGCCTCCTCGAACCAATTCTGTCGTGATGATCACATCTTCTGCTTTGTTCCAGGAACTCTGGCGAGGGAGTCTCAAATGGACGGGCATCAAAATAATGTTCCTTTTTGTCGCATTCATAGTTTGTCCACCAGTATGGCTGGTGTTCTCTCTTCCAGTAGGCCATAAATACAATAAGGTTCCAATAATTAAGTTCATGTCGTATTTAACGTCGCACATATACCTAATGATATTGTTAGCCCTTGTAGCGATAACGCCTATTCATAGTTCTATATTTAGGGAGAGCCTCGTGCCTAGATGGTACGAGTGGATGCTGCTCATTTGGTTGAGCGGGCTTTTGTTATTTGAGCTCACAAATCCCAGCGACAAGTCTGGGTTAGGGTGGATCAAAATAGCTGTATTACTGTTAGGGATGATAGGTGTAGCTACGCACGTGGTAGGCTGGATCTTCATCCAGCCCAGGTACTGGCCGACGTTGATGTACTGCCGGAACCAGTGCTTCGCTCTGTCCTTCCTACTAGCCTGCGTCCAGATACTGGACTTCTTATCATTCCACCACCTCTTCGGGCCTTGGGCGATCATCATCGGGGATCTGATGAAGGATCTGGGGAGGTTCCTGGCTGTGCTAGCGATATTCGTGTTCGGGTTCTCGATGCACATCGTGGCCCTGAACCAGCCATTCAGGAACATCTCCAAGGCTGAGGACAATAAATACGCAAGATCGCAGAGAAGAAAACTTTTCTCCGACGGTGAGTCCCTTTCTTTCCTCCACTTACTCATCGCATTCTACACCTACATGTCAAACATCATCCTCATCACTCGATGTTACTTGTTTAGAAAGTGTTTTATTAATATTATCAAATTGAGCCTGTAAAATATTGTTGACTTTCCATTAAACTATATGATTGTTGCATAATAGATGATAGTCTACGAATCAAACGACAAACATACGATACACAGTGGCAAAATACACTTATCGGTGAATCGTACCGGAGGAAGCAGGGGCCAGCAGGACGTAAGTCCGAGTTAGACGAAACAAGCCTTTCAAATATCTATTTGTGTATACATGTCACACTCATACGATGATCGCATTACCTCTCGATGTGCTTCTTATCGTTTATTTTCCAATAATCCTTGCATCCGCTCACAAGCTTGAATGTTTCTTCACATCGATAATGTTATCATCGTTGATAGACATACCTAATCCTCTCAATGTTACATTTTCGTTAGATAACTGTGATTGCTACACAACATAAAGTGGAATGTGTTAGGGCTATGTAATATACAAACGACTCGCTTCGCCATAACTTGTGTTTTTTAAATTGATTTGTGAAATCGTGAGTTATGGGTAGCGAGTAAATGCGATGGTTAGATTGTCTGATGTAATCCACAATGCATCTTCTGCTTCGCCAGCTTGAGGTCGTATGTTCCAGATATCGATGTCGACACAGAACATGCATTGCGCATCACAACCCTAGTTTTAGTGGAATGAGTGGCCGACCTCACCGCATTCGATGGAGCAAGTTTGATTTGCGCATGCGGCTGGCTTATGTCCTGCGTTTGTACACCGGTGTTGAGGTATTATAGTCGATATGTTTGGCTGATTGTCGTCGATGTCATGTCGCCTCAGCTAGCGGGGATGGGGTCGATTGGTGCAACGGCATACAAACTAAATCCCTAATGCCCTTACACTCTATCACTTATTTCTTCTTTCTCACTTACAAATTAATTATTACTTACAAAATTCTAAATCACATACCTACAGTAAACACGTTATCAGTCTACCCCATCTACACTGTCAACTTAGTTGACTTAGTTTGTTTTAGAGTCTGTCTGTAGACCGGCAGGGCCAGATTGATGCAATCCTCAACAAATGTAACGTGCCCAAGAACGGAACTATCTGTATGAGGTTATCTACCCATCAAACTGAACAATAAGAACTACACATTGTTCAGCTTCATAAGAAGAATGACCTCATCAAATGACGTGTCTGTTTTCTTAGCCATGTTATATTATACTTACTTACATAACACACTAATGGCTGGTTTACACTTTACACACTGTTTCGTTAAGTTGCTCAGTAGATAAGCTATGAACTTTGGTATTCATACACCCGTTTATAGAAGCAATGTTCATCTACTGACCAATTCAACTGAACAGTGTGTACCCCAGCTATAACGTCATTACTCAAATGCCAGTAACCGGAGCCGTGCATCAACCTACCCCTACCCTGAATCTCGAGTAGTTCAAAAACAATTGGTCCATTTGCGTGTTGTCTTCTAGCGACGTTGACACCGATCGAGGCGTTGGAGAAATTGTTCTTCGCCCTTTTCGGCCAGATAACGATCTCTGACCTGAACTACGTGTCCAGCGTGCGGCCCTCGTGGACCCAGAACCTCTTCAAGTTCGTCTTTGGGAGTTACCTGCTGATGTCGGTCGTGGTGCTCATTACGCTCCTCATTGCGATGATGTCGGACACTTACCAGCGTATACAGGTACGGCCAAATCACCGGGCCAATACCCTTTGTTCGCAGTGACGATGAACCCGCTCTTCTCGTTCGAGCTGCTCTTCTTCGCTGTCTTCGGGCAGACGACCACGGAGCAGACGCGGGTGCACAGGAACGACACGACTATACAGCCGGCGTGGACCAATTATCTGTTCAAAATCGTGTTCGGAATCTACATGCTGGTGTCGGTGGTCGTGCTGATTAATCTGCTCATTGCTATGATGTCTGACACGTACCAACGGATCCAGGTAACTGATGACGGGAGCAGTTTCTTCTAAATGTGGCTCAGACGCCATTTAAATAAACATATGTTTAAAAAGTTGTGAGTTAAAATGTGTGGTATTTAGTTTGTGTGTTAAATATTTCTTAATTTTAATAAATCTGTATTTTAACATAAAATTTTTACTTATAAGTATCTAAAGTGTATATTGTCCATTTATAAAAACACATAATATTAAATTAAATAAATGCTAATATATTCAATCACCTGTCACTGAAACAAATACTTACAATGAAAATGGAGATTCCGTAAAAATATTTTATTGTTTAAAACAAGGTCGGTAATTTTCGAAAACAATGAGATATTGAAAAAGACAATCTCTAAAATGGTTGATCTTGAACTTATGCCACTTCAAATATACCTCTACATGCTATCTACTAATTAAATGTAGATTGAAGTTGTCGTATTGACCAAGGAAGGTTCTCTTATAACCTAATTACTAGTTCACGGGAGAATCAAAAAATAATGTTTGTTTAGGTATCACTTCATAGTAAACAAAGTCGCTTCCCGTCTGTCTGTCCCTACGAATGCATAGATCTTTAAAACTACGGATTTTGATTCGTTTTTTTTAAATAATTGCCCTATTAATAATTGCCTATGCATTAGCATTTATTTAAATCTCTTTGTGCGTGCATACCTATTTCTCCTACAAAGTCCAAAATTTAAGATAGAAATATTATGCACTCTGTGTTCGCTAAAGCCTTTAATTTATATTTGGACTAAATCTAAAACCAACGGCATAACTAAATGTATGATATTATTTATTATTTTACTATAACTAAAAGCGTAAGCAATTAAATAAGTTGTCTTTTCTAATATCGTTCAATAATTGTTTTATATAAAATGATGCTACTCAAGTTGCAGTAAAACTGTAACTGACGCCGTTCTAATCATGTCACAGGCACAATCCGACATCGAGTGGAAGTATGGACTGTCTAAACTAATCCGAAACATGCATCGGACCACTACCGCTCCATCGCCACTGAATCTCGTCACTACGTGGCTTATGTGGCTTATCGCCAGGTGTAAGGTGAGTGGATATGCCCCCAGGTAATAATAGGACCTTCGTGAACACAGCATTCTAAATTTTCCTCTGTGTAAAGCTGTATTTGCACCGGCGAAGCGAGACGAGACGAGAATTGAAAAGTACCTACGCCATCGCGAGTAAGAGTAAGAGTGTTTCCTTTTGCTGAATTCAATAACCACTCTATGTGTACAGCACCAGAGGGTTCAATATTACACAATTCAATTCTCGGCTCGCTTGTTGCAGATGAAATGCATCTTGGTTCTCTATTCGACCGGTGACAATAAGTTTGCCTTTTTGTAATTTAGATAACTACTAGAATACTGTTTGGTAGACAAAATAGATGCCAAACAAGCATCAGATGTTTAGCGGATAAAGACAATACATACCTAATCCTACTGTTTGGAACACCAGAATCCCTTGCGGATGTCCTGAGCAGACTCGGAAGTTTGATCTGCTTCTGGAAGGACGCGTGCTGGTTGGAATAATCGGCCGGCATGGCTCACGTACAATAGTCCAATTTTGGGACCAAGTGCGGAAACCAAACCCTTAACATAGAACATAATACTACTGTGCACTCTGCAGAATACTCATTTTACTTCAATGATAAAAGAGGCAAACAGAAACGACTTGTAGTATTTCATTCATCTAACTAAACAATAGTAGATGAACATAAATTAATAAGTTCCTCTGAAGCAATCGAATCATTTGGTTTTTACAAAAATACCATTTCCATTTATCCAGGCACGGCTGAGCAAGAAGAAGCGTCCGAGTCTGGTCCACATGATCGGACTGAATCGGCAGGACCAGATGAGCGCCAGGTCAAAGGCTGGGGCCAAATGGCTTTCCAAAGTCAAGAGAGGACAAGTCGTGCCCAAAGGTAAGGTTCTGGTTAGAAAAACAAATGACTCCATTAATAATTTTACCCATTTATCTCCCCCCTAAGTCAAAATGTTTTGCATACTGTTGTTGATGTTCAGTATCTTGAGTAATTGGAAATTGATCCATTAACTACATTGTAAAAATGCAAATTGTCCTTTGTTGCAAGCTACAGACAAGCCAAAACTCGGTCAAGCACCTAACTCAAATATATTCCATGCTACTTGTGGTTTCAACGCAATACCTTTAAGCTTGCGGTGGCAAGCTCGTAAAATTAGATCGGCTGGATCCTTGGGCAACAGACCTAAAATTTGATATCTAACAAATAACATGACAAAAAATATAAAAATATAGAAGTTCAAAAAAATAACAAGGTAATTTTGCAAAAAGGGCCAACGAATTGAAGCAGAATGAGTACGGACAAACTCCAAAGTGTTTCAATCCGTTAAGGTCTACATCATTTCCATGGTTTTATTCAATGTAAGGGCAACAAAATTATTTTGCTACCTCTAGGAAACGTCATTCCTCATCATCATGTCCCTTTGAGTATTAAACCAACAGGAGACGTCGACGTGTGACGAGGAAACAATCACAAATAATGTTAAAACAAACGCATTTTTTGACAAAACAATTAAACACTAGCTTGAACTAGGTGCACACAAATACATTCACCAATACAAGCACTCCGTGAACTCAAACAAACTAGTTGTATTTAACCGGTATGCTCAAAGACCGACACGTTTTTTTGGCAGAGGGGAACGCCTGTCAGTGGCGTCTCCGGTTGGTTTAATACTCAAAGCTTCATGTCCTCACTCCATTTTCATTCAAATACTCATCTAACTTGACACATAATATTTTTTGCCCTTCTAGATTCAACTCGCCTCTCAGTGGTGCACCTTAGCCCACTCGGCTCTCAGCTGAGCTTCAACAATGTCACACGTATAGAGAACGTCGTGGACTGGGAGATCATAGCCAAGAAGTACCGAGCGCTCATGAGGGATGAGCCAGAGGAATCTTCCTCGAAGGAGAACGAGTCGGATGAATCTGACGAAATCTCCGAGATGATGGCCAATAATGTATCGGCGGCGCCGCCTTGAACGTTTTATCGAGCGTTTGGGAATTGTAAAACAAAATGGCCGTTACAAAATGGCCGATGAAAGTGATTTTGGATAACATGGCTGATAACTTGTTAAAAAGGGAAGTCAGCTATGGTTTGTGGTCTAGCTTTTTGTTACGTTTTTGAAAATGGAAGGCAAAGATATTCAAATTAGGTCTTACCTATTTGTATAGGTACCTACTCTAACATATGTCTATGACTCTAACCTAATCAATATACTTACCGTACTGAATAGGTACTATGTACTAATAAAGCAAGCGTTTTTTAAGATGGGTTTTCCAGTGACAGTTAATTTCCTATTAACCAAATCCACTTTAAATGCCTTTGTTTTTAGAGTTATGTTGCATTATGAAGATCATGCGTTATTGGTAGTTGCATACCTAAATATAGGGACATACCGATACCGCTATCTCTAGGAAGAAATTTACAGATCACAAAATGGTGAATTCAATAAACATAATATGAAATCTGGATTGACCATAGGAAAATATTCCATGTCTGCGCTTTTTTAGATCATCTGATTTTGTTTTTTTTTTCATATTTGTGGGCGACAGCTGATCTTTTTATACATCAACTTATTCTTTTTACTTTTGTTTTGTGTCATTCATGTTCTTTTATTTCATTGTGAAAGTAAAGGCGTTTATTAATAATAACATTTAGTTATACTTTTAAGAAAAGTAGGATTCACGTGGTGTCCGTGTACAATAATATGGTCGTGTCTTTAACAGTCATTATAAACTACTTTTTTTGTTTTTATAAGCCGTCTGGTAAATTATTTGACATCCTCCAAAGACTTGATTTGTTATTTTGAGAATCAGGATCCAATCCGATTCGCAATTTTTTTATTACTGAAGTAAAAAAACCTCATTGCTAGTCATTTAATCTAGTCACTTTACTTTTTATTGACGTTTTAAACTTAGTTGCCAATTAATTATAGAACTCAACGCCATAAAACCGCGTATAATTTTCACACTTTCAATCGTTTATATAAACGGTTGGTACACCGCAAACTGTATAGTTTTGCGGTGACACCAAATTAAATTTATATTGTAGGTACTGTAAATACTTAGATGCTAGGTGTAAATAGACGGCACCAAATGAAGTAAGGAGCGTATTATAGGAATACTCATTACTTAAGTGACCATTTTCTGTTGTAGTATAATAATTATCTTTTAATTTTGTAAAGGTAAACTGATCGCAAAAACATGTCAAAATTGCTCTACCATGACATTCTACATTTGTTCAGTTGTGTGCTTGTATAATTTTACACTCACTTACTTATCATAAATTAAATATCAGCTTTTCATTCGCGAGTTTCGAAAACAGGGTTTTGGTATAAATTTACACAGAGATCTTTCAAAATGAGCATGATAGAGCCCTATTGAAGATAGGTCAGAGCCAGAGCAGAATCAGATGGTGACTCATTTTTGATGTTTGACAATTTTAAAGACTTGAAATCAACTCCTAAATTCTAGTCTTATTATTTTGGTAGAAAATACCCTAACAATACCATTTTCAATAGACTTCAAAAATGTAAGAAATTATTAATTCTTTTTATGTTTCTTACCTCAGACTTTTCGACTAGGTGAACCAATTTGTTGATTTTTGAAGTGAAAACTTCTTTAGCAGCGTTGAGCACTTTTGTGGGATGGGGAAAAACTGTGAAACTCACGTCAGGTCACGTTTGCTGATCGAAAAACCGTAAGACGGTTGGAGAGTAGGTAGTGTTGTAACACCGAAATCGATAATCAAGTTTTCACTTCTGCCGGCACTCCCGGAGTGCAACCCGTGTTCTTTTTTTGAAAGCTGGGCTTTTTGTGTGCTCCCATTTTAATTTGGTCCAGTTCTGACAATGGCATCCATGAGAAAACCATATAAGTTGAAGTCGGTTTTTTACTCTGTAGAGTTTTATGTTATCTTTGATTAAAATACTACATACAGATCAATGAGTCCGATTCCCTGTCACAGAAGTGAGATCTTTTTTTTTTATTCCACAATATGTTTTGCATTTTATTATAAACAATTTGAATCATAATGGTCCCATATCAAAAGGCAGACAAATATTTAAAAAAAAAAACAAAAACGTCATCACGATCACTTAATTTCTTTTGTGATCGACAGTTCTAGTCTATAATTCTAGTAAATTTATGTAATTACTAACTGCGTATATAACCATATTATGTAGTTGCCCTACAAGTTTATTATCCAACAACTACATACACACTTACATCATATACGTTTAAAAAGTAGTTTTTTTATTAAAATCATTTTGAAATTCAGCTAGCTCGACAATAAATTATACTACTTTTAAAATTTAACAATCAAAATATGTTTCCTATTATTTCTAAGATTTTTCTTGTACATATAATGAATACGTACCTATATAATCATAGTATTTAGTCATAGGCAAATTTTATCGTAGTTTGAAATATTCCGCTACATGCAAGTGATAAATTCAAATAAACCATCTTCCAATGTATCTTTTGTAGCTACTCTAGCGATTCTTTTCGAAACTACGATGAGAAATGTTGTCTGTCTTAAAAAAAAGATTAGTGATGTACCTACTTTAGCAGTAAAACTAATAACTATTTTTCCATTTTAGGGTAGGTTAAGCGAAACTTATAGTATCCGTTAATATTTTTTGTAAATAAATGTGTTGTGTATTTGTGTATTTTAATATTGTTTTATTACCAAACCTTCAGTTTTCTTTCTGTTTACGCAAAAAGAAAATCGTAATGTCAGACACCCTTGGATAGCTTGAAAATCCGGCCAAGTGCGAGTCGGACTCGCACACGAAGTGTTCCGAACCATTATCTATAAAACCCTTAAATATTTATTTTATTGTTTTTTAGTAGTTGTTGTTATAGCGACAACAGAAATCCGTCATCTGTGAAAACAACTGTGTAACTATCACGGTTCATGAGATACAGCCATAATAAATATCAGTAGGTAGAAGCCGTCAAAAACATCGCGTCACAGAATAAGCGCAATTCCTTATACACCCCAATTACTTAGTATATTATTTTTTTTAAATTTGACGCATTCGTACTTTAGTTTTGTATAACAAAATTTCTGAAATAAAGAGCAATAATAGTCCGGTTTCCATATGTAGCCCTAAATTCAGTTATTCCAATTCATTTTTCGGAAAAATTTAACACATATTAAAAATAACTGAAATTGATTAGGTACTTATAGTCAATACTGAACAAACAGGAACAAACTAATTTCAGGAATTGCGCTTATTCTGTTACATAATATTGTACCTATACTAGCGGTTCTGCGCGGTTTCACCAGCGTAGTTTCCGTTTCCGTTGGAATACGGGAATAAAATATACCCTATTTTACTCAGGGATCTTCTAGCTTTCTTTTCGTGAAAGAACTTTTAAAATCGGTCCAGTAGGTAGTTTTTGAGTTTATTCGTAACAAACATACAAAAATACAAATCTTTCCTCTTTATAATACTCGTATTAGTATAGATTAAAATCTAATAATTTAGTTAATCTAATTATAATATGGGTGTATAATAGAGATTATTATAGATTAAATTATCAACTTATTGTTCTTGATCGCACGTGGGACACTGATGATTGACAAGGCATGGGTAAGGTAAGGTAATGTATTCTGAACACAGAAAATGTAATCCTCTGAATATGTTCGGTGCCGGCGTGTCTGCACATAACGTCAGTCTAGCGACGCACAACACCGCGTAGAGCGGTGGCGGGAAACGTAAAAAAAATACTAAAAAAAAAACATTTATTAAAATACATATATATATATATATATATATATTTTAACAAATAATAATAATATTATGAAGATCAACAAGATGTGTGAAGTGCAGAAGCCTGTACTGAAACTATTAATTATTTTAGGTAAGTACTAAAACTTTTTTTTTACTTCTTAATCTGTTTCAGTAAAGACTTCCTGAATTTTACTTTACTTTTTCAATAGTTTTACTCGATGAGGATTCATGTCCTCATAGATCAAAATCAAGAATATCCTGAGTATACTTCCAGAAGTGGAATAAGTACCTCTGCTTACCCCCAGTGATGATAAAATGCATAAGATTTTTTATTGTTGTATATTGCCTTACTGAGTGTGAAATAATATAAACTGAATGCTAAGGATCATAGGAACTATGATTTAAGAAAAGCAGGTAAGCAAGAAAATTAAAATTAACTCGGAAAATTACCTGATGGCCACTTTTCTTAATTTTTCCGTTTCGAACAAACTGTTTAGGATACAAACTGTAAAATAATAACTATTTTAAAAATAATAACGATTTCTTGAAGTTGTATAAAAAGAACTTGTATAAGTCAACGCAATCAAAAGATACGGCCGTTAATTTATGCAGCATATTTTGCAAAATACGTAACACCCGCAAGGATATTAAATTAAAACCTGGCTGTTAACTAACAATCACGAAAGGCAAGAAGCAATGTCAAGGAAAATATGCGAAAATACACCGCGTTACAGAATAAGCGCAATTTCGCATACCCCCAATTAGTATACCTACATAAGTAGATATATTATTATTTTAAAAATAATATGATGCATTCGTACTTTAGTTTTGTCTAACCAAATTTATTTATTTAAGAGCAATAATTATGGTTTCCATATGTATAGCAAAATTCTGTCACGCTTATTAATTTTTGGAAAAATTTTACATACATACATACATACATACATATAATCACGCCTCTTTCCCGTAGGGGTAGGCAGAGACCACTTCTTTCCACTTGCTACGATCCTTACATACTTGTTTCGCTTCGTCCACTTTCATTATTCCTTTCATACATGCTCTTCGGTTTAGGGTACTCTTGAGCTGGCCTTTTTTCAAGACGTTCCCAATTTGGTCTCGAAACGTCCGCCTAGGTCTACCCCTTCCCACACTTTCATTCACACTCGCCTTATACACTTTTTTCGTCAAAATTTTTACACGTCATTAAATTTAAAAATAGCTGGAATTGATTAAGAGGAATTGTGCTTATTCTGTTACATATTGTATATTTGAAAGTAGGTACCTAAAAAAGATACAAATATTTTTTTGATGGAAGAACTAATTACTTCCAAACTTTTACGGTTTTTCTGTGGTACACTCGAAAGATAGGAACCTAACAAGAAGTAGGTAGGTACCTACACCTATAAACCTTTGTCTCGCGGTCTTTGAGGTTTATTCATATTTGATTGATAAGCGCTTATTAATACGTAGTTAATTACATCATCTACATACATCATTTATTTTAACTGAGAAGTAACTGTGAGATAAAAAAATATACTGAAACAAAAAAGTGTTAGTATATGGTTTGTTTTTATTAGAAAAGAAACGAAGGTAAGTATCTACTTCTTATGAAAAACACACCATATATTTAATCTATTAATAGGTCTATGGCCCTAATTGACCGTGTGTGGATTATGTACAGTCAAGAGCACATGAAGATTTACACTTGTAGTGCGAGTCTAACCTCTAAGGCGATTGTAATAGCACGTTATACTCGTAAGTCCAATGTGTCAAGCTCCACGTGCTCTTGGCTGTACCCATTAGGTACAATTTATTGTACCTAATTGTTAAATTTGAAAAATATTTTTACCCAAAAATATTTTTTTCTCTAATAGGAAATTGTGTTATGTTAGACTAGTAACGCATCACGGATGCACAACTATTGACCTCGGGAATAATGTTGCTTTTTAATAGTGAAAGAATTTTTCAGAATTGCTTCAATAGTTTCAGAGAATACTCCTACAAACATAAACAACTTTATCTTTTTATAATATTACTTTTATTATACTATACTTTTACATAAAATACTAAGAAGAAAATGCTGGTAATGTTTCGTAAAATTTATATAATAACAAATAATATTTCATTGCCCTTAGAACTACATTTGTTTGCCTTGCCTAGGTAGCATTATAATAATAAATTGTATTATATAGTTATACAATATTTTGTAACTTATTCAGTTTCACCTCTACGGTGATGGAAAACATCGTGAGGAAACCCGCAGGTCCCAGAATTAATTGTGAGGCATGTGTAACAGACCCGGTCCGGCGATGGGCTCACCACCTATCACGTTTGTCGGTCGAATATAAGTACTCGTAAAAAGTGGGTATTAATCAAAGAGATTTAAATATAATAGGGCATAGAGGGGACAATTTCCAGTAATGGAATACCTCTGCCTACCCCCTCGGGGATAAAAAAGG
The DNA here is from genome assembly GCA_963855545.1 of Ethmia dodecea. Taxonomy (NCBI): domain Eukaryota; kingdom Metazoa; phylum Arthropoda; class Insecta; order Lepidoptera; family Depressariidae; genus Ethmia; species Ethmia dodecea. The sequence continues at coordinate 1,454,682 of OY979443.1, forward strand.
CGTGAGATTATACTTATTATACTAGAGGGGACAAAGCGAGGAAAATTTGAAATCAAAAGTTATTCCAAGTGGAATAAGTCTAGTACAATTTCGACAGAATGACAGCTCGCGTTCATACTAACTGACATGACAAGGACATGAAGCTTAGGCTTTAAAGTTTTGTATGAAAATATTCCCAATGCCCCCTCTATGTCCTATTATATTTTAATCTCTTTGGTATTAATAGAAATACCTCTTGTTAAATGAGTTTTTTTTTATACCGTTTTTTTTATTATTGTATACCTACTTACAGGTATATTTATTGTATACTTACAGGTGTTTTTCAAATCTGCGACGCTGCGTTTCTACGGTGTTACAAAGGGTTAGTACTTTACTAATTAATTATTCTATTCTTGTTTAAACTGATAGATTGAAATGTTGGCGCAGTTGATAGTGACTCTGCCTTATGAGTCGGAGTCGCAGGTTCTACAAGAATAAACTAGGCGAAACCATCGCAAAATGTCAGATACGCAAAATGACAGATATGCAACGCAAAATGTCGAAATCCTGACATTTTGCATAACTGACCGTTCGCGTTTCGCAGAAAGTCAGATACGCAAAATGACAGATATGCAACGGAAAATGTCGGAATCCTGACATTTTGCTTAACTGACCGTTCGCGTTTCGCAGAAAGTCAGATACGCAAAATGACAGATAAGCAGAAGCGTTTCTACGGTGTTACAAAGGGTTAGTAACTTAGTAACTAACTATTCTATTCTTGTTTCAACTGATTGATTGAAATGTTGGCTCAGTTAATAGTGACTGCCTTCAATATATAATAGTGAGGTCGCGGGTTCGATTCCCATCTGTCCCGTTTGTTGGCTTCGTATTTGCGTGTTTAATATTTACTCAAGTACCTACGAGTATGTTTATCAGTTGTTTAGTCCTATCCATAGTAAAGGATCTGCCTAGGCTGAGACTACACTGCTGCACTGTTTGGAAATTGAGTTAAAAAAATCATAAGCTCAAAGCATTGTCCCCAAAGAGATTAAAATATAATAGGACATAGAGGGGGCATTGGGAATATTTTCGTACAAAACTTTGAAGCTCAAGTGTCATGTCAGTTAGTATGAATGCGAGCCGTCATTCGGTCGAAATTGTACTAGACTTATTCCACTTGGAATAATTTTGGCTTCAAATTTTCCTCGCTTTGTCCCCCTCTGTGCCCTTTACTTATATTTTAATCTCTTTGATTGTCCCCGAAGTCCGAAGGGATGTATCTACAGGTATTCCATTCTTGGAAATACCCAATTTACACCAGAAGGGGTGATGTTACAGATACTTCAGAATAAATTCTGGGGTGTGGGTTTCCTCACTCTGTTTTTCCATACCAAGTTGTCAAGAGACAATGTGCTAGGTTTTTTAATCTTGCATAGGTTTTTTAATCTCCAAGGGAAGAGGAAATTTACTGAAAAAAGTCATGCAACTAAAAGTGGATCGGATTTTTTTGGGTTAACATTCCTCAATGAGCTCACTGAGTTACAATAAGGTTCACAAGGTGGCCGAAAGTGGGCTATTAGGATCATTCATTACATAACTTAGGGTTGCCAATTGCCATTTACAAGAAACTGACATGTTTAAGCCTGGGGTCTCCCAACAAGAGTATTCTAGGCTTTAGATAAATAATTTAATTCTGAGACATGTGCAAATAGACCCGGTCCGGCGATAGGCTCACCACCTATCACGTTTAGGGGTCCAATGTATCTCGTGAAATGTGGGTATATCCAGTAATGGAATACCTCTGCCTACCCCCTCGGGGATAAAAAGGCGTGAGATTATATTATTATTATTAAATTGCCTTATACAACTGACTTCACAGTTCTAACCAGGGCGCCGCCTTAATTAAGTATATTTTAAATTAAATCAAAGATACAGCCATATGCGAGTCGGTCTTCGAAGGGTTCCGTACTATCTACCCGTACAATAAAAAAACGTTTCTTGTATAGCGCAGTGATATTACGGTTACAGAGCCGGCTCACCACCTTTCACGTTTAGGGGTCCAATATACCTCGTGAAATGTGGGTATATCGAGTAATGGAATACCTCTGCCTACCCCCTCGGGGATGAAAGGCGTGAGATTGTTTATATTTTTTATTATCATTTTTTCGTTTAAATATTATTTTTATTATGTTTTTATAGCAGCAATAACACATTTATGCAACGTTTTGGCACGAAACCTAAAAATACCCTCAAATTCCACCATTAATGTACAAAACTGTAATCACTACATAGTATAAAACAAAGACGCTTCCCGCTGTCTGTCTGTCCCTATGTATGCTTAGATCTTAAAAACTACGCAACGGATTTTGATGCGGTTTTTCTAATGAGGAAGGTTTTAGCATCAGCATTGCACCCGTGCGAAGCCGAGTCGGGTCGCTAGTCTAAGTATAAAAGGCTCAGACAGTAAAACGGTATTTACATTTAACGTATCGATTATTTCTTACTGATAGTGATAAGAATGTCCTTTCAAATCATCGATTAGGTATGTGTGATAAGAAATCTAAAGTAAATTGACAAAAAAAAATATCGCCGAATATATGTAGGTCAGGGTCACAAAAATATGGCGATTTTGTTCCAGTTAGATATAGAATTTTCAATTTACCTAAAACCGCCAGCAGCGCGTAGTACTGTGCGTAGTTTTCTAGATTTTGTAGATTGCATTAAACATGACTATATTTAACAATAAATGTCGTGTATAACTTCGGCTCTAGATACCTTATACGTGATATTTTTTTCCAGACGGTAAAAAAGTCACCTTGTATAAAGACACGCATACATACATAAAGCTCACGCCATTGTCCCACAGAGGTAGGCATACTAACTAGGCATACCTACGCCTCTTCATGCAAGCTCTTTTATTCTTCGCACTCTTGACCCCAGCTTTTTGAAGGACGTCACTTATTTGATCCGTGAACGTCCTTCTGGGGCGTCCTCTTTCCTCGCATCCTTCAACATTCGAACCATAAATCTCTTTCGTTATTCTTTTTAAGCATACGTTCTAAATGACCAAAAACACGCGGATAAATTAAAAAAAGACACTTGGTATATCCTACTAATCCTACTAATATTATAAACGCGAAAGATTGTATGTATGGATGTCTGGATGTCTGGATGGATGTTTGTTCCTATTTCACGCAAAATCTACTGAACGGATTATGATGAAACTTTACAGTTATATAACTTATACATCAGAATAACACATAGGCTATATTTTATCCCCGTATTCCCACGGGAACGGGATTTCGCGGGTGAAACCGCGGGGCGCTGCTAGTGTATCTATATAAGTAGGTAACTAATCTTTAACTAAGTAATCTTTATTAGGCACTATTGTTATTAAGTATATTGTTTCCTTTATAATACTAGTAATCTTTATAATATGGTGTTTAATAATAATGTATTATCTTTCTTGTTATTAGTACTATCTACTAAGTACATATAATAAAAATTGAAGAGTTTATCGGTGATTTCAAAATAAATAAGTACCAAAATTAGGTGAAATCTGATATTTATACGATCCTTAATTTTCAACCAACTTCAAAAAAGGAGGAGGTTCTCAATTAGACACGTATAGGTGTGTCGTTTTTTTATGTTTGTTATCTCAGAACTTTCGACTGGGTGAACGGATTTGGATGATTCTTTTTTTATTTGAATGCTGGTGTTTCCCGTGTAGTCCCTTTAGTGTAGTTTTAGTTTGGTCCAGTTCTGACAATGGCATCCATGAGAAAACCATATCAGTCTTCAATTTGCATTAAGTATGTGCGCGACAAATGGACATATTAATTATTAGCTCAATATCACTCCAACCGATTTCGATGATTCTTAATTTAGCCTACTTCAAAAAAGGAACTGGCCTTGGGGCCCTGAGGCTAAGATGTTTTTAAATGACATATCCGCGCGTCTGATCGAGGCAAGTGGTGACCCGAGGGCTGGCAGCTACTTCTCCCAAAGAATTAGTATTGCTGTTCAGAGGGGGAATGCTGCCAGTGTTCTGGGAACATTGCCCCGATGCAGAGCTTTGGACGAAATTTTCTATTTGTAATAGTTTTTAAAATGTAATAACTTTTAATTATTAATATATTTATAGTACTTTAAAAAAGGAAGAGATTCTCAATTAGATTTTTTTAGTACTTATAATTCTTTGAAGAGTTCTATGTTATTGTTTGTCTGTCTGAAAGTTTATCTTGAATAGGTTTCGAAACAGCTCAACGGACAAAGAAAATTTTAATTTGCAATAGTACCTAATATATAACGTACCTACCTACATGGGCGTAGCTAGGGGGGGGCAGGGTGGGCCGGGCCCACCCTAGAAAGCTGTTGGCCCACCCTAGAAAAATACCCTTTCTCTTACATAAAATAACTTCATCCTCAATTAGGTACCGAAACCGAAAACCGTCTTCAAAATCTAAAATAATTACCTATACTCATAACTTGTGTCTATCTCGATCGCCAACCTGCGATCCACAGATACAAACGAACAATCTATCTGCGTATAAATTGTTACAATACACGGATGATGATTGATTTACCATGTTGTTGGTAATTTATGAGAGGGAGCTCTTGTCGGTGTATACCTAGCTATATTAGCGACCTAAACTACATAGTTTTGGTCAACACACAGATAAAAGAAAAATAATAGTTTAATAGGATAGGATCTAACTGAAATCCATATTTGATACCTATCATAGTTGCGTATGCGCCGATAGTCGTGACAACCTTGCTGTGCGGCCGGCGGATTCATGTCTGGGGCCATGCCCCCCCCCCCTAGGAAAAATCCCTAGCTACGCCAATGCCTACCTATAAAATGTCATTGGTGCAAAGAATAACTCTTAACACAGAGCGCCAGAAACGTAATTCAGTCACCAAACCGTCTATTTGCTCAACAGTAACTGCGCAACCAAATCACTTTCTTAGTGAGCTAATCATACTGTTTAATATTCGATGCGGCGACGACCGGTTGCTCTTCATTTGCATTATTACACTAGCGACACCTGGGGCTCCGTTCACATAGAGTTGCACACATTTAAAAAGAAAAAACACAGATTTTGAAACTAATAATGTGTTACTAGCCGACATAGGACCTTTAACAAAGAGGTTGGAAGAAAATCATTCTCTTTAGGAGACAGAAACTTTTTCTTTTTTAAACGTCTTTGACCTTTAATTTAAAAATTAAAGAGCTTCACTTATTATACAACGCGTAACAGAAAAAGCGCAATTCCTCATACACCCCAATTATTATATTAATATAAAAAAAATATGACGCAATCGAACTTTAGTTATATCTCACAAATTTTCTTAAATATCGAATAATAATAGCGCGATTTCCATAGAAAGCACTAAATTCAGCAACGATAATTCATTTTTTTTAATTTAACACATAATAAAAATAGCTGAAATCGATTAAGTAGTCGATACTGAACAAAGTAATTTCAGGAATTGAGCTTATTCTGTTACATGTTGTATAAAACTAGTGATAGATACAGGGTATGCTCGAACTATTCCGTTAGATTGAGAAAACACAAAATTACGTGTAAATATAAAACAAAAAATTAATACAGAAAGAAAAGCTTTATAATAAAGGGGCGGAAGGGGCGGGGCGGTTCAGGGGGGTTGGTGGGTATAAGTTAGATGAATATTTGAATGACAATGATGTTTGGTGTAAATTGTCTCCAGCTCAGCAAAGCACTAAGACCATGTAACTTGTACTTTGTATTAAGTATATTGATTGTTCAAAAGAATAATGTGTTGAGGAGTTTCTTGCCCCGCTTCTTCTCCTCAGCTAGGATACATACATACCCACCAACCGTACCGTACCGTAAACTCATGGATCTTATAAGCCCCTATTGAATAAAAACTTTTAACTTTGATCACTATCTAAACAATCAGTACCTATTAATACAAATTATAATTACTTACATGGTTTTTGTAAGATATTCTAGATAATGATTATTTATTTAAGCAGGACATACGCTCCATACTACAAACAAACCATTTATTTTTATACGTATTAGTTCCATTATAGATTACAGATTACAAACTTAATGTGGTCAATCAACCGTGACCGTGACATGATATGTTAAAATTTGAGGTTAATAGTACAATTGACGATGTTATTCATGTATAATGTAATTATAGCCGTCGCATCGCCAAAGAATGTTGCGTGTTTATTATGTCATCAACATCTTCATCTGCTTTACTAAGTCGTGTCTGCCCACAGCTGGGCTTGGGGTCTTTCGTCATGTTGAAATATTAATTGGATTTTACATACATACATACATAATCTCCTATTTCTCATTGGGGTAGGCAGAGACAACAGACCGCCACTTGCTACGAACCAATTTGATTTTGTCTTATTAATTATTATCTACACTCAATTCGAACCAGTAGTTTCGGAGATTAGCGCGTTCAAACAAACAAACAAACAAACAAACAAATACTTATAATTAGGGACCGGATAATATGCATTTGCATATTTGCATATGCATTTGCTTATTTAAGCCCTTCTCAGCGGTAATAGCATATTTTAGCTAAGATCTAGTTATGATGCATATTATCGGTACATTTACAATATTTTTTCAAGTGCAGTACACTCAGCCTGCGTTTTCTACTTACAAAAATATTCTAAATGATCGAAGACACAATCTTACCACTGAAAATTTGTAAAAATACTTGATTGTTTACGTTTACAATTTTTTTAAATAATTTTAATGTCATGTAATGTTACTGTACTTATTATCGCCTATTAAAAAATAATTTACTCATTTTTATTGCTGATTTTGAAACAAAAAATGAAAACTTGCTTTTCTCTTTTCTTTGAGGGTTCCTAAAATTTATCATTTAATTTTGCATATTCTGCCAATTTTTGTGCATATTTCAAGCATTTTTCATGCATATTTGCATGCATATAACAAGCTCTTCATGATGCATATAATCCGGTCTCTACTTATAATATTATAAAGCTGAAGAGTTTGTTTGTTTGTTTGTTTGTTTGTTTGAACGCGCTAATCTCCGAAACTACTGGTTCGAATTGAATAATTCTTTTTGTGTTGGATAGTCCAGTTATCGAGGAAGGCTATAGGCTATATAACATCACGCTATGACCAATAGGAGCAAAGATATAGTGGTAAATGTGTAAAAAACGGGAGAAATTATTTCATCTTACGGGAACTACGCGGGTGAAACCGCGCAGAACCGCTAGTAATAAATAAATCGGCCAAGTGCTAGTCATAAAAAATAAAGTATAAGTATAATCTCACGCCTTTTATCCCCGAGGGGGTAGGCAGAGGTGCCAGAGGTAGGTATTCCATTGCTGGGTGTACATTTCACGAGATATATGGACCCCTAAACGTCGTAGGTGGTGAGGCCATCGCCGGACCGAGTCTATTTACACATGTCTCAGAATTAATTCAGAGACCTGCGGGTTTCCTCACGATGTTTTCCTTCACCGTCGAGCTAGTGATAAATATGTAGTACGTAAGTTTTTGAAAAACTCATTTATACATACATGCATGTACCTACGGAAGTTTTAAAAAAAATACTCTTTATAATATTGGTGTAGATTTATTTCCGGAGTATTATATTGTCGTTTTTACCCGACTACCCCAAAAGAAAGGACTAAAAAATATTGTTTCTGTGCCTTTTACACGGAGCAAGAACACCGATGCGCGACGTGGGTTTGTACGAGTATGAAGACGGCTTACTTTTTAGGGTTCCATAGCTAAATGGTGCCAACAGTTCCCTGTGTGCATAATAGTATGTGTGTTACATTACTATGGCCACTACAACAACAAATACTAAAAAAAAAAAATTAAGGGGGGCTCCCGCCTCCCATACATTTTTTTTCCGTTTTTATAGAATTGTACGGAACCCTTCGTGCTCGAGTCCGATTCGCACTTGGCCGGTTTTTTATTATGATTTCTATTTTCTTCAATATTTATCATAGCCAATTCAAAACCACAATCCAAATCCATGATGAGGCGGAAGCAGAGGCATATTATAGCAGGGGTCATACGGGTCTTATCTGCAAGACCCGATAGAAAAGCAGGATTGTGGTACTTACAACAAGTTGGGTTCGTAAGTTGTCTTGCGCTTAGGGACTGGTTTGGTTGAGTAATCTATGTAAGTAGTACCTACCAGATTACCTAGATATCAAATACCTAGGTAGCAACGTGTTATTGGGTGAGGTATTTTCTTATACCTTTACTAGCGACCCACCCCGGCTTCGAACGGGTGCAATGCTAACACTAAAACCTTCTTCTTGAATCTGTTTGTTTGATAGATAAGACTTTGTTTATACGATGTAGTGACTTACATTTTCGTAGGGTTATAAACTGACCGTGTTTTTGCGTGTAACGAAACGCGCTGATTGTTGAAACGAGTCAGTATTATGGTGGGTGAACCATGGAAGGCCTTGCTTCTTCGAAGGCCAGTTATTATTACTTATTTGAAATTATATGCTTACGCCTTTGTCGCCACAGGTATTCCATTCCTACAAATATCCGTTTTTCACGCTGTGTTCTAGGAAATGTTTTCAAAGAATTATTGTCATTTACAGTGTCATTTAGTTTGTAGATATAATACTGTAATATTCTGTGCTAATACGCCATTTTGCAAAGAACATTGTTTAACATGAAAATAATTCCAGGTAATTTCAAAATTATATATCTATATATCGAAACAGGATGCAGATTTATATTTAGGGTCCAACATCTATCTCATCAGGTGAACGTAGAGTGTGGTAATAATACGACTCAGGATTCATACTTTACAATATCCTTTAATCTGCCTTAAATGCAGTTCACATAATAGATAAACTAGACTGATCCTTTATAGAGTTCTGATCTAACAATATAGAGTTCTGACTGATAGTACACTTAGTATTCACAATACAAATGTCTGGATTAACGGAACATAGGTAGGTACAGTTCGTAGGCGCACGCGCACTGTATGAGGTCCTCTCTTAGACTGCTTCCCTCTGAACCCGGTAGACAATAGACACCGTAAAAGCTCGTTGATGTGATGACGTCAGACGCCGCTTGCGTCCCATTACTTCTGCCTTTATGGAATCTCCGACATATATAATCTCACGCCTTTCATCCCCGAGGGGGTAGGCAGAGGTATTCCATTACTGGCCCATCGCCGGACCGGGCCTATTTACACATGTCTCAGAATGAATTCTGAGACCTGCGGGTTTCCTCACGATGTTTTCCTTCACCGTCGAGCTAGTGATAAATATGTACGTAAGTTTTTGAAAAAACTCATTGGTACATGCCAGGATTCGAACCCGAGCCTCACTGATTTTCGGCCGGCTCTTTAACCGTCAGGGCTATCACTGCTCTTTCAAAATTACTTCGGGAATTTTATTATAAAAGAGTATAATGCACATTTGTAAGGGCAGGAACTCGGCGGATGGTGAAGAAGAGTATTTCAGACGAAAGAATAACTAAGGTTCATATAAGATATATTTAGGAAAACTTAAACGTATTGTACAACTATTGTAAGGCTGGCTTGAGAAGGTGTCCACGGCTGCGAAGCACACTTCCCGAGCTACTATCTCACTAGCCACTGATTACTTGGTGATACAGACAAGGCCTAATAGTCTTAGACGCAAGTCTGAGCACACTTTGAAATAATTTAGCGACGGTGAGTCCCTAGTACGAAGCTAGATCACAAACAAATGTATTCCGCGAGCTTATATGATTCGCGGAGGAACGAAACCATAGCGCGGTTTACAAACTAAACGGTGAAACGGTGTAGCGCCATCTATCGGGAGTTAGCGGGACTAAACTACACTTCACCCTATATGTGAAGTTAAAATGGATTCATCTTCTTACACATTAATTTTTTTATTTTACTCTTGACCCCAGACTTGCCCGAAAGCGCAGACGGGGATTACGATGGGACAAGCTTCCCCAGAAGATGCATGTTCACTCGAGCCTAAAGGCTGATAGGCTTAGATAAAAGCAAATTTATCTAAGCTAATAGGTTATAAAGTCGGAAATACAGACGCCGGCAGGTGGTTCCACTCCTTGGCGTTGCCCGTAATAAAAGACCATGATACGCGCTCTGTTACAGTGTATACTTAGATGGGATATCCACCAAGTAGGGATGAAACCCAGCCGTACGTCTGGAAGTTCCATGGTAGAAGGGGGAAGGCTGAATGAGCTCGTGCAGCACTTGGGCACACTCCCCTTGCCATCTCTAGAATATCGTACTGCATGGCAACTTTACGATGGGCTAAGGATTGCAGCTTAGTCACCATCGTCCCGTTTGCTCTCTTATCTTTACTTTTTTTTTCAGTTCCTTAGACGACTACATAGAAACACCGTTGGAGAAACCGCTCGAACTCATCGGCTCTTCGTGCATTGACCAATCGCTGCCAACTGTAGTCTACACATTCGGATACCGCGGCCTAACAGATGGTCCAGCGACAACGGCCATGCTGTTAGCATATTTGAATAGGGAAAAACGGAACGTAATATTGATGAACTGGCAGAAAGAGGCCATGAGTGGCGCCTTAGGGACGGCGCTGGGATATGCGCTGTCAGCTGTCCCTAATGCTAAGAAGGTAAGTAACCAAAGGGATTAAAATAGAGTAAGGCATAGAGGGAAGAAAGCGAGGAAAATTTGATGCCGTAAGTTATTAGACAAGTGGAATAAATCTAGTACGATTTCGACCGAATGACAGCTCGCGTTCATACTAACATTACGCTTGAGCTTCAAAGTTTTGTATGAAAATATTCCTAATGCCCGCTCTATGTACCTCTATTATATTTTAATCTCTTTGTAAGTAACACACGAGACAACACATCTGGGATGCGTCCACATCTGGCTAAGCCTTAAGCAAGTCTCACTATTCAAGTTTATACTTACGAATAAGCGCAATTCCTCATGCACTCCAATTGTATATAGTTAAATATAAAAAAAATATGATGACTTCGTACTCTAGTTGTGTTAAATCAATTTTCTTAAGTAAAGAGCAATAATAGTACGATTTCCATAGATAACACTAAATTTAGCTATGCAAATTCGTTTTTCGGAAAAATGTAACACATAATAATATTAAAAATAGCTGAAATCGATTAAATAGTCTATACTCAACAAACTGATTTCAGGAATTGCGCTTATTCTGTTACATATTGTATTTAGCTTGTTTTATTCGGGGAGTCTAATAGCTGACAAATGAAACAACCATGTAGGAGCGCATGTATTCAAATTCCTTGTGGAGGCACCCACGCGTGCTTTATCTATAGGTACTTATAACTAGAACTAGCTCAGTATGTTACTTGCTTTTAGTTAGAGGAAGTGGTACCCCAGCTGCGCAGCTAGGCGGAAAGATCTAGACTCACCCTATCTCTATGTAAAGACTATCTATTTTGTCCCGCTCGTTCTCATGTGAATACGAGAAAAATAAATGCAAGAGATAAATCGTCGACAAAATTTTGTCACGACGCTCACGTTAGACAGAACCTGATGGTTCACGATATTTTCCTATAGTCGAGCTAGTGATAATAATATATTATTAATATTGAAGCATTTATTCACCATTTGTACAAACAAATAGGTACATATGTGCCCAACTGTACCTAGTCTTGCCATAAATACTGAAACAAAGAAAAACATTTTTTTCTATTGCAAATAACATTTATTATTTTTACAGTGTGTTAGTTTAATACATAAATATAAAACACTTTCAAATATAAAAAGCTTATTCGAAGTGGTCTCCATTGGCTGCAATACAGTCCTTTAAACGTTGAGGCCAGTTATCAATAGAAGTACGCGCTCTTTCCATGGGAAAATTCTTCACTGCCAATCGTACGGATTGGTTTAGGGTCTCCAAATTATCATGGCGTTTAGAGCAAGCCGTACTCTCTAAAACTGACCATAAATCATAATCCAGCGGATTAAGATCGGGACTAGACTGCGGCCAGTCTTCAGTTCTGATGAAGTCCGAAACGTTCGTTTCCAACCAAGACTGCGTAGACCGAGCTTTATGAAACGGCGCCGAGTCTTGCTGGAAGGACCATTCTTGGTTATTGAACATGGTGTTGTTAAGGGGCTTCACTACCTTCTCAAGAATGGTATCTTGATACACTTGTGCCGATGTTTTGATACCTTTTTCACAAAAGTATGGCTCAGTCACTCCTTCATAGCTAATACCCCACTAAACCATCACTGAAGTCGGATAGTGCCCACGTTGCACTCTGTCGACTCATTGGGAAGCTTCCTTAGAGCTTTGAGCATAAATACGGTCATTTTGTTTGTTAAAATGTTGCTCAATTGTAAAAAAATCTCATCCGTAAACAATTTTTTTCTGTGACTTCCCTTTGCGTACCGCTTCAGTAGTTGTTTCGATTTTAAGACCCTATTCTTTTTTAAATTATCAGTTAAGAAATGACCAGTACGTTTCTTGTAGGCTGCAAGTACTAAGTCATCTTTTAAAATACGCGACATGGTTCTAGGTGCTATCTTCATCTCCCGAGATAAAATCTTTTACTTTCGGACAGGATTTCTTCGAATTCTTTCCCTTACTGCTTTGACCACCTTTTTCGTACGAACACTACGTGGACGGCCAGATCTTTTTCTGTCACAAACAGAAGAGGTCTCATTGTACCCATTATTAGCCCGGTACACAAACATTTTACTAATATCAAGCGTATGGAGAGTTTTAAAAATTGCATTTGGCTCCATACCTACTTTGTGTAATGCAATCATAGCGATTCGGTTCTCTTTATCACCCCACTCCATTTAAATATCGCAAAATATTGTACAATGTATTGGCGCCAAAATGAGAAAACCCAATGAACAATCATATAAAAATCACAGATTCAAAATTCAAATATACCATTTTGTTTATTCTTAACTGTAACAGTATTTATGGCCAGACTAAGTATAAACAGTTTGTTGGCAGTATTATAGTACCTACCTACTCTCGTCTTACATTTATTTTATACGGCTTTTTACATTAAGGATAACAATAACACTAACCAAAGAGATTTAAATATAATAGGGCATAGAGGGGGCATTAGAAATATTTTCATGCAAAACTTTGAAACCTAAGCGTCATGTCCTTGTCATGTCACTTATTATGAACGCGAGCTGTCATTCGGTCAAAATTGTACTAGACTTATTCCACTTGGAATAACTTTTGACTTCAAATTTTCCTCGCTTTGTCCCCTCCATGCCTTATATATTTTAATCTCTTTGACACTAACACAATATTATATAGGTACCTACTGGATGTTTTTTTACCGTCTGGAAAAAAATATGACGTAAGTATAAGGTATCTAGAGCCGAAGTTATACGCGAGATTAATTGTTAAATATAGTAATGTTTAGTGCAATTTACAAAATCTAGAAAACTACGCACAGTACTACGCGCAGCTGGCGGTTGTAGGTAGATTGCGCATAAATTTAAGCTACGAGCCTGTTTCTTTTTAAAATATTATTTCAAATATCTCAGTGTGTACCTATTATTGACTACAATAATTAAGTAATGTATATTAGTTTAACCAAGAAAAAATTTTTTTGAGGAAAAATGTTTTTAAGTAACATTGCCAAATGAATCTATTACACTTACATATTCTCACACCACATTTTTTTCCAGACGGTAAAAAAGTCACCCTGTATATAGTTAGTTCACATAAGTAATTACTGATGATGTTGTTTCCAGGTGGGCACCCAATTCGGGTCCGCGCTTGTCCAGCTGGCCCGAGCTGGGCTCAACATGACCCAGGTTCATCTGATAGGGCACTCTCTTGGAGCCCACCTCATGGGCTACGCCGGCCGGCAATCTCGACTGGAAGGATTTGTTGTGCCACGGTATTAATCTATACTGGATGATTTTTTTTACAGTCTGGAAAAAAATATGACGAATAAGGTATCTAGAGCCGAAGTTATACACGAGATTTATTTTTAAATATAGTCATGTTTAATGCAATTTACAAAATCTAGAAAACTACGCACACTACTATATAGCAGCTGACGGTTGTAGGTAGATTGCGCATAAATGGCAGCTACGAGCCTGTTTATTTTTAAAATACTGTTTCAAACATTTCAGTGTGTAATATTGACTACAATTTAGTAATGTATACTAGTTAAAGCAAGAAAAAAAATACTTACTTGTAAAAAAAAATTTTTTTTAATAACAATGCCAAATGAATCTATTTCACTTACCTACCTATCACACCACATTTTTTTCCAGACGGTAAAAAAAAGTCACCCTGTATATTATTATATAAAATGATAAACTGACTGATTGGTGATATATCAACGCACAGCCTAAGCCGCTTGGTCCAGAGACACGAAATTTTGCACATAGGTAGATAGGTTATGCAGTGTAGGCATCCACTAAGAAAGGATTTTTCAAAATTCAGCCCCTAATGGGGTGAAATGAACGTGCGCGAGCGAAGCCGCCGGTAAAAGCTAGTATAGTCTATAAACGTGATATTTTGAGCCCATCGTCGGAACATTCTTTACACATGCCTCAGAATCAATCGGGTTGTTGATTTTGGTTTTTGTTTCTTGTTATAAGTATATCTATTAGATAATTGAGTTTTAAAACAAAACTAAGATTTATAGTTTGTGTTCTTAAAATTTTATTTATTTAAATATTTAAATTCATGTAAGTAGGTACTACTAGGCCTAAAGGCATTAACTACCATTCAACCATCAGGCTAAGCAAAAATAATTTGGCGGCATTACGGAACATAACACTCGGATTAACAGTAGGTATGTACCCTTATTCCTTATTCGTAGTATGTACCTACAATAAAATTTATAAAATATTTTTTTGCTCTTAGTCCGACAGTACCTGAACTAAACCGAACGCATGTGACGTAACAGCACTAATGCAGCTAAATCTACCTACTCATCAGAACACGACAGCTGTGTGCTACGACTAGGGTTGCTTTGCGTCCGGGTTTCCCCGGATTTGTCCTAGTTTAGAGGACGTCTGGGGAGAGTCCGGTTTTAAAAATTTAAAGTCTAGGGCCGCCCGCGACACACGCACTGTGCCCGCACGCGGCGGTTAACATAACAAACGGTATTAAGATTTTATTTTGTTTGCTACATTTTTACACTGACTTTGTTTTAAAAAAACCTGTTGACATGTCGGGGCTCTGAGCTCCAAAATCCGGGGTTTTCACGCGTCTTGAACTGGGTGCCAAAGAGATGGCAAACCTAGCTACGACGAGCAGAAATTAACATTTGCGCTCGGTTCTTGAACTATGATAGTTTATTATAGGTTGTTTTAGGCCCCTTGCAATGAGATGATGACTTTCTCCTCAGCATAACTGGCCTGGACCCAGCTCGTGCGCTCTTCGAGGGGTTCGCGCTTCAAAGCGGTCTGGACCGCACGTGCGCGCGTTTCGTTGACATCATCCACAGCGACCCCGGCGGCTATGGGACCAGCAAATCCAGTGGGACCGTGGACTTCTGGCCCAACTACGTGGGCAAGAAGGCCACGCAGCCAGGGTGCCCCGAAGGGACGTTCGAGCAGTTCTCTGTTGAAGGTGTGTCTTGTGAAAGTTCATCACGTCAAGGTCACCACTGTAATAGTAAACATCTAGGAACTTCGCGAGGTGTGTATACTTAGGTACTTTTTTTTATCGACGTAGGCGGAAAGCGGCAACTTCGTTTAGCACAGTGGGGAAGGTAAGTAGGTATATACATAACTTTTTAATAAACTTATTGGTAGATAGATACATGAAAGGATTCGAACCCGAGCCTCACTGATTATCATCTTCAGAAGCGAGCTCTTTAACTGTAGGGTACCTATAAAATAAAATAGTACCTACTAAAGTAGGCATTTAATACTTGTTCGAAGATTATTAATTTTCTCGTCATCTTGACGCTCGCACATTTCTCCTCTTCTAGGCCGAAACCAAATACTTTTAGACGACACACTTTTGTCCCCGTATTTTTTTGTCCGCCAAAATAGAACGCTTACAACTGTATCGAGTAACGCACACGAGGGATTAAAAGTATGGCGTACAAAAAGTCCCCCGAATAATCGCGGACACCGAGGGGCGGTACAGGACAAAAAGAGACGGACATATTTTTTTACGATTCGGGGGACTTTGTCCTCCGGGGACAAAGTCCGTCGTCTGCGCAGGCTATAATAGTCGTAGTTAGTTGACAAAGTGTTCGAGGAAACTTGCCAGTTACAAAGTATCAAACCTTCTTTGAAGCCACATACACTGTTTACAGATCTCTGCAGTCACGACCGGTCCTGGCGCTTCTTCTCAGAGGCGATATCTTCGCCAACTTCCTTCCTGGGCGCTTCTGCTGCTGACTACGAGACGTGGACGGCCAAGGATTTTGTTGTCACTGACACAGCATACCTAGGCGACCTGACCAGTGCTAGGTTAGTATCCTTATCTAATTTAGGGCCTAATATATCCACGATCTACTAATGAAGTACCTAACTAGTTAACTACTAGGAAAAAAAAATTATGAGCGAAGAATAATATTTGTCGTGACCTTAGGTCGTGACTAAACGGTGTAGAATTCCTGTTTGATTTTAAGTAGGTAGGTAGGTACTTAAGTGTCACGACGAGTTTCGACTTTAAATGGTGGCCCCCAATGATGTTAAATTTATATAGTTAGGTACTTCATTGGTGGTCCCGAGAACTACCTGACTACCTATGTGTTTCTCACATAGGTACCTAATCGCTTATTCCTTTGTCTCATAAATAATTAATGTGTCAGTAGCTTGTCAAACGATACTGAGTATTATGGTTATGAAGATAAAGAAAAAAATTATATGACACTGAAACTGCTCGCTGCCAGTGGAGCCGAGGTGGTAGGGGAGATTCACATGCTCACCTTTTTTTACAGCGCTCGAGGAAATTATTACCTGACCACAGAGTCTCAGCCGCTATTCGGTAGGGGCATCGAAGGCACTACTCCAGACAGACGGCAGAGCAGGAAGCGACGCACGGCTCTGGCCAATCTGCTTCGCTACTTCAGATGATGCTTGTTTCGCCTCGCGGAAGTTTCTAGAAGGGTCCTGAGTGGAGTCGTGAGCGGATTCTTGTGATGTGTTTAGTTTTAGGGGCGATTCACATATTGTGTTCCATATTGCTGCGACTTTTGACAGAAATTGTACTACCTACCTAGTGAAACTTCATCAGACGATTGACAAGTCCGCATGGCTTTTATAATAACAATAAAATAACACAACAACAAAAATGCAACATATCGTTATTTTATTATAAGTCATGCGGAGTTTTGTCAATGGTCTCCATTTCATAAAATATCACGGGTAAATTTTTTACATCAGTTTTTAAATCTAAATCAATAACTATCTACACCACCGCAAAAAAAATCAATATTTAATGTACAGACACTGTTTAGTTAGTCAGTAAGATAAGGAAGGATGTAAAACAAATAAAATTTCAAAATTTAGGTACTAGTGCTAGTTTGCGTGTCGCAGCGATTGCAGTGTGTCTCGTCTCAGAAATGTTTAGGATTACGACTGAAATGGATTGTGAACATTGTGCGAGTCGAGGCGTAACCGGAATGGCAAAATAGCCTTTTTCATAGTAAGTAGGTACAATCGAATTTAGGATAAGTAATTAGTGATTACCGATGTCAAAAGCATCACCCAAACTTGAGCGACTCTATACGCGTCAGAGAAACGGGAACTTGAGCATTTGCGAAGTTTTTTTGTTATGCCTTACGCATAGATGGTAGCAGCGGGGACGACAACCAGACTTGCAGTGAATAAAACCCCACTACTGTTTCTCCATATAAAAATACCGTTTAGGCGAACTTAAACAAATACTTAATTAAAAAAATGCAGTCCTCCTGTGCTCCTCCCTTTTTCAAGTCTGCTGAAAAAAGGCGGCGTCTCCCGCGCGTCTAACGCTCCCGATTCGCAGTTGCTTTGGTCGCATAAGTATGTCCGACCCTTTAAAGTTTCTGTTACTGTGAATGACTGTCACAGTAACATTTCCATATATTTTATACTAGCGACCCGCCCCGGCTTCGCACGGGTGCAATGCTAACACTTAAACCTTCCTCTTGAATCACTCTATCTATTAAAAAAACCGCATCAAAATCCGTTGCGTAGTTTTAAAGATTTAAGCATACAAAGGGACATAGGGATATAGGGACAGAGAAAGCGACTTTGTTTTATACTATGTAGTGATGCCCAACAGAGTCTGTTGAACAGACATTCTTAAATTTAGTGTAGGTACTATTGGGCCCTTATTGAAGAACAAAATGTTTCCTCTCTTTTTCAACTGTATTACCTTCTTAAAATAATTACCTATAAGTTAAAAAGTAAAATGAATCCATAGTGTAATTTTTTTGAATTGGAAAGGGAGCTTATGAATTCAACATTTTGTGAATCAACATAAAAAAAAATAGAAAATGGGAATTGAACTTTATGGGAAATGATAATTTAACATGTTGGGAATTCAACTTTACAGAATGTTGAATTTCTGGAAAATCTACTTTTACGGAATGCAACTTTACGTGAAATCAACTTGATGGTCCGAAAGGATCTTAAGTATCATAGATCACAATAACATAGATCAAAATACTTCGATTTGTATTTGACAAAAACAATTTAATTTATTTGATGTTATCACCATTTCGGAATATGTTATTCGCAAGCGTGCCATGATGTTTCGCTATTTTTCGTTAAAGATAATATTTTAATTTAATATAATATAGTTTGTGTTTCCCTATAAGTAAGTAATAAATAAAGTAATTTTATAAGTGACCAATAAATGTTTTTTTTTATAAAAATAAAACTAACAAAGAATAGTTTTAAGAGTTTTTTCTTTTTTTAGTAGGTCAGAATTTTGTTGATGTTTGGCTATTTTTCGAAGAATTTTTACTTTAATATATATAGTTTATTGTGAGTGTTTTCCTATAAGTAAGTAATAAATAAAGTAATTATTGACCAATTTATGTTTCTTTTTATTAAAAATAAAACTTTAATAAAGAATAGTTCTAAGTTTTATTTTCATTTTTTTTTTGGAAGGTAGGTCGTCCCTAAAATTTGGCGCCATCAGCAATTGTCCAATCAGAAACGAATTAAATCAAAATGGCGCTCCAATAATCCAATCAGCGATTCTATATGGAAACATGACTAGATACACAGACCTATATCTCTTTCAATATAGGTCTGTGGTTGCATATCAAATTAATTAATTTTAATTAATTAAAATTAATATTTTTTTTATTTTAATTAATTAATATTTTTTTTAATGTTTGCTTAATTAATGTTTAATTAATGTTTTTAGTGGTTGCATATCATTCTCATTATATTATAGTCTTTAAAATTATAAATACAGCAGTCTTGAATTTACAAAATTTAGGCAATCGTCGCATTTATAATAAAAAGATTTTGAACTATTAATGAATTATTTAATTTATATAAAAATTTTGTACCGAACCTTTACCCATTTAATGTAGGACTTAGGTAAAGGGGCGGCATTTTTCACGCTGCCCCAGGGCGGCAATAAGAAAATGCGGCCCTTAGACGCTCATCATCTTGTATCTCGTAGCAAATTGACATTTCAATGTCCTCTTCATTATCTTCATGTAAGCACACTCACTCGTAACAAGCTTATAGAGGAGCGGTGGCGAAGAGGGAAGATATTCTTTCAGTTAGTTCTATGTGTTAAGGTGGCTAATTTTAACTTTTGTTTCGAAGGCAGTACCTCATAAAACCTTCTGTCGTTGCACATGTGACTTTTGCATCCACTGTCAAGTTACCATTGTTGACGGTTTTTGCCCTCAACTGCCAAACAATCATCTGAAATATGGCTTCATGTGCACTCGTGTACGGCTCTACACAATTGGTTTCTAAAATTTTGCTTCTTTTTACACACACACACTTTTTGCCTTGTGTCCGAAAATATGACATTTAAAACAATTGTATTTAAATTTATTCTGTCCATTGCCATTCTTCTTCGGTCGTTTCTCTACGTACAAAACACCATCCCCGTTAACAACTTCTCGAACTTTCTTCTTCGATCATCTTCACTCTTCGTTTCTGAAGCTCGTCTCTGGACTAAATGGCGCATCTAAAATCTTCATTGCTGGCTGTTTTACCTTTTCCACTGTTTTATCGTTCTGCTCTTCTTCCGCTAGATGTCGCTATAAGCTTGCAGTCTAGTTCGTTTGGCGCCATTCCCGCGTTCACAAGTACCTTTGCTACGTGGGTGACGTGGCGTAGTACCGTTTCATAGTCGTGTCGATGTCGACTATCGCGTTGCGAACGTCGTGAGTCGCCGAGCCGATCGACTCGAAAGTCGAAGCTAGTCGATCGATTGCTCTCGCCTGGTGAGAAAAAAAAATGTGGTAAATAAATGTTTGATATAAAATACCTACACAAAGTTCATTAGGTCGGGCCTGGAAGAGGCATAATAATATAAAAACTTATATTATTACAAGACCGTTTTTTTTCGATTTCGATTCTTATTTTGTTATACCAGGTACACCTTGTATAAGAAATACGAATTATAAAAATTGTTTTAACCATTGCTTTTGGCTAAATCAGTTCTAACTTTTTAGCTATGAAATTGCAGTATGGAAAAAATACTGTAAAACCATCATAAACTTCCGGCGATGTGCTCACAACCTATCACGTTTAGGGGTCCAATGTATCTCGTCAAATGTGGGTATATCCAGTAATAGAATACCTCTGCCTACCCCCTCGGGGAAATAAGGCGTGATATTATTTATTTAAGAGCAGTGATAGCCCGGACGGTTAAAGAGCCGGCCGAAAATCAGTGAGGCTCGGGTTCGAATCCCGGCATGTACCAATGAGTTTTTCAAAAACTTACGTACATATTTATCACTAGCTCGACGGTGAAGGAAAACATCGTGAGGAAACCCGCAGGTCTCAGAATTAATTCTGAGACATGTGTAAACAGACCCGGTCCGGCGATGGGCTTACCACCTATCACGTTTAGGGGTCCAATATATCTCGTGAAATGTGGGTATATCCAGTAATGGAATACCTCTGCCTACCCCCTCGGGGATAAAAGGCGTGAGATTATATTATTATATTAAATTATATATTATATATATTATTATTTATTTATTATAAAATTCCAAGGTCAGGCAAAAATTAATATACGGAAACTTTATAATTTCATCTCTCTGTCCGTATGTACCTATGTCACAGCAATTTTACTTGGTCTAGTAGTAACTATAGATAAAGTTTGGAAGGTGTGTTCTATGTTTTTTTAAATCAGTGTACGTAGCCGTTTGAGAATATATTTTCGAATAATTCTTTAAAAGTCAGCAGTCATAAAAATGTCTCACCTGTATATGCGACGCTTCCGCTAGCCGCTCCATGGCCTGCGAGCTGGCCAGCGACGCGTGCGCAAGTTGCGTCATGGCCACTGCCTGGTCGTTCATCACTTTCACCTGCAATTTAAAAGCTTCATATTGAACTAGCAGCGCCCGGCGGTTTCACTAGCGTATTTAATTTTTTTGGGAAAACAAACAGCTATGTACTATCCGTAAAAGTTCTGCCTGATACATCTAAGTGTCATTTTTGCGAGATCTTTGGTGATGGCGACAAACCAGTCTCCTATAGTAACAATGACAATAATAAAAAAGTGTTTCTTTCATGTTCATGACCATTTCGGGTCCATTAATGGAAAAAAACGGTGATAGTGGCTACTTATTGCTTAACTCTAATTAGGGATGGAGTAATAAATACGCTTCCAAGCAACAATTCTTCCAAATGTATCAGGCTTCGCGTTTGTTGATACAATACAATACAATAACTTTTTATTGTACACCAAAAGCAACACAATATGGATACCAACATTAACTAAAGTACAATGGGCGGTCTTATCGCTTTTAGCGATCTCTTCCAGACAACGTACATACAATCAAAATACTTCATTACCAGTTTCTCCATTATTGCAAACTGGCGATCCTCGATATCCACCATGGGCTCCTCAAAAGCCAGCACTGGTTCCGACTCTACATGATTCTGGTCCATACTATCTTCATTGAAGAAGTTATCTTCCATAATATAAGCTTCTTGCTTCACTGAGTTTCTAGTTTCTGAAAATTTATAAAAATACTCTATACTTTTTTAGGGTTCTTTACCGAAAGTGTATTACTAAGACTTCGCTTGTAAGTTCATGATGACATTGTATGTTTGATGGTAGACCACAATTTCGATTTTTTCATTTTAAGACCTGTATGATTTATATAATAATATAATGTAAAACCTGTGTGTCACAATAAATGATTTAAAATTGAAATTGTTGTTACGTCTGTCAGTGCGCTGTATGTATGTTACAAGCCGCAAAATTTTCTTTTAAAAATTAAATAAAATTAAAGCGTTCCCCCCCGCCCTTTTAATTTTATTTAGAATACAAAGAAACTTGTTTTTTTGCTTTACAAATTTTCACAGTATGTATTACTATAACTGATATAAAAACATTAAAAATTTAATGGATCTCAATACAAGGAATGTGTTTCTCTTACTTGGCGTATCATTGGCTAGGAAAAGATCCCAAATTTTCTTTTCTATGTTCGAGCATAGGCTGTTTGCGTCGCCTCCTCCCGATTGCACCTTAGATCTCACCGTTGACTTCTTGTCTGCCCAGTACTGAAATAGATACAAAAAGTATTAACAGTCAGTCCAGACCTGTCAGATAATCGTACTAGGCCACCATGGCCACACACTAGCAGCTTCTCTAAAATTTTAGTAGTGCCCTTTTTTTTTTTTTACCGTCACCCATGGACACCTGCAACTCAAGAGTCACCACTGCGTTGCCGGCCTTTGAGGTGGGAGTAGGGGGAGGGCGGAGGGGGGGGTTTGAGGCCTCCGGTTACCTCACTCACTCAACGAAATGCAATGCATTGCTTTACGCTGGTTTTCTGTCGTGGTATCACTCCGGTCGAGCCGGCCCAAGTAAACTTTTTAAAAGACCTCAAAAAAGGAGGAGGTTCTCAAATTGTCACATATGTTTTTTTTTCTTTTAATATGTCAAGGGTGGTCCCATATAAGTTTTGTGAAAAATGGAGGGAAGCTTTCAGGTGGAGAATGGAACTCAATGGATATCAGCAAATCACTGATCGCCTATAAGTTGAGACAATGCAATTTTCTGGTACCACTGAGCTTATTTGATGGAGCCAGGAGGTGGATATCGCAACTCTTTAATGGCTACATGTAAACACCTCAAGTTTAGGCTCATTTGATTTTTTATAACACATCCCATACATACAAAGGCTTGTTTTATAGTTTTCATGATCTATAATTACTTATTTATTATTTGGTTAAGGTTTTCCAGTAAATATGAAAGAAGACTAACTTTGATCCAAGACTTCATGGGCCGAGTGGGTCCGGAAATGTTGTTGACGATCCTCGTGAGCTGAAACCACAGCTTCTTGCTTTGATCGCGGCCCTCCAGGCCCCGTAGCTGACCGAGCGCCAAGGCGGGGTGCTTTTCCATAAAATCTACGATTGCCACCACTTGTTCTATGCTAGGTCGAGACTGAAATAAAAAAACAAAATAGTCAAGCTGCTGTGTCATACAGATAGTTAGGAGAAGACAATAAACACAATTCTATTACGTCTGTGAATCGTTGCTTGACTTGTTACTGGGCAGAAAGTGTTTTTTAACTAGATACGATCACACCTTATTCCAGAGGGGGTAGGTAGAGTTTGCATTACTGGAATTACCCACTTTTCACCAGTGTTTTGTGTTGTTCAAAAGTTTGTTTTTATATTGAATGTTTAATATTGTCTGAATTAATTATTATTTTATTGATAGATGTGGATGAAGCACGAGAGGTGTGGCAGGTTAGCAGTTGGTCTATTGTCTCTGCCCACCCCGTCGGAAAAAGTCGGCGTAAGTTCATGCTTTATGCAACAAATATGAATTCACTGGTCAAAACTGAATGGCTCTACCGCCTACCTACATCATGATGAAAAAATTTGTTACACAATAATCGCGGAAGAACTGTACAATATCTGACGTGGAATTTAGGGGTGGTAGGGGGATGGGGGGAAGGGGGGGGAGTGGGGGACCCACCCCCCACCACCCCCGCCTGCCGGAAACGCATAGTTTTTTTTTTACGAATTTTTCAAAATTGAACATTCTACTAGTTTCTGGGGCGGGTTTGATTTGGGTGGTCATAAAAAAAAATAACCTGAACCTAAACATTCCACTAGTTTCTTGGGCGGGTTTGATCTGTGTGGTCATAAAAAAAAATAACCTTAACCTAAACATTCCACTAGTTTCTGGGGCGGGTTTGATTTGTGTGGTCATAAAAAAAAATAACCTGAACCTAAACATTCCACTAGTTTCTGGCGCGGGTTGGATTTGTGTGGTAATAAAAAAAAATAACCTGAACCTAAACATTCCACTAGTTTGATTTATGACCTTGCGTCTATTTGTACAGTTTTGAGGTTAATTTATTACAATTTCAAAAAATTATATCTTGAAAACTATTGATTTCCGAGCTCTGCAATTTTGGTAAATAAACCCTCTTATATACCTCTATCTACAAAAAAAATATGAAGCAGAAATTCCACGTCACGCGATTTTTCACTAGGCTTCATGTCAACTTTGAAAATTCATAAAAAAAAAACTATGCGTTTCCGGCAGGTGGGGGTGGTGGGGGGTGGGTCGCCCACCCCAACCCCTTCCCCCCCCACCCCATCCACCCCTAAATTCCACGTCAGATATTGTACAGTTCAGCCATAATCGCCGCCGCAGTTCAAAAAATTTGTCTGTTTCTGCTCATCCACAAGTCTAAAATAGCTACATAAAACTATGTAGGTACAAGACAAAGCCTTCTTAAAAAAAAAATTGGAAATCCAGGAACAACTTTGTTCTTTTGATTGAGGGAAGGTAAACATCAAGATTAAATTGCATGCTACAAGCCGAAGGTAGAGGTATCCCACTGGGAACTCGCCCATTCACAAGAGTTATCGCTATCGAGATATGCATTTCTTTTAATTGATATTCTAATAAATTACAAATAGTCTACTTACGGCTATAGTTCGGTCCGTCATTATAAAACAAGCAGTTGTCGTACCGTATCACAATATCAGAAAGAAAAAAATTCAAATTTTACTTGTTTTTAATAAACTCTCTTCAAACTCATTTCGAAGTCCCAAAAATCACGAACTCGAGGAGAAGAACCTCACCTCATCTCATCGTTGTTCGTCGTAATTTCACAAAATGGTCGATAATCCAAATGATCGGAACATGACAACCATTGGTTGGGGTACTTTTCAATGTTGCTGTTTAAAAAAATGTTTTGTTGCGTGGGGCGTTGAGACTGTGATCTTGATTGGATACATTTTGAAGACAAACAGAATCAACAAACCAGAAAAATCCGTTCTTTTGGGGTAGTAGGAAGGGCAGTATGGTATTGAACTTGCTACTCTCATTTTTCATCTTCGTGCCCTTCGTCGATCTGACTGACCAAATACCCAGGGCAGTGGCGGACTAAGCCTGTCGGAGGCCCGGGGCGGAAAACCTGAATGAGGCCCCCCCACGCCCAGGGTGTCCTTGGAACCTCCAAATTTAGTGTAGCTTTAATCATATTAAATATCTATGATGCCTCGAACCAATACCTAACTGCCTTTTATCCTTGTTTAGGATTTCATTAAGAGAACTTTTCGCTACATTTGGAGGACCTCTTTCATTGACGTCTTCATTGGAAAAGAATAGTATAATAGGATAGGATAACTGAAATCTATACTTGATACTTACATAGTTGCGTAAGCGCTTATAGTCAGTGACCACCTTGCTGTGGCCGGCCGATTCTAGACTGGGGCCACAGCCCCCCTAGGAAAAATCCCTTGCTACGCCAATGCTTCCGCCCCTACCTTAGTCCGCTAATGAACCACTGGCAATAAAAGAAAAAGCTAATACGCTGTCAATGTATTCGAATCGAATACATTACTCGTTCTGTTCGTTCACCACAAATCAAATTCATTCAATAGATTTCATTTTCGTTCATTCATTCATCATTGTTTTTGAGAACCTCTGGGACGATGGTATTATTTCTCGATTTTTATGTTTGCAAATAAAACACACACATCTTTTCTGTATATGCTCAAATACTAAACTTCAAGAATGGCTAATTCAGTGAACATATCGATAGAGGCACCCATAGAAAACCAGATCCAGGAGATAACCTACGATGGGCAAGAGATCTATCAAGCGTAAGTATTTTTTTTTTGTAAATAAAGGCTAATATTGGCTGAAAATGCATTGTTTTGGTCATAAATAAATCTTTTTGATATATTTCCTTTCCATAGGCCTCTTTCTATGTCAGAAAACCTAACTCGTCTGGCTCAGAAGATAGATTTTGCGAAAACTGAAGATGAATACTGCACTATCAAGAAGGAGGGTGAGAGCAGCTCTGAGGTTAAAGCAGAGGATGAAAATAAAGAGCCAGGCTACCAGTCCAGCTTGTGGCCATGGGACTCAGTGCGGAACAAGCTGAGGAGTGCATTGACCGAAGTCTGCGTTTTGGCTGATGTCATTAGCATTGCCAAGGAAAAGAGGTATATGGTAAGTATAAGGCGGTTTCTGTCGTTAATTTTGAAACAAATAAATATTTATTAGACAAGGCGTAAGGACCTGGTGCCATGTATAATTACAATTTCAAGACATTGAGTCGTCTTAAGTCATAAATACACCAAGTTCCAGTGCAATGTTTCAATGAAGTCTGTGAAATGGTTGCTTTTTTCTATATCATATACATATCAACAAATGTCAATAATCATGGTCAGATCATGAAATAAGCTATCAGAAGAAGTAATTTCAGCAATAAATATTATGTTAATCAATTCAAAAATAAATGGTGCAAATATATCCTGTAATGAAAAATACAGAAGACTGCTTTTAATTGAATATTTTTAATGTGTTGTTTACATATTGGCTTACACATGTTTCTTTGTCACTGAGGTCAACAGAAACAGCTTCATTACCAACCTTATGTCATATATGATATTTATTTAGTATTTTACAACTGATTATTGGATGGATGCTTATTAGATGTTGCGGTATCAAGAGAAGTCCGTTCATCAAATATCTCTTTCATATTTCAGGTGCTAGACCAGATTCAACCAGAACAGGTGGACAACCGGCCCATGGTCCAAGTGTACGGTCGCAAGAAAGCGCTAGCAGCAGCTGCGGCTGTCCTCCTTGCTGGAGTTGAACGTCTCCGCGCCAGTGAAACTATGCGGATGACCAGAAACATGCCCGATTTCCACATAGACCTACTGAGGCTGCGGCAGAACTGGCGGTTGAAGAAAGTTTCTAATACAATAGTCGGGGATTTGAGCTATCGGACTGCAGGGTCTAAGTTTAGTCAGACGGGAGTTTTCGAGGTAATTTAGATAGATAGATAGATAAATCATTTTATTGCAACACAATACACACACACACATTAAAATAAGAGAGAGAAAAAAAGATGAACACAATTTGCTGTTTGTACCTGTTATTGGAGATAACACACAATTAATGAGTGTATCTAATTAAATACTACCAAATTTTCTTGATATTATGCATCACTGTTTCATACATGCCATTACTTACGTTCATATAAACTTTACTGACTTTATATAAACTCGGTCTTACCAGGCACTGATTCTGCTTTACAGCGACTAAACTTATTTTAGTTTAGACTTTTTTTTTATAATATCTGCCATCAAATGTGTCATAATCAGATGTAATTTACTGTTGTTTTCTTTCGAGACGAGAGATATTTATCCTTGTGAAATTAAAATTAGTCCTGTCAACTAAGGCATTTCATAACATGTTTAGCGCATAAGTAAGGAAATCATGACTAAAATACAGCTGTTTTACCGACTCTGACAGGATTAAATTCGGTAGGTTATCAGTTAACTGTCTTATATCCCTTTTTTTTGAGGTAAGACTAAACGAAAATAAGTTTAATCAGTGCACAGCAGAATCCACATACACCGACATCACTCAGCTACAAAGAGCAGTGATAGCCTTACGGTTAAAGAGCCGACCGAAAATCAGTGAGGCTCGGGTTCGAATCCTGGCATGTACCAATGAGTTTTTCAAAAACTTACGTACATATTTATCACTACCTCGACGGTAAAGAAAAACCTCGTGAGGAAACCCGCAGGTCTCAGAATTAATTCTGAGACCTGTGTAAACAGACCCGGTCTGGCGATGGGCTCACCACCTATCACGTTCAGGGGCCCAATATATCTCGTGAAATGTGGGTATATCCAGTAATGGAATACCTCTCCTACCTCCTCGGGGATAAAAGGCGAGATTATTATTTCTTTTTTTTCTTTCTTTTTTTCACTCAGCTACAACTGCTTTATAGCAATAGCCTTTGGTTCTAGAACAAACTGCCATCATTCAGGAATGTTTGGTTTACCTTTTTTATTGCTGACAGGCTTTCTCCACTCTTGAACTTACAGTTCGTAGAACACCCAACGATGTCTGACATATGATTGCAGGTGACGAAAGCACCCGAGGAGCAAATAGCGCAGGCCATGAGTTTAAACACGACTGGCTCCGCACCATCGGCTTTGCGCGTTACTGTGCCACCAGAGCTACAGGGCGTCGCATTTATTTCTGTTCTCTGTCAGAAAGGTACTACTGAT
Source organism: Ethmia dodecea (assembly GCA_963855545.1). Classification (NCBI taxonomy): domain Eukaryota; kingdom Metazoa; phylum Arthropoda; class Insecta; order Lepidoptera; family Depressariidae; genus Ethmia; species Ethmia dodecea. The sequence continues at coordinate 1,483,323 of OY979443.1, forward strand.
TATCTCATAATTACTCGTAATCAATAAAACCGACCAACTACGAGTCGGACTCGCGTACGAAGGTTTCCGTACCGTTATCTTTTTTAAAAACCGCTTGACCAATTTTGATAGCATTGGAATGGGTTCACCTCTGAAGTATGATCTACCAAACAAAAAAAAAGAATTATCAAAATCAATTTATAATTCGGCGGAGTAGGCGCGTAAAATACGTCAAAAAAAATATTGGAATTGTTAACTTCATCCTTTTTGAAGCCGGTTGAAAAAGAGGAGGTGATCAATTTGTCTGTAATTATGTTTTTTACCTCAGAACTTTCGACTGGGTGAACCGATTTTGATGATTTTTTATTTGAAAGCTGGTACTTTGGTCCAGTTCTGACAATGCTCCATGAGAGAACCATATAAGTTGGTCGTGTTTTTCACTTTACTTCCTCTGCCCCCCGCGGGAAAAAAGGCGTGAGCATTATTTCTGAACTTTGAAGCCACAAAGGTCAAAATATTATCTAAACAGCACTGCAGCACTATAATGTGAATCCTTTAACCCTCAAAAAAACTTACTTTACTTTAAAAAAACTTACGTACATATTTATCACTAGCTCAACGGTGAAGGAAAACATCGTGAGGAAACCCGCAGGTCTCAGAATAAATTCTGAAACATGTGTAAACAGACCCGGTCCGGCGATGGGCTCACCACCTATCACGTTTAGGGGTCCAATATATCTCGTGAAATGTGCTTATATCCAGTAATGGAATACCTCTGCCTACCCCCTCGGGGATGAAAGGCGTGAGATTATTTTATTATTTTAACCCTCAGAGCAAGAGGACGTAGTGACAGCTACGCTGAGCTCATCAGCTCTGAACTGCCCGGGCACCCTCCCCGGGGACGGGGCCGAGCTCCATTGGCAGCAGAAGCTGGAGGCTGCCCAGAACGTGCTCTTCTGCAAGGAGCTGTTCGCGAGGCTGGCCGCTGAAGCTGTACAGCTCGATGCTTCTATACCCCACATGGTCGTTGGCAACCAGATCATGGCCACTGTGAGTACTCTAGAGCTTAATTTTTTTCTTTATTTATTTCCTTTTACAAACAATTCTCCACGTGGGAGAGCCATGCTTCGGCACGCTTGGTCCGGCTCGACCGGAGTGATACCACGGCCTCACAGAAAACCAGCTTAAAGCAATGCATTGCGTTTCGTTGAGTGAGTGAGGTAACCGGAGGCTCCAATCCCCCCTCCCCCTTCCCTCCCCCTACTCCCACCTCAAAGGCCGGCAACGCAGTTGTGACTCTTGAGTTGCAGGTGTCCATGGGCGACGATAGTCACTTACCATCAGGTGACCCGTCTGCTCGTTTGCCCCCTTTTTTCTTATAAAAAAAAAAACTATAGAGTCATCAACATTTACTTACCCTTGTCCCATTATTTGGGATCGGCGCAGTATGTTTTTTCCTTCCATTTAGATCTATCATACGTCATATCTACATTCACTTCCATCTTGCACATATCATCCTTCAAACGATGCATCTATCTGTTCTTTGGTCTACCCCTTTCCCTATAACCTTTCACATTCATATCAAGCACTCGCCTTAGAGTACAATGTTAAATACACTCGCCCAACTACAAAGCAGTTTGTGGGCAATAATAACGCTCTTTTCGTCTGTTATTAAAATAAATTTATCTCAAATGCTGGATTATAAATTATTTCACCAATAGAAAGCTACATTATCTTTATATCCGTATTCCGATGGCAATGGAAACTACGCGAGTGAAACCGCTCAGAACGGCTAGTTATGAATAAAATGAACTATCTTATAATAATCTATTCATTAATTAATATTTATTTTTTCAGGTTTTACCGGGAATTCAGTTGCTAATAGGATTATGCCACAACAACGGACAAAATAACAATAATAATCCGGAAGGCGTCAAGGTAAGGCAGGCTGTATTATCTAAAGATTCAACAAATATCTAATAAAAATAAGTCGGGTTTTCCTTCCTGACGATTTAACTCCAGAACGGCTGGACCGATTTTGTGTGGGTTCGAGTATGTCCAGGGATGGTTTACACCCGTGCGAAGCCGGGGCGGGTCGCTAGTTATGTATAAAGATTATATTTTGTAATGTCACGTCAAAAAATATACAGGTGAAAAGTGGGTATATCCTCGAATGGAATACCTCTGCCTTCATTCTCGGTGTAACTCCCCTTTTGTAAAATGTTTTTGTTATGCGAGGCTGCAAAGTTGGCTCAGGTTTCATGTAATAACTTTGTTGCTGAGCGAAATACTCAATTTTCCCCCTCACTAAAGCCAGGAAAATACTAGGTCCTAGAAAAACAACTATTTATAAAGAGATTTGTTATATTTCAATCTCTGCTTATATAATATATTCAAAGAGGTTGGAAGAAAATCATTCTCAGAGAAACTTTTTCTTTAAACGTCTTTGAATATTATTATTTTAATGTTTTTTTTTTTGTCATTTAATCGTCCTGCTGGCCAGTACTATTATTCTAAAAATGAAGTTGATGTGAAATAAGTATTCATTCCTTTTTAAGAGGTCTGGCAGAGGGGTTAGAATTTAAAAAAAAAACTTTCAAACATACAGAATCTTTCCGAGATCATTATTATTTATTTAATACACAGCTCTTCAGTTGATGCGTGTATATCACTTGCTTTATTATTAACTAGCAGCTTCCTTCGGTTTCACCAGCGTAGTTCTTGTTCCCGTGGGAATACGGCCATAAAATATAGCCTGTGTTATTCTGATGTATAAGCTATATAACTGTCAAGTTTCATAAAAATCCGTTCAGTAGTTTTTGCGTGAAAGAGAAACAAACATCCATTCATCCATACATACAAACTTTCGCGTTTATGATATTAGTAGGATTTAAAATGTTTGTCAAGTCTATTTTTAAAACAGATATGAGTTAACAAACTATTTTTCATATCTCCGGGCGAAAAGTGGCAAATTCCGGCCCGCTGCGCTAAACGAAGTGGCCGCTTTACGCCTCCGTCGATAAGAAAAAAGTATACACACCTCGGGAAGTAAATAAGAAAGCCTCAGATCACATGTGATATGAGACTTTTCTTATTTTACCCTATCTTATTTTTATGTGTGTAAATCTTTGAGTATTAAACCAACAGGAGAGGTCACGCACACTAGTTCCTTTGCAAAAAAGTCTGCCAATTTCTGCGGGGGGGACGAGGAAACAAACACAAATAATGTTAAAACAAACGCATTTTTTGACAAAACAATTAAACGCTAGCTTGAACTAGATGCACACAAATACATTCACCAATCCAAGCACTCCGTGAACTTAATAAAACTAGTTGTATTTAACAGGTGTTCGCTTTGACCGACACTTTTTTTTGGCAGAGGGGAACGCCTGTCAGTGGCGTCTCCGGTTGGTTTAATACTCAAAGGTGTAAATACTATTCTGTAATGTGAAATGTAATTCCAGCCGGAAGGAGCGGCGGGTAAATCGGAGCACGACCACGTATTGGAGCATTCGCTTCACCAGCTGTTACGAGCCGTCCACCACGCCAACACCCACCACCCGTTCCCGCACCCCGCCACTGGACCGCTGGGGCCCTCCAAGAGGCGATGCCTTGCAGGTAACCAGATAACACTTGTTATCAGAGATCTACGGTTAAAGAGCCGGTCGAAAAAGTGAGGCTCGGGTTCGAATCCTGGCATGTACCAATGAGTTTTTCAAAAACTTACGTACATATTTATCACTAGCTCGACGGTGAAGGAAAACATCACGAAACCCGCAGGTCTCAGAATTAGTTCTGAGACATGTGTAAATAGACCCGGTCCGGCAATGGGATCACCACCTACCACGTTTAGGGGTCGAACCAAAGAATATACTCGTTGTGGCCGATGCACTGGCCGGTATTGTACATAGTTTTAATGTTTTAAATTCAAAATTATATTGACGTGGGTTTGGCTTGTTTTTGGATCTTTGATTTGGTTTTAGATTTTGTGTGAACCTATAATGTGTTTTTTACTATCACTATCACTACATAGTATAAAACAAAGTCGCTTTCTCTGTCACTATATCCCTATTTCCCTATGTCCCTTTGTATGCTTAAATCTTTAAAACTACGCAACGGATTTTGATGCATTTTTTTTTAAAAGATAGAGTGGTTCAAGAGGAAGGTTTTAGTACTAGCATTGCACCCGTGCGAAGCCGGGGCGGGTCGCTAGTATTAAATAAATAAAAGTATGTTTAAAGCCTAATAACATTTCCCTGAGGTCGCAGAGTTCACACTCGTTAAAAGTCGGTATTTCCAGAAATTGAATGCCCCTGCTCCCCTTCGGGGATAAAAGGCGTGAGATTTATTTATTTTTGTGCACAGGACCAATGGCGGCCGACCGGTTCGAGCTTCTAGACATGAGCAAAGAGCAGTCCCTTTTAGAGCAGATCATACAACAAGCGCAACACTTCTTCATGAGACGCCGCAGCGAATACGTGCTCGATACCATTGCCAAAGAGGTAAGAATGAAAAAAGTTGTCTGTAAAGTCGGTATACGGACGATAATTTTACGTGATAACGTCATAAGAAATAGATGCGTCACAAGCGGAACGCTTAGACCGATTGCTTGTTCCGCGCTCGGCTCAGGCGGAACGCGACACTTTTTCGAGCGTGCAGCTGACGTTTATCGATTTATAAGACGTTATCACGTCAAAAAAAGTATAATACCACTAGGTTTTATCGTAAAATCTAAGTTATTTTTCTGCCAAATTTCATTAGGTTCAGCGATTCTGTCATGAAAAGTAAAAAAACACGAATTATTTTGCACTAGCTTTGGTCTGCGACTGCGTCTGCTATATATATTTGACGGGCCTGTTGGCTCAGTTGGTAGTGACCCTGCCTTGAGTCGGAGGTCGCGGGTTCGATCCCCAGTCGGGCCAACATTTGTGTGCCTGAACATGTCTGTTGGCTTCGTGTCTGGTCGTTTAATATTTATTTAAGTATGTTTATCAGTTGTTTAGTACCCATAGTACAGGCCCTGCCTAGTTTGGGACTAAATAACTGTGTTTGAATTGTGCCCTACAATTTATTTAATATAACTTACTTTCGCTGTACTGTTAGCAGGCTTATTGTCAAATATTGATTTATTACAGGTCAAAGACCCGCTTATTGTGTCGCATTGGAACGCTCTGAACAGTCCCACGCAGTCCTGCGTCAAAATCAACATAATGGCGTATGGGTAAGTGTGATTTTTTTCATAATGCTTATAGATGCAAGTAAATAATAATAAAAAAAATATCTTACGCCTTTTATCCCCGAGGGGGTAGGCAGAGGTATTCCATTACTGGATATACCCACATTTCACGAGATATATTGGACCCCTAAACGTGATAGGTGGTGAGCCCATCGCAGATGCAAGCTTTCTGCTAAATCTCATTGTGGAGGAACAGAGATGGAATGCTCCTCCATCGTGGAAAGGGAAGATCTTTCTTTAGGCCTGGGGCCCAAGGTCCAACGGTAGTTTTTTTTTTGGCATCACATTTTGCCATTTAGTTTTCAAGTCTTTATTTTATACTCTAATCCCAGTCAAATGGTTGTGCTCCAGAGAAGATACATAAAAATTATGTGTCTTCGGGGGATATTACATTATCATATATCTCTGATCATTTAAATGATCATATGTCTGATCCAATATAATTGACTATTTGAGTCATATTGAGGGGTGTAATTTCAAAACCCTCTATAACGATTTCGAATACATTTTTACATTTTTGTACTAAGAGAAAGGTTTTTAAATTTACTTTGCAATAGATCATATGTAAATTTTCATACCCCTCTAAAATGCACAGTAAATACAGTTTAAAAAGTAAGTTTAGTTGCAAAGGCCGCTAAAATATCTAATATCACAATCAAAATCCTCTAAAATGAAATCGACCAATGAGAGCGTCGCATTGCAAACACGTGACTTTAAAATAGTATGGGGATTTTGGCTGTGTAGATGAGACTTGCTCGCGGTTTTTAAACAAAATTCATTAAAAAGGATGGAAGATCTAGCGCAGTTTGTAAAAAAATGTGATCCCAAAGATGCTCGGAAACTGCCACGCCATCCAGAATCTTGGAAACGCGAAAAGGAGCCCAGAAAACGGTGAGTAAAATCTTACCTAAAACTTACTTCAAAAGTTCGTTAGAAAGTTTTATGCAACAATAAGTAATGAGTACCTGCTTGTAATATGTGCTGAAGAGTGATGAATTTTGATAGCGGTTATCAACTAAACTACTATACCTATCTATAGGCATAGAAAAGAAAAGAAGAGCGGAAACAATTTGTTTAATAAAAAAAAGATTTTTTTTTATTAAACAAATTGTTTCCGCTCTTTGTTCCTGAGGTTATCTGCAAGAAATCGCTTAAATCGATAAGACCGCCCAATGTAATTTTTTTTATCATTGTGTCACTTGTTGCTTATTTTTATTGGTGTACAATAAAGAGTTGATACTTACTTACTTTGTTTTTCATTAGTTAATTTTAATACATAGCTGGATACAGTTTACTGAGATTGGTCTCTATGCTTTATAGCATAATGTCATCCATCGAGCATTATAAGGTTAGTTTCAAAACCCCCTTCAGAATGACAGATTATTTTCAAAACCCACTAAAATGACAGGTTGGTTGCAAATTCCTCTATAATATATTTTAATTTTATATTTTCTTGAAAATGCTTGTAAATATATTAATGGTTTTCACATTTTTAAGGGTTGAAATGCCGTGGCAACCAATTTATCACGAAATATTAACTTTTTCTTTAAATTAACTACAATAGATTAAAAAAAAACGTTTTGTACAAAATTTCCAAAAAATGCTTAAGTGGGTTTTGAAACTACACCCCTGCTGTGTATTAGGTACACTATCAAAGTTCTTTGATGGCATTTTACGTCATATGCGCTACTATTGCTTCGGCAGGTATTGACGTCAGGGTTACAAGATCTCAGAAAATTCGATTTGCCAAAAGACATCGTCATTTTTAGTATGGCTTGTTTTTTGTTATTTCAGAAAGTTTATGCAAGTATATAATTAGAAAAATAACTACATTACATTATTTGAAACATATTGACGAACAAGAAATCAAAAACTGTTTTTTTATATTTGCTTTATATTACCTAGTGGAAAAAAAATAAAAAATAACTGGCAACACCTGTTTCTATGACCGTATTGGATCCAATCTCTCAGCAAATGTCAAAAATCTATGATCAAGGAGAAAATGAATCCTATGTCTATATTACATTATCCAATAACATTGACTCATAGATCTATGATCCAAAATAAATGATAGTGTAATATGCCCCTTCAACACTTTCTATGTCCCTCCTTCGGTAACCAACAGTAAAATGATAGCACTTTTATTGAAGACTTCACTGTGACTTGAGGCAATCCAAAAATGACCATCCTTCCAATTTTATCGAATTTCCCATTCAATGCACACTTTCCACATAATATACTATCACTGGTTACGTATTTAAATGTCTAAAATTAAAAAACCTAATGTTAAATAACCTAAGGAGTCAAAACCCGAAATATACTGCAAACTGAAAATTTTACTAAAACTATGACGTCCCTCTTCGGATTCCCGCCAAAAGACCCAAGGGTTGATGTCGGACAGTTTTTTACAAACTTCTAAAGGTCACAGCACACTTATCAACTCGGAAAGGGATTGTCACCGTATCGCCTCGAGCCGTTCAGTATTGTTTGTATGAAACTCCCTACTGCAACACTAATTGGAAACGTAACGTAATCGCCTCGCCTCGGAACAGGCTCCGAACCGCGTTGCGGTGAGTGGTCAATTTGCAGTTCCCGCGCTTACGGCTCGCTGTCCCCCCGCTTACGTCTCTCCGTACGCGAGCTCACGGCTCTACGTCGATTTGGTGACGATTATACGTATTTAGTGTCCACGTGGAGGTGTCAACTACCTTTTAACGAAGACTAGCTGTTCTGCGCGGTTTCACCCGCGTAGTTCCCATTCCCGTGGGAATAAAATATACCTTGTTACTCAGGGATCTTGTAGCTTTCCATTGGTAAAATATTTTTTTAAATCGGTCTAGTAGCTTTTGAGTTTATTTGTAACTAACATAGAAAAGTACTATTCTTTCTCTATAATATGAGTAGGTATAGATAACAATTCTATCTCCTAACCAGTTGCATCCTAACACCTAAAGACACATCTACGAAACGTGAAGATCATACGAAATCACAGTAGGGTTTGACGAAGTATCCATTACAGAATCATATGGGCATGTCCCATACACTCAAATCAAATGTTTTTATTCAATGTAGCTTATGTCTTCTTAATGAAAGTCATTGCGACTCCACCGCTTCGGTATGTATAGTTGAAAAGCGGGGCAAGAAACTCACACATTATTCTTTTTAACAATACAAAGTACAAGATAAATGGTTTTAGTGCTTTGCTGAGCTGATAACTTTCAATAAATAACTTTTAAAATCTGCCCCTACATTGAATAATATCATTTTGACTTGACTTGACCCGTAAATCCTAGGGCGCTTTGCAAATGGAGCAACATAAGTTTAGGCTTGTATAGTATTGTAATATCTGTGGCATAGGCAACTATCAACTTTTTAAGTTGGTTTAAAAGTTGCCAGTTGCTGCAACCAAATAGCCGGGTTTACGGTTGCCGCAATTTTATGGCAATCTGTTAGCAAAGGCGATAGCTAATAGGGTGCGAGGGTGTGGAATCGCTCGACGCGTTGCGATTGCCAGTTGGGGAAACCAGCAACTTTATACACCTAATACAAATTCGACAGTTGCTATTTCCGGCAATTAGAAACTAACAAGTCCCCGATTGCTGCAACTGAAAACTGTTGTCGATCACCGGAACTCGCAACTCGAGTTTCTACGCAGTTCCATTGAGATATATGTAAACAGTCAGTGGCCAGTTGCTCAATCTGCAAAGAGCCTAAAGGTGCTCCCTCATCGATAGCTTTCGCCTGTAATGTAACGTTACACTACATCAGTGGGGAGAACCGAGCATTACAGTGAACCTGTAATGATACAATCTGTAATATTTTGATAAACTTGTAACATCAATGCGCAACACTTGTGTTGTGGAATCAAATAAACGCTGAACATCGGATTTATGTTACAGGCGAATGCTCGTCAGTCAGGGAGGCAGTATTGTTGTAACTTATACTCAAAATCGAATCCAAATTGAATTGCCGAAAGTACAGAATCGCTCAGTCTTGAGCTAAATAAAAAAATACTCTATAAAAATACAAATTTATTTACAGTCTTATTTACATTTCCCTGTAGGTACGACGCGGTGTGTCGAACGTCGTTAGTCGTCCACGTCGGTGAGAAGACCCTGAAGTGCATCTGTAGAGATGGAAAAGTACGCTACTTGTCCTACGAGCTCCAGGAACTGAGAGATCTCATATATTGTCAGGTAATGGCTTCTGTTGGGTCTGGGTCCTATGTCTACGTGGGTGGAGTGAAATCTGAAGTGAAAGAAGTGTATTAGAAGACTGGAGTGGAAGTTACCGATGCTCGGTTAAAGGCGGAGTGTTAGCATTTGGCATGGCAAGAGATGTGACATTTTAAAACGATAATTTCCTATGGCAAGTCAAGTAAAGCTGTGACGTAATTTTTTTTTCCTTATTTATTGTGGCCACAGACAGTCATGTCAATATTTAATTCTTAATTAATGATAGACTTTGAAGTGCAGAATTTTAATTTGAAGTTTCGATTTTAAGGAAGAGATAGTGAGAAAACTTCATACAGGTGCCTGACCTATCGACAAATAAACAAGTACGTCACGTCATCAATTTTAGAACGCATATCCTGTGAATTGGTTTAATCGAAATTCGTTTGGGTGTCGATACAGACCAATGATGCCAAATACAGTCAAACTTCAACTACCCATATACAAGTTGCATTACCTATCACTTGCTAATTGCTATTTCACAATGCAAGCTAACTTGGAAGGAACCGCGTTTTAATTAGGCTTCGGTCCAACAAAAGATGCAGTGCCTTAATAATGCAGTGAAACATTAATAATGGATGATACTGAAGGTGGCGGTCGTCACTCAGATGATACCAATTTGACCTAACTTCACGACTGACTCTAAGATGGCTGGTTACTTACCGCTTTCAACAACTTTTAACTCATTACCTGTCATGTTTGTTTGTAGTCAATTGTGCTGCAGATGATGAAGACGACTGGAGTACTTTAAAAACTATTTAGAATTCGAGAATCAAGGAATTCACTCCCACCAGGGTGGCAGGGGTATTCCATTTCAGAAAGTAGCTACTAAAAGTACAAGTGTCAAATTAATTGACTATTACTGATTATAAGTATAGTTTTGCCTTCGATTCACTAGATTTCATAACATCTATTAACTTTTTTTTATTCGCGGATATTCCACAATTACATTTTAGCAACAAATAATTGATATTGGTAAAATGATCAGCGCTTTTATGAATTATTTAATTTGGGATGAGACAATCTCATCCAGCTTCTAGATTTTAAAACCGTTTGAAATTAGTTAGTGTTACTTTTATCACATATGAAAAGACCAGATTTATTTAGTTGTTTGTATTTTAATAGTACTCATTATCCCTCAGTGCGACGAGTGATTCTAAAATTGCTATAATCAAATTGGATCATCTGTTTTCACACGCCCACACTTGAGTTGGCGTCTCCGTGGTTTCAGAATTATCCATTATTGCGATGGTTTTCGATGAAATCTTGTTTTATATACTTTTTAACTGTATGACTTTTTTGTCGAAGGCCTGTAGTAGATTTATACGCGGTTTAATTTAGTTGCGCGAGCGTTCGTTCATGTTGAAGTACAACGGAACCTATTCAATAAAAAAACTTTGTCACTACAGAACAGAAACAAACAAGCATTGGATAGGTGATTATTTTTGCCATGCTGTTAAATGGCTCTGTTTGCGATTCTAGTCAATTCAGAATGATTACGTTCTCAACCTTCAGATTATTGTGGGGTCATTAACCTCTACGCGCGACGTATCTATAGCACTAAACATTCAATACTACCTATACTTATTTGAAATGCTGTCTGCTTAACGAATGCGAAATATGTATATTAGTCAGATCTATTTTTAGTGGTCAACCAGACAAGAATGTAGAATTCCTATTTTCTTTTCCCGCAAATTTCTTGGTCAGCGTCATAATCAAATTTATCTTGCTATTTAGAAACAACCAATATCTGTATAAATGATCACATTTTACCAAGAAAAACACCATTTAGTATAGGAAATTATTAAGGTTCATTAACATTTAGTCATTTAATTACGGAGCCTCTTCATTACAAAAAAAAATCTTTCCTCTTCATAATATTACTGTAGATTCCTTGTAAAAATACTGCAGATCATCGAAGACCAACAACTAATGAGTCGTAATCAATATCCCAATTCAAACATCTGTAAATGAAGTTGCAAACAAACTTACAAGTGTCAGAAATAGCCCGTATTAGTTACAACTGTCCCAAAAAACTACCAATGCAAACATGTACTTTAAAGAAACATGTTTCAGAAACTTACCATTGTATTTCGTTACTCAGATATACCAGCACCAAATGACGGCGGTGCAGGCCGTGGGCCGCTGCATGGGCTGGCAACTCCTCGCCAGCAGCTCACATCTTGGCTCCGGGCCCGTGGAACCTCTCGGCAATGCCTCCTCCTGTCTCCTCGCCTCTCCAAATGGTAATCACATTTCTCTCTTCTAACACCAGGGGTTTATTATTGGTTCGACTGTTTTCGAATTTAGAAGCAACCGAACCATGATTTGTATCTAATTTCCCATTTAATAGTTTTATTCTCTTCTTTCTCCGTTCCCATTCTTTTTCCTTGTTTCAGGTGATCGTATGATAGCAATAAGATGTGAGCCGTCTGTAGGCATTCAAGTCTTTATCGCTCAATCTCCAAGGAAAGACTTCTTCTCCAGCGAACTGGTCCAAGATAAGAAATGGGAGAATCTCGGAGGAGCTTTCAAAGAGATCAAGCTCGATAAGATGGAAGGCAAGAACTTCTTAAACAAAATGGAGCTCCTTATGGCTTGCTTGAGCAGCCCCTCGTAACTTTCCCAATCATTAGTTTTTAAGCATTTGTAAACTCATTTTATAAGTATTTATTTAAGAATAAAATAATCAAATTGAAGAATTTATAGAATTTTATTTATATTTAAGGAAACTTAGCAGTAGGGAACTTAGGTAGAATGTTAAATATTACTGAAGATTGTTCTTGCATTAATATCTCGACGAATTAGTGACTCGAGATCAGGAATGCCAAGGAACTGAAACAAACATTGCTAATTAGTGAACATTAAGGAATACCGGCTACTTCAATACCCTGTAAACCTATTCTAAGCAAATAAAGGATTTGATTTGAAAAAAAAAAAAACACCATATAAAGGAGTTTGATAAAAATACTGCTGTTATAAGTGTGGTAATAAAGGTGGAAACCTAAAAAGTTGAGATTTATGATGTTTTCATACTTTTGTAACAACGCCATGTACTGCTCGACTACACTTTAAATTGGCAAATATACAGTGGGCCAATTCTACTAAAAGTCAACGGTTATTGTTGACAATGAGATGTCAATGATGTTATTTTGGCACTTTTCAGAGCAAATAACACCATCGACTAACCATTGACATGTCATTGTCATCCAACTGTAACCGTTGACATTTAGTGGAATTGGCCCCCCAGTTATATTGCCAATCTCCTCTCTACTTTGGTGGAAACCCGCCCTTAGTTAATTTACGAAATTACCTAAAATAAGTTCATCATGCAAATCAAAAGCTCAACTACTACTGTCATATTTGAGATTGAATGTAAATTGCAACCTGGTTGTACAGTCAAGAGCACGCTAAGCTTGACACTTTGGACTTTGACCCGGCCCTGTATTCTATGGCGCGCAGTACAAATCAGAGCTCAGCTTAAACTGGTAGTGTCAAGCTTGACTTGCTCTTGACTGTACAATAAGACATTGCAACTTGAAGTTATAAAACCATGTGCTCAATCAATCCTATTGTCAATTATTGTGAAATAAACAAAGCTACAGTACAAAGGTCACATCATACCTCTTCTCCAGGCTTAAATACCCAGAAAAGATTGTTTAAGTCTGTCATTTGACTGAAAGACTAGACCATGCCAGTAAAAATCATAACCAAACTACATAACCTAAAAACAGATAATGAAAAAATATTACCTCTAATTCCTTGAGAAATAACACGAAGAGAACACTTCCCAGCATTAAACCCCCAGTATTGCGAGACATCGAATTTTTAACACTTGGAAGGCTTCAGATTACGATTAACACTAACCTAACTATACTCTAGTATTAAATTAAAACCTGTCGAGCGGTGACCTAGACCGGAAGTTGCTGCCCCCCCCGTTACCCGACCGGTAGCCCTGGTTGCCGCGGTCGAAGGAGCGTCCGCCGCCACCGCCGCCGCCGCCACCACCACCGTACGAGTTGAAGGAGCGTCCGCCGCCACCCGGCGGGCCCCCGAAGGAGCGGCCTCTAGGACCCCCGCGGCCTCTAAACCCGCCACCGCCGCCGCCGCCACCACCACCGCCGGGCCCGTTCCTACGCGGGCCGTCCCGCTTCCTAGACAACTCAACCTTCAAAGTCGCGCCTAACATCTCGAAACCGTTCATAGCGCTACACGCATCTTCCGCCTCCTGCACGTTCTCGAATTCAATGAAAGCAAAACCGGGGGGGTTGAGAGCGACCCAAACTGAGTTCAGCTTCCCATATTTATCGAATTCCCTCTCGAGGTCTTCCTTTTTTATTCCCTCCACCAAGCCTCCGACGTACACGCGAGTCCCTCCCGAACTCATGTTTGTGTAATCTGCAATAGAACAATGAAATTACGGTAAAACAGCTAAATGGTTGTAACACTTGCGATGAATGTTGAAACGCTGCATTTGGAACTGTATAAAACACGTAAAACACAATTTTTACCGTCAACTACGTCGCAGTTGAGGAATAAATAAATAAATACAATGTAGAAAACAAAATGTCGTCGCCCATGCCACGCCAACAAACGCCGCTCATTTTTATCATCTTTTCGGTAAATTTAGTGAATACTTACATGAATTTTTAAAGGATGAATATTTGAAGAATAAACTGAACTAAAATCAATTGTAATAATATGAAATAATTATTTTTTAATAAAAATAACTGCAAGATGAAACTAGATCAATGAAATTCATTGAGTGAGTGAACGAGTCAACGGGAATTATTGATTGACAAATGGAAGATAGAACGAGTCATGAATGAGTAACAAACGGTGTTACCAGTTCACAAAATTATGTTTATCAGGAAAAGTCTATGGTATTTGTCTATTATGTTGTCTAAATATATATTTTACAAGTTTGTATCATGCTGTTTTACAATATCCTTACAATTCAATAAAGTAATATATAATACTATCTTGTTATTAATTGCGAATTTCGATACATTTATTTCAATATTCCGATTTTCGATGCATTGAATGAATGACCGAACCGGTGAATGAATTCAAGCGAATGCGAATGCTTGTTTGTAGTTGATTATAGGTATTTGAATGTGTGTGTCAATGTGTGTGTTCAGAGGTAGCATTGAAGGGGAGGGAGGCTTTGACAAGTGAGGTAGGAGGGGGAGGGCAGGCAGGAGGAGGAAACTACACGAAACCGGCCAAACGACTTTGTTCAACGGTCGCGCAGCGGCGCGCATTTTCGCTTGTTTTCTTTCGTATCAAGCCCCACCTTTGTTTCGTTATGAATTGTTTTTATTCAAACTTTAATCAAATCAAGTTTATTTCTAAATAATATCCGTTACATTTAAATTTTTCGGCATGCTTTCTGTTATGAGTAGACAAAATACCTGTGTTGTGTTTGGATAAGTGTCGAAACGGGCAGGTGAGCGTCATTGCAGTGAAATGAATATTTTTGTGTATAGTTAGTGGATAATGGAGTGTTGTAAGGATATGGGGGTCCAGAAGAGACATAGTCAGTTCAGCGACACGAAGTACAAGTGGAGGACAGTGGTGTTGTTGTGGTGTGTTAGTGTGTGTTGTGGACAGGAGGTGCGTGTGGAGACGGACCCCTATTTGCTGAACAAGAGCTCGGGGTTGACAGAGTTGGCCGGTGGGGTGGTGGCGGGCGGCCGGGCCGTTTGGACGGTGGCAGAGAGCCCATACCTCCTAAGAGATGATCTCCTGGTGGAGAGAGACGCTGAGCTGGTGATAGAGCCGGGAGTTGAGGTTCGGTTTGCTCCCATGGTGGGAATCACGGTGCGCGGAAAACTAGTCGCTGTGGTAAGTACACATGCCGTGGCCTGTTTTTTTTCTGAAAAAAAGCATTTACTAAGGTAGGTAAGTTACCTACCTAAATTAAAAAGATGTCATCCTAATAGGCCATTTACACGAGGGCAATCCACTAAGACTGCATACAAAAAAAACTTGAGGACAATCCATTCCATTGTCCTCAAGTTTTTTTTGTATGCAGTCTTAGTGGATTGTCTTACTGGATTGCCCTCGTGTAAATGGCCCATTCCTTTCCATGATTCCATACATATCTAGACTATGTACCTACCTAGAATTAGTAGTTATAGGTACTTATTCACTCACACTGCTACAGTTATGAAGTATACTTTGCGTAAGCTGTAAGTGTAGAATTTTGCGTTAGTCATTCCTCAGCCGGTTTCCTTGATTTCCAAACTTCGTTATTTATATTTTAGTGCTTTTACTGAACTCGGTTTACATTACACGCTTTATGGCTTATCATTTTCATTATTCCAATACTTACCCCTTATTAATAAACTGGGAGTAACTTTATACCTAGATGATTATTCGATCAACGACTAGTTTCGACATTGATTTGAAATCTTATTGTTTGGTAATAAAGTTCACTAATTGATATTTACTTTTTTACTCCTAGTTTATTAAAGCTTAAGTTCGAATTAGATTCCCATCAGAATATTATTATTAAGTACCTACATCTTATCAGAATTCTGCAATAAATATAGTGCTAACAATTACTTTAGTCTTATTTCAACCAACAAAAGTCCCTAAAATAGGAACAATATTGATCTTGCTTTCCCTACCGTCTATCAAATACTTGATAAATTCCACTACTCCTGATAAGCCCACGTTCGCTGATACGCTTATCAACACCATTCACCTGATATATTGATTTGTTCACCTGTTCCGTTTGCTCGAGCAAATATTTAAGAATTACTTCAACAATTGTTATGAAAATAAGCCATAATACACAGAATTTACTTTCCTTTAGCATCTTATTAGAGACATCTTTATCTAATTAGAGTACTAACACTTTCTAGGTACACATATTTTAAATAAGTACACTGAATTAACGCGACTAAACGACTTCTACTTAACCGACTTTCAAACCTGCAGTCTCACTCTTCACTCATTAGTGAAGAATTCAGTAGTGATTGTGTACCTACATCACTAAATAGTTCATTTTCTTGATCTACGCAAGTCGGTTCCCTGATCATATTTTCTTTCAATCTGCCTTATTTCACTCAACAAAATGCAACCAAATCTCAAGTATCTGCTACTTCGAAGATGGACAACACAGTTCGTTAATCATTTGGAGATTTCGGTATTTCTATGGCATTCTTCTTGATTTCATCATAAATGTAACACAAAAAGATATGAGGAAAACAATGGTACACTAAACCTTTCATATTGACCATGAAACCGACAACGGCGACAACTAAACTTAAATCTATTTTTTTTATTTTATTTAAATAAGGTCCACCAACAACCATTACACCAATACATAAACTTAATACAAACATAATATACTCTGTAGTAAGTGCAATGGTCACTTACAGGCAGACACTACATGTACATAGTAAAAAAACAGAAATAAACAACATTATTTGGTTACATTACTACAAATAATTCATAGAAATACTTTCGTACACTATCCTATAAAATTTACTCAAAGTATCCAAATGTATGTCTATTCGATCGCTGCATGCATTGACAGCTTTACATAACCTACTAACTGGAGAACAGGAACCTAGGAGTGTTCTTCTGAGAGGAGGACTAAATGGCGTAATAGGATTTCTCGGTATTCTATATGGAACTCGGAAGCGGAACTCACTCAGCAAACGTGGACAATCTATAATATGATTCATAATCTTAAATATGAAAATTTCATCTAACAAATCTCTTCGCATGGCTAAGGAACTCATATAAAAAAATTGCAATCTGCTTTTGTAGGATTTCCTTATTTTCGCAATGCCAGCAGAATACGACAAGTGCCAAAGGAACCGTTTTTGAACTCTTTCCATTCGTAATGAGTGAGTAGCATAGTGCGGCCGCCAGATCACATCGTCTTCTAATGTGCTTCGAACGAGACTGTATAGAGTATAATTTTAACTTTACTATTATTGAAGATTTTACAATTACGTATTACAAAACCAAGCATTTTTGAAGCTTTTTTAATTATGTTGTCTACATGAGGTACAAAAGTTAGCTTTCTATCATACGTAACACCTAATAAGGTAATAGTCTAGATTCTCACTCAATGCATTCTACCTAAGAACCAGAGCATGCAAGAAACTTATCACGATGTAATTACGATTAGCACTGCAAAGGTAAATGTCCCATATAGCTCAACAAACACGGCATGAGTCATGCCATGCGTAACACGTGTTGATGAGGGAAAGATGAAAGAGCCGACCGGACCCGACCTGCCGACCCTAGCATCCTCTCGCTAATTCAATCAGCTTGGACAAATCACTCCAGCTGTGACCCTCCGACAGCTGGCTTCCTTGCACTAGATTCGGGTATTAAATATTTACATTTGACCCTTGAGTTCAACCATTCAAGAGCTTTTCGAATTAATTACTCAACATTATGTAGCTCTAACTACAGAAATGACGCAACGATCCCGTTAGACGTAGTTACGTCCTGTTTTGGAGATAAGATAACTTCTGTACCTACTAAACTTTCAGCAAATTTTTTTCTGAATTCGGAGCGTAATCTGAAATGAAGAGAACTTGATATTTGAAAGTTGTTGCTGATGATTATTTTATGTCAAGACTTGATTTTTTATTTATTTAGTAGGTCAACAAACATACTGATCACAATAAGTATTTACATAAGTAAACTTAGATATAAATAAGAGTAAGTAACGTGCCATCAACCATATTATTATGTCACAATACATCGTATTTGGCTAGGTTGATCCATGTAAAGACTCAGTACCTAAAGTAAATTTAAAAAAAAGAATTAGTGTCTTCAGAGCAGACATAAACACATTTTTAAATGAACCAGCGTGTGCAGCAAAAGTTATCAGAAGTAGTAAAATTTATATTACATTTTGAGACAATCAATACACTGGTGATCACTTTCCAGCATCAGTATCGCAAACACAAATATTCTAGGTAGAGCACACTATTTCAGTTCCTTGCATCCTGGTAATAGTGATTTCACTTTAATGTTCAATTCTATCTAACAGTAATGTTGGTAGAGGTACAGTACAAAATGAACACAAAATTACGCATGACGGATTCCATTACAGAATAGCATCATGGCTTCTATGGGGAAAATGATCCCACGATAGTTTATTGTGTCTTTGAGTCAGAGACAAAGGGAATCTGGTAAATAATGACAATAATAGGCTGACTAATGTTAAACTGTTGTTTGCTATATTTTTCTATAGAAGTCGATATCAAGTAGGTCTACAAGTCTATAAAATTAGCCTTGCGTGGATTAATGATACAACTTTAAAACTCGTAATTAGGACTCAATTCATTTTTTTCACATCTAAAAACTCCTTGCTTAACATTCACTTATTTTCGATTTCGACGGTATCTGAAGAGTCAAGAAATAGATAGGTACCTACTTTAATACCATCTTCACTTTGCATTCTCAAAATAAAGACTAACGACTATCATCCCGTGACTGCGATTTTAGTGGTAAACCACAACTTTCGCTGTATTTTTTGTCAAAACAAGTTTTATTACGGCACGGTAACAATAAGCCATTTTTGCACGTCTTCGACAAAAAATGAACGTCAAAAGTCCGCAGCCAAATTGCGGGTTTCGAAAAAAGGATTTAACAACGGAGTTTCGACTACTTTCGACGATCACTAGTTAGATAAAACACTGGCCAGACGGAATACAAAAAAACAGCTCTAACAGAACACAGCTCGGGAAAAACAAAATTTCGCCAAAATTCAGCTCCCATAAAACACAGCTCTGCCAAAATGCTGCTCCGAAAATACACACCTCCCAACAGCACTGAGCAGAAGCAGCTAGAACAATAACATAGAACTATAAAGAGTAAAAAACCGACTTCAACAAATAATACTGAAAAATACAGTCGAATTGAGAACCTCTTCCTTTCTTAAAGTCGGTTAAAAAAGAATCATCGAAATCGGTTGGCAATATTGAGTTATTCGTCCATTTGTCGCGAACATTACTGAATGCAAATTTAAGACTTATAGGGTTTTCTCATGGATGTCATTTTCAAAACTGGAAGAATATGGGACTAATCTGAAAGCACCGGCTGTTAAATAAAAAAAGAATCATCCAAATCTGTTCACCCAGTCGAAGTTCTGAGGTAAAAAAAAACATACTCTATCGAATTGAGAATCTCCTCCTTTTTTTGAAGGAATAAAAGAGACGGAACATTAGCTTACTTGGATGACTTGTTAGTTCGTAGAGTGTTGCACTGGTAAGTTTCTTATCGTTTTAAACTATAACTCCAACGGTGTGTTTAATTAGGACTGTGCTATCAAAATTGTGTCAAGATCCATAAACAGATAAGCTGGGTGGCATCTATCGAAACTACGGGCTCGTGTGCTGATAGAGAATTAGGAAATGATAACAAACTTTGAAAATATCACTTCAAATATGAGATACTTACTAGCTTTTGGTTTGTCCGCATTCCAGTTTCAAGTAGACTATCATAAAGATGCAAGTTATATAATCTGCCACATTGTTATTTTACAAGCTTTTATTTAGTTTCACCTGTCCCGTTGTCTGTAATCAAATCTTGCAAATTTGACCCACTTTCCGGATTCCAATTAAGCTGAAATTTTTCACGGATATGCAAATAGCGTGACTATGACGTATATTTTATCCCCGTATTCCCGAGGGAATACGGGGATAAAATATACATACCTACTTTCGCGTTTATAATATTAGTAGGATGCACAGATATAATTTGACTAGTAGTATTATAATTATACGGACAGTAGTCAACAGAGATGATTGACAAAAGTCCGTGTGAATTATAATATCACGGCTTTTACCTACTAGCCCTGCAACCCTATATAAAGTAACATACAAGAGTTTCTTTCCCATTTATAATATCAGTACCTATGGTTACTATTTCAATTTCCATTAAAACCTCCAACGGCCCCAACGAAAAGAAACGTACTTGCATCTAAGGTGAATGACCTCTTATCTACAATTTGAGATGCAGCCTTCGAGCTGAACAATAAAACAGTTAGGAACAGTTAACGGTTGCGGTCTATTGGCCCTACACGTAGTAACCTTGGTTCAACGGTTCAGTCTGAATCATATTTAATGACACCATGGTTACTCGGTTACTATAATCTGCTTTGAATGTACCTAAACCATAATGCATAATCAATGAAATGTTGAATACCTTTACTTAGGCTAATCACTACATCACTACATAGTATAAAACAAAGTCGCTTTCTCTGTCCCTTTGTATGCTTAAATCTTTAAAACTACGCAACGGATTTTGATGCGGTTTTTTTTAATAGATAGAGTGATTCAAGCGGAAGGTTTTAGTGTTAGCATTGCACCCGTGCAAAGCCGGGGCGGGTAGCTAGTTAGATTATAAAATTCTTGTGTCCAGTATTTGAGCTAAATTATTGGATTTTGTGATAATATTTGGAAAATAGGTCATCAATCGTAATATTTTGGTCAATCGATGTAACTACCTATGTATTTTGTAATGCTCAAGGCAAACTTATGTGCATAAAAAAGCTGGAGAAGATATTAATGTAGGTCCGTTGTAAGGAATCAATGCTATAGAAGTGTATTGTTAGATCCTTTTTCATTCGCCAATTACAAATAGGAACATTTTCATATTTATATTTCAGGGTTTATATCGAGTTTCTTAAAAAAAAATTGCTGTGTTACCCTGTTTTATATTGGGTGTGTAGGTGAAAGTGGTGTCACATTGAAAATTTTCTGATTTCTGTGTCCAGTCTATCATTAAGTAAGTTCTCTCGCCTGAACCGATGACACTTGTGATCTGTGACTCATTCGCGTGTACAAAACAGTGAATCACAGCAAAAGTGAAACTACGTTTACCTCAGCAAAACATTCCGTTCTATTTTTATAGAAGCAGGCGATGCAAGTTAATGACTATTGCATAAGTAGGGATTTAAGTTTAGATAATAGCAGAAAAGGAAGATACGGTACCGTAAACCGGGGTTACTTTGAACCTCCGGATGACTTTGATTAAAACTTCCTGTTCACATAAAAACGCGAATTGCATAAAACGGAACGGTTTTTGGCAGTTTTTTTTTTCGAAAATGGCAACACTAAGGAACTGTCAAATCCTTTTCTGTAGGTGGGCTTGAGGAGCTTTAGATTGCATTAGAAAAAGATAACTGACATGAGCATGCTTATTTTTAGCATGCTACTGAATCGCAAGCTAGCATGCTATGGTGCGATTGGAAGGAAAGGTGCTTTGTAGCAAATTTGCACGTTTTTGCCTATTAGAATGCTAGTCAATCATACGTAGCTGATGGTATTTGGCACAAGCATGCTTTTAAATAGAATAAATCAAAGCAAATGTGAGCCCGTCATGAGTTTTATTTTATTAGAAGGCAAAGTCGGGTCAAAGACGTGGCCTACGATAGGACGAGGTGGCAAAGAAAATGCTTTTCAACGTGATACTTAGTAGACCATGATTGTTAAACTGTGGTAGCACGGTACCTATTTTTTTTTTATAAAAAGGGGGGGTCAAACGAGCAGACGGGTCACCTGATGGTAAGTGACTACCGTCGCCCATGGACACCTGCAGCTCAACAAGAGTCACAAGTGCGTTGCCGGCCTTTGAGGTGGGAGTACGCTCTCTTCTTGAAGGTTTGAAGGTCGTATCGGTCCGGAAATATTTGTTCCGCAGATCGGTTGTGCGAGGCAAAAAATTTAGTTTTGTCTATCTGTATTCTGTGCCATTAGCACTATAAGGGCCAAATAAACTAGAAGCACCTAGTAGTTTCCTGTGATTGAGCAGGATGCAAATATATCTGTATCCCTTTTGCTCAGAACTTGTCGCAAGATATTGAATATTTTAGGTTAATTAATTAATTAATCATTCGAATGGTCAATTTAAATTGAAATATTTGTGTTTACGTTTATTGTTCTGTTTCCGTTGGGAATATTCAATATTTGCACCTAATAAATTGACTCCCTTATCAAGAAGTCAATAAAATAACTGAAGCAGGATGGGTTTATGACTCTGATGTGCAATTATATAATTCTTGGTAATATTTTAACGATGTAGTAGGTACTTCATTACTGTGCCGTTTATTACTAACTAGCGACCCGCCCCGACTTGGCACGGGTGCAATGCTTATACTAAAACTTTCCTCTTGAATCACTCGATCTATTAAAAAAATGCATCAAAATCCGTTGCGTAGTTTTAAAGATTTAAGCATACATAGGGACATAGGGATATAGAGACAGAGAAAGCGACTTTGTTTTATACTATGTATGTAGTGATAGTGATGAAGCTCCACTACTGGTTCGTCTGTGTTTCGAAAGGACCCTGAAACCGCCCTAGTGCCGGTTTTCTTTTTGTTTAAACACAATGAAAGTACCTATTATCCATGGGCTTAAAAATTAACTGAACTGACAGTTACATGCTTACATCATATACATACAGCTTTATTGAGACGTGATTTACATGCATACAGCTCACGCCTTCTTCCCACAGGGGTAGGCAGAGACGATGGATCGCCACTTTGCCCGATCTTCGCATACGTCCCTCGCTTTCTTCACATCCATAAGCCTTTTCATGCACGCTCTTTTATTGGGTAGTTGACAGCATCGAAATTAAATTGCGAGTAGTCATACATTAAAAAGATTATTCCAAAACACCTCAAAATATGTATTTCGATTTTCAATTTACAATTATAGCAAATTTAAAAATAATAAAACAATCAAAAAAAGTGCTGCAATTGAGTACTACAAACTATGACGTCACGGTTTGCTATTTCAGTACATTTTCCATAGTAAACTTTCGTTTTGACAGATCGTAAAAAGTAACTGATTTGACTAGGTAGGACACAACTAGAGGATTCGATCCCGGTCGATTTTTCTAATCCCGGGATTTCGGGATTATCTAAAGTTAATCCCGGGATCCCGGGATTGTATTGGTAATGGAAAGTGGTAATAAAAAGACAGTAAAACATATGAAAATAAATTTTTCATATCTCAAGCATCAACATTCGGCCCGCTGCGCTAAACGAGATTGCCGCTTTTCGCCTCTGTCAATAAGAAAGCCTTGTGAGGACATAGAATATTTAAGTCTTAAATCTTTAAAAAGGTGGTTAAACAAAATTATACTTTCTTCTTATAAAATAAACAAACTGGGCCTAGTTTGTTCTGTAAATAATTTATAAAACTAAAAATAAACTTCAAAAAACCTACTGATTTAGACTTATTTATATAAACTATAAAAAATATGCTAAAGAGATCAATGTTTATAGGTACTGTAATGTAAATGTATCAATCCCGAAAATCCCGGGATTCATTAAATTTGATCCCGAAATTTTCGGGACTAAAATATGACCGGGATCCCGAGATCCGGGATCCCGGGATCGAATCCTCTAGACACAACCCTATTCTGTGCATTCTGGGAAGCTACGTGACAATTTGACGTGATTTAATAATTAATAAACACATTTGCATTTACGAATAACTACCTAATTATGGATTATTTTTACCATCACATATTAAATGACGAATCTAAGTAGTACACTGTTACCTTGACACGAATAATTCACTACTTCAGCGGCTTCCACAGAGCTGCGGCCTCGAAGTAGGTATTTAGAGCAAACTCGCCACTTAGCACTTCAAGATAGATCCAATTTAGTGTTATTAGTGTTATTAGGCTTGGCATGGAATTGGAAAAAGTCAATCAAGTTCACTAATTCAATAATTATAATATAATCTCAAGCCTTTTATCCCCGAGGGGGTATTCCATTACTGGATATACCCACATTTCGGTGGTGAGCCCATCGCCGGACCGGGTCTGTTTACACATGTCTTAGAATTAATTTTGAGACCTGCGGGTTTCCTCACGATGATTTCCCTCAACGTCGAGCTAGTGATAATATGTACGTAAGTTTTTGAAAAACTCATTGGTACACACCAGGATTCGAACCCGAGCCTCACTGATTTCTGCCGGCTCTTTAACCGTTCGGGCCATCACTGCTCTTCAAACCCGATTCTATTACAATTTATATTATAACCGCTGTAGAAATGTGGAGGCTTCATGTGACCTGGTTTAAACAAAAAATATCGTTTATTACCTATTAGCCTAGAAATCAAGAGATCTGGTCACGTCTGGTTATACCTACATTTAAATTAGATTTTAGATTCGATCTTATTACCAAATATAGGTAGGAGGTACTTATATGATCAGTAACAACAACATCCTTAGGTATTTTAATCTCAGATAATTAAATACTCGTACAATTTTAATGTCAAATAGTAATAACTAGCGACCTGCCCCGACTTCGCACGGGTGCAATGCTTAGGTATACTAAAACCTTCCTCTTGAATCAGTCTATCTATTAAAAAAACCGCATCAAAATCCGTTGCGTAGTTTTAAAGATTTAAGCATACATAGGGATGTAGGGACAGAAAAAGCGACTTTGTTTTATACTATGTAGTGATGATAAATCACAGCCCTGAAAGTAGGTAATAATAATAATGTCAAACAACAATAATACCAGTCACATGCCCTTAATATATTAAGTATAATTTTGAGGTAGAGTCGAGTAGAGTTAAGGAAATATGTAAGGTTATAATATTATTTGTCAATTATACAGAATACATACAATACACAATTTCATTGCACACATAAAACAAATGGAACCTGAACTCAAACCTAAACTTCATGCTAACTGAGTCGCGGAATACAGCTAAAATATGAAATGAAGTGACTGTCTAGACTTCGTCGAGATCCAAATACAATATTAATGAATGACGTGATGGTTTTGCCAATAACCTCCTAATTTGTCGCCAACTTAATGTCGTTAGACCATGAGTCATCTTCACCGATTCATTCACAGTGTAACGTTACTACTTCCGCTGTTGTTCGAGCTCTTATCAGCCACTGTTCACATCCAGTTCCTCGGAATTGACGTTATATGACACACCTTTATCTCTTGTGAGTAGTCCAATTAGTAAGGGAATTCACACACTCAGTCGCACTTCAGTGCGACTCGTGTCATGACTTTGGAATCGCATGGATTACAGTTCGGTTAAAAAAAGGTGGCACTCTTATACAGTATGTGTTAAAAAATACAGGTTCTGCTGAGTTAAGGACATGTGAAGTATATATAGGTTTATTTAGACATAATATTTCCGTTTTGACAAACAAGTTTTTATTTTTATTTAGTCCCAAACTAGGCAGAGCCTGTACTATGGGTAACTAAATAACTAATAAACATACATATTTAAATAAATATTAAACACCCAGACACGAAGCCACAGACATGTTCAATGTTCATGGATACAAATGTTGCCCTCGAGCGGGAATCGAACCCGCGACCTCCGGCTCAGAAGTCAAGGTCACTACCAACTGATCCAACAGGCCCGTCTATAAAATGCAATTATTTACAGTTTGTGGAATAAAAATTATAAAATTACAAGTAAACAATTACATCATTGTGAATTGTGCACCACAATTTTATTATTATATTACACTAGCGGTTCTGCGCGGATTCACCCACGTAATTCCCGTTCCCGTGGTAATACAGGGATAAAAAGGTAGCTTTTGTTACTCAGGGATATTGCAGCTTTCCATTGGTGAAAGAATTTTTAAAATCGGTCCAGTAGTTTTTGAGTCTATTCGTAACAAACGTACAAAATACAAATCTTTCCTCTTTATAATATTAGTATAGACAGGTTATATTATAGGTACCTACTTATTATTGGTAGTGCCATGTTCGGCTCGGCATAATAAACTCAAACCGAACCCTCTTCACTTACTGTGCCCTCTAGGTATATTGTCTCTGGATACAGCGTAGCATCTCTTACTACGACGCAAGCCTTAAAACCTGTTTGAAATAAGTAGAACCCATTTAGCCAGGACTAAAAGCCCGCGGCGAAACGGCCTTTTCTCGAATATTCGAATAAAAAATATGTGGATAGGTCAGCATGTTGATTTCGTTTTCACCAAAGAGATTTAAATATAATAGGGCATAGAGGGGACAAAGCGAGGAAAATTTGAAGTCAAAAGTTATTCCAAGTGGAATAAGTCTAGTACAATTACGACCGATTGACAGCTCGCGTTCATACTAACTGACATGACAAGGACATGACGCTTAGGCTTCAAAGTTTTGTATGAAAATATTCCCAATGCCCCCTCTATGCCCTATTATATTTAAATCTCTTTGGTTTTCACCAACGAAGTAGATCTTACCAACGTACTATATATAATATTCGCACAATATATGGAGGGTCTTAAATGTTCGATGAATGCTTGTTCGACTGGACGATTGTATCTACATGGACGACCAACAATTTTTTTTCTTTCGAACAGTAGCTCTTGCTCTACAATGCACCAAACTCATGTCACACATGGTCTCACCACCTGTCACGTTCAGGGTTCTGTAAAAGGAGCATAAAGTTGTACCTATAGATAGATACTTATTATAATTACTCCTGTAGATAATATAGGTAGGTACTTGTAAATGCGCACCCGAAGCTTAGGACAGTGAATTAGGACGCTTAAAACCTATTAGAATTAGAATTATAACTTTTAGTAACATTGTTAATTTTATTCCGAAATTATTATACAGGAAATGACTGTCATTTTATTATACTGCCAATATACCTACAAGAGAACTTAGTAAATCGGAGAGAAATATTGTTGTTATACTGCCAATATACAAGAGAACATAGTAAGTCGGAGAGAAATATTGAATAATTTAATTTAATTTATTTTGGTCCATCAACAGGTGCTTACACTAGTCCAAGTAATAAATTTAAGGTAATACCTATAGTAGATAGTACGCTAAGTACAACACCTACTTAGGTATAGACAGACTCCAGACTAATATTCATAGGTTAGCTAAAATTCACAGCTGCCTATAACCCCAAATGACTCACAATTAAAGCCGTCAAACTAGTATATACTTACAAGGTAAACAACGTATGAAGCAAAATCTAAACGGATGACACCATAGAAGGACGCAAGGCATATATGGATGGATGGTCAGTGAACCTTAAGACGCAAAGCGACAACGACCTAACGTTAAACTAAGAATAGGTTGGGTTAGAAAATCATTTGAGACTAAATTTAATTATTTTGTGGACTTCCTAAATACTACTGAAAGAAATTCGATGCAGTTTTCACGCCGCCTAGAAGCAGACTTAGGTATCTATACACTAGCGACCCGCCCCGGCTTTGCATGCTGACACTTAAACCTTCCTCTTGAATCACTACCTATAACTAGTTTTAAAGATCTAAGCATACATAGGGACAGACAGACTTGAAGCGTCTTTGTTTTATACTACCTATGTAGTGATTACGGGTCTACTGGTAGTGAAGTCACGGGCAAAAGCTAGTCTGAAATAAAAATGCAAGCCTTCAAAACGTTCTCTGGGCACAATATTTTTAAATCTCTTTGT
Source organism: Ethmia dodecea (assembly GCA_963855545.1). Classification (NCBI taxonomy): domain Eukaryota; kingdom Metazoa; phylum Arthropoda; class Insecta; order Lepidoptera; family Depressariidae; genus Ethmia; species Ethmia dodecea. Next base: position 1,511,198 of record OY979443.1, read on the forward strand.
CTGAGCTACATCGCGTCCTTTGATGGCCAAAGTAAACGTCAAGTCGCCGAGTAAAGGCCATGGACGTAGTATAGGTATGTAGGTACCTATAAATATATGTAGAACTTCATGGTAAAGGCAATCAACGACAGATAAAACTCTATCATATGACGTAGGTATCAGCCAATCCGGACATTTTCCGGCCACATGACAAAAATAAAAAAATGTTTTACCCAGATTACTTGTTTTATTCAGATGGCATTCGAAATCCATAATTGTATAGATTACGATGACAATAATTAGTATTTAAGTACTTTATTTTAGTCACTGTCAAATGGAGGCTATTGTTTTTGGTTTCCTATCGAGGTCACCTGTCCTTGCAGGCTGGTTGTAAAACTGGGTTGCGGCATGTAGACAGGCACAGTCGTGGCTTAGGTAAGCAGGTATTCAGGCTTGATTTACCAATGTAAACTCGACAAAGGTTGTGTTGTGGGTTGCAAACCAGATCGAATTTGGGCGATAGTTTTTATTATTATTGGACAATATCACTGGAGGATATAGATAACAAAAACCTTGCTGAAAAAATTTACAACAATATCATCCTACTGGTGAAGTCGGGTAAAAATCTAGCATATGCCTGCACTCCGGAGCAATTTCCGTTTTTCAATAGTTAGTGCTATTGAGAACTAACAAACAATCATAAGTACCACTAAGTAAATGGTGGTACTATAGAGAACGAGTTTCCCACTAGTACCACCTAACTGTACCACCGGTAGGGGTAACAGTTGAAACAAAGGGCGATAAAAGCCAATCTAATGACATTTCGCACTTCTAAATCCAAGCGCGTGGCGCCAATAAAATATCACACGGAATACACTTGAAAATTACCTATTACCTTCCTTCTAGTGTAGTCGGATAATGCATCAAATCCTAGGCGCGGCGCTAATGAAATAGGTCACATAAATACACCCAACGAGGTTAGAACAAAAAACTTTTCCTGCAAACGTCTCTGCATATAGGTACCTAAAAATGTTGTCGTTCTAGTGTAGTCGGTTAAAAGGGAGCCTAAAATAAAATAGTTGAAGGTAGATAAGATGACGATCTGCAAAATGCTGCAGGCAGACGATAGATGCGGCAGGCTGAAGACAAGGCGCTATGGCGCTCATTAGGCCTATGTCCAGGCGTGGACAAAAATAGGCTGATGATGATGAGATAATATTTATAGGTAGCGAGATAAAAAAGAATAATCTATATTGCACATAAAATATACATGTGATAATCTAATTACGTTTTGCAAAGTCAGTCTTTAAAACTAGAAGCTGATGATACTATTATAATCCATCGATTACAACATCTGGAAATGAGAAACAGGATATTTCGGACAGGAAGTCAAATAGTCAATAATCTTTAGAAACAAGTTCCAAAAACAGTTTCCGAGAAGGAAGGCGCCTTCAACTAACGACATAAAAATGGACAAAACGACATAAAAGACCTTGGCATCCAATAAATCCATGCGAAGTCGGCTTCTAAATTGTCTAAAACCAGTTCGCCCACTTGTCAAGATGGCTATCGGAAGCTATTATTAAGCTTGGGTCCCACGGTCCGTAAAATCGCGGATGCACGCAGACCAGCTCGCACGACGCACCGTGGGACCGGCCTCGTCCGTGATAGCACAGAACGTCTGTGGCGGTGCGCCGGTATCCATCGTGAGTCGGTAACTTCAAAGGTGCGCTCTTCTCTCTCTTTCTTTCGCTTTGCATTATGACAACATAAAAACATCTACACACACCGACACGCACCGTTGGACCGGCCCTGCCTGTGGTGCGTCGCCGTCCGTGCTCGTCGGCTGAGTGTAGCTGATCCGTAGAATAGCGGACCGTGGGACCCCAGCTTTAGACTCATCTAATCCCAGGCCAATTGTGGGACCCTTTTTTATTGCAAACTAGCGACCCACCCTGGCTTCGCACGGGTGCAATGCTTATACTAAAACCTTCCTCTTGGATCACTCTATCTATTAAAAAAAACCGCATCAAAATCCGTTGCGTAGTTTTAAAGATTTAAACATACAAAGGGACATAGGGACATAGGGATATAAGGACAGAGAAAGCCACTTTGTTGTATACTATGTAGTGATGATGAACAATATTTCTAATTGCAATAACTAAGTTTTATCCCGCAGAATGAAATTAGCATTATTCTGATGTATGTAGAAGTTTTCTGGATGGTCGTTGCAACTTGCTAGTGATTTTCAAACACAAAGGATTACGATGAGCCAATAAACATTTAAATAATGCTAAGACTGTCCAGGTCATACGTTTCGTAACACCTAATAACTATTGCAAAGCATGGTTGCAGGTACATAGTTGTTAACGGATACACTGGCTTCAAAAATGGGTACAAGAGCATTCGACTCGGAAACCTTAGCGAGTTCAATGTCTGGATATCGGAGAGATCTCGTCACGCGGCGGTGTGCGTCTCGGTCGGTGCTCTTCGTGAGGGCACTTGATTGATAATAGAGAGTGATAGAATGAACTATGGAATTTGGTAAGGATCGAAAATTACAAGAAAATTGTTGAAGGTAGTCTTTTTGTCCAACAATTGCCAAAAAACCATTCAGTGTTCCATGCTGTCAAATTCGAGTGTTCGCTAATAAGTAGGTACCTACGACTTCAGTAAACTGTCACTATCTTCTTTTTACTTGAACCATCCTTATAAATATCCTGAAATTTTTTTGGTTAAGACAGCTTCGGATTCCGGAGGATCGAGTATTCCAAAGTTCGGAATACTTGGTCCTGAGAGAATAAAGATGTACAAAAAATATAAGAAGTCTATCAAAATTAGACTAAAACTACTTTTAGAATTATAGATAACACAAAACCTTTATCAAAGATTATTTTTAGCTAGAGATTTTAAACATATCAGTACCACTTTACATACCGGAATACCTGACGGACTTAGCGGTAACACTAACCATTCCTCCACTAGTAAATTCGCGTCTCCAGCGAGACAATGGGTCGTTAAAATAAAGATTAAGGCGGTGGTTTGCCACAGATGCTGGAAGCGACGTCTAGCGTCTGACTGCAGACCCAGCGTACAAAGTATGACTGCCGCCTATAGCGCACTTGTAGCGCGTCAGGCGTGCAAGAGAGACCATTTTTCATCTTCATTTCAACTAATTGCTGTCCACTGCTAGACAAAAGCCTCCCGGGAACGCCAACCATTCCGGTCTTGGGCAGCCCGCATCCATCCACTGCCAGCCACCTTCTTTAGGTCGTCGGTCCATCGTGCCGCAGGGCGCCCTACACTTCGTTTACAACGGTTAAACGCGGTCTTCACTCCCCGAGATAGCACTATAATGCATTTCCATAAGCATTCGCCGGCCGCGTACATCGTCACGACGGACGCGGTTGACGACGTCTGTGACAGACCACCGCCTTCGTAAATCTTAAACAGACGGGCAAGAAGACACAGCAGTTCGTTGCCCGGTACACTAAATGCAGGTTTCAGAGGCAACGGACCGTGGTTGCCCACACCGTGAAGTGCGCTATGGGTTAACAAGTTTTCGTGAGATTCGTACTGTCCAGTTACGCTCATGTTACGCTTCAATATACCGGATTAAATTCTGTTTCGCACGATTGGGAATCGGGTCAGTTTTTTTGCCGTTGCCGTTTTAGTTGTGCACCGTCTTTTGTCGTGTTTTGGGATTCCGCAACCGAACGAAGAAGTCTTACAACTTCTTCGTGTCCGTTTTACTGGAAGTAATAATTGGGTTTTCAGTGTTTTTGTTTTACATGTTTCTAAAATAAGGCTTCCTAATCAACTTGTTCATGTCAGCGAAGTATTATGAAAATTATGATACCCTGAACACATTAGATATAAAGACAGAAATACTATCACATTAGACTTATCATTTTGTTTAGGATAACGATTTTGTTCGCTTTGGTTTCTCTATGAAAAAATAAAAAGCGATAAGACCGCCCATTGTACTGTATTTTATTTTGTATTCGCTTGTATTATTTTGCTGTAGGTACCTACAATAACGAGTTATTGTGTTGGTTATTTATATCTATTAGTTACGATAATAGTTTCATCAACCCTAATAATATAATCCACAGTATTCGTAACTCAAATTTATTTCATTAGATTTGGATCACCAAAAGTTCAGCCGGTGCAATATCGTAAAGTGCAAGCAGATACGATTGGTTGCACGTTGCGCAAGAGTTGCACGGATAGAGTACAGTCGCTATTCATAATGTTATTGTTGTCCCAAGATAAAGGTGACAGCGACCCGCGTATTTGGTGTGCCTTGATTAATTGAATACATGTGCAGACCCGAGTTCAATGTACGCTGCTCCTGCAGACTCCCTGAGCCTTTACTCGTACACTTAGCTAGTTAAAAGTGTATCTTTCTGGAACGATAAACAAAATACTGCTTTTTTACAGCTATACTACGAGTAGCTCGACCTTCACGGTAGTTGATATAGCTTTAGCATGAGGGAGAGCTTAGCATAAACTACGACTACCGTCCGTGACTTCACACTACCAACAGCTGCTTGCTTTTTTAAGGCAATAAATCTTCATTTGTACATAGAAAGATCATTATCTTAGCCGTGATTATCTAACATCATCCATAAGGCCCGAAAATATTAAATCGCTGTCTCTTATGACTTCAAAAGTGCGATTGGAATAAGATTTACAAAGCCCTCGGCGAGGTTATGAGACGCGCACGATTCAACTGCAGTTTTTGCAACAAGATCCTGAATGTACCGTAATACATTGAAAGCAAACACTTTCTCTCGTACGAGATAGTTGTTAAGGAAATTATGCCGTCGACTGCGCGGAGGTGTCCTGTCACACTTAAGAGTAAACTTTCTCGTATATAATCTCACGCCTTTTTTATCCCCGAGGGGGTAGGCAGAGGTATTCCATTACTGGAAATACCCACATTTCACGAGATATATTGGACCCCTTAACGTGATAGGTGGTGAGCCTATCGCCGGACCGGGTCTATTTACACATGTCTCAGAATTAATTCTGAGACCTGCGGGTTTCCTCACGATGTTTTCCTTCACCGTCAAGCTAGTGATAAATATGTACGTAAGTTTTTGAAAAACTCATTGGTACATGCCAGGATTCGAACCCGAGCCTTACTGATTTTAGGCAGGCTCTTTAACCGTCCGGGCTATCACCGCTTTTTTTTTCTCGCTTTTACTTTCTCGTATCTCTTTCTATAATATGTGTTTATAATATAGAGCAAAAGCCGTACCACCTAAGTTCTATTGTGGAATATCTAATTTGGAGCTAATCTATTTAGCAATTATAGACTACCATAAAACAAAAATATCTGTTGATCTGTATTGTCCATCAATTGTAATTTTTGGTGCCAATTGAAATAGCAAACGTTAAATGGTAAGCAAAATGACATTCAAGGATTGTCTTAGATAGTAGGCCTGCAGAAATAACAGAACGGTTGACGACAAGAGATCACAGTCTAAGGCCCGTAACCTATCTCAGAACGATCTTCAAATATATGCCTCTATTTGACTTCTAACTGAGTTCGAGATGACTTCCATGCTTAAGAATCCTTCTTTAATATACGGACCTGAACGTAGGTCAGGAATCACTCGAAGTTAATACCTATCCTAAACCTGACTGCAAATTGTTCAATAGGATTCGCAAAATGATAGAACGATTAGGTAGGTACATTCAATATGCGCCAATAAAAAAATTCGCATTGACAGATTTTGGTTAGAGTCAGATATTGGGCTACATTTAGACAATGTTGCGGGTATGAGAGAACTACTCGTGCATTTGTACACTGATATCTATAAATACGTAGTATACGCTGTTATAGTACGTTTCCAAATCGAAAGCAAAAACATATTAATCTGTGCGTACCTACAAAATATTCAAATCGGTCGAAATGGACCATCTACTATCGCGTTTAAAGCCCTTTTTTTCAACTCGAAAGCTTCTATTATATTGCAACAGTCTCGTCAATGGCAGTGTGCCTGTTACAAATGTCCTGGGATTATGTGTAATAGCCGCTTGTGTAATGCCCGAGGGATAAACATTCAGGACAAAGCCTATTGTGTCACGTCAGCTGACACAATGAACCGCGATCGTGTGGGGATGCCATAACAGGTGACTTTACTTTACTTAGTAAATTGAAAACAATCTCATAATTACAATAATACTGTAGCCTATCAAGCAGCAGTCTACTACAGGCGATCTGTTACAGTAGATAAATATATTGTTTTCCGATTAGCAGGCGGGGTTTTTGGTGTTTTAATGAATCCCAGAGCCAAAGAAATTTTTGAATATAGAGTGACCATTGGGAATATTTTAATAGAAAAACTTTGATTTCTAGCGTCAGTTCAATTAATACGAACGCGAGCTGTCATTCGGACCGACCCTATCACATATGTTTTGGATTACGATTTAGTTCGATTTGGCCGCTCTATGTCCTAGTCATGGCGCTGGTATATTTAAATCTCCATAGACCCAAGTGCAGTGGCGGATTTGAAGTCTCGGCCGCCCTAGGCTCTGGCGGTACCAGCCGCCTCTTCCTCAGTAGGTACCCATCATATAGGCAACATAATGAGATCTTTTTGCTTACTTTTATTTATTTTTATACATAATTTGTAGCCTACTGGGCCTTAGGGCCAATCCGCAACTGACATTCGGACCCTATCACATACCTACCTAAGTTTTGGCCGCTCAATGTCCTAGTCATGGCCCTAGTATATTTAAATCTCTGCATAGACCCAAGGTGTTAGTCAACTCGTCAAATTTCGAGTTATAAAAAGTATTTTACAAACAATGTGAAGCAGGACCTGTAGCACGAACATTTGGCACGGGAGATACCATCGTCTCGCTCTGATTGTGCCCGTGAAAAGCGTGACAAACAGACGTCGGCGTTAAATTTGAAAAAAGTAGTAAAAGCAACGAACTAGATCGCTATTTTCTTTGGATTATGGGTTCATTTTAGAAAATCCATGGTGGTAATGACTATGAAACCTTAGTATTATCTATCTTCACTACATAGTATAAAACAAAGTCGCTTTCTCTGTCCCTATATCCCTATACATGTATGCTTAAATCTTTAAAACTACGCAACGGATTTTGATGCGTTTTTTTTTATAGATAGAGTGATTCAAGAGGAAGGTTTTAGTATTAGTATTGCACCCGTGCAAAGCCGGGGACGGTCGCTAGTTATATATAAAAGAAGAAACAGACTAACTGATCGATTACCTCATTACTGAGTCTAGAAGCATGAAGTATTGAACAAAAGTGCCATGAGGCAAGTGAGCACTACGAAGATTTTTCGAAATTACCACACGAACGGACCTAATCTAGAACCTAATTTATCTATCATATATAAAGTGTTCACACTACTGCACTTACCTATTAACGGGGGAGAAACTACGATCAGTTACTTTTCAACACTTATTTAATTGTTTTCATTAATAAGATAAAGAAAAGTGTGTGTGTGTGTTGCAAAAATTCTCAATACTAAAAAACGATCCAAAATACATCTTTTATTATTTTAGAGGAAGTCAGGAACCAAATTGATGCAATGAGAAACCGGGTGATTAGTATTCAGTTTCCTAACAGTGACAATGGAATAAGAAAATAAATGTAGTCAGTTCGGTTAACAACCTCCTTAGACTGCGATGGCACGACTCCTGGAGCTCGTGAATTCGTGATAGACAACACAAAGGGTTTACTGAAATAACTTGAATTAACGTTACATGACCAGTCGAAGAAGTCACGTCGAAGAAATACTAAGCATAAACTGAAGGCTATATACATGCTAGGTACTAAGTAGAACGAAATCATGTTGTTACTGAGCCTATGCTACTTACTAGCATATGTATCAAGAACCTGCTAGATTATTTTGAGCATGCTACTATATACAAGCTGGTTGATTGTGCTCTATTGCATGTCTGAAACTGAACGTGTTTTCTTATTACCATGCTAGTACTTAATAAGGCAGTGGGCCGGTCATATCTCGCGAAGAACGACAACCGTTGGGGTAAACGTGTTCTGGAGTTGAGACCACGACTCGGCAAACGTAGTGTAGGACGCCCTCCGGCCAGATGGGATGAGGATCTGCGAAAGGCTGCAGGCAGATGCTTGATTGCGTCGAGCTGAAGACAGGGTGCTATGGCGCTCATTAGGGGAGGCCTATGTCCAGCAGTAGACAAATGTAGGCTGATGACGATGACTTAATAAGTTGATCATACATGGGGTGTGTATTTGGCAGAAACATGTTAAACCAAAGAAGATGTGAACTCAGCATGCTAATAAGCGTGCTTATTAACGTAATACCAGTAGCATGTACGTCTGTATCTGATCTCTCCGAATCTCTTACAATTCGACTCTCTTAGGTCATCACCGTCTGTTTTTTACGATGTCCATTTCTGTATTCACACTAGCAACAAGGATCTAATGTTAGTATTGTGAGACGCAAATGGTATAGTGCAGTTTTATAAAGGAGGTATTGGTCATAGCGTAGGTTGTTTTTTTTTAATGTTGACTTAACCTGTAAGTAGGTGTATGAAAACATATCTATCAAGCCGATATATCGATATTGATAAGTAATTATTTGTCGGCCGGAACATCAGTAAACTAAACTAAATCTGACAAAGAAAAAATCTGAAAAAAAAAGATCTGACGAATTTTCAATAGCACAATGTTGTTACTTAATAGATTCTTACTGGGCTCAGACTCACACTTTTTCGTGAGTGAACAGCCCAGAAACAACAAAAAATAGCTGCCAAGAGGTGGCAGTGTCGAACGTCCTTGCCGATGTCTTCTTTTTTGGCTACGCAAAGTTGTTGTCAAAGACGTTTAAAGAAGAAGTTTCTCTCTTCTTATGATTTTCTTCCAACCTCTTTGGTTGTTGTATTGTACCTAGTTCCAAGCGATTTCATCTTCAAGATTGTGATACTCGTAGTGATGTGTCAATCACACTACCCCATTATTTTCAGTAGGTACAACTAATTATATATTTCTATTCCAGTATCAACAATGTTGATTGCAAAATGTGTAATGGTCAATGCAAAACCCTGAAGCTTGCAGACAATGAGTTTCCTGGACATTATGACACGGATTGTTTTACTGGTACATTCTACTGGATAAAAAGTTGCAATATGCTATAAAACGTACACAATTTCACAACACATCATTAGGATGTAAAGAACTGTTATAATAATTTACATTAGGATAGTTATTTTAAATGTTTTGGCTGAGAACAATGAACTTTGCCTTCATAGGAGGTCAATCGTTTTTTGTACCGGTCTCTATTGATCAGTTGAATTGATTGGAAGATAATATCATAGAGCACCTTTTTGTAGCAGACATTTTAAAAGTTACTAAGAATTGTTCGTCTAATGTTCTTGAGAAGTTAGGTAATAATGTGCTTCTGGTGTAAAAGCAAATTTATTTGTGATCTCCTTTAACCTAAACGATTCGACGGATTATTAAGGACAGGACTAAACTAAAATAAGTTTAGTTGCTGTAATGTAATGCAGAATCGAGCCCATTATTTTACTTAGAATAAATATACCCACTGATTGAATTAAAATTCTAACTGTGAGTATTTTTCAAGTCATCATTCGATAATTCTAACAATTGCATTTTTGATTCTTTCTTAATAGGTGTTGTTATAGCGTGTGTTTTCCGTAGCGTTTATTCAGAGGAGTAGTGCCTTGCAGCAGGTACCAGCAAGTCATCTTGATGGTAGTTCCGAACTACCATCAAGTTGACCTGCTACGTCACAGCGAGTGACCGCTGCTCCGTGAGCAAATCCGCAATAAACTAGAATCGAACAATTACTCTCATAATGACCACGATCCCGGAGAAATCGGCAGAAGCTTGCCCTGCTTGTCCAGTCGCAATTTCTCTAGGCTTTTGGAGTCCATTGTTTCAATCAAACCTTGAGTTTCTTGCTGGTTCCTCTCGGGGTACTGCATTTAGAAGCAACTCGTCGGTGGAGATGGGCTGCTGTTTACATTTAGCCAATCTATCATGGACGAGTTTAGTGTGCCTTGTTATTAGACTATTGACTTTGGCAAGTGAAATTCTCAATTACCTACAGAAATAAACACATTTTCTGTTTCATTTTCAAAATATATTCCCCATATGATAATATAATGAGTTTTTCAAAAACTTACATATATATATATATAATATATAATAATCTCACGCCTTTTTTATCCCCGAGGGGGTAGGCAGAGGTATTCCATTGCTGGATATACCCACATTTCACGAGATATATTGGACCCCTAAACGTGATAGGTGGTGAGCCCATCGCCGGACCGGGTCTGTACACGTACATAACTTACGTAGGTACATATTTATCACTAGCTCTACGGTGAAGGAAAACATCGTTAGGAAACGCGCAGGTCTCAGAATTAATTCTGAGACATGTGTAAATAGACCCGGTCCGGCGATGGGCTCACCACCTATCACGTTTAGGGGTCCAATATATCTCGTGAAATGTGGGTATATCCAGTAATGGAATACCTCTGCCTACCCCCTCGGGGATAAAAAAGGCGTGAGATTATATTATTATATATTCCCCATAACAAAAAATAACCGACTACTAGCACATCACCGATTATTGGAAATTCCACTGACTTACATACTCTACTCCTATGTTTTAGTATGGCCTGGTTTCTGTACAGTCTGGGACCATGATTTATACATTGAATCCTTTACAGAAAAATATACAGTCGAATAACGAATCGCATCTAAATAGTAACAGTACTTCTTGAGAAAACACTTGTCAAACAGTTTTTTTTCAAAGAGATTAAAATATAAATGTCCTATTATATTTTAATCTCTTTGTTTTTTTTTAAGTCTAGCAAAAACATATTTTTTGGTTTAACTGGTCTCATACATAGCTTTGCACATACTCACACATGCTCGGTATAGCTACGGGTTGGTTAGATAGAAAGGTGAGCCTACTGAATACAGCAGATGGAAAACATTAGTAGAACCGAGAAGGTACCGCAAGCAGGTGATGTTGACTTGGTGTCGACTGTCGAAGATAATAGTGACTCCCTTACACAACTTGATGATAAGGAAACATAGTCTACAGATGATCTCTATAATCCCGTAATAGAGCTGTGACCGCGCCATTTTGGTTCCAATTTCAAATTGAACGTTACATTTTAACCAAATGCCGTTTGACCCTATCGGATATTCGAAGATTGTCCTAGGTAGTAGGCCTACAGAATTAACAGAACGGTGGACGCCAAGCGATCACAGTCTAATACCTATAAGGCTAGGATTAAAGTTTAGAGATTTTAACCTATTCATTATATTTGTTGGTGCTAAACTGAATACCTATATGTGTAAAGCAAGCTTCAATGACAAAATTATGTACGCCGTATTGTCGCATCGTCTACACAACCACGGTTGTTTAAGATTCAACAAGCATGCAAGGAGGCTCGCGAACACAGGAAGTTTATAACGCTCGTTCAGTGCCGGACTGAGATTTGGGGGCTCAAAGAAAACACTTGAATGCTTCATTTCTTACATATACACAGCATAGCAGCATACCCTTGTACAAAATGTAGGTACCTATAACAATGTTAAACCTTTAAACCAGGAAAATACGTTAAGTAGGTAGGTACCTATACCTACCGAAAGGGAAGTTCACAAAAATTGTCAATTGACATCATTTTGCTTTAGTTGGTGTCATGAGCGACTGTAATTAGTTTTCAACCGACTTCAAAAAAGGAAGAGGGTATCAATTCGACAGTGTTTTTTTTAATGTTTGTTACCTCAGAACTTTCAACTGGGTGAACCGATGTTGATTATTCTTTTTTTATTTGAAAGCTATAGTGCTTCCTGTATGGTCCTATTTAAATTTGGTCTAGTTTTGACCATGGCAGCCCTGATGGCATATAGTTACTTAAGTTAAAATCGGTTTTTTACTCTTTAGAGTTCTATGTTATTATAGTTAGGTATATATGCTCCGACCGGACCGAACCATCTGCTGCGTCCTGCTGTACCGTCGACGCAGCTGTATGTGTCCCGTCTGCACTGGTCTACGAAGGTCCAAGACGTCGTAGACTACATAGTGAAGAAGTCCACTTTCTCATTGAGGGTTGAACGGTTGGAGTCTCATCGCAAAAGGAATTTTAATTCTTTTGTGGTGAGAGTACCAACCCATCATCTGGAAACCTTCATGAAGGAGGACTTCTGGCCGCAGGGAGTTGTATTTCGGAAATTCCGGGGTCAATTACCTGCCGACAGCGCTCGCACGTCGCCGACACTTCGTGTAAAATAGTTTAGTTATTTATTTTTTATGTATGTTAGATTTAAGGTATATATAATATGGGCCTCTGTTTACGTTATTTAAGATCTACTAATGTAAATATTGCCTGAAATAAAGATTATTATTATTATTATTATTATTATTATTATTATTATTATTATCTATAAATTTTCTAAACTGCCACAGTTTACAGTCTTGCCACAGTTTATAGTAAATAGTCTTTGTAAACTGCCACAGTTTACAAAGACTATTTACTAGTACATAAACGTATCTTACTTATATTATAGCTTCTATAGGGTAAAAGTACCGGTTATCGGCCACTTAAGCGACTTGTTGACTTCAAGAGTTGATTTCTATCATAACTGTGTAAGTCAAGACTTTCAAACAATTATCATTTGATCCTACAATAGTCTTTTTTCAGAAAACCTAACGTTTATATATGTTGGAGTGAGACATAATTTAAAAAAATATATTATTTGTAAAAATAGCAAATATACCGGTTATCGGCCTTCTTAACTAGTTGTCGTCCACCAGTGCACTAGTTATCGGCCGCCTAATTCACGGTACAAAAACGATTCCTATTCAATAGCTCATAGGGTTTATAATAGTATGAAAGCAAAAGAGTACTAAATTAAAAAAGCTGTATATTTTTACTCTCTTCTGAGACTTGAAAATACAATTGATTAACAGTTTAAAATCTCGATTCAAACAAATAGCTACTTTTGGCTTTGGTATTTATAAAGATCTCCTAACACAATCATATAAAAATTAAATTTTAAAAGTACACGAAATTCTATGCCCAGTAAAACCTAAACTTTAATGCGAACTAAAATAGGTACCAATAAATCGGGAAATGCCAGTAAAATAAACGACACAGAAAACATATTAATACTTAGTATTTCATAGCATCAGCTCTGGAAACACCATCAACTCTTATAGATGAGGATCAATTTAAAAAATACCTGAAATTTCTTGATGTCGTTACTAACCAACGACAACTTTTCTCCTTTGATCAGCAACACGACTGGAAGGCCTGGCATGTGTGGTGGCTCAGGACCAATCTGAGCACAGCCCAGAAAGACCTCGAGAATCTACAAAGATTTGCTTGCGTACCAATTACCGGCAGCATGAAAACATCACCTACTGCTACCCTTAAGGCGATGCTGGGTTTACCACCCCTACACCTTGTCGTAAGGAAAGATGCAACTCTACTTACGATCAGGCTGGAGCTATCCGGCACCTTAAGCAGAGATTCTAGAATCAAACAAAACAAGTGTCGAGGAGTTTCTTGCCCCGCTTCTTCTCCCCAACTATACATACCGAAGCTGTGGAGTCGCAATGACTTTCGATAAGAGGACTTATAAGTCCCTACATTGAATAAAAACTTTTGACTTTGACTTTGAAACACATAAGCATAAAAGAGGATGCAATGTCTCTACACACGATGATGGCATCACCGAGCGATAGGACCCAGAAAACATACTGCTTCGTAAAACACTACAACGTACAGCAGAGTTGTATGATCACTTAGGTCCAAACTCATCGGTCCTAATGATCTACACTGATGGAACAAAAACCAACATTGAAACTGGAGTCGGAGTCTACTCAGATGATCTAAACATTAGAATCTCCAGACCACTAGGAATGCTCAACACTGTCTATCAGGCAGAATGTGTAGGCATTATCCAGGCAGCACACGCCATAGAGGCCAGAGAATTTACGGATACCCATATCCGTATATTCTCCGACAGTGCCTCAGTCCTTCAATCCTTAAAAAAAACAGATCACTTCGAGGCTGATATTGGAGTGCCATAAGTACTAGAACGCGTTACGGTACTAAACCACAACACAGTGACACTTCAATGGATTAAAGGGCACAGTGACTCGCGTGGACACGAAGGCCATCAGACCCGAACCCATTGTACCCATTCCGTTTATCCAGCTTAGGAACTGGTTACGGGAATACACACAAACGCAAGCGGAGAAATGGTGGACCTCGGCACCAGGATCTAGGCAATTTAAGGAGGCTATGACATCCCTGGACACGAAGCTGACCAAGCGCCTTCTGCGCCTGAACAGAGACAGCCTGCGAATGGTATCGGGGACCATCACCGGACACTGCTCATTGAATAACCACTTACAACCTTAGGTCTTACTGACAGCAGCGATATCCCTCTATGCAGAGCGTGCATTGAGGCAGAGGAGACGGTAGTGCATGTGCTCCTCGAGTGCGTTCACGTTGCCCAGATCCGCAAGAAAATTCTTGGAACACCAAAATTCCTTGAGTAGACTCGGAAGTTTGATCTTCTTGAGGGAAGGTGGGCTGGTTGGAATAATCGGCCGCTCTGGCTCACGTACAATGTTCCAATTTAATTTCATTCAAACCCTTCTAGCTGTTGAAGCATAAAGGATTAACAAACATAAAATCACAAACAAAATGTAACAGCCAGAAAGAAGTTACATTAATATTTTTAACATATAAGCCGCCTTTAATTTCCTAGGCCGAAAACAGATTTATTTCTTACTAATTATCGGCCGTTGTTTCTTTGAAAGGCCGGAATCAGGTGTAATTTTTACCAATTTTCGGCCGCTTTTATTTTAGACGGCCGAAAACAGGTTTTGTTTTTACTGGTTATCGGCCGCTAAACTTTCAGTATTTTTGAAAGGTCATATCTTTGAAACTATGAGGTATACTGGCGGCCGGAATCTAGTTGTCAAATCACAAAAATCTTGCTGTTCACTAATAGAATGGAATCTATGTTGGTGAGTTTAAGGTTTCCGCAATGTAGGCAAATAGAAATGACGTGAATAAACCGGTTTGCCACCACCCGGCCGGAAACTAGATTTTGAAATTAATCGATAACCTATTGTCCGACCACCGAATATATTACAAATTATGCAAAGTTTGATGAGTTTAGACACTTGAAAATTGAAATTAAACATGCTAAATACACACAAGCCAAATCTGTCACCAATAAAACAAAAGTAACACCTAAAATTTTTTCTTTGAAAATCAATCCACCCGCTATTTTTTTTGCTAAATTTACCTCGCGTCCACATACCAAATTTTGAAATGGCGATTGAAGGCTCAGTTTGCAAATTGCGAGGTCATGAAGTTGGATTATGAACCGTGAAGTTCGTCCGGGTTCAATGGCGCGAAATCAGAAAGGAGCTGTCTATATGCTATCTATTATTCAAAATAACGTGCGAAGTGGCCGATAACAGGTAGTGGCCGGCAAACCGGTACGGTTACCCTAATAGATATTTATCTAAGTATTCTTATGTTAGAGCCCCATATTGCCCTACTGTACTCTGTGGAATAACCCTTGAGGCCTCTTGTTTGTTAGCTTGATTTTAACATTGTAGGGAGTTTGAATGGTGTGGCCCTTGATAGCTCTGTTTGGGGCCTCGAGTGAGACTCAATATTCGAGTAAGTTTGACGGGCCTGTTGGCTCAGTTGGTGGTGACCCTGCCTTCTGAGTTGGAGGTCGCGGGTTCGATCCCAGGGGGCCAAAATTTGTGTGCATGAACATATCTGTTGGCTTTGGTCTGATCGTTTAATATTTATTTATTTAAGTATGTTTATCTGTTGTTTAGTCCAACCCATAGTAAGGCTCTGCCTAGTTTGGGACTAAATAATCTCGTTTGAATTTACACCACCACCCACAATTTATTATTATTATTGAGTCTTATGCCTTAATCCGCCACTGGCCATAACCAATGGAATTCGCTGTGAACGCTCATTTTATGGTGAATGTCGACAGGGCTCGGATTTTAGACAGATGTAGTATTTACGACGACGGTGAACGATAATACTAGGTACATTCAGATTTCATGAACACGCTATATTTAGATCGATGCTTTTGCTGGAATTCTGATTTAGAAAAGTTTGTTATTAAAGAGTCATCTATCATTCGGCAGACAAGCTACTTTTTTCATAAGTCACATACATACCTAATGAATGAGGTAGAATATAATTGGATGGTCAATTTTCACAAATGTAATTATAATAATAATATATAATATAATCTCACGCCTTTTTATCCCCGAGGGGGTAGGCAGAGGTATTCCATTACTGGATATACCCACATTTCACGAGATATATTGGACCCCTAAACGTGATAGGTGGTGAGCCCAATGCCGGACCGGGTCTGTTTACACATGTCTCAGAATTAATTCTGAGACCAGCGGGTTTCCTCACGATGTTTTCCTTCACCGTCGAGCTAGTGATAAATATGTAAGTAGGTACGTAAGTTTTGAAGAACTTATTGGTACATGCCAGGATTCGAACCCGAGCCTCACTGATTTTCGGCCGGCTCTTTTACCGTTCGGGCTATCACTGCTTTTTAATGTAATTAGGTAAGGAATATCCAATTTGACGTGAATGAATGAATTTTTGCGTGAAAGAGCAACAAACATCATACATCTGTACTTAAAAACTTTCGCGTTCCTAATATTTGTGGGATTATAGTCAATCACACTACTCCAAAACTGTCTTCGGAGTTCAGGAATTTGATTTCTTACCGAAACTCACGGACCCGTTAAAACAGATTATTAAAATTCCTTATGCATCGATAAACGATCATCTTGCACTGCTCAGTGCTGAGTCATCGTTTTACAAATACAGTGCATGCGTCCTTGTCTCCTTAGGTTTTTTGTACGTTTGCCGTTGGTGTCCAACCGCCCGTAAAGTAACGGGCGACCTGCCTTAAAACTTTCCGAATGATGTGGTTGGAATGTTAAAAGGAATACGACATTTTGGTGATGTTGCGTTGTCTAGCTCCGGTCAGAGTCTGTGGTTTCGAGACTTTCAAGTTTAAACAATAGCGTATGATAAAAAAAATCGGCGCTCTTTTTTTTCTCGATAATTTGCTTAAATATAAATTCAAAATTCATTTATTTGCCATAATTAGGGTTGTCAAAGAGGATGTTCATATAGATTAAAGTTGCTTATCCTAAAATCCATAAGCCTATAGGATGCTAATGTTAATAGTTTATAAGTTGTTATGTTAGTTTATAAGACACCTATTTTTAATATTATTGTTCCACCAATTGTGACACGTTACGACTACAACCAACACAATTTCGCATTAGTTAAGGTTCGTATTAAATTAACTCTAATAGGTACGAGCAAAAGATTGAAATAGGTCCTCCCATTGCCACAGACATGTTTCATTTCACTTTCTCTCTTAAAAAGCACAAAGACAACCAAGCGCATGCCATTATCTTCAACAAAAAACAGCTGTAACGTTAAACATTAGTCACAAACCACAGAATAAAAAACCAGGAAAGTGCGAGTGGGACTCGCGCTCCGTGGGTTCCGGCTTTTTTTTTTTAATATTAACTAACATCAACACCCTTTAAATTACCTCTACAAATTTTCACACTCAGTTTCGATCAATAAGCAGTTGTGATGACAGACAGATAGACAGACGAAATCGTATAAGGATTCCTCTTTAGGGTTCCATACCCCAACGGTAAAATGGGACCCTATTACTAAGACTCCGCTGTCTGTCTGTCTGTCTGTCATCAGGCTGTATCTCATGGACCGTGATTTAGACATTTGAAATTTTCACAAATGATTTTTATATGTTGCCGCTATAACAACAAATAGGTTCCAAAAACGGAATAAAATAAATATTTAAGCTCCTATAAAAAAAAACTCGATTTTTTTGCCGTTTTATAGATAATGGTACGGAACCCTTCGTGCCGAGCCCGAGTGCAGTTGGCCGGCTTTTTACCTTTGGTACGAAACCCTAAAAAGGACAAAACTGCTAAAGGCTGTCACTCAACCGTATCCCCTAACGTTTCTATCAAAATTACATCACATACGGCATTCCGTGCGCTTAGCAACGGTCACTGCATCGATATTAGATCCAATAGATACGCAGTCGACCGTCGTAACTTTTAAATATATTTTTTTTAATTTTCTTTTATTGCTTTTTATTTTTTTCTCCGCTCCATTACCTACGCATGATTTATGCAAAACAGGAATAAGTACGTATACTGCTTACTTCTTCTTCTCAACTGAAATAATACCGAAGCGGTGGAGTCGCAATGACTTTCAATAAGTGGACTTCCCTTACATTGAATAAAAACATTTTGATTTTGACTAAGATTCGCCTTATTCGGGAATAGGGCGCCCCAGCGGCGCCGCACCGTGTTGTAACTATTATGAAATTACTTTTAGTAATTTCATTTTGTTTAATGATAAGTACGCCGAAAATGCAACAAAGAGGGAGAGAGAGAGTAAGGATGTATATAAAATTTTACCTGTTTCTCGTCTCATATCATCATTAATTAGATAGTTTAATAATAATAATAAATTGTGGGACACAATTCGCACGCGGTTATTAAGTCCCAAACCAGGCAGAGCCTGTACTAAGGGTACTTAACAACTGATAAACATACTTAAATAAATATTAAACACCCAAACACGAAGCCAACAGACATTTTCATGCACCAAGGATCGAACTCTCCCAACTCAGAAGGCAGGGTCACTACCAACTGAGCCAACGGGCTCGTCTCCGATTCACTCTCTAATATTGATTTCGATCCTCTTTCATGCTTCTCCAAAACAGCGTGCATGCTCGCTTTGAAAAAACGGTACCATAGGCTCATCTATTAGAAAAAAAATTTTTACACATCGCTGAGTCGCAGCCGGTTGTGACAGCATGAATGGGGTTCTGTATGAAAGGACAGGAAGCCATAGCGAAGTGCAAGGGCGCATTGGCGTGTGTGGACTGCGCTTAGATCCGCTTGCTGACTGGTATTATGTGATCAACGTATACCTAACTTCACCGCTACGTTAAACTCGACGAATATACCTGACAACACTATAGTTTTATTTGGTAGATAAATATTTAATTTTTAAAAGTCTGCTCTAGAAGGATAAGTAGTAATGTTTTTTGGTTGCATGTATTGTATAAAAGTATGTGGAAATCTTACTATTATTGTTCTTTATTAAAGAAAATTGGTTAGATATACCTAAAGTACGAAAGCATCATATATTTTTTATTGAGGAATTGCGCTTATTCTGTTACGCGTTGTAATTAAAATATTCTGTGCCTTTTATGGCTGGAATACACTCTAAAGCTAGTTGCATAATAGATGAACACTGCTTGTCCACTATGAAGTTTGGTATTTAATATACTAGTTTATAGAAGCAATGTTCATCTACTGACCAACTTTACTAAACAGTGTGTCTTAAAGCCATTACACGAAGTCGGATTTTTTAATAGTGAATGTATTTGTCCAAAGTTACAGCTTTAGCTTTAAAGTTTGTAGCCCAACTGTCCCGTTCCGGGGTCAGCACCACTATCGTTCTGCCCACACAGTTCCTTTCTGTCTGTGTCGGTCCACTCGATTGCATATCTGCCGTATAATTGCTTTTATTTTAATAAAAACCTGTCTTGGACAAAATGGTTGCATTGAGTTCCTGAACGAGAGGCGTGCGAATGCAACAAAAAGTATGAATCACGTTATTCATAATGTGATTGTAGCATTTTAGCCTTTGTTGTAGCAGGTACTAATTTTAATAGCACTTTCAATAGGGTTAGACTGTACGAAATTAAATTGCGAGTAACTAAGCATTTATTAAAGCATCCCAAAAAACCTTTGGGAATGTATTTAGATTTTAGTTTAACAATTATAGCTAATTTTAAATAATTAGACAGTCAAACAAGTGAAGTAATGAAGTACTAAAAATTATGAAGTCGCAGTTCAGTATTCAGTACAAACTCCATAGTAATTTTTCGTTTAAAAAAATCATAAAAACTCTTTATAGGTAGTCAGATACACTATTATGCCCGCAGTTTTAAACAAACTGCTCCGCTCGGGTAAACATAATTAAGATCAAAGTTAGGTATATTTTCTTTTCTGTGCCGATGGAATGGAATGGTATCAAACATTAAAATTAAAACATAATATCTGTTAACTTATAAGTAGCAGTTGTTGCGTCAAAAAAAGAGTTCTGTTTAAATATTTTGCAAAACTGTGAAGGAGGTAATTAATTAAAACAAATATCGTATCGTATGTAGTACCTACCTAAGTACTTAGGTAAGTAGTATTTTCCATATTTTTTATAAAAACGCTTTATAAATTTTGTATTGTGAAAAATAACAACTTAAGTAAGTAACCTAATATAGAGGCAATTCAAAGTGTTTACACCACACAAACAATGAATATTATTGCTAAAACCCCGGTTTCGTATGTCCGTCCGTTCTCAACGTTGCCCCTCGGCGTCGCTTGGTTAACTCTCTAGGTTAACCGATTGGATTGCGAAAGGAAACCATTGTATTCGCGAAGAAAATTATATGGTAGGAGCGCTAAAAATTGGGGTACGGGTTACAAAGACATTCATAGATATATACCTGTACTTATTTTTCCAGATGAAGCAAATGACTTAAAAAAACTTGTGTTAACGTCAAATCCATGTTAACCAACGCAAAATAAACGTTAATCCGAGATAGACCCATAAAAGTATTTAGCTATCTAGAAAAATCTATAGTACTTCAGTACCTACTGAGGACTTCGTGTCAGGATTCGAACCCGAGCCACATAGATTTTCGGCCGGCTCTTTAACCGTAAGGCTATCACTGCTAGCCTAGCCTAGCCTATCCTAGCCTATTCAATACAAACAAACAAACATAAAATCAAATCTTTCCTAGACTGATTACCTGCTTCTGCTAATATATGAAATTTTCTTTGTTTTTCTAGGGTGTACATCAAAAAGGAATCACATTCACCAGTACAGAAGAACCAGTAAAATTATCGAAGCCAATCCCAGACATTCGTCTTGTGGATGGACCTTCCATCCTGGCTGGCAGAGTCCAGTTACTGCACAGGGGCCAATGGAGATCGGTCTGCACAAATTCTAGAAAGTAAGTATTATGTCGTCTAGATAAATCATCTTGTTGAATTTAAATACTGCTTGTTACTAACGGATAAACTTACCTACCGACCATGTTACAAAAAAATCTATAAAAGGAATGTATTCAACATAGGTAGGTATTTTTGGAAACTAACTGGTTATATTGTGAATTTTTTTCATAATTTGAAAGACTACTCCATATGTACCAGTAATTAAATTGAAGCGTTTGTCTGTGATTTCAAGTTTATCCGATGCCTAAATGCTATATGCATTAAATAAATGAAATATAAATGAAAGTTTTTTTATTTTTTTGTCTGTCTGTCTATCTCGAATAGGCTCCGAAGGAGCTCATTGTAAATTATAGGGATTATAACAGGAATTTTAACTTAAATTTTCGTGTTTCAAAATCAGTTTATTTCATTTTTCAATAGTCAGTTAAATTTGTTCGACGAATAACTATACATACATGAATAACTACCTATATAAGTACCTACATGAGAAATGATGGTTTATCTGATTTTTAGTTCATGATTGAAAAATCGGTCCAAAGTAATTTATTTCGTATTTCTTTATTCCAGTTGGACACTCAACGATATGGAAACGGCGTGCAGGCAACTTGGATTTATGGGCGGGTCGTTTTACAACTGGATCGACAGACAGCCCGGCCGGCGCGCGCGACTATTATTCGAAGAACCTAATTGCAAAGGCACCGAATACGACCTCTTCCAATGCGACTGGAACTCCAGACAACTGGGTTCCGGAGTCTGCGACTATCACCCAGACCTTGGCATACAATGCCTCCCACACCACGACGGTAGAAACACAGAACGGCATTGGAGAGGCATACGATTCGAAAACGCTGTCTACGAACGAATCCTCACTGCCATTAACACTTTATACGTCCCCACATCCATGTCCAGGCTTGAACATGTAATTATAAAAAACGCTGGGCTCGGAAGAGATAACAATGCTACAAGCGCATTAGACATAATTGGCGTGCCACCGGTTATGGAAGATATAGAGATTTCTAACTCCGCGTTTAACGCTATAAATGTGACGTCACCTAACGCTCCCATAGTAATTAACAATTGCACGATACAAAACAATAGAGGTTACGGCGTTTATGTGAATTCTACGTACGGCATGGCCAAGATTGAGAACTGCTTGATTCACGATAATGGCGGAGACGGGATTAAGTATGTGGTGCACGAAATGAATATCGACGAGAAATTCGATAGAAGTGAAATTTTCGATCTTTGTACTCTCGCCTCTACTCCTAGTCAGACATTTCCTATACAGATGTCGATAGAGCAGTCAAAGTACTCGAATATGGAAAGGGATTGCAACCAGAAGTTCTACACGAGATCAGATCATGTACTGACATTGAGCTTCTTGAAATTATTAACGCACCGCAACGATACAGGAGAGATATTCATTTACGACGGTCTGACAGCCGCAGATAAGCTCCTCATGACGTTCAGCATAAGAAACCTCACCCGACCACAAAGTGTTACCTCTACAAGAAGCAGAATGTATGTCAGATTCCGCGCTGACACCAGAACGGATATAACAGGGTTTCTAAGACTGACATCTGGGGTTAGCAAGATGTATGATTTGAACGTCACTGACACAATAATTTCCGATAACAATGGAAGGGGTGTGGTTATAGAAAATCTTAGATCGCAAATCCATATTCATCGGTCGTCTATATCTAACAATAACCACGTCGCTGGCTTGCAAGTTGTTAATGGTGCTGGAGACGTTAACGTGACTGAAAGCAGAATATCGTTTAATCAAGGAGATGGTATAAATATAACAGTTACTGGTGGAAACAGAAACATATCGAGAAGTATACTCAGCTCCAACCAAGGCTACGGTTTAGCTGTTTGGCTAAACAATACTGAAGAGACTGAATACATACCTCTAAATCAAACAACTGTCGTTGAATACTCGGAAATATTTAAAAATCTCGAAGTTGGCATATTGCATGGGAACTATTGTGGAGACAGCTGGGTAAACATCACAGGGAATTGGTTTAATTCGAGCACAGAAAGCACAATAGATATATCAACATGTTGGAAGTACAATAGTCCGCCTAAATTGCTCAATTTACAAATAGGCCACAACAGATTTTATCAAAATCTAAAGGTGCCTTTGAAAATTCAGCCAGCGCTCAATGTGATGGGTAGGATAGAATATAATTACTTTGAACACGGAAATTATGGTGCAATAGTTATTATGAATAGAATAGAAGGAAAGTACATAGAGGAATTTGAGATACTACCAGCTACGTTTAATATTGAACACAACTACTTTTATGGTAATAAAGGCCCATTTGTAGTGAACCTTGGGCTATCTCCGTACAGTGATCTACAATATATACTATTCTCTAGAAACTACTTGAGAGATAATAAAATCCGAGAACCATTTGAACCTATAGAAGGCGTGTCTTCTCGACTGACTCCCCGAAGCAGGGTGGCGGCAACTATTGTTATTGCGTCCAGTAATATTGATGTCTTTAGAAACATTATAAATAATCCTGACGCACAATACGAGATTGGATCCCATGTCGAAGATCAGAGCAAAATTCTTAATTGCACATACAACTGGCTGGGGTACGGCGAAGAAGAAAAAGTTTATAACAGGCTATTTCATCGAAAAGACAGATACAATCTAGCTAAAATTGTTTATATGCCATACTTATTGCATAGCAGCAACCCTGGTGCTACACAGATCAATTATAATTCACTGTTCGTGCCACAATTCAATGTACCTGGAACGTTTGTGGTCGGAGGCGAAGTAGAAGGCATAGAAATACTCAGGCAAGGAGAATATGACGTCGATAAAGATATTAATATCCGGCCAGGCGGTAAACTTATTTTGCAATCTGGTGTCACACTGAAATTCCCACCATCTATAGGTATGATGGTAGGAGGAAAATTTGACGCAAGAGGAAAACGACCCAATGATATCACCTTTACATTAAAGGAGGAAGTGGTTATGACTAATGACAGCTTTTATGAAACTGATGCTGATTTGGACCCTACGACTCCGGGGTATGTTGAACCGATTGTACCAATAAGATTGTTAGGTGGAAGAACACAGCAAGAAGGTAGATTACAAGTAAGGATAGATGGGAGATGGGGGACAGTTTGCAATTATAGATGGAACATCGTGAACGCTGCTTTAGTCTGTCATCAACTTGGTTTAGCTCTGAACCCACATGACTGGTCTTTAGAACCGAATGAAATCCCTTCGGCGGGAATGACAGAAGATATAATCTTGTCTAACGTTGAATGTACAGAATTTGATAATGACATCACCAAATGTAAAGCGGAAACTATGGATAGCTTCGAAAACTCTTGCACTCACGAAAACGACGTCGGTGTTCGATGCTACGAAACGAGTTGGGCTGGAATTAGATTCAGTGTGATATCAGAAAGAACTGATTTGCAATACGTCACAGTCGAAAAAGCCGGTCTTCTAGATTACTCATCGAATGTTTTCAAGCCTGCGCTCCAAATTGATTTCGCAAGGCATAGTTTGGAAAGCGTTAAAATTTCTAACAATTACCATGACGGCTTAGGTATTCTTTATTCAGATTTATATGGAGCTGATGCTGTTAACACTGTACGTAATTCAGAATTCAGCAATAACAGAGGCTGTGGAATCAGCTTCAAGCAATTAGGCCTTAAAGTATACGGCTCAGTTATAGAAAATAACGAGTTAGCTGGTATATCTCACAATCCACACCTCACAGGTGCTGAACAAAGAGAAATAGCAGGATGGTTCAATTTAGATCCTGGTTTTAATATGGACGAATCAAATTACCACCCGATTATGATACCTGAATACGAAACAGATATAAGCTTGGTCAATGGCGAAACAAGGCATATTGTGTTCACTAAACGCTATGGAGAGACTATTCAGAAAACTTATAATATTAAATGTAACCCAGGCTATGTTCTTGGACTCCAACTCTTGAATCCTATCCACAACTTTTCGACTGAGAGTATATGCATTTACGATTCGCAGAATATCAATGAAGGAAGTACTAAATGGTGCCTTGACCGAGATCTGGCAACTTTTCCAACAACCAGTAATAGCTTCGGCATTGTATTAACTTATGAGAGTGGCCCTGTAGCTTTGGGAGGAGTTGTTTTAGTCATAAGCTCTATAGTAGCACCAGTGCAGAATCTCAAGAACCGCATTGTCAAAGGACCAGTTCCAACATTACAAGTGGTTGGTAGTAAAATAAAAGGAAATACCAAAGGTATCAAAGCTCTGTACTACAATCGCTATTTGAACGAACTCGGGGATCACTTCTTACGAAAAGCAAATGAAAGTATCAAGATATTTAACTGTGAAATTGCACACAATAAAGAAGAAGCCATATACGTCAACACACCATTTTGGGACATTCATGACAGTAATATAACTGAAATAACGATCATGGTTAATAGTAGTCTCATCACGGACAATGGAAAGGGAATTTATCATTTTGCCAGAGACTTGAGAAGCTCGAATAATTTGTACCATTATGTGCTTCAAGATAATACAATAGAGAGGAATAGAAATGGAGGATTTGATGTCAGTTTGCCTTACGTATGGCAATATAACGAGAATTTTACCCATTCCGTCTATATGTACAACAATACTTGGCGGAACAATCAAAACTTTGGACTAGTCGTCGATGGTCATTTTGCTGGAGTCAATATAACCAAAAATATCTTTACTGATAACAATTGTAAGACTGGATTAGTGTCTATCAGAGGAATGGAGAAGAAAATGAAGGTGGACGGCAATCTTATAGAAAGAAATAACGGCCAATTTATGGTGGAATTCTTTATGGACAGTCAAAGTGAAATTATGGGTTTAATCTATGCAGTATTTGTTTACAATCAAGTGAAAAACAACAGACACGCGGCAATGGTTAATCGTGGAGCCTTGTTTAGAAGCGCTGATCCTACGTACGTCATTGGTTTTAAAGGAATACAGAAAGTGAAAGTGAGTAGAAATCTTTTTGGTAACAATGCTCTACAATACACTCTTTTAGCTGGCATAAAGACAGCAAAGATTGAAAACTTATTGGACGTCTCTGAGAATTGGTGGGGCAGTGCAGAAGAACGAGAAATAAAGAATCTGATATTTGACTTCGACGATTGGAATAACCATGCGATAGCATCCTACTTGCCATATTTGCTTGAAGATAGTTTTGAATCGAGTGTATCGGTTACGTTCACTTCGCAACCAGCTATGGATGCTAATGAACTTGGAGGAAGATTGACAAAAGATCTTTCATTGGAAGCTCGTATCGCCCCTTACACAGTCAAAGCTGATATCACTGTAATGCCTAACGTAACTTTCACCATTAATCCGGGAGTTATATTAGAATTCGCGCCTAATGTTGGCATATTGGTCATGGGTACTCTACGCGCTGTAGGGCACAGTCAACTACCAATATTTATGAAACCGATCACTCCAGCTGGTACAACTGAAGTAAACAGAATAGCCAAACGAGAATCTGGTCAGTATTCGGGCAGTCATCATAAAAATAGGCGGCAGTTAGAAAATTTGATCGTGCAAGATTCCATACGGTTGTGCACTGGGCGAAATTGCTCGATCAATGACAATGTTGTCGACAAAAGGAATGAAGGCTTCTTGGAATATTACAACAAGACTACTCTTCAATGGGTTCCTATGTGCGATAGTCGTTTTACGGAAAGAAACGCTCAAGTCGTCTGCAGAGAACTAGGTTTTGACCCAATAAACATATTCTTTGCTCATGACCGCCGAGTAGAATACCACAGCAACTCACTGTCTAGAATTTGGTCATGGCCGGAACCTTTACAATGTGTTGGGACTGAAGATCGATACGAAGACTGCCCTATACGGCTAAATGGACAACTATATGGACACAGACACGAGTGCAAATGGGATTCAGATTTCGTATTTATTCACTGCGGGACCAGGAATCTAGAAGAAAATCTTGATTATTGGGGCGGCATAAGATTTGCGAATCCCGAATTCGAATACTCTTTATACGAGCATAGAATACACGATCATCACACACACAATACGATGAAGAAGATAGAAAGTGAGCTTGAACATGTCCACATAATAGGGGCTGGAATACTTCACAACGAGAAGTCTCCAGCAGTACAAAGTATAGTTAAAAACCCAAGAATACAAAATGTTAATATTACCAAATGCGCACATCATGGCATTAACCTCATTTCACCCACAGATACAGTAAACATGATGTTCAATTCTGTACATGACATACTAGGTGAAGGAGTAAGCGCTATATCTCTGACGGGAGAAGGCAGAGAATCAGAAGAGTCTAGTTTTACTCCTCTAAAAGACCTAAATCTTCCGTACCATCTGTTTTCGCTAATCGATATATGCGACAGCAGCAAGCTAGTCGTAGTTGAGGAGCGGGTGCTTCTTTATTATAAATATGACAATAACCCAGTCAATTGCGTGAAGATCTTCAAAAGTATGTACAGAGTTAAGCCATTTGGGTTTAGATTGCTCCAGTTTAACTTATTCAATCATACTTTGAACTATGGGAAACGTGATTCCTTGAGTTTATACGATGGTGATATCTACAACATCACAGCACCAACGATTGGGTATTTAGAGAATGGATCGCCTGATGAAAAGAAGCTCTTCAGAACCACGGGACCTAGTTTGAGTATAAAACTATTCGCTAATGGCGCATCTGCAGTTCATGGCTTCATTGCTGAGATCGTCACACTGCCTATATCTGCTATTGGATTCAGTGAGTATTAACTACTTACTAAATCAAACGTAATTTTATCTCAAATATTGAGTTTTTCGTAATTGATTACCAAAGAACAATTATTATTGTATGTAATTCTATGTTTGTGTAGGTGTCAAATAGTACGACCGTTTTAACTTGGCTTCTCTGAACATAGGCTTCGCCTGCGCAAACCCCCTCTTACCGCCAAATGATCGCTAAAAAATGTTATTGAGCAGCCATTTGCACAAATTCAGAGCTGCTAAGTTAAAACGGCCGTACTATAGGTATCATGATAATCATTTGATTTTAATGATCACAAAGTTGATATAATTAAAATAATCTAGATTTTTTTCATGTTTCAGACCGTGACGTTCAGCACAACATATCAAACAGTGAATTCACAAAGAACAGAGATGGTGCAATTGTATACCAATCTGTTGGCGAAGTCAATCCCCTAGTGGCTATAATCAGGAACGAGATTGATGGGAACTGCCTTAAGCTATACGGCAACTTTACTTCGTGTCAATCAGCTGTGAGAATCGATGTACAGAACACTCAGACTTTGGTGTTTAGAGTGAGTACTCTTTGTGTCTTGTTTAAAGTTGTCTGACTATAAAAGATATTCTTGAAGATTTCATAAAAATCAAACAATAAGGAAATAATCTGCTCCTTTCCATAAATGAACACAATTGACGACCAAGTCTGTTTCCAGAATAATTTGGTCCGCAACAATGTTGGAGGTTTATCAGTGAGAGCTGATTCAAGAGGCTCTGCTACTTCTCTTCGCGGATGGATTCACAACAACTTATTCTACGCTAACCACGACGTGCCTTGTCTCAAGGTTGAAGGTTAGTTTTATAGAAAAAAATATAAGACATTCATATAGCTTAGTTCAGTCAATTCAAAACATTCTTAGTTCCCTTTGAATTTTACAATTTATGATTATTGTTTATTATTTGTAATAAATACTCTAACTATACATGGATTCAAGCTACAATGAATAAGCCTTATACTAAATATGAATTTACAGTTTTAATGTTATCGGCATGTTCTTTCACTCATCTGTCTTCTATAAAGTGGTTAATTTCAACTGCCTCAGTTTTATTGCGTATTTACAGCCCGAACAAACATGTAATTTCTCAAATGTCTCCTCTTTTCAGGCCGTCAGTCCTCTCCGTATCAGGAGATCACCATCTACCGTAACTACTTCACTCGTCACCGCGCCCTTTACAAGGACGTCATCGTACTGCATCAAGTCGTATCGAACTTCACTTACAACTATGTCCACGACAACACCGGACTCAGGATCCTGGAAGTGTCAGGTTTCGACAAAGTCAGGCTGCCTATCTACCAGACCACTTCACATAATGGGTTCTACAAGTAAGTTGTTACTAAGGGCATAGTCTTGAGTTTCTTGCTGGTTCTTCTCGGGGTACCTGCATTTTGGAACCAGCAACTCGTGTGGAGATGGACTGCTGTTTACATTTAGCCAATCTTCATGGACGAGTTTAGAGTGCCCTGTTATTAGAAGTAATTTGCATTTTCTAAGTAATTTTGAATTACCTACAAAAATAAATACTTACATTTTCATTTTCATAATTTGTATTTGACGGGCCTGTTGGCTCAGATGGTAGTGACCCTGCCTTCTGAGTCGGAGGTCGCGGGTTCGATCCCCGCTCGGGGCCAACATTTGTGTGCATGAACATGTCTGTTGGCTTCGTGTCTGGGTGTTTAGTATTTATTTAAGTATGTTTATCAGTTGTTTAGTACCCATAGTACAGGCTCTGCCTAGTTTGGGACTAAATAACCGTGTGTAAATTGTGTCCCACAATTTATTCATTTATTTATTTATTTAATTTATTTATCAAGTGTTCGTGATTTTGAAAGTAAAAATATAAGGTCAATGTTTCGTTGCTTTTTGGAGCAATGGCTCGGACACAGTTGTTAGAGGTAGTGGAGTAATCTGAATCCATTACTTGGAATTGTAGCTATATTACTTCTTGTGCCTCTATGAAACTCCATATAAGGTATATTCGGTACTTATTTTGCATCAACTCGTAACAGCCTACTAGCTAAATAATGAAAATGACTTTCGAAATATCCACTGGGTTTGGAAAGTTTTATTAAATTTCTACATGATTATCATCTCTATCTTTAGCAACGTTTGCTCCCACAGGAGATATGTCTATGTTTGCTTACCTCTTAAGCCAAGAAAATGAGACACGATTGATTTTTAATTGTTCTGTCGCGCATTGGAACCGCACGGTGCTGGACTGATAATTTCAATTGATAGTGTAACTGCTTGAGAACAATCAAAATGATCAAAACAACAGGCTTTCTTGAATGTATATATCTGTTTTTTCTATAGAAATTACGCGTTAGACCGCGAGGGGCGAGCGACGGTGGTGGCCGGAACCGCGGGGCAGCACTATGTGGACAACATCTTCTTCAATCCAGACAATGACTACGAAATGATCACAGTCAACAGATCCATGTGAGTAGTTGGAATAAGTGTACTTGGGACTTTATTTTAAGACTGATTTTCTGGAAAATATGATTATCTTGTTTTATTTCAACATTGGATTATGGAATTCACTTATTGAATGTCCAAATGTGTTCTGTGTTGAAACTAAATGTCTATGAATAGGTATTTATGGGAACACAGGGTATGATTGACGAAATCGGCAAGAAGCATGCTAAGTCATCTGAAGAAAATTGCATGCTTAATGTTAAGATAATGATACAATACATATAAGCATAATGTTTATAATAATGACGAAAATGTCTGATTTGCATGTTTTTGTTGCATGACTGCTCCGGCCATAGCTTTGTTGACTATTATCCAAATTTCGTAAGGTGAGTCTTATCGTCAAAGATTTTTATCATTACCATCTGTCACCTCTAAATGGTAGAGAAACATTTTGTCACTAAACCATCTGCAATAATGTGTAATTTTAAGATTTCTTTAGATTACTGTACTTACTGTATGTCTGCTTAACCGTCTACATCTTTAACATTTTCAAATGGTGCTCTTCTTGATTAGGTACCTATCTTTCGTATCGGGTGGCTGGTTTCTAGCACAGACCTGAATCTCTTTGTGCAAATACTTTATTTGAGACAGAGATAATATACAACCCCTTGCTACGAACCGGGAAGATTTCTGCTTCATCCACATCCACCAAGCGACTAATGCATGATCATCGGTTTCGGGTACTCTTAATTTGTCTGTACTTGAACACATCAATACTTTTATGTCAGCTTGTAATTCTTCTATTGTGGTTCTTAATGTATTGTGGTATACATACAATTTAACACATGTTAACAATTACTGTAATGTCTGATGTGAATGGGTTATTTTTATGTTTATTACAACTGATATCACTTCAATTGCAATATCTTCTTTTACTTACTAATTTATCATTGTCATTATTCACAATATCATCCACATAGAATGCATTTCTCAAAATTGATAAAGCTTCATTTACAAATAATACTTCTATTTATACAAAACTCCAATATTCTACAGCTCATTGGAACTATGGAGAACCCGTATTGACGCAAAACACAACTATTGGAGTTACAACGAAAGCTTAGCGGTAGCGGGAAGGATAAGAGACCAGTCTGATAATCCCCTTCTGCTGGAAGTAGACTACAGTCCGTTCTATATGAACAACTTGACCGTTCTCGGAGGAGGGAAATGCCCTCCAGGGTGGGATGCTGTAGCTGACACCTGCTACATGTATGTCGGCGCGCCGATGACGTACGAAGAGGCGCGATTGTTCTGTTTGGTAAGTGTTTTTTATACTTAGTATAGTGGGCACACGAGCAGATGAGCCACCTAATGGTAAGTGACTACCGTCGCCCATGGACTCCTGCAACTCGAGAGTTATAAGTGGGTTGCCTTTGAGGTTGGAGTACGCTCTCTTCTTGAAGGTCGTACCGGTCCGGAAATACCGCAGGCGACAATTTTTTGCGATAAATCAGTGGATTTCAATAATATCAGTTTTAAGTTTAAAAATATATAAGCGGATGTTGCCAGCTGAATGGCTAGGCGTTGTCCGCGCAGATCCCCCGTTCCCTTGGGAATATTTGCGTTCCCATGGTAATTTGTTTTCGGTACCCGTCGGGTACCCACATATGATCTACTCGATCTAAGGCTACCCCTATATAATAAAACATTATGACAATCACCTTGAAAGTGCAAAATTTTGTCACTGAATATTTATTAGGATGATAATGATAAAAAATTCTTAATGTAATCCCATTTCTATCCGTCTAAATATAACTATATTTTTTATCATTTTTTTTTTTCATTTTTTTTCCACTTTACTTTCACAGCCAGTATAAATGCGAAATTCTGTTAGTTCTAGTACAGTCAAGAGCAAGTCAAGCTTTATACTACCAATTTAAGCTGAGCTCTGATTTATACAGCGCGCCATAGAATACAGGGTCGGTTCTAAGTCCAAAGTGTCAAGCTTAGCGTGCTCGTGACTGTGCCTATTATTATTTTAGTATTTTTACTTACTATTAACTCCTTTTGGATTATAAATACCAATGCAATCGTTTCTGCAGTCCGACAACGCATCCATGCCGTACGTATCTGGCAACTACGCGGCCTTGTACGAGTTCATTCAGCGGCAGAACGAGTGGTTTCAATTCGGGGACCGCGTTTGGGTCAACCATATCGACTACGTGACGCAGTGCACCTCCTTCTCCTTCTCAACCGTCGACATCACCGACTGCAATCAAAAGAACCCGTTTATCTGCGAGATTGGTGAGTGTACCTGTATACTCGTTCGTTGTAAGCATATTCTTATGAAGGGTGGAATATGTTTTTGTAAGCAATAACAGAACTGTAAAAAGTAAAAAACCGACTTCAACTTACATGGTTTTCTCGTGGATGTCATTGTCAGAACTAGACCAAATTTAACAGTCTTCAAAAAAAGGAGGAGGTTATTCGTCGCGTATGTTATTTTTTAAAATGTTTGTTATTTTTTGAAATGTTTGTTATTTTTTAAAATGTTTGTTATTTTTTAAAATGTTTGTTATTTTTTAAAATGTTTGTTATTTTTTTAAATGTTTGTTATTTTTTAAATTGTTTGTTATTTTTTAAAATGTTTGTTATCTTTTAAAATGTTTGTTATTTTTTAAAATGTTTGTTACCTTGGAACTGTCGACTGGGTGAACCTATTTTGATGATTCTTTTTTATTTGAAAGCTGGTGCTGGGCTTCCCGTATTTTCTCATTTTATTTTGTCCAGTTCTGATGGCATAAATGAGAACACCATATAAGGCTTAAATTTGCATAAAGTAGGTATGTGCGCGACAAATGGACGAATAACTCAATACAACGCCAACCAATTTCGATGATTTTTTTTGTGACCGACTTCAAAAGAGGAAGTTATGTTATGTTATTACAATATTTTTTTTTTTGTCACCAGATCCAAAGATCAAGATCGACCCTCTCTCGTGGCGTGGAGACATGCTGGCTGTAGGGTTCATCGGCATCCTGGCTGCGACTGTACTTCTGGTTGGCGCCGCGCTGATCTGCTGGTATTCCAAATCTAAGCACAGGTTAGTGTCTTCATTAATTGCTTCTTCAATCTTCTTCAATCGGGAACTGAGGACTTATTGTATACTAGCTGGTGCCCAGCCGCAGATCCAGATTATTCCCGTTCCCGTAGAAATTTCCTAAAATCCCTTCATGGCGGTTGCCTATTGCATATAAGACACCTAAGTATGTGTCTATGGTATGTACCATATTATTTCAAATAATTGGTGTCTAGAGACAATAACAGAAAAGTACAGACACGGTCCCGTCAATTAATTCTGAGACCTGCTATTTTACTATTATTAACATTTTTCAATCTGTCTATAATCTTTGCAGACATCTGCAGCGGTTGGAAAGACGCAACTCTATCCGCCAGTCTCTGCACTCAGTGAGGTCCATTGGCAGTATAAACGGGGGATTCCCCGATACCGCCTACAGGAGAAAGTTGGCGCAGATGGTAAGTGAATCTACCGAGATATACCTAGCTAGTTTTTTAGCAAGATATAAAGATATGAAGCCGTATGTAGTCCCTAGCTTACAAGATCGACCTGAAATTGACACGCAAACTAATTTTGAAGATTTGATACATTTATAAAACACTTAAGGCTAAGTCAAATGACATCGTAAATGGTGGACTATTCGGTCGTTCTGGAACCTAATTAAATTTATAATACGTACATACATACATAAACCCATTAGGGTAGGAAGAGACAGCAAACCGCCACTAGATAAATCTAGAAAAGAAAAGAGACGAGAGATATTTAGTCCTGTCAAATTAAAATTAGTCCTGTCAACTAAGGCATTTCATAACGTGTTTAGTGCTTATGTAAAGAAATCACGACTAAAATACAACCTCTGACGGGACTTAATTCGGTAGGTTATCTTCCATCCCTTTTCTTTTTTTGAGATAAAAAAAGACGGGTATAAACTATAATAAGTTAAGTCGGTGTAAGCAGAATCGAACACAAGGTTCTCCTAATTTGCGATATTCACTGCTGATAGAACAGTGACTAGGCTTTAAGACGTAGAACAACCCTACTGACAAGACAGTACATAATATTAAATAAGTATACAAACGTTTTACTAATAACAATACATTTCCAGAGTACCCGTTCGACTGAAACCTTAACAAAAGGTTCTGATTACAAAAAGATGCTGGCCTCAACCGCCTCCATGGAATCCATGGAGAAGAGCCAGTTCAACTCGTCAATAGAAGACAACCAAAGCTTCGACATTTACGAAGCCCACAATCCCAACGCCAACATAATACAACTCAAACACAGCACCTTCATGAAGAAACCTTCCACACCCGAATACTCGGTCCCCCAAAACAATAACAGACCTTTTAACCTAGCCTACAGGAACGAGGGTTACAAAGACAATTCTGGTTCAGCCAGTGGGGCTCCTTCTATGAATACCGTCACAACTGAAGAGCTTCCAATAATACACCATCCAGGAGGACTGCAATCTCCCCAAGACGATGACACTCTTTCACCAACAAGTGACTCACAGTACTTCACATCTGACACGTTGCCGTTAAGGGGGATAGATAAGGACGACACGATGGATTTGGAGAGGGAGTTGGAGAGGGAGGGAAAGATGTACGGGCCGTATGGTGCGGCTAACTATGGGGGGCAGCCGAAGCTGTCGTTTCTGATGGAGTTAAGGTCCAAAATGCCAGAGCAGCCGCAGCCTGGTGCGGTGCCGACCACGACGTTCGGGCAGAGGAAGAATATTGTTGGTAAGATATTAACTACTAACTAAAAAAATTATCTTCAACTCGTAACAGAACACTGCTGAGCTATGAATCTTTCCTTACATTTATGATGGTTTTACGTGCCTTCCGAAACTCGATTGGTACACCCTATATTACAAAAACACCAACTAAATGTAGTTTAAGAGAAACATTTTCCTAAATTTTGAGCTTACAAGTAGGTACTTAGAAAGTAAGAAAACATTGGTAACAGATCCCCTTATTTGCAGGTCAACAACAATTCTACGAGGACCATTTACCAAGCCCCCCGCACCCCCCAGTATACTCCAACTACGATAGCCCCTCTGACAATATCCCTAGCTACGACTCCAGTCCCCAAGATCTTTCCAGATCTTTCGACGATTCTCCCACCCCTGACCTTCACGGTAGATCAAAGTCTGAAGCTCTTTTGGAGACAAACTTCGACTTTGAAGACAGCGACGCAAGTCCTATACCACTGTCTGAAGCGAACAGATCTCATAGTCAACCTTTAGAAACCGCTATGTAGGTAGTCGAATAAAAATTGCAGGTGATTTTTCAGCTGTGAAAGAGAGAGATAGGGAGAGATTTTATTGACTGACACTTTATACTTAGTGGCTCGGATCTATTAAATCAAAATTGGGTCAGAAGTGGTCAATACCGTCAAGTAGGTATCTTTTTAAATATGGCAATAATATAATAATATGATTTCTAATGTTCAGTACCGGTGGTCGTAGGTTCTAGAAAATTTTAAAAAGTGTTTATGAATAATGAAGACCCACCGATGCATTATGCGTTGAGTTTAGAATTTAGTCAAGAAGTAAGAATATTTCTTCGATAAATTGTCCAAAAATTAAGTTGGTCTGGAAATCCATCGTTGTAGGAATAGGTAAGCGTAAAAAGACTGAATTAAGACTGAATCATGTTACACCGGGCCGTGCCACGTCCGGGACCGGAAGTGCCCCGGTCACACATCTATAGTATACTTTTGGTATGAAGTGCTGGCCCGGACGGGGCACGGCGTCGACATGTCGAGGGGTAGTGTTAGGATGATTCACCCCGGACGGGGCACGGCCCGGTGTAACATGAATCAGTCTTTACTATCTTGGTTGAATTGAATAGGACTATTTTCTTGCATTTACTGTGTTGTATCTGAATTTCTTTGGTTAGAAAATTCCATGTTTTTTCTTACATTTTTGAATGATTTTAATCCAAATAACATTTTCTTTATGTACGGATGTGCAACACGTCAAAAGTCTAACAGTCTTTTTGAGTAAAAATGCTTTTGTAAAAATGGCGATAATCTGACAGATGTCAATATCATTTGCATTAAAACAATATTGAGGCGCGTCAAAGACGACAGTTCACTATACTGTATCGTAAGACAGAACACGCTGAAACAGGTATATATATGGACTTACATTTCCTAATAGCTTTCATAAAAAATACATTGATGTAAAGTAAAAGTACTTACCTATAGTATTTACATTCAGTGTCCTGAGTATGTATTTCTTAATCAAAGATTTAAGAAATATTTTCTCATATTTACTCTTGTTTTAGCGAAATATTTACTTATTACTCTAATCAGTTATGAGTTAAGCTTCTTGTAAGTCCTGTTTAAATTGAAAAATGAAATCTTATGTAGAATTTTAGCTTCCCATTACAACTAGGAAGATTGATGTACCCACAGCACGATCTCATTTCAAATAAATGTTTAGGTAATTTAGATGTTGGATTCGAGAAACTTCCTCTATAAAAATGCCTTACTAGCCTTCAAAAATAACATAAATCTTTAGAAATAAGTTTCGTGAACTGAAGTGCAATTATTTTAGTATGTCTGTCTAATAATGTTTAGAATAAGAATATAACTTGCATTTTCTTATTGGGATTCGTTAATTAATGAAAATTATATCACAAACGTCATGTTCATGTCAATAATCATGAAGTTAATTTATACTATTTACTCTAATGTATTTGTCCGTCCTTGTGTACCTTTATATAGAGCAAATATAAATGTATATTTAATATTATACACCTAAAGATTTTATTCCGTGAATGAAACGATAAATTTAGTTTTAAGATGACAGTCTTTCCATATACAATGATGCGATATTTTAATAATAATACAAGTAATTTAGGGTCTTTTTGTCTTACTTTAGAAGTATTTAATTTAATTTCATCTTTTTACATACATCACTATTTTACTCTTTCATATATTTTATTTTATTTTTATGTTAAGATTTATTTTTATTTTACCTTGACTCTAAAGCTTTTATTTTAATAAATAAATTAAGTTTTTTATTTAAAATCATATCATTATAATGAAACATTGTAACATGCTTTAATTTGTAAATTGTACAAAAACTCTGTTAGTGAAGAGATAACGATTATCAATCGATCTAATTGATTTTTATGAAAAGTTAAATAAAAGTTTAATATTTTCATAATATCTTAATGTGTTTTATTTACTTACATACAAACTCAGCTTACTTATTTACTTGTTATACAGGGTGGATTTTTGAGATGGGTCGGCCAGGGCAGCTACCTTAAGCGTTGTAGCTAGACGAAAATGGTCTGAAGAGACTATCCACCATTTTTTTAAATATTTAGAACTGTATTTAAAGATTTTTGAAAAATGGTACAGTCAGCGAGAAAATCGTCGATTCCCTCAAAAAAAATTTTTGATGCCATTCGATCCAGTTTCAGACAAGGATCAAAAGTCTCTAAGAGACTAACTGAGGTCAAGGGGGTAGAAAAGTCAGGAAACGCAAAAAACGTTTTCCATACATTTAGTAAGGAATAAAACTTCAACCGGAAAAAATGTTTTCCAAGGAGAACGCTGCTCAGAGTTATAAGTTGAATCACCACTAAAGAGATTTTAGCATTTCATTGAACTTTTTTTCCGGTTGAAGTTTTATTCCTTTCTAAATGTATGTAAAACGTTTTTTGCGTTTTCTGACTTTTCTACCCCCTTGACCTCAGTTAGTCTCTTAGAGACTTTTGATCCTTGTCTGAAACTGGATCGAATGGCATCAAAAATTTTTTTTGAGGGAATCGACGATTTTCTCGCTGACTGTACCATTTTTCAAAAATCTTTAAATACAGTTCTAAATATTTTAAAAAATGGTGGATAGTCTCTTCAGACCATTTTCGTCTAGCTACAACGCTTAAGGTAGCTGCCCTGGCCGACCCATCTCAAATATCCACCCTGTATACTTATCCGACGTACAGACCTACAAGTAACAACCAAAAACCGGCCATGTTCGAATCGAGTTCCGTGGTTTTATGCCACAGCATAATAAACTACACTACTACATAACATAATAATAAACACTGTATAGGTAGCAATCACATGGTGACACTGACTCTCAAGCTAGGATAACCTGTGTTTTGAGAGTCAGTGTTCCTCCGTACTATACTGAGAAGGGAAACAGTGACCTATCACTATCACTTACACTACTACCTACTACTACTAATAATACTAAGTACTACTGAAAATTTCAAGTGTCTACCTGTTACGGTTCAAAAGGTTCAGTCCTGTAACTGCAGGACAGACAGAAAGCGGAGCGGTCCTGTTACAACCCTTTGGGTACAGTACAGAACACTAACTAGCTACGTAGTAAGTAATAAAAATCAATCTGAAAGTACTCGTAAGTAGGTAAGTTATATCCTTTTAAGTAAATAAAAAAACAGAGAGCAGTGATAGCCCGGACGGTTAAAGAGCCCTCCGATCAAATCAGTGAGGCTCGGGTTCGAATCCTGGCATGTACCATTCAATGAGTTTTTGAAAAACTTGCGTACATATTTATCACTAGCTCGACGGTGAAGGAAAACATCGTGAGGAAACCCGCAGGTCTCAGAATTAATTCTGAGACATGTGTAAACAGACCCGGTCCGGCGATGGGCTCACCACCTATCACGTTTAGGGGTCCAATATATCTCGTGAAATGTGGGTATATCCAGTAATGGAATACCTCTGCCTACCCCCTCGGGGATAAAAAAGGCGTGAGATTATATAAATATATTAAAAAAAAAAATGTTTATACATGGCGGACTTCTGACTGAGGTAAGTAAGTACCTAACTAAAATCACAGATATAAATTTATAATTGGAATCGCAATCGTCTTTATTTGACACAGACAGTGGCGGTAATGACAGACGTAGGTAGGTACGGTACGTCAGTCAGATACAATGTAATAAGGGCCGCGTTCCAAAACAGGTAAAATTCACTCGGTGAAGTGAAAAGTGAAGGATAGCTTTATGAAAAACAATAATGTGTGACTGAAACAGACTACTGTCAGGTAATAATTATCTTGGTTTAGGAACGCGGCCAAGGTATACGTCAAAATAAATCGGTTACGATTACGGTTGCCAATAGAAGGACCTTTTAAAAAATAAAATAGAATAAAGAACCTCCTCCTTTTTTGGAGTCGCTTAAAAATAATGCAGCATTTGCTTTTGTCCAAAGAAAAATGCGAAATTCTTCTGGCAAGTAAACAGTTATCAGAAACCTCAAGTAATTCCTATTATTATTTTGTCAATAAGAAGTTTCAACGAAATGTTCATCTGAGTTTGTAAATAAAATCTCAACCGTGTTGTCGCTTTGAGAACTATTCACTTTATGGCGTCTTCGAACTTCGGCCTTACTGCACGTGAGTTGTCTTTAGATTCATCTTCATCTCGGAAAGGGCTACATTAGTACGATTGCAGAAAGAGGGAGCCTTAAAGTTTACAGCCAGGTAATGTCTTAAACTTTGACGGGCCCGTTGGCTCAGTTGGTAGTACCCTGCCTACTGAGTCGGAGTTCGCGGCTTCGATCCCCGCTAGGGGCCAACATTTGTGTGTATGAGCATTGAATATGTCTGTTGGCTCTGTGACTGGGTGTTAAATATTCATTTAATTTGTAAATAACCGCCGGTTCCAATTGGAACCGAGACACAATTAAAAATCTATTGTGTCTGTGATGCTTGGTCTTATAGGTTAAGTATGTTTATCAGTTGTTTAGTAGGTACCCATATACAGGCTCTGTCTAGTTTGGGACTAAATAACAATGTGTAACTTGTGTCCCACAATTGAAGTAGGTATTATTTATTATTTACAGTGCCTTTTACACGCTATCAGGTTTTTAGATATTTACCTAATCTACTTTTACAGAAACTTTTTGAAAATGTTGCCTAGTACAACTATTCGCATGACTTGCCTTTTCGTCGTACTTACATCCTCGATTGGAAGACCGGAATTATACTCATCTTTATCAGCAATGGAACCTTTGATCGCCACTCACAGGAAGACCATAGACCGCTTGAGATCATACGTCGTGAAGGAGAGGAAGAGAATAAGCAATATAAAAACGTGAGTGGATAAATTTACCTATGCGGCTGTCACAGGAGGATCCAGCCGTCAAAAAAGGTTGTGGTCACACTCTAAAATCAGCCGTATGAACTCGGTCATTACAAAGATGTTTACCAAAATATATGACGCCCTGAGCATTATCAGTTTATTAAAATCCATAATTTTCCTTAAGTTTGCCGTATGTCATTTCTTCCCAGAATTCGATCCTTATTAGCGACACTATCGAATGGTGTAATAATAGATATAGTATGTGTTTTTTTTCCAAAATCAACGTGTTCGATTCCTGGCTAGGCAATTTGATTTTTCAAAAATATAAAGATGCAGTTTTAGTTTTCATCAAAATCGAACCCGAGACTCCTTTGAGTAGGTACCTTAGCTATTCCTCATAGTTTCTGATTTAGGCTACAACGCGCACTTGAAAAATTCACCTTGTATATTATATGTAGGTACCTATAAGTATAAAGAATATTACCCGCTAACCCTGACTGACCGACTCATCAACTTACAGCCAAAATGTTGAAAAATAGTATTTTAGTGCTATTTTTAGAAGTCGGATTGTATTTTTGTTTCAAATTTTGATTATTATATTTTAGACTTATCAAACGTTACAAGATAGAACACGTGAAGATGAAGAAGGACTTTGCAAATTACGTGCAGAATCCGTTTAATGCATACACGCTTCTGAAAAGGCTGACCATAGATTTTAATCTCATCCAGAAACATATAAAAAACCAAAACGGTAGGTACCTAATTAAAATATATTCAGGTCAATATCTCTTACTTCTAAATGACAGGCCTGTTGGCTCAGTTGGTAGTAACCTAAAGCCTTCTGAGTCGGAGGTCGCGGGTTCGATCCCCGCTCGGGGCCAACATTTGTGTGTGGACATGTCTGTTTGGCTTCGTGTCTGGTAGTTTAATATTTATTATCAGATGTTTAGTACCCATAGTGCAGGCCCTGCCTAATTTGAGACTAAATAACGGTGTGTAAATTGTGTTCCACAATTTATTATTAGGTATTATTTCAATTTATGGTTAACCATGGTATCATCATCATCACTACATAGTATAAAACAAAGTCGCTTTCTCTGTCCCTATATCCTGATGTCCCTATGTCCCTATATCCCTATGTCCCTATGTATGCTTAAATCTTTAAAACTACGCAACGGATTTTGTTGCGGTTTTTTTTAATAGATAGAGTGATTCAAGAGGAAGGTTTTAGTATAAGCATTGCACCCGTGCGAAGTCGGGGCGGGTCGCTAGTTTTAATTTAAAAATAAACAAAATTGAAAAACTTAGGTTGTGTGATTATCGATCTTTTG
Source organism: Ethmia dodecea (assembly GCA_963855545.1). Classification (NCBI taxonomy): domain Eukaryota; kingdom Metazoa; phylum Arthropoda; class Insecta; order Lepidoptera; family Depressariidae; genus Ethmia; species Ethmia dodecea. The sequence goes on from OY979443.1 coordinate 1,553,063, forward strand.
TGTGGCAGTAGGTAGGGCCTAAGTTTGACGATTTACACGAGTTACCTGCATTTTCTCATGTCTCTAAATGCACGATTTATTGCTCAAAACAGAGTATGCGAGGAACAACACCTGGAAATACCCAAGCCAGGCCGACCTGTTCGGAGTGATCGAGGCCCTGGAACGACTACAGGTTGCCTACCGACTTAACATCACTGATCTTGCTGGCGGCAAACTCACTGGCAATTTCAGGTAAACATCATTATCTAATAAAGAAAAAGTAATAAGAGAAAGACAAACTTTCAGACAGACAGACAAAAATTCTAAAAACGGTCATTTATATGGTTAGGCATCTTATATTGAAATACGATAACGAAATATTGAAATAACAAGACAGACACTTCAATTTTATGATTGGTACAGATTTAAGGACGACCATCAGAATAAACAACTTCATTTTGCCTTTATCATTTTCAGTCAAGATGGCCGATTATACACGGAGAATGTGTAAGTTCCAATCCATTATATTATACTCGTAATAACATACCATAACTCTTCTTTTCTAAGTATTGTGCTCATCTGAACTTCAAGCAAATGGCGTCCCTATGCGGAGTACGAGTAGGTACCTATATTCTTTGGACACCTAAACGTGATAGGTGGTGAGCCTATCGCCGGACCTGCAGGTGTATTCAGGGAGCTTCGATATTCGATATCGGAAAATCTGTCGAACACTTTCGAGATGGGCTGATGTTGGTATCGAAAACTTTCGAGATGGACTGATGTTGGTATCGAAAACGAATGTCATATTTGAACATAAGGATTTGGAAATTTTTCCGTGGCTGTCAGAAACGCCTAGAATAAAGTTTCCGAAGTCGACAGATTCGACTTCGGAAAATTTTTCACTCGATCTGAATCTAATGGAAACGGTATCGAATCTCCGTGAATACGCCTGCGGGTCTGTTACACATAATATCTACCTCAGAATTACTTAATATTGGGACCTGCAACCCGCAGGCCATCCTGTGTGGCAGATTATGTCTTGCACTTCTCTTATGTTAAGATCCTATATTGTGCCATATTCTGGCAAATAAATGACTTCTTCTTCTTCTACTACTTCCTACATCAGGGTTGGCGAACCTTTTTGTATCAACGTGCCATTTTTCTAAAGTAATGTCAAATGCGGTCATAGACGTGCCATCACATAGCATCGCAAGTTAGGGCCAGCTCACAATATAATAATAATGAATACTATAATTTATAACTCAAAAGTCTTTATTTACAACAAAAAAAAATTTTTTTTGCGATGTCACAGATATACGCGTAATTTAAATCAAAGTAAAATTTGTGTGACTTCTGTTATTGCAGATTAGACGAAAAGTAACTTATGTTAGGGTTGTAAGATAAGCGGATAAATATATGTGTGCGTAACTATAGGTAGCGTTGGCGTTGACTGATTGCTTCTATGACATACATAGCCCAACGGACTTCGCGAAATAGAATATCTGTACCTACTTCACACTTTTTTTATAAGTGCATTATGAGTTTTTGTGCTAGGTGACGTGCCCAAAATATTGTGTCACGTGCCATTCATGGCACGCGTGCCATTGGTTCGCCATCCCTGTCCTACATATAGACACTATACCTACCTAACGTCTCTTCTGATTTTTTTTGGATTAAAACTAGTAACTAAGACTCCCTTGTACTATTATCTAGGAGTCCAATGACAGTTAGCGATTGTTACGAGATCGGCCGCGCACTCAGCCACGAGAAAAAGTACCTGGCCGGCATCGCTTGGATGCTCGAAGCCCTTTACAAGTACAAAAGTGGAGGCGTTGACAGTACCCGTGTCCTAAGGGAAGATATCATTAGTAGTATCAGCTTGAACTTATATCAGATGGGTAAGTAAGCGTACATCTGCAGGCGTATTCAGGGAGCTTCGATATTCGATATCGGAAAATCTGTCGAACACTTTCGAGATGGGCTGATGTTGGTGTCGAAAACTTTCGAGATGGGCTGATGTTGGTATTGAAAACTAATGTCATATGTGACATAAGGATTCGGAAAATTTTCCGTGGCTGTCAGAAACGCCTAGAATAAAGTTTCCGAAGTCGATAGATTCGAAATCGAAAAATTTTTCACTCGATCTTAATCGAACGGAAACGGTATCGAGTCTCCGTGAATACCTACGCTGTAGTACATTTAGCCTGTAGCACGGAATGCTTCATTTGATCATTAGTAAAAGTAGATTACCGTCAAATACCCAATTTCCTGACATACTTGATCTTATCTGTATATACTTAGCTATATCACTAATCAGTAATCACTAGTGTGTTTTTCGGAATCTCGTAAGTAACACATGCCTCAGAATATTAATTGGACGGATTCATTTCCTTTAGGCGGAGTACGTCATTTTCTTTACCAGTCACTTTCTGGTTAGGTCACGTTCTGAAGACGCCACTTTCTTTGGACGTCACGTTCTAAGGAGGCCACTTTTACCGTCAAACTACATAATACTTTTGGATACACTCTCCTAAATCAGACCAAACAGACTTTCACATTTATCCTATTCATCATCACTGTTGTGCTATGGGGCTATACGAGGAAGTTTGGGCCATGCTCTGCCAAGCGAGCCCACTGCGTCCTTATTGGGAGATGGTGCTAGACCATCCAACATCATATTAATATAATCTCAAGTCTTTTCTATCCCCGAGGGGGTAGGCAGAGGTATTCCATTACTGGATATACCCACATTTCACGAGATATATTGGACCCTTAAACGTGATAGGTGGTGAGCCCATCGCCGGATCGGTTCTGTTTACACATGTCTCAGAATTGCTTCTGAGACCTGCGGGTTTCCTCACGATGTTTTCCTTCACCGTCGAGCTAGTGATAAATATGTACGTAAGTTTTTGAAAAACTCACTGGTACATGCTAGGATTCGAACCCGAGCCTCACTGATTTTCGGCCGGCTCTTTAACTGCTGCTTGCATCCAAGCCTTCGCAACTATTTACGACATCAGTTAAGATAAATTCAACAATGCTATTCCAGATAAAAAAGAGAGCGCGTTAGAATGGAATAATCTACTTAGCCATAAAGAAAGCAAGTCTAGACACAAAGTGTACAGGACTAGAGCCTTAGTGAGAAAATATAGAGAGCTATTGGCCGGAACCTTCAATCATAAGTGGAGCGTTGAGGTGAGTGTCCATTCATTTTGATATACTTAGGTACTAGTTCCCATCGGTGTTGCCCTGTTTATTCAAATTCCGTTCGATTTTCTATAATTTAGAATAATATAATAAAAAAAGAGAATTTTCATTCTTAGTGCTCACTTACGTCATTTTAAGTCATGTTATAATATTCTAAAAGAAATAATTAATATTGATGAAGATTACACAGTTAGAATTGCTATCTCTATCATCTCTGACCAGGGACTGGAGAAAGAGAGAGAGAGAATGAGACAGAGGAAGCTGCCGGGAGCAAAGCGCACGATTGGTGAAACTATGACGTTGTTCGATATCCATTGCCGCGGTGAGGGACAAGTTCCAGCTGATATTCTGAAGAGGTACCTAATACTTTTTTTTTTATTGCTAAAGGGCTTACTCTTGACCTCAGACTTGCCCGAAGGCAAAGACAGGGCCTACGATGGGACAATCTTGCCCAGAAGACGCCTGTTCACTCGAGCCTTAAAGGCTGACGGGTTATATGAACTCGGAAATACAGACGCCGCCGGCAGGTGGTTCCACTCCTTGGCGGTGGTAGGTATATATTTACAAAATACCTATAACAAAAAAACACAGACTTAGAATCGTACAAGACAGAATTGTACAAGACCCTAAATAGAATTATTTACCCTTCAGGTTACAATGCCGGTACCTGACAGAAACCCATCCGTTCCTTCGACTGGCACCTGTAAAGATGGAACAGCTGTATTTGAATCCTGACATATTTCTGCTGCACGAGGTGCTCGGTAATAGTGAGATCAGGCAGATTAAGGAGATAGCCAAGAATAAGGTAAACAATAAGGGAAAACAGCGGCAGTACCAGCAGATTTTTTGGAATTTACATCGTTATAGTAAAAGTCAGGACTGTTTTCTGCTTAGATTATTCTTATTCAAGATTTTTTGGCCATTCACAACGGTCATTGTATCTCAAACTATCTAGGCATGGCTGTTACTTCAGACCTTGGCTCCTTTCTCAGTTGATTCCTCAATTCTCAAACACAAAAAAAATTTTGCCCATAGACCTTTACTAAACTGCCAAATTACAACAAACAAAGGTATCAATGGAATCTTCTAGAACGATATCACTCTTTGCTTTTCCAGTTGACAGGAGCACACGTGTGTAAAACAGACTCAGCCATTAAAGTCAAGGATGCTGACACGAGCGTGGCTCGGCAGCGCATCAGCAAGATCACGTGGATACGTGATGAAGAGTCCAAGGTAGCAGCTCGCCTCTCCCGCCGCGTCAACCACTTCACCGGCTTCGACATGACCTCCGCTGAAGAGTTGCTTGTCGCTAACTACGGCGTGGGGGGTCACTTTGACCCCCACTGTGATTACTTAAGCGAAGCTGTAAGTTTCATGTAGATATAAGGAGATTCACAGACAAACAACAAGTCTCCAACATAGCTCACCTGACAAGCTAGTAGATGTGGCAGTGATTACCGATGGGGCAAAAGAAATCTCTCACTGGCAAACACAGAGTAGGAAGTCCGCTCAAGATGAACAGACAACTTGTCGAAGGTCTCGGAAAGTCGCTGATTGTAGGCCATCTTAGATCGTTGGGAGGCATTTGTTCGTTCTGAGATAATGACGATTAACGGGACCGTAACGTAATCATAAGGTTTTAAAAATAAATTAGCTAAAAAATGCTCTGCCAGATATATTTCTGGATTAATAATCGGATTTAAGTTCAGTCGTAGGTACGAGTACATGTAGAAAAATTGAAGTGACAGTTTTGGTTTCAGGATCCAAATGCAACGAAGAAGGTGGGAGATAGGATTGCTACAGTCCTTTTCTATGTGAGTAATTATTATTTCAAATCTTCACAGTCAGGTGCAAAATAGCAATATACCAAAAACCTTTTAAGTATAGAAATTTTTGCTGTGCTCTTGAGAAATATACGTTTCACGTGTACCTTGTAAAACAAAATATATTTGGTGCTCAGATTTCAACAGTACTGCAGGGAGGAGCTACTGTGTTTCCCGATCTGGGGTTAACAGTTTACCCTGAGAAAGGTGCCGCCCTCTACTGGCTCAACTTGGACCCTTCGGGGAAGGGAAACAGGGCTACTGTACACGCTGCATGTCCAGTATTGCGGGGGACTAAATGGGGTGAGTTTTTATTTTTTAAAGGCGCTTTTTAAAATGTAACATTAATTAAGGTATCCATTTTAGTAGTTCAAACTGATTACTGCTGATATATGGGTCATTCGTTATATTTGGGGAAATATGGACTATACATCAATGCAATCTAGTAGTTAGTCTCACACTGGTTTCAGATTCAACAAGCCATCTAAAACCTCTAAGCAACACGATGCAACACAAGTCTCATTATGAAATATTATGCTAGTGAAAAAGCTACAAAGATCTAAACGTGTAGGTACTTACGTCCACTACACCATTGTCGCCTTGTATGACGTTTGCTTCTTCTGGTGGATTGGGTCATCTGACTTGTTTTCAAATGTACCGTTTTTCTTTGCAGTGGCTAATAAATGGATTCATCAGGCTGGCCAGGAGTTTATAGCGCCGTGCCCCGCCGACCACGTCATGTCTTCATAATCTTTAGAAAGTTTTAATTACTGCAATAAAATATTATTATACATTCAGTTGTTTATTAATGAGTCTATTCTTCAAGAATATATGGAGAATCTCCTAATAACAAACCAAGAATAGATGAGACAATTAAATAAATTATGGAAAAAAATACTGTCGACTTCTATTGTCAATGTGAGGACAGCGACATTTTTGGTTCCAATAACTGAAATCGAAAATTTAAATGGTAACAAATAGCCATTTAACTCTTTCATGTATTCAAAAATTGTCTTAGATACTTGGTAGGCCTGCAGATCGTATCACCCACAAGGTTTTGTAGTTGTTAATCTGTAAGGACTAATTGCAAACTTGTGCAGCCAAAATCTATTATGTACGAATATTGATGAAAACAGAATCAAACAAACATTCGACCAAACCGTCTTTGCTGCTCGGTTGTTTTTATTTAGAATGTAAATTCTGTATCAGGATTCAAATTCAAAACAATAATTTCCACTTTTTGTAAACAAAACTTTGTTTGGACATTCCTAAAGTACCTACACCTAACATTACATTAATAACGATCTAAGTTTAGTCCTAGCTAGAATTACTCATTTTATTTAAAAATTATAATCAAATTTAATTAACCACGTAAGTTTAAAATGGCGTCTCTGAACGTAGTGACTCTGATAATCATAATGAGGTTATGGCTGGGATGTGAAGCGGAGTTTTTTACATCAGTCACGGACATGGAGACTCTTTTAATGACGCAGAGGAGTGTGGTTCGAGATTTGAACAATCACGTGAAGAAGGAGATGAAAAGGATTAGTATTTTGAAACAGTGAGGCCATAAATTGTATACTGAATGTGTAGCGTCATCTCTTGACGAGCTTGCAAATGTCTTACCTTACATTAATAGTCAAGTCTGTTCAACTGAGTTTTACTCTCTGGGTATTGACCGATGCTAAAGGCTAAAGAGAAAGCATTTCCCTTTTCAGCCATTTAGAAAGATACAAACGAGAACAAAAAGCAATGGAAGACATCGCAAACTATGTTGGCAATCCAGTCAACGCCTACACACTCATAAAGAGGCTGACAGTAGATCTGCAGCTAATTGAGACTCTACTGAATGACAAAATAGGTAGGTGTTTGATGTAAAATATATTTAAAGTTACTATATCATCAAGTTGATATTCTTAGAAATAGAAATAACATCTTTATTTTTGAGAATTCAGTCAATTCAGATCTTATTGCTATATTAATATATGTACAATGTATTCAGCTTACATGTAAGCATGCAAAATTAAAATGGCTTTTCAAAAAGCAAAGGAAACAAAGGCTGTTATGAAATTAATAAGCTTCCGTAATTTTGTTGCTTAAACACAAAACTGGAGTAAATCCATCACACATATGTTTACAGCATATAATAAGAACAGAAAAATCAAGTATCCCACACAGGAAGACTTGGATGGAGCGATAGAGGCTATTACTCGTATTCAGGTTATCTATAACCTGAACGCCACCGAGCTAGCCAACGGCATTTTCAATGGAAATTTTAGGTAGGTACCTGCAGTTACACATAGTTGGTAAACATCATCAACCCGTAACAGCCCACTGCTGAGCTAAGGGTCTTTCCTCACACACGAGGAAGTATGGGCTATAATCTCCCACGCGTGCCCACCGCGGATTGGGAGACGGTGTTAAGCTAGTTGTAATGGTGCAGTTGAATCACTCACAGACAGAGGTGAGTTTACAAGCACTAGATTTTGCACAGTAAGTAAGTTCGTTATGTGTTGTAGGTGAGGAGTACTATGAAAGAATTATTGAAAAATTTAAAAATTTGTTTGTAAGTTCGATATTGTACCAAATATCATTAGGTACAATGATAGTCAACACTAATATTTATTGTAAAGAGGAATGGTTTGGCTTTTGTATGTTTGTTTTAAATTAAGTACCTACCTAATCCAAAACTACTGTACGGATTTTAATATTTTTTTTACCAATGTCAAGCTTACTTCTCTATCTGCAAGTAACATGGGCTATTTTTTTAAAGAGCATCATGAAATTTGACAAGGAAATAGAAAAATATCTTAAGAAAAAACATAAGCTGCCTCCCGTCCCAGGACTCAAACGAAGTTTTCTCACGGAAACGTTAATTACGCGAACGAGTGAATTCACGGTAAACAGATCATTTTGGAACTTGATTCTTTGGATCATGTAATTACATTCCATGGTTTGGTAGCAAACGAAACTTTCATGATGTACCTACTTAGGTACCCATTTTTAATTTGTAAACAAAACAGACTTAACTATTTATATTCTATTGCTCTCACCCGTTCGTGGAAATATGCTGCTTGACGCGATTGTTTTATTATTAAAATGTATCTTTCTTTTACAGTGAAAACAAAACCAAATATACAGAGTTTTTGTAAGTATACATTAAAACAATTATTACCAGAAAATAAGGAGATAATTTAGGAGTAGATTTATTAACAGTTTCAATTCCTAACGAATATTAGTTGCCTATTGGATAAGAATGTTTGCTATAGGTATGTTCCGGAGCGTGGTGCAGTTTGTGATCCCAGTGTCGGTAGAACACCACAGGGATTAGCTTGTAGTTATACCCATAATAAAAGCGCTCATCTACGAGTACATGTCCAACTTACTTGAAATTTCTTACGAAATTTTAGCTCACCAATGTCAGCCAGCGATTGTTATGAACTGGGACTTGCTTTTTACAAACAAAACGACTACAAAGCTAGCCTCGGCTGGCTGCTGGAAGCTTACAGAAAATATCCAGCAGAAGAAAAATTCGCATACAACTTTACCATGATGCATGTTGCCAAGCGAATTAGATATTCCTACCACGCTTTAGGTTAGTCGAATCAGAATTAGGTACTGCGTTTTGAAATAGTATCCTTGAAATCTAATGATTGCAAAGTCTTTACAAATAAATAAGGCAAAAGAGATTTTAAATAACATATAACTCTAATGAGTAAAATACCGACTTTAACTGATATGGTTTTCTCAAGGACACCATTGTCATAACTAGACCAAATTGAAATGGCACCACAAGGAAAGCATCAACTTTCAAATAAAAAAAGAATACCTAAATCAAATCGGTTCACCCAGTCGATAGTTCTGAGGAGGTAACAAACATAAAAAAAACATTCATTCCAATTGATAACTTCCTCCTTTTTTGAAGCCGGTTTTAAATTCAGAAGCAATGAGGTGTCACAAGAAACGTTTAGAGATACTTCTACTCCTCGACCATACACACTGAAGCGATTGAAATGACGTTCAATAAGTGGACTTATTTGAATAGAACAATTTGAGTTTGATAGTATTCGACTATTTCCCTGTATCAAAATCCATCCTAATATTACAGGTGCGAAAGTAACTCTGCCTGCTATCTTTTCAAGATCGGTTAGATGGTTAATTATCTTGACGAGATTTGGTAAGGTGACTGGATGCCTTTTATAATGTTATCTTGTCCAACAACCGTCTGAGTAAAAAGGCTGATAATTATCATTTTTTGTAACAAATTAATAAAATTAAACGACCTCCGCTTCTTTAGTCCAACTCCTCACAAAATGCAAATGCCTTTCCCTCTTATTCTTCTATATTGCAAAACTGTGTTTAAAAATATTAAAGATGCTTTGTAGGTGACTCCAGAAGTGCTTTAGAATGGACCAGAAAAATGTTCAATCAAAATATCGAGGAGTTTCCCTTGAACATCCAAACAGAACAAGTCGATGCTTATAAAGAGATCATCTACAAGAAATTCGGTGCAAACAAAACTGATGTAAGTGATCAGTAACTTTAGGTAATGGGACACATATCAAATACGAAACTACCTCAACGCCTCACCTATTATGTTTGCGCTGTACTAGGGAATTTCATACAAAGAATACCTACTAAATGGCTCGAGTTGAGGTGGTAGTGATCCTTTTCCGGCTTGATATGTGTGCGAAAACTTTATTGTTACGTGGCTATTGATAAATAGCTTCCAATGTTATTCTATTTGTAATAACGTCGAAATTTCCGCAGGAATTATCAATGACAAGGCCAAAAGGAAAAACACTTACAGTATTAAACACAAAATATGAGAAATACGAAGATACCTATAAATCTCTCTGTCGAGGTGAATTGACAGAACGAGTATCATCTACTGCGAGGTAAAAATTTAAAACCTTATAAATAGAAGAAGATAAAAGAATGGAAGGGATAGATTTATGGATTCGACTTTATAGAACTATTCATGAATGGAAATGAACTACATAAGTAGTAGATTTTTTTAAACCTTAGTTAAGAAAACTCCTTTAAAAATATGCAATAAAAATTTTAGAACTCAAAACACTTTTTATCGGGCTGAACCAAAATCAGAAAATTGATAGGTATCTCTTAAACTAGTACTACTAGTACCTTTTATCTCAATGGTTCAGTTAAATTAGTATCATTGTTTTAATACAAGTACTAGGTAGTTATCCATATTCCGTGGTTACGTTGCACATGTCCCTTAGAGATCTACTAAAAGTGAAAAAAGTTATATCAAGCACAGAATCACCGTCAAATCTAATTCCTCAATCTCTCCAGGCTGAAATGTCGATACCTGACAGAGACACATCCATTCCTGAGTCTGGCGCCTATTAAGTTGGAACAGCTGAACGAATACCTTGATATAGTGATTTTGTATGACGTTCTGAGTGACAAGGAGATCAGACACTTACAAGATATAGCTAAACCTAAGGTAAGGTGGGGATGCCACACGTGTCAACACATTGGGCCCATCCCACATCAGTGCCACCTCTGAGGACGGTGGCGCCTAAAAATATGCCAACCTCAATGAGGGCTACTTATACTTATGTTTGTGCTGTGCGTGGTGAACAATGAGACCGTGGGGACCAGAGACGCGGCAGTTTATCAAAGAGCTGTCAGTGCATTTGGTCGCTGGTGACAAGAGGGCTGGCAGTTATTCATAGAGGGAATGCGGCCAGTCTTCTGAGCACTATACCTCATTGTTCCTTTTGGAGAAAGTTTTACTCTCATTTCTGTCTCTCCTCAGCTCCATCGCAGCATGATATACAATGCGGATAATATGAGGAATGAAAACACCAAACAACGCATATGCAAGTCTGCGGAATTCTTTGATAACCACACTCGGATCCTAGAGAGGCTGTCCCGTCGCGTCTTCCACTTTACCGGGGCACCGGTGCACGATTTGGAGATAACGCAAGTTGCTAATTACGGAATCGGGGGACAGTTTGAGCCTCACATAGACACCTGTACTGATGTATGTTGTGAGACATTTGTTTATCTATAATATCTACTTATACTGTTATATAAAAAGAGCAAACCTGATTGACTGACTGACTCATAAACGCACAGCGGAAACTACTGAAGCTGAAGACTTGAAATATTAAATGGAAAAAAACGGAATCTCTCTAGAGAGGTACATGTCCTCGAGAGAACAGGCAGAGATATTACAGTCCTGGAAATACCCATTGTTCACAGGTGGATTATTCGTAAGTGGTAATCGCTTGCACATGCTCACGATGATTTTCTTCACCGTTGATAATAATGAATAGTGACTAATAGTACCTATGTAAGTTTCTTGAAAAACTGGTAAGCAGAATGTCCTCACCAGCGATAGAACCGGAGGTGTTTTAGAGGCGAGCTCACTTCTAACAGGCGCATCGTTGTAATGTTGTTGCTTTTTCTAAATTACGTAGGTACTTAAAGTTTTATTAACTTTTCCAGGTGTCAGATACACCTCGATGTGCGCATGTGAAGAGAATGGCGACTGTATTGTTCTATGTGAGTATACACCGTAGTTTAAATATTATAAGTGACATCTACAGATTCTATATAGAATCAACTAAAGCAAACTACGGTAAGCACAGCACGTGCCGTCACAAGTTCTAAACCGCGCTATCGAAGTGTTCACATCCGACTAATATCAGGCACGATAACCTTGTTGCCATAGTAAGAAATAGAGTACTAACGGTAAACTATCATTTGGGATACCTATATTTCAATTCTGTTGGAATTATGCACATTTTGACGCATCATCGACATATCGCATTCCTGTAACTTGACGGTGAAGGAAAATATCGTGAGGAAACTTGCAGACCCCAGAATTGTTTCTGACCTAACTAGTTACTGCACGAGCAGAGTATGTGCATGTGTTGAACGTGCTAGCTTTAAGTAAACTGATCAGTATTCGTGCATTTTTATTTTGAAGGAGATCGTCAACCAGCGGCTGCTAGCCTAGCTAGGTAATTGCGTGACTGCTGCGGCTACGTAGCCTACATACTTTCTACATAAAGCCATATTTCGTCTTTTGTACAGATGTCAGAAGTGACTCAGGGTGGGGCCACGGTGTTTCTCGACCAACTAGTGGCGGTGTATCCGAAAAAGGGAGCTGCAATATTCTGGAAGAATATACAACCCGAAGGGATGGTGATTCTGGAGAGCACGCATGCTGCGTGCCCTGTCTTGCGTGGCACCAAATGGGGTATATATATTAAACGAACGCTTGCTAAGCGAATTAAATGTTTTGCTACTTAGCAAGTGTGAGCCCTTAGCTCAGCAGTGGCCTGTTAACGGGTTGATTATGATGTCTGTGTAAGGTGCAGTGTGGGTAGGCCTTCCACAATATCTGGATTGATGGCATTGTGAAAGTTGAGGGTAAACGCTGAATCCGGGAAGCACAAGACCGATAGGACTTTGACCAGCTGTGAACGTCTTTCGGTTGATATGATGATGATTACTCGAATAGAAAAGCTTCGTTTCCTATTGGTGCTGGTATAATTTTGCCAGGGAGCCTCACCCCTTACTCCAGTATCAATTTGTTCCCCATTTCTGTTCCAGTCGTGAATAAGTGGATCACAAAACTCGGAGACACTTGCACCAGCGCCAACTACGCCAGAACTTTAATCGATACTAAGTACGAGTATTTTTACCGTGAATTCGGTACAAGTAACTGAAGACAGGATTGGTCTTGCTTTATTGGTTTATATATACTTAGATTTTGATCTTTCAATGTTTACACATTTTACATAGTATTAAACAGGCAATATTAGTATATAATGTGTTAATATATTTTGTGAACGGCTCGGACAATTTTGATGAAGTTTACTCTCTCTGTAGCCGAGGACCTATCTGTTCCAGTGATCATTGAAAACTAACCATGCTCAAACGTCCTGTCTGTGATCCCTGGGACCTTCAGATGCAGACTAAGTGCAAACGATACAACCATCATCATCAGCCTATATTTGTCCACAGCTGGAAGTAGGCCTCCTCTAATGAGCGCCATAGCGCCATCTTCAGCTCGACGCATCCAGTATCTGCCTGCAGCCTTTAGCTAATCGTCATTCCATCTGGGCGGAGGGTGTCCTACACTACGTTTGCCGAGTCGCGGTCTCCACTCCAGAACACGTTTACCCCAACGGTTGTTGGTTCTTCGCAACATATGGCGTTGCTTATTCTTTGACTTTACAAATGCCTCATAAATCGAAGCTCATATGTTTCACAATCGCATAGCTACATTATACTCGTGAACTCGAGAAAACAAAACCGATATTTCCTCCCATTATTCATCGCTTGAAATTCCTTGTCTTTCCACCAAAGAAATACTTCTCATTTGAAAGAAAGCGTGAGTATTTTGAAGTTACATTCTAAACACTTTAAAGTGATATAATATTTTAAAAATAAAAGCAAAATAATGTCAAAGCGGAAGTCGATTTCTTTATCTTGCATCCTAGTATTCCTAAATCCATGGAGGTATGTGTGCGCAGAGCTGTTTACAGCCTTAGCCGCTTTGGAACCTTTACAAGAATCTCACTGGAGGATATTGAACAGTGTCAACTATTATATCTACAAAGAAGAGTTGAGGATAGATTTTTTGAGAAGGTAAGTGTTAAAGCAACTTTGGTCAAACTAAGACAGCGGTATGTCATGTCATCAAATTATGTAACCCAATTTAGTGTTAGAATTATTTAAAATTAAGTATAATGTGTTAAGGAGTTTCTTGCCCCCCTCCTTCTTCGCCTCAACCATACATGCTGAAGCGGTGGAGTTGAAATGACGTTCAATAAGTGGACTTGTAAGTCTCTACTTTGAATAGAACATTTTGACTTTTGACATGAATCATGATCTCATACAATAAGCTGTTTATGTATGAGATAGTTTTGTTACATTAAGACTCACACCAGTCACATACAAACTTAGTGGAACTGTAACATTATAAAAGCAAAGCTTATAATTTATTACTTATGAATCACAAAGTGAGTGAGTGAAGGTGATGGCAAGAGTTTTGTGGTTATGTTATGTGTTACAAATTACAATATACTAAAAATAGAAAAAGCTATAATTTAGATACAATTCAAAATTAACCTGATTGCATAGACAGTGTTCATTTCAAATTTGGTGTTGAATTGAATCGATTATACCTATCAAGTCTCGGAAAATGCAAGTTACAAAAAATATTCTTCTGATACAATAATGTTTTATATTCAGACATTTAAGCCACTATGAACAACAACAGAAAACTATGGAGGACTTCGAAGAATACTTGCTGAATCCAATAAACTCGTACAAACTCGTGAAGAGACTGACAACTGACCTTAGCTGCATAGAGGAACTAATTAATGAACCAACAGGCAAGTATCTATTAATAGAAATTGCTACCCCAAGCGAATAAAGCGGTAATATCAAAATCAAAATGACAATTTTACACGAAAAAGTAATAACAGTAGAGTAACATTTCCGAAGGATCACTCACCTGATTCCGAAGATTAAAAAAAATATTATTAACTGATACGCACGTTCCACCAGTATATTGTTTGGTGGTGAGCCCATCGCCAGACCGGGTGCTGTCACACATGTCCCAGACTGAGAATTTTGCGAATTCAACATCATAAGATTCCAACATTTTACAAATTCAACATTGTGGTCCAGAAGGATTCTGGGAGCTACGGGTTTCCTCACGATATTTACGTAAGCTTTTTACGAAAAACTCTTGTGGTACATCCCAGGATTCGAACGAGTCTCACGATTGAGAAGCGGGCTCTTTTACCACTGGGCTATCACTGCTACCTGCTGCTATTCAGTATACAGGGTGGAATTTTTGAACGCCACCTGGAGGGAAAGTACTGTACATACTCGAGATAGACAATTTTACTAAAAGGAAACATTCCTTTATTTTTAAAAAGAAATAGAACTGCATTCACAGGTTTTCGAAAATTTGCTTTCCACAACCGGGAATCGAACCGGGTAATATCCGAAAAAATAACACCCTGTACTTTTACGGCATCGATCGATAGGATCAATCATAAAGATAAAATCTCTCTAACAAACGTGGTAAATTAAACACAAGGAAAAATTGGCGTTCAAAAATTCCACCCTGTATATTTTTAACCGATTTCAAAAAAGAAGGGAGTTCTCAATTCATCGCGTATGTTTTTTTTTGTTAATCCATCACTCCCTAAAATCTGAACCGATTTAAAAAAATCGTTTGATCGAGTATATATATAATATGTATAATCTGATGAAGAAATTCAGGTGAGGAACGGAACTCCTCAACGGACATCAGCAAATCACTCGCTATCAGCGTAATAGGTTTAGTAGGTAACAGTATTGTGAATTATGCAAATATTAGTATTTTAGTGCTATTCGTTTAAGGGCTAATTGTTCAATCTGGAGTATATATTAATGCTGTCACTATCTGACACAATAGAAAGGAAAGTGACAGGTGTCGTTTATTCTTCAGATAACTTTTAACTGACTATAGAACAATCACACCTTAGTCGGTTTGTATTTTCGTTCGCCCCACTAGCGTACCAAGTCCCTAAAAACACAATCTACCCGACTGTGGAGGATTTGGAGGGTGCAGCGCATGCTGTGGGAAGAGTCCACAACGCTTACGGTCTCAACGTTACTCAACTTGCTCAAGGCTTACTGAACTCCAAGTACAGGTTAGTTAGACCCGATAGATGATTCTTCTTTGCAGAAGAAGAAAGAAATGGAATTGAAGAAGTTATCAATTTATACCAGTTGGTTTCTCATTGCTAATAATCATATTATGTCTCTAACTTCCGTTTTTATTTTAGTCATGGCAATGCAGCATACATTGAAACTTTGTAAGTATATTTTTAGATTTATACCTACCCGTACTGACCCATTCAAAAATTTTCTTTAACATTTTCTCTACATTTCAATCTGAAACATTTACTAGATTTATAGTTAGATCAGCAACAATACAAGTGTGAAAACTGCTCCTAATTTTGTCAAAGGTAAGTTCCTACAGACCGACAGAGAAAACATCTGAAAATAATTGTTTCGGCTCTATTGCTGTTATAAAAAAAAACTACCCAAGCCTAATGCAGTACCTCGAGAAGAACCAGCAAGTAACTGAAGGGCAGCATGACAAAATGTTTCCATTTTCATAGTACGCCTTTCACCACAAGCGATTGCTACGAGCTCAGCCAAAAACTATATTCATATGGAGATTACAAGGGTGGAGTACAGTGGATGTTGACAGCTTTTCATCTATACAAACCAGAGGAGCGACACTCAAATAGAATCTCTAAGACGCGGATTATAAAGTTCATTGTCTACGGATACCACCAAATGGGTTAGAACATGTTTTTTCTGCTTTCTTCTTGTAAGATAGTAGAGATACTTATAAGTATTTCTCTGACAATTTCGTTGCAGGCGATGACGAAAATATAATAGAGTGGATAAATATGCTAAGTGAAATGGAACAAATCAAAGATAAATCAGTACAATACGCTATCTTAGCACACAGATACGAACAGGCGGTGGCTAAGAAACAAGCGGTAAGTGCACCCTCTTACCTTTTTGTAATGTTCCAGACTATCCTTAAGCCCTACAGGAAACCTACCAGGAGATACTCAATAAAACGTGGTGTTCGCTCAGAGGTTTATTGCAAAACTAAACTTATCTAACTACCCTACATTACATCTCTCCCTACTTAATTTTTACTTATACCTATTATTATGGCAACAAAAATTTGTTTTAAGATCTAATATGAAGTTACATTTTATTTCCTTCTATTATTTAATTAGCTCAACACTATTCTTTTAACTATAGTTATTTATTACTTAAATATATATTTACTTAATACTAAACACAGTATAACTTTAGAGATAACACTCTGATATCCTTAACATGAAGTATTATTATATAGTATTATTATCTAGTTAAAACTTATATGACGGGGGATTCTTAACGCGACACTGCCGCAGGGGGCGGGTGTGACTGGTCTGGGCCGGGTCAGGGGCGGGTGGGCTCTCCAAACGTTGTGGCGGCTCGGTTTCTGCTACGTCTTCCCCATCAAACCATGTATCCTCTGCGTGTCCTGACTCTGCTCCTTGATCCTCTAAACTTTCCTCCCCCACTTCCTGGTCCCTTGCTTCCGTATTCTCTAGCTCTGGGCATACAAGCGAACTACGACTATACCTCCGCTTTAACTGATCTATGTGTCTGTGAACTTCTCTTCCCGATTCATCCGTTACCTTATAATTATTTTTACCTAATTGATCTGTGACTTGGCCTGGAACCCATTTTTCACCTTTCAAATATTGCCTATACCACACTTGGTCCCCCTTTTCTACCTTCCTATCCACTCCACCTACTGCTCTTTTTTGTCGTTCTTGGGCTTCCAGCGCTTTAGCTTCCCTATCTGGTTTTAAAACATCTAATCGAGTACGTAAGCGGCGTTTCATAAGCAAGACCGCCGGACTTTCCCCTGTTGATGAATGTTCAGTATTTCGGTAGTATAATAAGAACGTGTTTAACGATTCAGTGATAGGTTTTCCCTCTGATGTTGATTTTTTTATTACTCGTTTTATTGTACGTACTGCATTCTCTGCTGCCCCGTTAGAAGATGGATGATACGGAGCACAGAAAATGTGGTTTATGCCGTGGTTTTCGGTAAAAAATTTAAAGTCATTACTAGAAAAAGGTGGACCATTATCAGTGACTAACTGCTTAGGTAAACCAAACCTACTAAAGAGTCCCGAAAGTTCTTTTATTGCATGGTGTGCTGACGTACTCGGCACTATAAAAACCTCTATCCATTTTGACGTCGCGTCTACTACAACAAGATACATTTGTCCATTAATAGGACCGAGATAATCCGCGTGAAGCCTGGTCCAGGGGCCGGCGGGCCAGGGCCAGGCGGCGGGCGGGAGGCGCACACGCCGCACGCCCGGCACGCGCGCTCCACCGCTTCGTCCACGCCCGGCCACCACGCGTAACTACGCGCTATTGCCTTCGATTTAACTATACCCATATGTGGCTCATGAATTATATCGATTACTTTCTGTCTACAACTTGCCGGTACTACTATCCTGTGACCCCACATTAAACAACCTAGTTCCTCGTACAATTCTTCCTTTCTATTAAAATACGGTTTTAAATTTTCTATATCGCATTCCGCTGGCCAACCATCCCTCACATAACCGAGTACTCTGCTAAGTAAAATATCTACAGAAGTTTTTTGTTTTATTTCTTTATAATCTAATAACAGTGCTTCCTTAGCAAAGTGCAAGTACGTTTGCTCCGGTAATGAGAGTTCCTCGTTACCCGCACTTGTAGGTAAACGTGACAAACCGTCCGCACAGTTGTTATTAGATTTTATGTACTCAATTTCATATTCATATGCAGATAAGATGATCGCCCAGCGTTGCATACGACTTGCCGTCATTTGTGGTATGTCTCTGTTTTCGCCGAATAAGGAAACCAAAAGCTTATGATCCGTACGTAGAATAAACTTGCGGCCATATAAATATTGATGGAACTTTTTCAATCCAAATATGATAGCTAATGCCTCACGATGTATTTGTGAATAATTTTTCTCCGCGTCATTAAGCGTCCGCGAGGCATACGCAACCGGCCTCTCGGGAGCGCCGTCCCTCGGGCCTGCCGGCTGCGTCAGCACTGCGCCCACGCCGCGCGCGCTCGCGTCACAGGTTAACACTAAAGGGCGCTCCGGTGAATAATGTGCTAATACTTCAGTACTCATTAAACATTCTTTAATACGATTAAATGAGCGTTCGCATTCCGAGTCCCATTCCCATTCTACATTTTTGTGCAGTAACCTATATAAGGGTGTTAATATGGTACTTATATTTTTAATGAATTTACCAAAAAAATTTACCATTCCTAAAAACGAACGTAGCTCCGTTGCATTTTTAGGAATTTCCATTTTCAAAATCACTTCAATTTTACAATTATCCGCTCTAATCCCGTCTTTTGAAATTACATATCCTAAGTAAGTGACTTCCTGCGTTAAGAATACACATTTAGATTTTTTTAATTTGAGACCATTTTCCTGTAATCGACTAAAAACTTTATCGAGTGCCTTAATGTGCTCTTCACTTGTTTTCCCCCCTATTATTACATCGTCCAAGAAAACCTGTACGTTAGGTATGCCCTTTAAAAGGTTAGTCATAATTCTTTGGAATATTCCAACACTAGACGCCAACCCATAAACTAATCTGTTGTACCGAAACAGACCCCTATGTGTGTTTATTACCGTATACGATTTTGACTCATCCTCTAGTTCTATCTGGTTATAAGCTTGAGATAGGTCTATCTTACTAAAATATTGATTGCCATTTAAATTAACTAGTACGTCATCAATTTTTGGTAACGGATATCTATCGATCAGTAAAGCGGGGTTAACCGTCGACTTGTAATCGGCACAGAGTCTGAGAGACCCGTCAGGTTTATTAATAGGTACCAGTGGTGAGGCCCAGTCCGAGGCGTCGATCGGCTCGATGACTCCGGCGCTGAGCATGTCCTGCAGCTCGGTGTCGACGCGCTCGCGCAGCGCATACGGCAGCGGCCGCGCCCGCTGGAACACCGCCTGCGCCCTGCCGCCCGTGAACCGACCCAGACCGCCGCTAAACAGTTCTTCATATCTGTTGAGTAGTTGAACAATATCCTCATTAGAAGAGTTGCCATTACCCACGTAATTTAAGCCAAAACTAGGTATTTTAATACCTAACTCCGTCAACCACTGCCTACCTAATAAAGATGTTGTACCACTTTCCATTACAAACAATTCTAAGAACTTTTCCTTATCTCCATACTGAACTTTAGGTACTATTATGCCTAAAGGTTTAATTACACTTCCATCATAAAATTTTAAAGTAGTATTGATTGCTTGTAGCGGCATATGAGCAAAATATTTTAGATAAGTATTTTTATTAACACATGATGTTGCTGTACCCGTGTCAATTTCCATATCAATTATTTTACTGTCTATGTACACAGGAACACTTACAGCCTTGTAGTAGTTTAAGCACAGATGGTTGAGATCTTGTTCTACATCATTGTACTTCTCGTCCTTTTCCACTCCCGATGTAGACTGACCCGTACCGTCATTATTTGTAGCCTCTCCGAAATGTAGCCTCCCCTGCGTCCTAGGGCACACCCTTCGCAAGTGCCCCATGCACTGGCATTTGCTACACACGAAGTTCTTGTAGCGGCAACTCCAATAATCGTGATCGCCTCCACCACAGGCTCCGCAGTATTTTTGCATTTTTGTGGGGTCAGCGCCGCCGCCACGTGGCGGGCGAGGCGCTGGCGGGCCGCCCGCGCTGGCAGCGCGTGACGTAGGTGTCCTTGTCGAGTGTCTCCCGGCGTGTGTGCGGCCGCCCCTTGCGGCCGTCGCGAGCGCATGCACCGCGCCCGCCTCCCCGCCGTTGCTACCCGCGGCCGTCGTGTCTACCGCGGCTGCGTCCCTCTCCGCCGCTTCCAGAGAATTCGCAACCTTGACCGCCCTGTCGAAGGTCACATCGTCACTCTCGGCAAAAAGTCTTTGACGAATTATGTCGCTTCTAATCCCGCAGACAAATTGGTCCCGCAGATTATCCTGCAATGCTGTTCCGAATTTGCAAAACCTTGAAAGTTTTTTTAGTTCCGCCACATACTCGGCTACACTTTCTCCCACCTGTTGTCTCCTTTGGCGAAAACGATACCTTTCCGTTAATGCCGACGGTGCCGGTTCTAAATGCTCCGCCATTAACTTAACCGCCTGGTCAAAGGTCAATTCCGACGGTTTCTTAGGGCTTGAGAGATTTACTAGTAATTCATATGCTTCATCACCAATACTTGCAACTAAAATAGGTAGTTTCATCTCGTCTTTTATAGTGTTAACTTTGAAATACATGCCTAAACGTTCTATATACGATGACCACACACCACACTTCACATCGAACTCGCTTAATTTTCCAATCGACATGTTTTACAGTATTTTATTATTGCATGCACACTTAATTTTCACCAGTCGTCGCCACTGTAATGTTCCAGACTATCCTTAAGCCCTACAGGAAACCTACCAGGAGATACTCAATAAAACGTGGTGTTCGCTCAGAGGTTTATTGCAAAACTAAACTTATCTAACTACCCTACACTTTTTATGGATAGAGTCCCTGTCTTCGGCTTGACGCAGCCAACATCTGCCTGCAGCCTTTCGCAGATCGTCATCCCATCTGGCCGGAGGGCGTCCTACACTACGTTTGCCGAGTCGCGGTATCCACTCCAAACACGTTTACCCCAACGGTTGTCGGTTCTTCGCGAGATATGGACGGCCCACTGCCACTTCAGCTTACTAAATTCTTTGACCTATGTCGATAACTTTGGTTCTCTGTCGGATGTATTCGTTACGAATCCTATCCTTCAGAGAAACTCCGAGCATAGCTCTTTCCATAGCTCGCTGAGCGACCTTAAACCAGTGGACGAGCCCTACCGTGAGTGTCCACGTCTCAGCTCCATAGGTCATAACAGGTAGGACGCACTGATTGAAAACTTTGGTTTTCAAACAATGCGTATAGCACGTATTGCAGAGCGACACACGTTACAAATAATTGAAATTTACAAAATTGTATGAAATTATCATGAGAAGTAGGTACCTATACCATACCCTCTTAAGTGAGGAAAAAATCATAGCTCAGCTGTTAGCTGTAGCAGTTAATAATGATGAATGATATTGATTTTAGGACACGGCAAAGCGACCCTCGAAAAAACGTAATAAGCTAGAAAAACTAATGAAAAGTACAGAGAAACAGTTCGGTCATTACAGATCACTTTGCCGAGGTCAGACCTTTGTGGCCGCCGGAGTTGCTAACAGGTAATATACAATAATTCCTCATACACCCCAATTGGTATAATAATATAAATATGATGCCTTTCCTACTTTAGTTGTGTCTAACCAATTTTCGTAAATAAAAAGCAATATAACTACGATTTCCATAGACAGCACTAAATTTAGCTATGCTAATAAAAAAAAAAATAAAAAAAAAAGTCTCACGCCTTTCATCCCCGAGGGAGTAGCAGAGGTATTCCATTACTGGATATACCCACATTTCACGAGATACATTGGACCCCTAAATGTGATAGGAGGTGAGCCCATCGCCGGACCGGGTCTATTTACACATGTCGCAGAATTAATTCTGACCTGCGGGTTTCCTCACGATGTCTTCCTTCACCGTCGAGCTAGTGATAAATATGTACGTAAGTTTTTGAAAAACTCATTGGTACATGCCAGGATTCGAACCCGAGCCTCACTGATTTTCGACCGGCTCTTTAACCGTCCGGGCTATCACTGCTCTTTATGCTAACTAATTAATTTTTCGGAAAAATTTAACACAGTAAAAATTACTGAAATCGATTAAGTAGTCGATACTGAACAAACTGATTTCAGGAATTGCGCTTATTCTGTTACATATTGTAAACATGATAGGTGGCGAGCCCATCGCCGGACCGGGTCTTTTACCGGATCTATATTCAGTTTGTTTTAAGTTAAACAGTCAGTTTTATTCCTTTACCTATGCCAGGCTCAAGTGCCGCTACCTGACTGAGACGCACCCATTCCTGCGACTAGCACCCATTAAGCTGGAGGAGCTCCACAAAGAACCTGACCTGGTACTACTGCATGACATGATGAGCGATAGTGAAATAGAAGATTTGAAGAAGGTTGCAAAACCAAATGTGAGGAAATATCGAATTCATTCTAAAAACTAACCTTCAATCTTCAGGCTATATGTATAATGAATATTTTAATTATTGAGAATCTGGTAAATTGAGAATGTTGTAAAACTGCTCATGAACGATTTATGCTAAATAATTATGTAAGTAGGTAGGTACCTATGTTTATTCGTTGGCCTTCTCATATTGGCTCCATCACAATGTTTCTCTTTAGAGAATATTTTTTATTTGTCAATAGGTAGGTATTATAAAAAGAAAAAATAATTCTTAACGTTATCTATAGTTTATTATACCTATTCATTTACAGTTGTTACGGGATACACTAAAAACTGTTGACAAGAATGGGACGCGTCTAGCAATCACAAAGAAAGCGTTCATTCCATACAACGCGAATGCCGCTGTGAAGACAGTCACACAACGCGTTGGTGACGTCACCGGGCTGAACATGGTCTCGGGTGAAGACCTTATGGTCGCAAACTATGGAATTGGGGGTCACTATAGCCCTCATTATGACTTTGCCGATGTAAGTTAATTGTCTAGTCGAGCGACATGCGTTAGGCACTATTGTATTTTTTATATTGATACCTACCTACATACTAATCATAGACAGAGATATTGGACCGCTCTCATCCACTGTATTGGCACTTGTCTGTTCTGTACAATATACCTACTTGAATTGTTTGATGATGAAGAAGGGAAAACTGAATTAAAGAGTGAACTTGAACTGAACTTGTTATATATTATTTAATTGCTAAAAAATATATTGAATTATTATTAGATTAAATTTCATGTGTTACAGTGTGAAGTCGCTAACTGCTTTTCCTGCTTTCAGCTCTCCCGCTACGGCAAACGACAAGGCTCAAATCAAGGAGACAGGCTAGCAAGTCTGCTCTTTTATGTAAGTTTACGCACTTTGGGCCGTCTACTTAGGCATATTATATTTACCTACATAGGGAAATTGTGTTTTGTAACTAGTTACAAAAGAAGACAATTTTCTCTTTTCTCGTTACAAAATAAATCTTTTCTGCCTTCTTTGTAACTATGTTTTGTTACCGCAGCGAGGTTATAAATGAATAAATCTACCTGAATTATCTAAAAGCGTTCACCCACTGTGGGTTTATAAATGTATCCTAAATCCTACTAATATTATAAATGACTCAGTCTATTATAGAGGTACCTACTTACATATTAGGTATCTTCTTGTAGGTAAAAGTTATATTATGTTTGTTACACAATCAAGCAAAAGCGAACGACAAAAAGAAGGGGACGGGGTAATCTAAAGTTCTTGTCTAAGGGGGGCGTATATACAATATAGGTACATTTACACCTTGTAGCCTAAGAGACACAACCTTTATAACTTTGCAGATGTCAGACGTAACCCAAGGTGGAGCGACAGTGTTCCTCCACCTAGGAGTGACTGTGTTCCCGGTGAAGGGCGCCGCGCTCCTGTGGAGGAACCTGCTGCCCTCGGGGGAGGTGGACCTCGCCACGCGGCATGCCGCCTGCCCCGTGCTGCGCGGCGACAAATGGGGTGAGTGATTCACTTCGACTTTCGAGTGATTAGGGTATTTTACTGCCTAGTCAAATAAGTTACTTTTTATGAGCTGTCAAAACGAAAATTTACTACGGAAAATCTACAACTGTCACTTTTTTGGAATTAGCTATATTTGTAGAATGAAAATAGGAATGCATTTTTGGAGGTGTTTTTGTTTTATATAACTTGACAGCTATCGGTTTAAAACGAATCTCCCTAGGGCTGAAAAGTATTTCTTTCAACCTTGGCAACTTCGAACCTACTTTCCGACTTTTTAAATTTTTTTATCGAAAAAAAAACTACAATTTGGATGTAGTTATTATGGATTTACTGTAAAAAGTGAAGATCTGCAAAAAAATAATGTACTACCTTTTTTTATTGCAGTGGCAATGAAAGGGATACGTGAAGCAGGTCAAGAGCTCCTGGCGCCGTGCAGTCTGGAATACCAAAACTCCACTTATCCTTCTCGAAAGTTCCAATCTCCGAATCCGAAGAAATTTTTCAGTATTACCACGAAAAAAGTTAATTACGAAAAAAAAGAATAACCAGTCTGTAGTACTGTAAACTGAATAAATATGATTGTCTCTGTTAATTTTAAGAGTTAATATTGTAGTGTGGAGTGAAACTTTAATAAAAAAGGAAATTGAAAACTGTGTTTATTGTAGCATCAAAATGAGCTTTTAGTAGTTACATCTCACTGCGATGGTTTGAAACACCATGTAGCATAAGATTCATGTGATATTCCTACGGGAGCACTTATGTTACTAATAACTAATACCATTGGTGAAAGATTCAATTCACTATCCAACCCCGTGAGGTGAAAAGGGTAAACTAACAAATACACTTTCGCATCCTAATATTAATATTAGTTATATAAATATTTTTATTCCAAATTCCATCAGAAGCAAAATACTAACCATATTTAAATATCGAAATAACTAGGACTCGATACCTAAAATGAAGTTTCTACAAAGACTTCTCACATCAATTGCATAATCGATAACGTCGTGGTCAAAACTAACGTGGATGAACCCTCTTGAGATTTTTCTCTTTTGCTGTCATGAGGTTCCTCAAAAGGCGTGGTAACGGAATTCTCAAAGGTTAGCAAAATAATGACTTCCCTGATGTTGCAAATGTCAATGGCAGACAATGCTTTACCATCAGATGGATAGTCTGTTTGTTTGTCACTTTGATAGCCTAACGGCTAAAGAGCATGTGAAATGATGATAATTAGTGAGGCTCGGGTTCGAATCCTGACATGTACCAATGAGTTTTTCAAAACTTACGTACTTCCTTATTTATCACTAGCACGACGGTAAAGGAAAACATTTACATTCACAACAAAAAAATTATTCTGAGAAAAGTGTAAAAGACTCGGTCCGGCGATGGGCTCACCATCTATCACGTTTAGGGGTCCAAAAAACACCTCGTGAAAAGTGGGTATATCCAGAAATGGAATACCTTTGCCTACCCTCTCGGAGATAAAAGGCGTGAGTTTTGTTTTTGATAAAAAATTAAGACCGTCAAACATCAGAGTCCCAGGAGCAATGAAGGACAATGGATAGTCATATTGTGTGTGCTGTTAGTTACAGGGCGCTTAAGAATCGCAACAAATGGATGACTCAGATAGGTGAAAGTTTTTGTAGGTGCTACCAACAATAGTTTTACATTTTAGAGCAACTGCTACACCTTAACACCCCTTAAGTACACAAGGAAGCTACCCTTTACCATAGATATAATATAAAATACTGGTAGTTCCTGGGATGTAACATAAAATTCATAGAGGGTACCCACAGGAAGTGGCCACGACAACGTTATGACGAGTGCCTACCTTAGAAATCATAACATAAACACGTTCATGTGATTCCAGTATACCATTTCCAAGCGAAGAATGTTCGTGCCAAAACAATAGTTGCAGTTTCTGAATTCAGAAAAGAATGTATATCCGACCATTGTTCACCGAGAATTATTCTTTCACCATAAAACAATTGACAGCTTCATACAGCTTCTTCAGCTTGAGTTCAGGGTCTTCCGACCGTTACAAAGTTCATGATAGGTCTTAAAAATATTTGCTTTTCTTAAATTTGATAATCGCTTTGTAGAAATGATTAGCCGACATTCTGTTGTTGTTATTCTCCTTTATTTATTTAGTTTGGTGTTGTCAGACTTTTTTACTGCTATGATTGGATACGAGCCTTTGCTGGTAACGCATAGAAAGGTAATACGTAATGTTGATAAATATGTCAAAGAAGAAACAGCACGACTAAATAACTTGGAAAGGTGACCATGTTAAAAGCAGCTCTAAATGCTTCTAATCAAGAACCATTGTAAACTAAAACTTTTTCGCAGATATCTAGCGTTGTTTAAAGAAGAACTTAATAAAGTATCAGTCGTTTCTGATTTCTTGGGAAATCCGATCAACTGCTACATACTCATAAAAAGACTCTCAGTGGACTACGATTATATAGAAGACAAACTTACAAGAAAAACTACATGTTGGTAACCATCATGTTTAGCTTGATTATTAGCAATAGCTTTCAAACTGATTCTGGAATTAATCTGTTATAGTGTTCAGGATACCCAAGAATGTCACATTCCCGATTAGCCAGGATCTACAACAAGCAGCTTTTGCGGTGGGGAGACTCCAAGTCTTTTACAAGCTTAACGTCACACAAGTAGCAGATGGATTGTTGAGAACAAATTTCAGGTTTATGAAAGTTTTTATCTCCATTAAAGTTGATATTGTGTTGAAACCATGACTATTTAATGTATTTTCCCATTTTAGCCAAAACAGAGAAGTTTATACGGAAAATTTGTGAGTATGCCTTGTACTCTTCTTTTTCTGAAGAAACAATTCTTATTGTATAAATTTGTTTTAGTACGCCGTTATCCTTTGATGACTGTTTTCATCTGGCCACAACAATAAAGAATAGAGACGTGGAGTACAAAGAAAGTATAGTCTGGTTGTTAAAAGCTTTTCAGAAGTTTAGAGCAGAAGATGAACAACTTTGGAGTATATCTAAAAGTTACATTTTAAATCTTATCGTAGGTGTCTATGATAAATTAGGTATGCATTATTTCATCTTATCATGCTGTCCCATAAATTCATGATGATTTTTTTTTATATTGGTTTATATTTTTAATTTTACCATATTATTTGATTCCAGCTAACGATCCAAACATCGATGAAGCACGTGAAGTTATATATGAAAATATAATTATGTGGACTAAAAAGATCATGGATATTGAAACGGATCAAGGAAATTTAATGAACTGGTCATCATTGGTGAATAAGTATCATAAGAGACTGACCGTGGAAAGAAGTAATAAGCAAAGGGTAAATTAAATGCAATGGATAACAGAGGGCTTAGTCAGTGACTTTGTAAAATGTTAACTTCAGTGGAATGGAATGTCAAATGTATGGGATTAATTATAGCGCGAACGACTAAAACCGCAATACTTTAAAGAAGTATTATCAATGACACGTGGTTCTAGTCAGTATTACCTACAATACAACAAACCGAACGCCAGCTAAGCAAATGAAACTACGTTTGCCACTTATCTAGGGGGCTGATGAATGTATTAAGATTTGCTTGCTACTTACCTATGCAAAATTGTTCTAGGTTTCTACAATTTGAAGACTTCAAACTCATAATTTTTTTTTTGTCTAGAATATAACAGATGAGGTACTGATCAAGAAAAACATGACGGCAGATAAGAGAGAGCTTATGGATTATAAATCTCTCTGTCGAGGAGAAACATCTGTTCCAGAAGAAGTAGTGAAACGGTAAATAATAGTCCACGCTTTTACAAATTTCAGAAAAGAAAGAAATCTATGCATGTAATATGCAATACCTTATATGATAAGGTGGTTTACATTCTTTCTTTCAATTCAGCTACCTTTAGCCTTTATCAGCCGACTTAGCAATCCAATTCAATTTCCTTCCGTAGGTCATGGCCTATATGAGGATATTTTAGCCGATTGTTCGAGCTAGCTCCATCTGCACCCAACCCACTTATTATGATTTATCTATGGCTTTCCTTTTGAACATAACGCTTTTGTGCTTATTCTAAAATACCAACAAAATCCTCTTCAGGCTGAGGTGTCGCTACTTGACATGGACGCACCCATTCCTGCGACTAGCACCCATTAAGCTGGAGCAGCTGTACATGAACCCAGACCTTCTGATGCTGCATGATGTTATCGGTGACAAGGAAATACAGCATCTCAAAGAAGCAGCTAAATTAGAAGTAAGTCTTCTACACAAAATTAAGTTCCATAGGGTAGGTACTTTTGATCTAAGATGTATCTACTGGATGATTTTTTACCGTCTGGAAAAAAATATGGTATTTTTGACAGACTCTACTCTGTCAAAAACAGATGCTGAGACAAAACAATGTGTATAACTTTAAACATCGTATCAGACTGCTAGTGTCCCATAACGTCCAACCCCAAATTCTTCGCTTTACACAACGTGTTTGACGTTTGATATCTGTTTCTTCGTCTTCTAACCTGCACAGGCACAACTGAATAAAACATATAAACCTAAAACTGGTGATGCGTCTCCTTCAATTAATCGTATTACAAAAGAAGCGAGAGTTAGGTTCAACACAAGTGGCATCGTAAAAAGGATCTCACAGCGCATTGCAGATATCACTGGACTTAACATGGTCTCGGCTGAAGACTTGCAGGTTGCCAACTACGGTATTGGAGGATATTATGACCCACATTTCGATTTTGCTGATGTAAGTTAACTAACTTATAACTTAACCAGTTTAAACAATTAAGATTAGGTATATAATGGAGGAAACTTCCTTAAAATTCAACAAGCATTTAATTTTAGAATTCTAGTGGAACAGAAGGACATATTCACAAGAAAAATGGTGGTAAATTAACAACAATTCTATTTTATGTAAGTACTTAATAAAATATTAAATTTAAATGAGCAATGACGTTGGAACAAAACGAATGTAAAGAATTTCGGTCCAGTGAATCCTCTCTAAAAACTGGTGGACTTGCCAACCCAAACTTCACTGGTTGTTTTGATTGGAAAAGGAATAATCAGTAGGTAGGTAGGTACCTAACACTAATTTTCAAATAGGTGTGTACTGTGTAGTTATCGACTGAGATACCCAATACAAGGGAATGATTGTTCATCGAATATGTAACTGGACAGAATAAACTAAGATACAGGCTCTGCCCAGTGCAGTGAGAGGTCGCTGACTATCCCTGTGCTCTTACCCTGCAACACTATTGTTCTTGAACATTGTTTCTGCTGTATTTTTTTGACAAATAAATGAATTATTATTAAAAGCATTTTTAAACCCCCCAGCTTTCAGACGTAACCCAAGGTGGAGCGACAGCGTTCCTCCACCTAGGAGTGACGGTGTTCCCGGTGAAGGGCGCCGCGCTCCTGTGGAGGAACCTGCTGCCCTCGGGGGAGGTGGACCTCGCCACGAGGCATGCCGCCTGCCCCGTGCTGCGCGGCGACAAATGGGGTGAGTGATTCACTTCGATTTTCAAATGAGTTATAAGTATTCATCAGTTTCATCACAATTAATATATATTTTTTTATACAGGGTGTTAGGAAAAGTACCTACTTCGTTCCTTTAAACCACGTGTGCTATAAGTAGTACAAAGTGTGTTGAGGGTGTTTAATTTTTTTTTAGTTTCTATGCTGCATATTTTTTTTACTGCTTTTTCTCAGTATCGACTGCATGGATACATACAATCGGTCAAGAGCTTCTAAAACCATGCGATCTTGAATACCAAAATTCAACAATACCACCTCGCCTGCTACATAGACCTGTTTTGGTCCAAAAGAAAAAGGAACAGAGAAAACAGCGGAGAAGACGTGTTCACATATTAATGTAATGAGTAAAGTGGAATAATAAAGTACCTACTTATCAATGTTTTATAATAAGTACCTAAACTATTTCGACTGTTAGTAAGCGACTTGACTTATGCACCATATTTTGCAATATTTATTTATCACTAGCTCGACGGTGAAGGAAAACATCGTGAGGAAACCCGCAGGTCTCAGAATTAATTCTGAGACATGTGTAAATAGACTAGGAGTGCGATTTTTGAATCTCACTGGTGATATCAAAATCACCGGTGACTAAAATAATCACCGATGACTTGTATGTCACCATTTTCCAAAAGCCGTATTTTTGAAAGTCACACGCTGTTTCAATAAATCGTCGCAATCACATAATATCACAATCAAGCCCCGCTGCTAATTCTTCCGAAAAACATACTTTGGCACTTTTGGCAGATGGCACTAGGTACGTCAACTGTCAAAAACAATCGCATGGTGATTTCAATTACGAGTGGGTGGGGGCACTCGTAAATCGATATCATAGGTATGACAAATGTAAGTCACCGATGAGTTTCAAAAATACGAACTTTCGGAAATCACTGACATCCGGTGAGAATTAGTCATTTGGTGAGATTCAAAAATCGACCCCCCGGTCCGGCGATGGGCTCACCACCTATCACGTTTAGGGGTCCAATGTATCTCGTGAAATGTGGGTATATCCAGTAATGGAATACCTCTGCCTACCCCCTCGGGGATGAAAGGCGTGAGATTATTTTTTATTATTTTTATTTATTTATTTAAGTAGGTATATAATTACAAGGGTAAGCGAGTAAAGCTTTAGCGATCAAACGATATTATACTTAGACTAGCGACCCGCCCCGGCTTCGCACGGGTGCAATGCTGAATTTTCTTTGCTATAAACCTTGCGGACCTTTCCAACGAATGCAAAACCATGGAAATCGGTTCGTCAGTTCTGGAGTTAAATCGTCAGGAAGGAAAACCCGACTTATTTTTATATAGTAGATAAAAAAACATAAAACATTTTGCAATAGTGCATTGATACTTCGTAAAAAGAATGACGGTTGGTAGAAAGAGATACATAATTTTATGATCAAAGTACATAAGCATCTAACTATAAGGATTAAATAATCTATTTCCCGATTTCCGAAAAGCAATTCAAACTAAAATTTTCTGAGAGGCTGGTTAAATCTCACGTTCACTGTTCTGATTCGTTGAATAAAGTCATAGCGCTTTTCAACAACCAATCAAAACAGTTTTAGCCAATAGAACATAAAACGATTGTGTTATGTAAGTCATTTCCGCAGCCAACGATCTAACCGTCAAATTGTTGGCAAATAATCGCTGGTTGTTTGGTCCTGTTCATAGATTCGACTGGCACTCTATTACAAATATTGACGATTCACTTGTCTTCAACAATTAGTACCTAGCTAACTACGTACTGTATTAAATTTTTCGTAGCTATCGTGCTCCAAATTAAGATCATCCAATTTTAAATAAGTATACTAAACAATCTTTGAATGGAGGTTCCTAAAATAGTACAATTAGTTGGTTTTATTATGTTTTCTGAAATTTGTCATATGATCCGGTCTGAAGTTTTCACTGCTATAGAAAGTATAAAGCCATTGTTGGAGACTCATAAAGCATTAATTAAAAGTTTGGAGAATTACCTCAATACTGAACCTGAAAATAGACATATTTTAAGAAGGTAACTAAGATTTTGTTTTTATTAAGAGTTATTTCCTTTCCTTAACGAACAGTGATAGCCTTTACGGTTAAAGAGCCGGCCGAAAATCAGTGAGGCTCGGGTTCGAATCCTGGCATGTACAGTCAACAAAGTTGTTAGGGTTACATGGCCAGTAACTAAGAACTCATTTTTCTGGGGTAGTCATAACCACATATTATTCATTATTGTTTATTTCAAAAGGTATCTTTGATCCCTATAATTTACAAAAAAAATACTATAAATACATTTAAGGCTTTAAGAGAAAACTGAATCTTAGTTTCTGGTCATGTAACACTAACAACTTTGTTGACGTACCAATGAGTTTTTCAAAAACTTACATAGATACATATTTATCAGTAGCTCGACGGTGAAGGAAAACATCGTGAGGAAACCCGCAGGTCTCAGTATTAATTTTGAGACATGTGTAAATATGGTCCGGCGATGGGCTCACCACCTGTCACGTTTAGGGGTCCAATGTATCTCGTGAAATGATGGTATATCCAGTAATTGAATGCCTCTGCCTACCCCCTCGGGGATGAAAGGCGTGAGATTATATTATTATTATATTGTATTGTAATGAATTATTATTATCTGCTCAGAAATGTATTACCATTTAATTTATTTACAAATATTTTTAGCCATTTACTCCGTTACCAGAAAGAAGATGAAATAGCAACGAAGGATGTTACACGTTATCTTGGCAATCCAATTAATTGTTACACGCTCATAAAAAGACTGACGAGAGATTTGTATTTCTTGGAGGAGAAAATCATTAACAACAAGACAAGTAAGTATGTAGCGCATTAAATCTAGACTCTGATTCCGCTTAATATGTATAGTTCGATTCAATACTAATGTAAAAACACTTGAAAGAAGAGTTATGTAAGTACTACGAGTACGTACTACGTACCCACTTGAGTAGCAACTTGATGTAGCAGTGGGCAAGACCTGCTACATCAAGTTGCTACAGACCACAAGGTGGAGAGGTGACTTTAAAGGGTTACGGGAAGACGAAGCCTGTTTTAGATCGGCTGTTCTGAAAGACAATTGGAAGGACCATTTTTAGCAGTGGCCTTCATGAAGATACAATAATTATGGCATTTTTTTATTAGTGACGAATAGCATGACAATAATCTCGGAGGAAAGAAGGTTCTAAGTCAAAGTCAAAATGTTTTAATCGAAGTAGGGACTTACAAGTCCACTTATTGAACGTCATTTCAACTCCACCGCTTTAGCATGTATGGTTGAAGAGAAGAAGCGCGGCAACGAACTCCTCAACACAGTATTCTTCTAAATTGAGTTACATTCTGCGTACCTACTAATATACTTACCTACGCCAATGTACGGGTGGTACTGGTACGGATATTAATTTTGTGACAAGTAATATACCTTATGGTGCAAATAGACAAACTAAGACTTCCAAAATGAAAATAAATATAGGTGATATCTCTGGATAAAAAGAATACCGTTTTTCTTAGACCTATATGCATAATTCACAGCATTCAAGAGGCCTGTCAATGTAACGTACCCCGATAAAGAAGACTTCGATGGAGCGCTCTGGGGTATAGCTCGTTTGCATTATACATACCGGATCAACGTTACGGAATGGGCTGGTGGGATTCTGAACGGACATTTCAAGTACCTAATGCTTAATTCATTTATTTAGCGATTCGTATTTATATACCCATAAAAGTCCACACACTAGACACAGCTATTTGCCTTAGCAAAAGTGGGCCAAATTATTTTGAGCCTTTCTGAACATATTCTAAAAACTTAATCCTTTTTTGCAGTGCTGATAACCAAACGCGAACAACAGTGTTGTGAGTATGTATTGTAACTTTTAAATTTAAATATACACTGGGGCCAATTCTGCTTTACACCCACTAAACTTATGAGGCCTCGTGTAAATGGCTCATAAGTTTAGTGGGTGTAAAGCAGAATTGGCCCCAGTGTAAATGGCCCGTTATTTTAGTTTAGTCCTGTCTTTGTCCTCCCCTCAAAAAAAAAAGGGATAGAAGATAACCTACCGAATTTAGTCCTGTCAGAGGTTGTATTTAAGTCGTGACTACTTTACATATGCACTACACAATGAAATACCTACTTTAGTTTACAGGATTCATTTTAATTTGACAGGACTAAATATCTCTCGTCTCTTTTCTTTTCTAGACATAATTTAGGTTTAATTAAGTATATATTATCGATATCTATCATTATTTTCAGTACGCCGATGACATCAAGTGACTGTTTTGAGATTGGCCGAGCTCTATACGGTACACAGGAGTACTTAGAAGGTCTAAGTTGGATGATGAATGCTCTTAGGAAATATACCGGAGATGATATAGAGATGTATGACGTCAGTAAGGCTACAATTGTGGAGTATATTAGTTTCGGATATTATAAATTAGGCAAGTCCATTAATAATTGCTTATTTCCAAAGTTAATACGAAAAATCGCTGTTATTTGATTGATAACTTAGATAATAGCAAAAAAGTAAGATACGGTAGGTACATTCATAGCATCGTTACATTTGGACAACATACAACTACACAAGCCCGTGGATTTTTTTTGTTTTAGTGCTATTTGTACACTTATTATATATATATACAGGATGTCCCAGAAGTCAACGATAAGCCGGAAACCAGCGATGGGCCTAGTCATGAGGGTAATCAGAAAAATAAAAAAAAAAATCTATGTTCTTTTTTCAAAATGTTATGAAGGTTTAAAAAAAATCTTAAAAAACGGACACCCTGTAATGAACTTTCTTGTACCGTGACTGTAAATATTTACTTTTTGAATATTTTTTTTCTGTAATGCTACAATGAATAGCCGTGCTACAATTTACAATAAAAAAAATTACATAACTGCCTCACTTTTAAGTAAAAAGTTAAATTTGTTTCCAACATTGAATTCTAAATAATTTCATCAACCAACTTAAACCAGCTGTACTGTAAAAAAAATGTATGGCTACTATTTTGGCAAGTATACTTAAAAGTTGACGCATTTAGTCTAAATTCTAAAATGGTATAACACATGCTAGGTTTTGTTATAGTTGAGGCATGAAAATTTTTTTTCTCGATGAATCCGGATTCTATGCCAATCTAATTTAATGAGGTGAAATGTTGGTAACGTAACCTTAAGTCTGCAGCTGACCTGAACTAAGCCTTTTTATCCTCTTTCTTAACCCTCCTTTAAAGTAATGATACTTAAAATAAGTTTGTGTAATATTTTTATAAATCGGGTAGTTGATTTTGTAGGAAATCTAAATAAACATGTCCATTTATGGTCTCTGGCAGCTCAATCGGACCAATAACTGTACCGTTTAAAATGCCTGTCCACATGTTTACTTTAAAACGGTACTGTGAATGATCTTCACGTATTAGGTGAGGATTTTCCACGTGCCATTCGTGTAAATTGTGTAAGTTCATGTAACCGTCCTTTTTAAACGTTGCTTCGTCGGACCATAGAATCTTTTCAAAAAACTGGGGATCTTTAGTGTGTTTTTGCAAAATCGTTTGACAAAATCGCACTCTCTCTGGGTAGTCTAGGGGAAGTAAAGATTGTAGTCGTTGTACAGTCAACAAAGTTGTTAGGGTTACATGGCCAGTAACTAAGAATTCATTTTTCTGGGGAAGTCTTATAAATAAATATTATTGATTAATGTTTATTTCGAAAGGTATCTTTGATCCCTATAAAAACCAAAAAAAAATTTACCAAAAAATACTATAAATACATTTAAGGCTTTAAGAGAAAAGTGAATCTTAATTTTTGGCCATGTAACACTAACAACTTTGTTGACTGTACATGGAATTGATGCAGACGGTTTTTTTTTTCAGAATACGATGTGCACTGCTTTTAGGTACTCCAAGGCTTTCCTCAATTCCACGTACGGATATACTTGGATCTTCTTCCACAGCTTGCATGACTTCGTCCTCGTAGGGCAAGAGGGGCCTTCCTTCACCAGCCATATGATCAGGGAATCGACCTTCGGATAATGATCGATGCAGATTAATAAAAACTCGGTAATCAGGATGACGCTCTAAGTTTGGGTATCTCTCGCGATACACCCTAGCTGCAGCATTGGTGTTACATAAGCATTCTCCGTAAATAAGATGCATGTTGGCGTACTCCTGTACCGTAAATCTATTTGGCATGATAACTTCACGTTACGAACTCGTAATTACACGCAAATACAATCTAAGCAACAGACTCCAGAATCTTTACTTCTGCGACAGATGGATTTAAATCAAAGCCATCAAACAAATGACATAAACAAAAGATGTACGAATAAAAAATCCCTGTTAGGTTCTCTATTCAAAATTATGAGTCCGTCTCCATTCAAAAAGATTTTAACCTGGATTTACCTAAGAAGGTTGCGTTACCAACATTTCACCTCATTAAATTAGATTGGCATAGAATCCGGATTCATCGAGAAAAAAAATTTTCATGCCTCAACTATAACAAAACCTAGCATGTGTTATACCATTTTAGAATTTAGACTAAATGCGTCAACTTTTAAGTATACTTGCCAAAATAGTAGGCATACATTTTTTTTACAGTACAGCTGGTTTAAGTTGGTTGATGAAATTATTTAGAATTCAATGTTGGAAACAAATTTAACTTTTTACTTAAAAATGAGGCAGTTATGTCATTTTTTTTAATTGTAAATTGTAGCACGGCTATTCGTTATAGCATTACAGAAAAAAAATATTCAAAAAGTTAATATTTACAGTCACGGTAAAAGAAAGTTCATTACAGGGTGTCCGTTTTGTAGGATTTTTTTTAAACCTTCATAACATTTTGAAAAAAGAACATAGATTTTTTTTTATATTTTTCTGATTACCCTCATGACTAGGCTTATCGCTGGTTTTCGGCTTATCGTTGACTTCTGGGACATCCTGTATATAATATACACTTTCATAAAAGCCTTTGAGTATTAAACCAACAGGAGACGTCACGCGCACTAGTTTCTTTGCAAAAAAGTCTGCCAGTTTCTGCGCGGGGGACGAGGAAACGAACACAAATAATGTTAAAACAAACGCAATTTTTGACAAAACAATTAAACACTAGCTTGAACTAGATGCATACAAATACATTCATAAATCCAAGCACTCCGTGAACTCAACAAAACTAGTTGTATATAACAGGTATGCGTGTTGACCGACACTTTTTTTTGGCA
This sequence comes from Ethmia dodecea, assembly GCA_963855545.1. Classification (NCBI taxonomy): domain Eukaryota; kingdom Metazoa; phylum Arthropoda; class Insecta; order Lepidoptera; family Depressariidae; genus Ethmia; species Ethmia dodecea. The sequence continues at coordinate 1,590,090 of OY979443.1, forward strand.
GAGGGGAACGCCTGTCAATGCCGTCTCCGGTTGGTTTAATACTCAAAGATAAAAGCATATGAATGCATTCTATAGCGGTTCAACAATTCTATTATGTGTTTCCTTCTCGTCAACTATTACGTACTGGCGATACGCCGACCCGATGGATACTGCAACGAATTACGTTCCTTGGACCTAATTTAAGAGAAACTAAGTACCATATCTTCCTTTTTGGCCTTTATCTAAGATTAGTAAGCATTAAGTGTGTTTCAGATTACGTTGAAAAAACTATAAAATGGACGAAAAAGTTAATCACTTTGTCACCGCATGACCGACGGATGTCTCGTCATTTACAAATGATAGAAAGCTACCAGAATCGGTTAGATGGTGAAGAAAGTAGGAAGCATGGGAATGAAGTAGGTATTTGTTAGTAACGAAAACGAGTGGCTGGTTAAGCACCTGGAGGCTTATTGTCTATTTATTATTGTAATCGTCTTTATTCGACATTTGTTGCGCGATCAGTGCTTGCTCTTCTTTTACTGACTGTATTGACAGATGTAGGTACGGAAGAAGCAACGTAGTTTAAAATGAAGACGATTGCGATCACAATTATAAACAGACAATAAGGCTCTGGGCAAATGATTAATGGTGCCACCCACGGCTCCTCTTTAACTGGACCAATTGCTTTGACACTTTGAGGATTCCGTTAATAAGGTTACCAATTTTATAGACTGAATCTCCAATTTTCGAATGATTTCATTAGTTATTTGCAGCTCTATTTAACCACATAAAATTTTAACTTTTTATATTTCCATTACATAAACGCACTGCGAATTTCCATGGCCACTGAACTTACGTTATTTCAGAGAAAAATAGAAAGCACAACAAAAAAGAAATCGATGTCGATAGAGATGCTAGAGCGAGCGCATTTTGGAACCTTGTGTCGAGGCGAAGTAAAAATACCACAACAAATCGCTAATAGGTAAGGTAAAATGAAACCACCGGCACACCAGAAGTTAACTATGTATTCCGTTTCTGCAAAAATAAATATTTAAACTAGGTACTTAATATAATAAAAAGGAAAGACTGAATTTAGTTTATTCGTTGGTATTGAATATGCTCTGAAACTACAGTATACCGATTAAAAAAAATCCCTAATGGAAAGCTTTACTATTCAGTAAGGGAGAAACATGGGCTATTGTAATCTGTGAAGACCTGTCATTGGCTTCGTTTTTACTTAATTAAGCGTTCAGATCTGTCGTATAGCTGTTGGTCTCCCAACCATTAAATATATAAATAATTTTCCAATGGGAACGGGACTGTGAAGAAGACAAAAAAGAAAAGTGTTATATTAAATTTTTGTGTTTGCAGTGTGGGTAAGAATTACATATTTTTTTCTACGAATGTCCTACGCTTACGACACTGATTGTGGTTAAATTCGAAATCTTCGAAATTTTGCCCAGTTTCTTATAGCTTTTGAAGTAAGTAATTGATTTTCATTGCTTTCAGATTGACTTGTCGATACTTGACAGAAACGCACCCATTCTTACGGCTTGCTCCCATAAAGATGGAACAAATGTACATCGAACCTGACATAGTGTTGTTGTACGACGTCATAAGCGAAGATGAGATTGAGTATCTTAGAAACACATCTATATCAAAGGTGCGACACTTTCGGGATAGTATTGTACTAGTCTTCTCAGTGGCGGACTAATCCTGTCGGAGGCCTGGGGCGGAAAAACAGAGGTCTTAGAACTTTTGGATTTCTAGGCCTCCCCAGGCCCAGGGAGGGTCTCTGGTCCTAGGGGGCCTCCAAATTTAGCGTAGCTTTAATCGTATTTGTATATGAAGCCTCCAACTGCCTTTTATCCTTGATTAGGATTGGATAAAGAGAACTTTTCGCTAAATTTGGAGGCCCCCCAGGACCAGAGGCCCGGGGCAGACCGCCCCTTTCGCCCCTACCTTAGTCCGCTAGTGAGTCTTCTCTGGATACTTACTTGAAGGCCATTCCAACGAAGCTAGGCCTTAAAGTAAGGCTACAAAAAAAGGAGAAGGGCAATGGTTCCCGCTCATGTAAGGAATCAGATTCAGGAAAGTTATGAATGAATGAATGAATATTTTTATTATTAGATGACCCCAATTATTATTTTGCGTCTATCAACTCATCATCTTAAAAACGGTGATTATGGCAAGCGTCTTTCACAAGGACTTGAGCAGCTGTTGAGTCTTAATGGAACTTCTACTCATGATGATGAACTCTTAGACTCTCTGTTAGACTATTTACTATAGTATTCACATGGTAAAAGAAATTAGAATAGAACTAAGTATATCATATTAAGTATATCTCTTCGACAGTTATGTGTCTTATAAGAATATTATGTTATGTGTCTTATGTGTCTTATAAGAAACTTTAACAGAAAGCTGCTTACTTTGATCAACTACCAGCTCTCAAATCTTACTTTAAACTTATAATGGCAACTATACACACAGTAGTTTAATATTCAATTTCACTTAGTGTTAAATGCTACTTTCTATAGTACCTAACTAGTGTGCTTCAGTATGTACAATCAAGCTTGACACATTCGACTTTTTAAAGTTCTTATTACAATCGCCTTATAGTCAGACTCGCACTAAAAGTGTAAAGCTTCATGTGCTCTTGACTGTAAATCTAAGATTATCATATCCTAACAAAATCTAACTACCTCCAACCAAATATACTATATTTCCAGTTATCGCGAGGTAAAGTTAAAGGAAAAAAATCATTAGTTGTTTCTTCCCGTATCTGCAAGACCGCATTTCACTCGCTGTCCGAATCTAGAGTCGTGAGGAGGATCAACAGACGCACCGCTGACATCACCGGCTTGAATATGGATACAGCTGAGGAGTTGCAAGTCGCCAATTACGGCATCGGGGGACACTATGGGCCACATTTTGATGCTGCTATAGTAAGTTAATTGTTAGGGACTAGCTATTCCCCCCAAAAATATAAAAAAAATAAGTGTCTGTCGCAGTGGTGGACTAAGCCTGTCGGAGGCCCGGGGCGGAAACACTGAATGAGCCCCTACACGCTCTTACAACTTTTGGATTTGGAGGGCCCCCCAGGCTCAGGGCGGGCCTTGTTCCTTGGGGCCTCCAAATTTAGCGTAGCTTTAAGCGTATTTGTATCTATGAAGCCTCCAACCAACACCCAACTGCCTCTTATCCTTGTTCAGGATTTGATTAACAGAACTTCTCGCTAAATTTTGAGGCCCTCCACGACCAGAGTCCCGGGGCGGACCGCCCCTACCTTAGTCCGCCAGTATCCCGTCGGCCACTCGACTGCAAGCCCATCTTACCGGTCTACGAGTAACATGGTCTGTATTCTGGCAAACAAAAAAACAAACAAACATTCCAACAAACAAACAAGCAAGCAAGCAAACAAAAAAATCTAATATTTACTTTTTGTAATATAAGTGCAGAGTAGGTAGTAAATGTTTAAATGAGGATATGGCCGGTTTTATCATGATTTCTTCATCTATATTGATAAAGAAGCACAAATGTACCCACCTAGTTCGGTGGAGGAAACCATGGGAATCGTGGGATTTAATTTAAATGAATTAGACTCATTTATTAGTGCATTAGACTACTTTAGAAAACATTTTGCGAGTGTAATTAAAATAGTAGATTGTTATACAAGGGTCGGAAGGAATTGATAACTTCCACCCGCGTTAAACACTCTACTTTTCATTTCGAATTCAAGGAAGTAAACAAAAAAAAATACAATTTTACAAAAATTCAAACATTCAAAAACGCAAAACATGCAAATACCTACAAAAAAAAAACAAAATTGTCAACAATACAACCAAAGAGGTTGGAAGAAAGAGAAAATTTTTCTTTTAAACGTCTTTGAATACTACATCATAGCAGAGACCAGTTTAACTATCCTACATAACATTACAAAAATAATATACAAATCGTTCCTCTTTATAATAATATGTACTTTTAGCCGAGTATAATAGTGTTCTATAAGTATATAAAATAAGCATTAGTGTCGATGAAAAACAAGATTTTGAATTTCGGAACAGCTTACCAAATTATTAATCTTTTTTTAATTTTAAATATGGAACGCGTACCGCCCCGCGCGCGGGCTATTTTCTATCGTTTATACTTACACTTACAAGGCTGCACCTTTTTTTCTTATTCTAATTGATGTAAAAAGTTTCGTATCCCTACTAAGTACCCAAAGAGTTTGGAAGAAAGTCATTCTCTTTCCTAGAGAAACTTTTTCTTTAAACGTCTTTATTTTATTTTATTTTATTTTGATAGGAAAACAAACAGCCGTCTTAACTAATTAACATAAATACAGATGCTTATCTAAAAGCCAATTATATGTTTTCGCATATAGTTGCGAAAATGGTAACAAACAGGTTAGTTAAATATGATACAGGGTATCTATCAATATATGAAAAAGAAACTAGTAATAATACATTAGACACTGAAAAAATGATAACTGCTTTGTGCTAGCCAGTAGGATAGACCTTCTTATCCTCAAAGAATTTTTTACCTAGTAGCTGCTTAATGTATCGGGCACTATTTTCAAATAAGCCAAAATTAGGATACTCAAGAGAAAGAAGGTTGTATTGCGCACAGGTTCTTGGGAAAAATGAGTTGAGACGATAGTTTTTAACTGAATGTGCTGTGTATAGAGGAGAATGCTTTCTGAGCTGTCTGAGAGGTACATTCAGGCCAATCTTCTCCAACAGTTGAGGAGAGTCTATGGACCCATTTGCAATTTTTGTGAGAAATACAACATCAGCTATATTTCTCCGTGTTTCAAGAGGAAGGAAGTGATGTCTAACACAACGAGCTTCGTAATCTATGTCAATTTTTTTACTCTTATACTGTATGTATTTCAAAAACTTTTTTTGAATCATTTCGATTCTGTTAATGTAGACATTATAACGAGGATTCCACACTTCAGAAGCATACTCGAGGATGCTGCGGACGTAACAACAGTACAATACTTTGATACATTTGATTGAGTCAAAGGAAGACGTAGATCTCATTATAAATCCAAGGGCCATAAAAGCTTTTTTAATTATGTAGTTAATGTGTTCGTCGAAGATAAGTTTGGAGTCTTGTTTAATACCAAGATCTCTCATACACGTTACTAAATTAAGTTTTTGGTTTCTAAGACAATATTCGTAATTAGTATTTGAAGATTTTCGTGAGAATGTTATACTATAGCATTTAGATACATTGTAATCGAGTCTATTATTAGTGCAATAATTATCAAATCTATGCAAATCTTCCTGGAGTAATAAGCAGTCTTCAAGATGGATGACTTTACGGTAAATTTTCGTATCGTCAGCGTACAATAAAAATTGAGAGTGTTTAAAACAGTCTCCAATGTCATTAATGAATGTCACGAATAATAAGGGCCCAATAATGAACCTTGCGGGACACCGGAAGGGATTGACGACCAAGAAGAAATAAAACCATTAACTACCACTGCTTGAAGCCTGTTTTGTATGTAAGATGTGAACCATCTAAAGAGGTTGCCATGAATCCCAGCGTAATACAATTTTTTAAGCAAAAGTGAATGGTATATACGGTCAAAGGCCTTACTGAAATCAGTGAATATCATGTCAACTTGAGCGCCAGAATCCATACTAGATGTTGTGTAGTCATTGGAGGTTATTAAGTTGGTAACAGTGGAACGTTTCTGTAAAAAACCATGCTGTTGCGGAATAAAGGAGGATGACAACGCAGCATACACCTGGCTGTATACAATTCTTTCGAATATTTTAGCAAATACACATAATTTGGATATTGGCCGGTAGTTTCTAACATCATTCTTGCTGCCGGTCGGAGTAATAAAAGCAGATTTCCAAACGCTAGGGACCTGACCTTCGAGGAGGGACCTCTTGAACAAAATGGTTAACGGGTAAACTAAGCTCTTTGCACATTTCACTATGAATAATGGAGGTATAGTATCGGGACCAGCGCCTTTGGTGAGGTCCAGTGTTTGAAGCAATTTAAGGACTTCTTGAACATCAACTTCAATATTAAATATGTAATTAACGTCACGATCATGCTCTTTAATATAAGTTGAATCATTGGAGTCTGGTACTAAGAATGTTGATTGAAAATAAGTAGCGAATAAATTGCATATTGACTCTCCGCTGTCACCAACCTTACCATCAAGTGTCATCTGTGAGGGAAAAGTGCTCCCGGCCTTATTAAGAGTTTTAATGAAAGACCAAAATGTTTTGGGGTTTTCTACTATCGCATCTTGGGTAGTTTTTAAATAATTTTTGTAACAGTTGACCTCTAATGATTTTGCACGATCACGAAGAAACGAATAGGTGTGGTAATCATCTAAGTTACCGTAAGTCTTAAATTTGCTGAAATATTTAAACTTTTCGTTTAAGACTTTTTTAAGGGCCGCAGTATACCAAGGTGGGAATTTGCTGGGCTTAACATATTTATAAGGGATGTACTTCTCGCGCATTTCGAACAAGGATGAGTAGAAATAGTCAACTGCTTCGGTTAAGGAGCGGTTAGTCATCTCAGTTTGCCAATCGGTATCTAGTAACTGAATGGAGATCTTTTCATAGTCACCCGATGCATAAAAATACTTTTTTCTACTATTTACTTCTAACGCAGGGATACACAGTAGGGAGAATGAGATTATGCCAAATGTAGTACTATTTTTTTTTAATTTATTCCCGCCCTAAGGCCGGAAGCAATTACTATGAGTCTTTCCCGACCGAGGGCGGGAATCACAGCCATGAATCTCTCTGTGGTGGGAATCATCGCTTCCGACCCGGTACTCAGATCAAACATACACTACTTTCCGAGTATGAGATATGAAAATTGTATTATTATATTATTTGTAAAAGGAATAATAAATAAAAAAAAATCTGTTTCAGAACGATCTTAATGTGGACGGTGATATAAACAGATTAGCTACAGTTCTTTTCTATGTGAGTCAATGAATCAAAACATTGAAGATTACCTTTTTTTGTAATGTTAATAACTAGCTGCGTCCCACGCGCCACAATGAAACATAGCCCTTGTCACTCGCGAATGGTGTAACATTTTATCAGTGAAAGAATTTTCAGAGCAGAGCCAGCCGAAAATGAGCCTCAGGTGCAAATCCTGGCATGTAATGAGTTTTTCAAAAACTTACGTAGGTACATATTTATCACTAGCCCGACGGTGAAGGAAAACATCGTGGGAAAACCCGCAGTTCTCAGAATTAATTCTGAGACATGTGTAAATAGACCCGGTCCGACGATGGGCTCACCACCTATCCCGTTTAGGGGTCCAATGTATCTCGTGAAATGTGGTTATAACCAGTAATGGAATACCTCTGCCTACCCCTTCGGGGATGAAAGGCGTGAGATTATTTATTTTTTTATAATTAATTTTCAGAATAGGATCAGTAGAACTAAAGATCTCTTACAAACATAAAAACAACTCGACCTCTGTATAATATCAGAAGTGATTAACAAAACCAACTAGGTACCTAACAACTGTCTTAAAAATGCGTTGACAGCACCCCACTAAGTAAATACCACTTCTCTGATTTTACTTTTGGTTAGATCATCTAAACATATGTATACTAATAAATTATATTACCATGTGACCATTCCTTCTGAGTCAGAGGTCGTGGGTTCGATCCCCGGTCGGTACCAACCAACATTTGTGTGCATGAACATACTGGATGATTTTTTTTACCGTCTGGAAAAAAATATGACGTATAAGGTATCTAGAGCCGAAGTTATACACGAGATTAATTGTTAAATATAGTCATGTTTAATGCAATTTACAAAATCTAGAACACTACGCACAGTACTACGCGCAGCTGGCGGTTGTAGGTAGATTGCGCATAAATGGAAGCTACGAGCCTGTTTCTTTTTAAAATACTATTTCAAATATTTCAGTGTGCATTATTTACTACAATTGAGTAATGTATATTAGTTTAAGCAAGAAAAAAAATTTTTGAGAGAAAAAAAAAATTTTTAAGTAACATTGCCAAATGAATCTATTACACTTACCTATAACACCACATTTTTTTCCAGACGGTAAAAAAAGTCACACTGTATATCTGGGTGTTTAATATTTAAGTATGTTTATCAGTTGTTTAGTACCCTAGACAGGCTCTGCCTAGTCGGAAACTGAATAACCGTGTGTAAATTGGGTCCCACAATTTATTATTATTCTTTGCAGAATTTTTTTTTAAGATTTTTCATTTTTTTTTTAAATGATATATGATGATAAGATCGTATCTATCACAGATGACAGACGTGAGCCAAGGCGGGGCAACAGTGTTCCTCCGCCTTGGTCTGACGGTGTACCCAATAAAAGGCGCCGCCTTATTCTGGAGGAACTTGCACCCATCTTGCGAGAGAGACGACGCTACCATCCATGCAGCCTGTCCTGTTCTAGAAGGCTCCAAATGGGGTGAGTTATTTCCTAGAGCATGACCGCGAAGAAAACAGTTATGTACCTAGGCGTAGTCGTAGCCGTAGTTCGGATAAAGCCGGACATTTAGGCTTTATGATTGCGTGTCCGGTCAAAATAAACGGCGTCCTGCCTGCGTCCATTAGGTATTTTGATTTTAGGTATTTTGAACTTAGGTTATTTAACGTTAGGTTTTTTAATTTTCGACATTTAGATACGTAACCGTCCTGCTTTTATTAGGCTTTTTACATTTCGCAAACAAGTAAAATTTTGACTAATGACATTATTTGACTGATTAATAATAGGTTATTTAACGTTAGGTTTTTTAATTTCCGACATTTAGATACGTAACCTAATAAAGTACTTAGACTGATTTATGGTAATAATCAAGAAAGCTTTATTTTACATAAAATTAAAAATATGGTCGTACCTAATACTGTACTGAGTCCTCAATCCTCAATAATGTAGGGTGGCCGGTCTGTTTACCCAAATGTCCGGCCAAGGCTATTAGGTTTGGCGACCTGACAACCCTAGCAGTTAGGCCTACTGACTTTTCCGCGCTTCGGTAGTGACTGGCTGGCGCGGCAAGGCAAGGCGGCGAGTTATGAATCTCGTACTGCCAAGAATGAGTTATAATCATACTGCGCGGATATTGTTCCGATAGGAGTAGATACAACAATGGCGACCGAATGATGAAGAAAGAGACAGCTATCTGTCAAGAGTTGCTCTTGAAATATGACGACATTACAGCTGCAAAACGGGTTTTTTTTTAAATATTTATATTGTTGCAGTGGGCACCTTGTGGCTTCATCAACTCGGACAGGAGTTTCTGAGACCCTGCAACCTAGAATATCAAGAGCCAGCGTATTACCGCATCCTTCATAGCCCTTTTTTCAAAGAATATTATGAACACTATTAATTTTATTGTCAAATAAAAAATGCTGCTTAAATAAATGGAATTTTTTTATGAAAATTATAAGGTTTTCTTTAAAAGTTTTCGATAGATTTTCATTCAACTTCTTTGAACATAGGCTTCGCCTGCGCAAGCCTCCTCGTGCCGCTAAATGGTAGCTAAAAAATATTATTGCGCAGCCATTTTGATCTAAACAGTACAGCCGTTTTAACTTGGCAAATGGCTGCGCAATAATATTTTTTAGCTACCATTTGGCGGTACGAGGAGGCTTGCGCAGGCGAAGCCTATGTTCAAAGAAGCCAAGTTAAAACGGCCGTACTGTAGGTACACAACGCAATGAATATGTGTTCACTTCAGAATCACACTCAAAGTACATTACCTCAAAAAAATATCCTAATGGTCGCCTTTTGAATCGACAAGATTTAGTACAAAGAAAAAAAGGTTACAGAACGGAGATTTGTTTTCAAGTAGGTATCAAATAGACAAGTGAGTTCATTGGCATTGTATATTGAAATAATGTGAAGTAGGTACCTATTAACAGTAGGGATGCTAGATTTATAACAAATTCATAAGAGATGTTGTGATTAATGGTGCATTGATGGTTGGTAAAAGAAATAATCGTAGTCAGAAACACTAGCAGACTGAGGCAGGAGCGGAAGGGGCGGTGTGCCCCGGGCCTCTGGTCCTGGGGGGCCACCCCAGGCCTGAGGGGCTTCTAAATTTAGCGAAAAGTTCTCTTGATCAAATCCTAAAGAAGGATAAAGGCGGTTGGGTGTTCGTTATAGGCACCATATATACAAATATATATTAAAGCTAAGCTAAATTTGGAGGCCCGCCCAAGCCTGAGGGGCTTCTAAATTTAGCGAAAAGTTCACTTGATCAAATCCTAAACAAGGACAAGAGGCAGTTTGGTTTGGTAGGAGGCATCATAGATACAAATACGATTAAAAAAGAAAACTATTTAGGTGATAAATATCTAATTGTATTTGTTCTTTTGCCTCTTTGTAATCGTTTTAAGGTAAAAAGGTTGCATTAAAAACTTTATTGTGCTAAACTAAAGCGGTTTATTTATGTTATGTAGCATTAGTGTGACTAATTTCCGTAGCCGGCGTCAAGTTATTTCAAAATAATCGCTGGATGTTTGGATTTGTTTAAAAATTCAACCTAGGTAACAAACAATCAATACTGCTGGCATTTCATTTCAAATATTGACGTTATTGATGTTTAACATCTCAATAAAGACGCTAATTACTTTGTTAATTAGGGCAAATTATTTGTGAATAAACACAATACGAAATTGTAATGGGTATTTTTATAATAGTGCGACTTGTCGTTTTTATTTCGTTCTCTGGAATTTTTCATGTGACTCGTTCTGAAGTTTACACTTCTCTAGCAAGTATGGAGCCGTTGTTGGTGACTCAAAAAGAATTAATTAAAAGTTTGGAGAGCTACATCAATACCGGACCCGAAAACAAAGTTATATTAACAAGGTTCCTTATTTTGTTATTCATAAGATTAATTTCTTTTTTTTACTCCAGTAATTAATGCATACAATTTCTAAGCTTGAACGCCTTTCTATGAATGAAAAAATTTTTTTTATAAACGTATAAGCAGCTCAGAGAGCTATGTATTTATTAAGAATTATTTTCAGCTAGCTAGAGCAGTGATAAGCCTGCTTCACATGATGCAAATCAGTGAGGCTCGGGTTCGAATCCTGGCATGTACCAATGAGTTTTTCAAAACTTACGTACATATTTATCACTAGCACGACGGTGAAGGAAAACATCGTGAGGAAACCCGCAGGTCCCAGAATGAATTCTGAGACATGTGTAAACAGACTCGGTCCGGCGATGGGCTCACCACCTATCACGTTTAGAGGTCCAAAGAATATCTGGTGAAATGTGGGTATATCCAGAAATGGAATACCTCTGCCTCGGGGATATAAGGCGTGAGATTATTTATTTATTTTATTTATTTCAGCTATTTACTCCGTTACCAGAAAGAAGATGAAATAGCAACGAAGGATGTTACTCGTTATCTTGGCAATCCAATTAATTGTTATACGCTCATAAAAAGACTGACGAGAGATTTGTATTTCCTTGTAGAGAAAATCATTAATAACAAGATAGGTATGTAGTGCATTTACATACGATAACCCTAAATATCTGTCTGAACAGATATTTACTAGTAAGTGTGACACAGACTGAACCATATTTACTAGTAAGACATGAGACTAAAAAGAGCTGCCCTTGAGTTTCTTGCTGGCTCTTCTCGGGGTACTGCATTTGGAACCAGCAACTCGTCAGTGGAGATGGGCTGCTGTTTACATTTAGCCAATCTTCATGGACGAGTTTAGTGTGCCTTGTTATTGGCATTTCAAAGTGTATTTTATATACCGACTGAAACGCTCAGGCGCCAGAGGTCTACTTCTCAAATAGCCCATTTCGCATTTTGACTACTTCTCATAAGTGACTACTTCGCTATCGGCCCACTTAGCAAACAGTCTATTTCACAAATAAAAGAATGAGGATCAGTACAGTTATAGCAAATCCATTAGAAATATTATCCACGTTATTCTTTATGATATAAGAATGATATCTCTTTTTGAATTATCCAAATCGGACCATTACTTACGAAGATATTAAATAATAAACATACTCAATGATCGCGAGAGCGTGTACGTCACTGTGAGGGAACCAAGTACGGCCGGCCGGCCGGCACTCAATGATCGCGGGAGCGTGATGACGTCACAATGAGGGCGACGCTACCGCGGCGGCTACTCGGTGAACTTCGCTAGGAATTCGGTCATAACTTTGTCAATTTTTGTCGTAGAACAAAAATTTTTGTACTGTATGTTAAGGATTTCTTAGCTCTATAAATCTGCATTCTCAACTGAAAACGTTACGGATCCTCATTTCGAGTTTGAGTTTGTCGCTTTTGCAGTTCAATACCTAAACAAAAAAATCTTAAAAGAAATATGTACCTATTGTGTATGTATCTACTCGTACTTTATTAGCAAGTTGAAGCTTCAGTAAGTAAGCTCGTAGATCTTTTGTGAGACGAAAAATGTAAATAAAGATTTACAGTCACAATTCCGAGACATAACAAGTTATGTATTGCAATCGTATGCCCTTCAAAAAGCTGGGGTTCGGAGTGAGATGAATAAAAGAGCGTGCATGAAAAGGCTTATGGAAGCGAAAGAAGTATGCAGAGATCGAGCAAAGTGGCGATCCATCGTCTCTGCCTATCCCTGTGGGACAATGGCCTGAGCTTTAGGTATGTATGTATGTATCGTTTGCCCGTGGAAACCTGCTGTTTGACAGGAAAATGTATTCCTCTTGTCCATGTCAGTGTTCAAGCCACCCGTGGATGCAACATACCCCGATAAAGAAGATTTCGATGGAGCAGTCTGGGCGGTGGCTCGCCTGCACACTACCTACCGTATCAACGTGACGGAGTGGGCTGGTGGAATTCTGAAAGGACATTTCAAGTATGGACTTTTTCATATTATATTATTCTGTTTTCATAATCAGTCCTAAAAATGTTGCCAAGTTATATTTTGGAGACTTTCTAAGGATTTTCTGAGAACTACCTTTTCTACAAGATTTTTTGGCTTCATAATTGTTTTTTTTCAGTGCTGAAAACCAAACGCGAACAACATTATTGTGAGTACATATTTATTCGTTTAAACATACAGTATAGGTAACTGGCATAATCGCATACGTACGTTTAACTTAATGGTGCCTCGCGAGCACATAAAACTTTACACTTGTAATGCGAGTCTAACCTCTAAGGCGATGGTAATAAGAACGTTAAAAAGTCCGATATATCATGCTCCATGTTATCTTGACTGTACCAAACTGCGCAGATAGTCCGGTCAGTGCTGACGAGTGCCTATTAATTTACGCTTGCACCTATTGGCTCTGCTCACAGCCTATCGGCAATACCTAGCATTCCGCACATGCGCGCCTGTGCGCTATATAGAGTTGATTGGTGCACACTGCACGCAAGTTAGATGGAAATGTTTAGGCATGGTTCAATATACAGGGTAATTTTTTAAGTGGGCGTGGACGACAAAATCAGAAACTATGAGAAATAGCGACAAGTACTCAAAGGAGTCTCGGGCCGATTTTGATGAGAACTAAAACTGCATCTTTGTAATTTTGAAAAATCAATATTCCGAGCCAGGAATCGAACACTTCGATTTTGGAAAAAAAACACACCCTGTATTATTACACCATTCGATGGTGTCGCTAATAAGGATCGAATTCTAGGAAGAAATGATATACTTACGGCAAACTTAAGGAAAATGTTGGATTAATAAACTGATTCATATTTTAGAGTAATGTTTTAATTCATACCTGCATAACCTGTATCTTGTCCGATAAGTACTCAATATTGTTCTCAACACAGATCCGCAGCGCGGTCATCTCCTTTATGTACCTTTTCGCTATTGATTATCATAGTTTTTGATTTACCCATCCACACGAACTTCAAAAATTCTGTATATTGTATTGGCATAAAGATTATGTACTTTAATTAGTATTTCAAAAACTTACGTACTGTTAGAATGGTTCAGAATGAGACCAATAAATATTTCGATATCAATTTATATTCTTGAACAAAACACAATTCCATGACAACCGCCTTCAACCAAAGAGAGTCTAGCTCACAGAACACTTTTACTCCTAGCGGAGAAGAATGCCAACCTCATACAAAAATATGGCGACAAAACTCGACCTACAGCGCGATCTCTGTGATGACCCTAAAAACCACTGACGTATCACTGTATGGCGGGATATTTGAATTTTATAGTGGAATGTTTAAATGTATATTCAGAGCCTATTCATATACTTCTCCCGGGGTACTATTCATATTATATTCTATTGAAGTTTTACTAAATAACTTCTCAGAATATGATATGAATAATACCCCGGAGAAGTATATGGACAGGCTCTGAATATACATTTAAACACAAGATTAAAAAACTTAATTTAGCTAAACAAAAAACTTTCTTAGGTATTGTTTTACTAAAATATAACATTTATTTACCAAGAAAATATACATTCATTTACAAAGAAAATATACATTCATTTACCAAGAAAATATACATTCATTTACAAAAAAAATACATTCATTTACAAAAAAAATATACATTCACTTACAAAGAAAATATACGTATTCAATTACAGTAATTACAGATAAAAAAATGTCCTCTAAAGTCAAAGGCGTTTATTGTCAGTAGGTGGTATTGAATTTACACTTAGAAAAGTCAATAGTTTATAATAACAAGGCACTCTAAACTCTTCCATGAAGACTGGCTAAATGTAAACAGCAGCTCATCTCCACCGACGAGTTGCTGGTTCCAAATGCACTACCCCGAGAAGAGCCAGCAAGCAACTCAAGGGCAGCTCTTTTTAATCTCATGTCTTTCTAATAAATATGGTTTACAATAATAATTATAATTAATAGCCTTACATAGCGTCGAGTCGGTTAATCCCATGCATGTTGGTCAAGGATTTGGTAACTTTAGATAATCGAAATCTAAAGAGGAACCATGTAGGACAGTGCCCAGAAGACTGGCTGCATTCCCTCTCTGGATATCTAGGTTGATCCTTTGACAGAGATAGCTGCCAGCCCTCTGGTCATCTGAAGGCCCCCACGGTCCCATAGGGCTATGTCATTTAATTACCAAGTTCTCATGGCCATTTTCCAGCTCCATCATCAGACCCTGGTTACAATCTAGCACCAAAGTATTTGTCAAGACGAATCATACGAGCCCAAACTCGACTGGTTTACGAGTAGTCATTGAGGAGTTGCGACATCCACCTCCTTAAACCATCATCAGATCAGCTTGATGGTACCATAATATTGCATTGTGACCAAACTTACATAAGTATACCAAATTTCAGCTCAATCGGTTGAAAATATCTGCTTCAAAATTGAGTTGCAAGATTCCACTTGAACATCTAATTTTGTAATCCTATACAATTATTATGGGATTACAAAGTTATTTATGCAGTTAGTGTATCTAGAAACCTAGACCGAAATTGCAAATTATTTGAGTTTTTCCTTGATTTATACACTAAACCCTAATTGTATTCTAAATTTGAAGCTTCTACGACTGCTAGAAGTGCCTTAGAGTTTTGATGATCGGTCAGTGAGTCAGTCAGTCAGTCAGTCAGTCAGTGAGTGGCAAAATTAGGAAACTTTGAATATTTATAATTTAAAAACTGCTGGTTCAAATTGGATGAATTTTGAAATATACTGTGTTTATACAATGCATGCTTGGTTACTGAAAATTCAGGCTTCTAGGTTTATCCACAACGAAGTTATAGGGGATCGAAAAGTGCGTGAATTGCTTCGAGAAAAGGATGGTACGGCCGTGCCGCTTTTTGCTCGACTTGGCGGGGGCACTGCCGTGCCCCCAGATCCGGGAAAAAAACTGGGCCCAAGATTCATAGCTGAAAACAAATTAAAATCATTCTTACAAACATTTTACGACAAAATTGACATAAGAATAATGTATGTATCATCCTAGCAGCGCCACACTACTCTGGGTACGAAATAGTCTTGAATTTCGTACCCTCGCCGTTTAGCAGATGTAGAGTTTGGTGGCGATGCCAAAATGATATATAGCATATTTCTGCATTTAGGCACCACGATTTCGTACTATTTTGTACTTTTAGGAAGGGAGTAGAACTCACACTAAATTCTTCGTGGACTTAATATATACATCTTAGTAGGTACATCATATTTCTAAAATATGTTTGCAACATATTAAGATGCCCGGGTACGAAATAGTTTCAAAGAAAATTATCCACTAGATATCGCTTCTAGCATATTATAATACAACCATAATTTATGTATCGATAAAATGTCATTGGCTTCAATAAATCAAAGAAGATACATACTAAAGTAGTTAAGCAATGTTGGGCACGGTCAGTCAGTGAATGGGTGACCGCCTAGTGACATTTATATCACGAGCGCTTCCGTGTTTCGGAAGGCACGTTAAAGTGTTGGTCCCGGTTTTCGTTGTTTACGAACAATGGAAGTCGGTAAGCCATGTTGGATACCTTGGAGTGGCTTGAAAAATTCCGGCAGTTAGGTGGCCACTAGCCTAACAAAATCTCCCAATCCCCGGTGGGCTCGCGTGGCCCATATACTTCCTCAGTGTGAGGAAAGACCCTTAGCTCAGCAGTGGGTTACGGGTTGTCGATGATGTCGATGACATACTAAAAACTTATTTTTAAATTACTTCATCAACTTACAGCAAATGCCAGTACAATAAAATTCAATACAGGATTGGTGATCCAGGTCTTTTTCTTAATATTAGCCCATATCACTTCTCCAACGGAGTTTAAAAAAGCTGCTTTGTCACTAGTTTTAAATTCTTCCACAGTGTTCTTGTTCATTATTGTTCCAGTCACAGTTATATAGAATTGCTCAATATCAGGGGTCCTAGAAAAATAATTATGATTAAAATAATAATTACAGATCTATATGCAGTGGTTTTGAGAAAAATGAGGGCTACATTCAGGCAAATGGTTATTTTCATCCAAAAGTATAGGCTGAGACTGTACTATGGTTACTAGACATGTCATCTGATTTAGTAAAGTAAAATGAAATGAAAATGTTTTTATTTCTGTAGGTAATTAAAATTACACTTAGAAATGCCAATAGCCTAATAACAAGGCATAATAAACTCGTCCATGAAACATTACGTACTAACGTCCTCACGAGTACTAAATGTTGGTGAAGTTATATACTATGAAAAAAAAAATGACCTTTATTTACGGATACAGGTTTTGGTGCTGCTGTAAAGACGTCATTTTGGCAAAACCACCAACCCCCCCCCCCCATATCTG
The DNA here is from genome assembly GCA_963855545.1 of Ethmia dodecea. Taxonomy (NCBI): domain Eukaryota; kingdom Metazoa; phylum Arthropoda; class Insecta; order Lepidoptera; family Depressariidae; genus Ethmia; species Ethmia dodecea. The sequence continues at coordinate 1,607,301 of OY979443.1, forward strand.
CTAAACCGCGAGGGTACGAAATTCAAGACTACTTCGTACCCAGAGTAGTGTGGCGCTGCTAGGATGATACATACAAAAATAATGTGTAAATATTGTTACTTACCTCAATATATTTGTTGCTCCCCGGGGTTAGGAAATCTGTAAGCTTTGATGTCCGAATCTTCCTTCGGCTTTAGCCCACATTTCAAACATTTTCTTCTGATGTTATCAGCCATAACGACAAACAAAACACAAACACCTTTTCTATCTCCTCGATTCTCTATCTCACAAATACTTCGCTAGCACTATAGCAAGCACGTCAACACTAATGCGGAAGAACAAAGACTCAACCACGGCTCAACTCAATGCAATAATCACAGAGTACATTATTATATATGAGGCAATAATGAAGAAAAGAAAACTGTAAATTGTAATTTTAAAAACCACAGACATAACAGACGAGACATCATGATGACAGTATGCCATGGGGCTGCCAATGTTTAATGATGTTCTCTTACATAAATACTTTTTTATGTATTTTTGAATTAATTTTTTTAACATATTTTAGAAAACAATACATATAATTTTATTACAACTTTTTTTTTTCTTTTTTTTTTTTCTTTTCAATTTTATATTTATTATTATATTTATATCTATTTAAGTTGTTTTTATGTACATATTGTTAATTAGTCTTTAGATTTATATATTTATTGTCATACATATAATTAAATTATACATTATTATATATAAAACATTTTTTTAAATACTCCCTTTATAGAATATTGAGTTAACTTGTCACACAGAAGATTCCCCATTAGGTATGACACCCAAGTCCCATACCCACTTGACGCCGCCTGGTCTAGCTCCTTCCGGCCTCTCTGTTGACAGAACTCTATAACTCCTAGTCTCTGTCATATTTTACTTTTTGGATAATTAGCTGTATTTCATCGTAGCAGCACCATCTCTTAGTTTAAAGCATTAACTCGACGACCAACGCCATCCATGGTCTGAGCGTAGTACAAATACATGCCGAAGAATAGGATGGCGCATACGTCGCTTCCAATTTCCATAACAGTACATATTTATCACTAGCTTGACGGTGAAGGAAAACATCGTGAGAAAACCCGCAGGTCTCAGAATTAATTCTGAGACATGTGTAAACAGACCCGGTCCGGCGATGGGCTCACCACCACGTTTAGGGGTCCAATGTATCTCGTGAAATGTGGGTATATCCAGTAATGGAATACCTCTGCCTACTCCCTCGGGGATGAAAGGCGTGAGATTATTATTATTATTCAAATCTGTATTTGTGTTTAGTACGCCGATGACATCAAGCGACTGTTTTGAGATCGGCCGAGATCTGTATGGTACACAAGAGTACTTGGAAGGTCTCAGTTGGATGCTGAATGCTCTAAGGAAATATAACGAAGATAAAGAGATGTATGACGTCAGTAAGGCTACAATCGTTGAGTTTATTAGTTTCGGATATTATAAATTAGGTAAGCATCTATTCATAGTACCTACTAAGTTACCATCAAGCCACAGAAAGTTGATAAAAGAATAAAGGGTGTTACAGATAACGTTGAAAAAATTATAAAATGGACAAAAAAGTTAATTGCTATGGCACCGCATGACCATCGAGTCTCTCGTCATTTACAAATGATAGAAAGCTACCAGAATCGGTTAGATGCCGAAAATAGAAAGCGTGTAAATAATGTGAGTATTTATAACTATCGGTAACGAGTTGACGTTGGCCTATTGTCTATTTGCAATCTGAATCGCAATCAGCTTCATTTTGACGTTCACCGGTTCTATTAGACGATATCTGTATGTAACTAACTTAAACTCGCGATTTGGCTCGCGCACGTTTACTTCACCCCCCTTGGGGTTGAATTTTGCAAAATCCTTTCTTAGTGGATGCCTACACTGTATAAGCTATCCATGTGCAAAATTTCAAGTCCCTAGACCCTGCGGTTTAGGATGTGCGTTTATACATCACCAATCAGTCAGTCATAGTTTAACATTTTATATAATAATATATAGATTACCGCTAGGATATATTATTTAGAGTAAGCACATGAGCTCTATTTTTGAACTGTATCGTTGTAGGTAAACAAGCTAAGTCAAATTCGACTTCCATTTTGCATTTTGTCGATTTTCGGTAATTAGCGGGTCTGCGGTTCATTCGAAACGTTTCTAAAAACAATTACCGCAATGGAGATGAGCAGCATGAATATGAACCAGACTTTAGGAAAATATTTATGCCGTTTCTCAATGAAGACTAAAACTGTTAATATAAGTACATATAAGGTTTGATGTATAATCGACCTTATAAGGTTTGATGTTTATGCTCTCGTCTCATGGCGAGTCGTCACAATTCAAATGTACGGAGTTTCCTCTATCATAGTCAAGACTCAAAAATAGATTCCTGGCTGCAAAATACATGTCAAATGAAGACGATTCCTATTATAAGCAGACAATAGGGCCCCAGTTCCAGCTATTTAACCAGCCTTGATATTTGAAGCAATGATAGATACCTACAACTGCTCTTTAACTACGATCAAATGTTCTGACACTTTTGGTCTCTGATCATCTTATGTTCATATGATTTGAAAAATTAACCTAAAATGTTGCCATGACTTTATTTAAATACTTGCAGCACAAAACAACTCTGTTCAGAACACTAAATACGAGTAGATATATACCTACACTTGATTGTAATTTCAGAGAAAAATAGAAAGCAAATTAGAAACAGAACCGGTGTCGGAAAAGAAGCTAGAAGAAGCACATTTTAAAACTTTGTGTCGAGGTGAAGTAAAAGTACCACAAGAAATAGCTAACAGGTAGAGAATTATTCAAAAGATTTTTTTTTTAATTTCACCGAGTCACAATTAGTTTTGTCGTTCAATAATTAAAAACGCGTTAACCTATCATTTACTGATATCAAAAGTGTTATTATACTGAGTGTTTGCATTGTGTATCAGTTTATTTCTTTTCAGAGATGCCTCTACTTTCCTATAAAGCCGTATACAGAAAGAAAGCTGAAAACTTATCAGCGCCGATAAGCGCCGATCGGCGCTTATCGGCGCTGGTCCATTCTACATAAAGCAAGCAGATTGAAGCAGGGCGAGCAAAATGTCGTACGATGATTGGCGGGCGGCACCAGCGCTGACCGGCGCCTGTCGGCACTTATCGGCGCGGATCGGCGCTTATCGGCGCTGGTTCATATAAATGCCTGCGCCGGTTACCTGCGTAGACCGGCGCCTATAAGCGCCGATAACTGCGACAGGCGCCGGTCAGCGCTGATAAGTTTTCAGCTTTCTTTCTGTATACGGCTTAACCATCGAGCAAATATTTATATCGTTTCTGTTTATCCTTTTTCCAGATTAACGTGTCGATATTTGACAGAGACTCACCCATTCTTACGCCTTGCTCCCATAAAGATGGAACAAAAATATCTCGATCCTGATGTAGTGTTGTTCTACGACGTCATGAGCGATGATGAGATTGAGTATCTCAAAAATATATCTTTACCAAAGGTATAGTATACAGTCTCAGGGGCGGATCCAGCCCTCAAAACAGCTTGTGGTCACCCGAAAATAGGCTTAGTGCGAGTCGGAGTATAAACTCGCTCATGATCGATGTACATAGTGCATTTCTACAAAGGGATGCCTATAAAATAAATGACGCCCTGACCAAAACTTTGTACAGTGTTCCACGTTGGCAAAGTTATGGAGCAAACACTAGTGAATTAATAAACCTGCAATTTAGTTTGTTCGCTCACTAAAATTACAAAAGCTAACGTGAAAGTGTGACTTCAGATGTCTATTAGGGTTGTGGGCATACCTATCGTACCTACCCCCAACGGTGGATCGGCACTTGGCTAGTCTTCTTCGGTGATAATATTTATTAAGTGCACGGTAGGATTATTTATTGTCGTTGTCCGGAGTTCTGTCTGATACTTGACTTTCTACCGGCCAGATGAGGTGTCATTTGCTCATATTTTGCGATCATCCTCTTCATCTAAAGAATGGTGATTGCCATGGACAAGGTTTGAGTCTACTTAAAGTAGGCAATTTTGGCTCACAAATCAGCAGAATAGAAACAGACTGTCTTTCGATTTCGGCAGTCCTCCGAAGTTTTGGATGGATAGTGTAACATTAGAACCCTTTTTTATCTCGGTGCCTACAGTCGAACAGAAAGATAGCGAAATACATCGCGAAGTAGGTATACGACATATTAATCATAATGCGGAGAGATGAGAGTAATGTTGCAAGAAGATTGCTTGATAAAAATGTAAAAAGTTATAAGAAGAGAAAATTTGGATGGATTTTGTTAAGGATGATATGTGCTAACTAGTAGAAGAAACAAGATCGACTCATTAAAAATTAATGTGCATGATCAAATATATATTTCCAGTTATCGAGAGGCGGTGTCTTCAGTAGCAAAACAAATGAAACATTTGTTGTTCCTACCCGGGTCTGCAAAAGCGCATTTCACTCGCGGTTCGAATCCAAAATCACTAGGAAGATCAACAGACGAACTAACACCCTCACCGGCCTCAATATGGATACGGCTGAAAAGTTGCATGTTGCCAACTATGGCATTGGGGGTCACTATGAACCTCATTTTGATGCCGACACGGTAAGTTTAAGTAGGATGTTTTATCTACGTCTGACGCAGGGTACCTAATGTTTTTCGGGTGTAGGTAGGTATGTTAATTTGTAAGTCGATTTCTTTGGCAAAGCCTGTAAGCTGAATAGGCTGAAAGAATTTAATAAACGAGGTATCGTTAGACTCTACCAGAAGTCTTAGCTGTGAAAGTGCGACAGGGTAGGTATGTGACATAACAAAAACAATTATAGATTTTCATAAATGAGTATCGTTAGATTATTCGTCATCTCAGAAGTGTCATGGCATTTTTTTCTCACCAGAAATAGTAGGTATAGTATTTTTAGGTAACACGCAATCTGGTTTTTCATATTTAGGTACTATGTAACTACCTATACTATCATGGTACCATCAATGACAAGCTATTGATTGACACTGAATATATTTTCTAACCTGTTTCAGAGCAAATCCAAAGGTTCCAAGAACAGAATAGCTACGGTTCTTTTCTACGTGAGTCTTAATATTTTATTTTATTTACCTTGTACTTTGATTTAATATAAAGTATAAAAATCATCATCTATAACACTAGCCCCCAAACCATCTATGTTATACAATAAAAGCGGCAGACGAGATTGTTAATGATTGTTGTGAAATTGTTATGTAATCTCATTCTAAAATGTGAGATACTTAGGTACTATACCACTTCCATAATAAAATTTTACTTGATCTTAACTATTGCAGTTGTAGCACGCGCATGATACCTACTCTAGTTAAAGATGTCCTTTGTAAGTACCTCGTAAGTAGATACCGCAAAATAAATAAAAACTTTTTTCGCATCTCAGATGTCAGACGTGAGACAAGGTGGTGCTACAGTGTTCCTCAACCTGGGACTGACGGTGTACCCAGTGAAGGGCGCAGCGTTGTTCTGGATGAACTTGCACCCATCGTGCGAGGTGGACTACGCTACCAGTCACGCAGCCTGTCCTGTACTGGAAGGCTCCAAATGGGGTGAGATGTTGTTTGATAGGCTGCTGGCAGAAAACGAATAGGTAGGCAGCGAGATGTTGTTTGATAGGCAGCTGGTAGAAAACAGGTAGGCAATAGGCGGAGTATGTTTCCGCGACTTGATAGCGGCCCGTGCGATCAGGCGATTATGAGTACAGGCAGTGCCGCATTTCTACTTTTAAGTAAGTAGGTATATGCCAATTTGTGCTGCCCCCTAATAGGTTGAAAACTGTCTACATATCCTCAAGTGACTTGTGTGAACGTTACGTTCATAATTGAGAACGCACTTGACGGATCATTTATCAAAGCGAGGGCGCACGCTCTGAAATCCACCCACCATTGAAAAAGCCAGGGCTGAGCATCCCATCAGCGCTCGCTGGTGTCATAAATTTCTTACTAACTACTTACCTGCGCCGTTTTTAGCTCAGTTCAGAGCATATCTGCTCTACTTTGGACAGATGTAGCAAAGTCATTCTAAGGGTCGCGCCACATCTGCGGAACTTTCAGCGCTGAAGGTTCGGTGAACAATATACATTGACGTTTCACTTTAAAGATAAATGGATCAGCCACCCACGTCAACCGTAATGTATGTTGTTCACCGAACCTTCGGCTCTGTACGTTCCGCAGATGTTGCGCGACCCTTATAATGTATTAGAACTAGCAGCTATGCGATTCACAAACATCTTAAATATAATTTTACCGGTATTCCTACATTGTATATTATCTTTGTTATAGTGTGCAGTATGTGGTTAACACAACTGGGCCAAGAACTACTGAGACCCTGTAACCTGAAATTCCAAGATTCATCATATCACCGCAACCTTCATCGCCCGATTCCTGCAGAATATTTCCACAGAAACGTCTAAATATTATAATTATACTTGCCTTGAAAGCACACACCACATAATATTTTTTTAATTTATCCGCTATTTTTCCCTATAGGTTCCCTCGCGTAGGTAAATTAAACTGAAATGTGGATCTTAGTGTTCCCCAACAACATAGTTAACGATCTGTAAAGCCTCAGGGCATTTTCGCCAACTTCACTGTTTTGGGAGAACGAGAAAAAAAGTTCAAAATTAGAAGTAAAAAGGGTCAAAGTGCATAAAGGATCATTTGAACATCAAAAATATGTTGGATTGCACCGAATCTGTATCTTAATTTACGAGATATTTAGCAATAAAGTTTTGGTAAGGACATTTTTGGACCGGTAATGACAACTTTTAAAAACTCGGAAGATGTTTTGAAGGGTTTGTACCCACGGATATTAGCCACGGATAACGACGAGTTGTATGAGTTGGGCTAGTCTGAATACATACTAAATATACATTTTAAGAACATTCGAAAATAAAATTAGTAAAATTTTGGTAGCCATCAACATTCCGCATACATTAAGGTGGTGTTTTTTTATACAAATGCTAAAGGTATCGGCTTTTTATTTACCCTCTTGAAGAATTCCCTTGATTTTCCAGTCACATTGTATAGTGTTATAGAATAAGTCTTTATACTAACGATTTCTGTAAATAACTAAAAACATATAAACTCTCCACAATTTATATGATTAGGTTAGTATCAAATTTAAAATAACAAAACTTTTTAAAAAACATTTAAAAAAACAAATAACTTTTTGCCAAACTGTAAATCTGCCGTAACTTAGGTAAGCACTTTATTTTATACAAAAGTCAAAAACAAATAATATAATTTGAACATTCTTACGAAATAAGAAATAATAAAAGACTTTTACTTGAATTAACTAAAACGTATTTTCTCCAAAATGTAAAAGAAAGATACAAAACAAAAACACTCTTGCTTCAAATGCTAATAGTTTTTTATAACATTTAATGCTTAAGTATATTTATGTTCTAAATAACAAACAATAATTCTTTAGTTTTTAGTTTTAAATGATACCTACCCTTAAAAATAAACAAATAAATAATTTTCATTTAGTACTTTAATATTCATATTATAACTTGATATCCTTTATAGCCCAGTCATATTAGGGGTGAAAATTGGTTTTTCGCAAATATCTTTGTTCCTATTGCTTAAATGAGATTTACACTAATTATAAAAGTTGTAGAGTATACAATTTTTTACAACTTTTGTTTGAAATTTTATACTTTACAACTTTTATAATAGGTGCAAATCTCATTTAAGCAATAAGAACCGATATATTAACGAAAAACCGATTTTTATTATCTTTGACCTTCAATATCTTAAGACGCGAACACGATAGCATTTGTGACTTTTGAGACAATATTTAGGACGACAAAACAAAGTTTTATACCAATTTACAGCTTATTTTCTTTCATTCCGAGGTTGAGGTCCCTTTTTTACCTAATATGACTGGGATATTGGGATAATTCTTTCTATAAAAAAATTAAATGTCATTACCATCCCAAAACTGTCCTTACCGCTCTACTTAACAGGACCCGGCGAGGACAGTCGTGGTAAGGACATTCGACGGTTTTTGTGACTTCATTCTAAAACTTTCCAATATTACACCGGTTTTTTAGACGTATTACGCACAAAAAAGCTGTTTTTATAATATATCTAGGACTCAGACATATATAAATAGTACTTACCTTAAATCTGGATGTGGTGCCGGTGTGGACATATTTTCAAATTTTTAGAAGGAACGCTTGTACAGCAAAAACAAAGGCGCGCAATCTAACATTTCTATGCTCAACGGACGCATGACGAGCTTGCCTATGCACAGTGATGCGCCTGTATGTGTGAGGTGCATAGTTTACTTATGCTTTAACATTTTGTTACGAAAACCGGTAAGGACAAAAATTGCTACCAGAAGTTGTAACGTTGTAAATAACATGTTTATGAGGCACCTACAAATTTATTTTCTATTTTTACTTAATGCTAAAACTATATTCTAATGTATAAAATCATAAGTAAGTGTAAATTTGCTAGTAATTTTTTTGTACACCGAGTCAAAGTTTTAAAAGTAGAAATGCAGCACACGTTACACCCCGATTTTTTTGTTTCAGTCCAGTATTACTTCCAATTTAAATGAGTTGTTTGAAAGACAATCTTATAAAAAGTAAGTTAATAAGGCATTAATTGATATCGTAACAGAAATTTCACATTTAATAAAGTAATTTTTAAAAAATCAGGTTGCAACCAGTTTTTGGGCCTTTGGCGAAAAGTCCCCTCAGCTGTTTCAACCGACACTCAATTGTAGTTCCAGGCCTTACTATTGAAACAAGTTTAAACAACTTCATGTAGGTATTCCAATACTCCTTTATTACCTCTTCTTACTTTTACTATTTAATCTAATTGAATAACAATATTTTTATGGGCAGTGATCCAAACCCAAAAACTAGAAGTTGTGTTCCACAGATAGTCATATATTTTTACAAAGATCTCAGAACAGAGTTGCCAAAAATAGGATACCAATTGAGATACTTTTACTATAATTACTTAATACAAATTAAAGTGAAGTTAACATAATGGATTTAAACAATATTGAATAAAACCTACTCTTTTTATCTATCTAACTTTCTAAACGCTAACACTATAGGGAAAAATAGCAGACAAATTAAAAAAATATTATGTGGTGTGTGCTTTCAAGGCAAGTATAATTATAATATTTAGACGTTTCTGTGGAAATATTCTGCAGGAATCGGGCGATGAAGGTTGCGGTGATATGATGAATCTTGGAATTTCAGGTTACAGGGTCTCAGTAGTTCTTGGCCCAGTTGTGTTAACCACATACTGCACACTATAACAAAGATAATATACAATGTAGGAATACCGGTAAAATTATATTTAAGATGTTTGTGAATCGCATAGCTGCTAGTTCTAATACATTATAAGGGTCGCGCAACATCTGCGGAACTTTCAGCGCTGAAGGTTCGGTGAACAATATACATTGACGTTTCACTTTAAAGATAAATGGATCAGCCACCCACGTCAACCGTAATGTATGTTGTTCACCGAACCTTCGGCTCTGTACGTTCCGCAGATGTTGCGCGACCCTTATAATGTATTAGAACTAGCAGCTATGCGATTCACAAACATCTTAAATATAATTTTACCGGTATTCCTACATTGTATATTATCTTTGTTATAGTGTGCAGTATGTGGTTAACACAACTGGGCCAAGAACTACTGAGACCCTGTAACCTGAAATTCCAAGATTCATCATATCACCGCAACCTTCATCGCCCGATTCCTGCAGAATATTTCCACAGAAACGTCTAAATATTATAATTATACTTGCCTTGAAAGCACACACCACATAATATTTTTTTAATTTGTCTGCTATTTTTCCCTATAGTGTTAGCGTTTAGAAAGTTAGATAGATAAAAAGAGTAGGTTTTATTCAATATTGTTTAAATCCATTATGTTAACTTCACTTTAATTTGTATTAAGTAATTATAGTAAAAGTATCTCAATTGGTATCCTATTTTTGGCAACTCTGCTCTGAGATCTTTGTAAAAATATATGACTATCTGTGGAACACAATGGTTGTCAGTTTTCGGGTTTGGTTCACTGCCCATAAAAATATTGTTATTCAATTAGATTAAATAGTAAAAGTAAGAAGAGGTAATAAAGGAGTATTGGAATACCTACATGAAGTTGTTTAAACTTGTTTCAATAGTAAGGCCTGGAACTACAATTGAGTGTCGGTTGAAACAGCTGAGGGGACTTTTCGCCAAAGGCCCAAAAACTGGTTGCAACCTGATTTTTTAAAAATTACTTTATTAAATGTGAAATTTCTGTTACGATATCAATTAATGCCTTATTAACTTACTTTTTATAAGATTGTCTTTCAAACAACTCATTTAAATTGGAAGTAATACTGGACTGAAACAAAAAAATCGGGGTGTAACGTGTGCTGCATTTCTACTTTTAAAACTTTGACTCGGTGTACAAAAAAATTACTAGCAAATTTACACTTACTTATGATTTTATACATTAGAATATAGTTTTAGCATTAAGTAAAAATAGAAAATAAATTTGTAGGTGCCTCATAAACATGTTATTTACAACGTTACAACTTCTGGTAGCAATTTTTGTCCTTACCGGTTTTCGTAACAAAATGTTAAAGCATAAGTAAACTATGCACCTCACACATACAGGCGCATCACTGTGCATAGGCAAGCTCGTCATGCGTCCGTTGAGCATAGAAATGTTAGATTGCGCGCCTTTGTTTTTGCTGTACAAGCGTTCCTTCTAAAAATTTGAAAATATGTCCACACCGGCACCACATCCAGATTTAAGGTAAGTACTATTTATATATGTCTGAGTCCTAGATATATTATAAAAACAGCTTTTTTGTGCGTAATACGTCTAAAAAACCGGTGTAATATTGGAAAGTTTTAGAATGAAGTCACAAAAACCGTTGAATGTCCTTACCACGACTGTCCTCGCCGGGTCCTGTTAAGTAGAGCGGTAAGGACAGTTTTGGGATGGTAATGACATTTAATTTTTTTATAGAAAGAATTATCCCAATATCCCAGTCATATTAGGTAAAAAAGGGACCTCAACCTCGGAATGAAAGAAAATAAGCTGTAAATTGGTATAAAACTTTGTTTTGTCGTCCTAAATATTGTCTCAAAAGTCACAAATGCTATCGTGTTCGCGTCTTAAGATATTGAAGGTCAAAGATAATAAAAATCGGTTTTTCGTTAATATATCGGTTCTTATTGCTTAAATGAGATTTGCACCTATTATAAAAGTTGTAAAGTATAAAATTTCAAACAAAAGTTGTAAAAAATTGTATACTCTACAACTTTTATAATAAGTGTAAATCTCATTTAAGCAATAGGAACAAAGATATTTGCGAAAAACCAATTTTCACCCCTAATATGACTGGGCTATAAAGGATATCAAGTTATAATATGAATATTAAAGTACTAAATGAAAATTATTTATTTGTTTATTTTTAAGGGTAGGTATCATTTAAAACTAAAAACTAAAGAATTATTGTTTGTTATTTAGAACATAAATATACTTAAGCATTAAATGTTATAAAAAACTATTAGCATTTGAAGCAAGAGTGTTTTTGTTTTGTATCTTTCTTTTACATTTTGGAGAAAATACGTTTTAGTTAATTCAAGAAAAGTCTTTTATTATTTCTTATTTCGTAAGAATGTTCAAATTATATTATTTGTTTTTGACTTTTGTATAAAATAAAGTGCTTACCTAAGTTACGGCAGATTTACAGTTTGGCAAAAAGTTATTTGTTTTTTTAAATGTTTTTTAAAAAGTTTTGTTATTTTAAATTTGATACTAACCTAATCATATAAATTGTGGAGAGTTTATATGTTTTTAGTTATTTACAGAAATCGTTAGTATAAAGACTTATTCTATAACACTATACAATGTGACTGGAAAATCAAGGGAATTCTTCAAGAGGGTAAATAAAAAGCCGATACCTTTAGCATTTGTATAAAAAAACACCACCTTAATGTATGCGGAATGTTGATGGCTACCAAAATTTTACTAATTTTATTTTCGAATGTTCTTAAAATGTATATTTAGTATGTATTCAGACTAGCCCAACTCATACAACTCGTCGTTATCCGTGGCTAATATCCGTGGATACAAACCCTTCAAAACATCTTCCGAGTTTTTAAAAGTTGTCATTACCGGTCCAAAAATGTCCTTACCAAAACTTTATTGCTAAATATCTCGTAAATTAAGATACAGATTCGGTGCAATCCAACATATTTTTGATGTTCAAATGATCCTTTATGCACTTTGCTCCTTTTTACTTCTAATTTTGAACTTTTTTTCTCGTTCTCCCAAAACAGTGAAGTTGGCGAAAATGCCCTGAGGCTTTACAGATCGTTAACTATGTTGTTGGGGAACACTAAGATCCACATTTCAGTTTAATTTACCTACGCGAGTCGCATGTACCTACTTGTACCTACCTATTGATCACAGAATTCAAAGTACCTATCATAAAAGTATCACAATTTCACAAAGATGATAATTTTGTTTTAATATTTTGAATTTATGTACGCCTCTGTATTTCGAATTATTTTCTATTTAAATACAACGTCTTTCAGTATAATTAGACTGGAAAGTAAGTATTAAAAGATGGCGACAGAATAGGTACTTCCTACAGTTTTATTTTATGTAAGAAGGTGTTAATATGAAAATATGTAATTAACTTAATCAATAGTGTTAATTATCTTAATCAATGTTCCTGTCTTATTTTTTTTATTTGGACATAAGTACCTCTTTATTTAATTTTCAGAAGATAAGAAAGATTTTTTTCCTGCCCTGTTGCTCTAAACTGTAATTTAAAAATTTTGATTCGAAAATGTACGACAGTGAAGGGCGCTGCATTATTTTGGATGAACTTGCCTTGCACCAATCGGATAAAGTTAACTTTTCCTTCCAAAATGCCGCCTATCTGATGAGTGATGATAAAGGCTGAAGTGGAATAGGTACCTACTAAATCGGCAATCTTTCTTAACACACTTTTTACACCTTATATTACTTTTTATACCATTAAAATTATTAAAATATACTGGAGAACGGTGGATATATTAGGAATGGTATAGGTACCTATAACATATTTTTTTATTATATATATATTTATTATATTATTATTATTATTATCTCTCCGCCGCGCCACCGTATTCTTTAACGTCTACATCCCGCCAAGTATTACCCGTGGAAATATTTTTTTAACGATTTCTAATTCAATTTACCAATTCTGGTTCGTGTTTATACCTACTACTATATTTTCTTACAAAATATAATTTTTAGATTATTTATGTAAAACATTACTAATAAAAACGCACATGTTATTGAGTCACTCACTGAACTAGATCGTGCAAGGGCTGCAAGGCAAGCCCTATGTGTACTGTCAATGTCAACTGTCAATCAATCTGCTTTGACAGTTCTGTTTGTCAGCAGCAGCTGTGGTGCAGCTATTGATTCGTTGTGTTCAATCACTGCCTGCACTCGCTCGCGTTCTTGCGATATATTCAAGCTCGTTTTGAAACAAAGACTTTATTAAAACACAGAGGCAACTTCCAAAAAAATAAATGCGAACCGAATAAAACGTTGTCCTAATCGACCTTGAAAGTGCGATGAAAATTCGTGTTTTTGTTATTGATTTGGTGTACTAAGTTTTGTCACGAAGATGGAGGCAGCTGGATCAATCAACACTGAGGCTAATGATGTGATCGAGAATGAGGATGAGGTCCTAGACGACTCTGAAGAACGGGAGCTAGTGAACGATTCATGTTCCACCAAAGTTTTGGACTGCAGTGAAGAGCCAAAAGACAAATACTGCATTGTTTACATACTCTTCTATTTATTTGGGATCAGTTCACTAGTTCCGTGGAATTTTTTGATTACTGCCAATGATGTAAGTAACCTGCACTGTGGTGATAATAAACAAAACAGTTTTTATTTTATTTTAGTGACCTAAAAGTAGAAGGTATAGTGCCTAGAAAGAGTAAAATAATTAGTTATCTTATAATTACTTGATAACAGATAAATAATAATAAATAAATATTACTTTTATGTTATTTTACCAAACTATCCATTTTACCAACAATTACCTAATTAAGTATAAGTAAAAGAAAACTTGAGGAAACCAACATTCTCAGAATTGGTTCTAAGACATGTGTAACCGCACCCCGGTCTGGCGATATGCACACCAACTGTCCAAAAGCAGCTGAAACGGCTGCATCTAGAAGCATGAAATTTAAACAAAGGTTCCTTAAATGACGTAAGTTAGCCCTGAGAAAGAATATTTGTAAATTGCCACAGAACGGGAATAAGCATCTACTAGTCTATAATACATAAATCTGTGTATAAAACCACTAGCTGTTCCGCGCGGTTTCATCCACGTAGTTCCAGTTCCCGCTTGAATACGGGACTAAAATATAGCCTATGGTACTCAGTGATAATTTAGCTTTCCATTGATGAAATTAAAAAATCAGTTCAGTACAGTAGTTTTTGAGTTTATTCATTACCAACATGCAAAAATACAAGAATACAATTAATCATTCCTCTTTATAAGATTAGTGTAGATTATTACACAAGGTAAGCCAATAAAATAGTCCTTTATTCCAGTACTGGATGTACAAGTTCCGAGATGTCACACCAAAAAACCTCACGATCTTGGAAGTACGGAAGACCCCGTTCCAGGCTGAATTCACGTCGTACCTCAATGTGGCAATGGCTATCCCCAACTTGGTATTCCTTATTCTCAACTCTCTGTACGGTCATTTGTGAGTATGTGTTGTCTATTTGATATTTTTTATTGCCATTTATTCTTTACAGGTATTTTTCAATTTAAATTTGGTTTTCTTTAATTCATCAATAAATTCTCTGGGGCTCAGCAAAATCGTCCAATATTGAAATACTACAAAGATTCCAAAATGGAGTGCTTAAAACATTTGTAGATGCTCCATGGTTCACAAAAATGGAGGAAGTTCATGAGTACCTAAATATTGCGACAATTAAAGAAGTAGTGAAAAACTTTACAGTAGCTTACAAAGGCAGAATACTAAACCACCAAAACAGACTTGCCCAGAACCTGAGGGAACCACTACCAATCAGACGCCTAAAGCGAATGCATACTTGGGACAAGCTTTAGCTGCGGTGCTAAATGCAACAAATAAATAGGCAGCCTGACACTGGGAGGGCAAGCCTAAAATGCCAATTTACAACCCATAATAACTGCTTATGGACTGCTGTCCGATCGCATGTTTGAATCAAAATATTAAAAAAAAAAAAAAGAAACTTTAATTTCGTAACTTTACACCAGGGTTTCTCAATGTGGGGTACGCCCCCTTGGGGGTTTGCCATTTATGTAATGGCGGCTGGATGGCTGTCAACGCATTAATATTAAATAACATATTCATTTTTGTCACTGTGATACAGTTTTTAAAATAAAAATGCTTATTTGACGGGCCTGTTGGCTCAGTTGGTAGTGACCCTGCCTTCTGAGTCGGAGGTCGCGGGTTCGATCCCCGCTCGGGGCCAACATTTGTGTGCATGAACATGTCTGTTGGCTTCGTGTCTGGGTGTTTAGTATTTATTTAAGTATGTTTATCAGTTGTTTAGTACCCATAGTACAGGCTCTGCCTAGTTTGGGACTGAATAACCGTGTGTAAATTGTGTCCCACAATTTATTTATTATATTATTATTATTATTATTTATTTTTTCTTATAAAGCCAGACTTAATTATTTATTTTTGGGGGAGGGTCTTTGGGTTCGCAGTCGTTTAAGAACTTTAACAGGGGTATGTGGGGCCATAAGTTTGAGAATCCCTGCTTTAGACCAAGTAGTTATTAGGATAGTCTTAACACTAATGTTTATTTCACAGAGTGTCAGTCAAAAGTCGACTGCAAGGATCCCTGATAGTGGTGACCCTTGCCTTCCTGGTGACCACCTCCTTTGTCCAAGTGGACACGGATGAGTGGCAGAACGAGTTCTTCATCATCACAATGGTCACGGTCGTGATCATGACTGGTAAGTGTATAGTGATTTAACCGAATTTAAAAAGCCGGCCAAGTATGCCCGGGTGGACAGACATGCATCCGTCCAAACTTTCGCGGTTATAATATTAGTAGGATAGGATAGTGGGATTAGTAGGATGAGTAGGATATGATAGTAAGATTGGTCGGTTAGGATAGTAGGATTAAATAGGATAGGATAGTAGGATTGATAAAAAATATTAGTAGGATATTCAAATTAATTTATTGCTTGCAACATAACTGTTAACTTAATCACTTGTTGCATATTTTTATTGGTGTACAATAATAGTACATGATGATATAAGTGCGGTAGGTTGAAAATTACAGCCGAGGCGATATTGCTAGCCCGAGCCGTAGGCGAGTTGTTTTATAACACATTTGCGAGGAAATAAAATAAAACTCTGACTATGCTAAACGAATAAAAACAATACAGCGTTAAGAAAAAGCGCGCGGCGCGCATCAGCATTTTTTTTAGGCAAAGGCACAAACAGCCAGTATTACTAATAAAGTAAATTAATATTTTTGTGTTTTTTTTTACAGATTATTTGGTTGTATTGTAATTTACTGTCAAAATTAATTAAATTAAATAATTATGTACATAAATATTTCTTTATTATATTTTATCTCCCCAAGTTATTTTAAACATAAAATTTTGACAACTTTTTTGACATAAAAACTCTTTGCTGAGATTTTAAAAAGTACCGTTCGTTTTAAGACGGAGCATCTTGATAAACCGTGCGTTTTACTTTACACTTACCGCACTTGGGCGTAATGAGATACAATACGATATTGAAATTGGTGAAATAAGACACCTTTTACGAGCAAATGTGTTATAAAGAGTTGTTACTTACTTACTTACTTACTTACTTAATTCTAGGATAGCTCTTATGTGGTAGGTACCCCATAACAGCACCGCAACATAAAGTACATAGACTACATGCCTGTCATGCCTGTCTGTCTGACTCTAATAGTACGTTATGATATAAGTGCGGTAGGTTGAAAATTACAGCCGAGGCGATATTGCTAGCCCGAGCTGTAGGCGAGGGCTACAAGTAAGCAGAGGCTGTAATTATCAAAGCGCACGTATGTCATACGAAGTTTTATAACACATTTGCGAGGAAATAAAATAAAACTCCGACTATGGTAAACGAATAAAAACAATACAGCGTTAAGAAAAAGCGCGCGGCGAGCATCAGCATTTCTTTTTAGGCAAAGTACAAAAAACAGCCAGTATTACTAATAAAGTAAATTAATATTTTTGTGTTTTTGTTACAGATTAATTGGTTGTAATTTACTGAAAAAATTAAATAATTATGTACCTAAATATTTCTTTAATATATTTTATCACCCAAAGTTAATTTTAATCATAAAATGTTGACAACTTTTTTGACATAAAAACTCTTTGCTGAGATTTTAAAAAGTACCGTTCGTTTTAAGACGGAGCATCTTGATAAACCGTGCTTTTTACTTTACACTTACCGCACTTGGGCGTAATGAGATACAATACGATATTGAAATTGGTGAAATAAGACACCTTTTACGAGCAAATGTGTTATAAAAATATTTTACAAGCCATCATGCTTGCTTTCAAACCAGTCTTTATCTCGTGTCTTGGGGGGTAGGTAGAGGTATTCCATTCCTATAAATACCCACGTTTCACCGGTATACTCTTTGGACCCCTAAATGTGATAGGTCCCGGCCCATCACCGGGACCAGTGTGACACTTGTCTAAGAATCAGTTGTGGGACCTGCGGGTTTCCTCACGATCTTTTCATTCAGAGCAGTGACAGCCCGGACGGTTAAAGAGCCGGTCGAAAATCAGTGAGGCTCGGGTTCGAATCCTGGCATGTACCAATGAGTTTTTCAAAAACTTACGTACATATTTATCACTTGCTCGACGGTGAAGGAAAACATCGTGAGGAAACCCGCAGGTCTCAGAATTAATTCTGAGACTTGTGTAAATATACCCGGTCCGGCGATGGGCTCACCACCTATCACGTTTAGGGGTTATGGAATACCTCTGCCTACCCCCTCGGGGATGAAAGGCGTGAGATTTTTTTTTCTTTTTTTTTTTCTTTTCATTCACCATCGAGCTAGTGCTAAATATGTACGTAAGTTTTTGAAAATCTCCAGGATTGTATCCCCAGCCTCATGAATGGGAAGCAGGATCTAACCACAGGACTATGAGTGATCTTATGTCCTCAAAATATTTTTACAATATACTTATTCGAGGACAATGTCCTTTGGAGACCTTGTTTTCTAACTTGTTTGTCCAGATTAACCTCCGCGCAGAAACTTATTGTAAAAAACGTTTATACTGTAATTTGATCATCAATAAGAATAAATATGTATATTTTGTTGTGTACCTGGCATGTAACAATGAGTTTATCAAAAAAACTTATAAAAAATAAAATAAATAATCTCACGCCTTTCATCCTCGAGGGGGTAGGCAGAGGTATTCCATTACTAGATTGTAGAATATCTAGGTAGTCCTGACCACAACTGTACATAACTAGATCTAGGAACTGGAATAAAACAAGCGTCTGATCTATTACACGTATATTGGCAGACTGGCGTACAAAGGAACTTAAAACTAACACCACCAGCACTTATTCTCAATATACCTACATTACAGATATATCCACATTTCACGAGATACATTGGACCCCTAAACGTGATAGGTGGTGAGCCCATCGCCGAACCGGGTCTATTTACACATGTCTCAGAATTAATTCTTACGTTCAAAAAACTTACGTACATATTTATCACTAGCGGTTTTGCGCGGTTTCACCAGCATAGTTCCCGTTACCGTGGGAATGCGAGAATAAAATGTAGTCTTTGTTGCTAAGGGATATTTTAACTTTCCATTGGTGAAAGAATTTTTTAAATCGGTCCAGTAGTTTTTGAGTTTATTCGTAACAAAGATACAACCATACAAAAATACAAATCTTTCCTCTTTATAATATTAGTGTAAGTAGATAGGATAGGATAATTCTGCTGCTGACCTTTGGCTCCTTACTAAACATGTCTAGGCCATATGGCATCATCTTTGTTATCTATGACTGTTATCTGGAATGAAACAACGTTAAGAGCAGTGATAGCCCGGACGGTTAAAGAGCCTATCAGTGAGGCTCGGGTTCGAATCCTGGCATGTACCAATGAGTTTTTCAAAAACTTACGTACATATTTATCACTAGCTCGACGGTGAAGGAAAACATCGTAAGGAAACCCGCAGGTCTCAGAATTAATTCTGAGACATGTGTAAATAGACCCGGTCCGGCGATGGGCTCACCACCTATCACGTTTAGGGGTCCAATGTATCTCGTGAAATGTGGGTATATCCAGTAATGGAATACCTCTGCCTACCCCCTCGGGGATGAAAGGCGTGAGATTATTTATTTTTTATTTTTTTAAACAACGTTAGTACTTGCATAGACTTTTCTCATAATATTTAGTTGGTAGTGACCCTGTCTTCTGAGTCAGAAGTTGCGGATTCGATCCCCACTTGGCCCCAACATTTGTGTGCATGAACATGTCTGTTGGTTTTGTGTCTGGGTGTGTAATATTTATTTAAATATGTTTATCAGTTGTTCAGTACCCATAGTAGGTAGGTACAGGCTCTGCCTAGTTTGGGACTGAATCCGTGTGTGAATTGTTTCCCACAATTTAGGTGTTATCTACACTAATATTATAAAGACGAAAAATTTGTATGTTGTAACGAATAAACTCTTTGTTTTTGGTTTTGGTTGAACTTCTCCGAAACGGCTCGACCGTTTTTCATGTTTTTTTGTATGTTTCGTCCTCCTACCCCCACCTCCCCCCTTTATATGGCAGAACAACGTTTGCCGGGTCAGCTATTAACAAATAAAGAGCATGGGGAATATTTTCATACAAAAACTTTGAAGCTCAAGTGTCATGTCATTCGGTCGAATCACACTAGACTTATCCCATTTTGTAATAACTTTTGGCTTCAAATTTTCCTCGCTTTGTCCCCTCTATGTCCTATTATATTTTAATCTCTTTAGCTAGTAAGTAAGCGAGGCAAACATTTGTTCGGAAACATGATGATTCAGTGACCTATAGCGAAATCTTTGTTGAAATAACATGAGTCACATTGACTACTCTCTGCATTGAATAAATTAATATAGTATGTATATTGGTGATGGAATTAATTAATTTCCTTTTTTTGTAACTATGTATGTTCGGGTGGAATCTTGCAACTCAATTTTGAAGCAGATATCTTCAACCGATTGAGCTGAAATTTGGTATACTTATGTAAGTGCGGTGACAATGCAATATTATGGTACCACCGAGCTGATCTGATGATGGAGCTGGAAGATGGCCATAGGAACTCGGTAATTAAACGACACAACCCCATTTAGTTTGAGCTCGTTTAATTCATCTTGACGAGTACTTTGGTACTAGATGGTAACCAGGGTCTGATGATGGAGCTGGAAGATGGCTATAGGAGGAACTCAGTAATTAAACGTCATATTCCCATCGAGTTTGGGCTCGTTTGAGTTGTCTTGACGAGTATTTTGGTACTAGATGGTAACCAGGGTCTGATGATGAAGCTGGAAGATGGCCATAGGAACTCGGTAACTAAACGACACAATCCCATCGAATTTGGGCTCGTATGATTCGTCTTGACGAGTTCTTTGGTACTAGATGGTAACCAGGGTCTGATGATGGAGATGGAAGATGGCCATAGGAACTCAGTAATTAAACGACATAACCCCATCGAGTTTGGGCTCGTTTGATTTATCTTGACGAGTACTTTAGTGGTAGATGGTAACCAGGGTCTGATGATGGAGCTGGAAGATGGCCATAGCAACTCAGTTATTAAACAAGATAACCCCATCGAGTTTGGGCTCGATTGATTCGTCTTGACGAGTACTTTGGTACTAGATGGTAACCAGGGTCTGATGATGGAGCTTAAAGATAACCAATTGAGCGGAAATTTTGTATACACGTTTAGTTTGGATAACAATGCAGGGTTAGCCATGTGACGCCCTTCTAAATCCAACTAAAAAGTATAAAATAAATTAAGTAAAAAATAATTTTTAAAACAAGCTTTTATTTTAATGCGCTAAAAAGAACAAAATAAACTTTTCCTTTAGAACTGTCTTAAAACGTCATTACACAATTTATTATGTAATAAAAGCTTGTCGCGGGATTAATTAGGTAACTACCCATATTAACTTAGTCTGAAAATTCTAAAAATTTAATTCAATCAGTTAGAGTTACTTATATAATTTACTTAAATATGAGTACCTACTCAGATCTCGCGACAAGCTTTTATTACATAATAAATTGTGTAATGACGTTTTAAGACAGTTTTAAAGGAAAAGTTTATTTTGTTCTTTTTAGCGCATTAAAATAAAAGCTTGTTTTAAAAATTATTTTTTACTTAATTTATTTGCCTTGAATTAATCATGCGGCATTTGATACATATATTATTATTGTAAGTGTTTATTTAAATAAGCAAGTTTTTTTTTTATTTTCGTTTTTATCCGACTACGGCAAAGACAATAAAAAGATGGGTTGTATTTTTGCAGTTTAAGTAAGTTTGTATGTACGTTACGCGATTATTTCGCCAATTAAGTATGAATGGATTTGATGATTCTTTTATTGTTCGGTAGGTCATAACTTTAGAGGCGGTCCAATTAAAATTTTATTGAAAACGGTCGACCTTTTTATTAAAATCTACAAAAGCAAAAAAAAACTTTTTAACTCTGTCTGTCGGTGTCACAATCACGCCTAAACTACTGAACCGATTTAAATTAAATTTAGTACAGAGATAGTCTAAAGCCTGAGAAAAGACATAGGCTACTTTTCTTTTCCTGTTCTCGAAGGAATACTTGAATAAAATATAGCATATGGTACTCGGGATATTGTAGCTTTCCATTGGTAAAAGAATTTTTAAAATTGGTCCAGCAGTTTTTGAGTTTATTCGTTACAAACATACAAAAATACAAATCTTTCTTATTTATAATATAGCGTAGTTTAGATTAAAGTCATACCTAGGTACTTAATTGAACATCACTACATAGTATAAAACAAGGTCGCTTTCTCTGTCCCTATATCCCTATGTCCTTATGTCCCTTTGTATGCTTAAATCTTTAAAACTATGCAACGGATTTTGATGCGGTTTTTTTTAATCGATAGAGTGATTCAAGAGAAAGGTTTTAGTGTTAGCATTGCAGCCGTGCGAAGCCGGGGCGGGTCGCTAGTCCACAATAAAGATACTTCATTTGTAATGCAACTCCATTTCCTACTTGAGATAACAAAAAGTTAATGATTGATAATAAACTCTTGTTCAACTTTTAACAGCAAACGATAAGCGCAACATTTGTTAATTGATGTTACCCAACAATACTGCACACTACAACATCTATAGACTTTTGTGACGAAAATGGAGTGACATATTCGTCTATAAAATTCGTCTATACCTATAATAAGAGCAGTGATAGCCCGGACGGTTAAAGAGCCGGCCGAAAATCAGTGAGGCTCGGGTTCGAATCCTGGCATGTACCAATGAGTTTTTCAAAACTTACGTACATATTTATCACTAGCTCGACGGTGAAGGAAAACATCGTGAGGAAACCCGCAGGTCTCAGAATTAATTCTGAAACATGTGTAAACAGACCCGGTCCGGCGATGGGCTCACCAACTATCACGTTTAGGGGTCCAATGTATCTCGTGAAATGTGGGTATATCCAGTAATGGAATACCTCTGCCTACCTACCTCGGGATGAAAGGCGTGAGATTATTTATTTTTATTTATTTATTTATATTCGTCTATGGACGAAATATACCATTCAATAACATTGATATACCAATTGATATATCAATAACCCTGTCGTATGAGAAGTCAACCTACTGACTTACAAATAAAAAGCGGACATTTTGGAAAGTGGTCTTTATGTACCTAATGGGCCATTTATACGAGGCCATTCCACTGAGACAATCCACTAATGGCTTCGTGTAAATGGAGAGTCCACTGCAATGGAGGTTATATGCAGTTTGGATTGCCTTAGTGGATTGTCTTAGTGGAATGGCCTCGTGTAAATGGCCCCTTAAGGTTTATCAATAGGGAGTTTTCGGTAACAGCTGTCACTTGAGTATTCAAAGGTGTCAATAGATGGTGCTGATAAGCCTTGGGTTTTTTTTTTACCTAATCTATGGTCGCAAGAATTTGTCAAACAAAAAAAAAACTCTGACTTTTTATCAAAATAAGGTTACGTACTCATTGCCTTGTATTTTATTTATTGTTCTGTTTGTACATTGTTTACGAGTGGTTTGTGTTACAACAAAAGATCCGAATCCACGATAAACAAAAACTCAGTCTCCCTCATCTGCGAAAATGCGTGGACCATGTATAGTGTATGGGTGTAAAATACGGAGGAACTGAAGCTCGACTCGACGCACTAGGAATTTAGGTACCTAAAACAAGATCTGTTTTATTGCGTTGCCTGCTGACGCGTTACACTCACTCACACACAACACAACAACGGCACATGACATGACGGACGGATGTGTCACGTAAAGCGACACATCAGTGTTGCCAATTTCTAATTCCCAATGTTGATCAGCGCCATCTAGTTCAATTTTAAGAATGTCATTGAAAATTCCTCATAGCTTAGCACCCATAGCTCTGCCTTATTTGGTAGGTCCTTGAGCGGAGTAGTCTTGGGTTGGGTAGTTCGAGAACGACCTAGTTCGAAAGAGCGCTCTTTTAGGTGCACTATATGTGAACTAGTTCGGCCACAATCTCGCTCTTAGTTCTTTTAAAATATGTATTTTTCTGGCATCCGCTCTCTCTCGGAGTGGCGCTGTATGGCTAACGGTCAATTTTTTTTTAATCTTGCCTCTCTTACAAGAGTTTGTTATTAAATTATATAAATTATAGTCTTAATTATTTTAAATTGTATAAATTATGGTTAAAGTTTTTCACAATAATAATATGAAAAACATAACTGTCCGACATCAACCGTTGGATTACCAGGCTCGATCACCACGCCTAAAGGAAGATCTTCCCTTTTCACGATGGAGGAGCATTCCACCTCCGCTCCTCTATACAGTCAAATACACTATTCTGTTCTACAATTTATCTATTTATATAGCTTATCTTTTTTGTTTCAGCCGCCAGCGCAGTCTTCATAGGAGGCATAGTGGGCATAGCCAGTCGATTCTCCAAAGAATACATGGCGGCAGTTGTAAGCGGCCAATCTCTTGGCGGCATCATAGCGGCGGTCGCTCAAATCGTGTCGCTGGCCTTCAAAATATCCCCTTTACACAGCGCCCTTATATACTTCATCATAGCAGACATAATGGCAGTCACATCTCTTGTGTCCTACATGTTTTTGTACAAGATAGACTTCTTCACGCACCATATTCTTCGGGGGGCGGGTATAGCGACGAATCGACACAGGGAAGTGTCACTGGTCGCCATCTTGAAAAAGATCTGGCTGTACGCGTTCTGCATTTTCGCCGTGTTCGCTGTAAGCATGGCCGTGTATCCGGCTGTAACGGTGTTAGTGGAATCGCATCCGGTGACTAAAGGAACCGATTGGAACAGTGAGTTTTGGATCTTATTGCGAGTTGATAATACTCAGTTTTAATTATAGCAGTGATAGCCTTACGGTTAAAGAGCCTGCTTCATATTATGATGATAATCATCGAGGCTCGGGTTCGAATCCTGGCATGTACCAATGAGTTTTTCAAAACTTACGTACATAGATAAGTATTCATTACTAGCTCGACGGTGAAGGAAAACATCATGAGGAAACCCGCAGGTCCCAGAATTAATTCTGAGGCATGTGTAACAGACCTAGTTCGGCGATGGGCTCACCACCTATCACGTTTAGGGGTCGAATATACTCGTGAAAAGTGGGTACATCTGCTTCATGCATCTATATGCTCGGGGATAAAAGGCATGAGATTATCTATTTATTTTATTTAAAACTATCAAAAAAGTAGTGCTATTGAGTACTAAAAATGATCAGTATATTTTTCAGAGTGAATTATCGTTTTGACAGCTCATACAAAGTAACTCATTTGACTAGGCAGTACCAATATAGCTATACATACCCTATTACTACTTTACATATATTTACGTAAATACACTGTCAAAAGACCTATTGACATACGAATACGAATGTGTATGTCAAATATATATGTATGTTTGCAGACATCTTCTTCGTGCCAGTGGTAAACTATTTGATATTCAACTGCGGAGATTATGCTGGACGTTTGGTCGCTGGATTTTTGTTAAGGGTATGCTCATTATTATTTTCTAAGCTGAGAGGGTAAAACGCCCAATTATTGACAACCAAAATGAAAACAAAAAAAAAAACAAATAGTTTACCCCACCAAAAGACACCCCAAAAGATTTTTTTTCAAAATTAACGAAATTACGATAAACAATTACATTTAAAATAATTAGATAAAACCACCGTGTTTATTTGATTACTCTAAATATAATATAATTGTGTTTCGTTAATTTGTAATAAAACTCTTGGGGTGTCAATAAGTTGGCGGGGTGTCAACAATTGGGTGTTTTACCCTGCTTACTGACCAAAAAATTACCCTTAGTATAGAGCACATGAAGCTTTACACCTTGTAGTGGGAGACTTACCTCTACAGCGATTATAATAAAAATTTAAAACATTACAGAGCCAAATGTGTAAATTTTATAAAAATAATTTGGGATAAATTTTCACAAGGTTACTTTTTTTTTTTTTTTTACTAAAAAATGGGCTTGCTCTTGACCCCAGACTAGCCCGAGAGCAAAGACGGGGCCTACGTTGGGACGAGCTTGCCCAGAAGATGCCTGTTCACTTTGATGAATAATCGGTCAAGCAATTCCAGTGAAGTTTGACTACATTTTTTGAATCGCTAGAGGGGGAGGGAAGCGCACCTGCGTAGGTATTCACGGAGACTCGATACCGTTTCCGTTCGATTCAGATCGAGTGAAAAATTTTCCGATGTCGAATCTATCGACTTCGGAAACTTTATTCTAGGCGTTTCTGACAGTCACGGAAAATTTTCCGAATCCTTATGTCACATATTACATTAATTTTCAATACCAACATCAGCCTATCTCGAAAGTTTTCGATACCAACATCAGCCCATCTCGAAAGTGTTCGACAGATTTTCCGATATCGAATATCGAAGCTCCCTGAATACGCCTGCTGGTCTGCCTTTGCAAGTAGAGACTCGGTCGAAACGAAACCGACATTCTCTCTAAACTGGCCATTGCTTTCAGCCGTCGAATCAGTGGATAATCGCGGGGGCAAGTCTGCTCCGCGTCATAGGAGTCCCGATGTTGATGCTCTGCAATGCCCAGCCCCGCTCCCACCTCCCAGTCATCTTCCTCTGGGACTGGGAGTATATCATCATAATGATAGTGTTCGCATTCACCAATGGATATTTGACTAATATCGTGATGGTGCATTCTACCAGGTACGTTAAGAATAGTAAATTACACATAGGAAAGAAATAAGAAATGTCTCATATTATCACAAGTGATCTGAGGCTTTCTTATTTACTTCCCGAGGTGTGTATACTTTTTTTTCGACGGAGGCGAAAAGCGGTAACTCCGTTTAGCACAGCGGGCCGAAATTTGCCGCTTTCCGCCCGGAGAAATTAAAAACATATTTTTTAAGTCCCTACTTTGAATAAAACATTTTGACTTTTTAAGTAATAGTTATTTACGGACGAACTCCGTTCAACCGTGGATTCGTATTTAACATAATATCTTTATAAATTATAGCTTACTAGCTGTTCGGTCGGTCCAGCAACTTTTGAGTTTATTCGTTACAAACATACAAAAATACAAATGTTTATATAAAGACTAGCTGTTAGTGTGGTAGTTATTTATATATCTAATCAAAAGCTTAAAAAGTAAGTTTTAAGCTTCTAGCTTTAAAAATGACGTAATTTCCGTACAAACTTTCATCCCCTATTTCAACCCCTTACAGTCATTATTTCGCATTAAAAAGTATGCCCTTTATCAGGCTTTAGACTATCGCTATACCAAATTTCATTTAAATCAGTTCAGTAGTTTAGGCGTGATTGCGTATCACACAGATTTATATATCTAATCAAAAGCTTAAAAAGTAAGTTTTAAGCTTCTAGCTTTAAAAATGACGTAATTTCCGTACAAACTTTCATCCCCTATTTCAACCCCTTACAGTCATTATTTCGCATTAAAAAGTATGCCCTTTATCAGGCTTTAGACTATCGCTATACCAAATTTCATTTAAATCAGTTCAGTAGTTTAGGCGTGATTGCGTATCACACAGACAGCTACTTTCGAATTTATAATATTAGTATAAGTATACAAAGATAAATATTGTACACCAGACACGAAAACAACACATATTCATGCACACAAATGTTGGCCTCGGGCGGGAATCGAACCCGTGACTTCCGACTCAGAAGGCAGGGTCACTACCAACTACTGGCCCGTCTGAAAAATAAGTATAATATTTAAGATGTTTTGTGTTACAATACCACGTGCAGTGCAGGGTAATTACAATCTAATGTACATACTATGCATCAAAAGGTCATAATCTAGTG
Source organism: Ethmia dodecea (assembly GCA_963855545.1). NCBI lineage: Eukaryota > Metazoa > Arthropoda > Insecta > Lepidoptera > Depressariidae > Ethmia > Ethmia dodecea. The sequence goes on from OY979443.1 coordinate 1,634,949, forward strand.
ACATTAGGTTATCATTAGTTCAAGAACTATATTTGCTTTTAAGTAATTATACGTTGTGTAACATAACAACCTCACTTCTACGAAATGTATAGGAAGGAATCTGCCTACCAAAATATTGCTTTTGGAATTTAAAAGTTGTTATTTAACTTAGACAATTGAATTACGATTGCCGAAATCTATAAATTAATTCATAGTAAACTTTCTTGTATCATATGTATTCTTTTAGTAGATATGTACCCAAAGGCCTATTTTCAGAACACACAGACATGTATATCCATACACACTAACATAAAAACTACATACACACATAACTCAGGTTACCCTTAAAATGTCTAGGTATGTATCTCGTAAACTGAGAATAGCTATATGGATTTTAATAAATCAGGTATCTATCGATTTTTTAAGCCGTGCGATGGTTAAAGGCTAGTTCTTGTTTTTATAAAAACAAAATGGCGGCCGTAAAATTTAAAATTGCGTATCACAGCGAGTGGCATATCACAGAAAATCAAGATGATCTTTCCTCGACTATTTTACAGCCTGATTGTTGCGAAAATAAGATCTTAATGTATCTCTTGTTACGCTTAATAGAAATCTGTTGTGTTTAGGGTTTCGGTAATCCTATTTTTTTTGGATACTCTTTTCGCAGTCTGTTTTATTTTTTATTTTTACAAGCTCTTGTATTTAACTTGCAATGTATTTTTGTTCGGGTGGAATCTTTCAACTAAATTTTGAAGCAGATATCTTCAAACGACTAAGCAGATTTTTTTTATACACGTTTACTTTGGATGGCAATGCAATGCATTGTTAGCTGTGTGACGTCATTCTAAATCCAACATGGCGGACTAGTTATTTTTAACACACTCCTACAATATGTAACACTAATCTATATATATAAAAATGAATCCCTTTTTCCCTTGGTCACGGCATCACGCGTTAATGGCTGAACCGATTTGGCTAAAAGTTAGTGGGGAGGTAGCTTCGAACCAGGAGACGGACATAGGATACTTTTTATTCCGATATTCCCACGGGAACGGGAACTACGCGGGTGAAACCGCGGGGCGCTGCTAGTATCAAATAAAAGGGCTTGCTGAGTATAACTAAAAAAAGCTTGTTTGTAAAAAAAATTTTTTTTATCTTAACTTTTTTAAATTACTTTTGTGAATAATAAATAAGTTTTTATTCTTTCTTTTTTTTATTACAGGGTAGTAGAAATGCACGAGAGAGAGAAAGCATCATCGGTTATCGCCACAACTTTGAGCATCGGCCTCACAGTGGGAGCAGCTATTGGCATGCTCTTAGTTAAAGTATTGTGAGCTTATTGCTTGGAAGTAATCTCTTTTGCGGCGAAGCTTGTTATGTGGGCTTTAGATTGGTCATCAGGTAACTACAGGTACATTAATAGGTACATATTAATGCAATGTAGAAGAAACGACAGGAGTGGTACTGTTGACTCCCTTAGGGATAAAGGCGTAATATTTATATTTCTTATTTATTATGACACCAAAACATACCCTCTTTTATTCCTTACTCTTATACTAGCGCCATCTAGTAGGGAGACGGTTATATAGGTCGCATTACTGCAAATGACTATAAAGATCAGTTGGAATTTATTTTAATTATTTACTTCATATATGTATAGCCTCCATGCTTATAGACATTTAAGAGACATGTTATTTTAAGATTACGATAAAATCGTTTGTACCTTATGGTATAATACTTTTTTTATTTTTTTGTAATATAAATGGCTGTATTTGGTACAGTCAGCGACAGAAGATAAAGTAATTTTTTTCTATGTTGTCTAACTCGGTGAAGCAAGTAAGTATAGTTAATAAACTGTAGTTGTAGTTAATAAATGAATAAATATACAAAATCAACACAAGTCAGTCATATAACATAATTATACGCACATGTTTCTATTCATATACTATACCTATGTTATTTTTCAACGATTCATAGATTCATTTATGGATCTTGGAATATTTGCAACATTAAAATTGTTCCTTGTCTTCTGTTGTTGACTGAAGTCAAATATAAATATATTAATATATAATAATGTCAACTCTTACCTATAAAGGTTGTAATTTTTTGTAGTTGCAATACCAAAATACGACAAAATGTCAGTAATTATTTTTTATTGTTCTATCTATATGTGACAGTTACAGTGTAGAAAAAGTTAATTTTTAAGTACCTTGCTTTATAATGTTGATATTAGTTGATAAATAATGATTTTAACAAATATGACAGTTACTAATGGCCTGTGAGATAACCAGATCGAAACCATTATTGACCTGTTGCCTCAGTTGGTGGTGAAGCTCGCGGCCAACATTTGAGTGCGTGAAAATGTCTGTTGGCTTCGTGTCTGGTCGTTTAATATTTATTTATGTATGTGTATCAGTTGTTCAGTACCCATAGTACAGGCCCTACCCAGTTTGGAATATAATTTGTGAATAGTGTGCCACAATTATTATTATTTTAGAAACCGCAGGCGGTGCTTTTAGCTTATTTAGTTTTTTTTAATATCGTGGCATTTTTATTTACTTACAAATGAATATTTAAAGTATACAGCCAATCTTCTGGGCGCTATCCCCCACATGGTTCGTCTTTGAAGGATATTTTTTAATCTGTAAATACGTAATTTAAAAAAGATTGAAGTTTTCTTTTCAATGTTGCTATAAACATTTTTATTGCAGAACTTTGAAAATATATTTATACTAGATTTCTTTGTTATAGTTGGAACAAACAAGGTCATGGTCAACGATCTGTTTTTTTTCCTTTAATATTATTTATGGTCTTGCACTTGACCTCAATCTAGCTCTGACCTTGATGAGGTCAATGATAGAACGATCTCACCAAGAAGAAGCCTATGCACTAGTGAATAGAATAGATTCGGGTTGTATGAACTCGGGAACACAGAGGCAGGCAGGGAGTTCCACTGCTGTTGTTTTGAAAATGCAGATTTACAAAAGTTTGCTGAATGTAGATTGCAACACTAAACTCAGTGTAATGAATTGGTAATAGCGTTGTATTACACTATGTAACTACTACGTTTATATTTATATTAAAACTCGTTAATGTAAATTTACGTATTGTAAAATAATCCTATTTTCTGTATCCATCTAGTAATTCTGTTGCATAATAAAATTGTACATTCCCAACATGTTATGCACACTGCCTAATAAGCTTTACTCATATAGTTTTTAAAAATGTTGACTGTCAATTTCCTTGACATGTTGTCAATGGTGTACTTGTGTTGTTACATCTAAACCTGTTAGGAAATCATAAATTGTATTATAAAATTGGAGATTAACCCAGGGAAAAAATTAAAGCAAAAATATCTGACACTTTTTATTTGTTTTTACACACTTTGTATTTTTTAATATTTCGTTTGACAGGTATTTATCAATATGTCACAGCACAGTTAAAACCGCTGAATGATTTTATGACCTACCATGAAACATGAAACATCAATCATAATTATTTATTATTTTCAATATTATTGTAATTAAATTGTGATTTAGGTTAAGTTTAAGTTATTATATTAGGCCAATTTTAATTCACAACTGATGTTGATCTCAACTCAATTAAGTAGCTTAGGTATCAATTATAAAAAGTTCCGATGACATAAATGTAATTAATAATATATTATCTCAATCATATTTTTACCAATAAAATCATTCTTAATTTATTTTGTAAATGTTTGTTGGTATTTAGATATGTACAAAGTCTTAATTTAAAAATAAAAAAAATAAATAAAGAACATTATGTATTTTTTTTCTGAAAAAATAATTAGCATTTTATTTGCCAAACTCTTTTCTTCCATTAATCAATCTTTTTATGTCATCATGAAATATGATATTTCATAAGACATCCCTATTAATTAAGTCGATAAATCTTGCCTTATGCCATATTAATCTTATAATAGTTTTCCAAACATTCACTTTGTCCAAAGTTATACATGGTATGTACAGAATCGTAGATTAATCGTAATATAATAATGTAAGCGGGCTAGGACCGAGAGAGATGCAGCTATAGGTTAGAGGAAGATGTAGCGACATCTTTATTCCCCAATAGCTTCATCTCGCTCGGTTAGCCGATAAATCGTTGTTAGATCAGATTAATTGTCCAGCTTTGTGTTTAAAAATATAATAGTTTTAAAAGTAAGGTACCTAGTTAAATAGAATCTTAATAATTATAATATGTAACCACAGTCTCATATCACAAGAATATTATATCAAAAATGTATCAGTTTAGTAAGAATATATTCGTAGGAAAATCCGCGGTTCGTATCTTGACTCAAATACAATACCTATATTTCAAAACAAATACACAGCTACTCAGTGATTATTAAGTTTAGGTATTATAGTGATTATTTTGTTTTAAATCTGAACACTTCTATTAGTAAGTGTACCTGCGCGGACGACGGCCATCTTAGCCTAATCCGGGTATCGGGTTTTAATATTTGTGACCGATACGTACAACCAATGGTGTAAAAAGAATAAAAAGAGCGGAAAAAACCTGTTAAAACTTTTGCATTTAGAATGTTTTTTTAGCAACTTTGTTGTGAATAATTGTTTTATGTCCTTATGTTCTACACAGTTCTTTTTATCGCACTGTGCATAATATGCAAATGAAAAGAAGAAACTAATAAGAAAAGAAACTAATAAAAATTAAAACTTCATATTGTAGAATTAATGTCTTCAAATATTTAGTTAGTTTAGCTTAACTGCAATCTGTGTTACGATTACAATATAGTGATTTGTGATTTATATTATTAAGTTTCATGTTGGAATAGTTAAGATACATTGATAGATCACACGGTACCTATATTTTTGATTACTACAATTAACTCTAAGTACTAATGTTGATTTCAGTAGAATAACAATTTGAAAACATTTAAAAAACCATTTTCGGTATAGAATGATATGCGGTCCAGTGTACATAATGGACTCGATTCTGCAGACCAGCTAAAATTCCTAACTTTATGTTAACCTATCCTTCTCCATAGAATGGAAGAAAAAGGACAGAAACAAACCATAGATTTAAGAGTAATGTCAAACATGTAAAAACTAATTTGAACCTTATGAACGTGCTTATCTGTCACTTTTATCCATCACCTTTTTACATCGTTGCTAAAATTGCTAAACACGCCTCAGTTGAAAGGACTAATTTTAATTTGACAGGACTAAATATCTCTCGTCTCTTCTTTTCTAGGAGAAAGAAAATGACAGGACTAAACTAAAATAAGTTCAGTCGCTGTAATGCAGAATCTAGCCCAAATATTATGATAAGGTTTTTTTTATGCCGTCATACTAATCCAAATTTTTAAAACTGGTTACTTAGGTATGTTTATTATAGTTGGTGTGTATTAAAGTGGGTAAATACATATTTTCACGATTATATTGGAATAATATTATGTTTAAATGTATAAATAATGTTACCATTATACTGTATTAAGGCTTTTATTTCATTTTTAAGGTTTCCCTTTTAAGAAACTCATTGTCGAAAACCTCCCTGTCTGTCGGTTAACTACTAAAGTACGGACCAAGGTACAGGGAGTACATACAATCGGCCAATCAATATTTACTGAAAAATATAAAAAAAATTATAGTCCGGCAACACAACCGTACCACGGTTTTTAATGCTATTGATGTTTTTGGAACAGTTTTTCCTAACTCATAAATAAATAATATACTTGTATATTATTTTTTATATTTTTTCGGCCTAATGGAGTTTTTTACTAGGGCCAGTTAAGTATTTGGAGAAATGGTTTTATTTTTACTTTTATTATCTGATGAAAAAATTCTAAAATAATTTCACTCGATTGGTAATCCGCCGATCAATGGTCCTGACCCGAAACTTATAAAGGAAAGTAATAAAATAAAGAACTAGTACATAGCCAAGCCAAGAACTCCCAAAAAACCTTTTTGACAGTGACAGCACTGTCTGACAAATGACAGTTAAGTGACAGTTATCACCCCACCCCACTGTACCTACTAGATTTTTTATTTTACAATTTACATTTTTGGTCGAGTTTCTAGGAGTAAAACTTTTAAAATTATTATTATTAAAACTAAGAACACGCTAACAAAGTCACAATATGTGGGAAAGAATAATCGAGTACCTAAAAGACCCTTTCCTAGTGATAAAAGTGCAGAACTTTTTCGGTGTAACATACAAAAATGGTCAAGATAATGAATCTAGTGAAGTCATACATTCCGATAGGCTGGAGAAAGAAAAAGAAGAATTTGATATCCGACAGCACAAGAGGATCCCAAGCAACACTTCTAGCAGTTCTCAGTCCTCTTGTGAGACAGATTCCTCTGTTGAGAGTGAATTAGAGTGTCAGATAAGCAATAAGTTCTGGTACTACCTCTTCGTCCTGGGCACGGCGCTCGGGGACGAGATATTCTACGCCACATTCATACCTTTTTGGTTCTGGAATGTCGATGGGGCAGTTGGGAGAAGAGTTGTTCTTGTGTGGACAGTTGTTATGTATATAGGTAAGCTGTAACCTGTGTTTTTGGCTGAAATTATTGTCTTAGAAGTCAACGCTTGGGCCTATGTCCAGCTGTGGGTGATATGATATGATAGTGGGACGCATAAGATGACACCCTGACGAAATATCTTCTTTTGTGATTAATTTGTGTTTAATTTTCGTTTTCTTAGCGGATACCTACTCCCTATGAGAGATTTCAGTACCAAATTTCAAGTTTGTTTTAATCTTTTTGAGATTCTACGATTAAATCAGTGATTAAGTGGTATTTACCTTATGATAAAAGGAAGTTATCAGGTCATAAACAAAAGAGTGGTATTGAGACTAGAAATGAGTCATCTATCACAGTTTATTTGCATGTTACTCATTCTTTGGTTACAAGGAGCTAAATATGACTCTTATCTCTATATTATTTCCTTAAAAAGTTTAGTAACGACATACCTGTTAACAAAATGTGGTATTTAATAAAATTTACAATGTAACATTAAAATCTTATATTGTACAATTGAATATCTTATCATTACACCAAGTATAAACTAACCGGCTGAACGGTTAATCAACGCATAGCCGAAATCATTGGGCCTAGAAGCATGGAATTTTCCACATATTAGGTTCCTTATATGATGTAAGTGAGCATGAAGAAGGGATTTCAGGAAATTCTCTCGGGAACGCGAATAAAAACAAGAGCAGTAATGCCACTGACTGGGAACCCGCTAGTTCTGTCTAAATAAAACTTAATTTTATTTCATGCCAGAAATGTTTCTAATTTATGTTTTTCTGAATTCCAGGGCAAGGTTTCAAAGACATAATCCGGTGGCCGCGCCCCGGTTACCCCGTTAAGAAGCTACAGCAGAAATGGGCCATTGAATATGGCATGCCGTCTACACATGCTATGGTTGGGGTCTCCATTCCGTTCTCTGTTCTCTTGTACACGATGGACCGCTATCTGTACCCCGTGCACTGGGGAGTTTTGATTGCCGTAGCCTGGTGCTCTCTTATATGCGTCAGTCGGGTTTACCTTGGAATGCATAGTGTTCTGGTGAGTCATTTATTTATTGATCTTACCCGCCGCGTAAGTCCCTTTCCTGTGGTAAATTATAGACTATGTTACTCCCATAAGAGAAAAAAAGAAAAAGAAGAGAAGTAAGCTTTCCATTGCCAAAATAATTTTTTAAATCGGTCCTGTATATTTTGAGTTTATTCGTTAGAAACATCAAAAAATACAAACCGCTTACTGTAGATGTAGACTAAGTATTGCCAGCTACTTGGTCTGCTTTCCAGGATATATAATAACCTATATCTCCTCTGTGTCTCCTCACTTCTTATTTATTATATTCTCTTAGCTGTGGGCTGGGGGACATAGTTACTGTCGTAGCGAGCGAAGTTTTTGACTTAGGCGAAATTGAGGAGGAATTAGCTAGTATTGTATGGAACAAAGTAGCAACTAAAAAATATATCTTTACAGTGGATGTATCAGTATCACTGTCAATGTATTTCTGAATCATTTCAGGACATAGCAGCCGGCCTGCTTCTGTCATCAGGACTCCTGGTAGCGCTGATCCCAGCAGTGGACTGGCTCGACGGGTTTCTGCTCACAAACCAGTTCACGCCAGTCATCATCATCACTACCTCCATACTTGTCATCGTGTTTTACCCGAATGCTGATAAGTGGACACCGACTAGGTATATCTAAAACTGAAAAAGAATACCAAGTAATATACTTAAATATATATAAATACCAACCAAGGTACTCAGTTGTAAAGCACAGAACCGTACACTATGGCAAACTCTAGGGGAGTCCTATGCATGCTATAAAGCAAGATAATCTATATGGGGTAAAATAAAATAAAAAAAATTAAAAATCCATTGTAATTTTAATGTATAATCAAATGTGAGATTGTTAAATACTGGGGCGTCAGTGTTATATGTAAACATGTACTTACTATGAAAAATCCTACTAATATTATAAACGCGAAAGTTTGGATGTATGGATGTTTGTTCCTCTTTCACGCAAAAACTACTGAACGGATTTTGATGAAACTTTACAGTTATATAGCTTATACATCAGAATAACACATAGGCTATATATGTAGTACAAGAAAATCTGTCCAGTTATTTGTGTATGTATATGTATATTTATTTTTGTAGAAGGTGTGTTACATTTTTTATTTAAGTTTTGTATATAAATTGTTCCAGAGGCGACACGACGATGATAGTGAGCGTGTGTGCTGGGTTGCTGACAGCCTCATGGACCAACTACCAACTCGGCAATATGGCTGCCAGCCCATCTTCCCCCCCATACCCCATCATCTGGCCTTCCATAGAAATGTTGGGATGCACCATCTTGAGAACTATTCTCGGCTTCTGCGGCGTACTAGCTACCAGAGCAATAGGTAAATCATTTTCTTACGCTTTCATCTGTGCTCTACTAGGCAAAGATAAGAATGAGTTGAGAAATTCAGAGAATAGCCTCGATAACAAGAACAAAATCATCGTAGAACTCTGCTACAAGTACTTCACATACGGTATGATTGGGTTCAACACTATTTATGTGTTTCCGAACGTGTTCGATCTGTTGAAAATTAACAGGCCAACGTATTACACAGAGATATGATGCTAGTCGCTTTTCATGTTTTTCTTTGGTACACAGTGATATATGACTCAGTGTCGCTCGTTTTTATATCGTACCTGTGGGAATTACCAAAACGATGCTACAAAACCTGAATATGTTAAGGACTACTGAACAAATTTGCATTTCCTACCGAAAATAGCAATCATCAAAATTGTAATAAATTGTCATCTACTTTGATTTTACGAGGTTTTTCGCTTTTACAAGGTATTATTGTATTTATATTTATCCACGGTTCAGTCTCTATCGTTTGGGACTGTATAACCGTGTGTGTACTACGAATACTACGTCCCATATTTTAAGTATTATTTTGATACACATAGAGATATTAATATACAATATGTAACAGAATAAGCGCAATTCCTGAAATTAGTTTGTTCAGTAACGACTACTTGATCGATTTCAGCTATTTTTAATGTGTAAATTTTTTTCGAAAAATGAATTAGGTGCTTCCTATGGAAATCGTGCTATTAATCGATATTTAAGAAAATTGGTTAGACACAACTAAAGTTCGATTGCATCATATTTTTTTTATATTAATATACTAATTGGGGTGTATGAGGAATTGCGCTTTTTCTGTTACGCTTTGTTTATTATAATAATAATAACTGTGGGACACAAGTCACACACGGTTATGTAGTTCCAACTAGGCAGGGCCTGTACTATGGGTACTAAAAACAGAGAAACATACTTAACAAAGATGTTTAAAGAAAAAGTTTCTCTCCTATAGACTGCTAATGTTCTAAAAACACTATGGAAACCACTTCAACCAAAAATCGGGGCGCGGGGGGCGAAGTATGAGATGACGTACTAAATGTCAATCAATTTACCAATAGTATTTAAAGATCATTTTGCGTTCGGCCAATCAGAAAGTTCACGTATTAGTCTACTTTTGAATTTGCTCCAATAGTGACGGACTAGTGAAATAATCATATACCATACAATCGATATCGATAAATGCAACCTTAGGAATAGCAGACTTTGTCAGTTTGGTATATTTGCAAGTAGAAGAAGATGAAGTATAAAGTCAGGCTGAAAATGTTTAGTTCAAATTGTGGATTGTGTTGATGGAATCAAATTTTCAGCCTTGCATTTAGATTTAACCAAATTTTCTTTTAGGTTGGTATCTCTTGTAAATTTGAAAAACATTTATAATTTCAGTTCTATATTTGATAAAAATATAGCAAATTTTATCTACATAAAATTATTGATCTATCGATATTTTATACTTTTTGTCAAGCACTAAGGAAATATTAATGGATAAAAATTCAAATATCTAAATATTTTTTGTAGTGTAGTTTGAATAGGAAAATACTAAATGGAAAATACCTATCAAGTAATGCATGTATAGGATTTCTGCGAATTTACTGTGGAGTTTCCGCGCCACACAACGACGCAAGCGGGCATATTTTTGTTAAAACCGAGAGCTTGTTTCGATCTGACTTCCAATATGGCACTGTGTTGTCAAACCAGCGGTGATGTCTAAAGACGGTTTGTCAGCCGAGTGTTGGCTAGGACTAACTAGGCCGAGATGAAAGCTCGTTAAACATTAGCACTCTATAGGAAAGAGAATGATTTTCTTCCAACCTCTTTGATACTTAAATAAATATTAAACGAATAAATATATACCTGGGAAGTCGAATTTTCTTGTTAGTTATATAAATGTTATATATGTTGGAACCATCGCAATTGTATAAATATTTATACCCGCCATATCACCAGGTCAAAAATTTTGTTAGATGAATATAATATTATTATGACGAATATAAAATGCAAGTGAAATTTTACCCTAAGTTACTCTGTAAAATCTCTTTAGTTTACTTTGATTCTTACAAAATAGCAAGTACATTAGTAGGACAAATTTACATTGAATTGAGTATTTAGTTGTCGAGTTGAGTCGAGAATTTTTTTTTATCGGCCCAATAATTTAATAGTTTTATTGAAACATCTTATCTAAATAGCGAATTCGAAAAGTTTATAGTTTTTTCGAGGTGCCTTTTAAGTGCCTAAAACGAAGGGGGTTTGAAAAAAGTGTTATCGAAAAAAGGATGGTACGGCCGTGCCGCTTGTTGCTCGACTTGGCGGGGGCACTGCCGTGCCCCCAGATGGTACGCGTTCACTAGCTATCGACAGATGCAGCGCATGAAACGGATTGTTTTTTTTTTATCAAAATCAAGCAAACGTAAAAATTCTGCACTGTTCGCTATTGGACGCTTCCCTTTCTTTACGAAGCACCTACGAGATCAAAAGTGAATAAATTTTTGATGTTTAATGATAAACACATTAATGATAACATCACCCTTAGATATAAATCTATTAAGAGAACAAATGAGTATCATCACATTTCTGCACAGATCATAAAGTTTTATATTAAAACATACTATTAGCTAAGTACCTACATTACCAAATGACTAAGAAATTGAATCAATTTAACATTTAGATTTCTTAGACACCCTGTATATAATGTTAGAGAATGTAAATAAATAATTTTGTATTACTAATTTGTAACTGGTATCAAACTTAATTTTTATTTCTAATGACAGCATCTTGTTATATTATTGTGTATTATAATTAATAACTAATTATACATTCATTGTAAAGTAATTTTAATCATATCTTAAGGCCACCGACGAACTGTTCGATCGTTTTCACTTAGACTTCTGTTTTTTTTTGCGTCTGAGGTTATGTTAATTATTTCTATAGGTTTGTATTCTTCCTCAATATATTTTGAGTAGGGTAAAACTCCAAAATCACGTGAAGAAAACACTAAAAATATTTTTGTTGCTTTCTGTGATTGTGTTCAATATTATTATTTTAGCAATTTTGTTTTTATGTAGTTTTAACTGGCAATGTTTTTAGTTGCTAAATAGTTTTTTTTGCACCCCACCATCCTTACTAATATTATAAATGCAAAAGTTACTTTCAGTTGCAAAACTAGTCTTAACACCTATCCCTATCCACATTGACAAACAAGAGTTTCTTGCTGGTTCCTCTCGGGAAACCAGCAACTCGTCGGTGGAGATAGACTTAGCGTTTGTAATATCAGGCACAAATATTTTCCCTCCTGCCTTCGGCTGAAAGTAATTATTATAGTGTTATAATTATTATAGTGTTTTTACACATAGAATATAAATAGATGTACTTTATGATACCTACCATTCCAATTGAATATAAAGATGTTTTATATTTTTTTATTTACTACACATTGTATGAGGATACATAGCAGATCAATTTTTTTTTGTAATTAATCGCTAACTAAATAACAAAAATACAAGCTTTTGTGAGTTGTAAAAAAAGTTCTGCGATATATTTTATGTTTTGCTCTATTTCGGTAAAAAAGTAGGAAAAAAAATACACACAATCAAATTATATAATGTAGAAGGTAAAGCTGGCATCATCCAACATACATGTAGTTAAGTACTATCACGAGCTAAAATCGCAAATATAAAAAAAAATAAGGAATGCAACAAAATACTAACTTTACTAAGAGCTAGGAAAGATACGATACTTTTTTTGTCGATTTTGACTAGATCCCGTTTTAGCGAATTTTTGAATTTCATTGCGGTATCATAATCGCGCTTTTATCTACTGCATCAGCGAGGGGCCTGAAAGGCTGATTGAGTTGCTGCGACTGGCATCCGAGTGCGGAGTGTTCAGTTGCTGCATTGAGAGATGAAAAACCAACTAGATTGCCGATGCTAAAAGTATCGTGTCTGCTCAGGCCCTAAGAGTATTCTGAAATAATAATATAATATTCTGAAACTTTATCTCAGAATAGTGTTGTGTCGTTGAAATTTTGAGTATTTTTGAAAAAAAATCAAATGTTTTGGAAAAAAAAATCTGAAAATTACCTATCATTGTCTCAGAGTAAACTTAACTCTTTGTTGGACGAACCGTTCTCAACTTAGATTTAGTGATATTATCATTCCAGTGCCTAATGTTAAATTTGTTATTAATATTGTTATCTTGTCCGCGTGTGTTCTGCGTGATAGCGAGAAGTTACAATTGGTAATGTTACTGTCATGCAATAAAATGTTATTTCACGTAATAGGTACTGTGGTATTTATTTCATATCCTGAAAAAAGAACATACATTGGGAATTTACGTTTTTTTTTGTCAGAAATCAACCCCGTCGTCTGTTCTATCTTTGTTTCTCCATAGTCAAATTAATGGTATAGTAACGCATAGATAATCAAACAGTGATAGCCCGGACGGTTAAAGAGCCGGCCGAAAATCAGTGAGGCTCGGGTTCGAATCCTGGCATGTACCAATGAGTTTTTCAAAAATTTACGTACATATTTATCACTAGCTCGACGGTGAAGGAAAACATCGTGAGGAAACCCGCAGGTCTGAGAATTAATTCTGAGATATGTGTAAACAGACCCGGTCCGGCGATGGGCTCACCACCTATCACGTTTAGGGGTCCAATGTATCTCGTAAAATGTGGGTATATCCAGTAATGGAATACCTCTGCCTACCCCTCGGGGATAGATGGCGTGAGATTATATTATTATTATTATATTATAGTCAAACACACAAAGATATTTATTTATATAGGTAGGTACATATAATTACGGCAAACGTAGTGTAGGACGCCCTCAGGCCAGATGGGATGATGATCTGCGAAAGGCTGCAGGCAGATGCTGGATGCGTCAAGCCGAAGACAGGGCGCTATGGCGCTCATTAGAGGAGGCCTGTGTCCAGCAGTGGACGAAGTAGGCTGATGATGATGATGAACTAAATAAAGGAGCAGCGATTAAAGAGTCCGCCTCTTATGCGTGAGGTGTAGGGTTCGAATCCTGGCATGTACTAATGAGTTTTCAAAAACGTACGTATCACCACTCCAGGTCGACGGTGAAGGAAAACGTGAGGAAACCCGCAGGTCTAAGAATAATTTCTGAAGCGTGTGCAACAGACCCGGTCATCATGGCACACCAGTCACCACCTATCACGTTTAGGGGTCCAAAGAATATACCTACTGGTGCAAGCGTAAGCGGAATACCTCTGTCTATCCTCTCGGGGATAAAAGGAGGGAGATGTTTTTAACTAAGTTTAAATTAAATACGAGTTGACGGTTCCCGTGGGAATATCGAAAAATTCTTTGTTAATAGGTTTCTTACTTTTACCTTTATTTTAGTCTGTGACGTGTTACTATTTTAATGCGATATCATAATATTTCATTGGATCGATAGGTAGGTAAGTTTTTAAGAATCTTCCCTAAGGTGTTCCCTGGACAAACCTCAAATATCAGACTTTGTAACACAATGTTGATCTGAGCATGTACCCGTAGAAATCTTATTACTTATAAGTTACAAGCAGCGCCCCGCGGTTTTACCCGAGTAGTTCCCCTTCCCTTCAATACGCAATCCCCTTCCCTTAATTAACGACGGGCCTGATGGATCAGTTGGTAGTGACCCTGCCTTCTGAGTCGGAGGTCGCGGGTTCGATCCCCGCTCGGGGCCAACATTTGTGTGCATGAACATATCTGTTGGTTTCGTGTTTGGTCGTTTAATACACACACCGGCACAATTAGCGGAACAGAAAAAAAAAGGAGAAAAAAGAGGGAATTTAGAACAATGAATGTAATTTTTAAACAATATATTATTTAAAATGAAACAACAATTAAATTAACATGTTTTGACATTCATTTGTAACACCATACTTAAAATTTTATAAAAATAAAAATTAAATTAAACAAAATGCATTTTTCTTCGATTTTTAATTATAGAGAAACAGCAGAAAATTCAAGATTTTCCAAAGTTTAACAACAATTTCAATGACTGTTCAATATCGAGTGTTTCCTCCTCGTGCTCTGATGAGGGTTTCCATCCGTCTGGGCATGCTGCGGATGATGTTATCAATGGTTTCTTGGGGCAACCTCTGCCATTCTTCAAGTAATGCGTTTCGCAACTCGTTGAGATTATTGGGAGGGGGCATTCTTGACTTTACACTCCTCTTTAGCAAGTCCCAGACGTGTTCTATAGGGTTCATATCGGGGGACCGTGCTGGCCACTCCATCACCGTTATACCAACATGGTTTAGGTATGTCTGTACTGTGCGAGCACTGTGAGCCCGAGCATTATCCTGCATTAGAATGAAGTTGTTACCAATAAAGGGGGCAAATGGCACAACATGTTCTTCTAAAATCTCCCTGATATACCGATCAGCATTCAGATTCCCGCCATCGACCACTACTAACTCCGTACGAGCTCCTAAACATATTCCTCCCCAGACCATAATTGAACCGCCGCCATATGCAACTGTATTTTCAAAATTAGACTGGATATACCGTTCTCCTTTGCGTCTCCATACTCGCTGCCTTCCATCAATTTGATTTAACATAACTCTGCATTCATCAGTAAAAAGAACCTGTCCCCAGTCGTCGAAGTCCCAATCACGATGTTCACGACCAAAGTGTAGACGGTTTGTGCGATGATGTCTCTCAAGTTTTGGGGCTTTGGCGGGCACATACGAGCCTATACCCACTTCTTCGAATCTTCTACGAACTGTCCGCTCACTCATCCTTACTGCTCGTACCTCTTCCAGTAAATTTCGAGCCTGCACCGCCGTTAGTCTCGTGTTCCGTCGGACTTGAAGTTGGAGAAAACGGTCATCCCTCCTTGAAGTACACCTTTTCCGGCCTTGTCCTCTCCTTCTCACTAGAGCATTCGTCAATCTGTATCGTTGGATGCTACGATAAATCGTTGATAACGATCGACGAAGGCTTCTGGCAATCGATCTGTAGGTTTGACCATTTCTCCTCATTTGATCTGCCCTAATGATTTCTGATGGCGTTAAATCAGGCATAATTAGATGCTCGTAAATTATCAATATGCGAAAAAACTCAAAAGCCTCAAAAACTGCAATTCAAAGCTTTTCAAATGGAATTCACGAACCTTCTAAAAACGGACAAGCGGTGGAAAAAATGAATCAATGAAAATTAAAACTAAAGAATGAAAAAAAGGGCAGTCGCTTAGTATTCCATTTTTAAATTAAAACCCAAATTTAAAAAAAGCTTGTTTAGCCGGCCAGTAACACGCAAAAATGCGTAAATACTCCCTTTTTTTTCTGTTCCGCTAATTGTGCCGGTGTGTGTATTTATTTAAGTATTTCTATCAGTGTTTTAGTACCCATAGTACAGGCCCTGCCTAGTTTGGGACTAAATAACCGTGTGTGAATTGTGTCCCACAATTTATTATTATTATATAAAAAAAAAAATACGGAGAAAAAATTTGGCCGCGACTGTATGTGTTGTTGTTTTGAGGAGGTTGTAGGTAGTAGGAATTATGAGGAAAAATGTTGAAAAAAACAAACGCCTGATATTTCGTATCTATCGTTGATATTTTGTGTCCCTGACCTTGATATACATCTAGCCAACAAAAAAGCAATAAAAACTAAAACAGGAAAGTTTTTTAATTAATTTACTTTTCCTCAAAGCAAATCTAAGTTAATTCAATCGAATTTTCAATACCTATACATATTAAAAAAACACGTTTAGCCTACGGACGGATCAGCTGTTAGTGTTTTGTCCAGTCGGTATCTTCCACGATCCGATCTGCTGGAGCTGTTCTGATAATGCCAAACAACACTTCCTAAATAGTGCCTGAAGCATATAAATATAACTAGAATATTTTGTAAATATTTGCACGCTAGAATGTAAGCAGATTTTGTATGGAACAACTCTTTCGAAACAACTTATCTTATTACCCAAAATCAAGCAAATAAACATTTCATTTCATTTCATAAAATAGTGCTATCATAGTTTCGGAGTTATTTCAAGTTACCCTATTATAAATTCTGACAGTTAGGTGGCCGCCATCGAGCCAGCCTAACACCATCTGCCAATCTGCGGTGGGCTCATAGATATAGGAAAAAATTCTAAATCTATGGGTGGGATCGTGAGGGCAATTATGGCCCACACATACTCATGTGTGAGGAACGATCCTTAGCTCAGCTGTGGGCTGTAATGATGTTTAAATTAATTCAGGGTAGGGCAACACAGTGAGGCCACTGTTGCTACGCCCTTGAAATTATCATGTGTAATTATGTTCTGGCTTGATTAGTTAGGTATAATATTAGAGTTCTCAGAAACGGTTGTGACTGTTCTATAATAAGTACCTACTTCGACGTCCAAGCTTTAATCAGCTTACAATTTTCTTTCGTGTGAAAATCACGTTATTTCAGGAAACTCACCCATTGAGGAAAAGCAAACCACAATAAAAAAATTAATCAGTTTATTTTGTCTGACAACAATATATAGAATATAATGGATAATTTACATAGACACAACAGATAATTATATACAGATCCCTTACATACATATTTAATAATAAATGGCTAATACAATAAATCGTTATAACATTATAATTGTCAGAAGTTCTAACCGTGACACTATTTTAGACAAACACGTTTTACTCATACTAGACAATTTTCATTACAGAATTCATAATCTAGTAAAAAATCATTATTCAATCTATATATTGTAAGTTATTGAAACGAGACAATACTTACAACCGGATTCCAAAAGCCAAATTAAACTAAAATAAACAGTCATCTAGACTGTTAAATCTCACGTTAGCTGTTTTGATTGCTTGAATTTTTCAACAACCAATTCAACAACAGCCAATTCCACTAAATGTCAACGGTTATAATTGGATGAAAATGGCATATCAATGGTCAGTCAATGGTGTTATTTTGGCACTTTTCAGAGCAAATAACACGCATCGACTGACCATTGAAATGTCATTGTCATCCAACTGTAACCGTTGACATTTAGTGGAATTGGCCCCAGAACAGTTTAATTGGGCAGTTGGAAACCGAGGGTTAGTGTTTTTTTTTACCATGTAAATGGACACAGAACTAGTGAATTTTTGTCCCTATTGAGGTAGCTAGCTATACGATATAAAGTAGAGTACTTAAATTTAATTACATAACTGGAGTTTCAAATTAAAAGTAGGTTATATTGATAAACATAACTACTTAATAGTGAACGCCAAAGTTCGTAGCTGTCGCGTCGCGACCAATTACGGTGCCGTACTTAGTCTCTCTCTCTTTTCTTTAGGATAGGATTTTTTTCCCAATAGTCCTTTTAGGTCTCTTCACCGAACTAGTGACGCTTTTTTCTCTACTAGTTTTGTAAACGCTAGTTCTGTTGACATAATTATTTGGACTTTTCTTCAATAGCCATGTGTACTTCAATAGCCATGTGTATAAAAAACACGCCCCTATAGTTCTGTTACCCCACTTACTAAGACGTTCCCCAATAGTCCTATAGACTATAAACGCTACTAGTTTTGAGTGCGTTCGATGAGGACTTAAAGTAATATCCAGATGATTAGTTTTCAATTTTCTTTATTATTATCCTTTTTTATATACATTTGTACAATTCACTATAGATATAACACACATCACTACAACTTCCCATAGGTCTGTAAGTGCGAGAGAGATGGCAATATCATCTATGCCGCTCCCGCATTTTGTGCCCGCAGCCACTAACGTTGGCGATCACAATTTCTTTTTTAAATGCTTTAACAACAATCATTAATATAAATTCGTAACTAAAATTGCCTAGTGCATAATAATTAATAACTCATAAGAGTCAAATTTGCCTAATATAGTATCGTCACCCCGTTAATCCCCTTTGCCAAGTCTTACTCTTTCACGGTACCATTATTACGGGTCTTACTACAGATAACACTTGCATCTCCCAAATATATATGTTGTATTAAGTCTTAAGCTATGATATTGCCGTTTTGTATAGAGAATTTAACAATCTCCAAATCCAGAAAAACTGTGTGAATGTTATAAAAATCGTTACGTTTAACATTCAAGCAACATTCGTTTTTAAATTGGAAAATCGATTGAATGTAACCTGAGCATCGAATCGGGCAATACACAGCATGAATTTATCAAGGAAAAATCACTTATTGTGTATGTAAGTATAGTTTTACCAATATAAATAGTCAAATATTCTATTAAATTATCTTAGTATGAATCGCAAAATTACTGAAATTTGAAGCAAAAACAATATCATAGCTTAAGACCTAGTAAGGGTGAGGCCAAACTCTGTTGCATTCGGTTTCATATAAAAGTCCTATTTGATTCACACGGCGACGCAAAATGAGTTGAAGTTTTATATGAAACGAATTTCTGCAACTGAAATTCTGCAACCGAAATTACGCTCGTTTGGCCTCACCCTAAAAGTTTAGTTCCAAGGGAAGATTAAATTCCTTAATATTTTCTGTGTCCTGTTTTTCTTGGACACAAATGCATAGGCGCAAAATTTTCTTTGGAAAGAAAATGGTGCCATAATTAAATTAGTCACAGTCTTAACTGCTGCTTTCGAGAAAGTTTGAGCAAGACATCCCTCAAAGGTGGTACTATAATTTTGTTATGCCAAACAGAGCTTCGATCACTAAAATTAAACCAGATCAACGCCTCTAAAATGGTGGAATCCTCAAAAGGGCGCAGAAAAAAAATTGTA
Source organism: Ethmia dodecea (assembly GCA_963855545.1). Classification (NCBI taxonomy): domain Eukaryota; kingdom Metazoa; phylum Arthropoda; class Insecta; order Lepidoptera; family Depressariidae; genus Ethmia; species Ethmia dodecea. The sequence goes on from OY979443.1 coordinate 1,654,554, forward strand.
TATTTGTTTTATAAGGTTTCACGGTACCATATAGAAGTATTGCATATAGAAGTAGTTCAGTAATTTTGTATGAAAGTATATCTAGTTCAATTTAGTGATCGGAGGATAACGGCAACATTGAATGCTAATGGTAAGACTTTTAGTCTATTTATACCAACTTTATTAGGGGCGACCAGCGCAGTGGCGGCGAAGCGACAAATTCTATACAGGCGTCGGTTTCAGTCACCAGCTTCTTCTGTTACGCCAATTTCAATCATATACCAAAAACTTTAAGGTTCGTCGCCACTGCGAAGGCTTTTATAACAATAGTAAGTGAAGTCTCTATATGAAACTAATCAAATTATAGCTATTAAATAACAGTATTGTTAAACGTTGGCAGCTAACTAGATAACAGCTATTTATAACTGTAGGCGCCCCTGATAGTCCGATAAAACTATTACAGTCGTTAAAACTTTTTTAATCCAACGAGATATTCTTTAGAATAAAGGATACGTTCCACATAGCTTATCAATCGTGGAATTTATCCTACGGGAAGACATCAAAAACACGAATCGCACTATGACGCATGTCGCTGCGGCACGCGTCACAATTTAAATAAATCTCACACACGGCAACGCGTTAGTCGCAGCGACTTACGCCAAAGTTTGATTTGACATAACATATTTTTATGTAGTTTAAAGATCACTTCAATCAAACGGTTAGACCATAAATATAATTGATAAGAAAAAAAAAATCATTGAATAAAATTCTCCTTGCATTTCCATCTCTACGAAATATGTATATTGCACGCTAAAAACAATACAATTAATGAAGAAATCTCAACTGTCCAATGTTAATATTCGGAGGGCTCTGCAAATTAAACATTATTCAATAGACTCCCTTGGTTCTGAATCCTATTTCAAGTACATAAAGTTCTTATTTATGTGGCAACGCATGCCGATGCAGTTTTGTATAACGCGTCCCTCCAACGTACTCAAACATCTCAACATAAACTATCTACAAATGTAAGTGAATTATCTTTACAAGTATAGGCAGTCGTGTGTGAGGCCAGCATACGTTAATTGGTGACTACAGGAGCCACGGTGAAGCTTCCTTTCAGTTTCTCGAAGAGGCTTTCTCCGTCATCGCTGTCGTACTGCAACAAAAAGAGCAAACATTTTATTTTGATACTCAATAATTTTATTGGACCATAATGAACATATCCAGATATCCTTAAAGCTAAGGAGTCATTGGACTCGATTCTAACTGACTAGCTAAAATTCCTAATTTTAAGTTAGCTCTATTCTTATTTCTTTTCCGCCATTTTGGAAAGGAAAGGGATAGAAATAAGGGCCATATTTATTTATAATGTCACAAATGTCAGAAAAACAAAATTGAACCTCATGAACGCATTCGAACGAGATTAAGGCCCATACTTCCTCATGTATAAGGAGTGGGCTGTTACGGGCTGATGATGAAACATGCATATATATAAAGTGATTTTGATTATGCAAATTGGTTGTCTGATAGTATTCTCAGCAGCAACTAATAGACTAATAATCTGAGTGCATAAATAAATAAAAGCAACAAAATAGCTGTGTGTCAACGCCCATAGATAATAGGATTTCTTATAGGCATCATTATAGATTTTTGGCCCATCATCTATCGATAAGACCGTATTACCCGAATTTTTAGGCGAACTCCATTTATTCACTGCCTATTTTGACAGGTGTCAGTTTGACAGAAATAACGAGTATCACAATGCAAAGCATGCAAGACGAGATGAAAATAAGCGTGCACAACTAAATCCCCTATACATGCTCACTATATCGCGATCGCTATCAGGATTTTTTGAAAACTCGCTAAGATTTGACAAAACCGCTCGAGATTTTGTTTCTATAGTTAGAGGCCTAAGTGCAAGGGCGGAGGATCACGTACAATTCACGGGCTTTTGGTCGGTCTCGCCCGCTTGCGGTGTCTGGGGTCATCGGGTCGGTCACAGGCCACGCCCTTGGACGTGGAAGGCTGCCCGCTGGGGTCTTCGTGACGGCTTTTCTTCGGTGGTGAGCCGTCCTACGCGCGAAATACCCCAATTTTACCTCAAAATTTTGAAATGGCGGCCGAAAGCTTGGCAAGTGACACTCTTAAGTCAATTATTGTCTAATATTTACGACGCTTTTAGAATTAGGCGAGGGTTGTCTAGTAAGTGACACGCTTACGTCAATTATTGGGTGAAGGTTGTCTAGTATTTTGGACGCTTTTACGTATTGGGCGAGGTTTGTCTAATATTTAGGTCGCTTCTAAGTATGCCCATTGCCTAATGATTTACGCTTTCTCACAAGAAATCTCCAAGATCTAACAGCTAGTCCGCCAGAATCACCAGGGCAGCAGCACATTAAAAGAATCATTTGAGATAGTTACCTCATCCTCAGTTTCTGAGTCGCTGTCACTGTCTTCTGATGGCGCCCTAAACACTCGTTGGTAGTCAGCTGAGGATAGTGCAGGGGAACGTTTCGCGATCCGCCTCGCCGTACGACTGGCGTAGTCGCGAACGCGCGTGACACTCGGGTATTTCTCCACCAGAAACAGAGCAAGGCTCGTGTCGCCTCGTCGAACTGCGATGTGTAGCGCCGTCCATCCTGCTAGACCCTCCTGTAAAGAAATGGGCACAAGTTAGTTAGGCCAATTGGAAAAGCCCCAGGATTGGTTGAGGCGTGGCCAGTACCAGTCAGCGATGGCTCACTGTCAATCGCAAAAAAGTGAAAAATAGGTGCTTCTATAAATGGACTAAGTCTGCAAATCTAATGGGGGATAAGACGTCATTGTATATTGCTTAAGCTTTGAAACATTGAAATGACATAGTATCAGGCAATGATACTGGAAATTTTAAAGTCGCTCGAAGTTTTCGGATGATTCTTAATGAGTTTTATTGAGCATTAGATCTTCGGAATGGCGCAGTGTGGTTTCCGGAAGGAATTCCCTAAATAATAGTAAAAACAGTATAAAAATCTGTTGCGTCTCTAAACCTCTATTCAAAATTCAGATTCGGCACACATTGCGGCAAATACTTATAACTAGTCGTTGGTCGTATAACAAAAGCAGCAATCTGTGCCAAATCGGATCCTTGGGATCGGGTAATTTAATAGTGGTTTAGAGCACAAAGACGACGCGGATAGCGACTTTGTTTTATTTATTACTAAAATTTTAACATGGTAACATCATTAGAAGGTTGACCGCATCCAACTTGAATGACTTTCAGAACCACTCCAGTGTATTTGAGTGTCTTTTTATAGACAACTGGGCTTTGTAGGCACTTAATGGTGTGACGTAAGTCAGGTTATCGTCCTATTAAATGTTTGACAGCTCCTGGTATCTTTAGTGACGGAACGCGACCATAGTTACAAGCTTCTACGACCATTGCTGTTGCCCGCGACTGGCTAAGCCCTTTAAGAGGTCGGCGGACACTTGAGGGGTCATGGAACTCTCCCAGTCAAAAGGCATCTAGATCGGTATAGCGGATTAACCGTGAGAAGTAACTTTCGAATTTATAATATGATAGTAGGGATTAGCGATGTGAGGATTTGATTTCATCAGGATATTTTTGATAAACATATTTTTATTAGTATTTGAAAATCTATTGAGGATTTTTGTTCTTAATTAGCTTTTACCCGCGGCTTTGCTAGCACACGTTTATTTCACCCCCTTAGGGGTTGAATTTTGCAAAATCATTTCTTAATGGATGCCTACACTGTATAAGCTGTCTATGTGCAAAATTTCAAGTCTCTAGACCCAGTGGTTTAGGCTGTGCGTTGATACATCACTAATCAGTCAGTTTATAATTTTATATAAGTAGGTATATAGATTTTACACGAATTACATTTTGGTCGGATCGGTCAAATTATTACTTTCTGTGTTTTGAGAACGTCCGCAGAGACAATCTTGTTTAGGGACGCAACTAACAACATCCTTATGACGAAAAGGATTATGAGTATGACGCAAATGACAGGTTTTTTTACCTGCAAATAAATCTCGTACGATACGAGCGGTATCTCAAGGCATACAGCAAAAAACTCGACGATATCTCGATATCAGCTGATTAAACCGGGTTTTCCACCGCCGGGGAAACCACGTTGACTAAGCAACCTTCACCGGCAAGGCGGTTAATTGATAATAGATAAACATTGTCTCCAAGGCGAACAAGAGTGTATTGTTCCGACAATGAAAGAAAAGTACGTGTTTAAAATAAAATATATTTTTTTGTAACTTTTAAAGGTAATTCCTGTTTCTTTTTGTGAATTAAATAAAAATTTTACCTTAAACCGAAGGCACAGGTGTGCCAAGGCGTGACAAGTTAACACGAAATGTTTAGAAAAAATAGATTTTATTTTACTTTTAAGTTAATTACTAGATATAGTTATTGCGAGCATTTATTGTGAAAATAAAGTCGACGTTTCGATATCTCAGTTTTTTTAAATTAATTGTAAAATGATCAAAAGCTTAATTTGAAACTACATAACTCCTTAAGATTATTTAAAATGGGTGAGCTTGCGCCATGGAAGTCGTTAAGTCATACTAGATGGGCTTGGGTGCCTTGAAAAATCCTGACTCCGTTCAGCTGTGGACTGTTCCAAGACTTCCAAGTTGTCAATTACTGTAAACTGTTTATATCATAACTAGCGACCCGCCCCGACTTTGCGTGGGTGCAATGCTAACACTAAAACCGCGACTTTGTTTTATACTATGTAGTGATAGTGATAAAACAATACCCAGAATAAACCAAGTGTTACCTCCAAATACTTGGAACATTGACTCATATTTTTTTTTACAAACAATTGATGAGTAAAGAAAGATGTAAAATTTATCGTTTACATGACGTACCATTATTTCATTTATTAGCCATCAAAGGATTTTCCATTTACGTTTAAGGATATCGAGGTAACCTTTGCGCACAAGATTTTTCCGATTCAGTATTCGGTATTTCCATGTTATGTGCGTCCAAAGGCTACGTCCATTTATTACGTGAAGCAATTTTAGCTTTTTTTCAACCCCTTCATGTTTGTGAGATGTCGTGAGATTTGGCACGAACGCCTTCACTAATCTCAAGTGAGATTTTTCAAAATGCGTAGTTTTAGTGTAAATCTGTGCTTGGTTGCGGTGGATTTATTGAAAGTTACATTTGCCTAATTACATTCATTTTACACTGTTTATTGAGGGAAATAAAATACGATGATGTTTGCCGAGACCCTTTCCTCACGTCAGATCGGATGAGATACCCCATATAAATGTACCCCCCACTGGAAATAAAACTTTAACTTGACTATTCACAGGTAATTGCCGAAGGCGTTGACGATACGAATACCAGGAACTCGATAGTGTTTTCAACATAAAACCGGCTACAATAAAGTGTGCAATGTGTTTACATTCTCGCGTTGAACCGGTGACTGGTGACGTCACAGTTCTGACGTCACGTTGAATCACGATGAGAAAACAAATACAAACGGAATTGTCGAGTTATTATTTATTAATATTAAGCTTTAATATTACTCATCCTTTTATATTTAATTTTACAAACTTACGTACTCTTGCAATCTATACGAATATTAAAAAGGGGAAAGATTTGTGTTTTTGTGTGTTTGAATATCGTATACATACCGACGATTTCATAAGACGATAATGTAATGTGTTGTAAGTACTGTATGACATTGATTTTAACACTTTAATTTGGTAAATATCGATTGTGTCGTTGCTTTGGATTTTATCTGTACGCAATATTGAACCATACATACATAAATATGCGCACGCCTTCTTCAAGAAGTTGTAAGCAGAGACAATAGACCGCCACCTGCTACGATCCTGGCACACCTCTCTCATCCACATCCATCAATCGGTTCATACATGCTCGTCGTAAAAGAATCATTAGTTTATTTCATCCAGTTAGCTATGCTTTTTTAAATGTTGTAGCAAACTCGTTTTAATTTGATTTAACTTGAACTTTCATTTTTCTGTGGCGCAAATACAGATAGATGCGTAAATTATAAGTTAAAATGTTCGTATGACTTACCCTGGCATTAATATCGGCTCCGTAATACAATAAGGCCTGCATCGTTGGGATGTGACCGGATGTCGCTGCCAGGTGAACGCATGTTTTACCTGAAACAAGTAGAGAAATATGATTAAAAACCGGGCAAGTATGAGTAGAACGCGCACACTAAGGGTTCTGTACCAGAGCACTATAAAAAAGACCCGTTTCTTGTACAGTCAAGAGCACGCTGAGCTTGACACTTTGGACTTTGAACCGGCCCTGTATTCTATGGCGCGCAGTATAAATCAGAGCTTAGCTTAAACTGGTAGTGTAAAGTTTGACTTGCTCTTGACTGTACGAGAAGCTCATTTAAATCTTCACTTATTTAAGAAAGAAAGACTTTAAAACGCCTTAGCATCTTTTCAAAATACTGTCTAACTTTAAATCTCGTTGTAATAAGAATAACGCTGTCTCTGAATATTTATACGTATCTAAGACTCTAAGTACGTTTGGCCATGTCAGATACAGGGTGGCTTGAAAAATTCTTATAATCATCCAATAGCCTAACACCATCTCCTAATCCATGGTGAGATTATAGCCCCTTCCTCATATGTGTGTAAAGACCCTTATCTCAGCAGAAGGCTGTTGGTTGATGACGAAGTACGTTTAGCATCCGTAGTGCATTGCCTAATTTGGGTAAGCGTCAAGCAGACCATACATGTGTGACGTATACGTTCCATCACCGGTTGTAATGTAGTCGAGACTCGAGAGCACATGAAGCTTTTCAATTGTAGTGCGAGTCTGACCTCTAAGGCTATTGTAATAAGAACGTTACGAAGTCAATGTGTCAAGCTCCACGTGCTCTTGACTGTACGAAGACTTATTATATCTGGTCACATTTTTGAGACCCCCCCTCTCTAGTGTGACGTTACATAAATTGCAATTTTACAACTAGACGTCGAATTAAAACAGCAGTTCCGAAATTAGTTTTATTTCCATTTTTTTTTTTAATAAAATCAACAAATCAGAATTTTGAAAAAAAAAAATTAGACCTATTGACACCCCCCCCCCCTCCCTTGACGTGTGATTTAATTTATGGATGGCCCCTATGTGACACACCGCTAGTATCACGTACGCGCTCTACGTCACGCATTGCACCTCAAACCGGGTGCGAATTGGATAGTTCATCTCTTAGTCAGATCAATTATTTTTTCTCATCTCAACGCAAACTTATTATGGAAAATGTTCTGAATATCATTACGTCATCATTCGTCCCGTAGTATAATTGGATAGGTACTTGATTATCCTATTATTTACTAATAAATAAAAATAAATTTTGTAAAACGGATGAATTTCTACCGGAGGTGTTCACTGTTCAGGCTTAAGCTGTTTTGAGATAATCTTTTTATAAATGACTAGCGACCCGCCCCGGCTTCGCACGGGTGCAATGCTAACACTAAAACCTTCCTCTTGAATTACTCTATCTATTAAAAAAAAACCGCATCAAAATCCGTTGCGTAGTTTTAAAGATTTAAGCATACAAAGGGACATAGGGACATAGGGATATAGGGACAGAGAAAGTGACTTTGTTTTATACTATGTAGTGATTTACAATTTAATAGCGACACTGCCAACGAATCTGTTATCTACTGAGAATCTGTCTGCCTGAATTCCAGGTTGGCGTCTCCCATATGTGTCTATGAACAATGTCTTTTGGTCTTGCTCAAGATGTCTGCCTTCTGGTGCTCATGTGCGAAACGTCCTGACTAAACTTCAATATTGGTTCACCGATTTATCCATGAAAAGGTAGGTACAAAACAGACAATTACTTTCGCATTTATAATATTAATAGGGAGAGTATTAAACTGCCTACCCCTTTGAGTATTAAACCAACAGGAGACGTCACGCGCACTAGTTTCTTTGCAAAAAAGTCTGCCGATTTCTGCGCGGGGGACGAGGAAACAAACACAAATAATGTTAAAACTAACGCATTTTTAACAAAACAATTTAACACTAGCTTGAACTAGATGCACACAAATACATTCACCAACCCAAGCACTCCGTGAACTCAAAAAAACTAGTTGTATATAACAGGTATGCGTGTTGACCGACACTTTTTTTTGACAGAGGGGAACGCCTGTCAGTGGCGTCTCCGGTTGGTTTAATACTCAAAGGCCTACCCCCTCGGGGATAAAAGGCCTGAGATTATTTATTTTTATTTACTAAATTTGCTGACAATTCCACTGATTCCTATTTCTAATAATAAAGGCGTCATCATAAGGAAATAAGCGCCACTTCATAGTTCCCGCGGTTTCGCCTTCAGTGGCCGAGATAAACCCAATGATGTTCGCGGAATTTCACTTACGGATCCTTCTGAACGGGAAAACCATTATGTGGGAACATAGTTTTCTAGGTCATTCTAAAAATTTGACGGAAAAACTCGTGTCTGCAAGACCCTTAGCTCGGCAGGGAGCTCCTAATTATGATAATATGATAAAAAGAGCTGTCCTTGAGTTTCTTGCTGGCTCTTCTCGGGGTACTGCATTTGGAACCAGCAACTCGTCGGTGGAGATGGGCTGCTGTTTACATTTAGCCAATCTTCATGGACGAGTTTAGTGTGCCTTGTTATTGACGTTTCAAAGTGTATGAATGTGTGAAAAATGAATTTTGAATTTTGATAAGAAGCAAAAACGCAAGCTCCTTGCGTAAAAAAAGTTTTAACGAATCTACCCTAAGCATTATGTCATTTTCAGAGCACGGCTAAAATCCCGGCAAACACCTAAAAATCAGGGCGTCTGCTAAGTGGCAACCCTGGACACGTCTGGCTCATTTCCAACATTATTTAAATAGCAGCCGAAATAGATTGCTATTCATAAACAATCTATGTTGCTGTACAGAACGGAATTGGGAGCGTATTTTAGACTGTTTTATCAAAATATAAAATGCACTGAAGTTTCTTCTGAGTGGAATTTTTTTTACCCACAGAAATAAATTATTGTGAATTCTGAGCCCTGCAAGTTAAAATTCTTATTTTAATTCCTTAAAGTTTTATTTCAATAACTCAAAAACTACCGGACCGATTTTGAAAATTCTTTCACCAGAATGGAAAGCTAGAAGATCCCTGAGTAACAAATGCTATATTTTATTCCCGTATCTCCAGGGGAACGGGAACTACGCTGGGAAACCGCGCAGAACCGCTAGTTGCTATACATAATCGTGAACTTTTCCACTATGTAGTATTAGGAGGGTATTTTTCCATGTGAATCACAGCATCACATGAGATCGTAATATTGACAGGTTAATATATGTTTGTACCAGAACTGGTGTTGCATGGGTTTTCTTGCCTCGTGGAGTCGGGTATGATTCAGGATCTATTAAGTCAGAAGCCGAACTAGAGGTATGTCAAGTGCATCAAGTGCAAGCTGCATTGTATGAATGAACAGACAGAGTTCAGTTGGTTTGTTGACTGCCTAGACAAATCCAACGAATGATATCACCATTTCAATATTCAATTGCGTCACTTTTTAATTTTGTTTTAGTATTGTGAAATCCTACTTGGTGAGAAGAGCAGTGATAGCCCGGACGGTTAAAGAGCCGGTCGAAAATCAGTGAGGCTCGGGTTCGAATCCTGGCATGTACCAATGAGTTTTTCAAAAACTTACGTACATATTTATCACTAGCTCGACGGTGGAAGAAACTAGACGGCGGAGGAAACCCGCAGGTCCCAGAATTAATTCTGAGACATGTGTAAATAGACCCGGTCCGGCGATGGGCTCACTACCTATCACGTTAAGGGTCCAATGTATCTCGTGAAATGTGGGTATATCCAGTAATGGAATACCTCTGCCTACCCCCTCGGGGATGAAAGGCGTGAGATTATTTATTTTATTTATTTTTACTTGGTGAGAATAGTAGTACCTAGTAAGTTTGTTGTTACTCCTTCACGCAAAAAATACAAAACGGATATTGATGAAACTTTTCAGTAATATAGCTTATACATCAGCATAAAATATACCACGACATGAAGAATATTGGTATTCCCGCTGCATTCCAAAAAATATTGTCGTGAATGAGACAATAGAATGGGTAAGTCGTTTCTTCAATGTAAGAAACTAACTACAATAATATTATGAAGAGGAAAGATTTGTATATTGATTTGTTTGTATGATAGGCTCCGAAACTACTGGACCGATTTTAGAAATTCTTTCACAAATGGAAAGCTTACTTTCCTGAGAGTTACATGGGCTATAATTTTCCCACGGGAACGGGACTTAAGCGGAGAAGAGCTAGTCTCATATATTTATAATATCTTAGCTATCATAGGTCCACATCATTAAAGTACATCGTCAATGGAACAATTGCTAAAGAAATTATCTAAGAAAATAGAAATCGACAATAGCGTAAAGCAGGACTGAATTATAAACAACCAAGCCAAACCATCAGCTGTAAACTCGACAATAACCAAAATGGCTAAACGCTTAATAAAATAATAACAGCGTAATCCTAAAAACAGCTGCGTAAATGGTACAATAATATCGCCGCGAGGTGCAGGGCGAGACGCGGCGCGGGGCGCGGCGAGAGGCGATGGGGTTTTCCCAACTATGCGGCCGCCGAGTGAGTTGCGCGCGCGCCGACCGCGCCAAACATGGCCGCCGATATTTTCTCTGCTTCCGTATCATCAAGACCGGTTAAACATTAAACTTTGGAGATTACATTATATTTTTAGACATGCTAAAGATACCCCAAGAGATGGTTGAAGATTTAAAATGAATGGTTTGATAGTGCGCTTGCACTTGCCGTGAACTTATTACGTTGCATGGGTTTTTCACAGACGATTTAGGAGAGTTCTGTTTATATTACGAGCTGTAACCTCGGGAACGCGGTTTTCCCCACACTCACACTCATTGTTCCTTATTGTCATACTCTCATACACGTGATGTAGTGTAATATTGTACTGTCCATTTGGACGGTATTCAGGGTAAATGTTGGAAAACCCCAGCGCTCCAATCGTAAAGTTTATTATAAGCATTAGATAGCGGTGAATGCCATACGTACGGCAAAAGATAAGGCACTAGTACTGTTGGTCAGGATTATTTTGTTCGTATTTGATTTTTAACTGTCATTTTCTTACATTCTTTTTCTTCGTTGCATCCTCATGACTGAGGAGTTTGATGTAGGAAACTATTGACCTCTATTTTGTTCGATCTTGATTCCAATTAATGCTTGTCAGTAGTGTCGGTCTTTGGTGGTTCTTACATAACAATTTACTATGTCAACTACATTAGCAATCTCTTGGTTACGTTCTTCTAATCTGATGCATAAACTCAATGACTGGACGTACATGTCTGGATGATCATATCAATCGAATCAACAGAGAGATCGTAATGAAACAAAGAGTAGCTTTAATACAGCGAATCTTAATTCAATCTTTGTAATTTTTGTCCATACAGATTTTTATATAAAAATTTCAACAAACCCGACTGCGTATGAAAATATTTCTTCATCTACTTCACTTAAAAATACTTAAATCGTTTAGGCTACTAATGCTAATTACACAGATATATTCCTCGATTACTTCTTTTGGTCGGTACACTAGTTCAGTTTGGTTAAATGAATAAACTGCGAAACTATTTATTGGCAGTCAAAAATCACGCAGTCAATTCAATTGTATTTAAATATTCTTAAAACAGCCGCTCTCGGTCACTACCGGAAAAACCGGATTCAGGTGGATATTCCCAAAAGACCGTTCAGTCATTAAATGGACTTTTTTTAGCCACAACCAAACCCCAATTAGTGGTCTGAGCCTTAGCACCATGATCTAATCTTGAAAGATTGAAATCAAGCAACTTTAAGACCATGAGTTGACCTAAAACCACAATAAGTGTGATATCTGCTAGGTGATTATTCGCCTTTTGCCAAGTTATACCAGGAAAACTATGTGCGGAGCCTTTATTGGGCAATAAATATTTTTTCATATTTTGTTCAAATATTGGAAAAATACTGTTCTTTCTTAAAAACTCTTGGACAGCGCAAGAAACAACTAAGCAACAATCAAAACTGTGTACAATTTGTTAGAGTGAAAGTTGCAAGTCGCAAATACGTAACCATTTGGGATTCCCAGCATTGCGACGAGCCCACCGGCAAACTTTCAAGTGGGATAACCCATCGAGTATAATGCTATTGTTCGAAGACTTAAAAACCGGGGCGCTAGCTGGGTTTGCGGTTTTCCTGGGCTAGCCTCCTCTTCGTATACCTACACTAAGTTTTCCTTGGCACACGCCCGTTTTAAGCAATGAAACTCCTTTTGAGGATGTCAGAAAGAGATGCCGCTACATGAGTCGGATAAGACTGTTCCTTTCGGATAATCAGTTTCATGCTAGCGGGTCGTTCTGTGATGTGATATGTGAAGCATCAAGGATTTTTAATTTAAGTATATTATTGAGTTTCACCTTGAGCGTGCAATATCAAAAGTTTTTATTCAATGTTGGGGCTTATAAGTTATATGTGATATAAGTAGCTATAGTTAAGAAGAAACTATATAACAATACAAAACAAACTAGAAGTGACTTAGTTACGGTTCAGTGCATCAAATATCTTAGTTATTAAAATACTCATGTTTGCTATTGGATCTTTAGTTGTAAGGCATTTTTTACAAAAATCCTTCCACTACATTTCATCATCACTCGTGCTATCAAAATAGGCCAGATTGCGCAGTTGGCGCGTGACACTCGTCGGATATTGAAATTATCTCAACTGGAATTCCCGACTGCTTAGCATATCGCCTTTCAATAGAACGTTGGAACAATCGGGCAAAGGGGCCTGGCTTTCACCGGGGTTACGTGTGCCAGCCGCTTCTCACCTGGGAAAACCCAGCGCTGCGGTCGTCCGCCCGACACCGCGACCCGGTCAAACAACTCCGAGACGAAATAGCTCGTCTTCTCTACCAAAATCGGCAAGGCCGAGCTCCAACGGATAAACCCGCAAGAGTTTAAAGGCCGTAAGATCGCATGATCGAGAACGTTTCCACATTGAATAACGTTCTGGGAAAACCGGACGCCAACAGCGAACACATGTCGGCTGCTAATATATTTTTAATGTAATTCAAGATTGGGAATTCCGACTGGGCCGTGGATTCCGCAGATCTGTGAGACTGTTTTATCGAGAGTGGCGCTGCGCGCTCAATGCCAATGAGCGTATTAGAGACCTTGGATCAGACGTCACTGGTACGTACCGACGTGCGTTCACACGTAAACAATGTCTAGTGCCTTTGTAGCAAACAGGTTCTGCTTGAACCTAAATACTATTCAATTCATCCTAGATCCTAGAGTGTCTCCGTATTTTTTTTATCGTGGGAAATACAGTCCGGATACGATTTTCTTCACAATGATGTTGTTTGAAGGCGAACCACATTCTAGAATCGCATCGGCGATCCAAAGACAGTTTCATTTTGGCCGTATTTGACCCATCAGGATGACGAAATCGCAAACTAAAAAATGATTACGTGACTTTTGTGACCTCGCACACATCGTTCTTATAATTAACTTAAACAGTAAACAGTTCACGCATGTGTTATCTGAAGAAATACAAATTCAAGTCGGCGATTAATGGAAAATTTACGAACTTCTTCCTACGCTTTACTCTAAATTCTATAAAACAAACTCGTTTCCCGCCGTCTGTACGCTTAGATCTTTTAAACTACGCCACTGATTTTATTGCGATTTCCATCAATAGTCAGTGATTCAAGAGGAAAGTTTATATGTATAATACAATAGATGTATATTATAGTAGAGAAAATCCGAGAATTTCGTTGATTTATAACACCATTGACTGACCATAGACATGTTATTGTCATCCAACTAAAACCGTTGACATTTAGTGGAATTGAAAACCTTCCCAGAAAAATAAGCAGTCGACCAGCAAAACCCCCATCCAAATCGGATCAGTTGTTTTGAGAACACGATATAAAACCACCAAATCTGTTGACAAAATAGAAACTTACCATCATAGTTCTTCTGGTTCAATATGGCTGCAAGTTTCGTCTGTTTCTGGTTGCCGTCGATGGGTATTAGTAACGCCTGAAGGCATTCGACGTGTTGTGCTGCAGTGGCTGCGTGTAATGGTGTGTTCCCTTTCAGGTCTCTGACTCCTAGAGACGCTCCCGCCTTCACCAGCATTCGCGCCACAACGGCGTGATTGCTCATAACGGCAAGATGGAGCGCTGTGTGCCCGTAATCATTGGGCACATCCAACCAATATATGTCTGGGCACACCCTTATGAGTGTACTCACTGACCTCTCACAGTCGTGTACTGCCGCGATGTGTAGTTGTCTGGAACAAAAGAAAAACGTTGACGGATACTGGCAATTTCGAGATATAGGTTTTAGTGTTAGCCTAGTTGGAGCATATTTGACCTTCAAAAAAACCACTGTTATATAAAAACATACTTCGGTTTGTTTGCTTGAAACAGGACTTCCTGTTAAAAAAATTTTTGGAAAAAATATTTAATAATTCTTGTGTAATTAGCAAGAATCAGGTGCTTAAATCATAATTACCTATTTCCTCATAATACAAATGATTAGACCTTATGAATAATAGGCTGGTTGAATACTTCGACATTCCAGTTTATAAATTCTGCTACTTTATCTGACCATTTATCTTTATGTCACAATAAAACCAAAGTAGCCTTTATAGCCTAAACATGCTTTTTTCCTGTGGTGGAAACTTAACAAAAGGTACATTATATAGTCATCTGATTGGTTCAAGAGCCCCAAGATTCATGGTAAACCTAAAGAAATAGCATCAACCGACACTTCTCACATCAATATAGTAATAACACATTATTTAGCTTCTCTAAATCGAGTTTCCTGTGACAATAATAGTCTAGAATACATTCTGGGTACATACAAACAATATGTCATTATTTGAAATTATTTCAGTAGTTTGTTTATGCTTTTAAGCTATAAAGTTGACTATAAGAGCATAAGGTACAGTGGTATTAAGCTGCTAGATGGTACATCAATAAAATAATAATGTTTGTGACCAATTTCTTTTTTTCAAGTACATAGTATTATTATTAGTAAATCACACTTGGGTACTCCCAAGAGACGGTCAAACAAAGGGGATCTTTCTCGTGGCCAAACTATTTCGCCTAACTGATTTGGCTACGAGGACTAACATATCCTCATGGCCGAACTCATGTCAAAATAGGCAAGTGATTTAGACATTAGAAAAGGTGGACACAATATTAAACAGGTCACTGACACGAGATGGGGTAGAACCTGATCAACATTTGTATTTAAAAACATTGATGGTTTTGTGTCTAATTAAAGTTGGGTTTATGTTTATGTTATCAAGTGCTTTATCAGTTGTTTTGTGCCCACACAGCAGGATTTGTTTCATCTGGGACAGACATTACTAATTTTTCAATTGCTTTTCCCTTTATACAAATAATAAATACATTATTTATTTTGTCAAACTAGGCTGTATGGGTACCACCGATTACCATACTTAATTACATATAACGACTCAGACATAAAAGCGACAGGCATGTTCATGCACCCAAATGTTATATTATATATGTATTAAATATGTTTTATATGTGTTATGCTGGGAAAATATTTTAAAAAAGCTAAGTTATTGTTAAAAACTGATTGACAACTTTTTAACTTCTTCTATACATTACATGTTTTTTTTTTTGCAATTGAGAGTGCAGCATATTGAACTTATCTAGAGTCAGGCAGAGGTCAGTACCGTAATGTGTCACATGACTAATATTATTTTTGTAATAATAAAAATAGATTGAGTGTATTGTCATACATCAGAATGATTTTGATGAGGTTGAGTTGTAATGTTACATTGACATTTCGTTTGTCAATAATCACTACTGAACTTTTGCCCGTTTTTAAGAGTAAAACAAATTGCAACAATATTAGAAGCTGTTAGATGCAAACTATAACAGACCAATAAAAAAATTACATACGGACTTCACTATACTGCTTACTCTTACTATATATCTTAATAGAATATGGACATAATCAACATATAACAGCTTCAACATAGTGTTAACCACTGATCTAATACTCGTATGTCGCAATATCTAATCAAATGCTAAAAATATTCTGTATATAGCTACGGTAAGCATGAATCAACCTAGCTCATATGTTTCATATATAGGTACCTATGTCAGGAAAAACAGAAGCCATTTTCTCTAGAATTCTCTTAACCCAGTGTAACTAATAATATATAAATATAATAATGTCTAATAACCACAATCCCTCAAACATTTACTCTTTGGAATTGTACCTATTTCAGTTGTCTTACAAGTACTAGATGTTATGTTTTTTTTTTATAAATAAGATGATTTATTATTAATATCAGAATAAACTCTTATTTATATACTACCTAGGTACATTGTAATTCATCATTATGCTGTTGGCTTTTCTTCTCTACAAAAGAAAAAACCACTAACTTTTTCACTAAGAAATATTAATTAAAGAAATTGGTAAGTAGGATCCATAAGATTCTGCATATCCACTTAAATTGGAAAAGATACTAAACAGCAGAGTGACAAATCTATTTAAAGAGATTGTCTTAGAAGCGCAGCCCTTTATTGACTCATGTAATAATAATAATAATACAATAATAAATTGTGGAACACAAAATTCACACACTGTTATTCAGTCCCAAACTAGGCAGAGCCTGTACTATGGGTACTGAACAACTGATAAACATACTAAAATAATAAAAGACATGCTGTTATACAAAAAATATACTATGCCGCCAAAGACATGCTCATGCACACAAATATTGGTCCTGAGCGGGGATCGAACCCGCAACCTTCGTCTCAGAAGCAGGCTGGGTCACTACCAACTGAGGGAATACACCTGTCAAAATGTATGTTCGTTTAATTTATATATTTGATACATACAACAAAACTTACAAAACTATGTTGTATATAGAAACATACTGTATAGTATAAACATGTGGGCACTGCACAGAATGAATGAAGAATGAGGACTAGGTAGTTGTACCACAATAGTTATTATAGTTATAGAAACAATTAAAGCTTATCTACACCAAAACAAACCAACACTTCTACACTAATATTACAACGAGGAAAGATTTGTATTTTTGTATGTTTGTAACAAATATACTCAAAAAGTACTGGTTACATATTAGAGATGAAAAATTCTTAGACCAATTGAAAGCTTTATTTTTCTGGGAGTAACATACATACATACATATGCTCACGCCTTTTTCCCGACGGGGTAGGCAGAGACAACAGCCCGCCACCTGGGAGAAACATGGGCAACAATTTTCCCAGGGGAATGGAACAGCTAGTATTATTTATATAGGTAATGTTTTTTCTAGTACGTAACACCTCGAACTACTGATCTTATACTGAAAATTCTATGACTGGTAGAAAACTATACTAAAGGGCATAAAAGTCTAAGTCATTGCAACTCCACCACTTTGGTATAGTTGAGGAGAAGAAGCAGGGCAAGAAATTTCTCAATAGATTATAGATCTTTTTAACGATCAATACAAAGTAAAAGTTATATGGTTTTAGTTCTGTGCTGTGCTGGAGAAAATTTGAACTGAATATCATTGTCATTAAAATACTATTCTATCTTTATAACATGCCATATCATATAAAACCGTTTTTGAAATAAAAATAAATAATAAAATATATAGTATACAAGTTAAAAATGTAACTTACGTGTCTCCATCATCGTCCTGCCCGAATAAGTCGTCAGGTGGAATGTCAGTGAGCTTAACTGTCACCGTTGGGTGTGGCACCTTCGATTCTTCTTCCTCAACTCGCAGCCTCTCCAAGCAGCCAGAAAGGCCAAGGTCCAAACCGCTGTCACCGTATTCCGGCTTCGTTTCGAATTTCTGACTGTGCTCTGTCACTCCCATTGCTCTCTCACCAGGTTCCAGAGGAGGCAGACCCACATCGAGACCGCTATCAAAACATTCGACAGCCGATTCACATTTCGCATGACTTCCTCTCGATCTAAGCTCACTCTGCTCGGGATGAGATTTCACGTCCAAGCTGTCAACATTTACATTCAATTCACTTTTCACCTTCACGTCACTATCCTGAACTTCCGACTCGTCTCTCAGAGCCTCAGGGTACTGGTCAATAGGTCCCGATAGGAAACCAGAGTCCGTATTTGTGTCTACTTCAAATTCCTTCTTGGCACTCATTTTGATGTATGTACTCACTACACTAAGGTCAACTCGACACTAATAAACCGCGGAAACCGTTTGTTTCAACTCTAACTGCACGAAAGCATGTTTTGAAATGTAAATGTAATGTTTCGCGAACAAACAACCGCTGCGATCCAAATACGCGTGTGCAATGAGTAGAAATCACGAAACCCGCGATGATATCGTAATGGATGGGATGGGAAGGGAAATTTAGAATGACGACATCAAGATTCAAGAAAACAAATGACATAACGATGACCGTTCGGATACACGCACCGATGTGACCGATGGCTATGTTTTTTAAAATGTTGTAGTTGTTTCCAAAAGTAGCAATGGGTATGATTACTGTTTTACATATATTGACATGGTTTTGTCACGATTTTTAATTTCGATGAAAAATTACAATTCTTACTAAAAAAAAAAATTGGTTGCCTGTAAAGTCGGTATACGGGCGAAAGTTTTACGTGACAACGATTTTATGTCTGTCTCTCTCGCTCTTAGGCGGGCTAACCATGCCCGAGTGGAAGGGACGCGTGCCTCTCACTCGCTCTCATTGTGAGCGCATAACGTGAGCGGAGCGTAACGCAGTTTCTTGAAGTGTCACCCGGCAAACCAATTTATAAGACGTTGTCACGTCAATAAAATGTGAAAAGTGAAATGAAATTCCCACGACTTGTGATTTCATAAATTCACTAACAGGCACTTACAAGTAAGAGCATTAAGGCTTTACCGTTATTACCGCTCGATAATATCGGGCACAGTTGTTGCCAACAGGTAAATTAACTTTCCACTAGATTCAACATCTAAAACCACCAGAAAACCACTAACGAAAAACGACATTACTCTCATAGTCGCTAAATTTTTCATTAAACGCTTTTTTATTAACAACATTTAGTTACTTATAAGTGTCAATTCTCTTCTAGATGTCATCCATAAATTTTGTCTCCATTTAAATAACTTCTTTGTGGGAAAAATAACCGCTTTTGGTTTCCTCTACCAGATGGCCTATTTGAAATCATCAGACGAGAATCGGGGGGGTGTTCCACAAAGGAAATTTAAAAAAAGGACGTAGTTGGCTAGAAATAACGCACCTTTCCACTTGGCGTTAGAGAAATATGATTACATATAGGTGACAAAACCAAGCTCGCAAATTGCCATCAGAGGGTGCAGCAGTGAAAAAAAAAAGTATAAATAAGAGTTGAAAACTGAACTCTACCACTAAAAAACCACTAGTCACTAAAGGCAATATTTCGCTACTAAAAGGGGGGTCAAAACCACCAGTTTTAGTGGAAATTAAACGAAGTTGGCAACAAAAACAATCGCGATATTATCGGGTGGTAATAACGCGCCTGTGGGCGGGAGCCCTTATTTTCAGAACAGTTTTAAAAATAAAATAAAAAAATCCTTGAAAACAATATCGAAAGTTGAAACCCTACATTAGTTTCGTGAGTACCTAGTAGGTACTTACTACCTTTTGTTTTCAGTCTCGACCATCGAGTCTTTAACTTTTATCAAAGTGAAATCTAAACGTAACTATATAAGTCTCGTATCACGGTGTTTGTTGGTTGAGCTCCTCCGAAATGGCTCGACCGATTTAAATGTTTTTTTTTGTAAGTACAGCACGGCCGTTTTAACTTGACAGCTCTGAAGTTGCGCAAATGGCTGCGCAGTAACATTTTTTAGCGACCATATGGCGGTAGGAGGGGGATTTGCGCAGGCGAAGCCTATGTTCAGAGAAGCCAAGTTAAAACGGCCGTACTGTATATTGGAGAATAGGTCGTAAAGTATTTTTTTATACTCCAACCCCCTAACTCCCCCTTTATATGACAGAACAACGTTTGCTGGGTAAGGTCAGGATAAAACTAATCTTATCACTCGTATTAAAAAAAATGAAAATTTAAGTTGAATAGATTTTACAAAAAATACATATTTTTTACCTGTTATAAGGTTCATATCTTGGAGGCTCGAAGATCGCTTTTTGGTTTATTAATGCAGTCATACAATAAGTGTGAGTTTGTTGCAGGGATGGGCCATTTCATGAGTGGCATGTGAAAATCATAAGAAATGAATTTTCATACGTCACGTTACAGGAAAGTAGCAGGACTTTGCTTTTACTAGCCTGCTACATATGAAATCTGTGAAGCTACAAATCATGTTGCTGCGTGAAATTTTATTGTAATGAAAAATCTTTGCCTGTAAAATTGTACAGGTAAAATCATTTGACAAAATTAAGCAACCATGCCCATCCTTAGTTTGGATATTGTGTGTCTGTCTATTATAGCAACTGTTCGTCTAAATTCTAAAAAGTAGGTAAATAAAAAAAAAACTTACTTGCTTTTATCTCCTTGGGGGTAGGCAGAGGTATTAGTTTTCAGGATATACCCACTGTTGGCGACAGGATCTTTTTATAGTTGAATGGATTCTTTTTGTGTTTTTTATTGTTTTTGGATTTTTGCATAAGTCACTGTTATTCTTTTATTTGCGTCCAAAAGTAAATATTTTTATCTAATGACAGATTTTTATTCAATTACAACATATTAACAGAATAGTAGCACACACGGGGGCTGCCCGTGTGCAACACCTACTTTTCACGAGATATTCTTGGATCTCTAAACGGGATAGGTCATAGATTTGGTTTTTGCTTTTGGTTACGGAACCATAAAAAAATCTTATTAAAAAGACAATCACTCCATTGTCAAGCAGCGTGTATCCGACCGTACTAACGCACAGCTGACAGCTGTGACATTGACAGTTACTTTTTTTTAATTTTTTTTTTTAAATCTATAGAAATGCTCTACACCACCACCTAATACCGTATATATCTCTCCGACTAGTTAAAGATATCTGTGGTATATATTTTTTGATCACTTTAATAATAGTCGTTGGTGTGATGACGAATACAATCAGGCCTGTGACACTCTTGACACTTGTTAGTACCGATTGGTTCACCAAGCGCTGCAATCGCATTTAATTTTTATTTCTAGTATGGTAGTAAGTATCCACCATCTTGCAAAACGTCACACTTTTATTTTACTTGTCATATTGGTCACACTGTCTGTCATTGTGCCGGCCGGCTGTTTTTCTGTCGTTTCTTGGATTTTAATTTGTTTTACTTAATTTTCGTTATAGTTTGATTACTTTGTGTATTCCTCGCTTTCAAGCTTGAGTTACAAAGTAATCAGTAAACATGCAAAGTGGACAAACAAACTATAAAGTGTTGTGTGAGTGTCGTCATCGCTTGTATAATATTCCGAGAAACGATGATTTACGTTACGGGAACTATGGTTATCTTTGCTAATTCCTCACAAATACTCACAATGAAGAGTTAAGTGGGTTTTCGAAAGACCAATTACAGAAAAAACCTGTGTGTCAACCACACTGCTAAATACTAATTTGACGGAAAGGGTGATCGCATTCAGGCTGTTTTGTATCTCCTCAGACCAAATAAAATCCCTCACTAAAGCGGAAATAATGCATGGCATCCCACTGAGTACTTCTGGTAAGCTTTTGAATATT
This sequence comes from Ethmia dodecea, assembly GCA_963855545.1. Classification (NCBI taxonomy): domain Eukaryota; kingdom Metazoa; phylum Arthropoda; class Insecta; order Lepidoptera; family Depressariidae; genus Ethmia; species Ethmia dodecea. Next base: position 1,676,284 of record OY979443.1, read on the forward strand.
AAGATTTTCTGACCAATCTGATCAAATTGTATTAGTGTTTAATTTTTATTTAAATATGTATATTTTCCATTTCCAGATGGATTTTTTTCAAGTGAACACACCTATTTAAAATCTGAAACGGAGGTCAATGAATTCACTGTAAAAATAGTAAAAGATGGCAAGTATGTATCATTGTTTATATTCTGCTTCTAAAATCATTTTTTTTTATATCAAATATAATTTATTTTCTAAACATACAAAAAGTACACTAAGAAAGGTCAATAGTCTAATAACAAGGCACTCTCAGCTCGTCCATAAAGATTGGCTAAATGTAAACAACAGCCCATGTCCACCGACGGATTGCTGGTTCCAAATGCAGTACCCCGAGAAGAACCAGCAAGAAACTCAAACTCTTTTTAATCTCATGTCTTAGTAGTAAATATGGTTTACAATAATAATTATGATTAATAGCCTTACCGTCGAGTTGGTTAATCCCATGCATGCTGGTCTACTAAGTAGTCTGGATCTTTTATTTTCTATAATAAAGTTGTATGCTTACAGAAAAACTTTCGAAGGAGAGCCCGTCAACGAAACCATGGAAACAACAGGGGAAGCAGTAGAATTTATAGATAAACTGTGTCAATGGCTAAAAATCAACAACAAAACAAGGAAAGCTTCACGGCTCTATTCAACCCGAATCTGAGCATTTCAGTTTTTGGCATGAAGCAAAGGACATTATGAAAAATGTTTCATTTGTAGACTCAACCAGTAAACTATAAAAAATAATAAAACACATTATGGGCGTGTTCCTTCGTTAGAAGGATCGATCACGACAATAGAAAGCTTTGAAACGATAGGAAAGTTGCTGTTCAAGGAGCATAATATTGTGTACATTTTTCAAAGAAATCCAAATGAAGACCCATTAGTAAATTTCTATGTCCCCAAAATTTAAGTGCAATAATTGCAAAAGAACATACAAATATTACAAATGAAATAGAAAACTTTAAGATTAAAGAACAGCAACTTAGCTTATCTTTACCAAAAACTTTTTAATGATGTACAGAGAAGTAACTTTTTTGGTCCATACTTTAAATAATATTATCAAATTAATATAATATATAATAATAATATAATCTCACGCCTTTTTATCCCCGAGAGGGTAGGCAGAGGTATTCCATTACTGGATATACCCACATTTCACGAGATATATTGGACCCCTAAACGTGATAGGTGGTGAGCCTATCGCCGGACCGGGTCTGTTTACACATGTCTCAGAATTAATTCTGAGACCTGCGGGTTTCCTCACGATGTTTTCCTTCACCGTCGAGCTAGTGATAAATATGTACGTAAGTTTTTGAAAAACTCATTGGTAATTGCCAGGATTTGAACCCGAGCCTCACTGATTTTCGGCCGGCTCTTTAACCGTCCGGGCTATCACTGCTCAAATATCAAATTAATAAACTAATTTACTGGTTGGGCTGCACCATTCATAAAAAAGAAATTAATAAGTTTTGTATGAAATTGATTTTAATAATGCACAATCATAATTGGTATAACATTATAAACAATTTCATCATCATCATCAGCCTACATTTGTCCACTGCTGGAAATAGGCCTCCCATAATTATTACATACATAAATAAAGAAATAAAAAGAAATAACTTCGAATTGTTTTTAATTGCTTTTTGAAAAATAAGACTTAACAGTGGCCCTATATCGATCTTTTTTAAAAGCACATCACTAGCCATGTCGATATCGATTACAATTGAAAGGGGTACTTTCACAACACTATGCGACACTAGCGCTCGGTGAACTTTTAGGAACTATTGCTTAAACGGAAGAGTGTCCTATCTGTCTCCGACTAGTTAAAGATATCTGTGAATACAATGCAGCTGTCTCGAAAAAAGAAATGTATGTAAACATTGCGCTTTGCAGTTTTTGAGTTTTGTTTTATAGTTTAAACTTTCAATAATATGTTCGCTGAGAAAGTTATTGAATTATTGAAGGAAGCGGAAAGAAATCGAGACACTATCGATCAGTTTAACGTAAGTTTACTTTAATCTAGAAAAATTAGGTTCATGTTGATGCAAATCACAAAATTAGTTCTGTTGTATATATTTCATAACTAACGTTAAATTTTAGTAACTAAATTATACACCGTCATGCGTCAAACTGCCTATTTTCTACAAGAGGGAGGGAGGGGGAGGTACAATTAAAAACAAACGGAAAAACAAACAAATTCTGGTATCAGAGACCCCTTGCTAACAGAAAGACAGACGCACAAATTAGTGATGCCAATGAACCCTTGGGTACCCAAAAACTTACTAATTATTTTTAAACTTTCTTCAACCAACAAAAACAGGCAGATGTTTCCATTAAACCTGCCTTTCGTAGGTTAGGTACTGATTGCAGATAAAACTAAAAAAATAAATAAAAAAAAGAAGTTTGCATCAAGCCATCAAGGTTTATTCTATTGTTCCAGGATGAAAAAATTCGCCAAATACTAGAAGAAATGCATGTATTATTCAAAATGAATATGAATGATGCGTAAGTTTCTCAACTTAATAAAATTCACCTGTTTTATGTCCGCTATTTCACTTCTCATGCACAAGACTTGGGTTCGAATTCCATTCAGGGCATGTACCAATAAGCACTTGTGTAAACTTGTATTTATAAAAGAAAAAGTTGGTTGGTTTGTCCTTCTTTCACGTAGCAATGAATCAACATGATTTTTTTGATAGAGGTATAGGCCAAATGCTAGTGAAATATTAATCAATACTTCACAGTAAATAATACAAAACTTACTATTATTACAGTAATGCAACAACAGAGAACAAATCTTTGTGGACGACAGTGCAAGTGCGGCATTCAGCACTGGAACGCAACAAGCGGTGTCTCCTAGCCTATCTGTGCAATCGGATGAATAAAATAAAGACGTTACGTTGGGAGTTTGGCTCTGTCCTCCCATCGGACGTACGTGAGCTACTATCTGACGAAGAATATGAATGGTTTTCAAAATATTCAACGAACTTAGCAACATACATGCGGTCTCTTGGGCAAGATATAGGTTACAGCGGGATAGATTTAACAGAAAATCTTAAACCCCCAAAGTCTCTGTACATAGAGGTTCTTTGTATAGTTGACTATGGGAAGTTGGAGCTGGAAGACGGTGATGTTATCATGTTGAAGAAGAACAGTAGACATTTCCTACCCACATCGGAGTGCCAAACGTTAATACGTCAAGGGATTTTGAAGCAGATTGTATAGAGATAAACAGTGATAATTTGCGAATATAAATGATTTTAATTTTCTCGCCTTTTATTATACTAGGAACAACAGGGTAGTTCTTTAAAAAAGGGAAGTTGATTGTATCCATATCAAATTGCGAATAAAAAGAGAAGTGATAAAAAAAACATCCTAGTTACTAATATTATAAACACAATAGTTTGTATGGATGGATGTATGGATGTTTGTTCCTATTTCACGCAAAAACTACTGAACGGATTTTGATGAAACTTTACAATTATATAGCTTATAAGGGGCGCTGCTAGTTATTCATAAATGTTCATTTTGACAGATGATAAAAAGGGTTGATGATGAAAAAGGAATTTATTTTGATCTATACACCCAACCTTCCTCGTGAAACAAGCGCTAGTACCTAACTACTATTTATTTAGTCTCTATCCCTACTCTCTATCTATCAAAATCCCTGTAGTTTCTTATATAACATTGCATTTTTATTAAGTAATCACTATTTTAATTAAAATTAAGTAAGCCAATAATATAAAAAACTCACCTGAACATTTCATATGAGAATTGATAATATTAATTAATAAAAATATTCATCCAAAAGTTCATTATAGAAAACTGACACTACAAAATTAATCAATTATCAAAATTGCATTCTACGCATGACGTGCCCTTATTTTGGTTTCCCGCGTACGCCATCTTTAACCTTTTTTTTTAAATGTGGACCACACACCACCACACTGCTAGCTATAATACTAATTATCTATAGATCATGCATGTGCAGCTTTTAAAACAATTTAAATTGGAATTCCCAGTAAAGTATTGTACCTACCTATTCGGCCTCTGATCTCTCTTATCAGTAGGTAGGTTTTATGTTTCATATTTGATGGGAATAAATATTAAATGTTTGCCAATCTCTGGGTTTTTCACACATAAATAAAAATGGGCCAAGTGCGAGCCGGGGTTATCGTTTCCATTTCAATGAATCATTTTTCTTTATACTATTTTTTTGAGTGATAGCCTTACGGTTAAAGAGCCGACCGAAAATCAGTGAGGCTCGGGTTTGAATCCTGGCATGTACCAATGAGTTTTTCAAAAACTTACGTACATATTTATCACTAGCTTGACGGTGAAGGAATACATCGTGAGGAAACCCGCATAGGTCTCAGAATTAATTCTGAGACATGTGTAAATAGACCCGGTCCGGCGATGGGCTCACTACCTATCACGTTTAGGGGTCCAATGTATCTCGTGAAATGTGGGTATATCCAGTAATGGAATACCTCTGCCTACCCCCTCGGGGATAAAAGGCATGAGATTATTTCTTTCTTTCTTTCTTTTCTATTTCTATTTTTTGTAACTGCATACCTACCTATAAAAATCGGTTTGTAAACAATATTGCAAGGATTTTAAAAAGTGATAAGAGACAGCGTTTTATTTTACGTAGGTAGGTACCTATCTATCTATAATATAAATTTAAATAAGCAGGTAAGTAAATCGGTTTCCAAATCTGGAGATAAGCGGGAAGGGAATGGTATTTTTAGGTTCAAAGTGTATTTTGTATACCTACTGAAATAAATGATTTTTGAATTTTGAATCTACGAGTAATTATGGAGGTCTCAAAGGGAAAAGAAAATTTAACTTTATTCTAACTACTAATAGCAATGGTTGAGGAAAAAGTTTAAAAAGATATATTTTTCTTCCGACCTCTTTGACCAAAGTATAGATAATGGGGTAGTTGACTGCATCGAAATTAAAATGAGAGTGGTCATTCATTAAAAAGATTGTCTCAAAACACATTTAAACATGAATTTCTGTTTTCACTTGACAATTATAGCAAATTTAAAAATAATAAACAATCAAAAAAAGTGCTGCAATTGAGTACTACAAACTATGACGTCACGGTTTGCTATTTCAGTACATTTTCCATAGCAAAATTTCATTTTGACAGACAGTAAAAAGTAACTGATTTGACTAGGCAGGACACTACCCTAAAACCTCAGTGCGCAAGCCCGACTCGCACTTCGCCATGACGTCATCAGAAACGCGGTCATATTCGCTATCACATTTGGGTTCCAAGTATTTTTTTTTTGATAAGAAATTCACATACAACTGGGATTCGGGTGTTTCCCCACAGGAAGTATGAGCCACATTATCCCACGAGTGGCTATTACCTACGGTGGGATTTTTAGGTAATTAACTAATTTCCCCAATAAATCCTCGCCACAGAATTTTAGATCGATAAGGGGAAATTATTAGGAATTTGTGAATTCCTATAGCACCGGAAGAGACGCGCAGTGAGTAACACAAATACCTACATTACATAAAATTTGTCATGTGACTAATCCTACTAATATTATAAACGCGAAAGTTTGTATGGATGGATGTATGGATGTTTGTTCCTCTTTCACGCAAAAACTACTGGACGGATTTTGATGAAACTCTACAGTAATATAGCTTATACATCAGAATAACACGTAGGCTATAGGTATTTTATCCCCGTATTCCCACGGGAACTTGTCGGTAAAGGAAAACATCCTGAGGAAACCCGCCGCATGTAACATAAGTGATTCTGAGGCATCTGGGTCATTGACTCGCCGCCTGTCACGTTTAAATATTTAGGTATCTACGTAGTAAATTTAGTCTAATTTGACGGGCCTGTTGGCTCAGTTGGCAGTGGTCTTGCCTTCTGAGTCAGAGGTCGCGGGGTCGATCCCCGCTCGGGGCCAACATTTGTGTGCATGAACATATCTGCGGGTCTAAAAAGGCCGTTTCGGGTGAATCATAATAGAATTCTATTTCGATTCATATTCGCAATTTTCACCAAATACGAATCTGCTAATGAATTGAATTGTCAGTGAATCACTAAATTATGGGACCATTTTACGAAATTTAGAGGAATTGCTTAGGATTTGCTGGGAATTCAGAAAAGGAGAATTGCTCAGAGGAATTGCTCAAAGTGGCCATTTTAGACCCACTGTTGGCTTCGTGGCTGGGTATTTAATATTTATTTAAGTAGGTAGGTATGTTTATCAGTTGTTTAGCACCCATAGTACAGGCTCTGCCTAGTTTGAGACTGAATACCCGTGTGTAAATAAAATTGTGTCCCACAATTATTAATATTACCTAAGTAGGTAGGTAATTATTATAAAAAAAAATGATTTAACTTGCAATTCTAGTCTCACGAAATCTTCTTTGAGATTATTCAAGCGGTACTGTAAATTGCTCGCTCATACAATATATTTATCCATCGATTCGAAAATGGCTCCCTCGAGGGAGAAAAAGAAAAATGGCGCCTGAACGCTGGGAAGTTAGTCGTTGGATATCAGGTCAGCGTTTTACCTAATAAGACATCGCAACTTCAGCTATAATTTAATTTTATGTGACATTAACGTGTTTCTCTGATAAATCGGGGGTCGATGGGCACTAAAGTTCCGCAACAAGCCACATTTCATACTTACTTTGCTAATTTATACTTCACCGGTTTATGTCTAACTGGGGACATTAGATACATCGTACCTACGTAATCTTCGCCTTGTAATGATGAGGCTTCGTGTTTCGTATTACCAAACGTGCCCCGTATCATACTTACAGTATAGTAGCTACCTACATATAGCATCCCGTGTTTCGGAAGGCACGTTAAATTGTTGGTCCCGGTTTTCGTTGTGTTTACGCACAATGGAAATCGTTAAGCCATGTTAAATACCATTGGGTGGCTTGAAAAATTCTGACTGTTAAGTGGCCACTAGCTTAACAAAATCTCCCAATCCGCGGCGGGCTCGCGTGGGACATTATAGCCCTTCCTCATGTGCATAGGCGTAGCTAGGGGGGGGCAGGGAGGGCCGGGCCCACCCTAGAAAGCTGTGGGCCCACCCTAGAAAAATACCCGTGAACCCTTCCTCATACATAAAATAACTTCATCCTCAATTACCGCAACCGAAAACAGTCTTCAAAAAGCAGTGACCAACTTGCCGTGGCCGGCCAATTCATGGCTGGGGCCATGGCCCCCCCCCTGTTAAAAATCCATAGCTACGCCAATGCTCATGTGTGAGGAAAGACCCTTAGCTTAGCAGTGGGCTGATGATGATGATGATTACGACATATAGAAAATTTACACATAGGTAAGTAAGCTCCGTAAAGATCTTAAAAGTCAATTGTCTGACTGATGAACAACGTCAGTGTAGGCCGGCGGTAGACAACATACCTAGGTAGATGAGAGAAAACAAAGGTTTTTTTTAATATTCAAATAAGTGCGATAAAATAAATAGTCTCACACCATTTATCAACGAGGGGGTAGGTAGAAGTATTCCATTTCAGGAAACACATTTCACCAGTATAGTCTTTGATAGATGGTGAGCCCATCACTGGACCGGGTCTGTTACACATGCCTCACAATTAATTCTGGAATCTGCGGGTTTCCTCACGATGTTTTCCTTCACCGTCGAGCTAGTGATAACAAAAAAAACTGGAAAGTACATGCCAGGAATCGAACCCGAGCCCTCACACATGAGAGGCGGGCTCTTTAACCTCGGGATATCACTGCTCTCAAATTAATAATAATGGAGTAAAAAGTTTTCATAGAGGTTCATCAATTATGACAAGCGGCGTTCATGAAATTCAATAAATCACAAAATATTTATTGTCTTTTACAATTTCTCAATTTGTACAATTCTCAATTCGTTCAAACTCAAAGTTCGTACAATTCGTGACAATAGTGTAATAACAAGGCACTCTAAACTCGTCCATTGAGATTGGCTAAATGTAAAGAGATTAAAATATACTAGGGCATAGAGGGGGCATTGGGAATATTTTCATTATTAAACTTTGAAGCTCAAGCTAGTAGGTAGTTGTCAGTTAGTATGAACGCGAGCTGTCATTTGGTCGAATCCCGGTCGAATCACACTAGACTTTTTCCATCTTGTAATAACTTTTTGGCTTCAAATTTTCCTCCCTTTGTCCCCTCTATGCCCTATTATATTTTAATCTCTTTAGCTAAATGTGACAGTAGCCCATCTCGACCAACGTGCCGCTGGTCGACTGCTAATGTCAATCCCATACTTTGACATTCGACTAACCTTTTATTACGAAGCCACGTTCGTTATGGTATGTATTATAATTAACCTTCGTTTGCCACTAGGGGGAGCTGGAATTGCTTACGTAATCGCTCCCGTTCTCAGAAATACGGGAGATCTAAGGTAAAGGTCATAGATAACTAACAATAAGCACCAAGATAAAGACGCTTTCTAAGCTAAGACACGACTACCTACATTTTGTGTAGCTACATGCCATAGTCAAACCTCGAAGCACGGCGCTCCTAGGTTTGACTAGTCAATCCTCAGGTCTAAATAAAATAAATAAATAATCTCACGCCTTTTATCCCCGAGGCAGAGAGAGAGGCAGGTCTAGTAAAACTAGTGAAAGTCCAAACCAATTGTGTGTCTTGATCTTTGACTTCGAAAACATGGCGCTCCTACCCATTAGTTGGGTTAGGTTAGTTGCAGTGGCGGACTAAGCCTGTCGGAGGCCCGGGGCGGAAAAACTGAATGAGGCCCCCTAGTCTTAGAAATTTTGGATTTAGAGGCCCCTCCAGACCCAGGACCGGCCTCTGGTCCCGGGGGGCCTCTAAACTTAGAGTAGCTTTAATCGTATTTGTATCTATGATGCATCCAACCAACACCCAACTGCCTCTTATCCTTAACTTTTCGCTAAATTTGGAATCCCCTCAGGCCTGGGGCGGGCCTCTAGTCCTGGGGGTCCTCCAAATCTAGTGTAGCTTTAATCGTATTTGTATTTATGGTCCTCCAACGAACACCCAACTGCCTTTTATCCTTGTTTAGGATTGGATTAAGAGAACTTTTCGCTAAATTTGGAGGCCCCCCAGGACCAGAGGCCCGGGGCAGACCGCCCCTTCCGCCCCTACCTCGAGTCCGCCAGTGGACTAGTCAATTCTCAGGTCTAGTGAAAGTCCAAACCAATGTGTCTTGATCTTTGACTTCGAAAACATGATGCTCCTACCTATTACTTAGGTAAGGTTAGGTTAGAACTGATTACAATGATGCGAAGCCAAAAAGATTTAAATATAATAGGGCATAGAGCGGGCATATGGAATATTTCCATACAAAACTTTGAAGCCTAAGCGTCATGTCCTTGTCATGTCAGTTAGTATGAACGCAAGCTGTAATTCGGTCGAAATTGTACTAGACTTATTCCACTTGGAATAACTTTTGACTTAAAATTTTCCTCGCTTTGTCCCCTCTATGCCTTATTATATTTTAATCTCTTTGTGCGAAGCGTACCGTGCGCGTCTCTCGCGGTAACGTGTGCCGATCGCTAGAACCAAAGTTTTCCGAAAATGCGTTAGGTGGTAGGACTAGGTAGTCAAAGCTAGTCGAGGTTTGACTATAACATACCTACATACTCGTCTGGCCCTATAAAACATCTATTTGCTCTTGCCTAGACGTTTTTCTTTAAAATAACTAATAGACTTGGGTTTGGCTAAGATAGGTATCTACCTAATAGGTAGAAAATAAATATACAGTCAGGCCAAAAATGAATATTCAATTTTACGTCTAAGATTATTATCACGTCATGTCTATTTATAACAGCTAGCTCAAATAGGAATGTTAACACTAAATACAAATTAATGTTTAGTGTTAATTTTAAGATAGTTTGTATTATTAGAATATCGAAAATCTCATTTTGATAATTTAATATTACTTAATAAATTTATTACAAATGATTTTAAATGCAATATTTATAATCTGTTGTCACCTGACTGCAAACACCAATAAGAGCTTATGACGTCAATAACCGCAAAACAGGCTGTCAAAGACTGTTTACTTCTCTGCATTTTCTTTCTTTTTGTCTGTAATCGCCACCAATGTTTTGTGGTTAGTGACGTCATTTCAGTCACTTGAGACACTAAGTTAACAAACTTAGTGTTTTAGCGGAAAATTCAAAATTACTTTATTTTTGTATATTTTCTCATCGAAAATACTTACAAACTTAACATTTTAAAATATTTTTTTTTTGTAAACAAGAGTCAATCTTCAAAATAAAAGCAATTCCAAAAAAATTTTTAACATCCCTATTATACATCAATTCCGATTTTCGAAAGTATATCTAGACACGACCAACCACCTCTTAAGCCAATAAACTAAAACACAATTGATTTTTAATTGTTACGGTGCCCATTGGAACCGCGCGGTGCTCGACGAATTATGTATGGATTTGTTAGCGTTGGTAAGATGATACATGTTATCCCGAGGGGATTTATTTATCTATTTATTTAATTATTAATTGGAAAGTCTACGGCGTACATATAACATGCGAGAGCTTATAAGTATAATTATTAAAACTGACTTCCACTTTAAAACTAAACAGGTAATTTGTGCTTATAAAACTAGTAAGAAAATGTGCGTGAGGGTGTGTGCAGGTGGGGGTGTCAGCGTATGTGTGGGATATATTATTGAACATACTCTTACATACATAAATAAAAAAATAAATCAATAGGTGTGTGTTTTCTTAGTCACCAATTTTTCACTGTTTTCTTAGTCACCAATTTTTTTATAAATACTTCGTTTAAATGGGGATTTGGAGAGGTAAAAGGGGTCCATTATTGTAGGTTCTGGTAACACGGGGTAATAGGGAGTTTTAGGCATAGTTTGTGTAGTAAAATGGTACTTGAAGTAATTTTGTGTGTCGAGTGCGACGAGTTGGGGTGTTGAGATTAATCTCATTCAACAGTGCCGGACAGTTCAGTTTTCGGTCGGCACAAGTATTCCATTTCAGAAGTACCCACTTTTCATCATTAGGTATATATCTTTTTTGGACTTCTAAACGTGGCAGGCTAGCACCCGGGTGCGCTTCGTTTAAATAAACAAAACCGTTGTTTTAAACTTTGAGCAAATTGTACGTTATTAATACATATGTAGCAAAAATGTATATAGGATGTTTATAAAAATAATATGACCACCAATACAATCGATTCTCACTGGTCATATTAGTATGACATGCCAGTATGACCACCAAGAAACGGCGACAATGTGCACATGTCTCAGAATCAGTTTCCTGGGTGAAAAGAAATCGATTCTATTTGCCAAAAAAAACATAGTATTTGGTTCCTCAGCCAAGTTTGGTCCATAAAAAAAAAACGAATTTTTATGCTTTGTGAAATAAATAATAATTGTCGAAGATATATCGCATCAAAGTTCAGGAGTGGGGGGGTTGTGTCGGCACTCCTTTGTTGCACGGTGTGACGTCATGCGAAATTTCAAAGCGATGCATCACAAACAATAAGGCTGTATCGTCTTCATTTTTGGTTGGCCGGACAAAAAATAAATAAGTAGGTAGATATACTTACCATATTTTTAGTAATCTAATTGAGAGACCAAATAGATATTTTTTGTCTACTATCCTATTTATATTCTGGCACCTACCTAGGTGTTTCGGCGATGTTTTCCTTAACCGTCGAGCTAGTCTATACCTACCTACTATCTATAGATACTATAATATGGAAAATAATAGAAGAAAAATTTGTATTTTTGTAAGTATGTTAGTTACAAATAAACTCAAAAACTACTGGACCGATTTTAGAAAATTCTTTTACCAATTTAAAGCTAGAAGATCCCTGAGTAACATAGGCTATATTTTATTACCGTATTCCTACGGGAACGGGAACAACGCGCTAGTAGTAAATATTTAAGTAGGTAGGTTAGGTTAGGTTATTATAAGTTATTGCATTCATTGTTAAGTTCTCATCAGGAAACGATCTACCCCCTTATGCATTACGACTCATCTCCAACAGGTCTATAAAGTCCAACATGTTTGACTAAGAAACGGTCAATAAAATGCGCCAGATCTCTCACCCCTATGCAAATTCAAGCATCCTGCTGCTGTCACTATGCAAGTGTCCGTATTCTGTTACCTACGAGCACATGAAGCTTTACACTTGTAGTGCGAGACTGACCTCTAAGGCGATTGTAATAAGAACGTTACAGTCCAATGTGTCAAGCTCCACGTGCTCTTGACACTACAACTTTGCAAAGAACCCCACCCCCTTTCCCCCCTTTCGAGGCGTCTAATGAGCGTTGCGCGACGATAGTCGATATCGACAAAATCTGCAATTTACTCGCTACCTGACAGAGATCAGGGACGCTGTAAGGGAAAAATATGCGCCCCTACTACAACGGTAGCACCTCTTTGTGTGTTTGTGTGTACACTCTACCCTCCTTGAGACGGGCAGTCGGGTTAGGTACAACCTAAGTACATCAGCATAGTATGTGTGTAACTAGTTTTAGCCGAACTCTAGTGGAACTCTCTACGCGTGACGTCACGAGAACTGTCAACAATCCCGCGAATACCTAATGTCTGACGAGCTAGGCTGTGGCGCGTAGGTATAGTTAATTGCTATAAATGTTTGCCAGACTATCTCAAAGTCTGTAACTTAAATAATAAACCATAATATTAAAGGCTATCGCGTTATAAATTAAACCTATTACCACTAGGTACCTACGTAGTATTAAGAGGATAATTTATAACGTTATAGCCTTACTAGGGTTACAGACTTTCAGAGACTGGCAAACATTTATATCAATTAACTATAGGCGCCACAGCAGTAGGTATAGTATTATAATATCAGTGATACAGCCTAGCTCGTCAGACACAATGCGCGGGATTGTTGACAGTTCCTCGTGACGTCACGCGTAGAGACGTAGTTCCAATAGAGTTCGCTTAAATTTATATTTATGGGCTAACAGCTGTAGGCATGTATTGTTCCTTTGTAGCTCTTGAGAACAACGCATGGGCCGATTTTGATGATACGTCAATCGATTTGTTTTAATCGTCCAAGTGTCACTAAAGACATGACAGTAATCAATTCAATATGGCGACCACCAGACGCCATTTTGAGAAAAGGAAAAAAAATTAAACTAAAAGGTATTTAAAGATCATCTGTAGGTTTCTCTAATATTTTTTCATTTCGAATGGCCATTTAGGATCTATTAAAGTGGGTTACTAAGTAAAAAGACTAAAATAAAAAAATAAGCAGGCTTTTAGATTTTTTAATGTAGTTTTTTATTCTAGCCTAACAAACATCATCTGCCAATCCGCGGTAGACTCGCGTGGGAGGTTATGGGTAGGTACAGTCAAGAGCACATAAAGCTTTACAGTTGTAGTGCGAGTCTGACCTCTAAAGCGATTGTAATAAGAACGTTACAAAGTCCAATGTGTCAAGCTCCACGTGCTCTTGACTGTACCTCATGCGTGTAGAAAGACCCATAGCTCAGCAGTGGGCTGTTAGCGTTGATAATATCCTACGAACTCATAAACTTTTTGTAAAGTAGGTGTTAAAATGTCCAGTTTTTTAATTGATACGACGTGATACTTTCCCATTCTGTAACAAAAACTAACCAGCCGTTACCAAGAGTGAATAACTAAATACCTATCACAAAACCTGTCATGTCATCTACATCATTCTAACGAACGTGACTAGATAACAAATCACTACATAGTATAAAACAAAGTCCCTTTCTCTGTCCCTATATCCCTGTCCCTATGTAGTATGCTTAAATCTTTAAAACTACGCATCGGATTTTGATGCAGTTTTTTTTTAGATAGAGTGACTCAAGAGGAAGGTTTTAGTGTTAGCATTGTACCCGTGCGAAGCCGGGGGGGTCGCTAGTAATAGATAATTGAATTTGTTAAAAAGGGCCTTGAATTTTCTTCCTGAGTACCTCCCTTTGCTCCAATGTAGGTACAAGCTCGTAGTATCTTAGGTAATATTATAGGTACCTTAAACTCTGTAAGCACTCTGTGTAAAGTAATTACCTATTTATTTATAATTTACTTAGAAGCTAGAAAGCCGAAGAATAGATTATTAGGTAATACAGCTAGCTTATGCTACTGTAATTATAATCTACTAGCGGTTTCACCCGCTTAGTTCCCGTTCCCGTGGGAATACGGGAATAAAATGTAGCCTATGTTACTCAGGGATCTTTGAACTTCCCATTGGTGAAAGATGTTTTTAAAAACGGTCCAGTAGTTTTTGAGTTTATTCGTAAAAAACATACAAAAATACAAATCTGTCCTCTTTATTATTTGTATAGATTTACTTTAGAAGCTGGAAAGACGAAGGATAGATTAATAGGTAATGCAGCTAGCTCAAGCTACTGTAATTATAATATCTTTAAAATGTCTATTTCCCTATTTCTCTATACCTACAAATAGACAGACAGTGTTGCAAAAGTACCTACCTAAGTCTGTCTGTTGATTTCTTTTTTTATAGCTTAACTACTGAACCGATCTTCAAGAAATTCTGCTGAAAGATAAATTACAGCAGGAAGGACATTATGTAGGGTTTACTGTAGTTTTGACTCTAGTAATAAATTGTAACATAAGAACCGATTAAGTACCGACATTATCTATAGAAAAGTTGTCTTAAAATATTATAAATGTGAAATAGTGTTTACCTATTGACTTTTAATTCTTTCACGCGGAAAGCAGGGGGCACAGTTGGATGACAATGACATTTCAATGGTCAGTCAATGGTGTTATTTTGGCACTTTTCAGAGCAAATAACACCAACGACTGACCATTGATATGTCATTGTCATCCAACTATAACCGTTGACATTTATCAGAATTAGCCCCCAGGTCAACGGATTCTCGTGAGATAGTTGAAGTATCTTAGGTACTAAAAGTAACATAGTAGTGTTTATTCCGACAAAAGTTAGTAATATTGGTATAGTAATTCGTGTTTTAGTTTAGACACACAAAAGTAAACTAAAAACAACCTTTTTTTTTGTAAAACAATCGTCAAAACAAATCCAATGAATCCAAACTCACGGGATTTACGGGTCGCCATTGAAGAGTTACCTTTTCTACCTCCGGGCGCCATTACTTTTATTATTTATTTATTATTAGGTATTATGTTTACAAAATTCATTGTCTACAGGTAAAGTCCCATGACGACAATGCATAAAAATAGTAATGATCTCTATGTATAAATTAAATTACTTATCATACCATAATATTGCATTGTCACCAAAATTACATAAGTAAGTATCCCAAATTTCAGCTCATTCGGTCTCAAATTCACTTGCAAGATTTGACCTAAACTATCACAAACATTTAAGTTAAATAAGAGCTTGTAATAGTCAATAATATTGTGATTGTCCTATAATTTAAAGTAACAATATACTGTTATTTAGTTGTTTGAGGTAAAGGAATTACCCGTCTTGTATAACATGGTGCAATAAATACCTAAGTATATTAGTCGAAGTCTTCGCAATAATCTGTTGTTATAACAATATATGCCTTCTCACCGTACTGGTTTTGTGTCCAACTCCTTCACTGTGCACGCCATCAGGGTTCGGAACACCCTCCCCGTTCGCATTCGGAAATCCCAATGCAAGTTTTCTTTTAAAAGGAAAATTCGTGCGTTTTTATCGGGTCAGGCATAAATTGTTGAAAGAAAATCATCATCTCTAGTTTATTTTATGTAAGTATTTTCGTAATTTATGTTTATTAGGATATATACTTAGTCTGGCCATAAATACTGTTACAGTTAAAAATAAACAAAATGGTATATTTGAATTTTGAATCTGTGATTTTTATATGATTGTTCATTGGGTTTTCTCATTTTGGCGCCAATACATTGTACAATATTTTGCGATATTTAAATGGAGTGGGGTGATAAAGAGAACCAAATCGCTGTGATTGCATTACACAAAGTAGATATGAGCCAAATGCATTTTTTAAAACTCTCCATACGCTTGATATTAGTAAAATGTTTGTGTACCGGGCTATTAATGGGTACAATGAGACCTCCTCTGTTTGTGACAGAAAAAGATCTGGCCGTCCACGTAGTGTTCGTACGAAAAAGGTGGTCAAAGCAGTAAGGGAAAGAATTCGAAGAAATCCTGTCCGAAAGTAAAAGATTGTATCTCGGGAGATGAAGATAGCACCTAGAACCATGTCGCGTATTTTAAAAGATGACTTAGTACTTGCAGCCTACAAGAAACGTACTGGTCATTTCTTAACTGATAATTTAAAAAAGAATAGGGTGGTAAAATCGAAACAACTACTGAAGCGGTACGCAAAGGGAAGTCACAAAAAATTTTTTTACGGATAAGATTTTTTTTACAATTGAGCAACATTTTAACAAACAAAATGACCGTATTTATGCTCAAAGCTCTAAGGAAGCTTCCCAATAAGTCGACAGAGTGCAACGTGGGCACTATCCGACTTCAGTGATGGTTTGGTGGGGTATTAGCTATGAAGGAGTTACTGAGCCATACTTTTGTGAAAAAGGTATCAAAACAACGGCACAAGTGTATCAAGATACCATTCTTGAGAAGGTAGTGAAGCCCCTTAACAACACCATGTTCAATAACCAAGAATGGTCCTTCCAGCAAGACTCGGCGCCGGGTCATAAAGCTCGGTCTACGCAGTCTTGGTTGGAAACGAACGTTTCGGACTTCATCAGAGCTGAAGACTGGCCGCAGTCTAGTCCCGATCTTAATCCGCTGGATTATGATTTATGGTCAGTTTTAGAGAGTACGGCTTGCTCTAAACGCCATGATAATTTGGAGTCCCTAAACCAATCCGTACGATTGGCAGTGAAGAATTTTCCCATGGAAAGAGCGCGTGCTTCTATTGATAACTGGCCTCAACGTTTAAAGGACTGTATTGCAGCCAATGGAGACCACTTCGAATAAGCTTTTTATATTTTAAAGTGTTTTATATTTATGTATTAAAGTAACAAACTGTAAAATTATTAAATGTTATTTGCAATAGAAAAATTTTTTTTTCTTTGTTTCAGTATTTATGGCAAGACTAGGTAGTATGTATTAGTTTATTTTATTAACATATATAAGTATTAGGATTTACCGTAAGGTTATGTTTCATTTATTATTAATTGAATATTTATTATTTGCGGCCCATTCCCCCAAATTATTTCTGCTTATCCTGATGGTTGACTGGTAGATAATACCTTTAGGCATTAAGTTCGCCATGTGTACATTTTCTTGGTACATAAAGTTAAGTAAATAAATTGTTTTTTTTTTTTAGATGTGTACTTGTCATATACTTGGCCAAAACAAATTAAGGTACTTAATTGTTTTTATAACACATTTGCTCGTAAAAGGTGTCTTATTTCACCAATTTCAATATCGTATTGTATCTCATTACGCCCAAGTGCGATAAGTGTAATGTAAAACGCACGGTTTATCAAGATGCTGTCTTAAAACGAACGGTACTTTTTAAAATCTCAGCAGAGTTTTTATGTCAAAAAAGTTGTCAACATTTTATGATTAAAATTAACTTTGGGAGATAAAATATAAAAAAGAAATATTTATGTATGTACATAATTATTTAATTTAATTAATTTTGACAGTAAATTACAACCAATTAATCTGTAACAAAAACACAAAAATATTAATTTACTTTATTAGTAATACTGGCTGTTTTTGTGCCTTTGCCTAAAAAAAAATGCTGATGCGCGCCGCGCGCTTTTTCTTAACGCTGTATTGTTTTTATTCGTTTACCATAGTCGGAGTTTTATTTTATTTCCTCACAAATGTGTTATAAAACGTCGTATGACATACGTGCGCTTTGATAATTACAGCCTCTGCTTACTTGTATCTTCAAAATACCGATAGGAAGACAATATAAAAAAGGCGGAAAACAAGTGAAGCACAGCAATCAACATAGGTATTTGCCAAAGATATTAAAGTAAGGATGAGTTCTAATCATACTGCTTCCGTTTGAAAATTGATCCCCTACGAGTGTTCTACAACATGTACATACTTACTTCTTAGCGTATTTATAGGATACAACGATAAAAGATGATACGGAACGAATAATAAAGAAAAAGAGAGCTATCTGTTAAGAGTTGCGCTTAAAATACGACTTGAAATACAATGCGACTAAATAAAATGTGGTTAATTAGCTACATTTGTCGGCCTCATTTTCCGTGCTCTAGTAACATATCTACGTCTTTCTATATATAATATCTTTGGGTATTTGCTGCTTTTCCCAGTAGATATACGTATAATACCTATGAGTTGGCCGCTGTAGTATAATATTTATACGCGTACAAACATAGCAAAGCAAAACATGTAACATGTAAAAAAAAACTCACGCCTTTTATCCCCGAGGGGGTAGGCAGAGGAATACCTCTGCCTATACCTATATCCAGTAATGGAATACCATTACTGGATATAGGTACCCACATTGCACGAGATATATTGGACCCCTAAACGTGATAGGTGGTGAGCCCATCGCCGGACCGGGTCTGCTTACACATGTCTCAGAATTAATTCTGAGACCTGCGGGTTTCCTCACGATGTTTTCCTGCACCGTCGAGCTAGTGATAAATATGTACGTAAGTTTTTGAAAAACTCATTGGTACATGCCAGGATTCGAACCCGCCGGCCGGCTGTTCAAACGATATGTATGATAAATAAAATTAACATATAAAAAGAAAAAAAACGTTAGTTTTTTCTTTATTTATTTTGTTATTTTCGCGCAATATTTGATTGGGTAATGTGCGTGTAAAAATAGATAATTTACCTATTGTCGATAATCTATTTTCTATATCAATACCTATTTGAACTCTGTAGCAAACAATTAAATGTAACTTTGGAGTTAAGTCTGCCAAGAATGTGTTTTTTCCTGATTCGTAATTTCTGGATACGAAACACCCGAAATGAATCACATACAATTCAGTCCTTGACCGAATTGTGTTTTATAAATAAAAAGTCATTAGAAAATTCTTCTTAACTGCTGAATCAGAGTGGGTTTACCACGGCAGAGTGTCTGAATTTCGTATTGTCGCTTCGCTTCGGTTTATATGATATTATCAGTGTTTCTCTACTATAAATAAATAAAATAAATAAATAAATTGTGGGACACAATTCACACACGGTTATTCAGTCCCAAACTAGGCAGAGCCGGTATTATGGGTACTAAACAACTGATAAACATACTTAAATATTTATTTTTATTATTATTATATTAAACGACCAGACACGAAGCCAACAGACATGTTCATGCACACAAATGTTGACCCCGAGCGGGGATCGAACCCGCGACCTCCGACTCAGCAGGCAGGGTCACTACCGACTGAGCCGACAGGCCCGTCGCACTATGGGCCAGAGGGGTGCGTAGCGTCTCAAAAATCTGTAACTTTTTTGTTTCTTGAGATAAACGAATTAAATTTTGCACACATTATCTCGAATATATTTGCTTGAAAATAGTAAAACTTTCAGTTAATTAAGTTTGTTATTTTATTTTAAAAAATCAAAAACATTTTTTATTTTAATGAAAACTACTTTTTATATATGAATAACATGTTCTAAAATATAATTTGAATAAAAATCTTTAACTTAGGGGTTGCGGTTCTTCGTGAGTACTAACATGTAATATCCTAAGACGTTTTAATTTTTTTCTATAAGCCCATTTGCCTCTTCCCACGAGATCAGATCAGATCTTTTGATATAGTTTCCTCAAACTCAAAATATATGAGTCTGATGTGATAATTGATCCTTTATTATTATTATTCCATTTTCAACCGACTTCAAAAAAGAAGGAGGTACCTACTCAATTCGACTGTATGTTTTTTTATGTTTGTTAGCTCAGAACTTTCGACTGGGTGAACCGATTTAGATGATTCTATTTTTATTTAAAAGCTGGTGCTTCCCATGTGGTTTCATTTCAATTTGGTCCAGTTTTGACAGTGGCAACCTTGACAAATCCATATAAGTTGAAGTCGGTTTTTTTACTCGTTAGAGTTTTATGTTATAATTTATCGAAAGCAGGCGAACAGTTATGAAAATAATTCAAATTCAGACATTGTTGGGTTTGTATTTACAGTCGTAAAAAGTAAACAAATATTTAAAGAAATTCATAAAAACTGATGACATGAGAAGATATTTGAACCCTTTTAGGTATACCTGTAGTTTACCATTTTTGAGGTAGGTACCTGTGGAAAATAGATAATGTTCTATCTATTAAAAATAGGTGAACTGAACACCACCTGTCAGTAACCAGTTTTTGACAATCGATATGTGATGGGACGAATTATATCAAGTAAATCAGGTCATGAAACCACAAGTTACTCTACAATATATAATCTATTATATTGGGAACCACAACAAAAGGATAAAGATTATTTATTATGTATTATGTTTATTATTACAAAATTAGTCTTTTCTAATCATATTCATAAATAGTTTATCAAATAACTCCAAAATTAGATGATTGTAGATTTTTTTTTAATTCGCCACATTTACCTCTTATCACATTTTTGATTCCAGACTGAAGAGGGGCAGATTCGGGCAAAAAAAATTACCTACTTGACCCCATTTCCTCATAGCCTAAGGAGTATAATGGTATAAATATAACGACAGCGGTAGACAGCGGTAACTATCAAAAGTCGATTGAAAATTCAAATTTCGAAATTTTTTGGGGTTTCGGAAAATTATTTATATAAATTAATTTTCCAAACCTATTGTTAGTTTTTAAATATGACAGAAAGGACAAATGTATAACCTTTCCAATAATATATAACAGTTATATACTTTAAAACAAAATTCTTGAGAACGACTAGTTTGAACATTTAGTTTCATACAATACCCAGACGACATGTTTTCGATGGTATACTTCAAGCGCATATTATGCCGAGATAAATGTGATTAAGTGAACTTTATTTGTTGTATCATGTGGCCTAGGTATCCTGCTACACAGTTCCATTCCTCAATATATTCAAATCTGACTTTCCCAAAACCTATATTTGAGACGCTACGCACGCTTCTGGCCCATTGTGCGTCGTACAAACAACAACAAACTCGTATTATGAATGTACTATGTTAGGGGGTTTGGTTTCCGCACTTAGTCCTTAAAACGGACCATTGTACGTGAGCCATAGCGGCCGGTTACTCCAACCATCCTACCTCCTTCCAGAAACAGATCAAACTTCCGAGTCTACTCAGGACGTCCGCAAGGGATCCTGGTGTTCCGAGAATTTCCTTGCGGATCTGGGCAACGCCAACGCACTCAAGGAGCACGTGCGCTACCGTCTCCTCCGCCTCCATGCACGCTCTGCATAGGGGGCTGTCAGTGATACCTAGGGTGTGTAAGTGTTTGTTCAGTGAGCAGTGCCCGGTAATTGTCCCCGACACCATTCTCAGGCTGTCCCTGTCCAGGCGCAGAAGGCGCTTGGTCAGTTTCGTGTTCAAGGATGGCATAGCCTCCTTGGATTGCCTACATCCTGGCGTCGAGGCCCACCAAATCTCCGCTTGAGTTTGAGTGTGTTCCCTTAACCAGTTCCTGAGCTGGTTAAACGGGATGGGTACAATGGGCTCGGGTCCAATGGGATTCGTGTCAGATCCCCTCCTGGCGAGTTCATCCGCTGCGTCGTTTCCACGTGAGCCACTGTGCCCCTTAATCCATTGAAGTGTCACTGTGTTGTGGTTTAGTACCGTAACGCGTTCTAGTGCGTTATGGCACTCCAAGATGAGTTTTGAGGTGATCTGGTTTTTCTTTAGGGATTGAAGGACTGAGGCACTGTCTGAGAGTATGCGGATGTGAGTATCCGTCACTTCTCTGGCCTCTATGGCGTGAGCTGCCTGGATGATGCCCACACATTCTGCTTGGTAGACAGTGTTGAGCATTCCTAGTGGTCTAGATATTCTAATGTTGAGATCATCTGAGTAGACTCCGACTCCAGTTCCAGTGTCGGTTTTTGATCCATCAGTGTAGATCCTTAGCTCCTTTGGACCTGGGTGATCATACAACTCCGCTGTGAGTTCTACGTTGTAGTGTTTTACGAAACAGTGTGTTTTCTGGGTCCTATCGCTCGGCGATGCCATCATCGGGTGTCGCGAGAGGGCATCCTCTTTTATGCGTATGTGCTTGATTCTGGAATCTTTACTTAAGGTGCCGGATAGCTCCAGTCTGAACGTTGCTAGAGCTGCTTCCTCCCTCACAACAAGGTGTAGAGGTGGCAACCCCAGCATCGCCTGTAGGGCAGCAGTGGGTGATGTTCTCATGCTGCCGCTGACTGCTACGCAGGCAAATCTTTGTAGTTTCTCAAGCTCTTTCTGGGCTGAGCTCAGAGTGGTCCTGGGCCACCACACCAAGGAGCCGTATGTAATAATTGGTCGGATGACTGTGGTGTATAGCCAGTAGGTAATTTTTGGGCTTATGCCCCAATTCCTTCCTAGCAGCCTTTTGCATTGCCATAGGGCTATGCTAGCTAGCTTTTGTTGTGATATAATCGGTGTGTTTTGCCCAGTTCAGCTGTTTGTCCAAATATATACCCAGGTATTTGGTCTCAGTTGATAGGCTTAGGGTGGACCCAAAGAAGCGTGGCAACTGTAGGGCTGCCAGCTTCCTTTTCTTTGTGAATAGGACAAGTTCAGTTTTGGTAGGATTCACTGCCAGTTTATATTCCTTGCACCATTCCTCTACTACCTTCAAGGCTTGGCATAAGGTTACACAGTGTGTTTTCATGAGTGCCATTTATTATTATAGTTATATCGTCAGCGTAGCCCACCGTGAAGTAGCCTTTATCATTTAGCTGTTTGATAAGGCTGAATGAATGTACTATCCTACTAATATTATAAACGCGAAAGTTTGTATGTATGGATGTTTGTTCCTCTTTCACGCAAAAACTACAGAAAGGATTTTGATGAAACTTTACAGTTATATAGCATATACATCAGAATAACACATAGGCTATATTATATCCCCGTATTCATACGGGAACGGGAACTACGCGGGTGAAACCGCGTAATATTAGTAGGAAGGAAGTAGGATCCAAAGCTTATATTATCTATCTTAGAACTATGTTTGCTATTTTGTTTTAAAACTAACATATTTATAAGTCTTTTTGTCTGAAATAAAGAATTTTATATTTTTTATTATTATTTATGTGTACTTTTTCTTAATTCGAAAAGGGATTTGGTCTCTTTCGCTTAGATACTCCTTTGATGTAGACTTGCGAATTGAATAGGTAAAATTACTTTCAATTACATAGTGAGAGGAACGCTTGTAAACTAATCCCTCTGACAGAGAATCGAGAGTATAGACAACTCGAGATGCATTAAACGCCGCTTTGTAAGCCAAACGAGCCAGTAAAGCATAAACCCTACATCTACATAAGCCATTGCCAGCCAGCAATTCTTACATGAGATTAAAAATAGCTGCCGTTGAGTTTCTAGCTGGTTCTTCTCGGGTACTGCATTTGGAACCAGCAACTCGTCGGTGGAGATGGGCTGCAGTTTACATATAGCCAATCTTCATGGACCAGATTAGAGTGCCTTGTTATTAGATTATTGACCTTTCTAAGTGTACTTTTTGTATCTACAGAAAATAAATATTTTTTGACTTCGATCTATAGGTAATCAATTAATCACGCACACACACGAAATGCCGAATTTTTAAAACATATTTTGGTATTTTCAGTTAGTTTTAAATAGGTACTGAAATGTAGAGGTGATTTTTGATATTCTAAATTAAGTCTCACATGTCACATGTCTCAGAATTAATTCTGAGACATGTGTAAACAGACCCGGGCCGGCGATGGGCTCACCACCTATCACGTGCAGGGGTCCAATATATCTTGTGAAATGTGGGTATATCTAGAAATGGAATACCTCTGCCTACCTCCTCGGGGATAAAAAAGGCGTGAGATTATATTATTATTATTATTATTTAAATTAAGTTCTAAATAAACAAACGTAACGTAAAAACCAAAGTTTAAATATAAATGCGTTATTCCGAAGGGATGGCAGAGGAATTTCATTCCTGACATTGTTTTCGGATCTCGAAACGTGACGTGCTATAAGCGCAAGTAACACTTGCAATTTACCGGTTTGAATAAGAAGGGATTTTGGAAATTCATTCGAATTCGAATAAATTCGCTTTCCGCGTCTGTCTCTACATCCACTAACTTCTCCTAACCCACGCATTAGATTTTGATATCATTAATAGAAAGAGTTATAAAGGGAAAGGTTGCACTCGTGCGAAGCCAGGGCCGGTCGCTAGTTTTTAAATAATAATGTATTTTTTGTTTAATCCGCATTTGATAAACTTCAAAGATGCACTTTCGAGATTTTAAACCGTAAGGTAAAGTGCCGTAGCCGAGATGGCGGTTGAGTTAAGCGGTTTATGATCGCAGCGAGGCTGAGCCTGAAATAATAATGAAGCTTTTCTATTCCTTCCCTGCTGCATGCGTTTAATACAAATTTAATTATGTATTTTAAGCTCCAAGAGTTAGGTTGGTACCTGCTCATTTTTGCCGAGGGGGACCGCAATTCTCCAATTTTCGATTTTCATATAAGGAAATGTTATGTTTTTCACCCCCTTTCACCCACACCACAGAATCAGAATCGTTTATTTGCTTAGAATAGGTTCATTCATGCACACAGTTCTTAATATAAAATAAAGTCCAGGCTATTCAATCGTTTTACAGATATGCAAAAATTTAGGAACATAATATTTATTTTTTAATATCTTTAGAATAAAAATTATGCTCCAGTAACCAATAAAAAACATAGATGTACACAGCATGCTAGCTTGCAATTAAGTACGTAGCATGCTCAAGAGAAGCATACTATTTACCTACTGGCGCAGGTGCTCGATACACACTGCTGACTGCAATTCAACTGCAATTCGACTGCGAAATTGCTGTTCCGGTGCAGTTTGAATGCAGTTGGCACGACTGTAATGCAACTGCAAGCCAACTGTACATCAACGTGCAGTTTGATTGCAGTTGGCGTCGGTGGCTTTGGTGTAACTGCAATCAAACTACACGTTGATGTGCAGTAGGCACATTTAACAGTCTCACCTGAATATAATCTACGTCTCAAAATGTGACTCTTAAATTAGTTTGTTTATTTTGAACCTGAGCAAAAATATGCTACGTACTCGTATACGGAAAATATTGATGAACATTAAAAGTTCTAATTCTTTTGACGTGTTTCCCCTGTGGTAAAAAAAATAGTTTGTGGTTTTAGCATACGTCTGTATTATATTTTTTGTAAATTCCGCCACTAGCCAAACAAGATGCCGCCAAAACCATAGAGCCATTAATTCGAGGAGGGTTTATTTTATAACATCTGTGGATCGGAATGTTGGTCCGTTAAATGGGAGAATGAAAAGAGATGGCATGCTGAGGGCGGGGGGGAGTCACAGGGGACATGACCCCCCCAATTCTGGCAACTCTTCCTGCAGTGGTGCGACATCAAAGAGATCATAAATTCAAATTAAAAGTCGTTTCTTTTCTATAGGTATTAAATTTACACTTAGAAACGTCAATATTTTATAATAACAAGGCACTCTAAACTCGTCCATGAAGATTGGCTAAATGCAAATAGCAGCCCATCTCCACCGACGAGTTGCTGGTTCCGAATGCAGTACCCCGAGAAGAACCAGCAAGAAACTCAAGGGCAGCTCTTTTTAATCTCATGTCTTACTAGTAAATATGGTTTACAATAATAACTATAATTAATAGCCTTACATAGCGTCGAGTCGGTTAATCCCATGCATGATGGTCTACTAAGTAGTCTGTAATTTTATAGCAGCCTTTTTTATGTAATTTTTGCTTAACTATTATTTTAAATTTGTCAAGAGGCAAATTTTGTAATTCAATGGGAATCTTATTGTAAAAACGTATACATTGACCCTTAAAGGATTTGGTAACTTGAGATAATCGACTAACACAAGCAGCCAGTTCATTCTTATTTCTAGTGTTTATACAATGTCTGTCACTATTTTTTTTTGTAAAGTGATATATTCTTTTTAACATACAATACGTTTTCGTAAATATACTGTGACGCCAGTGTCAGTATATTAATTTCCTTGAATTTTTCCTTTAGAGACATCCTAGACACCATTTTATAAATTGCACGAATGGCTCGTTTCTGCAAAATAAATATTCTCTGGACATCAGCAGCATTCCCCCACAGTAGAATGCCATATGACATCAAGCTGTGGAAGTATCTGAAATAGACAAGTCTAGCTGTTTCTACGCTTGACATATTACGTATTTTTTTATACGTATACTAGCACATATTCTACGCTAGGGCGTGTAAAAGCTTGGTTGAGAGCAAACATTTTATTAGAAAGGCTGACAGGTTTAGCTCTTCTAAATATTCTCCAGAGATAGCCCCTCTCTCCTCTAAAATATTATCACATGAATTGCAAATAAAAAAAAGAGTTAGTTTTATAATGTGTGCAATAAAGTCTAATTTACTAGACATTATTTTATTATTAGCAAACCGTTAGTGATGCTTTCCATAGGCTGCGAGATGAGAATACTGAGATGGATGATGTAGGTATGTGTAGAGTAGATGTGGATTGCATGAACCTAGTATGTGGACTGACTAGAATGGATAGAATATATCCTAGAATCATTTAACCTCTCAAAACACGAATCACAGACACAATAGAGTTTTAATTGTGTCTCGGTTCCAATTCGAACCGGCGGTTCTTATTTCATTAATAATAAGCTTATCTCACAACACCTTCCGAAAATGCATTCCGATTTTAAGTTCACAATTATGTAGCAAATCTTAAAATAATAAAACAAACATTAAAAGGCGTCCCGCCATTTTGGATTTAGGTTGACGTCACACAGCTAACCATGCATCCAAACTAAACGTGCATATATTTCAGCTCAATCGGTCGAATATATCTACTTCAAAAATAAGTTGCAAGATTCCATTCGAACAAACATATTCGTACATTGCAAGTTTAATAAAAGCTTGTGAAATGGCGGACGCCAGCCATTGTAATGTAGTAGGCTAGTAGTAGAATTATAAATTTCAATAAATTTATCATCCTAGATTTAGAGCATCCTGTATTGTTTGCGTCACGGGGAAATAAGTACCTACAAGCTTTATTTATCTTTTTTAATCTTACTAGGTCATAAGTCATCTGTTGAGTCTTGGGTTAAACCAATGCTAAAATGCAGTTATATTATAAACTAGCGGATGCCCAGCGGCGTTGCCCGCGCGGATTCCGTTTATTCCCGTTCCCGTTGGAATTTCCGAAAATCCCTTCATAGTGGTTGCCTACGACATTTAAGACACCTACATACCATATTTCAAATAGCGGGTGCCCAGCGGCGTTTTCCCGCTTGGATTTAGTTTATTCCCGTTCCCGTGGGAAATTCCGAAAATCCCTTCATAGTGGTTGCCTACGACATACTTAAGACACCTACATACCATATTTCAAATAGCGGGTTCCCAGCGGCGTTTTCCCGCTTGGATTTAGTTTATTCCCGTTCCCGTGGGAATTTCCAAAAATCCCTTCTTATAATACAATTTCCTATGACATATCAGACACCTTCATATCATTTTTCAAGTTTCTAGGTGTTATCGTTTCGGAGTAGTACGTATTTCTCTTTTTAACCAGTTTTTTTATTTTCCCGTGGGAATGAGATATTGTTCTGGAATAAAAAGTACCCTAGATGTTGACCCGGGTACTCAGTTATCTCCATACCAAATTTCATCAAAATCCGTCCAGTAGTTTTTGAGTGATGCGTGCACAACCAGACAGACAGACAGACAGACAGACAGACAGACAAAAATTCCAAAAATTGGTGTTTCGGTATCTATATCGATAACTATATACACTACCGTTGAAATTTTCAAAAAATATTTAATGTACAGACACGGCCCCGTTAGAGTTTTATTATATGTATAGACTAGCGGGCGCCCAGCGGCCTTGCTCGCGCGGATCCAGTTTATTCCCGTTCCCGTAGGAATTTCTGAAAATCCCTTCATAGCGGTTGCCTACGACACATAAGACATCTACACACCATATTTGAAGCTTCTGGGTGTTATCGTTTCGGAGTAGTTTCTCTGTATACTACTATAATCTTTGGGAGTAGTGTGTATTTCGTTTTTTAACCAGTTTTATATTTTCCCTCGGGAATGTGATATTTTCGAGCTGTAAAAAGTACCGTAGATATTGACCCAGCTACTCAGCTATGACCTCACCAATTTTCATCAAAACCGTCTAGTATTTGTTGCGTGACGCGTGCTCAACCAGACTGAGAGAAATTTAAAAAAATGGTGTTTTGATAATATCTTCATCGATAACTATCTACACTACCCCAAAAAAAATTAAAAAATATTTAATGTACAGATACAGCCACATTACAGTTTTACTATATACTTATACCTATCTATAGATTAAATAATAACACTGTTGAAAGCTTCGAAATCTCCTTTTTTGAAGTAGAAAGGTGTTCCGTAAGACTACGAGATCCGCAAACTGTACAAGTCGTGGGGAGCAATTTTTGAGTCATTCGATTACTCGTCAAGATTTTGAGATATCAGTGATTCACAAGATTTTTGAATCGTTAATACAAAGGCGAAATACCATTCACCCGCTGATTATTCATGAAATCTCAGAAAGTATGAATCCTACAAACTTGAATTTTGGCTTGTAGATTCCTCATAGGAAATTCCCATGGGAAAGGGAAAACACGGGTTCCGTGCCGTAAAGGATACCTACCTAAAAGTGTTTAATAATCTATACATAGAATAAAACTTTAATGGGGCCGTGTCTGTACATGAAGTATTTTTTGAAAATTTGGTGGTAGTGTAGATAGTTATCGATTTAGATACCAAACCAAAACACCCATTTTTTATTTTTTGGCTGTTTTTTTTGGTGTGTCTGTGCACGCATCACGCAAAAACTACTGCATAGATTTTAATGAAATTTGGTGTGTATGGAGATAACTGAGTACCTGGGTCAACATCTAGGGTACTTTTTATTTCAGGAATATGTAGGTACAACTGGTTGAAAAGAAAAATACGTACTACTCCGAAACAATAACACCTAGAAACTTAAAATATGGTATGTGGGTGTCTCATATGTCGTAGGCAACCGATATAAAGGAATTTTTGGAAATTCCCACGGGAACGACAATAAACTGGATCCACGTGTGCGACGCCACTGGGCACCTGCTATTTGAAATATTGTATGTATCTACGAGTAGGTAGGTGACTTATTCTAATATGTCGAAGGCAACCACTATGAAAAGATTTTTGGAAATTATCTAGTTAAACGGGTCTCCTACTAACCGAACCATAAAAAATTGGCATTTCAGAAATGCCATCCTTTGCTGATAATATCGCTTTTTCGTATGCGATTTCTGACGAGTGATTCAAAAATTGACCTACTCTACCCGACAGACTCAACAACCCTACTTTTTATTCTATTTGTGCGGGCACTTTTTATAAATCCTGTCCATATCCTGTCGGACAGATATACATAATAAATAATACACAAGTCCAAGGAAAGCTTCTAAGGCCTGGATTTGACCAGGGGAGTGGAGTCGATTCGACCAAGGATAAATCTCAAAAAAATCCATAATTTTATTTTTTATTTATTTATTTTATTAGGTCTACCAACGTTTGGATACACTGAAACTTACTCACTAGTTTTACAACTACTTAAATCTATATAACTATACTATCTAGCTAAGTGCACCAACCATTTATAGGTAAACACCACTTGCAAACATAATTTGAAAATATTGTAGATATGTAAGAAGGACATTAATTTGGTTTATTATTTACATTAAATATATTTAGGGTTTTCCGAAGCTTGTTAACTGAGTCAACGTGAATGTCTATCTTATCACTAACGCTGTTTAATAATTTACACATTCTCGGTACAGGGGAATTAGCGAAAAAACCGTCCTGCGTAGCGGCGGGCTGAGAGGGGTGATTTGAAAACGAGGATATCTAAACGGAACACGTGGTCAATGTCGTGGCGGAGAAGTTTAGATAGGAACGTAAGATCCATCACATCTCTTCGGGCTTCTAAGGAAATCATCTTAACCCTTAGTCACGCATACCTTTTTAAATTTTGCATTGGTTTTGAATCTTATTTTAATTAAATAGAGTTCAATTTAAAGTGGTACCTATTCGTCCACTGCCTGGCTAAGGGAGTGACTCAGCCTACTATTGTATGATCGTGTCGTTTTTGCTATCCCATTACAAAAGGCCAAGTTGGAAAGAAATCTCTTTTGTATACGTTCCAGTCTAAGCGAGTGTGTTGCGTAATGTGGTCTCCAAACTACACTACAGTATTCTAATATGCTTCTGACTAGACTATTATATAAAAGTAGTTTAATTTTATTCTTCCGAAATACCTTAGTGTTTCTATGTACAAAACCCAAGGCTCTGGAAGCTTTCTTAATCACACATTCGATTTGCGGAATAAAAGTAACACCTAGGTCTCTTATTTCGTCTACTTTTTTAATAGGGTTTCCATTAATAAAGTATTGGGAATTAAATACGTTACGTTTCGGGGTGTATTTATTTTGTGTGAAAACACTTTTTTGTATTTAGGTCCATGCTATTGGCATGACACCATTCTACAACTCTGTTTATGTCTTCCTGCAATAAATTTATATCATTGGCCGATTCACATGTCCCCATGAATGTGGAATGATAAATCTTTATTTTAGCCAGACACAAATTGTCTAAATACTATATGTTATTTATTTATTTAACTTCATGTACCTATTAAATGTAGGTACACATGTGTTTTAGAAGCCATAAAGCCTATAGCTACTCGTACATACATATTTATCATTAACTCAAAGGTGAAGAAAATATCATCAGAAACTAGCAAAACCTAGTTATGAGGAGTTTCTTGAACCGCTTCTTCTCCTCAACTATCCTCTGAATAAGCCCAATTCCTGAAATTAGTTTGTTCAGTATCGACTACTTATTCGATTTCAGCTATTTTTAATAATGTGTTAAATTAAAAAAAAAAATATCGTAGCTGAATTTATTGCTTTCTATGGAAATCGTGCTATTATTAATCGATATTTAAGAAAATTGGTTAGACACAACTAAAGTTCGATTGCATCGTATTTATTGGGGTGTATGAGGGATTGCGCTTTTTCTGTTACAGTTTTTCTGTTGTACATATGTACCGAAGCGGTGGACTTGCAATGACTTTCCATAGGTGGACTTAAAGTATCATCATCATCATCAACCCGTAACAGCAGACTGCTGAGCAAAGGGTCTTTCCTCACACATGAGAAAGTATGGGCTATAATCTCCCACGCGAGCCCACCGCGGATTGGGAGATGGTGTTAAGCTAGTGGCCACTTAACAGTCAGAATTTTTCAAGCCACCCAAGGGTATCCGACATTACTTTTTTTTTATGAGAGAAGGGGGCAAACGAGCAGACGGGTCACCTGATGGTAAATGACTGGGGGGGGATTGGGACCTCCGGTTACCTCACTCACTCAACGAAATGCAATGCATTGCTTTACGCTGGTTTTCTGTGAGGCCGTGGTATCACTCCGGTTCAGCCGGCCCAAGCGTAACAACTTCCATTGTGCGTAACCATAACGAAAACCGGGAGCAACAATTTAACGTGCCTTCCAAAACACGGACTTAAAGTATAAGCGCCTGTATTGAATAAAAACATTTTGGTATAACATTATTTTCCGTGGGTTTAACCCGCAACACCCGGTAAGGTAACGAAGTAACAGTTTGAGAACGAGCCCACTATAATCCAATTCGTGATTGGCTCGCGTAACTTGTTTTGAACATATAACATCCTCATATTTTTTTGTGAGGAAAAACCGATAACTCAGCTTGCTACGAAGTGATCAACCGGTCTTGACCCAGATTCTTACGTTTCGATGCTCTTTCCTGCTTTGAAGACTTGTCGGTGAAATAACTTGCTGGCCAGCGAGCCAGACTTTGCCCTTGCGGATACCGTTTTAGAACGCTTACCAACGGACGTTTTCCCCCATGTTATTGCAATTTGGGTTTTATTCTAATTCCATAAAACTTACACCGCGTAAGCGCAGCAACCGCGTAGCCACCTCGCAGTCTACTAATGAAAAGATTTTATAAGTTTTATGTTATTGGAATAGAACCTAATTTGCAATAACCTAAGGGAAAACGCGCGAATAAAAAACGTGTCCGTCGGTACTCGCCCTTACGTTTT
The DNA here is from genome assembly GCA_963855545.1 of Ethmia dodecea. Lineage (NCBI taxonomy): Eukaryota > Metazoa > Arthropoda > Insecta > Lepidoptera > Depressariidae > Ethmia > Ethmia dodecea. The sequence goes on from OY979443.1 coordinate 1,708,512, forward strand.
GGGAATTTCAACCTCTCTAACCAAAAATCGTAGACACAATTGATTTTTAATTATTGGTTTTTTAATGGTTTTAGCGCATTGGAACTGTCTTCTTAATCTATATTAACCTATACTAATCTATATATTAATATTATAAAGAGGAAAGATTTGTATTATTGTATGTTTGTTACGAATAAACTCAAAAACTACTGGAGCGATTTTAAAAATTCTTTAACCAATGGAAAGCTAGAATATCCCTGAGTAACATAGGCTGCATTTTATTCCCGTATTCCCACGGGAACGGGAACTACGCGGGTAAATAGGGGCAGAACCTCTAGTTTAACAATAAAGTCATATTGCCTCCGACTGCATGAGACTTTTGTAAGATTGTGCAGGAGATGGTCAAAGTCAAAATGTTGTTATTCAATGTAGGGGCTTATAAGTCCACTTATTGAAAGTCATTGCGACTCCACCGCTTCGGTATGTATAGTTGAGGAGAAGAAGCGGGGCAAGAAACTCCTCAACACATTATTTTTTTAAACAATCAATACAATACAAAGTAGGTACAAGTTACATAGTTTAGTGCTTTGCTGAGACAGAAAAATGGTCTTTACTTCCTATTTACTTTACATAAGTCATCATGTTTCCATCTTTTTAAAAGTTAACTTTTTACGCAGTCGTTTTTTTTTCTTTTTTTTATAAATAAGCAGTTTACAAAGTTGCGGTCTGCTATTTTAATAACGGAAGTTACTGGGAGGGGCCTAACAAGCAATGGGCGTGTAGTTCGAGCGGTGAATCATGCTATTGGCGATTAGATGATGTCATCGAGTAGCCGGTGACGGGTGACGTCATCCTCGGATTATGGGCCGTCCCGAAAGCATGGAATTCCAACACGTGCCTTAGAAACCCATTTCCTAATCAATATCTATAAGTCAGAGGAAATTCGAAACGAGATGACTGCGTCGTACCAAGAAACTTGAACGGAAAGTCCAAAAAAATGGGGAGTCCATCAGCTAGAGAATCTAGTCATATACTATCAAGCTAAATCTTTGAGTACTAAACCAACAGGAGACGTCATGCGCACTAGTTTCTTTGCAAAAAAGTCTGCCAATTTCTGCGGAGGAGACGAGGAAACGCACACAAATAATGTTAAAACAAACGCATTTTTTGACAAAACAATTAAACACTAGCTTGAACTAGGTGCACACAAATACATTCACCAATTCCAGCACTCCGTGAACTCAAAAAAACTAGTTGCTTATAACAGGTATGATCGTTGACCGATACCTTTTTTTGCGCCTTTTTTTACGCCTGTCAGTGGCGTCTCCGAAGAGCTAAATCCTAAATTGTTTAAAATTATGTATCACTAGCCTTTTCCGGTGCCCTGTTTTCAGCATACAAAAAGGAACCCATGTGTTAATCTGATGTGCTATGTAACTGTTAAGTTTTTTTTATTTTCATTAAATAGCTTTTGCGTAAAATAGCAACAAGCACGCACACATCCTTCCTCCGTCCTCAGAAAGTTTCGCATTTATAATATTACTAGCGACCCGCCCCGGCTTCGCAGGGATGCAATGCTAACACTAAAACCTTCCTCTTGAATCACTCTATCTATTAAAAAAACCGCATAAAAATCTGTTGCGTAGTTTTAAAGATTTAAACATACAAATGGACCCTATCCCTATGTCCCTATACATAGGGATATAGGAACAGAGAAAGCGACTTTGTTCTATACTATGTAATGATAATGACTAGAGGTTCTGCGCCGTTTCACCCGTTCCCGTGGGAATACCGGAATAAAATATAGCCTACGTAACTCATGGATATTCTACCTTTCTATTTGTGAAAGAATTTTTAAAATCGGTCCAGTAGAAAGTTGTTGAAGATACGATACTGCATTTTTGTGCATATTCTCTAAAGACTTGCTTACTTGACATTGGCAAAAGTGCCATTATATAAAAACTGCCAGTTAATTCTAGGGATATCTAATTTTAATTTGACACCGCTTTAGCAATGAAAGACAATCCTAATACAACCGTTGATTATTACTAATTTTGGGTCTCAAACGTCATATTGAACTTTAAATAGTATGAACCAAGTGTAGTTCGACGCTGACGGTTATTCTAAGATTGCCAGTAAGCCTTCTGTAGAATAATCCTAACTGTTATTCCATAAATATCGATTCGAGCAACTCTATTGGAACTACGTCTCTATGCGTGACGTCACTAGACTGTAAACAATCCCGCGCATTATGGTTAACGAGCTAAGCTGTGTGGCGCGAATAGTTAATTGATATAAATGTTTGCCAGAGTAACTGAAAGTCTGTAACTAAATAATAAACCACAGTAAGGCTATCGCGTTATAAATTAATCATCTTAATATTACTGACAATGATTTAATCTCAAGTTTAGTTAGAAATTTATTACAAATAAAATATACAATTATTTACAGATAATGAATGTCCTCCAAAGAGGAACGATGTGAGACAGTGCCCAGAAGACTGGCCGCATTCCCTCTCTGGATAGCTAGACTGATCCTTTGACAGAGATACGAGTAACTCCCAGTCCTCTAGATGTATGAATCCTCGACCAAGTGCACTAGCTATAGATCCATGATAAAAGATGATAGTATTTATTTACGGTTTCTCAAACAATCTCACTGACAGCCCTAGCGTTGTAGATGGTTATGTGATTGATGATAGTAAAATTATATTTTATTACCAGACCGTTTACAGCACGGGTTGGGAATCCCGCAATGAAACAAACGAAAGCGCCGGGTTTTACCCGAGAGGAGAATCGCGCACTAGAAAGAAGGAAAATATTTTAATGGTTGATACCGTTACAACAGGGGTGGCAAGTGAACTATAGGTACATATAATAAAACTGTATTAAGGACGTGTCGGCACACAACAACAGGCAACAACAAATAATATTTAAAAAAATGCACTTAGTGTCGATAGTTATCGATTTAGATTTTAGATATCAAAATACCAATTTTTGAAATTTTTGTCTGGCTGCCTATGCACGGTTTACGCAAAAACTACTGGACAGATTTTGATGAAATTTGGTGTGGAGATAACTAAGTAAGCGGGTCAACATTTACAGTAATTTTTATAACAGAAAACAATTTAATTCCCATTGGAAAATATAAATACTGGTTAAAAAGAGAAATACGTACTACTCCCAAACCATAACACCTAGAAACTTGAAATATGGTATGTAGGTGTCTTATATGTCGTAGGCAACACTATATGAAGGGATGTCCAATTATTATTATTATGGAGGGAAGTGGGGAATTACTACTGCTCGGGAAGTTAAAAGATTATATTTAATTGTTTTATATAATTCTAATTGGTGTGGGCGATATGTGTTTATCCCCAATACCACAGTTAGTTCAATTAAGAGAATACCCATTGAACAATTAGTTCAGTCCTCAAAATACCAAAAAATGCGATAAGGTTTAAAGTATTATTTTTTTGGGAAAGTCGGATAAGAATAATGTAGCCTTTATTACTGGAATAATTGAAAACGAATATAACCATAAATTGCATTTCGAAAAAGCATACATATTTACATACACATTTATCAACGAAAACATTGTAGTCTTTCTGGTGCAGTCAGGTAAACATATTCATAATATTTATTAACCTAACGTATGTACATAACCTTTGTATTATTTTCATTTTTCAAAACCCAAACTAAACTATGACGTCATAATATTTAGTATAAAATTGATTAATTTATTATAGAACCTAGCGACCGGCCACGACTTTGCACGGGTGCAATGTTTTATACTAAAACCTTCCTCTTGAATCACTCTATTATTAAAAAAACCGCATCAAAATCCGTCTCGTAGTTTTAAAGATTTAAGCATACATAAGGACATATACATAGATATAGCTAACTTAGGTACAACTAAATACCTAACTTAGGTTAGGTTTTTTTTTTGGATTTTTTTATGCAAGTATTGTCTCATACTATACTACAATCCTGCAAAGTTTCATCGACTGAGGAATTAATGTTGGGGTCCACTACCTTTATTGCCTAGACTATTAGTGATAGCCCGGACGGTTAAAGAGCCGGCCGAAAATCAGTGAGGCTCGGGTTCTCACTATTTATCACTAGCTCGACGGTGAAGGAAAACATCGTGAGGAAACCCGCAGGTCTCAGAATTAATTCTGAGACATGTGTAAATAGACCCGGTCCGGCGATGGGCTCACCATCACCTATCACGTTTAGGGGTCCAATATATCTCGTGAAATGTGGGTATATCCAGTAATGAAATACCTCTGCCTACCCCCTCGGGGATAAAGGGCGTGAGATTATATTATTATTATATTAAAATACTTAGTCAAGAAACATACGATTCTCGATTCCCCGCTATATTCAGTCAACGCCATTTCCTAAAATAACATTGGCTGCAAATAGTTGAGTGTTTCCCGGGAATACCGTCAATCTCCACGAGTGTTTAGTGGCCGAAAAAGTGTCCCGTGGCAGCCGATACTTTATCAAAGTCACGTCGAGATTTCACGCACCGCGCGCCAAAAAACCGGCTTTCCCGATCGGTACGTTTGTCGTACGTTCTTGACGATGTGAAGAGTTTGCCCCAGATTTTACGTCACAGATGTATGATGTATGGAAATGGGTAATTTGTCAGTAAAAGTTTGTAGGTAGACTTGAAGTTTGACATATTGGCATGAATGAGGACTATGTTCTATGTTCAATTGACAACGTAACAATTAAAAATCAATTGTGTTCTATTTTATTGGCTTAAGAGTTTAAGGGTTTGGTTTCCGCACGCAAGCGGACCATTGTACGTGAGCCATGGCGGCCGGTTATTCCAACCAGCCCACCTCCCTCCAGAAGCAGACCACGTCTACTCAAGTCTACTCAGGACATCCGCAAGGGATTCTGGTGATCCGAGAATTTCCTTGCGGATCTGGGCAACGCCAACGCACTCAAGGAGTACATGCGCTACCGTCTCCTCCGCCTCCATGCACGCAGCTACTACGCACTATACCTATAAGGTGTGTAAGTGTTTATTCATTGGCTTTTCAGAACGGTGATGGTGACATCACAAGGTCTAGGTCGAGCTATCGAAGTGTTCACAAGAGTTTGTATAAATGCAACTGTCCAACATCAACGTTTCCCAACACCATCACCTCGACTTCCGGATGATCTTCTCTGTTCACAATGGAGGGGCATCCTACCTCCACTCCTCGACAGATCCTAAATAACTATCACTACCTACATAGTATAAAATATAGTGACTTTCACTTCCCATCAATCTGTCCATAAGTATGTTTAGATCTTTAAAACTACCTTACGGATTTTGATGCGGTTTTTTATAGATAAAGTGATTCAAGAGGAAGGTTTATATGTATTGTAGCATAATATCGCATATTGACATTTACAAATGCTCTATTATGCTAGCATAAAAAAATATAAAACACGATGTTGGGTAAAAATTATTTATTTACTACTAATATTTCACACAAGAAATAGGTTAAAATCGTCACTGTCACAATCGTCACTCGCGGATTCTATATTTATAGAAAGGACCTCTATTTCAGAGGTTTAAAACAGGTCGAATTAAATGCTAGTAATATCTAAGGAACATGGTGAACCTTTTTTTTTAATTTGGAGAAAGAAAAATAGCAATGCAAAATGGCAAAGCAAGGTTAATTTAGAGCTATATCACTAAACCACTGCGCGCAAAGCCTAGCCTAGCGTTAACCTAGTATCAAGATGAAATTAGAGAAAAAAAGGTGGTATCACAGATGCCGGATATTGTAAAGCATAATTCGCTAGAAATTTGTTTATACAAGTTGTATTATAAGAAAAAAAAAAGGTGAATACGTTCGCGGATAAAACTACGGAAATACAATCCTGTCAGCCGCTCCTCAGGTGAATGGGATGTATGAGTCAGAAGCAGCCTGCTCGAAAAACAGGTCGGGCGAGCCACACCATTAATGAAAACGCCCAGGTCAAATCCCTTGGGGTCAAGGTGGAGCTGTAAATAAAGTCCTATTATATATATATATAGTCCTATAGAATACGCCCTAAAGAGCAATAGTAATGAAACTTACCCGAAGCGATATCGGCTGGACAGAATAGCAAACCCAGATACGGGTGTATCCGACGATCAAGTCGACTGTATTTCAAAGTGAATAATCAACAATCACAATATATTTCAGTTACTTATATGAAAAATTGAGATCGTCAAGTTAGAAGCCTCACCATGGAATTGAGCTGTTCTGATAATGTCAAACAACTCTTCCTAAATAGTGCCAAATAGTTAAAGTTATAAATGATTAAGTTATAATTCTTCAAAAAAATATATCTCAAAAACTAAATCAGTCCGCATCCTGATACTTGATAAATGATCCCAATTTGTACACCTATCTAAAAAAATAACAAAAAAAAAACATTATGAGATGTTGCTCTTTATAAAGCTGAGCCTCCATTTTGATCTAGTTGGTTTATTCCTATCTGTACCGAATCCAAAATGTACGTGGAAGTTTATCACAATCGTCACTCGCGGATTCTATATTTATAGAAAGGACCTCTATTTCAGAGGTTTAAAACAGGTCGAATTAAATGCTAGTAATATCTAAGGAACATGGTGAACCTTTTTTTTTAATTTGGAGAAAGAAAAATAGCAATGCAAAATGGCAAAGCAAGGTTAATTTAGAGCTATATCACTAAACCACTGCGCGCAAAGCCTAGCCTAGCGTTAACCTAGTATCAAGATGAAATTAGAGAAAAAAAGGTGGTATCACAGATGCCGGATATTGTAAAGCATAATTCGCTAGAAATTTGTTTATACAAGTTGTATTATAAGAAAAAAAAAAGGTGAATACGTTCGCGGATAAAACTACGGAAATACAATCCTGTCAGCCGCTCCTCAGGTGAATGGGATGTATGAGTCAGAAGCAGCCTGCTCGAAAAACAGGTCGGGCGAGCCACACCATTAATGAAAACGCCCAGGTCAAATCCCTTGGGGTCAAGGTGGAGCTGTAAATAAAGTCCTATTATATATATATATAGTCCTATAGAATACGCCCTAAAGAGCAATAGTAATGAAACTTACCCGAAGCGATATCGGCTGGACAGAATAGCAAACCCAGATACGGGTGTATCCGACGATCAAGTCGACTGTATTTCAAAGTGAATAATCAACAATCACAATATATTTCAGTTACTTATATGAAAAATTGAGATCGTCAAGTTAGAAGCCTCACCATGGAATTGAGCTGTTCTGATAATGTCAAACAACTCTTCCTAAATAGTGCCAAATAGTTAAAGTTATAAATGATTAAGTTATAATTCTTCAAAAAAATATATCTCAAAAACTAAATCAGTCCGCATCCTGATACTTGATAAATGATCCCAATTTGTACACCTATCTAAAAAAATAACAAAAAAAAAACATTATGAGATGTTGCTCTTTATAAAGCTGAGCCTCCATTTTGATCTAGTTGGTTTATTCCTATCTGTACCGAATCCAAAATGTACGTGGAAGTTTATCACAATCGTCACTCGCGGATTCTATATTTATAGAAAGGACCTCTATTTCAGAGGTTTAAAACAGGTCGAATTAAATGCTAGTAATATCTAAGGAACATGGTGAACCTTTTTTTTTAATTTGGAGAAAGAAAAATAGCAATGCAAAATGGCAAAGCAAGGTTAATTTAGAGCTATATCACTAAACCACTGCGCGCAAAGCCTAGCCTAGCGTTAACCTAGTATCAAGATGAAATTAGAGAAAAAAAGGTGGTATCACAGATGCCGGATATTGTAAAGCATAATTCGCTAGAAATTTGTTTATACAAGTTGTATTATAAGAAAAAAAAAAGGTGAATACGTTCGCGGATAAAACTACGGAAATACAATCCTGTCAGCCGCTCCTCAGGTGAATGGGATGTATGAGTCAGAAGCAGCCTGCTCGAAAAACAGGTCGGGCGAGCCACACCATTAATGAAAACGCCCAGGTCAAATCCCTTGGGGTCAAGGTGGAGCTGTAAATAAAGTCCTATTATATATATATATAGTCCTATAGAATACGCCCTAAAGAGCAATAGTAATGAAACTTACCCGAAGCGATATCGGCTGGACAGAATAGCAAACCCAGATACGGGTGTATCCGACGATCAAGTCGACTGTATTTCAAAGTGAATAATCAACAATCACAATATATTTCAGTTACTTATATGAAAAATTGAGATCGTCAAGTTAGAAGCCTCACCATGGAATTGAGCTGTTCTGATAATGTCAAACAACTCTTCCTAAATAGTGCCAAATAGTGCCCGAAGCATATAAATAGTGCTATCATACTTTCGGAGATATTCAGGTCGTTCAGTGAGGCTGCTATCTTGACGTCAAGATAGCAGCCTCATCTCAGTACACAAAAACCACAGCACTGTTCTTGAAGAACTATATACCAAAAAACTCTTCTTAAATAGTGCCTTGGATCTGCAAAGTTTCAAAATTAGTGCTTCAAAGGAACCGAAGATATTAGGGTACATTGATGAGGCTTCCAACTTGACGTCAAGCTGGAAGTCACATCATCAACGAGGAAGAATTTCGAATCGAGACTAATGCCAAAAATCTCTTCCTAAATAGTGCCTCCGGAATCAAAACAAAGCGGCACGATTTAACTTGTATTTTAGTCAATAAATGATGATAAACTTCCACGTACATTTTGGATTCGGTACAGATAGGAATAAACCAACTAGATCAAAATGGAGGCTCAGCTTTATAAAGAGCAACATCTCATAATGTTTTTTTTTTGTTATTTTTTTAGATAGGTGTACAAATTGGGATCATTTATCAAGTATCAGGATGCGGACTGATTTAGTTTTTGAGATATATTTTTTTGAAGAATTATAACTTAATCATTTATAACTTTAACTATTTGGCACTATTTAGGAAGAGTTGTTTGACATTATCAGAACAGCTCAATTCCATGGTGAGGCTTCTAACTTGACGGTCTCGAAAAATTGATCTCTCAAATGACACGGCTAGTCTTTATATTCAATATCTCAGTAATGCCAAAAAAAAATCATTTGTTTTCGAAGAACCGACATTTGAATTTCAAAATATTTTAAATAGGACAATCGACAGACATCACAAAGAGGACTTTGAAGGCCAGTAAAACAGTAAGTAACTAACAAAAAGTTTCTATTCAAATAATCAATGCAGCGGATAATGCTGCAGTATATAATACATGCATAATACAGTAGAGAAACACTGATAGTATCATATAAACCGAAGTGAAGCGAGGGCGGGTCGCCACTAGACAGTCAAAATGTTTTATTCAAAGTAGGAACTTACAAGTCCACTTATTGAACGTCATTTCAACTCCACCGCTTCAGCATGTATGGTGGAGGAGAAGAAGCGGGGCAAGAAACTCCTCAACACAATATTCTTTTAATCAATTGTTACTTAATATTAAATTGGGTTACATAATTTCGTTATTTTTCGCTGTCGCATTGCGCTGTGCTGGAGGAAATCTGTTCCAAGCATCATTGTCATTTATATAGTTTGTTTGTTACGCTTTCACGCCTAAACCACTAAACCGATTTTAACATTTCTTTCACCAATCGAAAGCTACATTATCAGGAAGTAACATAGGCTATTTTATTCCCATGGGAACGGCATTTACGCCTATGCAGGTGAAACCACGGGGTGCTGATAGTACTGTTACATATACATTTTTGACTAGTGTAATTTTATCACTACACTGAAAGAATTGAGAATTGGATCCGTCTTCATTGTGTGAGTTGAAAATAACCTCTTTTTTTTAATGAATTGGGCATTATACAATAAACGCACAGATCTGATTATTTATGTGTGGCTCTTCCACTTGATTTCTAGTTCTTTGGCGTTCGTCTTATCGTTTCTAAAATAATATTACAATACTTTTTGTGGAAATACCAGCGCTTGATATGGACTTCCTTCCATTGTTATGAGTCAATATGTTTTAGATATTTTTAGGAAGTAAATGAAATGCAAATGGCAAATTCAAAAGACAAATTACGTGTTTGTGATCGTTCCTAAGTGGCGTCTGCGCGATATATTTAGTATCATCATTGCACCCTTGCGAAGCCGGGGCGGATCGCTAGTTCTACATAAAATGTAGAAAGTGATGTTGAAAGATTATTGTTATACGATGCAGTGCGATCTACCCAAAGAGATAAAAATATAATAGGACGTAGAGGGGGCATTGGGAATATTTTTATACAAAACTTTGAAGCTCAAGCATCATGTCAGTTAGTATGAACGTGAGCTGTCATTCGGTCGAAATCGTACTAGATTTATTCCACTTTTGGCATCAAATTTTCCTCGCTTTGTCCCCTCTATACCTTTTTATTATATTTTAATCTCTTTGGATCAACCATAATGTGCTCGAGCCTTAAGAATTTTTAGGTACATACTCTGAGATATATATTTTTTTTATAATCGCTGACTTTTTTGGTCACGATTCACGCCTCTAATATCTGGCCGCCCTAGGCCCGGGCGGGCTACTGGGCCTTAGGGCAAGTCCGCCACTGCTTACATTTCAAGTGTCTACCGACAGACAGCCGAGTCCTAGTATTAAGGAACCGTTTGCAGCCTTTGGATACACCAACCTAAAAATAATAGGACGCGTGTTTCGACACGTACTTGGCTGGTTTATTGCGGTTTAAAACCACAATTACATTCACTGTGTACCTAGTTAGATTAATTCTATACCAATTAGGTAATGTGTCTAAATTAATTAATAATTTATAGAACAATATATGTGATATAATTTCTTATGTTAAGTGTGTGTGTAGGAATTCTTGTATTATGCTAAGTCTTGTGATATAATGTGTCATGAAAATGAGCTATAGTAATAATATGAGTTTAAATTTACGAAAGCCTGAATTCAGTTTGGCTGGTTAAAGTTAGGTTATGTGCAGAAGGTAGGAACTAATATTAAGATAGGTAAAACCTGCGAAGAATAAAAGAGCGTGCATGACAATGTGAAGGAAGCGAGAAAGTGTGCGAAGATCGGGCAAAGTGGCTATCCTTCGTCTCTGCCTACCCCTGTGGGAAGAAGGCGTGAGCTATATATATGTAGGTAAAACCTATTTTAGCACCACAGTGAAGGATGCAACGCTGTAAAAGTTAGTAGGTACCTACCCACTCGTCTATAACAGGGCTGACAGCACCTACCTACTCATGAATTGTCATACAATTATAATTTATAGACTTCTTAAATTTTAAATGTAGCAGTGATAGCCCAGTGGTTAAAGACCCATTTCTCATTCGTGAGACTCAGGTCCGAATCCTGGAATGTACCAATGAGTTGTCAAAGACCTTACGTAGGTACATATTTGTCACTAGCTCGACGGTCAACCCGCAGGTCCCAGAAATGATTCTGAAATATGTGTGGACCCCGGGCCGGTGATGGGCTTACCACCACGTTGAGGGGTCCAAAGAATATACTGGTAAAACGTGTACGCAATTATCATGGGGAGTGCTCCGAGGAATTGTTAGGACTTATACCGGCCGCAGCGTTTCGCCAACGTTCAACTCGACAAAACTACGAGTATTATCCACACCACTTGGATAGTTGGCAATCCACCACTGTGAGATTCTCACGAAATTTTCTGCCTCGCACAACCGATCTGCGGAACAAATTGTCGCCGGCGGTATTTAAGGACTGATACGACCTTGAAACCTTCAAAAAGAGAGCGTACTCCCACCTCAAAAGCAACGGACTTATGACTCTTGGGTTGCAGGTGTTCATGGGCGACGGTAGTCACTTACCATCAGGTGACCCGTCTGCTCGTTTGCCCCTAATACAATAAAAAATAGACGTAAATTTTTCCAGAAATGGAATACCTTTGCCTACTTTGGGAATAAAAGGCGTGAGTTTTTTTTAGAAAGCACGTGTACCGTCTCCAGTTGACTGATGTGCGTCGATTTCGCGTGGTTCTGGCTATCAATTACTCGTATGATGGATGGAGTGACGCCTCCAGTCGCGGAACCAGGCACGTTGCCAGGGGCCTCGCAAGAATGATTACTTAAATTTTTGTCGTGTCACGCCTTTAGTATAAAGCAATTAGAATTTAATCAAAGACTAGCGACGGTAGATTTAGAATTGAATTATTTTTTATATTTCATGGATATTATATTATTTGTCATGGATAAAAGTGGCAGATAAGCACGTTCATAAGGTTCAAATTAGTTGGTTTTTACATGTTTGACATTACTCTTCAATCTATGGTTTGTTTCTGTCCTTTTTCTTCCGTATTCTATGGAGAAAGATAGGCTAACTTAAAGTTAGACATTTTAGCTGGTCTGCATAATTGAGTTCAACAGCCAATTATAGCTATCCACGTATTATTTATTAACATACTATGTATATGGGAACAAACTAACAACTCAGCATACACATTTGCTTTTTGGCAAGTGTAAAGTCAAATAAACAATATAATACACTCTCTCAAAATTTGAAGTGTCTAACTTTTATGGCTCAAAAGACAGCCTAGACAGACGGACGGACAGACAAAACATTAGTAGTAGGGTCCTGTTTGCACGCTTTGGGTACGGAACAATGTTTTTTGTTTAATTTTTTTTTATTATTTTCTCATTGCAGAAATACAATATTTTTTATTTGTCGAAAGTAGCACGAGTAAAAGGGAAAAATGTGAACTGTCACCGAACCCTGCTAAGTGAAATAGACTATAAATAAAAAAAATCAACTTGTCTCTTTCTATCCTAGAGCATGTTCTTGAGAAAGCTTTTAGTTTAGCTTAATGCAGCCCTGGTAAAACATACACGAAAAAGGATTTATTGGATCACAACTTTACATGTGGTTTTACCAAAATAATATTATGCTTTCTCGTAATTCATACTTCCCCCTTTGTCAACGATGTCATCATTAGGGTATTGAGGAATAGGAATGTATTTGTCACGTAGTCAGAGTTGTTTAGAGAAAGGAAATTAGTAATTCTGGTTTTGCCTCATCGAATAAATAATTATACAGGGTGAAAAAAAGAGGCGTGGCAGGTGGAAAAGTATCCCAAATATTGTTTTTTTAAATACGTTAAGTAAGTTTATATTACTGTTTACATGTGGAAGCTTATAATTAGCGTTTGGACATATACTATGTTTACTATATTGTAATACTTAGCTGACAGCTTCCCGAACATAATAAAAATAAAATAAAATAAAATCGATAAGTAAAACTATTACAATTATGCATTCATATTTTCAATAATTATTCATCAATTAATATTTTTTTCTATAATATTAGGTGAATCAACAACCTTAGAATGCAGTTTACTTCTTTTCAACCGATTTCAAAAAAGGAGAAGGTTCTCAATTCGACACGTAACTTACGAAGTAACTATTCTCTAATCTGTGACGTAACTAGGTTTTTTTTTAATGTTTGTTACCTCAGAACTTTTTACTGGGTCAACGGATTTGGATGATTCTTTTTTTAATTGAAAGCTACTAATTGGTGCAGTTCTGACAATGGCATCCATAAGAAAATCATATAAGTTGAAGTCGGTTTTTTACTCAATTATAGTCAATATTACACACTGAAATAGTATTTTAAGAAGAAACGGGCTCTTATCTTCAATTCATGCGCAATCTACCTACAACCGCCAGCTGCTACGTATATCAGTGTGCGTTCTTTTCTACTATACTATGACTATATATAACAATTAGGGCTGATTTTTCAATCGCCAGATAAATCTTATTTGGAAAATATATTGATGCTGTCACTCTCTGACACAATAGAAAGGAAAAGTGACAGGTGATGTTTATTCTTCAGATAACTTTTAACTGACTATTGAAAAATCAGCCCTTAATATCGTGTATAGCTTCGGCTCTAGATAGGTACCTTATACGTCATATTTTTTTCCAGACGGTAAAAAAAAATCCAGTAGGTATATAGGAACACAATTGAAATCAGTTGCGGATTTTCTAGCAGGATGAGTGTGATTAAGCCTAGGGCGGGAACAATGTTCATAGTGTGTATTACTATGGCCTTATTAACAACAAATAAGAAAAGTTACAAATTAAAGCTACTCCTCATAACTACAAGTAACGTGTTATTTATTTATTTTACAGAACCTTTTGTGTGCGAGTACGACTAGCACTTAGTCGGCTTATTTTCACCCTGTATAAGTGTAGGTACATTCAGGGCCGGATTTAAATTTGTGACGCCCTGGGGCACTGAAGAAAATGCCGCCCTATGACTTAAATTTTATTTTAATAGTTTTGATATCTTATTTTTTAAGAATTAGGATAACTAATTGATTGCAGGAAATTTATTATGTATTATATAATTATATATTATTTATTAAAACATAGTGTATGTTTTATTTATATTTATTCTTTATTTACTCATATATTATTTATTATATATTATAATTAATTTAAAAAATAATTTGTATTTTTCTTAGAATTATAAATTTTGCACTAAGAACGACTTATATTTTATTGCATTGCGTATTGCATTATTTTTTTCACAGGCAAGCTCGCCTAACTATCAAAAAGACATACATAATTTGAAAATATTTTTAATTCTTTAAAAAAACTAAGTACACAAATTTATCAATTCCAGAAAATAAAATTTCAACTTTAATTTTTTCAAACCTTTATGGAAATAAATAAATTAGCTATTTGAATAGTTTTTTCTTAAATTTCCTATATTATAATATACAAAATTTTAATGTGATACATAATACTTAAATTATATTTCTTGAAAGATAGAATGGACTCGATTCTACCAGCACGTCGCATAAAATGCCTAAAGCTAAATTTCTTAAATTTAAAATTAAATTTAGTGAGTCTTAAAAACAACTCTATTCCAGGAACATAGTCAGTTTAGAAGGTATTTTAGCATGAGCTAAATTGTTTAAATTGAATTGATCTTGTGTTGCTACATAAAAAATATATAATTGAAGGAATAAACGATATTAATAAAAACGTTAAAAATAATTAAATTTATAAGTTATTTGAAATAATTGTTTTTTCATTTGTTAATTTTATAAAAAAAATCGTACATTTTAAAGCGAAATTTTATAATAATATAAAAAAATACTTCCTATTTAATTTTTTTTATCTTACTATGCAAACATTTTCAGTTTTTTGGCGGGAATCGTCACGTTTTAAAAAAAAAAACATTTTGCTGTGTTTTAGCACTTTAGGTTTTGTCTCATAGTAGTGATAGTATATTATGTGGCAAATGTCCGTAATACTGTACCTACAGTGTAATAAGGAATTCAATAAAAAGCGTAGGATGGACATTTTCGAGTTACCTCAAGAACTAGCCGCTTCAATCTTCAGTAAAGCCGTATACAGAAAGAAAGCTGAAAGCTTGTCGGCGCCGATCGGCGCTTATCGGCGCTGGTCCATTCTACAGAAAGAAAGCAGATTGAAGCAGAGCGAGCAAAATGTCGTACGATGATTGGCGGGCGGCACCAGCGCTGACCGGCGCGGCGCTGATAAGCGCCGATCGGCGCTTATCAGCGTTTGTTCATATAAATGCCTCCGCCGGTTAAATGCGCAGACCGGCGCCGATAGGCGCCGATAGGCGCTTGTCGGCGCTGATAGGTTTTCGGCTTTCTTTCTGTATACGGCTTTAAAGTGTACTAGGTATCAATCAAAGTGACATTTCAATAAATTTTGATGAATCTGATTATATTTTTGTGCATAGACTCTGAGGCAAAGCTAAGCTGATAGCAAAATTGCCAATGCCTTAAAATAAGATAAAAATTGTAAGATTTCTCCCCAAAAACGTTTTTTTCAGTAATAATAGGGAGGGGGGGGAGGAAATAATTTTGGGGGGATACATACTTGAAGAGAAAAAACTGTGTTTGGAGAGTTTTGCGGTTTTTTATTTTAAAACAAAACTACCGATTCATAAAAATGTGTTTATTAAAACATATCTGCTTTACTCCAAAGCTCTGAACCTAACCCTCAGACATTTGCAATATGATGCTTTATATACCTATAGGACACCCTCAACATTTTTCTAAATTATCTTTCGGACCTATGCAATGGATCCGATGCGTTTCCTAGTCTTCTATGATATATTTTTTCAGTCTCACCATGTTCTCTGGAAAGAAAGTTGAAACATAACCTAAGAGCCATCTTGGATGAATATATTTAGAATTGTAATACACAAACAAAAAAATATATCTTTTGACTGCACACTATACGGCAGCACCTACAGCAAAATTTTCGTCCTGGCTCATTCTTTCTTCTAAACTTCCTTTGGATTTTGGATAATTAGTTTTTTCCACCTCAACTTGCACATAAAATCACTGTAATGGCCGATTTTAGAAGTAACTTAATTTTAGGAGGGACCTTTTTACTAGCCGCTAAATTTACGCAGTTTAGGCGTTTGACAAGTCTAAATTCTTTTTTTTTCTGCTTAAAATGACACACAAGGAATAGCGTTTAAGCCGCTAAAGCTAAGTTGAGTTGACCGGCTAAATTTAGAATTTTTAGAAACGTCAAATTCAAATTTAATCATGTCATTTGAATTTGACAGATAGCGTAGAATAGCAAAATCGTTTTTAAGAGGTTTAGCAATATTAGGAGCTTTAGGTGGTCAGTCAGAATCGAGTCCAATGTTTATTTAAAAGAATTAGTTAATTATATATTGTCTTGAAAATTTTTTCTCACTTTCCAAATTTTGACGCCCTAGAAAATTTGCCGCCCTGGGCACTAGCCCCGACTGCCCCTAGTATAAATCCACCACTGGGTACATTCGCGGAATTATCCGTTGTTTTTTCGAAAAAGAAATTACTAATTTTACGTACTGTTGCCTTATTAATTTTTCTGGAAATTTTCCAATTATCTCATCAATATTTCCGAACGTGGTCGGGATATAACCAATACCTACCCAATTAATTATGTTTATTTTCCTCTTACAAATATGAATGTGATCATTTGAAACTTACACTGTTGTTTACATAGAAAATTATAAGGAAAATTTGCTATTGAGAAATTTTGTCACGTGTTGTCCACGGAGAACACGGGTTTCATGGGTTTCCCGTTCCCGTGGAAATTTAGAAAAATCTTGAGGCGTCCGTAACTTTAAATACATTCCATTCACCTTGTGTTTAACTTAGCTTGTTATAGGTCGAGGGAGCACATGACATAATTAAGTATAAAACAAATTCGCTTCCCGCTGTCTGTCTGTCCTTAAGTATGCTTCGATCTTTAAAACTACGCAACGGATTTTGATGCAGTTTTTTTAATAGATAGAGTCATAAGAGGAAGGTTTATTATATGTATTAGTTTATTATGTGTATTATCAGAGCCCCGCGGTTTCTCCCGCGTAGTTCCCGTTCCCGTAATATGGGGATAAAATATAGCATGTGTTATGTGTTATTCTGATGTATAAAGCTGTTTCATCAAAATCCGTTAAGTAGTTTTTGCGTGAAACAGGATCAAACATCCATACATACAGACTTTCGCGTTTATAATATTAATTAAGTAGGATCATACATCAGCATTGCATCCGTGCGAAGCCGGGGCGGGTCTCTAGTCTTATATATATACCTATGTGGCGTTGCTTGCTGATACAGACAGACTTACATTGAGGAACCCCTAGGAACTACGGTTGTTTTTGGGATGAAAAGTAGCTTTTGTTCTACTCCAAGGTAAAGTCGATCTCTATAACAAAATTAACCAATAAAAAACGTAACAAACAAACTTACGAACTCTAACTTATTTTCGCTTTTATAATATACTAGCGACCCGCCCCGGCTTTGCACGGGTGCAATGCTAACACTGAAACCTTCCTCTTGAATGACTCTATCCATTAAAAAAAACCACATCAAAATCAGTTGCGTAGTTTTCAAGATTAAAGCATACAAAAGGACATAGGGATATAGGGACATAAGGACATATTGATATAGGGACAGAGAAAGCGACTTTATTTTATACTATGTAGTGACTAGCTACCTGCCCCGGCTTCGCACGGGTGCAATGCTAATACTAAATCCTTCCTCTTGAATCACTCTATACTATATTAAAAAAAACCGCACCAAAATCCGTTGCGTAGTTTTAAAGATTTAAGCATACCTATATAGGGACATAGGGATATAGGGACAGAGAAAGCGACTTTGTTTTATACTATGTAGTGAAGTTCGTAAGTGGTAGGATTATCTCTTGCCACACAAGATTAACAATAGTAATATACTAACTTAGAATTTGTAAGTACTTTCTGTTCTGTTTCTGCTACAACACCACTATTTTACAATACACTGTACTTTTGCCTTAATATAATGAATCATTTTATATTGATTATTCAACACCACTAAAAAATCTTCAATTTTAATATGAGTATCTTTGTTTGCTAATTTGAAAGACTCATTATCAGCGCCTGATACGATTTGCTTATCAACACTCTCAAACGTATTTTGCTAAATTAAAATTACAGGCGCGGTCACAACTCCTTTTGTTCTCAAATATTCTCTACCTTAGTAGAAAAATGAACTATAAAAAATAATATCGAGGCATTGGAGGCTGCAGGCAGCTACATTTTTTGTGGCGACATGTCAGCGGCACCGACATCGGTCGCCGTTCAATCGTCCGTTATGATCCTTCTTATTTTACAGACTGCCAACATAATATTTTATCAGCTTTCCGTTCGGTGCCCGCGTCACTGTAATAGCGAACATTTTTTACGTGAATTGAATGATAACAACAATATTTTGTGTGTCTTAAAGAGTTTTGCTTGTATGTAAATAATGCCGGATACTTTTAGCGGTACTTTGAGTTAGGTATGTAGCGACACTACATACCTAGTACGCGCCGATAGACTGCCGAGTTCTAAACCGCGCTATCTAAGTTTTCTAATGAGTTTTTATAAATACAACTGTGGTCCGCGGACCGCGGTCCCCAGGCACGATCACCTCGACTAAAGGAAGTTCTTCCCTTTTCACGATTGGAGGAGCATTCCACCTCCGCTCCTCCATCTCTCTCTCCTACGTAGTAAAAAGGCTCAAAACTGATAATGATAACATCTACTACCAACTTACTTACAAAAGCAGTGATAGTCCGGTCGGTAATGAGTTTGCCTCTCATGCGTGAGGTTCAGGTTTGAATCCTGATGAGGGTAGAAATGAAATTTTCAACAATTTACGTACACATTAAAATTTATCATTGGCTCGACGATGAAGAAAAATATCGCGTAGGCCCCAGAATTTAGTCTGAGGTTCTGAAATGTATTAGCACTTTGGTCCGACGATGGGCTCACCACCTGTCACGTTCAGGGGTCTGTAAGATATAATGGTTAAAATTGGAAAACTCCATGCCTACACCCTATGGGATAGGTAAAAGCAAGTATCTGGCACAACGGGAATTTAAATTACAGAACTCTAAAGTAAAAAAATGACTTCAATTTATATGGTTAGTCAGAACTGGACCAAATTGGGACCACACTGAAAGCACCAGCTGCACAGTCTGCTTTCAAATAAAAAAAGAGTAATCAAAATCGGTACACCCAGTCGAAAGTTTTGAGGTAACAAACATAAAAAAAACTGTCGAATTGAGAACCTCCTCCTTTTTTGAAGTCGGTTAATAATAAATAGGTAATATCTATACAAATTGCTGTCGATTGATTGCGTCGATTCCACCATTTGCTTTTAAAGTGTTATTACAAATCTAGACTTATCTAGAAATTCCAGAATTGAAACGTACAACGCCTGGGTCTTCGTGGGTCGTTAATCTATAATCGTTTGGGCTGAATGGGCTGGGCTGGGGCAATGCATCACCGGCGTAATAGCCGCGTCGTGAGATGGCACTTCCATTACCGTATCGATGAACTAGCCATGAACTAGCCACTATACATAAAGCACGATGACTGTTCAGAGTTATAGTCCGGCCTATACATACTTTTGGTCTCGTAGGAGTTGTAATATGAATCTTTCAGTAGCATTACTTATAATATCTTATGTTTATATGGTACTAGCGGTTCTGCGCGGTTTCACCCACGTACTTCCCGTTCCCGTGGGAATACGGGCATAAAATATAGCCTATGTTACTCAGAGATCTTTTAGATTTCCATCGGTTAAAGAATTTTTAAAGTCGGTCCAGTAGTTTTTGAGTTTATTCGTAAAAAACATACAACAATACAAATCTTTCCTCTTTATAATATTAGTATAGATATAGATATAAAAAAGTTCCTCTTGAATCGCTCTATCTATTAAAAAACCCATCAAAATCCTTTGCGTTGTTTTAAAGATCTGATACATAGTTGGCTGTTACGGGTTCATGATGAATATTATGATGACGAAATATAGATTAGGGATTATATTGTCGCTTCTTTTCAGTGAAAAATTTTGTACATCTATACAATACCAGAGATTACCCCAAAATAATACAAACACATTCTTTCACTTCTTTATAATATTGCTATAGCAATATAGATGGATAGCTCCACTCCCTAAATTAAGGTGCACTGTTTTGAAATGTCCTCCTAAATGGTTGAAAACGAGTTCAATGGCACTCAATTCGTAAGCGATTCCATATAACCCAATATACATGAATCAAATCTAGTGCACCATTTATACATGTCGCATAATCATAAATAACTTAGATAGTGAAATAGGGCGCTAACGTAGCAACTTTGCTACGTACGAGGCCATAAATGGTCTACGAAGAAGCTACGCGCTACGAATTTTAATAAACCCTGCCATAGGGTTTAATGTCTAAAGCCCATGCATACCAATATCAACACGACCAGAACCAACAAGATTGTAATGAGTATACGCGAAGATCGAATTCCTTTTTTTTGTTATTTATGCCCGAGGGGGTAGACAGAGGTATTCCATTACTGGATATACCCACATTTCACGAGATATATTGGACCCCTAAACGTGATAGGTGGTGAGCCCATCGCTGGACCGGGTCTATTTACACATGTCTCAGAATAAATTCTGGGACCTGCGGGTTTCCTCACGATGTTTTCCTTCACCGTCGAGCTAGTGATAAATATGTACGTAAGTTTTTGAAAAACTCATTGGTACATGCCAGCCAGGATTCGAACCCGAGCCTCACTGATTTTCGGCCGTCTCTTTAACCGTAAGGCTATCACTGCTCTGCTCTGTTCCAATATTTCAGTAAAATTTTATCTCCAATCTTCATGGACGAGCTTATAGTGCCTTGTTATTAGACTATTGACTTTTCTAAATGTAATTTTCAATTACCTACAGAAAATAAATACATTTTCATTTCATTTACAATGAATTTACAATAAATCTAAAGACTATAGAATTCTTTTTTTTAAAGGCCTGTTCAATTATTTGTGTTATCATTGTTTGTCGTGTAGCAGTGTTATAATTCAGTTGAGAATTGTATAAAACTCCAAAATTGTTGTTCAGTTGAGTTGTTGAAAATTATTAACTTGTGATGCAGCTGCGGGGAATAAATAAGGCCACAACACAATACGCTCGTAGTTCGCGCATCTTGTATTCAAATACTTCGTGCACTATTTTTCTTGAGGAAATGTTTGCTGAAAGTTCATTCACGAATGTTTCCCACAAACGTCCTCGCATTTTCAAGATTTCCTCCGCAAATATAGGGTCCTATAAAATGTAATATTTCATTGGTTATTTTTCACTTACTGTGTTCTTCCACGAAAGTTGCTATAATCTTTTTTTTTATTCCCAAGAAATTATAAGAAATCATTTTTGAAATATCTTCAACTAAATGTAATTCAGGAGAAAATATGTTCATGCTACTCCCAGAAAAGTAAACTTTACATTGGTGAAATATTTTTTTAAATCGGTACAGTAGTTTCGGAGACTATTCATAACAAACAAACACAAATAATGTTTGTAAAATTAGTTAATGACAAATGTTATTCAGCTACAAAGGTGACTATTGACTTGAATAAGTCACTATTTAATAAAAAGATCTTATTTGTTACTAGCGGATACCCAGCGGCGTTGCCCGCGCGGATTCCGTTTATTCCCGTTCCCGTGGGAATTTCCGAAAATCCCTTCATAGTGGTTGCCTCAGACATATTTAAGACACCTACATACCATATTTCAAATAGCGGGTGCCCAGCGGCGTTTTCCCGCTTGGATTTATTACGTATTTCTCTTTTTAACCAGTTTTTTTATTTTCCCGTGGGAATGAGATATTTTCCTGGAATAAAAAGTACCCTAGATGTTGATGGGTACTCAGTTATCTCCATACCAAATTTCATCAAAATCCGTCCAGTAGTTTTTGAGTGATGCGTGCACAACCAGACAGACGGACAGACACAAAAATGGATTTGGGTTATATTCCACTTTGCCGCTCAGATAACTATAGTGGAACGGGCCACGGAGGTTTACTTAAAACATTACTTGGAATTTGGTACTAATAGGACGTACAACGGGGTTTTTCCTTCTATAAAACTTTCATCCAAACCAATAAAATTTAACATTGGAGGGACTAACAGAATTTGTGAAGGTATGGCTGACCTTTGTAAGTGGATTCCTTCTGTTTTCATGACATTAGTATTTTTATGTATATGTATTATTCAAGTTTTGTAATTTCAGTTTCAAGTTGGTCTTCTGAAAATATTTTTTCTCAACTATTTCATTTTGTAACTGTTAATTCTTTTATCCTTTTGTATTTGTGTCACAGATTTGTGTCATTTAAATATCAAAAACGTCACCAAGACATTAACAATGAAAAAGAAAATAGCAGAAAGGAGTATGGATATGGCAATTAGCATACCTAATTTATTAATTTCGAAATGATCCCGTTATTCCCGTTCCCGTAGGAATTACCAAAAAATCCCTTCACAGTGGTTGCCTACGACATATAAGACACCTGCATACCATATTTCAAGTTTCTATGTGTTATCGTTTTGGAGTAGTACGTTTTTCTCTTTTTAACCAGTTTTTATATTTTCCCGTGGGAATGAGATATTTTCCTGGAATAAAAAGTACCCTAGATGTTGACCCGGGTACTCAGTTATCTCCATACCAAATTTCATCAAAATCCGTCCCGTAGTTTTTGAGTGATGCGTGCACAACCAGACAGACAGACAGACAGACAAAAATTCCAAAAATTGGTGTTTCGGTATCTATATCCATAACTATATACACTACCGTTGAAATTTTTGGAAAAATCTTTCATGTACAGACACGACCCCGTTAGAGTTTTATTACCTATATCATGTATAGATAAAGACTACATTAGATTTTACATGGGACAATTTTCAAACCATTACAACTTCATTACGAATTTGGCATTTTCTTGCGTTCGATAACGCAATGTACCTATACTAAATTTTTATGAAATAAAATAGTAAATAATCTCGCGCCTTTTGATCCCTGAGGAGGTATTGCATTTGTCTAACTAATTTTTGAACCCTAGGTTTTGACCTGATAGGTGGTGAGCCCATCGGCGGACCGAGTCTGTTTGTTACACATGCCTCAGAATTAATTCTGAAACCTCCGGGTTTCCTCACGATGTTTTCCTTCACCGTATTTTTAAGCTATTGCATAGCTTCTATCGAGGGCCTTGAGCGCGGGGACCGAATCCAAAAATTCCGTAACGAAAAAACCTCGGAGGAACTCGGAATGTATTTGCTGTCGGTTCTGTCTTGTATATCACTATACATAGTATAAAACAAAGTCGCTTTCTCTGTCCCTATATCCCTTTGTATGCTTGTATAATATATCTTTAAAACTCAACGGATTTTGATGCGTTTTTTTTTAATAGATAGAGTGATTCAAGGGGAAGGTTTTAGTGTTAGCACTGCAACCGTGCGAAGCCGGGGCAGGTCGCTAGTCTATATATATAAAAATTAACGCCACTTTTCGTTGTTATTTTATAACTCAAGAACGGGCTCACCAAACCAAATTTTTAGGCTTTATTCGGACTATTTAGCAAATGGTTTATGTAAAGTTTGCTTAAAATCTGTCGAGTGTTTCTTCATTTATACGTTGCGAAGCACGTACCGGGCCGCTAGTAGTTAATAAAAAACTAAAACTTAAAAAAATCCCGACTTAAAAATCTACTTTAACAATTCTAAAGCAATATATATCTGTTTGCATTTTACATACTCGTACACGTTTTTTTCCCGACAGGTTATGCAGGAGAAATAGGCAATTTGCTTACTAGGCTTTCAACAGGACTCTATTACTACTGCCCCGCTCTCTGTCCGTCCGACTGTCTTTTCAACCTTAATAGCCTGCGCAGACGACGGACATTGTCCCCGTATTTTTATGTCCGCCAAAATAGAACGCTTACAACTGTATCGAGTACCTAACGCACACGAGGGATTAAAAGGATTGCGTACAAAAAGTCCCCCGAATAATCGCAGACACCGACGGGCGGTACAGGACAAAAAAAGACGGACATATTTTTTTACGATTCGGGGGACTTTGTCCTCCGGGGACAAAGTCCGTCGTCTGCGCAGGCTATAATACGTAGACACGAGATTTTTAAACCAGCCGCTATTTTGTTCGTCTCTCTATGGAATAGGTACCTAGCTATCACTTCGATGTTGAACGTTATCATATGATTTTCCCGCTTAAAACGACAATGAACTTGTTATCTCCGAACTTCCCAGATATAAACCCCACATTATCCTTGTGAAAGTACTGACACGTGCCTCTGCAGGCGCTCTGAAGTTAGGCAAATGCAAATTACTACATAGTATAACACAAAGTCGCTTTCTCTGTCCCTATGTCCCTATGTATGCTTAAATGTTTAAAACTACGCAACGGATTTTGATGCGGTTTTTTTAATAGATCGAGTGATTCAAGAGGAAGGTTTCAGTATCAGCATTGCACCTATGCGAAGCCGGGGCGGGTCGCTAGTATATTATATATGAAAAGACGTAGATATGATACTAGAGTGCGGAAAATGAGGCCGACATATGTAGGTAATTGACCTAATTTTATTCATTCGGGATGTTTGCATTTTTCACCTAGTCCTATTTCTAGCGCAACTCTTGACAGATAGCTATCTCTTTCTTTATTATTCGTTACGTATCGTCTTTCGCAATCATTATTGTATCCTATAAATACGCTAAGAAGTAAGCAGGTATGTACATTGTTGTAGAAACTTGTAGCGGATCAATTTTCAAAAGCGCGCAGTGTGAATATAACTCATCCTTACTTTAATATCATCAAATGTATGTTCTTCACAGATAAAGGTCTACTATTAAATGGTAACGTAGTTTGCCTCAGTAAAGTTGATTGGACAAGAATCGTGCATTATATAATATATAACACTCGATGGGAACGAAAACATTCAAACCTTCAGGTACCAGAATTAATTCTGAGGCATGTATATAACTACAAAACTACAATATAATCTCTCACGTCTTTTTTTATTCCTGAGGGGGTAGGCAGAGGTATTCCATTACTGGATATACCCACATTTCACGAGATATATTGGACCCCTAAACGTGGTAGGTGGTGAGCCCATCGCCGGAGCGGGTCTGTTTACACATGTCTCAGAATTAATTCTGAGACCTGCGGGTTTCCTCACGATGTTTTCCTTCACCGTCGAGCTAGTGATAAATATGTACGTAAGTTTTTGAAAAACTCATTTGTACATGCCAGGATTCGAACCCGAGCCTCACTGAACCCGAGCCTCACTGACAAAAATACAAATCTTTCCTTTTCTTTGTATAATATTAGTGTACGTATATTTTGCATTGATAGATGTCCTGACTATACGTAGTTCCTATACGTATAGCTAGGTTGTAGAATCCTCTATCTACGTCTTGTCTATATACGTAGCTACGTATGTAGACAAGTTTAGATGAATGAGAAAATAGTGCAAAAGGCCCGATGTTTCTAGGCCGGGAGGTCTTAGATGGATCGGTGCGACCCTTTTTATTGTTGTTGATTGCCTGTCACAGTGCGGCTGCCGTTGGTCCAATCCCTCTCTAAAGCACTCCATATACATCTATGCTGACCTGGTAAACCACACTCGATATATAAAAGAGGTCTGCAGCCAGACCACCGAAGTTTCATTAGAAACAAAGAGATTAAAATATAATAGGGCATAGAGGGGGCACTGCGAATATTTTCATACAAAAACTTTGAAGCTCAAGCGTCATGTCAGTTAGTATATACGCGAGCTGTCATTCGGTCGAATCCCGGTCGTATCACACTAGGCTTTTTCCCACTTTTAACTTAAAATTTTCCTCGCTTTGTCCCCTATTATATTTTAATCTCTTTGATTAGAAAAAAAGGAAAGTTTATTTTGGCGTAAGTATATGAAAGAAATAAGCACAACTAAAAACAATCTTATACTGAAAATACACCAAAAATGGTCACCTCTCAGCATGTGCTGTACAGGTACTGTTGCAGCGCTGATCTTCCGGTATACCTATCGAATTCGACGCCGCTTTATTTAGCAACTAGCAGCGCCCTTCGGTTTCACCCGCCGTTAGTCCCATTGCCGTGGGAAAACTATAGTCCACGTTATTCCCAGAAAACTAAGCTTTCCATTGGTGAAATAATTTTTAAGACTCCCATGTGGAATTTTATTACAAATTGCGTTGTCCGTTGTCCCAGTGGCGTTGCTCGAGCAGGTCCAATTTATTCCCGTTCCCTTAAAAAAATCCGAAAATCCCTTCATAGTGGTGGCCTACGACATGCCTACGACATATAAGACACCTACATACCTACTATATTTTAAATGTTTATTTTTTTAAATCCCTTTTTATTTAGATAATTTAAGGAACCTTTATGCAAAATTACGTGTTTCTAATAAACCCAGCGGTTTTCTCCGTGGGTTCGTCTATCAGTCAGCCAGTCAGTCAGCAAGAAAATAAAAAAAATATGTTTTTGCTTTCGTTATGAATAGTTTTGATTTAAATTGGGATAGAGTATCGAACTCCGCACAATTTTAAAGGATTTAGATTTGATATTTATTAGTAAAAAAACAAGTGGAACCACCATAATACATTTTCTTTTTACATCCTACAAACAACCGTCACACAAGCTACTCAAATACAAAGCTATCATTATAAATAATGACCAAGCAGAGCAAATACTCGTAGTTACGTAAGGGACTGAGCAGACACGATACTTTTAAGATTGGGGCTCGGGATCCGAAAAATAACACGCAACAGAAAATGGTATTACAAGCAATTTATTTAGACTGTATTGAATACCTACTTGTAAAGCTGTCTCTATCTAATGAGTTGTTTGCGGTGACATCTGTCAGTTGAGTATTCAAAGGTATCAATAGATGGCGCTGAGCAAATATAACAAAAACTTAAATAAATCCTACTAATATTATAAATGCGAAAGT
This sequence comes from Ethmia dodecea, assembly GCA_963855545.1. Lineage (NCBI taxonomy): Eukaryota > Metazoa > Arthropoda > Insecta > Lepidoptera > Depressariidae > Ethmia > Ethmia dodecea. The sequence continues at coordinate 1,735,778 of OY979443.1, forward strand.
GGGTAGCGATAGATGTATGGATGGATATTTGAGCCTCTTTCACGCAGAAACTACTGGACGGATTTTGATGAAACTTTACAGTTATACTGGATGATTTTTTTTACCGTCTGGAAAAAAATATGACGTATAAGATATCTAGAGCCGAAGTTATACACGAGGTTAATTGTTAAATATAGTCATGTTTAATGCAATTCACAAAATCTAGAAAACTACGCACAGTACTACGCGCAGCTGGCGGTTGTGGGTAGATTGCGCATAAATGGAAGCTACGAGTCTGTTTCTTTTTAAAATACTGTTTCAAATATCTCAGTGTGTATTATTGACTACAATTACTAATACTTTAAGCAAGAAAAAAAATTTTTGAGAAAAAAATTTTTTTTTTCAGTAACATTGCCTAATGAATCTATTACACTTACCTATCACACCACATTTTTTCCAGACGGTAAAAAAAGTCACCCTGTATAGCTTATACATCAGAATAATACATAGGCTAGATTTTATCCCCGTATTCCCACGGGAAAGAGAAATACGCGGGTGAAACCGCGGGGGACTGCTAGTCTATCATAAATTATTAGCAGAGATCGGCATTAGGTAGTGTGATTTGGTACCATAGTAGGTAAAGTTGCTACGAGGATGTAATATGGAGTTGATAAAACCACCACTTTATTTGGGACTAAATTTCCCCGGAAATTTCCGGGACTAGATTTTTCTACAGTATCATATTTACTTACTAAATATGAACTTCTTTTGTTCTTAGGTGATATTCTCTACAGTGGCTGGTTATGGAGATAATCAACAAAATCTCAAAAACAAAATTTGTAACAGTAGTACGGCTAATTAGTTAAAAAAAAAATTGAGATTCGGTCCCATCCGACACAAAGCACACATGAAATTTCGCATTCCATATGTGTGCTTCGATTTTAAAGTAGGAACATGGTGGATTTAACAACTCCATATTATATCCTCTACCTACTATGGTACCTAATCACACTACCTAATGCCGATCTCTGATTATTAGGCAGCAACCTAGCACAAAAAAAAAAAATTGAATAAGTATTTATTTTTATAATCTATGTATTTATGCTTTGCAGATACGACAACAGATACATATCATTGTTTATTTGTCATTATCGCGATGTAAGTGACCTTTCTACTGTAAAACATGAGTACATTAATGTAAAGCAGGAGAAAACACTCCCAACCACAATAAGATAGCACTAAATAAAAATGACAGTATTAGCTATAGGATATTTGATGTGCACGTTGCATTCATTAGAAAAAAAACATATCAGTTAAATACTGCTATCACGCCGCCATCTATCGAGAAAACAAGAACAAGTTTAAAAAAAAAAACTAATCATTCTGCGCAAGAAGAGTTTCATGCATTTCCCAAAAGTATTGTGTCTGCTCAGGCCTTAACCCGTATAACATAAAGTTAGTATTTGTCCAGCCGAATGGATGGGACTCATAAGATTACGGGGAATAACATAAAGCAAAAAGAACCATAAAACAAGAACAATCATTCTTCGGGAACCCTTGTTTGGAGTTAGGAAGCAACAAAGTTGCCCTTTTAACTCAAATATTGGTCTTTGTTTGTTCCGCAGTCAAGTTTTGAGTTACATTCGGCAGTAAAGTAGGTAACGGACTATAAAATTAAATAATGTCAAATTAAATTGTATCGTAATGTTGTCCCCCTTGAATACGTAAATATATTTTAGCTGTGTGATATCAATTTATTTAATAAATTGTGGGACACAATTCACGCACGGTTATTTAGTCCCAAACTAGGTCATTCACAGTGCCTGTACTAAAAAACTGATAAACATACTTATACACGCTTAACAGAATAAGCGCAATTCCTCATACACCACAATTAGTATATTAATATAAAAAAAATATGATACAATCGAACTTTAGTTATGTCTAACCAATTTTCTTAAATGTCAAATAATAATAGCACGATTTCCATAGAAAGCACTAAATTCAGCTACGATATTTTTTTTTTAAATTTAACTCATATTAAAAATAGCTGAAATCGAATAAGTAGTCGATACTGAACAAACTAATTTCAGGGATTGCGCTTATTCTGTTACATGTTGTATAAATATTAAACGACCAGACACGAAGTCAACAGACATGTTGAATAATGTTGATGCACACAAATGTTGGCCCCGAGCGGGGATCGAACCGACGACCTCCGACTCAGAAGGCAGGGTTACTACCAACTGAGTCAACAAGCCCGTCACGTATTCAAACCTTAGTCATGCATGTTAAATTAATAAAACATTTTTTATTTTGTTAGTATCTACCTAATTTGAATGATATACTTGTTTTTGTTTCTCGTGTTCTTACCTTTTGTTTTGTCTTTGTATCTTTGATCTTGGTGCTTGTTAGTTGGTTTTTGCTTGTACTACTACAGCGTTTGGCTCTACTAATTAAAATATAAGATCCAGATAGACAGACAAAAGCTCGGTTTATTAAATCCTTTGAATAATAAAAGTAAGAAATTACTTGCCATCATAATTTCGTCTGTGCTGTTCACCATTCAGGAGATTCAGGTCCTGACTTAATTTTCAGATCAGCTCGGTGGTACTATAATATTGAATTCTCATCGAATTTACAAAAGTATTGCAAATTTCAGATCATTAGGACGTTAGTCCATTTCAGCTAATTGCTGTCCACTGCAGGACAAACGCCTTCCCAAGGAACGCCAACCATTCCGGTCTTGGGCAGCCCGCATCTATCCACTGCCAGCCACCTTCTTTAGGATGTCAGTCTATTGTGCCTCAGGGCGACCTACACTTCGTTTGCCTAAATGCGGTCTCCACTCCAATACGTGCCGGCTCCAGCGGCCATCAGTCCGCCTGGAGACATGAGCGGCCCACTTCCACTTCAGCTAACTGATACGTTAGTAAGTGGTCTGAAATTCAACTGCAAGATTTAACCCAAACTAATGCACAAAAATTGCAAGTTAAATAAAAGCTTGTAACAAAGAAAACAATTCCCAATCAAGATTTATAGCTGTTGCTATAGGATATCGCATGTCAATTTTTCCGGAATGAAAAGTAGCTTATAGTACGAGATCCGGCTGCAAATTAGTGTAGGGATCGAGTATATGCTACAAACCAAATTTTTACGCATATTTATGACTAGGAGAATATCTACCAGGGTGCGAAACATGGGGATCGATTTTTGAATCTCACCAAGTGACTAATTCTCACCGAGATGAGTGATTTCCGAAAGTTCGTATTTTTGAAACTCATCGGTGACTTACATTTGTCATACCTATGATATCGATTTACGAGTGCCCTACCCACTCGTAATTGAAATCACCATGCAATTGTTTTTGACAGTTGACGTAGTGCCATCTGCCAAAAGGGCCAAAGCATGTTTTTTGGAAGAATTAGCAGCGGGGCTCGATTGTGATATTTTGTGATTGCGACGATGTATTGAAAACAGCGTGTGACTTTCAAAAATACGGCTATTGGTAAATGGTGACATAAAAGTCATCGGTGATAATTTTAGTCACCGGTGATTTTGATATCACCAGTGAGATTCAAAAATCGCATTCATGGTCGCTAGTATTTTTAATGAACATTTTTTTTTATTGATTTTTGGACGGTGATTCTTTTTGCAGTGAGGCCTGTATCATTCTCATAAAGATAAAATACAGTCAGGCACAGTAAATTAAGATTCAAATCTTTCAATTCAATTCTTCAAAAAAATTCAATTCTTCAGAAATAAAATCAGGTAATTATAAATTGGTTACCTACGATGTACGTTCAGGCGTCACATGCTTTCTTTCTTGCGCGGAACGAAATGGTTCGGACCGGGGCGCAGCGGCAGGGCAACTAGGGAATTCAACTAGACGCCTACGTTGAACTAGCTTCCGAACACATCCAGGAAATTAAATGGGATGTGAATGCCGTCAAGTTAAGATGACATGGCAATATGTGTAAATGTGGGTGAATTGACGAATATTAAACTTAGACTTACTTTCAGATATACGGCTTATATTTTTGTGCCGTTTGGAGCTAGAAGCACGTAGTCTTTATGCAAAGAGATATAAATATTGTACTAGGCTTTACGAAAGAGATTTAAGTATACTAGAAAAACAAAATCACGCTTTTTATCCCCGAGGGGGTAGGCAGAGGTATTCCATATCTGGAAATACCTACTTTTCACTGAACCAAGTTTTAGCCGCCAAGGTTATGTTAGGTTAGACTAGATTTTAACAAAAACACATGGCTAGGTTCTAACCAGCTATAACTAGATGTAGCCACACTTCAGGCTATAGTCGTAAAACTAGCTGTTCCCGTTCCCGTTGGAATACGGGAATAAAATATAGCCTATGTTACTCCCTGATAATGTGTATCCGTAACAAAAACAATATGTAACAGAATAAGCTCAATTCCTGAAATTAGTTTGTTCAGTATAAACTACTTCATTGATTTCAGCTTTATTAATGTGTAAAATTTTTCTGTAAAATCACTGAATTTAGCGCTATCTATAGAAACCGTACTGTTATTGCTCTTTATTTAAGAAATTTGGTTAGACAAAGCTAAAGTATGCATGTATTATATATTTATTTATATTAATATACCTACCGATTGGGGTGTATCATGTCTCAAAATTAAATCTGAGACATGTGTAAATAGACCCGGTCCGGCGATGGGCTCACCACCTATCACGTTTAGGGGTCCAATAATATATCTCGTGAAATGTGGGTATATCCAGTAATGGAATACCTCTGCCTACCCCCTCGGGGATAAAAAGCGTGAGATTATTATTATTATTTATTGGGGTGTATGAGGAATTGCGCTTATTCTGTGACGCGTTGTATATAAATACCTCGGTATTTCAGAGCTACGAGCGAGCACTACCAATGTCGTACCGAACTCGGAATTATTATAGGTACAGCGACACCGAAGCTGTCACATCCAGTGAACCAGACACGTCCTTTATACCTCATAATTATGTGCGCCGCGTATTTCACCGGCTTCCCAAATGTGTCGGCTGTAATTCCGGTGAACGAGTAGCTTGTTTGTGACATATTCCCGGTAGTCTGACGGGGAGAGGAATTTTAAACGTTACGGCGATAAAATAATATAAATATTTTACGGGTTATATTACCTTATTTTATTACGTTTAGTATCTACCCACACGTACAACAGCCACAACACAAACACACCACGTGGGCGGCCGCATATTTTGTATTAAAATGTATAGTACAATTCACATGTACCACATTTTGCCATCATTTTCGAGCGCGTCAGTTGTGCCGACCACATCGCAACCACAATGGAACCACCAGCGAGTGGCCGGCCACAACTCAGACAAAAGGTCATTTTGTCGGTAGGTACCACAACGCACCTGCAAAAAGCTGCTGCTACACCATTCACGCGTAACCGCTACTTGATCACATTTCGGCGCTGCGATGTGGTGTGGTTGTGGTGTGTGTTGGTTGACATTTAGGGGTCGAAAAATATAAGTGAAACGTGGGTACTTCCAAGAATGGAATACCTCTACCTACCCCCTAGATGATAAAAGGCGTATGCATATATATATCGGGCCTGTTAGCTCAGTTTGTGGTGACCCTTCCTTCTGGGCCAGTGGTTTCAATTCTCGTGTCTGGGTGTTCAATATTTATTTAAGTATGTTTATCAGTTGTCTAGTACCTACCCATAGTACAAGCCAAAAATGTTTAAAGAAAAAGTTTCTCTCAATTATTTTCTTCCAACCTCTTTGGTACAGGTTCTACACAGTTTGGAACTAAATATGTATATACCCATAGATTTAGTATACTATGTATATACCTAATACCCTCTAAAGTTTCAAGTCTGACAATTAGGAATAGAATAAATTCGACTTCAAAGATTTGTTTACACAGTTAGTTACAAGTGAAGCTAATATAAATAATGTAAAAAGAGATAAAGTATTAAAGCTCAACACCATTTTTGTGATATGGCCCAAGTAACATTTTAGGTTTTAAAAAGGTTTTGAAAAGGTTCTAAAACCTTTGTATGGAAATAGTCTCGTAAGTCTTAATAGGCTTAGTAACGTTTAATTAACCTTGTATTAACCTCCTGTGTGCAAAAAGGGCCCACGTTTTAGAACCTTTCTGAGAGCTAAAGCCAAACCTAAAGCACAAATCCAGAACCTTTCGAAGTATTTGCACAGAGCCCAAATATAACCTTCACAACCATAATTTAACGTTAATATAACCTTGTAAGGCAGCTTTTAAGTTCTCAATCAGTAACTTGGATTTAACCCTATGACAACCTAAAACGTTTTTCATGGACATGAATATGCCTTTCCAGGACTCGCGGGTTTTAAAATGTTTCTGCATAAGATTTTTTTACAATGAAACACCAATTGTGGACTTAAAACATATTTTTAATGGCGCCATCCCTGCCGTTATACCAAATTACAAAATGGCTAAATCTTAAAATATAAAAGTAGCTTGCTGAAGTCAAGGAAAATGAAAAAAATGGTGCGACTGGCACTTTATCGTGAAACTTTAGGTTAATAGTGCTGTATACGCGACGGGCCTTTCATAAGTTCAAAATTTTGAAGATATTTTAATGAAATAAAAATGATGAAATTAGGTAATCGCATTAGAAATAAAACTTTTGTTTATATAAAAAACATTTATTTTAAATCGTATAGCACACGACATTTAATTTTGGCTTATGAATGAAAATATTGCTTTTTGGTTCGATGTTTTTTTATTTCAGTGAAAAAAACATGGCTGGCGTTAGGAAATTATTAGAAAGCATTTAAATTAACTTTTCCAGAACTGTAACAGCTGAAAGCTCCTAATTTTGGCCATAATAAGATTTAAAGGTTATTGTGCGGAGCTACTTAAAACTACAAGGCTTTTTGCGCTATAATATTCAGCTATAAGGTTATCACCAAGAGTAGTTCAAGACTTTCCAGCCGCAAAAACAACGCCCGAGCACAAACGATTGCTTTTAAGTTTTGATTGTGGGAGGACGTGCGTCGGAATGATCAACAAACAGCTACAGGCTGCTCTTAAATTTTTTTTTTGTTCCTATTTTTTTATGGTTGGTACTATAGTATAGCTGTTGTAAAAACCCCGGTAACTACCGTTAATTAACCAAATTTTTGGTTAGCTACCGTTAAAATGCGGTTATTAACGGTTAATTATCCGACTGCGACCAAGAAAAAGGGTAAATAATCTGTGTTTTTATTGTGTAGTCAACTCCTAGGTAAAGTCATAAATCGATATCCGATGGATAAAGATTTCATTTAAGATTTTATAAATCATGCCTACATATTTAAAGCGACATAATATACATATACCTAGTCCACTCAATAAATGGTTATAGAGTGCGTAAGCTGGGACCTAAGTGATTTCTTCAGTAAGTTGTTCAGGGTGCTTAGGGAGTAAACATACTAAAAGTCCCGGCGTCTAGGAGGTCCGCCGGATGGGGGGGGGGGTTAAAGTTCCCACTTTTGAGTTTTTCGCTAATATCTTTAAAACGGTGTGTCTTAGAGAAAAAATATCTTCTACGTGAAGAAAGCTCATAAAATATTCTGCAACTTTTATCTTAACACTTTTTTCAAATCCCTATCCGTTTTCAAACTACACGTTCCGAAAGAGTTAAAATTTTCGAAAAAAGTAGTTTTTTTAAACATTAGCTGTTGCCTGCTACTTCGATCGAGTTATTTCAGGATAAAAAGTAGCCTATATGTTAATCCAGGTCCTCTATCTATCTATCTACCTACCAAATTTCATCTAAATCCGTGCAGCCGCTAAGGTATTTTCGTCTTTTATCACATAAATATCTACACTAATTTATACTTCTATACTAATGTCATATAGAGGAAAGATTTGTATTTTGTACGTTTGTTACTAATAAACTCAAAAACGACTGCACCGATTTTAAAAATTCTTTCACCAATGGAAAGTTAGAATATCCTTGAGTAACATTAACTATATTTTATTCCCGTATTCCCACGGACACGGAAACGACGCGGGTGAAACCGCGTGGAACCGCTATTTTACATAACCCTAGTGGTATTAGTAACGATTAAACTCAAAAACAACTAGGCCGATTTTGAAAATTCTTTCACCAATAGAAAGCTACATTATCATCAAGTAACATAGGCTATATTTTATTCCCGTATAATGAACCCGTAGAATAAACTCAAAAACTACTTGGCTGATTTAAAAAAAAATCACCAATGGAAAGCTAGAATATAATTGAGTAACATAGGCAATGTTTTATTCCCGTATTCCCACGGGAACGGGAAGTATGTGGGTGAAACCGCGCGGAACCACATTATAGACACTAGCGGTTCTGCGCGGTTTCACACGCGTCGTTTCCGTTCTGGATCGGAGAAAGAAAGGTGGCGAACAAGCAAATGCCGACTACAAGAAAGTACTCCTGTTTTTAATAGTTTTTTTGGACAAACTTACAAAATGGACCTTCTTCGTTGAATTATTATGATTTTTACCTTACTTACATAATCCCCTTACAGTGTAAAGGCCACTCATTGGCGCAATTGTGGTTAAGAAACCCAGAGAACGCCACATAAGGTAAACGCAGCTATTACCGACCCCCTTAAGCAAGTTTTGAAATTGATTATTAGAATTAAGGGTAGTGGTTGCAAACACACCAGATTTTTTTATTTTATATTTAAATATAGATTGTATATTTTATATTTATATTTTCATTTGTTTATAAATATCATGTTTTCATTGAAAATATAATCAAAGGATTGTTGAAGTCAATTGTTTCTATTACCGACCCATCCGAAACGCTTTGAAGCTATTACCGATTTTTATGAATCTAACACCGACCGTAAGTAAATAAATCATACTTTTTTTCACAAAATACCTACCTACATGTTCGATTCTCAAAATAATTATTAATTTGAGCGAAATATCCCTTTCCCAAAATATCCCGTTTTCAAAATGTCCCGTTTACTTTTATTTGCTTCTCATTTTTGTACTTGATTCATAACAATAATTATGGTTACTAAAATAATCTGAAAATGGAAATAAATTTGACTTTAAACTTTTTGGCGGGAATCCGAAGAGGGATGTTTTTTGTGTAATTTTCATTTTGCTGTGTATTTCGGGTTTTGACTCATCACAATAGTAAAAGTTTATTATGTGGCAAGTGTCCGTGAAAGTATGCAGTGAATGGGAAATTCGATAAAATGCGAGATATGGACATTTTTGGATTGCCTCAAGAAGTTACAATAAAGTCTTCAGTAAAAGTGCTATTATTTTGTTGTTGATAACCAAGTTAGGGATGTAGAAAGTGTTGAAGACACTGTATTTTTGTGCATGGACTCTGAAGCAGAGCCACTTACTCAAGGATATCGTTAACTAATGATGAGGCTGCATGGCGTAATGCCTTTGCCTACCCTGTAAGGGGTGAAAAAAATGTAGATTTCTTATATATTCAACAAAAATATGTTCATTCATACCAATATGGCTTACGCTGTAGAAAAAACTATCCACTTTGAAACTTTGTAAACATCTCAATAAATATACCAAACACAAATTGTGTTTCAAATTGCAAATTTGAAGCAATTTTCAAACTTAACTCGAAAGTAAGTGCCTACCTACGTTAATGTAGTTATTATTTTTATAGCATTGTGCAAAATTATATATTTGATACATTTCAATGACAAAGAATTTTTATTTTCATTAGGTCGTCCACTGGCTCGTCTGTGTGAATCTCGGAGGCTTCAAGGATTACAAGTGGAAGTGCAGCGAGTTGCAGCCCATGTCACTAGTGCCCATGCTTTCCAACTAATCGCTGTGAACCTCGGAATACTTATAGATTCTTTAAAAGATTGTTTTCACATTTGGACCTCAATAAAAATAAAGGTATTGATTTCTCGGTGGACACAAATGATTTTTTAGTAATATAAGAAAATAAACTTTAATAGAAATGGTAAATAGAATAACATTAATAAAATCAAAGTGAGAACATGGGTCATGTATTGTTATCTTGCTGCTTGGCCAGCTAGTGCAAACCATAGTTACCATAGCCTTTCTTTCTAATTGATTAGCCTGCTTAATAGTAATTACTTCTTAAAACAATGTCAATGCTGTTACTTCACAATGCAGTTCCATGTAGTGCCGTTGAAGGGAATTGGTTTTAGTGTCAATTGTGTTGAACATAGGGGATAACTGAATCACCTGAAACATACCTATAAATATTCACTATCAAAATTCAGAGATAACTTTGTAAATGTGTAGATGTTAATAAAATAAAACCACACTGTTTCAGCACAGAGTTTTTCAAGTTGGAATAGCGGCTGGTGCTTCTACACACATGAATCATGATTTGCTCCACCGTGGCTAGCACTAATACTTTATACTATTTAAGTCGGAGTCACAAACCTGAAAATAAAAGTAAAAACAATTATCAATGTATAATTTACATGTTTTGAATAACAATAATTAGACATTTTTTTTTCAAAATAACTTAAACCCTTTGTTTTATTTCCCAAAAAGTAATTTTTTTTCGAACATCCCAAGTTTAGCGCAGCCGAAGGTGAGGGTTGACTGTCGGGACAAGTTGCAATGACGTTTCCGCACGTGTACTTAATAACTATTTTTGATACAGTTGCGAAAAAATTAAGCAATTTAATAAAATAATAAAAATACAATAAACTCAACTAACATTTTTGGAAAATCGCGCCAACCGTAAAAGATTAAAAGCAGAGTTTTTTTTTGTTTTCTTCATCCATTCTGGGTAGGCAAAGGGAACTATATATACAGCCAAGTCTTCAGTAGTTTTTTTTTATGGATATGAAATGAAAATGTAATTTAATGACATTAAATGAAATTAAACCTAACCTAACTTATTGAATCAAATCATTATATTGAAACAAATTAGTAGCTTTACTTTTAGACATTACATACCGTTAATCCAAAAATACCAATTATTCGGTATAGAATCGGTGATAGCTTCTCTTTGTTGCAATCACCGATTCATATGGATCGGTAATTAGTGTTAAATAAAAAAATTAACAAATCTTTTAACGAGCCACGAAAAATAATCGATATTAATTGTAATATATTTCCCCATCCGATTTAATACAATAATTTATTGATTTAGTCCTAAACTATAAAAAATACACCATTTTCATATAAATACGAAGAAAACTCTAAGTAGTTTCTTTCATATCTCACGTCTAAATGTTTAATAATGCGTGGCAGTTTATCGCGGAAAAACAAGTTTATAATATAACATGGTGTATGTCGCTAATAGTTGCTTATAATTTTAGAATACTTAAGATTGAAATGGTGTTATAAAAACTTGTTTAGTTATTATAAGCATTAACGAAAAATTGAAAAAATAAAGCATAACCTCTTAGCCATTGCCGATCCATGGGTCGGCAATGACTGCACTACTAAAATGCACTGCAGCTATTACCGTTCTATTTTAATTTCAAAAATACTTTTTAAAATCCCTTAAAACATAATAATTTAGTTGCGAAATGTGGAATATACAAATAAAGGAATATGTTGAGTTATTCAGAATAAACTTAACGTAAATATTTATTTATAAAATATCTTAAGCAAAAAATTCGAGTACTTACCTGAGGAAGTAAGGGTTAGTATGACACGATCGGCGCACTCGCTACGTTCACAGAAACTAACGTATTTGGTCACATTCCCGTGAACCTACGTACACTAACACCAGTAAGTTAATTAGGAAACATACAAACATGTGTGTATATTATACTCTCTTGTGACTCAAATCGTTCCAAACCGATAAAAATAAGAATAAGCAGAATGGGTCGGCAATACCTGCAGATTTTCGATGGGTCGTTAATAGCTGCGTTTACCTTAAACAAAAGAAGAAGAAGAAATCTAACGACACCTGTTTCAAAATCGGACAAAGCGTATAAGCTCAGGAGGTCACAATATAACGGACATAAATACATGCATACAGCCGAAAAACATTCCCCTTCTTTTGGGTCAGTCGGGTCAGGGTAGTCAAAATCGAACAGCCTATAGTTTTAATCCATAAGACCCCATTTCAAAATGAGCTATATTTCTCCATCCTTGTGTATTTACAAGGACTCCTATAGATCTGGGATCCGACGTTTCGCTGATAGCGTTCGCCGACAGTCGCCGACCTGCAACAACCCTAATAGTCTTTACCACAGTCACCAGTCACCACACCACCTACCTTAATAAATATTTCTACCTTACTATATAAAATGAATTAAATCTTACCGATGTATTAATAATTCGTAAGAGATTCTTACGTACTTTACGTTTAAAATGTCCACCTCGTTGTTTCGATATCACCCTGTGTCGGTTCATCTTGAAAGCTTAGAAGTCGCGGAGACAACTGATATTTTTTGGGGATGCCTCTAAAGCTTTAAAATATTCTTTTAGAACTGTCAACATGCCTTCAGCTCATAAAAATAGCTTATTATTTTGGTTGTTGACTACAAATTCCTAATTTGTTTAATTAGAAAACTCTCATAAAGCCTAAAGGTTAAAAGTGGGTTTAAGAAATTACTTATAAGCGATTTCAATATTCCATAACTTAATGGTTACATTAAAGTTTAAAATTAAACCTTTAGGTCTCACTTAAGCATATTGCTAGCCTTTTCAGAACTTATTCAGGAGTCTATGAAAACTTTAAGAGCCTAGGACTATATGCTCTTGAAACTCAAGTAAACATAACGTTGATTTAAACTCTTGTCAGCGGCTCCGAGGTTGTAAAAATAAACAATTAGTTTTAATACTTACTAATCATTCTCAAGTACTTAATATGATCAGATAGCAAAGCATTAAGCTTTTTAGAACCAATATAAAACCAAAAGGCATTTTTTACAACCTAGGCCCGAATAAAATGTTACTTGGGGGTGTAACGTTATATTTACGTCAATGTATGCATTAGCTTTTACACGCGCTGACTTTATTATACACAGCTCATTTAATTTGGAATCCATTTTGTGCTTGCAAAGGGGATCATTTTGTAAACAGCCATAATTTTACAAAATATTTTATGTATTTTCGCTTATTCAACACACAACTTATTTGGCGCAAAAGATTAATCTTCTGAATTTAATGCAAAGTCGTTGTGCAATGTTTTTGATAATTATCGTAAATCAGTAATTTGATAATAAAATGTGGACATCCCTATATACAGGGTGACTTTTTTTACCGTCTGGAAAAAAAATGTGGTATAATAGGTAAGTGTACTAGATTCATTTGGTAATGTTACTGAAAAAAAAATTTTTTTTCTCATAAAATTTTTTTCTTGCTTAAACTAATATACATTACTCAATTGTAGTCAATTATACACACTGAGCTATTTGAAACAGTATTTTAAAAAGAAACAGGCTCGTAGCTTCCATTTATGCGCAATCTACCTACAACCGCCAGCTGCGCGTAGTACTGTGCGTAGTTTTCTAGATTTTGTATAATCTCGTGTATAACTTCGGCTCTAGATACCTTATACGTCATATTTTTTTCCAGACGGTAAAAAAATCACCAGTATATAAAAGATGAACTGAGTGGCTGATATTCTGACAGATCGATTAACTCACAGCCACAACCACTGGATCTAGAAACATGAAATTTTGCACAAAAGTTCCCTGAATGACGAAAATAAGCACAAAAAAATAATTTTTGGATATTCCAGCAGCAATTTCACTGTAGTTTTTTTAATTCAAGTTGTGTTTTAGATAAATATTTGATTTGCCTATTTTTAATTTACTTACTCAAAATCTAATCGCACGTAGGTACGTGATATTAAAAGGATTAATTATTAACGCGATAGCCTTTCATAGTATGGTTTATTCTTTAAGTTACAGACGTTCATAAACTCTGGCAAAACATTTATATCAATTAACTATACGCGCCACAGCCTAGCTCGTCAGACACAATGCGCGGGATTCTTGACAGTTCTTCGTGACGTCACGCGTAGAGACGTAACTCCAATAGAGTTGCCCGAATCGATATTTATGGGCTAACAGTAGGTATGTTTTACATATTAAATGATCTTACGAACGACACTTGATTCTTACACAAGTATTTTCTCTGAAAAGATTTTGTAAAGCAGTATGCCTATTTTTTTTTTTTTTTCTATACTTCTATACCTACTAACATTAATAAGAATAAATTCAAAAACTACTAGACCGATTTTAAAAATTCTTTCACCAATGGAAAGCTATTTTATTCCCGTGTTCCCACGGGGGCGGGAACTACGCAGGTGAAACCGCGCAGAACCGCTAGTATCCGAAACATATAAACCGAAGCGAAGCGTCTGCTGATAGTACTTGTATTACAACCGAAAATTAAATCTTCTTTCTGATGCATCTTAAAAATGTCTGCGTATCAGGGAATCTGTAGTAAGGGAGTGTGCCACAAAATAACTCCATCATTCACGTACACTGAAAACCCTCGTCGATTTTAAGAAAGGAGATTCAATATGTAACAATGGACTGAACAAATCCCCGATAATACGTATGGGCTAAAACATTTCCTGGCTTCCGCGTCAATCGCGGTTTCTTGAGCGAAGCGATTGGTTCATGGACGTCTGAACAAAAAGCCGAGTGCCTATCGGAAAGAGTGCTTTCTGGTGAAGTCTACATACGGTTCTGCGTTTTGTTCGGTGAAATACCCATATTAGTTTGGAATTTACTTGAAAACATTTATTTATTTACAATGATAGCACACATACAGCCAAAACACTATACAAGTCAACAGAAAAAAATACAATAAGTACACAAGAATAATAATGTAAAACACAAAATTATAATTCTAAAATTTCACAGAAAGATTTTTTTAACTGATTTCATTTTTGACGTGATAAAAACTCCACGAACGCCGGCTGCTAGCACGAAAAAGCATGACTTATTGTCGCGTTCCGCCTGAGCCGAGCGTGCAAGCGAGAGTGCGGAACAAGCGATAGAGAGGCACGATCGGTCTAAGCGTTTGGCTTGTGACGCAGCTATTTCTTTTAAGAAACTTAATAACTTTATCACGTAAAATTATCGTCCGTAAACCGACTTTACAGACAACCAATTTTTTATGTAGGTAACTATGTGAGTTTTGAACATTTTATCTGGCAAATCTATACCCTAACAGCTTCAGATGTCTAGTTCTAAAACCTAAATATAAATTTTTGTAATTTTTCTGCGCTCGCGCACACAATACCATCCCGTGTGTCCTCATCTAATGCGTCACTTGGAATCCGTACTTCGGTCACGTGCGGCCGCGGGCAGTATAGAAATCCTCCGACTCCGAGTAGCAGTGTATAATGAATGTTATACATTACGACTTTTATTTGATGTCGGGGACGTGAGCTGGGCATACACTCGTGTGGGAATTCTTAGACACTGGATATTAATCATGTCTAGGTACTTGTATAGAAAAAAGACCCTCGATTCTTTATATCCAAATAATAACCTAACCAAAATAAAGAATTGAATTGAACGTCCAGGTCTTTGTGTATTTCATATTTTAAAATTATAATGTTTATAAATATTAAATAAAATAAATAAATAATCTCACGCCTTTTATCCCTGAGGGGGTAGACAGAGGTATTATAATAATAATAATAATATATTTCTCACTAGCTCGACGGTGAAACAAAAACATCGTGCGGAAACCCGCAGGTCTCAGAATTAATTCTGAGACATGTGTAAATAGACCCGGTCCGGCGATGGGCTCACAACCTATCACGTTTAGGGGTCCAATATATCTCGTGAAATGTGGGTATATCCAGTAATGTAATACCTCTGCCTACCCCCTCGGGGATGAAAGGCGTGAGAGGTATTCCATTACTAGAAATACCCACTTTTCACTGGAATATTCGACCCCTAAACGTGATAGGTAGTGAGCCCATCGCCGGACCGGGTCTGTTACACATGCCACTGAATAATTCTGAGATCTGCGCGGTTCCTCACGATGTTTTCACCGTCGAGCTAGTAATGTGTATGTATGTAAGTTTTGAAAAACTCATTGGTAGAAGCCAGGATTTGAACCCAAGCCCCACTGATTATCATCATGAGAAGCGGACTCTTTAACCGTAAGGCTATCACTGCTAAATGAGATCTAAAAAAACAAATTCATCCAAGAAAAACAACGGTCTCTGCTAGTCAAAAGTGATTACTTGGACAGTGAATTAGACAGAACAGCTATAATTTAAGTGGAATCTAGTTAGTTCGCACTAGAAGTGTTTCAAATCCTATTACCTAAGTTATTAGACCAGTGGCGGATCCAGGATTTCCGTTTGGGAGCAGCTTAACACAGCTGAGAGGAAGCTTTATCAAAGTGAACACAAAACCGGCCAAGTGCGAGTTGGACAAGCGAAGGGTGCCGCGCTTTCGAACAACAGCAAAAATTAGTTTCTAGTAACTTTTTTTATTATTTGTTGTTATAGCTGCATTAGAAATACACACTCTGTGAAAATTTCAAGTGCCTAACTACTGCCATAATTAAAATCAAGTACACGTTTCTTGGACGGAAGGCCTCTTTAATTTCTATTAAGTATTTGTTGTTATAGCGGCTTACTACTGTTCATGAGATCCGACAGACAGACTGACAAACGGATGGACAACGAATTTGTGTCATAAAATGTAGAAAGTGATTTATTGTTGTACGATGCAGTGCAGTGTCACAATGTGGCGAGTCCTTAGAATATTTAGGTAAGTAGGTAGAATTGTTTCCCGTAATCATCAGTACTTTTTTTCTCACGATTGGCCGCCCCTATATCTGGTCGCCCTAGGCCCGGGCCAACTGGGCTTTAGGGCAAATCCGTCACTGGTATTAAACCCGGAGCCGAAAGCATAGAGTCCACCTTCATTAAAACGTTGATTGCAACCCACAATCTCTCATACGTTCGTCGTTCGTATTTATGTTTCTAATTGGAATCTGGAAACTCGATCTCTAGATAAACAACA
The DNA here is from genome assembly GCA_963855545.1 of Ethmia dodecea. Classification (NCBI taxonomy): domain Eukaryota; kingdom Metazoa; phylum Arthropoda; class Insecta; order Lepidoptera; family Depressariidae; genus Ethmia; species Ethmia dodecea. The sequence continues at coordinate 1,752,704 of OY979443.1, forward strand.
TGTTAATTATGCACGTGATGGCTTAATTCAAATAGGTTGCTTTTACGGTTGCGTATCAAAATGACGGGAGTCCGTAATTACGCCCACGCCATTTGTCTATCTGTACGTCTGCCTTTCCTTTATATGTTGTATCTTTTAAAAAGTTTTATTAGGCAAAATTTTCATAATAGGTATAATTTCTGAATATCAGCGGATATCAAATATTAATAAGTTTAGAAATAAGTGGGCTTTCAATACAAGAACCGTTTTTTCTCTACCTTTTTATCGTTGTCACCGTGGCTTAGGATCCAGACCTTGTAAAATGATTTTTTTTGTAAATACATATACACAAATATGCGCGATTCCGACTCGCACTTAGCCGGTTTTCTTTTTAATATCTATACTGACCGAGCTTCGCTTAGTGTAGTGTCACGAGCGGAAATGCTCAGTGTTGTTTCCGAAGGCACGTTAAACTGTTGGTCCCGGTTTGCGTTGTGTTTACGCATAATGGAGTTGTTAAACCATTGGGTGGCTTGAAATTTCAGACTGTTAGGTAGCCACGAGCCTAACAAACACCTTTTAACCCGCGCTGGGCTCGCTTGGCCCGTGTGTAAATTGTATCCCACAATTTGTAATAATAATAATTTTTATTTAAAAAGCAAATCACACTCTTAAATCGAAACATAAATTTATGTTACAATGATGCTCAATGATCTACTTATAGTTAGCTCCCGAACTAGGATTCCCTGACTATGGGTAGCCAGTCTTTCATCCTATACATACAATACAATAAAATAATTCTTTATTGTACACCAAAAACAACACAATATCTTATCGCTTTTAGCGATCTTTTCCAGACAACCTTAGGCCGGATGAAACTGAGAGATTAGAACTATTGCACTATTATAATTTTCTTTTTAATAAGTACATTATTATAATTATTAATTTGAAGTATCTGAGCCGCTATTATATTATATACACCCGGTACCCGTCATCCTGATACACTAATTTGTGGTAGTTGTTACCGATCACGCACCGTAGCACCTAAAATCAGCTTTAGCCGCGCCAGTGCGGTTAATAGGTACGCCTGCGCCCGCCTGTAATCATCTCGGACTATGATTACAGTTGTAATTAGTATCGAAATAACGTGTATTAGATACACGGAGAGTGCGGTCACCCCACTACGCTCAGCCTGCGATTTTCATGGCAATTTCACACATTAAGTTTTGATAATGTTTGTTTAAATTATGGAGCTTACTCAATTGCACTAGAAGGATTATGTTCTTAGTACCTTATATTTATAAAATGATAAACTGACTGACTGATTGGTGATGTATGCACAGCCTAAACCGCTGGGTCTAGATACTTGATAGTTTATACAGTGTAGGCATCCACTAAGAAAGGATTTTGCAAAATTCAATCCCTGAGGGGGTGAAATAAACGTGCCCGAGTGAAGCCGCGGATAAAAGCTAGTTAGGGATAAAAACTGACGCATTTATCTTCAAGGAGGTCGGTAAAAGTATTCCATTATTGGACATACCATCCTTAAACTTGTAAATTTGTTGGACCTCTAACCGTGAGAGAAGGTGAGCCCATCGCCAAATCTGGTTGTAAAATATATGTACCTAAGATTCATTTCATGGACTTGCGGGTTTACTCACAAGTTTTCCTTCACCCTCCAGCTAGTACACTATCTACACTAATAATTATAAAGAGTAAAGATTTGATTTTTTTGTTTGTTTTTTTTTATATATTAAATGAGCTATGAAATTACTGGACGGATTTAAAAATAAATTTTCAAATGAAAAGCTCACTTTTTTGAGAGTAACATGGGCTATAATTTTCACATCTAGTCATAAATATAAATGTGTGTGATTTTGACGTTATGGGATCTACCCAAAGATATTATATATAGAAAGACGTAGATATGTTACTAGAGCACGGAAAATGAGGCCGACAAATGTAGTTAATTAACCACATTTTATTTAGTCGCATTGTATTTCAAGTCGTATTTTAAGCGCAACTCTTAACAGATAGCTCTCTTTTTCTTTATTATTCGTTCCGTATCATCTTTTATCGTTGTATCCTATAAATACGCTAAGAAGTAAGTATGTACATGTTGTTGCACACTCGTAGGGGATCAATTTTCAAACGCAAGCAGTATGAATATAACTCATCCTTACTTTAATATCTTTGGATCTACCCCCCTAGCCAAGTGACATTGCACAATCTCATCGAATGATCTTATAGATTGAGTTAGCGCTCGTTAGCAAGTGCTTATGTCAATCAAAACAAATAGGTATACTTTAGAGTTCTATGCTATATTCAAAACCAACCATAAATTTTATTCCTCGTCCCCCAGCCCGGGTTCGATTCTGCTTTAGAGCGACTAAACTTATTTTAGTTTACTCCTGTCATTTTCTATCTCATATAAAAGAAAAGAGACGAGAGATATTCAGTCTTGTCAAATTAAAATTAGTCCCGTCGACTTAATAGAAATTTCATGTATTTAGTGCATAAGTAAAGAAGTCACGATTAAAATGCAGACTCTGACGGGACTATATTCTGTAGGTTATCTTCTATCCCGTTTCTTTTTTGAGGTTAGACAAAGAAGCTGTAAAACAGAACCCAATGTATGGGATCGATATAAGCACTCGCCAACTAGCGCTCGGTCCTAGAGGGGGCTCTCAGTCTAGTGCAAGGCAATGCAAACACCCAAGTGCTAACGTAGCAAAATGAGCGAATAGAGAGAACACTAGAATAATCCGATGAACTAAGTGAATTTAAATATTCACTTGATGTCCGTTACATATTCTTAGAATTAGTAATGTAACGAGATACTCTTTATCCTGGGTCCTTGTCAATAGACTATCGGTTTGATTTCTTTCTAATCTTATAATTTTTTTGCCCTTTCAACTTTTTTATCTGGCCACATATTTTAAATTGTGAATTTGAAATTAGAATTACATATTTCTCTTATTTTCGTAAGCAGCGTCAGTACTTACTTGAAATTCGAGTTCCACGGTTCTTCCGAGCATACAATTTTACACTATTTTTAAATTAGCTTCTCTACATACGACGGCTCCTGTATAAATAGAATATATTTTGCTACCAATATACAAATCTACATACAAAGTGCTACGACAACCAGACAAGTCACGTCTGTGGTGACCATTTGTGTTTTCCTTCATCTTCAGTCTTCTGCATAAAATAAATGCAGGGATTGGTTGGTATCCTTACTTACGAATTACATATGAAGTACATGTAGTAAAGGAAGAGACAAACACACAAGGGTGTTGTGAATACTCATGACTGGCCTTTTGGCTCAGTTGGTGTTGGTAGTGACCCTGCCTTCTGAGCCAGAGGTAGCGGGTTCGATCCCCGCTCTGAGCCAACATTCGTGTGCATGAACATGTCTGTTGGCTTCGTGTCTGGTCGTTGAATATTTATTTAAGTATGTTTATCAGTTGTTTAGTACACATAGTACAGGCTCTACTAGTTTGGGACTAAATAACCGTGTATGACTTGTGTTCTTAAAATTATCTGAAAATGCCAATTTCATGTGATTGGCCTGCAATCTTTTCTAGGAACCTTTTCTTTCTCTTGTTTCTTCAAAATGGAAACTTCTCCGAAACTTATTTTAAATATTCAGTAAAAGCTTCTTTCCGGGGCCATTTTGATTTTCAACGAAGTAATTTGCATCGCAGGCACTAAGTGGATAATCGAAAATAAAAACACTTTTAAACTTTAATGTTTATAGTTAAAACGAAGAATGTTTCCATCGTCCTTTGCACCATGAAACCCTATTTAGGGGTTTTTGTTCTCTATCATTATATTCCATTTTTCTGCATTTTTTTTCTTCTTTGTTAAGAAAAAAACAAACAGCTTACCTATACAATAAAAAACTTATAGATATTACATTAAATAGAAATATTACAGTAAGCCAACAAAGTTTCCACTAATGTTTAGCACCTAAAGTTGCATCGGACGCGATACTAAATAAAGAAGTCTACTTGTATCCACTAAAGTTTTTTAAGACACTCGAATTTTTTTAATTTAAAAAACAAAAAGAAATAATATTATACTATTATCACAGCTATTATTTGATTTGCTTAATGGCCCTAACAACATTATTTGGTTTTGGAAGAAAAATATATCCACTTTTCACGAGATATTCTTTGGACCTCTAAACGTAGGTAGTGAACCCATCGCCGGACCGCGTCTGTTACACATGCCTCAGTGTGCGTTTATTAAAACCCGGATGGTCGTTTCCTTTTCTAAAACGTTTCGAAGTGTATCGATTTAACACCAAGTCCCCGGGGTTTCTCTATCTTTCCCCACATAACAGATGTAAGAGTGTTTCAAATGGCTCCTTGCGGGATTCAACGGCATTAAAATGCTCTTGGGCGTTTTAAATTTCGCAATAAATTACGTTGAATGCGGTCTGAATAGTTTTCTTTGCAATCAGAGCGGTTTGTTGCAGAGAAAAATGTTGCAACAAGACTATTATATCTAGTGGTTAGAGGATTATTGAGGTGTTTGTTAATTTTTGTGTACCTAGACTTAAATGAAATGAATAAACTGTTGCCTTATAAAAATTATAGATCGTGTTAAGTACTCCCACAAATGTACATATTCCATAAAGGGTAAAATGGAACCCAATTACTAACACTCCGCTGTCCGTCCGTCTGTCTGTCCGTCTGTCCCCAGGCTCTATTTAACTTTTACTAAATTAAAAAAAAAAGGAAATCAGGGATAATGCAGGCATACCTTTGCTTAGGTGAACAAATCAACAAAATGTCAATGTCAATCACACTAAACACGACACGGAATTCAAGATTTTTAGTTCTGCTTCAAAAAAGCACAAAGATTTCCATTGGTGAAAGAATTTGTAAAATCAGCTCAGTAGTTTTTGAGTTTATTCGATACAAATACCGTTAGTGTTATAATATAATTAGCGATTCCGCGCGGTTTCACCCGCGTAGTTTTCATTCCCGTGGGAATACGGGAATAAAATATAGCCTATGTTACTCAGGGATATTCTAACTTTCCATTGGTAAAAGAATTTTTTAAATCGATGCAGTAGTTTTTGAGTTTATTCGTAACAAACGTTCAAAAATTCTAATCTTTCCTATTTACATATAATATTAGTATAGATTAGTGTAGATATCTATGTGATAAAAGACAAAAATAAACTTAGCGGCTGCACGGATTTAGATGAAATTGGTAGGTAGATAGATTAGGACCCGGATTAACATATAGGCTACTTTTTATCCCTAAATAACGCGAACGAAGTAGCAAGCAACATTTTAAAACGACAGAAATGCAAAAAATTGCGAAGTTCGAAAAAAAATATAAACTTTGAAAGGCTAAATCTCAGAAACTATTGGGTCTACAGAGACAATTCTAGTATCATATTGTAGTTAATTTAGTCTACTTTAAAAACGTCCTCAGAAAGTTTTTTCAGAAACTAGTCCTTTAGGGTTATAATCGCCAAAATTTGAAAAAAAAAACTATTTTTTCGCTGTTTTTTCGATTTTTGACAAAGTTGCGTTCGGCGCTCGAGGTCACAAACTTGAATTATACATTAGGCCAACATCATAAACAAGTCTGCAAAAAATCAGAACTACCGGATTTGACGCATACGAGCCCATACATTCAACCGACAAATTTACTGGACTATAAGTTTTATTAAAAGTTATTGAAATGTCACTTGGTATACGACAGTAAAACGATAGCGCACTTTTACTAAAGATTAAAGCGGCTTCTTGAGGTAACTTGAAGGCAACCATCTTACGCATTTTATCGAATTTCCTATTCACTGTACACTATCACGGACATTTGCTACATAATACACTATCATTATTTTATGCCAAAACCCAAAACACACACCAAAATTAAAATTTTACAAAAAACATGACGTCCCTCTTTGGATTCCCGCCAAAAAAATGACAATACAACGATAAATGTCAACGTTGACTATATTTTTTTCATTCCTGCAGTTATAGGCTAAGCAAAAAGTAAGTTGTGCCTGAGTTTTCATTTTTGGCATATTATTTAGAAATTATTGATTATCTCAGTAAATAATAATCAAACAATTCTGATAAAAAAATATTTCATTCCGCACGCTATATACCCCCAAATGGTTTTGTTATTTTGCATAAATCCTCCTCTTCCTCGGTGAAAATGAAATGTTGTCCATTGCAATAGCTGACAATTTTAGTTGTGAAAATTGCATAATATTTACTCATGCGTCACGTCTGTCGATACGAAATGAATAATTGAATTAGGTAAGAGTAAGAGCAGTGATAGCCTTTACGGTTGAAGAGTCGGCCGAAAATCAGTGAGGCTCGGGTTCGAATCCTGGCATATACCAATGAGTTTTTCTTAAACTTAAGTTCATATTTATCACTAGCTCGACGGTGAAGGAAAACATCGTGAGGAAACCAGCAGATCTCAGAATTAATTCTGACACATCTGTAAATAGACCCAGTCCGGCGATGGTCTCACCACCTATCACGTTTCTGGGTTTCAGGAGTCCAATGTATCTCGTGAAATGTGGGTATATCCAGTAATGGAATCCTACTCTGCCTACCCCCTCGGGGATGAAAGGCGTGAGTTTTTTTTTAAGTAATTATACTGTTTTGATGTAACATACTATCCTATGTATAGGATGTTACATCTAATCTCTACCTAGTCGTCAAGGTCGGTTACCTTTCAAGGGCGATGTACTAAAAGGAATTAGTGACATGTTCTGGCTTTGGGGGGATAAAGTACATGTAAAAGGAGCAAGCCCCTTTAGAAACAAGGCTTTATTCACATAAAAGACAATCTAATTCCCTTATACCGATGAAATAAAGAATTTATGAATGTAAGGTTTGTTTACTTTGTTTATTTTTACCGCCCTGTAGGGTGTTTTGTGTCTGGCACAGACAATAGCTACACCTATCGGATCTAACAGTAAATCTAAACCATAGACCCAGTAAAACCCACATAAAACTTCATCAATGAGTTCACCCAATGAGTTTGTACAAACCAATAAATTGTAACCTAACCTAACCGCTGGTAATCATTGACAAATACAAATGATTTGTATTTGTATTGACAAATAATGATAGATTGTATAAATTGCTAAATCTTTCTAATCATCAACAACATTATTTTCAAGTTTTTGTGAGACTAACTAACGGAAAATGATTGATATATACGTAAAAAATAAATGTGTCCTAGTCATATTTGCAATTTTATGACTCCTTAATTTAAATACTTACAAAAATGAGACATTTCCAGTAAGTAATAAGATACTGACTTGTGTTGGGAAAATATGAGCAAAATCTCATAAAATTATGAGGTCAAAATATAAAATAACGTTTTGAAATAGCAGCGGCTTGCGATAACTAATACCTCTTGCCTTTAGTTACAAAAATATGACATGAAAACATGAGCTCTTTGATCGTTATACATAAAATTAGGCATTGTTACACCAAAAAACCGTCGAGATATTTCAAAATCTTACATTCTTTCTTGTGCAGGCGATTAAAAAAATATGTCATCTAATATTATATATACAAAAAATGATAAACTGACTGACTGATTGGTGATGTATCAACGCACAGCCTAAACGGCTGGGTCTAGAGACTTGAAATTTTGCACATAGATAGCTTATACAGTGTAGGCCACTAAGAAAGGATTTTGCAAAATTCGACTCCTAAGGGGATGAAATAAACGTGCGCGAGCCAAGCCGCGAGTAAAAGCTAGTGTATGTATGTAAACGTGTATATCTAAGTGTATTTTTTTTACCTACAGAAAGAAATGAATTTTCATTTGATTTACGACACTCCAAATATAAAGAGGAATCTAGCGACGAGTAGTCACTTCAAAATCCGTCGAACCTTAAGAGGGTACTCTAAAAAATATACTAACAATACTTATAAACTCAAATTTTTAACAATCTCTTGAAGTAGTATAAAAGCTCTCAACTAGATCCTCTCAGCAAATTATTACGTAATTTCACCAACTTTTTTAATATAAAGATAAAAACAAGTTTTTGTTGCCTCTTTTGTCTACCTTATATTCAGGTTTTTAGTAATTTCTTAAATTTCGTTTTTGTACCTCATTGTCGGATAAATAATATGAAGATACTGAAACTGAAAACTGACACATCTTTGTCTAAGTAATACTTAAATAAAAAAAATATTCGCTCCGAAATGAAATGAAATAGATAGATAGATAGATAGATACAAGATTTATTTACTTTTACAGCACATATAAACAGGTTCATAATACAATCATTAGGTACCTACTTTTTTCAAATTTCGTCTGTACATGTGCTGCTGAAGCAAAAGGGTCCCAACTCAGCATGATGCCTTTTTAATGAAATCTTTTAATTGCACAATTTTTTCCCCCTAAACCCTACCTTCTCAGGTGTACATACCTACATCAAGAATAATAATAAGTAAAATAATTAATATAAAGGTCACAATCAAATCTACAGGCACAGGTATTCCATTGCTGGAAGTATCTATTTTTCACTAGTATATTTTTGTGGACCCAAAAAATGATATGTCTTAGAATAATTTCTTGACTTGCGGGTTTCCTCAAGACGATTGAGGTCCAAAAATATACTCGTATAGAATTGGGTAATTTTTTTATTTGCTTACTGTGGAACACAATGTACACACGGTTATTCAGTCCCGAGCTAGACCGAGCGTGTTCTATGAGTACTAAACATCTAATAAACATACTTAAATAAATATTAAACACTCGGACATTATATGTACACAAATTTGGCTCCGAGCAGGAATCAAACCAGCAACCTCCGACTCAGAAGGCAGGGTCACTACCAACTGAGCCAACAGCCCCGTCAATTTCTAGGAATAGAAATACCTCTGCCTTCCCCTTGGGGGACAGGCAAGGTACTTTCAGAGCATGTTTAAATGTTTTAGGTAAGTACTTTCAGAAGCGGAATAGGTACCTCTGCCAACTTAAAGTTCAAAGTTAAAAGTATTCAAAGAAAGTCGCAGAGAATCTTCGTTGAAGTTCACGTGGAGAATTCAAGTTGGAACTTACAGTGGAGGTAAGTTTTGTCTTCGAGTTTTCGCTCATAGTAATTTGCCAACTTTTATCACCAAATTTGGTTTCTACGGAATTCCGGTGAACATTTTTGACTTCTGTCGTACCAGGGAAGATGATGGAAGTTAAGTTAAAAATCAACCTTATTTTAATTTACGTCTTCTCACATAAAACCGGCAAAGTGCCCTCCTACTAAAACATTACCCTCTTCCTGGTGAAGTTGGGTAAAAAGACATTGCTTTTGTTTCTTTGTTAGCACTCTGTAATTATTAAATTAATCAATACATCAGCAAAATAATCAATACATCAATAAAATTCTAAACTAAGCAGAGCCTGCGCTAAACAACTGATATAAATCCTCGTTTTTGAACAGACACAAAACCAACAAATGCGTTAGCCAAGTCTGGAAATCGAATCCGTGACCTCTGACTCTGAAGCCAGGGTCACAATACAATATAATAACTCTTTATTGTACACCAAAAACACACAACACAATATGGATACCAACATTACAACAATCAACTTAGCCAACAAGCCTACTCGGATAATTCTGGGTATACTCGTATGACGCCAAATATAAATATAAATTATGTACTTGGACATGGCTCTACCATGTCCAAGTACATAATTTATAGTCTGTAAGTGAACTGTGGTTTTCTCAGCGGCTGCGGGCGTGTCAATCGCAGAAGTTAGTACAGCTACACATATAGTAAGTATTATGAAGTTGCTTGTCTATATAGTTGACTAGCGGTTCCCATTCCCATGAGAATACGGAAATAAAATATACCCTATGTTACTCAAGGACATTCTAGCTTTCCATAGGTGAAAGAATTTTTAAAATAGGTCATTTAGTTTTTGAGTTTATTCTTAACAAAGATACAAACATACAAATCTTTCCTCTTTATAATATTAGTATAGATATAGATAATATAAATGTACATATAAGAGTCTCCGTTAGCTCAGTTGGTATAGCCAAATAGCTAATTATTAGAGACCGTCAAGATGGAAGCCTCCCCAAAAGTACCCTAATATCTTCGGTTCCTTTGAAGCAATAATTCTGAATCTTTGCAAATCCGAGGCACTATTTTATTGGGGCGGAACGGAAGACCAGCGCTGCAGCAGACTTGTACTGCTGCAGCACATGCTGAGTGGTGACAATTTTTGGTGTATTTTTAGCATAAGATTATTTTTGGTTTTACCTACTTATTGTTCCACTTACGCCAAAATAAACTTTTCTTTCTTTTTTATTTAATAAGAGTTTTTTAGTATATATTTCTTCAAGAATAGTGCACAGGTTTTTGTGTACTGAGATGGGGCTGGATCTTGACATCAAGATGCAAGCAGCCTATATATCTCCGAAAGTATGATAGCACTATTTATATGCCTCGGGCACTATTTAAGAAGAGTTGTTTGACGTTATCAGAACAGCTTAATTCCACGGTGAGGCTTCCAACTTGACGGTCTCAATTATTATCTATTATTATGTTCGTCTTCGAAAGTAACGAAAGAGATTTATGGTGCAAATGTTGAAGGATGCAAGGAAAGAGGACGCCCCAGAAGGACGTTCACGGACCAATTAAGTGACGTCCTTCAAAAAGCTGGGGTTCGGAGTGCGAAGAATAGAAGAGCGTGCATGAAAAGGCTTATGAATGTGAAGGAAGCGAAAGAAGTATGCAGAAATCGAGCAAAGTGGCGATCCATCGTCTCTGCCTACCCCTGTGGGACAATGGCGTGAGCTTTATGTATGTATATCTTCGCCAATTCACGGGACTCCAGCGTCCTAGACATTTGAAAGGCGGGCACGGAGGCGAAGCCACCTTTAGATAGCTATAATAGATATAGAACAAATGTGAAGATGTTACACTTAAAGGCGGCTTTCCCTAAAATACGTTATAGAAAAGTATCCCTACTTTTTAGGGTTATACCGGTTAGTGTAGGGCTATTGAAAAATGAGTAAAAATCTAATATTACTTGGCCTTATTATTATTGTGGGGATGTTTAAATATCTCGGAAACATATGATTTAATATATTTTTTAAAACAATATTTTTTGGTTTAATATTGCTATAATCACTACACAGTATCAAAGAAAGTCGCTTTCTCTGTCCCTATATGCCTATATACCTATGCTTAAATCTTTAAAATTACGCAACTGATTTTGATGCGTTTTTTTTAATAGATAGACTGATAAAAGAGGAAGGTTTTAGTATTAGCATTGCACCCGTGCGAAGCCGGGGCGGGTCGCTAGTAAAACATAAAAAATTAAAATCGGTGTAGATGTCCAGTTCAGTTTTTTTTATATATGACACCCTCGCTGTTTCGCAAAAAAAGGATGAAAGTTTGGCTAGATTTATTTTGGTCCCTACTGCTACTTATTTATTGTGCAAAGCGGCTTGCTTCCATTATAAAATTGAGTTTTATTTTCATAAAAAATATGACTATTAGTAGCTTTGCTTTAGAACTCACGGTCCTAATCCCAAACGGCACAAAATCATTTCCGTAACTGCAATCAAATATTTTTTAAATCCGTCCTCAATTTGTCCGCTGTAAAAAAAGCTTTTACAAAAACGCGGAATAAAAACAGCCATCACGGCGATGTCAAGTTAAAAGATTGCAGAACAGAATTAAGTTTCAGCTGCCCGAGTTTTTTGCAGCCGTAAATTCCGGGCGAAATTTTAACCACCTGCTTCTACCAAAGTGTAATTTTAATTATGCATGTACGTTTGTGTAAATGTCGTAGTCATGCAGGACATTTATGTCAATATTTAAAATGTTATGGAAATATTTGGTTATATTTTTTTACGAGAAAACCCGCAGAGACCGCAGTTGGGTTGGGAGCCGTAATAACACTCCGGTCCGGCGATGGGCTCACCACCTGTCTCGTAGGCAGCCGAAATGCACTGGTCAAAGTGAGTACTTCTAATCTCATGGACAAAATGAGCGTACATATTTATTATATACTAGGTGACAAACGTAATTGTCCGATCCGAACGCAGTGCCACCTATCGGGTCCAATCGTGAATCTAAATCATCCAGCGACGCACTTAAATATACAAAATAATCATCACAACATCGGTTGAGTCACGGAAATTAATATTTAAATATTTAGATTATGTGTTTACACTTCTACGGTGAAGTCTAAAGAAGGATATGTGTCAGTCAATGTGATATTTGTGGCTATACAGTTGGTAGTTTTTTTGTAGTTTTGTGGCTATCATCTATTCAGTTTCAGCAAAAGTTATTTGTAAGGTACTCACACTACACTGTACACTTGGTATTTTCACCTAATAAAAATAACTATTTTCTAAAATAAATCTAAGGTCACTGTCGGTAATATGACTAATACGATCATCTAATAGCAGTTATAATAATAGTAAAAAACGGCCAAGTTCTCTTTGTTTTCTAGAGCTACTACGAAAGCGCGGTAGCTGTCTAGAACTTACTTTAAAACAAAGAAACGATTTAGATTTAAATCAATACTCTATACTCAGTCCATTAGCATTTACCAATGACATTTGAAGAAAATGTTTCTCTATCTAAGGGAGAATCGCTTTGAAATTAGCACTGTTCCTTATTTTTTAAGCCGTTGGCTCAGACGTGCTCCATTTTTACTCCTACCTCTCAAGCCAATAACGTAAAACACAATTGATTTTTAATTGTTACGGGTGCCGATTGGAACCGAGCGATGCTCGACGAATTAAATTCTGTTCCTGGCTCAGTCTGTTTACTTGAAACAATTAAGTCCAAAAATTTAACGAGTTAATTATGAGCACATAGTGACAATGCGTTGAACCGTACTTACTGACTTGGAATGTTACATTTAATAGGATTAAATGGAGAACTCAGCGCTCGCGCCTCCACTCGCCATACTGACTGCTGTATTCTCACTTTGTAACACGTTACTTACATTACACCAAATTTATTAATTAATTATATTGTAGCATACAAATCAATATCCACCGCTAAGTACAGCTGTCTTGTAGATCGAATAAAGTAGCATTTTATCAGCTTTATCAAATATTTATTAAAGGGGTAAAAAAGAGTTGCTGCTTACTTTGGTGTTCTCAGTTTACTCTCCCTATTCACCTTACCTACATGGAAATAATTTGAAAAATGTGTTAGTTTGGGAACTTGGCCCAGCACTACTCGGATTTTTTCGATATTAACTCGCCTGCCCTAGGTCACTATAATGGCATTTGTCTTACTGACAGAACGTTTACCTCTAATACGTGGCCATTTGGCGAAACGCCCGATTATCCGAAATGACTGCGCCGTATTTAGGGAGATGTAGTAATAAAATTTGGACTTTTTTAATAAAGTAACGAAGAAAGTGAAAGTGAAATTGATGAGTTTAACCATTGCAATTAAATATTGAGCAGCGTGGGGCACAAGGAACAAGGAAATAGAGACTTTTTAGAGTCTTTTATGGTGTAGATACAAGTCAACATCCACGGACTACTAGGTACAGTGAAGAGCACGCTAAGCTTGACACTTTGGACTTTGAACCGGCCCTGTATTCTATGGCGCGCAGTACAAATCAGAGCTCAGCTTAAACTTGACTGTACTTAGACTGTAAAATCTTTTAATGAAAACGAAAACGACTTACATGTAGCAATCATCATTAACAACCCGTAACAGCCCACTGCTGAGCTAAGGGTCTTTCCTCACACATGAGAAAGGAAGGCTATAGTCTCCCACGCGAGCCCACCGCGGATTGGGAGATGGGGTTAAGCTAGCCACTATAGGGTCTGACAGGGCTTAACGATTTCCATTGTGCGTAAACACAATGAAAAACGGGACTAACAATTTAAAGTGCCCTCCGAAACACGGAGGCGCTCGACTTACAATGCCACTAGGTGGTCACCCATTCGCAGACTAACCGCCCACCTTTGATTAACCAGTGTGATTGTACAGACACACTGGGACGTGTTCTACGAGCGCTTGTTCTAGCAACCATTCCCATTCCCAATATCAAGTTCTACTTATGCTACTATTACTTGCTGGTACTTCTCGGGGTACTGCATTTGGAACCAGCATCTCGTCGATGGAGACGGGCTGCTGTTTACATTTAGTCAATCTACATGGACGAGTTTAGAGTGCCTTGTTATTAGACTATTGACTTTTATAAGTGTAATTTTGAATTACCTATAGAAAATACATACATTTTATTTTTCCATTCATTTTCATTTTATGCGAGTAGACTATAACGAATGCGTTGCTCCAGCGAAAAGTTTAGGAAAAAATTTAAGAAAAACTGTTTTTAGAATTTAAGAGAAACTGTTTTTCTTAAATTACTAAAAAGCTAGTAATACAAATTAAATCTGCACTACATTTACAGAAGCCGGACTTCTAATTATCTGTATCCTTCAAATGTCGATATTCGACAACTTTTCGCTGAAGTAACGCACTCGACTATAACAATGGGACTCAGCAACGAGCATGTGATAACTATACACGTAGCTACGGGACATTGACTTGCGCACGTGTAGTGGTACTGAATACATTTGAATATTCTGGAATATTCCGCATCGGCTCAGAGTTAGGCTATGGACGTATTAGCCTCAATCTGTTACTTTGGATTATGACGTGAGGAATCTATTGTTACGAACCACGTGGGTGAAATAACGGTTGTGAAGTGTAGTAGCAAATTTATTTCACGTGTTTTAGTAATTATCAAGTTGGTACCTACCTACCGGGGATAAGAAAATATTTAACCGATTTTCAGATAAATCGATTTTGTTTCAAATAATCAATTTTACATAATCATTTTTTTTTAATAATAGAAATAGATTTTTAGCAATTCGATTAAAAATATCAAAAGTAAAAATTACACATTTTAACACGATTTTTGTAAAGAACGCTATCTGTGCGATGAATGAAAAAATACGAAGTAAGTTTACTAAAATGAAGTTTAGTGAAAAGGTTAAACGATGTGAAAAAATTATCTATTTCATATTAATCGCCTTTTTTCGTACACTCGATAAAGTAATAATATTAAAAGATTTTTCATAATAAACATAAGTACATTTTTATAGAAAATGGATAAACAAATTTTTAAACAATCTATTATTTTCTTAGAATGTTACATCCCTAGTGCCTACCCACTCACTTTACAAAGCACAGTACTGACGCAAGGCTTATTATATTTGCCTATACTTATATTCTACCTACCCTCAACAATAAAAAATAAAAGTGTAGGTATATTTCCGACTATGAGATTTACGATGAACGGAAAAACCGCTTTGCGGTTTATGGTACAGCTGTTAAACAGTTTTCTTAAATAAGTTTTATGTAATTGTTTTTGATTAATTCACAAACTAAAAAGACACATAATTATTAAAATGCGATCACTATCGCCTCCAAGAAATATTTACTAGAAAAAAAGGAAATGCTCAAAATTCATTAGGATAAAATGGTTTTATGTAAAATGGCATAAAGTATTTTAAGCTAGATGAGTATTTAAATGAGAATGATGTTTGGTGCAAATTTTCTCCAGCTCAGTAAAACATTAAAACAATGAAACTTGTACTTTGTATTACATAATATATTGATTGTTTAAAAGAATAATGTGTTGAGGAAATTCTTGCCCCTCTTCTTCTCCTCAACTAACACACGAAAGCGGTGGAGTCGCAATGACTTTCAATAAGTGGACTAGAACATTTGATTTGATTAGACACACAAATTCAAGATAAAATAAAGAAAAAAACTCTGTAAACATTAAGGTAATAATGCCACGGTGCTGGTATTTTTCATTCCGCCTCAGTCTAGATTGAGAAGTAACATTTGTCTACAGCGATCCAGATACCAGATGGAAACACTAGTTTGTAAATCAGCCAGACTGGCCTTCATTTGAAAACCAAATGAAAGCTACGAGTAAAATATTCAGCGTCTAGACCTTAAATCCGTTTATACTTCAATGACTAAAAGTATTATCAATCATCCTGTAGCAGGAGATTTTCCTGCTGCAAGTGTAGAGATGGTAATACCAGACTCGTGTTGATGGGAAGGGGATAGAAAAACTCGTAGCAAATTGGGTTTTTCCTTTTACATTCATCATCAACCCGTAGCAGCCCATTGCTAAGCCAAGGGTCATTTCCTATCTAATAATAATACAATAATAAATCGTGGGACACAATTCACACACGGTTATTTAGTCTCAAAACTAGGCGTAGCCTGTACTATAGATACTAAATAACTGTTAGACAGACAGACATACTTAAATAAATATTTTACTCTCAGACTCGAAGCCAACAGACATGTTCATGTGGGGTACACAGCAGCCCCGATCTAACGCCTCTCGATTTTTTTGTTGGGTCACCTAGAAAAGGAAGTTAAAACGAAGTTGTTGTGACTTCCGTAGTTTTGTTATTTAAATTTCATTTGGACTTAAATAATCTTTTGGTCACAATAAGTAATATGATTGCCAAAATAAATAATAATTTCGAGTTAATTTTCGTTTTTCAGTACAAAATGTACGAAAAAAGTTTTTGGCGATTTCTGTCATTTCTAGTACTGAAACCTTAAATGGTCCAGTAGAGTCTTTTGATCCCCACACGAAATAGGATCGATTGGCATACAAATATATTTTTTTAAATTTTAGCATTTTTTTCGCTGACTGTACATTTTCTCCAAAATCTGTGAATGCAGTTCATAATATCTTAAAAAGTTACGGATGGTCTCCTAGGAACGTTTTCCTGTAACTATAAAGATTAAGGTACCTGCCCTCACTGACCCATCTCAAAAATCCACCCTGTATAACTATTTAACATCATAGGTAAGTACTACATTTATACAATAAATTTAATTTCATTTTAATATTTCTTGTAAGTAATTAATTAATAACTTTGCATGCCAAATTGGTGAAACATTTTAGAACTACATATTTTAAACCTAACCATATTTCTTACAAATTCATTATCATTGATTCATATTTTTTCCGTAAAATTATTCACGGTAGTGAATCCTTTCATAAACCATAATAATAATTTATTTAGTGGTCCATGGTTTACAGCATACATTATTAGCATTGGAATTTACATTAAGCGTGCAATTTGATCAGTTTTATTTACATTATGTTATTAAAATTAACGGATTCGTCACATCGAACGCTTGTGCTCACGCGGAAAACGACGTATTGACAATTTTACATCGAGCTGGTTAGTCATAATCACCACCCAATTACATCATATCACGTTACTACGCGGTACACTCCATACGCAAAGCCAAATAAATAGATCTGTGCATGTCAAATGCTGTTAGGTGCACATCACTAGTGATGGACAGAGAATGGTATTGGTATCTGATTTTAGACAAATTCATTTGATAAGTATTTGTTGTGTCTTATACTATGTACCATTGCGCCAACTGTTAAACTACTGACAGTTATGTCAAACGCCATCACGTCAAAAGTTATCAAGTTTGAAATGTCAATCCTGACTCACCTTTAGTCTAAAAATAAGGATAGCTTTTACTTCAACCCGGAAACGTGACGTCATTTAAAAATCAAGACTTTTACTAAACATTATCAAAATACATTTCACCTTGTTGCATTTCACCTATGACTAAACATCATATGGTTAATCACTAAAACAACCATGCTACATTTCACCTATATCATGTTTTTTACACCCATGCTACATTTAACCCAATGTTATTTAAATTTGTTGCATTTCACCTATGACTAATCATCATCTACTATATAAAAATAAGTCGGGTTTTCCTTCCTGACGATTTAACTCGAGAACGGCCGGACCGATTTTGATGAAACTTTTTGTGTGGGTTCGAGTGGGTCCAGGGATGGTTTATAGCAAAGAAAATTCAGCATTGCACCCGTGCGAAGCCGGGGCGGGTCGCTAGTACGCTAATATAAATTTTGTTGAATGATATGAATGATAAAATATAATTATTGAAAAACGTTGATTAGAATCGTAATATAATAAAAAAACTATACATACCGAATTCAATGAACCCGGTGATGCTATACTAGCCTAGTTGATCTACAGCCAATCATGTTTACACAGATAAAATGCAATTGCCTCTGAACGCCAGCAGAGGAAAAATAAAGCTATGAGGTATTGCTTTATTTTTGCCTGCTTTCGGGAGCGTAAAAGCGAGTTGGCTAAAACTCCTCATATATGTGAATGGCAGGCAATATCCGCCAGAATCAAATTATCGTGAAGTGAGCCGCGTGTCGGCCGTAATTTATAGGTATCTGGAGAACAAAGTTAGCAACAAACAGCAGTGCAGATGAGTTGGTATGCCGACGGCGAATCCTGAGCGTCGGGCCTAGAAGACAAGCGTTGCGATCAATGAGATCAACAGACTGGCAAAGCAGTTAGGGGGGGGGGGGGGGGAGAAGCAGATTTCCTCCAGCACAGCGTAATAGGGCAGCGAAAAAAAATCAAATTATGTAACTCAATTTAGTATGAAGTATGAATTGGTTAACAGAATAATGTGTTGAGGAGTTTCTTGCCCCGCTTCTTTTCCTCAATAATATACAGGGTGACTTTTTTTACCGTCTGGAAAAAAATATCGATACCTCTGGGCTCAAAAGTCGTAAAGGACATTTGGTCGTAAAGGCACTTTTGACATATTCTTACTCAGCTTTTAATTCTCTATCGATCTGTATATTTCGTTTTGCGATATTCGCCAAAAAATGTTGTTTACTACCCACATTTTTGGAGCGCTAATCAACATTTTTAGAAAAATTACGACGTAAGTAACAAAATGCCTTCAAAATATAATCACCATGGTATTAAAGCAAATCATTGACAATAGGCTGTGTCTGTAAAATCATATTTT
Organism: Ethmia dodecea; assembly: GCA_963855545.1. NCBI lineage: Eukaryota > Metazoa > Arthropoda > Insecta > Lepidoptera > Depressariidae > Ethmia > Ethmia dodecea. The sequence continues at coordinate 1,771,555 of OY979443.1, forward strand.
TTAACAGTTGTCCTTTACGACCTAAATACGATAGAAATAATTATATGATTGTCCTTTACTACCATGGATGTAAAAGTTATATTTTTATCAATTGTCCTAAACTATCTTTAAAATAATTATTTACAATGCTATTCTATTATTCTATATATTATTATGCTATTCTAGTCTTTGACAACCGTGTTAAATGTGAAGGTAGTTTTATTATAACAATAATAATAAATTGTGGGACACAATTCACACAAGGTTATTTAGTATTAAACTAGTAATTGTTATGCATTGAAAACTCTAAAATGAACCCCTTAAAATAAAAGTACAATATATTTTTGTTCTAACAGCTGATAATACATGTTAGAAAACAGTTTTGTTACCCACTAAAAAGTTTATTTATCTACAAACCCCTAAGGAAACCTAGCTAATTTTCGTGAATCTCCGCAGCAGCAGCGTTCAAACATATTTTGTAAAGTACCTAACCAAAACTCCTAGCACACTCGTTCTTACCCGATTTGAAACTCATCATCCCGGTTTGGATGTCACATCACCTATTACATCCCTCAAGCAACCTGCAGCCTCAATGCCTACGGAGGCTTCATCTACTGACCTTAGGCTGATTGTGTGCTCGCAACTTGAAAACTTCAAAGTTAATTCTTACTGATCTCCACAGCTGCCCTCAAATTTACCTCCTGCAGCATTTGAAGTTCCTGACATTAATGACACCCGTTTTGAGACTGGTGATCAAATTTTGGATGCTACTACACCTATTTCATCCATCCAGCGACCCACAGTATTATTCCCTATGGCAACTTCATATAACGCTGCTATTCTTGAAAAAAGTTCAAATGCTAAATCTATACAAGGGCTACATGTTCTAGTGCTAAAGTAAATAAATCTGAAAATTTCGACAATCAGGTAGATGCTACAACTGTATCTGACATATTATGAGGCAACAGACACACAACAATAAATATCGACCATGTGTTTATTCAATATTCTATGGAAGAAGACGCAAAGACATATGATGATATACTGTTTGAAAAAACATCAAGGAAAGGAAAGGATACAGGAAAAGGGAAGGGACAGTTCAAAGGAAAGAAAAGTAAGCCTAACAGTGAGATAGTGCAAGAAGTAAATGTAAATACTGTAAATGAGGTAGACTACCATTAGCTAAATACACAGATCTGTTTATCTAATAGCAGCAGCAGCAGCTGTGATAGAATTACGGTTAAAAAGCCTGATGATAATCAGTGAAGCTTGGGTTCAAATCGTGGCATGTACCAATGAGTTTTTCAAAATTTACGTACATATTCATCACTAGCTCGACGGTGAAGGAAAACATCGTGAGGAAACCCGCAGGTCCCAGAATTAATTCTGAGGCATGTGTAACAGATCCAGTCTGGCGATGGGTTCACCACCTATCACGTGTAGGGGTCGAATATTCTCGTGAAAAGTGGGTATTTCCAGAAATGCCCTGCCTACCCCCTCTGGGATAAAAGGCTTGAGATTATTTTTTTAATTTCTTTATCTCATAAAGTTTTTAACTTAATTTTCATGTTTTATTTGTTTAAGTAAGAGTCTTTTGTAGTTCGTAATGACTTCATATAAAAAAATACATTAAATAAAATGTAATTATTAATGACTTTGATACAAATTTACTCCTAATCGCCTTAGTGAGATGTCCTTTACTACCTAAAAAATATTTATCATGTCATTTATTCCCTAAGATACTTACATAAAGCAAAAAAATCTGGGGTTAAAGGCACTTTTTTTGTAATTTTTTGGTCGTAAAGGAAAACTATTTCAGAAACAGCATTTACATAGTTTATTTATATATATTTAAAAAGAAGATAACATTTTAAGTATTTTCTTTCTAGGTTTCATTAATATGCTCCAGAAACAAAAAAACTACATTCAAATTTAAATATATTTTTTTGTTTTTTCCTACTCCTGAAAACTTACGTTTTGTCCTTTACGACAATTGAGCCCAGAGGTATCGATATGGTGTGATAGGTAAGTGTAATAGATTCATTTGGCAATGTTACTTAAAAAAAAAATTTTTCTCTCAAAAATTTGTTTTCTTGCTTAAACTAATATACATTACTCAATTATACTCAATAATACACACTGAAATATTTGAAATAGTATTTTAAAAAGAAACAGGCTCGTAGCTTCCATTTATGGGCAATTTACCTACAACCGCCATGCTGCGCGTAGTACTGTGCGTAGTTTTCTAGATTTTGTAAATTGCATTAAACATGACTGTATTTAACCATTAATCTCGTGTATAACTTCGGCTCTAGATACCTTATACGTCATATTTTTTTCCAGACGGTAAAAAAAATCATCCAGTATTTTACAATGTCTTTAAATAAATAGACTTACAATTCGGTGCTTTAAATAAAATCGTTTTGATTTTGTCATGGGGATCATGACAAAGTAGAAAGAAATCTTGGGCTGGGCTTAAAAGCTGGGTTGATCCCTGACCATTTTTCTAATATGCTTGACTTTAATAACATAAATACTTGGTATGGCAAGCACATACGCGAAGGATTCGCATAATACGACTTTGTGTTATCTGTTTAATTTAGATTTATTGTTGAAATTTAATTGCAGCCTGTCCTGACTGGACCTCGAGTATGTACCCGCTCCTGACTCGAAGGTTGCATTGGTTGCATAAGAGACAGCTTTGCAATTCTGATTCTTTTTGCAACATTTTTGTGTGTCGTCACAAAGTTTTCACTTCTATCCTGTGTCTTTACGACACTTGTTTTTTCCCCGTACCATTGCTAGGGTTTTTAACCAGTGCGTGCTACCCGTAGTGACATACGGAGCCAAAACGTAGACTCTCACCGTTGTTGGTCTGTTCCACAAATTCAAAGTCGCTCAGCGTGGGATGGAACGCGCGATGCTCGGGGTTTCTCCGCTCGACTGAATTCGGAACGAACTAATTCGATAGAGAACTAGAGTCACCGACATCGCGCCGAGAATCAGTACACTGAAGTGGAAGTGGGCTGGTCTTGCCTCCAGGCGGACTGATGGCCACTGGAGCCAACACGTGTTGGAGTGGAGACCGCGTTTAGGCAAACGAAGTGTAGAGCACCCTGCGGCTGGATGGACCGACGACATATAGAAGGTGGCTGGCAGCGGATGGATGCGAGTTGTCCAAGACCGGAATGGTTGGCGCTCCTTGGGGGAGCTTTCGTCCAGCAGTGGACCGTAATAAGCTGAATCTATGTATGTTGCTTTTACCCGCTACCGCTCATGGCCTATAGTAACCCTCGGACGTGATCTGCCGGTAAATATGGGCACTCCGTTAAATCGACCCCCCCGGGGCGCGGCCGACCCCCGATAAAACCGGCTCATCAAACTTTTTTCTGTTAAACTTTAAAGAGACGTCTCTTGCGTGGGATTAATGATCGCTTGGATCTGATTGAGATGTGTGACGAAAGGTGACTTGATAGTAACATAGATGTAAAGTGAGATTAGAGCAGTGATAGCTCAGTGATTAAAGAGCCCGCTTTTCTTTCGTGAGTCCCGAGTGTGTCCCGGTAATAGTTAATAACAGCAGTGGGTATAAAGCTTACTTCTCATGCGTGAGTCTCGGGTGCGAATCCTGGCGAGTACCTGACGAGTTTTTTAAAAAGCTTGCGTAAATATTAATCACCAGGTCGACGGTGAAAGAAAACATCATTTTTATTTTATTTTACAAAAAAGGGCTATACGCGCCATTTACAAGTTAACATGTCGTGATTCCCTAAGAGAACTATTCAAAGAAATTAATATTTCTTTGAATAGTTCTCTTATATTTGTCAGTACATTTATGAAAACATTATGTATGTACGGAAAAACATATTACTGTTTACTAAAAACTGTGACAGGCATAATTGTAATCTTAGGAATAAAAATAAACTAGAGCAACCTAAAATTAATAATTCCTTTGTGGGGCTTTGCATACGCTTTTATAATAAAATACCAGAAGATATTTTGAAATTGCCTGAAACTATGTTCAAAACTCATGTTAAACATGTACTTTGTAAAATGGCATATTACAAACTAGACGACTAGGTATATAAATGACAATGATGCATGGAACAGATTTCCTCCAGTCCAGCGCAATACGATTGTGAAAAACAAACGAAATTATGAAACCCAATTTAGTATTAAGTAACAATTGATTAAAAGAATATTGTGTTGAGGAGTTTTTTGCCCCGCTTCTTCTCCTCAACCATACATGCTGAAGCGGTGGAGTTGAAATGACGTTCTGTGTGTGGACTTGTAAGTTCCTATTTTGAATAAAACATTTTGACTTTGACTTTGACATCGTGATTAAAGTTCCTAGAATTAATTCTGAGTAACAGACGCGGTGCGGTAATAGGCTCACCATTTATCACAGTAGGGGTCCAAAAATTACTGGTGAAACGTAGATGTATCCAGAAATCGAATACCTCTGCCTACCCCCTCAGTATGGGTTACTGATAAAAACATTATAGTTAAACATTTAATCAATCAAAATAGTACAGGATTTTTAACAAAAACAAGTCTTATATAACTCAATGTAAGTAAAAATAAATAAATATAGGATGGTTTCATACAGTTCAATATTTATAAAAGGTTATTCTTTACCACTTCTAAAACTTTCGTATAGAGCAGATGCTTCACGTTTTTTGCAAATAAAAAGTCTAAATGATTGAATTTCTCATAAGGAACCCTGTACGACTCCACTGGTGCCTTTAAACGACTTACCAGCGTTTTAACATCAGCTGGAGTATTTACGAGATCATTATCGCTATGGAACAAGGTCATCGGCAAAGTTATTTTCTCTAAAAGATAATCAGGAGGAGAATTACAACCATATATCTTCATATTTTTAGTCTCTCCATAGTCATACTTTTTAAAAGTATTTTTCTGAACACGTTGTTCATAATGTTCCAACTGCTTAAGCGCTAGTTCCGAATCCAGGTGACTGATGAGTGATGCTAAAGTAGTGAAGTTCGTTTGCTGTTTATCAAAGCCAAACAAAGTGAATATTAGAGTATTACAAATCAGTTCCTGTATTACACTGTCACCATCACCACACGCGATATTTTTGACAATTTTTTCAAGAGAACCATTTTTAAACAAATGCGGTCCAAACACCTGTCTGTCCAACGACTGGTCATTATAAAACAGTGGCGCTGCTATCTTCAAGGGCACACTCTTAGTATTCCCCAGAAATACAACCGGTGACAGAGATATCAAATGAGATATTTTTTCATTGTATGCTGTCAGCTCAGAACACATGACAAAAAATGCTGTATTGCCACACATCGTATCCTTCGTCGGCTAGCAAATAGGCGAGAGCGCTTGTTGGTCCTGCTATCAGCCAATCATCAGAACTTACGAATAAACCATGCATTAGGAAAACTACGGGACCGTTGCTGGGAATTCGGAACAACTTGAGAATGTATCCGTCAACTGTTTCCACGTCATGTACTTCAACAGGATATCCATACTTCGTCACCAGTTGAGTGAAGTTTAAATCCTTATCTTCCAATTGGAGGCCAGCGTTATATTGTTCATTATCTTCGTCAGTAAAATCGTCCAATATTGTGGGAGCAGGAATGATTGTACCTTCTAAAATCTTTTCTGATATATCAGCTGCTTCTGATGTCAGCTTATGAATCGGGGTCGGTAATTGAAATGTTTGTCCATAATTAATAATATACATAAGAAAACAGCAAGTTTTAAGAATTACGTCAGCCATAGCTCAAGAGTGTTTGCAGATTGATAAAATATTAAAATAATGTCCGTCCTTTATAGCTTATACCAGAGTTATTTGTATCGCTCTATCTCCATATGTTTTTGTGAACACTGCTGCAACCGAATAAATGCGTTATTGATTTATTCCCCATTATCTTCGTCAGTAAAATAGTCAGATATTGTTGGAGAAGGACTGTTTGTATCTTATATATATGTATGTCACCTTATTAATCTTTTTCATCAACAAGTGTTTGTCCAAAATTTATAAAATACTAGAAGCGCCCCGCTGTTTCACCCGCGTAGTTCCCGTTCCCGGTCCCGTGGGAATATCGGAATAAAAAGTATCCTATGTCTGTCTCCTGGTTCTAAGCTACCTCCCCACCAACTTTCAGCCAAATCGGTTCAGCCGTTCTTGATTTATAAATAGTGTAACTAACACGACTTTCTTTTATAAAATTATATATAGATATCAGGAAAAAACAATGAGTTCTAACACGTATATGAGCCATGGTTAGAGATTACTGACTTAAGTAATTACGGGGTTTTTACCGCAGAAATTTTGTATCATTCTATGTACTGTCCACATCCAACTCGAATAAAGGTGAAATCTCAAAAAAAAATGATTTTCACCTCACAAGCTCAGAAAGGTGTGTGTTTGTCATTCGAAATATGAGTGCAAAGGTGCATTTTGTCCCCTAGCGTGGAAAGAATTACCCGTACCACCATCTCTTAAAACAGGATTGTTTAAGATTGCTATCTTCGTACCGTGACGTGTTTTTCCTTATGACGCCAATTTAAAAATTCGGTTGCTAGTTTGCACAAGCGACATGTGTGACGCATGATATATAATATTACCACCCGAAGCGAATAGGCGTAAAATTTTTACAAAAAAAATATATGACAAATTATTTCAGGTATATAAAATACCCATAATTATAAAATTAAATTACATTATTAAATTACAAATCAAATCAATTGTCACGTTAAAAATAATGTAATCAAAATTTAATAGCACTGAGAATGCAGTATAATATTGAACATCCATTACCTACCACGAACTTTTTTTTATATTTCTGCAACTAAATTCTGTATAACACGAAATACTTACATACATCTAGGTGTTTTAAAAGATAATGTAAATTACCTACTGTTACTAAACCTATGCTGATTGCGAGTGATTTGCTGATGTCCATTGAGGAATTCCGTTCTCCACCTGAAGTTCTTCATCAGATTTTTACAAAACTTATATGGGACCAACCTTGAAGTATATTTGATCAAAGGAAAAAATATATTCGAAATCGCTTTAGATTTTAGAGCTATAAATGAACATACCAAAAAAGGGGAAAAAATAAAAAGAACTCTAAAGACCGACTTCAACTGATATGGTTTTCTCATGGATGCCATTTTCAAAACTGGACGAAATTAAAATGGAACCAATCTGGAAGCACCAGCTTTCAAATAAAGAATCATCCAAATCGGCTCACCTAGTCGAAAGTTCTGAGGTAACAATATAAAATATATAACTTTAGAACATTACAACACAAAAAAATCTGTTCAATATTTGTAAAAAAATAGCAAATTTTATCGACATAATATTATTGATCTATCGTTAATTTATATTTTTTGTCAACAAGCCCTTAGGAAATATTAATGGATAAAAATACAAATATAAGAAAAATATTTTTGTGGTGTAGTTTAAGTCAGCACATAAGTGTCAAATTTTGCATATACCTAGGTTTTATAAATGAAGCAAAAGCAAAAAAACTATGTAGGGATAGGCTTGGGGTTACCCTCTCAAGCCAATAAAATAAAACATAATTGATTTTTAATTGTTACGTGTGCCGATTGGAACCGAGCGGTGCTATTCCAATGGGAACGGAAAAGAATGGAATCTGCCAGTCACTCCGTAAAGTCCTCCAATAGCGAATGCCTGGCAGCTTCAAAGTTGTAAAAAAATCTGGTTTCCTATAGTAAATCTTGTTTTGTTTCTCTCCAATGGTAAATAGAAATAAATTTTTGTTCCAGTAAGAATTTCCGTTTTTTCACGAACAAAGCCTCGGCAAAGTTTCATCACAATCAGATGAATGGTTTAGGAATGATAAACAAATATGTTATTATGCGCACCGTGAAGAAGTGGAACCACCTGCCGGGCGTCTGTATTTCCGAGTTCATATAACCCGTCAACCTTTAAGGCTCGAGTGAACAGGCATCTTCTGGGCAAGCTCGTCCCACCGTAGGTGCCGTCTTTGCCTTTGGCCTTGGCCCATCAGCAATAAAAAAAAAACAAATAAACAATTATTGATTCTTGTAAATACCTTTACGATTATTAAATTAATTTTAGACTGGTGGTATTAACTGAAAAAGAGGATAAAAATTACATTTTTAACTCCTATAAAATCTAGATGTGGGCATTACGCCTTTATTCGGTTGTGACATCATTCACGAAAAACATATGGAGATAGAGCGATACAAATTGCTCCGGTATAAATACACGGACATTAATCTAATATTTTAACAATCTGCACGTACTCTTTCATTATGGTTGACGTTAATCTTAAAACTTGCTGTTTTCTTATGTATATTATTAATTATGGACAATCATTTCAAGTACCGACTCCGATTCATAAGCTGACACCAAAAGCAGCTAAACTATCAGAAAATATTTTAGAAGATTTAAGTATTCCTGCTCCCAAAATATTTGACGATTTTACTGACGAAGATAATGAACAATATAACGCTGGACTCCAATTAGAAGATAAGGATTTAAACTTCACTCAACTGGTGACGAAATATGGATATCCTGTTGAAGTATATGACGTGGAAACAATTGACGGATACATTCTCAAGTTGTTCCGAATTCCCAGCAACGGTCCCGTAGTTTTCCTAATGCATGGTTTATTCGTAAGTTCTGATGATTGGCTGATAGCAGGACCAACAAGCGCTCTCGCCTATTTGCTAGCCGATGAAGGATACGATGTGTGGATTGGCAACGCTCGTGGCAACAAGCATTCCAAAAGACATGTTACCATCTCACCTGACTCTGATGAATTTTGGGACTTTAGTTGGGACGAAATCGGTTGCTATGACCTTCCTGCCATGATCGATTACACTTTAAAGGTAACGAATGAATCTCAACTGACTTACATTGGTTATTCGCAAGGCAATACAGCATTTTTTGTCATGTGTTCTGAGCTGCCTGCGTACAATGAAAAAATATCCAATTTCATAGCTCTGTCGCCGGTTGCATTTTGAAATACTAAGAGTGTGCCCTTGAAGATAGCAGCACCACTGTTTTATAATGACCAGTCGTTGGACAGACAGGTGTTTGGACGGCATTTGTTTAAAAATGGTTCTCTTGAAAATTTTTTCAAAAATATTGCGTGTGGTGAAGGTGACAGTGTAATACAGGAACTGATTTGTAATACTATTATGTTCACTTTGTTGGGATTTGACAAACTGCAAACGAACTTCACTACTTTAGCATCACTCATCAGTCACCTGGATTCAGAAATAACGCTTAAGCAGTTGGAACATTATGCACAAAGTGTTCAGAAAAATACTTTTAAAAAGTATGACTATGGAGAGACTAAAAATATGAAGATAATTAAATGGTTGTAATCCTCCTCCCAATTATCTTCTAGAGAAAATAACGGTGCCGATGACCTTGTTCCATGGCGATAATGATCTCGTAAATACTCCAGCTGATGTTAAAACGCTGGTAAGTCGTTTAAAGGCACCTCTGGAGTTGTACAGGGTTCCTTACGAGAAATTCAATCACGCAGACTTCTTATATGCAAAAGACGTGAAGCAACTGCTCTATACGAAGGTTTTAAAAGTGCTTAAAAATAACTGTTTATCATGAAGTACATATAAATAAAACTTCCTCATTTTTTTTATTTCAACGTAAAGTGATTGATTTTGAATACTTTTTGTTGAAATATGTTTTGATGTTTTTTTTATGATTTAATTGTAATGTTTCTTATTCGTTTCCTATTTAAATTTTAAAGTAAACCTATTCAAGTGCAAATAGTTTTTAAGCTATTGCATAGCTTCTATCACGGGCCTTGAGCGCGGGGACCGAATCCAGAAATTCCGTTACGAAAAAAACCTCACGCTCCCCACTCCGACGGGCACGGAGGTCCAAGTCCGAGTCCGAGTCCGAGTCCGGGTCCCGGTCTCAGTCTCACTCCCACTCTGACTCCCACTCCCACTCCCACCCGACCCCACCCCCAACCCCACTTCCACCACCACCACTACTTTTAATGGTAATAATAATTATAATGATAAAAATTGCATAATCCAAAGTCCTTCATAATCTTTGTAAGGAATGCGCCCATTTTGCGCATGACAAGTTTGCTAAGATTATTTTTGCTACTTTTATATGCAGTTAAAAAAATATTTTTTGGCTTCCCCTCTGAGTGCTTACCAAAATTTTATTAAGCAGTTGCTACTGCTTAATAAAATTGCTGCTGCTCATTGCAGCTCAAAAATAATTACAGCCATCCAGAATGACATAAAATGCGGATAGGTTTTGTAATGTTTGCTGGCCATGAGTTGCTGAGCTATTTCTGCTTACAGATTATATTTTTCTGCTTACAAAAATACGAATACTCTGCTAACCATTTAAATAACACCCGTGTGGCTTGAAGGCCGTGCATTGTCTAACGTCGTTTCTTTTCGGCAGTCTGGTTGATACAAAATGCTATGCAATAGCTTTACCGCGGCAGTCCCCGAGTGCCACACGTCTTTTTTTATTTTTGATAGACAAAAAACAACAGCAAAAACTACTGAACTGGTTTCAATTTAACTTTTCAGTGATAGCTTAAGCTTTAAAAAAAAGACGTAGGCTACTTTTAAACGCTGGTAAAGTCAAAGCTAGTACTTAAATATTAGTATTTATATGTCACAAAAGATGAGATTTTTTTATTATTTCCTGGAATTATCTTGACTTGACTTTTAATGAAGTATAGTATAATCTCACGCCTTTTATACCCGAGGGAGTAGGCAGAGGTATTCCATTACTTATATGTATATATATATATATATATATATATATATATATATATAGGGGGTAGGCAGAGACAACAGCCCGCCACCTGCTACGATCCTGGCATACCTCACGTGCCTCATCCACATTCATCAATCGGTTCATACAAGCTCGTCGGTTTCGGGTACTCTCTATCTGGCTTTTTTTCAATACATCGCCGATCTGATCGATGTAAGTACGTCTAGGTCGCCCTCTGCCGACTCGGCCACTCACAATCCCCTTATATATTTGTCTCGTTAGACGCCTTTCATCCATCCGCTCGACATGTCCAAACCACCTGAGCATTCCTTTCTCAATCTTAGTCACTACATCCTCTTTCAAGCCACAACGCTCTCGGATTACACTATTCCTCATTCTATCAATCAATCGTACTCCACTCATGCATCTTAGCAGGTGGCGGGCTGTTGTCTCTGCCTACCCCTTCGGGAAAAAGGCGTGAGCATATGTATATATATATATATATATATATATATATACGTAAATTAGATACGTATCACTATCACTATCACTACATAGTATAAAACAAAGTCGCTTTCTCTGTCCCTATATCCCTATGTCCCTTTGTATGCTTAAATCTTTAAAACTACGCAACGGATTTTGATGCGGTTTTTTTTAAAAGATAGAGTTATTCAAGAGAAAGGTTTTAGTGTTAGCATTGCTCCCGTGCGAAGCCGGGGCGGGTCGCTAGTAAGGTTATAAAGTAAGCTCTTTATGTGACCGTTTGTTATCCTAAAAAAACCGGCCAAGTGCGAGTCGGACTCGCGCACCGAGGGTTCCGTACAACCTTGCAAATTTATGGTTTTCGTAATTTTTCCTTTATCTATGCTATAAGACGTTGCTTCGTACCAAATTTCAAGATTCTGAGTTCACGGGAAGCACCCTGTAGGTTTTGATTCCCTTGCAAGTGTCGAAAATTTGCGGCATAAACGGCTGTATCTTTTGATTGCGTTGGCTTAGAAGTTTGATTTTTTCACAGCTTCAAGGGACAGTAGACCTGAGTAATTGATATAAATTTCAGCTTCATACCTCCACGCGTTCCTGAGAGAAAGGGTCTTGACAGACGGACGGACAGACGGACAACAAAGTGATCCTATAAGGGTTCCGTTTTTTCCTTTTGAGGTACGGAACCCTAAAAATAAAAAAACCTGTCCAAGGGTGGCCAAATAATCTGAGTTCACCACAACCGTAAACAGATGATCAAAATTATACCACTGCTCATCACCATAAGTGCTTGTGATTTTGAGCAGTAATATAATAGCAAATAATGTAATAATTAACCGATTTTGATGAAAGTTTACAGTGATATGGCTTACAAGTCAAAAAAGCATATCCTATCCTATTAATATTAGAAACTAACCACCATGACCATTAAATAAATAAATATACTAGCAGCGCCCCGCGGTTGCACGCGTAGTTCCCGTTCCCGTGGGAATTTGTTTTTTCGTGAAAGAGCAACAAACTTACGCGTTTATAATATCAGTAGGATGCCAAAATGCCTACATATGTTTGTTTGTTTCACGCCTAAACCACTAAACCGATTTTAAAAATTCTATCCCCAATTGATAACTACATTAAGGGGGAGTTACATACTCTATATGTGTGTAGATATGTATGTTGTTATTCTCAGCCAATATATAGGGACCTACTCTGTAACATATTTAAAACCCGTTTGTTACCATATTCGTAACTACATTGGAAAACATATAATTGGCTTTTAGTTATGCAAGTGAATTTATGTTAATTAGTTAAAACAGCCGTTTGATTTCTTATAAAAAAAAAATTATATACATGTATTACCACGGGAACGGGATCTATATAGGTACAACCGCGGGGCGCTGCTAGTAGGTTATTTTTTTAAAGTATATTGTGTAACCAAAGTGACGGGGTATAAAGATTATATGGTAAAAACATATATTCGTAACTATATTCGAAAACATATAATTGGCTTTTAGTTCAGCAAGTGAATTTATGTTAATTAGATAAGACAACTGTTTGTTTTCTTATAAAAAAATAGGTTGTCTGTAAAGTCGGTTACTGACAATAGTTGAACGTGACAACGTCATAAGAAAATACTGATGGAATGGATTGTGCCTCTTTGTCGCTCGTTGCGCGCTCTCGCTTGCACTGGAACGACGCATACGTCATACTTGCATGCAGCCGGCTCCATCGAATTATAAGATGTTGTCACGTCAAAAATAATTATTATATCCATGTATTTCCACGGGAACGGAATCTACGTGGGTGCAACCGCGGGGCGCTGCTAGTAGGCTATTATTTAAAAGGATCTTGTGTAAAATACGGGTCTTAAGTAACCGAAGTGACGGGGTATAAGGATTATATGGTAAAAACATATAAAATGAAAGGCCTAGAAAGAAAACGGAAAAATTATCTTCATAAATAAGTCAGCCCGTATTTGGTTCAATAAAAAGGTTTTTATCGGACTTAGTTCGTATGCGAGGCACAGGCGACTTGATATATATCTCAGCGATAAGTAAAGGGGAAATAAACCCTAGTTGGAGACCAGGAAACCCTATTAGGAGGGTAAAACTTTGAGCCAGCGATGAGAGATGGACATTTATTTTGAGGGAATATTCAGGTTTTTGCTTCAAGGATTATTATTTACTGGCAGCGCCCCGTGGTTTTACCTGAGTAGCTTCCGTTCTCGTAATAATACGGGAACAAAATATAGCCTATTTTATTCCCTGATAGTATAGCTTTGTGGGATTAGATTAGATTTGGATCAGCCGTGTGGGATCCGGCAGAGTAGAATAGACCCACCCCCTTTTCCTCCCGGGGGGTCGTAAAACAGCCGTGTGGGATCCGGCAGAGTAGAATAGACCCACCCCCTTTTCCTCCCGGGGGGTCGTAAAAGGCGACCAAAGGGAATAGGGCATAAGAACAAACCTAAAATGGCTGCCCTCAACATTTTTATTACGGGAAAATGAAAGCGGTTTTTAAACAAACATTGCCCCAGAAAGGTACCGACCACAGGGTCGGAGAATCCTTTCCCTCACTTAATATCCTGGGTGAGGGCAGTCCCGACGTATCTGGGGGGGACAAAATTCCGGTTTCTTTAGGCGGCGACGCAGCTCGCCACTCGTCACGCCGAAACGTTTTCCGTAGGGGCGAAAAGCGGGCAGCAGAGTGCCGCTTTGCTACATTGAATGTCTGCGGAGGAATGGATAGTAAGCTTGATGAAGTATGTGAGATGATGTGTGGTAGGCATATTGATGTTTTGTGTGTGAATGAGACGAAGCGAAAGGGAAAGGACTTGTCGACGCACGGCCAATTCACAACGATCTGGTCAGGGGTCGCTGACAATGAATATGGCAGTAAAGGTGTTGGACTTATCCTTTCTGAGCGAATGATGGAAAGCATGAAAGAATATGAATGTGTTGATTCTCGCCTTCTTTGGGCTAGACTAAAAGTGGGCATAACACCTATTTTTGTAATTGGTGTATATGCCCCCGATATGTCGAAAGCTCAAGAAGAAAGAGAGTCTTTTTGGGAATGTTTAAGAGAGGTCTGCCAAAACCGAAAGCCCAATGAACGGTTGGTATTGTTAGGGGACTTTAATGCTTGGGTGGGTGTGAAACGGGATGGATATGAGGAGGTTTTAGGGGCTGCCGGTGATGTAAGAGTGAATGACAATGGGGTGCGATTATTAGATTTGTGTGTAGAGATGAAGCTGAATGTGACTAACACTATGTTTGAGCACAGGCAGGTTCATCTTTACACGTGGGAGAGAGGTAATGAGAGAAGTATGATTGACTTTGTGATAGTAGATGAGAGACTGAGAAGCAAGGTCACTGATTCCAGAGCATATCGGGGAGCCAACGTGGGGACAGATCACTTCTTGGTAGTGTGTCGGATTGGTGGTCTGTTTTCACGGTGGAAACATCGTGCACGGGGACCTGTGACTGAGCAAGAACGTATCAAAGTAGAACGACTGAGTGAACCAGAAGTGAAAGAGAAGTATAAAAAGCTAATGAGAGAAAGTATGGAAAAAGATTTGAACGATGAATGTGAGGATGACATAGATATGATCTGGAATGTTTTGAGAGAGAATGCTGTGAGTAGTGCCAAAGAAGTTTGTGGTACAAGTAAAAGGAGGAATGCAAAGAACAGGATGCCTGACTGGTGGGATTGTGAGACGAAGAGTGTAGTAGAGGAAAAGAAAAAAGCGTGGCTGGATCTATTGGCAATGAAAGGTAATTTTAGAATGAATAGTAGTGACCACAACAAGGAGAGGGTTGAAAGTATGAAAGAACGATATGCAGCGATTAAGACGAAAGTAAAAAAGTGTATTGATAGAAAGAAAGAAGAGAAGAATAATATGCTGGACCAAAAATTTTGCGCAAGTTTTCGGAATAACATAAAGTTATTTTGGAAACTAGTAAGAACAGCGCAGGGGAAGTCCACAAAATCTTCGGTAAATGTAATAAGGGATGAAAGCGGTGAACTTATGATAGAAGAACGGTGTGTACTAGAGCGGTGGAAAAGATACTTTGAAAGTCTGTTTGAAAAGCAAGAGGATGAGCATGATAGTGAAATTTGTGAGGTATCAATTCCACAGGATAGTGAAATAAGTATGAAAGAGATTATGGAAGCATTGAAACGTTTGAAACTGGGTAAAGCTGCAGGGTATGACAGAGTAACCGTGGAGATGCTAAGGGCTGGCGATGGGCTAGTTGCAGGCCTGCTGCAACGCCTATTTAACCTCTGCCTGGCACAAGGTCGAGTGCCAGATGACTGGACTAAGGCGGTAATTGTGCCACTATTTAAGGGGAAGGGGTCGCAGCAGGATTGCAAAAACTATCGTGGCATTAGTCTTTTAAGTGTGGTAGGAAAACTTTATGCAAGGATTTTAATTGACAGGGTTGTAAGCGAAACAGATGAGAAAATATGGGACGTTCAGGCAGGTTTTCGAAAGGGGATGGGATGTATGGATCAAGTCTTTTCCATACGGTGCGTTACCGAGAAGTTTTTGGCTAAGGGCCAAAAAATCTATTGCGCCTTTATAGACCTGCAAAAGGCTTACGATAGAGTGAGGAGGAACGAATTGTGGTCAACACTGGCCATGCATGGGTTGGACCCTATTCTGGTGCGGGCTCTGAAATCCTTATATAAGGATTCCAGAGCCTGTGTTAGAATAAATGGAGCCTACACAGACTGGTTTAACATCTCCATGGGTGTTAGACAGGGATGTGTAGCATCACCATGGCTGTTCAACCTTTTCATGGATAGTTGTCTGACAGATTTGAAAGAGCGTGATTGTGGAGTACGAATGGGAGAGGTACCGGTCAAATGCCTACTGTACGCTGATGATCAAGTTATAATTGAACCATCAGCGCATGAGTTGCAGGACACGGTAACTATCGTGAATGAGGCATTCAAGAGGAAAGGTATGAAAGTAAATGTAAGCAAGACGAAGGTTATGGTTGTGGAGAAGAATATGGACATTTCTGCGTGCGATATTATGATTGAAGGTGAGAAAGTAGAACAAGTGTCAGAATTTGTGTATTTAGGAAGTAAGTTTAGTAGAGACGGTAAGTGTGATAGTGATATTGAAAGGAGGGTGAATGCAGGTAATATGGTAAACGGTGCATTGCACGCCTTCATGAGGAGCCAGAAAGTGACTAAAAAAGCACGCCTGGCTGTTCATGATGGGGTGTTGGTTCCTACCTTAATGTATGGTAGCGAGAGTTGGGTATGGCAGAAGAAGCACGAGAGTCGAATAAATGCAGTAGAAATGCGATCGCTAAGAAGCATGAGTGGAGTACGATTGATTGATAGAATGAGGAATAGTGTAATCCGAGAGCGTTGTGGCTTGAAAGAGGATGTAGTGACTAAAATTGAGAAAGGAATGCTTAGGTGGTTTGGACATGTCGAGCGGATGGATGAAAGGCGTCTAACGAGACAAATATATAAGGGGATTGTGAGTGGCCGAGTCAGCAGAGGGCGACCTAGGCGTACTCACATCGATCAGATCGGCGATGTATTGAAAAAAAGCCAGATAAAGAGTACCCGAAACCGACGAGCTTGTATGAACCGATTGATGGATGTGGATGAGGCACGTGAGGTATGCCAGGATCGTAGCAGGTGGCGGGCTGTTGTCTCTGCCTACCCCTTCGGGAAAAAGGCGTGAGCATATGTATGTATGTATGTAGTATAGCTTTCCATTGGAGAAAGATTTTTTAAAATCATTTCAGTGGTTTAGGCAAGCGAAACAAAGCAACAAATAAGCAGTCACTTTCGCATTTGTATTATTTAGGAAATTCCTGTTCCGGGATATAATATATCCTCTATTGTGTAGCTTTCCAATAGTTGATTATAAACCGAGGGGATAAAGCGCAGTTTTATGTCACTTGCGCAATATTGAATCCTGAGCAAATGAGAGGCTCTAGATTTAAATCCTGCCCGAAGCGAGGGATTCAAGCTCGCCCAAGACGAAAACAGCGATTCCAAAAGAGAATACTCAACTTTTCTCATCTTTTGCGAGACAATAAAAAGCAAGGCTGCTTAATTAATATGGCTTGTAGTGGCCAGTTTCGAATTCATTATAACCCAGGTCATAATATTGTACTGAATCTCATTATAACCTGCTGGTTAATAATGACGCTGGTGAGGTTTGCATGATATGTAATTGGGCAATGTCGAGCATGTGATGTGAAAAAAAATTTCTTAGATTCGTTTCAGTGGTTTAGGTGTGAAATCGTAACAAAAAAAGTCACTTTGGCATTTATAATATTGAGAGAAGCGCTCGTAGCCCTGCGGTGCCAGTGTGTTTGTGACGATCACACTGGTTAAGCAAAGTTGGGTGCGGTCAGTCAGTGGATGGGAGCCAGCCTAGTGGCATTTATATTACGAGCGCTTCCGTGTTTCGGAAGGCACGTTAAATTGTTGGTCCCAGTTTTCATTGTGTTTACGCACAATGGAAGTCGTTAAGCCATGTCAGATACCCTTGGGTGGCTTGAAAAATTCTGACTGTTAAGTGGCCACTAGCTTAACACCATCTCCCAATCCGCGGTTAGCTCGCGTGGGAGATTTTAGTCCATACTTCCTCATGTGTGAGGAAAGACCCTTAGCTCAGCAGTGGGCTGTTACGGGTTTATAATGAATATTGAGAGACAGCCAGACAGCCAGATAGAAAGTTTCTTATATGCCGTAATAAGCAGCATTGTGATTCCTCACCCCGTGTGGCCTACCCTCCACCCACTTCGAGTAATAAATTAAAAAATTCAAAAGAGATAATAAATAATTGGGTTCATTAATGCAGACAATAGATTATATATTGTCCTTGACCGCCCGTAGGCCACCGATGAAAATGTAAAGCATTACTCGAAGCAAAACATTTTCAAACTTCTTAATTTGCATTATTCTTCTCGTAGCTCGTTCACTTTTATTTTTGTCAAACTTATCTCGAACTTGGAATCACAGACCATAATGATCTGTGATTGGAATGTTCTAGTGCCTTGTTAAATTTATTTGTCTTATAAATTAACTAGCAGATCTACATGGTTTCACCCGCGTAG
Organism: Ethmia dodecea; assembly: GCA_963855545.1. Lineage (NCBI taxonomy): Eukaryota > Metazoa > Arthropoda > Insecta > Lepidoptera > Depressariidae > Ethmia > Ethmia dodecea. Next base: position 1,789,870 of record OY979443.1, read on the forward strand.
TTCCCGTTTCCGTAGGAATACGGAAATAAAATATAGCCTACGTTACTCAGGGATCTTCTAGCTTTCATTTGGTGAAAGAATTTTTACAAATCTTTCCTCTTTATAATATTAGTGTAGATACACTAATATTGTACCTAATGTATCCACTATAATGTACCTAAGCTAGTGTCACAAGAAAGCCCCAACAAAATGTTTCACGTTGCTTTAAGTTGGTACGTTTTCTGGAAACCAACAGAAGCTTAATGAGGAGCGCCACGGAGATGCATTTAAAACGAGTTTCATCTCCGCTGCTCTAAGGAGCAAGATGAATGTCTGGCGGACAAAGGCGGGACGAGACGTGGGATGGGCCTGTAGTGTTACCATGGGTCTTCTAAAACTGGGATATAAGTTACTAGCTTTTGCTTGCGACTTCCTAAGCTGTCCTGGATTAAAAGTACCGCATATTACTTCTCGGTCCTCCATCTGTTTATCTTACCTTACCTTATCAATCCGTTGTTGTATGAAACAAACAAACAAATAAATCCAAATTCGCAATTTAAAATATTAGTTGGATTCAGTAAATAGTTTTTAGTTAGTATACACCAAATTATGTGGCCAGACATTTTACAATAGTGTGAACCTTTGCCGAATCATGACAAATGTAGTAATACTAACACGAAGTTTTTTTTTAATTTTCACCTGAAAATGATGCCACAGCATCAAAATTCATATGTCGGTTAACGCAGACAATTACGCACACACATGCATAGTTGTGTTTCTTATACAGTAAAAAAAAGTCAAAAAATCATTTTGTTTTCTGTAAGGACCTACAAAAAGTACACTTATTAAAGTGAATAGTCTAATATAATAACAAGACACTCTAAACTCGTCAACAGCAGCCCATCTCCACCAACGAATTGCTGGTTCCAAATACCCTGTTAAGAACCATCAAGAAAAACAATGGCAGTATACATGTATAACACTTTGCATGCTTGTATATATCCTTTCTATTTACACTGTCCAATTCTCTAAATTTTTTTCATTCCAGGACAAGTCCAAACTCATGGACACAGTACCCGGGCAGGGCTGGATGTCCTAATCACGTCCGCAGTGATGTCTCACTCGCGCATTGTCAGTGAAAAGGCGTTTTTTATAAGCCACGCTGTTAACATGGGATTTTGGTGGCCCACCGGTAGTTACGTGTTATGTACAGTCTATTGTGCGAGACAGGGGCGTTTGGGTGGCTTCTGATTTAAGAGCGTGCCATAAAGAGTCGTTACCTGTAACGACTTTTTATGGTACGCTTGGCTGATTGACAAACAGACAGACTTCTTAATAAATTTTAAAATATGTGCCTTTATTAATAACTAGCAGTTCCGCGTAACCTGCGTAGTGCCCGTTCCCGTAGGAATACGGGGATAAAATATAGCCAATGTTACTTCTTGATAATGTAACTTTCTAATGGTGAAAGAATTTTTTTAAATCGGTCCGGTAAGTTTTGAGTTTATTCCTTACAAACATACACAAACACAAATCATTCCTCTATACAGGGTGACTTTTTTTACCGTCTGGAAAAAAATGTGGTGTGATAGGTAAGTGTAATAGATTCATTTGGCAATGTTACTTTAAAAAAAAAATTTTTACCCAAAATTTTTTTTTCTTGCTTAGACTAATATACATTACTCAATTGTAGTCAATAATACACACTGAGATATTTGAAATAGTATTTTAAAAAGAAACAGGCTCGTAGCTTCCATTTATGCGCAATCTACCTACAATCGCCAGCTGCGCATAGTTTTCTAGATTTTGTAAATTGCACTAAACATAACTATATTTAACAATTAATCTCGTGTATAACTTCGGCTCTAGATACCTTATACGTCATATTTTTTTCCAGACGGTAAAAAAAATCACCAGTATAATATTAGTGTAGAAAACTGTGTGTGTGTATATATAGCAACATAATTATGCTGCTTATACAAACAGAGGGTGGGGGTGTGTGTGTGTGTATAGCAACATAATTATGCAGCTGATACATACAGTGTACATATAGCAATATGCGTCGCGTTACCGGTCGCGTAACGTTACTATACAATAAAAATAAACAAGGTCAGATCAATGCGTATTTATTTATGTTATTGCCACTTTCATTAACTAAACAGTTTAGTTTTTATGACATCCTACTAATTTGAACGTGGGAGAGCCATGCTTCGGCACGCTTGGGCCGGCTCGACCGGAGTGATACCACGGCCTCACAGAAACCCAGCGTAAAGCAATGCATTGCGTTTCGTTGAGTGAGTGAGGTAACCGGAGGCCCCGGAGGGAACTACGCAGGTGAAACCGCGGGGCGCTGCTATAGTTATCTATGAACGCGAAAGTTTGTATGTGTGGATGTTTGTTCTTCTTTTCACGGAAGAACTACTGAAGGGATTTTGATGAAACTTTACACTTATATAGCTTATATATCAGAATAACACATAGGCTATATTTTATCCCCGTATTCCTAAGGGAACGGGAACTACGCGGGTGAAACCGCGGGGCGCTGCTAGGTTTGAATAACAATGTCACAGGTTAGACCTAAAGTATAGTTTTGCTTAATATTCCGTCCGATTATCGATCATCGAGTATGTTCGATGCTGCTTCCGTTACCTCTGGTTTCTTTGAACGAAGCTACACACTGAGCTAGGCTGTGTCCCTTTAAACCGCCACGCACACACATACATATGTTTAGCTGGTCAGTAGGTATTTTGTAATTTAATGTTATTCTGTAGTGTTTCTTTTTTAATTTATTTTTGTTTTTCTTATTTTAATGTAGGTATGTGTGACAAGTTAAACAACTTCATGTAGGTATTCCAATACTCCTTTATTACATCTTCTTACTTTTACTATTTAATCTAATTGAATAACAATATTTTTATGGGCAGTGAACCAAACCCGAAAACTGACAACCATTGTGTTCCACAGATAGTAATATATTTTTACAAAGATCTCAGAACAGAGTTGCCAAAAATAGGATACCAATTGAGATACTTTTACTATAATTACTTAATACAAATTAAAGTGAAGTTAACATAATGGATTTAAACAATATTGAATAAAACCTACTCTTTTTATCTATCTAACTTTCTAAACGCTAACAGTTCGTCCATCCTGATATCTGTTCACGTCCTCGTGAACTACTTACTTCAAAATTTATATAATCATAAATGATGTATCACTAGGTAGGTAATAGTACATTAAGATACAAGTGCGGCAAGTTGAAAACTACAGCCGAGGCGATAACGCTACAAGTGAGCAGATGCTGCAATTATCAAAGCGCACGTGTGTCATACGACGCTTTATAACACATCCGCGAGAAAACAAAACAAAACTCAGACTATGGTAAACGAATAAAAACAATACAGTGTTAATAAAAAGCGCGCGGCGCGCATCAGCCTTTTTATAGGCAAAGGCACAAAAAACAGCCAGTATCACAACAAAGTGAATTATTATTTTTGTGTTTTTGTTACATACCTATTAATTGGTTGTAATTTACTGTCAAAATTAATAAAATTAAATAATTATGTACATAAATGTTTCCTTATTATATTTTTCTCCCAGAGTTAATTTTAATCATAAAATGTTGACATCTTTTTTTTGACATACAAACTCCTTGCTAAGCTAAAAAGCACCGTTCGTTTTAAAAACTGAGCATCTTGATAAACCGTGCGTTCCACATCACATCACCGCACCTGGGCGTAATGATACAACACGCACCAATTTCAATATGGTGAAATATACATACTACAATATCCCAATCCAATACACATAAATACTAAAAAAATACTTAAGTACATAACTAGAAACTAAACAAACATACTTAAACAAAAATCTATATGGGGTTCTATAATCTTTACCCTCAAACTCCTTCTCAGAAACAGCTTAAAGTCGAGCCCGATCCACAGCATTGTCACTTGATGCAAGTAGATCAGCATGCACCAATTTACTTTCCAATAGCTATCCATTTTTGTACTCATTAGGACATTCCAAATAAATTAAATATGGTGAAATAAGACACCTTTCACGAGCAAATATTGTGTTATAAATACTATTATAAAATTACATAACAGATATCACTTTAGTTACACATAGTAGCCGTAACTAATTTTAACCAATATTGTGCACTTAGCACATGTTTACATAGAATATGAGTATTTGAGTGTCCTTGAGTTTACACACTTTGCCTTTGCGCACTTTGCGCCCGCGCACTTTGCGCCCGCGCACTTTGCGCCCGCGCACTTTGCGCCCGCGCACTTTGCGCCCGCGCACTTTGCGCCCGCGCACTTTGCGCCCGCGCACTTTGCGCCCGCGCACTTTGCGCCCGCGCACTTTGCGCCCGCGCACTTTGCGCCCGCGCACTTTGCGCCCGCGCACTTTGCGCCCGCGCACTTTGCGCCCGCGCACTTTGCGCCCGCGCACTTCGCGCCCGCGCACTTAGGGGCCTGCATCTGCTAACGCGTGAAGATCCCTCACGCCGCGAATATGATTCCATCTTCCGTCGGTGTCCACCACCCCGAAACCACTCCTCGCTTCGTAGAGCTCGAACGATCCTCTCGACTTCCTGAGTGTGATTCTGAGCGGATCCAGCCTCGCTCAGTCCATGATAACGAACCACTTCCCCTCTCGTGAACGCCTGCCTCGCAATCGCGCGCTCAGCCGTGCAATCGAGCGCGATCGACCACTTAAATACTGACGGCAGCACAGCAGCCTCTGACGGCAGACGCTGTACAGGCCCCGAAGGCAAGCGTTTGTGAATAATCTGAGAACAAGTTACATCAGGCCCCAAAGGCAATTCGACAGCTCAATGTAAAACGGCAATAACTTTAGCAACACATCCAGAAATCTAGAAACCTGTAGGTTAGCCGTTCGACTCTATATTAAAAGACACCATAATGATTGCGATTTAATTCCTGCAATACTCATCCGCCCCAAAGGCATTATACTTATCCGCCCCAAAGGCATTATTTACATAACTTGTTATTTTAATAAAGATCAGCAGGAACCATTATCTCATTGTCTTATAATACTTCTTATTACTTCTCCACTAGATAGAGTTGAACAAACTATGCCTCTTACCATAGGCCCTTTGTCCACCTCTTACCCCTCTGGTCTGGTCTGGTCCCCTCTTTAATTATATTCACACTAATACACATGTCATGATAACAAAACGCAGTGTTGGCTAACTATCCCAAAAATGCCTTCGATAATAGGTCTTACATTATAGTACATTCAACTTGGTCTTTAACCCAAACAAACCGTTAATAATAGGTCCTATATCTACATTGAACCCATAGTAGTGCAACCATTTCTACTTTCGTTTATCATTGTAACTACCACGCACACTCACCACTGCGTGTTTTTTTTTATTATTTTTTATTACTATACTCACCATAGCAAAACTTAGAGACATTCTGCAAGAGAAACATATTAATCCAAAACCAACGTTACATATCACATATGGTCACACAACATATTATAAGCATAGGTGCAGTCACCATAGATTCATTAAAATTATACCTGAAATAACCGGCTTTCATTCCCATCAGTGAGAATTCACACATTGCATTTTATACCACTGTTGTTCATCAAAATATAGTTTCAACTATATTTACATCATTGAACCTCACCATTGTGTTAACAAATAACCTTTAAATCAGTCGAGCACCGTGCGGCTCCAATACGCGACAGAACCTTGTCTCATTCTTTTGGCTTAAGAGATTAATATCATATGATTATACAGATCACACTTGACAATAATAGTAGTCATTGGTTTACCTCCAACAACATTGTTATGCTCATATTTTATATATTTTGATTTTCGCACCTTAAATACTGACATGTCGCATTTTATTTTATATTGTTATTATCATTAACAATCACCAAAATAAGCCTCGGGTATGAGATTGTTCAAATAAAATATATGGTCATCTGATCACACTTAAAAATAATATGTCACACTCTTTTCCAATGCTTCATTGTAAGCCATCATTAGTCAAATAATTCATCACATAAAACACACAACTGAAATATTCGCATTGCATTACCATCAGTGTACAACATAGCTGGATGGACCATAAGATCAATGTAAAACAACCAACAGTCCCAGATTTGCAGGGCTGTTCCGAAATAGATATAACCACACATTTCTATAATTATTATTTGTAAATCTTTCAGCACGTTTCAGTTTATATGGCACTAACGCACGGTGGGTGCGTACGAGTATTATTATTTAAGAACACCATGTACACATCCGTAATACATCACATAAACTTGAAAATATGTTCAATTTAATGTACATCATACAATTAGATAACGGTAGCACCGAAACCTTTTCAATCACATTATTGACCAAAATATGATTTTGAGAATAATTTACGACAGTATCAAGTAACTTTTTACTTCCTCATAATTATGTGAAGAAAGACCTTCAGCTCAGCAGTAGGCTATTACAGGTTGATGATGCTAACTCACTTTCTTAACGCTTGACCTCAACATCCAACCATCAACTGTTGATTGACTTTTCATCAAGTGGTTCTCAGTCCAATAATTTAATAGACAAACTGACTTACATGAGTGGCAGCATACAATGGAAATAATATAAAATGTAATAAATTTGTATCAAATATTATGTTAATAGATAATACTAAAATTGCATGCCAACCCATTCATTCCTTTGTGCCGTTTCACACTACAACATTGTATTTGCTAACTTTAAATTCTTTCAGTGCTTCGAAAGGTACGCATAACCACCAGTTGTGGTCCTTGACTTAATTATAAGACTGCATGCATAGAGTTAACTTGTGATATTTTCAAAACACTCGGATAAATGGTCAATAATAAACAGATACACTTTCGCAATCATTGGTCCGAATTAAGACTGCATACATTATCTTTCTAAATGTAACGATCAACCATTATTGTCAAAACAGAAATGTCTGAGGCCCCAACCAGCAAAACATAATATTCTTAGAATTATTTCCTCTTCCACTCACATTCCATGTGAGTTCTATGCATTTAAATTTAGTTAAGACTCACCACAAAATATATTTTAACACACATTTAGTTTGTCATGTCCTGTAACATGTAATGTATAAAATACCAGTAAGTCTTACCAGACAGTAGTCTTAAGAGCAGTGATAGCCCGGACGGTTAAAGAGCCGGCCGAAAATCAGTGAGGCTCGGGTTCGAATCCTGGCATGTACCAATGAGTTTTTCAAAAAACTTACGTACATATTTATCACTAGCTCGACGGTGAAGGAAAACATCGTGAGGAAACCCGCAGGTCTTAGAATTAATTCTGAGACATGTGTAAATAGACCCGGTCCGGCGATGGGCTCACCACCTATCACGTTTAGGGGTCCAATATATCTCGTGAAATGTGGGTATATCCAGTAATGGAATACCTCTGCCTACCCCCTCGGGGATGAAAGGCGTGAGATTTTTTTTTTTTATTTTTTTTTTATTTTATTTTTCTTACCAGACACAGCCTTGTTATGTCAACTTACAACTTTCCATTGATCTTATCATGCAGAGTAGATGATGTTTGATCACAAGAGGGGTAGACAAAGTACAGCCAATTCAGCCCAGCTGATTGCTACTTCCCAATTATCCATATAGCTATAGTAACTCCTGTAATCAAATTAAAAGACACCACAAGCACATCATATTCATGTATGTCCAACATTTCTATATACAAACTCAGTATTTGAATTTAACCCATTAATAGCTTGTCATAACTATTTCCTTTTCATTATAGATAAATTCAGTAAAATGGTCAGCAAAATATTATAATAATCAATCACAACAAGTGATGACCAGAAGCAACCAGACACATCACTGAGAATACTGAGATAGACATTTTTAAAATATAAAATTTGTGGTCCGTTCCACACATTTGGATATTAGGTGTCTGTGCCCATAATTATTTTAAAATATGAGAATAAGATTCACCACATTATACATTATTATACATTTCTCATCTGACAACCATCATTTTATATGATGCTGATATTTATCATGTGTGTTTACCTGAGAGATAATAACAGTACATAGTGCCAGTTACTCAATGACACCAGTCTTAAACTCAACCACCCATTATTCCTATACATTGGATCACAAGACAGTGCAAGTCATACAATCAGAGACAGGTGGACACAGAACAGTCCTAATAGTTACTCTTTGAACACTCATATTATAAAAGCTTAATGACCATAAAATATTGTGAACTGTCCTAGGCAAACGGTTATAGTTAGTTCTCGCTTATTTCCAATTTTCACACAGCAGAATATTACCTCAGTTGGTCTTTGCATAGAATAGAAACACGTTTAGCATAAGTACCTTTTCATAGAATAACATTCTCATATTATAGCAAAGAGATTTCCTACCGATACAATGCGTAAAATGCGTTGTGTAAATTTATGCCGATGCACATTCAATAATTTGTGTTCAGGTTTAATATAATTCCACAAATACTCTGCATATTCTCCTTTTCACCAAAGGTTCGCTGATATCTAGTTTCCAATTTATGTATCAAAAAGATCAAAACAAAAACTAAAAACTCACCTTCCAATATACCTACCTATTTTTTTATAATATCAAACCTGACTGGAGATGGGCGCGCAGTTAATCCCGATTCTGATTTTGTGACAAGTTAAACAACTTCATGTAGGTATTCCAATACTCCTTTATTACATCTTCTTACTTTTACTATTTAATCTAATTGAATAACAATATTTTTATGGGCAGTGAACCAAACCCGAAAACTGACAACCATTGTGTTCCACAGATAGTAATATATTTTTACAAAGATCTCAGAACAGAGTTGCCAAAAATAGGATACCAATTGAGATACTTTTACTATAATTACTTAATACAAATTAAAGTGAAGTTAACATAATGGATTTAAACAATATTGAATAAAACCTACTCTTTTTATCTATCTAACTTTCTAAACGCTAACAGTTCGTCCATCCTGATATCTGTTCACGTCCTCGTGAACTACTTACTTCAAAATTTATATAATCATAAATGATGTATCACTAGGTAGGTAATAGTACATTAAGATACAAGTGCGGCAAGTTGAAAACTACAGCCGAGGCGATAACGCTACAAGTGAGCAGATGCTGCAATTATCAAAGCGCACGTGTGTCATACGACGCTTTATAACACATCCGCGAGAAAACAAAACAAAACTCAGACTATGGTAAACGAATAAAAACAATACAGTGTTAATAAAAAGCGCGCGGCGCGCATCAGCCTTTTTATAGGCAAAGGCACAAAAAACAGCCAGTATCACAACAAAGTGAATTATTATTTTTGTGTTTTTGTTACATACCTATTAATTGGTTGTAATTTACTGTCAAAATTAATAAAATTAAATAATTATGTACATAAATGTTTCCTTATTATATTTTTCTCCCAGAGTTAATTTTAATCATAAAATGTTGACATCTTTTTTTTGACATACAAACTCCTTGCTAAGCTAAAAAGCACCGTTCGTTTTAAAAACTGAGCATCTTGATAAACCGTGCGTTCCACATCACATCACCGCACCTGGGCGTAATGATACAACACGCACCAATTTCAATATGGTGAAATATACATACTACAATATCCCAATCCAATACACATAAATACTAAAAAAATACTTAAGTACATAACTAGAAACTAAACAAACATACTTAAACAAAAATCTATATGGGGTTCTATAATCTTTACCCTCAAACTCCTTCTCAGAAACAGCTTAAAGTCGAGCCCGATCCACAGCATTGTCACTTGATGCAAGTAGATCAGCATGCACCAATTTACTTTCCAATAGCTATCCATTTTTGTACTCATTAGGACATTCCAAATAAATTAAATATGGTGAAATAAGACACCTTTCACGAGCAAATATTGTGTTATAAATACTATTATAAAATTACATAACAGATATCACTTTAGTTACACATAGTAGCCGTAACTAATTTTAACCAATATTGTGCACTTAGCACATGTTTACATAGAATATGAGTATTTGAGTGTCCTTGAGTTTACACACTTTGCCTTTGCGCACTTTGCGCCCGCGCACTTTGCGCCCGCGCACTTTGCGCCCGCGCACTTTGCGCCCGCGCACTTTGCGCCCGCGCACTTTGCGCCCGCGCACTTTGCGCCCGCGCACTTTGCGCCCGCGCACTTTGCGCCCGCGCACTTTGCGCCCGCGCACTTTGCGCCCGCGCACTTTGCGCCCGCGCACTTTGCGCCCGCGCACTTTGCGCCCGCGCACTTTGCGCCCGCGCACTTCGCGCCCGCGCACTTAGGGGCCTGCATCTGCTAACGCGTGAAGATCCCTCACGCCGCGAATATGATTCCATCTTCCGTCGGTGTCCACCACCCCGAAACCACTCCTCGCTTCGTAGAGCTCGAACGATCCTCTCGACTTCCTGAGTGTGATTCTGAGCGGATCCAGCCTCGCTCAGTCCATGATAACGAACCACTTCCCCTCTCGTGAACGCCTGCCTCGCAATCGCGCGCTCAGCCGTGCAATCGAGCGCGATCGACCACTTAAATACTGACGGCAGCACAGCAGCCTCTGACGGCAGACGCTGTACAGGCCCCGAAGGCAAGCGTTTGTGAATAATCTGAGAACAAGTTACATCAGGCCCCAAAGGCAATTCGACAGCTCAATGTAAAACGGCAATAACTTTAGCAACACATCCAGAAATCTAGAAACCTGTAGGTTAGCCGTTCGACTCTATATTAAAAGACACCATAATGATTGCGATTTAATTCCTGCAATACTCATCCGCCCCAAAGGCATTATACTTATCCGCCCCAAAGGCATTATTTACATAACTTGTTATTTTAATAAAGATCAGCAGGAACCATTATCTCATTGTCTTATAATACTTCTTATTACTTCTCCACTAGATAGAGTTGAACAAACTATGCCTCTTACCATAGGCCCTTTGTCCACCTCTTACCCCTCTGGTCTGGTCTGGTCCCCTCTTTAATTATATTCACACTAATACACATGTCATGATAACAAAACGCAGTGTTGGCTAACTATCCCAAAAATGCCTTCGATAATAGGTCTTACATTATAGTACATTCAACTTGGTCTTTAACCCAAACAAACCGTTAATAATAGGTCCTATATCTACATTGAACCCATAGTAGTGCAACCATTTCTACTTTCGTTTATCATTGTAACTACCACGCACACTCACCACTGCGTGTTTTTTTTTATTATTTTTTATTACTATACTCACCATAGCAAAACTTAGAGACATTCTGCAAGAGAAACATATTAATCCAAAACCAACGTTACATATCACATATGGTCACACAACATATTATAAGCGTAGGTGCAGTCACCATAGATTCATTAAAATTATACCTGAAATAACCGGCTTTCATTCCCATCAGTGAGAATTCACACATTGCATTTTATACCACTGTTGTTCATCAAAATATAGTTTCAACTATATTTACATCATTGAACCTCACCATTGTGTTAACAAATAACCTTTAAATCAGTCGAGCACCGTGCGGCTCCAATACGCGACAGAACCTTGTCTCATTCTTTTGGCTTAAGAGATTAATATCATATGATTATACAGATCACACTTGACAATAATAGTAGTCATTGGTTTACCTCCAACAACATTGTTATGCTCATATTTTATATATTTTGATTTTCGCACCTTAAATACTGACATGTCGCATTTTATTTTATATTGTTATTATCATTAACAATCACCAAAATAAGCCTCGGGTATGAGATTGTTCAAATAAAATATATGGTCATCTGATCACACTTAAAAATAATATGTCACACTCTTTTCCAATGCTTCATTGTAAGCCATCATTAGTCAAATAATTCATCACATAAAACACACAACTGAAATATTCGCATTGCATTACCATCAGTGTACAACATAGCTGGATGGACCATAAGATCAATGTAAAACAACCAACAGTCCCAGATTTGCAGGGCTGTTCCGAAATAGATATAACCACACATTTCTATAATTATTATTTGTAAATCTTTCAGCACGTTTCAGTTTATATGGCACTAACGCACGGTGGGTGCGTACGAGTATTATTATTTAAGAACACCATGTACACATCCGTAATACATCACATAAACTTGAAAATATGTTCAATTTAATGTACATCATACAATTAGATAACGGTAGCACCGAAACCTTTTCAATCACATTATTGACCAAAATATGATTTTGAGAATAATTTACGACAGTATCAAGTAACTTTTTACTTCCTCATAATTATGTGAAGAAAGACCTTCAGCTCAGCAGTAGGCTATTACAGGTTGATGATGCTAACTCACTTTCTTAACGCTTGACCTCAACATCCAACCATCAACTGTTGATTGACTTTTCATCAAGTGGTTCTCAGTCCAATAATTTAATAGACAAACTGACTTACATGAGTGGCAGCATACAATGGAAATAATATAAAATGTAATAAATTTGTATCAAATATTATGTTAATAGATAATACTAAAATTGCATGCCAACCCATTCATTCCTTTGTGCCGTTTCACACTACAACATTGTATTTGCTAACTTTAAATTCTTTCAGTGCTTCGAAAGGTACGCATAACCACCAGTTGTGGTCCTTGACTTAATTATAAGACTGCATGCATAGAGTTAACTTGTGATATTTTCAAAACACTCGGATAAATGGTCAATAATAAACAGATACACTTTCGCAATCATTGGTCCGAATTAAGACTGCATACATTATCTTTCTAAATGTAACGATCAACCATTATTGTCAAAACAGAAATGTCTGAGGCCCCAACCAGCAAAACATAATATTCTTAGAATTATTTCCTCTTCCACTCACATTCCATGTGAGTTCTATGCATTTAAATTTAGTTAAGACTCACCACAAAATATATTTTAACACACATTTAGTTTGTCATGTCCTGTAACATGTAATGTATAAAATACCAGTAAGTCTTACCAGACAGTAGTCTTAAGAGCAGTGATAGCCCGGACGGTTAAAGAGCCGGCCGAAAATCAGTGAGGCTCGGGTTCGAATCCTGGCATGTACCAATGAGTTTTTCAAAAAACTTACGTACATATTTATCACTAGCTCGACGGTGAAGGAAAACATCGTGAGGAAACCCGCAGGTCTTAGAATTAATTCTGAGACATGTGTAAATAGACCCGGTCCGGCGATGGGCTCACCACCTATCACGTTTAGGGGTCCAATATATCTCGTGAAATGTGGGTATATCCAGTAATGGAATACCTCTGCCTACCCCCTCGGGGATGAAAGGCGTGAGATTTTTTTTTTTTATTTTTTTTTTATTTTATTTTTCTTACCAGACACAGCCTTGTTATGTCAACTTACAACTTTCCATTGATCTTATCATGCAGAGTAGATGATGTTTGATCACAAGAGGGGTAGACAAAGTACAGCCAATTCAGCCCAGCTGATTGCTACTTCCCAATTATCCATATAGCTATAGTAACTCCTGTAATCAAATTAAAAGACACCACAAGCACATCATATTCATGTATGTCCAACATTTCTATATACAAACTCAGTATTTGAATTTAACCCATTAATAGCTTGTCATAACTATTTCCTTTTCATTATAGATAAATTCAGTAAAATGGTCAGCAAAATATTATAATAATCAATCACAACAAGTGATGACCAGAAGCAACCAGACACATCACTGAGAATACTGAGATAGACATTTTTAAAATATAAAATTTGTGGTCCGTTCCACACATTTGGATATTAGGTGTCTGTGCCCATAATTATTTTAAAATATGAGAATAAGATTCACCACATTATACATTATTATACATTTCTCATCTGACAACCATCATTTTATATGATGCTGATATTTATCATGTGTGTTTACCTGAGAGATAATAACAGTACATAGTGCCAGTTACTCAATGACACCAGTCTTAAACTCAACCACCCATTATTCCTATACATTGGATCACAAGACAGTGCAAGTCATACAATCAGAGACAGGTGGACACAGAACAGTCCTAATAGTTACTCTTTGAACACTCATATTATAAAAGCTTAATGACCATAAAATATTGTGAACTGTCCTAGGCAAACGGTTATAGTTAGTTCTCGCTTATTTCCAATTTTCACACAGCAGAATATTACCTCAGTTGGTCTTTGCATAGAATAGAAACACGTTTAGCATAAGTACCTTTTCATAGAATAACATTCTCATATTATAGCAAAGAGATTTCCTACCGATACAATGCGTAAAATGCGTTGTGTAAATTTATGCCGATGCACATTCAATAATTTGTGTTCAGGTTTAATATAATTCCACAAATACTCTGCATATTCTCCTTTTCACCAAAGGTTCGCTGATATCTAGTTTCCAATTTATGTATCAAAAAGATCAAAACAAAAACTAAAAACTCACCTTCCAATATACCTACCTATTTTTTTATAATATCAAACCTGACTGGAGATGGGCGCGCAGTTAATCCCGATTCTGATTTTGTGACAAGTTAAACAACTTCATGTAGGTATTCCAATACTCCTTTATTACATCTTCTTACTTTTACTATTTAATCTAATTGAATAACAATATTTTTATGGGCAGTGAACCAAACCCGAAAACTGACAACCATTGTGTTCCACAGATAGTAATATATTTTTACAAAGATCTCAGAACAGAGTTGCCAAAAATAGGATACCAATTGAGATACTTTTACTATAATTACTTAATACAAATTAAAGTGAAGTTAACATAATGGATTTAAACAATATTGAATAAAACCTACTCTTTTTATCTATCTAACTTTCTAAACGCTAACAGTTCGTCCATCCTGATATCTGTTCACGTCCTCGTGAACTACTTACTTCAAAATTTATATAATCATAAATGATGTATCACTAGGTAGGTAATAGTACATTAAGATACAAGTGCGGCAAGTTGAAAACTACAGCCGAGGCGATAACGCTACAAGTGAGCAGATGCTGCAATTATCAAAGCGCACGTGTGTCATACGACGCTTTATAACACATCCGCGAGAAAACAAAACAAAACTCAGACTATGGTAAACGAATAAAAACAATACAGTGTTAATAAAAAGCGCGCGGCGCGCATCAGCCTTTTTATAGGCAAAGGCACAAAAAACAGCCAGTATCACAACAAAGTGAATTATTATTTTTGTGTTTTTGTTACATACCTATTAATTGGTTGTAATTTACTGTCAAAATTAATAAAATTAAATAATTATGTACATAAATGTTTCCTTATTATATTTTTCTCCCAGAGTTAATTTTAATCATAAAATGTTGACATCTTTTTTTTGACATACAAACTCCTTGCTAAGCTAAAAAGCACCGTTCGTTTTAAAAACTGAGCATCTTGATAAACCGTGCGTTCCACATCACATCACCGCACCTGGGCGTAATGATACAACACGCACCAATTTCAATATGGTGAAATATACATACTACAATATCCCAATCCAATACACATAAATACTAAAAAAATACTTAAGTACATAACTAGAAACTAAACAAACATACTTAAACAAAAATCTATATGGGGTTCTATAATCTTTACCCTCAAACTCCTTCTCAGAAACAGCTTAAAGTCGAGCCCGATCCACAGCATTGTCACTTGATGCAAGTAGATCAGCATGCACCAATTTACTTTCCAATAGCTATCCATTTTTGTACTCATTAGGACATTCCAAATAAATTAAATATGGTGAAATAAGACACCTTTCACGAGCAAATATTGTGTTATAAATACTATTATAAAATTACATAACAGATATCACTTTAGTTACACATAGTAGCCGTAACTAATTTTAACCAATATTGTGCACTTAGCACATGTTTACATAGAATATGAGTATTTGAGTGTCCTTGAGTTTACACACTTTGCCTTTGCGCACTTTGCGCCCGCGCACTTTGCGCCCGCGCACTTTGCGCCCGCGCACTTTGCGCCCGCGCACTTTGCGCCCGCGCACTTTGCGCCCGCGCACTTTGCGCCCGCGCACTTTGCGCCCGCGCACTTTGCGCCCGCGCACTTTGCGCCCGCGCACTTTGCGCCCGCGCACTTTGCGCCCGCGCACTTTGCGCCCGCGCACTTTGCGCCCGCGCACTTTGCGCCCGCGCACTTCGCGCCCGCGCACTTAGGGGCCTGCATCTGCTAACGCGTGAAGATCCCTCACGCCGCGAATATGATTCCATCTTCCGTCGGTGTCCACCACCCCGAAACCACTCCTCGCTTCGTAGAGCTCGAACGATCCTCTCGACTTCCTGAGTGTGATTCTGAGCGGATCCAGCCTCGCTCAGTCCATGATAACGAACCACTTCCCCTCTCGTGAACGCCTGCCTCGCAATCGCGCGCTCAGCCGTGCAATCGAGCGCGATCGACCACTTAAATACTGACGGCAGCACAGCAGCCTCTGACGGCAGACGCTGTACAGGCCCCGAAGGCAAGCGTTTGTGAATAATCTGAGAACAAGTTACATCAGGCCCCAAAGGCAATTCGACAGCTCAATGTAAAACGGCAATAACTTTAGCAACACATCCAGAAATCTAGAAACCTGTAGGTTAGCCGTTCGACTCTATATTAAAAGACACCATAATGATTGCGATTTAATTCCTGCAATACTCATCCGCCCCAAAGGCATTATACTTATCCGCCCCAAAGGCATTATTTACATAACTTGTTATTTTAATAAAGATCAGCAGGAACCATTATCTCATTGTCTTATAATACTTCTTATTACTTCTCCACTAGATAGAGTTGAACAAACTATGCCTCTTACCATAGGCCCTTTGTCCACCTCTTACCCCTCTGGTCTGGTCTGGTCCCCTCTTTAATTATATTCACACTAATACACATGTCATGATAACAAAACGCAGTGTTGGCTAACTATCCCAAAAATGCCTTCGATAATAGGTCTTACATTATAGTACATTCAACTTGGTCTTTAACCCAAACAAACCGTTAATAATAGGTCCTATATCTACATTGAACCCATAGTAGTGCAACCATTTCTACTTTCGTTTATCATTGTAACTACCACGCACACTCACCACTGCGTGTTTTTTTTTATTATTTTTTATTACTATACTCACCATAGCAAAACTTAGAGACATTCTGCAAGAGAAACATATTAATCCAAAACCAACGTTACATATCACATATGGTCACACAACATATTATAAGCATAGGTGCAGTCACCATAGATTCATTAAAATTATACCTGAAATAACCGGCTTTCATTCCCATCAGTGAGAATTCACACATTGCATTTTATACCACTGTTGTTCATCAAAATATAGTTTCAACTATATTTACATCATTGAACCTCACCATTGTGTTAACAAATAACCTTTAAATCAGTCGAGCACCGTGCGGCTCCAATACGCGACAGAACCTTGTCTCATTCTTTTGGCTTAAGAGATTAATATCATATGATTATACAGATCACACTTGACAATAATAGTAGTCATTGGTTTACCTCCAACAACATTGTTATGCTCATATTTTATATATTTTGATTTTCGCACCTTAAATACTGACATGTCGCATTTTATTTTATATTGTTATTATCATTAACAATCACCAAAATAAGCCTCGGGTATGAGATTGTTCAAATAAAATATATGGTCATCTGATCACACTTAAAAATAATATGTCACACTCTTTTCCAATGCTTCATTGTAAGCCATCATTAGTCAAATAATTCATCACATAAAACACACAACTGAAATATTCGCATTGCATTACCATCAGTGTACAACATAGCTGGATGGACCATAAGATCAATGTAAAACAACCAACAGTCCCAGATTTGCAGGGCTGTTCCGAAATAGATATAACCACACATTTCTATAATTATTATTTGTAAATCTTTCAGCACGTTTCAGTTTATATGGCACTAACGCACGGTGGGTGCGTACGAGTATTATTATTTAAGAACACCATGTACACATCCGTAATACATCACATAAACTTGAAAATATGTTCAATTTAATGTACATCATACAATTAGATAACGGTAGCACCGAAACCTTTTCAATCACATTATTGACCAAAATATGATTTTGAGAATAATTTACGACAGTATCAAGTAACTTTTTACTTCCTCATAATTATGTGAAGAAAGACCTTCAGCTCAGCAGTAGGCTATTACAGGTTGATGATGCTAACTCACTTTCTTAACGCTTGACCTCAACATCCAACCATCAACTGTTGATTGACTTTTCATCAAGTGGTTCTCAGTCCAATAATTTAATAGACAAACTGACTTACATGAGTGGCAGCATACAATGGAAATAATATAAAATGTAATAAATTTGTATCAAATATTATGTTAATAGATAATACTAAAATTGCATGCCAACCCATTCATTCCTTTGTGCCGTTTCACACTACAACATTGTATTTGCTAACTTTAAATTCTTTCAGTGCTTCGAAAGGTACGCATAACCACCAGTTGTGGTCCTTGACTTAATTATAAGACTGCATGCATAGAGTTAACTTGTGATATTTTCAAAACACTCGGATAAATGGTCAATAATAAACAGATACACTTTCGCAATCATTGGTCCGAATTAAGACTGCATACATTATCTTTCTAAATGTAACGATCAACCATTATTGTCAAAACAGAAATGTCTGAGGCCCCAACCAGCAAAACATAATATTCTTAGAATTATTTCCTCTTCCACTCACATTCCATGTGAGTTCTATGCATTTAAATTTAGTTAAGACTCACCACAAAATATATTTTAACACACATTTAGTTTGTCATGTCCTGTAACATGTAATGTATAAAATACCAGTAAGTCTTACCAGACAGTAGTCTTAAGAGCAGTGATAGCCCGGACGGTTAAAGAGCCGGCCGAAAATCAGTGAGGCTCGGGTTCGAATCCTGGCATGTACCAATGAGTTTTTCAAAAAACTTACGTACATATTTATCACTAGCTCGACGGTGAAGGAAAACATCGTGAGGAAACCCGCAGGTCTTAGAATTAATTCTGAGACATGTGTAAATAGACCCGGTCCGGCGATGGGCTCACCACCTATCACGTTTAGGGGTCCAATATATCTCGTGAAATGTGGGTATATCCAGTAATGGAATACCTCTGCCTACCCCCTCGGGGATGAAAGGCGTGAGATTTTTTTTTTTTATTTTTTTTTTATTTTATTTTTCTTACCAGACACAGCCTTGTTATGTCAACTTACAACTTTCCATTGATCTTATCATGCAGAGTAGATGATGTTTGATCACAAGAGGGGTAGACAAAGTACAGCCAATTCAGCCCAGCTGATTGCTACTTCCCAATTATCCATATAGCTATAGTAACTCCTGTAATCAAATTAAAAGACACCACAAGCACATCATATTCATGTATGTCCAACATTTCTATATACAAACTCAGTATTTGAATTTAACCCATTAATAGCTTGTCATAACTATTTCCTTTTCATTATAGATAAATTCAGTAAAATGGTCAGCAAAATATTATAATAATCAATCACAACAAGTGATGACCAGAAGCAACCAGACACATCACTGAGAATACTGAGATAGACATTTTTAAAATATAAAATTTGTGGTCCGTTCCACACATTTGGATATTAGGTGTCTGTGCCCATAATTATTTTAAAATATGAGAATAAGATTCACCACATTATACATTATTATACATTTCTCATCTGACAACCATCATTTTATATGATGCTGATATTTATCATGTGTGTTTACCTGAGAGATAATAACAGTACATAGTGCCAGTTACTCAATGACACCAGTCTTAAACTCAACCACCCATTATTCCTATACATTGGATCACAAGACAGTGCAAGTCATACAATCAGAGACAGGTGGACACAGAACAGTCCTAATAGTTACTCTTTGAACACTCATATTATAAAAGCTTAATGACCATAAAATATTGTGAACTGTCCTAGGCAAACGGTTATAGTTAGTTCTCGCTTATTTCCAATTTTCACACAGCAGAATATTACCTCAGTTGGTCTTTGCATAGAATAGAAACACGTTTAGCATAAGTACCTTTTCATAGAATAACATTCTCATATTATAGCAAAGAGATTTCCTACCGATACAATGCGTAAAATGCGTTGTGTAAATTTATGCCGATGCACATTCAATAATTTGTGTTCAGGTTTAATATAATTCCACAAATACTCTGCATATTCTCCTTTTCACCAAAGGTTCGCTGATATCTAGTTTCCAATTTATGTATCAAAAAGATCAAAACAAAAACTAAAAACTCACCTTCCAATATACCTACCTATTTTTTTATAATATCAAACCTGACTGGAGATGGGCGCGCAGTTAATCCCGATTCTGATTTTGTGACAAGTTAAACAACTTCATGTAGGTATTCCAATACTCCTTTATTACATCTTCTTACTTTTACTATTTAATCTAATTGAATAACAATATTTTTATGGGCAGTGAACCAAACCCGAAAACTGACAACCATTGTGTTCCACAGATAGTAATATATTTTTACAAAGATCTCAGAACAGAGTTGCCAAAAATAGGATACCAATTGAGATACTTTTACTATAATTACTTAATACAAATTAAAGTGAAGTTAACATAATGGATTTAAACAATATTGAATAAAACCTACTCTTTTTATCTATCTAACTTTCTAAACGCTAACATATGTGTGTATATTGTGTTGCAAATACTGTTAAAAAAGTACTATAAAGAGTAAAAAACCGACTTCAAAAAATTATAGGTACTAAAAAAATGCAATCGAATTGAGAACCTCTTCCTTTTTTGAAGTCAGCCCTTAGTCAGTGGAGGACCTGTTGCTTCTTCGGTGTTGGCGTATATGGACCCTCCCGGAAACGGTGGGCCCACTGACAAGGGATTAAAAAAAAGAATAATCAAAGTCGGTTAAGTAAATAAAAAAAGAATTTAGGACTTATATGGTTTTCTCATGGATGCCATTGTAAAAACTAGATTAAATTAAAATGGGACCACACGGGAAGCATCAGCTTTCAAATAAAAAAAGAGTAATCAAAATCGGTTGACCCAGTCGAAAGTTCTGAGGTAACAAACATAAAAAAACATACAGTCGAATTGATTCCTTGTTTGAAGTCGGTTAAAAAGGCTTCTATCATCACCCGGTGCTACATCTGTCAGGTTTATGGGTGCAAATAATACTTGAGTTAAAAGTGAGGCCTTATACTGAATGATTTTTTTTACCGTCTGGAAAAAAATATGACGTATAAGGTATTTAGAGCCGAAGTTACACAAGAGATTAATTTTTAAATATAGTTATGTTAAATGCAATTTACAAAATCTAGAAAACTACGCACACTACTATGTAGCAGCTAGCGGTTGTAGGTGGATTGCGCATAAATGGCAGCGATGAGCCTGTTTCTTTTTAAAATACTGTTTCAAATATTTCAGTGTGTAATATTGACTACAATTGAGATATATTAGTTAAAAAATGAAAAAAAAAGTTTTTTTTTTTTAAGTAACAGTGCCAAATAGGAGGCGAGGTAGCTAAATGGCGTAATTCAACGGCGCCGTCGAGACCTATCAAAATCGAAAGATAAAATAATTTCGAAAAGAAAAGCTCGTATGGTAAAAACCATTTTAGCGGTTGGTTTGGCGTGTACGGTTTTTCAAAAATGTTAAAAAAAACAGTTACTTGGGCATTCTCGAGCGCGTCAAATATTTATACTACGTATGCCCCAAGTGCCTCTGATAACAACGGTATACTAATTTGCCGGTTTGCGTGGTGGGGGAAGGCATAAAAAGTAGTCAAAAATGCAAAAAAAAAAAATTACTCGAGCGCGTCAGATTTTCGGAAGGGGTGTTAAGTAGGCCCCAAGGAAGCTCCCTGTAAAAAAACTGACGATTTGGGTGTGACGAGAAGTTACAAAAAAGTTGAAAATGCAAAAAAAAATAGTTCTTTTGCAATACTCGAGCGCGTCAGATTTTCATAGAGGAGGTTTATCTCGGTATCCTGAAAGCATATTTTCTTAATCTGACAAAAATGTTGGTGGGTTCTCTTAATCTGATCGAAAAAAGTTTTTTGGTTTATTTTTTTCCTTTCTTTCTCCTTGATAAAACGGGGAATTATATATATATTAAGGTGTACCGAAAATTCCCTTCTACCGCTTTTTTCCCCACCATCAATGTTGCGAAATAAAGGAAAAATACTGGTAGGACGGCATATTTCCGCGAAGCGCTCAGTCTGTATTACATGTTTATGGCAAATTCCTCTTTTTTGCTTCAATTCTTCACTTCGTTTTGCTTACGAGTTACGGTACGTCCAAAAAACAATTTGAAGATCAACAGGCTATTGAATAATATACATACATGGAACTGTACATGTTAATAAAACTTTTGTATACAGATACGCGTAACTTTTTCCGAGTCCACGAAAATTGTCGAGAAGCTTTAGAAAAAAAAAATTGAGATATAATAAAAGTTCAATAATTTAATCATCGTTATTTCATATCAATTTATTTTAAAAACCTCAGTTTTCGAGATATACCTACTCAAAAAACCGGGAGTTTGAGTTTTTATGATGCTTCAAGTCAAAAAGTTTTAACTTTGGACAAAAATGTAAAGAGACATTTTTTGTGTAAAATAAAATTACCTTTTTTGTTTATTTAAACTTTTTTTTGTGTAAAATGTATCATTCGCGACTTATATGCCGCAACGCGTTTTTCAGAAGACGAAATGGCTCCTCCACACTTCCGGTCATGCGGAAACCGGCAGATTTTGTATTTTTGTAAGTTTTAGATTATATTCTTCAAAATAAAAAAATCGCGCTCGAGAATGCCGGATTAACGTTTTTTTTTTACAAGTTCGCGACCCTATAACTTGGCGGCGTCAAGGACTTATCGTCAGATTAGTTAAATTTAGTCTTAAAACACTAAAATCAACCCCCAATATCTTAATCTGACGCGCTTGAGTATTTCAGACTATCGATTTTTTTTTACTAATCTGATCGTCTATCCTAGGCGCGCGTCACTACTTATAGAGCTAAATACTTGACAAGGTTGTTCTATTAGGTCTAAGGTATCTCTCATATCTTAAACTGCCACGCTCGAGTATTACCGAAAATTCCCCTATTCGCCTCCCTAACTAAAATGAATCTATTACACTTACCTGTCACACCACATTTTTTCCAGACGGTAAAAAAAGTCACCGTGTAGACATGGGATACATCAGCTAACCCTTTCAACTACAGGACGTGTATGTCGTGACCATATCTTAAAATTTATCACTTCATGATTTGATTAGGTTAGGTTAGACTATTTGATGAAATTTTATACAACCACTTCATGAAATGGTCGACTATTTCATTAAATGTTCAATTCTATGATCTGGGCACGACATAGATATACAATATGAGACTTTATTAAATGAAGATAAATCGATAAAAACGCAAAACAAATTTTGCTCAGGGTTACAATCTTCAAAAAATAATAAAATACAATCCAACCTGTTACGTCTTTCGGAAGTTCGCAGAGCGTGACACATGCCGTTTTGCTACGCAACAATTTCTATCGGATCCGACCCACGTCGGAGGTGGGTTGACGTAATAGACAGATAAATGGACTTTAACACTTCGCTTTTATAATGTACTAGCTTTTTACTGCGACTTCGCCTACCTTTGGGGATAAAAAGTAGCCTATGTGTTATTCCGATGCTTAAGCTATATCACTGTTAAGTTTCATCAAAATCCGTTCAGTAGTTTTTGCGTGAAAGAGCAAACATCCATCCACCTATTCACCCATCTTCACAAATTGTCGCGTTTATGAATTTTATTACACTTCATTCACTTCATTCCTACGGAATGGGAACTACTCGAGTGAAACCGCGGGGCGCTGCTAGTAATAAAATTCATAACTTATGTTACTCGCTAATAATGTAGCTTATCATTGGTGAAATAATTTTTAACATCGGTCTAGTGGTTTACGCGTTATAATATTTACATACATACTTAAGTACATAATCTCACGCCTATTTCCCATTGGGGTAGGCAGAGACAATAGACTGCCACTTGCTACGAACCTGGCAGATCTCTCGTGTTCCCTCCACATCCATCAAACGACTCATGCATGCTCGTCGGTGTCAGGTACTCTTTGTCTGGCTTTTCTTCAACACATCGCCGATCTGGTCGATGTAAGTGAGCCTGGTTTATCCTCTACCGACTCGCCCATTCACAGCACCGTTGTATATTTGTCTCGTTAGAAGATTTTCATTCATCCGTTCAATGTGACCAAAACCACCTCAGCATTCCTCTATTCCAACGCTCTCGAATCACACTTTTCTTCACTCTATGTATCAATATTCATATTTACAAACATACAAAAATACTAATCTTTCCCCTTTATAATACTAGTGAAGACTAGCGGTTCTGCGCCGTTTCACTCACATAGTTCCCACTCTCGTGGGAGTACAGGAATAAGATATGTTATACTCAGGAATATTGTAGCTTTCCATTGGTGAAAGAATTTCTAAAATCGGTCCAGTAGTTTTTGAGTTTATTCGTTACAAACATACAAAAACACAAATATTTCCTCTTTATAATATTAGTGTACATGTAGATAAGATTAACAATGTTGCTAAAATTTTAACTGCGATAGTTCATAGACAATGCATATTGCTGTAGCAAACTCCTCCAAATCGACTTCGCACGACAGGCGATATTTTATAGCCGTCCGTTTCCTTTTGTTGCAGTTAGAGCGAGAGAAATGCACTGAAACTCCTATACACTGAAATACCTAGATTAGACGTTGGATTAATTGGCGAGATTAACTGCTGGTAATTTAGTTGCCAGTCTGCCTCCGTTTAAAAGCGTCTTTAGCACAGTAAATGTTCAGTTTACTTATGTAACTAGCTTCTATCCGTTACTTCGTCCGCGCTTCTCTAGTAGCGACATCTATTGCTTCTACATAGAACTAGATAAAGCGCCATAGACGACGGTAATCAAAGCGCGTCACGTCACAGGTACGCCCGCTATCGAAATTTTCCCACGAGTTTGGATAAATAAAACTGTCCAACATCAACCGTTGGACCGCGGTCCCCATTCACGATCACCTCGCCTGGCGGAAGATCTTTCTTTTTCACGATGGAGGAGCATTCTACCTACGCTCTTAAACACATAATCTTACGCTTTTTTTCCTATTGGAGTAGGCATTGCTACAAATCTGGCAGATCTCTCGCGCTAAATCCACATAAATCGAACGACTCATGGATGCTCCTCGGTTTCATGTAGGTTCTATTACCATACGAGTGTTTTTATTCTTAATTGAGTCAGTATGAAGACGAATACAGTTTGTAAAAGCTAGTCCTACTAATTTTATAAACGCGAAAGTTTGTATGTATGGATGTTTGTTCCCATGGAAATACAGGAATAAAATATAGCCTATGTTACTCAGAGATATTGTAGCATTCTAACGGTGAAAGAATTTTTGAAATCAGTCCAGTTTTTTTTAGTTTATTCGTTACAAACATACAAAAATACAAATATTTCCTGTTTATAATATAAGTGTAGATGTTGACAGAGCAAAGCTATTAGGAAAGCAGAAAACTCAAGTTCCGTAAACCTCAAGATATAGTCACAACATTTCGTTTAATCATACATAATCGATCGCGCTTCTTCAAAGACATCACCCCTCGGGACATAAACGAGATGACATATGTAACAACATGTCATGTATAATGAGATGGGGAATGTTAGGGCGACCGCACACCTGTGAGACGCGCGTTTACATTTCGCGCCGTTTAAAAGCGCCATACATACTTAAACGTATAGATTCAAAGTGTATTTTATATACCTACTGAAATAATTTTATTTTTATTTTATTTTTTATTTTGATTAGGTAAAACGCATAGCCAGGGTTTGCTGCAGGGGGGAGGGGAATATACCAGAAAGTAAATAAAGTACCATTTATTTTACTAAATTATTCAAATTTAAATTACTCTTTATTTTGGAAAGTTAAAACGGTTTTCCGTACTAGAATTTTATTAGGAATCAAATCAAATTAGGTGTGGTAATTTTGAAAGTGCGAGTCGGTCTCACGAACGAATGGTTCCGTACCATAATCTATAACAACAGCAAACAATATTTATTTTATTCTGTTTTTAGTATTTTCTGTTGTAGCGGCAGCAGAAATACATCATCTGTGAAAATTTCAACTGTCTAACTATCACGGTTCATGAGATACAGCGTGATGACAGACGGACAGACGGTTCCCGTTTTACCCTTTGGGTACGGAACCCCAAAAACCAATGTTTGTTCATAAATCAAAAGGTGCTGCCGGTGCATCTTAAAGTTAAATATTTATTAGCCGTGGAGCAATATTATAACGATAACTTTAAAAATCCTCGTTATATCCACAAGTCCTTAAGAACTGAAAATAGAGCACTATATATACGACCTACGACTAGCGACCCGCCCCGGCTTCGCACGGGTGCAATGCTGAATTTTCTTTGCTATAAACCTTGCGGAGCCCTAGACCTTTCCAACGAATGCAAAACCATGGAAATCGGTTCGTCAGTTCTGGAGTTAAATCGTCAGGAAGGAAAACCCGACTTATTTTTATATAGTAGATGTACCAAAATACTGTAACTATTATGGTGAAAGAACATTCCGCTGTATGATGCCTAAAATTTGTAACGATATACTATTCTTGAGTGATAAAGAAATGAGCAGGAATGTCCTAAAAAGCAAACTTAAAAAATATCTGTTTAAAATTGTATGTAGTGTAGTTATTCTTTGTAAAGTAAGGAGTGGGCCAACAAACTGTTATTAATAGCCTGCGCAGACGACGGACTTTGTCTCCGGAGGACAAAGTCCCCCGAATCGTAAAAAAATATGTCCGTCTCTTTTTGTCCTGTACCGCCCGTCGGTGTCCGCGATTATTCGGACGACTTTTTGTACGCCATACTTTTAATCCCTCGTGTGCGTTACTCGATACAGTTGTAAGCGTTCTATTTTGGTGGACAAAAAAATACGGGGACAAAGTGCGTCGTCTGCGCAGGCTATTACATTTGGCGCAAATATTATTAAAAAAAAATATTAAAAAAAAATCCAGATTGAGGCACACAATTTGGCTACACCCTTATTCTAGCTACTCTTTGGGTCATTTCCGTTAACCCCACTTGTACTTCCACCCCTCCAGGTGGAGCAACAGGAAAAAAGGTCAGAGGAAAAAGAAATTAGGAAATTAGTAATTCTTTTGTAGTGGACACCGGAAAACCAACTTCCTGCTTTCCCCTCAATGGAGATATTTTTTCCGGTACCGTGAGATACAGCTTGGTGACAGACGGACGTAATACGGTCCCGTTTTACCCACTAGGTACGGAACCCTAAAAACTTAAGATATAGAATACATCAACCCTCTTGTGATAAATCTTGAGTGTATGTATATAAAAATATAATACTTTACCAGTGCTCCGAGACTGTTTCATCAAAATTCGTCGTTTGCATTCAGAAAGCTCTTGAGGTTACTTTATAAAATTAGTTTAGATGAAAGAAGATATTTCAAATTCATCACGTGCACGACACTGCGAAGTGAAAATATGAACACAAACAAGTAAGTACTTACAATAATAAGAATAATATAAGAAAGAACAACCGACTTTGAAGTACTCGAAACCGAATTAGTTTTCTCAATTCCACTTCACCAAATGATATATTCTGAATTTAAATTATTAAAATGTTGAAAATATCAAAATCACTGTATGACGTTAAAATTTTAGGAGTTCCTTTATTTCCTCATTGAACTCATCATCAGATGATTGATAAAGACGTGACCAATCTGAAAGTATACTTACCCTTTCAAATAAAAACAAATAATTTTCAAACATGGCTTATAAACGGAGTTCTGAAGTAACAAACTGTAACACCCTGACCCTAATATTAAATATTAAATACTAGAAGAACATAAAACAGCTTGGTGGGGCTGTAAACATGTAAATATAGTCAGAAATAGAAAAATATCAAAACTTAGGAAAAGTTGAAAAATAATGAAAAATCAGTAAGTAGAACTTTGTATGGTCAAAGAGATGTTAAGATAGCATAAAAGTTTCATAAAAGTAGTTAGAATTAGGTTTCAGTAAGGTTTAGGAAAAGTCGTAACATCTTCCTATGGAAGGAATTGGGAAACAGTACTCGTACTAGAATAAACCATTAATCGCTTATAACTCTGGAACTACTGGAGTTAGAGAAATGGGAAGCATATCATTGTTTTCCTGTTGACGGACACTACGATATGAAAGAAGTTTCATCCAAATCGGAGATGGTCGGGTTTTTCTGATTTTCCGCTGCGGGACACGAAGAGAAAGTCCTGGCATATATGGTGAGGTTGGGTGCGCAGCCGAGAGGCGAGGCTGCCGCCTCAACCAAAGGTTGGACTTAACATACAAGCCGATGGCCGCATGCCGATGAACCCTAGAACTCAGACGCGAAGCAAGTTAAGGCTGGCTTTGTCTTCAATGCATTTAGTTAAACAAAATTGCTAAAGTTAGCTCTGAAACTTAAGAAAGTTTTGCAAACAGATTCGGAGAACATTCAGCTAGATCGGGAGTTCTTTAAATACATTTCTGATTAAAAGTAAAACAATATCCAAATTAATTATATTCTTTATTTTAGTACCTTTACCCAGTGAAATTATAATATACTAGCGACTAGTAACTTTGCTACAAAATAAGAACAAATTATTTCATCTTAACTACCATTTAAAAATATTTCTAAGTCCATTTAAATATTTACTAGTTTGTAACTGGTTTCGAGAAAAGAGGAAATTTTCTTCTTTTGTAACTGGTTAGAAAACACAGTTACTTAAGCGGCCGAAAGGAGTTTTAAAGATCTAAGCATACATAGGGACAGACAGACAGCGAACTTCTGGAACTTTGTTTGTCTGTTTGTTTGTTACCTTTTCAGGATTATTTGTCAGGAAAATAAACGGCGAAATCCGTGTTTTTCCTGTTCCTATGTACATCATAATATTGATAAACATCACTATCACTACATAGTATAAAACAAAGTCGCTTTCTCTGTCCCTATATCCCTATGTTCCTATGTATGCTTAAATCTTTAAAACTACGCAACGGATTTTGATGCGGTTTTTTTTAATAGATAGAGTGATTCAAGAGGAAAGTTTTAGTGTTAGCATTGCACCCGTGCGAAGCCGGGGCGGGTCGCTAGTACTTAATAATGAAATGACCAGACACGAAGCCAACAGACATGTTCACGCACACAAATGTTGGCCCCGAGCGGATATAAAGATAAAAGATATGCCTACTCAAAGGAGGCCACGTTTTGATGTCACGTTTTATGCAAAAGTGGATTTTAAGTAAAAAAACTTGTCAGTGGCCACTAAAGCGATTACTCTCCGTCGTAGGCAAAGCTGGAACTTCGTTGGAAATTTGCGACGTCGGCTTGTACCAAAGTTAGGAACTTGATAAAAGAAGACGTGTGGCACTCGGGGACTGCCGCGGTAAAGCTATTGCATAGCATTTTGTATCAACAAGACTGCCGAAAGAAACGGGTTGTTCCCAGTCCGCCGATCGGAACTCCGATTGGTAGGGACGAGTGGGAATATTTTTTCCCACTGCTCCGATTGTTTTTATGTTGTTTCAATAACCCCTTTTTTCGCCAAAAGTACAGTCACCAATAAAATAATAAAGTTGACTGTCTTGGTTGGTCTGACTATTTCATTTCATTTCATTTCATTTCATTTCATTTCATTTGATTCGATTCGATTCGATTCGACTCGACTCGACTCGACTCGACTCCGACTCCGACTCCGACTCGACTTTCGACTTTCGACTTTCGACTTTCGACTTTCGACTTTCGACTTTCGACTTTCGACTTTCGACTTTCGACTTTCGACTTTCGACTTTCGACTTTCGACTTTCGACTTTCGACTTTCGACTTTCGACTTTCGACTTTCGACTTTCGACTTTCGACTTTCGACTTTCGACTTTCGACTTTCGACTTCGACTTACTTTACTTTACTTCACTTATTTTATTTTATACAATGCACGGCCTTTAAGCCACACCTCCGTGCCCGTCGGAGTGGGGAGAGCGTGAGGTTTTTTCGTTACGGAATTTCTGGATTCGGTCCCCGCGCTCAAGGCCCGCGATAGAAGCTATGCAGTAGCTTAAAAATAATCTGTTTACGTACTTCTGAAAATATCGGATTCTCTTCTGCCTCTTATTATGTCCTTTCCTATTTCTACACTAAGAGGAAAGATTTGTATTTTAACAGACTTCAAAAAAAGGGGAGGTTAACAATTCGACTGCATGTTTTTTTTTGTTTGTTACCTCAGAACTTTCGACTGGATGACCCGATTTGGATGTTTTTTTTTTATTTGAAAGCTAGTGCTTCCAGATTGGTCACATTTTAATTTCGGCCAGTTCTGATAATGGAATCCATGAGAAAACCCTATAAGTCTTTAATTTTCATTAAGTATGTGAGCGACAAATGGGCGAATAACTCAATATCAAGCCATCTCAGATTTCGATGATTCTTTTTTTAACCGACTTCATAAAAGGAAGAGGTTAATCACAATATTTTTGTATAATTAGTTCTGTAAGTATCCTAAAAATAAATACCCAGTCACAGCCCACTTCTGAGCTAAGAGCCCTTCCTCATACATGAGTAATGGCTTTAATCTCCCACGCGAACCCACCTCCCAATCGGCGCGTCACTAGGCGGTCACCCATTCATTCACTGCACGATAAGTTCGAAAAAATCTATTGAATCAGACCACGCAATAATACGCAGTGATAACGATAAATAAAAAATAAAAAAAATACGCCTTATATCCCTGAGGGGGTAAGCAGAGGTAAGTATTCCATTTCTGGATATACCCACTTTTCACGAGATATTCTTTGGACCCCTAAACGTGATAGGTGGTGAGCCCATCGCCGGATCGGGTCTTTTAAACATGTCTCAGAATTAATTCTGGGACCTGCGGATTTCCTCACGATGTTTTTCTTTTAATAATGATAGTAGTATTATCTATAAAATCCCAGTCAAGCATCACAGGCAAGATGGTGGAAAAAGGCAATAGATGATCCTTTTTGAGCCTCGTTTTTTATGTTTGACGAACTACCAGTACGCCTCTGTAGTCGCCTTTCTACATGTAGCTATGACGCCCTAGTTAATAATAATTGAATAATTGTTACTGTTAGTAATCATGTCATCCCAAAAACTCTTTTGTACACATTTAAAAATGTTAGATAAAAATAAAATAAAACAAATCTCATACGTTATATTTTCATTTTATTTGAAAGGTTTCGCTTACTAGAGCCGAAACACATTAGTTGAATTAGTCTTTAGAATTACATAATCCTCATTAAAACGGATTTGTAAACCACATAACGTAGGGCTGGAGTAATTAGTTGATCTCTAAGTTGTCCCTTTTAGTAACGCTAAGGTGGTCAGAATAATGATAATAGAGTCCACGTTTGTGGTTTTACAGGGGTATAATTAAATTAGGCTAATATATATTTTTTGTAGCGGTGACAGCCTTAAGGTATGATTCCGATCTCGGAAGCAAGCAGCAGTGCTGCCACAGCACTACTGGTCAACATACATTCTCTATAGGCTTATATGAGATGACATTCCGAGCTCGGCAGCAACGCATCGCTGCGTTGCTGCCGCTTTATTGCTGCGAGCTCGGAATGTCATCTCATATAAATCAATAGAGAATGTATGTTGACCAGTAGTGCTGCGGCAGCACTGCTGCTTGCTGCCGAGATCAGAATCATACCTTTACGGTTAAAGAGCCCGCTTCTCATGATGAAAATCAGTGAGGCTCGGGTTCAAAGCCTGGCATGTACCAATGAGTGTTTCTAAAGTTACGTAAATATTTATCACTAGCTCGACGTTGAAGGAAAACATCGTGAGGAAAGCCGCAGGTCTCAGAATTAATTCTGAGGCATGTGTAACACACAAGGTCCGGCGATAGGCTCATCACCTATCTCGTTTAGGGGTCGCGTATTCTTGTGAAAAGTGGGTATTTCCTTTCCCCTCGGGGATAAAAGGCGTGAGATATTTTATATTATTATTTAAATACGCTTACAGAGTCCCTCACCTACTTGGTAGTATCCAGGTATACAAAAAAATCCGTCTTGTAGTTTTTGCGTGATGCGTGCACAGACCGACAATACTTAATTTTAAAAATTGGTGTTTTGATATCTAAATCGATAACCACCTCACCAACTATTAACACTAACAGTAAAATTTTATTTTTTATATTTAATATATTTCATGTACAACACGATTTCGTTATAACTTTATTATATGTATAGATGGCATTGCTGCATTATATTTATTTATTCATTTTATTTTATTAGGAATAGCAACAGCCAAAACAATTACAAATACATCTTATTCTAAATACAATTTTAAAGGCCAATAATTATAGCTATCCACGTATTATCTAATAACATACTACCTATATGAGAAGAACAAACTAAAAAATTCAGCATACACATAATTTGCACACTTTAGTTGCTTTTTGGCAAATGGAAAGTGATATAAACATAATACGATTCTGAATCGAACAACAAAAACATTTTTTTTTGAGTTAGGCAACGAGACCTGCTTACTAAATATTTATGCTTATTAATTATTTCTTTGTCAGGTAAATATATATAAACAGTCTGTTGGTACAACCCTGAGGGAGAAAGAGGGAAAATGGCAATATACCCTTCTTAAATAAATTTACGCACATACATACTATTATGTATATATATTTTCTCACATTTAGATGGAACTTGGCCTTTGATCTCCCACGGGGATATTCATGTCGTGGAAACGTCATATTAATTACTAAAGAGGTCGCTGAAGGCCAGGGAGACAATTCCACTAAATGTCAACGGTTACACTTGGTGACAATGATATGTCAATGGTCAGTCAATGGTGTTATTTTGAAACTTTTCAGAGCAAATAACACCATCGACTGACCATTGATATGTCATTGTCATCCAACTATAACCGTTGACATTTAGTGGAATTGGCCCCCTGGTCCTTTGAGGCTTCGCCCACGCGAATCCCGTACTTTCGTTCTCTTATGCAAAACAAACAAAGTTACTTTCGCATTTACGAGTATAATATTAGTTAGGACGTGGTTATTGCCACACTGTACCCCAAAATTAAAATGACATTTAAGTACCTAATTATTAAATTCAATTAAAGAAATTCTGATTTCCAAAACAATGGGACTACTTTATTTCTAAATATCCCCTTTCAACTTGTCAAAAAACCGGTCTTTTGCTTTACCTTAAACTAGTAGGTAGTAAAAAAATCTTACGCCTTTTATCCCCGAGGAGGTAGGCAGAGGTATTAAATTTCTGAAAATACATTTCACGAGAATATTCGACCCCTAAACGTGATAGATGGTGAGCCCATCGCCCAATGTGGTGTGTACACATGCCTCAGAATTAATTCTAAGACCTGCGGGTTTCCTCACGACGTTTTCCTTCATCGTCGAGCTAGTGAAAGTTCTTCATGAAACTAACCCATATAATTAGACAGATTAGACTAAGAACCGCTATCAAAAGCTTTTTCATTACCATCACGCCTCTCTCATTCTGAAATCAAATGTGGAATTTCAACATGGAACTATGTATTTCACGTTCGCATCCCTTTCAACATTAATTTTGTACGAATTTTTGGCGAAGCTTTTCAGAGCATGTTAAAAACAAGTCCATTCACAAAAACGTGAATCTAATGTAACTACAG
Organism: Ethmia dodecea; assembly: GCA_963855545.1. Lineage (NCBI taxonomy): Eukaryota > Metazoa > Arthropoda > Insecta > Lepidoptera > Depressariidae > Ethmia > Ethmia dodecea. The sequence goes on from OY979443.1 coordinate 1,823,645, forward strand.
TGGAGGTATGAAAGAAGCTTTTTGAATTGAGCATTATTAGGGTTTCGTACCTCAAAAGGAATAAGTTTAATATATTTATGTTTATCACTATCACTACATAGTATTAAACAAAGTCGCTTTCTCTGTCCTTATATCCCTATGTCCCTATGTCCTTATGTCCCTATGTCCCTTTGTATGCTTAAATCTTTAAAACTACGCAACGGATTTTGATGCGGTTTTTTTTAAAAGATAGAGTGATTCGAGGGGAAGGTTTTATTATAATATGATAATCTGACTGACTGATTGGTGATGTATCAACGCACAGCCTAAACCGCTGGGTCTAGAGACTTGAAATTCTGCACATAGATAGCTTATACAGTCTAGGCATCCACTAAGAAAGGATTTTGCAAATTTAAACCCCTAAGGGGGTGAATTAACTTGCGCGTGCGAAGTCGCGGGTAAAAGCTAGTTTAATATGATATCAGCACAAATGGACAAAGGGGCGCAAGTAGATGTTATATATTTTGATTTTGCTAAAGCTTTTGATAGAATTGATAACGACATACTTCTCGACAAATTGTGCCTGTTAGGCTTTTCACCAGCGCTTCTAGCATTTTTTGCGAACTACCTATGCAACCGGCAACAGTATGTCAGATATGGGTGCTATATGTCTAGGCCATATCATACGCGTTCGGGAGTGAGTCAGGGTTCTATCCTTGGTCCTCTTCTTTTCCTTTTGATGATTAACGACTTGGAAAATGTTCTAAAACATTCGAAGTGTTTGCTTTATGCAGACGATCTAAAGCTGGTGCATGTAGTCAACAATAAAGTAGACTCCAGTCTATTGCAGGAGGACATTGATGCGGTTTACAAGTGGAGTCTAGCCAATGGATTGTTGTTCAACTCGGCTAAATGCTGTTGCATGTCTTTTTCTCGCTCAATGAAGCCGATAGTTTCTCTATATACGCTAGGAACCAATATCATAAATCGGGTTACTTCTGTTAAGGACTTGGGCATTATTTTCGATACGCGGCTTACTTTCAACGAACACATAAGGACTTTGGCGTTGGAATGCTATAAGAGGCTAGGTTTTGTGCTGCGCAACTGCCGAAATTTCAACGATCCTTCTGTGATAGCTTTATTGTATAAGGCTCTTGTTAGGAGCAAAATAGAGACCACCTCTGTTGTCTGGTCTCCACACGAAATAACGTATACGTTGTTGTTGGAGAAAGTTCAAAAGGCATTTTTACGTTTTCTCTACAAAAAGAATTATGGCTATTACCCTTTTCTATTTCCCACTAAATTCCTTTTAGGTATGTTAAGTTTCAACTCACTTCATACGAGGCGAAATTACGCCGTGATAACTTCAGTATGTCGTATGTTGCGAGGAGAAAACGACTGCCCATTGCTGGTAGCACAGACTTGTCGCCTATTTGTACCAGACAACTATATGCGTTGCCGTAGTCACCGCCTGCTGGCAATACAGCCAACGCGGACAGAGGCACACCGCAACTCGCCACTGATAAGGGCGCTCGCGCTGCTCAACGCGCTCCTGGCGGTGGCCCCAGAGTGTGATATATTCGCGGATGCATGGACGAATGTGTGTCGTGAGTGTATGGTGTTTTGCGAGCGAGATGTATAAATGGTTTATTTTATTCTTACTTTATTTTTATTTTTAATTTACTTGTACTTTTTTATATTTTTATTGCCTTTTCTAGCGCCTTAGATTAATCTGTAATGCTAGTTTTAAGTTATTTTTGAATAAATAAATAAATAAATAAATAAATAAATAAATAAATATATACTAGCTTTTACCCGCGGCTAAATATTCGATCCCTAAACGTGATAGGTAGTGAGCCCATCGCCGGACCGGGTCTGTTACACAGGCCTCAGAATTAATTCTGACTTCCTCACGATGTTTTCCAAACATACACTGCAAGTTAAATAAAAGCTTGTAAAAAAGGAACTCTTAATGGGGACCCTTTTTTCAGGAAGAATTTAATACCAAGTACTCAGGATCTGTAAAAAAATTAAGCTTCTAAGTCAACGCAATCAAAAGATACGGCCTTTTATGCCGCACAATTTGCAAAAAAACGTAAAACTAAATGAAAACCTATCTATAGGGTTTTGTGTTATGGATTCGTCAAGAAAAATAATAATAAATTGTGGGACACAATTCACATACGGTCATTTAGTCCCAAACTATAGGCAGGGCCTGTACTATGGGTACTAAACAACTGATAGACAGACACACTTAAATAAATAAATATTAAACGACCAGACACGAAGATAACGGACATGTTCATGCACACAATTAATGTTGGACCCGAGCGGGAATCGAACCCGAGACCTCCGGCTCATAAGGCAGGGTCACAACCGACTGAGCCGACAGGCCCGTCAAAAAGAAGCAATGTCTTCAAGCACTAGTAAAGAATAAAAACTTGAGAGGTGTCAAGGGACACCCGGATGGAACGAAGTTCCATCATCTTCATCTTATCATCATCATCATCATCCCATCATCATCATCTCATCATTGTCATCATCATCATCATCCGTCTAGCCCCCTTTCGCAACGCGCGATAAAGAACTTCGTTCCAAAAATCTGAAAACCGTAAATGTGTAGTAACAAAAATTTGGACGAACTACATACACTATAGGTACTCGTATATTTATACAGGTACCAACAAGTTTGTAGGGAACCCTCGATACGCGAGTCCAACTCCCACTTGGCTGAAATTTTTGTTACATTTTCGCTGTATCTTAAATTCAGTGTTACTCTGGTAATCAACTAAACCAAACATGGCTTAGTGTGTGCTACTTTGGCTTTCATTTTGTTGCGAAACTTGGAGTCTTTACTTTGCTTGTTTGCTTTGTTTTTAGAACTTGCCTGTGTTGAACAAGCTTTCATGCCTTTGAGAATTACATGTTAATATGGGTTCTGAACGCGTTGATAGATCAGTCAGACAGTCAGGACATCTTTTTTATATATATAATATGATATCACCTGAGCAGAGCCTTACGGTTAAAGAGCCTGCTTCATGTGAAGATCAGTGAGGCTCGGGTTTGAATCCTGGCATGTGTTTTTCAAAACTTACGTACATGCTTATCACTAGCTCGACGGTGAAGGAAAACATCGTGAGGAAACCCGCAGGTCCCAGAATGAATTCTGAGACATGTGTCACAGACCCGGTCCGGCCATGGACTCACCACCTGTCACGTTTAGGGGTCCAAAGAATATCTGGTGAAAAGGGGGTATACTCAGAAATGGAATACCTCTGCCTACCCCCTGGGGGATATAAGGCGTGAGATTTTTTTTATTATTTTTTTATTTATCACCTGAGCCATTCTGAAACGCTTTTAATGGAATTTTACCTCATCGATCATCATCATTTGCCGAAAATTTATTTCAATCGGAGTGTCATTTTTAGTTCCGTACTCAAAAGGTGCCAATGAAACCTTATATGTTCGCTGTCTGTCCGTCAGTCAAGGGTCTATCTTTTGAACCGTTAGTGGGTAGACACTTGAAATTTTCACAAGAGTGTGTATTAATATGGGCGCTACTACAAGTTTTAAACTTAGAGGCTCACAATACAAGAAATGTGTTTTTTTAACAGTCTACATTTTGTCACACCAAATTTCACTAAGAAGGTACAGTCAACAAAGTTGTTAGGGTTACATGGCCAGTAACTAAGAAAAATTTTTTCAGGGGTAGTCATAAATTAATCTTAGGTATTGATTAATGTTTATTTAAAAAGGTATATCTTATCCCTATAATTAAACAAAAAATCGGTTGTCTGTAAAGTCGGTTTACTGACGATAGTTAAACGTGACAACGTCATAAGAGAATATATGTCAAAGATACGACACGACACGACACGAAACGAAACGCAACGTCTTAAGAAAATACTGATGGAATGGATTGTACCTCTTTGTCCCTCGTTGCGCGCTCTCGCTTGTACTGGAACGCCGCATACGTCACACTTTTTCGTGCATGCAGCCGGCTCCATCGAATTATAAGACGTCATCACGTAAAAAAAAACTATAAATACATTTAAGGCTTTAAGAGAAAACTGAATCTTAGTTTCTGGCCATGTTACCCTAACAACTTTGTTGACTGTACTGTATAAAAAAATACCAATTTTAACATCTAATATTTATAAAGAAAACATTATGAATGGCGTTTCCATAAATCATATCAAAAGTATACGTCATCAATTATTCATGTCACTCCAATTGACAGAAGTTACATTTGAAAAGTATGTCTGCTTAAATTGAAGTAGCTTCAAGATTTCCCTTCACGAAATTATATGATTACTCTATAAATAACATGAATAATCTCACGCCTTTCATCCCCTAAGGGGTAGGCAGAGGTATTCCATTACTGGATATACCCACATTTCACAAGATACATTGGACCCCCAAACGTGATATGTGGTGAGAAAGCCTCTACTGATTTGTGATTACTCTATTTTGCTAGATATTCCTTAAAGACTTGTTTTTTTTAACCTACACACCAAAGGGCAGAGATAGCCTTACGGTTAAAGAGCCTGCTTCACATGATGATAATCAGTGAGGCTCGGGTTTGAATCCTGGCATGTACCAATGAGTTTTTTAAAACTTACGTAGATATTTATCACTAGCCTGACGGTGAAGGAAAACATCGTTGAAACTCGCAGGTCCTAGAATTAATTCTGAGACATGTGTAAAAGACCCGGTCCGGCGATGAGCTCACCCGTTTAGGGGTCCAGAGAATATCTCGTGAAAAGCGGGTGTATCCAGAATTGGATAACCTCTGCCTACACCCTCGGGGATAAAAATCATGAGATTATTATTATTATTATATATCTTAGGCGACCAATATTTAGGAATTTTCGAAAATTCTCACGGGAGTGGGAATAAACTAGATCCGCGCGGGCAACGCCAGCCACTGCGCACCTGGTATTTATATTTAAATCTCTTTGGATTCAACTAAGACCTCAGTTGCGTAAATTCTACTGGGGGCCAATTCCACTAAATGTCAACGGTTATAGTTGGATGACAATGACATGAGAATGATCAGTCAATGGTGTTATTTTGGCACTTTTCAGAGCAAATAACACCATCGAGTGACCATTGATATGTCATTGTCATCCAACTGTAACCGTTGACATTTAGTGGAATTGTCCCCCTGGTCGTAGTTGGATGACAATGACATGTGAATGGTCAGTCAATGGTGTGATTTTAGCACTTTCAGAGCAAATAACACCATCGAGTGACCATTGATATGTCATTGTCATCCAACTGTAACCGTTGACATTTAGTGGAATTGTCCCCCTGGTCGTAGTTGGATGACAATGACATGTGAATGGTCAGTCAATGGTGTTATTTTAGCACTTTTCAGAGCAAATAACACCATCGAGTGACCATTGATAATGTTAAAACAAACGCATTTTTTGACAAAACAATTAAACACTAGCTTGAACTAGATGCACACAAATACATTTACCAATCCAAGCACTCCGTGAACTCAAAAAGACTACTTGTATATAACAGGTATGCGCGTTGACCGACACTATTTTTTGGCAGAGGGGAACGCCTGACAGTGGCGTCTCCGGTTGGTTTAATACTCAAAGATAAAGCCGCACTAATATCAATCCCATACATCTGTCATTCCACTGAAGTGTACGTTTTACAAAGCCACTCGGCTAGATCGTCTGGTCATCGTAAATGTGAATGATGCTCAATCTAAATTTCATGAGGCTACGGTCCACAGTAATGGCCATCGGAGCTCATTCAAAATTCATACAATATTCATAGAGGACGAAGTTAGTAGGTTCCCACTCATTTGACGGGCCTGTTGGCTCAGTTTGTAGTGACCCTGCTTTTTCAGTCGATCGCGGTTCCTTTCTCGCTCAGGGCCAACATTTTTGTTAATGGACATGTGTTTTTGGGGTCTGGCTGTTTAATATTAATTGAAATACCTTAATTTATTATAAATGTTTAATATTAATTGGAATATCTATGTTTATCAGTTGTTTAGTATCCACAGGCTCTGCATAGTTTGGGACTAAATATAATTGTGTCCCATAATTTATCATTTTTTTTAAATCGATTGAGAGATATGGTCTCGTAGCAAAATATCGAACACAATAGCAAATACAATAGCTTATTTTTAGGGTTTCGTATCTTAAAAGGAAAAAACAGAACCCTTATAGGATCACTTAGTTGTCCATCTGCCTGTCCGTATGTCTATCAAAAACTTTAATCTCGGTAACTCGTAAGTACCAGGACATCATCATAAGTATTGCAGAGGTATTTTCATTTAACCAAGTATTGACACGAGTTCTGCCATGAGGATATGTTAGTCATTGTAGCAAATATATCAGTCATTTAGGCGAAATAGCTAGGCCATGAGGAAAAAGCAGTATCGACTTCAAATTAAAACCAACAGGAAAAAAAAAATCGCCTTTTATCCCCGAGGGGGTAGGCAGAGGTATTTCATTTCAGATATACCCACAAACTTCTAAGTTTTTTGTTTATTATTGAAACGTACCTACATACAGCCTTAGACCAATTGTAACAATAAACAGACCTAGAATTCCTGAAGAGCGTGTTGTGTGACGACCTTATGAGGGCGAAGATAGAATAATAATAATATCGTAGTATCGCTGGATATAAGCGGGTAGTAGAATCTGGTACAGTCAAGAGCACATGAAGCTTTACACTTGTAGTGCAAGTCTGACCTCTAAGGCGACTGTAATAAGAACTTTACAAAGTCCAATGTGTCAAGCTCCCCGTGCTCTTGACTGTACAAGCCACAGCGTCTCAGCTGCTTGTTCTCTAAGATTATAGATTAGCTACTTGCGGGTATTGGCGGCGACCCAACCGGTAATCCTACACCGTTCGACAACCATGCCAAGCTATAAATTAAACAACTTAAATTGCCAAGTCGAACGCAGCATGCAGTCTTGGTGAATAGTATATTATATATTGATGAATAGTAATAGTATATTTTGTATCGAGGTAGTTTGACTGGTACCTACTCAATGAAACCAAGGGGATTATTAAGTTGGCGTTTAGTCTCGAGGTGCAAACTGTACTTTTCACTTTAAGATCGACAAAAATTCTGAAATTTTCGAAGGCAGTTCTTCTAAACCTGTCACAGATTAACAAAGAGATTTTAAAACACATTGCAACACCTTCTATGTGGAAACACCATGGAACTAAAACTCTCAACATTTTCGCAATGAAAAATGGTCCACACTCCACAGATATTTACTGGCTGTTTGAGTTTGTCTACATCTCATTAAGGAAATTAAAAAACTTATTACTTTTTACTCCCTAAGGACTAAAGTGGTCACTTTAGTCCCGCTTCATAGGGCTATATTGGCGTACTTTTAAAGCATGAGATGTGAAAACAACTTAAATTGCCAAGTCGAACGCAGAGCATGCAGTCTTGGTGAATTATAAACATGACTAGCGGCCCGCCCCGGCTTCGCACGGGTGGACATTTGTTTTTTAAACATTTTGGGATGCACTTAGAGTAAGTATATCTTTATGCAGATCATAAGATAGGTTCTTATTATTTTTCAAATAGCCTGTGCCCAGCGGGGTTGCCCGCGCCGAATTCCTGTTCCAGTGGGAATTTCTAAAAATCCCTTCATAGAGCGTTTGCGAACGACATATTATTATAAGACACTTACATACCATATTTCAAGTTTCTAGGAAGGTATTATCGATAGGGAGTAGTACGTATTTCTCTTTTTAACCAGTTTTTAGGGTTCCATACCCAAATGGTAAAAGGGGATCCTATTACTAAGTCTCCCCTGTCCGTCCGTCTGTCTGTCCATCTGCCACCAAGCTGTATCTCATGAACCGTGATAGTTAGACAGTTGAAATTTTCACAGATGATGTATTTCTGTTGCCGCTATAACAACAAATACTACAAAACAGAATAAAATAAATATTTAAGGGGCTCCCATACAACAAACGTTATTTTTTTGGCGTTTTTATGTTGATAGACACAAAAAACCAAACTTCTCCATACTAACTTCAAACCCTACTTTCACCCCTTTAGGGGATGATTTTCGTAAAATTCAAAAACACGTGTCTCATAATTTATTTCTAAGAGAATTTGTGTAAAGTTTGAAGTTGATAGACGTAAAAAACAACACATCTCCATACAAACTCCTATCCCCTGTTTCACCCCCTTAGGGGGTGATTTTTGGAAAATCCAGAAATAGGTGTTTTGTTTGTTTTGAGGAGTATTTTTACAAAATTTCGAATTGATACATCCAAAAATGAAGGTATTCATGCAAACTTCAACCCCCAAGGGGATGAAACCCCTTGGAGGATGGTTTTCGATAAATCCTAGAACTAATATATCAAGTTTATTTTCAAGAATATTTGTAAAAAGTTTAAAGTTGGTACACGCAGAAATCACACTATCCCATACAAACTTTATCCCCCTCTTTCACCCTTTTAAGAGATGATTTTCAAAAAATCCAAAAACACGTGTCCCATCATTTATTTCTAAAAGTATTTGTGCCCAGTTTCAAGTTGATAAGACGTAAAAAACAACACGTCTCCATACAAACTCCAAACGCTACTTTCACCCCCTTAGGGGATGATTTTCGAAAATTCCTAAAACACGGGTCTCATGATTTATTTTTAAGAGTATTTGTGCCAAGTTTGAAGTTGATAGACTTAAAAATCAAACACGTCTCCATACAAACTCCAACCCCCTGTTTCACCCCCTTAAGGGGTGATTTTAGAAAAATCCAGAAATACGTATCTTGTTATTTGTTTTGAGGAGTATTTTTACAAAGTTTCGAATCGATACACCCAAAAAAGAAGGTTTTCCATACAAACTTCAACCCCCACTTTCACCCCCTTGGAGGAAGATTTTTGAAAAATCCTAGAACTAATATCTCATAGTTTGTTTTCAGAAGCATTTGTACCAAGTTTCAAGTTGATGGACGCAAAAAATAAACTTCTTCGTATCAACTTCAACCCCTACTTTCATCCGTTTAGGGGATGATTTTCTAAAAATCCAAAAATATGTGTCTCATAATTTATTTTTAAGAGTATTTATGTAAAGTTTGAAGTTGATAGACGTAAAAAACAACACGTCTCCATACAAACTCCACTCCCCTGTTTCACCCCCTTAGGGGATGGTTTTTGAAAAATCCGGAAATACGTGTCTTGTTGTTTGTTTTGAGGAGTATTTTTACAAAGTTTCGAATTGATACACCCAAAAATGAAGGTTTTCCATACAAACTTCATCCCCTACTTTCACCCCCTTGGAGGATGATTTTCAAAAAATCCTAGAACTAATATTTCATAGTGTGTTTTAAAGAGTATTTGTGCCAAGTTTAAAGTTGATACACGCAGAAATCACACTATCCCATACAAACTTCAACCTCCTTTTTCACCCCCTTAAGGGTTGAATTTCGTAAAATCCTTTCTTAACGAGCATCTACACTATAAACGTAACCTACACACAAAATTTCATGTTTCTATGTTCAGCGGTTTGGGCTGGGCCTTGATTTTTAGATTTAGCTTCTCCTTTTATATATATAGATTCATGTAGAGGTGATTGGTAGGAAGAAGTTCTGAAGGACGTTCTTGAGGAAATAGGTAGTGTCCTGTAGTGGAATTGTAATAGTTCCCGTGGGAATACGGGAATAAAATATAGCCCATGTGAGTCAGGGATATTCTAGCTTTCCTTGGTGAAAGAATTTTTAAAATCGGTGCAGTAGTTTTTGAGTTTATTCGTAATAAATATACAAACATACAATTCTTTCCTCTTTATAATATTAGTATAGATAAGAAGGCTGTTTTATCAGCCAGTAAGCGGCGTAGTTAGGTGATTTACCTCTCTACCAATATACATCAAAGCTAGTCCGCTTTGTGAGGACGTGGAAATTGAATTTTCGCGCACTCAACTGCCGCCTTATCGTCGCCGAGTTTAATAAATAGTTCCAGAAGTATCTATGAAAAGGTGCTTACATAAAAAAAGGTGAATATGTAGCTTACTTGTCAACGATGTTAAAATTTTTATCGATAGATTTATCAAATTTATCAAATAGTTACTAGCTTTTACCCGCGGCTTCGCTCGCGCAGGTTTATTTCACTTCCTTAGGGGTTGAATTTAGCAAAATCCTTTCTTAGCGGATCCTACACTGTATAAACTATCTTTGTGCAAATTTTTAAGTCTCTAGACCCAGCGGTTTAGGCTGTGCGTTAATACATCACCAATCAGTCAGTCACTTTATCATTATATATATATATATATATATATATATATATATATATATATATATATATATATATATATATATATATATATATATATATAGATAGCCCAACAGTTACGACTTTTCAACCGACTTCTAAAAAAAGGAGGAGGTTCTTAATGCGACTGTATGTTTTTTTTATGCTAGTTACAGAAATTTCGACTGGATGAACCGATAATGTATTTTTTTATTGAAAGCTGGCTTCCCGTGTGGTCCCATTTCAATTTGGTCAAGTTCTGACAATGATATTTATGAAAACCAAATAAGTCTTAAATTTGCATTATAAATGTGCGCGACAAATGGACAAATAACTCAATATCACGCCAACCGATTTCGATTATTCTTTTTTTAACCGACTTCAAAATAGGAGGAGGTTCTCAATTGGACTGTTTTTTTTATTTTTATTTTCGAAACAATTCATTATCAGGCTAAAGTATGAATTATTAAAAAATATTGGTTGATTACTACTATAAGTATGTTTTTCTACAATCACATTTTAATTGCTAGCCCACAAAAAACTAACCGTTTCCGATAGAATTACCGAAATCCCTTCTTAGTCACACTAACGCTACGAATAAGGAATATTCGTAGCACTAACGTCATATAAGGAACCTTTGTCAAAAGTTTTATGCTTCTAGGATTTGCCTCGATCGATCAGTTAGCCAGTCAGTTCGTCTTTTTTCCCGCGTAGTTCCCGTTTCCGTGAGAAAACGGGAATAAAACATAGCCCATGTTACTCAGTGACAATGTATCTTTAGATTGGTGAATTTTTTTTTTATCGGCAGAGTAGTTTTTGAGTTTATTCGTTATAAACATAGAAATCTTTCCTCTTTATAATATTAGTGTAGATGTAGAAGATACATTTAAGTTTTATTACATTACGTACATTATATAATAATACATTGGACTCGATTCTGCAGACCAGCTAAAATTCCATATTTTATGTTAGCCTATCCTTCTCTATAGAATACGGAAGAAAAAGGATAGAAACAAACCATAGATTATAAAGTAATGTCAAACATGTAAAAACCAACTAATTTGATGTCTTATCTGTCACTTTTATCCATGACCTTGTTACATTATTGCTAAAATTGCTAAACACGTGTATTTGAATACGATGTGAATGCTTTCATAAGGTTCAATTTTGTTATTTTGACATTTGTGACATTGTAAATAAATGTGGCGCTTATTTCTGTCTCTTTCCTTTCCAAAGCGGTGGAAAATGATAGAGCTAACTTAAAATTAGGAATTTTAGCTGGTCTGCAGAATCGAGTCGATTGTGTACCTAAATAAATAAAGTTCTAACAAGACCATCACTTGACTTCTCTTAAATTATATTCGCCCTTCTAACTAAAGGCAACTATATTTCAAAAGCATCTCACTAGCTGTGTTACGCTTTCGGTGCGTGGTAAGGTGGTAATTTCTTAGAATGCCGCCCGTCCATTCATTATCATTTGCCGTTAACTGCACCCATGAGGAGAAAAGGGGTATAATCATGTGATGACATTATATATAATAGTACTCTTCGCAGGTAATTTTCAAAGGGACGAAGGTAATGTTAAAAGAGTGCTAAATGATGTCCAAATAATAGAAGTAAAGAAAAATGAATTTGGTTGATTTTGAAACTATTTCGAGATGTTAGATTCTTTAACTTGATATTTATAACTCTATGTGTGTTAATATGTATATGCTTTATGGTGATATTTTTCAAGAATATTTATGTGTAGATTTTACACATGTCTCAGAATTAATTATTTGAGCTGCGGGTTTCCTTACGATGTTTTCCTTCACCGTCGAGCTAGTGATAAATATGTACGTAAGTTTTGAAACCTCATTGGTACATGCCTGGATTCAAACCCGAGCCCCACTGATTATCATCATGTGAAACAGGCTCTTTAACCGTAATCTGTCTATATTTACCATAATCGTTAGGTAAGTATCATTTGTGGAGTACGATTGACAGGCCCCTTTTCACCGGGTAGCCGGCGGGCGGCGAAGTACATGGCCATGTACGTTCGTTTTCATATACGTACCGGCCATACATTTCGCCGGGTAGCCGGCGCCGGCCGGAATCCGGTACGTGTGAAAAGGGGCTAAAGGAACCTCATACTTTTTAATTTACTAATAACTTAGCATCATGTAAAATTTACAGTAGGTACATGGAGCCTGTAAAAATTCAAAATTAATTTATTTCGGTAGGTATATAAAATACACTTTAAAACGTCAATAACAAGGCACACTAAACTCGTTCCTGAAGATTGGCTAAATGTAGACAGCAGCCCATCTCCACCGACGAGTTGCTGGTTCCAAATGTAGTATACCCCGAGAAGTGCCAGCGAGAAACTCAAGGGCAGTAAAATTCAATTAAAATTAAAACAGTAGGTATTTACCAAAGAGATTTAAATATTATAGGGCATAGAGGCATTGGGAATATTTTCATAGAAAACTTTGAAGCTCAAGCGTCATGTCCTTGTCATGTAAGTTAGTATTAACGCGAGCTGTCATTCGGTCAAAATTGTACTAGACTTAATCCACTTGGAATAACTTTTGACTTCAAATTTTCCTCGCTTTGTCCTCTCTATGCCCTATTATATTTTAATCTCTTTGGTATTTACCTAACAAATCATCAATTTATACATTTATTTTAAATTAGAAATAACAACACATTAAAACATTACCTAATACATTAAAATAGAATTATTAAAGATATAGATATTTATACAATTTGGTTAGTTATTATCATTTTATTTAATTACAATTTCATATCTACACACACCGGCACAATTAGCGGAACAGAAAAAAAAGGGAGTATTTACGCATTTTTGCGTGTTACTGGCCGGCTAAACAAGCTTTTTTTAAATTTGGGTTTTAATTTAAAAATGGAATACTAAGCGACTGCCCTTTTTTTCATTCTTTTGTTTTAATTTTCATTGATTCATTTTTTCCACCGCTTGTCCGTTTTTAGAAGGTTCGTGAATTCCATTTGAAAAGCTTTGAATTGCAGTTTTTGAGGCTTTTGAGTTTTTTCGCATATTGATAATTTACGAGCATCTAATTATGCCTGATTTAACGCCATCAGAAATCATTAGGGCAGATCAAATGAGGAGAAATGGTCAAACCTACAGATCGATTGCCAGAAGCCTTCGTCGATCGTTATCAACGATTTATCGTAGCATCCAACGATACAGATTGACGAATGCTCTAGTGAGAAGGAGAGGACAAGGCCGGAAAAGGTGTACTTCAAGGAGGGATGACCGTTTTCTCCAACTTCAAGTCCGACGGAACACGAGACTAACGGCGGTGCAGGCTCGAAATTTACTGGAAGAGGTACGAGCAGTAAGGATGAGTGAGCGGACAGTTCGTAGAAGATTCGAAGAAGTGGGTATAGGCTCGTATGTGCCCGCCAAAGCCCCAAAACTTGAGAGACATCATCGCACAAACCGTCTACACTTTGGTCGTGAACATCGTGATTGGGACTTCGACGACTGGGGACAGGTTCTTTTTACTGATGAATGCAGAGTTATGTTAAATCAAATTGATGGAAGGCAGCGAGTATGGAGACGCAAAGGAGAACGGTATATCCAGTCTAATTTTGAAAATACAGTTGCATATGGCGGCGGTTCAATTATGGTCTGGGGAGGAATATGTTTAGGAGCTCGTACGGAGTTAGTAGTGGTCGATGGCGGGAATCTGAATGCTGATCGGTATATCAGGGAGATTTTAGAAGAACATGTTGTGCCATTTGCCCCCTTTATTGGTAACAACTTCATTCTAATGCAGGATAATGCTCGGGCTCACAGTGCTCGCACAGTACAGACATACCTAAACCATGTTGGTATAACGGTGATGGAGTGGCCAGCACGGTCCCCCGATATGAACCCTATAGAACACGTCTGGGACTTGCTAAAGAGGAGTGTAAAGTCAAGAATGCCCCCTCCCAATAATCTCAACGAGTTGCGAAACGCATTACTTGAAGAATGGCAGAGGTTGCCCCAAGAAACCATTGATAACATCATCCGCAGCATGCCCAGACGGATGGAAACCCTCATCAGAGCACGAGGAGGAAACACTCGATATTGAACAGTCATTGAAATTGTTGTTAAACTTTGGAAAATCTTGAATTTTCTGCTGTTTCTCTATAATTAAAAATCGAAGAAAAATGCATTTTGTTTAATTTAATTTTTATTTTTATAAAATTTTAAGTATGGTGTTACAAATGAATGTCAAAACATGTTAATTTAATTGTTGTTTCATTTTAAATAATATATTGTTTAAAAATTACATTCATTGTTCTAAATTCCCTCTTTTTTCTCCTTTTTTTTTCTGTTCCGCTAATTGTGCCGGTGTGTGTATATCTATCTATTCTAATATTATAAAGAGGAAATATTTGTATTTTTGTATGTTTGTTATACGAATAAACTAAAAACTACAGGACCGATTTTAAAAATTCTTTCACCAATGGAAAGCTAGAAGATCCCTGAGTAACATAGGCTATATTTTATTCCCGTATTCCTACGGTATCGGGAACTACGCGGTTGAAACCGCGCAGAACCGCTAGTTTCATATAATATACTTCTCAAAGATATCTCTTTCATACATATAGACTCAGCGGCGATGGGTTGATCGATTAGTTAGTCAGCCATTCAAATAGGTAAAGAGGTTTCAAAATTCCCACGTGACTGGAAAAACCCCAGGAAACGCTGTATAGCCCAGCGTTTCCTGGGGTTTTTCCAGTTTACTTACTTAACACTTTAAAGACCCCTTCGGCTAAATTTACAATCTCGTAATTTGGGACTCCCGATCCCGTCCCTACTTCCTAATTTAAATTTTCACTAAGACTGTTTATTAGGAGGAAGTTGTTTGGCAAAAAACTTTTGAATTCAATTACCAATCCAAAGTTTTTGCCCGAAACAATGCGGCTGGGGAACCATTTTGTAAACTAAATAATGGTGTACCTAATTGAAAAGGGGGTTTCGGTAAAACGTTTTTATAGTGTCAAAGAACTTCGGATGCTCAGTCACTGTTACAACAAGTAAATGAATTATTAAAACTAAATAACATAAAATTCTAAAGAGTAAAAACTGACTTCAACGAATAACACTAAAAAAATCATTCAAATTGAGAACCTTTTCCTTTTTTGAAGGTGCTTAAAAAAAGAATCATCGAAAACAGTTGGCGTGATATTGAGTTATTCGTCCGTTTGTCGCGCACATACTTAATGCAAAATTACGACATAAATATATTATGGTTTTCTCATGGATGCCATTGACAAAATGGGACAACACGGAAACCACCAGATTTCAAGATATATTTTTATTTGTGTACAATAAAGAGTTGTTACTTACTTACTTACTCTACTCTCGTACTGTAGTCTTGGTAAAAATACACGGAGTATAAACCCATTCTCATCCAATTACATTTACCCGAGAACCAGAGCAGTGCTGGGTTAAACAAGAAAAGAGAGATGTAATCATTGGAAAATTGCGCCTCATCCTCTGTTACTCGAAGGGAAATAAAGTAAACGCCACACTTCCTTCCACTGATAGAGAGTGATAATAGTGCCAGGGATGGACCTACTGAGTGGCCTGGGGGCGCTAGTATTTTTATACTAGGCAATGCATGCAACGGTTGGAGTCTTGCCGCAAAACGAATTTTAATTCTTTTGTTGTGCGAGTACTAACCCATCACCTGGAAACCTTCATGTAGGACGACTTCTGGCCACAGGGAGTTGTATTTCAGAAATTCCGGGGTCAACTACCTGCCGACAGCGCTCGCACGTTGCCGACATTAAGTGTAAAATAGTTTAGGTAGATATTTTATATGTATGTTAGTTGTAAGGTATATATAATATGGGCCTCTGTTTACGTTATTTAAGATCTATTAATGTAAATATTGCCTGAAATAAAGATTAATTTTGTATTTTTTTTTTCAAGTTCTTGTCAAACGCATTTTCACGCTAAGTAAAATTCGAACCAGAATCTCGGATGATGGACTAACTACCAACAGGGCTATCTTGACTTATTTTAAGTCCCCTAGATGGGGCAGAGGGCATCAACAGTGACTCGCCATCCCTTTCGGTTTTGAGCTTCGCGCTTGATTTCGCTCCAAACTTCTTCGCTTCATCTAGCACAGTGCGACGCCATGTTTGTTTGGGACGGCCCCGCTTTCGCTTTCCTCGAAGGTTCTATTCCATTGCCTGTTTAGGTATATGGTCGGAATCCCTTTGGTGCGTACAGGGCTATCAAAGCTTTACAAAAAAGTGTATGATTAAGCATTTACTGTAGCTATAAAGTTCCACGCGCTGTACAGGTTTAATAATAATGACTAAAAAAACTGGGGGCGGTACGTATAATAGCGCCCTTTACTGTTATGGTATCTGCAGTACAATATGCCTTCATTGGAAATTTTCTCGCTCAACTGGATCTACTAGGGATGATTCTTCCAACACAGAAACTCAGTCTACCCATAAATAAAATTGTAGGTATCATGTAAATCTGAAAATTCTGGAAACATCAAAATTTGAAACAAAAATACAAGACTTACCTACTTCAAAGAATAGCACTAAAAAGACTTTTATTTGCATATCCAACATCCATTACCTACGCTGATAGTGAATGATTCGCTAATGTCCGTTGCAAAAAAAATCTGGCGAAAAACTTCATGTGGAGAAAGGAACTCCTTCTCCACCTGAAGTTCTTCATCAGATTTTAACAAAACTTATATGGGACAAACGAATATTTTTTTTCGAAATCGTTTCAGATTTCACCTAGTTATGGATTAACGTGCCGATAAGAAGGTGAAAAAAACCCCTGTTTTCATTACACACACATTTTGATTTTGACAAATTGCCATAAAAGCTTACTTACATCTACTTGCAAGACGTGTTTTCATAATATAAGGTACAGTCAAGTGCACGCCAAGCTTTACACTTTGGACTTTGACCCGGCCCTGTATTCTATGGCGCGCATTATAAATCAGAGCTCAGCTTAAACTGGTAGTGTCAAGCTTGACTTGCTCTTGACTGTACTTGCATACATTCAGATTTCACACAAAGAAAACTGTCGGTAAGTGCAGGGCCGGATCTATCATATGGCTTTTTGGGCTTCAGCCCAGGGCCCCGGGGATTCTAGGGCCCCCCAGCTAAGTCAAGTCAAAGTCAAAAATAGATGATAATGCGAAAAAAACTATAATATTATTAAATTAAACTGATCGTAAGATTTTTTTTGATTAATCGTAGGATTCGCAGGGCTGCCCTGCGAATCCTACGATTAATAAAAAAAAAATTCAAAAATCAAAATTCAAAATAATTTATTTTCTATAGGTATTGAATATACAATATTTTATAATAACAAGGCACTCTAAACTCGTCCATGAAGATTGGCTAAATACAAACAGCAGCCCATCTCCACCGACGAGTTGCTGGTTCCGAATGCAGTACCCCGAGAAGAGCCAGCAAGAAACTCAAGGGCAGCTCTTTTTAATCTCATGTCTTACTAATAAATATCGTTTACAATAATAATTATAATTAATAGCCTTAAGCCGTATACAGAAAGAAAGCTGAAAACTTATCAGCGCTTATAGGCGCCGGTCTACGCAGGTAACCGGCGCAGGAATTTATATGAACCAGCGCCGATAAGCGCCGACAATCTTCGACAGGCGCCGGTCAGCGCTGGTGCCGCCCGCCAATCATCGTACGACATTTTGATCGCTCTGCTTCAATCTGCTTGCTTTATGTAGAATAGACCAGCGCCGATAAGCGCCGATAAGCGCTGATAAGTTTTCAGCTTTCTTTCTGTATACGGCTTTACATAGCGTCGAGTTGGACCCATTCAATTCATTTAATTTAAGTCGACGTTGTTTTGGTACTTCGAACTGAACTGAGTAGTTAGGTGGCCCCCTAAGTAGTATTAGCCCAGGGCCCCCTAAACTCACGATCCGGCCTTGGGTATGTGGAATGACTGAAAGTACCCAGTCTTTAAAGTTTTATGATAAATCCCACCACGCTTCAGAGTGATGTGATAGTCTGATCACGTGACTCCGCAAATGGACACTGCATGAACCTTTTTAGTTTTAGAGTTCCACGGGTAATTTAGAAACACTATTGTAAGAGGTTCGACACAATAATTTTACATTGCAAATATACGAATGGCTTTATATATATTTTTACTATATTCAAGGGGGGGGGGGGGGCAATTCTGCTTTACACCGACTAAACTTATTTTAGTTCAATTCAATTCAAAATCGTTTATTTCTATTGGTATTAAATATACACTTAGAAACGTCAATGTTTTATAATAACAAGGCACTCTAAACTCGTCCATGAAGATTGGCTAAATGCAAACAACAGCCCATCTCCACCGACGAGTTGCTGGTTCCGAATGCAGTACCCCGAGAAGAGCCAGCAAGAAAGAAAGTTTAGTCCTGTCTTTGTCTTACCTCAAAAAAAGAAAAGGGATAGAAGATAACCTACTGAATTTAGTCCTGTAAGAGGCTGTATTTTTAGTCGTGACTTCTTTACTGCACTAAACACGTTATGAAATGCCTTAGTTGACAGGACTAATTTTAATTTGACAGGACTAAATATCTCTCGTCTCTTTTCTTATCTAGGAGAAAGAAAATGACAGGATTAAACTAAAATAAGTTTAGTCGATGTAAAGCAGAATCGAACCCAGTGACTCACCGTCAATGCGTACTGACGTATTGACCGTAGCCGAATTTTTAAATGTCTATAAATTTGGATTTCTTAAATAATTTAGAAAAATCTGTTAATAAAATATTTTCAATGGGTGATTTATTGTGATATATGAATAGATTTTTTTGATTCAACCTTGCAAACTATCCTATTAAATCAACATTTTAACAGTTCTTGTTAATAGCAATAAAATAAAATACACTACATTTCCTCTTACAGATATATCACGTAAATCAACACAGCTTATCTGGTTATCCTCCAACACCTTCAACCTTGCTCCATTGACTTACGGTCCAAGTTAAGACGCGAACACACGCACAATCCCTGCTAATGTACGTTTCCTTTAAACACGTTCTCTTGACGGCGCTGTATTACAGGAGCTTTTGTTCGGCATGCAGATGAAAGAAACTACTCCACTCTGACACATAAAGGAAGGTTTCTGAGCTGGCGACTGCACAAAAAGCTTCGCCAGGCCATTCCGTGCGGATGGAATATTTAAGTCTGGCATGCCATGATCCTGTGAATGGTGCTCTGATAAAAGTTTGCTTTGAAAGTAGGTACGTGTTGGTTTAGAACTTTGGGAGTTTGGGAGTAAGGGAGTAATAGGTACTTACCGAAGTTCCTTTTACTTAGGTGACGTCACAACGAGTTTTACCGTCACTTGTTTTGACGTGCGAGTTTCTTAAAATTAAGTGCGATGCCTCGTCGTGCCGCGTGTAGCTATAAATTGTGATGGACATTGTAGCATTTGACAACAAAGATCTTTAAGTACCTAGTTAAACTTCACACTTGGAAATCTGTCAAAGTTTCTAATAATAGAAATAATAAATCGTGGGACACAATTATTCACATACGGTTATTTAGTCCCAAACTAGCCAGGGCCTGTTATATGGGTACTAAACAACTGATAAACATACTTAAATAAATAATAAACGACCCGACACGAAGCCAACAGATATGTTCACCTTCACGCACACAAATGTTGGCTCCGAGCGGGGATCGAACCCGCGACCTCCGACTCACTACCAACTGAGCCAACAGGCCAAAATTCAAAAAAATTCAAAATTCAAAATCGTTTATTTTCTATTGGTATTGAATATACACTTAGAAACGTCAATATTTTATAATAACAAGGCACTCTAAACTCGTCCATGAAGATTGGCTAAATGCAAACAGCAGCCCATCTCCACCGACAGTTAATCAAAGAATACCTATATTATATTGGTGAAACGTCGTGGGTATTTCTAGAAAAGGAATACTTCTGCCAAGGCCCTCGAGGATAGAAAGCTTGTAATTATTTTTTTATTCTTTTCAAAAAGCTCGATTATCTATCTATATACAAATATTATAAACAGGAAAGATTTGTATTGTTGTATGTTTGTTACGAATAAACTCAAAAACTACTGGACCGATTTAAAAAATTCTTTCACCATTGGAAAGCCAGAAGATCCCTGAGTAACATAGGCTATATTTTATTCCCGTATTCTCACGGGAATGGTAACTGCGGTGAAACCGAGCAGAACAGCTAGTAATACATAAATCTGTATTATAAAATTGCATCGCATCCAATTCGGCACTCGGCCCCAATGTGCGCATGTGGGCCTTTGGGGTAATTAATGTCTACAATAATTGTGTTGACCCTCATTAAACGCTATTAGGGCCTTTTTACGAATGCTTTATGGGCTACGGAACCATTGGAACCATCGCACCTGTCCTCGGGTAACTTTTGTTCGAAATTCATTATTTCCTTTTTACCTTTTCCCGTAATGGGGTTAAGAGGACTTTTATTAACCCGTGGGGGTACGGGGAAATTGGGAATAATATTTGTGGGGTAAATGCCGAAGGGAAATAATGCGATCCAGTGCCACGTTTGTGTTATATAAGGAATGGGTTAACACATTAGATGAGGAATAGCTGTAACACTGTAACACGGTAGATAAAGGCAGGTGTAGACTAGGAGCAGATTCTAATTTTTGGAACGTAATTTCGTATCGCGTGTTGCGAAAGGGGGCTATACGGAAAAAATCAGACCAAAAATTGTAACGACCGACACTTTTTGTCATGGAGCTTCAACTATAGCAAAAAGTGTCGGTCGTTACAACTTTTGGTTCTAATAATGATGATGAGATGATGATGATGATGATGGAACTCCGTTTCATCCGAGTGTCCCTTGACACCTCAAGTTTTTATTGTTGTATTTAGGATTTTTGTTACGCTGGTCGTCCAATTAGTACATTAAATTTTTTGTTAATTGACCTGTGTACTTCAATAAAAACATGCAGTAAGTGACATAGATATGTACCTACTGACTTTGTCAATTGTGTTTTGTTCAAGAATATAAATTAATATCGAAATATTTGGCTGTCTCATTCTGAAGCATTCTAACACTACATATATCTATACTAATATTATAAAGACGAAATATTTATTTTTTTGTTTGTTTGTATTGAATAGGCTCCGAAACTGGTGGGACGATTTTAAAAATTTCTTCAACAATGGAAAGCTACATTAACAGCCAGTAAAGTGTATATTTTATCCCCGTATTCTCAAGGAAACGGGAACAGCTAGTTATTCATATATATACTAGGTACACACGATGACAATCTCGGCTAGCTCAATGTATCCCAAACCTAACATTCTAACTCCAAGCGAGAATACGTTAACGTTCAAAGGCAATTCCGGAAATATTTTGATCGGAACGTTTTACGTCCCATTTTGGTACGATAGAGTTCCCTCGGGACTTAAAGTGGTTTAAACTATGTTTGTTTTGTACAGTTTAGTTAGATCAGTTAAATGTTTAACTGGTAGGATGAGATAAAGAGAAGTGTGTTTGTGAGCCCGCCTCTCATCTGTGAGGGGTTCGAATCCTGATGATGGCATGTATGTACTAACATTCTTTTCAAAAATAAAAACTACGTAAAATCACAAAAACAAAATTAAAATTTATTTATTTTCTGTAGGTAATTGCAAATTACGCTTCCAAACGTCAATATTGATAGCAAGAGCAGTGATAGCCTTACGGTTAAAGAACCTGCTTCACATGATGCAAATCAGTGAGGCTCGGGTTCGAATCCTGGCAAGTACCAATGAGTTTTTCAAAACTTACGTACATATTTATCACTAGCTCGGCGATGAAGGAAAACATCGTGAGGAAACCCGCAGGTCCCAGAATTAATTCTGAGCCATGTGTAAACAGACCCGGTCCGGCGATAGGCTCACCACCTATCACTTTTAGGGGTCCTAAGAATATTTGGTGAAAAGTGGGTATATCCAAATGGAATACCTCTGCCTACCCCCTCCTGGATATACGGCGTGAGATTTTTTATTTTTTTTATTCTAACGTCAATATTCTAAGAACAAGGCATTATAAACTCGTCCATCGAGTTTGGCTAAATGTAAACAGCAACCTATCTCCGCCGACGAGTTGCTGGTTCTAAATGCAGTAACCCGAGAAGAACCTATAGCTTCACGGTGAAGGAAAACATCTTAAGGAAACCCGCGGGTCCCAAAACTGATACCGAAGCGTGTAACGTACAAAAGTAGTACTAACGTACAAAAGGCCGACTCAAGAACTTTGAGTATTAGTAAGACATCTATATATATATATTATATATATATATATAAAGAGAGAAGTCCTGACTCACTGACTCATCAACGCCCAGCCTAAACCCTTAGATCTAGAAAGCTGATTTTTTTCACAGCTATTGTTTTTAAGACGTAGGCTAGGAATAAGAAAGGATTTTTCTGAATTCAACCCTTAAGGGGGTGAAAAAGGGGTTGAACGTTTGTATGGAAAACCTTCAGTTTTGGGTGTATCAATTCGAAACTTTGTAAAAATACTCTATAAAACAAACAACAAGAAACGTATTTCTTAATTGTTGAAAAAACACCCCATAAGGGGGTGAAAGAGGGGGATGAAGTTTGTATGGAAACGTGTTGTTTTTGACGTATATCAACTTGAAACTTGGCACAAATACTTTTAGAAATAAATGAGTAGATACGTGTTTTTGGATTTTCCGAAAATCGTCCCCTAACGGGGTGAAAGTAGGGGTTGAGTTTGGAATGTATGGAAAACCTTCATTTTTAGGTGTATCAATTCGAATCTTTCTAAAAATACTCCTCAAAACAAACAAAAAGACACGTATCTCTGGGTTTTGTAAAAAACACCCCCTAGGGGGGCGAAACAGGGGGTGGGATTTTGTATGGAGACATGTTGTTTTTTACGTCTATCAACTTGAAACTTGGCACAAATACTTTTAGAAATAAATGAATAGATACGTGTTTTTGGATTTTCCGAAAGTCGTCCCTTAACGGGGTGAAAGTAGGGGTTGAGTTTAGAATATATGGAAAACCTTCATACTTGGGTTTATCAATTCGAATCTTTCTAGAAATACTCCTCAAAACAAACAACAAGATACTTATTTCTGGGTTTTGTAAAAAACACCCCCAACGGGGGCGAAACAGGGGGGGGAATTTTGTATGGAGATGTGTGTTGTTTTTGACGTGTATCGACTTGAAACTTGGTACAAATACTTTTAGAAATAAATGATGACACACGTGTTTTTTTATTTTCCGAAAATCGACCCCTAACGGCCTGAAAGTAGGGGTTGAACTTTGTATGTATCGGAAAACCCTGATTTTTCGGTGTATCAATTCGAATCTTTCTAGAAATATTCCTCAAAACAAACAACAAGACACTTATTTCTGAGTTTTGTAAAAAACACCCCCTAAGGGGGCGAAACAGGGGGTGTGATTTTGTATGGAGATGTGTTGTTTTTGACGTGTATCTACTTGAAACTTGGCACAAATACTTTTAGAAATAAATTAGTAGATATGTGTTTTTGGATTTTCCGAAAATCGTCCCTTAACGGGGTGAAAGTAGGGGTTGAGTTTGTAATTTATGGAAAACCTTCATTTTTAGGTGTATCAATTCGAAACTTTGTACAAATACTTTTGAAAATAAATGAGTAGACACGTGTTTTTAAATTTTTTAAAAAACCGTAGGAGGTTAAAGTTGGTATTTTTTTTATGATATAAAAGGGGGCAAACGGGCAGACGATTCACCTGATGGTAAGGGACGTCCGTCGCCCATGTACACCTGCAACTCAAGAGTCACAACTGCGTTGCCGACCTTTGAGGTGGGAGTAGGGGGAGGGGAGGGGAGAACTGAATTTAGTTAGGGCTACCTGTGGAAACCGTACTATTATCGCTCTTTATATAAGAAACTAGCGACCCGCCCCGGCTTCGCGTGGGTGCAATGCTTACAAAATTTTCCCGTTTTTCTGTTGAAATTTTTCCCAAATTTTCTTTGCTATAAACCTCACGGAGCCCGAGACCTTTCCAAAGAATGCAAAAACCGTGGAAATCGGTTCGTGCGTTCTGGAGTTATAGCGTCAGGAAGGAAAACCCGACTTATTTTTATATAGTAGATTTGTTAGACAAAACTAAAGTACGAATGCATTACCATATTTTTATATTAGTATAATAATTGGGGTGTATGAGGAATTGCGCTATTCTGGGACGCGTTGTATATAGGGTGTTTTGAATAACAAAAATATAAATAAATAGCAATGATAGCCCACTGGCTAAGGGTCACAGCACACATATCAACTCGGAAAGGGATCGGCACCGTATCGCCTTTCGCCTCGCCGTCAACCAGGCGTCAACCTAACGTATGCATGTAACCAAAGCGTAGCAGCGGCTCCTGTACGTCAACTCGGCTACGGCTAGGCGTCACCGCGCTTACGCCTCGCCGACCGCTGGCTGAGCCGGTTGGCACCAAATCAATTTGAATCCAAACGTTGAGTGTTCAATAAAAAATTCAATAAAACTTACGCGCAACACGAAAGGAAGTTGCCTTGCGAATGGCGGGCGGCGGCACGGTCGGCAGGCAAGTCGCGGGAGGGGACACGGTCAAGGGTGGACGAAGAGCCGTGAGCTCGCGTACGGAGAGACGTAAGCGGGGGGACAGCGAGCCGTAAGCGCGGGAACTGCAAGTTGACCACTCACCGCATAGCGGTTCGGAGCCTGTTCCGAGGCGAGGCGATTACGTTACGTTTCCAATTAGTGTGCGTTGCAGTAGGGAGTTTCATACAAACAATACTGAACGGCTCGAGGCGATACGGTGACGATCCCTTTCCGAGTTGATAAGTGTGCTGTGACCTTAAAGAGCCAGCCTCTCATTCGTGAGGCTCGGGTTCCAATCCTGGCATGTACAGTCAAGTTTTAGTAAGGATCCCTAATTCTTTTTCGTCATAGATATAGCCTATGTTACTCAGGAATAATGTAGTATTCTAATGGTGAAATAGTTTTTTTAATCGTTCCAGTAGTTTTTGAGTTTATTCGTTATTAACAAAAGTACAAAACTACAAATCTTTCCTCTTTATAATATTAGTGTTGATAGATAGATAGTGTAGATTATCCTTCTTGATATATTTTTGAAACGCAAAGGAATAACAAATTCTACGCGGACGAAGTCGCGGGCATCAGCTAGTTTAGTATATTTTGTATCCTTTACGCGAGGTGTACCTAATTCGTAAATCCTACTAATATTATAAACGCGAAAGTTTGTTTGGATGGATGTCTGGATGTATGGATGTCTGGATGGATGTTTGTTCCTCTTTCACGCAAAAACTACCGAACGGATTTTGATGAAACTTTACAATTATATAGCTTATACATCAGAATAACACATAGGCTATATTTCATCCCCGTATTCCCACGGGAACGGGAACTACGCGGGTGAAACCGCGGGGCGCTGCTAGTAGACATATAATTCGTAATTAGATAGTTCGTAATAATTAAATAAGTAAATTAAATAATTCGTAAATAGATAGATAAATATTCGTAATTCGTAAAGAGAGTTAGACTTAAATCGATGTTGGTATATGCTGAAATGGAGGGGAGGTTTGAGTATGGTTTCAGTGAAACCGAGGGTATATTATGTTGGCGTTTAGTCTCGAGGTGCAAACTGTACTTGTCACTTTAAGTGCGAGAAAAATCGTCAATATAGTACAAATTTATTTAAAACCGAACAAATACACTCGTCAAAAATTCTGAAATTTTCGCGAGCAGTTTTTTCTCCTAAACCTGTCACAGATTAACAAAGAGATTTAAAACACATGGCGCCACCTTCTTTGCGGAAACACCATGGAACTAAAACTCTCAAAATTTTCACAATAAAGGTCCACAGATATTTACTGGCTGTTTGAGTTTGTCTACATCTCATTAAGGAAATTAAAAAACGAATTACTCTTTACTCCCTAGGGACTAAAGTGGTCACTTAAGGGCTATATTGGCGTACTTTTAGAGCATGAGAAGTGAAAAAGAATAATACAGCAATATACGTGTGCATTCACGATCAACGCTTGGCAGTCTGTCGCCGACGAGCGCCTGTCGAGTAGGCATGCGCGCACCTAAACAGAGACGGGCCTGGTTACAGCTACCGGGTCCGGTGATAAGTCCCACCAGAGACGACTCAGAAAAAAAAAAGACGTGTGGCACTCGGGGACTGCCGCGGTAAAGCTATTGCATAGCATTTTGTATCAACATGACTGTCGAAAAGAAACGAAGTTAGACAATGCACGGCCTTCAAGCCACACCTCCGTTCACGTCGGAGTGGGGAGCCTGAGGTTTTTTTCGGTACGGAATTTCTGGATTCGGTCCCCGCGCTCAAGGCCCTTGATAGAAGCTATGCAATAGTTTAAAACTAAAGTTAAACCGATTTCAAAATCCGCGAGTTTCGAGTCCTTTGTTATCTTATTAGACTATTGATGTTTCCGAGTATATTTGTTTTACCTATAGAAATATGAAATTTGATTTGTCTACCCTAGCACTGACTGCTACGTATGTGATTCGCCTAAACACACAAACAATAGAACGAACTTTGTTCTATCTATACATTAGTAAGAGGAACGGGATAACCAGAACCACGTGACAGCGACGTGTCTTCCCGACTGTACTTACAGATAAAGGAGTTTGGAACTTGGTTCTATCCTCAACTTACGTTTGTTATTAGTGACAATAAACTTCCTGTATTGTATCCTTACTTCTATCTATTGTTTACTTACTGACATTATTATTATATTGTATACCGGCCGAAAATCAGTGAGGCTCGGGTTCGAATTCTGGCATGTATACCAATGAGTTTTTCAAAAACTTACGTACATATATTTATCACCATCTCGATGGTGACGGAAAACATCATGAGGAAACCCGCAGGTCTCAGAATTAATTCTGAGACATGTGTAAATAGACCCGGTCCGGGGATGGGCTCACCACCTATCACGTTTAGGGGTCCAATGTATCTCGTGAAATGTGGGTATATCCAGTAATGGAATACCTCTGCCTACCCCCTCGGGGATAAAAAGCGTGAGATTATATTATTATGATATTTTATTATTATATGTATACTTACTCGTAATTTGCAAAGTATGGCGTTTTATTTCTGTTTATGTAATCCCTTAATTAATGTGGCCCATGTTAGGTACTCCCAGAAAATTAATCTTAACATTGGTGTAAAGTTTTTAATTGATTCAGTGGTTTCGGAGCCTATGTACTACAAAAATAAAATATATATTTTTTTCTCTTCCCACATCCACACACCCCCTGTTTGTATAAGGTGCATAATTATGTTGCTATACACACAAACACACCCCCTCTCTCTCCCTTTGTTTGTATAAGCTGTATAATTATGTTGCTATACACACACACACACACTCTCTGTTTGTATAAGCTGCATAATTATGTTGCTATACACACACACACACCCACCCTCTCTCTGTTTGCTTAAGCTGCATAATTATGTATGGCTATTGTTATATACTCACATAATAATACGTCTATTTCTAAAACCAAAGTTTGCTCAACAAGTTTGACAATCCTTTTGTAGGGAGAAATTCCACTAACAGCTTCTGTATTATATGGTAAAGTACCTAATTCAAGTTCATAGTTGCCTTTTACAATTATATGTGGCGCGGTTTGTTATACCTACCATGACATTAAATTTTTATCTACTATATAAAAATAAGTCGGGTTTTCCTTCCTGACGATTTAACTCGAGAACGGCCGGACCGATTTTGATGAAACTTTTTGTGTGGGTTCGAGTGGGTCCAGGGATGGTTTATAGCAAAGAAAATTCAGCATTGCACCCGTGCGAAGCCGGGGCGGGTCGCTAGTCTATATATAAAATGATAAACTGACTGACTGATTCTGATTGGTGAGATATCAACGCACAGCCTAAACCGTTGGGTCTAGAGAATTGAAAGGAGACGTTTCATTTTGGGCCTGCACATTGTACACCAGCGTGAAATATAGAGAAAATTCTAGTGATAATCAGAAACATATTAAAAAAATCATTTCCATCTATTTAACTTGCACAAAAGTACCTAATTAAACTTCTATGGATCCGCATTAAATCATATTGAAATAATACTATTTTTAACCTTTGAAGCCCAATTTCCATTTTATTGTGAATTAGTCCAACTAACATCAAAATAATGTCAATTGTCATTTACCGGTTAGGTCGCAAATTTTTTTTGTTGGTCGCCTGCATGCTAGTTCAATGAAAATTAAAGTTTATTGTACAACTAAACTAGACAAATATGAGCAAAATCATGAATAAAACTATAGTTATTTTATTTATATTTATTTAAAAAACTGGTGTACATGGTGCAGGCCCAGTCTCCATACATTCATGAAACGTCTCCTTTTGCACATAGACAGCTTATACAGAGTAGGCATCCATTAAGAAATGATTTTTCAAAATTCAACCCCTGCGGAGGTGAAATAAACGAGCGCAAGCGAAGCCGCAGCTAAAAGCTAGTTATAAATAATCGAATTGAATTGAATATGTCTTATCCTTTCGTTTATTAGTATCAACCGTCGATATACCCTCACTTCCTTCTTGCACTTTCTTCTTCCTTCTTCTTCTTTTATCTTTCGCACAGTCCATTCATCTTTTCGTTGGTATTTCCCTCTTCCTATAACCTTCCACATACATACTAAGACACTCTTCATACAACATCCCTACGCATTAAATGTCCTTATGTAAGTAAGTAACCACTCTTTATTGTACACTAATAAAAATATGCATTAACTGACACAATAATTTAAAGAGTACAATGGGCGGTCTTATCGCTTTTAGCAATTTCTTTACGTACCACAGATACACCAGCGGTTGCCTCTGATTCTCCATCACTGGTGATACTTTCAGACTTCCTCTAAAGTCATTCAAGTTTCAAAATTCAAGATTTTTTCGAATGATATGGAGCTAAAATCGTTGTGATAGCGCGTGGTCATATCCTTTCCATAGCAGTACAGCAGACCTTTACACAATCACACAGTGTTATTTAATAGTAGGTACCTACGTCTAGTTCTTCCTTTACTCTTGCCTACTCAAATACCCTTGTGTATTTATATTTTAATATTCTAATACTTTGGAGACTGCAAAATTAAAAATTAAACTCACATAAAATTTAATTTTTTGATGACATTTTTGAGAATGCGACTACAAATAAATATTGCTTGTATAATAAACTTACAAGCGCCCAGCGACGTTGTTGGATCCTGTTTTTTTCCGTTCCCGTAGGAATATTTAAGTTACTCTCGATAAGGAATTTACCTAACAAATTTTAAGTTTTTTAGTATTTATATACTTTCTGAGGTATCGTAATGAATCAGTGAGTAATTAAGTGGTATTTCACTGTTTTATATAATATTCATATATATAGATGTTACATTAAATATATGAAATCTAGGAATTATACACAATTACTAGGAAATGTATACAATACAATTCCGAGCATATTATTATGTAGGAAATGTGTAAAATAATGATTTGAAGATTCTGTAATACAAACATTTCTTAGGAAATATATATTTATCATAGGAATTATATGAAATTTCAAGATGATACTAGGAAATGTATTAAAAAATGAATGATTCTGTGAATATATATACCACAGCCTCACAGAAAACCAGCGTAAAGCAATGCATTGCGTTTCGTTGAGTGAGTGAGGTAACCGGAGGCCCCAATCCCCCCTTCCCCTCCCCTCCCCTCCCCGCCCCTCCCGCTACTCCCACCTCAAAGGTCGGCAACGCAGTTGTGACTCTTGAGTTGCAGGTGTCCATGGGCGACGGACGTCACTTACCATCAGGTGACCCGTCTGCTCGTTTGCCCCCTTTTTCATCATAAAAAAAAATAGTAATAAATAAAACGCACTATTAAACTAAGAATCACAATTTTAAAAATTATAACATAACCTAACCTAATCTTTTTTAAAAATGTTTACCCTCTCCGCCATACTCGCTGTACCCACTCGCATCCAGAATGTAATACATTTCCGATCGCTATGTCCATGTGTAAATTTCCTAGGAAAAGTTTATATTACTAGCTGTTCCGGTTTAATGCGCGTAGTTCCCGTTCCCGTAGGAATACGGGCATAAACATAGCCTATTTTACTAGGTAATATTGTAACTTTCAATTGGCGAAATAATTTTTAAAATCGGTTTAGTAGTTCTTGAGTTTATTCAAGCGCGAAGCTCAAGACCGAACGGGATGGCGAGTCACTGTTGATGCTCTCTGCCCCATCTAGGGAACTTAGGATCGTAAAGAAAGAAGAGTTTATTCGTTACAAACATACAAATCTTTCCTCTTTATAATATTACTGTAGCTAGTATACATAACACGTAATCACTAATCACACATTTCCATATATATATATATCACTAGCGACCCGCCCCGGCTTCGCACGGGTGCAATGCTGAATTTTCTTTGCTATAAACCTTGCGGAGCCCTAGACCTTTCCAACGAATGCAAAACCGTGGAAATCGGTTCGTCAGTTCTGGAGTTAAATCGTCAGGAAGGAAAACCCGACTTATTTTTATATAGTAGATATATATAAATATAGGAATTGTATACAATGACGGATAACATAATTTTCCGTTGACAAACACATACATACACTACTACTACATAGGATATTTTCACTTACAGAGAAAACGGTCGCGAATAAATGGAACTCGCCCTTTCCGGTTCTAAAACACATTAACATACTTTACCAACTTGTGAACCGGACACACGTGGTCAGCAGATGTTTGCGACAGAGTTTGGGGAAGCCTAAAATTATGAAATATCTTTCCTTACTGTCCGTGTGCTGGTACTTGACAGGTATAATACAAGAAGTTGAAAGGAAAATACCCTTACTATTTAAGCTGGGATTTGCGTGAAAGAGTTGATACTAATTTTCTGCCTGACAGCACAAGATCTGATGAATTGATATTCGGGCTATTCCACTAGTTCTTACCAACTGTCTCTTCTGGGGGACAATCGGATTTCTTTTTCTACTCTTCCGCTGTCACTGGTTGCTGATGAATTGATATTCTGATGAATTGATATTCTGATGAATAGATATTCTGATGGATTGATATTCTGATGAATTGATATTCTGATGAATAGATATTCTGATGGATTGATATTCTGATGAATTGATATTCTGATGAATTGATTGTTGTTTTGTAATTCGGTTGAGAGTTCGTAATCGGGTAAGTTACTTACCCCCGTGTAAAGAGTGTACTTGGCGTGTAAACAAGCCGCGAAGGCAGCTTCGCGATTTTTTGTACTTATTTCTTTCATATTTAATCCTCGTCGCTAATTTTACACTCTCAAATAAATACATTG
Organism: Ethmia dodecea; assembly: GCA_963855545.1. Classification (NCBI taxonomy): domain Eukaryota; kingdom Metazoa; phylum Arthropoda; class Insecta; order Lepidoptera; family Depressariidae; genus Ethmia; species Ethmia dodecea. The sequence goes on from OY979443.1 coordinate 1,855,272, forward strand.
AATTCAACATTGATATTTATGGAATATAAAATTGATATTCTGATAAATTTAGAATCTGGAATACATCAAATATAGGTACAATTCCGACAAGGTCAAATTTATAATTAATAGTCACACGTTTAGTTACGAGACTAAGTCCATATGGAATTGTTCAATATAACGTTATTATGTGACTAGTTATGCTCCAATGTGCCTATCCCACGCAGGAACCTTCCAAAATCTAATTATTTGAATCAATACGAAACTGGATAACTTAATAGTACAGTTGCACGTAACACCCCGTCTGTCTGTTAGTCCCCATTGTTTCCGCTACGACAGGGGTGCACATGATTCACTTTAATCTTGCACGTAGGGTTGCCACTGTTCAAGTTAGACAATTATCTAAGATCTTTTTTTTTATAAGAGAAGGGGGCAAACGAGCAGACGGTTCAGCTGATGATAAGTGACTATCGTCGCCCATGGACACCTGCAACTCAAGAGTCACAACTGCGTTGCCGGCCTTTGAGGTGGGAGTAGGGGGAGAGGGGAGAGGAGAGGAGGGGAGAGGTTGGGGCCTCCGGTTACCTCACTCACTCAACGAAATGCAATGCACTACTTTACGCTGGTTTTCTGTGGGGCCGTGGTATCATTCCGGTCGAGCCGGCCCAAGCGTGCCGAAGCATGGCTCTCCCACGTACAACTGCACTACGTAAGTACAAACAATGTTTTCTTCCTATGTCCGTTATAAGACTTTGAAACCATCCAACCAATGTGCCAGTTTCATAAGGGCGAAGATGGTTTAGGAACACATTAACAATGCATTAGCACGGGAACGGGAATTAACAAGATCCACGCAGGCAACGCCGCAAAGCGCCTTCTAGTATAGATATAAATGTATCGTAATCTTTTTTCAAGCGTGAATTCAAATCCCAAAAAAAATCGATTCGGTAAAGATTGTGGTGGAAGTTTTTTTTTAATAAAGATTCGCAAAATATAACTTTAAATACGAAACAAAACCATAGTTGTTTAAAAATATATGAAATTATAGATCGGGTGTCGATATATCACGATTGATAATATCAAGGAAATATCAATAATTCTATTTAAAAATATCCACATCGCCATTTATCGATATTTTTATGCTCAAACCTAAAACACTCTCTAGTGCAATTAATTACTATTCAAACTACGTAGGAAATAGTTAGGTACAATGGTGAGTCAATAATTGCAATGGCTGCAACAGAAAAAGAATTGCCCCGAACTTAAAACTCGAGCGTAGCAACCCTATCACAGCTTTTGTGATACAATTGCAGCATTTATAGAATTAATAGACGTCCTAAGTATTAGACTGAGAATTATACAGTACCTTTGCTCCGTAGTTTATTTATTTATTTATTTTTAGGGTTCCGTACCTCAAAAGGAAAAAACGGAACCCTTATAGGATCACTTTGTTGTCCGTCTGTCCGTCCGTCCGTCCGTCTGTCAAGACCCTTTTTCTCAGGAACGCGTGGAGGTATGAAGCTGAAATTTATATCAATTACTCAGGTCTACTGTCCCTTGAAGCTGTGAAAAAATCAAACTTTTAAGCCAACGCAATCAAAAGATACAGTCGTTTATGCCGCAAATTTTCGACACTTGCAAGGGAATCAAAACCTACAGGGTGCTTCCCGTGAACTCAGAATCTTGAAATTTGGTACGAAGCAACGTCTTATAGCATAGATAAAGGAAAAATTACGAAAACCATAAATTTGCAAGGTTGTACGGAACCCTCGGTGCGCGAGTCCGACTCGCACTTGGCCGGTTTTCGGAAAACATAATGAGAAAAAATCATGAGCAACAAAGAACCAATTACAAGTTTTCACAATTAGAAACAATTTAAGGCATAGGTTTCGACGACGATGAAGCCACCGAAATCAGAATAACATTAAGAAATCTTCACATAAATCGTTCTTAAGTTTTTGTTTACTCAGGCAGAATAAATCAAATGAATGTTGCTAGATTTCATATTTAGTTCATAATCTATAAAAATAGTTATCTATATACATATATAAAGAGAGAAGTCCTGACTGACTGACTCATCAACGCCCAGCCTAAACCCTTAGACCTAGAAAGCTGTATTTTTTTACAGCTAATGTTTTTAATACGTAGGCTATACGTAGTGCTAGCACTAAGAAAGGATTTTTCGAAATTCAACCCTTAAATGGGTGAAAAAGGGGTTGAACGTTTGTATGGAAAACCTTCAGTTTTGGGTGTATCAATTCGAAACTTTGTAAAAATACTCTATATAACAAACAACAAGAAACTTATTTCTTAATTTTTCAAAAAACACCCCATAAGGGGATGAAAGAGGGGGATGGAGTTTGTATGGAGACGTGTTGTTTTTTACGTATATCAACTTGAAACTTGGCACAAATACTTTTAGAAATAAATGAGTAGATACGTGTTTTTGGATTTTCCGAAAATCGTCCCCTAACGGGGTGAAAGTAGGGGTTGAGTTTGGAATGTATGGAAAACCTTCATTTTTTAGGTGTATCAATTCGAATCTTTCTAGAAATACTCCTCAAAACAAACAACAAGACACCTATTTCTGGGTTTTGTAAAAAACACCCCCTAAGGGGGCGAAACAGGGGGTGGGATTTTGTATGGAGACGTGTTGTTTTTGCGTTTATCAACTTGAAACTTAGCAGAGATACTTTTAGAAATAAATGAGTAGATTCGTGTTTTTGGATTTTCCGAAAGTCGTCCCCTAACGGGGTGAAAGTAGGGGTTGAGTTAAGAATGTATGGAAAACCTTCATATTTAGGTGTATCAATTCGAATCTTTCTAGAAATACTCCTCAAAACAAACAACAAGATACGTATTTCTGGGTTTTGTAAAAAACACCCCCAAAGGGGGCGAAACAGGGGGTGGTATTTTGTATGGAGATGTGTTGTTTTTGACGTGTATCGACTTGAAACTTGGCACAAATACTTTAAGAAATAAATGATGACAAAAATGTTTTTGGATTTTCCGAAAATCGACCCCTAACGGCCTGAAAGTAGGGGTTGAACTTGGTATGTATAGGAAACCCTCATTTTTGGGTGTATCAATTCGAATCTTTCTAAAAAACAACAAGACACGTATTTCTGAGTTTTGTAAAAAACACCCTCTAAGGGGGCGAAACAGGGGGTTGGATTTTGTATGGAGACGTGTTGTTTTTTACGTCTATCAACTTGAAACTTGGCACAAATACTTTAAGAAATAAATGAGTAGATTCATGTTTTTGGATTTTCCGAAAGTCGTCCCCTAACGGGGTGAAAGTAGGGGTTGAGTAGAATGTATAGAAAACCTTCATTTTTGGGTGTATCAATTCGAAACTTTGTACAAATACTCCGCAAAACAAACCACAAGACACGTACTTCGGGATTTGCAAAAAACACCCCCTAAAGTCATGAAACAGGGGGTTGGAGTTTGTATGGAGACGTGTTGTTTTTTACGTCTATCAACTTGAAACTTGGTACAAATACTTTTGAAAATAAATGAGTAGACATATGTTTTTGGATTTTTCGAAAATCGTACCCAAAAGGGGTGAAAGTAGGAGGTTAAAGTTGGTATTTTTTTTATGATATAAAAGAGGGCAAACGGGCAGACGATTCACCTGATGGTAAGGGACGTTCGTCGCCCATGGACACCTGCAACTCAAGAGTCACAACGGCGTTGCCGACATTTGAGGTGGGAGTAGGGGTATGGGAGGGGGGAGGGGAGGGGAGGGGGAGGAGAGGAGGGGGAGGGGGGATTGGGGCCTCCGGTTACCTCACTCACTCAACAAAACGCAATGCATTGCTTTACGCTGGTTTTCTGTGAGGCCGTGGTCTCACTCCGGTCGAAGCATGGCTCTCCCACGTTCTCCCACCCTCCCACGAACTTGGTATGTATGGAAAACCCTAATTTTTTGGTGTATCAATTCGAAACTTTGTAAAAATACTCCTCAAAACAAATAACAAGACACGTATTTCTGGATTTTCTAAACCTCCCCCCCCTGAGGGGGTGAAACAGGGCGTTGGAGTTTGTAAGGAGACGTGTTGTTTTTTACGTCTCTTAACTTGAAACTTGGCACAAATACTTTTACAAATAAATGATGAGACACGTGTTTTTGGATTTTTCGAAAACTATTCCCTAAAGGAGTGAAAGCAGGGGTTGAAGTTGGTATGCAAAAGTGTGGTTTTTTTCTACTATCAACTTGAAACTTTGCACAAATACTCTTCAAAAGTCTCCATACAAAGTCCACTTCTTTTTTTGAGAATTCACTATGGGTTCCTTGAGGGAATTTGTTTGTAATAATGAGCACATGCATAGCCTTTGGTATCAAGAACTAATTCAAAAATCATAAACCAGAGAGTGTCCTAGGCTATACAATACGTAATCAGTATTATTTTTAGTATGTGGAAATTTTTTTCAGAAAAACGAATTAGCATAGAACTGAATTTAGTTAGGGCTACCTGTGGAAACCGTACTGTTATCGCTCTTTATATAAGAAATTTTGATAGACAAAACTAAAGTACGAATGCATTACCATATTTTTATATTAGTATACTAATTGGGGTGTATGAGGAATTGCGCTTATTCTGGGACGCGTTGTATATAGGGTGTTTTGAATAACAAAAATATAAATAAATAGCAATGATAGCCCACTGGCTAAAGAGCCCGCCTCTCATTCGTGAGGCTCGGGTTCCAATCCTGGCATGTACAGTCAAGTTTTAGTAAGGATCCCTAATTCTTTTTCGTCATAGATATATGTTACTCAGGAATAATGTAGCATTCTAATGGTGAAAGAGTTTGTTTAATCGGTCGGTCGGTTTTTGAGTTTATTCGTTATTAACATAGGTACAAAATTACAAATCTTTCCTCTTTATAATATTAGTGTTGATAGATAGATAGTGTAGATTATCCTTCTTGATATATTTTTGAAACGCAAAGGAATAACAAATTCTACGCGGACGAAGTCGCGGGCATCAGCTAGTCTATATATATAAAGAGAGAAGTCCTGACTCACTGACTCATCAACGCCCAGCCTAAACCCTTAGACCTAGAAAGCTGATTTTTTTCACGACTATTGTTTTTAAGACGTAAAGTAGGAATAAGAAAGGATTTTTAGAAATTCAACCCTTAAGGGGGTGAAAAAGGGGTTGAACGTTTGTATGGAAAACCTTCATTTTTGGGTCTATCAATTCAAAACTTTGTAAAAATACTCTTCAAAACAAACAACAAGACACGTGATTCCAGATTTCCAAAAAACCTCCCCTCAGGGGTTGAAACAGGGGGTTGGAGTTTGTATGGAGACGTGTTGTTTTTTACTTCTATCAAGTTGAAATTTGACACAAATACTCTTAGAAATAAATGATGCGATACGTGTTTTTGGATTTTTCTAAAATCATCCCCTAAAGGTGTAACAGCAAGGGTTGAGTTTGGTATGTATGGAAAACCTTCATTTTTGGGTGTATCGATTCGAAACTTTGTAAAAATACTCCTCAAAACAAAAAACAAGACACGTATTTCTGGTTTTTGCAAATTAAAACCCCTAAGGGGTTGAAACAGGGGGATGGAGTTTGTATGGAGACGTGTTTTTTTTACGTCTATCAATAGAAATAAATGATGAGACACGTGTTTTTAGATTTTTCTAAAGTCGTCCCCTAAAGGCTCGAAAGTAGGGGTTGACTTTGGTATGTATGGAAAACCTTCATTTTTGGGTGTATCGATTCGAAACTTTGTAAAAATACTCTTTCTGGATTTTCCAAAAAAAAACCAAAAGGGGTTGAAACGGGGGGATGGAGTTTGTATGGAGACGTGTTGTTTTTTACGTCTATCATGTTGAAACTAGACATAAATACTCTTAGAAATAAATGATGCGATACGTGTTTTTGGATTTTTCTAAAATCATCCCCTAAAGGTGTAACAGCAAGGGTTGAGTTTGGTATGTATGGAAAACCTTCATTTTTGGGTGTATCGATTCGAAACTTTGTAAAAATACTCCTCAAAACAAAAAACAAGACACGTATTTCTGGTTTTTGCAAATTAAAACCCCTAAGGGGTTGAAACAGGGGGATGGAGTTTGTATGGAGACGTGTTTTTTTTACGTCTATCAATAGAAATAAATGATCAGACACGTGTTTTTAGATTTTTCGAAAATCGTCCCCTAAACGGGTGAAAGTAGGGGTTGAGTTTGGTATGTATGGAAAACTTTCATTTTTGGGCGTATCAATTCGAAGCTTTATTAAAATACTACTCAAAACAAACAACAAGACACGTATTTCTGGATTTAAAAACCCCCTCTCAGGGGGTGAAACAGGGGATTGGAGTTTTTATGGAGACGTGTTGTTTTTTCGTCTATCAACTTGAAAATTGACATAAATACTTTCAGAAATAAATGATGAGACACGTGTTTTTGGATTTTTCGAAAATCATCGCCTAAAGGGGTGAAAGTAGGGGTTGAAGTTGGTATGGAGAAGTGTGGGTTTTTGCGTCTATCAACTTCAAACTTGGCATAAGTATTCTTTAAAATTCTCCATACAAAGTCCACTTTTTTTTGAGAATTCACTCGGGGTTCCTTGAGGAAATTTGTTTGTTATCATGAGCTCATGCATACCCTTTGGTATCAAAAACTTATTCGAAAATCATAAACCAGAGAGTGTCCTAGGCTTTAAAATACGTAACAGAATAAGAGTAATTCCTAAAATTAGTTTGTTCTATCTAGGTATCGACTACTGAATTGATTTCAGCTACTTTTAATATGTGTTATTTTTTTCCGAAAAAAAAAATTAGCATAACTGAAATTAGGGCTACCTATGGAAACCGTACTATTATTGCTATTATCGCTCTTTATTTAAGAAATTTGGTTATACAAAACTAAGGTACGAATGCATCACCATTTTTTTATATTACTATAGGTACTAATTGAGGTGTGTGAGGAATTGCGCTTATTCTATGACGCGTTGTTTATAGTGTGTTTTTAATAACAAAAATATAAATAGCAATGATAGCCCAGTGGCTAAAGACCCCGCTTATCATTCGTGAGGCTCGGGTTCCAATACTGGCATGTACAGTCAAGTTTTAGTAAGGATCCCTATTTCTTTTTCATCATAGATATAACCTATGTTACTCAAGGTTAATGTAATGTAGCATTCTAATGGTGTAAGAATTTTTGAAATCGGTTCTGTAATTTTTGAGTTAATTCGTTATTAACATACAAAAATACAAATCTTTCCTCATTATAATGTTAGTGTACATAGCGTAGATAGATAGATAGTGTAGATTATCCTTCTTGATATATTTTCGAAACACGAAGAAATAACAAATTACACTCGGACGAAGTCGCGGGCATCAGCTAGTTTAATATAAGATTTTAAAATAAAAATATTCATCCACTAATTCAAACTTTTGCCCTCGACTGCGTCCGCTTTTCGGAAAAAACAACTAAATTAAAATCGGTTCAACCGTTAGGAAGCTAGGATGGAACAAAAATACCTACAGGTGCAAAACAGATACACAGACACACGTTCAACTTGTAACACTCTCCCATTTTTGCGTCGAGGGGTTAAAATAAAAAGTAAAAAAACCGACTTCAATCTTTAATTTATATGGTTTTCTCATGGATGCTGTTGTCAGAACTGGACAAAATTATTAAAATGTGACCAATCTGGAAGCACTAGCTTTCAAAAAAAAAAATCATCCAAATCGGTTCACCCGGTCAAAAGTTCTGAGGTAACCAACATAAAAAAAAAAACAAAAATAATAAAAATATATATAGAGGAATTGATAACCTCCTCCTTTTTGAAGTCGGTCAAAAATAACAAAAAACTACGGACTCGCGCATGAAAGAAAACGCTAAAAATTCAAGTTTTTTGTACACGAGCCCTCTTAAATATTGTTTCTGTTCTTTAGTATTTATCGGCAACAGAAATACATTTGTGAAAATTTCAACAGTCTAACTATCTCGGTTCATGAGATACAGCTTGGTGACAGGACTGACAGACAGACAGACGGACGGATGGACGGAGTCATAGTAATAGGGTCCCTATTATATAATAGTTTTACCCATTGGGTACAGAACCCTAAAAAGGTGGTCCCAATACAAGCAATTTTTTTTTATTGTATAATTATGTACATGACTATCTATATTGAACAGTAGGTAATAGTTATGTGAAAACTTGAGTTTCTCATAGTGTGTATTACGCCACAGCCATTATTAAAGTCACTTTATTTTATACTATGTAGAGAAAAAACGAACATAAAAATTCAGAGTAAAAAAAATGAAGGATGCAATCAAATTGCGCTTTTGCTGGGAACGCTCGAATCAGCAAAGATAAGTGGGTGATCTGAAAACAGAAAAATAAGTTCTCGATACTGGATCGGAGGTTAGGGGTGATTCCCTACCCGCCTGCGCGGCGCCGACCCCCCCCTTTTCACCCCGCAACCTCCCCTCTCTCAGTCACATCTCACCCTCGGTTCGAAGCGACGTTTCGCGACGCTATTTCCCGACCAATTCACCCCTGTGTTAACCACAAATGTATACGAAGCACATTGGCCAAACTCCTGATAAGTGAGAAAAGTGTGTGTTAGTGTAGTGTGTGACAGTGAAAGTTTATGCACTGATGATAATTTGCGTTCAGAGTGGATTCATGTCAGCGATGTTTTGCACGTAAGTATATTTTGTGGTCCGTTTTGTTGCAGTGATGGAGTAGCTTACCCTTTTATGCGGCTGTGAACGTAACTTGGGACAAAATGTGTTTATTATGACTTAAACGTAAAAATGTAATATCGTAAACAAGCATGTTTACATAGTAAACACGTTTCCGCATATAATTGAGTTTTTGAAACAAACTTTGTGAGCGGACAATTTACACATTTCAACGATTTTCTGTTGTACAAATAAGAAAACATGTGTCAGTTATCTAAATTAAAACACCAGACATAGTTACCAGTGTTTTGTTTTAAAATTACAGCTGTACACACACGCAATTTTTATTTTGACTACCTACTTGCGAATTTTTTCAGAGTTTCAGCATTTAAAATTATTGCTTTGGACGCTTATTTTTCATAACAGCATGTAGGTGTAAATACACTATTCTTACATCATAATTTGTAAACAAGTCGCACAATTATAAAACTAGAACAATAGGCTCTCATATAGCTATGGCTTTAAGTATTTCCTGTGTTATGTCGGTTTACAAAGTTTTTAAACCGTTGACTAGATCTACGGTGAAGGAAAACGTGAGGAAATACTTGCCCCGCTTCTTCTCCTCAACCATACATGCTGAAGCGGTGGAGTTGAAATGATGTTTAATAAGTGGACTGGTAAGTTCCTATTTTGAATAACACATTTTGAATTTGACTTTGACTTTGACTCGCAAGTCACCGGGTTTAGGCTCACAACCTGTCAATCCTGTCAAGTTTAGGGTTCCAAAAAAGTATATAGTTACTGGTGAACTGTGGATATTTGTAGGATGATATAACCTCTAGCAACCCTCTCGGGGATAAAGGCATTTTTTTTTATTTAATTTAAATTTTGTTAACTTGGTCAGTAGATGAAGTTTGGTTATCATACACCCCTTTTGTGGGACACTACGTAGAACGCGCCAATAGACGGCCGAGAGCTAAACCGTGCTATCGAATTGTTCATTCCTAGTGGTCAAATCAGTTTGACTATTAAGTTTGACCACGAGGAAGGAACGTGTATAAATACAACTATCCAACATCAATCGTTGGACCGCGGTCACCTCGCCTGGCAGAAGATCTTCCCTTTTCACGATGGAGGAGCATTCCACCTCCGCTCCTCCATACGTTAATAGAATCATTGTTAATTAGCCATTAGGATGGCTATGGGTTTACGTACCAAACTTACCTTTAAAACATTGAATTGTCATAAAAATAAGGCAAAAATAGTCATTAAGTCACATGTGTACAACTTTTTAACATGAAATAACAGTAAATTTTCAAAATGTTTTGTTTTAGAAGCATTATTAAAACTTTTTACTTTTAATAGCCACAAGCAGCGGATACAAAGAGGTTTCAATATACTAGGCTATAGATCTATCACCTAGTCTATCTTGTTATTATTTTAAATATAAATCACTATGTCACTTATAGGATATTCTTATTGGTGTAAGTACAATAAAGAGTTGCCACTTGCTTAGTTATACAGTAGGTATCTATTTAGAATTATTTTAAGAATTATTTATTAAGAATTATGTTTCCGTGACTGTACTTTCGAGTTATGTCTTCGTGACCCGTACTTTCTTAGAGTGTTGCGTCAATTTTACTTGGTTCCGCTCCAATTCCGCGTGACAGGTCGAACGCTTATTGTCAAATTGAGCTCAGCTTTGAAAGTTACGGGTTATTGATGATGACGACGATCAATGATTGTCGTTCATCACCAAAGAGATCAAAATATAATAAGGCATAGAGGGGACAAAGCAAGGAAAAATTTAGTTATTCCAAGTGGAATAAGTCTAGTACAATTTCGACCGAATGACAGCTCGCGTTCATACTAACTGACATGACGCTTGAGCTTCAAACATGCTTCAAAGTTTTGTATGAAAATATTGCCAATGCCCCCTCTATGTCCTATTATATTTTAATCTCTTTGTTCATCACCAACCCTATTTTCAAGCCAACACGTCTATAATGAAAACAAACACATCCAATTTAATAATGTATTCTGCCTACAATCAAGGTTTCAGTACCGTTTGACGGGGGTTTAATTACGATGTTTTCGTCGCCGTCATTTGCAATTTGTTTGGTCCGCTGCGTTTATTTATCAAGTGAGGCTATTATTTTTCAATTTAATTTTGGTTCGTGCCGATTTGGTAATAGGCCCCCTGGTAATTGGCTGGGTGCTTTATTTTGATTACTAGCTATTTAATGCAAGCTGCGGTTTATTATAGCTTGAGTTATTGGAGCTTTCATTGCCTGACACCGATTTAAGTTCGGTTCAAAAGCTAAGGGGTCGGGGTGTCATTGGTATTTTATATTTTCCGCATACAAAGTAAAAACGGACAAATCTACAACTTTTTTTAACCGAATTCAAAGAAGCAGGAAACCGTGAATTTGGTAGTGTTATGATTGAGACCACCATCAAATGCCTCATGTACGCCAACGACCAAGTCATCCTTGCATCGTCGGTGTCCGAGTTGCAAAAGATGGTGGTTATAATGAATGCAGCTTTTTGGAAAGAAGGTCATGAAAGTGAATGTTGCAAAAACGAAAGTGATGATTTTTGAAAGAGAAGAGTGTATGACAGAGTGTGATATAAAGATTGATGGCGAGAAAGTTGAGCGAGTGAAAGAGTTCGTGTATTTGGGTAGCGTGTTTACAAGGGATGGCAAGTATGAGAATGATATTGAAAGAAGAGTATTGAAAGGAAATGCAGTGAATGGGGCCCTGAATAGCCTTGTGAGTAGCCAGGTCATGTCTAACAAGGCAAGAATGGCTATGCATAACGCTGTTCTGGTCCCGACGCTGATGTATGCGAGTGAATGTTGGGTGTGGCAGAAGAAGCATGAAAGCAAGGTGAACGCAGTGGAAATGAGGTCTTTGAGGAAAATGTGTGGAGTAAAATTGTGTGATAGAGTGAGGAATGCGGATATACGAGAGAAGTGTGGTTTGAAAGAAGATGTAGTGACAAGGATAGAAAAGGGTATGTTAAGCTGGTTTGGTCATTTAGAACGTATGGATGAAACAAAAGTAACGAAAGAGATTTATGGTGCGAATGTTGAAGGATATAAGGCAAGAGGACGCCCCCCCAGAAGGACGTTTACGGATTAAATTAGTGATGGCCTTCAAAAATCTGGTGTCAAGAGTGCAAAGAATAAAAGAGCGTGCATGAAAAGGCTTATGGATGTGAAGGAAGCGAGGGAAGTGTGCAAAGATCGGGCAAAGTGGCGATCCATCGTCTCTGCCTACCCCTGTGGGAAGAAGGCGTGAGCTGTATGTATGTATGTTGTATGTTTGTTACCTCGGAACTCCGTAATTTATAAAGGATTTCGAGATTTTTTTTTTATTTCAAAGGATATGCTTTCATAATGGTTCCGTTTTTATCAAAATCTATGATGGGATCTACCAGGAACAGACAAAATTCTTAAAATGTTATAGGAATATATAAGTGATTTTGATATTTTTAGCACAATTCCCAGCATTTGAATTCAAATTTATCCCCGAGGGGGTAGGTGAAGATATTCCATTCCTTGAAAGTAACGAGTCACCCATAATTTTAGCGAGTCCTAAAATTGACAGGATTGACAGACAGACAGCAACATGCCTCAGAATCAATTTCGGAAAATGCGGATTCCCTCACCATGTTTAATTTTCCCGTCGAGCTAATGACAAATATTGATGTCAGCTTTTCGAAAATTTGAACCCGAGCCTCACGAAGCAGCGAGCTCCTTAACCACAGCTATCACAGGTCTTCACCTTCTGTTTGCTTTATTTAAGTTATGCAGTTTCGAGATGCATGTTTGAAGTTTGATTACCAAGTATTACGTACTCCCCTTGAGAATACTCTCTCTCTAAGCGTTTACATTAACATAAAATATGAGTGAAATGTAGTTGCAAACACAATTTCACGGCGAATGCGTACTCTTCGGGATAAGCTGAAACTAAATTTTCATAATTCTGTTGCTATACAATTTGGGAATTGATGTTTGTTTACACGATCCAGAACACTTAAGATAGATAATACTTTTAAGAGGGCTCTTAGATTTTTTGGGGCGTCTACGCTACTTCTTTGGGCTCAAGATTTCTTGGGCGTTTACGTTACTTTTTATGGCTCTAAGATTTATTAAGATGCTTACAAAGCTTTTTTGGGCGATTTTTTAAGGTGTTCTTTTTTGGGCTTTAACATTTTTTGGAACGTCCACGTCGATTTTTGAGATCTAAGAATTTCCTGCAGTTCACAATCTTTTTGGGGCTCTAGGGTGTTTGTCATCAACGATCATTTGTTACGTAACCGATCCAATGGATTTTCTTTGTTTCTGTGTCAGCTGTTGATCCACTCATATTCGTGTTATGTCAGGGATAGAACAGAGGGTTTAGTGGGGATCGAAAAACTGGTACTGAGAATGAATTAGACAAAATAAAAATAAGATTATTCGACATTGGAATGTGGAATACAATACAATACAACAACTCTTTATTGTACACCAAAAACAGCACAATATGGATACCATTAACTAAAGTACAATGGAATGTACTTTTTGAAGGTCAATCTTAATAGCAATCTAGCACCGTTTCAGAAAGTGTTCTGACTGAGGAGGCACCAGAAACTCCAGAGTCACGCAATAAATCTTGTGCTTCTACATATAGAACATGAATCTGAATTAATCCTTTGGGTGGATTTCCTAACGACGTTATTCACCGTCGACATGAAATGACAAATAACGTTTGTTGATAATCCCCGAGGGTTAGTCGCATTATGTCGAATTCGCAAAATGTCCAGTGGGCTCAAAATGTCCAATTCTCACAATGTTCAAATCTTAAGTTGTCCAATTAGCAACTTGTCCAATTCGCAAATTGTCCAAACATTGTGAGAATGGGACATTTTGAGCCCACTGGACATTTTGCGAATTTGACATAGAATTGTAAGTCGTTAAAGCTTCAGACCATTTGAAATGTAAGTAGGCAAATATGGCCTTGGAATCCGATCTTCAACTTACGTCACTGGCGACTGTCGTGTTTGTTAAGACAACAACACTTCAAGTTACTTAGTGTATTAACAGCTTAATGTCAGCCTTCATACCCATTTAGGATGAAACAATTAAGACTAAAACAATGGAGAAGTAAATTATAAAATAATTATTTACAATATTGACAGATAAAAAATGTTCTTCGAAAAAGAAACATGACAGTCTTTGCACATTCCATTGCTTCATAACTAAGCTGATCTTTTGACAGAGATTATTGCTACCTTTGTAGCTTCGGTATTTGATATTCGACTCGGAGTCGGAAAATCTGTCGAAAAATTCACAGATGTCGGTATCGAAAACGAATGTCATATTTGACATAAGGATTCGGAAAATTTTCCGTGGCTGTCAGAAACGCCTAGAATACAGTTTCCGAAGTCGACAGATTCGACTTCGGAAAATTTTTCACTCGATCTGAATCGAACGGAAACGGTAAGTATCGAGCCTCCGTGAATACGCCTGCTAGTCATCTGAAGTTACGACCGAACGCGCTGACAGCCCTTTCGGAAAGAAACGATATTTTCTATCTTTTCTTTTTGATATAAACCAACTTAAGTGCTCTCAAATTACGAAAAAGGATCTTGTCAGTAGGACAACGGAGTGATTTGGTAAGAGTTAAATTCCTTTGTGGCACTGGAAGCTAAAAATATGTGCTAAAATGTTGAGTATCGTAAAACAAAACGTTGGCTGTTGACAAAATGACCCCGAAACTTATCAAAATTGTACACCACACCGAACGTTACGAAAACTACGGACCGCAGCGCCAAATAACATATTACGGGAGTGTTTCTGACGCGTTATACCCAGTTTCCGCGTCTGCTGTACACGAATACTTTATAGACTGCCGTATAAGCGACTATCGTGAAATTTTAAGCGACCTGCGTCCTTGGAATAGGGTTTAAATTCGCAAAACGTATACCCAGACGGCGGATGTTTAAAATTTCATGACGCGCTGCAGCAGTCGACTGTTTAAATAATGCAAGGAATAAAATTTAATTCATTCCCTATAGAGAGTCCCATTCCATTGGTAAATGGAAAATGGTTTTGAATGGTTCATATGAAAGTTGCATTTCAAGAGGAAAATGTTACTGAATTCCGCTCATGGAAAAATTACATTGTCTATTTTTACCCGAGTGCAATAGAAGGATACATTTTTGGGGTTTTCTATGTCTGGAAATGAAATTTATAATATTAAACAAATTTTGAGAATTCATTTAATAAAAATATTTTGTTAATTACAAAAATATATTTGACAATTTTCTTTTTGATAATAAGAAAAACAAATGTGTATTTAATATATTAGTTTATTCCTTTGGAGTAGACTGTAGCCTAAACAGGTTGGAGGTGTCCTAAAATTTGTTTTATTTATGGGAGTGACATTGGCTCGGTGACCTCTTAAATAAAAACAGTATGCTAAACTCGTGAACTTTGCGACCTCTCGTAGACCTTTGTGACCTTTTGTAGCTTTAATATGTAGTTTAAGGGATTTTTAAAAGCGTGGTGTTGCTAGATTTGTTTTCATATCAGAGGCAAAATATTTACAATCTTTGTCTCTCTCTTTGACGCAGTCTTTAGGACTCCGTACCCAAAGGGTAAAACGGGACCCTCTTACTAAGACTGCGCTGTCCGTCCGTCTGTCCCATGAACCGTGATAGTTAGTTGAAATTTTCACAGATGATGCAATTCTGTTGCTGCTATAACAACAGATACTAAAACATAGCAAAAATACATATTTAAGGGGGCGCCTATGCAACAAACGTGATAGTTTTGCCGTTTTTGGAACCCTTCGTCCGCGAGTCCGACTCGCACTAGGCCGGTTTTTTAAAACTTAATGTCCTACAGTTAGTAGGCACAATAACATTGATTGTATTTAGAAGAAACACACAAATGTCATCGTTTAAACGAAATTGTGAATGTTTAGTATTATAAAATACCCACTTATCATAATAGTATGAATTTAAAAATAAAAACTGAATTTTTATCAGAATCAATCCTTATAGGTACTTACTACTTTAAAAAGGATCGCTGTAAAAAAAGTTTTAACTATAACGTAATATTTGCATAATAATTATAAATGTCAACCAAATAACGTTGTGTGTAGATTTTTACGAGGAGGTGACAAACAGAATGTGGAATAATCCGGAATGTTCTAGAACGTTCTTGTTCAGTTACATTGACGGGACTCGTGAATACTTTATGAATAACATTACTGAAAGCATTTGTCCTTTAAATAGGTTTACTTTATGTCAAATGTATTTTATAGGCTTTCCTGTGAAGCAAGTTAATATGATAAATCAAAATCAAATTTACTACATCTTCTTTATGCTACACTAGCTTTTACCCGCGTGGGGTACCCCTTAGGGGTTGAATTTTGCAAAATCCTTTTTAAGTCGATGCCTACACTGTATAAGCTATCTATGTGCAAAAATTTCAAGTCTCTAGTCCCAGCGGCTTAGGCTGTGCGTTGATACATCACCAATCAGTCAGTCAGTTCATAATTTTATATATTTAAGATATTGTGCTTTGTTAGAATTCTGACCTGCTGTGTAGTACACTTGTGTGTTTGCAGACATGACTGTTCATCAAATCGGGAAATCACCAACAACACTCACCACCAACATAACAACATTCACCAACAACACTCACTATCAACACTTACTACACACCAACCTCAACTTAAGAATTCCTTTCACAGCTAGCTTCAATCAACATCAACATTCCAGCAAAAGGAAACTTCGCAGTTCTTATTACCAAGTCTAGAGAAAAAAGTAGGGTTCCAACATTAGCAAGTGAGATCAGATTGCTCAGTGGAAGTCGTCTGCTAGAAAAATACGAGTAGGGACGACAAAAAAATTCGGATTGCTTTTCGGGTGGGGCAAAGATATTATATATAGAAAGACGTAGATATGTTACTAGAGCACGGAAAATGAGGCCGACAAATGTAGTTAATTAACCACATTTTATTTAGTCGCATTGTATTTGAAGTCGTATTTTAAGCGAAAACTCTTAACAGATAGCTCTCTTTTTCTTTATTATTCGTTCCGTATCATCTTTTCCCGTCATTGTTGTATCCTATAAATACGCTAAGAAGTATGTACATGTTGTAGCACACTCGTAGGGGATCATCAATTTTCAAACGCAAGCAGTATGAATATAACTCATCCTTACTTTAATATCTTTGGGGTGGGGTGTAAAAAAACACTTGAGTAAGTAATGCAGTCAAATAAAAAAAACATTGCTCAAAATGCCTTTGACCAGTGTTTTTTTCGGACATCTATAATCTTATACCCGCGTGGTTCCCGTTCCCTTGGAAATACGGGGATAAAATATAGCCTATGTTACTTAGGGATATTGTAGATTTAAAATTGTGAATGAATATTTGAAATAGGGTGAAACCACACAGAACCACTGGTATACTCGTATTCTACACACATCGTTTATTTCTGTAGGTAAATAAAATATATTACACTTAACACTTTAACAGCCGACTATCTATACATATAATAAAACTCAAACGGGGCCGTGTCTGTACATGAAATATTTTTTGAAAATTTTAACGGTAGTGTATATAGTTATCGATATAGATACCGAAACACCAATTTTTGGAATTTTTGTCTGTCTGTCTGTCTCTCTGGTTGTGCACGCATCACTCAAAAACTACTGGACGGACTTTGATGAAACTTGGTATGGAGATAACTGAGTACCCGGGTCAACATCTAGGGTACTTTTTATTCCAGGAAAATATCTCATTCCCACGGGAAAATAGAAAAACTGGTTAAAAAGAGAAATACGTACTACTCCGAAACGATAACACTTACAAACTTGAAATATGGTAAGTAGGTGTCTTATAGACGTATACAGGCAACTACTATAAAATGATTTTTGGAAATTCCCCCGGGAACGGGAATAACGGGATCATTGGGAACCTAATAAATTGGGTCTGCTAATTGTTATATCCATACTCTTTTCTGCTTTACTGCTATTTTATTTTTCTTTGACACTGTCTAAGTGACGTTTTTGATATTTGTTCAATGCAAATGTGAATTGAGTTTTGTATTTATTTATTTGTTACAAAATGAAGAAGCTGAGAAAAAATATTACCAGAAGATCATGTTGAAACTGAAATTACAAAGAAAACCTAATAAATACCAATACAGAACAATGCAAATGTCATGCAAACAGAAGGAATGCACGTACCAAGGTCAGTCATCCTTTACAAATTCTGTTACTCCAATTAAAAACTGGTTAAAAAGAGAAATACCTACTAGGTACTCCGAAACGAACACATCAACTTGAAAAATGGTATGTAGGTGTCATATGTCGTAGGCAATCGCTATGAAGGGGTTTTTGAAATTCCCACGGGAACGGGAATACACTAGATCCACGTCTGCGACGCCGCTGGGCACTCGCTATCTTAAATAAAGAGCAACAATACTACGGTTTCCATAGGTATCCCTAAATTCAGTTACGCTAATTCATTTTTCGGAAAAAAATCACACATATTAAAAACTAGCGGTTCTGCGCGGTTTCAGTCGCGTAGTTCCCGTTCTCGACGGAATACATGGACTATATTATACCCTATGTTATCCAGGGATATTGCAACTTTCCAGTTTTTGAGTAGTGTAGATGTAGATTAGCGTAGATGTAGATAGCTGAAACCGATTTAGTAGTCGATACTGAACAAACTAATTTCAGGAATTGCACTTATCCTATCCTATCCTACTAATATTACAAACGCGAAAGTTTTTTATAGATGTGGATGTTTGTTCCTCTTTCACGCAAAAACTACTGAACGGATTTTGATGAAACTTTACATTTATATAGCTTATACATCAGAATAACACAAAGGCTATATTTTATCACCGTATTCCTACGGGAATGGGAAGTATTTTATCCCCGTATTGCTATGGGGACGGGAACAACGTGGGTGAAACCGCGGGGCGCTGCTAGTACGTAATATAAACCAATTACACGTATTTGCCTCACTCAAAGTCAAACTCACCTTTGTCAAAAGAAATGTCAAAAATTTTTACTTACAAACTGTTTATTTTATTCGTATTCATGAGAATTCGAAGAGTCTTCCACGAAGAGTTGTCTAAATTTCTAAGAAAACGAAAACAAGGTAGCAATTCCTGCCCCGTATAACCACCCCCTTATACTTATGGACCGACTTAACTCCCCAAAGAAGGCTTTTGAGAGTTCCTCACGTATTTCCC
This sequence comes from Ethmia dodecea, assembly GCA_963855545.1. Classification (NCBI taxonomy): domain Eukaryota; kingdom Metazoa; phylum Arthropoda; class Insecta; order Lepidoptera; family Depressariidae; genus Ethmia; species Ethmia dodecea. The sequence continues at coordinate 1,874,179 of OY979443.1, forward strand.
GAGAATTTGTGATGTAAATTTACGAAGCGAAATTCATTTATACTTTCATTATATTTCGAAGAATTCATATCTGGGGTCACAGCAGTGACGTTAAGCAAAAGTAAAAAAAGGCGTAGATATATCCTCTTCTATTAATTATATTTATAGACATATACACACATTTTTTACCATCTGAAAAAAAAAGTGGTGTGATAGGTAAGTATAATAGATTCATTTTTCATCGTTACTTAAAAAAAAAATATTTTTTCAAAAAATTTTTTTCTCGCTTTAACTAATATACATTACTCAATTGTAGTCAATATAACACACTGAAATATTTGAAACAGTATAACTTCAGCTCTAGATACCTTATACGTCATATTTTTTTCCAGACGGTAAAAAAAACACGGGTTGCACTCCGGGAGTGCCGGCAGAAGTGAAAACTTGATTATCGATTTCGGTGTTACAACACTACTCTCCAACCGTCTTACGGTTTTTCGATCAGCACACGTGACCTGACGCGAGTTTCACAGTTTTTACTCATCCCACAAAAGTGCTCAACGCCGCTAATATAATAATAATATGTCTAATATTGATTGATGGTCACTGTAACTGTCGGTAGGTCTATATATTATCAACTAGCGGATCTGCGCGGTTTCACCCGCGCAGTTCCCGTTCCCATGGGAATACGGGAATAAAATATAGTCTATGTTACTCAGGGATATTCTAGCTTTCCATTATGAAATAATTTTTAAAATCGGTCCAGTAGTTTTTGAGCTTATTCGTTACAAAGATACAAACATCCAAATCTTTCCTGTTTATAATATTATAGTTATTTTATTATTTATTATCAGTTATGATAAAATTCTTGAATAGTGTTGCTAGCTTATATACCTACCTACTAACTAAAATAACTGACTTGGTATTCAATGAGATAGATAGAAAATATGTTTATTACTAGACGCTATAAAAATAAAAGAAAAGTAAAAAAAATAAAAAATCAAATAAAAATAAATAATCTCACGCCTTTTATCCCCGAGGGGGTAGACAGAGGTATTCCATTACCGGATATACCCACATTTCACGTGCTTAGATTTTATACAACATGTAACAGAATATTAAGCACAATTCCTGAAATTAGTTTGTTCAGTATCGACTACTAAATGTGTTAAATTAAAAAAAAAAAAATTAGCGTAGCGGAATTTAGTGCTTTCTATGGAAATCGTGCTATATTATGAATCGATATTTAATAAAATTGGTTAGACACAACTAAAGTTCGATTGCATCATATTTTTTTATACAATACATATTTATTTACTAATTCGGGTGTATGAGGAATTGCGCTTTTTCTGTTACGCGTTGTATATTGGATAAAAGTAAAAAAATCGGTTGTCTGTAAAGGCAGTTTACTGACGATAGTTGAACGTGACAACGTCATACTTTTTGGATTGTGCCTCTTTGTAGCTCGTTGCGCGCTTTCGCTTGCACTGGAACGCCGCATACGTCATACTTTTTAACCGACTTCAAAAAGGAGGAGGTTTTTTATGTTTGTTACCTCAGAACTTTCGACTGGGTAAACCGATTTGGATGATTCTTTTTTTATCTGAAAGCTGGTGCTTTCAGATTGGTCCCATTTAAATTTCGTCTAGTTCTGAAAACGGCATCCATGAGAAAACGATATAAGTTGAAGATTGAAGTCGGTTTATTTTACTCTTTAGAGTGGTTATTATTCGTGCATGCAGCCGATTTCATCGAATTATAAGACGTTGTCACGTCAAAAAAATAAAGCGTAATTTAAAAAATATGTGACGTTCATTATTGTACTGTGATTTGTGTTTCGAAACAGACTCGCACTTGGTCGGTTCTTAAATAATTCTGTTACGAAACACTAAAAACGAACGTCCTAGGTAATCTGACATCAAAACACATTGGGGTATGCGATAAAAATCAGCGAGGCGTGACGTAAGCGCCTTTAACAATATTCCAGACGATTCTTTATTCTATTCAGCAAAACAAAATAACATTTCTTAGGCGCTCCATTCTCTGAAGAACTGGCGTGGCTCCAATTCGTTTTTGCATTTCATTCTTACATCAGTAGTTAAGTCGTAATTTTTCCTTGTCAAGTTAAGAGCACACCTAGAAGTTCCTTAACTGGTTTAGTGTCTACATGACTGCACAAGAAGTAGGGTAATGTTTTGGGAGTGTATATGATACAGGGTTATTCTCTGTGCATTGAGATTTATAGATTTTTTAATAAAAATCATAATATATAACCATCGAATTGTAAGGATTTTGAGTGAATTTGACAGTTTGTCTCCAATTATATTTGCGCGGCAGACAACTATTTAAAAAAAAAAACTCACGCCTTTTGTCCCCGAGGGTGTATTCCATTTCTGGATAAACCCACTTCTCAAGAGATATTTTTTGGACCCCTAAACGTGATAGGGGTGAGCCCATCGCCGGACGGGGTCTTTTAAATATGTCTCAGAATTAATTCTGGGACCTGCAGACCTGGATCCTCACGATGTTTTCCTTTACCGTCGACCTAGTGATAAATGTGTACGTAAGTTTTTAAAAAACTCATTGGTACATGCCAAGATTCGAACCCGAGTCTCACTGATTATCATTATGTGAAGCAGGCTCTTTAACCGTAAGGCTATCACTGCTTTGTAACTATTTTGTTAAAATAAAACAGTATACTCTTCAAAAACATGTACTTAAATTCATGCACCATAAATATCTTATCTTATCTTGAACTTATGCATACATACATACATAATCTCTCGCCTATTTCCCATTGGGGTAGGCAGAGACAACAGACCGCCACTTGTTACGAACCTGGCAGATCTCTCACGCTTCCTCCACATCCATCAAACGATTCATGCATGCTCATCGGTTTCGGGTACCTACTCTTTATAACTTATAAATATACTTATAAATGTACTTCAATTTTGAACTCTACTAAAATGACAATGTACTAAAATCTTGTATCTGTATGCACTATTTTTCCGTAATTTTTAGGCTAATTCATTGGGTAACCGGCTTAATCTTAGCTTTTGAGATAAATCAACTCCAGACTAGTAAAGTAGTACATTTATCACTAGCTCGACAATGAAGGAAAACATCGGGAGGAAACCCGCAGGTCCCAGAATTAATTCTGAGAAATAAGTACACAGACCCGGTCCGGCGATGGTCTCACCACCTATCACGTCTAGGGGTCCAAAAAATATCTCGTGAAAAGTGGGTATTTCCAGAAATGGAATACACCCTCGGGGATAAAAGGCGTGAGATTATTATTATTATTATTACTAGTAAAGCCTACCTAATCTGTACTAATCCCAAATTTGAAGATAATTAATTGAAACCATCAACACAGTACGTACTGCCTTGTTCTACGACGATGTAGATAAACATCTTCCCATCCTTTCCCCGTAGAACCCACCCTAATCTGAAATAATGCCTTATTTAAACGAACCCATATCTCAAATGGACCTTAAACTATGTGGGATTAATAGGATTTCCTCACCCGCTAGGGAAATCTAATCTCTTTAGGTCGTGTCCCACATCCCATTAGGCTTTCAAGTGTCGCTCACCCAATCACCAGTGTATGGACGTACCTTAAGTTGAGGCGCTGCGTAAAGGCTAAAAATGAGTCACTGTTTAATATATTAAACATAATCAAAATTTGAAACAAAAATACAAACCAACTTCAACGAATATTACTAAAAACACATTTAAATTTTTTATTTTTATATTTTGCTTTTCTGTTTTTTGGCAATAAAATTTTTGTTAAAAAGTTTTTATTTCAGAGCTTTTTGTAATACAACTCAGCGTTCTGTAAGTGAACATTAAAACACCCCTTTTTCTCACCCTTAGGGTAGGATTTTTTTTTCTAAATTTATACGGGTCCAACTTCGGGGTATAAGCCTTTATAATAAAAAAGAATTATCAAAATCGGACTACTCTGTAAAAAGTTTTGCGTGATTACACATAAAAAAAAATACGTGTCGATTTGAGGACCTCCTCCGTTTTTTCGTCGGTTGAAAATATTTTTTTTTAGCATATTCAACATCTATTACCTACTGTTATCTAATTCGCTAATACCGAGTGATGATGAGTGATGTCCGTTTAGGAGTTCCGTTCTCTACCTGAAGTTCTTCACCACAAACATATATGGGACCAATCTTGATATACCGAGTAATCCGAGCTGCGTACGAGTTTAGTTCAGAAATCAGAGATCGGACTAGTGCGTAAGCAATACCCGAATTCGGTCCGGGATTTCTAGATCTGTATTTTCACGAGTTCGGATCGGACGTAGTGCGAAACCGCTCTGAGGTTGTATCAAGCGACTTTCTTCCAATCACCTGTATGGACGACCCTTAACTTAGAAACTAATGGGCCAACTCCTTTCGTAAACACCGCCTTTGTTAGAAACTCTTAACTGAATAGAATGACCGAACTTCGGTACAAATAAATACATTTATATACACGGAAAACCACTCGGTTGGAACAATACAACTGTACACAATACAATTTAATTGCGTTGTTTGTGCAAGTATCATAATATTTGCTTTGTTCTTTAAAAAGTGGCTAATTTCATTTGTTTTGTTCCTGTGCGCTCTTTTTAGGGTAATTCGCTTATTAATTGTGCAAGCAAATGATACAGGCGTAAATGCCTACATACATACATATATACTGCTCACGCCGTTATTCCACACGCCACTATTTACACTTATTTCGCTTCCTTTACATACATAAGCGTGCACGCTCTTTTATTCTTCGCACTCCGGACCCCACCTATTGGAAGGACGTCACTAATTTGATCCGTGAACGACGTCCTTCTATAGCGTTCTCATTCCTGGTATCCTTCAACATTCGCACCATAAATCTCTTTCGTATCTCTTCTTTTATCACAGTCGCATATGTTTTTTTATTAAGGACTAGTGGATGCCCAGTCGCGTTTCCCGCGTGGATCCTGTTTATTCCCGTGGGAATTTACAAAAATTCCTTCATAGCGGTTGTCTTCGACATATATGGCACCTCATACCATATTTTAAGTTTCTAGGTTTCATCGTTTCGGAGTAGCAGGTATAAAGTTCTTATATTTTCCCGTGGTAATGGTATACTCGTATTTTCACGTAGTAAAAAGTAAAAATGTTGCCTCGGTTACTCTGTTACAGTGCACTAGTTTTTGTGTGATGCGTGCATAAGCAGACAAAGACAGACAAAAATTTCATAAATTTTTGTTTTGATATCTAAATCGATAACTATCTACACTACTATTTATAACTATCCACACTAGTAGAGGGATCTTTTACCTTAGGGCTATCACTGCTAGGTATCCAACATCAAAAAAGCCTCCTTCTTTAAACTCTGTTAAGAACATCAAAATCAATTTGTCTCATGAATTGAAAATGCGCCTTAACCTATTTAAAATTATCGAAGCAATTCATTATTCGAGAAGCATTTTTTTTGGTAAATATAATTTCATTTTGCCATTTATAAAATTAAGCGCGTAATTTATTTTCCTTGTACAAAGATACATGAGTGCCTACCTATTTTTATGGAACAATTTATATGTTGCTTGGTTACAGACAAAAGTGCTTTTATTAACGCGATTCTATTAAAACCGAATTTCATACCTATACCTAACATCAGATGCCGTTTTTAGGGTTCCATAGCCAAATGGCAAAACACGTAACCTTTCCATTCCTCATATTATCTGTCTGACCGTATGTCATGAACTACTGTTCAAACTTGGTACGAGTAAGTAAATGTATTTCTGTAAACCGCATTAAGATTTTCACACTTTGATTAGTAATTAGGCGAGTTCATACATGTTCTGGCGAGATTTCCAGGGGTGGGCAGCGGCTACCCCTCCCCCCCCCCTTCCCTCCCATGTTTCCATTATTGGTTGCGTGGAAAGTAGTGGATTGGACGATAACGCAATTTTTTTACAGAAATACCGACATCTTATGATTGATGGACTCATTTCAAATTGAAACCTTACGATGAAGTATTGACAAGGTAAAATATTGGGTTTAAAAATAGACTTCAAAAACATGTTGTACAGAAATAGATTTATCTCGGCTACTTTTTATCAAAAACTAGCGACCCGCCCCGACTTCGCACGGGTGCAATGCTTTTACTAGAACCTTCCTCTTGAATCACTCTATCTATTAAAAAAAACGCATCAAAACCCGTAGCGTAGTTTTAAAGATTTAAGTATACATTGGGACATAGGGATATAGGGATATAGGGACAGAGAAAGCGACTTTGTTTTATACTATGTAGTGATAGTGATATATTATCTAACCTAGCTCTACGACTGTACCCGTAGGTTTGTCCCATTCTCGCGGAAAAATTTGACTCCCAAAACAAGCTTTCCATTAGTTTTTGACATTATAACGTCTTATGGATGAACGCCGGCTGCACGCACGAATAAGTAACGCTCCGTCCAAGCCGAGCGTAAGCGAGAGCGCGAAACAAGCGATAGAGAAGCACGATCGGCCTAAGCGTTCGGCTTGTGACGTATCTATCTTCCACTCAGTATGCAAATATGACGTTAACACGCAAAATTATCGTCCGTAAACCTACTTGACAACCAAATTTTTTTTTAATTCGTAGCCTATTCTTTGCAAACACAAGAGGAAGCGATCATTTCTCCACGCATGTTAGCGGTTGCGTTAGTAGTGTGAGATCCCCACTAAAGCTTCGCTGTGGTAGATATAACAATGTGTCTTTTAAACAAATATTGCAGCGAGTCCACGTTATCGTGTAGTATCAATATTATAAATGCGAAACTGACTTTGTTAGTTTTTTACGCTTTTACGCCTAAACCGATTTTAAGAATTCTTTCAATACAAAGCCACAAAGAGGTTGGAAGAAAATCATTATCTTTCCTAGAGAAACTTTTTCTTTAAACGTCTATGGCTACATTATTTGCGAGTAACAAAGGCTACATTTTTGCCCGTATTCTCACAGGGACAGAAATTACGCGGGTGAAACCGCGGGCGCTGCTAGTACCTTGCCGTAGAAAGTTTTCCGGATTGTTAAAAGTTTGAATCGACTTTCATTTCCCAGGAGTGTCTGTGTTTAAAGTTAGTCAACATATATTAAAGCATCGGGGCTACATATAATTGAAGAGAGATTTTTTAGGAACGCCTTGAAGTCTTAAAAATAAACTTCAATTAAAACCTAGGTATAGTATACTGCATGTTTTTTTTACCGTCTGGAAAAAAATATGACGTATAAGGTATCTAGAGCCGAAGTTATACACGAGAGTAATTGTTAAATATAGTCATGTTTAATGCTATTTACAAAATCTAGAAAAATAACGCACAGTACTATGCGCAGCTGGCGGTTGTAGGTAGATTGCACATAAATGGAAGTTACGAGCCTGTTTCTTTTTAAAATACTATTTCAAATATTTTAGTGTGTATTATTGACTACAATTGAGTAACGTATATTAGTTTAAGCAAGAAAAATGTTTTTTGAGATTTTTTTTTAAATAACATTGCCAAATGAATCTATTTTACACTTACCTATCACACCTCATTTTTTTCCAGACGGTAAAAAAGTCACCCTGTATATAAGTATCTGTGTCCTAACTGCAATGAACCTCATGTAGCACAAGCTCCGAATTATTAAAAAAAAAACTGACATTTTTACGGATTTTTTTTTATTGCGTAAACTGATAGTGTTCCTCTATGTGACTTGTGTACAAAAACTACACAAACATATTTATTTTAGTTATAATTGGTAGTCGTACTTACTGGCCACAAATAAAATTATCTCAAAAACTACGGCATCATCCTTATGACTTTATCCATCAACTTTTTTTATCAATGAATCAAAAATCGGTGATGCAGAGATAAAAATTATAAAACGTGGACGAATATTACTTTCATGTCCGCTATAGGAATGAAAATAGCTGTTGGAGATTCAAAAACTATGAAAAATTTGATTGTACCGGAATAGTAACATTTTGTTAGGTCATTTAGATTCTTTATAACACATTTGCTCGTAAAAGGTGTCTTATTTCACCAATTTCAATATCGTATTGTATCTCATTACGCCCAAGTGCGGTAAGTGTAAAGTAAAACGCACGGTTTATCAAGATGCTCCGTCTTAAAACGAACGGTACTTTTTAAAATCTCAGCAAAGAGTTTTTATGTCAAAAAAGTTGTCAACATTTTATGATTAAAATTAACTTTGGGAGATAAAATATAATAAAGAAATATTTATGTACTTACATAATTATTTTATTTTATTAATTTTGACAGTAAATTACAACCAATGAATCTGTAACAAAAACACAAAAATAACAATTTACTTTATTAGTAATACTGGCTGTTTTTGTGACTTTGCCTAAAAAAAATGCTGATGCGCGCCGCGCGCTTTTTCTTAACGCTGTATTGTTTTTATTCGTTTACCATAGTCGGAGTTTTATTTTATTTCCTCGGAAATGTGTTATAAAACGTCGTATGACATACGTGCGCTTTGATAATTACAGCCTCTGCTTACTTATAGCCCTCGCCTATGGCTCGTGCTAGCAATATCGCCTCGGCCGTAATTTTCAACCTACCGCACTTATATCATAATGTACTATTATGTTGTATCTTGTGTGCAAGGTAATAGGCTGAGCAAGTGTGTTAAACTTTATCATTTAAAAATGTCTTTTGAAGTAAACATATGAGCTAAGACTAGTGTTGTTTTAAAGGTACTAGCGACATAAATCGGTGTCACTAGTACCATCAATGGTACAAATCCTTGGTAGTACTGACCTGGGGGGATGTCAGTTAGTAAATAGAAATCAGAAAACAGAAATTCTTTATTGCATACTGTTCATAACAATTGTTGGCATGAAATTGCTCAATAATAAAGTCATTGGAACAGAGTACCTAATTCAGGCATGCAATATTTAAGTCATGCATTTAACAAAATAAAATAGTAACAGTGATATTTCACTATGTTATTGTGATACAATTCATACATAAATCATTTTCCCAACCCAGCTTAAAATAAAATTTATTGGTCTATAAGCCACGCTTACTTTGAATTTAAGCATATTATGTCAGCTTACACACAATATCATATTATTCAGAATTTCAGAAATACGTGCTACGTTATTACTACTTACCTACAAAAGTCGACAATAACACAGTATATTATTACTTGTATATTAAATTTGGGGTACAATTTACATAAAATATCTACTCTGGTCCGCAAAGAAAAACGGTCGGTTAGAAAATCTACAATATCTTCAAAAGTACCTGACTTAGCTATAGGAAAAAAATACTAAATTAAACAATGTTTTAATTTGCTTGAATGAAAATATTTAAAAAATGGAAAATGACTGGATGGAAATAGCAATAGATAGATAAGTGGAGGGAAATGGAGGAGGCCTTTACTCTGTAGACTCCTTTATAATAGTGATTTGTTTTGCATGCAATAAATAATATAATTGTATTTTAATAATATCTATTCTAGCTGATCTATTTTTATTATTGCAATTTAAAAGAGAAGAATATTAGTGGTATTTTATTCTTCGTATTTTATTACCAGAACCATATATATATATCATTGTAAAGCTAATTTACTGGGCTATTTGATAACATAATGAAATATTTTAAAATGCCACCCTATGTTTGAAAAATTTTGTATTATATGAGGGTTTAGGTCACTGAGAAACGAACGTCACCCTTTTGGTCTATGGACCCAAAATGATTTAAAATAATTATTTAGTTACGTGTTCAATTAGGCTAACCGAATTTGTGTGATTATTTAGTACCTATTCCCTGAATTATTAAATTATTTTTTTGTTAGTCGAATATATAGTGGTATGTTCGTTTCGTTGTGAGGAGTTATAGTGTTCTGTGCTCCATGCAGATGAAATGTCAAATTGACATTGGCAGAGTGGCAGACCGACAACATAATAAAAATAAATGTGTTTTATTTCACTTCCGCATAAAAGCTATGACAGATAAGAGTGAGAAAGACAGTAGAGCGCTATCTCTTTTACGTAGCACATCAATCGCTACTTTCGTGCAAAAAAATATTTATTTCTTTTAAATATTTCTTTTTACGACTCTGGATTCAAGCGTTTTTGATTTCATGTACAAAAATATATGTTAGATGGGTTACCAGTATTTAGATAATGTTGCAAGCATATTTTTGTACTTTGAAGAACTTTACAAATGAGGAGGGGGCGTGGGGGGCATTCTGGGGGGTGTTTTGTAGGACATATTTGTTTAAAATAATATCTTCTTACCGCTCTACTAACTCAGATCTTTATAGTATTTTTCATTTATTATTATACCGCCCTCTATAGCTTTTCTGGACATCACCTTTAATTTATTTTAAACTGTCAAATTGTATTATTCAACAAAATTATGTACTTTTTAAATTTTATGAAGGAATAAATAAGGCTATTATTATTTTTAATAAATGTAAAATAAATAAATATGCGTAGATTTTCCAGTATTGTCGTAAACGTAGATCTGTTGCAGATGTGCCGTTTTCACGAAATTTAGTACTCTATGTTGCCTCCGCGAGCTCGCAATACTGCTGTTATGCGATTTGGCATAATTTCTACAAGGTTTTTGAGGCGATGCTGCAAAAAATTCTGACATTCCTCTATTAGAGCTTCTTTCATTTCACGTAGCGTGATTCCGCTGACGTACAAGTCTTCCCAGTTCGTCCCATGCATGCTCATGCAATGCTCAGTCGGGGCTGGCCACTCGAATATCTAGGTTAGAATAGCAGGCTAGGAGATTTAGCCAAATAAAAAGTATGTTTGTAATGACGTGTTCTATTGATATGCAGTCTTAAGGTTGGCCGCGTGAAACGAATAAAAAAAAATTGGTATCCCAGATAATATGTTCCAACCCCTTTTGCGATTTACTAAAGGGCTCTGTAATTCATACCACATTTCCTCCCGTTAATGCAACCATTGCCAAACAACTTTATCTATTTTCAATTAATCTGAAACCACAGTACACTATAATGTTCGAAATTTAATTGCGTTCCATGTTCCATTTCACTAAAATCATATACCAAGCAGAACATGGCGGACTATAAACAGGAGAGGTACGAACAAAGAGATTAGAATATAATAGGACATAGAGGGGGCATTGGGAATATTTTCATACAAAACTTTGAAGCATGTTTGACGCTTAAGCGTCGTGTCAGTTAGTATGAACGCGAGCTGTCATTCGGTCGAAATTGTACTAGACTTATTCCACTTGGAATAACTTTTCGGCTTCAAATTTTTCTCGCCTTGTCCCCTCTATGCCCTATTATATTTTAATCTCTTTGGGTACGAACTATGCCACAATTACCAAAAGATAATAAGGTAATGTATGAAAATACTTGAACTTGAACCAGAAGCCGAGTATTTTTTTTTTATGTATATATTATGGAGTTTCTTGAGCCTCTTCTCCTCCACTTCTTTTCGTGATGATAGACTATTCACTACATAGTATAAAACAAAGTCGCTTTCTCTGTCAATATATCCCTATGTCCCTATGCTTAAATCTTTAAAACTACGCAACGGATTTTGATGCGGTTTTTTTTAATAGATAGAGTGATTCAAGAGGAAGGTTTTACTATAAGCATTGCACCCGTGCTAAGCCGGGGCGGGTCGCTAGTAATAATAATAATTTATTTATTTATCAGATCCCGCAGGTCTCAGAATTAATTCTGAGACATGTGTAAACAGACCTGGTCCGGCGATGGGCTCACCACCTATCACGTTTAGGGGTCCCATATATCTCGTGAAATGTGGGTATATCCAGTAATGGAATACCTCTGCCTACCCCCTCGGGGATAAAAAAGGCGTGAGATTATATTATATTATATTATTTATCAGACTTCTTAGGTCCATATAGGTTAGTAACAAAGTACGAGTATCTTATATAGACTATGTTTGTTACACAGAAGATAATAGATAACGAGAACTTAATAAGTGTGTAGCGACATCATATAGAATGCGCTAATAGACGGCCGAGTTTTAAATCGCACTGTAGAAGTTTTCTAACGAGTTTGTATAAATAGTACAACTGTCCAACATCAACCGTACGGCCGCGGTCTCTAGACACGATCACCTCGCCGCTCGTCCATAGGTAAGTGTATTCCTCATTCTAATGTTCAATTAAAATATTTGATTTAGTTTTTCATTTTTTGTATTGGATTTTGAAGTGCCATTTCTAGTATCCCCGAAATAAAGCCTTAGGCATATGCTAGTTCAATATAATTGAGTTTATAAAGAAAATAATAATATCGCTACGCCATTTTAAAACTACTAGTATACTCGTAGTTTTGAGAAAAACTTTGTATTTAATAATAGGGTTACTTGAAATAACACAAGGATGGATATACTGTATGTTTATTGCACACGGGCATTTAAACATAAAAGTCGAAAACCATTCAACTTTGAAAAAAATAAAAATTAAGGGGCATTGGTTTCTTTATTTTTTTATAATAACAATCAACAAAAAAAAATCACTAACAATTTCATTTATTTCTTTAAATATGTAACAGAATAAGCGCAATTCCTGAAATCGACTCAATCGATTTCAGCAATTTTTAATAAGCGTTAATTAAAAAAAAAATTAGAATAACTAAATTTATTAGGGCTACCTATGGAAACTATACTATTATTGTTCTTTATTTAAGAAATTTCGTTACAGAAAACTAAAGTACGAATGCGTCATATTTTTTTATTATTCATATACTAATTGGGGTGTATGAGCTCCTGCTCTTGTTTCATTTATGTCGCTAGTAAAAAATATATTTTTATAAAATAACTCATCATTTGAATGCGGGCCTCAAAAGTCCTTTTACGAGAGTCAAGCCGCGCCAGAATGAGAGGCAGGTAATAACAATAAAATCCCCTTGTTTACTACAGCCCTATAAAAATACGTGGAATCGGACCACTTGGCCCCGAGATAACGCAAAGATTACCGCAGGACGGATTTGAATATATTTCCGAAGGTCGAATGGTTGTACAGATAAGGAACACCATTTTTATCGTAACCTCAAATCCGCTTTCCACCTTTTTATTCCAAATACGAACAAATGGTAAGGCTAAGCCGATGACATTTTATAAGTAGACAGGTTATACTTACAAGAAGAAGATAAACACGATTTAGGTACGAGATGAGATAGCAATATTGACTAATGGTAGTTGTAATGGAGTCCGTATCAAACTGCCACAATACACTCTAATGCATCACTGTGATTCACGCAAGTCTGTGACAAACAAATAAATTGGTCAAAGTGATGCATGATCTATTCCAGTTCTATCTTTGGTTAATTTGAATTACTTTTATTCTTTCTTACAGCCGTCAAGCCTTTACTAATCTAAGCATATTGGACCAATATAGAAAAAAATACAATTGTCACTTTCTACTGAATACCGTACTAGATACAATTCCTATGATTTTCATATAAACCCAGCCTTAATGTTTCGACTAATAAACTAATTTAAATATCTGAAAAACCGGATATTCAATCACCATTATATACAGTAGCCACTGATCTATGCTGAGATACTACAGCTGCTTGTTGAGCTCGTATCTCAGCCAGGTCACAGATATTATAATGGCCAGGTGACGTCCTTCATAGAGTCGGTGCATATTTAAATCAGAATCACGACTTAAAGTTTTACTTATGCTATTCATACTCCAAACGACTGAAACATAGTACAATTTCCAATTACAAGTTCTTCCTGCAATTACCCTATTTTTATATTACTTACCATATTTATTTTTAGCACTGGTAACGCATCTACCGCAGTTTAAATACAGAATGTCATTGGGCTAAGCGGATTAATTTGACTCACGCGATGATCCAATTTTTTAGACAGAATTTCGTAAAAAAAAACAAAAATAACTTAATTATTACTAGGTATACTAGCTATAGCCTATACCTTTGAATTTATTCTGTGCGTATCTGTCAGTTAGTCACGAACCACAATAGCTATACTGTCTGTAAATATTTGTTAAGCCGCCTAACAATACAACCTACCCTTTTAAAAAAAGTTTCCTTCATTTCCAATGAAACGTCTTCCAAACAAATTGCGAAGTAGCCTTTCCGAGACAGCGTACTTATGGACTAGAGATGAGCAACACAACAAAAATATAGTTTTAATTTTAAGAGTTCTGTCTGGTCTGGTAACATTTCCACGACATAATAGGTTATGTGTGGTTGAGAGTTCTATTTTATCCTACTAATATTATAAACGCGACAGTTTGTATGGATGGATGTATGGATGTCTGGATGGATCTTTGTTCCTCTTTCACGCAAAAACTACTGAACGGATTTTGATGAAACTTTACAGTTCTATAGCTTATACATCAGAATAACACATAGGCTATATTCTATTCCCGTATTCCCACGGGAACGGGAACTACGCGGGTAAAACCGCGGGGCTCTGCTAGCTATAGATACATAAACTGAGAGATTTGTACTAGAGCAGAATGCACCGTGTATTATAAAAGTGAGTGGTAATAGCTACATTACTTAATACAATTTTATTGAAACCTATGTATCTACTCTCTTTTTTATATTTTAAGGACCAAAACATCACTTGTCATTGCCGAAAATGAATATGACATCGTCCATTATCATTAAAATCGAAATATTTGAAGTTTACTGGAAAAAGTCGATGAAGAGAAACGGTATTTTGGGCTAAATTTCACTGGAAAAAGTTAATGAATTTTTTTTAAGTATTCTGGTAAAGTATCCCGTTTGACGACCAAATAAATAAACTAAGTAAAATTAATTGCATATCTATTTAAATCAATAAATAAGTTTGGCTAAAGATACAATCATTAGTTTAGACTGGAATATCAATTAAGTAGCCTTTTTGATCACAATGACTACGCCGCGAAATGACTTTGAAGGATTACGCCTACACCGCTATAGGACTTAGTCGCAAAATAACTAATAACATAGCTTATTTTTAGGTATAATGTACTATTACATATTCTGTGGTATAATATATTAATATTGTAATGTACAATAGTGTAGTATTAATATGTATATAAGTAATTAAATATCCAAAATACTACGACTTAATTTATTGTAATTGAAATACCTTCACAATACAACCGTTCTATTACTTCAACTTACTATTAAATGAAATGCGGGCTCCATTTAACATTCAGTGAATGAGTTACTCAAGAACTGATTCAAGAATACCCCTCTCTACGGGAATGAAAAGAAAACATCCCGAAGTTCTTATCTGAAAGAAGTCGGCTCAATAGGGAACTGGCTAAGGCGCAATTAGGGCGTCCCGGCCACATCGACCGGGTACCCCAGGGGTCGGCAACCTTTTGAGTCGGAAGAGTCAAAAATTACAATTTACAAAATTTCTAAGTTTATAAAGAGCCACAAAAAAATGTTTTGCCTACAATTAATAATACTTGCATAAATTAAGTTTTTTGATAATAAACCTAATCTATTAGGTACCTAATAAATAATAATAATAATAATAATAATATAATCTCACGCCTTTCATCCCCGAGGGGGTAGGCAGAGGTATTCCATTACTGGATATACCCACATTTCACGAGATACATTGGACCCCTAAGCGTGATAGGTGGTGAGCCCATCGCCGGACCGGGTCTATTTACACATGTCTCAGAATTAATTCTGAGACCTGCGGGTTTCCTCACGATGTTTTCCTTCACCGTCGAGCTAGTGATAAATACGTACGTAGTAAATAAGTTTTGAAAAACTCATTGGTACATGCCAGGATTCGAACCCGAGCCTCACTGATTTTCGGCCGGTTCTTTAACCGTCCGGGCTATCACTGCTCATTTACCTAATTAGTATATTAATTTAAAAAAAATATGATGTAATCGAACTTTAGTTGTGTCTAACAAATTTTCTTCAATATCGATTAATAATAGCACGACTTCCATAGAAAGCACTAAATTCAGCTACGCTTATTCATTTTTGGAGAAAATTTAACACATATTAAAAATAACTAAAATCGATTAAGTAGTCGATACTGAACAAACAAATTTCAGGAATAGCGCTTATTCTGTTACATGTTGTATGAGTAGTGTTTTTCCACAACAAATTAGATAATATATTATATTATGGTATTATTACATGATCATCGATTTTTGAATATTTTTTAATTTGGAACTGAAGTGTCGCAGCTTCACATCCGAAGAACCGCATGTGGTTTGCAGGTTGCCTACCCCTGGGGTACCAGAATCCGGATACCCGGGATACCGGCAATAGGAACGGAAAAGTTACCTTGTTAATGGCTACACTCGTCAATTTAATTAACTTTCCCTTCGTCTTTTAAAAATAGATGTCGGAGTTAGCTAGCGTAAGGAACGTCACTCAGTAACAAAATCAGCCAATCAACCCCTCTATTCACGTTCTTTCGATCCGACAATGTCACACGAGAATTTCAGTGGCATTTGACTCTTCACTATCATTACATAGTATAAAACAAAGTCGCTTTCTCTGTCCCTATATCCCTATGTCCCTATGCATGCTTAAATCTTTAAAACTACGCAACGGATTTTGATGCGGTTTTTTTTAAAATAGATAGAGTGATTCAAGAGGAAGTTTTTAGTGTTAGCATTGCACCCGTGCGAAGCCGGGGTGGGTCGCTAGTTTTTACATAAAATCTGCGATGTGATTGTCAACTGAGAAACACTGTGTTAAATAGCCGACCCAATTTTAAAAACCCAGTAGTTGTAGACTTTTTCTAATTTTTCAACATTTCTTTACCTAAAATCCATAATCGGACTAGTAAAGTATTAAAAAAATGAATTAATCGGTTCATTCAACGTGTAGGTAGGTACCTAGGCTGCGGTTATCAAAGAACAGTACTTCATTTGTTATTTAGATTTAAACCAAGAATGCGCCTTTTTCACTATCTGGCACCATCTATCCTTATTGATGTGCCATCTATCCTTATTGATGTGCAACGTTGTAATGTTGTGGTCTCTAAGCAATCAGATTTAGAATTACTATCGATAAACGTGCCGCCTGATACATTGCGAAGAATTGTCGCTTGAATGTTCAAGTTTTTACTTACTGATAGTACACTCGGTAGGATCTGTGTCGGTTTGCAAGCACTAACCATATCATAATAATATCTTTCGACTGGGTGAACCGATTTTGATAATCCTGTTTTATTTGAAAGTTGGTGCAATTTGGTCCAGTTCTGACAACGGCATCCATGAGAAAACCATATAAGTTGAAGTCGGTTTTTTACTCTTTATAGTTCTATGTTTTTATCCAACTGCTAGACAAAGGGTAAAGGCTGATTCATGTTACAACGGGACGGGCCCCGTCCGCGCCAAATGTCAAGGCGTGTTGTAGGATGGTTCGCCCCGGACGGAGCACGCCCGGGCCCGGACGGGGCCCGTCCCGTTGTAACATGAATCAGCCTTAAAGTTGTAAACCTTATCTATGTCTTTAACTAGTCTGTTTTTGGTGTTATAATAATAAATGTACCCGTATAAATAGTGTACCTTTGTTAAATATAATTAAGGTGTTCTCGTAATGGAATAATCATGGGTATTCTATCATCCCACCCTCGTAACATCCAGTGACACAAAGCTTCTGAAAACGCCTCATCACGACAGCCCAAAGTTAACGACCTCGCTAAATCGATAGCGAACCTTTATCCCAACTAAGCTATCCGCCACTTATCCTTTTAAAACTTTAGCTAGCAAACTTAGGGGCTTGAGAGGGATTTAGCTCTTGGAACTGAGAAATGTTTTCGTGATGAATAAAAGAAATTAACCTCTCAGACCATGAATCACAGACACAATAGATTTTTAATTTTGTCTCTCTTTCAATTGGAACCGGCGGTTCTTAACTGATTAATGGGAGATTCTAAGTGAGCTCGTAGCGTCCGTGAAGCTCGGGTTCGAAACCTGGTGAGGGCGTGTAGGTACCAATCAACTTTCTAAAACTCACTTGCCTACACACTACATTGATAACTATTTTAATTGTGTAGGAAACCATTGTCAGGAAATCAGGAAGTTCCAAAATGCGATTGGGATGTTTAGATGTGTATTTCTTTTAAATTTCTTTGAGATTTTGATGAAACTTATGCAGAATCATTTGTTTATTTGTTATGATAGCTTATACTTGTAAAGTACGGCTGTTTTAACTTGGAAGCTCTGAAGTTGCAGTTGCGCAATAACCGCAATAAAATATAGTCATTTTTTTATTCTACACCTATATAAAAAAATGTATTTCACAGTCAGGCAAACACTCTCAAACCATTTCCCCAAACAGCTTCGTCTTCTGATACACCCTTTACCATTCTCCGAGTAATCCTTCATTTCTTCATAACCGTATTATCCAACAAACTCCTCAAATGAACACGATTTTATATTTGCTTATTTACACGAGCATTCGTTCATCTGTCACGTTTTGATGGGCCAGGATTTTTTACAAAATCCGCTGAAATCTTCTGAAATAGCAACAAAGTATGAACACAAATTCATAATAAATGTCTAAGGAATGATTGATCATCCCTGAGAGGGATTCCAGTTTTTCGCCTACTTTTTATGACGGTCACTCCCGTTTACGACAGAGCGATTTGAGAGCTGCGGAGTGATGATAAAATTGACATGCGCGACAGAATTAGGTCAGCAATTAAGCGGAGCCGATCATAAGATGTTCGAGAGTCCTTGACGTAAAAATTCTTCTTGTTTGTGGCTCTCTTGAGTCTTTACTGCGTTCACCTTGAATTTTTAGCTTATAGCTCCACCCTTTGTATCAGCGAAGTTTTTTTATAGGCTTCTGAAGTGCTATTCAGTTTTTGCGGGGGAGTTGCAACCGGGACTTAGTAAAGGCGCGAATAGACACATGCAGGCTGCGGATTCGAAGTCTTATTCTTAGGCTGATTCTAGGTCTGTGGGAAAAACACAATATCGTGTGAATTTAGAAAGAGTATGTGGGTGACACGGTAGCGACACTACGTAGAGCTTGCCAATAGACGGCCAAATTCTAAACCGCGCTATCGGAGTTTTCTAATGAGTTTGTATAAATACAACTGTCCAACATCAACCGTTGGACCGCGGTTCCCAGGCACGATCACCTCGTCTGGCGGAAGATCTTCACTTTTCACAATGGAGGAGCATTCCACCACCACTCCTCCATATTGGTGACAAATTCAATGGCGCAGTTTAGAACTTTTGGCGCGTTCTATGAAGTGTCGCTACATAACTCCTCCTACAATGATGTCGTCCTAAGCCTTATCAACTAGATCTAGCAATTATTTTACGATTAACTGCTATGTTTAGTTCGGGTATGTAGGCATACTTAACCGGCGGAGCTACCACATACATCAAGCTATATCGCAAAAATGTAGGTAGGTCCATACTATGCTTATGATCCTCGGTATGTGAGAGTTTAAGGCCAATTCTTAACTCTCAACCTATGAGGATATCGCCTTAAAGAGCCCTGATTTTTCAACGTATGCGTTTACTTTAATACTATAAGATCTACGTTACAGATCCATGACGGTGTGTCATGGATGGTGTGTCAATGAGGCCCCGGGATGTCACGGGAATTTAAATCCGACCCGTGGCACCTTAATAACAGATTAAAGTAGTTTTTATCAAGTATAAAGTGACGGTTATTTAATACCAGTATAAGAGCAGTGATAGCCTTACGGTAAGAAACCTGCTTCACATGATGATAATCAGTGAGGCTAGTGTTCGAAGCCTGGTATGTACGAATGAGTTTTTCAAAAAACTTACGTACATATTTATCACGGTGAAGGAAAACATCGTGAGGAAACCTGCAAGTCCCAGAATAAATTCTGAGGCATGTGTAACAGACCCGGTCCGGCGATGGGCTCGCCACCAATCACGTTTAGGGGTCCAAAGAATATCTCGTGAAAAGTGGGTATATCCAGAAATGGCATTCCTCTCGGGGATAAAAGGCGTGAGATGAATTATTTATTTATTTATTAGAAGTTAATAAACTGATTTCATTTCTTATAAACTACCTTGCAAGATATCGAGAACGTGCGTCCTACATAACTTAATTAATTTACTATCCACCATCTCACATAGCCAGTGTTACTTGGAAGATAGAAATCGTATAATCAAGATCTTCGCGAGTGAGAACGTACTAAGATAGAGTTATGTACCAAAGTTTGTCTGTACACCTGCATTTCCTGCAACGTCTTTGAGAGGAACTGAAACTCGTTATAAAGCAGGTTTAATCAATCTTTTAGCAGAGAGGATCAAACGGTAGAATTACGTTTTCCAGTTTGCGCTAAGTATCTTCTATAAAAGAAGAAATTATCTCTCAAAAAAAATATCACGCCATTTATCCCCAAGGGGGTAGGCAAAGGTATTCCGTTTCTGGATAATGGTGAAATATGAAACACTAAATGATTCTTAATTTTTAACCCTCACCCTGACCTGACCCTCAATTAATAACTCAATATCACGCCAACCGACTTCGATGTTTTTTTTTAACCGACTACAAAAAAGGAAGAGGTTCTCAATTCGACTGTATTTTTTAGTATTATTCGTTGAAGTCGTTTTTTACTCTTTAGATTTCTATGTAATTATGATATCGACCGAATGTTAAAAAAATCGGTTGTCTGTCAAGTCGGTTTACTAACGATAGTTGAACGTGACAACGTCATACTCTTTGGATTGTGCCTCTTTGTCGCTCGTTGCGCGCTCTCGCTTGCACTGGAACGCCGCATACGTCATACTTTTTCGGGCATGCAGCCGGCTCCATCGAATTATAAGACGTTGTCACGTCAAAAAATATGCAAAAAAGATTAGGAAAAATTAAACAACTCGAATGAGAGCAGTGCTCGGGTTCAAATCCTGATATATACCAATGAGTTTTTCAAAACTTACGTACATAACTTAGGTATATAGTGATGAATATGTACGTATATATAATATACGTACATATTCATCACTATATAGCTCGATGGTGAAGGAAAACATCGTGAGGAAACCCGCAGGTCTCAGAATTAATTCTGATGCATGTGTAACCGACTCGGTCTGGCGATGGTCTCACCACCTATCACGGTTAGGGGTCGAATATTCTCGTAGGATGTGGGTATTTCAAGAAATGGAGTACCTCTGCCTACCCTCGGGGATAAAAGGCGTGAGTTTTTTTTTTAAGCAACTCGTCCAAAATCTTTAGTATACTTAAGACATATTTTTCTTTTATGTAGAATTTATTATCATTAATATTTGTGGTAATTTCCCTTCAACCACCGCCTTATCTTTCCACCCTGCATACCTACTCGTATATTACAAAATGGAAGTTTCCTCCAATTCATAGCTTTATTCGCTTCGATCAGCAGTTTGCAAAAGGAATATTATATTAGGTTGTACAAAAAGATTTTATTAGAGGGACTGACGTATTAATATTGAACCTTTTTCGTACAAGGCACTAACTGGGTCTGTGACCTTCAATAATTTAGGCCTTTAGCAACGTCTTCATTAGTCTGCCTTGTCACAAGCTGATGGATACCAAATTACTTGTAACATTTCAGTGTATTGTATTGTATCATGGAAGCGATCAAGTTAAAAAAGGCTAAAATAATTTATTATCTGTAGGCTTAGATCAAATAAAAAGTAAAGATGGAGCGCTGCGAAGAATAAAATGAAGCCTGAAAAACTACTCCACGCTCTGTGCATATACGCTGACAGGCACATTTCCCGATGACATAATTTTATTTCTTCGTACGTATTGCTTCAATTGACGAACTAGTTCTAATTGATCGGTGTGGGTTGAGTAGTTTGCTTGTATAAATGTGTGGGTTGAGTAGTTTGCTTGTATAAATGTGTGCGTGCGAGCGTGTATGCACAGATCGTGGAGTAGTTTTTCAGGCTTCAGTTTATCCTTCGCAGCGCGCCCCATCTTTACTTTTTATTTGATCTGAGTCTGTAGGTACAAAAAGTAGACTTAGAAAGGTCGATAGTCTAATAACAAGGTACTCTAAACTCGTCCATGAAGATCGGCTAAATGTAAACAGCAGCCCATCTCCACCGACGAGTTGCTGGGTCCAAATGCATATGACGTATGTATGTTCAATATAGGTATGCATATTTAGGTACTCTTATAGTGCACCGTGTACCCTAGTTCTATATCTCAATTCAATCCATCCCGAAGTTGTCTGATTATAATATGATACTGTACTTTAATTAATTTTTATATCCATACTTTATTTTTGGGGTACAATAAATAGTTATTGTTTTTATTATACCTTCATATTTTTTACAATTTATATACTAAACGTCTTGGATACTTCATATTGAGCTAAATTGTGTCACTTCTCTAACAAGTTATAAAGACATTTACCAACGGTCTAAGGACTCAGGTAGGAAGTTTAACGAAGTTTTAAAATACCCTCGAGTTTAAAGTTAACGAAACCTTTTAATATTTAAATAAGAATTCGCGACCCTGTTCTCTAATTAGACTCTCTCTGTGACGTCACCATTAAATCTGTCACAATCGTACTCTGTAATAATACTTGATGTACTGAAACATCAAGCCGGGTACTCACCAGCGAGGCGTAACCGTAACATGGGTGATACAGTAACGAGGTTCTAGTGTGTACGCGTGTACAGAGGGCTCACGACGTCGTCGCAGGAACGCTTTCACCGAGCGTACTCATTTTGCTAGGTGTAACTGTAACCAAACAGATACAGTAACGTGGTTTTAGTGTGTGCGAGAAGGGCACAAGCCGGTTAAGCGTACTGCGAGCGCTTTTTGATTTGCGGCAAAAAACCGAGCGTGTCGATAGTGTAGCGTTCGTTGCAGGCTCACGAACCACGTACACGCTATGTTTTTGGTAACGTTACGGGTTCACAAGTGAGCACGTTGTAAACGTCGGCACGCGTGGCGCTCGCGAACCACGTACACACTGTGTTTTTTCGGTTACAGTTACGTTAACATGCAACGGTTACGGCTACAACTCGTTGGTGAGTACCCGGCTTCAGATGAACTCATAAACAAAGTATCGATATGTCCAATCGAAATAAAAATCACGTATTTCAGTCACACACTACACCGTGCACGTAGGCAATCATTCGTTGCGATAAACGAAATACTACGGGATCGCAGATAAATTAACTGCCCGGGTCTGTATCTCACATACTAGTAAATTTTCTACCGGACATCGGCCATTTTATTTTAATTAAAAGCCAGTTGTGATTTCGGCTCGTTCGGCTTTTGCTACCGGAAAATAAACATTGGTTTTTTCACCCAATATGCTCCCGGGAGTGAGGAAATCATTTAGATGTAATAATAATAATTTATATCAGACGTAATCTGATTGGAGCTTTAGAATTTGATCATTACAAGTAATTTTAACAATACAATATCGCATAGGTATACCTACATATTTATCACTAGCTCGACGGTGAAGGAAAACATCGTGAGGAAACCCGCAGGTCTCAGAATTAATTCTGAGACATGTGTAAACAGACCCGGTCCGGCGATGGGCTCACCACCTATCACGTTTAGGGGTTCAATATATCTCGTGAAATGTGGGTATATCCAAGTAATGGAATACCTCTGCCTACCCCCTCGGGGATAAAAAAAAGGCGTGAGATTATATTATTATTATTATATATTACAATATCGCCTACAATATCAACTACTACCGTTTCTTACAAAAGCACTGTACTTTGCCTTACTTTTCTCGTACCATGGTGTATTTTTGTTGTATGTCCAATCCAACATACAATGGTTTGAATTTGAATAATGTTGTTTAGTTAGAGCTTGAAAAAAACCGTTCCTGAACAAGGATAATAGTTTTGCCGTTGTGTTTTTAAGTATTACTCGTAGTTACACATTAAAAACAATGTAGGTAAAGTTGGTGATCACCTTGCGGCATTGTCAACCTCAAAGTCAAAGTCAAAATATTTTATTCAAAGTAGGAACTTACAAGTCCACTTAATAATGAACGTCATTTCAACTTCACCGCTTCAGCATGTATAGTTGAGCAGAATACGCGGGGCAAGAAACTCCTCAACACAGTATTCTTTTAATCAATTGTTTCTTAATACTAAATTGGGTTACATAATTTCGTTATTTGTCGCTGTCGCATTCCGCTGTGCTGGAGGAAATCTGTTTCAAGCATCATTGTCATTTATATAGTCGTCTAGTTTGTAATAGGTACGCCATTTTACAAAGTACATGTTTAACATACGAGTTTTGAACACAGTTTCAGGCAATTTCAAAACTTATTCTGGTATTTTATTATAAAACCATGAGCAAAGCCCCAAAAAAGAATTATTAATTTTACTTAATCGTGACCGAGGTTGCTCTAATTTATTTTTATTTCTAAGACTACAATTATGCCTGACACAGTTTTTAGTATACAGTAATATGTTTTTCCGTACTTCTTCTGTGTTTTAATGTATCTAGAAGAGAAAGTTTTGTAAGGCGAACTTACTTACGTAACGATTGCAGCATCTCTTCAATTTGTGCCAAGAAATTTTGACGTAACATCCTTTCAGTGTACAACTTGAGACTTTAGTTCTACCATACCGAGCTAGTTCGTGCATTCGCGACCTTACAGGAATTGTTATAAGTTTTCTTTTCTAACTAACTTAACTGCGCCTCGGCTGTCCCGCTTTAGCCTATGCGATACCGACACGATGCCGATGTTAATACCAGAGAGCGGCATTAGGTAGTGTGATTTGGTACCATAGTAGGTAAAGTTGCTACGAGGATGTAATATGGAGTTGATAAAACCACCACTTGATTTGGGACTAAATTTCCCGGGAAATTTCCGGGACTAGATTTTTCTACAGTATCATATTTACTTACTAAATAGAAACTTCTTTTGTTCTTAGGTGATTTTCTCTATAGTGGCTGGTTATGGAGATAATCAACAAAATCTAAAAAACAAAATTTGTAATAGTAGTACGGCTAATTAGTTAAAAAAAAATTTGAGTTTCGGTCCCATCCGACACAAAGCACACATATGAAATTTGGCATTTCATATGTGTGCTTCGATTTAAAAGTAGGAACATGGTGGTTTTAACAACTCTATATTATATCCTCTACCTACTTTGGTACCTAATTACACTACCTAATGCCGATCTTTGGTTATCACAAAACGACGGTGGGCGACATATTTCAAAAGATTAGGTAGGATTGACGGGTTCTCTCAGTTGGTAGTAACCCTTCTGAGTCGGAGGTCGCGGGTCCGAGACTCGGGACCAATATTTGTGTACAGTCAAGCTTGACACTACCAGTTTAAGCTGAGCTCTGATTTGTACTGCGCGCCATATAATACAGGGCCGGTTCAAAGTCCAAAGCGTCAAGCTTAGTGTGATCTTGACTGTACATGAACAATTATACAGTCATGCTTCGTGTCTGGGTGTTTAATATTTATTTAAGTATGTTTTTCAGTTGTTTGGTACCCATTGTACAGGTTCTGCCTAGTTTGTAAGTGTTTGTTTGTAATATACCTAAATACACCTTCAATAGCAAGAGCATTGATAGCCCGGACGGTTAAAAAGGCGGCCGAAAATCAGTGAGGCTCGGATTCGAATCCTGGCATGTACCAATGAGTTTTTCAAAAACTTACGTACATATTTATCACTAGCTTGACGGTGAAGGAATACATCCTCAGGAAACCCGCAGCTCTCAGAATTACTTCTGAGACATATTGTGTAAACAGACCCGGTCCGCCGCGGCGATGGGCTCACCACCTATCACGTTTAGGGGTCCAATATATTATCTCGTGAAATGTGAGTATATCTAAGTAATGGAATACCTTTGCCTACCCCCTCGGGGATAAAAGGCGTGAGAATATATATACATATATACACACCTTCAATGTTGATAACAAAGACTGCTTCAATGTAACAAAGCAAGTATTGATCAAACTGACTCACGTTAACCCAGAAACATCAGTATGGGAGGGGAACTGCACTTAACCGATGGTTCCGAAGTGTTTTGTATTCAGAACTTGCACACGCGAGCAGCAAATGAACTGAACAAGTATGAAATAGAGAAGCTCGGATTCTAATCCCGGCGAGGGCGTGAACCAATAAGTTTTATAAAAAAAATATGCCATAAAAAACAAAACTTGTCAAAAACCCAAGTCTCGCAACTCAGTTCTTCTACCGTAAAAAGTTGTGAGATCCATGTGATACCGAGTCGGTTAATTTATTCAGTCCCGACTAAGGGACATTCTGTCTTAAGACTCTTAAGTAAGCCATAAAAAACAAAACTTGTCAAAAACCCAAGCCTCGCAACTCAGTTCTTCTACCGTAAAAAGTTGTGAGATCCATGTGATACCGAGTCGGTTAATTTATTCAGTCCCGACTAAGGGACATTCTGTCTTAAGACTCTTAAGTAAGCCATAAAAAACAAAACTTGTCAAAAACCCAAGCCTCGCAACTCAGTTCTTCTACCGTAAAAAGTTGTGAGATCCATGTGATACCGAGTCGGTTAATTTATTCAGTCCCGACTAAGGGACATTCTGTCTTAAGACTCTTAAGTAAGCCATAAAAAACAAAACTTGTCAAAAACAGAAGCCTCGCAACTCAGTTCTTCTACCGTAAAAAGTTGTGAGATCCATGTAATACCAAGTCGGTTAATTTATTCAGTCCTTACTAAGGGACATTCTGTCTTAAGACTCTTAAGTAAGCCATAAAAAACAAAACTTGTCAAAAACCCAAGCCTCGCAACTCAGTTCTTCTACCGTAAAAAGTTGTGAGATCCATGTGATACCGAGTCGGTTAATATATACCTACTGTCTTAAGTAATTACGCAATAATCTAATCTAACAACCTCTTATAGCTACCATAACAATATTAAAAATCTTTTATGTTCTAAATAAATAGGTTGACTTGGCCATCGCATGAAAACCCACTGTATTTCACAAGTGATACATATTATATTAAATTAGATTGTTTAGTGCGATGCCAAGTCATCCTATTTATTTAGAAGACCTAACCTAACCTTACCAAAATCCGTTGCTTTACAAACAAAAAGACAGGAAGCGACATTTTAATACTATTTAGAGAAGATATAGAGATTCGAATAGCGACTAATGAATCTTATTAAAACTGTGTCCGTATTTCAAACATTACGTCCTTAACTACGGGATAAACCGCAAAATCTGGCAACATGATTAGTTCTTCAATGTTTAGTTGTCTCGTAAGCCGTATTGCCTTGTAGCAGGGTGCAAATTTGCACTTGTCAGTTATACTTACATACCAGGCTTGTCGATTTGAACGTCCGAATTCAGTTCCTGCCAATTATTGACTATTGACATGACTGACACATACTCGATGTGGAAAGGATGGAACGTGTGAAATGGGAAATTGTGGGTTTGTTTCAAATAATCGTGTTAATGGCTCATTTCAATTCGCCGTTTTCGTGCTTTCTAGTGCTTCGTAGGATTCGGATATAAATTACGAGTTGTGAATATCAATCAAAAACCAAGCTATTTATAGCATCAAAAATACAATTTTATATGAAAAAATTAACTTACTGTTTTGCTGAAAGGAATCAGCACAACCGCTTGGTCTAGCAGCATGAAATTTTTCCAAAATATTCCTTTAACTAGCGGTTCTGTGGTTTCACCCGCGTAGTTCCCGTTCCCGTTTGAATACGGGAGTAAAATATAGCCTATGTTACTCAGGGATATTCTAGCTTTAAATTGTTGAAGGAATTTATAAAATTGGTCCAGTAGTTTTTGAGTTTATTCGTAACAAACAATATTTTTTTTCTCTTTATAATAAATATATATATATATATATATATATATTTGATAAAAAAGGAGGCAAACGAGCAGACGGGTCACCTGATGGTAAGTGACGTCCGTCGCCCATGGACACCTGCAACTCAAGAGTCACAACTGCGATGCCGACCTTTGAGGTGGGAGTAAGGGGAGGGGAGGGGAAGGGGGATTGGGGCCTCCGGTTACCTCACTCAGTCAACGAAACGCAATGCATTGCTTTATGCTGGTTTTCTGTGAGGCCGTGGTATCACTCCGGTCGAGCCGGCCCAAGCGTGCCGAAGCATGACTCTCCCACGTATAAAATCAGTAGGTATAGAAGTTTTATAAATTTGCCACGGGGACGGGGAAAAACGGAGTAGTATTTATTGACGTTGATATTGTTAAATATTGTTTTTACGCTGTTATTAAATTACAGACTAAGCCATTTCTTGCGTGCTGAAAGCTGATAAACATTTACATTACCCTTGTTGGCTATCTGTTCTTTTTCCAGAAATAATTAATTCCATGCCTGCTCATTTGTTTTTTGTTCTCTTAGGGCTGATTTTTCAATAGACAGTTAAAAGCTATCCGAAGAATTAACATCACCTGTCACTTTTCCTTTCTATTGTGTCAGACAGTGACAGCATCATTATATTCTCCAGATAAGATTTATCTGACGATTGAAAAATCAGCCCTTAGTAGTATTTATAAAACAAAGTCGTTTTCTCTGTCCCTATATCCCTATGTCCCTATGTATGCTTAAATCTTTAAAACTACTAAACGGATTTTGATGCGGTTTTTTTAAATAGATAGAGTGATTCAAGAGAAAGGTTTCAGTATTAGCATTGCACCCGTGCGAAGCTGGGGCGGGTCGCTAGTTATTTCATAAATTATTTCAATACCAGCAAACCCAACTGCGTATAAAAAGCCTTGGTAACATTTAGAAAACTTTACTTTTTCTGGTGCAGTCAGGCAAAATAACTTGCAGACACACTCACAATTTCAGTAATTTCGCAATAAGATTGATACACAAATACGATTGATATTTGTAATTTATTTATGTAATATTATCTATATGCACCTATGCTATAGGTGATTTGACGACAACTCATTTATTAAAATTTAAAATACTACTTATGCTTTACAGTGGCTAGGAGTCCGCCATATTGTTTTTGTGGCGTCACGCACCCAGTAGGAATTTTGAGAAGAGGACTGTGTACCTTGTTTTACATATAACAGGTCCTGTATTGTAACGGCGTGCAAATTTAGCTTGAGGCTTTATTAAATTTGACCACCTTCGATCGTTGTATTGTTGGATGAGGCAGCCTTCACCGATGTTCGCCTCGTTGCATTACATGCCTCAACTCAAGGCATTTTCATTATAGTCGTTCCGAGCTGAGGCAGAAATGCTGAACGCTTAAATGGTGCTATATTGCATACGTACAGAGCGTTCAACCAAATAAAGGTGTCTCATATACAATGTTTTACATAACTAACGCAAATATTAATACACGTTATTTCGATTGTATACCGGTAACGTTAACGTTATTTAGGTACAATTTGTTCAATTTTGTTTGAGCATAAATTATGATATAATCAGCAAATATAAAAAACATTTAAAATAAGAAACTGGTCGTCGACTTCGCGAGAGGGGCTGTGACCCTCGCTTCGGGGCTTACCTGCTGCAAAGGTTGTCTATTGCCATACAACGCGGCAACGCGATGTGTGTCATGGGCTCCTTTGCTGCTGGTACGTCTCGGGGGGCTAGTGGTATTATATTAGTGATATCACTTTTGTACCTATGTATTGTTATTGACCTATATTTGACTTGGATGATTAAAGAAACTGGTTATAACTATACTATGTATATGGTTTGTAACGTTTTGGAGATATACGCATATCTATTTTATTTTTTTAAAAAGGGAAACATTATAGGTTCGTATAAAATGTTTTTTGCTTACCTAAGTTTCATGTGTAAATTAGTCTTCCTAAAACACAGTTCTATTTTACGAGTAGATTTCAGCATAAAGTACATTGTTCCAAAAGAAGCAAAACCTCCACTCTCATTATTTTTATGCAAAGCGAAACCTACCCTCTTACGTTTCGTTTCATTATCCAAGTTTGAACAAGACCGTCTGGGGCCAAATTTCTGTGTAAAATTTTTAATTTTTCCCCTTAAATGTACAAATGTATGCCGTTACTCAACTTTTTGCCTTTTTGGCATAATTTTATTCTTGAATGAAATATTATGAATGTTAAAAGTATCTTGAGATTAGAATCTTCGTATTATGTGCTGTGCTGTTATGTTTTAATAAGGTTTTTTATTAGTACCTACAACTTTTTTTAAGAAAGACTGATTAAAATATAAAAACATAAGTATACAACATTATGATAACTCACTTCTTTAATCCATTTCAAATTTGACAAAGAAAATCATGTAAGTACTATAACTTATAGTATCCCATCGGAACAATTAAATAAACAACGTTTAAAAAATAATACATACATAATCTCACGCCTATTTCCCATTGGGGTAGGCAGAGACAATAGACTAATAATAATATATAAGGTAATTTTAAATCAAGTGCAAGTATTATAAGGGTAGGTACAAATATGTAATAGAAATAGAATTTACATAAAAAGAGAAGCAAAAATTGTTGTTTTTTTTTAATAAAAAATATTATTTTGTAAATATGCCTCACTAAAACGCCACCTTTTTATTTTTTTTATTTACTTATTTTATTAATTAGTGTGCGTGTATTGTTCATGTAACAGCGTGTTAGTCTGTTTTTAATTTTTGTAATAATCGATGTTATTTAGTAAAGTAGCGTATATAAAATAAAAATCAATGGCGAAAATAGTTTCTTGTATTTTTTTTTATCTACCCTTCAAATATTTGCACTGAATGTAATTTTAAGATAGTTGCACGCACTTCCTCAATCAATCCAATCAAGTCAATCCTCTCCATTTCATACAATACCACGGGACATTTCTTTAATATTATATGGCGATAATAACAATCGAATAAAAAATATATATTATATTTTCCCTTGTCTACCCAACTAGGATATCCACAATAAACTCAGAATTGCAGACGCGATGTGATTTAAAACTGGCCACTTTTTATTACTCTCGGCTACTTCAAGGATTGTCACGAAAAACCAACTACGGCTGTCCTAAATAAACTATTGAAACCCAATTTTACGAGGCACGAAGGATAGGAACACGGAAGCAATTTAATTTTACGGTGCGATTTTGCTTTTCAATGAATTTAATTCGATAAATATATTATTTGAATTTCCAGCCAACTCATTTTCACTTTGGAATAGAAAGATTTGGAACGTCTGACGGGCCTGTAGGCTCAGTTGGTAGTGACCCTGCCTTGGCGGGTTCGATCCCCGCTCGAGGCCAACACTTGTATGCATAAACGTGTCGGTTGGCTTCGTGTCTGGTCATTTAATTTTTATTTATGTATGTTTATCAGTTGTTTATTACCCATAGTACAGGCCCTAAATAACCGTGTGTAAATTATTTATTTATTTACTATGTATTATTATTATTTATAAAAATATAGTACCTACCTAGTGTACATCCTGCGGTATTGACTGCTTTGATTTCAGCTATTTTGTTAAAAATAGCTAATAAAAAATTTTTTTTCCTAAAAATAAGTTAGCATAGCTGAATTTAGTGCTACCTAATATGGAAAACGTACTATTATTATTCTTTATTTAAGAAAACTTGTTAGACAGAACTAAAGTATGTACGAAGGCATATTTTTTTTTTAATATTAACATACTAATTGGGTTGTATGAGGAATTCCGCTCTATTACGCGTTATATTAATCAAAGCGCCATAGATTAGGATTGTCCCGCCTGAGGCACGCACCCCTTTCTTGGATCTCTCGTCGTGCAAAAAATCTGAAAGCAATTCTAATCACCAGGCGAGGATGGGATAAATTAATCTGTCCCTGAATGACAGATCGACCCAAGAGCGGATCCAGGTTTCGAGTCAGGGGGGTTACATAGTCAAGGTCAGGGGCCGGGCTACCAGTCAAGACTAGCTCAAATTTAATTAATATTAATAATAATAATCTTTATTTCCAAAAATGACAAATAAATATTGAAGTCCTGCAGCCTGTGCTAGTTTAAATAACTGTGTTACAGGCTACAGTGTCTTCTCTATGCTAAACAAAGTAGGTATAATAATTTACATATTATATCTCAGACCTGTGTGGTATTACAGATTAAATAAAGGAATACAGTAATAAAAAATAAAATAAAAACAGAATGGTTTGTATGTAAGGAGGTGTGTGTTTGTGTGAATGTATGTATGTGTATGGGGGGTGGGGGTGTGTATATGGGGGGTGCGTGTTTGTGTTTGCGAGAGAGATTAAACAACTTTATTTAGTTAATAGTGTTTCTACGTCCTTGTAGTCTAATTTATTAAGCCAATTAATTGCATGTTCTTTAAAATCGTGATTACAATAATAAATTTAAATTAAAACTACAGTTTTTGTTGTATAAATTATGTGTTTCGTTGACGTACCTATGTGTTTGTCATCATACAAAGTAACTAAGTAACAACTCTGTACACCAAAAAAATAATCTCACGCCTTTCATCCCCGAGGGGGTAGGCAGAGGTATTCCATTACTGGATATACCCACATTTCATGAGATACATTGGACCCCTAAACGTGACACCAAAAATGCTAAAAGAAACCTTAAAATAATTTTTGAAATACCTATTCATTGATACCCCATTGAAAATAGTTTTATATATTTTCATAATTTTCTTTTTCACAATATGCCGTGTGGCGATTGCCATATTGAAAGATTACTGTCGTGTCTTTAGAGACACCAGATTGAGACAAATCGATTCACGAAAGAATCATCAAAACCGGACCTCTATGAGGGTTTAGCATATAATAATGTACGTAATATACGCTGAGTGGTGACCATTTTTGGTATATTTTTAGTATAAGATTCTTTTTTAGTTGTAGTTGTCTATTTGTTTCACTTACGCGAAAATAAACTTTTCTTTCTTTTTTTCTATACTGGATGATTTTTTTTACCGTCTGGAAAAAAATATGACGACAACGAACGAAAAATATGAACGAGATTAATTGTTAAATATAGTCATGTTTAGTGCAATTTACAAAATCTAGAAAACTACGCACAGTACTACGCGCAGCTGGCGGTTGTAGGTAGATTGCGCATAAAGGAAGCTACGAGCCTGTTTCTTTTTAAAATACTATTTCTAATATCTTAGTGTGTATTATTGACTACAATTGAGTAATGTATATTAGTTTAAGCAAGAAAAAAATAATTGAGAAAAAACAAATTTTGTAAGTAACATTGCCAAATGAATCTGTTACACTTACCTATCACACCACATTTTTTTCCAGACGGTAAAAAAAGTCACCCTATATACTTAAAACACATTATCCTCCGCAATAGGGTAAAAAGTGACACAATGATTTAAAAAACTACAATGGGCGCCTTTATCGCTTTAAGCCTTTATTTGTACACTTCATAAAAGTATACGAAGGCGGTTTAACTATTCGGTATTTCTCGTCGACTATCACGCACTGTTGATCCGCAGACCCGATTGAAACTACAACCAATTACGTTCCTTGGACCTAACTTAAGCGGTCCACGCTCGAGAAGCTAGTGCCGTATCTTCTTTTTTTGCCTTTTTTTAAAGCATTTCATTTATAATTTTTTTTTAATTAAATTATTAAAATAGTATATTACACACCTAGGGAAGTAAAATAAGAATTGTTCACGTGTAATTGTCGACCGATTCGAAGTCTACAAACATGTGATCTGAGGCTTTCTTATTTATTTCCCGAGGTGTGTATACTTTTATAGCGGCACCTTTGTTTAGTGCAGCGGGCCGAAACTTGCCGCTTTCCCCCCTGAGAGATGAAAAAGACAGTTTTCATTTCATTACCCCCATGACCCCCTTGATCCTCCCTTGAATGACCTTCCCGATTTGAGTACGTCCGATCAAAACCTTTTTAACCAAACCGGGGTTTTTTCCTCTTTTTCTATGACGGGCAACGATTATGAAATTGTGCCGGCCCATGGAAAGTATTTGCGTTACTTTCAAAGAAGACCTTTGAGACGCGGCTATCTTGAAAGCCTTTTATATTTTATAATCTTGCTTGAGACGCAATTCTTGAGGCCCTTTGCTTTTAACTCTGTATAATGACTTAATGAACCAAGCAAATCATACATAACTATATAACTGATACGAAAAACAAAAAAGCATTAATATAAATAAATAAATTTACTGTGGGACACATTTACACACGGTTATTCAGTCCCAAAACTAAGCAGGGCCTGTACTATGGGTACTAAACAACTAATAAATATACATAAATAAATATTAAACACCCAACGAAGCTAACAGACAATATGTTCTTGTTTATGCACGCAAATATTGACCCCGAGCGGGGATCGAACCCGCGACCTCCGATTCAGAAGGCAGGGTCAACTGAGCCAACAGGCCCGTCTAATATTGTATTTAACCTAATTTTGGACTAGGTGTTTTATGAAATTATCAATTCTACAATCTGATCACGACAAGGTACCAACCTACCTATACGAACCAAAATTTTTTTTTGGTACCTACCTAGTCGATTCAAGAATAAAGGCTGTGACATTACTTACGGTGCTGTGATGTTACATTACGTTTTTTCATCGGATCCTTCAGACAGAACAGACAAACTTTGTTTACATCTGTCGATAAAGCATCGTTTTCGTCGTCCTGTTTGCTGTCAGACGCAGTTGTTTGAGTTCCTCTCGATATTCGAGTTGGAACGCTCAACATCCACGAACTTGTTTTTACATGTCCAAACTTTTTGATCGTCGGAAATTTGTCAGTGGTACTAGAAGAGTCAACTGGCTGTTTTATGGCTCTTGGCAAGGGGTGAGAAGTTTTATATTTGCTTCAAGGTGCCATAAAAAAGTTTTTGAGTATGCAGCGCTTCTAAAATTTAGTGCGGTTTTAAGGCGTGAAAATTTGATGTGATAAAAACTTGACGGGACCTATAATCGATCTGTGGTACGTTAGAGGTATAATAACTTCACTTTGGTACTATTGCCTAAAACCCACGTTGATGGTTCAAGATTACGTCACATAAATAAAAGTGTCATAAAGAATACAGTATCAACAGCGCGGAGGCACAGCGCCTCACATATAATTTATTTCGATGTCAAAAAGTTTATTTTGGAGATTGAAAGTCGCTCTGCTATCTGGGACAAGAAAAGCACACAATTTAGTAATATACTACTTAAAATGAACCAATGGGAAGACATTGTTAAATCGTTATAGCGTTGAATCTCTCTTTGCGGACTGGCGCGTAGCGTAAACCGCCTCACCGCGCGGGGCACCGCTACAAAATCCGCTTCACCGCCACCGCCTACCGCGGCGGTGGGTGGTGCCGTGTGTTAATCGCCTAACAGAACAGTGTGTATTTCATCCATAAGTTAGGGTCGATAAGGTACTAGTTGCACAAAGTTGCCGGACCTTAATCGATGTCTCAGAATATTGTTTGTCTAGTCAACATCTATTAAATACACAGTAGGTAATAGATTTTGCTGATAGCAAGTGATTTGCTGTCCGTTGAGGAGTTGCCTTCTCCACCTAAAGTTCTTCATCAGATTTTCACAAAACTTATTGACCAACATTGACGAATCGATCTACCAAACAAAATAATTTCGAAATCGGTTCAGATTTAGGGGATTAACATACCAAAAAAAAGAATTGAAAACATCCTTTTTTATAGTAATTTTTTCTAACAAATCTCTTGCATTATTTTTGAGACTAAGCTTAGGTACCTAACTTACGATTTACGACGAGCCCCACGCTTAATAAATCAAATAAAAAAATATTTTACATATTGCTTCGTTTCTATTTTCTCCAATTTTTGAGGTAAAATTGGAAAATTTTGTTAATTATATTATCTGTGTTCTGTAGGAGTAATTTTACTGTTGTTAATTAACAGGCTAAATAGAAATAATAAACAAGGAGAGACATTGTTTCAGGTTTCCTTTACTAATTAAATTAGTCTTCTGTTGCTGAGCTCAGGACAAAATACGACTCATGAATTATTCGTAGGACTGGAGTAAAATGTCTATTATAATAATAACAATATACAACGTGTAACAGAAAAAGCGCAATTCCTCATACACCCCAATTAGTATATTAATATAAAAAAAATATGATGCAATCGCACTTTACTTATGCCTAACCAATTTTCTTAAATATCGAATAATAATAGCACGATTTCCATAGAAAGCACTAAATTCAGCTACGATAATTAATTTTTTTAAAAAATTTAACACACATTAAAAATAGCTGAAATCGAATAAGTAGTTGATACTGAACAATCTAATTTCAGGAATTGCGCTTATTCTGTTACATGTTGTATAAATAACATAGAAATCTAAAGAGTAAAAAAACGACTTCAACGAGTAACTCTAAAAAAACAGTAAAATTGATAACCTCTTCTTTTTTGAAATCGGTAAAAAAAGAATCATCGAAATCGGTTGAAGCGTGACATTGAGTTATTCGTCCATTTGTCGCGCACATACTTAATGTAAATAACATTGGCAAAAGTCCATGTGTTTTGGGTATATACCCTACTTACACCTGCCCACGGAAGACGAAACCGTGTAAAATCGATAGTTCTTGGACAGACTAAGATAATATGTAATCATACCACATTTTTATAAGTTGGGGTTTAAAAGTTATTCGTTACCTAGTGTATTTTGTAGGTTATTATGAGATTTTAGGTACCAAAGACGTGTAAAGAAAAAGTTTCTCTAGGAAAGAAAATGATTTTCTTCCAACCTCTTTGTTAGAAAATGGCACTGCCTACCACATGCCATATAAGTTACTCTATGCCACATAGTGGCAGTTAATGATGGCTTGGGCAAAAAAATATCGATACCTATATTAAAATATCGATATTTTTCCAGATACATAATTATCATAATATTATATATATCGTCGATATTTTTAATGGCGATATATCGACATTTATTTTACAGTATCGAATTCGTATCAATTTTAATATATTTTTAACGCAATTCTGTTTCATTTCATGTTAAGTACTAAATACTTGTTTAGACTCAAGCATTATAAAAAATACTATTTTCATCGTCCTTTTTTACGAATTTGGGAATATGTATAAATAATAATGTAAAAACTGACGATATATCGATATTTTTCACTCGATTTTTATCTATAGTATTTAGAAATGTCGATACGATAAATATCAATTTATTTTTTCACTTGGCCATCCCTAGTGAATGACACGGTTGACGTGATGACACGACGTTCAATTTTACCGCAACAACAAAAAAGTTTTTGTATTAATCAAAGACATTAAAATATAATAGCATAGAGGGGGCATTGGGAATATTTTCATACAAAACTTTGAAGCTCAAGCGTCATGTCCTTGTCATGTCAGTTAGTATGAACGCGAGCTGTCATTCGGTCGAAATTGTACTAGACTTATTCCACTTGGAATAACTTTTGGCTTCAAATAATCCTCGCTTTGTCCCCTCTATGCCTTATATTATATTTTAATCTCTTTGGTATTAATAGATTTCCCAATCGATCGATTCGTGTTTCTATGATATTTTTTTTTATTTGACTCAATATTTTCAACTGCTAGATTAATTTAAAAATATGGAAAATTTCGACTTGTTATGAGTCAATAAAACAAGCATAGTGTGATACCCCGCGGACGTCTATTTCAGTGGGTACCAAAGCTGCCGTTGTTCTCCCAGATAAGCCTACCGTCCCATATGTAGGACAGCGCAAATTAAAAATTATATCAAACTACCCACTAAAAATATTGTTTTTATTGTTCCCTTTACGAAGTAAGGAGTATAGTATAATCTCACGCCTTTTTTATCCCCGAGGGGGTAGGCAGAGGTATTCCATTACTGGATATACCCACATTTCACGAGATATATTGGACCCATAAACGTGATAGGTGGTGAGCATATCGCCGGACCGGGTCTGTTTACACATGTCTCAGAATTAATTCTGAGACCTGCGGGTTTCCTCACGATGTTTTCCTTCACCGTCAAGCTAGTGATAAATATGTACGTAAGTTTTTGAAAAACTCATTGGTACATGCCAGGATTCGAACCCGAGCCTCACTGATTTTAGGCCGGCTCTTTAACCGTACGGGCTATCACTGCTCTTACTCTTCTTGCTCACGAAGTAAGGAGAAGGTGCTATTTCGCTTACAAAATACAATTTTAGGTCTAGTTAACTTTTTTTTTGTAATATTTAACCGAAAAGTTAACAATAACAGTGCACTGCAGACATGGCGCGCTAAAGGTAAGTATAAAAATTTTTTACTTATTGCTGGGGATCAAAATTCATATTTGATGTGTTTTTCATAATTTGTCTTTTACATTTTGTAAATAAAACATTCAATAAAATTCATGGAAGTAGCAGTAAATTCGTATTGAAAAGTGGTGTTCTATATATAGGACAGTAGGATAACATGGGTAACTTTCAGTTCCAGGCAGTTAACCGCGCACGAGATCATGGATGCATTAGAAACCGCTTCTGACGATGAAGGTGGTAACATAGAGGTAGATATATGTATACAACAGCCTCCCGTGATTACTGATTGCCCCATTGACGAAGGCTTGGGTGACGAGGATAATGTAACCGTGAATAACGTGCCAAGAAACATTTTGCTGCAATCTGCTGAAGTTTAGGGTCAAGATGATGATTCCAGCAGTGATATCAAAGAGGAACCTACAGCTAGTCGATCTAAATGCAAAAGAACTACTTATGGAGAGAAAAAAATTTGATATCCCTTCAATACATTGGCCTGAATTTCAAGGAGCTTTCCAAGAAAAACTTCTGATTGAATGGTTCGAAAACTTTATCGATGGGGATATCATTTCATTTCACACCAAGAATGAGCTAATTTGTTCAGCAATGTCAAGGGATCGGTTTGATTTTATTTGGCGCTACCTTCATGTCACTGATAATATTG
This sequence comes from Ethmia dodecea, assembly GCA_963855545.1. Lineage (NCBI taxonomy): Eukaryota > Metazoa > Arthropoda > Insecta > Lepidoptera > Depressariidae > Ethmia > Ethmia dodecea. The sequence continues at coordinate 1,912,926 of OY979443.1, forward strand.
ATTACGTAAGTACGCCCACTTGTAACAAAACTCAATAAGACGTTTTTAGAGTTTGCTCCAGTCGAAGAATATTATAGCGTGGATGAAGCCATGATCCTGTATTATAGTAGGCATGGCTGTAAGCAACAAATCAAAGGAAAGCCAATCCGTTATAGATTGAAATCATGGGTTGGTGGGTGATACACGGCTGAGATATGGGCTCTGGATGGAGCCTTGGCAAGGCGCTACAACTATGTGTGACCCAAAATATCAAGATCTTGGTTGGGGTGCCATGTAGCACTCACTTTTTGTGACGTGTTGCTTTCACGTGGTCTAAACCTCCCTTATCACACTGTTTTTGATAATTTTCTTAAATAAAGAAGTCTGATTTGCTAGACATTGTCGTTTTACCTTACTTACTTGCTATTGTCCTACTGTCCTATATATAGGACGGGCATTTCCTTGAAAGCCTTCAGACCGATTTTTTTTTTTTATGCATTTTAGAGGTAGTTTAATGAAATAATACTATTTTTTATAAAAATTTCGAGAAAAAATACTTTCAGGTTTATCTGGGTTAAGACATATGGTTTTCTCATGGATGCCATTGTCAGAATTGGACCAAATTTAAACGGGAGGTGTTCCCGCTTGAGCTGATCTTTCAAATTAAAAAAAAGGAATCATCAAAATCGGTTCAACCAGTCGAAAGTTATAAAGAAACATAAACGTGATAAAAATAACACTATGTTCTATGTTATGGGTTATGGTTTCCGCACTTAGTCCTTAAATTGAACCATTGTACGTGAGCCATGGCGGCCGATCATTCCAACCAGCCCACCTCCCTCCAGAAGCAGATTAGACTTCCGGGTCTGCTCAGGGCGTCCGCAAGGGATTCTTGTGTTCCAAGAATTTCCTTGCAGATCTGGGCAACGCCAACGAACTCCAGGAGCACATGCGCTACCGTCTCCTCCGCCCCCATGCACGCTCTGCACAGAGGCACAGTTTAACAATCATACAGTTGGCTCACGAATGTACTTGTGCAGAGCAACGGAGGGGGCCTTGCGGGGAAGCGAGCGACGCGGACCGCTTCATACAAACTCGCGTAGTTTGTCAGGTTAATCGTCAAGGGCTGACGTGAATCCGAGTTGTGACGAGAACAAACCCCTCATGATGGTTTTACCGTCATTACTTAATTTCCAAAGATCTATTCGACATACCCATAATAGATATTAAATAATAACAACTGTTTTTGTGCCATATTCAAGTTGATTTTCTCGCAGTGCGCGTAATAAATCGCGGGTCAGTGAACACTTATTTATTATTATCTTGAGTAATTTTTGATAGTAACACGGTCACAGAATGTTACACTTTTTATTTGACCCAACAAAATACTCTAACAATAAAGTGTCGCGGAAATATCTGGCAGTGCAACATCTTTAAATGATTTATTTATAATAACATACATTTTTAATAATAATAATAATTGCTCGTGTGCATTCAACATGTTTTTTTCATCTATATTTAATATGTATGTACCTATTTCAATAAGTGATTTTGTGATTGTAACTAAAAAATATTTTGTTTACATTTTTGTAACAACCCTTGCATAAATACGTAGGACAGCGTCAATACCTACGCCGGCGGCGGCATCGCGCGCCCACAAAGGCGATAACAACTGTATGATTGTTAAACTGTGACAGAGGGCTGTCAGTAATACCTAAGGTGTGTAGGTAAAATAACACTATTAATGTAGTAATCTATAAAATTTGTTACTATTGAAAAGGTTACGATTTCAAAAATTCTTTCCGAATTAGTACGCATTACAATATCCCTGAGTAACATAGGGTATATTTGATAACCGTATTTCCACGGGAATGGGAACTACACGGGTGAAACTGCGCGGAACAGCTAGTACTTAATTATGATATTCTTTCTTTGTAAGATAGAAATAATCAAAATCTCTGTTGAAAGTAAACATAAATTGAATATATCTGCCAAACTCCTCGAGGATAGGGTTTATATTTACCGTTTTATTCTGTTTGTAAAAGCTCTTTACTCCGCCTTAGGGATTACTCTTAGTACCTATAATCACACAGATTCTGAGATCATCCACTGGGAACAAGAGAGAATTAATCTCCCATTAGATTAGATTTGAATGAAGAGGATTAAATAGAGATATCTACTTATATAAGTTTGGTGTACAAAGGTTAACATTTTGTACCAACGTAAAGAACAAATCTGGTACATTTCTGAGTTGAAGCTGTAAAAGATGGAAATGAAGCGTTTCATTTTTCTAGAATAAATACAAAATAATAAACGTCCGAAAAAAATTTCTGTGCCTTAAATGTTCAGAGAGAAACATGTGTTTGTATGAAGCAGATGTCTATATTATTTAAAATACTTTGAGACAATATTGATGCTGGGAAAAGTCGTACGCTTCAATGAATGTCAGACTGGTTCGTACAGCAATCACTAACAGAAAAATTGGTTCTCTGTAAAGTCGATAATTTTACGTGATAACGTCATAAGAAAACATTGGTGAAAAATTGCATTCATGAGTGGAAGATAGATGCGTCACAAGCCAATCGCTTTGGCCCATCGTGCCTCTCAATCGCTTCCGCGCTCTCGCTTGCACAGGCGGAAAGTGACACTTTTTTGTGTGTTCAAAAATATAGCATATCAATCGTTGTTTTATGCTGCAATTAGAAATCTGCCTTAAAACTGCTCTTTCATCGGCAACGCTCAACTAGAATTACGGAAGCCATGTCAGATACCCTCTATATACTCTATATAACATTCTGACTGTTTAATGGCCACTAGCTTAACACCATCTCCTAATCCGCAGTGGGCTCGCGTAGGAGATTATAGCCCATACTTCCTCATGTGCGAGGAAAGACCCTTAGCTCATTGGGAATTGTCAACAATTCCTGCTTAGTGCTTATCTACGTCATATAAGAAACCTTTATACAACTTTTTTTCTTCTAGACCGAGCGGTTTCGGCTGTGCGTTGATCAATCAATCAACCAGTCGGATTCTTCTTGTATGAATAAACTAGCTTTTACCCGCGGCTTCGCTCGCGCACGATTATTTTACCCCCTTAGGGGTTGAATTTAGCAAAATCCTTTCTTATTGGATGCCTACACTGTATAAGCTATCTATGTGCAAAATTTCAAGCCTCTAGACCCAGTGGTTGCTGTGCGTTGATACATCACCAATCAGTCAGTCAGTTTATCATTTTATATAATAATCTTATAATCTCACGCCTCTTTTATCCCCGAGGGGGTAGGCAGAGGTATTCCATTACTGGATATACCCACATTTCACGAGATATATTCGACCCCTAAACGTGATAGGTGGTGGAGCCCATCGCCGGACCGGGTCTGTTTACACATGTCTCATTTTATTATCATTTTATATATATAGATAAGAATATACATAGATGTACAGTATATGTTTTGAGGATATATCCCGAGGAAATAAAGTCTGATTTGATTTATCGCTCCACTGTGCCCACTCAGAAATAGCTGGTGTAACCCTGTCCGCTCCCAGGCCTTCCTAAATGTTGCTTGTTCGACACGAGGGGAGTTAAACGGAATCTATATCATGGTAGTTAGTAAACATTTGCCACACGAGAAATTTACGGCGTAAAGTTTGCGTCGGCGGCGCATTAAATCAAATTCAGTTTCCACTTACGACCTCTCACGTATATAAATAAATGTGTGGGCACGCTGATGAATGTGCTGGATTGAAGGCGAATTTTAACGACTTTTAGTTTCGGGAGGTGACTGTTAATGGGTTGAACTTGAAAGTCATTATATTAAGCCTACTTAGAGCGTGAATACCTAGAGATATGATTTTGTTTGTTAATAGATAAAAAATTATAGATAAAAAGCCTGGCCAAGTGCGAGTCGGATATGCGCGCGAAGGGTTCTGTACTATTATCGTAACGCACTCTGGTTACCTGAAAGCCGAGGGTCGAATCGCGGTGACAGCTCTTTGAAAAGCTGTCAATCCTCCAAACACATTATCTTATGATAGTAGTACCTAGATATCTATTCAAAACGACTTTTTTTGTATGCGAAATGATAAACTGACTGACTGATTGGTGATGTAACAACGCACAGCCTAAACCGCTGGGTCTAGACTTGAAATTGTGCACATAGATAGCTTATACAGTGTAGGCATCCACTAAGAAAGGATTTTGCAAAATTCATCCCCTAACGTGCGCGAACGAATCCGCGGGTAAAAGCTAGTTATTTTGTATATTTGTATGTTTTTTTTGTATTAAATATTCTCTGAAACTACTTGACCGATTTCAAAAATTCTTTGACCAATGGGAAGCTTCCTTTTCAGGAATTAGCATGGCGTCAAATTTCCCTACAAGCACTGGACTAACGCTAGTATAAAGAGCTATTTACTTCACCATGACTATGACTTTACAAACCATGAATCAAATCCTTAATACCCCGAGAATAGTAAAGTTAAACAAACATCTAGTTTATAATGGGAAGGCTTAAAGTGGTAGAGATTGAAAACGGAATTTTAATGACTTTAGTTTGGGACCCCCAAAAGTTAATAGGTCGAACTTTCTAACAGACTGCTTAGAGAAAGAATCAAACCAATTAAACTCTTACAAAATTGAAAGAATTTTACACTAGCTTGAACTAGATGCACACAAACACATTCACCAATACGAGCACTCCGTGAACTCAAAAAAACTAGTTGTATAAAACAGGTATGATGGTTGACCGACACTTTTTTTTGGCAGAGGGGAACGCCTGTCAGTAGAGTCTCTAGTATGTTTAATACTCAAAAAGAATGAACTACTGAAACATGGGTATTTCCTAAAATGGAATACCTCGTCCTACCCTCTGGAGGCTAAAAGGCGTAAGATAATTTTTGATTTTTATTAATTTGGAAAAAATATATTTCACCGTCCACTATTTGGTAACGGTGTCGCTATGTTAGAGGGAATTTAATAATCTCTGCAGACTAATCACTTGCCTCATTATGATAGAACTTCGATTACAGGTAAGTTCGTTTAATCATTATACTCGTATTAGGCAGATACATACTATTTTAATATCTGACGGATTACGATGGCCTATTGCGGATTACGGTGTATAAAGTTTATTTAATGAAACTGTATTGATATTATTTTTTTTGTTTAGGATGTTAATGATTTATGTTTAGTTCTCACACCTGCGGAACGTACAGCGCCGAAGGTTCGGTGAACAACATATTACATTGACGTTTCACTTTAAAGATAAATGGATCAGCCACCCGCGTCAACCGTATGTTGTTCACCGAACCTTCGGCGCTGTACGTTCCGCAGATGTGTCGCGACCCTTGGTCTGTAATTTTACATTGTTATGCAAATAAACTAATTATTACCCCAACCCCAAACACACGTTACTGTAAACATAAGTTTACTGGTAAAAATGAGTAACGTATTCCGTTACTCATTTGTTTTTGCCAGTGATGAATGCGGCCGGTATAGAAGTCAGAATTTTAATTACTTTTTCACTTCTCATGCTCTAAAAGTACGCCAATATAGCCCTACGAAGCGGGACTAAAGTGACCACTTTAGTCCCTAGGGAGTATAAAGTATTTTTTTTTAAATTTCCTTAATGAGAAAAAGACAACCTCAAACAGCCAGTAAATATCTGTAGAGTGTGGACCATCTTCATTGCGAAAATGTGAAGAGTTTTAGTTCCATGGTTTTTCCGCGAAGAAGGTGGCGCCATGTGTTTTAAATTGTTTACCTGCAAATAGATTTAAATCTCTTTGTTAATCTGTGACAGCCTGACAGGTTTAGAAGAAAAAACTGACCGCGAAAATTTCTGAATTTTTGTCGAGTGTAAATTTGTTGGGTTTTAAATAAATTTGTACTAAATTGACAATTTTTCTCGCACTCAAAGTGAAAAGTACAGTTTCCACCTCGAGACTAAACGCCAACTTAATATACCCTCGGTTTCATGACTCCCTCGCAGTATATAATGGCTTCGTTTAGTCCCTCGATATAAAATATACTATTAGTTACGAGTCTCGTTTAGAGAAATTTGTAGATAAATGTATCTGATGCTTAGCAAGCTGAGTGGTGTTTGAATATTTTATTACGTGTAGGCTCATTACTTACCGTTATGCGCGATGATATGGCGTACTGAGCTACTTAGAGATTTCTGATGAGAAAAGGAGTATCATGAAAATAAAAATAAATCTCAAGCCTTTTATCCCCGAGGGGGTAGGCAGAGGTATTCTATTACTAAATATACCCACATTTTACGAGATATATCATGAAAATGTTTCCTCACGATATTTTAATTTACCGTCGAGCTAGTGATAAATGATAATAAGTTGTGGGACACTATTTACACACGGTTATTCAGTCTTAAACTAGCCAGAAGAATATGTACGTAAGTTTTCGAAAATGTCATTGTTACATTCGAACCCGAGCCTCACGAATGAGAAGCGGGCTCTTTAACCCCGGGCTATCACTGCTTTAGGTATTCGAAGTAATTATAGTTATCTAACTCAAGGTAACGTACAACTGTCCCATTTAAATTTCTCATCCTTTATCCCGAACTACTATTATAGATTCACAACTCGGAACAAAGCCAGCCTCGGGATTCCCCAATTAATAACAATTAAATGAGTAAAACAATATTGCCAACGAAATATTTCATATTTTCAAGCATTCCGTTTTCAAATGGGATTCGGTTCCAAGTTATCTTGATTAATTAATTTAATAAAAAAAAATCTCTTTTTTCTACTTTTTTCAAAGAGTGCATAGGTGTCCAAAGGGGCAATGCTGCCAGTTGTATGGGTACGTTGCCTCGATGTGATGCTTTGGAAGAGGTTTTTAATTTATAGTTTAAAATGTGATACTGTAAATCAAATTGTATTTGTAATGTTTTTAATATATAAAAAAAATTTTGTCTGTAAAGTCGGTTTACGGATGATAATTTTAAGTGATAACGTCATACTTACGTAAAAAATACATGCCTCACAAGCCGATCGTGCCTCTCTATCGCATGTTCCGAGCTCTCGCTTGCACGCTCGGCTCAGGCGGAACGTGACAATGAGTCATGCTTTTTCGTGTGTGCAGCCGGCGTTCATCGATTTAAAAGACGCTATCACATCAAAAATATATATCTACAAATGACAAATTAAGTGACATAATCCAAGTAGGTATTTCCCCTTCGTCCCACTTCGTAGCTAGATTTGGTAGCCAGCTTCGAGATGGGATTGTTCATTTTCCATTTCGAAGCCGGCTCAGTTGTATCTCTCATTGGTCTACATGATAATATCGATATAAGAAAAATGGTAGCCGAGAGGCAAGAGGCATTATACTAACGAATTGAATGATTTTATAGATTGATAATGAATGGCATTGAAATGAGCACTCGTTGGTTAGACCATGTAGTTAGAAATCGCCTTTCTGTTTTCAAACATCTGGTTAAAATCTCAGATATGCAAGTCTTCTTACAATGCTTTATTTCTGCGAACTAATATGATCCCGTGGGAATACGGAGATAAAATACAGCCTATGTGTTATTCTGATGTATAAGCTATATAACTGTAAAGTTTCATCAAAATCGGTTCAGTAGTTTTTGCGTGAAAGAGGAACAAACATCCATACATCTATACATATGGATATGGACATCTATACATAGTTTCTGTGTATGGACACAGAAACTTTTGCGTTTATAATATTAGTACGACTATATTGCAGCAAACAGTTGTTTCATAATATGAATCAATACAATTCAAAGAATATGAAGAGAATGATCAGTTCAATTCAATATTTTTTTCCTTTGAGGTTTAGAGGCACCTAGATTGCTTATTTATACTGCTAACAATACTTGACATTACAAACAACCTCATTATTTTCAAGGTTAATAATGTCGTCGCACTTTTCTACTTCTATTTCATATTTAGAGAGCTCCCAACGCATAAAATGAATTCCATTAACAATATTGACGGTTCATTACAAAAGTCTCAGATTTTTTAAACAACAATTCTCTCTTACAATCCTGGCATGTACCAATGAGTTTTTCAAAACTTACGCACATACTCATCACTAGTTCGTCTTTGAAGGAAAACATCGTGAAGAAACCCGCAGGCACGTCCCAGAATTAATTCTGAGACATGTGTAGAAGCCCGGTCAGGTGATGGGCTCACCACCTGTCACGTTTAGGGAACTTTGTAAGAATATCTCGTGAATAGTGGGTATATCCAGAAATGGAATACCTCTGCCTACCCCCTCGGGGATAAAAAGCGTGAGAGAATTCTGTCTTAAAATATGTCAAGATCAGTACCAGGGCATCAGAAATTGCAGGGACGACAGAAATTTCAACACGCCCAAAGCAAACTTCGCTCGGAACCATTCCGTTCTATTTTCAAGAAAAAAGGTCCCCATTGTCCTCCATTCAGGCGTGGAGAACGAAAATATCCAGTATTCGTCGCACGCCCGGGAAGCAAGTAATGGCCCGTTTCCTACCTATTAAGAATTTAAAAAATCCGACCACGATTGTTTCGCACCCACTCTGCTACATGTTTAGTTCCATTTTATTGTTCTTGCCTACCCTCCTCTAGAATATAGATGTAGAAGGGTTGTCGCCGAAGTGATTTTTATATTCGAATGAACAGAGTGGAATTGCTCTCTGTGATTTTCTCACAAAAATGGCTTTACTGCGAGACCGCGAATTTTATTGATCGACTGAAACGACTTTACAATAAAACTGTGTAAACTCTTAAAACTCAAGAATGCATGATGTATGTGAAATAAACAGTCTTTTTGTCGTCGGCTAAGCATGAAACTGTCATAGGGAGCATTTTGTTATTAGCGGCCGACGCACCAGTCGCGCTGTTTCACTTTACGTATTCATTCCGTTCAGTATTATTGAAATGAGGTTATCCAACAAAGAACGACACTTTCACAAAGCTCAAACGATTACAAAGCTGAAGTTGCAGTGGGCCGGTCATAAGTCATAATACACAACATTTAATTTTACGGACCCCCTTAAATTATAAGTTAGATTGAAAGGAGATACAAAAATAGAGTACAGATATTTGTGTGTTAATTTAAAAAATATATTTTTTGGCATACAAATTAATAATTAAAATCAGTTTATTACAAATGGGCGTAAGTGCAAACTAAAGCCGTATACAGAAAGAAAGCTGATAGTCGGCGCCGATTACAAGCGCTTATCGGCGCTTATCGGCGCTGGTCCATTCTACATAAAGCAAGCAGATTGAAGCAGAGCGAGCAAAATGTCGTACGATGATTGGCGGGCAGCACCAGCGCTGACCGGCGCCTGTCGAAGATTGTCGGCGCTTGTCGGCGCTTATCGGCGCTTGTTCATATAAATGCCTGCGCCGGTTACCTGCGTAGACCGGCGCCTATAAGCGCTGATAAGTTTTCAACTTTCTTTCTGTATACGGCTTTAGGCAGGCATACCTTTGCCTAAGTACACAAATCAACAAAATGCCAATGTCAAAATACAACGATAAATGTCAACGTTGACATTTTTTTTTATTTCCTGCAGTTAGGCTAAGACACAAACTAAGTTATGCATGAGTTTTAATTTTTGTCATATTATTTATAAATAATTGATGATTTCAGTAATAATAATCAAAAGATTCTGAAATTTTTTTATTACGCAGCGCACGCTAATACCCCAAATGGTTGGTTATTTTGCTTCCTTGGTAAAAATGAAATGTTGTCCGTTGCCGAAGAACCAATAACCGTTGGGGCCTTGGGGCAAAAGAGTACTGGAGTGGAGACCACGTTTGGGTAAGCATAGTATAGGACGTCCTCCTGTAAGATGAAGCAACGATCTGCAAAGTGTAGTTGCCAAAACTGAGGGGAAAAGATCCGAAATCTATATTTTTAAAATGATAAACTAACTGAGTGATTGGTGATGTATCAACGCACAGCCTAAACCGCTGGGTCTAGAGACTTCAAATTCTGCACATAGATAGCTTATACAGTGTAGGCTTCCACTAAGAAAGTATATTGCAAGATTCAACCTTTAAGGGTGTGATATAAACGTGCGCGAGCGAAGCCGCGGGTTAAAGCTAGTCTTGAATATTTTTATATTCAAAATTTCGTGTCAAAAAATGTTTCCAGTTACTGTAGTAGCACTGGTGAAAGATTTATTTCATAACATTGCCTCTATGTAGTTCTGCAGTGATATTTATTGTTGTTTATCAGAGTTTTTCGGTCATTACCCCATTTATCGTCGCTTACTCCACTCAGCTGACATCGGCATTGTCTGACCTGTTGTTTGACCTGTTTTTGGGTATATAAAACTTTAGGTACACAAGTTTTTTGATTGCCATGGTTGACTTTCAGACTTGAATTTTGAAGAAAAATAAGTTTCATTTATTAATTGTTCGGTTTAGCTTGAGCTGCTTTTTTTAAACTTCGAACCTATACAAATGAATCCATCTCAAATGTATTCTCTGGTGACAAGACAAGTGGATACTTCCAGGAATGAAATACCATATTATGTACCTAACATAAATATCTACATACCTAAATATTATATTATAAATTATAAAATTTTACTTCTCCTTTAAATAATTTCCACTTTTACTATAAAATATCTGTGATCCACTTAAATTATAATTAAGTCTGATGAATCAATCATCTCAACTTATAGTTATAGTTCGAGATTATAAGAACCTGAATAAAAATATATTCATTATTTTAGTATTTTAATTTTTAATGGTTATTTCTTGTATAATTTCAAACGATTTGTTAGACGGCTTCCGCTAAATCGTTTCTCCGTGCATTAACTTTCAGCAGTCGCGTTTTTCCGCGATCTCTTTGTTTCAACTAGTAAAAATTCTTGGTCGGACTTTTATATAATAGCGAAAATGCTTAATCGGTTTTGTCATCGGCAGTATTTTTACACGATCTCTTTGTTTCAACTAGTAAAATTTTTTGGTCGGACTTTTATATAATAGCGAAAATGCTTAATCGGTTTTGTCATCGGTAGTATTTTTACACGATCTCTTTGTTTTGACTAGTAAAATTTCTTGGTCGGGCTTTTATACGGGTGTCGCATGGATCATGGATCAAAGGACCTCAATAGCTACCGAATAGACACCCATTTATCGTTTTTTTTTACTTTCAAAAATGTTTTTTTTTTATAAGTAAATCATAATGAATCTAGATCTTTTAAAATGATTTTTTATTTTAAGAACTTAATTAAGAACACTAAACAATTAGAAGCATATCAAAATTACTTTTTGTTATTATGCTTTATTAAACATATTATACCACAAAATGTCCTATTTTTGCTATTACAAAAGACGTCGGTCGGTCAAAGTGAGTGAAATATAATTATTTCTGTGCTATTTATATATTGTCAAATAAAGAGATTCGTTGTATGCAAACCCCCGCATTCATTCCTCAGCCGATGAAACTTGCAGGTTAGTAGTACCTCTTGCATGACGTCATGAGATAATGATTTGATAAAAAGTTCCAATAAAAATATTTTGTCGAAATTAGGTATTTAGACCTATTTGTGGAATAAAAACAATTAAAAGGCCTGAATAATTCCTCAGTCAATCATTATTTTACTAATTATACGTTTTGGTATTATAGGTACTCTTCGAAATTCCAAAAAATCAAAAACAACGCTTACGATTTTTTCAAAAATACATATTATATTATGCATAGAAAGCGGTTATTTAATGGTATATCAGTGAAAAAAAGCTGACTGAGAAAGTAGGATCAATAAGTAGTTTCGACGCAATGTTGGTCCAAAGAAAATCTGAAACAAAAAAAAGTGATAAAACTGGCATTTTTTCCAAGTGCCGTAATTAGGTAAACAATCGACCTACTTACAGAGCTTTGGTTTCGAACAGAGATATCAACAATAATAAAGGTAAGACCAAAATACCTAACTTCACCAAATCCTTTTTTTTTGAAAAAAAATTAACACTGTACAGAACATAAACTTTTACGCCTATTTAAAATTTGTTATCTTAGTTATCTTGTTGTTAGGAGTTATGGTACTAAAAATTACTATTTAGGAATAATGCTACTAAAAATAAATACGTCAGAAAAAATATGCGAATCAAAATACGACCGACTATAAAAACAAGATATCGAGAAAATATTTAAAAAGTTGCTATCGATGACAAAACCGATTAAACATTTTCGCTATTAAATAAAAGTCCGACCAAGAATTTTTACTAGTTGAAACAAAGAGATCGCGGAAAAACGCGAATGCTGAAAGTTAATGCACTGACAAACGATTTAGCGGAAGCCGTCTAACAAATCTTTCAAACATTTAACATATTGTTTAAAACATAATTATATCAATTCTTATTTAAATAAAACTGCTTGCCTGAAATATTTAAATAATTATGATTAATCAACATTGTTAACAAACTGAAGACACGTATATTTTTGGCAAATTAATATTTCATTTCATTTCACGATTTCATAAAATTGTTTATGAATAAATAATTACTATTCCTATGTGATTGATTTGATTTGATAGAAGCGTCAGTTTCCGCCAATTGATGCACTGATGTGGAAATAATCCGTTTTAGAGCTGGCTGAGCTTGGTACATGGTAATTGATTAGTGTAACAATAAGTACGTTTTGTATGGTCGTGCTAAGTGGATTGTTCAGGCACAATGACAGTCTAACGTATAAATGCGCTTTGATTCAAAGTACGTTACTGATAATTATCTATGATTAAACCAATGATAATATCTGCAAACTTAGGTAGATGCGTTATCTGTACTCCGAATTTGGCAATAATCAAATTATCTAATTGCCGGAAATTACTTTAGTGGGCCAAAACCTGTCATCCGGAGATATATAAAACTAGTTTATTATTAAGTAGGATATTATTTTTAGAAAAGTAAGCTTGCCATATTTTACACGTAATGATTATAGAATCGGTCCAGTTATTTTTCAGTTTAATCGTTACAAAAATACAAATCTTCCGCCTTCGTAATATTTAATTTAATTAAGAAATATACATATACATCCTGGTTACGCTGAACTAATTTACTTAGTTAATTACGTCCCAATCCTGGCTGGGACAATAGATTGTCCTGAATGAAGCAGGTATTTAGCGAAGTTCCCGCACTTCTAATGGTACTTTATATTAGGGAGGGGCTAATATGGAGGGTAATTGTAATTTGAACGAGTTAATTTATTTCTCTAACAACTTAATGTGTTCTTGAAACAACCAAGGGAAGAGGTTTGTTCATGATATCCGTTTTGGACCTGAAAAACATACTTATACTCTGTGCGTTCCTTTTGGCACATATATATTCGGATTATCTAGATTAGTTATAAATATTTTGAAGATCTTCTATATTTAAATAAAAATGCGGACTTGATATAATAAAGCTGATCTATTCTTCATTTAACAAAACGAAGATGACGATGAGGTACAATTTTGAATATTAAAAAGTAACAACAAGGATGCGTTCTGAAATGACGTTAATTTTTAATTTTAGGTTGCGTTCAGTTTTATAAGCGTGAACACACTCTTTACAGAAGTCCATACTTGACAATTAGTGTTATTATTGAAAGACTTATTCTTTTTGATACTCCGGACATTTTGAAGTCAAAGTCAAAGTCAAAAGTTTTTATTCAATGTAGGGACTTATGAGTCCTCTTATCGAAAGTCATTGCGACTCCACCGCTTCGGTATGTATAGTTGGGGAGAAGAAGCGGGGCAAGAAACTCCTCAACACATTATTCTTTTAAACAATCAATACAATACAAAGTACAACTCTGGAAACTCCGGTATTTTGTATAACTGGACATTTTGAAACTACGGTCATTTTGTACAACTGGATATTTTGAAACTACGGTCATTTTGTACAACTGGACATTTTGAAACTCCGGTCTGGTTCCGGTTCCCGTAGGAGTACGGAGACAAAATATAGCCTTAATTAATATACTCATTGGTAGCTTTCCATTGGCGAAAAAATTTTAAAAATCGGTAACGTAGTTTTTAAATTTATTCGTTACCTCTTTAGATAACGCACACAAAGCCAGTTAAGCTGACCGAGCAATCTGTTTCAAAATAGATTAAATCTATTTTGCAAATGAAATCGTTTGGAGGATTAAAATTCGGCTGCACTTCTGCATACCGCGAGTTTTTGGACGATTACCTCAATTTAAATTCTTTTTAATATTCCAGTTCCTACTCAACCAGTTTTCGATTTGATCCTCGCTTTATCTATATCTATATCTATACATATAATAAAACTCTAACGGGGCCGTGTCTGTACATGAAATATTTTTTGAAAATTTTAGCGGTAGTGTATATAGTTATCGATGTAGATACCAAAACACCAATTTTTGAAATTTTTGTCTGTCTGTCTGTCTGTCCGTCTGTCTGTCTGTCTGTCTGGTTGTGCACGCATCACGCAAAAACTACTGGACGGATTTTGATGAAATTTGGTATGCAGATAACTGAGTACCCGGGTCAACATCTAGGGTACTTTTTATTCCAGAAAAATATCTCATTCCCACGGGAAAATATAAAAACTGGGTAAAAAGAGAAATACGTACTATTCCGAAACGATAACACCTAGAAACTTGAAATACGGTGTGTAGGTGGGTAGTTCTCATTATGAAGGAATAAAACTGGACCTTTTTGGTTCCACACTTTTTTTTACTAGATTTAGCATACAAACCAGCCAGACATCAAGGATATGACTTAAATAAGCTAAAGTATTGCGGGTCAGACAAAATATTTGCAAATTTTCAAATTATGGCCGTTTTAAGATTTTTACATGACAGGCAAGTGAGACGTGGCGCAGGAAAATGAAATCAGTGGTTTAAAATGTTTAAAAATGCATAATAAGTTAATAGCATAGTACTTAACATATATGTTTTATCCTTGGATTGAAAACCAATATAAAATACCACTATGACAACATTAATTTACTACTAAGAAAATGAGGAGAACCAGGAAAGTGAAATTATCACACACAAATGTCCATATTTATTGTTTATTTAAAAACAAATAATCACAAAGAGTAAACAGTGGAGTACTAGCAATCATCAGCGTTTTAAACAAATCTTTGTTTAATAAAAATTCACTCGAGAGCAAAGAATCCGGGTCACTTAAAGATACTTGAAAATCTTGGAAACTAATAGTACCAGCTAAATGAAAAATTTTTTGTTTAATAGACATTTAAATACTCCTTATATGAAGGTATTAAAACATCTAAGTAATAGTGAAGTTATCTCATAGAAAATCAAATTTGAAAAAGGGATACTTTCGAAGATTTGGTACTGGCATTTGTTTTTGCTTTTGTTTCTAATCTGTGATTTAAGTGGGTATATAAACCATGTTTATAGTGTTCAATATTTATTATTCAAGCTGTAATTATGTCGCTTACACCTAAATAATGCACCAGAACTGTCACAATGCTGGAAACCAGCCGGAGGCAGCGCAATACAGCCAGGACTGTCGGTGTGCCACTATAAACAGTACAAAGAGTTCTCTGATGTTTTGAAGAAAATGGCTCTAACCTTCGCAAACCAGGAACAGGTAGAACCAGGTGTCCCACAGCCCAAAAAGATCGATACCTTGGACGACTTGGCTAGACGCCTTGGGGGAAGTAACTTAAGGAAAGTAAGACGACCACTTGTTGAAGGTAACTTGAAACCACTTACCCTAAACTGGAGCATAGGTATCGTATTTCAAGACCAAGATATGCTAATAACCACTTAAATTGGAGTGTTGAAGATTGGTCAAAAGTTATGTTCTCCGACGAATCAAAATTTATGTGCTACAAGCACGATGGAGGATACTGAGTGTGTAGAAGACAAGAGGAACGATTCAAGCAAGCATGCATCCAGGAAAATGGGTCTGTACTTGATTGCTTCTGAGAGTCACACAAAACTGGTGTTTAAAGAAAATGGCTCTTTAACTAGCGAAATATATGTGGAAGTAATCCTCAATGAACACGTTGATCCATTTATGGTCAATTGGTGAGGATGCTATTTTTATGCAATACATGAAATAAAATCTAGTGACTCAGAAATTTTATTACTTTCATTTAAGGGGTATTATATTGTCTATTTAACACAATTTATTTCAATAAGCTAGCATTCTTAGTTTCCGAAATTTGATTCATTTCTCTCGAGTGTCTAAAGCTGATGCAGTAGTTCTTGACTACTATTACTAGTTATTTCTTCCCGGTTCTTCTTTTTCTTAGGTGGCATTTTAGTTTCTGTGAAAAAGTCCTTAATAAGTTAATAATATTTAACCACACAAACTAGAAGACAATTGGAATCTAATATATTTGTTTCGTCCCGGTAACTAAGTAATATACAAATAAAACAATAACAACTACACGTATACGTACTTTAAATCCTTTAAAGTACCTAATTTTCATCTCTCAGGTACGTTATTACATACAGGAACAACAAATCTGTGAATTTTTATCATTTTCCTGCAGTGTTATCATTCTCCTGTCTAAGTGGATTCAGACAAGTGATATACAGGAAAGTGGTAATTTTAAGGTTTTTCATGAATTCTACAAAAATGTTGTCTTTGATTGCAATTTCAAGGCTTTTTATTATATTTGCACTAGGTATAGTAGTTAAAACTATTAAAAATATTTAAAAAAATTAAATATTGATTACGTAAGTACTTACCATACGAGTGAGAACTTGTCTGACCCGAACACGTTTGCGCTAGAAGAAATCTCCGTCCCGACTATCTGATTATCTAATTGGCTGCGGATTGAGCGGCAATGGATACATTGAGGTAGGCACTTTGCATCGAAAGTCTGGCAACTTCGCTTATCGTTTAAATTGTTGGTGTTTTATCATGTTTTTTAGCTCACAGGAATGTGATACGAAATTCTTGTCGCCTCTATTCTCTTATGGAAAAATGATTAAAAAGAGGGAGTTACGTATATTTTTTTTATGTATTAGCAAAGTTATATTAATTCTTACTGTAGTTTGTTGCTAATCTGTTTGATTATGTACATATTTTGCTTATTATTCCGGTAGAAAGCTTCAGTTTTGGAAAATCGCCCCACAGGAAAGTGACAAATTTGATCACATTTGGGCTTACTTTTGCAAGAAATAAGTTTCTTACAGCTCTGAATTTCAGTGCCCAAATAGTAGACCATTAGTTATCTGTCTCAGATAAAAAAGAAATCAGGAATATTTAAAACTTTAGAAGCTACGAGCTGAGCCCACCAAAATTCCTTCACTGTAAGAACTACCCGGTGTCTCATGTATCTTAGCCAACCGCTATGAAGGGATTTTTGGAAATTCCCACGGGAACGGGAATAATCTGGATGCGCGCGGGCAACGTCGGTATGGGAACCCGCTATTTGAAAAATGGTATGTAGGTGGCTTATTTATGTCGTAGGCAACCACAATAAAGAGATTTTTGGAAATTCCCACGGGAACGGGAATAAACTGGATTGAGGAATAATTATATTTTTTGTTTGTTTGTATTGAAAAGGCTCCGATATCTACTACCGGTTTTATCGATTTAAAAAAATCTTTTGCCAGTGGAAAACGTACTTTTCTGGGAGTAACATGGGCTATAATTTTCCCACGGGAACAGGCCTAAACTACAAACCTGATTTAAAAAATTATTTCACCATTTTACACTACATTATCAGGGAGTAAAAAAGCCTATATCTTATTCCCGTATTTCCACGGGAACGGGAACTACGCGGGTGAAACCGCGGGGCACTGCTAGTCTTAAATAAAGAGCAACAATACTACGGTTTCCATAGGTATCCCTAAATTCAGTTACGCTAATTCATTTTTCGGAAAAAAATCACACATATTAAAAACTAGCGGTTCTGCGCGGTTTCAGTCGCGTAGTTCCCGTTCTCGACGGAATACATGGACTATAATACCCTATGTTACTCAGGGATATTGCAGCTTTCCATTGGTGAAATAATGTTTTAAATCGGTTCAGTAGTTTTTGAGTTTATTCGTTACAAACATACAAGAATAAACCTTTCCTCTTTATAATATTGGTGTAGATGTAGATTAGCGTAGATGTAGATAGCTGAAACCGATTAAGTAGTCGATACTGAACAAACTAATTTCAGGAATTGCACTTATCCTATCCTATCCTACTAATATTACAAACGCGAAAGTTTTTTATAGATGTGGATGTTTGTTCCTCTTTCACGCAAAAACTACTGAACGGATTTTGATGAAACTTTACATTTATATAGCTTAAATACATCAGAATAACACAAAGGCTATATTTTATCACCGTATTCCTACGGGAATGGGAAGTATTTTATCCCCGTATTGCCACGGGGACGGGAACAACGCGGGTGAAACCGCGGGGCGCTGCTAGTGCAAAAATAAAACAATTTCCGTTCAAAATCTATACACAGAGTAGCTACGTATACGTGTCTAAACTTTTTAGGGTTCTGTACCCAAAGGTAGCCAATGGGACCCTATTACTAAGACATGCTGTCTGTCTGTCTGTCACAGGACTATATCTTTTGAATCGTGATAGTTTGACTATATCCCCCTATTCCTATAACAAAAAAATAATTTAAAAAACTAAAAATGATAATAAGTGAATCCCCCTGTAGTGTTAAATATTACACGGTAGTACGGACCCTTCTTGTGAGAGTCCAACCCGAACTTGCGAAGTTGTACCTAGATTCAAACGTTTCTAACATTGAAATTGCGTAGTTTCCGACTTTTATCTTCTAAAGCCAGGTATTCCTGCAGTAATAGTACTGTAGTGATTACTTGCTCAGTGAGTGGGCAGTAGGCATTTAGTAAGCGCCAGCG
The DNA here is from genome assembly GCA_963855545.1 of Ethmia dodecea. Taxonomy (NCBI): domain Eukaryota; kingdom Metazoa; phylum Arthropoda; class Insecta; order Lepidoptera; family Depressariidae; genus Ethmia; species Ethmia dodecea. The sequence goes on from OY979443.1 coordinate 1,931,701, forward strand.
CCCAACTGAACTCGCCAGCTAAGCCACCGCGCTCGTGGATTTTGTAGGTATTTCAACATGCATGCATGCATATAATCACGCTTCTTTCCCGTAGGGGTAGGCAGAGACCACCTCTTTCCACTTGCTATGATCCTTACATACTTCTTTCGCTTCGTCCACTTTCATTATTCCTTTCATACATGCTCTTCGGTTTAGGGTACTCTTGACCTGGCCTTTTTTCAAGACGTCCCCAATTTGGTCTCGAAACGTCCGCGTAGGTCTACCCCTTCCCACACTTTCATTCACACTCGCCTTATACACTTTTTTCGTCAATCGTTCGTCATTCATTCTCTCGACATGGCCAAACCATCTCAGCATACCTTTCTCAATTTCAACATACTGATTATAAAAATCATTTTATCAAGTAAAACTCTGTGAATTTGTTTAGATACCATATTAAATAACAAATGTAAAATATCAGTAGTTCAGCCATATACGGTATATCTTGTTAGTGACGTTTCAAAGTGTATTTTATATACCTACTGAAATAACTGAATTTTGAGTTTGAGTATGTATTGAAAAACAAAACAAAAAGGGGTAACTCAGATTTTTTTCTATCGATCTAAGTTCATTAGATCTTATAACTGAATGCGACTTTTTCTAGACTATATCCTTAAGTAATATACATCTTTTGTCATAATTTTAAACATTTTCTGTCTTAGATGATTTTAAAAATCACAAAGCGCGGCCTAAGATGGAATACAAAGTGACAACATTTTTGTTGCAACACTTCGGGTCTGTTTTTTCCTCTTTTCTGATGGAATATCAGTAATTAATTAACAAACCAAAACATAAAAAAGAAAAACTGGTTTAGTTAGCAAGCCAATATCCGAATTCCATTAATTCTGGCACATGCTTTCCGAAGCTAATCCCCAAATGGCTCTATCGATCTTTTTCACATTCTACTATGCGGTGCCCATGTTTTGTAAATTCGGTAATACTTTGAAATATTTGGTGCAGAAAAATCTGGAATCACGGTAGTTTATACGAGTATAATCTAGTCTTAGTAACTGACGTAGTAAAGAGACCATACAAATATGAAACTGTAGAGGAAAGCGAACACATACTTAAGACACGTAGAAAAGATATAAAGAAAACAATGATTTCCAAATTAAATGTCGTGATGCACAGTGTAAGACATCAGGCAATTGCTATGTACAATTGTCTTCCCACAGATTAAAAAATTCTTGACGACGCTATTACATTTAAAAGTAGACTGAGGTGCTTATTGTTAGAAAAATGTTTGTATGATATTGTAGCGACACTTCATAGAACGCGTCAATAGACGGCCGAGTTCTAAACCGCGCTATCGGAGTTTTCTAATGAGTTAGTATAAATACAACTATTCAACATCAACCGTTGGACCGCGGTCCCCAGGCACGATCACCTCGTCTGGCGGAAGATCTTCCCTTTCCACGATGGAGGAGCACTCCACCTCCGCTCCTCCATAATATAAATGACCTTATTGGTTGATGAATATTGTGATTTTGTACTTATAATCTGACATAGCTTCATTGTTAACTTTTATTTGACATCGAGATTAATGCTGACACAATAATTGATTTATTTCTTTATTATTTTTATTTTTAATATGTAATAATTCCTACACAATGTAAATTGTTTCTGATTAAATTAATTGAATTGAGTGACCCCGCCAAGACGAGCCATCAGCCAAGTGAAGCGAAGAATAAATAAAAATAAAATAAAAAATCATTATTTCAGACCATGCCGTCCATAAATTAATGTGTTAGTGACAAGAAGACTTATGTTAGTTTTAAAACTAAATGACAAAATTTCGTCACCACGTCCCACGATTTACAGCATATTAATATATTATCATGTGGTTAGTGAGCCCGCCTTTCAAGCGTTAGGCTCAGGTTCAAATCCTTTTGTAGACGTATCTACGACAGACTTTTTCAAAAACTTACGTACATCTTATACTAGTGGTTCTGTGTGGTTTTACCCGCGTTCTTTCCGTTCCCGTGGGTATACGGGAATAAAATATAGCCTATGTTACTCAGGGATCTTCTAGCTTTCCATATGTGAATGATTTTTTAAAAATTGTTTTAGTAGTTTTTGATTAGGATTATCATCATATGAAGCAGGCTCTTTAACCGTAATTTTGCTTCATGGGACTGTGTTTACATTACGGATATAAGCTAGTATACCTACAATTATCCGAAATTTCTTTCCCGCTCAGCAACAACACTAGTATCTTAGGCACATTTGGGCATTTGTAAACCAGGGTTACAAAAACGCGAGACGGAGGAATGTTTACACAGTGAATCGCCAAAATAGAACAAATAAGGGATACAATACAAAGGGCCGGTCGATACACATAAATAATGCATCGCATGCATAATGAAAACATACTTTTTGGTAAGAAAATATCGGGAGCGTACAGCGAAAACATAGGAAAAATGAGAGGTCCTGTCTTTGTAACATTGTCTATTCAGCTGTCAGCTTTCCGAATTGGGCGTGGCATGGGTTCCAATAAAAATTCTATTGTGTTTATCAACACTAATATTATAAAGAGAAAAGATTTGTAGTCTCGTATTTTTGTATGTTTGTAACTAATACACTCAAAAACTACTGGACTGATTTAAAAAATTCTTTCAGCAATGGAAAGCTACATTATCACCGAGTAACATAGTCTATATATTATTCCCGTATTCTCAAAGGAACTACGCGGGTAAATCCGTGCAGAAATGGTAGTTATAAATAATATCCTTGTGTTTTTAGGGTTACTTTACGATAACAAAATTCTAATTTTATAACGTTTGTTACACATTGAAATAAATTAACGAACTTATATCGCATTTTAAGGTCTTTCTATTTACATAATAAAAAACTGACAAATGAAAATCTTTTACGATACTGTTTTTAGTTCAGACTTCTGTTTAGGACATATTATGAAACATTTTGTGATTTTATTTGTACTTTCTCTGGGACGCAGGTCGGATGCGCGATTGTAATACTAACTGGAATAAAAAAGTCCCACCGACCTTCGTCACTGTCCAGGCCGAGTTTACTTTTAATTTAACAGCCGCTTGAAATTACTCAAATCAGTTAACACAGGTTTTTGTTTCTACATTCTAAAAATAAAAAGGTTTTTTTGTGCTCCTTGTGTATTAATTCTACATTTGAATGTGCGCCATTTTGTCTTAAAGTACGAGTAAGATACATTTTTTTTATAAGAGAAGGGGGCAAACGAGCATACATGATCTCTTTTTCCGGTCTACTATTTGGTGAGATCAATTTCACCGTAGTTTTTTTAATTAAAGAAAAATAAAACTTATACAATGACAACTAAAGATTACATTGTGTAATTTGTGTGATATAAGAAAACAAATGTAGGTACTCTATTGTAGAAACATTTTCGGAAGTAAAAAGACAATCAATACTGAATAACGTTTTTATTTACATTGTAAAAGAATGAACAAAATAGTCACATTCAATTTACATACGAAATTGTCTACAAATTCAATTTTTCATATAACACTCGTGTATACAATTCGACACAAAACAATTTCTCACGTGAATTGTGATCCAATAACAACACTTCGAATGTCTAAAAACAAAAGAACTCCAACAAAAACAAACGACGGCGCCAGTATTCATTCGCACTTTGTTATTGTTTCAGATAATGGTCGCGATCTCCATTGAAGCTCGGATGCCTTGAGGCAATATGAGAATCAGACGGAGTCTAGATGTGAGGCTGATTGCCTTATGCACCACCTGCTTCCTACTGCCAGCCTTCGCGTGCCCCACACAGTGCATCTGCAAGTGGAAGAACGGGAAACGGTACGTCGAATGCGCCGAGAAAGACCTCAAGGCCATCCCCAACACTTTGGACTCAGAGACTCAAGTCCTAGACTTCTCTGGCAACGACTTGCAGGTCCTCCAAAAGGAAACTTTTCAGAAACTTAAAATATTGAACCTCCAAAAAATCTATCTCCCACGCTGCAAACTACAGAAGATCGACAATCATGCCTTCAAGGGTCTTGCCAATCTTGTTGAATTGGACTTATCGAGCAACTATCTGACAGTGATACCATCGACAAACTTCGTGTTCTTTCCATCACTAATGAGGCTCTCTTTGAACAACAATCCAATAACAAGTATAAAGACACATTGCTTCCAACATCTATCGCATTTGAATACGCTCGAGCTACGTGATTGCAAAATTGAGATCATAGAGAAGGAAGGATTCGCCGGATTGAATCACTTGGAATGGTTGAGGCTGAACGGTAACAAACTATCAAATATTCAAGGCGAAAATTTATTCCCAGACACGTTGCGAGGAATAGACTTGCAAAATAATAACTGGAACTGCGATTGCCATTTGAGAGATTTACATAGCTGGCTGTTGAATTTTAATATGCCCCACGTTGCGGAACCAGTCTGTTCGCTGCCGGAGCGTTTGAGAAAGCGAACTATTACGAGCGTACCCGAGTTCGGATTAGCTTGTTTACCGAAAATGACACCAACCTCCGTATACTTGGAGACTAATCTGGGAAACAACGTGACGCTCGAGTGTTTGGTTAAAGCTATACCAGAAGCTAAAATATCTTGGTTATTCCAAGGACAAATTATACGTAATTACTCAGCGATGTCGTTGGAAGCCCGAGACATTTATTACGTTGAAAACGGCGTAACGGATAAGAAAAGTGAGTTGTATATATTTAACATTGCCAATGAAGATAATGGAACTTACTCGTGTATCGCCGAAAATCCCGCCGGGGTATCAAGAGCTAATTACACCATTAGAGTTATAGTGAAAGAGGAGCCAGTTGTTATAGTGGTAACGTTTCCTCATAGACATTTAGTAGTCATAGTGACCGTCGTATTTCTAGTCATAGTGTTGTTAATAGCAATAATAGCGGTTGTGTTACTGAAATTCAAAACAGACACTCGAAGTCGTAAGAAGAAGGAGAGCGGGAAAGATGTCGCATTATGTAACCAAATTCTGCCAGCGAGTCGGAGCAACGGGTCGTTGCCCAAGAATAATGGGAGTGTTATCGTGAACGCGCACTCTCATCACGCGTTGCATTATACGGTGCAGACGAGCCGTGATTATGAGACTAGTGATATGTACCAAGGCGGGAACATGAAAGGCTTTGCCGACAGGAACCCTGACCTAATTAGTGACGCGGAAACTGTTGCCAACAACGCACAGAACGAGAACACAATGATGTCAGTGTACAAACAAGCCAACAATAGCGAAGGGTTTGAGGAAGAAACCGCGTTCACTGCACCCTCCGTCCCCAGACAAGTCACGTGGCAGGATCAACAAAATCTCAATACGGTAAATTTACCACAAAATGCTATTAACAACATGTATCAGCACTCAGCTGATGTTCATTTAAATCCTGGCTGCTTTTTAGACAGCGAAGGGTACCCCTACGATTACGGCCTACCGAAACACCCGTGTCGAGCACCTATGATGTCTAATTACTCCGTAGTAGGACCATTCTATCAAACGCTGCCTCACAAGAGGACGGCTGGGCAGAAACTTGTATGCAAATTCGCGAAAGATACAGAATTCAATGCAGCCCCGCAACCATGTCCTAATTTCGAGGTATTCGGCGCGCCTAACGTACGACGTACTTTAGAGGGGTACCCTGTACCACGCAACCGACAAATCGCTTTTGTTGGCAACGGAACAGTGTATTACAATGAAGAGTTTGTACCATCGCCCCCGGAGGGTTATAAAACTGAGCCGGTAGTGCAGTGTTGCGCGCAGCCTGAAGCTTGCGCGTCGTGGGTGAATCAGAAAGGAACATGTGCGGTTATGGTCCCTGTAGGTATTGCTGAGCCAAGGTGCTACCAAGTGGAGACTAGGTGTGTGGACACTCAAACATCCGAGCTCACAGCCCGCGTTGCGGGCGAGGGGAACGAAAGTGTTTTGAAACCTCTTCCTCAGGTGTCGAACGCAAAATGCGTATCGGATATCTGCTCAGAGAGCCCCGATGAGGGGTACGTTGGTGATGCTAACGACATCTGACGACGTCGTCACAACGATAACGCGTAAACAGGGCAATTTAGACGCTAATAAAGTGATAAAGCGACTGACTATAAAAGTAGATTGATATAGGCTTGAGCGAGTTCCATCGTGCATCGAGCTTTTGAGATTACCCACTTTGAAACTTGGTGAGTTTGAAAATTGTGTTTCACGCACATCTTTGAAATTTCGATAAGAGCTGGATGCACGGGGAATATCTGATACGAGTTGTACTCGTAAAATAGTGTGACTACTCTATTTAATTCTCTTTTCTACGGTTGTTGACATGAAGAGGTAATTCTGGACTGCCTTTTAAGAGACATTGCTGATTTCTATTTTATTTTATCTAAAGCAAGTCTTGTCTGGGTGTTCAATTAGAAAAGTTTCAACTCTGCCTTTGGCACTAAGTCAAGTGCATGTCTTCTTTGTGCATTCAGCAACATTGTTCTTTTTGATACGCCCGCATTCTTGCCAAATTGCAACTTTTAAAATTTTTCGTAATCCCTATGCAATGTTTCAGAAACGGAGTTGTTTAAACTAGAAATTATTACCAAAAATACTCAGGAAAGTCTTCTATGTTAAATTTTGTTTTTTAGACATCTCTCTGTTATGGTATAGCGTGATGATATTATAACTAGTGAGGTGCACAATGAGGTGTAATTTGAAAAATGCAAAGAGTTTAAAATATAATAGGGCATAGAGGGGACAAAGCGAGGAAAATTTTAAGCCGAAAGTATTACAAGTGGGAAAAAGTCTAGTGTGATTTGATCGAATGACAGCTCGCGTTCATACTAAGTAACATGACGCTTGAGCTTCAAAGTTTTCGTATGAAAATATTCCCAATGCCGCATCTATGCCCTATTATATTTTCATCTCTTTGCAGAAATGTGAACAATACTGTGAAATTACTAATACAAGAAATCAACAGAAATGTTAGTTCCATGCATTAACAATTACTTTCTTATTTGGTTATTTAGTTTTTCTACAATGTCATATCTCTATATTGTAAAAGATTTTAATATTGTGTGTTAAAAATGATTGTGCAATATCAGCCCCAAGTAAGTTTTCCCCTTCAAAACATTGTAGGTACCTACAATAGGATTTTTCATATATTTCAAGAAAACTGATTTCTGTGTAAACTACAAAATTACTGAATCCTATTGAATACTTGTGGCTTGAATATTTCACAGAATTCAGCGAAAATTCATAACGATGTAAAAAAATATGCGTCGTTATTATAACCCTTAAATTTAGTGATTTCTTTGTAACCTTTATTGTAACCTTTTTATGAATGGAAATAATATGACAGCTCGTTTACCACTTATATTTTTTATTAAATAGAAAGGTTGACTACATAATGTAATTTCCTCTAAATAATTACTTTTCCAACGCGTAAAATATTTGTACTGTAATTAAGTAGATTAAACTTGTACATAGCATTGTAAATATTAGATTTTTATTATAAAATTTTCCTAAGGGAATTAAGTAGTGATCCATAAGTAATATAAATCGATATCAGGGTATTTCCCTTAATATAGGTATGGTGTTCCACTAATGTTTTATTTCATATAACTTTTTCTTACAAAATTACTCAAGTTTTTATCGGATTGAAGTCAAACCAATTTCAAAAACAGAACAGACTAATTTTCTCTCCCAGCTTAGTTTTAATTACCTGTTTGAAACAGTGTTCTGTATTCCCATAATTTAAAAAGTTTAGGTCACAATTAATTTTGTTTCCGGAACTTTTTAATTATTTATTAAATTCTAACACAGTATGCAAAAGAGAAGCGCTTCCATTTTGAATATGGAATCGGGTCAAGTTGTAGCCCATTCACACACTGTTGTTCAAAACTACTCCTTTACTTGCAAAATTTGCTTTCATTTTACTTATTTATTTGCTCGTTTACTTAAAATTTTTATCCATTGGCTATATTTATCATTAGTAATTTTTATGGTTGGGCAATATTATTAAGTCATTCTTAAGTTTAGTCCATTTTATTATATGACGTTTTATAGTTTGACTATATAAATAGTGGTCATATTTATATTTGGGTAATTTTATCATTTGACTTATTTATGGTTTGTCAATTTTATCACTTGGATAAGCGTTTAGACATTCGTCTTTTTGGACATTTTCCTTTTTGGAGATTAGTCATGCGATTTAAAATTTGGACAATAAAAAAATCAATGCCACTTTTCGTTGTTATTTTATAACTTACATAAGTCGTTATACAAATCTTTTTCGGGAATTCTCACAAGTTTATCCAGCCTTACATTTCTGAGTCCGTGATGAGATCGTCTTGACGATTTTACCATCCGCTTATCAGTGATCTTTAACGGATTTTGTTGATGCTAATTGTAAAGCAAATTTGTAAGTACTATGCTTAACAAAACAGAATAGTCAGAGGGAGTTCATTTAAAACTGGTTTTAGTAGAATTAGTATGAAAGCTTTGACCCCCGCTGGTGCTAACTAGCCTTAACGCTGATAGAACGCGCCTGTATGTCGAGTATCTTCGATACTGGAAAATCGACTCTATTTTCAGTTGCAGAGGCTTGACTCTGACCTTTAATCCGTTTATCCTCTCATTCCGAGCAATCAGTTTCGACTATTTTAATCAGAGTTTATTAACAAAACTAAGTTTTGACACTCACATTTTTTTACTTGAATATTTATTGCATGTTATATAACTCTCAACCGCCGATAGCGGGCGTCATTATTACTGGCAACTCCGAAGCCCAGTTCATTAATTACTGCCAGGGCATCTGTCAAAGCGACAAGCTCAATTAATTCACTGGCAAAGGATTTTCAATTCAGGACGCGAATACTTAAAATTCAATTCCCTTTGTAAGCACATTTACAGACTTGAGCTGTTTGTTATTAGAGAAGTTTTGAGTTTTATTTGAGGCCTAATAAAGTTTCCTCTCTTACTTTTGCTCATAAATAATGTCAAGTGAAATCGGTAAGACTTTTCTCCAATGCATGAACTTAAATAGTACAGTCAAGCCTTAGAACTTGACACATTGGACTTAACGTTCGCGCGTTCTTATTACAATCTCTTTAGAGGTCAGACTCGTATTACAAGTGTAAAGCTTTGTGTGCTCTTGACTGTACATAAAATGAGATAAATAGACGTGTGAAATAAGGAGGGTAATGGCAAAGTTCGCTATTTCCAGTTAATTAGATCATTTTCTTTCTATCTCAGATTCGTTTTGCTCATTCCTTTCTCTCAATATGTACTAATCAATAGTGAAAACCTTGTTTAATTTTGTACCCGGGTTAACTCCAGCCTCCTTCATAACATAGTCTATTAGTTTTATGAATGAAAAATTAGTGGAACACACATAGGGAAGGAAACACAATGTTTATAGATGTCGCACTATTATTTTAAAAGCCACGGTATTATAATTTTGCTAGTGTCATTATTATTGAACGGACTTTTGTCAATCGTGTCCATTTAATACAATATCTCGGGATAATATCAGTTAGGTACATTATAATTTCACTAAGCAGATTCAGTGACATTGTAATTACGCTAGTTAAATTATCACTACTTGCAACACTTATATGTGGTTATATCTTGATTGGTTGATTTAATGACCACGTGCCATGCTGACGAATCAATGATCGTTTTAGAACTTTGTATGAAATTTGAAGATTGACAAAAGTCCATACATACATACGTACCAAACACACGCCATTGTCCCACAGGGTTAGGCAGAGACGATGGATCGCCACTTTGTTCGCTCTCTGCATACTTCTTTCACTTCCGTCTCATTCATTCACGCTCTTTTATTCTTCGCACTCCGGACCGCAGCTTTTTGAAGGATGTCACTAATTTGATCCGTGAACATCCTTCTGGGGCGTCCTCTTTGCATCCTTCAACATTCGCACCAGAAATCTCTTTCGTTAACTCGTTACTCTTTCATCCAAAAGTCCGTGTAATTATAATACCACTAGTGAAATTATAATACCACGGCTTCTACAATAACTCTGCGACATAGACACTATCTTTTGTAAAAGAATCAAACTGTTATTTTAATTACAAGGGCTTGTTGCAGTTATCTGAATTCCTAGTAAATGGCACGTGTATGTTATTAATGTAAAACAGGTTACCTTCTGAAGCAGGCCCTAATAAATGTATAGCAATAAATGAAACCCAATGGCAATGAATCAAGAGTTTTCTTGACAGCTGTGACTGCATTACGTGTACGAGTAGGTATAATTAATTAGAATTCGATCAAAGTTCTTATTCTGTATTTAAAATTGGAATCGTCTTCATTTGATATTAAATATCAATTCGCGTAATAAATTTTATTACGCGACCAGCGCTTAGGTACCTATGGGCATTGGTATTAATGACAGATGTATGTCAAAATGTAACTAATTGCGATTAAGGTGGTCAATAGACGATAGGCCCCCAGGACACTTCATAGAATCCTAGTACGTCTGGAAACGTTACGTGACCAATGAGTAGCGACATTACAGTCTTAATTCCTTTACTTAACGGGCTAGTATAGATGGTGAATAGGTATTAGTGACAATATGAAAATCTCTGCTAGAGCCTTTCACCTTCTCGATACTTGGAATTGCGCTTATTCTGTTACATGTTGTATAAATACAACATGTAACAGAATAAGCGCAATTCCTGAAATTTGTTTGTTCAGTATCGACTACTTATTCGATTTCAGCTATTTTTAACATGTGTTAAATTTTCCAAAAAAATGCGTTAGCATAGCTGGATTTACTGCTTTCTATGGAAATCGTGCTATTATGAATCGATATTTAATAAAATTGGTTAGACACAACTAAAGTTCGATTGCATATATTTTTTTTAATATTTAGTTACTAACTGGGGGTAGGAATTGCGCTTTTTCTGTTACGCGTTGTATACGCATAATATGAAGGATCGAAGATGGTCCTTTAGAGTTTGAGTAAAGATCTTACACCAGACAAAGTGATCTTGCTAACGGTTGACTTTGATCTTTATATGTAGACAGTTAAACTGATGGGCCTGTTATCTCAGTTGGCTTGGCAGTGACCCTGCCTTCTGAGTCAGAGGTCGCAGGTTCGATTCCCCATCGGGCCCAACGTTCGTGTGCATGAACATGTCTATTGGCTTCGTGTTGTTTAGTATCCATAGTACAGGTTCTGCCTATTTGTGGCTAAAGCCATAAGGGAACTGTATCCCACAATTTATTTTTTAATTTGAAATCGCGTTTCTCAAGCTAATTAACTGAGCCCTTCTGTTGATTCAAATTATTCTAAATGAATACCTAAGGGGCTTCCGTTTGTACACACTACGCTCAGGATTAATTCCTCATGGATTACTATTAGCTTGTATTAATGTGTGTCTTAAACACAAAGCAATAATGTCTTATATTAAACAACATAATATAAATCACTTTAATCCAAGACATGTTTGAATACGTCGGATAAATTGGGATTCGATTTTCAATTTTAAAGATGTGAGTTCGAGAAAACAATAGGATAGGTTGACAGTATCGAAATTAAATTGTGAGATGTTTATATCAAAAAGTGAAACAATTGCGAACTAAAAATTATGATGTTACACCTTGCTATTTCAGTAAATTTTCCTTTTGATAGAAACTCGTTTGCCTATTTCAAAGTCAAAAGTCAAAGTCAAAGTCAACTTCAAAAGTTGTTCGGACTTATACCGGCCACACAGCGTTTCGCCAACGTTCAACGCGACAAAACTATCATGCACACCACCTAGATAGTTGGCGGTCCACCACTGTGAGATTCTCACGAAACTTTTTGCCTCGCACAACCGATCTGTGGAACAAATTGTCGCCGGCGGTATTTCCGGACCGATACGACCTTCAAACCTTCAAGAAGAGATCGTACTCCCACCTCAAAGGCCGGCAACGCACTTGTGACTCTTCAGCTGCAGGTGTCCATGGGCGACGGTAGTCATTTACCGTCAGGTGACCCGTCTGCTCGTTTGCCCCTTTCTTTTTTATAAAAAAAAAGTCAAAGTCAAAAGTCATAGTCAAAGTGAAAAGTCAAATTCAAAAGTCACAGTCAAAAGTCGATGTCAATGTGAAGGTTAATGTCAAAGTCAATGTCAAAATGTTTTATTCATAGTAGGAACTTCACCTCACACAACTCCACCGCTTTAGCATGTATGGTTGAGGAGAAGAAGTAGGATACTATTGCGATGGTTCCCTCTATGCACGTAATGCAGTGACAGCTTGTTATCTCACTATCGATTTTTTATAATCGTCTGAACCGACTGTGTAGTCTAATATAGCACAATGATATCACGATGTTACTCTCTAGTGGAAACAAATTGTAGATGTGCATGACATTGGAATAAAAAGTGTATTTTTAATACTGCCTTTTATTTTTTTCCATAGACCTTCGATCACTCATAGAATCAAATATCTATACAAAATCATAGTGAGGCCCACTCCTCGGCCGCAACCGCCGGCACGTAGAGATGATGTGGGTTTGCAATCGAATATTCAAATTATCCGAATATCATCCGAAAATTATATCCAAATTATTCGGATAAATAACATCGAATTATTCGAATATTTCGAATAATAAACAAAATACATTAATCTTCATGTAATATTAAAAATACGTAAGAAAATAACATAAAAGAGTAAAACAGGTTAAAATATTGTATTCCCTAAAATGACATTTAATAATAAGACAGGTGGGGGCGGTTGGTATATCATTGAACACAATACAATAGCAAAAAAATATAATGAAATATTCACAACACAACTCTGTATAATATGATCATACTACTGATTATGTGTTTTGATCTTATACAGAGTTGTGTTGTGACTATTTCATCATATTTTTTTGCACAGTTATTACTGTAATATAACATACTAGTGTATTAATGATTAAATACAAGATAATACCAAAAATATATAATAAGATAACCACAACAAAACTCTGTATTAGATCAAAACACCGTATAAATCAACATCTGGAAAAAAATAGTATCTAAATCAAAATCAACATCTAAAAAGTTAATAAAAGTAATTTTCAAAATCATTAAAGACAAGAAGAAGAATACCAAAAATGTTGATAAAACACATAAACAGTAATATTACTGTAATATAACATACTACTGTTTATGTGTTTTAATCATTTTCAGAGTTTTGTTACGATTATTTCATCATAATTATACTTATTTTTTTATATTGTCTTGTATTTAAAGATTTTGAAAATTACCTTTGTTAACTTTTAGAATCTTGATTTAGATAAGTACTAACTTTTTTTCCAGATGTTGATTTATACAGATTTTCATTTTTTCATTTAGTATATGCAAAAATATACGACTTGCGATTGTCATTTTGTATTATTTTTATTAATATTCAAATTATCCAAAATATCCGAATATTCGAATTTTAGGAATTTTACTATTCATATTATCCGAATACTAAAACTGGACGGATATTGCAAACCCTAATGATGAGGACACGGAGTGAAGGTCAAGGGTCTGAGGAGGGTTGGTAGACGACGAATACAAACGAGTGTTCAGCAGCCAGATAGTTTACACGAAGCAATTTTATCACTTGTAGGTTAATCAGATTTTGTCAGTGGGTTTGTCGAAGCACATTTGTAGAAATAAAGATATTATATTAAAACAGGAAAAGCTTTTATATGTAAAAAAACCTATTTAAAAATTACAGATTTTAGGTCGGAGACCGTCTAGTTCGAGCTTTGGGTAAGTACTAGGAGCTGGTAAAGAGATAGAAGAGAGAGCTGTAATTCTAATTTCAAATTCAAAATTTAGAATGTATGTCCAGATAAAGAAGCTTAAAGGGCAAAAAGTTGATACAGGAGGTCCGATAACGAGTACCTTGTTACAAAATCAGGTCTTACCATGTTCTTGCAATATCTTTGAAGTAAAAGGGTACCAAATTTTTGAATAACTGTGAAAGTTGCTTACATCCCTTTATGAAGAATATAGCTGATGATCTTTACACTCCTGAACAGATTTAATTGAACCCTAGCTAACAATCCTCTCGATCGAATTTTGAGACATTTTACTGTAGTCAAAAATACCCTTAATGTTGACACGGTTATTCATTTATCTCCACACCTTTAATCAAAATCCGTCCAGTAGTTTTTGTTCACCACCTATCACGTTTAGGGGTCCAATGTATCTCGTGAAATGTGGGTATATCCAGTAATGGAATACCTCTGCCTACCCCCTCGGGGATGAAAGGCGTGAGATTATATATACATATATATATATAGTTTTTTTTATGCGTGCACAGACAGACAAAAATTTCAAAACTTTGCGTTTTGATAGCTACATAACTAAATTGGTAACTACCGCAAAAAAAATCAACAAATAGTTCATGTACAGACACGGTCTCGTAACAGTTTTATTATATGTATATTGTATAGACTATAGTATAGGCTGACCCGGCAAACGCTGCTCTGCCACATAGATGGAGGGAGGGGGTAAAAGCATAGATTTAGGGTAAAAGGGTGAAAAATACTTTACCACCTATTCTCATACCTACCAAATTTACAGAAAAAAAAACATTTAAATCTGTCAAACCGTTTCCTAGTACTGCGACTACAGACATTACACGAAACTTTTATAGATATAATTATATTTTTTGTAGATATTATTATTCCCTAAAGTCGCTTTTTAAGGTATATTTGTATAAAGCAAAGAGACTTAAATACACTACGGCGTAGAGCGGTCATTGGGACTACTTTCATACAAAAAATTTGATCACAAACGTTAGTTCAGCTATCTACTTTCCAATAGACCGTATACCAGACTTTTTACCAAAGGTAATAATTTTTGGGTTACATTTTTGTTCTCTACAGCCTAGGGCCTAACTGAGTAGGTATATTTATTTATTAATACTTTTTTTATTTATACTTATTCAGAGCAAATATGTTTCGTATTGAATTGATTACAATGTCATGCCACAATAATAAATTAATCACAGAATAATATATAATATAAAATAATATAATAATAATATAATCTCACGCCTTTCATCCCCGAGGGGGTATGCAGAGGTATTCCATTACTGGATATACCCACATTTCACGAGATACATTGGACCCCTAAACGTGATAGGTGGTGAGCCTATCGCCGGACCAGGTCTATTTACACATGTCTCAGAATTAATTCTGAGACCTGCGGGTTTCCTCATGTTTTCCTTCACCGTCGAGCTAGTGATAAATATGTACGTAAGTTTTTGAAAAACTCATCGGTACATGCCAAGATTCGAACCCATAATATATGACCACAATTTAAATATCTTTGTTCCAAACAAATGTCCAACTTAAACCAATAGGGTTACGTTCACTCGCCACGCGTGGAAAGAAACAGTGAAAATTCGTAACAAGACAATAAACTTGTTCAGAAACACGTAAGAACTTCCCAAACCCATTAAGAGACGAACGTTGCTAGTAAGTAATGAAAATATCACGAAAACAAAGACTCGTTATCGGAAAAACTTTTATCTCGAGAGTTCATGACAAATTAAAAGAGAAGTATCAGTCTGCGCCGGTTTAATGGAAAATAGCTTTAAGTTGTTGAAAAACCGGAAAAAAACTATCATCAGTTAAGGAACGTTCTGTTTCGAGCTACACCATAACTGATACCATGAGCTCTTAAAACAATGTTTTATTTCTGCATAGTGATGTGAAAGAACGGAAGATTGTCTTATAGAGGACGGGAGGTGGAATGTTCCTCCATCGTGAAAAGGGAAGCTGGCAGCCAGCTCCTTCCGACAGGCGAGGTGATCGTCTGGGGACCGCAGTCCAACGGTTGATGTTGGACAGTTGTAGGTATTTATTAGTTCTAATCTCTCAGTTTCATCCATCCTAAGATTGTCTGGAAGAGATCGCTAAAAGCGATAAGACCGCCCATTGTACTTTGGATAATGTTGGTATCCATATTGTGTTGTTTTTTGATGTACAATAAATAGTTATTGTATTGTATTGTATTTATACAAAGTCATTAGAAAACTTCGATAGCGCGGTTTAGAACAATCTCATTATTTTCTATATCCTGCTTTAGAGAAAACGAGCTGCAGACTCTTTTTGGATTGGCATCGTCACTTTCGCATCGTGTTCTGAAACATGTATAAATAAAGCAAATTATTGGATTTGGCACTCCAAACAGTATTAAAACAAGCTTACTTTATGAGCACGTGCCTCAGAATTCATTCTTGGACGTGCGGGCTTCCTTAAGATGTTTTCAAAACTCGTTGGTACCTTCAGAATTTCAAGCCCAGACTCTCGAATGAGAGACGATTTCACTAACTCTAAACATAGCCTTTTTGTAGTATCATTGTACTCAAATTTTTACAGCGATCTAATATAATATACCAAATTGATGCTCCCATACAAGACCGAACCAAAAATGCTGTAAACTTAACGAGCGCATCCATTTACGAGCTGGCTGTTCCATTTTTTGTTCTTTACGACGCCAGAATTTAATCTTCCGACATAGCCACGGTGTTATAAAACAAAATTCAAAATGGCTTATAAACTAGGTTAATTCAAGCCGCGATGAGGGAAGGGGAATGCTTAGTCTCTGCACTGGAACATAATGGCTGTTATTATACAGATTCTCTGCATACAAAATTGTACTTTAAAATTTGTTAAGAGCTCGAGAAATAGAATGATATTGCTTTTCTGCGATGTAAGAACAAGAAGTAAGAAGTCTTGGACACCAATAGGAAAAATATATAACAAAATAAAACGACTCTGAAATATTCGTAACTAAATTTGTAGTCTTTTTTTTTTCAGTTCTATTTCACCAAATGATATATTCTAAAAGCACATGCTTGAAATGCAAAAAAAATTTGAAATTCACTATTGTGTACTTATGCCTTTAATTGTTTGTTCCTAAATTCCTCATGAATCCCATCATAAAAACTTAAAGTCCTTACGAACAAAAAAATATTTTTTGTAATCGATTTACAAATGACGGAGTTCTGAGGTAGGTAACAAACTTAAAGAAGAGAACATCCTCGTTTTTAATTCGATCAAACATAATGATGGTTTCATATGACAATTTAAAATGGTGACAATATTTATTAAAGTCAATAAGGAACATACCACACCACAATAATTACAAAAAGCTCGTACTTGGAGAGAGCCAGTGTACATTGTTTTTACAGTTTTTTCTGGCGCAATCGGGTAAAAGTAGCATATTATTATGACACTTAGACTCGTATTACAGAACGGTTCTCAAGCATGAAACTCTGGTTAAGTGAAATTATAAAGGGACAGCTTTATACGACTTGTATAGCGGCATCTCTTTTTAAAATCCTTAAGATGAGTTTCGTTGCTTGAGGATCATTCTGAAACACTGTTCTTAGGAGTTCAAAATGGATCTAGCATCATGCGCGAAAGACATAAGCCCACAAACATTCAATGCATAAATACTTTTTATCTCTTTCTGGACGGGCCTGCTGGCTCAGTTGGTGGTGCCTTCTGATTCGGAGGTCGCAAGATCGATCCCCGCTCGGGCCCAAAATTTGTTGTCATGAACATGTCTGTTGACTTCATGTCTGGTCGTTTAATGTTTATTTAAGTATGTTTATCAGTTGTTTAGTACCCATAGTACAGGCCCTGCCTAGTTTGGGACTAAATAGCCGTGTGTGAATTTTGTCTTACCATTTATTATTATTATGTCTATCACAGTCCGGTAAATATGCGGCGGACCCAAGCACAAAACTCACCAGTATTTTTCCAAACTGCTTTGAAACCATTTTTGAACTGCAGGCGATATCGTTTAAACCAGGTACCCATTTAGTGAAATCTATAACATAATTTTCGGCGTTCAGCTTCTCTCAGCTCTTTTCCTGAAACTGAAACAGTCAAAACATTATAATAATAGCGTTATGTAATGTAATGTATGTATAAATATCTTTTCTGCGCGATTTCACTCTCGTAAGTACCGTTCTCTTAGAAAAATTATAGTCGCATGTTGCTCCCAGAAAAGTAAACTTAAGATAACATAAATATTTATTTGCGTAAAATATGGTAGGTACATGACAATTTGAAAAATAATATAAATTCATTTAAAAACATGTCTTGCGAAACTTGAGATTACCATGCTAACAGTATATAAACTAATTTCAATAATTATATGTGTGTTAAAAAAGGGGACAAACGAGCAGATGGGTCACCTGATGGTAGTGACGTCCGTCGCCCATGGACACCTGCAACTCAAGAGTCACAACTGCGTTGCCGACCTTTTAGGTGGGAATAGGGGGAGGGGAGGGGAGAGAGAGAGGGTATTGGGGCCTCCGGTTACCTCACTCACTCAACGAAACGCAATGCATTGCTTTACGCTGGTTTTCTGTGAGGCCGTGGTATCACTCCGGTCGAGCCGGCCCAAGCGTGCCGAAGCATGGCTCTCCCACTAAAATATCAAAATAAAATAAAATATGAATGATACAATGAAACTAAAATGTCATTAAAAACGAATCAGGAATTTCATTTCCATTGTAAAAAGAGTTTTTAAAATCGGTCCAGTAGTTTTGGTAATCTATGATACAAACAATTCATTCCCCTCCATCATCAGATTAGATGGTACCAAATTACTGTATATAATTGTATACCTACACTTGCTAAAATTTCAAGTGCCTTAATTAGACTTTAGAATTTGTTTACATCGATAATATAATATATAATATACTTCGAATGAAGCTAATATAAGGCGTTTACCTAATAAAAAGTTGAAAAACTAACCTAAAATATTAACAGTTAATTCGAAAAACAATGGACCTCTAAATTTATGTCTCGATATACTGGCACTGTCTTATTGACTTTCATCGCTGTCGACGCCACTAAAATTTATTGGCACTTCCACTTTTATATCTCAGTTTTGCCAAGCAACAAAGAAGTCTAGTGATTCAGTATCCTCACGCATATAATAAAAAAACAATAAAGAAAAGTACCTGTTTTATTTTTTTCGCCTTTGCGAGAAAACACGTGCCCACATTCATAGATACTCGAGATATCGCATCAAATTCAAAGTCAAAATGTTTTATTCAAAATAAGAACTTACAAGTCCACTTATTGAACGTCATTTCAATTCCATCGCTTCAGCATATTGTATGGTTGAGGAGAAGAAGCGGGGCAAGAAACTCCTCAACACAATATTCTTTTAATCAATTGTTACTTAATACTAAATTGGGTTACTCCTGCTACTAGTCCTTACTCATCCAGATCATACACATGCAAATTGATCGAGTTTCAATGGTTAACTAGCAACAATTCATCAACATCACATGGTATGTCTAAAGGCTTATGTTGATCTTATCTATACAGGAAATAAAACAGATCAGTGATAGTTACGGTTTAAGAGCCTGCTTCACATGATGAAAATCAGTGAGACTCGGGTTCGAATCCTGACATGTTCCAATGACTTTTTCAAAACTTACGTACATATTATCACTAGCTCGAGGGTGAAGGAAAACATCGTGAGGAAACCCGCAGGTCTCAGAATTAATTCTGAGACATGTGTAAACAGACCCGGTCCGGCGATGGGCTTAGAGCCTATCACGTTTAGGGGTCCAATATAAAAGCTCGTGAAAAGTGGGTATATCCAGAAATGGAATACCTCTGCCTACCCCCTCGGGGATACAAACGGTGAGATTATTTGTTTTTATTATTTTTTTAAAAAGGGTCAATATCATTT
Organism: Ethmia dodecea; assembly: GCA_963855545.1. Taxonomy (NCBI): domain Eukaryota; kingdom Metazoa; phylum Arthropoda; class Insecta; order Lepidoptera; family Depressariidae; genus Ethmia; species Ethmia dodecea. The sequence goes on from OY979443.1 coordinate 1,951,424, forward strand.
ACGTATAGATCATAGAGTATTTTTTTAATGGGTCGAAACGAAGGTAGCAAAAACTAGCACATAATATAGCTCCTACTCCCACCTCAAAGGTCGGCAACGCAGTTGTGACTCTTGAGTTGCAGGTGTCAATGGGCGACGGACGTCACTTACCATCAGGGACCCGTCGGCTCGTTTGCCCCTTTTTATCATAAAAAAAAACATTTATAATACTGTTAAATTAAAAATTACTTTATACAAAGTAATTTGGCTAGGAAAGTCAACCACTCTATATTTATTTTTATTTTGTGAGTTTCGACAGTTATAACTGGCATAACGAGTGCAAATACTTTTTGTAGTTTTTATTTGTGTCGCTAACCGGACAGACCAACAGTCATTTTTATAGTTTATCTAACGAACCTAGCGAGGGTTGCGTTCCAATTGGTAAATTGAAACTTCTTTTTCTATTTATTTCAGTTCACAGTATATTTTTATGATTTTTCATTCTTCGTGCTAAGCTGTAGTGATGGAATAAAAATCACATGAAAAGTTTCAACTAACTGGTGGCTTTTATCAGTATATGGTGAGTATATCATATTAATGGTGTCTTGATTCTTTTGATATTCCAACTACCGTGCCGCCCTCGCTTCGCTTCGGTTTATATGGTACTAGCGACCAGCCCCGGCTTCGCACGGGTGCAATACTAATACTAAAACCACTCTAAAACACTCAACATTGAATCACTCTATCTATTAAAAAAAAACGCATCAAAATCCGTTGCGTAGTTTTAAAGATTTATGCATACATAGGGCCATAGGGATATAGGGACAGAGAAAGCGACTTTGTTTTATACTATGTAGTGATATAGTCTTGTAGTATATAGTCTATAACTTTCTCTTGAATCTCTTTATCTACTAAAAAAAACCGCAGCAAAATCCGTTGCGTAGTTTTAAAGATCTATAAGCATACATAGGGACACACAGACTGTAAGCGACTTTTATATTAAGTAGTCATAGTGATAGTGAAGTGCAGATCACAGAAATATATCACAGACCCAGTATATCAGACCCGGTCCAGCGATGCGCTCACCCCAATCACATTTACTGGAATTTCTGTTTTATTTTTGTGTTATGAAGTTTCTTTCTTTCTTTCTTTCTATTCAGGGGTCCAAAAAGTATACTGTCTAACCCCTCAGGGATGTAAGGCGTGGGATTATTTATTTTTATTTTATACTAACACTGAATTTTTTGGATACCATCTAGATATATGGACAACCTCTATTTCACTTTTCAGCGAGTCACTTTAGATACACTAGAAGATTAATCTCTGACCGACCTGACCGTGCTCTATTTTTCTGTCTGCAAAACAGAAAAGGATCATCAACAAAATAAAACTATCAGTCTATTCCGGTAACCCAGCTTTAGATAAATCTATATACCTATATAAAATGATAAACTGACTGACTGATTGGTGATGTATCAACGCATAGCCTAAGTAAGCCGCTGGATGTAGAGACCTGAAATTTTGCACATAGATAGCTTATACAGTGTAGGAAAGGATTTTGCAAAAGTCAACCCCTAAGGGGTGAAATAAACGTGCGCGAGCGAAAGCTATAATAAACAAAATAAATAAATAACCTCACGAATTTTATCCCCGAGGAATTAGGCAGAGTTATTCCATTTCTGGAAATACCCACGTTTCACCAGTATATTATATTCTTTGGACCCCTAAACGTGATAGGTGGTGAGTTACGCATGTCACAGAATTAATTCTGGGACTAGCTTGTTTCCTCGCGATGTTTTCCTTCACCGGCGAACTATAGTCTATTTCACGGTTCGGTGACAGTTGTCATTTTTCCATTTTATTGATACTACTACTACAACTAATAAAAAATATTGTATTTTTGCAATAATAAAATATCTATTCATAATTTTTAATCAAATATTTTTATTAGTCGAAATTAGCGAAAAAAGGAAAAATGCAAACTGTCAGTAGGTATAGTGGTAAATGTGTACGTGAGCTTCATGAAAACTCATTGGTACATGCAAGGATTCGAACTCGAGCCTAAATAATGAGAAGCGGGCTCTGTAACCACTGGGCTTCAACTCTCTACCTTAAGAGATCTGTTAGGGGCAGATGCCCCTATAGTCAAATGGCAAAAGAATGATCCATTCGCTTAATTCTAACATTAAATATTTAGAACTACGTGTCAAAGTCTATACTTCTTTAGAGTGTTGCACCAATTTCAGTTCATCGCACTATAAAGCCGCGAGGGTAAGTCGAACGCTAATGTCAATCCCATATATTACGAGCTTTTGTTTAATTTACAACTTGCTTGTTCAGGTAGAATCTCGCAACTCAATTTTGAAGCAGATATCTTCAACCGATTGACATGACATTTTGTAGACACGTTTAGTTTGGAACACAATGCATGGTTATTTGTGTGATGTTATTCTAAATCCGACATGACGGAACACCCAAGATGGCGGACTAGTTGTTTCTAATGCACTCCTACAATATGGGTTCCAAATAAAAGGGCTTGCTGAGAATAACTCGAAAAAAAAAAGCTTGTTTATAAAAAAAGTTTTTTACTTTTAACTTATTTCTTTTTATATTCGACTAGTCTTTACCTTTTACTAAGACACTTGGTTAGCCCCTCTGATAAAAAATAAAAGGTCATTATCCTTTATGACTTTTGTTTGAATTATATTGTGGGACACAACACAATTCACAAAGTAAATACTACAGTTTCGATCGACCATTACCCCGAACGGTGGTGAAGCTAGAGTGTGCTCCATTTTAGGGTCCTTCATACGTTTATAGGGATTGTATGTTGAACTTTTACATTAAACAGGTTGAAAGTTCCACAAAACTTGTTTGTGTATCCAAAAGAATAATAAAAAAGTAAAAAAGTTGGCATGGGTTATACCCCAGAAACGTTTGTTTCTCAACGTTTGATAGTACGGAAACCCGAATTCAACTCATTTTTTTTAAATCACTAAGTGCTATTTGCTCTAATGGCTACAAGAGAGAATTTTTTCCGATATCTACTCGGTGAGTGGAAAAAAAGAGGTGTACGTTTGTCTAAAAGGACGGAGAAAGGGAACCGGATCCACACATTTCTCACTTTTGCGCATGTATGCATCTCCGATGTGAGAAGTATAATTTATCTCAGATAGCCGCTTCTAGGCCCATAAATCACTGGGCGTTTTTCACGCGCGGCTGAGATAGGGGCGGAAACATACGTATTTGAAGTTAGTATTGTTTATCCAATTTTGAATTTTTTGACACTTAACACTAATATTATGAAGAGGAAATATTTGTATTTTTGTAACGAATAAACTCAACAGGATAGATTATAAAAAATCTTTCACCAAGGAAAGATCGCTGAGTAACAGGTTATATTGTATTCCTGTATTCTAGTAGTTTTTGACTTAATTCGTTACAAACATACAAAAATACAAATCTTTCCTATTTATAATATTAGTGTATAAGGCAGTCAGTTTTGTCTACATATTCTTACTGGCAGAGCGCTACACGGTTCCACCCGCATAGTTCCCGTTCCCGTGGGAATACAGGGATAACTAGGGCCTATGTTACTGACTGATAATGTAGTTTAGGCGTGAAAACTAAACAAACTAACAAAGTCACTTTCACATTTACAATATTTATAGGATATATCACTAGACGTTTCCCGCGATTTCACACACGTAATTTCCATTCCCGTGGAAAAATTATAGCCCATGTTTCTCCCAGTAAAGATTATTTTATATAATTTTCGGGATATCATTATTTGCGCTCGTGTGTTTCCGTATATTCACAGGCGCCCACCGACCACTTCGCACCGCCTGACGCCAAATGTATAAAAAGGCAATAGCTACGCTTTATACGATTTGTTAGGTCACAAGCGTACAAACACCTAAAATATAACGACATAAAGATGTCGTATTTCACTGTGTAATGTCAATGAGGTGGACGTTGTGTGTGGATTAAAGAAGATTGACATGTAAAGTTGTTTTGAAAAATAATAAAAATAGACTTCAAATAATAGCACTAAAATACCATTATAATAAAATCAATTTAACTTCACTACATAGTATAAAACAAAGTCGCTTTCTCTGTTCCTATATCCCTATGTCCTTATGTCCCTATGTCCTTATGTCCCTATGTCCTTATGTCCCTTTGTATGCTTAAATCTTTAAAAATACGCAACGGATTTTGATGCGGTTTTTTTTAATAGATCGAGTGAGAAGGTTTTAGTATAAGCATTGCACCCGTGCAAAGTCGGGGCGGGTCGCTAGTTTATTATATAATAAGAAGGCGTACTCCCACGTCAAAGGCCGGCAACGCACTTGTGACTCTTGATTTGAGGTGTCCATGGGCGACGGTAGTCACTACCATCCAAAAAACGGTCGTGTAAAAATTACATATCAAAGTAAAGACACTTACATCCCAAAAAAACCATGTCGAATCAATCAAATAAAAAGTTTTTATTCAATGTAGGCTTTTTGTTCAGTCATTGAAACGCTTTTGCTGGTAACAAAAAAAATAAATAAAACAAAACAAAATTAAGTCGTTATAGAAAAGCAGAAAGATATCTTATTAACTCAGACTCGTTGCAGCTGAAAAATACTTTCTTACTCTCCTAAAGTTGGCTAAATTGGATCATTGGGCAAATACCTCGTAAGACCGACCCGACGAAAGTCCGAGCTGTTATAAAAGAGCATAAATTCTGTAAACGTATTGTTATTACTTGGCCCAAACTCCCCGAGCGCAGAAGCACTCGTCTGAAATTCAAATTTATTATTATTGCACTATATAATTCGCACTTAATTATTTAAAGCAAAGAGGGGAACACAGCGGTTGTAAATGTAAGGAAGAAATATTTAAAAAGTAAAAGGAAAATTAATTTTAAGTGGTTTAAATTAGGGAAAGGGTAAGCGCGAAAATGGGAATCAACATTTTTAAGTGACCGTCTTCTTCGATTTATGACAATGGATTTACGAAAAAATGGTAAAAGGAAAGTAGATTATGGTTTAATAGATATTTTTTTGCAGAAATCTCCTTTCTATTGTAACAATTTATTAATCAAAAATATATTCTCTTTTAAACTATCAACGCCACCTCTTATTATTTTTTTGTCTTTTTTGACGGAAATCCGAATAATTTTGCTGTGTTTTGGCGTTTGTCATATAATAATGATAGTGTATTATGTAGTCTCTCTCTGTTACTCAATTATTTCTATACCAAATGTCATCAAAATCCGTTCAGTAGTTTTGGCGTGATGCGTGCAAAGACAGACAGACAAAAATTTCAAAAAATGGTGTTTTACTACCTATTTCAATCGATAACTCTATCATCAATTTTCACAAAATATTTCATGAAATGACACGGTTCTTTTAGTTTTATATATGTTTTTATAGATTATATTGTAAGTAGATGTAGATCAATATGATTTCAAACCATTAACTTTTATTTCAGCTCTTTGCATACTTTATTAGCAAGACCAAAGAGATTTAAATATAATAGGGCATAGAGGGGGCATTGGGAATATTTTCATTGTCATGTCAGTTAGTATGAACGCGAGCTGTCATTCGGTCGAAATTGTACTAGACTTATTCCACTTGGAATAACTTTTGACTTCAAATTTTCCTCGCTTTGTCCCCTCTATGCCCTATTATATTTAAATCTCTTTGAGCAAGACACTTCGACCAAATCCCCGGAAATATTCTTAGATAAAACCTCTTAGCTCTCTAAACTTTGGTTGCTCGGTAAAATTAATTCAATGCCTCCATGAAAAGGGTAATATTCATATCGCCGCCAGAATGCCAGGTGAAATGCCGTGTCGTTACGCGGAGTGCAATTTTACGTTAAAATTATGCAAAAACCACCTGAAATACCTGCTTTAATTGGAGCCATGTTGGGATACTGAATAACGGGATACACACTTCGTCGCAGGTCGTATAGTGACACGCGTTGATACGTTTTCGTAGTCATGTCGGAAGTGATGCCTTCTCATGCGAATAGCTCGCATTATCCTAAACCTCACCAATCCAACACCTAACAGATTCCAAACTTAACCGTCCAAACAGCCATGAAGTGGACTATGTTTTATGTAAAAAAACAAGTGAATGAAATGTCGTCCCAAAAATCAGTCTTTTTTTTTATTAAAAATACTAGCGGCCATATTTTTATTTCATTAACTTCCGTTCCGTTTCGTTTCGTTTCGTTTCATTTCATTTCATTTTATAACCAATTAGATAACTGTATTTGCTTTCCCTATTTTGACATGAGTTCGGCCATGAGGATATGTTAGTCCTCGTAGCCAAATCAGTTAGGCGAAATAGTTTGGCCACAAGGAAGAACCCAACCCTGGTGAGAGCATGTACAGTTAAGAGCACACGAAGCTTTACACTTGTAGTGCGAGTCTGACCTCAGCGATTGTAATAACAACGTTACAAATTCCAATGTGTCAAGCTCTACGTGCTGTACTGTACCAATGAGTTTTTCAATAGCTTACGTACATTAAAACTACCTAGACGATGAAAGAAAACATCGTGGGGAAGCTTGCAGGTCCCAGAATTTATTCTGAAGCGTGTGTAACTTACTCTTCGTCGCCTGTCACGTTACGGGGTCCAAAAAGAATACTCGTGAAAAGTGGAAATTTCCAGGAATCAATGGAATACCTTTGTCAACTCTCAAGGACAAGGCGTCAATACATATGTCATTATTTTCAAAATACTTGTGTTTGTTTGTATTGAATTGGCTCCGAAATTATTAGGCCGATTTTGATAATTCTTTCACCAATGGAAAGCTTACTTTTCCAGCTTACACTACACAGAATATCATTTTCCAATTGTAACGAGAATTTAGAAAAAGCTGGTATTTAATTGTCCTAAAAACTTAGGTGCATAGTATCTTGATTATAATAATAATAAATTGTGGGACACAATTTACACACGGTTATTCAGTCCCAAACTAGGCAGAGCCTGTACTATGGGTACTAAACAACTGATAAACATACTAAAATAAATACTAAACACCCAGACACGAAGCCAACAGACATGTTCATGCACATAAATGTTGACCCCGAGCGGGGATCGAACCCGCGACCTCCGACTCAGAAGGCAGGGTTACTACCAACTGAGCCAACAGGCCCGTCTTATTAGATTACATTGGAAGTGCGTCAAAAATTGCATCCACGTAACTGCGACATGCACGACGTGAATCAGAAAAGCCTTAACGTGACTTGTGATCCTACAAGTTTGCTACATGAACGAACACGCAAACATGTCTAGGCGTGCAGCTCGGCAACACGGTTCGTTTGATCCAGCTCGTTAGCTAATAGGCATGTTCGCAAGAGTGACTTTGGTCCAGTGGGCTTGCTTTCCATGCATTAGATCGAGTTCAGTTCCGTCTGTAAACCAACACATTGAATCATTTCTATTTGTATAGAGATGCTCATCTTTACTGTTTATGGAAGAGCAGTGAGGCTCGGGTTCGAATCCTGGCATGTACCAATGAGTTTAAAAAAAAAACTTACGTACATATTTATCACTAGCTCGACGGTGAAGGAAAACATCGTGAGGAAACCCGCAGGTCTCAGATTAATTCTGAGATTAATTCTACAACATGTGTAAATAGAACCGGTCCGGGCGATGGGCTCACCACCTTTCACGTTTAGGGGTCCAATGTATCTCGTGAAATGTGGGTATATGCAGTAATGGAATACCTCTGTCTACCCCCTCGGGGATGAAAAGATTATGTAATGTTATGTTTTTTACTGTTTATTAGTATTTCAAAAATATCACAACACTTTCTTACAATCTAGGCTGTTCCTAGGTTTACTCGTGTCACTTAGTATTTTTTTGACAACGGTTCGCTCGCACCATCTACGAGTATCACGTTTGGTGGTTCAAAAATATTCTGGTGAAAAGAGGGTACCTATATCCAGGTATGGAATATCTCTGCTGACCCTTTCGGGGATAGCGTTAGCGTATATTATTGTTTTATTAATGAGTGTTTATTTCGAAAAATATTGAGCTAACATATTATTAACACCGTTTTCCCCCCGAAGGGTAGAAAACGGATATTTGGGTTCCAGCGTAACTTGACCCACTTGTGAGATTACTCCTTGGATTTTTACGTGTGACAACACCAAAATGCTACCTGCATCCCCTCCCTCGCGCGCGCCGCCCCTCCCCGCAGCGCGCGCGCTGCCACGCTGCGCCGGGCGAACCGTTCGCTCCTCAGTACTCTCTCACAGCCGGCAAGGCATTAAAATATTAGTGGGTCAAGTTACGCTGGAACCCAAATATCCGTTTTCTACCCTTCGGGGGGAAAACGGTGTTATTTGGGTGTCCGAGCTACACTTGACCCACTTGTGAGACGTGTTTATTATCTGCCGGCGCTGCATGACGTACTGTGACGTATTATGATAGGTAGCGCTAAGATTTCTGATAATTAGTAGGGTGACTATAGGAGTATTAAATAAACAATTTTATGGTACGTATTCCATATTTTATGTGTATTAAATATAAACAAAGTACAAAAATAATCAACCCTTATGGTAAATCAGTCTTAACAAAAGTAAATATTATCTTCTAAAAAACAAAAACGCTTAACATTGGAGATCATTCGAGATCATTCGAAGTAAAAATATTATAATCTTCGTAAAGAATTGTATACATGTTAAACAATTAGTAAACTTTAACTAAGAGATCATTCAATTTCAACATGGCACAAAATATATATTTTGTTTTACTACACTGGTAAAAATAAGCTGGTTAAATTATTTGAGTTCCTACCACCTCGTTGACTGACTACTTCCTTGAAGTAATGTCTGAGGAACGTGTCTTTGCTTCTCCAATTTCCTCTCTTTAATACCTCATCTATGCTCACATTATTGTTTACCCAAATGTTTGAGTTCACCGCTGCTCTGAAGCTACCTGGGGAGCCTTGAATTTTGGCATCTCGGAACAAAGTTCTGATCCAGCCGGCAATAACAGTACGAGATGCTGCGTTAACTTTTCCTCTGGTTGTTATAACTAAGCTATGAAGGTCCTGTCTGGCATTTCTTCGACTTTGTGATAAAGCAAAAGTTTTCTAATCCATAAAACAGGGTTCAGTTTATCGGGTCCAGTGTCTGATAATCGCCATCCTGCTTGACGGTATGTTGCTGAGTCGGTCTTAGATCCAAATTTGGGCCAAAATATGATGTGATCTGTGTCGCTTTTATAAGATGTTGGACTTATATCCAAGAGAGTGAGGTCGTGTATCCTCCTGCCAGAGCATAAAAGTAACAGAGTTGCGACGTGGCGTGAAATTTGGAATAAACTATGGACATCGATGCTGTAATTTTGTAGATATTCAATCAGATCGCTAACATCCCATGTCGAGGGTTTTCTAGGAGGTGGTCTCGATAAGTCTATAGCCTTTAATAATTGTTTTACCAATGGATGCTTGGAGAGTACATCTGACTTCTCCGGGTTTGCAAATGTTACGACTACAGATTTGTGGAGCGCAATTGTCTTCGGCGCTAGTTTGACGTTGTTATGTAAGTAACAGATGAATTTTGCTATATCGTCAGGCTTCGGATCGTAAGAGGGACACTTTCCGTCTGACCATGAATACCACCTCTCCCATGCTGATTTATAAGTTTTTAACGTAGATTTGCGCCAGGCCGACTATAATAGTGATCTGTTTTCTCTGTTCCAAGATTTAACTAAACGGAGCCAGCCCGTACCCTCCATACCTGCAAATTTAACTTCTGCACTGCTGGCGGAGGTTCCCATGTCTGGAGATCTATTAGGTGTTTGCGTAGGTTCCAGATTTTGAACGGAGGACTCAGAGCTCTCTGCTTCAGTTCTGCCTTCCAGAAGGTTTTGTCCCACTTCGGGACGACCAACAGGTATATTCCCGAGCTCTTCTCTAGGTGTCGTAACACACGAGGTATGAGTGAGGGTGGAGGGAATATCCAGCCGAGTTTGTAATGCCAGGTTCTGCTGAAAGCATTCACAAATGCACACGTTTGATCTCGAGGGTCCTCGCTCACATACTGGTCGACTACAGCTGACCGAAGACTGGCGAAGAGATCTATGGTTGGGGTGCCCCACTTCTTGAATATGATTTGCGTCACCTGTTTTGATAAAGTCCATTCTGGTGATTGACGAAATCTTGAGAGGCTGTCTGCTATTAAGTTGTATCTTCCTGGGAGATAACGAGCAGTGAGGTGTATTCGGTATCGATGAGCAGACGTGGATCTAGTGTATTCCCGTTCCCGTGGGAATTTCAGAAACCCCTTCATAGCGATTGCCTACGACATATTATCACACCTACATACCATTTTTCAAGTTTGATGTGTTCGTTTCGGAGTACCTAGTAGGTATTTCTCTTTTCAACCAGTTTTTAATTGGAGTAACAGAATGTGTAAAGGATGACTGACCTTGGTACGTGCATTCCTTCTGTTTGCATGACATTTGTATTGTTCTGTATTGGTATTTATTGGTTTTTTTTGTAATTTCAGTTTCAACATGACCTTCTGGTAATATTTTTTCTCAGCTTCTTCATTTTATATAAATAAATACAAAGATCAATTGACATTTGCATTGAACAAATATCAAAACGTCAACAAGACATTGTCAAAGAAAAAGAAAATAGCAGTAAAGCAGAAAAGAGTATGGATATAACAATTAGCACACCCAATTTATTCGGTTCCCAGTGATCCCGTTATTTCCGTTCCCAGGGGAATTTCCAAAAATCCTTTTATAGTAGTTGCCTGTATACGACACCTACTTACCATATTTCAAGTTTGTAAGTGTTATCGTTTCAGAGTAGTAGGTACGTATTTCTCTTTTTACTCAGTTTTTTAATTTTCCCGTGAACATGAGACACTTTCCCGCGGTAAAAAGTACCCTAGATGTTGACCCAGCTACTTAATTAGCTATAACCACACCAAATTTCATCAAAATCCGTCCAATAGTTTTTGTGTGATGCGTGCACAACCAGACAGACAGACAGACAGACAGACAGACAGAAAGACAGACAGACAAAAAATTTAAAAAAATGTGTTTCGGTATCTACATCGATAACTATATACACTACTGCTAAAATTTTCAAAAAATCTTTCATGTACAGACACGACCCCGTTAGAGTTTTATTATATGTATAGATAGGTAGGTGAAAGAATTTTTAAAATCGGTTCAGTTGGAGACAGAAAAAAAAGACTGTGAAATGGTTACCGAGAAAAAAGTGGGCCAAGTGCGTGTCGGGCTACGAGCAATGTCATAGTAGCCAATTATAACATAATATATAAAAAAAATATTAAAAAAAAAAACCTTATAAGTAACTAGCGGTTCTACGCGATTTCACCCGCGTAGTTTCCGTTCCCGTGGGAATACGGGAATAAAATGTAGCCAATGTTCATTGGTGAAATATTTTTTTAAATCGGTCCAGTAGTTTTTGAGTTTATTCGTAACAAAAGCTACAAACATACAAATCTTTCCTCTTTATTAGATTATAATATCTATAGATAGAAATAGATGAGTGCTCACTTCTACGATATAGTACGAGTAGGTATTTATCTCGTAGTTTATACTCTCGCGGTCTATTTCAATCTAGACTTCTAGACCAAAGTCTGCAACGAATTTAGCTACTAGAGGTTATTTACACACGTCTGGCTACTGACCTTTTAAATTAGGAGTCTGGTGGCATCGTTGAAATGAAACTAAAGGATAAAGTAGAAAATACGAAGCTGAATTCTATATTGTTTCTAAAGAAAATAAAACCGGCCAAGTGCGAGTTGGACTTGCGCACAGTAATTTTTTTTATGCATCTAATATTAGGCACTACACACTGAGAAATTCATGTGTCTACATACCTATTACGGTTTAATAGAGACAGTCATGTATATACAATAAAAATAATACATATCTTATATTGGGATCCCGTTTTTAGGGTTCCGTACCCAAAAGGTAAAACCCTATTATACAATGAGTACAGAAAAAGCGCAATTCCTCATACACTCCAATTAGTATACCTATCCATACCTCGTTGAAGCTGACCAAACCTCTATGTGCAAGCAACCCCAGAACACACTTTTTACCACATCGTGTCACCAACACATGGAATGCTCTCCCAGAAACAGTGATAAGTGCCTCATCAGTAAACTGTTTTAAGAATAGACTTGATAAACATTTTAAACAATGAACACAAGTGCAGTGATATACACTCATCAGCTCAAGAGCTGCTAGTGTATTAATTAGATAATAATAATAATATCCATATAAAAAAATATAATGCAATCGAACTTCAGTTGTGTCTAACCAATTTTCTTAAATATCGATCAATAATAGCACGATTTCCATAGATAGCACTACATTCAGCTATGCTAATTCATTTTTGGGGAAAATTTAACACATATTATAAATAGCTGAAATCGAATAAGTATCGACATACTGAACAAACTAATTTCAGGAATTGCGCTTATTCTGTTACATGTTGTATAGTAGGTACCCTATTACGCTGTCCATTCGTGCGTCTGTCACAAGGCTCTATCTCATGAACAGTTGTAGTTAGACAGTTAGAATTTGTACTTACAGATGACGTATTTCTGCTGCCGCTCTAACAACAAACACTAAAAACAGAATAAAATAAATGTTTAAGGAGGCTTCCATACAACAAACGTGATTTTTTGCCGTTTTTATAGATAACTAGCGACCCGCCCCGGCTTCGCACGGGTGCAATGCTTATAAGATTTCCCCGCTTTTCTGTTGAAAATTTTCCTGAATTTGCTTTGCTATAAACCTCACGGAGACCGAGACCTTTCCAACGAATGCAAAACCGTGGAAATCGGTTCGTGCGTTCTGGAGTTATAGCGTCAGGAAGGAAAACCCGACTTATTTTTATATAGTAGATGTTAGGAACGAGTACAAATCGCACTTGGCCGGTTTTTTATTATTAAAAAAACAACACAACGAATGACGAAACATGACAAAAAATATACACAAAAAATAAAATGAAAACCATGGAAACCCGGAGACAAGCAAGCGTACAACCCTTTTTTTGTTAAAGGGGGAGACAAATGGTTAGGCGTATTAAGGGGAGCATAGAGGGTGTTCGCAAATGCAAATACTTCACATACTTTGCTAGCTGTATAGTGCTTTATTTACATAAGCTTAAGGGGCTGCCGTTACTCGCACGAAAATGAAACTTTCTTTAGTTTTAGGGCGCCCATACACGGGCAGATGATGTGCGATTTTATTAACTTCCTCCTGCGTAGCATTATAAGAGGAAGTTAATGGTTTGAGTAAGATGTCTGTCTGTGTGTCTGTGAGTCTGTCGACAGGATATCTCCGGATCTACTGGACCGATTGACTTCAAATTCGGTCAGTAGATACCTTAGGTCAATACCTCGATCGAGTTTGAATTTCAGACCCGTGGGTCAAAAGGGACTGGGCATTTCAGACCCGTGGGTCAAAAATTTCAAAAATTTCAAAAATCTCAAAAATGCCAAAACTGTCAAAAATGTCAAAAAGGTCAAAAAATTTCAAAAATGTCAAAATTTCAAAAATGTCAAAAAATGTCAAAATGTCAAAAAGCTCAAAAATGTCAAAAAGGTCAAAAATGTCAAAATGTCAAAAATGGTCAAAAATGTCAAAAAGGTCATAAAATGTCAAAAATGTCAAAAAGTTCAAAAATGTCAAATAGTCAAAAAGGTCAAAAATGTCAAAATGTCAAAAAAGGTCAAAAAATGTCAAAAATGTCAAAAAGGTCAAAAATGTCAAAATGTCAAAAAGTTCAAAAATGACAAAATTTCAAAAATGTCAAAAAGGTCAAAAATGTCAAAAAATGTCAAAATGTCAAAAAAGGTCAAAAATGTCAAAAAGGTCAAAAAATGTCAAAAATGTCAAAAATGTCAAAATGTCAAAAGCGTCAAATAGGTCAAAAATGTCAAAAAATGTCAAAATGTCAAAAAGGTCAAAAAATGTCAAAAATGTCAAAATGTCAAAAATGTTAAAATGTCAAAAAGTTCAAAAATGTCAAAAAGGTCTAAAATGTCAAAGTTTCAAAAATGTCAAAAAATGGCAAAAAATGTCACCATCAAAATTATTATCATCATTAACATCATTTTCGTTGTTGGCAGTCAACAGGTGGAAGTTTGTCCATAGAATTACATTCTCTCGTTAAGATTTCAAAAGGAATATTGAAAGTTAATAGGCTTTACTTAACACTAAAACGACTATAATTGGTTTTACTCTTAAATTTACGTTTACTTTTATTTATTTATTACTTATAAGTATTTATTTATCATGTACCAAGAAAATGTACACAATGCGAACTTAATGCCTAAAGGCATTATCTACTTTTTATCATTTTTAATGTTCACTACCTACTTTTTATCATTTTTATAGATAATCATTAAAAAAAGTTTGTTCTTTATTCTCTATGCGTAAACGGCACCATTGTGGGTCCTAATTCAATACGCAAACGCCAAATTGATATTAAATAAATATTAAAAGATTGTTTTTGAACATAGCCCCGCAGTTGAAGATTTTAGTGCACTTTTTTTTTAGAATATCCCTAAGCAACGTAGGCTATATTTTATTCCCGTATTCCCATGGGAACGGAAACTACGCGGGTGGAACCGTGCAGAACCGCTAGTTTCATATAAAGTCATGGCACTCCGCCAAGCACTAGCTAGTGTCTCTAGTCATAGACTCGTAGTAAACGTTTGAAACCGATGTGCTTCTGACACGCCACGACGACACGGCACGACACGCCATAACACGCATGAACACGCCAGGACACGCTACGCCACAACACGCCAGGACACGCCACGCCACGTTTCTTGGTCGGACCGCTTGCGCCGGGCCTACTTGTTGAAGGGCCGGCGAAACAATTTCGAGCTCGCGTCGTAATTCCACTCGTTAATTTACGATGCTCGCTCATGCACGCGTCTTGTTAATATTCACGACAATGATTTTGGTAACTTCGGTTATGATGAGATTAGGAACTGTAGCACATGAGTAATTCTTTACTCATGTGACTGTAGTGCCTGAGGATGCGTGTTTAGGAAGTTCAAAAAAAGAATATTTATTTCGATATAAAATCTCGGAACATTTTTTTAGGGTTTCGTAACCAAAGAGAGCTATTGGCATTCCGCTGCACGTCTGTGTCCGTCAGTGAGCTGTATCTTCAAGAACCGTGATAAATAAATAAATTGTGGGACACAATTCACACAAGGTTATTCAGTCCCAAACTATTGGTACTAAACAACTGATGAACATACTAAAATAAATATTAAACACCTAGACACGAAGACAATAGACATGTTCATGCACACAAATGTTGGCCTTGAGCGGTGATCGAACCCGCGACCTCCGACTCAGAAGGCAGGGTCACTACCAACTGAGCCAACAAGCCCGTCCGTATAAAAAGAAAGCAATTTCCAAAGATTTATCAAATATTGTGAATAATGACTAAAGACGTCTTTCCAGGCATGTGGGTTTCCAGAAAGTGTTTGCGTGCTAAAAAGGTGTGATATCATTACTCTTGTTTGCCGCTTCAACGTGAACTAGTTTGTAAGTTGCCATAATACATAATTATTATGTTATCACTAGCTCGACGGTGAAGAAAAACATCGTGAGGAAACCCGATGGTCTCAGAATTAATTCTGAGACATGTGTAAAAGACCCGGTCCGGCGATGGGCTCACCACCTATCACGTTTAGGGGGGGTAAGTATATCCAGAAATGGAATACCTCTGCCTGCCCCCATGGGAAGAAAAGGCGTGAGATTATTTATTTATCTATTCCATATTTCAGATCAATCTGTTGAAGGTCAAATCTGCTTCAAAATTGAGTTGCAAGATTTGGAATATACATTGCAATTCAAATAAACAGTTGTAATGATACATTTCTGTGAACAGTCGAGGGATCTAATAAAATGGAGGGAGTTGCTAAGCGATGGTGCGTACTTGAAACAAATCAGGAATTAAGGAAAATCAATTTCGTTTCTAATTATTTGTGAGGGGAAGTTATTTGATTCGATCATTTTACGTTTACTCGCTTTTTACACAAAAAAAGCTGCTATTACAAAGTTAAGGTAATTTAATTTTTCTGCCCTTCAGTTTCTTGCTGGTTTTTCTCGGGGTACTGCATTTGGAACAAGGAAATTATCTGTAAACATGGCATCCTGGCATGTACCAATGAGTTTTTCAAGACTTACGTACATATTTATCACTAGCTCGACGGTGAAGGAAAACATCGTGAGGAAACCCGCAGCTCCCAGAATTAACTCTGAGACATGTGTAAACAGACCCGGTCCGGCGATGGGCAAGGTCAAATTCAAAATGTTTTATTCAAAATAGGAACTTACAAGTCCACTTATTGAACGTCATTTCAACTCCACCGCTTCAGCATGTATGGTTGAGGAGAAGAAGCGGGGCAAGAAACTCCTCAACACAATACACAAGGGCTCACCACCTATCACGTTTAGGGTTCCAAAGAATATTTCTTAAAGAGGATATATCCAGAAATTGAATACCTCTGCCTACCGCGTCGAGGATATAAGGCAAGAGATTTGTTTTTTCTTTAAACATTAAACTAAATTTAAATTATCCATTTAAATTAATGTAAATTACTTCCATCTTAATATAAAATTCACAAATGGAATAAGAAGCAATTTCTCAGACAGAAATAAAAATAGTTCTGCTCAGCACTGTACTCTGTATAGTGATTATACGAAAGAGAAAACTTCTAAATTAGATCGAAAGAAGCGAGATACAACAAAAAGTGTTATTTCATTCGATAGCCGTTCAAATATAACTGTTTCCAACGCGGACTTTGATTAGTTCCGTTTTTACTTCCGCTGGGAATCAAGGCGGTGCTAATTTATAGGCTGTCTTGCTCTAACGCCCCGATCGATTGTTAAATACGGGCTTTACAAAGTGAGACAGTAGCTATCTATTTATTTTATTTTTTAATCTGACAGAGGTTATCCTGTACAAATACATAACTGCAAATCCCATACACAAAATCACTTGAGTTTTTTAGCGAATGTTGCAAAATAAGGTCCACTTCAATTTAAAAATTTATTCAGACTTTACGAAGAATAAAACAAAATTGTTAAATCGGTTTAACGTTTCTCAAGTGATGCCCTTACCAAATGAAGAACTTTTTTGAAGTGGTATTTATTTGTAGAGAGAATTATGTTGAAGGTTGAAGGTCAATAACGTGTAAGTATTTATCTGAGATGAAAATAAATTATCACCAATGTTGCAGCATTTTACTCTAAAACACAACACATTCTTTGAAATGACAATGAAGTTATGAAAAATCTGTAATAAAAAGTCTAATGGACCCGATTCTGGTTGACCGTCTAAAATTACTAATTTTAAGTTATCTCTATTCTTTTCCACCGCTTTGGAAAGGAAAGGGACAGAAATACGCGCCATATTTATTTATAATGTCACAAATGTCAAAATAACAAAATTTAACCTTATGAACGCATTCACATCTTATTCAAATGCACGTGTTCAGCAGTTTTAGCCACCATATAACAAGGTCATGGATAAAAGTGTCAGATAAGCACATTAACTCTTCAATATAAGGTTTGTTTCTGTCCTTTTTCTTCCGTATTCTATGGAAAAGGACAGTCTGACTTAAAATTAGGAATTTTAGCTGGTCAGCCAGATTCGAGACCAATAGACTTGTTGTGTTTTCTGAACGAAACAATTTTGGAATTAACTTTCTACAAGATTCTCTCATCCGTATGTTGTTCTCGTTTCCCATCTCTCTAACGAGAACAATTATCGAGATAAAGCAGGGCAGGGACTTAATCAAACTATTGAAAAAGCCAAGTTAAGTCGAACTGGCAACTGACACTAGTGATGGGCAGACCGCAATTTATTTGAATCGAGTAATTCAATACTCGATTGTGAAGTTAAGTTTATTTAACGTATAGTATATTGCATCAATCCAGGTTATAAAACCTTAAGTGTGTCAAGTAAAATCCCTATCCGTTTATCAGTTGATGATTAACAAATTACGCAAAAGACTGCTCAATAAATCACTACATAGTATAAAACAAAGTCGCTTTCTCTGTCCATAAGTCCTTATGTCCCTATATCCCTTTGTATGCTTAAATCTTTAAAACTACGCAACGGATTTTGATGCGGTTTTTTTTAATAGATAGAGTGATTCAAGAGGATGGTTTTAGTGTTAGCATTGACCCGTGCGAAGCCGGGGCGGGTCGCTAGTTTATAATAAATAAGAATATCAGCCCATTTTGCCCCCAGAAAAAAACATACTTTCTAATTATTAGTTCCTCATAGTTTGAGATTCACAACTCCCAAAAATGTATATTTATATTACTACTCCCAAATAATTATGAATTATTATTATCTATCACTTACTATACTTTCTTGGATCTCTGGCCAGGGCATTCAGATTGGGATTAATATTATATTAATTGGAACAGAATTTTAATTAAGCTATATGCTGTTGATATTTCATTTATAACCGCAAATTAACACTAGTAATTATGACATCATTAATTTAGTTTTGGTTTATATTACCAATGATGTCCAGTCACTTTTGATAAATTAAATTTAAATTGTAATTTTAAAATGACTCGTCAAGTATATCGTAGTCAATATGCAGACACAATGATATTATCTCTTGTCCTTGAGCCTAATTATATCTGCTTGACTGGCTACAAATTCAATTTTGAGATATTCGAACAATATTTGATTCCAGTTATGAGTTACTGAAAAGATACATCCATTTGGTACAACTGAAATGAAACACGTAATTAAACATTTACCAGATTTGTAAAAAACAAGTTTCACTTTTATTTTACCTATAATATGATATTATTTTATATTTTCATCATATTTGATAATCATTTCTTTATATTTATTCAATAAAAACTATTTTGTTATTGTGGATTCACCAAACTCCGAAGGTGCTGTTAAATTCACTGGTGGAGCATATTAAGTTACGCAAGTATCCAAAGATCCACTCAGGCCAATGGTGGATCATGATAGGTTAACTTCTACGTGCTATTCAATTTACACTGGAGGATCGAGGTGGTGGATCCTACGGGACAGAGCGATTCAAGCGAGTTCACAAGGTGGGTCCTTAAATATGGTGAAGATCGATGCAGGAACAAGGAATGTCGTTATTGTTTATGTCCTCTTTTGCGGAGCTAAATTAAATAATATGCTAATTTGATTTAAAAAAACTTTACTTCATCTGTCTTCACTTTCAGTTTTGATGTAGGTACAGTCAACAAAGTTGTTAGTGTTACATGGCCAAAAATTAAGATTCACTTTTCTTTTAAAGCCTTAAATGTATTTATAGTATTTTTTTGGTAAATTATAGGGATCAAAGATACCTTTTGAAATAAACATTAATCAATAATATTTATTTATGACTTCCCCAGAACAATGAATTCTTAGTTACTGGCCATGTAACCCTAACAACGTTCAATTGTGTACAGTCACACAATTTCCCAAAGGTTGACTTTTTTTCTTTTCTTGAAATTATTTATACAATCGAAAATTTATATTTTAAGACTCAACTTCTCAATCAATCACTCAAGTACCAATACTAGTATTTCAAAGTATTCGAGTACCTACCCTTGGCATCACTATCCGACACTAAGCCCTCGAGACAGATTCGAGCGGGTGTTGTTATCAGCCGTCGTATTACCAGAGTTTGCAAACAGCTGACAATTTTCTGAATGGATATCTGCAATACTAGAGGCAAAGATAATAGGGGTGTATGGATCTTTTCAAGCGGCTTCAGAAATGGAAGAGGTTTTCAATTCGACTGTATGTTTTTTTATGTTTGTTCATTCAGAACTTTCGACTGTTTGAACCGATTTTGATGATACATTTTTTATCTAAAAGCTGGTGCTTTCTATATGGTCCCATTTCAATTTGGTTCTAACTATGGCATCAGTGAGAAAACCATATAAGTTTATGGCGGTTTTTTACTCTTTAGAGTTCTATGTTACGAGTATTACTAGATCATAATAGGTATGGGAATTGGATCTTTTTTCCAAGCTTTTATTTAACTTACAATATTTGTCTAACACACCAAAGTCAACTTTTGCGACTGGCTTTTAGACCTTACTGTCGTCGAGAGGTGAAATTTGGGGGGGGGGGGCGACCGGTTATGTGGGGTTCAGGTCAACATAGGATACAGCGAAAAAATATTCCTAAAGGAAAACATAAAAATTACAAGAGAAATACTGACAGACTCATCAGGAAAACTTAGAAACTTGAAATACTCGTACTCGTGTGTCAGGTAAGTTTCTTTTTTACGATGTACGAATCTGCTAAGAAAGAAATTTAAGATATTCCACAGGAACACGAAAACGGCATCATCGCAAAATATCAGGAACCAAAGTATTAAGAAAGCTGAAAATTTGAATTTGAGAAGCCTAAAATTAAGACCTCGGTACCGCGATTATAAGAGATTTTGCTAAATTCCCTCGAGTATTGGACAAACGGGATTATTCCAAAATATAAAAAAAAACTCTGTATACCAATTCTAGGCAAAAGAAAATGCTAATATAGTAATAATATAAGGAAATATAGAATACGGATTTTTCAGTTGGTCAAGGAAACCATAATATGGAGAATTTAATCATCCACGTAAACAAGTTGGGAGGCCAGTGACCCCAACCAGACTTTTCATAAGCTTGAGATTATAGCCTATAATATGATAATACTCTTTTGATGAGTACGGGTGGTTGAAGATTATGCTGAAATTGATAACGAAATGAGGAACGAGAGCAGGAATTACATCTTGTAATCCCGATTTATCTCAGCTGAGATTTCCTACGATAATTACTTGTTAGTCTTACTATTTCATAAAACAGACGAAAACAACACAGATATGGGCCGAGCGGAAAAGACACATCTTATAAGGGTTTAAAACTTATAAAATATCAAAAACTATATATACGGTATTATACCCTTGAATTCACCCGCCTTTCATGATTTAAACTAGTTAGGTATGTGTTATTTTAATGTACCTGTAAGCTATATCACTGTAAAGTTTCATAAATCATGCGTTTAGTACAACATCAACCGTTGGACAGTTCGCAGACACGAACACCGCGCCTGGTGGAAGATCTGCCCTTTTCACACTGAAGGAGCATTCCACTTCCACTCCTCCACACAAACTTTTATAAATATAAATAAACATTTATGACAAACATAAATGTTTATTTATAGTTTGGTCACCTTTTCACGACAAAATGGGTGATCCTTGATGAAATGGGTAGAACAATTACTTACGTTTTGAGGAAGAAAATAGGCCGTAGCCAAAACATATGGGGACTTCATGATCTAACGTTCACGCGGACAGTATTACAGGGTAACAGTAAAAAGTAAATTCACGAGGAGCATACAAAAAGGGACATCCCACAACTGTAATAATAATAAATTGTGGGACACAACTCACACATGGTTATTTAGTCTCAAACTAAGCAGGGCTATGCACTATGGGTACAAAACAACTGATAAACACATTATTAAGGAATCGCAGCAAAGATTTTAAAAAGGCTCAGTGACTTGTGTCACCCTCAGCCGGCATCAGTTACACCAGATCGCTATTCCTTTCATTACACCGTTCTTACAAATTAAATTCAAATTATTTGCCCTAAGGGTTTGAGCCACGATACTTTTAGCGTCGGCGATCGGTGATTTTGCGACTTCATCGATACTGGATCAAGTTTGAAGGTCGCACACATATTAAATTTCTAAATTCTTTTAAAATCATCTTTATTCATTTATTTATATGTATAATTATATAGTATTGTACTCTATTTTCATGGTTGTGTATTTAATACTATTATATATTTACATGGTTTGTTTTATTTATTTAAAGTTTTAAATTTTGAGTAAAAGAGCGCGGAACTTATAAATATTTCTGAAAACCAGCGGCCTGCTTGCGGCAAGGCATTATGCTGAGTTGGGACCCTTTTGCTTCAGCAGCACATGTACAGACGAAATTTGAAAAAAGTAGGTACCTAATGATTGTATTATGAACCTGTTTATATGTGCTGTAAAAGTAAATAAATCTTTTATCTATCTATCTAAATTGGAAAAGGATCTACACCGCCTTGCCTATGTTCCTCGAGGCGAGCCAATGCCGTTAAGGATGATTACTGTATTCTAATAGGTAAGCAATTTCATAGAAAGAATACTGAATGACCCGAATAAGAATAAGAATAAGAAATCTTTATTTGCTTCAAACATGGTGTAAAGATGTTATAAAATATGTATGTGCATACATGTTCAGCTAAAAAAAATGTAGCATGCAAATATAAAAAGGACAATGAGAAAAAAAAAAAAAAAAAAAAAAAGAACTTCTTAAAATTTACGCATATCTAACAGTTCGCGAATATTGTAAAACATTTTATTTATAAGCCACTCTTGCAAACTTTTTTTAAACAATCTTAAATTCAATGTCTTAAATTCATCTGGTATTTTATTATATATTCTTACACACAATGTTAAACAGTTTTTGTCATATTTTGCGCTCTTTGGAGCCTCTTCCAGCACAAGTCTGTTAGGGTTTCTTTGTAGTCTGCTATTAAGATCACATGCTTTTTTAAACATGTTGATGTGTTTTTTAACAAACAAACATACTTCCAGTATATAAAGAGAAGGTAATGGCAACAATCCAAGTCTAGTAAACAAAGGTTTGCAAGAACCATCTGGTGGAACGCCACATATCGCTCTTAGACATTTTTTTTGACCAATAAATACCTTGGACAGCATATTACTATTTCCATTTCCCCATAAAATAAGTCCGTAACGTAATATAGACTCTATATATGCGTGATATGTTATTAAATCTGTTTTGGTATTAGTAATATGTTTTACTTGTTTTAGGGCGTAAACAAATCTATTCACTTTTATAGCTACGTTATCCAGATGTGGTTTCCAACATAAATCTCTGTCAACAGTGATACCTAAAAATTTCATTTCATTGACCTTATTAATAATTGTATCATCATATTTTATATTCATGTCAAAATTATAATTAGATTTACTTGACTGATTAAATTGAATATAATGTGATTTATTTAAATTAATTTTTAGATTATTTGTGACGAGCCATTCAATTATAGTCTTAACCGTATTATTTATGTCAATTTCGTGATCACGTATTGAAATATGCTTCTCAGATGTCACAATAATAGATATGTCATCAGCGAATACAATACATTCATGGTTTGTTATTTCAGTTATGTCATTAATATATAAAATAAATAATATTGGACCCAAAACACTTCCCTGAGGTACACCAGCTCTGACGTATTGAAAATCAGATAAGAAGGAGACCATTTCCTGAGATTTATTTATGTTAGAGATTTCTACGCATTGTTTTCGACCGTTCAAAAACGATGATAACCAATTAAATGCCGGGCCTCTAATACCAAATGAGTCCAGTTTCCTTAAGAGAATGTCATGTGCAACATAATCAAATGCTTTCGATAAGTCAAAAAATAGGCCTGTGGTTAGGCGTTTTTTATTGAAATTAGTCAGTATAGTTTTTATTAAAGAAAATACTGCAAGCGTTGTGGATTTTCCTTTTTGAAAGCCAAATTGTTGATCCTTGATAATTTGGAATTTGTCTATGTACTTTAATAGTCTATTTAGCATGCACTTTTCAAAAACTTTCGATAAAATAGGCAATAGAGCAATTGGCCGGTAATTATCGATGTTATCTCGATCACCTTTTTTCTTAAAAAGTGGCTTAACGATAGATACTTTCAACGCCTCAGGAAAAGTACCCGTCTCAAAAGATAGATTTACTAAATGAGTTAAAATAGATAATATTTCCTCAATGCAATTTTTTAAAATGTGTGTACTAATTTCATCATGACCCACGGACTTTGAATTTTTTAAGGACATAACTTCCCTCCTAATTTCATACTCCGACATAGGCATTACAAATATACTATTTACTTGCCTAGAAGTTACTGTTTCCAGTTTTGCTGCACTGCTAAGGTAGCTAACTGAAGTTATGTAGTGGCTATTAAATGCTGAAGCTACTTTTGCAGGATCTGTCAACAAGACGTTATCAACCTTAACATTATCTACCATGTCAATAGATGATGTGCCAGAAATTTCATTGTTAATAACAGTCCATGTTGCCCTACATTTATTTTTACTATTGACAATTTGCTTCATATTGATATTCTTTTTTATAAGGAGCTTTTGATAAGGAGCAGTGATAGCCCGGACGGTTAAAGAGCCGGTCGAAAATCAGTGAGGCTCGGGTTCGAATCCTGGCATGTACCAATGAGTTTTTCAAAACTTACGTACATATTTATCACTAGCTCGACGGTGAAGGAAAACATCGTGAGGAAACCCGCAGGTCTCAGAATTAATTCTGAGACATGTGTAAATAGACCCGGTCCGGCGATGGGCTCACCACCTATCACGTTTAGGGGTCCAATGTATCTCGTGAAATGTGGGTATATCCAGTAATGGAATACCTCTGCCTACCCCCTCGGGGATGAAAGGCGTGAGATTATTATTTTTTATTTATTATTTATATTCTTTTTTGATCTGAGAATACATTTTTGTAATAAATTGGAATATAATTTATAATAGTTTTTATTTGAAATCGATTTGGTTGTGTAGTACTTGTATCTGAGTGAACGTTTAGTTTTACAGCTTTTTATTAACCCTTTGCTAATCCACTTTTGATTTTTCTTAGCTACGTTATTTATTCTTATACGTATTTTTGGAAAACACAACTTATAGAACAAACAAAACCAATCATGAAACTTATTAAAGGCTTGGTTGAAATCAGCCTCTGCATATATTTCAAACCATGGTAGGTTCGATAGGCAGTCTTTAAATTTTTGTACGTAATCCTCGTTGTAGTCACGTTTGTAAATAAAATATGACAACAACCGAGTTGAAGTGGTGCTGATCCCATTCTCATTAATTAGGTTCTAGTCCTCAGTAATAGAAATAGAAATAATTTATTTTGCCCAAAATGTGGTACATGAAGATGTTCAGTTATATTATATAGTCTCACACATTTCACCAGCAACTGGCATGCAAAAGTAATTTATAGTTACTAATTAAAATTAATGATCTATATCAAATAAAAAGAATATGTGGGTTACAACGATAAGTAATAAGATTCATATATTGTGTAGGTACGACAAACTTTAGTAAATTTCTACGTTTGATCGCTTATCGAAGTCGCACATTTGAGCGATTGCATCGATACTGTATCGCGTTTTGACGGCTTGTTACGTTTATTCTTGGTATTGATATCGAGGGTTTGAGCAATTAAGTTGCTGCCGAATGTGTACGGAGGCTAGCGTTCAGTCACTGCACCGAGCGATTTCATCTGAGCTTCCAAAACAGCTAAATCGCCCATCGCTGATACTAAACATATCGTGTCTGATCAGGCCCTAATAGTTTAGCTTGAGCCCAGACAGTTCCAATAACTTCTACAAGTTTCGATTTAATTTCAATTTCGTAAGTCGTCTACGATCCGGGGAAAGTTTTGTTCGAAATAATTCCCTATCTATAAAACGTAAAATGGATCAAGATCCACATCAGACTTTGAAAGTATTCAGGAAAATTTAATCGGCATCGAGAAGACGATGTTGTACAAACGTTTTGGTGTAATATTTTTGAAGTGAAAACTTCTTTAGCGGCGTTGAACACTTTTGTGGGATGGGTAAAAACTGTGAAACTCGCGTCAGGTCACGTGTGCTGATCGAAAAACCGTAAGACGGTTGGAGGATAGTGTTGTAACACCGAAATCGATAATCAAGTTTTCACTTCTGCCGCGGCACTCCCGGAGTGCAACCCGTGTTTTTTTTTAAGCTATTGCTTAGCTTCTATCGAGGGCCTTGAGCGCGGGGACCGAATCCAGAAATTCTGTAACGAAAAAAAAACTCACGCTCCCCACTCCGACGGGTACGGAGGTGTGGCTTGAAGGCCGTGCATTGTCTAACGTCGTTTCTTTTCGGCAGTCTTGTTGATACAAAATGCTATGCAATAGCTTTACCGCGGCAGTCTCCGAGTGCCACACGTCTTTTTTTTTGGAAGAGATTGTAAAGAGAAGACAGTTAATAGCACACAATCAAGACACCATTATTACTTAGGTCGACTGCCTTATGTTTTACTTGCTTTTGCCCAAAATACGTCCCCTTCTGCGATGAAAGTATCTCTAATAAATCATGTCAATCCGTTGCTTCTTTGGTGTGTAAAAAGGGACAAACCAACTGTATGTACAACTGTATAAGAGGATCGCGGTCCAGTGTCTCGCCGTATGTTACTTATAGAAATCCGAAATAGAAAGGAACACAATACTTCAGATAGTTGTTTTAGGTGTTTAGTTTTCGCGAAAAGTGAAGAAAAAAGACAGGCGGTGTGAGCTTTTCTGATGACCGTGATCCAAGTGAGAATTTTTATACCACGGTCACGTGCTTGTCGTCCGTGGCGTTTGTAATTCTATGTACATACATACCTACATACATACCTACATACATACCTACATACATACCTACATACATAATCTCACGCCTATTTCCCATTGGGGTAGGCAAAGACAATAGACTGCCACGAACTGCTATGATTGCTACGATTGCTACGAACCTGGCAAATCTCTCCTGCTTCATCCACATCTATCACGACTTCGGGTGCTCTTTATCTGGCTTTTCATCGCCGATCTGGTCGATCTAAGTACGCCTATGTCATCCTCTACCCACTTGCCCATTCACAACACCCTTTTATATTTGTCTGGTTCTTTCTTTCTTCTAGGTAGCATGGATTATATATACTACAACTTACAACTAGAATCGAAACATTTAAGATCTTGACTTGGCACTAAGATCTGCAGAAGTTTTATGAATTATTAGAATGTGACTATAATGCCCTTCTAAGATGAAACTGTAGCGACACTACATAGAACGCGCCAATAGAAGGCCGAGTTACATAGAACGCGCCAATAGACGGCCGAGTTCTAAACCGCGCTATCGGAGTTTTCTAATGAGTTCGTATAAATACAACTGTCCAACATCAACCGTTGGACCGCGGTCCCCAGATCCGATCACCGATCACATTCGATCTCGACTCTCGACACGAGCAACATCTCTCATTTCTTCAACCCTCATCGTCCTACACGTCACCAGTGGCAATCACCCTCTCGCTATACTGGTGACCCTCGACACCTGGACATCTGCGCAACCTTCTGGAACACCTGGACTTCAGAAGCATCATCGCATCGCCATCACACATCACTCCCACAACAACCTTCACTCAAGGTCAGCAGCAGCAGTCGCACAGCAAGCCAGAATCCGCCCAATCAGGTCCATACGCAGCCGACGCACCGTGATACCTGGTCCTGCAGGCTCATCACTCACAGCGACAGCACTCGGCCCACGCACAGTCCACCGCAGCCCACGTCCGGATCTACAGCGGCTGGTCACCCTCGCCGGCGTGGCGGTCTCTGCACACTGAACTACGGGCACTTCAATAGTCGCAGCAACCCGCTCAGTCTCGACTCACCGCAGACTTGGAACAGCACTGGCACTTGCACGCTATCTACGAAGCAGCACAAGCAATCGAATCGACCTCCGGTCTTGGAGGGGGAGTGATGTAGCGACACTACATAGAACACGCCAATAGAAGGCCGAGTTACATAGAACGCGCCAATAGACGGCCGAGTTCTAAACCGCGCTATCGGAGTTTTCTAATGAATTTGTATAAATACAACTGTCCAACATCAACCGTTGGACCGCGGTCCCCAGGCACGATCACCTCGCCTGGCGGAAGATCTTCCCTTTTCACGATGCAGGAGCATTCCACTTCCGCTCCTCCATAAAACTATCTCAAAGTTGACACCACGTTGGTATTACACAACAATACTCACAGGTATTTCTTGGAGTTTAAGAAGAAGAAAGATCAGCACTAAATGTTAATCAATTTAAAAATAAACTGATCAAATACATATACTGTAATGAGACAGCTTGAGTTTAGAACACTTCCATACAGGCTTTGATCAGTTGTAAACTGCTTGGCCGATTAATAATGATATTTATACATACATATATTATACATAAAGCTCACGCCATTGCCCCACGAGACGATGCTTCCTTCACATCCACAAGCCTTTTCATGCACGCTCTTTTATTCTTCGCACTCCGGACCCCACCTTTTTTTAGGGCTTAACTAATTTGATCCGTGAACGTCCTTCTGCGCGTCCTCTTTCCTTGAGTCCTCAAACATTTGCATCATACATCTCTTTCAGAAAGAAAGAAGACTAATGTAGGTAATTTAATTTCCATTCTACTAAGATTTAGCTCCGTGAAGCAATGACAAATGATAACGTAGAAGCAGCGATCCTAGCATCAAGTGTCGTCAGCACCCGCGCCGGCATTGTTCCGAATGCTAAATAATGATCGTTGCTAGCGCTACAACTACTTCCCTTTGTTTATTCCTTTTGCAACTGTGTATCCTACTTTTTTCGCGATATTAAAAAGGATTCGCTTTGTAGTTCGTTTGATGGAAGGTTTGTGATGGCAAAATATTTTGTAATAACTTTTTTTGTCCTCCTTGGCACTTGAATAATGTATCTATTATGTTCACATATTTATGTGATTATATTTCTTAGCCGACGAGAATAAGTAAGGTGTTGATCAAACTTACAGGTTACTACTTAACTGAGACGTTTCCTGAGGAACCTAGAAGCGGAGTGCGAGGAGTAAGGGATGACAGTACAGCATTTTCGAACTCCCACAGAATATATAATAGCACTAACGTACAGAAGGCCGACTCAAGTACTTTCCTTTGAGTATTAGCACAGAATAAGTAATAGCACTACGTAGTATTAGTGTGCATTCACGGTAAACGCTTGGCAGTCTGTCGCCGGACGAGCGCCCCTTGCGACTTGACGGGGTTGTTGGTGACGTCACAAAAAAACAATATGGCGGTCGTGTTAATTTGGCACGGATTTTGAAGTTTTGATGTCCGTCTGCTCGTTTGCCCCCTTTTTTATCATAAAAAAAAAGTTAATAACATAGCAAGATTCAACCATTAGGCTAAGCAGAAATAAAAATAATCAATAAAACATAACATTACGGTTAATCCTTATACTTATGTATGTTGATAAAATAAACTAATACATACTATATATCGTAATAAACATAAATAAATAAATAATTACATAAAATAATCTAAAGATGATGATTTTCTTTCGAACAATTTATGCCTGACCCGAAAAAAACGCACGAATTTTCCTCTTAAAAGAAAACTTGATTGGGATTTCCGAATGCAAACGGGGAGGGTGTTCCGAAGCCTGATGGCGTGCACAGTGAAGGAGTTGGACACAAAAACATTTTTGGTTTTATTTTAGGTTTCTTAATGAATGTACCTACTTCTTTGGTTCTGTTATATCCACCGTTTGTTTAAGTAAATAGTCTCGGATAAGAATAGACAGGATTATGTTAGACCTTTTTGTCCCTTTCGTTGTGAAGGCTGTAAGTTTCTAGTATTACTAGACATGTTTCTAGATATATCCAGACATAGTCTTACCCCTTATCTTAGTTGGATACTGGGTTCAATTCTACAACACCGTCTAAACCTCTTAATTTTATTTGACAGCTGCTAAAGCATTTTGCTATTCTAGGCAGTACTGTCAAAATCAAATGACAGGACTAAAAATGAATCTGACGTTCTTAATTTATCTGGCCAATTCAATTTAGGTTTAGCGACCTTATGGCTATTCTGTGGACGCCATTTTAAGCATTTTAGAAATGTCATCACGACTAAACCTCCTAAACTTAGCGGCGATTAAAATGGTGTCGCTTAAATTAGATTATAGGAAAAATCCCGACATATTTGTGTTTGTGTTATTTTTCAAGATATGTTCCATATTTTTAGAAATAGTCAAGAGGGTTTTTGGTGGAAATACGAAAAGGGGGATCATGTTTTTTTGTAAAATTTATATTTTGCTGTATATTTTGGGTTTTGACTAGATAATAATCGATTGTTAGATTGCATGAAGTCTTCAGTAAAAGTAATATAATTTTACTGTCGATGATCCAAAAAGGGGTGTTGATGACTCAGTATTTTTGTACATGGACTCCAAAGCAGAGCCGTTTAACTAAGAAATTTGAAGATTGCTGGAGATGTTATTGAATTAACAAGAAAACAAAGACTGAGGACGAGGCACATGTCCATTTAAAGATAAACTTAACTGAAGACGAGGCAGTACGGTCTATGACTCTAGCCTGTCCAAAGAAAAAAAATCTATTTGATAATACCTTTTCAGTGTTGCCCGAATAATAGTGACTTTAGTATTTGAAGTAAAACAAGAAAATATAAATTAAACCTATGTTAAAATGATAAAAATGGCATCGAAAGTAATCGTTGAGAACTTTATTTACATAATAATAAATATATACACATTTATTATTGTATTTTTTTTAGATTTCATTCATTCGTTCACTCGGCTCTTTTTTTATTTGTAATTGCAACACTATTCAACTTAGGCATTTTACGCTGTGGTTATAGACTATCTAAATTTAGTAACCATGGCGTTCTAGAATTGCATTTGGCTTAGCGGCTGCGTAAAACTAAATATAATTTAAGAAATTTAGTTTTAAGCTATTTAGGCAGTGGACGCGTAGAATTGAACCCACTCTATACATTATTTTCACCAATGTAATTATTTCACCCCCTTAGGGGTTGAATTTTGCAAAATCCTTTCTTAGTGGATAAGCTATCTATGTGCAAAATTTCAAGTTTTTAGACCCAGCGGCTTAGGCTGTGCGTTGATACATCACCAATCAGTCAGTCAATTTATCACTTTATATTAAATAACACATATTTTTTAAGTAGGATAAATGCCTTAGATGTATTCTGTAAGTTACATTTATATATAAAATAAATAAATAATGATATCTGCCGTAAGTATTGCTCTTTCTCCTTTTTTTTTATTTATTATTATTATTAATAATAGGCAAACTATTTGTCTGCCATCTCACCTGATGGAAAGTGATGATGCAGACGACGATGGAGCATGTTTGCCTAGATAATGCCTATTCACTCTTGCCTTGAAGAGGCCCAGGCTCTTGCAAATACGCGATAATGCACGATACAAAATTTTGTCACGGTCATGTTAGGTCATGAGAAGCGGGTTCACTTCCAACTGGGTTATCTTGAGGTAAACCTAGACCAAGTTTAGCCAAAAAAGAACCAGGAGAAACATACGCTACATGCAAAAGCAATACAAAAGTTAGTAGATATTACAAAAGTTTCTTGTTTCGTAAGTTACGGCTTAGCTTTCATAAGGATCTTGCGCATGGTTTCGTGAGATCTTATCATAACACTACTTAAATATTTGACTGTTTTTTTTTTTTCATGAAGTAGGTACAATACGTTTTGACGGATTCATTTCGCTATACAATATCGTACTAATATTAATTGGACATTCTGCGAATTCAACATTCTGCGAATTGGACAATCAGCGAATTGAACATTTTGCGAATTGGACTGGGATTGAAAAAAGGGTTCGATTCCGTTTTTTTTTTTGATAACTCAGCTGTGTCTCGTGATACGAGAATTATGACAAACAAATTTTTGGTTCTTTTATTTACACTACAATTTAGTGCCTATCAATTTTAACCTATCGGTGATGTTTGTAGAGATATCGAGGGCGAAAGTAAAAAATAAAGTCATCGTTAGGTAGGTACTTGGTTTTTAGCTACTTTCATCCAGGGCCACTGACATAACGTAAAGCAGCATTTATAATAGCAGTTTCTAAAACGGATACTGCCCCGACCTCAAATAATGAGAAAGGGTTAAAAAACCGGCCAAGTGCGAATCGGACTCGCGCACGAAGGGTTCCGTACCATTTATCTATAAAAACCGCAAAAAATCATGTTTGTTGTATGGGAGCCCCCTCAAATATTCATTTTATTAAGTTTTTTAGTGTTTGTTGTTATTACGGCAACAGAAATACATCATCTGTAAAAATTTCAACTACCTACCCTCTCGGGGATAAAAAAGGCGTGAGATTATATATATATATATATATATCACGGTTCATGAGATACAGCCTCGTGACAGACGGACAGCGGCGTCTTAGTAATAGGGTCCCTTTGACCCTTTAAATGAGGATAATAATGAATAGCAGTGATGTAAGTATGTTTTTATAAGTAAGTAGGTATATACATTTAATCATACGACAACCATACTTAAATACTTAAACAAAAATCTACTAAAGATAAATTAAATCTTTAAATAGAGGACCTCATCCAATGCATCGCACCGGGGCAAGGTTCCCAGCAGACTGGCAGCATTCCCTCTTTGTATTATTAAACTAATTCTTTGACAGAAGTAGCTACGTGTCTTCTAAGTTTAAAATAAAAAATCTCACGCCTTTTATCCCCGAGGGGGCAGGCAAAGGTATTTCTATTACTGGATATACCCAAATTTCACGAGATATATTGGACCCCTAAACGTGATAGGTGGTGAGCCCATCGCCGGACCGGGTCTATTTACACATGTCTCTGAATTAAATCTGAGAGACCTGCGGGTTTCCTCACGATGTTTTCCTTCACCGTCGAGCTAGTGGGTTCGATTCTGCATTACAGCGATTAAACTTAATTTAGTTTATTCCTGTCTTTATTTTACCTCAAAAAAAGAAAAGGGATAGAAGATAACCTACCGAATTTAGTCCTGTCAGAGGCTGTATTTTAGTCGTGACTTATTTACATAAGCACTAAACACGTTATGAAATGCCTTAGTTGACAGGACTACTTTTAATTTGACAGGACTAAATATCACTCGTCTCTTTTCTTCTCTATGAGAAAGAAAATGACAGGACTAAACTAAAATAAGTTAAGGCGCTGTAATGCAGAATCGAACCCAGTGATTAGTTTCTTTCTTCTAAGTTTCTCATATTATACTTAATACTTACTACAGCATTTTCTATCACACTCCAATATTTTTTTAAACAGACAACAGTGGGTTGGTACGAGTTGTCGCCGAAATAAATCAATACGAGACGTCGGTAACTGAACCGGGGTTGGAACAAATGGCTCGACGTATTTAGCCAAACGCTGAAAGTTGGTTGAGCTCGTTAAGCCAAGTGGATTTTATGAAAAGCAATCATTCACTATTCTGCCTTTTGGTGCGGTTAGACTTAGTTCTTACCTACGAGCTTACCTACTAGCAGGGTCCCGCGGTTTCACCGGCGTAGCTCCCAATTCGTTGGGAATACGGGGATAAAATATAGCCTGTGTGTTAATCACTACATAGTATAAAACAAACTCGCTTTCTCTGTCCCTATATCCCTATTTTCTTAGATCCCTATGTCCCTTTGTATGCTTAAATCTTTAAAACTACGCAACGGACTTTGATGCGGTTTTTTTAATGGATAGAATGATTCAAGAGGAAGGTTTTAGTGTTAGCATTGCACCCGTGCGAAGCTAGGGCGGGTCGCTAGTATGATATATAAGCTATATAACTGTAAAGTTTCATCAAAATCCGTTAGGTAGTTTTTGCGTGAAAGAGCAACAAACATCCATACATCCATCCATCCATACTCGTTTTGCCAAATTGCATCGATCTGTTATATTCAGTACTAGAAGGTGCCCATTGGCGTTTCCCACACAGATCAAGTTGATGAGGGAATTTCAATTCTTTTTTTATACGACGCCTTGGTCGTAAAAGGAATCTACTTTGTAAATTTCAAGTAAGTAGCTAGCTTCGGTAGTATCGGTTGTGCGTTAATGACTTCATCAGTCCATCAGGATTTTTCTCTTTTTATAATTGTATAGATACACATAATTTGGGGGTATTAGAAGGATTTTTATACGAATATCTAGTAGCAATAAAATAACCTACAGCCACGTGGGGAAAGCAGTCTGCGGTACCGTCGGTACACGATACACATTTCTATAAAATACATTTTGGATCGTCGAGTTTGAGACAATTCTTACTTTTCTTAAATTTTATATTATGATATTAGAATTATATATATATATATATATATTTATATATATAAGTATATACATATAAATATTTACATAGTCGATAAGGAAATTAGGTCACTTGGAAACAAATTTAAGAGTACAATAAATGTGCGTAATTGAAAGACTAGCAAGTAAAATTTTTGGACTACTTTCAGCAGACTTGTCTCTCTTTTATAAAGAGCTGTGATTTTTAAATCATTCTCAGAAAAGAGTCAATTTTGCGACATTGTGTATACCTTGCCTAAGGGCGCATACTGTAGGCTGTCAGGACATTCTCATTCAAAACATATAGAACATCTTCTTGCCGATTTACGGCTTGGTGTTAAATTTGTCTTATGTTTATTTTTCACTAAGAGTTTAAGGATGTTGAACAAAAACAATTATACTTACAGTTTTTTTTACTTATTTTTTTGTACAAACGAAGCACTTTTTACTTTTCATTCGAAATTAATCTCAGAAATCCTTTTTTTTGTTTAGCTGGATAGCATAGGGGACAAATCCCGGGGGAAATCAAAAAGCGGATAGTTTGCACTACAGCTGGCAAATATACAAGGAAACTAACATAGACGCGTCTTATTAAGAGAATCATTAATAATGCGTACTATGTAAAGTCAACGCTATCTTGTAGAGCTTTGACTTATTAAGACGGCATGGCGACGTCGCCAGCAGCACATGGCTACTTCTGGCGGTCGAAGGTCGCCATGTCGAGCGTCCAAAATGGCGGATTACTGGCTACTGAGAGCAAGGTGCATCTTGCTCGTGTAAATTTTACTGGCGGCGACGTCACCAGAGTATCTAGTCTCCAAGTAGGGGCTGGTCGGTTGTAACCAGGCTTCGAAATTGGCGACGTTGCCAAACCGTTGCCAAGTGAGTTAGGTAGCATACATTAAAATATTAACTGCTTGGATACTTAGCTGGTGACGTCGCCATGGCGCCTTAATGAGGCACAATGACAGGCATATTTGTAAGTTTAGGAATAAAAATAAATTAGAGCAACCTCAATCACGATTAAGTAAAATTAATAATTTCTTTGTAGGGCTTTGCAAACGCTTTTATAATAAAACAAGCGACACGCCCCGGCTTCGCACGGGTGCAATGCTAATACTAAAACCTTCCTCTTGCATCACTCTATCTGTTAAAAAAAAACCGCATCAAAATCCGTTACGTAGTTTTAAAGATTTAAGCATACAAAGGGACATAGGGATATAGGGACAGAGAAAGCGACTTTGTTTTATACTATGTAGTGATGATACCAGAAGAAATTTTCAATTTTCCTTAAAATTTTATGTTCAAAACTCATGTTAAACAAATATTTTACAAAATTATGTATTATAAACAAAATGGCAGTGCTTGGAGGGAACAGATTTCCTCCAGCACAGCACAATACGACAATTAAAAATAACCAAATTATGTAACCCAATTTAGTGTTAAGTAAAAATTGATTAAAAGAATTATGTGTTAAGGAGTTTCTTGCCCCACTTGTTCTCCTTAACCATACATGCTGAAGCGGTGAAGTTGAAATGACTTTTAATAAGTGGACTTATAAGTCCCTCATTTAAATAAAACATATTGATATTGAAAGCTATGCCATCCGGTTTCTTCAGTTCCGTTGTTTTATTAAAGTTGGAGTTAAATTATGTATAATACTCGATAATCTACAAAGCGGAGTTTAGTAAGAAGTCCTCTTTAGAAGTTAAACAGCACTACAGTTTTATTACAGGATATCTAAGTTGATGCCGTTTTATTGAGCAACGCTATACAATCATAAAACAAAATATCTGTTGAAATCAAATTCAAAACAAATTAAACATTAAATTCAAAGTCGGATATTCAAATAATGCCTTAGACACGCTTTCAAATATTTAAAAAGGCCTAATCCAGGAATTTTGAAGTCGTTAACTAAATTACAGTTTGACTGAGTTTTAGACTAGAATTTCAAAAGAAGCTTCATTTTGAGAGAAAAAAAACTGATGACTGAATCTGAATGAGCAGATTTCTTTTTTACTTTTTAGGTAAATTAAGTCCATTGTAATAATGGCCCGTCTTCACTTTCTTTGTAGGTCCTTGATAGACTGGATTTACTTTCGTAACTATCTTTACTTCATAATTTTTTTATTTATGAAGTTTTAATAATCCATATAATCCATATAATCAGTGATCGGAATAGGCAGAGTATATTTACCTAAACTTCGAGAAATAGAGACATAAAATGGCGACTTCCATCCGACAACATTTTTTTGAGGGACATTTTCCGGGACACTTACTTAAGAACATTAAAAAGATTCTATTGTAGAAGAAACTGACTGGCTGATGTACCTACTGATCGATCAACGCATCGTGAAACTGCTGGGTCAGGAGTAGAATGTCCAATTCGCAAAAGGTCAAATTCGCAGAAGGCCCATTTCGCAGAATGTCAAATTCGCAAAAAAAGAAGCATTGAATCTTGCACTAAGGTTCATTAAATGTTGGAAAAGAGCACTGATAAAGATTAAAAAAACCGACTTCAATCTTTAACTTATATGATTTTCTCATGGATGCCGTTGTCAGAACTGGGCAAAAATGGAAGTACTAGCTTTCAAATAAAAAACGAATCATCCAAATCCGTTCACCCAGTCAAAGGTACTGAGGTAACAAACATAAAAAAAAATATTTAAAAAAATACAGACGAATTGATAACCTACTCCTTTTTGATGTCGGTTAAAAATGCCGCTGGGAGGGGCAATCATCTAAAAAGTATATTTCTTAGATACCCTGTCTAAACTAAGATCTTAAAATAGGAGCGCTCAATAAAGTTATCCTCGCCAATCTCGGATTATAGAGCAATAACCGTTGAAACGTTTCTGGTACTCTATTCCGCAGAGTGGGTATTTTGAGGTGTACTCCGCATGAATTCAGATAGATCTATTAAAGGGAATGTAGAACCGATACGGTGATAGAAATCTTTTAGTAGGTTACGGTACGCTAACAGATTTTTTGGAATACAATTTTATACAAAATAAAAATAAATAATCTCACGACTTTTATCCCCGAGGGGGTAGGCAGAGGTATTCCATTACTGGATATACCCACATTTCGCGAGATATATAGGACCCCTAAACGTGATAGGTGGTGAGCGTGATATGTAGTGCGGGAGCATTGCATTTCTTTTCTGTAATGATTTGAGTTTGTAAGACTGTTTTGTTGGTCTACTTAGCTTAGAATTTAATTTTTTATATTTTGTAAAAGGGGGATGATGTAGTGATGTAGTAATGCGTGCTTGTAACGGAACGCAACTACAGACTGTTCATAATGACCCAAGGCATAAGAGAGTGACAACTGACAACGAGCGTCGTTTCCAAGTACAGACGCTGTCAGAATATAATGAACGTGTAACCATAGGATCAAGCCTCTCTTGTTTGGACGATCAATGGCGGTGCTTGTGTAAACATAAAATTAGAGGATTATTATAATAAACTCAGTGTTAATTGAAGAAACGTTTTATTACTAAACATTACAGTGTGAGATATTATTATTATTATTTCAGGCAATTTCAAAATTTCTTCTGGTATTTCGTTTGCTATAAAAGCGTATGCAAAGCCCGATAAAGGTATGGGGAGCATAATAATTATTAATTTACTTAATCGTGACTAAGGTTGCTCTAATTTATTTTAGTAGTACGGTTGGCAGTGTGTCTGCATCTAATGCTTCTACGAGATTTAGTGTTTCATACCCAAAGAGTGCCCATGGAACCCTGTTACTAACCCTCTGCTGTATGTCTATGGCAAGTACGTTTAAAGAAAAAGTTTTTCTCTCCTAGGAAACAAAATGATTTTCTTCCAACCTCTTTGGTCTGTGGTTTGGGCGTGAAAGAGAAACAAACAAAGAAAGTCACTTTCGCATTTATAATATTTAGGATAGGAAGGAAAGATCATTGTATAGGAATTTTAACCTAATGAACAAGTAAATAAAATTCCGGATACTAGTCGCGTCCAAAGTAAATTTTCAGTTCTCAACTATTTTCCTTTGTAACTACGCGAGCGACGAGAAACTATGCAAATTAATAGTGTTACAACTAAGTATTAAGTTGGGACACAGTTCTACGAGTACTAACTTATTTTTTCTTGAGTCGGACTCCAACTTAGCCCTTTATTTGAACGCTAAGAACTTTTAGTTACATTTGTCTGTTTTGTTTTTTAGCCTTTAAGTTTTATTAATAATAATAATAATAATCGTTTATTTCAGACTCAGATTTAGTCCATACATGATAATATGTGACACAAGCACAAATAAAATTAAAAATGAAAATAAATAAATATATTAAAAGATAACAAATAAAATATTAATTTTCACGTCTGCCGCTGCAACCCCCCCGACTTCAGCGCATGGAGCTGTATCCATCGCTGGAGCAAGGGCGAGTCCCAGCGGCCCGTGACTGCGCGCAGGATGGTGTTGCGACTGCCGGGTGTGCGCCGCATGATGGAGGCACAGCGCGAGCGAATTATGGCGGCAAAACCCGCTGTGCTCGACGCTGCAAACATGGCGGAGGCGCTGCAGTGCCGCGGCAGTCGCATCATCACCCTGTATGCGTTGTTGTACTGCACGCACAGGTCGCTGTATGTCCGCTGTGTAAAGTTGACCCATAGGCTGCACGTATAAAAAGACTGGCAGTAAGATTTAAACAGAGTTACTTTTACTGCCTCAGTACATCGTATTATTATTATTATAGTGTTCAGTCCGATTCAAGTAAGTAACATTTTTTTTTATTAATTATAGAATATGTAACTTTTATTCTATTAAGGGCTGGAAAATATATTGTTGCTGTCACTGTCTGACACAATGGAAAAGAAAAGTGACTGAAGATGTTTATTCTTCAGACAACTTTCAACGGACTATTGAAAAATCATCTCTTAGGACTTACTGCTTAACCGTCAGATAAACCTTATCTGGAGAATATATTGATGGATGCTGTCACTGTCTGACACAATAGAAAGGAAAAGTGACAGGTGATGTATATTCTTCGGATAACTTTTAACTGACTATTGAAAAATCAGCCCTAACTCATATTAGCTACTTTTCTCAGTTTCGAGGTAGAAAGTATATTGGTCTTCATCCAGGTTATTAACTATGTAATTATACCAATTGTTAAGTTTAAGGGTACAAAAAATATACCGTTGAAAAGAGTTTCCAGAAATGGAAGGTTATTCCCTGTCCTCCGATCGGAACTCCGATTGGTATTATTTTGTTAATAAATATGTCGGCGAGGCAGTCAATTATACGGGAGTTTCATAGCGACATCTATCGGAGGCCAGACGCAACATTAGCAATATGAACAGGCAACACTACTACTGCGTCGTGATTGGTCAACCGAAATGGAGCATTGTGATTGGTTCGTCGATAGTGGGGGCAATCTATGAAGTTAACGAACGCGAGACATCGAACTGGGGAGACATTCTACATTGTTCCTGCGCCGGAGTCGGTCGACACCTAAGACAGATGGTCATTAGCCAGTAAAGTAGTGAAGACGCTGGGAGACGGAGCCTTGGTCGGAGCAGCCCAAGGGTTGGGCTGGTGCACCGCTGCATTTGGTATTGTCTGTACAATTTGATAATAGCGAGGTATGAGGACAGTTATGACTTTTAGGGTTAAGACAGGCGTGATGTAATGAGTAGAGAGATTACTGAGCGCAACCCGAGCTTAGGTCAGAGCCATAGAGCGGCGAGACCATGGGATGGTGGTGGGTCTGTCCTCAGGAGGGTGGGTGGGCCGCCGGTCCCATCCCACAATCTATCTTGAGAGTACTTACCCGCTTATGTTATTAGAATAGCTAGTAGACTGTTATTCTGTTAGTGTAATTACCGTATTGTCTGTTAATCTACTTTGTGACCTTATTTAATAAAGTGACTATGTACCTTCTTGTGTAACCGTTTAATTATTACCCTGCCCAGAGTAGTATACGCCCACATAGATATCGTATCGGCGATCCTGAATACTTCTGATGCACGGGAGACCCCTGAGTATCATTAGTAATGACTGATGTAGTGTAAGAGAGCAGGGGCCCTCCGCCGTCAAATATATATGTAGGCGGATAGTCAATGGTACGGGAGTTGCATAGCGCGATCTATCGGAGGCAGGGCGCAACATCAACCATATGAACATTGCAACACTACTACTGCGTCGTGATAGGTCAACTGAAATGGAGCATTGTGATTGGTTCGTCGATGATTCGCGCCAATCTATGCACGACACAGTGAACGAGCGCGGGACATGGAACGTGGTCAGGACATTCTACTTGGTTCCTGCGCCGGAGTTGGTCGACACTTAAGACAGATGGTCACTAGCCAGTAAAGTAGTGAAGACGCTGAGAATATGGAGTCATGCCATGGATGGAGCCATCTACGGGCAGCCCAAGGGTTGGGCTGGTGCACTGCTGCATTTGGTATTGTCTGTACAATTTGATAATAGCGAGGTATGAGGACAATTATAATTTGTAGGGAATCAAGACATGCGTGATGTAATGAGTAGAGAGATTACTAAGCGCAACCCGAGCTTAGGTCAGAGCCATAGAGCGGCGAGACCATGGGATGGTGGTGGGTCTGTCCTCAGGAGGGTGGGTGGGCCGCCGGTCCCATCCCACAATCTAGCTTGAGAGTACCTACCCGCTTATGTAATTGGAATAGCTTGTACACTGTTATTCTGTTAGTGTAATTACCGTATTGTCTGTTAATCTACTTTGTGACCTTATTTTAATAAAGTGACTATGTACCTTCTTGTATAACCAGTTTAATTATTACCTACTACCCTGCCCAGAGTAGTATACGCCCACATAGATATCGTATCGGCGATCCTGAATACTTCTGATGCACGGGAGACCCCTGAGTATAATTAACAATGACTGATGTAGTATAGCGAGCAGGGGGCCCTCCTCCGTCATCAGAAGTGGGATTCGGGACACTATTCTGGGCTGAGATTGGAAAACTGGTGGTAAATTATGATAAAGACACAGTGTGCTTTAAATTTCTTTATTTGTGTGTTCTCGGTAAACTCTGCTTCATATTTCGAATCACAATTCACTACGGGCTGAGGTGCAACGAGTCTGGCTACGGGTTCATCTGCAGCAGCGACAGCAGCGCCGTGACACACCAACTTTGGAGAGGGGCCGCGTGCGCCAGCGCAGCGACGAGCTGGGCTTTGTGTCTCCAGCTGTTGCGATGTAACTTTCACATCGGTGTCCAGCACTACCGTCGAAATCCGGTGAGCCGTGTCCTTTTTGTTTCGATAAGAGCTACTAAAGGCGATAGTTATGTTTTGAAATCACTTACTAGCAATAGAACCATACTATGCGAGTAGATTTTGATGACATTTGAAATTAACTATTGGAATCTTTGCAATGAGACATGCTTTCTGATTTCTTGTTTTATGTCAGGTAGTCAGAGTAATAATAAAGAAAATTGAACAAGTGTCTAGAACGAGCGATTTTGTTGGTAGATGCACAAAAGGTTAACCTTACTTGTTTTAAATTTACAAGTAGGTACCTGCAAAATTGATGATTACGCCAAATAGCGTGACACTGTTATTTCTGTTTTCATACCCGGGTATATCCTGAAATTAGTCGTCTTAGCTATTTAAGACACGTGGTTGCAATTATCTTGGACTTTGATAATGAAATGAAGTAGAAAAACTTATGTAGGTCAAGTGCGAAAACATCGGGTGATTAGCGCGAGCGCAGTGCATAGACTTGAAACCGGTTTAGCAGATGGGTC
The DNA here is from genome assembly GCA_963855545.1 of Ethmia dodecea. NCBI lineage: Eukaryota > Metazoa > Arthropoda > Insecta > Lepidoptera > Depressariidae > Ethmia > Ethmia dodecea. The sequence goes on from OY979443.1 coordinate 1,993,182, forward strand.
GCAATAGCCTAAACGTGAAATAACAGGGATGTAATTAGTAAGCCAGGGCCGAATTAAAGAAAAGTTTGTTTGAATTAAATTAAAGTATCATTCAGCATTTTTTTTTACTCAAAGTTAATTGCTTCTTAGACAGAGTTAATGTTAAAGGTGTGATAATTCATAAAGCGGGGTGCTCATTCGTCATGTGAATAGCAGGTCGTAGGGGCAATGTCGTCCGGTCTAGTCTTTAAGAGTAGTCGAAGGGACGCATTTGCCCGGTCCTGCTTGTGTGTCTGGTCGAAGGGACGGTGTCATCCGAGCCAGTCCTTTTGGATGGTTGAAGGGGTGCACTCGTCCGGTCCAGGACAAGTTACGTGGTACGCTGGTCGAAGGGACGGTGTCATCCGAGCCAGTCCTTTTGGATGGTTGAAGGGGTGCACTCGTCCGGTCCAGGTCACGTTACGTGGTACTCTGGTCGAAGGGACACTGTCGTCCGGGCCAGTCCTCAGGGATGGTCGAAGGGACGCACTTGTCCGGTCCAGGTCACGCTGTGTTGAACGCTGGTCGAAGGGACGGTGTCGTCCGGTCCAATTCTAGTGGATGGTCGAAGGGACGCACTCGTCCGGTCCAGGCTGGATTTTGCTAGGACGTGATCGATAGGTGACTGACATCGGAGCTTTACTTGTGCGGGTTAATCAAGGGGGTTTGCTTTGGCGATGTTAGATGTGAATAGATGGGTTGACAATTTTGTTACGCGACATAGATATGGTATAGTTAATAAAAAAAATAGACGTTGCGAGGTCTTATCGTTAGCGAGTTACGATTGCACAGACTTATGATGAATTTGATAGGATAGGATTGACAGTGAGAGTTGACCTAACGTTAAGTGTCGTTGATGTAATATTGGAAAGAAATATAGCGGTTCTTTATAGTTGGTTATTCAATTAAGCGAATGTTTGCCGAAAGGATAAAACTTTCATGATGATAATTAAAACTGATAATAAGGATAGCTGTCGATGATATGATAACTGTTGGTAATAATGATAGCTTTTGAAAATAATGATAGCTTTTGATGATAATAGTAACTTTTAATGATGGTAACTTTTAATGATGGCCACTTTTAATGATGGTAACCTTTGATGATGATGATGATACAATAAAGTTGGTAGTCGGAGTTGACCTTAGGGTCAGGATAGCCGAACGAAGTGATACTGTGCTTGGTTTTCTTGTTCACGGGTACACACACGAGGACGTGTGAATGTCAGAATGGCCGTGTAGGCGGATAGTCAATGGTACGGGAGTTGCATAGCGCGATCTATCGGAGGCAGGGCGCAACATCAACCATATGAACATTGCAACACTACTACTGCGTCGTGATAGGTCAACTGAAATGGAGCATTGTGATTGGTTCGTCGATGATTCGCGCCAATCTATGCACGACACAGTGAACGAGCGCGGGACATGGAACGTGGTCAGGACATTCTACTTGGTTCCTGCGCCGGAGTTGGTCGACACTTAAGACAGATGGTCACTAGCCAGTAAAGTAGTGAAGACGCTGAGAATATGGAGTCATGCCATGGATGGAGCCATCTACGGGCAGCCCAAGGGTTGGGCTGGTGCACTGCTGCATTTGGTATTGTCTGTACAATTTGATAATAGCGAGGTATGAGGACAATTATAATTTGTAGGGAATCAAGACATGCGTGATGTAATGAGTAGAGAGATTACTAAGCGCAACCCGAGCTTAGGTCAGAGCCATAGAGCGGCGAGACCATGGGATGGTGGTGGGTCTGTCCTCAGGAGGGTGGGTGGGCCGCCGGTCCCATCCCACAATCTAGCTTGAGAGTACCTACCCGCTTATGTAATTGGAATAGCTTGTACACTGTTATTCTGTTAGTGTAATTACCGTATTGTCTGTTAATCTACTTTGTGACCTTATTTTAATAAAGTGACTATGTACCTTCTTGTATAACCAGTTTAATTATTACCTACTACCCTGCCCAGAGTAGTATACGCCCACATAGATATCGTATCGGCGATCCTGAATACTTCTGATGCACGGGAGACCCCTGAGTATAATTAACAATGACTGATGTAGTATAGCGAGCAGGGGGCCCTCCTCCGTCATCAGAAGTGGGATTCGGGACACTATTCTGGGCTGAGATTGGAAAACTGGTGGTAAATTATGATAAAGACACAGTGTGCTTTAAATTTCTTTATTTGTGTGTTCTCGGTAAACTCTGCTTCATATTTCGAATCACAATTCACTACGGGCTGAGGTGCAACGAGTCTGGCTACGGGTTCATCTGCAGCAGCGACAGCAGCGCCGTGACACACCAACTTTGGAGAGGGGCCGCGTGCGCCAGCGCAGCGACGAGCTGGGCTTTGTGTCTCCAGCTGTTGCGATGTAACTTTCACATCGGTGTCCAGCACTACCGTCGAAATCCGGTGAGCCGTGTCCTTTTTGTTTCGATAAGAGCTACTAAAGGCGATAGTTATGTTTTGAAATCACTTACTAGCAATAGAACCATACTATGCGAGTAGATTTTGATGACATTTGAAATTAACTATTGGAATCTTTGCAATGAGACATGCTTTCTGATTTCTTGTTTTATGTCAGGTAGTCAGAGTAATAATAAAGAAAATTGAACAAGTGTCTAGAACGAGCGATTTTGTTGGTAGATGCACAAAAGGTTAACCTTACTTGTTTTAAATTTACAAGTAGGTACCTGCAAAATTGATGATTACGCCAAATAGCGTGACACTGTTATTTCTGTTTTCATACCCGGGTATATCCTGAAATTAGTCGTCTTAGCTATTTAAGACACGTGGTTGCAATTATCTTGGACTTTGATAATGAAATGAAGTAGAAAAACTTATGTAGGTCAAGTGCGAAAACATCGGGTGATTAGCGCGAGCGCAGTGCATAGACTTGAAACCGGTTTAGCAGATGGGTCGCAATAGCCTAAACGTGAAATAACAGGGATGTAATTAGTAAGCCAGGGCCGAATTAAAGAAAAGTTTGTTTGAATTAAATTAAAGTATCATTCAGCATTTTTTTTTACTCAAAGTTAATTGCTTCTTAGACAGAGTTAATGTTAAAGGTGTGATAATTCATAAAGCGGGGTGCTCATTCGTCATGTGAATAGCAGGTCGTAGGGGCAATGTCGTCCGGTCTAGTCTTTAAGAGTAGTCGAAGGGACGCATTTGCCCGGTCCTGCTTGTGTGTCTGGTCGAAGGGACGGTGTCATCCGAGCCAGTCCTTTTGGATGGTTGAAGGGGTGCACTCGTCCGGTCCAGGACAAGTTACGTGGTACGCTGGTCGAAGGGACGGTGTCATCCGAGCCAGTCCTTTTGGATGGTTGAAGGGGTGCACTCGTCCGGTCCAGGTCACGTTACGTGGTACTCTGGTCGAAGGGACACTGTCGTCCGGGCCAGTCCTCAGGGATGGTCGAAGGGACGCACTTGTCCGGTCCAGGTCACGCTGTGTTGAACGCTGGTCGAAGGGACGGTGTCGTCCGGTCCAATTCTAGTGGATGGTCGAAGGGACGCACTCGTCCGGTCCAGGCTGGATTTTGCTAGGACGTGATCGATAGGTGACTGACATCGGAGCTTTACTTGTGCGGGTTAATCAAGGGGGTTTGCTTTGGCGATGTTAGATGTGAATAGATGGGTTGACAATTTTGTTACGCGACATAGATATGGTATAGTTAATAAAAAAAATAGACGTTGCGAGGTCTTATCGTTAGCGAGTTACGATTGCACAGACTTATGATGAATTTGATAGGATAGGATTGACAGTGAGAGTTGACCTAACGTTAAGTGTCGTTGATGTAATATTGGAAAGAAATATAGCGGTTCTTTATAGTTGGTTATTCAATTAAGCGAATGTTTGCCGAAAGGATAAAACTTTCATGATGATAATTAAAACTGATAATAAGGATAGCTGTCGATGATATGATAACTGTTGGTAATAATGATAGCTTTTGAAAATAATGATAGCTTTTGATGATAATAGTAACTTTTAATGATGGTAACTTTTAATGATGGCCACTTTTAATGATGGTAACCTTTGATGATGATGATGATACAATAAAGTTGGTAGTCGGAGTTGACCTTAGGGTCAGGATAGCCGAACGAAGTGATACTGTGCTTGGTTTTCTTGTTCACGGGTACACACACGAGGACGTGTGAATGTCAGAATGGCCGTGTAGGCGGATAGTCAATGGTACGGGAGTTGCATAGCGCGATCTATCGGAGGCAGGGCGCAACATCAACCATATGAACATTGCAACACTACTACTGCGTCGTGATAGGTCAACTGAAATGGAGCATTGTGATTGGTTCGTCGATGATTCGCGCCAATCTATGCACGACACAGTGAACGAGCGCGGGACATGGAACGTGGTCAGGACATTCTACTTGGTTCCTGCGCCGGAGTTGGTCGACACTTAAGACAGATGGTCACTAGCCAGTAAAGTAGTGAAGACGCTGAGAATATGGAGTCATGCCATGGATGGAGCCATCTACGGGCAGCCCAAGGGTTGGGCTGGTGCACTGCTGCATTTGGTATTGTCTGTACAATTTGATAATAGCGAGGTATGAGGACAATTATAATTTGTAGGGAATCAAGACATGCGTGATGTAATGAGTAGAGAGATTACTAAGCGCAACCCGAGCTTAGGTCAGAGCCATAGAGCGGCGAGACCATGGGATGGTGGTGGGTCTGTCCTCAGGAGGGTGGGTGGGCCGCCGGTCCCATCCCACAATCTAGCTTGAGAGTACCTACCCGCTTATGTAATTGGAATAGCTTGTACACTGTTATTCTGTTAGTGTAATTACCGTATTGTCTGTTAATCTACTTTGTGACCTTATTTTAATAAAGTGACTATGTACCTTCTTGTATAACCAGTTTAATTATTACCTACTACCCTGCCCAGAGTAGTATACGCCCACATAGATATCGTATCGGCGATCCTGAATACTTCTGATGCACGGGAGACCCCTGAGTATAATTAACAATGACTGATGTAGTATAGCGAGCAGGGGGCCCTCCTCCGTCATATATAATCTCCTATTGTTTTTATTTTGTTTTAATAACCCCTTTTTTCGCCAAAAGTACAGTCACAGATCAATTAATGGTCTGTGAGTACAGTCAACAAGAAAAGCTTTAATTTTTACTCTTTCTAAATAATCTACATCATCTGGCTATGGAATACCGTGCTACCTACTCCCGATATAAGGCATGACATTTTGAATTTTTGTAATTTTTTATTTTATATAGATATCTCTAATTTATTTTTTATATTCTGCTATTTTATTGATACTCCTGTTTCGCAAATTGTGATAAAACGTCAAAATAGTATTTGTCATCTGTATAAATTTAGTATTCACCATTTTTTATTTTATCTACTACCAGCTGTTTCGAGCGGTTTCACCCAAATAGTTCCCGTTACTATGGGTATATGGGGATAAAATATAGCCTATAATACTCAGGGATATTGTAGAATGGTGAAATAATTTTTAAAATCGGTCCAGTAGTTTTTGAATTTATTCGTTACAAATACACAATAATACAAGATTACAAATATTTTCTGTTTATAATATTAGTGTAAAGAAATAATATTCTAGTTGCAGTCGTAGAAACTTCTATATAAACGTATCGTCAAACTCAATTTTGTCATGTGCGGATACTCGACACTTTCACGGCACTCGAGCATTACATTAATTTTAGATTACGTGAAGAACCGGAACCTCTGTCTATTCGCAGATGTAGGCTAATCCTCCATTAGCTGTTTCAACTATAAAAAAAACTCACGCCTTTTATCCCGGGGGTAGGCAGAGTAAGTAAGTAACAACTCTTTATTGTTCACTAATAAAAATATGTAAGAAGTGACACAATGATAAAAAAACCGGCCAAGTGCGAGTCGGACTCGCGCACCGAGGGTTCCGTACAACCTTGCAAATTTATGGTTTTCGTAATTTTTCCTTTATCTATGCTATAAGACGTTGCTTCGTACCAAATTTCAAGATTCTGAGTTCACGGGAAGCACCCTGTAGGTTTTGATTCCCTTGCAAGTGTCGAAAATTTGCGGCATAAACGGCTGTATCTTTTGATTGCGTTGGCTTAGAAGTTTGATTTTTTCACAGCTTCAAGGGACAGTAGACCTGAATAATTGATATAAATTTCAGCTTCATACCTCCACGCGTTCCTGAGAAAAAGGGTCTTGACAGACGGACGGACGGACGGACAGACGGACAACAAAGTGATCCTATAAGGGTTCCGTTTTTTCCTTTTGAGGTACGGAACCCTAAAAAGTACCATGGGAGGTTTTATCGCTTTAAGAGGTAAGTATTCCATTTATGGACATACTCAGTTTTTCACGAGATATACTTTGGACCCTAAACGTGATAGATGGTGAGCACATCGCCGCACCGGGTCTGTTTACACATGTCTCACAATTAATTCTGGTACCTGCGGGTTTCCTTACGATGTTTTCCGGACCCAGTCTTTTACACATGTCTCAGAATTAATTCTGGAACCTGCGGGTTTTCTTACGATGTTTGCCTTCACCGTCTAGCTAGTAATAAATATGTAGGTAAGTTTTGAGAAACTCATTGGTACATGCCAGGATTCGAACCCGAGCCTCACTGATTATCATCATTTGAAGCAGGCTCTCTAACCGTAAGGCTATCACTGCTCACACAGATAGGTATTAAAAAGAGCTGCTCCTTGCTCGCTGTTCTCGGGGTACCTACCACATTTGGAACCAACAACTCGTCGGTGGATTAAAACTGTTGTTTACATTCAACGAACCTCAATAGACGAGTTTAGAATCCTTTGTTATCAGACTATTGACGTTTATTAGTGTTTTTATCTACATAAACTACACGGAAAAAAAAAATGGTTACCCTAACGATATTTCGGTTGTTCCTACCATTTTTTCTGGTACTATATGTGACAACTCTACAAATAGTTAACTCTACTATACACTTCTTGTAAAAACATAATAGTATAGACAACTATGTGTGTAGCATTTACAACAATGTGTATAGTACGCATTACGATTTAAATTGTATCCCTTACCAAAAATATTGTTATCTCTACCATACTGTCTTGTAACGTCTACTATATAACTTTGTTCCATCTACATTGCTTTGTAGTATTTACTATATTAGATTGTAGTATTTACTATATTATTTTGTAGTGTCTACAATACTATTTATTGTTGCGTGTACTAGAATGTTTTGTAATATTTACTCTTCATTTATTGTAAAATATTTTAAGTCAACTTTATTAATATAATTGTTGATGCTTTTCATATCAAAATATTAATTAGTAGATAATCTTCTACACGAAATAAAAATTATTTTAGCATATGCAATTATATAATATTATAAAGTCAACTTAAAATGTTTTACAATAAATGAAGAGTAAAAATTACAAAACCAGAAAATTATCAGAAAACAGATTGCTCATCATTTTGGGAAACTTAGTTCTAATAAATAAAAACATTGAAAATTATATCTAAAATATTATTAATCAGTTTTACATGTAGCACTTAACAGTATACCGAATTATTATGAAGTACTAGTTTGAATAAAATACCACATACAAAAATAAAAGTTACTATGTTTAATTAACATAGGAGATTTTTGAACAAATCTTGGTATCTTGGTATTCGCTTGGTTATCAGCACATCGGAGTCATCTTACAATAGATCTTGCACGATAATATTGCAAATTTGCCTTTTGCTGTAGTTAGACAACAGTCCTTCTTCTTTGTGCAACTTCAGCAAATTTTTGCCCTGTGCAGATTTGCTTAATATGCCCAGCAGTGGCTGAAACCAAATGAAATAGATTAAACATTAAGGTACACAACAATTACCGTACCCTGGAGCTCTACACGTGAGCTGGCGTTGCTCAATGAGTGACGACTTGTGGCAGGCTTACGTATGTCCTACACAACTAAACACAGACAGAATGGTATTATTTGGGAGCAAAATGGTTTTTAAAGTTGTTGACACTTTCACGTAAAATTTTAAATTAGAGGTCAGCATTCAACTAGATTGTATTGCAACGCCTACAACTTTTATTGTATTTTTGTACAAAATTATCGCACAGTTATCATTTTTTTAGTTAAATTTACTAAATAAATCATTAACATTACAATACATTGCCAACTAGATGTATTGCAACGCCTACAAAATTTGTTGTAATGCTTTACAAAAGTATTGTAATGTACACATTATTTTAGTAAAATTTACAAAAAAAAATCATTAACGTTAGAATACTTTTGTACAGCATTGATATAAAATTAAAGAAAATATAAAAATTCAAATTAAAACAAGCGACAAGAACTAAATCCACACATCTTTTAAATAAAACCTTGTGTCTAATCATTGTCTAAAACATTTGAAGTCATTAAGCTTATTTTGATTTTGCTGCAAATGTATATTTTCTGTGATAAAAGTAGGTTTCTGCCTATTTATTTTCGGCGTCATTTGGCAAGGTGCTGGGAATGATTAGTTACTGTCCGGTAGGTAAGGGGCATTTGTTAATAGGTAAATTATATGATGCTCAGTCAGACTTCAGTTCCTATTTGTAAAAAAGATTTAATAAGCCGAGCAAACACAAACTTACCTTTAAAAATTTCAATGTATTCAGATAAGTGCCACTCTGTCTGTATTTTGGCGAGTGTCCTCGTCCATTATATTTTCACAAAATCAAATTATTCACACGTAGAACGAATATACGAGCATATTATTTATACAAAACAAAAAAATCAAGCACAAACTGCAAACTCATCGTATCAGCGCCATAATGCCGGTAGACGCGGACTCGACTAGCCGCAGGGACGCGCGGGGGGGCGGTATCCCTCCCTCCCGTGCCCCACGCCCAGCTGCCTACCACACACATTGTAGCCGCTATCATCTCATTCGTTGAGAGAACGATGCATATTGTAAACACAACGATATTATTGCAACTATTACTTGCCTAATTGTTAATAAAACATTTATATAGTAACCCTTACAATGTTGCAAGTTACTAGAAATGAATATTGCCCGTTACAAACAAATTGTCACTGTTACACAAAAGATACTTGGTGATACGAAAAAAATCTTAAGGCCAACAGAAAAATCGTTAGGAGAACTAATTTCCATTTACTACACATTCTGGTAGTATTGTAAAAATATTTTTTTTCCGTGTAGTGATTTGATTTGCCCTCGTCTTGGGTAGTTCGCGAACGACCTAGTTCGAAAGAGCGTTTTTTGAGATGAACTATGCGAACTAGTTCATCCTCAGTCTCGCTCTTAGTTCTTTTAAATATGTATTTTTCTGGAATCAGCTCTATTATGGAGTGGCGTTGCATGGCTAATCGACATTTTTTTTACTCTTGCCGGTCTTACAAGAGTTTCTTAGTAAATTATAGTCTATCTATGGTTAAAGTTTTTCGCAATTACAATATGAAAAACATTTCCCTATTGAATTGTCTGCATATATAAAGAAAAATGACTAAATAAACGAACTAGTTAGCGGGAGGACTATGCCCAAGACTAATTTGCCCAGACACAAAGCCCTGCCCCCTAGCCAAGTGGCATTGCACAATCTAATCGAATGTTCTTATAGATTGTCAAGTATGGGATTGACATTAGCGTTAGCGCTCGTTGTCAAGTGCTTATGTCAATCCCATACATGTAAATAGAACATTTGATTAGATTGTGCAATGCCACTTGGCTAGTGGGGCTGGATTGTATGCGTTTTGTGTCTGGGTAAATCAAGTGAAAACAAGGACTTATACAAGTGTCACCATTGATTCAATCTGGTACCACTGGATTATTTTGCTAGATCGAAATATTATAATAATATTATAATTATCCTAAGGTTGTCTGGAAGAGATCGATAAGATTGCCAATACTTTAGTTGTGTTGTTTTTAGTGTACAATAAAGAGTTATAATTTACTTAAATCAGCCATATCAACTAACAACATAATGGATCTATGTTGTCTGCAATAAAAAGTTTTGAATTTTTGAATTTGGAAAAAAAAAGCCTGTTCATAGGTTATCAAGATTCTCGCAGAATCTGCTCTAAGAACAAACAACGAATTTTTATTTAACTTGTCTTTAGATAACAATTTCACTTTCGCACGCAGTAACCTTGAATGGGGATTGCGCGCTGCAATGATATTCTATATAAACTGAAGTAGATGCGTTACCTGGGCTCAAAAAATGGTAACATAAAAATCTGTTTCTTGCCTGGAAAACCTTTACTTACGATATTTTCGCCATTGCTTCAAACCGATTGATGCCAAGAAGTGATATGCTCCTTAATGAAAGTTTAACCGTAGTGACGCTAGTCGACGAAAACGAAAACGAACGAAAACTGTAATCTAAAAACTGTGGTAGACCCCGATTTTGTTATCGGAGAATGTTTTTCTCAAACATTCAAATTGTATAGTGAAAATTTAATTATATTCCGTGGCTTTGATTTCACTGCTATATTGTATCTGAAACCTGGTTATTTATTGCTATTCATGTGGCTATTTAGCGAATCCTGGTGACGGAATTTACGAAAGCGTTTTTCAATCACTCCATAATATAGAACTCTAAAGAGTAAAAAACCTGACTCCATCTTATATGGTTTTCTCATGGATGCCATTGTCAGAACTGGACCAGATTAAGATTGGACCACGCGGAAGCACCAGTTTTCAAATAAAAAAAGAATCACCAAAATCGGTTCACCCAGTCGAAAGTTCTGAGGTAACAAACATAAAAAAACATACACTACGAAATGAGAACCTCCTCATTTTCTAAAGTTGGTTAAAAAGTGGATATATCTGGGATTTTAATACCTCAAACCCTCTCCTGGATAAATGCATGCACTTATTTATTTTTATTTATTTATGGAAGGTATGTAAGAGTACAACTTGTCTACCTAAAATGTCATTGTCGCACTTATTACAAATCCTCCCTCCTTATAAACAATTCTAAGCCAATTCCCAGGTGAGGCACAATTCCCACGGGAATGCGACGCGGGAACCGCAACGCTCCCAATCTACATAAACGTCCCGCATTCCTTCGCGTTGGGAATTACCCGATGCGACTTATGGGAATAAGCGACTGGGACTGCTTCTTGGTTAAATTATTTCATGCCTGTATTTCGTAGGGTAGAGAAAATGGGCATTGTTTGCGTTTCATCACGGTTTTCTTATTATGAAGGTTTATTGTTAGTGCTGTTATACTGGATGATTTTTTTACCGTCTGATTTTTTTACCGTCTGGAAAAAATATGACGTTTAAGGTATCTAGAGCCGAAGTTATACACGAGATTAATTGTTAAATATAGTCATGTTTAATGCAATTTACAAAATCGAGAAAACTACGCACAGTACTACGCGCAGCTGACGGTTGTAGGTAGATTGCGCATAAATGGAAGCTACGAGCCTGTTTATTTTTAAAATACTATTTCACTGAAATACAGTGTGTATTATTGACTACAATTGAGTAATGTATATTAGGTAGTTTAAGCAAGAAAAACAATTTTTGAGAAAAAAAAAATTTTTTTTAGTTAACATTGCCAAATGAATCTATTACACTTACCTATTTAGGTATTTAGTCCAATCGGTATTGTAATCTTAGATATTTCGTGGGTATATATTATTTTATTAGGTATATTAAAACATTAGGTATTTTGATGTTAGGTATTTTGAACTTAGGTTATTTAACGTTAGGTTTTTTAATTTTAGACATTTAAATACGTAACCATCACACCACATTTTTTTTCAGACGGTAAAAAAAGTCACCCTGTATTAGGAACGGAAAACTATATCAGTAATGTTTTTGATGTTGCACAGGATGATTATGCTTTTCTAGTGTGTGTATGTACATACATTGTATCTTATCATTTGATAGAAATTTATTTGCCGAATTTCATTTCGTACCTATACAACGAGATTTTCATTCTTTCTTTAGATTTTTTTCTTTGGTAAATTGAACAGCGTCGATCCACTGCTTGGGTAACGGCGTGCAAGTGCACTCGGATCACTAATTACGTGATATGAGTAGCGTTCGAGTAGAGACTTGGTCCGAGCGCTCTCTCGTGAAAATGCAGTTTTAACGTTGCACTTCCGAAATCACTTCTTTATCAAAAGAAGGAAGGTAACAGCAAACCACCTCATTAATGTAGCAAACAAAATTATGTGCAAGATTTTATCACAGACATGCTTTTAATAATGTTACTATTTCTTGTATGTATGTATTTATTTATGTATGTATGTATGTATTGATGTTGACGGAATTTATACACAGGAATAGTTTTGTATTTTAAGTTCAATTGCCTATTTGTGTTTCCTATACAAACGCAATTTTACATCCAAAATAATAAATGAAAAATGAAAATGTATTTTATTCTGCAGTAAGAATTACACACAAAGGAAAAAAAACATTTATTTTCAAAAAGTATAAGACTTAAAAAATTCAATAGTCTGATAACAAGGCACACTAAACTCGTCCATGAAGATTGCCTAAATATAAATAGCAGCTCATCTCCACCGACAAGTGGCTGCGACAAGAAACTCAAGGGCAGCTCTTTTTAATCTGATGTCTTTATTGTACCTAAATAAGGTTTAAAATAAACAATAGGGCCACTGAACGACGAGCGAAACTCAATGTGCCAGGTACTAGGTAAATATTATATTTAGAACCTTTGAATCTGATGTGTCGGTGATGTGTGACGTCAAGATAGCAATTATAATTCAGCCTGACAATGAGAAGGGTTAAGAATAGTTCGTGTTACGCAAATCTGATAGTACCTACAGTCTACTTTGTAACGTTCTTATTACAATCGCTTTAGAGGTCAGACTCGCACTACAAGTGTAAAGCTTCATGTGTTGAATGTACGAAGGTGGACAGATGCCGACGTATTCAAATACAAACGTCGAATAATACAACTTCACGCTAAGGCAGTCAATACACATCTTTCTCTCTCTTCTCGCTTTTCAAGATATTTTATTTTGCGCACCTTCAAGGAGTGGAGCTACCTGCCTCTGTATTTCCGATTTCATATAAAAAAGTCTTTTTAGTGCTACCTATTATGTTCCTTGAAGGCGATTTTGAATGTGCAGTATAAAAATCAAAAATTATACTTATCTGTCGATTCTACGTAGAAGCTGGTAATAGCAGAAATGTCGATACTGTAATGGATGAAGGATTGATGTATCTTTATTACAATCTCACGCAAATAGTACATTATGATATAAGTGCGGTAGGTTGAAAATTACAGCCGAGGCGATATTGCTAAAAAGTACCGTTCGTTTTAAGACGGAGCATCTTGATAGGCCGTGCGTTTTACTTTACACTTACCGCACTTGGGCGTAATGAGATACAATACGATATTGAAATTGGTGAAATAAGACACCTCTTACGAGCAAATGTGTTATAAAAACTATTAAATGGATTCTAATGAAACATTAAAGTACCTCACATACGCAGTTTTAATTTGATGTAATTACTTAGTACTGATACAAATATCCAGACGCAAAGCCAGAGCGCCCTTAGCCCTGCGGTGCCAGTGTGTTTGTAACGATCACAGTGGTTAAGCAAAGTTGGGTGCGGTCAGTCAGTGGATGGGTGACTGCCTAGTGGCATTTATATTACGAGCGCTTCCGTGTTTCGGAAGGCACGTTAAATTGTTGGTCCCGGTTTTCGTTGTGTTACACACAATGGAAGTCGTTAAGCCATGTCAGATACCCTTGGGTGGCTTGAAAAATTCTGACTGTTAAGTGGCCACTAGCTTGACACCATCTCCCAATCCGCAGTGGGCTCGCGTGGGAGATTATAGCCCATACTTCCTCATGTGTGAGGAAAGACCCTTAGCTCAGCCGTGAGCTTGTTGATGAAAGCCAACAGACATGGTCGTTGTTCATGCACAAATGTTGTCACCGATTCCTGGGTGTCAACATTTGCAACCAGCAACACGCCCGTCAAATAACTCCGTATATAAAGCATAATAATATACTTCACTATCACTACATAGTGTAAAACAAAGTCGCTTTCTCTGTCCCTATGTCCCTATATCCCTATGTGTGCTTATATCTTTAAAACTAAGCAACGCATTTTAATGCGGTTTTTTTAATAGATAGAGTGATTCAAGAGGAAGGTTTTAGTATTAGCATTGCACCGGTGCGAAGCCGGGGCGGGTCGCTAGTATTAAATAACCCAGACGACGCTCGCTCCGGAACGTACCTGCTGCAAAAGTTGTCCATTGCCGTACAGCGCGATGTGTGTCATGGGCTCCTTTTGCGGCTGGTACGTCTCGGAGGGAGCATTTTGTTTTATTTAAAAAAAAATAACATAGCACTTTAAAGAGTAAAAAAACCGACTCCAGCTTATAAAATTTTCTCATAGATGCCATGGTCAAAACGGGACCAAATTGACCACAAGGGAAGCACGAGCTTTCAAATAAAAAAGGGCTTTGTGGTCATATGAGCCCACAGACCACTTAGCCCGCGGGCTAAGTTGCCCACTTAGTTTTTTTTCGTAGGTGACTCGACCCACACTTACCGGATAACTCAGCCCGCGGGTTCAGTCGACTACTATTTTACCGATAAGGGTCCATTCAGCCCGCGGGTTCAGTTGAATCAAAGTTCTGAGATAAAAAACACAAAAAAACATAAAATCGAATTGATAACCTCCTTTTTTGAAGTCGGTAGAAAAAAGTTCAAAATATGGCTTGATCCTCTACTAGATCAGAAGGCTGGATGATTTCGTGTTGAAATATATTATTAAATCAAATAACTTTATATCAGAACCAATCTATTTCCTCTAAATAGTCAATCTACGGATACCAGAGAAATCATTTGCACTATCGGGACAGTCCCGTGTTACTAATTGCCAATGAATACCAAAGGAGGCAATGATACCTGCAACAGGGTATTTGAAACACAAATGGACTGACCTAATAGCCTGTTTATTATTATCGATCGAAAAGGTTTGAATAATTACAGTAGCAGCTTATTTGTTATTCTTTTTATCAGTAAAAAATCGTCTGTGTGGCAGTCAGTACTTTAGCAATGAGTGTTCCGTACTATTAATTTATTTATTTTGTACTACCGCCCCGCGGTTTCACTGGCGTAGTTCCCGTTCCCGTGGGAATACGGGGATAAAATATAGCCTATGTATTATTCTGATGTATAAGCTATATAACTGTAAAGTTTCATCAAGATCCGTCAAGTAATTTTTGTGTGAAAGAGCAACAATCATCCATTCATACAAACTTTCGCGTTTATAATATTAGTAGGATTGCTGACTAGGCATATATATCGTTATTTTTAGAGGTTGGTTGGTACCTATGAAGAATACTCGACTACGAGTATTTAAAATGTTTATGATTTCTTCCACTAATCTGTCCACTGTTTATGATTTCTTCCACTACCCATTATAAAGTTAAATAAAAAAATAATAAAATGATACGTGCTTAAAACATGAGGCGACGTGGATTAAAAGCTGACCAAGGATACATTATTGCTTAGGTGTCCGTGGTTATATTAACAAAATCTAACCAAGGACACTAAAAGTGGTCCATGGTTAGATTGATCTGACTAAGCGATCTGACCACGGATACAGAACGAAAAAAACTAAACCTAATTCCCTTTAAGGCTGGGTGGGCCAGCAGAGGCCGATTTTTGTGATTTTTAAAATCATCTGAGACATAGAAAATAGTGTTTAAAATTCTGAAAAAAAGATATATATAACTTAAGGACATACTCTAGTCAAAGTCGCATTCGGTTACACGATTTGATGAACTTCACTCGATGGAAAAAAATCTCAAAGATACCCCTTTTTGTTTTGTTTTTTCTATGTCATGACTGAACTACTGATATTTTACATTTATTTTTTGTACTAGATTAAAGATACGAAATATTTCTAGACAAATTCGCAGAGTTTGACTTTATAAAATGATTTTTATAATCACTATGTTGAAAAAACTACAAAATGCACGAGCGCGGTGGCTTAGCTGGCGTGTTCAGTCGCGCGCTGGCGCTTACGGATGACGGACCTGTGTCAATTTTTTCCGTGACAATTTTTTGCACCAATCAATCAGTTTTGACGAATTGATATATTTGTTGCAAGTTATCCATAATGGGTAATAAACAACGAAAGCGAAAAAAGGCGTTTACCACTATAAAATTAATAAATAAAAACAAATAACTCAAAATATATGTGAAGAAGTAAGTAAATGTTTAATTTGTTATGTCATTTTCGACTTTGACACAATCACATTAAATTTCATTTTACTTCAATCTCATTTATAAATTCATAAAAAGATCATGCCATAGTATAAGAATATCAGTAGTATAATTCAACTGAAATTAGGCAAGTAATCAAATAAATCGGAATATGAAGGTGGGTAAGGCCGTCAATTTTTAAAATCTGAAATATTGCATACATGTGTAAATCGCGTGAAAATGCAATATTATGATGACATGGTGCTGATCTGATGATAGAGCTGGAAGGTGGCCATAGGAACTTCGCAATGAAACGACACAACCTCATCGAGTTTGGGCTTCATCGAATCGTCATGACTAATTTGGAATACTATTTTGAGCTGAATACCGGAATATCTATCGCTGAACATAATTCCTCAAATTGAGAAAAGCCAATACCAGAAGCCACAATGCCAGTAGTGGCGGCTGTGTTAAGATTAACTGGTCTTGATTGCATTCAAAACGAACTGACGTGTCCAAAAACTCTGTCAGTAAATTGAATTCTGTCGATCCTGTCGACACTGTAAATCTTACGTAAGAATCACATTTGAAATGATAACATTTATCTTAACATTTTTATGTGTATTTTGTCAGTCTATTAACTTTTCACTATGCTAACATCAAAAAATATATAGGTAACTAATATTAATCTAAAATATGTAATACTTACGATATTTGTTCACTATTTCAGAGATACTGAAGAGGCGGAAGACTCACTTATCGTAAAGTATGCATTCAAAGAAAATGAATTTCAACCTATTTCGGGATGGCGAATTGTTGATATAAATTACATTTTACAGGATTTACAAGAGAAAGTTATAAGGGTTTATTTAACTGCACCTTAGGAAAATTCCGTTTGATCAGTGAAAAACGGGACTTTTATCAGTATTTCATTTTGAATGCAATATTCACAAAGAAATTTTGCTCGATTAACTCTGAAGACCTAAACGATAGACAATAAGTTAATCTTAATACAGCCGCCACTACTGGTATTGTGGTTTCTGGTATTGGCTTTTCTCAATTTGAGAAATTATGTTCAGCGATGGATATTCCGGTATTCAGCTCAAAATACTATTCCAAATAAGAAGATGAATTATTTGAAAAATGGAAAAAGACGGCAAATTTTAATGCTTCTATGGAATCGAAGAAGCAGCTCAAGTGGAGAAGGATATCGCTATCGCAGAAGCGCTAAGCTAATTGATGTTTACGTTGCTGGGTCATGGTGCGCTAGATCTTGCGGCACCAACTTTTTCATCGCATTTCAATCTTTTTCGTCATCATGGATACGTTAAAAATTCGAGTAATTGTGGAATATGAGTACCGTAATGGCAGCAACGCGGTACAAGCGGCACGCAACATCAACGACGTTTACGGAGCTAACACTACAAACCAACGCACCACCTGTTATTGGTTTGCTCGCTTCTGTTCTGAAAATTTCGACCTGAAAAATAAACCTCGCGGTCTTCCGAAGACTTTGGTCGACAATGACGAATTAAAGGCGATTATGGAAGCTGTTGATACACAATCTACGGCTGAATTAGCAGCAGCTTTCGACGTTAGCGTCAAAACAACATTGGTCCATTCGCGTCAAATTGGCAAGGTAAAAAAGCTTGATAAAAGGGTGCCCCACGAACTCAATGATCGCCAGCGCGAAGTACGCGTTGACACGTGTCTTGCACTGCTCAACAGATACACAAATGAAGGAATTTTGAACCGCATTGTTACCTGCGATGAGAAATTGATTCTGTTTGATAACCGCTAGCGCTCAGCAAATTGGTTGGATCCAGGTTCAGCACCTAAACAATGCCCTAAACGAAAACTTACTTTTTTATTTTATTTTATTTTATTGGGGATAACAACAGCCAGCTTAATATTAATTACAATTCTTAGGTACATGTTCGTAGTTAGGCCAATAACAGTTATCCTTACCCCTAGAAAAGTGATGAAGTGACCTGTTTGGTGGTCTAACGCCGGTGTGATTCATCACAGCTTCTTACCAAACGGGGTGAGCATTACTGCAGATGTATACTGTGAAGAACTGAACACAATGATGGAGAAGCAGTCACATCTCCAACCAGCTTTGGTCAATCGCTCGTCTCCGCTGCTCCTGCACGACAACGCGTGACCTCACACTGCACAGCAGACGGTCTCCAAGTTGCAGGAACTGGGGTTGGAAGCTCCCCGTCATCCGCCCTACTCACCAGACCTTGCGCCAACAGACTACAACTTTTTCCAGAATTTGGATAACTTCTTGATGGGAAAAAAATTCAATACCCGAGAGGCAGTAGGTACAAAATGCCTTTAAAGAATTTGTTGCCTCCCGTCCAGCTTATTTCTTTGAGAAGAGCATCAATAAACTGCCACTGCGATGGCAAAGATGCATTAATTGCATAGGTGATTGATTACTTCGATTAATACAAATGAAAATACATGAAAAAAATTCGTTTCAATTTTTTGATATAAAATGGCAATTTCATTGGTAAAGAAAAGACCTAATATTTATGTCAAACAGAATTTTCGATTTTTGATTTTCGTCACCATGATGTATACACATAATAGTTATAATAATTACATACACAAACAAAATAAAAACAGAGAAGTTATTTCATTTATTTACGTAACTCTAATTTATTACTATACTATAAACAAAGTTTCATATTAATTATATAAAATACATTTCTAAAGTCAAATAAAATTATCCTACTGCTAATTTCTATACTATGTCGCTGGCGGGGTCATGCGAGTTCACTGCCGCTGCGTCCGATCTAACTATTTTGCGCGCGACCCGTGACAGCGCTAAATACCTACTGCTGCAGGAATACCTGGCCTTAATACATTTTTTATTCTTTGAACAGCTATTTGAAATTGTCTATGTCAAAAAATCACAATTAAATAGTTGTGAAAGACCGATGAATACATGCCAAGGTGGAACCTTATTTTTTATTGATAGGTTAGGTAAGATACCTACATAGAATTTTCGCCAATTATCTGGCACTTCTAAATAAAAATGAAACAATTTTTATTCTATAAATTGCCCTTTTATATATTAAGCAACCTGTTAAAGCTTTTCAGTGGGTAGGTATGAAAGTATCATGATTTTCAAGGAATCGCAAATCTGAAATAGAATATTACGGTAAAATCTATATATATAAAAATAAATCCCTTTTTCCCTTGGTCACGGCATCACGCGTTAATGGCTGAACCGATTTGGCTGAAAGTTGGTGGGGAGGTAGCTTAGAACCAGGAGACGGACATAGGATACTTTTTATTCCGATATTCCCACGGGAACGGGAACTACGCGTGTGAAACCGCGGGGCGCTGCTAGTATTGTATAATTTTGCCCCTGTTCATTCCTTACAACAAGCTTAGCTGTTTGTGGATTCTGTAAAACTTAACGCTACTGTTGGGGCTCCGGTCTTTATCTGTTTAAATATTTATGATCCCTAACTTCAAGTAGTTGGAACTAGTTAAACTTCTGCATAATTTATTCTTGGAACATTTTCTTCGTAAGACCTCCACTTCCTCTAGTATCGAATATTTTCAACCGACTTCAAAAAGGAGGTTGAAAACTTTTTTTATGACTTTATGCTGACATCCATATAAGTTGAAGTCGGTTTATTACTCTTTATATTTGTATGTGATAAATACCTAATGATTCTTTTGCTTACGTTTTCGTTACATTTTCACACATACAAAACATTTTCCTACATAAAAGTCTTCAATCTATGAAAGGTCTTGATTCCTATGGCATTTATGTTATTCAATCGTTTCAACAACGGCTTACCGTAACAATGAGAAGGGTTGCTGTCATTCTATTAAGTGTAGACATACGCTTATTGATTATAGATATGGGTTTAAGGAGTTTGGATCTAGTCTAAGCGAAAATGTAAATTTTCGCAACAAATATTCATATCTTGCATCCGTGCTTGATTTTTTTTTATTGTATAGGGGCAAACAGGCAGACGCGTAGACGGGTCACCTGGTGGTAAGAGACTACCATCACCCATGGACACCTGCAACTCAAGAGTCACGAGTGCGTTGCCGGTATTTGAGGTAGGAGTACGCTCTGTTCTTAAATTTGTTCCACAAATCGGTTGTGCAATGTGCGAAGCAAAAAGTTTCGTAAGAATCTCACAGTACTGGATTGCCAACTATACAAGTGATGGTACTTGATATAATGTGGTTGTAGTTTCCAACTGATGGATTGTACGAGTGATAGCGGTTACTGGTCTTTATTTTTATGTCCTGACCCCCATGTAAAAGCTATAGCTACGCTCGTGAGTGTAGATATCTTGTGCTTTTTAGAATTATAATAAATTTACTGTGCAATATGTGTACATAGTTACAGTATATTTACTGTGCAATATGTGTACATAGTTAGTTAGGTTGGTAATATGATAAAACATAGACAGTAAGTTCAACAGCTTGGCCCAATTCGGAGATACAACATAAATAGGTACCTTTAAGAAATAGCTGAGCGGTAGCCTTAAGGTTGAAATCCTTCACATGATGAAAATCAGTGAGGCTCGAGTTCGAATCCTGGCACGTACCAATGAGTTTTTCAAAACTTACGTACTTTCATATTTATTACTAGCTCGACGGTGAAGGAAAACATCGTGAGGAAACCCGCTGGTCCCAGTATTAATTCTGAGACATGTGTAAACAGTCCCGGTCCGGCGATGGGCTCACCACCTATCACGTTTAGGGGTCCAAAGAATTTCTCGTGAAAAGTGGGTATATGCCGAAATGGAATACCTCTGCCTACCCCTTGGGGCATATAAGGAGAGAGATTACTTAATTTTTATTTTATTCTATTTTTCAAGTGATACTACACAGGAGAACAAAGAATAGTGACTACCTAACAATTTATTTACAGCCGGTGGCGTTCCTCCAGGTTCCAAATACTATTGTATATTGGTTTTGTAAAGTCTGTTCACGTAACAAGATTATACGCACGGCAAATTGTACATTACAAATGCGTAATAAAAAAGCGTAGGCAGAAGTGGAAAATAGCTATCAATATTATTCAGACTTGAAATCTTAGAGCGTAGTCGTATCAAGACTACGCTCTAAGATTCGAACCATAAACGAGGTAAAAAACAATAGTGTATTACTTAATAAGGGAAGTAGAATAAGAAATGTCACAGATCACATGTAATTGGGTATTTGACTGTATCAAAATTAAATTGCGAGTAATCACTTATGAAAAAGATTATGCTAAACCACCTCTAAAATCCATTTCGTTTTTAATTTTATAATCATAGCAAATTTTAAAATAATAAAACAATCAAAAAAGTGAAGCAATGGAGAACTGAAAATGATGATGTCACAACTCAGTAGTCAGTACATTTTCCATAGTAAATTTTCGTTTTGACAGATCATAAAAAGTAACTCTATTGACTAGGCAGTCAAATACCCTATTGTCGACCGAGGCGACGACTCCGAGCAACTTCGTTTAGCGCAGCGGGCAAAAAGGTGACACTTTCCGCCCGGAGAGATGAAAACGTCAATATCACTGCTAAACTATGGGTCACCTTAACTATCAGAATTTTTCAAGCCACCCAAATGTATCTGACATGGCTAAACGACTTCAATGAGCACAACCAAAACTGGGAGCAACAGTTTAACATGCTTCTTTGCCTCAATAATTTGACATTTATGAACCTACTTCGAATAAAAACATTTTTACTTTGACTTCAGTAACCCGCATCTAGCAAACAAGACTTTCCAAGCAAAGTTACAACCTAAGATATCAATGGAAATACCGCAGAACCTTGTGTTGTGATAGACCGACAGCTCTGAAATTGGGGCAAACGTAACAACCGCCAGAGGCTCGTATTGCAGTCTTGATACGATCATAGGTTAGCAATGGATGTATCCATAGCCTATCTGTAACATCACAAATATACCTACAAAATTTTTGTATTCTGTCCTATTATGAAGATGCCATGTTCAACCGAATACAACAAAGGAGGAGGTTATCAATTTGACTGTATGTTTTTTATGTTTGTTATCTCAAAACTTTCGACTGGGTGAACCCTGGGTGATTTTGATAAATATTTATTTATTTGAAAGCTGGTGCTTTCCGTGTCGTCCCATTTTAATTTCGTCCAGTTCTGACAATGGCATCAATGGGAAAACCATAATTATATATTTAAAGTCGTTTTTTCGTCTTGTCGTGGTCTTTTTTTTACTCTAGGCTTGTTTGATCGGGCTAGAAATCCTAGTAACACACTTATCATGATCAAGATTATAGTACTTATCTAATTCACCTCTATCTATATAGTCTTCAAATATCTCACTGAGAGTGTTTATGAAATAAATATGTTAGCAGTAAAATATTCATCGGAAAATAAAAGACGAAGTAAAACACTTGTTTTTATATTGACGATAGCGGATGCCCAGCGGCGTTGCCCGCGCGGATTCCGTTTATTCCCGTTCCCGTGGGAATTTCCGAAAATCCCTTCATAGTGGTTGCCTACGACATACTTAAGACACCTACATACCATATTTCAAATAGCGGGTGCCCAGCGGCGTTTTCCCGCTTGGATTTAGTTTATTCCCGTTCCCGTGGGAATTTCCAAAAATCCCTTCATACCAATTTCCTATGACATATCAGACACCTTCATACCATTTTTCAATTTTCTAGGTGTTATCGTTTCGGAGTAGTACGTATTTCTCTTTTTAACCAGTTTTTATATGATCCCGTGGGAATGAGATATTTTCCTGGAATAAAAAGTAGCCTAGATGTTGACCCGAGTACTCAGTTATCTCCATACCAAATTTCATCAAAATCCGTCCAGTAGTTTTTGAGTGATGCGTGCACAACCAGACAGACAGACAGACAGACAGACAGATAGACAAAAATTCAAAAAATTGGTGTTTCGGTATCTATATCGATAACTATATACACCTACCGTTAAAATTTTCAAAAAATATTTAATGTACAGACACGGCCCCGTTAGAGTTTTATTATATGTATAGATATGGGTCAAAGAGATTAAAATACGGGGCATTGGGAATATTTTCATACAAAACTTTGAAGCATGTCTAAAGCTCAAGCGTCGTGTCAGTTAGTATGAACGCGAGCTGTCATTCGGTCGAAATTGTACTTGACTTATTCCACTTGGAATAACTTTTCTTTTTCAAATCTTCCTCGCTTTGTCCCCTCTATGCCCTTTTATATTTTAATCTCTTTGATATGGGTATATTTCCATTACGCTCAAATGGTCACCAAAGATAGAAAAAGAGGTAGGAGTGATTTTGTGTAAATAATTCCTTTTCGAAGGCGTAAGATTGTCCACGTGTTTTTGACACACGCAGAAAATTGGATAATGTATGGATAAATGATTTTTAGACCCGATCCGGCGATGGGCTCACCACCTATCACGTTTAGGGGTCCAATGTATCTCGTGAAATGTGGGTATATCCAGTAATGGAATACCTCTGCCTACTCCCTCGGGGATGAAAGGCGTGAGTTTTTTTTTATGATTTATCATTGTAGCCTGTCCGCAGTTTAGGTATATTTGCCTACAGCGCGCACGCCTACTCGACAGGAGGCATAAAATTTTGTTTTTAGGGTTCCGTACCTCAAAAGGAAAAAACGGAACCCTTATAGGATCATTTTGTTGTCCGTCTGTCCGTCCGTCCGTCCGTCTGTCAAGACCCTTTTTCTCAGGAACGCGTGGAGGTATGAAGCTGAAATTTATATCAATTACTCAGGTCTACTGTCCCTTGAAGCTGTGAAAAAATCAAACTTCTAAGCCAACGCAATCAAAAGATACAGCCGTTTATGCCGCAAATTTTCGACACTTGCAAGGGAATCAAAACCTACAGGGTGCTTCCCGTGAACTCAGAATCTTGAAATTTGGTACGAAGCAACGTCTTATAGCATAGATAAAGGAAAAATTACGAAAACCATAAATTTGCAAGGTTGTACGGAACCCTCGGTGCGCGAGTCCGACTCGCACTTGGCCGGTTTTTAATTTATCGTAAAGAGTTAAGGATTACATAAAGATACCAAAAAGAAAAAAGTTAAGTTACAAGTAGTTTATTTATTGCAAATTAAAAATTGACATTTCAAAGTTCGCGCGTAAATGCCCACCGGCTTGACGTGACGTCACTCCTCATCTTATGAAGTAAACTTTTCATGGCGCGTGAATATATTACTTATTACAGAATTAATATATTTTCAGTTTTATTTAATACTAGTGGATAATGTAGCTTTCTTTTAAGTGAAAGAATTTTTAGTTTTTGAGTTTATTCGTTTCAAACATACAATACAAATATTTCCTTTCCTTATTTTTGTACCGTATCCTGATGGTATACGTATACGTATACGATGGTATACGATAAAAAATATGATATATTTTTTTGGTAATTTGCCTATCTTTGGGCCATCCTTTGTCAAACAAAAGTTAGTTTGTAACAGCTTTCAGCGAGCAAACTTTCGTGAAAGTTGCCTGCCTAATAGGCCATTAGATAAAGATGATTTCTATCGAAACGGAAATGGAATTTTAATATTCAAACGTCTTCATCCATTTGGTTGCGTGATTAAAAGTCAAAAAGGCTCATTCAATGCATAAGGAGACGTGACGTTTCCAATACTGTTACGGATATGATGTATGTGACGTTTGTTACGTTATGTAAAGTATGTACCTACGTCACATCGAAGTTCACGCGAAGACGTGTAGGGATAATTTTACACTGCTTTGTATTTATCTCTATGGCAAGCGATTTAAACTTGACGGACAGCACAGATAAATAATAATCTCACGCCATTTATTCGGGAGGAGGTAGAGAGAGGTACTCGTATTCCATTTCAGGAAATACCCACACTTCATCAGTATAATCTTTGGACCCCGTAACATACATACATAAGTGACCTGCGGGTTTTCCTTAAGATGTTGTCCTTCACCGTTGGGCCAGTGATAAATTAGTATGTACGTAAGTTTTTAAAAATATCCTTGGTACATGCCAGAATTCGAAAACTGGAAAAAGTTGTAAGATCCATGTAATATAAGGGACATTCTGTTTTCAGTTGTTACGTAATTAGCTAAACAACATTTTATAGTCACCATATCAATATTAAAATATAGTAATATATAATATAATCTCACGCCTTTCATCCCCGAGGGCGTAGGCAGAGGTATTCCATTACTGGATATACCCACATTTCACGAGATACATTGGACCCCTAAACGTGATAGGACCGGGTCTATTTACACATGTCTCAGAATTAATTCTGAGGGTTCGGGTTTCCTCACGATGTTTTCCTTCACCGTCGAGCTAGTGATAAATATTAAAATATTAAAAATCTTTAAATAAACAGAATTACTTGGAAAATTAAGAAACTTTGTCTAGTTATAATTTTTAAACTAGGGGTTCAAATTGAATGAAATGTTTAATGCACTGTATTTATACAATGCCCGCCTGGTTACTGAAAATTCAGGCTTCTAGTTTTATCCACAACGAAGTTAAAGGGGGTAAAAAATGGCCTGAACTGCTTCAAGAAAAGGATAGTACGGCCGTGTTGATTTTTTGCTCGACTTGGCGGGGGAACTACCGCGCCCCCAGATATGCCAAATCAGTACGAGTATATTACCTAAACAGTAAACACATTGTTTTATTTACCTGAATGAGTGAAAATATTTAATTTTCCTTTAACATAATATGAGTCCAATAGATATGGCTGAAGCGCTCGATGTGTGTCAGGTTCGTAGTCGGTGGCTTGGGTTACCATATCTACGCAACAGGTTAAACAGTAATCGGAATAAATGTTAATTTCATTACTAAAAAGATAGTACTTTTTTAACAGATTACTAGAGACTAGTATTTAAAAGATATTACAAATAATTTAGGTCTATGACATGTGAATTTAGTGTCAATT
Source organism: Ethmia dodecea (assembly GCA_963855545.1). NCBI lineage: Eukaryota > Metazoa > Arthropoda > Insecta > Lepidoptera > Depressariidae > Ethmia > Ethmia dodecea. Next base: position 2,019,314 of record OY979443.1, read on the forward strand.
TAAGGGTCACAGCACACATATCAACTCGGAAAGGGATCGGCACCGTATCGCCTTTCGCCTCGCCGTCAACCAGGCGTCAACCTAACGTATGCATGTAACCAAAGCGTAGCAGCGGCTCCTGTACGTCAACTCGGCTACGGCTAGGCGTCACCGCGCTTACGCCTCGCCGACCGCTGGCTGACCGGGTTGGCACCAAATCAGTTTGAATCCAAACGTTGAGTGTTCAATAAAAAAATCAATAAAACTTACGCGCAACACGAAAGGAAGTTGCCTTGCGAATGGCGGGCGGCGGCACGGTCGGTAGGCAAGTCGCGGGAGGGGACACGGTCAAGGGTGGACGGAGAGCCGTGAGCTCGCGTACGGAGAGACGTAAGCGGGGGGACAGCAAGCCGTAAGCGCGGGAACTGCAAGTTGACCACTCACCGCATCGCGGTTCGGAGCCTGTTCCGAGGCGAGGCGAATACGTTACGTTTCCAATTAGTGTGCGTTGCAGTAGGGAGTTTCATACAAACAATACTGAACGGCTCGAGGCGATACGGTGACGATCCCTTTCCGAGTTGATAAGTATGCTGTGATCTTAAGGCTGCTGCAAAAAAGTTAATACTTACTAAAGATTTTTATCATGATGACACAGTGTGAAATATCCTTAAAAGAAATAAAGTTTCTCGGCTTCAAACACCGCATGCCGTCATAAATGTTGTGAGAACTCTTAAGTAATTTATGACATATTAACTTTGTTATATCGTATTTGTCAAAATTTTCAAACTGAGCTTAACTTTTTGTATTTATAAAATTCTTGCCAGCGGAAATCTATACTAATATTATAAAGATGAAAGATTTGTATTTTTGAATGTTTGTTACGAATAAACTCAAAAACTTCTGGACAGGTTTTAAAAATTCTTTCATCAAAAGAAAGCTACAATATCCCTGAGTAACATAGGCTATATTTTATTCCCATATTACCACGGGAACGGGAACTACGCGGGTGAAACCGGGCAGTACCGCTAGTATATATAGTTTACGTAAAGTGAACCTTTTCCTGAGATTATTTGCGGCAAACAAACATATTTTCCCCTCAATAAAATAAATTGAATTTTGCCACTAGAAAGAGTAGAACAGTCTTGGCTCTGCAAAATTTTATTCTATTCCAAAGCATTAATACGATTGGAAAGTCTAAGAGCGAGCTGGCTTGTAAATATTTGAAAATCAATACTGATTGAATATTTGCAAAGCCTTAAATTGTATAATTGACTTTGATTTCTGTTTCTTTGATCATATACGAGTATATATACTTTTCGTTTGATCAGGTCTTAAAAGCTTAAAAGGCGAAAAAAGTAGTTTTTAAATTTGTCAGACGCCATCTTGGATATTTTGTTTTCGGTGGAAATTTCGAGTTCATTGGGATCGAATTGCTGGAAAACACGGTTTACTCCATAGATTTAGTATACTTAGATTGGCAATGCGAAAGAGAAAGAAAATAGGTACCCGTGTGTTAGAGCGAGATAGCGAGCGGTAGATAGACGAGACCATTTTCGTAAACGTTACGGGGCTATACCGGGCCGACGTCAGTTGTGAACGAAACAAATCTCGCTTATTTTAATTAATCTCGCGTATTAAAAGAGTAAGTTTGATGTTTAATAGACGTAAACAGCTATGGTTACGTGTGCAGTACCGGTTGTAATTCATCTAGGAAAGAAAATCCACAGAATTAGTCATTTTACATGTGAGTGCGATTGAAAGATTTAATTCTCTAAATTCAATGATTATAGAAAACTGAAAAACAAATCGTGCACAAATAGATAGGTAATAACATTTCTTTTTATTATATAAATGTTCTGAATGTATAAGAATTGATTTAAGCGAAAAATAAAATACGTGAATTTCTTGTATTTCTAACCTCAATTTTATAGTGATTGTCGTAATATCAATTAACCACATTTCGATAACGTGACTGGCAAAGGTATTAACTACACAATATACCACACGCCCATTTGTTATCGAGAGCTACAAGTTTAGGGAGAGCACTATTTGTCTTGCACACATCCACGTTACACGCACAGAAGTGTCAATTTTCTAGGTCTCGCCGTACTGGCTCTATTGCCAATCTTTAACTTTAGTATACTAAATCTATGGTTTACTCAGAATTTAATTTTTTTACGATTTATAGTAAGTACCTACCTACATGTAGTATTTGAATGAAAATGGTTTTTGGTTTTAAATTATTGTTATCCAGAAGAGCACAACACTGAAAACAGAACCATGTAAATTATTTTTTATTGATTGTTTAAAGAAGTTTCTTACCCCGTTTTTTACCTAACGTTTGCTGATACAGTCGAGTACAGAAAGTCATTGCTTTCAGTAAGTGGACTTATAAGCCCCTACACTAAAAATACTTTTTGTTTTCTTTTTATTTTCGCGTTATCATACATCACGGCAAACATTGTGAATAATATTATTATTCTTTCGTGCTTATTATTTTTATATTATGTATTATATCTGAAGAATATGAAAATACATGACGAATTTATACAATGCCAGAGCTCTTTGTGTTTTATTACCTTCAGTTTGCGTCGCAGCCGCTGTTCGTTTGTTTATTTGCTGTGTACTTCTTCACGCAGTGGTAGTAACAAAATTTATTGATAAAATTCAGTCTGTTATAATAGATGTGTGTAAATAGACCCGCAGGCGTATTCACAGAGACTCGATAGGTACCGTTTCCGTTCGATTCTGATCGAGTGAAAAATTTTCCGAAGTCGAATCTATCGATTTCGGAAACTTTATTCTAGGCGTTTCTGACAGCCACGGAAAATTTTCCGAATCCTTATGTCACATATTATTATGACATAAGTTTTCAATACCAACATCAGCCCATCTCGAAAGTTTTCGATACCAACATCAGCCCATCTCGAAAGTGTTCGACAGATTTTCCGATTCCGAATATCGAAGCTCCATGAATACGCCTACCGGTCTGGCGATGGATGGGCTCACCACCTATCACGTTTAGGGGTCCAATATATCTCGTGAAAAGGGTATATTCAGTAGTGAAATACCTCTGCCTACCCCCTTAGGGATAAAAGGCGTTAGTTTTTTTTTTGTGAAATTCGGCTTACATTCCAAATCAGTGCATGCACCAAAAACATCTGTAAATATTTGTCACTATCTTAATGGTGAAGGAAAACATTGCGATTAATGATTTCTCCTGTAGGTATTAGTTCCGAGGTATGTGAAAAATAGTCCTGGGGGCCAATTCCACTAAATGTCAACGGTTATAGTTGGATGACATTGACATATCAATGGTCAGTCAGTGGTGTTATTTGGCACTTTTCAGAGCAAATAACACCATCGATTGACCATTGATATGTCATTGTCATCTAACTGTAACCGTTGACATTTAGTGGAATTGGCCCCCTGTTTCACTCCTGGCTGAAAAGGTCTAGTGTCCTACAGAGTCTAAGTGTAAATCTTATGACCTACATAATAAAATACATTTTCATTTTCAGTCTAGTGTGTCAAAACGTACAGTGTCCCATTGATAGTGTCCAGTCTCATAATGTCTAGTGTCTGATTCAAAATATTAAAATAGGGCATGGAATTTATTTGCGCTTTTTTGTTGGTAGTACCTACAAACTTTACTTTCAAACACGATTTGTGTAAATTGTTTATGAATAATAGGCTTGGGCAAAAAATATCGATATATCAAAATATCGATATAAATTAGCGATATTTTTTCCCGCGATATATCAATTTTCGATATTTATTTTCAGATAACAAAATCGATATATTTTTAGAGTAAGTTCAGTTGTAAATTTGGCTGTGCCAAATGATAGGATCAGATTAACAGGGCAACGCATCAAACAAAGAGTGCTCCTGATGTCAATATCAGACAAATACTGGTGTGAATAATGTTTTTTTTTATTTTGTTTCTTTTTTTTATGTCGAGCAATTCGAAAATTTTTTTTAAATAATAAAACTTAAGTTGAAACAGTCAGATGTGTTTTTCCTTTAAAATTTCGATAATTTTGGCATTTTTTATAAATAATTGCAAATTGGGCAAAAAATATCGATATATCGAAATATCGATATTTCTTGAGTGATATATATCGATACCTATATCTCAAAAATTTCGATACGCTAAATATCGATATTTTTTTCCATTTGCCCATCCCTAATGAATAAATTATTACTATTACTATTAACGCTTCGCTATTGCCTTTACCGATACAGATACTTCTTCAAACAGGAGTTAATATAATTTTAAATTCGTAAGAAATCGAAAATGCTAGAAGATATTTTATAAAATTTAAATCTCTGCAGCCTGAAGTAAGCAAAAGTTCCCTATCGAAAACAAACGAAGGCAAACTACTACGATATTGTAAACAAAAACATTTCAGATGCAAAGTTAACGCTTTCTTAGTATAAGTTTCCCTTGATTTATTAATTTTATGGAATCACTACATAATATAAAATAAAGTCGCTTTCTCTGTCCCTATATCCTATGTATGCTTAAATCTTTAAAACTACGCAACGGATTTTTATGCGGTTTTTCTTAATAGATAGAGTGATTCAAGAGAAAGGTTTTAGTATTAGCATTGCACCCGTGCGAAGCCGGGGCGGGTCGCTAGTTGTAAATAAAGTTGTTAAAGTTGTTATGTGTGTGTGATATAAGAGAATGTCAATCATTTAGAATGTTTAAATTTAAATTTAAAAAGTTTCTCTTAAATAAAATTAAAATGAATTTATCACCATAAGTAATAAGATGTAATTACTTAAAAGTAACTAGCCAATTACCCATCTATGTTTTAAGGGAGTCTCTCTGCCAACAAACTGTATTGCAGTTTGGCAGAAGAAAAAAAATATTGTAAAATTGGGTTTATTTATCCTGAATAAATGATTTTATTTATTTTATTTATTACTATAGGTGTGCGTGATTTTTTAAATGAAGGCTCACTATAATAAGGTCTGGCAGTTACTTCCCGTCTGTCTGACCCTATGCATGCTTAGATATTTAAAACTACGGAACAAATGCGTTTTTTTTAATATATAAAGTAATAGGGCATAGAGGGGACAAAGCGAGGAAAATTGGAAGCCAAAAGTTATTCCAAGTGGAATAAGTCTAGTACAATTTCGACCGAATGACAGCTCGCGTTCATACAAACTGACATGACGCTGTAGCTTCAAACATGCTTCAAAGTTTTGTATGAAAATATTCCCAATGCCCCCTCTATGTCCTATTATATTTTAATCTCTTTGGTTTTTATATAATATTATCTTGATGGATGTATGGATGGATGTTTGTTCCTCTTTCACGCAAAAACTACTGAACGGATTTTGACGAAACTTTACAGTTATATAACTTATACATAACTATAACTATATATAACTATATATAAGCAGTGATAGCCCTGACGGTTAAAGAGCCGGCCGAAAATCAGTGAGGCTCGGGTTCGAATCCTGGCATGTACCAATGAGTTTTTCAAAAACTTACGTACATATTTATCACTAGCTTGACGGTGAAGGAAAACATCGTGAGGAAACCCGCAGGTCTCAGAATTAATTCTGAGACATGTGTAAATAGACCCGGTCCGGCGACGGGCTCACCACCTATCACGTTTAGGGGTCCAATGTATCTCGTGAAATGTGGGTATATCCAGTACTGCAATACTTCCGCCTCCCCCCTCGGGGATAAAAGGCGTGAGATTATTTATTTTTATTTATTTTTGATATCGATCCAGTATTTTTTTAGTTTAATCGCTATAAACATACAAAAATACAAATCGTTCCTCTTTATAATATTAGTGTAGATAATATTTTTTAAGAAACAAATTTTAGAACACGATTCCCCGCTTCTAAAGCTAAACCACCAAATAATCGGTGCGTAAATAAACAATTTTTTCCCCAAACAAATTGGTAAGCGTGGGGAAATTCACGCAGCCGCTCCAGGAAGGAATTATGTGGGTAATTTCCCAATTTTGCGCAGTTACGGGAAAGATTGGATCTGGGTCAATAAGGTTGCATCGTGAGGAAGCAATTTTACGAGACTGTGTGTGTTGCCTACGATTGGATTGGAATAAACCTAAATCATTGAGGAACTCTAAGTTACAGAAGAAATCGCTTAAAGCAATAAGCCCACAGAATCTACAATAATATTATAAAGATGAAAGATTTGTATTTTTGTAAGTTTGTAACTAATAAACTCCCTCCCCTCCCCTCCCCTCCCCTCCCCTCCCCCTACTCCCACCTCAAAGGCCGGCAACACCGTTGTGACTCTTGAGTTGCAGGTGTCCATGGGCGACGGACGTCACTTACCATCAGGTGACCCGTCTGCTCGTTTGCCCCCTTTTTTATCATAAAAAAAAAAAACTCAAAAACTACAAGACTGATTTAAAAAATTCTGTAACCAACTAGCTACAAAAAATATAAACTTATGTGCTAATATTAGTACCTATAGTAGGTAAATACCTAGTCAATATTAATTAAATTCAGGGGACCTTTTTATAGAGGTCTATCCATCTCATTAGCAGGGGGGAGTCCCATATTCTACCTAGTACCCCCAGGATGCAGTTAGGGCTGCGGCGAATGCGACTAAATAAGGGACAGCGTTTTCTGATCATTGATGAGAAACTATCAATATCACACTCATTGATGGTTTCTCATCAATTATTTCCGTACTCCCACGGGAACAGGAACTACGCGGGTGAAACCGCGGAGGAACAGCTAGTAAAAAATATAATAAAATACAGAGTTTTTAGTTACAATAGGTATTCATGTCCCCTTCAAAAATCAACAAGTACCGATTACGATGTTAATACGTTTGTTGTATTTTTCTTCTTTTTTAATTGTGGGACACAATTCACACACGGTTATTTACTTCCAAACTAAGCAGAGCCTGTACTATGAGTACTAAACAACTGATCATCATCATCAGCATATCTTAGTCCACGGCTGGACATAGGCCTCCTCTAATAAGCGCCATAGCGCCTGTCTTCGGACAACTGATAAAATACTTAAATAAATATTAAACACCCAGCCACGAAGCCAACAGACATGTTCATGCACACAAATGTTGGCCCTAAGCGGGGATCAACCAACCAACAACCTAAGCCGTCAAAAAAAAATTATCTTACGCCTTATATCCCCGAGGGGGTAGGCAGAGGTATTCCATTTCTGGATATAACCGCTTTTCACCAGATATTCTTTGGACCCCTAAACGTGATAGGTGGTGAGCCCATCGTCGGACCCGGGCCTGTTTACACAGTAACGTCTCAGAATTCATTCTGGGACCTGCGGGTTTCCTCACGATGTTTTTCTGCACCGTCGAGCAAGTGATAAATATGTACGTTAGTTTTGAAAAACTCATTGGTGCATGCCAGGATTCGAACCCAAGCCTCACTGATTTTCATCATTTGAAGCAGGCTCTTTAACCGTAAGGATATCACTGCTCCATCAAAAAAAAAATCTGAAAATATCTATCAATTTACTTTTTTAATTTTCAACAAAAGTAACGCGACAAATGGTGAGCGCGTCTCCAAAAACAAAACAGGTTAACTATTCGTCCATATAACCTAACTAAATACATGGTGAATTAAATAGAGAACGTTTCACAGTATTTACTTAACTGTCCCGAGTAATGTATCGTCCTTAGCTGGTAAAGACATACAAACACTCCATGTTTTCACTATGACAGATGTTTCGGCCTAAGATAACATCCAATGGAATTCGGCCATTATTTTGACATGTTCCATAAACAGGCCCGGTCCGTCGTTTAGTCCCAGTTAGTTTTTGGATCACAGGTCTCTTTGCAGTCTCTTACAAAGGATCGGTTTATTTGGGTCTGAAATAAATCCATTGAATTATGAGAAAAATCCAGTAAAAAAATAACATAGAACGTTATAGAGTAAAAATCCGACTTCATTAAATTATATGAAAAAAAAAAACGAATTGAGAACCTCTTCCTTTTCTGCAGTCGGTAAAAAAAAAGAATAATCGAAATCGGTTGGCGTGATACTGAGGTATTCGTCCATTTGTCGCGCACATACGAGTACATAATGCTTTTTGTTTTCTTATGGATGCCATTGTCAGAACTAAACCAAATTAAAATGACTTGTGACCACACGGGAAGCACCAGCTTTCAAATAAAAAAAGAATCATCCAAGTCTATTCACCCTGTCGAAAGTTGTGAGGTATCAAACATAAAAAAAATACATGTCGAATTGAGAACCTCCTCCTTTTTTGAAGTCGGTTTAAAAGAGATTCAAAGATAAGATAGATAATGAATTAAACTCACGACATTAATAATAATAAAAATAAAGTTGCATGGTCGTCATCTACATGATCTTGAACAGCCGCACATCGATTCAGTAGCTTCTACTAAATGGTTGCAATTAGGTGCTCTTTTCCCTGAAACTGAAGGATTCTTAATAGCTATTCAAGACCAAGTCATAAACACCCGCAACTATAAGAAATACATTTTGAAAGATTCCAGCCTTGTTAACGATAAATGCCGAAAATGCAATAGACATTCCGAAACCATCCAACATATAACTAGTGCTTGCCCAACCCTCACCCAAACCGACTACACTCATTGCCATAATCAAGTTTGTAATGTCATTCATCAGAAACTTGCAATAAAACACAAACTCATCAACCAAAAACCTCTCCCGTATTACCAGTACACCCCAAAATTAGTACTGGAGAGCAACAGCCACAAGATGTACTTTGACAGAGCTATACTTACAGACAGAACCATACATAATAACAGACCTGACATAACGCTAATAGATAAAAATAATAAAACAGTATATTTAATAGATGTTGCAGTACCTAACACCCATAATATTCATAAAACTATTACTGATAAAATACACAAATACACAGAACTGAAGGAAGAAATCGTTAAAATATGAAAGATTAATAAAGTATACATCGTGCCACTGGTGCTCTCTAGTACTGGACTCATCCCAAAACACCTACTCACTTCATTGCACAATATTGACCTACCCGAAAGCACTTACATAACTATGCAAAAAGCTGTAATTCTTAACACCTGTCGCATTGTGCGTAAATTTTTGCAAGAGGAATCCGCCAACCCACCCAACCTTCAAGGTGAAATTCACTTGGCTTAGGTCCGTGAATTTTGTCTTAAACTTACCGAAATATACTGTAGGTATATTTCGAGAAATAAAAAATAAAAAAAACCGGCCAAGTGCGAGTCGGACTAACAAAGTATATTAAGCGTGTTTTTTTTATTTTTTTATTTTTTTTAAGTTTTTTATTGAATCAGGAAGGAACGAAAAAACGGTGCAGTGCAGTGTATAGGATTAGGTAGGTACAGTCAAGAGCACGCTAAGCTTGACACTTTGGACTTTGACCCGACCCTGTATTATATGGCGCGCAGTATAAACCAGAGCTCAGCTTAAACTGGTAGTGTAAAGCTTGACCTGCTCTTGACTGTACGATCAAGCTCAGCTCCGGTTAAATACTCGAAACACCATTGATGATGATAACATCATCATAATAATAATGCGCGAGGCTTAAAAACGCGCTATGTTGCGTTCTGAGCTATGGTTGAACAATTTAATGAAATGTTTAAAAAAAAATAAACACGTTTAATATACTTGGTTGAAAGGATCGAAGTACTTTTCCTAACAGCTTGTATATGAAACGGAAATTTCATAGGTAGGTACTAAAAGAGTTCCAGTTCCGTGTTTTTAATAGGTAAAGAACCCTAGAAATACGAAATATTATAAAGAGGAAAGATTTGTATTTTTGAATGTTTGTTACAAATAAACTCAAAAATCCTTTCACCAATGGAAAGCTAGAAGATCCCTGAGTAACATAGGCTATATTATATTCCCGTATTCCCACAGGAACATATATAAATTACAAATCACAGAAGAAAAGCAAAAGCTATATAAATATAAGAGTCATGTTGACAAGAGTGCGGTCAGCGTAACCGCGTATGTTATTACATATTAGTTCCGTTCAATTAATTGTTGATTAGTCACTGATGTAATTATGTATTTCATCAAAGCCAATTATTGGATTGCTAACGCATTATATTATGTCTAATTATCATGATCCTGAGTACAATTCGAACTAACTTGGTTACATATTATTATGGCTTGCATATTATTCTGTAGTGGCTTTACGTCGCCAGTGTTTTACTATGGACGTTCCATTTTTGTTACACTACTATGGACGTGCGTTGTGAAAAAATTATTGATTTTAAAGTAAATAATAATAATAATAATCTTTATTGCTTTCTTGTTGTACAAAAAAAAGGTCTAACGATATAACAAAAAGAACATAAGAAACTTAACATCATCATATCATATCATAAACATTCATCTAGACATCCATACATCCATCCATACAAACTTTCGTAGGATAGGATTCTAGGCGCATAAATAATCAAGGAAGAGTAATCTACTGGTTTTCCGCATTACGTTCATAAATTTCCCAATTTCCAAGATTAATAATTAAAACATTATGTCAAACAAAAAGCCGGGCTCACCAAAGACAAAGGTTATTCAAAATTTAAGGTAACTTGGCTAAGAACATAATTAAAAGGATAATTAATCTCAAGAGGCATTCAAAGGAGTTTGTTGTTTACCCATTACCGGGTCTACGGGGATTTTTAATTTATTCGAATTAAGAAAAAGTGGTTAATTCTCTGTTGATGTTGATCCGTAGGTTGTTGTTGTTGTTGATGTTAGTATTTGTTTGGTCGTGATTTTCTCAAAAAACTACCGATTCGATGTGGTAGGGGTTTTCGTAAAAAAATTATATAAAAAAAAAACTTCACTCCTTTTATTCCCGAAGGGGTAGGCACAGAATATCTCACGCCTTTTATCCCCGAGGGGGTAGGCAGAGGTATTCCATTAATGCATATACCCACTTTTCACAAGATATATATTGGACCTCTGAACGTGATAGGTGGTGAGCCCATCGCCAGACCGGGGTGATTTCACACATGTCTCAGAATTAATTCTGGGACTTGCCAGTTTCCTCACGACCTTTTTTCTGTGATCTTTCTATGATGGCTTAAAATATATAGACCTTTAAATCCAGAATAGACAGACACGGCATAGGCCCTGTGGGTGTGGAACACTAAAAAACAAAAAAACCTTTCCATTCCAGTCCGCAAATATTTGAGACTTCCGGAGTGAGGTATTCCACGTTACAGCATAGCACTCGTGACGTCACAGGTAGTGACAGCTGTTCCCGGCGCTCCTGTTTGTACTGTGCTCTTGATGGTTATTTTGGAGCGAAACATTTCCGATGTTTACAGTTCGATGGTGAAGGAAAACATCTTGATAAAACCCCTGCGGGTTTCCTCACCTGCGTCCCAGAATTAATTCTAAGGCATGTGTAACAGACCCGGTCCGGCGATGGGCTCACTAACTACGTTACGTTACGTTAAGGGTTACGTTAAGGGTTCCCAAGGATTGGTACTCCAAACGTGTGTATTTCCAGAAATACTTCTGCCTAAACTCTCAGAGATAAAAGGCATGAGATTATTAGCAGCGTTGCCCGCGGGGATCCAGTTTATTCCCGTTCCCGTGGGAATTACCTGAAATCCCTATAGTATAGTAAAATTCTAGTTAAGTCATTCTTACGTAAAGAAATAAATTGGTTATATGGCAAGAATTCCATCAGATCCGAAATCCAAAAAAGGTAAGGTTTTAAAAAATATAACTTTCAAACTATACCTACGCTTATTTATTTGTCATTTTTTTAAATAATTCTTCGTCCTTATTATTGAATAAACAAAATCCGAGACTAAATAAAAAAAGGTCAAGTTAAAAACAAATAATCTCGTCAAAATAAATACAGTAACAGAGAGACGAGAAGCTCTGATAAGGGCACGGCGACTGTGATAAGTGGCCCTAATTTAACTTCAGTGAAACTTCGCGCGCCCAACTAAATAGGGATGGCGATTTTATCCAAAATATATCGATAATTAAATTCAATTGAAGCGTGAGGATTCTAATGTATTCTTATTATATTATACTAGCGACCCGCCCCGGCTTCGCACGGGTGCAATCCAAACACTAAAACCAAAGACGTTTAAAGAAAAAGTTTTTCTCTCCTATAGACTGCTAATGTTCTAAACACACTATGGAAACCGCTTCAACCAAAAATCGGGGCGCGGGGGGCGAAGTATGAGATGACGTACTAAATGTCAATCAATTTACCAATAGTATGTAAAGGGCATTTTGCGCTCGGCCAATCAGAAAGCTCACGTATTATTTTACTTTTGAATTTGCTCCAATAGTGACGGACTAGTGAAGTAATCATATACCACACAATCGATATCGATAAATGCTGCAACCTGTACTATAATTTCATTTGATTTAAAAAATTTACAAATTTGAATTAAAAATATAAATTATCTAATTATTTTACTTCCTTCTTTGAAAAAAATCCTTCTTTACTATAATATAAATGCAAAAGTAACTCTGGCTGTCTGTCTGTAACATTTTTACGGCTAAGCCAATGAACCGATGTCGATGAAAGGTAGGAATATAGGCTGCACCCTGAGGAAGGATATAAGTTTTATTTCATTCTGAAAAGCGGATGAAGTTGTGAGCAAAAGCTAGAATCTCAAGAAGCTTTTTAGACTTCAGGTAAATGTTATTCTATTTTTAAATTCTAAATGAATAGTATGAATCGATCTTTAGAACACTAAATTACAAAAAAAAAACATTTTTCAATTTTCATATTTTATGATTTATTTACACACCTAACTCAAACGTTGTGTACATACATTGTACGTAGATAACTTTATATGATAAAATAATGTTTTATTAAACTATAATAATACGTATGGAGGAGTGGAGGTGAAATGCTCCTCCATCATTAAAAATCATTTCGAAAAAATATTGCAAATTTTATCGACATAAAATTATTCTATTGATATTGTATATTTTTTGTCAAGCAGTAAGGAAATGTTTATAAATAAAAATACAAATATTTAAATAAATTTTTTGTGGTGTATTCTGAACAGGAAAATACTAACAGGTGATAGGTAACGCCTGTATTGGGTTTCCGCGAATTTACTGTGGAGTTTCCGCACCAAACAACTACGCAAGCGGGCATATTTTTGTCAAAACCGAGAGCTTGTTTCGATCTGACTTCCAATATGGCATTGTGTTGTCAAACCAGCGGCCACGTTAAAATACGGTCTGTCAACCGAATGTTGGCGAGGATTCACTAGGGCGAGATTTCCTACATTGGCACTCTATAGGAAAGAGAATGATTTTCTTCCAACCTCTTTGACTAAAACCTTTCTCATGAATCATTCTATCTATTAAAAAAAACCTCAAAATCCGTTGCGTAGTTTTAAAGATTTAAGCATACATAGGGACATAGAGATATAGGGACTTAAAATTTTGTACATAGATAGCTTATACAGTGTAGGCATCCACTAAGAAAAGATTTTGCAAAATTCAACCCCTAAGGGGGTGAAATAAACGAGCGCGAGCGAAGCCGCGTGTAAGAGCTAGTCACATACAAACTACTAGCGGTTCTGTGTCGTTTCACTTGCGTAGTTAACATTCCCGTGGGAATACTGGAATAAAATATACCCTATATTACACAAGAATCTTCTAGTTTTCCATTGGTGAAAGAATTTTTGAAATCGGTCCATTAGTTTTTGAGTTTATTCGTAACAAACATACAAAAATCCAAATCTTTTCTCTTTATAGTATTCGTATGGAAGACTTATACATCTTCACCCTACGCTATAGCGCCCTGTCCGCCTCCGCAATTTAGGTATAAATATTTGCCTAGAGCGCGCACGCCTACTCAAAAGGCTAGTCGCCAGGGGCGCTTGTCGGCGACAGACTGACAAGCGTTGACCGTGAAATCACACGTAGATTGCTGATTTATTTGTTTTTGTCTTATTAATCCTCAAAGGAAAGTACTTGAGTCGGCCTTCTGTACGCTAGTACTATTATATATTCTGTGCTGTAACACCCCTTTCACACGGCAGTCCAGTTTTCCGTTTTCTGCAGGATCCCGTTTGATGGCGAATGTCTTTATAATATGCTAGCGTTCACACGAGCTTCCAGCATGCGGGATCCATGATACATTCTCCATCAAACGGGATCCTGCAAAAAACTGGACGACATGTGAAAGGGGTGTTAGTGTCTCTGTCTGTCTCTCCATTTGTTCCATACTAGTAAGTCGAAATTGTAAAATTAATGGTAAAATAAAAGTCATAAAGAAATGGAGGGGGTTCGTAGATAAAAGTGTTTTTTTTTGCTCTAAGTATATGTGGTTATACATACAAGTGTGTGTGATAAATGATAATATACCTAGTGCAAACTCTACAGTTAATAAATAAAAATTAAATCATTGTGCTCAAGTGTAGAGCTAACTATTTTTTTTAAATTGCTTTACACTAGTTTTCACGATTGCTACTACACATGCCTCAGAATTAATTCTGGGACCTGCCGGTTTCCTCACTTTGTTTTCCTTTACCGTCCAGCTAGTAATAAATATATACACAAGTTTTTGAAAAAAATCTCATTCAACTACAGTCAATAAATTCAATTTCGGTAATCCGAAATATACCAGTACGACACTATTATTTCTCATTCTTAATACTTGACGAGAACATAAAATAAACCTAATCACGATCATTAGGAGTCTCATCGATTCAGTATAAGTCTATTTCACGTAGCATGGGTTCGGTGACAGTTCACATTTTTTCATTTTACTGATACTACTGTTGACTAATATAAAAAAAAATGTATTTTTGCAATGATAGCCCGAACGGTTAAAGAGCCGACCGAAAATCAGTGAGGCTCGGGTTCGAATCCTGGCATGAACAGTCAACAAAGTTGTTAGGGTTACATGGCCAGTAACTAAGAATTCATTTTTCTGGGGAAGTCTTATATAAATCTTATTGATTAATGTTTATTTCGAAAGGTATCTTTGATCCCTATAATTTACCAAAAAAATACTATAAATACATTTAAGGCTTTAAGAGAAAAGTGAATCTTAATTTTTGGAAATGTAACACTAACAACTTTGTTGACTGAAAATTTGAAGCCAAAAGTTATTCCAAGTGGAATAAGTCTAGTACAATTTCGACCGAATGACAGCTCGCGTTCATACAAACTGACATGACGCTTGAGCTTCAAACATGCTTCAAAGTTTCTCAATGCCCCCTCTATGTCCTATTATATTTAAATTTCTTTGGTTTTTATATAATATTATCTTGATGCGATTGTTCCTCTTTCAAGCAAAAACTACTGAACGGATTTTGACGAAACTTTACAGTTATATAACTTATACATAAGAATAACTATATATAAGCAGTGATAGCCCTGACGGTTAAAGAGCCGGCCGAAAATCAGTGAGGCTCGGGTTCGAATCCTGGCATGTACCAATGAGTTTTTCAAAAACTTACGTACATATTTATCACTAGCTCGACGGTGAAGGAAAACATCGTGAGGAAACCCGCAGGTCTCAGAATTAATTCTGAGACATGTGTAAACAGACCCGGTCCGGCGATGGGCTCACCACCTATCATGTTTAGGGGTCCAATATATCTCGTGAAATGATATCCAGTAATAGAATACCTCTGCCTACCCGCTCGGGGATAAAAAAAGGGTTGAGATGCAAAGATAAAATAATAAAATATTAATTATTTTTTAATGAAATTTATTAATTACTCGAAATTAGTAAGACTAAAACGGAAAAAATGTGAAATATCATCCAACCCATGCTACGTAAAATAGACTAGTTCGATTTTATATGAACACCAAAAAAACACCGATTAATAGATTGCGGAATTCGAAGATCACCATCCTTAGGCGGAATCCAAATGAGCGAGAATTAGTGCTGCGTAAATCTGTCGAGATGTAACTCACTGACGCGGCTCAGACGCCATAAAGAGTCAGTAGCGTCCTTGCGTAAATTGCAAGATACTGGAATAATAAAATAATAATATTTTTTTCGTTCAAAGCGAAAGCCAAGGCTAAAACAAACCATACTGTTTTTTTACTGTATTATTATATAATAAATTACCTACTAATATTTAAGAAATAATAAGTCTACCTATACTAAAATTATAAAGATGAAAGATTCGTATGTTTAAATTTTTGTTACGAATAACCTCAAAAACTACTGGCCCGAAAACAAAAACTTTTAAAAATTCTTTCACCAATGGAAAACTAGAGTATCCCTGAGTAACATAGACTATATTTTATTTTTAGAACGGAAACTACGCGGGTGAATATATAAAAGAAAAAACTGACTGACTGACTGATGATCAACGCACAATTAAAACTGCTTGGTCTAGAACCATCTAATTTTGTATAAAAATCCTTAAATTACATAAGTGAGTACTAAGAAGGGATTTTTGGAAATTCCTAACGAGAACAAGTAAGGCACCTGCTAGTGAGTCAATAAAATACCGTCTGATCCACTAATTTACTGACAGATAGATAGATAGATAGGTAGATAGATAAAAGATTTATTTTCTTTTACAGCACATATAAACAGGTTGATAATAATAATATAATAATATAATCTCACGCCTTTCATCCCCGAGGGGGTAGGCAGAGGTATTCCATTACTGGATATACCCACATTACACGAGATACATTGGACCCCTAAACGTGATAGGTGGTGAGCCCATCGCCGGACCGGGTCTATTTACACATGTCTCAGAATAAATTCTGAGACCTGCGGGTTTCCTCACGATGTTTTCCTTCACCGTCGAGCTAGTGATAAATATGTACGTAAGTTTTTGAAAACTCATTGGCACATGCCAGGATTCGAACACGAGCCTCACTGATTTTCGGCCGGCTCTTTAACCGTAAGGGCTATCACTGCTGTTGATATATATATATACAGGTTATATATATATATATATATATATATATATACTGATATATACAGGTTGATAATACAATCATTAGGTACCTACTTTTTTCAAATTTCGTGTGTACATGTGCTGCTGAAGCAAAAGGGTCCCAACTCAGCCTCCGAGTACCCTCGTATCACAAACAGCTAACGTGAAATGTAACAGTAATATGTGAGCTCATTTAGTTTGACTTGCCTTTTAGAAACAGGGGGTTAGTAGATATTACAATAAGCGTACGCTGAGGGCGATCTTGCTTTACATAGACTAAACTTAGTTAAGTTTAGTCTTTGTCTTACCTCAAAAAAATAAAAGGGATAGAAAATAACCTACCGACTTAAGTTTTTTTTTTTATAAGAAAAAGGGGGCAAACGAGCAGACGGGTCACCTGATGGTAAGTGACTACCGTCGCCCATGGACACCTGCAACCTAAGAGTCACAACTGCGTTGCCGGCCTTAGGAGGTGGGAATAGTGGGAGGGGAGGAGAGGGGGGGGATTGGGGCCTCCGGTTACCTCACTCACTCAACGAAACGCAATGCATTGCTTTACGCTGGTTTTCTGTGAGGCCGTGGTATCACTCCAGTCGAGCCGGCCCAAGCGTGAGTAAGGTCCAAGTCCTGTCAGAGGCTGTATTTTAGTCGTGACTTCTTTACTTATGCACTAAACACGTTATAAAATGCCTTCGTTGACAGGACTAATTTTAGTTTGACCGGACTAAATATCTCTCGTCTCTTTTCTTTTCTAGGAGAAAGAAAATGACAGGAGTAAACTAAAATAAGTTTAGTCGCTGTAAAGCAGAATCGAACCCGCTAGCTAAGTAAATAAAACTCTTGTTTACTCATTGGCTAGGCGGCAGATCTGTTTATATACACGCGCGGACGATGCCATTTTGGGTCCCCATTTCAATTCACAATCGCCAAATTGAACATTACAACCAAATGTCATTTGACTTGGACGGATATACAAAAAATATCTTAGGTAGCTCTTCAGCTGTTAGATAAGTTCATGTTAATAATTTTAGTGCAGAGTTGCTCGTTTAAACAAGTCCATATTATTATATTCCTACTTTCATTTCTATATAAAACTCCAGGAATCATCGGAATAAGATCTCAAAGGAAATATTAAAATTGTTTCGCGCACAGCAAGTATGATAGTAGATTTTTTCCTTACAGCTAGTGATAAATTAGTTTTATGTGAGGTTTATGTAAAAATAAAGCAATAAAAAGATTGGCCGTCTCGAATGAAGATGCCAGGGTGGGATCGAGGGGAATCGACTCATATGGTCTAAGTTAGACCATATGAATCGGCGGCGTAAGGCGTGGGTGACGTGGGCCACCGCCTACGGCCTCGCGGTCAAAGGGGCCTAGCGCCTCGAAGGCCCCCGAACGCAAAAATATAAATATAATTATACTTATCCAGCTACAAATAATAAAAACAATTGAACTAGATTAGTTTATTTGACTATTACAAATGGCCTCAATATGGAGTTTTATTAAGGAGAGGAGAGTTATTAAGGAGTTCAGTATGGCTAAGAGCAGCAAAATTTCTGTTTCTTTAATTGTTTGAGGTATACAAGACGAAATGATAAAAAAAATATAAGTATACTTAGATAAATGTTAGTATCAAAAAATTTTTTTTATAAAAGAAACCGTCCTCTCATTCATCAGGGGGCCTCGCAAAATGTATCTTGCCCACGCCAAATTTTGGTCTTGCCCCGCCACTGGGTCTAACACTTATATTTGGATTTGGATAAATTGGTGAGTTTATCGGGGTGAAAGGCTGATGCGTGACGTCACGATGGTTATAGATGGAAGTCATCTATTATGGGCTTACATACAACAAAAAGACGGAAGATAAAATCGAATAGAAGAAAGAACAATAATAATTTACGTACTATGTACCTACTCTAAAGGTTGTTAACCCCTGGTTTCCGAAAGGCAAATCAAACTAAAGGGGATAGAATATTTTTGTATGGAGCCTGGGATACCTTTATTTTCGTGTTCTATCGATATGCAAAAGTCTTAAGGTGGGCCGCGCGAAACGATACAAAAAATAGGTATCGCAGATACCTAATATGTTCCAACCTCTTTGTTGACAGACTGTTAAATCTCATGTATGTGATGTGATTCGTTGAATAAAATCATAAATTCAACTACCAATTAGATTAGTTAACATGAGATTTCTGTCAGATAATTTAGTTTGGTGCAAACCAAAGCCTTTTGAACCGTAGTGTTTCAATAAGTTGACTACATAAAGCAAATGTGTACAGACTTTTTCCGTAGAGATTGAATGAAGTCATAGTAGATGGACATTGGTGAAAAATAGTTTAGTAACTTTATTTTGTACTTGATTCACTTGGGTACTAATTATAATTTAATTAAATCACCAGTCGCCTAGACAAATTTAAATGAAAACAACTTTCTTAAAACTGACAGCTGTCATAACCATAACCTCAAGTTATTTTGTAATCTTAAGAACCGTTTAAATCTGTATTTCTATATTTCAATAAATGTATTTGTGTTGAAATGAAAATACGACTGTCACTTCCATCTCCGATCTCTGAAGCAACGATTGGTGTATTGAACGCTATGCAATTTGTTCAAGTACCCCTTTTCAAGATAAATGTAGTAGGTAATACATTATTTAAGGAAATATCAGTCCAATTTAACACAATGATTTTCTTTTGTTATTTTGCGTGCGTGTATTGTTTGGTTTTTAATTTTCATAATATAGATGTTATCTATATTTATATCTATTTCGAAAAAAGTTCCTTGTAAAGATCTACCCTTCATATTATATACAGTAAACTTAATTTAAAATGACCATGAAAAAATGTTGCGATATTTTTTTTCAATTAAAGATTTTAGCTGACCCTTGACTACAATAGATACGAAACGACGTAATCTCATGTATCCACTGTCGTTTGAATTTGATGAGAGCGTTAAATGTAGATCCGAATAGAGCAAAGTTGCAAAATATTTGCACACGCGCAGAGCCTCGCAACCATAAAATACAAGCTTCAATACGTTGAATACAAAACGTGGTGCCTCATCACGTATTCAAATACAAGACATCGGAAGCACTTACGACACTTTTGTGTCCCATTGTAAAGTATTGAATCTTCCATTTAAATAAATATAAATCAGATAGATAAGTCTGACTGCCCATGCTAAATAAAATAATAATAAATTGTGCACAATTTACACATTTTATACGGATTTTGTAAAGCAAAAAACAATATTTCCCTTTCCATAAAATCGGATTATCTGATTCTGTAACGCTTAAAATATTCATATTTCTTTTTCATTAATGTTAATAAAAACAGTATTTTGTCAATAATTAGAAATGTTTCGTAAATACATAATTACACAAAAATCAGTTTTATTAATGATTATTTCGGAGCAAATTAGATACAATTTATCCTTAAGTGGATGTTTGAATAAACGAAAACAAAATGTTTTATTCTATTGATTAAAAGCTTGGAAATATGAAAATTCAAGAGTGGTTTAAGCGCTCAAGAGACTTCAAAATATCTTGTAATTCTCATTAGTTTTGGTTATCGCAAGTTATTATAAGAAAAGAAAAATATGGAAAAGTCATTATATGAAAATCGGTCATTATTCGAAATTCATATTTAAGACATCTAGGAGCTAAAAAGATATTTTATATCTCCGATTTTTTATAATTTCGGCCCGCTGCTACGATAAGCGAAGTTGCGCCTTTCCGCCTCCGTCGATAAGAAAAAAGGATCACATGTGATCTGAGACATTTCTTATTTAATTCCCTTGGCACGTAAGTACTGAGCGTATAGAACGTTCCATTCTAAATATAGTTTAAAGGAAAAATAATTAATCACTTCCATAAATTATTATTTATTTAGTAGGTACCTTATTGGTTGACATTCGCCATGCATTCGCCAAACTGATCAATAGCATTTTTTATGTTTTGAAGGCGCGTACAAACACATACAGACAGATAGACAGACAAAAATCTAAACAAATTGTAGTTGTAAAACCAGTATTTTGTAAAACAGTTTAAAAACTGTCTGGGGCAATATCAATATTATTGAGACGCAAATTATTGATGCAAACGCCAATAAAAAAAACACACACACGCAATTAGTATTTTTGTATTTTGTTACTAATAAACTCAAAAACTGCGGGACCGATTTTAAAAATTGTTTCACAAATGGAAAGCTAGAAGATCCCTGAGCAACCTAGGCTATATTTTATTCCCATATTCTCACGGGAACGGGATCTACGCGGGTGAAACCGCACAGAACCGCTAGTTTGTAATAATACAATATATTTTTCATACCTTCTATTCGAAAAGTGACGTTTTGGTCCTCAAAAAAAGGGAGAAAAGTAAGTCTTTTCTGATAGGGTTTTTATAAGTGCGAATAAAAGTGTTTTGAATTTAGAATTAAAAATATTCGTCAACATTCTTAGCCAAAGAGATTAGCAAAATAAGTTAGCATTTTAGGTTGGCGCCACTGTAGCTTAAGTACTATAACAAAACATTAGTTCCATTTTTCGCCGCATTAGGTTGACAAGGCTGAATAGCGTTCGATGGTCGTGCCACACTGTCAGAAAAATTGCTGTGGAAATGCGCGCGCTCTCGTAGTTATTTTTCACAATTTACATTTTATTTTACGCCAAATTTTCGAATTCCAACATCAAATTGTTTGTGTCTTTTATATTTTAAATTGAATTCAAGTAGCAGTGATAGTTAAGCACCGGAAAATATTGAAAAAAGAAGCAAACAATGCCATCAATATTTTTTTCTCATAGAGAGGTATGAAAAGCAGAGTGTATCATTCGGTCGCAAAATTATTTTTACCTTGGGCTACGTACTTTAAACCCCTCACTTCGTTCATGATTCTACATTAGAATTCCTCACTACGTTCGGGATTCTATCCTAGAAACATTCACTATGTTCGTGATTTAAAGAAACGCCCTCGCCGTAAAAATATCGTTTTGCTCCCTTATGACACAATCTACTATATAATATTTGTGGAAATGGGTCACGCTTGTGAGCACGTAATAGTCAAACTATATTCGAGGTACCTACGAGTATATCACAAAAGAGCGTGAGCCGACAGCAGCGAAGCCGTTGAAACCTATTCTATTACCAACATTACTCTTGGTGCCTTTCCCTAATGCTAACTATTATTCATTTAGAACTATCTGGAGTTTTACGCTACATCTCTTTGGCCTTTAGATTGTCGGATCGTGTAGAAGTTTTCAACTAAACTATTGGACGTTAACATGGGTCTAACTACATGGGAGACGGAATGACAGATGGCTGACAATGTAGTTGATAGTTGAGTCAATCAAAGTGACTTGTCTATACATGTGTCCTAGTCTCATTTTTATTCCCTGAGATTCTAGCAGCCGTAATATCAGTAGTAACACGTCGGTTTTATTTCGACCGCCTATTTAACTGTGTTTTGTAAACAGTTACAAAAGAAGAAAATTTCCTCTTTTCTTGTAACCAGTTACAAACTAGTAAATATTTAAATGTTATATTTCTTTTCCTTTAACTTTGAGGAAACGTTGTTTTATGTCTCAACATTCTTAAACGTCAGATTTCCATTCAATTAAAAAACCGACTTCAGACACGATGCGATAGACAAAATTGTTAAAAATAAAAAAATAAAAAATCTCACGCCTTTCATCCCCGAGGGGGAGGCAGAGATATTCCATTACTGGATATACCCACATTTCACCAGATATATTGGACCCCTAAACGTGATAGGTGGTGAGCCAATCGCCGGACCGGGTCTGTTTACACATGTCTCAGAATTAATTCTGAGACCTGCGGGTTTTCTCACGATGTTTTCCTTCACCGTCAAGCTAGTGATAAATATGTACGTAATTTTTTGAAAAACTCATTGATACATGCCAGGATTTGAACCCGAGCCTCACTGATTTTCGACCGGCTTTTTAACCGTCCGGGCTATCACTGGTCACTAAAATAGTTAAAACTGTCAATTAAAAAAGTTTCATAACTAAGTTCAGTAGATCTTACGTGTAGCGAATATGCGTTAAAAGGCTATCAACAACTGTACAGTTTTTAAATGTCAAGTTACAAAATGTCGAAGAAAACATTTTTTTTTAAATAAAATTTAAACTGTATATTTTCCAGTTATGACAATATTACGCTACACGAGGGTTTGGGATTGCATCCCCCCTATTCTTTCCTTATAAAGTGTTTTTTAAGTAGGTATTTAATTTGTCTGGAATTTTTCCTTTCTAGTTGGTTGACAAGTGATTTTGGTAAATCATTTTGAATTTGTGGTAGGATGAACTTCCAAACCGTGCCACCATACCTATTATTATAATTAGGTACCGTAAACCTTTACTTTGGGGTTACTTTGAACCTCGGGATGACTTTGATTAAAACTTCCTGTTCACATAAAAATGCGAATTGCATAAAACGGAACGGTTTTTGGCAGTTTTTTTTTCGGAAATGGTCACCAATGAACTGTCAAATCCTTTTCTGTAAGTGAGCTTTAGAGATTACATTAAAAAAAGGTTTTTTTTTTTCTTATTTTGAAATAATTTTTGTGGTTACTTTCAAATGAAATGATAAAAAGGGGGATATCAAAGTAACCCCAAAATCATCACTTCGATCACGCAATTTTTATTTTTTATATCAAAATCTATAATTTTTTTATTGTTCCTTTTCAACTTTATCAAATGAACTACTAAAACCGATTATTATACAAGGTGACTTTTTTTACCGTCTGGAAAAAAATGTGGTGTGATATAGGTAAGTGTAATAGATTCATTTGGCAATGTTACTTAAAAAAAAATATTTTTCTCAAAAAAATTGTTTCTTGCTTAGACTAAAATACATTACTAAATTGTAGTCAATAATACATACTGAGATATTTGAAATAGTATTCTAAAAAGAAACAGGCTCGTAGCTTCCATTTATGCGCAATCTACCCACAACCGCCAGCTGCGCGTAGTACTGTGCGTAGTTTTCTAAATTTTGTTAATTGCACTAAACATGACTATATTTAACAATTAATCTCGTGTATAACTTCGGCTCTAGATACCTTATACGTCATATTTTTTTCCAGACGGTAAAAAAAATCATTCAGTATATATTTTTAGTATTTTTAGAACCACTGGTTAAAGAGTTATGGGCTATCAAACTTCAAAATTGATCAAAGTAACTCTGGTTTACCGGTATTTTGAAAGTGGGAGAGTGTTCGTTTGTACGATTTTTCTGTAATTCTAATAAAAAAACACATTTTAACCTCACTCCATACATCTCACGTCTCGAACATTATTTTTGGAATCTGTTCAAATCTCTCTTAGCTCACGTGACAAGAAGTATCAATCGAGTGTGGGGCGGCAGCGATTTCCACTTTGTAGCTTCAATTCTTCAGACTCAACGTTTTCTTCGAAGAGCACATGGACGGGCGTTATCTATTCAGCGCGTTTTTCCACAGGTTATTGTAATTTCGGTTCTATTTCAATTACATAAACCTTACAATGCGTAAGTGCAGAAAACAGTCAACGCTAGTAACCGCGTAGCCAACACATGGGCTCACCTATCACGTTAAGGGGTTCAAAGAATTACTGATGAAACTTTTCGGAAAAAAGGCGTGAGATTATTTATATAATTTGTTTTTATTTCATTTGACCCTGTTAAAGTTACTAATGAGCCATACTCTATTTTTCCCTGCGCACACTCTCCTACAAAATTTTGTCTTAGTTTTATTGTCCAATTAATAACTTTATTCTTTAATAAGAAGGTCTACCTTTATCGCGATGGTAAAACTTGAAACTGTTACCTGAATCTTTTTATACCTACATTTACACGTGCCAATAATTTAGGTTTCCTTCCTTTGAATAGACCTTATTTTCGGTTACAAGGAGCCTTTCGCCTCGACTTTGGAGTAATTCTGACAATAATTCATTTGGCTTGGAATGTTTGAAGGCGCGCGGTTGGATCTCACTCGTATTTGCCCGGATGTACTATCGAAAAAAGTTCTGCCTGATACACAATAGTGTAATTTTAGCGAGCAGCTATGTTTTCCCACCCCGTGACGAGAAAGCCCTCACTTATAGTAACAATGATAATTACAAAAAAGTGTTTCTTTCATGTTTATGACCATTTAGTGTCGATGAATAGATCAGAATAGAAAAAAATACGGTTTTACTGGCTTCTCATTGTGTAACTCTAATTAGGGTCGGGGTAGTAAAATTGGAGCTTATGACAATTCTTTCAAATGTATCAGGCTTAGCGTTTGCTGATAGTACTTACGTTTGCCCTTTGCCATGGAGATTTGGAATTCCTTGTGGCAAACAATAGAAGCTTGTTTATCTCTGATTATATTTGGTATCCTGTTTTAATAAAACATACTTACAAGAATGGCGATGGGCTCACCACCTATCACGTTTAGGGATCCAGAGAATATCTAGTGAAAAGTGGGTATATCTAGAAATGGAATACCTCTGCCTACCCCCTCGGGGATAAAAGGCGTGAGTAATTTTTTATTGTCTACAAGAACTAAATAGTGTGTTTACAAAACGATTTATTTTTTTACACCAAGTACATATATATCACGTTTAGGGGTCTTAAAATATACTGGTGAAAAAGGGTAGGTATATAAAGGATGGAGGATAAATGGAGTTCATTTATTTTACTTTTATTTACTGTTAAAAATTACCTCCTCATGACAAGTCTAGCGCTAATGTCAATGCCATACATTTGTCATTCTATTAGATTCGACCAATATTTACGTCTTATAAAGCCCCTTTAATATATTTAAAATTTTGCAAAACGGTAACGTGTAATCTATTCATATTTTTTTTGGCGGGCTAACGAGCAGACGGGTCAGCTGATGGTAAGTGACTACCGTCGCCAATGGACAACTGCAACTCGAGAGTCACAAGTGCGTTGCCGGCCTTTGAGGTGGGAGTACGCTCTTTTTCAACCGACTTCAAAGAAGGAGGAGGTTCTCAATTCGACTGCATGTTTTTTTGTTTGTTACCTCAGAACTTTCGATTGGGTGAACCGATTTTGATCATTCTTTTTTTGTTTGAAAAGTGGTGCTTTCCGTTTGCTTTCATTTCAGTTTGATCCAGGTCTGACAGTGGGAATCGTGAGAAAACCTTATAAAGCTTAAGTCGGTTATTTACTCTTTATTTTAGTTTTTTTTATTAGTTCTAACTTATCTTGAATTGTTACGGTATATTGCCTACTACAAACAATCACACTATATCAAAAAACAGTAAAAAGTTTTACATAAAGCAAAATACAGACAAAGTCACAAATGGTCGTTTGGTTAGAAACAAGGAGTTTGAGTGTAGTAATAAATGGTTTCAAGAGATCCAGAAGAAAACTCTAAGAGAAATTATTCTTACTTATCAAGAACTTCAGAAGCTGGTAAGCAATTTCTTACAAAAGCATTACACTATGGAAAGTTAGAAGTAGTTGTTCTTTTATTGCTCTATTCTTAAGGCTAAAGTATCTAATAATAATCTTAATGACACCACTATATCACAAAGGTTAATTAAGTGGCGGTAGAGAAGTAATTCTCGGTTGCT
Organism: Ethmia dodecea; assembly: GCA_963855545.1. Classification (NCBI taxonomy): domain Eukaryota; kingdom Metazoa; phylum Arthropoda; class Insecta; order Lepidoptera; family Depressariidae; genus Ethmia; species Ethmia dodecea. The sequence goes on from OY979443.1 coordinate 2,045,763, forward strand.
GTAATGTCGACTGTATTTATCTGACTGTATTTTCTGTGTAGCCATGCATAGCAGTGAGCGTAGGTTTCTAGATTTTATAAATTGCATTAAGCATGACTATATTTAACAATTAATCTCGTGTATAACTTCGACTCTATGTACCTTGTACGTCATATTTTTTTCCAGTCGGTAAAAAAATATATCCAGTTTATAATCCTATTGTTAACGGGTACATTTCAAGTCTGAAAAGAGTTATGAGAAAGCTAAAATCATTTAAATGATAATGATAAATGAGTGAGAGCAGTGATAGCCCGGATGGTTAAAGAGCCGGCCGAAAATCAGTGAGGCTCGGGTTCGAATCCTGGCATGTAACAATGAGTTTTTCAAAAACTTACGTACATATTTATCACTAGCTCGACGGTGAACATATGTAAATAGACCCGGTCCGGCGATGGGCTCACCACATCGCCGGACCGGGGGTCACGTTTAGGGGTCCAATTTATCTCGTGAAATGTGGGTGTATACAGTAATGGAATACCTCTGCCTGCCCCTTCGGGGATGAAAGGCGTGAGTTTTTTTTATACATAAATAAGTGGCTAAATATATTGCTAAGAGCAAAACTCTCGAACGGCTTGACCGATTGAACATTGAATATTTGGAACATTTTTTGATGTGCTTCTATTTTCAACTGACTCCAAAAAAGGAGGTATTAATTCGACTGTATATGTTTTTAAAAAAAAATACGACGATTATTCATCCACACAATGCTATAACTAGACTTTACTAAAACTTAGTTACTAGAGTAAGAACACAATGTGAATGAAACGGCTAGTGTCTCAGCACAACTGTTTTATGTTTGTTATCTCGAACCGATTTTGATAATTCTTTTCTTATTTAAAAGCTGGTGCTTCCCGTGTGGGTTGAAAATGGCATCCATGAGAAAATCATGTAAGTTGAAGTCGTATTTTCTACTCTTTAGAGTTCTATATGTTTTTCAAGACAAAGTTCTTTTGCGAGGTATTTGATGAATTCTCCGTAACACCAGTGGACGCCTGCAAATTATAATAATGCATTAAAACGCTGAACAAGACATAAACGAGGCTTGTAGCAATATTACTTAATGTGTTTCACTCGATTTAACTCAACACTGTGCTTCCGCTCATTTGTCATCGCTACGGGCCTTGCTCGCTTTGTGGAAAAATAATTCGTTTGCAACAAAATAATGATATAAATTTTTAAATGAATTCTTGTTTTATTTCGTTTTAGTGGTTGCGCTTCTATGTCTATGTCGCAGTAAGATAGATAAAGCCGTAATATAGTTATATCCCTAGGGATATAATTATATACCGTAACATAGTTATACGATAGCGATTCTTTACTGTCTCACTAGGAATATAGTTATAAAACCGTCGAAGTTTAGTGATATACTTATATTACTAGATTATGTTCAGTGTTATAAATATATTAGGGTTAGTCTCAAAAAAGTCATATTGTATCATATTGTCATCATATTGTAGTATATTAAAGCTTATTTATTCTCAAACATTTTTTAAAAATTTAAAAATTTCAAAAGTCAACTTTATGTATCCTGCAGTTAGTTACAATACTTTGTGACATTGACACATATTAAAGTAATTATAATTAAAACGATCATATTTTTTTTAATATAAACATTAACAATACAATTATCTATAATTAACAGTTTTAAGATATCTTTGTTTCTTATCAACTAAGTTGAGATCTTGGTTTCTTTAAAAGTATTTTTTAATTTTTGTTTAGACAAGAAAAGGAATTTTTTGTGCGGCTTTTCTTAAGTTTTCGGCAGCTTTGTCTCTTTGGTCTTAAATGTTTTTTTCGCTGTTGCATAAAAAGCATAATAGCTGCGATCTGTAACCTTTATCACATGACGTTATTCCACAAATTACGTGAACATTTCTCCGCCGCGTGCGCCGCACACTCCGAAAGTTATTTCACTAAACTTAATCTAGTAATATAAAGTATATCACTAAACTTGGACAGTTTTATAACTATATTCCTAGTGAGATAGTAATGAATCGCTTTCGTATAACTATGTTCCGGTATATAATTATATCCCTAGGGATATAACTATGTTACGGCTTCATCTATCTTACTGCGACATCTATACTCTTTGGTGGCGTTGGCCGCTCGGATTCTGATTATTTTCGTTCCCGTGGGAATTTTCAAAAAATTGTTCGCGGTGCTTTAATCCAATAAGTAATTTAGGTTACGGTGGAATATATGTCCAATGTCCATGGGCGACGGCAGTCACTTACCATCAGGTGACCCGTCTGCTCGTTTGCCCCCCTTTTTTTTAAAAAAAAAAGGATATTTATCACTAGCTATGACGACTAAGTGGGTATTTTAGGGAATGGAATATCTAACTCTCTCTACAATAAAATACAATATATGGAGGAGCGGAGGTGGAATGCTCTTCCATCGTGAAAAGGAAGATCTTCCGCCAGGCGAGGTGATCGTGCCTGGGGAACGCGGTCCGTCGGTTGATGTTGGACAGTTGTATTTATACAAACTCATTAGAAAACTCCGATAGCGCGGTTTAGAACTCGGCCGTCTATTGGCGCGTTCTATGTAACTCGTCCTTCTATTGGCGCGTTCCAATAGAAGGACGAGTGTCGCTACAAATACAATACATTAACTCTAATGTACACCAAAAACAACACAATATGGATAGGTACCAACATTAACTAAAATACAATGGGCGGTCTTATCGCTTTTAGCGATCTCTTCCAGACAACCTTAGGATGGATGAAACTGAGAGATATAGACGTCATCGGATAAAAGGTGAGCATTTTTTTTTGTTACTGTTTAAAAATAAACTCTTGTTATAGCATCAGTTTTAGACAATGTCCAACTTTAAACACCGTTCTGTGCCAAACAGAGTCAACTAGTCCATAGCGGAATGAGTTCTACAACTAGTTTTAGTACGATTTGTATGAAGTTTGACCCACCAACTGCCATAAATGGAGTGAAGTTTCCGTAAGTTGTAATCTTTTCATGAGTTTCGTATGAACAGAGAGCGAAAAATGGCTGTCGCCAAAGATATTATACATACTTATGTTATAAAAAGAGGTAGATATCTTACTAGAGCACGGAAACTGAGGCTGACAAATGTAGTTAATTAACCAAATTTTATTTAGTAGCATTGTATTTTAAGTCGTATTTCAATCGCAGCTCTTGACAGATCGTGTCTCTTTCTTTATCATTCATTCCGTATCATAGGTGTTTTGCCGTCATATATTATCTTACGATACATTACTATCACCTGGAACGGTAGCAGTGGTAGCTCCGTGATTAAAGAGCCCGCTCCTTCGTGAGGCTCGGGTTTGAATCCTGGCATGTATCAATGGGTTTTTTAAAAAGCTTATGTACATACGTATATATCACTAGCTTGACGGTGAATTAAAATATCGTGAGGAAACCAGCAGGGCTGAGTATTATGTCTGAGGTATTCGTAACAGACCCGTATTTAATGGTATTCCTCTTCTTACCATCTGGGGGATAAAAGCCGTAAGATTTTTTTTTTATTTAAGCAGCGTGAGTTTTTTTTATAGTGGTAAGACAATGCTATAACAATTCTGTATGTCTTTACATAATGTCTTACCTACTAGTAGTACATTACTCTCACTGCAATCTGCTACAATCGCTCCCAATATTTGGTTAAATGCCAAAGGTTCCGCATGAGAGCCCCTTGTGAAACAGAATTTAATAATTAAGTAAGTAGGTAAAGCGGGTATAACAAACAGTAAAGCGCCGAAAGACCGTAATCCCGTAATAATTCTGCTATAAATCAGCTAGTCAACGTCTACCTTCGGAAATTTACCTTAGATTAAGACGGAGGTGTTTTTAAGGGCCACAAATCTTTCGTCTTAGTCTGTGCTAAAAGAATGGGACCCTATTACAGTTTGTATTTCTACCTTAAAAGGGAGTATCGTAAAGCCGTATAGGAGGTAGTTGGTTGAAATTTTCACAGAATATTTATACATATAAAAACTGTAACGAGGCCGTGTTTGCACATGAAATATTTTTGGATTTTTCTTGCGGTGGTGTAGATCTGTCGATTTAGATTTGTCACGTTCCACGCGACATCACTTGAATAGTTAGCAATCCACCACTGTGAGGTTTTCACGAAACTTTTTGCCTCGCACCAATCTGTGGAACAAATTGTCATCTGCTGTATTTCTGGACCGATACGACCTTCAAGAAAAGAAGGCTGGCAACACACATGTGATTTTCGAATTGCAGGTTTCCATGGTCGATGGTGTCACTTACCATCAGGTGACCCTTCTGGTCGTTAGCCCCTATACTATAACACCTAGGGTACTTTTTACTGCAGAACATCTCATTCCGACGGGAAAATATAAAACTGGTGAAAAAGCGAAATACATACTACTCCGAAACGATAACACCTAGAAACTTGAAATATGGTTTCTAGGTATCTTACCTATTATGTCATAAGCTGAGGATTTTTTTGGTAGGAACATAAATTTACCTTATTCATACACCCTTCCTCATTCAACTACACCCTCCACCCTATCTCATCACTACACATACACACCCTCACACATTCACTACACATACACACCCTCACACATTCACTACACATACACGCACACCCTTGTTTGTACAGAGTACCTTGCGAGGACTCTGGTCGTATCTATCCATCCGAGGACCTCTCAGAAAAGGTATTTAGGAACGTCGTACGTCATAGTTTCCTAGACGAATAGATTGCAAATTAAATTCTATACCTGACCAGTTTGGTTCGAATCTTCTATCTCTATCTTTTTTGACCAGAATTTTCACGTTCAATCCGAGGACCCAAAATACACACGTAAACAAGACATGCCGTATACAAACCGAGGACGGTGTGTTAAACCATCCGAGGACCCTGCTGACCTGCCTAGTAACACCCATTCGAGGACGTTTTTCTTACACAGAAACCTGCGCTAAGTACTATACGAGGACGTTGTGTTAGACTATCCATGAACAGACTGAGGACGTTTTTCCGAGTACAGCTTGTACAAAGCGAGGACTTGAGGGATCCATAGTCCGCATTTATCAAAGACAATGTATGACCCTTTTTTTATGAACAAGCTTTTATTTAGTTTCACCTGTCTTGATGTTTGTCAACAAATCTTGCAAATTAAATTTGATGCACTTCCAGGTTACAGATTGAGCTGAAATTTTGCATACATGTGTAAATCGCGTGACAATGCAGTATTATGGTGACATGGTGCTGGTCTGATGATGGAGCTCGAAGGTGGCCATAGGAACTTCACGATGAAACGACACAACCTCTTCGAGCTAGGGCTCGTTTGAATCGTCTTGTCTAGTAGTTTGTCTGTCAATGGTAACCAGGGTCTGATAATGGAGCTGGAATGTGGTCATAGGAACTCTGTAATAAAAGGACGTAACCCCATCGAGTTTCGACTCGTTTGATACGTCTTGACGAGTACTTTGTTACAAGATGGTAACCAGGGTATATCGAGGGTTTTAAAAGTACAAGACGCAGAATAACTTTGCTGCCGAGTGAAACACAATTCTTCACCTCACCACAGCGAGGAAAATACGAAGTGCAAGATAAACAGCTTAAATACAAAGATATTTTTCGCACTAACACGCACAAAAGTTTGGGCACTGACATGAAATTAATTTTATTTTTATTTTAATTTGTTTTATTTTGGTAACAGACAGTCATGTATCTTAAACAATACAAACATAGTTTCTCTTATAGACTTAGAGTACCAATATTAATTTATTTTCAGTGGGCTGGCAGAAGGGCTAGAATTGTAAAAACTCGTTCTACGATAGGGTACAAAATGCTTTTGCACTCATCTTTCGAATGACAAACAGAATCAATTGAATCTTTCTTTAAAGGTGAAAAATATATTATTTTATTTTATTTATTTTTTATTTTCATAGGAAAACCAACAGCACATTTACAAATATGGGTAGGTACATTAAATTTTATAACTAAACTTAAGAGTGTAAATATTGCCAATTACAGGTTTTCACAAATAGAACTTCAAAAAGAAATGATTATTATTTTATTCTATTTTTTCTATCCTAGGGCTGATTCAGGCTTACACACACTATACGATTAGGTACATTAAAAATTGATTTTAAATGGCTCAGACTGGAACAAAATAAATCTAGGTTGTATTTAATGCTAAGTGGGTTGAAAGTTGAGCATGCACGAGAATATAATTTAATATGAATATAATAATAATTTAATTATAATTTATGAATATAATTTAATTAAATTTAATAGAATTTTTTCGATAATTTGTACGACAAAAGGGAATATTAAAAATAGGGCGCTCGCGGAAACGTTTGTTGGGTACATTAAAATTTAATTTTAATAAAAGTTTTGGGCAATCGAACATACCTCTAGCCAATTTGCTAATAAAAACAAAGGTGAAAAGTGGGTATTTCCAGAAATGAAATACAGTTCTGCCTACAAAAGGGAGACGTCATCTCTCCGAAACTTTGGAGGAATTTTTTAAGCTCATGGACTGGGATTTGGCATCAAGATCAATGGCGAATATGTATTCGCCATCGATGCCTAATCCCAGGTGATGTCACCCACCTTCGTTTCGCCGATAATATAGTCATCATGGCTGAGTCGCTGGAGCACATGAACAGTATTCTCAAAAACCTCAGCAACGTTTCTCTACAGGTAGGTCTTACAATGAACATGGACAAGACAAAAATTATGTCGAATGTCCATGTTCCACCCATACCGGTAAATGTTGGGAACGTTGCTCTCGAAGTAATTGACCATTATGTTTACCTCGGATAACTCCCCAACTCGGATGGGCAGCGTTGGGGAAACTACTCGATATCTTTTCGTCAAAAATTTCTTGTCTGAGGAGTTGACCGCCTTGCTTTCGCTTGCCCTCCTGGAGTTCAGAAAAGAAGATGCGCTTCGCCACTCGCTCCTTTGCCATTCGTGATACGTGTCCGCATCACCGAAGTTGTTGTCGCATGAGGTAACTCTCGATGCCACATAAATTGGCTCGGCGAAGAACTTCCGAGTTCCGTACACGGTCTGACCATCGAATTCTCATAATGTTGCGTAAACACTTGAGGTCGAATCGGTCTAAAGTGCTGATATGGCTGCGGTACAAGCACCACGTTTCAGCAGAGTAGAGAAGGTTTGGCAGCACAATCGCCATGTATACGCTAATTTTGGTGGCTAGTTTAAGGTTATGTGACCGAAAGACCTTGACGCTCAGCTTTCCAAACACTGCCGCTGCAGCGCCGATCCTGCTGTTGATCTCAACGTTAAGGTCATACTTAGATGTGGTAGTGCTCCACAGGTAACGGAACTTAACGACCTGCTTCTAAACGTCATCGCCAAGGTTTAGCGTTAGCGTCTCTTGACCATGAATATCCAAGGACATCACCTCCGTCTTCTTGACGCTGATTTTAAGGCCAAACTTACGGCACACCTCCTCGAAAACTGACATTGAAGGCCGTCTGGGGTTTCTGCCACAAAGCACAAATCATCTGCGTACATTATCTCGGTGATCAGTGCATATGAGACTTTAGTGCGAGCCTTGAACCCATGATAATTGAAGGTGTCTAATATACTTAGATTAAATAAGATACGGCTTCCTCTACTGGGCGGTTGGGATATTGGAAATCATTTATTTGGGAGCGCTTAATAAAAGCGTGATACATTGTGATTGACCATTAAATAACATTTAGCATATTTAACCCTTAATTATTTTTCTTTTGCGATCACAATGTAACACCCTTTTTTTTATAAAAGATTGGATATAAAAAGGCAAAGATTTAATACAATGTGTAAAGTTTTATGGTTTAATAAAAATGTCTTATAGGTATATACCTACTTACGATATGGGATTATTGTGACGTAGACGAATATGGTTAATTATCGATAAAGGTTGCAATGTAGGTACCTATATAATGATATTTTTCATATCAGATTTAAATTGTTATTTTAAAATTTTTAGTTTTTTTGTATGAATATAAGAGGAACATAATGAAAGCTTGTTTTTAAAAAAGTTTTTTTATTTTAATTTATTTTCAACTTTTCAGTATTATTGGAATGAAGTTTCTTATCGCACGTTGCGAAAGGGGTCTAGACGGAAAAAATTAAGACCAAAAGTTGTAACGACACTTTTTACAACGCGGCGTGTGCGTGTTTCTCTGTCTGCCTCTCTCTCTCATAAAAAGCAAGTCCCTTGACACCTCTCAAGATTTTTTATTTTTTAATAACTTTACATATCAATTAGGTATGTAATTACTGGTTAGCTGTTTATAACATTTTTCATTCTATCAATTTCATTTAATTCGTCAATATTATAAGGTTTCTTTGAGTTCCTATGGCCATCTTCAAGCTACGTCATCAGACCCTGGTTACCATCTTGCACCAAAGTACTCGTCAAGACGAACCAAACGAGCCGATACTCGATGGGGTTGCGTAGATTCTATACTGAGTTCCTGTGACCACCTTCCAGCTCCATCATCAGATCAGAACCTGGTAACCATCTAAAAACAAAGTACTCGTCAAGACGTATCAAACGAGTCGAATTGTGTCGTTTCATTACAGAGTTCCTATGACCACCTTCTAGCTCCATCATTAGACCCTGGTTACCATTGAAAGACAAACTACTCGTCAATACGATTCAAACGAGCCCAAACTCGATGAAGTTGTGACGTTTCATTGCAAAGTTCCTATGGCCACCTTCGAGCTCCATTATCAGATCAGCATCATGTCATCATAATATTGCATTGTCACGCGATTTACACATGTATGCAAAATTTCAGCTCAATCAGTAACCGGGAAGTGGATCAAATATAATTTGCTAGATTTGTTGACAAACATCGGGACTAGTGAAACTAAATTAGAGCTTGTAACTTATTAGGTATAAGATACTAATAACAGCTACACATGTGTAATCAAAACGAGGACGTAAAATTCACACTTTGTCCTCAGTTGGTCGGAAAATTACGCTATACACACAATGTCCGGAAAAACTACCAATTCGAGGACGTTTGTGTTAAGTTTTACACATACGTCCTCGATTTGGTACTAAAACGTGAAAAAAAAGTGTAAATCAGGTGTGTAAAAAATCGCCGGTGCTGCCCCCTACATCTCACACTCCATCACACTCCAACCTGACTGGCCATGACCAATCCGAGTACATTTTCAGATTTCCTTGTTTTTAGTACAGAAAGGTTCAAAATCGCACGACAAATATCGTCATTTGGTCAGGTCAATCCGAGGACCCACCAAAAGGTCCTCGTTTGGGAAAGGTCCTCGGTCCTTCGGAAGAACATAATAATTACAATAAGACTATTTATAATATAAATTCATTTATTTTCAACACGACATGCCGTCATAGCGACGCTATTTTGTATTATGACATTAATAAAATTATTACACATTTTAGGATGACTAGGGATACAATGTATCTATCAAATAAATCTAAGCGACGACTAGCTACTTTGTTAGCTCCATATATACACGACATTGTTATAAGCAGTATAACACAGTCACTTGTACCTGTTAGTAGCACTACTAATGTGAATTTAAACTGTTAAGTCCGACAGCAGAAAGTCCCAAACCTATAAATTCTGTAAATCAGGGACTTTCTGGCCATAACATTACCACCTGTAAGACGAAGGAAAAGCATAGATCTTTAAAGTTAATTCATCAAAACATTCAAGGCTTTTCCAGCAAAGAATTAGAAATAGAACTATTCTTAGAATACGAAAAAGTTGATATTTTTTGTGTGACAGAACATTGGCTTAGAGTCACAGAAATGATGTTTGGCTTTGTAAATTATACAGCTGTCAGTACTTTCAATCGGCGATTGGCCGCACGTGGTGGTTCCGTAATTTTTGTTAGAAATAATATCAAAGCGAAAGACCGCCAGGACGTTATTAAATTATCGGTGGAAAGTACTATTGAATTGTCATGCGTTGAGTTGGAGAAACACATCATTGTATGCGTATACAGACCCCCTTATAGTGTAAATTTTGAGAATTTTGAAAACAAAATGGATGAGGTCTTAAAGTTGTTAAGTAAAAATAGTAAAAGTGTTGTGGTCTGTGGTGATTTTAACGTGGATCTGCTTGAACCAAGCTTGTATAAAACTAGGATATTAAGTTTATTCAAATCTTTTAATTTAATGAATGTATTTACAGATCCTACCAGAATTACAGAAACTTCGGCAACTTGCATTGACAATATCTATTGTAATTGTATTCCTAATAGTAAAACTATAATAAATAAGCTAAAATCCGATCACAGTGGTCAGTGTATTTTACTCCCTGTGGACAATCGCGATTTATCAGTAAAAATTCAGATAAGACCTGTCACAGTGTGTAAAATAGAGAAGTATAAAAGAGCACTAGAGTGTAAGTTACCTTTGCCCGATCCTGTTGATTCTGATCCAAACGGCTATTTTAAGAAATTCTTTTCTGTTTTAACCGAGGAATTTGATTCACATTTTGAACTTAAAAATAAAATACTTTCTAATAAATTTAAATTTAGCGAATGGGCTACCATTGGTATTCGTAAAAGCAGGGTCAAATTATTTGAATTGTATGAAAAGCGATCATATACCCATGATGAAAAGTTTGTGAAATATGTTAGAAACTATTCTAAAACATTCAAAAAGGTTTGTGCTTGTGCAAAAGCAATGTCCATAAGTAATACTATTAAAAAATCGGATAACACAATAAAGGCTGTTTGGAAAGTAATAAATAGAGAAACGGGTAGAGTGAAACCACGTGACCATGACTTAGCTATTCAAACGGACCACGGCCTATTTACCAAGAGTGAGGATGTGGCTAGGGAATTTGAACATTTTTTTACTAATATACCTATTAAAACAACAGAACATCTGAACTCATCCACATCTCTTGCCATAACTTTTCTACGAAAAAATGTAAATAGCTGTAACGAATCTCTTATATTTAGACACACTAGTCCGGATACCGTTATTAAAACTTTTAGAGCACTTAAACTTAAAAGTACTGAAGATATATGGGGCATGTCTGTTAAGGTATGTAGCTTCATCATAACCTTAGTAGCACCATATTTAGCTTATATCTTTAACAATTGTATTGACAAAGGATTATTTCCTGACCTAATGAAACATAGTAAAGTTATTCCTCTTTTTAAATCAGGAGAGAAAAAAGACCCCTCAAATTATAGACCTGTTTCTGTTTTACCAGTACTTAGCAAAGTTTTTGAAAGGTTATTGCTTGATCAAATGATTTCACACTTCAATCTAAATAACTTATTTCATAACGAACAATTTGGCTTCACCAAAGGTCGTTCAACTACGGATGCTGGAATAGCATTACTCAAGAATATTTTTAATGCCTGGGAGAAATCTCAAAACGCAATTGGAGTTTTTTGCGATCTATCAAAAGCATTTGACTGCGTAGATCATGAGACCTTGCTATGTAAATTAAATCATTATGGAGTCAACGGTAAAGCGCTTGATATTTTACAGTCCTATCTCGAAAATAGGATACAAAAAGTAAAAATAAATGATTGTAAATCACAGGGCGCTCCTGTAAAAATTGGGGTGCCTCAAGGTTCGATTTTTGGTCCTTTTCTTTTCCTTGTATATATAAATGATCTTCCATTCATGGTAGAGAGTTTGTCAAAGATAGTGTTGTTTGCTGATGATACATCTCTGATTTTCCAAGTAGATAGACAAGCTCAGAAGCTCGACGAGGTAAATGACACTCTTCAACAAATTCTCTCATGGTTCACTGCAAACAATCTAGTGCTCAACGCTAAGAAGACAAAATGTATAAAGTTTGTACTCCCTAATGTTAGACGAGTAGAGAATAAGATAATTTTAAACAATGACAAATTAGATTTCGCTGATAATACAGTTTTTTTGGGGATAACGATAGACTCCAAACTTCAATGGAATTCTCATATTTCTGCATTATCTAACAGACTGAGCTCAGCTGCTTATGCCGTCAGAAAAATCAGATGGCTTACTGATGTAGACACAGCAAGACTCGTTTATTTTAGCTACTTTCACAGTATAATGTCCTATGGTATCTTGCTGTGGGGCAGAGCTGCTGATGCAGAATCTATTTTTACTTTACAAAAAAGGGCTATACGCGCCATTTACAAGTTAAGATGTCGTGATTCCCTAAGAGAACTGTTCAAAGAAATTAATATTTTAACAATGCCTTGTCAGTACATTTATGAAAACATTATGTATGTACGGAAAAACATATTACTGTATACTAAAAACTGTGACAGGCATAATTGTAATCTAAGGAATAAAAATAAACTAGAGCAACCTCAGTCACGATTAAGTAAAATTAATAATTCCTTTGTGGGGCTTTGCATACGCTTTTATAATAAAATACCAGAAGATATTTTGAAATTGCCTGAAACTGTGTTCAAAACTCATGTTAAACATGTACTTTGTAAAATGGCATATTACAAACTAGACGACTATATAAATGACAATGATGCTTGGAACAGATTTCCTCCAGTCCAGCGCAATACGATAGCGAAAAACAAACGAAATTATGTAACCCAATTTAGTGATATGTAACAATTGATTAAAAGAATATTGTGTTGAGGAGTTTCTTGCCCCGCTTCTTCTCCTCAACCATACATGCTGAAGCGGTGGATTTGAAATGACGTTCAATAAGTGGACTTGTAAGTTCCTATTTTGAATAAAACATTTTGACTTTGACTTTTGACTTTGACTTTGGTTGTGCCTTGTGTATTCAGGTCCAAGTCCTCGGAAGGTACTTAAAACAAACACACACCCCACTTTTACTTTAGGTTAATAGTTTTTTTTTTCTACTAATTTTATAATTTTTTATTCAAGTACTGGCAAAGAGATTGAAATATAATAGGGCATAGAGGGGACAAAGCGAAGAAAATTTGAAGTCAAAAGTTATTCCAAGTGGAATAAGTCTAGTACAATTTCGACCGAATGACAGCTCGTGTTCATACTAACTGACATGACAAGGACATGACGCTTAGGCTTCAAAGTTTTGTATGAAAATATTCCCAATGCCCCCTCTATGCCCTGTTATATTTGGATCTCTTTGAGTACTGGTAATGGTTTATGCCACTTTGGCAGAAAGGGCACACCAAGTCATCTTAAATGGGGACTAGTCAGCAGCAGTACAGGTTTTTCCTAGTTTAGCTGTTGGCTGCAACCTAGCTTGAACCTTAGCATCACGACACCTGCACTTAGTCTCAAATTGAGTGTATTACCTGTAATTAGGTTAAGTTTTGGTATACAAAAATAAACATTATTATTATTATTATTATTATAAGCAGCTGCAATGAAGAGATTTTTGGAAATTTTCAAGAGACCATCTACTAGTTTTATTATATTTTGTTATCGCTGCCTCCCATCGCCAGACCGGAATGCTGCTACACATGCCTCAGAAACAATTATACGCTCTGCGTGTTTCCTCACGCACGATGTTACCTTCACCGTCGAGCTAATGATAACATGTAAATACATTTTTGAAAAAGTAATGCAATTAAAAACAAAACTTGTCAAAAACCCAAGCCTCTCAACTCAGTTCTACCCTAAAAAGTTGTAATATCCACGTAATACCAAGTCGATAAATTTATTCAGTCCCTACTAAGGGACCTACTGTCTTCAGTAATTACGCAATTATCTAATCTAACAACCTCTTATAGTGACCATAATAATATTAAAAATCTTGTATGTTTTAAATAAATAGATTGATTTGGCTAATAATAGAGGGTTTAGTGTAGATGACACTAAACCCTAATTGTATTCTAAATTTGAATCTTTTACGACTTCTAGAAGTGCCTTAGAGTTTTGATGATATTATAGTGATACTATAGTGATACTATATGATATTATAGTGATACTTATAGTGACCATAATAATATTAAAAATATTGTATGTTTTAAATAAATAGATTGATTTGGCCATCTACACTAAACCCTAATTGTATTCTAAATTTGAATCCTTAGGCGTGAGATTATACTTATACTTATACGACTTCTAGAAGTGCCTTAGAGTTTTGATGATCGGTCAGTGAGTCAGTCAGTCACTCAGTGAGTGACAAAAGTAGGAAACTTTGAATATTTATAATTCTAAAACTAGTGGTTCAAATTGGATGAAATTTAAAATATACTGTGTTTATATAATGCCTGCTTGGTTACTGAAAATTCAGGCTATATTCTACGTTTATCCACAACGAAGTTATAGGGGTTCGAAAATGGCCTGAATTGCTTCGAGAAAATGATGGTACGGTCGTGCTGCTTTTTGATCGACTTGGCGGGGGCACTGCAGTATTTGCTTGATATTAATGTGGAAGGTTATAGGAAGAGGGGTTGACCAAAGAAAAAATGGATAAATTGTGTTAAGGATGATATTGTGCAAGATGGAAGTGAATGTAGATATGAAGTATGATAGATCTAAATGGAAGGAAAAAACATACTGCGCCGTCCCCAAATAATGGGAAAAGGACAAGTAAATGATGAATAAAGAAAAGTTTGCCTATTCAAAAAAAGCATTTGTGCAAAAATGTACCTAGTTTACTTTATTCAAATTCGAATTGGAATTTGACGTCGAGAATCTTTTCTGAGTCTATCAATAGGCACATTTTGTCACGATCTTAACACGAGGATTGAAGGGTCGCAGGTCCACTATTTGTAGAACACAAGTATTTGTTTTAGCTTAGGGTCAAATCAATTACGCGATTTGTTGATTTACGGAAGGCAAATAAAAAGTTTGTCCCACTTGCGATTATATTAGGTGTAGTAGCTTTTGTTAGCGACTCTTTGTTTTATCAATGACTAGCGACCCGCCCCGGCTTCGCACGGATGCAATGCTAATACTAAAACCTTCCTCTTGAATCACTCAATCACTCGAAACGAAAACACCAGCTTTTAAATAATAAAAGAATCGTCAAAATCGGTTCACCCAGTCGAAAGTTCTGTGGTAACAAACATAAAAAAAAAAACATATTATGCTACGACTCCTTTTTTTTAAGTCGGTTAAAAAGAAAGAGGTTTTTAAACAGCTGAAGCTTAGTAAAATACGACATTAATAAGTGCTGATTCTTGAGTTTCTTGCACTACTGCAACCTATTACTTACTTATTATCTACTATCACAACAGTACTAACAGCCTATCCAGCTAATCCAGCAACTTGTCATTGGAAATAGGCTATTGTTTACCATTAAACCAACCCTGAAGTTTCTGAGTGTATTTTTTACATAAAGTAAAAATTAATTGTGATTTCATTTGATATTGTGATATTATGCCGCTGTATTGAGCAAAAACTTTTGGTTTCGATTTTAAGTAGGTATCTTAGAAAATCTGCAATTTGAACGATATTTTTACTCCAAAAACGTTTCTCAAAACAAATAAAAACTTTTTGCGGAGACAAATAAAATAAGATCCGTACACACTGGATCCTGAGGGCGGGGTTGTTAGCAAATTGGATTATTGTGCTGCCCTGATATGCCGCTGTATTGAGCAAAAACTTTTGGTTTCGATTTTAAGTAGGTACCTATCTTAGAAAATCTGCAATATAAACGATATTTTTACTCCAAAAATGTTTCTCAAAACAAATAAAAAACTTTTTGCCGAGACAAATAAAATAAGATCCGTACACACTGGATCCTGATGCCGGGGTTGTTAGCAAATTGGATTATTGTGCTGCCCGGCGCCGCCGAATGCAGAGAATAGATTACGCAATTTGCAAGTGCCACTGCTGCTTATTGTGCTAGTATTCTGGATACGTGACTACGGCGTGGGTAGGTACCTACTAACAAAATAAAGTCTAAAGTCCTCATTCCGAAAAGGTAAAAATTAAAACACAGAGTCAATCAAAAACTTACTGCAAAAGCCTACATCCAACAATAACAGACCTCTATAATTATTTCACATCTAGCCCGATAACAAAAAGATTATAATACCTCTTTAACCTTTTCGCTTTACTGTTGGGTCAATAGTTCAATCCTCCCAACTAAATTCAACTGTTTAACTACACGCAATTATTCAAACCTTGTCGGCTACGTAATTTCTCAGCTTGATACTCTCATTAAAAGTTGAAAGAATTAGGTATTCATTTTCAGTGTCAACGAAAAGTCAAAAAGTTCGAGTGTCAAAGCCAACCACTTGAAATCTTTTCAGTAAAGTGATACTAAACGCAGAATACTCTAACGTACATACTTATGTCATCTAAAATGTCAAGTAAAAATGAAAAATAATCTATATATACAACATGTAACAGAATAAGCGCAATTCCTGAAATTAGTTTGTTCAGTATCGACTACTTATTCGATTTCAGCTATTTTTAACATGTGTTAACTTTTTCAAAAAAACTAATTATCGTAGCTCTGAATTTAGTGCTTTCTATAGAAATCGTGATATTATTAATCGATAATTAAAACTGGTTAGACACAACTAAAGTTCGATTGCATCATATTTTTTTATATGAATATAGTACGAGGAATTGCGCTTTTTCTGTTACGCGTTATATTTTATAAAATGATAAACTGACTGACCTGATTGGTGATGTATCAACGCACAGCCTAAACCGCTGGGTCTAGAGACTTGAAATTTTGCACATATATAGCTTATAGGTACAGTGTAGGCATCCACTAAGAAAAGATTTTGCAAAATTCAACCCCCGGGGTGAAATAAACGTGCGCAACCGAAGCCGCTTGTAAAAGCTATTTAATATAAAATTTCTTTCAGCATGTATGGTTGAGGAGAAGAAGCGGAGCAAGAAACTCCTCAACACAGTATTATTTTAATAAATTCTTACATAATACTAAATTGGGTAACATAATCTTGTTATTATAAATGATGGAGGAATTCTGTTCCAAGCGTTATTGCATCATCATCTAGTTTGTAATAAGCCATTTTGCTAAATACATATTTAACATGAGTTTTGAACACAGTTTTAGGCAATTTCAAAATCTCTTCTGGTATATTTTATTATAAAAGCGTTTGCAAAGCCCCACAAAGGAATTATAAATTTTACTTAATAGTGACTTCATTCAGCTACAACGACTACTAAGTACCTATTTGTGTTTTGATCTACCTATTCTGTTAGCAATATTGAAAACTATAATTACCATTAGATGAAATGTCAATTACGGTTAGTTAATTTCATACTGATATCACAGGAATAAACAAATAGAATTGCTATTAGTTTCGAACTAGCCGAAGGCAAAAGCGAATCATTGATTTTCCTGTTATTTAACTAGTACTAACGTATTACTTTGATCACTAATAAGTATAAAACCAGATACATAATCAATATCTAAAAGGTTTTCTTAAGGGAAAAAATAAATATACACATAAATATAAATAATCGAAATAATGTTTGATATTTAGAGAAGACAAAAATCTATTAAAACCATTAGAACTAATTTTATATTACATCCTCACACATCGTCATCAACCCGTAACAGCCAACTGCTGAGGTAAGGGACTTTCCTCATACGTAAGGTAGATGGGTCATAATCTCACACGCGAGCCCACCGCGGACTGGGGGATGGTGTTAGCCTATTGGCCTAACCTAACTGTCAGAATTTTTCAAGCCACTCAAGGGTGTATGACATGGCTTAAAGACTTCCATTGTGCTTAAACACTACGAGAACCGAGATTAACAGTACTCAAACACTCAAAAATATATGAATAAATACATTCATGAATTCAGGGTCAGCCATAAATTGTTTACAAGAAAATCATCATCTTTAAATTATTTTATGTAATTATTTTTGAATCTATATTTATTACGATATGTAGTATGTATTGTTTTATTTTTATCAACATAATTATATAAGTATTAGGATTTACTGAATTATGTTTTGTTGTTTATTTTTATTATTTGCGGCCAATTCCGTCAAATTATTTCTGCTTAGCCTAATGGTTGACTGGTAGATAATGCCTTTAGGTATTAAGTTCGCCATATGTACATTTTCTTGGTACATGAAGTTAAATAAATAAATATAACTCTCCTTCTAGGATAGTCGGGTAAAAACACTCAGAATGAGAAGCAACCCCTCCGGTTTGAAGAAAAATAGATAAATTGAGTGTTTTTAATTTTTTTCTTAGCAATCCATCCGTCTGGCTGAGACTAGCGCTAATTGAGATGATTAATGCTTGCTTTGTGGACCAACGAAAGTGGGGAGAACTAATTATAAATAATGAATGGATGTATCCGAACAATGTAGTAGGAGTAAGTGGATCCGACATTGTAAATCGATTAGTAGAACATAAATAGTATCGCTAGGATAATGAACCGACTGATTCAAAAGTAAATAATAAAAAAAAACTCACGCCTTTAATCCCCGAGGGGGTAGGCAGAGGTATTCCATTACTGGATATACCCACATTTCACAAGATATATTGGACCCCTAAACGTGATAGGTGATTCAAAAGTAACAATATTTTATTATAACTAAAAATTTGAAACAACTAGATCCCTAAGAAAAGTTGGGATGTGGACGACCAGCTTTAACAATTGACCTTGACATCACAGTGAGTCTATTGACAATGCATCCACTTATACAACGCGTAACAGAATAAGCGCAATTCCCCATGCACCTTAATTAGTATATTAATGGGACTTACAAGTCCACTTATTGAACGTCATTTCAACTCCACCGCTTCGAAGAGGCGAGGCAATCTATTCCTGAACACATAATTTTTATCAACTCTTACTTAAGTAATACTAAATTGGGTTACATAAAATACCTAATAAAAACTGACTTCAAGAAAAGCCGTAAAACAACGCTGCGATGGTTCTAAGGATGGAGCTGAAGAACATAGGATGGAGTGAAAGATGGCCTCTGCAGAGCGAACGTGACTATGGTATTGTTAGACCCTAAAAATCATAGGTAAGTAGTTAGCCCATCGCCAGAATAGGGTGCTCCTACACATGCCTCTGAATCAATACTAGGGGAGACGATCTCAAAATTAGTTCTAAGATTCCATTTTAGACATGTTACTACATAATATTCATTCACACAAAATTTACATTCCCAACTATACATTGAAACGTGAGAAAATTACAATAGCCACAACTAGATATTCAATATCCATTTAATGAAATTCTATGGTAGAAATTGAAATATTTCCGCACTCACAGGAATTTCATATTAAGCAAAATGAAACTACATACCTAACTATTTTGATTATTATATTACTATTGATATTAGTAATAACTAACTTAAATATTTGATTCGATCATTTATAAAATATGAAAGAAATTTATGACAGATATTGACAATCTTTGGATATTCGTCGACGTCAAATGGCATTTGGTTACCATTTAACTATCAATTTGACTTTTGCGATTTAATTTTGAATTTGAACTCAAATGGCGCCGTCTAAGAAATTTGTTATGATAACTGGCTAATCGATCACCGTACAACCGAATCCGCTGGGTCTAGCTAGAAGCATGAAATTTTGTACAAAGTTGTTTTTTTTAATGATAACGAACGTGATAACGTCTTATAAACCGATGAACGCCGCACTGCACGCACGAAAAATCGTCACGTTCCGCTTGAGCCGAGTGTGCAAGCGAGAGAGGATTTTTGGAAATTCGCTAGTCTATATCTATATTAGTACCTATTATAAAGAGGAAATATTAGATTTTTTGTTTGTTTGTATTGAATAGGCTCCGAAACTACTAAACCGATTTAAAAATTCTTTCACCGTTGGAAAGCTACATTTTAAGGAGTGCCATAGGCCATATTTTATCGCGGCATTCCCACGGAAAAGGGATCTGCGCGGGTGAAACCGCGCGAAATAGCTAGTAGCTATAAAGCGGCGTCAAATCCCGTAATTAAACTTACGTGGCACGGCTGTTGAAAACTTCATACGGAACTTATAATAGAACAGCCAGTCTTATTCATCGGAATAGCGAAATGAAAGGGAATAATTTTTTCATAAAACCAACGGTCCATTTAAGTAGCCCCGTAGTTTTTGATGAGGGTGTAAAAACTTGCTACTTCCAGTTTGGGCCGACTCCATAATTTATTATTCCGGTATCAACTGTTGAGGTTTGGAGTTATGAATGATAAATTAAAAGTAAAAAAAAACTTTTATTATACGAGCTTTTGGTCTCAGAGTGACATCAATTTATTTTTCGTGTTAGGTATTCTGCAAGCACTCATTTTAAACCGATCTTGTAAGAATGCATTAAAAATTACTTTGCGCCATCTTGGGTGTGCCGCCATGTTGGATGTAGAATGAGGTCACACAGCTATAGATGCATTATCATCCAAAATAAACGTAAATCCAAAATTTTAGCTCAATCGGTTAAGGGTATCTGCTTCAAAATTGAGTTGCAAGATTCCACCCGAACAAACATAAATAAAAACTTAAATAAAAGCTTGTAAAACACCGCAACTGTATTGAGTACCAAATGCGTACTTTGTGACTAGTATCATAAATATGGAAGTAACTTTGACTGTCTGTCCTGCTACTTAGTCATCTTTTTATGACTAACCAGCTAAACAGATATTCGTAGAGAAATAGTTTGTATCTTGATGATGAACATATAGGCTTCTATTCATCCTAGAATGTGGACGAATTTGCAGGCAGAAGCTGAACAAGCTTTTGCCTGATGGACTCTCCAAAACTAATCAAGCTACACTTAAAATTTGCCAGGTACGATAAGAGAGGAAGAAATAGAAAAGAAATAAACAAGTTTGGTAAGCATTCTGTCTAGGCGTCATCACGATGATTTCATTCTAAAAAGGTCCACTTTTTCTAATAGGCTATAGGCTACTTTTACTAAGTTTATAATAGTAAATAACGTTTTCATAAATATAGTTGCTCTCGAGACCCTTTACTGACATCCAAATGAAGCTTTTCATTTGCATATGAAAGAAAAAGGTAATCTTTTAAAAGGTTTTCGCAGAACGCCGGTTTTGCGGTGCCCATTGCTTCAATAGAATGGGGTATTCACATGTTAGCAATTTTCGTCCCGAAATCGTTCTTTCATGTAAAGGCTGTGTGTTAGCATTATTGCTTTCATCTTTATCAAACCTTCTGTACAGTGTGTACAGAAGGTTTGATTAAACGAATTTCACGATATTTGCCGAATTTAATGTATTTTTTTTTTGCGTGGTTGTTGTGTGTAATACAAGTAAGACAAAGTTTATTCGTAGCAGTTATTCGATTAGACAAAATAAACCTCATCTTGTTCAAGATACTA
Source organism: Ethmia dodecea (assembly GCA_963855545.1). Lineage (NCBI taxonomy): Eukaryota > Metazoa > Arthropoda > Insecta > Lepidoptera > Depressariidae > Ethmia > Ethmia dodecea. Next base: position 2,066,990 of record OY979443.1, read on the forward strand.
GATGCCGATACAATGGGATTGTCTGAAGTCGTCGTTCACGAAAGGCGTGAGATTATGTCTATGTCTATGTTACTCAGGGATACATACATACATACATAATCTCACGCCTATTTCCCATTGGGGTAGGCAGAGACAACAGACCGCCACTTGCTACGAACCTGGCAGATCTCACGCGCTTCCTCCACATCCATCAAATGACTCATGCATGCTCGTCGGTTTCGGGTACTCTTTATCTGGCTTTTCTTCAACACATCACCGATCTGGTCGATGTAGGTACGCCTAGGTCATCCTCTACCGACTCGCCCATTCACAACACCCTTGTATATTTGTCTCGTTAGACGACTTTCATTCATCCGCTCAATGTGACCAAACCACCTGAGCATTCCTCTTTCAATCCTAGTCACTATATCATCTTTCAAGCCGCAACGCTCTCGGATCACACTATTTTTCACTCTATCTATCAATCTTACTTCACTAATGCTTCTTAATGAACGCATTTCGACTGCATTTATTCTGCTTTCGTGCTTCTTCTGCCATACCCAACACTCACTGCCATACATCAACGAATGAGGGATATTTATACTCACTCAGGGATATTCTAGATTTTCATTGGTGAAAGAATTTTTCAAATCGGTCTAAGAGCTTTTGAGTTTATTCGTAACAAACATACAAAAATATGAATCGGGAAAGACTTTATAATATAAGTAAAGAAGTATCGATTGAATTTATGCCTATAAAATATCTTTGAGGAGTTGGAAAACCTATTTCATTCTTGGAAACTGTATCCTGATTACACCAGTTTTTTCGGATTTTTCCCCCTAAGCCTCAAAGGTGGTAGTATCAGTGAAAATACTCAAAGCTTCAATCAAATACTATCCCATAGCATGTAGGTAGGTATGTATCAACCAATAGGTAAATCGAAACTAGCTACGGTTTCAAATATGACTGCACAAAAGAAAAAACCGATGGCCCGCGGCAAAGTTTCCAATTGAAATATCCATTATCCATTTTGGAACAAAAACGAAGCTTAATGCACCCATTGTCCGTACTTCTGGGACGCATCGCCGCCGGGAATAGGCCGCCATTTTGTTTCGACAGATAAAACTAAAAACACATAATGGCGGACGCAGACGTTCGGAAATTAAAATATTTTGAATAGATTTCTTAATCGAAGCTATTAGGAAATTTCGCATGTGGTGCTTGTTGTTTTAAGTTTATCTAAATAATAAAATAAGTACTAACTCGAAATCTAGTACTTTCCTGATACTCATAATATAAAGATCAAAGGTCCAGCGATGGGCTCTCCACCTGTCACGTTACTATTTCGTTAGTCGAAGGTCAAACACACGATTGGTCAGACCCAAGGATTGACTAGCCGCTACGTCGTAGTGTGTAATTCCCCTTAGGAAGCAATTCCACCAATGGCCAGTATGCCTATTCTCGTGTGATTTTTTTGCGATCGGAATACAGGTCACTTTGCAAATGGAGCAGCTATTTAAAAATGCTCTAAGGCTTTTCATGTTGCTAAAATTACTGTTAGTGTATATTAATAGATTGAATTTTGAATAAATTCAAAGCTATCTTTTATTCAAAAGACTACATACTATTTTAATTAATAAATAGCAAATTTATTAATCATTTATCTAATTTAATTCAGGGATAAAAGGCGTGAGATTTTTTTTATTATTAATTAGAAGTTAAAATGAGAACATAAGGTACCGCAAAGGGGTTAAGATCTGTCTAGAATTGTTGTCTGGTCGTCAACTTGTTTGTTTTTAAAGGTAATAATAAAGAGCGATATTAATATTGGCATATTATATTTTGGCTTAGGTGGCTCCTCACCACAGAAATCTTAGTTACCGGTCAAGAAACCACTAAAAGTGACTTCTTGGAAGGAACGAAATATATTAACTTAACGGTTTCTTCACACAATATGACGAAGGGTTTTACTACTATATCTAATCGCAATTTTATAGCAAATATTTATCTAACTCGCGCGGAAGCGCTTGTAAATAAATGTAGGCTTACGCTGTATGCCCGAGTGGGTTGGCAGACGTATAACGTTCTTGGAAGTACCCATTTTTGACCAATGTATTTTTGGATCCCTAAACGTGAGCTCAACTCCAGATTGGGAAGCTTTACATATTCCTCAGAACTTAATCTGGGCAATGCCGGTTTTCTATCGATGCTTTCATTCACCGTCGAGCTAGTGATAAACATTTATGTATTGTTAGCCCATAAAATTAAATATCGATTGAAGCGAACTCTATTGGAACTACCGTCTCTACGCATGGCCTCATTATGGCTGACGAGCTAGGCTTTGGTGCGTGAAGCTAATTGATATAAATGTTTGCCCAGAGTCTCTGAAAGTCTGTAACTTAAAATATATTAAACCATAATAGTTAATATATGTAATAATTTATTTTAATAAATCTTTTTACACAAAGAAGTGGGCGTACTACAAGCTGTTTGCTGTTAATAATTTTTAAACCGTCGATGTATTTTATTATCAATCAAAGGTGACTTTGTCTGAACCGAATACGCGATTACCTTAACAACATTGTTAATGATTCAACAAGCTGATAATGAACAATTGTTATTTTACTTGATTGTTATGGACAAAGTGTTTACAAAATGTTTTCCGTTGATTCAAATAAACAAGCTTTAACGAAGAGTTTCTATTGTGACGTCTTAATACAATCTCTTTTACAACTTATAGGAATAAACAAATGAAAAACTGGCCGTACGTAAACAAATAAGAAACATATATGTTATTAGTGTCCGTCACTACGCTGATTTAGAAGTAAGATTTTTTTAAATCAAAGGTATTGAAGACCTGAGTGTTTGATTATAAATTTAAACTTAATACCACGACTTCATCAGAAAAAGGGCATTGACAAATAGACGAACAACGAAGTGAGGTAAGAAACTCTAAAATCAAAACACTCTACACGTATTTATTCTCTCACTCTGTGTTATAATACAAAAAAAAAGACGTGTGGCACTCGGGGACTGCCGCGGTAAAGCTATTGCATAGCATTTTGTATCAACAAGACTGCCGAATACAAACGACGTTAGACAATGCACGGCCTTCAAGCCACACCTCCGTGCCCGTCGCAGTGGGGAGCGTGAGGTTTTTTTTCGTTACGGAATTTCTGGATTTGGTCCCCGCGCTCAAGGCCCTCGATAGAAGGCATCCGTCCGTCCGTCCATCCGTCCGTCCATCCGTCCGTCCATCCGTCCGTCCATCCGTCCGTCCATCCATCCGTCCATCCGTCCGTCCATCCGTCCGTCCATCCATCCATTAGACAATGCACGGCCTTCAAGCCACACCTCCGTGCCCGTCGGAGTGGGGAGCGTGAGGTTTTTTTCGTTACGGAATTTCTGGATTCAGTCCCCGCGCTCAAGGCCCGCGATAGAAGCTATGCAATAGCTTAAAAATACATAATGTAAAATATTTAATTTAAAGTTAAACATGTCCAAAATACACATTCGTAAAAAAAAGTTACTTGGAGAAAATTTTGTCCGCCATTGTTATTTTAAATTTCTTTAGCCTGTTTAATTAAAATAGTGATAAGCGTTTTTGTACTATTAACTGCGAATTCGTACGAATTGCGAATAATACGAACTGAGAATTTGAACGAATTGAGAATTTGTACACACTGAGAAAATATACAAAACACCCATTACGAAGGCTGTGATATTTCATCACAACCATAACAGAATACACGAAATATGTATTCACAGGTAGTCAACAGGGCAATATCGAAAATAGCTTTCTGAAAAGCGAAAATGTGTTACGCACATTGAATACGAACGCAAATAGACGTGAGGATGTACTTCACTCTATTCTCCCGCGAACATTGACGCGGATGTATTATGCTTGAGAAATTGTCTATGGAAATTCGGTGCCTTGTTTTCCGTGAGATAGTCTGCTAGCTTGAGTAATGACTGGTTTATATTCGGTTTAAGTTGCTCAGTAGACGTATTTGTTACTTGGAAGTAAGATTTTAGTATGTTTCACCCGCATAGTTCCCGTTCCCGTGGGAATATGAGGATAAAATATAGCCTATGTTACTCAAGTATATTCGTATTCCAGGATACTAGTTTAACTTTTAGTGAGGGAATTTTAAAAATCAATCAAACTCAAAAACTACTAGAACGATTTGAAAATTCTTTCACCAATGGAAAGTCAGAATATCCCTGAGCAACATAGCCTATATTTTATTCCCGTATCCTCACGGGAACGGGTACTACGTGGGTGAAATCACGCAGAACCGCTAATAGGTATAATATACAACATGTAACAGAATAAGCGCATTTCCTGAAATTAGTTTGTTCAGTATCGACTACTTATTCGATTTCAGCTATTTTTTAATATGTGTTAAGTTTTTCACAAAAATGAATTAGTGTAGCTGTATTTAGTGCTTTCTATGGAAATTGTGCTATTATAGATCGATATTTAAGAAAATTGGTTAGACACAACTAAATTTCGATTGCATCATATTTTTTTTACATTAATACAGTGTGAGTCTCCATACAGTGCACATATGAAAATGGGTAAAACGAGACACATTTTTATCGACGGAAAAAATGTTAAAAAAAATCTGAGATTTTATTTTTATTTTTTATAAATATTTTTTCTTTTGATATCCTACTGTTGACTTTATGTAAAGAAAACGTTATAACTTTTAAACTAAGACGTATATCGTGATATAATTAAAACAGTTATGATGTAAAATAACAGAAGATACTAATAAAATAAAAAAAATACCAGAAAAACGGTACCAAAAAACAATAAAAAGGAACTTTTTGAGGAAAATCTGTATTTTAATTCGTGTTTTTTTAATTAATTGCCAAATTTCTCCAAATAATGCACATATTATAGGTAGTTTTTATTACTTTAAGTTATTTTCCATCGTATTACCTTTCAAAAACCAAAAATCCCGTATCTCTATCCTTATCACAACGTTTACTATGAGTGTTTGAACTAGTCATTCCGGGTGCAACATTCAACGATTGTTCTAGATTTTCCTATTTTATTATTTCTTGGTACCGTTTTTTGGGTATTTTTTTATTTTATTAGTATCTTCTGTTATTTGACATCATTACTGTTTTTATTTTATCACGATATACTTCTTAGTTTAAAATTTATAACGTTTTCTTTACATTAAGTCAACAGTAGGTAATTAGAAGAAAAAAAAAACAATCTCAGATTTTTTTAAACATTTTTTCCGTCGATAAAAATGTGTCTAGTTTCACCCATCTTCATATGTGCACTTTATGAAGACTCACACTGTAAATTAATTGTGTATGAGGAATTGCGCTTTTTCTGTTACGCGTTGTACAACGAATGATACAACTCCTACATGTAGGTCACGCATCAATTCTTTCCAAGAAGTTAATGCTATAAACCTTATCAAGCATCTTATCCAATCCCGTACTCAATATTAATCTTCTACTTTCTTTTGACCCTTCGCTGGAATCAGGATAAGAATCGCTAAAACAGAGATTAGTAGTTTGTAAAGAGCCGTCCGAAAATAAGTGAGGCTCGGGTTCGAATCCTGGCATGTACCAATGAGTTTTTCAAAACTTACGTACACATTTATCACTAGCTCGACGGTGAAGGAAAACATCGTGAGGAAACCCGCAGGTCTCAGAATTAATTCTGAGACATGTGTAAACAAACCCGGTCCGGCGATGGGCTCACCACCTATCACGCTTAGGGGTCCAATATATCTCGTGAAATGTGGGTAGATATACCCGTGAAATGTGGGTATATATATATTATACTGGATACCAGTAATGGAATACCTCTGCCTACCCCCTCGGGGATAAAAGGCGTGAGATTATATTATTATTTATATTACAGATATATTTGAGAAAATACGCACAATTATTTCAGTTGTTGTTTAGTACCTGTACTAAAACCTACCTATTGTTTATGATAATTCTAAATTTGATATCATTAACATATTACTAGGTAGTCGATTGATGAATATGGATGAAGCGATAGAGGTTTGCCAGGGTAGAAGCAAGTGGCGGTCTATTGTCTCTGCTTACCTCGGGGGATGGCGTGAGCATTTGTGTATATTATGTAAATACTTGGTGCTGTTTCGCACACGGAATCCATTTTCCCAATTCTCTCAAAAATATTTTCTATTTCAAAAATATCGTTTATGTGACTCTTGGAGATATCGTGATCAGTAATTGAATTATTAATATTTCAATTTTGAATATAGTATGATACTCGTAGATTAACTTAAAAAAAAAATACGGAAATTAATTCAGTATAAATACGAGTACTTTAACCATTTTAAAAACGTGTGCTCATTAGCGTTTATCGAGCGGATCCATTATGTAACGAGCGCTAGCGTGTTTCGAAAGGCACGCTGTTGGTCTCAGTTTTCGTTGTGTCGCACAAACAAAGTCAAAAAGGTGGCCACTAGTGACACACCATCTTCTAATCCGCGGTAAGCTCGTATACTTCCATACGTTCTCATATGTGAAGAAATACCTTTAGCTTAGAAGTTGGATGTTATGGTTCGATGATGATGATAATGATGAGCGATTCCCGTTTATTCCCATTCCCGTGGCAATATAAAAAAAAACAATTTTAAGTTTCAAGACAGTTTGGGCTGTGCGTTGATAGACCAGACAGTCGTGACGGTCACCTTATAATACAGAACGTAACTCCTTCAAAGCTCACCTTTTTCCAAGTATCTAAATCCACATCAAAATACGCAAAACAAACCTGAATATCAATAATTTTGCAAAGCCGATCAAACATGTTTCCAGAATCGACGAACACAAACAAATCGGGGCTAAGTCTCTAGCGGGGTAACCTATTTATCATCAGAAATATCCATCTGAAAGCCACAGGAATGACGTAAGAGGGATCGCGCAATCCCTAGAGTTCTTGTGATTGATTCGTGGGAATCGACAGGAGTGATGACCTATTTCTGATGCATATGCCCGCTGACATATCTTTTATATTTTATCCGATTCTTATTTTGAGATGAATCAGCGAATGAAATGGATAAAATAATGCGAGGAGAACAGATAATAATGTTTTGAGAATTCTCTGAATAACGTTAGGAGGCTCAATCGACGAGAACATCACTATCACTACATAGTGTAAAACAAAGTCGCTTTCTCTGGTTCTATATCCCTGTCCCTATGTACTTAAAAGATAGAACGATTCAAGAGAAAGGTTTAAGTATTAGCATTGTACCCGTGGGAAGCCGGGGCGGGTTTGCTAGTACATGATAAGTTTACGTTATCAGAAACTTTAATGGAATATTCTTAGGTACATAATAGTATAGGAAAGAATAAACTTGTAGTTATTTTGCTACAATTACTTACAGCGTACGGACTTTGATTCGAAGTCCATTTTTGAATGTGTTCAGTACAACAAGAACCCAACTGTTCGTGTTAGTTTAAGGCAGGCTACAATTATTATTATCTAAGTAAATGTCATTATCATGCGTTTTTACAAGCTTTTATTTATTTATAACTAGTGGCCCGGGCAGACGTCGTTCTGCCACCGTATAAACCATCCCTGGACCCACTCTAACCCACACAAAAAGTTTCATCAAAATCTGTCCAGCCGTTCTGGAGTTTTAATCAGACTAACGAACATCAATTCATTTTTATTTATATAGATAGATAGATAGATAAGAAACACCAACAACATTTAATTATACAAAAAAAGGAATAAAAATGTAAGACAGTGTGTTATGACAATTACAGGTGTCTACAACATTCTTGAAAACATAAAAGTAATATGTACCTATGATAAAAAAAACCGGCCAAGTGCGAGTCGGACTCGCGCACCGAGGGTTCCGTACAACCTTGGAAATTTATGGTTTTCGTAATTTTTCCTTTATCTATGCTATAAGACGTTGCTTCGTACCAAATTTCAAGATTCTGAGTTCACGGGAAGCACCCTGTAGGTTTTGATTCCCTTGCAAGTGTCGAAAATTTGCGGCATAAACGGCTGTATCTTTTGATTGCGTTGGCTTAGAAGTTTGATTTTTTCACAGCTTCAAGGGACAGTAGACCTGAGTAATTGATATAAATTTCAGCTTCATACCTCCACGCGTTCCTGAGAAAAAGGGTCTTGACAGACGGACGGACGGACGGACAGACGGACAACAAAGTGATCCTATAAGGGTTCCGTTTTTTCCTTTTGAGGTACGGAACCCTAAAAATATAACAATTACACGAAATTAAACCAAACAATGAAACGAAATAAACTAAACAATTACACGAAGATTTTATTAGACTTGCAATGTGTGTTTCGTCGGATGTAATCTTGCAACTCAATTTCGAAGCAGATAATTATATTCAACCGATTCATCAGAAATTTACTAGTGTCCGACCGAAAGTTCGGTTTCGGTTTCGGCCGAGTTTCGGCCAATAATCAAGTTTCGGCGGCAGTTTCAGTTTCGGCCAAAATTGACTGAAACTTTTGCCGAAACCGAAACTGATTTCGGAAGTTGTCGTGCACGCTTGCCTAACTTCGTTTCACGCGGCAACGCTTTTGGCGGACGCTGGCGGCCCTGTTCGGGAATTGTAGAACGTTAATATTTTTTTTATATTAGGTCTTTACCAATGAAATTGCCGGGTTGTATGAAAATTTTAAAATAATTTTTTTTTGTGATTTTTTTATTTTAACTAATCAAAGTACTGGCCCAAATCATCTATACAATTTTGCCATTTTGATGGCAGTTTCTTTATCCCTCTGTAGAAGTCTGCCGGACGAGAGGCAATGAAGACAGCGAAAGCGTTTTGAACTGCCTCTCGGGTGTTGAATTTTTTCCCACTTAAAGAATTGTCTAAATAAAACAAAAGTAGTAATCTGTTGGAGCAAGGTCCGTTGAGTACGGTGGGTGACGGAGAACTTCCTAATGTAACTCTTGTAGCTTTGCGATGGTCTGTCGTGAAGTGTGAGCTCGCGCGTTGTCGTGGAGAAGCAATAGGGAAGAGCGATTGACCAGTCTTGGTTGTTGAATTGCGAGCTTCTCCATAATTGTTTGCAATTCTTGGCAATAGACATCTGTCGTCACTGTTGCGCTATTCGGTAAGAATCTGCGATGTACAAGTCCGGCACTGGTCCACCAGACAATCACCATCATCTTCCTATGAATAATCTTTTTTTTAACACACTGATTAGGTGCTGTACCCGGGTCCACCCACTGAGACGAATGCTTATGTTTGTCGTACAGGATCTACTTTTGATCGCTGGTAACAATTCGATTTAAAATTCCCTTGTTTCTATGCCAATTCAGTAGTTCTATGAATGCTTCGACGCGTAAGTATCGCTGTTGGTCGCTTAGTTTGTGTGGCATCCACTTATCTAGCTTTTTTATTTTTCCGATTTGATGCAAATGCTTCAATGTTGTTTTGACACTAACTCCGAATCCCGCAGCAAGCTCAGCCGTAGATTGAGTTGGATCCGCTTCCACTATTGCCTTCAGTTCATCGTGGTCGACAATGGTTACTGGCCGACCGCGAGGCTCGTTCTTAAACTTAAAATTTCGAGATTTAAAACGATTGAACCAATAATGGACAGGTTTATGCAAGCACTGTTAGGCCCGTACACGTTGTTAATGTTTCGTGTTGTTTGCGCAAAGGTATTTCCACGTAGGAACTCTTTTCGAAAATTGTACGAATTTTCAGTTTTTCCAAGCCGCCAAAAATCTACCAAAAATTCACAAAAACAAAACTATCTAAAAAAATCATCAGAATTGAAATCAGAATAACACAGCTTTCGAGTAAAATTGATCACTACAAATCCACAGATAATTAAAACTGAAAATTCTGGTTAGATTTTAATCTCCAATTTCATAGGTAAAGACCTATTATTATATTAAATAAATTATTACAACAAAATTAGTATACTGTGTTTTCATTTCATGTCCTAATTAATGATGAATAATGGGTAAAATGCACCAAATTTCTGTATTTTAAAAAAATTTATACTTGACCACGTGAGTTTCGGTTTCGGTTTCGGCCGAAACTGAAACCACGGCCGAACATTCGGTTTCGGTTTCGGCTGGAAAACCAGTTTCGGTCGGACACTAAAATTTACTAAACACGTTTAGTTTGGATGACGTGCATGGTTAGATTTGTTACGTCATTCTAAATCCAACATGACGGAACACCCAATATGGCGGACTAGATATTTTTAATGCACTCTTAAAATATGGGTATCAAATTAACTAAGAATAACTTAAAAAACCGGCCAAGTGCGAGTCGGACTCGCGCACCGAGGGTTCCGTACAACCTTGCAAATTTATGGTTTTCGTAATTTTTCCTTTATCTATGCTATAAGACGTTGCTTCGTACCAAATTTCAAGATTCTGAGTTCACGGGAAGCACCCTGTAGGTTTTGATTCCCTTGCAAGTGTCGAAAATTTGCGGCATAAACGGCTGTATCTTTTGATTGCGTTGGTTTAGAAGTTTGATTTTTTCACAGCTTCAAGGGACAGTAGACCTGAGTAATTGATATAAATTTCAGCTTCATACCTCCACGCGTTCCTGAGAAAAAGGGTCTTGACAGACGGACGGACAGACGGACAACAAAGTGATCCTATAAGGGTTCCGTTTTTTCCTTTTGAGGTAGGGAACCCTAAAAATAAAGTGACGTAACTCTGGATCCAAAACTTGTTTATAAAAGTTTTTTACTTTTAATTTATTCCTATCGTGTAGGTAGGCCGATACTTTTGGTAGCTTGGGTCATTCAACCATTAAAATTGTATATTTTTAAACCCAGTGAATATAAGAACATGCGTTTGCCCGTGTTGAATCCGTTTGTTTCCTGTTCCCGTGGGAATTTTCATAAATATTCCCTATTTAAAGATGGCCAGATAGAATTTTATTATATGTATAGATTTTTGTATTTAAAAAAGTAAGAGGAGAAATTAATGTTTCTTTCTTACTAGTGACATTTGGAGCTTCGCCTTAATGATCTGTACCAAAGTCTTCGCGGATTCAATCAAAGCTATGCATTTGGCTTTACGTTCAAAAACTTTTGAATTGAAATTGGAACTCGGTGCGCAACTGAACTGAATACAGTCGAGACTACATGAGGTGCTTTTCATCAGAACTCCGAAGTTGTGGAACTAATTTAAAATAATTTTGAACATTGATTAAGCTGTACCTACTTTAATATGTCAATATAAAAATAGTGACATATTTAATTAGAATAGATAAAAATTTCTAATGATGATTCGGTCCGACCGATTTCGGTCACGGCGACCACTATAAGGACTCTGTTGAATTTGTCTTTGATGAGCCCGCATGTGGCTGATGTAGCCAATTTTCTTTAAAAACTTCCTGGAGCATTGTGGGCACGTAAGCTCACCATTGACAATATTATAGGATATAGCCGAAGGTGGTCGGGCTTTTAGTTCATCGCGCTTTGCATCAAGCTCAAAGCGCCGACGAATTTCAAAATCGTGAAATTTCAAGAAAAAATTTCTAATACGGTACACAGGACCGCAAAGAAAAAGGGTCGGTAAGAATATCTTCAAAAGTAGCTGACCTAGCTTTATGAAATAATGACTAAATTAAATAATATTTAATGCCACATAAAATAATATAAAAAACCTCTTCATTTATTTTTGATATTTGTATAAAAATCTTTAAAATTGTAAAATAATGGTCAATTTTTAATGTAGTAGGTACACTAACACCTATCAACAAATTCAAATCAATTGTTTCGCGTTTGTTTTAGTTTTGCACTAAAAAAAGTTATAATTATGGTGTCTCTAGGTTATAAACTTTTTTTTCCGAAGTGATCATGTCGTTATCAAGTGAAGAATGTACTTGGCTTACGTTTTTATACATCTACTACATTTGATAACAGAATCCATATTAAATACTTAGATAACATGATTACAAAATTTAAAATATTAAAGTAAGGCACTATAAGATTATAATATACTAACTAAATCAATTAAGTATGCAATTGACAGACTAATAACGCTGAAAGGCATTTAGTAATCCTATTTGCGCATTAAATTGAAATCATAGACTGCTATTAGTGTTTTAGTTATGAAAATGGTTCTGAGCAATATGTAGCGATCCAATCCAGCCATGGATGGGTTCACCACTTGTAACTATTATAGATTCGTTAAAATACACAGGGGGCCAATTCTACTAAATGACAGCGGTGATAGTCGGATGACAATGACATGGCAATGGTCACTCGATGATGTTATTTGGCACTGTTCGTATTCTGTTAACTGTCAGTTTTCACAGTCATTCAACTATCATTGTTCACCAATTTGGTATTCTACTATTCCTACCATGGAATGGCGCTGTCCAGTGATTGCTTTTTTCCCTTATTTCAAGGCATTGGCAATTTAGCCATCAGTCCTAAACACGACACTACACGAAATTCAGATTTTAGCTCTGCTAGAGTCTACGCACAAAAATACACAAGTTTCTTCAAAACTTATCGAAATGTCACCATAAATAAAATTAATCATCTAAAAATTTTAGTGCCGAAAACCCGAAATAAAACTAATGACACGCATGGTAGTAATAATGCCACAATTATTTTAGTGAAATACAAATTAGATGTCATAGTGCCAGTTGCAGCATAATGGAATGATAGTTCGATGACAATGGCTAGCCAATGGCTGTCAGTTAGTGGAATTGGCCTCCTGGTTACAGGTTGAGAAGAGCTCCCTTCTCATTCATGAGTCTCGGGTTCGAATCGTTGTAAGAATAAGTTTTGCAAAAAAGCTTTAGTACATATTTATCACTCTCAGATAAAAACAAAATAAGTACAATCATTGAAAGCATCGTTGACATTTGGACTACATATACAACTTCACGCGCCCTTGGATTGTATTTTTTGTTTTAGTGCTATTTGTACACTTCATAAAAGCACATGAAGGCATTGTATGGCGGTTTATTATGTGTTTCCTTCTCGTCGACTACCTATCACGTACTACTGTCGATCGCGCCGGCCCGATTGAGACTGCAACGAATTAGGCTGCTTGGACCTAATTTATGCGGTCACTAGCTCGACATTGAAGGAAAATATCATGAAAAAACCAGCAGGTCCCAGAATTAATTCTGAAGCATGTGCAATAGACCCAGCCTGGGGATGAGCTCATCACCGTTTAAAAGTCCAAAGAATCAATCAAATGTCTTAAAAAGGGATTGAAGATATCTTGAAGACAATCAGACAAATTCTTGCTGTTGTCTTGGCTAAATCCATTATGTCCCTAAAGATATCTTGAAGATATCCCCAAGACTCAGTTAGGACAAAGTGGGCACAGTATTTAAGGCATTTTCAAGAAAGAGTTAATACTACTGTTTAGACAAACTTAAACCCTACTTAAGAATGGGGGTTTTACAGATCTCTAAACTTCGATTTAAAGATATCTTGAAGGTTGACTTAAGGCCAAGAAATAAACTTAAAGATATCTACAATACCTACTTAAAACTATTATCACTGAGTTGCACAAATTCGATCATCTCAAAGAAAATTTTTATACTTTTTTTACTCATGGAATTGTATTTAAGAAAACATGGCGAACTCTTTTACTAACAAGAGAATTCATTGAAGTTTTATCAAAATGGCGATTACTTAACTATTTATTACGTTTAGAAATGACCGTTAAATGTCCCTACAGGTATTCAAAAACTATAACGCATGATTGTTTATCGTGTCAAATTGATTGAAAGTGCTATGAAGCAGACGGGCTTACCAAATACTGGAAAAAAAGCAATAAAAAATAGGAATATTAGGTTGCTAAATGAAAAATTTGCTTACATACAGCGCAGAATACTACTTTTCTGTAAATGTTTGAGATATAAATGCAATTATTATTGCAATTACAAAAATATAACTACAATATACTTTATTTTTTATGAATTTGTGTCGGAATTTTTCAATTTTATTTCATTTATTAAAAGTAAAATGGCGTTAAGTCTTATTATTCTTAGCGAAGTATGACTTTAGACGATACTGATTTTGTAAGGTTATTTTAGATAAAGTATAGGCAAATTGCATTTGGAGTAGTACCGGTTTAGATATATTATACTTAACTTGTACTAAAAACCGAATTAGTGTAGTGCTACTTAATACTTAATGGCGCTTTATAAAATCTTTAGTTTGATTTAATGAATGCAAGTTGCCGTCCAATTTACGGTAAATGTTTATGCAAGAATAACCATCAAGTTAATACTCATGATATATTTATTCTGTATATCCTGTCCTGTGTTTAAAACAAACCATAAATTGATCAATACACCAGTTTCTTAACTGCTCTCTAAAATTAAAATCAATATTAGCTTTCGATTCCGATTCAGTACAATCATCGCTGTCCTCCGCTACTTCGTTTTCCAAATTTTGAGCGTCATCTTCTCCTTTCTTGTGATCTACAGTACTTGGTAATAATGATAACGAAGTCTCACTCGTCGCACTGCCGTTTGAAGGACTTGGTCGCACATAATTGGACGATATATTTTTATATTTCAGAACACGCCGACAAAAACCACCAGATCTTTTATTTTTTTTTTATTTCATCGATCTTCAATTGGTTCTAGTTTGTTGAAAAACGTCCCGTTAAACTTATTTTCACTTAAACTTGATTAAATTTAATAAAAAAAGAATACAGATATCTTCAGTGACCCAATTCATAGAGCTTGGTGTTACCAATCATCTTAAGTTTATCTACAAAATCAATTTTTACTTTGCGATTCTAAACTGATACTTAAATTATACCATTTAATCTTAAATGAGCCTTTCGAATAATCTGAGTTGAGTAAAAAACACATCGTTAGACTTATTTGTAGACATCTCTAAAACTAAATAATTTTTAAAATACTTAACTAGGTCTTAGGTATTCTTGACTTGCTAAAGTAGCGGTAGCTTAAAACGATTTAGTTTTTAAGATTAAAATTACTAAACTGAGTCTTTTTAAATTTAGCTTATTCTTATTTTAGATAAAGTTTAGACATGTAAGATTTAATCATTATTCTTGTTTGCTACTTGGGTATACTGGTGAAACATATAAGTGAAATTTAGGTTTGTGTTTTATCTAAAAGTGTATTGTATTCTTTAGGCCATGTGTACTTTCCAACAAATTTTGTTCTTTTTGGGTTCCTTTTCTTCATTCATTTTCAATATGTATGTACCAATCAACTGTTAAAACCTTGTTTAATTTGTACTCTGAGTACGTCCAGCCTCAATGATATTGCCTTCTCAGGGATACTTAGCCAGTTTTCCCGTAGATATACCTACGTTCCAGATAACACAGTCCAACTGAACCCAATTTGCCGGTCAACGGGGCCCATGATTGGAAGATTCAAATTGAAAATCGAATGAAACTTCCCAATTGCTTTCCTTCACGTCGGATTCCATTTCTATTTTATTTCTAAAGCAAGTTTACATAAAACGGAGGAATTACCAACTAGCTTTTCCCGGTTCACTCTCATAAATCCCGTTCCCGTTCGATAATTACAGCGTATAAGAATAATAAGATTTCTATTGGTGAAAGAATTTTTTGAATCGGTCTTGTAATTTCGCAGCCTGTTCATTACAATGAAACGTACAAAAAAAACAATTGAAAATTAAAAAACTCTATTTTCTCCACACAGGCCTTATAGCTAGTTTAAATTAATGTAGATATAATTATTATGATGTGAGGAAGAACATTAGTGGAGACAGGAACCCAAACTAGGTAGATCCTGTGTCTTGGGGTCCTGGTCCTGGTCCCTCCAACGGTTGGTAAGTTTAATTATTCACTAGAGAAGGTATGGTAGGAAAATAAATCTACGTAAATGCTTGTAATTTTTTCTAATTCTTTTTTTTTTTAATTCTTTGCTTTTTATATTAACAGATGAATATGCTCACGATGAGGGTGTCATGTTTGTAACAAAACTCTTAATAAAAAAAGACTTAAAAAAAGATGAATATGCATTAGAAATAAACATAGGTACAACAAATCTTTTCTCTTAATAATATTTATTACTAACTCATAGGTATTCTTTAAGTGGACAGTTGTCCACTTGACGACGGACTTACCATATCTATCACGTTTAGGGGGCCAAAGAATTTACTGGTGAAACTTGGGTACTTATTTCTAGGAATGGAATACATCTGCCCCCCCCCCAACCCCCCTCCCTCCCCCGGGATAAGAGACGTGCGATTATTTATTTTATTTTTACTCCAAAGAAGTGATAGTGACTGAAACGTTATTCTTAATTTTAATCACCAGTTTACGAAACGCAAATCAAACTAAAATTAGCTGAACGACTGTTAAATATCATGATTAGTTTTTCTGATTGGTTGAATAAAGTCATAACGCTTTTCAACAACAAATTAGAACAGTTGACGTGAGATTTAACAGTCGGTCAGTTAATTTTCGTTTGATTGGCCTTACTGAGGGTTAGTGTTACAACTTATGCAACGTCAACGAAATGAATCGTTCATTTGTTGGCTTGGGAGCAGTACCTCATATAAGTAGGTGTATGTAATCAGAACTTGCTCCGCGTTTCCCATGGGGTCACATTAATGTCATTATTGCTTTCGGCTGACATTAATTTTCAGATTTCACCCTTCCGGCAAGTCATCGTCGAAATCAGCAGGAATAGTCTTCTCATGATGATGTATTCACAAAGCTATCGTAGCCCTGCGGTGCCAGTGTCTTCGTATCACATTCACGATCACACTGGTTAAGCAAAGTTGGGAGCGGTCAGTCAGTGAATGGGTGACCACCTATTGGCATTTATATCACCAGCGCTTCCGTGTTTCGAAAGGCACGTTAAATTGTTGGTCCGGGTTTTCGTTGTGTTTATGCACATTGCGTTAAGTTACGCGTTAAGCCATGACAGATACCCTTGGGTGGCTTGAAAATTTTTTTAGTTTGAATTTAAATTTAATTTAGTCTTGTTATAATACTAAAACCTATCCTTTGTAAATAATATTCAATGTTATGCGTTTATAGTAAAATATACACAAGTAAAAGGATAAATCGGGTTAAAAGACGCAATAGCTAACAAAATTATTGACTTGGAAAGTTATAGGAGCTCCTTATATTATGATCAAAATTAGAGGTTCAGTGAGTGCTCGCATTGAACTAAGTCAATAACGTTAATATTATAATACGATTATTAACGAAGTATAAGAAATTAAGCAGTCGAGTGCATGAATGTATGTACCTATTTAATTTAGTTGTGTATTTTGATCAGTAGTCCTTCTACTGATAAAATCGGCTTTATATTACAACCTTTGGAAGTAGAATAACATACATACATACACACATGCGCTCTCGCCTTTTTTTAGAAGGAGTATGCAGAGACAATAGCTGCGCGGGAGGTGTGCCGGGATCGTAGCAGGTGGCGGCTACGATCCTGACACACCTCTCGCGCTCCGTCACTCGGTTCATACATGCTCGTCAGTTTCGGGTACTGAAGAAAAGCCAGAAAAAGATTCAGTTATCGCTGATCTGCGGGCGTATTCACGGAGCTTCGATATTCGAGTCGGAATCTGAAAATCTTCTATTCTTCGGCTATTCACAGCTGTCATATTTGACATAAGGATTCGACAGATTTTCCGATTCCGAGTTGAACATCGAATATCGAATCTCCGTGGCGTAGGTACGCCTAGGTCCCCCTCTGCCTTAAAATGTTACTATTTACAATCGACATATTCGTAGAGGTATAAAAATCAACCCGTTGTTGTGACATTTTCATACATTCGAGGTCACTTTCATCTGTGTCATAGCACTAGGGTAAGAGGTACACTAAATGTACAATCATGTTTTTCCTCCGACTTATATTCAAAATAATGCTTTGCCTTTGCCAAAGAAGTTTAAAAAAAAAACAGATTTTTTTTCTTCTATAAATCCTCTTTATACACACCGCTGGTATTCTGGTTATTAGCTTATTTTCAACCGACATAAAAAATGGAGTTCTTTTTTTTATATGTTTGTACCTACCTCAGAACTTTCGACTAGGTGCACCGATTTTGATGTTTTTTTTTATTTGAAAGCTGCTGTTTCCCATGTTGTCCCATATGGTCCAGTTCTGACATAAGTTGAAGTCGATTTTTTACTCTTTGTTTTGATCACTACCAATAACAGATAGAACAGAAAGATCACAAAACTCACTAGCGAATTTGAACCGATTCAATTGCTTTCAAAGACTGCGATATTTCTATTGAGATTGAATCTTTGAAGTTGATCTACGACTCCCATTCGTCATGGAATTGAAAGAATATTTTTGCTAAATTTTTGAATTGAATCATCTTTATATTAATATCAAGGTAATTTTTCTTCCTTTTATATTATTACATATTTGTTAGTCTTGGGCAGAGTCGTTAGCCATTGGGAGCGCTCAATTTAGTTCGCAGTCCTACCGCGAACTAGTTCGCGGTAAAATTAAAAAGAAAAAGCAAGAACCCCTTTTAAATTACTGTAGGTGCTTAAGTACTTATTTGCTTATTTTTTATTTAATAACAGTGACCGCGTTTAACCTGGAAGTAAGTTACAAAAGCCAAGTGACATAAACAAGGTTTTTCTTTCCGGGATAATTTCATTTGAAATCCCAGTCCCCAAGCTACGTGCTCGTGGCTAAATGCACCCATTTCCCGGGGGTGACTTGGCACCTTTATATTAACCTCGTTTGTGTAACGACGGCGAATTTATTACATCGTCGAGTTACAGCTGTATGAGGTGCGTTGTCTTTTCCTAAGCACTCGTTAGAGCGAGAGGCTAGAGAAAGAGATAAAAGTATTGTTCTTATTAGGGTTTTGATTGACGGATAGAGTAAAGAATTGTGTGATTCGAGAGCGTTTCCAACTGAATGATATAGTGACTGGGATAGAAGAAGGAAGGAAAAGATGGTTTGGTAATATTGAGCGAATGAATGAAAGACAAATATACAAGGGTGTTATGAATGGGCCAGCATCGAATGATATGATGATGATAAAAGATGGTGAAAGGCTGGATCGATTCTAGGACAGGGCATGTACCAACGAGATTTCCAAAACTTACGATATTATCATCAGCTCTTAGGTGAAGGAAAATGCCGTAAAGAAACCCTCAGATACAAGAAGTTTTGAAGCACGTGTTTGAAGCCAATTTGGAAACTGTCAAGTTTAGAGGTGCAATAGTAATTTTAAACAAAAATCTCGCCTTCAGACAGGAAACTAAAAAAAGGAAAAAAGCTCTAAGGTAAACGCAGCTATTACCGACCCCCTTAAGCAAGTTTTGAAATTGATTATTAGAATTAAGGGTAGTGGTTGCAAACACACCAGATTTTTTTATTTTATATTTAAATATAGATTGTATATTTTATATTTATATTTTCATTTGTTTATAAATATCATGTTTTCATTGAAAATATAATCAAAGGATTGTTGAAGTCAATTGTTTCTATTACCGACCCATCCGAAACGCTTTGAAGCTATTACCGATTTTTATGAATCTAACACCGACCGTAAGTAAATAAATCATACTTTTTTTCACAAAATACCTACCTACATGTTCGATTCTCAAAATAATTATTAATTTGAGCGAAATATCCCTTTCCCAAAATATCCCGTTTTCAAAATGTCCCGTTTACTTTTATTTGCTTCTCATTTTTGTACTTGATTCATAACAATAATTATGGTTACTAAAATAATCTGAAAATGGAAATAAATTTGACTTTAAACTTTTTGGCGGGAATCCGAAGAGGGATGTTTTTTGTATAATTTTCATTTTGCTGTGTATTTCGGGTTTTGACTCATCACAATAGTAAAAGTTTATTATGTGGCAAGTGTCCGTGAAAGTGTGCAGTGAATGGGAAATTCGATAAAATGCGAGATATGGACATTTTTGGATTGCCTCAAGAAGTTACAATAAAGTCTTCAGTAAAAGTGCTATTATTTTGTTGTTGATAACCAAGTTAGGGATGTAGAAAGTGTTGAAGACACTGTATTTTTGTGCATGGACTCTGAAGCAGAGCCACTTACTCAAGGATATCGTTAACTAATGATGAGGCTGCATGGCGTAATGCCTTTGCCTACCCTGTAAGGGGTGTTTGAAGCCAATTTGGAAACTGTCAAGTTTAGAGGTGCAATAGTAATTTTAAACAAAAATCTCGCCTTCAGACAGGAAACTAAAAAAAGGAAAAAAGCTCTAAGGTAAACGCAGCTATTACCGACCCCCTTAAGCAAGTTTTGAAATTGATTATTAGAATTAAGGGTAGTGGTTGCAAACACACCAGATTTTTTTATTTTATATTTAAATATAGATTGTATATTTTATATTTATATTTTCATTTGTTTATAAATATCATGTTTTCATTGAAAATATAATCAAAGGATTGTTGAAGTCAATTGTTTCTATTACCGACCCATCCGAAACGCTTTGAAGCTATTACCGATTTTTATGAATCTAACACCGACCGTAAGTAAATAAATCATACTTTTTTTCACAAAATACCTACCTACATGTTCGATTCTCAAAATAATTATTAATTTGAGCGAAATATCCCTTTCCCAAAATATCCCGTTTTCAAAATGTCCCGTTTACTTTTATTTGCTTCTCATTTTTGTACTTGATTCATAACAATAATTATGGTTACTAAAATAATCTGAAAATGGAAATAAATTTGACTTTAAACTTTTTGGCGGGAATCCGAAGAGGGATGTTTTTTGTATAATTTTCATTTTGCTGTGTATTTCGGGTTTTGACTCATCACAATAGTAAAAGTTTATTATGTGGCAAGTGTCCGTGAAAGTGTGCAGTGAATGGGAAATTCGATAAAATGCGAGATATGGACATTTTTGGATTGCCTCAAGAAGTTACAATAAAGTCTTCAGTAAAAGTGCTATTATTTTGTTGTTGATAACCAAGTTAGGGATGTAGAAAGTGTTGAAGACACTGTATTTTTGTGCATGGACTCTGAAGCAGAGCCACTTACTCAAGGATATCGTTAACTAATGATGAGGCTGCATGGCGTAATGCCTTTGCCTACCCTGTAAGGGGTGAAAAAATGTAGATTTCTTATATATTCAACAAAAATATGTTCATTCATACCAATATGGCTTACGCTGGAGAAAAAACTATCCACTTTGAAACTTTGTAAACATCTCAATAAATATACCAAACACAAATTGTGTTTCAAATTGCAAATTTGAAGCAATTTTCAAACTTAACTCGAAAGTAAGTGCCTACCTACGTTAATGTAGTTATTATTTTTATAGCATTGTGCAAAATTATATATTTGATACATTTCAATGACAAAGAATTTTTATTTTCATTAGGTCGTCCACTGGCTCGTCTGTGTGAATCTCGGAGGCTTCAAGGATTACAAGTGGAAGTGCAGCGAGTTGCAGCCCATGTCACTAGTGCCCATGCTTTCCAACTAATCGCTGTGAACCTCGGAATACTTATAGATTCTTTAAAAGATTGTTTTCACATTTGGACCTCAATAAAAATAAAGGTATTGATTTCTCGGTGGACACAAATGATTTTTTAGTAATATAAGAAAATAAACTTTAATAGAAATGGTAAATAGAATAACATTAATAAAATCAAAGTGAGAACATGGGTCATGTATTGTTATCTTGCTGCTTGGCCAGCTAGTGCAAACCATAGTTACCATAGCCTTTCTTTCTAATTGATTAGCCTGCTTAATAGTAATTACTTCTTAAAACAATGTCAATGCTGTTACTTCACAATGCAGTTCCATGTAGTGCCGTTGAAGGGAATTGGTTTTAGTGTCAATTGTGTTGAACATAGGGGATAACTGAATCACCTGAAACATACCTATAAATATTCACTATCAAAATTCAGAGATAACTTTGTAAATGTGAAGATGTTAATAAAATAAAACCACACTGTTTCAGCACAGAGTTTTTCAAGCTGGAATAGCGGCTGGTGCTTCTACACACATGAATCATGATTTGCTCCACCGTGGCTAGCACTAATACTTTATACTATTTAAGTCGGAGTCACAAACCTGAAAATAAAAGTAAAAACAATTATCAATGTATAATTTACATGTTTTGAATAACAATAATTAGACATTTTTTTTTTCAAAATAACTTAAACCCTTTGTTTTATTTCCCAAAAAGTAATTTTTTTTCGAACATCCCAAGTTTAGCGCAGCCGAAGGTGAGGGTTGACTGTCGGGACAAGTTGCAATGACGTTTCCGCACGTGTACTTAATAACTATTTTTGATACAGTTGCGAAAAAATTAAGCAATTTAATAAAATAATAAAAATACAATAAACTCAACTAACATTTTTGGAAAATCGCGCCAACCGTAAAAGATTAAAAGCAGAGTTTTTTTTTGTTTTCTTCATCCATTCTGGGTAGGCAAAGGGAACTATATATACAGCCAAGTCTTCAGTAGTTTTTTTTTATGGATATGAAATGAAAATGTAATTTAATGACATTAAATGAAATTAAACCTAACCTAACTTATTGAATCAAATCATTATATTGAAACAAATTAGTAGCTTTACTTTTAGACATTACATACCGTTAATCCAAAAATACCAATTATTCGGTATAGAATCGGTGATAGCTTCTCTTTGTTGCAATCACCGATTCATATGGATCGGTAATTAGTGTTAAATAAAAAAATTAACAAATCTTTTAACGAGCCACGAAAAATAATCGATATTAATTGTAATATATTTCCCCATCCGATTTAATACAATAATTTATTGATTTAGTCCTAAACTATAAAAATACACCATTTTCATATAAATACGAAGAAAACTCTAAGTAGTTTCTTTCATATCCCACGTCTAAATGTTTAATAATGCGTAGCAGTTTATCGCGGAAAAACAAGTTTATAATATAACATGGTGTATGTCGCTAATAGATGCTTATAATTTTAGAATACTTAAGATTGAAATGGTGTTATAAAAACTTGTTTAATTATTATAAGCATTAACGAAAAATTGAAAAAATAAAGCATAACCTCTTAGCCATTGCCGATCCATGGGTCGGCAATGACTGCACTACTAAAATGCACTGCAGCTATTACCGTTCTATTTTAATTTCAAAAATACTTTTTAAAATCCCTTAAAACATAATAATTTAGTTGCGAAATGTGGAATATACAAATAAAGGAATATGTTGAGTTATTCAGAATAAACTTAACGTAAATATTTATTTATAAAATATCTTAAGCAAAAAATTCGAGTACTTACCTGAGGAAGTAAGGGTTAGTATGACACGATCGGCGCACTCGCTACGTTCACAGAAACTAACGTATTTGGTCACATTCCCGTGAACCTACGTACACTAACACCAGTAAGTTAATTAGGAAACATACAAACATGTGTGTATATTATACTCTCTTGTGACTCAAATCGTTCCAAACCGATAAAAATAAGAATAAGCAGAATGGGTCGGCAATACCTGCAGATTTTCGATGGGTCGTTAATAGCTGCGTTTACCTTAGTCGCCACTAAGCTTTTCGAAGGTTCCCCTCGATTTCTCTAGGATGTCACCATCAAATCCTGGTTTCCTTTAGGATAATCATCAAAATCGGTTCATAAACAAAGAAGTTATCCGCAAACACACATTAAAAAATGCTACTGAATTGAGAAACCTCCTGCTTTTTGAAATACACTGTGAAAAATGAGTACTTTTAAAGATGGTACCTATACCTCTACAAATCTTCTCGCAGATAATGCCTTAAGCATAATACCTATATTATTATACAGTATACACAATGATCACCCTAAAATTGTTCTTGAAAGTAGGAGAAACATACTTTTTGTTTTTTAAATATGGAAACTTGTCATTAGCGTATGTTTAACCATAGTGATTAACCTAAAATTATTGTTATGCTGTTAGTTTTCCCAAAAGTAAATAAATAAATAAAATACTATGAAATGTACTGTAAGAAAAAAAAAGGAAACTTTCTAACCTTAAAAGAATTATTTTTGTGACACCGCACCCCAATACATTTTTTTTTATCTCGCCAACCTTTTTTAACCCGGAAAAACTATGGCTTAATCTCAGTTGAACAGGAAAATGTGGGAATGACGGCACCCACATAAAAGTCGACTTGCACTTGACCGATTTTTAGTGCCCATTCTCTCTAATGGCGCTTGATAATAGTTTCTTTATTGTGAAACCCTGGACTTTAAATGGCTTTTGAATGAGAGTAGACTCACATACGTTTTTGTTTAGAAAGGAGTGCTGCCAACTGTAATACAGTTACTTCTTATAGACCATCGCTTAGTGTTTTTTTTCAAGTTAATATGTAGGTATCTATGAAATAACGCACTAAAGTAAAAGAGAACTAAAATGATCAAAGAAGTGTAAATTTTTCGTATTGGTTAATAATATAATATAATAATAATAATAATATAATCTCACGCCTTTCATCCCCGAGGGGGTAGGCAGAGGTATTCCATTACTGGATATACCCACATTTCACGAGATATATTGGACCCCTAAATGAGCCCATCGCATCGAGACCTGCGGGTTTCCTCACGATGTTTTCCTTCACCGTCGAGCTAGTGATAAATATGTACGTAAGTTTTTGAAAAACTCATTGGTACATGCCAGGATTCGAACCCGAGCCTCACTGCTTTTCGGCCGGCTCTTTAACCGTCAGGGCTATCACTGCTCTATCGTATCGTATTGGTTATTGTAGGTTTTATATTAGTGAATGAATGTTTTAGTTCTCTGACACTTGA
Organism: Ethmia dodecea; assembly: GCA_963855545.1. Classification (NCBI taxonomy): domain Eukaryota; kingdom Metazoa; phylum Arthropoda; class Insecta; order Lepidoptera; family Depressariidae; genus Ethmia; species Ethmia dodecea. The sequence continues at coordinate 2,091,679 of OY979443.1, forward strand.
ATAATAATTATGTTTTATTTGACTTTCGTATATTTCAACCTACGATGGTGACACTTATCATTGTACAATATCTATATAAATAAAAATGAATTGATGTTCGTTAGTCTGATTAAAACTCCAGAACGGCTGGACAGATTTTGATGAAACTTTTTGTGTGGGTTAGAGTGGGTCCAGGGATGGTTTATACGGTGGCAGAACGACGTCTGCCCGGGCCACTAGTACTCGTATAACAAGCATTTAGAGTAGTTATTACAAGTACCTATACTCTGTACCTTTTAGTATTAACAAAGAGGATATATTTTATATTATTTGTATAAAAATATTTTAAAAAAATCACCCCTTACCTCCAAGGAGGTCATCAAAAGTATTCCATTACCAAAAATACCCAATTTTCAACAGAGTGTATTTCAAATTTTCATTGATTCAACTAATTGTACGAATCGAATTGTACAGTCAAGAGCACGTGGAGCTTGACACATTGGACTTTGTAACGTTCTTATTACAATCGCCTTAGAGGTCAGACTCGCACTACAAGTGTAAAGCTTCATGTGCTCTTGACTGTACATAAACCAAACTTAATGACTACTGCCATTACAATGGCACATTCAATTAACACATGGAATAGTTATTGAGATAACAGTTGCCCCTAAATTGTGACTGGTGCTATATCACTTAAGATTTAGCATTTCAGTTAGGAGAATAGACAATTTAGATTAGATCGAGAGTCAAGGACGCCATCCCGAGGCGTTTACATTGGTGTGGGGTGTGAAATACCCAAACACGGGGCGGGTGTAGAGGAGCGGAGGTGGAATGCTTCTTCATCGTGAAAAGGGAAGATCTTCCGCCACCTTTTCACTGTTTAACTTATCTTCACGATTTTTTAGGCAAAGAGCGTGTTAGACTATTGACCGTTCCAAGTGTAATTCTTATTACCTACAGAATAAAATACATTTTCATTTTAAAGAAGGACATACGCTACGTATTTAGCACGCTTACGAAGTTGGGGGTTTTTTGACTTTTTTTTCTTAATTTAAGGCATTGGCAATCCAACCATCAGCACTGAACACGACAAGAAATTAAATTCAAGATTTTTAACTCTGCTTCAGAGTCTATAACACAAAATACATAAGTTTCTTGAAAACTTATCGAAATGTCTCTTGGTCATCAACAGCGAAACTATAGTATCTACACTTTTACTGAAGATTTTAAAGAGGTTTTTTTTGTTTTTATAAAATAAAGAGGGCAAACGAGCAGATGGGTCACCTGATGGTAAGTGGCTAACATAACCATACTTCTTTGGGATACTAAACGGTGAATTGAAAGTTCGTCTTTGGATAATTGTACTCTATATACATTTATTTACAGCATCCTCTTAACTATACACAATATAATATGATACTTGAAGAAATATACAATATGTAACATAAGAAGATGATTAGGCTTCTCCCACTGTCACGCCCATGGACAACGCAGACTTGATCCGCTAAGTCTAAGCTACCAGGGAAGTACCAAGCACACAGGAGGCTGAATATACTCCTTCGGTTTACACACTTCTATTAGAAGCCTCAAGACTATTTGGTACGAACTAGCTGTTGCTTGCTACTTTATCCGCGTTTCGTTATAGAAAGTAGCCGATATTTTATTCTGATGTAAAAGCCATAATTACTATTGTTAGGTTTCATAAATTTTTAGTTCTGTACCTTCGTACTTTGTTATCCGGGACCAGGACCAGGAAGTTGTATCAAACTTGAATAGTAAATATTTACTTAAGTTTGTAATCGCTAAAGCAAAATATGTATGTTTGCTGATGATGCTGGTACTGACGACTTCTATGCAAAGTCAGTTGCCATACTAAGCAGAACGCGGGGTAGCTGTAATGGAGTCCTGAGGATGGTATCGGAGAGATTAGACTCTCCTCTCGTCGCCAGGTTCCTCGAGTTACATGTGAAACGTGTAAAGCGGGGAACGTGTGACGTCATCTTGTCATTTTGTTTATTTCGTTTTAAAACTAACATAGTTATAAGTCTTTTTGTTACTAACACATTTATGGACTGCGAGGTCTGAAATAAAGATTTTTTTTAAATAGAATTCTTCTATTTCAACATAATTAAAATATTTCATCATCATTTTCATTTTAGCTTTTCACTGCTGGACAAAAAGTTTAAACCAAGGAGCGCCCACCATTCTGGTTTTGGGCAGCCCGCATCCATCCACTTTACCCAGTCACCTTCTTTAGGTCGTCAGTGCATCGTGCCATTCGTGCCGCAGGGCGCCCTACACTCCGTTTGCCAAAGCGCGGTCTCCGTCGTGAATGGATATCAACGGAATCAAAATATACTACCATTTATTCAGAATCATGTAATTTGGCAAGCAGCAATGTATATGTATAGCAAGAATGAATGAATCCATATTTTTTGCTATTATTCTGTACAATTACCTAACTCCTTACATTCTCGTGATGGATGAACTACTTACGAGTACATAGGTACTGTATGGTATAGGTTTGTATGGAACTCTCGGTGATCGAGTACGATTCGCACTTTTTGATTTTTTAACCCTAGTTAACATTATTTTCCACTTTTACACGGATGACTATGTGATAGCTGACGGAATGAAGAAAATATTCAGAAAGAAATACCGAGCTTATTGCAGCTTAGTGAATTCACACTTTCTCAAGTAAAGTTTCTTTCTCACTCGTATTTACGCCGACAATATATCTATTGTCGGCGTAAATACGAGTGAGAAAGAAACTTTACTTACAACGCTACAAAATGCGGCCTAATCCTTAATACTTCACAAAAATCCTTTCATAATTCACAATTTACAATCTATTCTTAATTTATAATAACTCGGGCAGCTGTCATAACCCAAGTAACATTAATTTTGCACTTTTTACGAGGATGACGGCGTGATGGCCGACGAAATAGGGTCCCATTTGCATTGCTAATTTGTTGTTTCATTATAATTTCGCATTGTCTGCTCGTCCCGTTTTCTGATGGCGATTATAAGATTTGAGTGTCCGGGTTTTGTGCACTTGACCCTGGATTTGTTTTGAGTGATTTTGGACGCGCTTCCTATGATGGAAAGATTACGTGTACTTTTTGTGTGCTTGGTGTATTAAGGTGTTAAAAAAAAAACGTAACGTCGCCAACCTGGTCGAGGTAAATACATACATATACATTGTTCTGTACTGACTTTTTAGGTTTAAAGAAATTTATTCTCATAAAGAATTACAAATTCACTTACATGAGAACACTTAAATTTTAAACAATGTATAATTAATATTGTAAAGAGCGTAGTAATATTTAAATGTGGGTAGAAAAATTATAACTTCGAAGACAAATTCGCATCGCAGAAGTGCATGTCGGCAAACGGTTAAGTAGGTCAACACAGCGTAAATCCAGAGATCAACCGTAACTAGATGTGGCTTTCTGCGTTTTGATTTAATATGTAGTTTTTTAGAAGTTTTTTGAATAAATAATAACTTTTTGCTTCTTTAATTTCGTTTGGAATTTTGTTGTATATTTGAGCACTTAAATAGGTAGTATTATTTTTGCCGTAATTTGTTCTTGAGGGTCGAAGTATTAGATGATCTGCATTTCGGAGACGTCGTGTTTGGATTTGTTTCTTTTTAGTAAATGATAGATGAGTGTGTATATCTCTTTGTAGTATTTTTTCACCTATTAAACCTTGTATAGCAAATTTTATCTCACGACCAAACCACAGCAACATTCCTTTTACTTAACTTTCAATGTAATATGTTTGTTCGGATGGAATCTTGCAACTCAATTTTGAACCAAATATCTCAACCGATTGTGCTGAAATGTTGTTTTATAATTAACTCTGTGACGTCACTCTAAATCCAACATGGTGGAAAACCCAAGATGGCGGACTAGTTATTTTTAATGCACTACTACAGTATGGGTAGGTATCAAATGAAAGGGCTTGCTGAGAACAATTTAAAAAAAAAGCTATCTTCAAAAAAGGTTTTTCATTGTAAACTAGCGACCCGCCGCGGCTTCGCACGGGTGCAATGCTAAATTTTCTTTGCTATAAACCTTGCGGAGCCCGAGACCTTTCCAACGAATGCAAAACCATGGAAATCGGTTCGTCAGTTCTGGAGTTAAATAGTCAGGAAGGAAAACCCGACTTATTTTTATATAGTAGAAGACTAGCGACCCGCCCTGGCTTCGCACGGGTGCAAAGCTGAATTTTCTTTGCTATAAACCTTGCGGAGACCGAGACCTTTCCAACGAATGCAAAACCATGGAAATCGGTTCGTCAGTTCTGGAGTTAAATCGTCAGGAAGGAAAACCCGACTTATTTTTATATAGTAGATTTATTGAATCTCAGTCACTTTATCATCTTTCTGGCCGCAACGCTCTTTGATCACACTATTCTTCACTCTACACTTATGCTGGTTTGGTCATGTAGAACGTATTAATGAAAGAAGAGTAACGAAAGAGAATCATGGTGCGAATGTTGAAGGCTGCAAGGAAAGAGGACGCCCCAGAAGGAAGTTCACGCATCAATTATGTGATCGAAATACATTTTTAAAGGTGTTTTTAGATATTTTTTTAATAAATGATTGCTCGCAATTTAATTTCGAAGTAAAATACCCGTTTTCCAGATCGAATTAGTGGTATTTTAAATACAGATCAATAAAACTCCTCCTTTCCATTCCTCCAGTCCAGCGCAATACGATAGCGAAAAACAAACGAAATTATTTAACCCAATTTAAGTATTATGTAACAATTGATTAAAAGAATAATTGTGTTGAGGAGTTTCTTGCCCCGCTTTTTCTCCTTAACCATACATGCTGAAGCGGTGGAGTTGAAATGACGTTCAATAAGTGGACTAGTAAGTTCCTATTTTGAATAAAACATTTTGACTTTGACTTTGACTTTGAAACTTCTCCCATCCTTGTAAATTGCCTGTGTTACCCCTTAATCGGATCCATTATAAGCCATCATCAGTAATTACGGCAGTTAGTGTGGAATATCAACAAGATACATTATTACGGACCCACTACACACTAACATCTGATTAATTGAGGTCCATCCATAGATTGCAACTAATCAGTTAATGAACTTGTAAGCGGAGCAAAGGAAGTCTTCACTGCAGAAACAACTACCAATATGTAGATGTGATATAGATTATAACATAGATTTCTAAGATTAAAAAAAAGATTTCAACGAATTATACTAAAAAAATACAGACTAATTGAGAGACTCTTCCTTTTTTCAAGTCGTTTAAAAAAAGAATCATCGAAAGCGGTTGGCGTGATATTGAATTATTCGTCCATTTGTCGCGCACATACAAATGCAAATGCAAATTTAAGACTTATATGGTTTTCATAAGGATGCCATTGTCAGAACTAGAACTAAATTAAAATGGGACCATACGAGATGCACCAGCTATCAAATAAAAAAGAGTCATAAAAATCGGTTCACCCAGTCAAAAGTTCTGAGGTAACAAACATAAAAAAAACATAGGTGTTGAATTGAGAACCTCCTCCTTCTATGAAGTCGTTTGAAAAGTGTAATATGTCTAAAATTATCTAATATAAATGTTGTATAGCAACTTGAGAATTGGAGAGCTTCTTCTACAGATTTGACAAGGAAATCCTACTTAATATTATAAACGCGAAAGTTTGTTTGGATGGATGTCTGGATGTCTGGATGGATGTTTGTTCCTCTTTCACGCAAAAACTACCAAACGGATTTTGATGAAACTTTACAGTTATATAGCTTATACATCAGAATAACACATAGGCTATATTTTATCCCCGTACTCCCACGGGAACGGGAACTACGCGGGTGAAACCGCGGGGCGCTGCTAGTAAAAAAATGAATTCGTGTAAAAGGCACTGGTGATACTAAACACCACTTTACTATGTTTCTGGTGGAATTGGCAATTAGTGCATCTCACGGATAAAAACAAAGCGTTCGATCTCTCGCACTTTAAAATCCTTCAAGCCATTAAGTTAAGTCATTAAGTTATTCAGTCGCGTGCGCGCATCCCTTACGATCTGACGTGCGATATTCGTGTGAAGGACAATGTCCTCAAATTTGGTTAAATGTGCTAAGTGCAACATAGTCATTAATGAAGTGCTTGCATTCGTAAACAATCGAATCGATGTCATGGACGAAGAAAGTATTAGTCGAATCTGTGTCAGTGCTTTCTCAGAAAAAGATATTGTGAATGCAAAGAATTTGCTTTTTGAATCTGTTCCGAAATCGAAGCGTAAAATAAAAAGAAAACGCGAAGGAAAGACCCTACGTGATATTGACGACATCATCGTCCTGCTCAAGGAATCGGATCCAGAAGAAATTCCAGTATTCGTCGCTCGTGATTTGCACAAACTACCCCCTGTTTTATTTGACCACGTCGATGTAACACGGCTTCTTAAAGACATATTACTGCTAAAACAGGAGATCGACCAGATTAAGCTTGAGTATGCACCAGTGAAACAGTTGAATTTATTAGCTACAGATTTGGATACGTTAAAAAAGGCCTCTATAGTCAACAACTATGAGGGTAATATCAACATCAACAAAAGGCGCGGCGCTTGCTTGCTAGAAAGCTTCTGTTATGAGAGCGGCCCTGTCGGTCTACAACATATCAGTCCCAAAAATTCGGCACCAACGACGCCACAGACTTCTTCATCTCCTTCACCTGAGCCATTTTTACAAAATTTTCGAGATACGGGTATTCAACAGCCAACTATACCTACAGTATGTCACCCGACAAGCCAGATTGAACACCAATATAGTGACAGTCCTTCAAAATCAGTTACATTTTCATCCACGGAGGTAAACAAAAATCAGATGTATTCATTTTGCAATATGCCTAAGGACCACGGTAATAACAACTGTTCGAGCAACCCGATGACTCATACGGCCAGCCAGCCAGCGCTCACGTCGGGACACACGGTCAAGCCGAACGGAATCAATACACAAAATGAGTGTCGCAAAACTTTCGCTGAGGTAATTTCTCAAGAGGATGGCGAGTGGAAAATAGTGGATAGAAGTAGGAAATCAACAATGAGTAAAAACCGTTTTACGGGTAGCCAAGGTAAAGCAGTGATGGGCCCAGAAGCTACTTTTAAAGCTGTTGAAACAAAAATTCCACTTTATGTTTATAATGTGGCGAAGGGAGTGTCCGTGTGTGATGTCTCTAGTTACATCGAGGCTAAGACTAACTTGAAAGTCACGATTGACAAAGTGAATATGAAGAATCAGAAACCGTATGATGCTTTTAAGATTTTTGTACCAAAGCATAAAATGGATACGTTCATGCAGGATGATTTTTGGCCCGAGGGGGTGGCCTACAGACGGTTTATTCATTTCCGACAAAAGAAAGTATTACCAGAAAAGCCTCTGATTGTTAGTTTACAAAATTATTCTAACTCTTAATGGCTGTCAAACTAGTAACATTTAACTGTAAAAATATTCATAGGACTGCTGACTGCGTAAGAAAATTGTGCAAGTCAGCTGATATTGTCGCGCTACAGGAAACTTGGCTCCTTCCACACGACGTGCCTTTCCTGGGGAGTATAGATGACAACTTCGCGTTTACCGGGAAATCTGCCGTGGACACATCAGCCGGCGTGCTCAGAGGGAGGCCTTACGGCGGGGTCGCGCTGTTGTGGAGAAAGTCTGCGTTCCCGACGGTGTCTATTATAACATGTAACAGCGATCGAGTGGCTGCAATTAAAGTGGAAGTGTGTGCGCGCTCGTTCCTTGTCTTTAGCGTGTACATGCCCACGGACTCTAAAGAAAATGTAGTGCATTTTACGGAGTGTCTTAGTGAAATTAACGCGGTAATTGAGAATCACAGTGTAGAAAGTGTATATGTTCTCGGCGACTTCAATGCGCATCCAGGCGAGTTGTTTTCAACTGAGCTTGTTGATTTCTGCACGGAGCAGGCGTGGTCATGCATAGACATGGAAATGTTGTCGGCGGGTACGTATACGTATATAAGTGAGGCGCACGGGTGCAGACGATGGCTTGACCACTGTGTGGTGACTGACGCAGCGAAGCACTCCATTACTAGTTGCTCGGTGCTATATGACACTTACTGGTCAGACCATTTTCCCTTATTAGTAGAGTGCAACATAAGTGTCGTGAAACCCAAAATGTTTGTACCTGATATTACTCATAATCGGGTCAAGTGGGGTGAGCGTGACTTAAACCAAATAGATAAATATCATAAATTGTGCCATGACAGACTAAGAGCAATTGATTACGATTCTAGTTTTGATTTTTGTTGTGATAAAATATGTACTAATAAAAACCATAGAATTTTATTAGATAATATGTATGACAATGTAATATGTATCCTTACCGAAGCTGCAGAATCATCCTTTGTTGACAAAAATTGTGACAAGCGTAAAATAATAGGTTGGAATAAACATGTTCGGGACGCTCACGGTAGGGCTCGGCTGTGTTTTCAGACCTGGGTACTTTATGGTAAGCCAAAGCATGGGTCAATTTATGATAGTATGTGTTCGTCTAGACGAACTTTCAAAGCTAAATTGAAATGGTGCCAAAATAATCAACAACAAATTAAAATGGATATACTGGCTGAACACCATAGAAATAAAAACTTCGGCAAGTTCTGGAAGAAAACCAATAAAATGAACCACAGTTCGGGCCTTCCTGTTAGCGTTGCGAGGGCCAATGACCCCAGAGATATTGTAAGACTGTTCCAACAACATTTCAAAGTTGAGTCACCGCTGGGGCCAGCTGCTCGGGGGCTTGATGATGTGCCTGTCGTGCCCAATCGGAGTGTTTCATTCACAGCGAAAGAAGTTGCAGCTGTTGTGACTGGTATGTCTAGAGGAAAAAGCCCGGGACACGACGGACTCAGCATCGAGCACCTTAAGTACGCGGGGGTCCATCTGCCGAGGGTGCTTGCCATGTTTTTCACACTTTGCTTGGGTCATTCTTACTTACCAAAGAACCTAATGAGTACTATAATAGTACCGATAGTGAAAAACAAAACAGGTGATCCCTCTGACATAACTAATTATAGACCTATTTCATTGGCTTCTGTGATTGCTAAGGTACTGGACAGTTTGCTTAATAAGCACCTGGAGAGGCACATAAGTCTAAATGACGCACAATTTGGCTTCCGGCCGGGTCTGTCCACTGAGAGTGCAATCTTCAGCCTCAAGCAGACTGTCCAGTATTATACATCTAGACAAACCCCTGTTTTTGCTTGTTTTCTGGACCTCTCCAAGGCATTTGACTTGGTTTCTTATGATGTTCTATGGGACAAATTACGGAAGGAAACCACAGTTCCTACCGAAATCACATACATACTAAAGTATTGGTACACATACCAAAGAAACCGGGTCAAATGGGGAGGAGTGGTCTCAGATGAGTACGGATTGGAGTGCGGGGTGAGACAGGGAGGATTGACATCTCCCCGACTTTTCAGTCTTTACATGAACGAGCTGATTGATGAGCTCAGCAGTACCGGCATCGGCTGTCATGTAGACGGAGTCTGTGTTAACAATATTAGTTACGCAGACGATATGGTTCTGCTGAGCCCATCAATTGGGGGGCTAAGAAAGTTGCTGTCCGTGTGCCAGAGGTATGCTGGGTTGCGTGGCCTGAAGTACAATGCCAAGAAGAGTGAGTTATTGGTATTTAAGGCGGGGACAAAAACATATGCTGACTTACCCGAAGTCTCACTTTGTGGCACAAAAATACAAAGGGTCACGCAATTCAGATACCTAGGGCACATGGTAACGGAGGACGAAAAGGATGGCAGCGATATAGAGAGGGAGCGTAGGTCGCTGGCTGTTCGCTGTAATATGATTGCCCGCAGATTTGCACGTTGTACTAAACAAGTGAAAGCCACGCTGTTTAAAGCATATTGCCAGTCCTTTTACACGTGCAGTCTGTGGGTAAACTTCACGCAGCGGGCATACAGCGACCTGCGTGTTCAATATAATAACGCCTTCAGGGTGCTGATGGGGCTGCCGCGACATTGCAGTGCGTCGGGGATGTTTGCTGAGGCACATATTGATGGTTTCTCAGCAATTATCAGAAATCGCTGTGCCTCCTTACTCACTCGCATTCGCGGCGGCCCTAACCGCATCCTGGGGGTACTAGGTAGCAGATGGGACTCTCCCCTGCTAACGAGATGGATGGACCTTCATAAAAGGTCCCCAGAATTAAATTAATATTGTCTACTAACATTAGCTCATAAGTTATATTTTTGTATTACTAACACTATGGATGTTCATCCGAAATAAATGATTATTATTATTATTATTATTATTATTAAGGCTATTGATTGTGCTAAAGATATAGACTCAAAAACTTATCAAAGCAATACAAGAACTAAATTGCACACAAAAATGTATATAATACTTTAAGAACCACAAGCTACAAACTGCAAAATGTACAACACTTATAATACAAAAGCTACAAAAGAATATTACAAAACTCTACTAAAACACTAAAAAGCACTATGACATTGAAATGTTCCCCAATATGAATGCAAAACATAATTACGTGTATGACACTCCGAGGAACGGTGACATTGGTCTGACCTTGTTCAGATAATTGCGCCGGATGGAAGTGGAAAAGCACATAAAAGGGATAGGAATAAAGGGCACGAAGGAATATGAGTGCCATTTATTTATTTACTACCGTTGCTGACGCTACAATTGTGTACTTAAAATTTACAATGGACCACGTCATTGGTCTTGCTCTTGAATTGACAGATAAAGGTGTTCAACGTGACAGGTATCGCCGGACAACACATGCCTCAGGATTAATTGTGTGGGTTTCCTCACGATTTATTTCTTCACCGACGAGCTAGTGATAAATATGAAAGTAAGTTGACGGGCCTGTTGGCTCAGTTGGTAGTGACCCTGCCTTCTGAATCGGAGGTCGCGGGTTCGATCCCCGCTCGAGGCCAACATTTGTGTGTATGAACATGTCTGTTAGCTTCGTGTCTGGGTGTTTAATATTTATTTAAGTATGATCTATCAGTTGTTTAGTACCCATAGTGCAGGCTACTTTGGGATTGAATAACTGTGTGTAAATTGTGTCCCACAATTTATTCTATTCTTAAGTTTTAATAAAAACCTCATTGGTACCTCAGGATTCAACCCGAGCCTCACGCAACAGAAGCGGGTTCTTTAACCACTGGGTTACCACTGTTCCTAATAAGAATAGTAAAAATGGGCCAACGTTTGTGTGCAATAACATGCCTGTTGGTTTCGTGTCTGGGTGTTTAATATTTATTTATGTATGTCTCTCACTTATTTAGTACCCATAGTACAGGCTCATCAAGAGACTGCGTTTCCACATCACCGGTTTGACCCAGTTGTATCTCTGATTTTATTTGCACACGTGTATTGAAGGGTCCTCCAATGTACTTGTGTGTTCAGGGGAATACTTGCAAATACGGAAAAGGTTGTTCTGGTTGTTATTGAATTACTTATCCTGTAACATAATATTTGTTCTCTGTGGAAGCACATCTTGCCTTTCTATTCCCAAAAGGCACCCATCAACCACAATATTTATTTACCGACTTAAAAACAAGGAGGAGGTTCTCATTTCGTCGCGTATGTTTTATTTTTTATTTTTTTTGGTAAGTTGTTAATCCATAACTCCGTCAAAGCGACTTCGATTTTTTTTTTCGTTTGATCGGATATACTTCAAGGTTGATCTCACATAAGTTTGGTGAAAATCTGATGAAGATCTTCAGGAAATTGGTTCGAAATCGGTTTGTATTTTTTGTTTCAAATTTTAATTTTAACCAATAAAGATTATTGGTTCAAAAGTGACGTATGTGTCCACGGGGACTTTTGTTCAATAAGATGTTTGGTCAACTCTTAGGTCAGTATAATTGTAACTTATTCATCCATTTTGGTGCAGCAGTTTTAGCGGTGTGCATCTGGATTGAGGGCCCACTTTTTAAATTATTGCGAAACGAAATGATACTTACAGGGCATTTACTTAAAATTTTGTAAAACCTAAAGCAAAGATTCTTAAATTTCTTAAACGTGAATCAAAAGAGTTATGGTCAAATAGCTTGGGCCCTCAATCCTGACGCCTGCATAAAACGGCATAGTCGAATCTCAGAAAGTACTATCCCTGGGATAATAATTTTTATTCGAGTATTTAGTTAGGAATTTGTTAAATACATTAAGAAATTGTCAAGTCTTAAGAATGCGACAATACAGATTTATGGCGGTTTAGCTTGGGCCCTCAATTCAGCAATTTTGATATTGTAGAATCAGCAAAAAATATGAGTTTTTCTAAGGAAAGATATTAATACGACTATCATATATTTGAGTTCCATATCTCGGAAAATTTGTTAAAAAGAAATAACGACACAAAAGTTAATTGTTAAAAAGTTATTGAAATTCGTATTTTTTCAAAACGTCTGAACTGAGGGCCCAAGGTTTTTGTCAGTATTGACTAGACTAAGCTTTCTACACTACCGCACTTTAGGCTAAGTATTTTAACAAATTTTTAACTAAAAGGCTACAAAGCGTCCATTCTTCTAAATGCCGTACTTTAGGAGAAAATTGATTTTCGATGTTTTATATGAGAAAATTCAGTAGGGTGTATATGATTTTGTTACTTTTTGAGACAAATCAGCATGTATCCTCATATAAGATATTTCATAAGCGAATAGTTGTTGTCGGAAGCGATTACGTTTTGTGTGATCCAATAATTATTATAGGGTGTTATTTAAATGGTTATCATAGTATTCGTATTTTTGACGCCTGACGTACGCGCGTTCCCGTCATGTTTTTTGTTTAATTTTCATTTTGCTGTGTATTTCGGGTTTTGACTCATATTAGTGATAGTATAATATAATTATATACATACAATTTCATATGTTTTGGCAGATTATAATGTAAAATAATAAAGATTTTGGCAGGGTTTCATATTATTTTTATTTTCTTGTTAAAAACAAATTAAGGTGAGTACCCTTATTTGTAAGCTAAATATGTAAAAATGTTATCTATACATAAAACAAAACTCTAACGGGGCCGTGGCTGTACTTATATGAAATGTTTTTGAAAATTTTAACGAGTCTATTTTATCTAGTCTATATAATTATCGATATAGATACCAAAACAACATCTTTTTAAATTTGTGTCTGTCTGTCTGTCCGTCTGTCTATATCTGTCTGTCTGTCTGTCTGGTTGTGCACGCATCACGAAAAAACTACTAGACGGATTTTGATGAAATTTGGTATGGATATAACTGAGTACCCGGGTCAACATCTAGGGTACTCTTTATTCCAGAAAAATATCTCATTCCCACGGGAAAATATAAAAACAGGTGAAAAAAGAAATCGATAACACCTAGAAACTTGAAATATAGGTGTCTTGTATATCTTAGAGAACCGCTATGAAGAGATTTTTGGAAATTTCCACGGGAACGGGAATAAACTGGATCCGCGCAGGAAACGCCGATGGACACCCGCAATTTCTAATATGTTATGTAGGCGTCTTATATGTCGTAGGCAACCGCTATGAAGAGATTTTTTGATATTCCCACGGGAACTGGAATATATTGGATTAAGGATTTTTTTGATTTTTTGTATTGAAAAGGCTCCAATACTACCGGTTTTACCGATTTAAAAAAAAATGTTTTGCCAGTGGAAAGCGTACTTTTCTGGGAGTAACATGTGCTATAATTTTCCCACGGGAACAGGCCTAAACCACGTTACCGATTTAAAAAGTTCTTTTAAAAATGGAAAGATACATTACCAGGGAGTAACAAAGGCTATATTTTATTCCCGTATTTTCACGGGAACGGGAACTACGCGGAAGAAACCGCAAAGCAATGCTAGTTGTTAATATACAGGGTTATAATTTTAATACGTCCAATAGGTACATAATTTCATTGATTATTGGCACTTTCTTATTTTATTTTTCCACGCATACGTAGGTGAAGGCACATCACAGCTAATCGTATATAATTATATCGAGCTTTATATATTATATACAATATGTAACAGAATAAGTGCAATTCCTGAAATTAGTTTGTTCAGTATCGACTACATATTCGATTTCATCTATTTTTAATGTATGATAAATTTTTTCGAAAAATGAATTAGCATAGCTGAATTTAATGCTATCTATTGAAATCGTACTATTATAGAACGATATTTAAGAAAATTGGACACAACTAAAGTTCGATTGCATCTTTTTTTATATTAATTTACTAACCGGGGTGTATGAGGAATTGCGCTTTTTCTGTTACGCGTTGTATAATTATATATATTGTATCTGCGCTTTACAAAATACTACTTACATGATCACAACGAATACTTGTTTATACTTACGATAAACATTATGGTCACCCTACTGAATTTTCTCATATAAAACATCGAAAATCAATTTTCTCCTAAAGTACGGCATTTAGAAGAATGGACGCTTTGTAGCCTTTTAGTTAAGAATTTGTTAAAATACTTAGCCTAAAGTGCGGTAGTGTAGAAAGCTTAGTCTAGTCAATACTGACAAAAACCTTGGGCCCTCAGTTCAGACGTTTTGAAAAAATACGAATTTCAATAACTTTTTAACAATTAAATTTTGTGTCGTTATTTCTTTTTAACAAATTTTCCGAGATATAGAACTCAAATATATTAAAGTCGTATTAATATCTTTCCTTAGAAAAACTCATATTTTTTGCTGATTCTACAATATCAAAATTGCTGAATTGAGGGCCCAAGCTAAACCGCCATAAATCTGTATTGTCGCATTCTTAAGACTTGACAATTTCTTAATGTATTTAACAAATTCCTAACTAAATACTCGAATAAAAATTATTATCCCAGGGATAGTACTTTCTGAGATTCGACTATGCCGTTTTATGCAGGCGTCAGGATTGAGGGCCCAAGCTATTTGACCATAACTCTTTTGATTCACGTTTAAGAAATTTAAGAATCTTTGCTTTAGGTTTTACAAAATTTTAAGTAAATGCCCTGTAAGTATCATTTCGTTTCGCAATAATTTAAAAAGTGGGCCCTCAATCCAGATGCACACGTTTTAGCGTGAAGAAATAAAAAAAGTTTTTATTGATGTTATGTACAGACCCATTTTAAATCTACAGACATCGACCATTTACAATTTGATTATATATATGTAGTTATAATTACAAATCTATACTTCTATACTAATATTATAAATAGGAAAGAGTTGTATATTTGTATCTTTGTTACGAATAAACTCAAAAATTACAGGACTGATTTAAAAAATTATTTCACTAACAAAAAGCTAGAGTATCCCTGAATAACATTATATTTTATTCCCACGGGAACAAGAACTACACGGGTGAAACCGCTCAGAGCCGCTAGTACTAACTATTTTTCTTCTTGATCGTAGCTGATCATAAAACAGAAATGCTATATCGTAACAAAGGGGACAATGAAGAATGTAAAGACTCGGTTTGTATGCAAATTTCTATTTGCCAACTGAGACAAAAACTCTGGTAGAACGATCGCAGTGCTGAAGCATGCCAGTTGGCAATGCTGTGGGGTGCCACTGCCAGCGAGTTTCATTTAAGTTTATCATAAACAGAAATAAATCATACAGAGAAAATCACATTATAGTCTACTAGCAGCGCCCTGCGGTTTTACCCACGTAGCTACCGTTCCCGTTCGGAATACGGGGATAAAATTTAGAATATGTGTTATTATGATGTATAAGCTATATAGCTGTAAAGTGTTATCAAAATCTATTTTGTAGTTTTTGCGTGAAAGAGGAATAAACATCCATACATACAAACTTTCGCATTTATAATATTAGTAGGATTGCACATGGAATAGGTTCGGTGACAGTTAAAATTTTTCTCATGCTACTTTCGACTAATAAAAACTATTGTAGTTTTGCAATGATCAAATAACAAAATATTAATTATTTTTAATCAAATATTTTTATTAGTCGAAAGTAGCAGGCGTGGAACTAAAAAAAGGAAACTGGCGCCGAACCCAGGGTGAAATTATACTAATACTAGCGACCTGCCCCGGCTTCGCACGGGTGCAATGCTGAATTTTCTTTGCTATAAACCTTGCGGAGCCCGAGACCTTTCCAACGAATGCAAAACCATGGAAATCGGTCCGGCCGTTCTCGAGTTAAATCGTCAGGAAGGAAAACCCGACTTATTTTTATATAGTAGACTAGCGACCCGCCCCGGCTTCGCACGGGTGCAATGCTGAATTTTATTTGCTATAAACCATCCCTGGACTCACTCGAACCCACAAAAAAAGTTTCATCGAAATTGGTCCGGCCGTTCTCGAGTTAAATCGTCAGGAAGGAAAACCCGACTTATTTTTATATTATAGTAGATTATAAACGCGAAAGTTTGTAGGTATGTATGGATGTTTGTTCCTCTTTCCCGCAAAAAATTCTGATGAAACTTTACAGTTATATAGATTATTCATCAGAATAACACATAGGCTATATTGCATTCTCGTATTCCCACGAGAACAGAAACTACGGGCGCTGCTAGTAAATAAATAAAATAAAGACATTTATGACACTAGCGGCAATGATACTCGTAGAATGTATGTCGAAATGAAGCAAATTGCAATTTCGATAGACAATAAGACCCCTACTTCGTAAACGTGCTAAATACTTAGCGTATGTTCTACAAAGCGCTGTTTGCCTAAAAATTCGTTAGGATAAGTTAAACAGTGAAAAGTTAGTAAAAATATCGATATAAAGAATTATACTTTCGCATCACTACATAGTATAAAACAAAGTCGCTTTCTCTGTCCCTATATCCCTATGTCCCTTTTGCATGCTTAAATCTTTAAAACTACGCAACGGATTTTGATGCGGTTTTTTTTTAATAGATAGAGTAATTCAAGAGGAAGGTTTTAGTGTTAGCATTGCACCCGTGCGAAGCCGGGGCGGGTCGCTAGTTTAGTTAGTGTCAATGTGGAAACGTGTATAAAAGGTAATTAGGTTTTTATAATTAAGGCAGATGATTCATCGGGAAGATCCGGTTTTGTAACTTGCCTGTTTGTTTGTTTGCACTTTTCAAATATACCTATTACTAAAACAACAACTCTTCTATGTTTCATCGTAGCACACAAGCTCACGCTTTTAATCGTAATTCTCGTTTTTTATCGTAAAAGGAGACGTTCCATCTTGGGCTTCCACATTGTACACCAGCGTAAAAGATAGAGAAAAATGTAGTTATTATCAGAAAAATATAAAGAAAAGCAGCAGTGATAACCCGAACGGTTAAAGAGACGGCCGAAAATCAGTGAGGCTCGGGTTCAAATCCTGGCATGTACCAATGAGTTTTTCAAAACTTACGTACCTACATATTTATCACTAGCTCGACGGTGAAGGAAAAACATCGTGAGGAAACCCGCAGGTCTCAGAATTAATTCTGAGAAATGTGTAAACAGACCCGGTCCGGCGATGGGCTCACCACTTATCACGTTTAGGGGTCCAATAAATCTCCTGAAATGTGGGTATATCCAGTAATGGAATACCTCTGCCTACCCCCTCGGGGATAAAAGGCATGAGATTATTAATATAAAAAAAATATATATAAAAAATGGCATCTATTTACCTTGTAAAAAATTAATAGTACTTCAATGATGGATGATTCATGGAATCATATTGAAATAATACTATTTCTAACTCCTTACACCAAATTTCCATGGGTTTGTGAATTAGTCCGACAAACGTCAAAATAATGTCAATTGTCATTTTACCGGTCCGGTCGCCATTGTTTTTTTCGGACGTCGCCAGTTTAATGAAAATTAAAGTTTATTGTGCAACTAAACTATAGACAAATATGAGCAAAATCATGAATAAAACTATAGTTATTTTGTTTATATTTATCTAAAAAACTAGTGTACATAGTGCAGGCCCAGTCTCCATACATTCATGAAACGTATCCTTTAAATAGCTTTACTTTAAGTAGTTGGGAATGGGGATTCAGTTGAAAACTTCACTTTAGCGGGTATGCACTCCAATGAACTTATCAAACATTTGAGTATCACTGAATAAACACCTCTTAGGTTGGTCTCGAAAGTTTGGAATAAGCATGCGCTTGATTTTTTAATTTTAGCTGACTATAATAATTTAGGATGGAATTCAATAATATTATCTTACTTTTGCATTTAAAAGTAAATCTTGAGTGTCTATTTGTTATCTTTACGGCTATAGTTTTCTGCCATAGCTTTTTGAGAGGTGGTAACGCACATACAATACAAAACAACAACTCTATAATGTACACCAAAAAGAACGCAATATGGATACCAACATTAACTAAAGTACAATGGGGGGTCTCATCGCTTTTAGCGAGTTCTTCCAGATAATCTTGGGATGGATGAAACGGAGAGATTAGAACTATACATCAGCTTAGGTATATAGATTATCGGTGATTTTGGTCCAATATTGCTCCAATACCATTGTTTGTTTTATGTTTGCTAACAAAGGGGCCTGAACCTTACCCCTTATGTAATCCCTAGTGATATTTTAATATTATAATGAAGATACAGCCCAATGCCTAGCGAGGCCATATTATTATATCAACCCTTGGACTTTAGAGCCTATTTAGTAAGGAAAACTGCTATGGAATACCTCTGCCTACCCCCTCGGGGATGAAAGGCGTGAGATTATCATATTATTTATTTTTATTTATTAAACTGCTATGCAAAATATTATGTTGATAAAATTTTAACTATTTTATATGAATACTAGCGGGTGGCTAGAGGCGTTGCGTTGTCGTGGGATAGTATTTATTTGTTTACGTCACATTATAAGGATATTTTGTGCAAAATTTCACGATTCTAGTCCAAGGGGTTTCTTTGATCGGTCAATCAACCAATCAGCCAGTCAGTTTTTATAAATACCTACAGATAATTTTCATTCTTTTACACTAATATACAAGAATAAAATAGTATTTTTAGAGCTTATTGTATAAATAATAATAATAATAATCTCAACCCTTTTACCCCCGAGTAGGCAGATGTATTCCATTACTGGATATACGCACTTTTCACGAAAATTAGCGACCCCTAAACGTGATAGGTGGTGAGCCCATCGCCGGAACGGGAGTGCGATTTTTGAATCTCACTAGTGATATCAAAATCACCGGTGACTAAAATTATCACCGATGACTTTTATGTCACCATTTTCCAAAAGCCGTATTTTTGAAAGTCACACGCTGTTTTCAATAAATCGTCGCAATCACAAAATATCACAATCCAGCCCCGCTGCTAATTCTTCCGAAAAACATACTTTGGCACTTTTGGCAGCTACATATATCACATACGTCAACTGTCAAAAACAATCGCATGGTGATTTCAATTACGTGTGGGTGGGAGCACCTATAAGTAAATCTATATCATAGGTATGACAAATGTAAGTCACCGATGAGTTTCAAAAATACGAACTTTCGGAAATCACTCACATCGGTGAGAATTAGTCAGGTGAGATTCAAAAATCGACCCCCGGGTCTGTTTACACATGTCTCAGAATTAATTCTGGCACCTGCGGGTTTCCTCACGATGTTTTCCTATACCGTCGTGCTAGTGATAGATCTAAGAATGTTGTTTTAAGCTTGTGAAACACTAAACTATTATAGTTTTTTAAAATATGTGATATATCCCAAACTCTATTTAATGCATCGCCTGCAACATAATTTTGGACAATTGATTTTAATGTGCACGTACATTCCTAAATGGAGCAATGATGACTGTGTATTTCAATTTTAACATCAAATTCCAATTAATAACGAATGTTACGCGTTTTTCGTCACGCAATTGACTGGCTTTCCAACACCTCATAAAAAACAGTAATTATTTACGTGTACAAACATTTCATAACCATGCCACGAACATTTCTGATACAATCCTACTAATATTATAAATGCGAAAGTTTGTTTGGATGGATGTCTGGATGAATGTTTGTTCCTCTTTCAGGCAAAAACTACTAAACGGATTTTGATGAAACTTTACAGTTATATAGCTTATACATCAGAATAACACATAGGCTATATTTTATACCCGTATTCCGAATATACCTACTGGCGAAACGTGGGTATTTTCAGAAATGCAATATGTCTGACTGTTCTAGGGATAATTTTCATTCCGTCGTGCGCTGTGAAACCGGTCGGTTGTGCGTCATACTATGTTCGCTTGCATTCCTAATCGTCAATAGTGTACAGAGTAGTGTAACGTGAAGAGGCAGCAGTGATGAGTAATCGAAACAGCACGTTTAATCAAGATGAACAACCTCATGGTGAAATCGCTGAACAGTCTGGCAACAATTCGATGTCGATAGATGACGATTTGTCAGTCATAAATAAAGAAACGCCTCCTTTCGTAGCAGTGCGTGACAAACTTCCTCAAGCTATAAACCAACTTCGCAACGATTTCAAAAGTTTTCAAAACACCATTGTCGAAACACTATAGGGTTTTTTCTTAAAACAAGCGACAAGACAAACCGAAATCCTTGCTGAATTTGAAGAAATGAGAAAATCCATTAACTTTATCAGTAATGGGTATGATGACCTCAACAAGATCAGTGATGACTTACAGCATCGCGTGAAGACACTTGAATCCCAATCTGCAGGCAACGGTAAACATTATGAGCGTATTGGTGAGCTTGAGAACAAACTCGATTATATGGAACAACAAGCACGTCAATGTAATGTTGAAATAAGCAATCTGCCCGAGAAGCGCGGAGAAGATCTTTTGGCCGTTGTTCTGAATATAGGCGATATTGTAAAGCAGCCTGTTACTCAACACGACTTGGTAGCAGTCCATCGCGTACCTCAGGCATCTCCAAATGTCGCTATACCAAAAAATATTATAGTTAAATTCTGTAATAAAATTACTAGCGATAACTTTCTCTCAGCAGTTCGTATGGCCAAAGGGATCACTTCTGATCAACTCAGTATACCGGGAATGTCGCAGAAAGTCTACATAAACGAACACCTGACCCTGAAAAATAAGAAATTGTTTCGGGATGCACGAGCCGTCGCTAAAGAACATGAATTTAAGTACGTTTGGATTAGGCATGGGACTATTCTCGCGCGCGCCAATGAGACATCCTCGGTCTTTGCAATCAGGACTTCGGAGGATTTACACAAACTTGAGCCAAAGTCATCTAAGTGAAAATTATCATTTAATAATAAGGACTTTATCCTACTATTTAGTTAAGATACTGGTAAGTTTTGTTGTAGAAATGTTGGATGTGTTATGGTTTGCACCAGTCTCTCGATCCATCATTACTCTGTATTCTCACGGAGCGATATCTATTCATTGCCTTTGCTGTGAGTTATACGCTCCTACCGTCCACCGCAAAAATTATGAGTTAAAAGATCACTTATTAGAAATTTTTTATTACTCAAATTTGGATGTACATTGTGAGATAATTTTAACGTCTTCTTTAGGTCTCCATGTTATTGTTTCCGAATGTAATTTTTTAAACATAACTTTGTTATTATTTCGCCATGAGAAGGTACATAATAAAATATTGTATTTTCTATCATTTCATATTAATCAAGATTTTGGGTCAGTTCTAGTCGAAGTTCATTTAAATCGATTCATATGCTCGTCCGCCATCTGTCTGGTAATATGTATCTGCTTGTTTAGTGGTCACAATGACTAACATAGTTAATTTGAATATATACTACCAGAATTGCAGGGGTCTGCGCACTAAACTCAAAACTTTGTTTATTAATATTTTGTCTGAGTCATACGACATGATAATTCTAACGGAGACTTGGTTAGTACCTAGTATTTCTGATAATGAGTTTATCGACTCCCGTTACTTAGTATACAGGTGTGATCGTAATCGCGAGGCTTGTGGTAAGTGTGATGGTGGAGGCGTGCTGGTGGCGGTGCGGCGGGGCCTGCGCTGGTGGCGCAGCGTGCTCAGCACGGGCACCGCCGGCGCGGACTCCGCGGCCCCCCCGTCACTGTCGGCACACTCACACTTGCCACTTAATATTGACTATGTTTTGTTGCAGACTCCGTCCCCTACTTTTAATAAACAAAATCTAATTTGTGCGTTGTACATACCTCCCGGACAGACGTACAACACATATAAATTATTTTTAAATACATTGCAAACTAAGTTACTAGGTACCGATGTAGATAACTTCTTTGTCATTGGTGATTTTAATTTGCCTGGTTTGGACTGGCAGACAGGTAATGGTATTTCATCTATTCAGTTAAGTAATTATGGACCTGTTGAAAAGTACATGATAAACTTTCTTGCTTTATTGGGTGGCATTCAGTTTAATACAATCAAAAATCAAAATAACCGTTTATTGGACTTATTCATTTCTAATTGCCCTAGCTGTGTGTGCGAAGCCGCGTCATCATCGCTGGTCCAAATTGACACTCATCATCCACCAATACTAACAACTGTTACTTTGAATCTTAACATCAAGCCAATGACTCGATCAGCGGCTCCGAGATATCGTTATGTTGAAGCTAACTATGATTTGATAAACCAAGATATTAAACGTATTAACTGGGAAGAGGCTTTTAGGGGCCAGTCAGCAGAGGATTCGGTTGACGCCTTTTACGAAATTATTTATGATATAATATCAGTTCATGTCCCTCTTCGTTCTCACAAATCCTGCGAATACCCAGTGTGGTTTACCCGTCCCCTTATCCACATTTTTAAAGATAAGAATAATGCTTGGATAAAATGGAAAAAATATAAAAACAAATCAGATTATGAACAGTTTTCTCTGTACCGAAAAAGATTTAGAGTATATGTTAATGAATACTTCAATAATTACCTTAACTCAGTAGAAGAGAGATTGAGAAAGGACTTAAAAGCTTTTTGGTCATTCGTTCATAAACGTAAAAACAGTAATGGTATTCCAGACACAATTACATACAACGATGTTGAGTCTGATGATCCGGAAAGTATATGTAACCTCTTCTCAAATTTTTTCAGTTCAGTATATGAGCCAAGTAACATTGGCAACTTTAACTTGGACACTCTATCTGTAACAGATGATAACTCTCGATGTAACTTTACTATTACATCCATCACAATATCTTGTGATGATGTATCCACAGCACTGAAAAACCTTGATGTGTGTAAGGGATCAGGGCCAGATAAAATACCCCCTTTCTTTCTTAAGCATACTGCAGAAACTATAACCCCTGCTTTAGTATTAATTTTTAATAAATGCGTTTCTGAGGGATTGGTCCCTAAGATCTGGAAAACGGCTAATATTACACCAGTGTACAAAAGCGGGCCCAAATGTGACGTAAAAAATTATCGCCCCATTTCCATATTGTCCACCTTGTCGAAAGTCTTCGAGAGACTTGTACACAATAACATTTACCCCATCCTTCATAACATTATCATACCAGAACAGCATGGATTCGTTAAAAAGCGATCCACAGTAAGCAATCTTATTGTTTACACAAATTTTCTCTTCCAAAGTATGGATAACAATATTCAGGTGGACGCAGTGTACACTGACTTTTGTAAGGCCTTTGACAAGGTGGACCATGTATTACTACTCAAAAAGATTTATTTTAACGGAATTCGGGGTAACTTGCTGCGATGGTTTTTATCTTATGTTACAAATAGGACACAAAAAGTTGTAATAAACGGCTTCTCATCAAATGAAATTACAGTATCATCCGGCGTTCCCCAGGGATCAATTTTGGGACCACTTTTGTTTATATTATTTATTAATGACATCAATTCTTGTTTTCTAAATTGTGAGTTTTTACTTTACGCTGACGATTTAAAGGTTTTTAAAGCTATTGAAGACTCCAATGACTGTGTCAAATTGCAACAGGATTTAGACCGGCTGTACAACTATTGCTTAACAAATAAATTACATCTTAGTCTCACCAAATGTAAAACTATTACTTTTACAAAAAAAATCTATGTACACAAATATCAGTATTCGCTACAACTTTCGGTATTGGACAATGTCTCCGTTATCCGTGACCTAGGGATATTACTTGACTCTAAGTTACATTTAAGTTATCATATTGATCATATTACAAGCAAAGCGTTCAAAATGTTTGGTTTTGTTATGAGGATGTGTACTAATTTTAAACGTCCTAGTACTCTTCTGTATCTTTATAAAACTCTGATTAGGTCGCAATTAGAGTATGCCACTCCTATCTGGAACCCTTATTATATTAATTATAGAAATCAGATTGAAACCGTACAACGTAAATTTCTTCGTTCAATTAATTACAAATACTTCTTTTCAACTTCAAAATCTCCCTACGACTGTCTTTTGAAAAAATTTAATTTCACAACCCTTCATTCGCGAAGACAATTGTTTGATGCAGTTATGTTGTACGATATCTTACACAATACATTTGACTGTCACATCCTTACTGATAACATCTGGTACCAAATACCTAGCAGATCTCTGCGTATTCGGGAAAACTACCCCCATAAGTTATTCTTTCTTAAGACATCTAGGTCTAACGCTGGTGAACGAGCTCCTCTTTTTAGAATGATGCAGTCTTATAATGAACTCCTACACGAACTTGATCTATGTGTACTTTCTAGAAATACATTTAAAAAAGAAACATCCAATATTTTGTCCTTCTCCTAGATTCATTTCGGTCAATTTACTCCATTGTCATCATGCGACACAATTAATGGAAACTAACAGTATTTCAGTATTTCTATATTTATATTTGGTGCTCATGTAAGTAACTAGTGCACATGATCGGTTTTATTTATAATTTGTAAACTAATATGTGGTTAACGATGCTGATTGTACAATTAGTAACACTTTACTGATTAAGGTTAGCATTTAATACTTTATTGTATAATTGTTTGTTACCCCTAATAAAATAAAATAAAATAAAAATAAAAGATAAAATTATATTAATTATCATAATATTTATTTTATTTTTTGTGTATTACTGGCTGCTATACCTTACAAAATGTAATAATAAATTAAAAGTAAAAAATTACTTTTAAAAAAAGCTTTTATTTTAATGCGGCAAAATGAATAAAATAAACAGTCATGTATAAGTTGCGATATTCACCTCCTGGCTCCATCATCAGATCAGCTAGGTGCTACATTATTTTGCATTGTCACCGAACTTACTTATGTACCTATATTTCAGCTCAATCAGTTGAAGATATCTGCAAAATTGAGTTGCAAGATTCCACCACATACATACATACAATACAATTTATATATAGTTACATACAAAAACTAGATCAAACAACTTACGTTCATTGTCGCACACTTCCACTTTCAAAATACCTAGGGGGTTTGGGAGTGCATCCTACCACAAATTCTAAATAATTTACCAAAATCAATATTCAACAAACTAGAAGGGAAAAACTCCCGACAAATTAAATACCTACTTAAAAATCACTTTTTAAGGAAAGAAGAAGGTAGATGCAGTCCCAAACCCTAATGTAATGCAATCTAGTAAGATAATAGTGTAAACCTATATTGAGGCTTAATAATACACAACCTTTAATATTTACGATTAATAAGCCCCATAATGTTAGTTTTTAAGATGTTATTAATTGAAATATACAGTTTTTTTTTTTTAGTTAAATAAAAGGTTTTAAAAAGTCAAGAATTAGAGGAGGTCCCCATACAAGAAACGGTTGTACGAAACCGTATCAAATAAAATCAACAATCATTAATTTCTGAAGGTAAAATATCGATCTCCGTATGTGAATCCGACTCAGATTTTGCCAGTTTTTTCACAAGATACCAAACTATAAAATGAAGCTAGGAATCTATTTTCCAATTGGCCACCATTTAATAATTAAAGTTGATGAACTAAAATATCTTCATTAATCCGTCCATATTCATTTTGCAGAGTAATGAAGCCTCTTCCCTAGTTTGAGTGGGCAAGTAAATTACTGAAATGAAATGATTAATGTAAAATCAAAATTAACTTTGTTATAGTTCAACAATTCATCTTCTCGAAGATAGAAAATAAAACTTATTTAAGAAGATTGATGGGAAAATAATTCGGAATGGGGTCCGATAACTGCAGGCTAACTATCTAAAACAATCTTTGAATACCTATCTTATAACTTCAAATGGTATTGAGTTGGTTACCACCAAAAAACAATTATCCTCCCTCTGGCGCTGTAAGCAGTGGACACTCTACAATACCTCTAGAACCTCTACAACTCCCTCAAGGTAGCATTAAATATAAGGGAAGAAAATTTTGAATTCGAAAGAACAACAGAAAACTGAATTTCATCCCGTAACCAGTAAGTGCAGGTCAGGCCCCAAGTGCCGGGAGCGCTGTACAGTCAAGAGCACGTGGAGCTTGATACATTGGACTTTGTAACGTTCTTATTACAATCGCCTTAGAGGTCAGACTCGCACTACAAGTTAAAAGCTTCTGCCCGGAGCGCTGTACAACAAATAATGACGTAACACAAGTACATTTTTGAGGGCGTCGCAACCGCAATGAGCGCAGAGGTAATCTGAGGGCCACCGCTCAAGTGCTATTGTTTGCCAGCCGCTCTCAGCGCGGCCGCTCGTCACACCTCACCGAGCGAATGTTAAGCATTAAGCAATTAAAATTCATCATTCATAAATACTTAGTACTTACATAGAGTTAGGCATGAAAATTGTTGTCAAGTGCGTATTTAAAAGTCAAAAGGTGTGCACATAATTTAGGGCGATGGTGAAGACACGCTAATTCATATAGAGATTATATGAGATACTAGCGGTTTGACCCAGTTAGATCCCGTTTCCGTAGGAATACGGGAATAAAACGTAGCCTATGTTTCTCAGGGATCTTATAGCTTTCTAATGGTGAAAGAATTTTTAAAATTAGTATAGTAGTTTTTGAGTTTATTCGAAACCGCTATAATAGATAAAGGAGACTTTCCATCTTGGGCCTGCACATTGTACACCAGTGTGAAAGATAGAGGAAAATGTATTGATTATCAGAAAAATATTATAAAAAATCATTTCCATCTATTTACCTTGCACAAAAGTAATTGAACGTCAATGGATCCGCATGGAATCATATTGAAATAATATATTATTTATAACTTCTTAAGCCCAATTTCCATTTTATTGTGAATAAGTACGACAAACATCAAAATAATGTCAATTGTCATTTTACCGGTCAGGACGCAATATTTTTTTTCGGTCGCCGCTATGCTAGTTTAATGTAAATTAAATTTTATTGTGCAACTAAACTAATCAAATATGAGCAAAATCATGAATGAAATCACAGTTATTTTATTTATATTTATCTAAAAAACTGGTTAACATGGTGCAGGCCCAGTCTCCATACATCCATGAAACGTCTCCTTTATTTATAGGTCGTTAAGTATTTTCATTGTAATCCATAATCCTGACTAATTAATAGAAAGAAGCCTTAACCTCAACCAATCAATAAAGCATTTTGTAATTATAAATTTTATATTGTTTATATAAACGTAAATAAATTTTGAAATATGCAGATTAATTCAAAGTATCATGTTTTGAACTGAGTCTTTTGCGTAGCCTTGCAAAGTGAATCAATTTGTGGTTAAGCCATAACAGATACCCTTGGGTGCTCGTAATATTCTGAGGGTTAGCCGGCCACAGGCTTACACCAGCTCCCAATCCTCGATGGTCATTCGTAGGAAATTATGGACCATAGTATTCCACCTATGTACCAATAAAATTAAAATAAATAATCTTACGCCTTTTATCCAAGAGGGAGGTATTCCATTTTTGGACATACCCACTATTTACGAGATGTTGTTTGGACCCCTAAACGGGATAGGTTGCGAGCCCATCGCCGGACCGGGTCTTTTACACATGTCTCAGAATTAATTCTGGGACCTGCGGGTTTCCTCGCGATGTTTTCCTTCACCGTCGAGCTAGTGGTAAATATGTACGTAAGTTTTTGAAAAACTCATTGGTACATGCCAGGATTCGAACCCGAGCCTCACTGATTTTCATCAAGTGACGCAGGCTATTTAACCACAAGGCTATCACTGCGTTTTGTGTCGTTTCAGCATAAATCGATCCCCAGCGGGCAACTTTACGTTACCGGGAAGTGAGGCAGGTTCGGGACACTTGTGAGTTTATAACGTTCTTATTACAATCGCCGGTCAGACTCGCACTGCAAGTGTATTTAAAGCTTCATGTGTTCTTGACTGTACGTTTTGTTCTGGTTTGTTCTGTATTCTGAGCCTGAAACACTTTAGGTATCCCGACGGTGTGAAGAACATCGTGGCTTCGTTAATTGTAACCGAACGCCCGGGGCACTTTGATAAGTCACCCCTTGTGACAACCCTAAACTCCACAAATAGAGGACTTCCATCATTTCCAGATCGGAGACCCTCGGGCGATTTGATCCGGTCAACTGCCTATATTTTCAAAGAATATAAATTGTTCATATATGTATAAGTATATAAAAGAAAACTGTCTTATCTGTCGACGTACAGTCCAAAGGCAAGTCAACCTTATACTATCAGTTTAAGCTGAGCTCTGATTTATAGTGCGCGCTATAGAATACAGGGCCGGTTTAAAGTTTAAAGCGGCAAGCATAGCGTGCTCTTGACTGTGCAGCCTTGACGTATGGACGCCTTTGTATGTGTTTTAGAAGCTGATGGAAGGTAGGTAAGGAAGATTATGAGGAAGTAGACACAGTAGAAGAAACTAAAGGCCAGGGATTCTCATTTTTGTCATCTGCAAGACTAACGACCAGACTTCGCTTTGGCGTATATGGTTCCTACATGAAAACTTTAAGCCTAAAACACACTGCTGCGGATCATTATACAGTGTGAGTCTTCATAAAGTGCACATACGAAGATGGGTGAAACTAGACACATTTTTATCGACGGAAAAAATGATTAAAAAAAGTCTGAAATATTTTTTATGTACCGTTTTTCGGGTATTTTTTTATTTTATAAGTATCTTCTGTTATTTTACATCATAACTGTTTTAATTTTATCACGATATACGTCTTAGTTTAAAAGTTATAACGTTTTCTTTACATAAAGTCAACAGTAGGTAATCAAAAGAAAAAATATTTATAAAAAATAAAAATAAAATCTCAGATTTTTTTTACATTTTTTCCGTCGATAAAAATGTGTCTCGTTTCACCCATTTTCATATGTGCACTTTATGGAGACTCACACTGTATATTAAAAAAAACGCATCAAAATCCGTTGCGTATTTGTAAAGATCTAAGCGTAAGCATACATAGGCACAGAAAAGTGGCTTTGTTTTCTACTATGTAGTGATACTTAGATTAAACTTCAATTTGATTGTTTTCTGACAATATTTAAGTTTGTGTAACATTTGTGTAGGAAGCTGTAACAGATAGCGACACTTTTTTTTTTCTAATATTTATGTAAACTTCTGTCAATACACAGTGATTTTCTATTGCTTTATAGTATAAGACGTTGTGACGCTCAGATAGACAGAGCCGAGTCAGACATATACATTATTACCACTTGGTACAATAATCCAAATATTTTGTACCAATAGAGGGCTTATAAGTCCACTTATTGAAATTCATTGTAACTCGACTGTCTTGGCATTTACGAAACCCAAAACAGCATTAGAGCACACAATAAAAGCAATAATAAAATACTATTATGTTAGTGAACGAAATCAAACACAAGAATTATAGGCGTATTATCACAATGATAAATTATTCTCTCGGTTTTCGCCAGCATTGAGCTATCGATCAATGTCTTCATTTTATTTTTCTAGAACTTGAGCTGAATTGAGCGATAGACAGGCAACGAACTGCTTTACAAAGTTTTTATAACGCTATTTACAGATAATTTTCTATAAATATTAGAATTTTCAACAACAATCGTGTAACCTGCTGCGTTAAAAAAATCTATGCATATAATAAAACTCTAACGGGGCCGTGTCTGTACATAAAATATTTTTTGAAAATTTTAAGGGTAGTGTATATAGTTATCGATATAGATACCGAAACACCAATTTTTGGAATTTTTGTCTGTCTGTCTGTCTGTCTGTCTGTCTGTCTGTCTGTCTGTCTATCTGTCTGGTTGTTCACGCATCACTCAAAAACTACTGGACGGATTGTAATGAAATTTGGTATGGAGATAACTGAGTACCCGGGTCAACATCTAGGGTACTTTTTATTCCAGAAAAATATCTCATTCCCACGGGGAAATATAAAAACTGGTTAAAAAGAGAAAAACGTACTACTCCGAAACGATTACACATAGAAACTATGTAGGTGTATGTATGTAGGTGTCTTATATGTCGTAGGCAACCACTGTGAAGGGATGTTTTGGTAATTCCTACGGGTACACTAGTAGCGGATGCTTAGCGGACGTTTCCCACCCGAATCTATTCCCGTTCCCGTGAGAAATTTCACGAATCCTTTCTTAGTGATCATTTATTTCTTGTAATTTAAGGCAGTATATCTTCTTTATAAATATAATGTGAAATACAAATATTATGCCTGCCTGTATAGTCACAACCACAAATAAAAATATAAAGAGGGATCCAAGAAGCTGTTTACGGAGAAATTTCTAGAAATAATAAAATTGTTTGAAGCAACAATCGTGGAAACCCGTTCCGTTTTAATTGGACAAAAACAAAGGGAACTCGTCGTTGGCGATTTACATAGCATATCTTCTGGATCTCGGTAATTACGGATGTAAAGATTGTATATCCTTTCTTTTCTCTCCGGCTGAATAGTCATTTATTTTGTCTCGGCCTAAATAAGATCAATAATTAAAAGGTCACTGACATCGTTCTCAGAATATGCAAGTTCAAGTGGCAATGGGCAGGCCACATCGCTGAAGAACCGATAACCGATGGGGAAGAAAGGTTCTCGAGAGGCGACCACGAATCGGAAGATGCAGCGTTGGTAGGCCCTGGTAGGCCTCCCACCAGGGGGCCAATTCTACTAAATGACAGCGGTGATAGTTGGATGACAATGACATCTCAATGGTCACTCGATGCTGTTATTTGGCACTTTTCGTATTCTGTTATCTGTCAGTTTTCAAATTATTCAACTATCATTGTTCACCACTTTTGGTATTCTACTATTCCTACCATGGAATGGCGCTGTCCAGGGATTGTTTTTTATTCAGCCCTAAACGTGACACGAAATTCAGATTTTAGCTCTGCTTCAGAGTCTATGCACAAAAATACACCAGTTTCTTCAAAACTTATCGAAATGTCACATGTACCATAAATAAAATCGATCATCTAAAGATTTTAGTGCCGAAAACCCGAAATAAAACTAATGACACGGATGGTAGTAATAGTTATATATGGTAGGCAACACCTAACGTAGTCCATAGTCATTCCATTGTATGATTTTAGTGGAATACAAATTAGATGTCATAGTGCCAGTTGCAGCATAATGAAATGATAGTTCGATGACAATGGCTCGCCAAAGCCTGACATTTAGTAGAATTGGCCCCCAGGTGGATGCAAGTGGCAAGTTGCCGTTCGTTATGGCGTTCTATGGGAGAGGTCTTTGTTCAACAGTGGACGTCTTCCAGTTGATGATGAATGAATGATAAGTAAAGCACACCTTAGTTTATAGTTGGTTCCAGCTAAATATATTTATTATATACTATGGCATAGAGTGACTATTGAGAATCCTCACAGACCTATTTTACAAGCTTTGATTGAACTTGCAATGTATGTTTTTTCGGGTGGAATCTTGCAACTCAATTATGAAGCAGATATCTTCAAACGATTGAGTTGAATTTTTGTATCACAATGCATGGTTAGCTGTGTGACGTCATCCTAAATATAAAATGGCGAAACACCCAAGATGGCGGACTAGTTATTTGTAATGCACTCCTTCGATATGGGTATCAAATAAAAGGGCTAGCTGAGAATATAACTCGAAAAATAAATCGATATCACTCTGAATCCAAAAGTATGTTTTATTTTTTTTACTTTTAATTTATTTACTGAGTGCTTTTGCAAATATTTCGATACATCCAGCGTACATTTCGATACATTGAAATGGACGGTACGCCTGGAGGCTTTATCGTTAAAAGTACGGAATGAAAATAACAAAAAGGTTGGGCACCAATTAAAACCAAGTGCATTGCGGTTTCAAGGTTTTGTTTGACATTTTATCTCAACGATCAAATACCATTCTTGTTCCTGCTTTTTCTGGTTCGTATTAATTCATGGCAGTAACGCTGCTAAGGAGCTTAAACGGTGATTTTTAAGTACGAGCTGTTATAGATTCTTTTACATCTTGGAAGAGTAATCACACTTTTTAGGATTCATCTTAAGTTTTATTGTAAATCACAACTATTTGTAAGACATGAGATTAAAAAGAGCTGCCCTTGAGTTTCTTGCCGGTTCTTCTTGGGGTACTGCATTTGGAACCAGCAACTCGTCGGTGAAGATGGGCTGCTGTTTACATTTAGCCAACCTACAGAGATTAAAGTCCCTTGTTTTTAGACTATTTACTTTCTTATGTGTAATTTTTAATTACCTAGAGAAAATAAAATCATTTTTCATTTTCAAATGAATGTTGACTTTGAGATAATATTTTGATCTTTCATCAAATACTTATACTGTCGAGGAAAGTTTGATTTACCATCAAACTACAATGCTGTGTAGAAAGAACTGTAAATATAGATGTTTTCAGAATAACAAGTTTATTTACTGCCGCTTCGAATAACAGCGGCCTGTCTGTTCATTATATAATTTTGTTTATTTTGATAAATAGGTGTAAGTACTATTTAAGTAAGAAAGAAGTGGTCTCTGCCTACCTCTACGGGAAAGAAGTAATTATATGTATGTATGTTAGTACTATTTAACTATTCACTAGATTTAGCGACCGAATTTTCAATGTTCTTATCCAGTTTGTGGAGCACAATAATAAACATCGTTTTCTTACTCTTGGCATTCTCAGATACGTACCTCAGTACGTACCAAGAGTAAAATAGGTAGAGTACGTACGTAAACAACCAATGACAGTTTTTACTCCACCTAAGATTTGAGTGCACTTTTCTGTCTGTAGAGTTCAGTTATAGCCGTTTGTTATATAATATGTTTGTTAATAATATGTTTGAGGGGACTGTATCCTATCCTTGTTGGTGAAGGGTAAAAAATTATAATGGGTATTTCCAGGTATCTAGTACCGTACCTCTGCTGATCTCGCGAGTAAAGGCGTGCGGCCTTTTTTAAGTGCTATTATGACACGAAAAAGATACTTTAAAAATATTGAATAAGACCCGACCCATCGCAACTTCTCAGGATATTAAAGTGAAAGTTTCAGTTCCAGCAAAGTTTTCGAATTTTCCTATGCCTACGTCAATGACATTATTATAAATGTAGACATGTTATACGTGAGCAGTGATAGCCCTTACGGTTAAAGAGCCGGCCGAAAATCAGTGAGGCTCGGTCCGGCGATGGGCTCACCACCTATCACGTTTAGGGGTCCAATGTATCTCGTGAAATGTGGGTATATCCAGTAATGGAATACCTCTGCTTACCCCCTAGGGGATAAAAAAGGCGTGAGATTATATTATTATATTACTAGCTCAAAATTTGGTAGAAGATGCCTTAGCCTTAGGCCTCGCACCGCACTAACATAAAACAATCGTAAGTGTGTAGTTTTGGTCACTAGATTTTATTTGACTATAAGTTGACGCCTATGATGATGAGCAGAGGTATGGTTTTGCACACTTGAATGTATTAGCGGTCGTTTAGTGTTGTGCATTAGGTGTCAGAAACATGTCGTACTTTATTTAACATACTAACCCGTTTTAATCAGTTAAGAACCGCCGGTTCCAATTGGAACCGAGACACAATTAAAAATCAATTGTGTCTGTGATTCATGGTCTTAGAGGATGGTGAAAAATCTATTGTGTCTATGATTCATTGGAACTACGGGAACTACGGAACTACGCTGGTGAAACGGGTTTCACCAGCGTAGTTCCCGATAAAATAAGTAAATATAGCATATGTTACTGTTACCGTTACTGGATATTGTAGCATTCCAATAGTGAAAGCATTTTTAGAGACCTGTGGGTTTCCTCACGATGTTTTCCTTCACCGTCGAGCTAGTGATAAATATGTACGTAAGTTTTTGAAAAACTCATTGGTACATGCCAGGATTCGAACCCGAGCCTCACTGATTTTCGGCCGGCTCTTTAACCGTCCGGGCTATCACTGCTCTTTGAGCTAGTAGTACCGCATCTATTTCAGTTTTTACAAAATATCATTGGCCTACGTGTTTTCTTTACGCGATATCATGTCCACCTAAAAGTTTTATTCTTAAAACTGGGAATAACGAAAGAACTTTCGGGTTAGCGTTGCCAAAATTGTTTGCCGATATAAATTGAATAGGACTGAGTCTGAGATGTCACGGGGCTGTTTGAAGGACCCTTTGTCCGATCTGAATTGTCTTTCTGAGAACTCGAAAGGTGTATTTGCTGAACCGTTTGCTGGGGCTCTGGAGAGGAAAATTGTAAACTTCTTAATAGAAACGGCTTATTGAATGTCCATATTAGAGTCTAAACTTGTACTCGAATTATCTCCGAGTTGGGAGAGGTATTCTATTTCTGTATCAGGAAAACTGTGTATTTTAAGCTTTATAAATGTCGCGATGTTTATGGACATTTATTTTATGCACACAATGTTTTATTAATGCGTTATAAGATATCGTATTTCTAAGCTTCATTTCTACATAATGACTGCTACTGAAATGTCCAGGTAACGATATTCGATATTCAACGTATGAAAATGTATGGCGCCATTTCCGAAGCCTGCGACAGAGGCGTGCGGCCGACGTCTGTCGTTTTCATACATTGACTTGTCGCATCAGCAGGGGTCAGTCGCATGCGATCGATCGCGACCCACGGAAGTCTACCTTTAGTTATAATAAAACATAATTTCATGAAACTGGACTTTTTGATACTCTGGACATTTCGTTACCGGTCATTTTGTAGAACTGGACATTTAGATATTCAGGTCATTCTGATACATAGGACCTTATGGACCGAAAGGCGCGATACAAGTAACCTTACCTCCTTCTTAGGCAATCGACAAAAACAGACAACATAACCTCAAATGTCTCCAATTTCACCCGATGAATAAACCGTGTTCTGGTGATGACGTCACAAATTATTAACTACCTTCAGCTGTCAATTCAGGTCATTGCTCCTCCGAGAATTCTGGCTCAGAATAATTTAATTCACAACCGCAGATCTCAATTATACTAGTACTTGGAAAGGGTTTCGCTAAGTGATTTTAATCAAGTACAATAGACGCCAGTCGTCGTGTCTTGAGAACAATGTTTTGAACTTAAAGTATGTCCGCTGACACTTTGAGGAGGGAGACTTGTAAGGGACGTTTCGTCTAAACAGTTCGTATAAGAACCTAGGGTAAACACCCAATTGTTGATACCCTAGTTCACCCTACCAATAAATTGACACCCCAACAGATTTTTTCAAAATTAACGAAATTACGATACACAGATATATTTAGAATAATTCGTAAATTAAGTGTAAATTAATTGGTGGGGTGTCAACAATATGGTGTTTTTACCCTACTACTTAAACCAGCAGAAATAAATTTGACATTTATACATAAAATAAAATTGTAACTGGTCGATGTCTGTACATAGATAATTTAAGAAAACTTAATTTGAGGGGTCTTCATAACATCAATAGAAGCTAAAATATTTAATTTTAGAATTTTTCCCTAAAACATTTTTGTTTTGACATAATATCATAAAAAGTAACAAATTTGACTAGGCAAAGAAATACTCTATTAGCTAAAAAAGAAAACTATTCCGGAAAACATCCGACCCAAAGTGGTAACACTGGCAGCATAGCCACGCTGTACGCGAAGTAAAGTGAACCTAATAATAAAGGGTGTAAAATTCAAACAATTTGAACCCAAATTATGATAGAGTTCCTGTTAATGTACTAGACTGTTTCTCTTGTTAGCTGTGATCATCAATTTCGGGTGTGACGGTTCATTCATATTCATCAGTTTCATCACGGTAGGAGACGCCCACGGATTTTGAACGATAGATTTGTCTATGACAGATCTTGGAATATTAAGTTTGTGATAGATTTGTATAATGTACATGATAACGACCAGGGTTCGTTGAGATGTTAACTAACTTAACGAACTAAAAAAAAATTGTTGTGAGTTTATTATAATGAGGATTTATTTTTATATTTTATGTTTGTTTGTATGATCCGAAACTACTGGACCGATTTAAAAATCTTTCACCGAAGGCAAGTAATCAATTCAATTCCAAAACCAAGTAAGAAATTACTTCTCGGGGGGGTAACTTGGAAGAAACGTGTTTCGGAAGGCACGTTAAATTGTTGCTCCCGGTTTTCATTGTGTTTACGCACAATGGAAGTCGTTAAGCCATGTCAGGTACCCTTGGGTGGCTTGAAAAATTCTGATTGTTAAGTGGCCACTAGTTTGACCATCTCCCAATCCACGGTGGGCTCGCGTGTTAGATTATAAGCAGAGATCGGCATTAGGTAGTGTGATTAGGTACCAAAGTAGGTAGAGGATATAATATGGAGTTGTTAAAACCACCATGTTCCTACTTTTAAATCGAAGCACACATATGAAATGCCAAATTTCATATGTGTGCTTTGTGTCGGATGGGACCGAAACTCATTTTTTTTTTAACTAATTAGCCGTACTACTATTACAAATTTTGTTTTTTAGATTTTGTTCATTATCTCCATAACCAGCCACTGTAGAGAAAATCACCTAAGAACAAAAGAAGTTTATATTTAGTAAGTAAATATGATACTGTAGAAAAATCTAGTCCCGGAAATTTCCCGGGAAATTTAGTCCCAAATAAAGTGGTGGTTTTAACAACTCCATATTCCATATTACATCCTCGTAGCAACTTTACCTACTATGGTACCAAATCACACTACCTAATGCCGATCTCTGATTATAAGCCCATACTTCTTCATGTGTGTGAAAAGACCCTTATCTCAGCAGTGGGCTGTTACGGGTTGATGATGATGATGATAAGTAACTTGGGCTAGAATGTTCCCTCGGGAACGGGACTTATGCGGGTAAAATTGCGCGCTTACCACAGACGAAAGAATTTGCGGTGGGGTTACTAAGATCTAGCAGGGTATCACATGAAAGAGCTTAGTTTGCAAGTTATAATTAATTAAGACGCAGGTCGAACTGACATCTGCCTCGACGACTTTAGGATGGCAACAACTTGTACGAAAGTCATATATATAGGCACATGGTATTACAGATTGTCTGTCTATCAAAAGTCGCTTCTACTTGCGTTATAACTTGCGACACATATCAACTCATCGGAAACGAATCAGGACTCTCCCAACTCTACGTCTCTAGTATTATTTATTAATTTTCTTTATGCATGTGGTAAAGAATCTCACACTAAAAAACACGGTATCTCCTCTCTCTCTCTCTCTCTCTCTCTCTCTCTCTCTCTCTCTCTCTCTCGGAATTTTCTCAAAATCTGACCT
Source organism: Ethmia dodecea (assembly GCA_963855545.1). Lineage (NCBI taxonomy): Eukaryota > Metazoa > Arthropoda > Insecta > Lepidoptera > Depressariidae > Ethmia > Ethmia dodecea. The sequence goes on from OY979443.1 coordinate 2,129,114, forward strand.
AGTGTTGATGAAATTTTGCCGAGAAACGTCATTAGAGCCTTGGATGAAACCGCTTGAAAAAGGTAGGTTATTTTTTCATTATCTTTTCAATGTATTTTAACTTAGCATATGAAACGGTGCTATATGGCTAGCAGCAATTCTTCGCTACACTTATTTTATTTTAATTTTCATGGGAAAACCAAGAGAGGATTTAATGTAACTAAATGTTAGTTACATTAAATTTTAAAACTTAATTATAAATGTAAATAATGCCAATTACAGGTTTTCACAAATAGTTGTAAAAGTGCTTAGTATTTACTTCTATTCTTTCTTATCCTAGGGCGGATTCACGCTTACACTACATGGTTAGGCACATTAAAAATTTATTTTAAATTGCTCAGACTGGAACATAATATGCGAAATTTTAAGCACCAAAATTTAATGAAAACTATAAGATAACACAAACTAAGGATACAATAATTCAAATACACCTAATCACTACAATAGTATAAAACAAAGTCGCTTTCTCTGTCCCTATATCCCTATGTCCCTATGTATGCTCAAATCTTTAAAACTACGCAACGGATGTTGATGCGGTTTTTTTAATAGAGTGATTCAAGAGGAATGTTTTAGTGTTAGCATTGCACCTATGCAAAGCCGGGGCGGGTCGCTTGTATTAGATAAATAAAAGTTAATTATTATGCTAAACATCCCTGTTCAGCAATTTTTCTAATAAAAAGTTCTATGTTTGTTCGCATTCAGATGTCTAGTTTTATGGCTCCAACATTTTTATTTTGCTACGTCCCTTATCTACGCAACCAAACGTACCCATTTTAGGGTTCTTTATCTACTAATAAAACTCATCACGCAAAAACTAGACGGTTTTCATCATCATCAACATCAGCCTATACTTGTCCACTTAGGCCTCCCCTTATGAGAATATCGGAATATATCTCATTCCACCGAGAAAATATAAAAACTGATTAAAAAGAGAAGTGCTTATTATTCCGAAACGATAACACTACAAACTTAAAATATGGTATGAAGGTGTCTTATATGTCGTAGGCAACCTTTATGAAGGGATTTTTGGAAATTCCTACGGGAACGGGAATAAACGTGGGTCAATGGAAAGCTTCCTTTTCTAGTAGTAACATTTGCTTGGGCTATAACTTTCCCACGGGAAATTGACTGACTACTAGCTATGATTTTTGAGACATAGTACGGAACTCTCACTCATCACGAGGACTGCTCGCACTAAACCGTGTTTTTAGGTATGTCTTCTCCTAACGACTAGCTCGAACATTATTCTTCTTATATAAACAGCAGTAATGAAGTTTTTTCCATAACGCAATTGTTTGTGAACGTTGTTTTTAGAATCTAGACTATTTAATTCGCTTTTTAGGTTCCAGTTCGTAACAGCATCCAAATGGCAACATTCGTCATCTTTTTGTAACAGTTATCACACAATAAAGCTTGGTAACAATTGGAACAAAAAATACTCCGTATAACATAAATATTTTTTGTGTCCATCAGTATAAAACTTTTTTGCGGGCTGCTAATATAAATTGTTGATTTATGTGTCTGTTCTATTTCGAGCAGTTTTATATTGAAGTCCGGGTTTGAGTCCTAGTGCGGGTATCTAGGTGCTTTAGGATTTATTACTAGCAAGCAAATGTAGTTAATTTTAATCGAGTCCGTAATTCCGCACCGTAATAAAATAAATAATCTCACGCCTTATATCCCCGAGGGGGTAGGCAGAGGTATTCCTTTTCTGGATATACCCACTTTTTCACCAGATATTCTTTTGACCCCTAAACGTGATAGGTGGTGTGGTTAGCCCACCTGCGGGTCTCCTAACTATGTTTTCCTTCACCGTCGAATTAGTAATAAATATGTACGTAAGTTTTGGAAAACTCCTTGGTACATGCCAGGATTCGAACCCGAGCCTCATTGATTTTTATCATGTGAAGCAGGCTCTTTAACCGTATCACTGTTCTTACCTTCCGTACCTTGTATGTTACCTTTTAAAGGCTAATCCGTTGAACCGAGCAGAAAGACAACTTGCTCTTGACAAAGGACATAGACCACATTTTATCTGCAAGCTAGCAAAAATATCAACTAAATTGAAAGGCAAAAGTTAAATACATCATTTACAAGACACGATACTTTTATTTTATTACTAGCGGGTGCCCAGCGGCGTTGCCCGCGCGGATTCCGTTTATTCCCGTTCCCGTGTTAATTTCCGAAAATCCCTTCATAGTGGTTGCCAACGACATATTTAAGACACCTACATACCATATTTCAAATAGCGGGTGCCCAGCGACGTTTTCGTGGGAATTTCCAAAAATCCCTTCATACCAATTTCCTATGACATATCAGACACCTTCATACCATTTTTCAAGTTTCTAGGTGTTATTGTTTCGGAGTAGTACGTATTTCTCTTTTTAACCAGTTTTTATATGTTCCCGTGGAAATGAGATATTTTCCTGGAATAAAAAGTACCCTAGATGTTGACCCGGGTATTCAGCTATTTCCATACCAAATTTCATCAAAATCCGTCCAGTAGTTTTTGAGTGATGCGTGCACAACCAGACAGACAGACAGACAGACAGACAAAAATTCCAAAAATTGGTGTTTCGGTATCTATATCGATAACTATATACACTACCGTTAAAATTTTAAAAAAATATTTAATGTACAGACACGGCCCCGTTAGAGTTTTATTATATGTATGTATAGATCTGCTCGTAAAACTACTTCGTAGTTGCTTTTATTGCGTACTAGCAACCCGCCCCGGCTTCGCACGGGTGCAATGCTAGCACTAAAACCTTCTTCTTGAATCACTCTATCTATTAAAAAAATCGCATCAAAATCCGTTTCGTAGTTTTAAAGATTTAAGCATACATAGGGACATAGGGAAAGAGAAAGCGACTTTGTTTTATACTATGTAGTGAAGTTAATAAAATAAAAAATCATTTGTTTTCTGTAGATAAAAAAAAAAGTATACTTAGAAATGGTGATAGTCTAATAACAAGGCACTCTAAACTCGTCCATGAAGATTGGCTAAATGTAAACAGCACTATCTCCACCGACGAGTTGCTGCTTCCGAATCCTAATAGTATTATAGTATACGTATTACGTATACATCGCGTAACAGAAAAAGCGCAATTCCTCATACACCCTAATTAGTATATTAAAATAAAAAATATACGATAAGATCGAACTTTAGTTTTGTCTAACCAATTTTCTTAAATATCGATCCATAATTTCCATAGAAAGCAATCAATTCATATTAAAAATAGCTCAAATCGATTAAGTAGTCGATACTAAACAAACTATTTTCAAGAATTGCGCTTATTCTGTTACATACTCGTATTGTATATCCATTTGGGTTAGCAAATAGGTACTAAAATGCTAAGTTTGTGAAAACAAAGAAGTTGCAAAGTTTCAAACTCGATGCCGTCCCTGAATACCAATCGTTGCTTTCACAACTTAAGTATTTTTCTTACAAGGTCATCTGAATTTGTCAAGTAAATCTATGCGATCCATCTTTCTTTTAATGCCATCAATTTGTTGCAATAACATTGAAGATCATAGTTTCTTCTTGTGGCTTCGGACACATTGGTACAATTTCCATATTTGTACAAATCCACATTCGTACAATTCCACATTTGTACAATTCCACATTTGTACAATTCCATAATTTCAGATTTATTACTATTTGCTTCCCCAACGGTGGGGAAAAAATATGCAATTTTCCAATATTTACTTTTCAACAAAATGTTTTGTAGTACCTTCTTCTTTATATTCTAAACTTTTCAAAGAAACAAAAATCGATAGACAGATTTGTAAAGGCTCCTTTGTATATTACTAGTGTTCTGTGTGGTTTCACCGGCGTAGTTCCCGTTACTGTGGCAACACGGTAATACAATCGAGTCTATGTAAGTTCCAGATAATTCAGCTTTCCATTGGTGAAATAATTTTAAAAATCGGTCCAAGAGTTTTTGAATTTATTTGTTCCAAACATACAAAAAATCAAATCTTTCTTCTTTATAATATTCGTGTAGATGTAGATTGTAGATTCATCAGTATATTTTTTTGGTAACTAAACCTGATAGCCCGTCGCTAAATTTAATAGTTATTTTTAAAATTCTCGTTTGTCTATCTGTTATAGTGTCTATTCGTATGTATGTACGCACGTTAGGCAAACAACTTTTTTCATCATCATCATCATCATCAACCCGTAACAGCCCACTGCTGAGCTAAGGGTCTTTCCTCGCACACAAGGAAGTATGGGCTTTAATCTCCCATGCGAGCCCACCGCGGATTGGGAGATGGTGTCAAGCTAGTGGCCACTTAACAGTCAGAATTTTTCAAGACACCCAAAGGTATCTGACACGGCCTAGTGGCATTTATATCAAGAGCGCTTCCGTGTTTCGGAAGGCACGTTAAATTGTTGGTCCCGGTTTTCGTTGTGTTTACGAACAATGGAAGTCGTTAAGCCATGTCAGACAACTTTTATACATGTTATTATTTTGAAGTAAAAGTTACAAATTGTTCTGTCCACATACGATACACCAATACGTGTATTGTATGTACAAAAATATTGATACCAGTCCCCCAGTATCTATACTATTATAATTAAGTTATAATATTAGCTACGTTATATTGACACAAATTCTGTTTGGTACATAATTTAATTAAATATTTATCTTTATACAGATTTGTTACTAAAACAAATGTTTACAAGGAATCGGATACAAACATCTATTTACCTATAATTTATATTGGGAGATGTTCCTAAACAAATTCACCTGTATCTGGTCCCTAAAGCTTCCACTGAACAAATAAAATTAAACAAACAAATGTACATACCAACATTATTTACGTTCAATACATACAAAAGATCCCACAACATTGTTAGCTGGGATCCCAAAATTAATTTCTGCAGATGAAATGGCTTCTACGACAAATGTATACTCTGCGAATATTTGATTTACACTTAATACAATGATCCAAATGTGAATTGACACCAGTCTATGCAATACAGAGTGATGTCAAGATTTAGTAAAGCAACCCAACCATACCAATTTTAAGTGGATCAAATAATAAAGAAAGGTGGGGTTGCGAAGCTATTTAAATCATGAAAGTACCCACTTTTCAAAAGTACATTGTGAGCCATCCACGGTGGGTACGCAAGGTTTGGAGCTAGTGATAAAAATGTAACTTTTTGACAAAGTCATTGGTACAAGCCCTTGCCAGAATTCAAACCCGAGCCTCGCGAATGAGAGGCGGACTCGCTATTCAGATGCGAAAGTATCACTACATAGTATAAAACAAAGTCGCTTTCTCTGTCCCTATATCCCTATGTCCTTATGTCCCTTTGTATGCTTAAATCTTTCAAACTACGCAACAGATTTTGATGCGGTTTTTTTTAATAGATAGAGTGATTCAAGAGGAAGGTTTTAGTATAAGAATTGTACCCGTGCGAAGCCGGGGCGGGTCGCTAGTGGATTAATTTAAACGTGGGAGAGCCATGCTTCGGCACGCTCGACCGGAGTGATACTACGGCCTCACAGAAAACCAGCGTAAAGCAATGCTTGCATTGCGTTTCGTTGAGTGAGTGAGGTAAACGGAGGCCCCAATCCCCCCTCTCCTCCCCCTTCCCACTATTCCCACCTCCTAAGGCCGGCAACGCAGTTGTGACTCTTGACTTGCAGGTGTCCATGGGCGACGGTAGTCACTTACCATCAGGTGACCCGTCTGCTCGTTTGCCCCCTTTTTCTTATAAAAAAAAGCTGACTGCGGATTTGAAGTCGTGTGTTAGATTGGCTAAGTGAGCAAACACACTTGGCGGAACTTTCGCGCGGAGCTTTCGGTGAGCAACATACATTACGGTTGACGCGGGATGCAGATCCATTTATCTTTAAAGTGAAACGTCAATGTATGTTGTTGACGGAAAGATCCGCGGCGTAATTTCCGCAAGTGTGTTTTGACCCTAACTGTCAAATTTTTTCTAGGCACCCTACACCCTAGTTTTAATTAAATGCGGTAAATAGTTGTTTATAAGTTCTGTTGTTCATGAAGTTGGGGACCTAATTGTACAGTCAAGAGCACGTGGAGCTTGACACAATGGAATTTGTAACATTCTTATTACAATTGCAAAAAAAAATAGTGAATTGATATAAAAAAAATATGATGCCTTCGTACTTTAGTTGTGTCTTACCAATTAATTTACTTAATTAAAGAGCAATAATAGTACGATTTCCATAGATAGCACTAAATTCAGCTACACTAATATTTTTTTCGGAAAAATGCAACACATTAAAAATAGCTGAAATCGATTGAGTAGTCGATACCGAACAAACTCGTATTTCAGGAATTGCGCTTATACTTTTACATATTGTATATAATATAAATAAAAATAAAAAAATCTCACGCCTTTCATCCCCGAGGGGGTAGGCAGAGGTATTCCATTACTGGATATACCCACATTTCACGAGATACATTGGACCCCTAAACGTGATAGGTGGTGAGCCCATCGCCGGACCGGGTCTATTTACATATGTCTCAGAATTAATTCTGAGACCTGCGGGTTTCCTCACGATGTTTTCCTTCACCGTCGAGCTAGTGATAAATATCTACGTAAGTTTTTTGAAAAACTCATTGGTATATAATATATAAGTACTATTATATGAACCTGATTGACTGACTCTCGAGTTGCAGGTGTCCATAGGCGATCAGATGACCCGTCTGCTCGTTTGCCCTTTAAACTATAAAAAAAACTACTAGATCTAGTGAATTGATAGACTTATTCTCGTCGGAATAAGAAATACATACATATGCCCACGCCTTTTTCCCGAAGGGGTAGGCAGAGACAACAGCCCGCCACCTGCTACGATCCTGGCATACCTCACGTGCCTCATCCACAATCATCAATCGGTTCATACAAGCTCGTCTGTTTCGGGTACTCTTTATCTGGCTTTTTTTCAATACATCGCCGATCTGATCGATGTAAGTACGCCTAGGTCGCCCTCTGCCGACTCGGCCACTCACAAGAAATGATTTTGAGATATTACAACGGGAACGGAAAATATTCACATAATCATAAAAAGGATCGCCCTGTAGACGTATATTGAAATATATTTCTGTATATTAGATTCCATGTACCCTTGTCTCATCAATTTACGAGCTGCGAGTAAATTTCGTTGACTCCGTCTGTAAACGATAATTCATACCCGAGGTATTATCAAATGGCTTATGTAATATCGCTTATGACTTGCGATTGTGAGTGTGTGTGTGACCCTAAAGTGTAATTCATCGTAATTCATCATCCCTAATCGTTGGCTCAGACTCGATCGTCCTGTGAAAATATTCTTTTCAGCGAGCGATATAATATATGTAAGCTATAAAAATGTTTCTTTATTTTTGTATTTTCTAAATTTATGTATATAACTAAACAAACTGTATATATTCGCTCTATTAATTAAGAAATATAATACTTTGTGTACATAATAAACACTAATATAAAATGGAGTTTTGTGAAGACAAGTTTCATATACTTTACTAGCTTTTACCTGCGGCTTTGCTCGCGCAAGTTTATTTCACCCCTTAGGGTTTGTTTTTTGCAAAATCCTTTCTTATTTGATGCCTACACTGTTTAACACTCTATGTGCAAAATTTTAAGTCTCTAGACCCAGCGGTTTAGACTGTGCGTTCATACATCACCAATCAGTCAGTCAGTTTATCATTTTATTTATTATATAGATGACTGATTTGTAGAATGCTTTTTTTTGTAGAAACTCTTTATCACCTTAATATACTAACTTTTTCTAAAAAAAAAAAAGTAAGCTCTTATTTTTAAACGAAGTAGGTAATTAGAAACAACTTGGATGCATTTAAAGGGTTGTAATCAAGCAAAAAGAGGTAAAATGAGTGATTATGATAATTTACAATCAAAATAAAAAAAAAAACATTTATTTCAGTAGGTATACAAAATACACTTTGAATCAAAACTGAAATAGAACCAGTTACAACGAAGAATACATTTTGGTGAGTAGGTACTTGTCAAGCGGTAGTTACCCAAGGCTAGACGAGGACCAGCTATTGTGTCTGCAAATCGTTGCTTGATGGGTAAGAGACGCAATTCATAGCAGTTGACTGTAAAAAGTTGATTCGGATGGTATTTTTATATATATACATACAAGTGTGGTAAACAAAATTATATTAAAATTGTAATTGTTCTATGCAATTAATCTGCTGTGTCCAGGGAAAAAAACTTATTAAAACACAAAACAACACAAACAAAAGGTAACGCAAAACAAGGGACAATGGATGCTCTTATCTTTTAAAAGGGATTTTGCCTAAACAAAGTTTGGGTATATACAACTTGCATTCCTTTATCATCGTTATTCTGCTTTAGGTTCATTACGGAATTAGACATGCCTAACAAAACGTTTTAGAATATGGTTAAATGTATCATATGCATTACTCATTCTAATTAATTCTGTAGACACTTGTATGCATCTTTCCGTAGAATCAAGTTCTTTCTATAATCATCTTGACATTTTCTTACGATTCCTGGGACTTTATTTCACTTACGTTGACGAGTATCTACACATTGGTTCGCGGATTCTTACTGACTACAAAACGCTACTATAAAATTACAAACTACTTAGTAGACCAACATGCTTGGAGTGAACCGACTCGACGCTATATAAGGCCATTAATCATAATTATTATTGTAAACCATGTTTACTAGTAAGACATGAGATTAAAAATTGCTGCCCTTGAGTTTCTTGTCAGATCCGTCAGTCAGCCCATTAGCCAGTCATTTGCGTCTTTTATAACTCTAGAAAATAAAAAAAAGAAACCGAAAAAATAGATGGAAGGTAAAGTATGAACATCAGTACCCGATCTCTATCTTATTCGCTTCGCTAAAAGTGGAACAAACCCTGAGATTCCTGATTCAGATTCGAAGCAAGTCTTTGTCGAGACGTTGGTACCTAACTGTAGTTCCAAGTGGTTTTTGATTGGTCCTATCTACCGAGTTATACTGTGTACGAGAAATTTATAGCTATATTTATGTGAGATCGTCTACTTCAAATTGGTTTGCTTTACGACAGTATTAACATCAAACTTGAGTGTCACTTCGGAGTTGCAAACGGTGGGTGGGTGCCGTGACTTGTTTAGACAATTCACGAGTTGTTAAGTTTGATTGTTGCTGTCATAAAATGATTTGAAGCACAATGTGTCTAGCTAATAAGCCTCGTTAACTGAAAATAATGTTTTCATGATTCTTATCTAGGTAGACTGGGTACGGTTGAAACATTTTTCGTTTATCGACCATAGCATCGGGATTAATTAAGCTAGCGAGGACATAAATATATTAAATAAAATACCATTTATCTATCTACAAATGGGCAATGTTATTTGATATCAATGTATTGTATTTTATAATTAAACACAAATTGAAAAAAAAAAGGAAATTTGGTTCAACCGTACCCATGCCAGGGTCGGTTGAAGCACTGCCTGGGGTCGATTGAAACACATGCAAATAATACAAATTATTATAAATGAACATATTTTATTCATCATATAATAACACTTTAGGACTCGTAATAGCTCAGTTGAACATTACAAATGTTTTATTAATATTTAAATTATTCAAGATACATAAATTTTCTAGTAAGTAAGACTATAAAATTCAGCATTATTTTAATAAGCCTTTAAGGGTTTATATTAAGTACCTACAACTTACAATTATATAAAAATGAGATAAATATAACAATATATTACCAAAAAATACTTATGTAGATACGAGATCGTTCAAAACCCCAACTGTTGCAAACAGAACTAAGACAATATTCTATAAACTCTCCATGCGAATACATCTTCATAGACTTTTTGTTTGGATAAGTTGGCCTGACCTCTCGTAGTCTTCATTTGGCGTATTCTTGGTATCAAAGAAACAAGAAAATAAAAGAAATAAACTGTTTTAACTGTACCCACAAAAAATGTTTCAACTGTCCCCAACCCCCCTTTCGGGTATAAAACGTTTTACAGTAAAAGTGATAATAAACTTAAATAAAAACTAATCATACAGCCATATTCTAAAAACTTAGATTAAAACGATAAAAAACTCTCAATATTCTAACTTGAGTAGAACCATAACAATTACAAAAATATACAAACAAGAAATACTTACATTTGCTTCGAAAAACACAATGGGACCCTCTATACACCAGAACAGCGCGCAAAGAGCGACGCAATACTAAAATTCGTGTTTCGAGTTGTCACCCGCTTCGTTCTCTCCTTGTACCCTTTACATTATCAAGCACGGGTATCGAGATATTCGCTTTGTTTCAACCGTCCTGCGTTTCAACAGTACCCAGTCTACCTACCTTTAGACATAATACTGCACCGACCAGCGATGAGCTTACCACGTTTGAGAGTCCAAAAAACATACTGGTATTTCCAGGATTGGAATTTCCCCCTCGGGAATAAATTTTTTGTTATCAACATTAAATTAAAAATGTATAAAACCCCCACCACACGAGAAAATAGCTGATGATCTTCAATCCGCTGAACAGATTTTCATCAAACATGGCTAAGAACACTCGGGATAAAGTTATCTATGACAAACTACGACGACTACGACTAAACGAAAATCGGTTCATCCGTTTTGGAGCTACGATATCCAGACAGACACGTTTAACTTATAACACCCCTCTCTTTTTTGGTCGGGGGTTAAAAACTGTACCTACCATGACTGACTGACAGAAAAAGCACAGCCTAAACTAGAATTACAAGAGATTTGATTCCCTACGGACAGTTTCTTTTTAATGCACGGTAACGGGAAAAGAGGGTCAACTGAGATACCTACATGTATTTCTTTCATAAAATGAAGTATGAGCTACAATCTCAAACGCGATCCTACCACACTTTGGAGTTAGTGTTAGGTTTGTAGGTAGTCACCTAACTGACATTGATAGATCTATCCAAAGAGATTAAAATATAATAGGGCATAGAGGGGACAAAAAAGGAAAATTTTAAGCCAAAAGTTATTCCAAGTGGAATAAATCTAGTACAGTTTCGACCGAATGACAGCTCGCGTTCATATTAACTGACATGACGGTTGTGCTTCAAACATGCTTCAAAGTTTTGTATGAAAATATTCCCAATGCCCCCTCTATGTCCTATTATATTTTAATCTCTTTGGATCTATCGAATGACGTAAACACCAACTACAAAAAGGTTTTTTAAGATTCCCGGAGGAATAGCAGAACACGATGATGTAATGTAATATGAATGGTATTCTTTTTCTATCCCCTATAACAACGACGACATCTCTAAACTGTGTAAAAATAATAATCAATAATATTCAATCTTAATTATGGTAACATACATTACATGACAGGGAAAACGGATATTATGTAAATTAATTTTAGAACGACATAGTAAATTGTCATAATAATACCAAAATAATTCGCGATTGTTTTAAAATAATTTTGTTGAACTAGTAACAATAGGTAATCAATTGTAAAGGACGTAGGACGTAAAGGACGTAGTTCCAATGCCTTTCAATGTATCGGTGTGTTGATGAATATGCAGTTTGAGTACACATCAATACTCCATATTGCCTATGGCTTACACGATATGAACATAGTTGGAACGAGCGGCCATCAATATTTGTGTAAAATGACAGAGATGCTTTCAGTGTATTTGGGGACTCACTGCTACGCTCGACTCAGAGTGGGTTTTTTTTTTATTTTTTTATTTATTCATTTCTTATACTGGTGATTTTTTTTACCGTCTGGAAAAAAATATGACGTATAAGGTATCTAGAGCCGAAGTTATACACGAGATTAATCTATACATATAATAAAACTCTAACGGGGCCGTGTCTGTACATTAAATATTTTTTGAAAATTTTAACGGTAGTGTATATAGTTATCGATATAGATACCGAAACACCAATTTTTGGAATTTTTGTCTGTCTGTCTGTCTGTCTGTCTGTCTGGTTGTGCACGCATCACTCAAAAACTACTGGACGGATTTTGATGAAATTTGGTATGGAGATAACTGAGTACCCGGGTCAACATCTAGGGTACTTTTTATTCCAGGAAAATATCTCATTCCCACGGGAAAATATAAAAACTGCTTAAAAAGAGAAATACGTACTACTCCGAAACGATTACACATAGAAACTTGAAATATGGTGTGAAGGTGTCTTATACATCGTAGCCAACCCATATAAAGGGATATTCGTAAATTCCCACGGGAACGGGAATAATCGGGATGCGCGCGGGCAACGTCGCTATGGGCACCCGCTATTTGAAATATGGTATGTAATGTAGGTGTCTTATATATATGTCATAGGCAACCACTATAAAGAGATTTTTGGAAATTCCCACGGGAACAGGAATAAACTGGATCCGCGCGGGCAACGCCGCTGGGCACCCGCTAGTTGTTAAATATAGTCATGTTTAATGCAATTTACAAATTCTAGAAAACTACGCACAGTACTACGCGCAGCTGGCGGTTGTAGGTAAATTGCGCATAAATGGAAGCTACGAGACAGTTTCTTTTTAAAATACTATTTCAAATATTTCAGTGTGTATTATTGACTACAATTGAGTAATGTATATTAGTTTAAGCAAGAAAAAATTTTTTTAAGAAAAATTGCCAAATGAATCTAAGTTTGACAGCCCTCTTTGCCTCGACCCCTCGCTATGGGCAACACGTACAGTACGGCCGTTTTAACTTGGCTTCTCTGAACATAGGCTTCGCAAAGACCTCAATTATACTTTTATTACATTAACAATACACCTATCACACCACATTTTTTTCCAGACGGTAAAAAAAGTCACCCTGTATATCTACATTCACAGAAAATTAAAATCACCTAGCTACAGGAGCAGTTTGTAGGCGTTGCGCTCTTTAAAAATATTTTTGCCTAATGTCTAGACATACTTAGGTTTAGGTAATTCGGATACTAGGTACCAACTACTGCAATACAATAAAGGTTCATTACACAACAAAGAACAATCATACTCTTGAGAGTATAAGCTTGAGCTTAAAAAAAAAATTCCAAGAGTTTTCTTTATAACGTACCTATATTTACATGTAATTTTGTGTTTGTCTAATATAGTATACTATATTTTATACGATCTGAGTTGTGTTTCTGATATAAGCATCTGATAGAGCAGTGATAGCCCGGACGGTTAAAGAGCCGGCCGAAAATCAGTGAGGCTCGGGGTCGAATCCTGGCATGTACCAATGGGTTTTTCAAAAACTTACGTACATATTTATCACTAGCTTAACGGTAAAGAAAAACATCGTGAGGAAACCCGCAGGTCTCAGAATTAATTCTGAGACATGTAAATAGACCCGGCAAGGCGATAGGCTCACCACCTATCACGTTTAGGGGTCCAATATATCTCGTGGAAATTGGGTATATCCAATAATGTAATATCAATGCCTACCCCCTCGGGGATAAAAGGCGTGTTTTTTTATATACAACGCGTAACATAAAAAGCGCAATTCCTCATACACCCCAATTTGTATATTAATATAAAAAAAATATGATGCAATCGAACTTTAGTTGTGTCTAACCAATTACCACTTTCTTAAACCAATTTCTTAAATATCGATTAATAATAGCACAATTTCCGCAGAAAGCACAATATTCAGCTACGATCATTAATTTTTTTTTTAATTTACACATTTTATAAATAGCTGAAATCGAATAAGTAGTCGATACTGAACAAACTAATTTCAGGAATTGCGCTTATTCTGTTACATGTTGTATACCAAAAATTATGCATTCGTACTTTAGTTGCGGACATATTTTATTTTTAATAATGTTCCAGAAGTTTTGGTTTGTTTTATATCAGAAGTGTTTCTTCTGATATAAAACAAAATGGCGCGGGAAATTTGCACAATCTTAATTCAACATCATGAAAATTAATGTAGGACGTCAGAGTTAAAGAAAAAGCTTATCCTACTTACCATCATCTATTTTTTCCCTGTGGATAAAAGGGTTTTTTCAATGCGCCTTAAAATTGTTTTCAACTAGCGTTTGCCTACGACTTCGCTCTTATTAAGCTGGGGTCCCACGGTCCGCTATTCTACGGATCAGCCACACTCAGCCGACGAGCACGGACGGCGAAGCACCGCAGGCAGGGCCGGTCCAACGGTGCGTGTCGGTGTGTGTAGATGTTTTTATGTTGTCATAATGCAAAGCGAAAGAAAGAGAGAGAAGAGCGCACCTTTGAAGTTACCGACTCACGATGGATACGGGCGCACCGCCACAGACGTTCTGTGCTATCACGGACGAGGCCGGTCCCACGGTGCGTCGTGCGAGCTGGTCTGCGTGCATCCGCGATTTTACGGACCGTGGGACCCAAGCTTTATGTTTAAAAAAGTTGGCTACGTCACTTTGTGCAATCGTCACGATTTTTTCGTTTACTCCGTTTTTGCATAAATGATAAACCAACAAACACACTTATGTTCAAATTCAAATTCAAAATCGTTTATTTTCTATTGGTATTAAAATATACACTTAGAAACGTCAATATTTTATAATAACAAGGCACTCTAAACTCGTCCATGAAGATTGGCTAAATGCAAACAGCAGCCCATCTCCACCGACGAGGTGCTGGTTCCGAATGCAGTACCCCGAGAAGAGCCAGCAAGAAACTCAAGGGCAGCTCTTTTTAATCTCATGTCTTACTAATAAATATCGTTTACAATAATAATTATAATTAATAGCCTTACATAGCGTCGAGTCGGTTAATCAAATGCATGTCGGTCTACTAAGTAGTCTGTAATTTTATAGTAGCTTTTTTTATGTAATTTTTGCTTAACTAAAAATTTTGTAATTCAATGGGAATCTTATTGTAAAAACGTATACATTGACCCTTAAAAGATTTGGTAACTTTAGATAATCGACTAACACAAGCAGCCAGTTCATTCTTATTTCTAGTGTTTATACAATGTCTGTCACAATTTTTTTTTGTAAAGTGATATATTCTTTTTAACATACAATACGTTTTCGTAAATATACTGTGACGCCAGTGTCAGTATATTAATTTCCTTGAATTTTTCCTTTAGAGACATCCTAGACCCCATTTTATAAATTGCACGAATGGCTCGTTTATTACACACACTTTTTTATTTATGATCCATACTAATATTGTAAAGAGTTTAAATTGTATGTTTGTTCGTTGAGTAGATATATGGAGGAGCGGAGTTGGAAAGATCCTCGTCGTGAAAAGGGAAGATCTTCCGCCAGGCGAGGTGATCGTGTCTGGGGACCGATAATAGATAATAGATATATCACCCAGACCATAAAATTGAATGGATTGACACTTTATAAAAATCTGATTAATGTTATGGCGGTACGTTAGTACAAACTTAGCCTGCCAAAAACATAACCCTTCCTTTTTACTTCGTCGTGGTCGGGCGCCCGAGTCCGTAAATTTCTTACACCTTAATTCCTCTCTGCATAAGACTCATTAGTGTTTGATTGACTGGCTCCTTTTCAAACCTGGAGCCCAATCATGGAGGACTATAAATCTGATTTTTAAAGATTTTTTTCCCATCAGTGATTTTGAAACTTAGATAATAGAACAAATGTTATTTTATAATGTTAGAAAGTTCAACAGCCTCAAATATACTTCTATAACAGAGGGACCAAAGAATGATGATAAATCTATTGACACCTCATTCGTCAAAATCGGATGACTAGTTTAGGAGCGACGGTAGCATATCTACGTAAATACGCCTAGCGAACGAAACCGCAGACAAAAGCTAGTCCAAAATCAATCCTAGGTCACCCGGACCGTATTAAAGAATCTATTGACACCTCATTCATCAAAATCGGATATGTAGTTTAGGCACTAACAAACATACATGACATGCTCTAACCTATAGGTACCTAAAATAATTTGACTTCGTGTAAAAAGGTTCAATCATCTCTAATTTGAAGAAAGGTTAGATTCATTCAATCTTTATTTAAAACCAAATCTACTTCAAATTAAAGTTGTAAATTTTAATTGAAAACTAAAATTCCTAAGTATTCCATTATGGAAATAAGACTCCATTCAGAAATACGCATTGTGTCTAAACCTGCCTTTATAAATGAATTTGAATTTTACATCTTAAGTTGGAAGAAATACGGGAAAAGTTGGACAAGTGCCTACTGGAATCAGGCCGGGATAAACGGACCCTCAGGCAACTTGAGGTCCATTAATCAACCAACTCATGAGCGTGATTGATGGAGGCGACGGTTTTTTACAGAACACTGCAGTCATGAAGTGACCTTGGATTTATCGAGCTGAATTCCGGACGAGATTTGAAGTGAACTTTGGAAAAACTTGCATTGCCAAATATTGAAAAAGACTGGTTAACTTCCGCTTAAGCAATGAGGGTGTTCTGAAATGACGACCACCAGGTGGCAGCACCTAGGCGTTTGGTCCAGAAAGCTGTCAAAACTGTCAGAGCACGTATATTTTCTATTACTATGTCTGATTTTTTTGAATTTTCTAATAAAATTAAACAAGTATAACGAATATTCTCTCCTAATCGAAATGCCACAATGTTGTGCAGTTCCTATGTGCTCAAAAAACCGAGTGGTCATAAGTTTCCTAAGCACAAAATACGTTTAAAACAATGGCTTGTAGCTTGTAGCTATTCGTAGAGATCGGTTTACGCAATGATATTATATGTTACTACTGGGTTTAGGTCTACAAATAATAGTTGTATATGCAAAGATCGCTTTAGTAAAGACGATTACGAGCTGCCAACAGACTCAGTGTTAGAGAACCGTAAGTATTTTATAGTTTTATAAGCATAAATTAAGTCTTTCTTGTTGTGTAATTTTAAAAAACCTAAGCTCAAGTGCAAGTACCATAGCACTCAACTTTTAAAGTTTTTGCTACATCATAATAATAATTTGGTATATTTAATTGTAAAGTATGTAAATGGAGACTAATGCCTTCATTTGATTTAGTGAATTTCTTAATAAACCATATTTATTTGATGTTTCAGCCAGGTTAAATTTGAAAAAAAAATCAGTACCGAGTAGATTTCCATGGAATGAAGCTATGATTTATTACACCACAAAAGAAAAGAATGAACGTTGTTGTTTGGATCGCGATACCAGATCAAAATATCAAAATGTATATCTCTTCATACAAGTGATATGCTTTTTACCAGATTATAATATAGGTACCAGAATTTCTGAAAAATACCGATGGACAGTTTAAGACTGATCAGCTTATACGACAAATAATGTTGAAAGACTAATTTGTATAGCTACAACATTTGAGATTTTAAGTGGCAAGTTAGATTCCAAACTGGTGGTGTCTCTTGCAGACCGCATAATATTTGTGTTTCATGATGGCAAATTTTAAAAGTAATATTATTAAGTAGATAGACATATCTCTAAAAACATTATATTTAGTTATTTCATAATATATTTTTTTGGCAAAATAGAAACAATAAAAATAGTTTTATTATTTACTTTCCTTTCTACACTACAAAACCTGGACAAGCTAGCTATAGGTATTCTTTGACAGAACTTTAACAATCATATTAAAATTTTGTTTTTGCTATTGTTGGTAACAAAATATTATATTTAAAATAAAATCCTTTATTCATGGAACTAAAATATTTTCAATAAATATATCATCTCTTGATGTTTATTATCTTTTCATCCACATTCGTCCATATGAACAAATCACAGCTTTCTCTACCCGGAACAAGTAATTGTGTTTGAATTTGGTAGTAATAGCTACTGTTTTCTTTTAGTTGTAAAAAATTTAAACTGTAAACCACATGTGGATAGTTTTCTGGCCCTATACACTCATCCATTATGAAAAATGGACATTTAACTTCCAAAAGTGTTGGGTAAAGTTTTAATTCGGCAACCCTTTTTTGTCCATACGCACGATCCATTTAGATAATATTAATTTTAGGAACTATAAACCAGATACTAACATATAATATCATTGCTAAAAACTGAAAAACGCTATGCAGAATTGCAGAAACTATGTGTTTTGACAGCTCGCATGACCTCATGACTAAGTGGCGCCAACTAGTGGCGTAAATTTTCGTAAACACCCTCATTGTCCAGTACTGTTAGTATACTTACTTACATATTACTTACTGGATGGGTATGATGACTACTTTTATATTTTTTCATGAATTTATGTGTGTACAATTTTGTTCCTAACACATTAATTAAGTACTAACACGAATGGTCTGAAATCAATATAATAACTTCAATAAATACATAAATAAAGACGTCAAGAGCTTTAGCTATCTTTTCCAGACAACCTTGGAATGGATGAAACTGAGAGAATAACTAATGTGGACTAAGATAAATGTTTCAAAGCGCCAAATTCCGGAAGTATTAATAACGAGAAAACGTCGCATGTGTCTATGACGCAATACATAGCAATACCGAGACGTCGACCGTGCCAATAAAAGTAGGGTGGCACAAAATTGAAAGAAGTCATTGCGTCGCATCCCGCGATTTGCTCTCCACTTTCGAAAGAAGTATTCCATCTTGGCAGTGTTCCCGCAAAATTATAGTTTCTATCAAATACTAGGTTTATTTATCGTTATTTTATAGATTTCCGCTATAGTTCTGTAAGATATTTATGGTGCGATATAATTTTCGATACGATGGTGTTTGATGATTTTTAGTCGATACTGTGTACAGGGTGGGGTATTGTTTTTTTGGGTGTATGTGAGATGTTTCGTTAACGCCTAAACGATTTGAATCTAGTTATAAAGTTGAACTTTGTCTTCGTTTCAAGTCAATACAGCAGAGGCAATAAAAACATGGATCGCAGAAATTGCATAGGACACAGATAGATTCTAAAAAACTCGATTATTTTCAATCGATTCACATAATTTACTTTTTTTTTTAAATCTACATCCCTAATATCGACTGTTGCGATTGTTGCATAATTCCCTGCTACAATCCCACAGGCCACCGATTTTGGTTACACAGATTACCTATTAGTTATGGCTACGAGCTAATGCTAACAGGAATCTATAGTGTTGTTTGACAGAAATAACAGAAACGGACTTATACTGTCCAGTAACGAAAACTATGAAGCCTAAAAAAATGTTGTAGAGAAAATTATGGATGAGTCACTTTTGACAAGCAACCTTTGGCAAAGAAAGTATTAAAACTGCTTGAGGCAACAAGAAACTTTAAGAAAATAGAAAAGTGAAGCACTTAGAAGAAATAACAAACAATTCTCAAGAACAAAAAACCGACTTCTACGACTAGCACTAAAAATATCATCGATGTATATAACATTTTAAAACATTTCTGGATTTTTTTAAAACCACTTGACAGATTTCGATGATTTTAATGGGACCACCTCTGAAATATGATCTACCAAACAAAAAGGAATGATCAAATACAAATGTCACAATAAAGGTCCTATAAATACACTGGTGATAAGAGGTTCAAGGATTGAAATGCCTCTGCCAACCCCCTCGAAAACAAGGCGTATATTTATCCCTACATATTTATAAATGTAATTTAAGTTTAAATATCAGAAAATTAAATATTTATTACGTAGTCTCGCAAATAAATTGCTATCTACATCACTACTGTCCCAGCTCGCGTAGTGTTTTGTTTGCCCAGAGCACCCATTCCAGTATGTGCACATCACGACAATGGATGCAGCGGCTGATCCATACAACGGCTTTATAGCGCCCCCGATAACTTTATGGGTGGCCCTTGGCTAGTGATGGAACGGGGCCATCGAAGTGGGAACAGAAACTACCGACGAAGTTTGGTATTTAAAAATTTTAAAAAGATTTATTAAGCGTATTGATTGATTGATTTACTAATATTGAGATTTTACTGAGAACTGACAATAGTGTTTTTTAGTCAGGGATAATTTAGTTTCCTATAAATTAAATTAATTTTTAAATCAGTTCAGTAGTTCCTAAGATTACTCCAAACATACAAACATACGCAGAATTTTACCTGTTTATAATACTTAATATTTATACTAATATTATAAAGAGGAAATATTTGTGTTTTTTTATGTGTGTATCTTTGTTACGAATAAACTCAAAAACTACTGGACCGATTTTAATAATTATTTCACCAATGGAAAGCTAGAATATACCTGAGTAACATACAACATAGGCTATATTTTATTCCCGTATTCCCACGGGAACGTTAACTACGCGAGCGAAACTACGCTAGTATTAGTACTATAAAGAAAATACCTAACCAATCGAGTACCCCTTCGGTTTGTTTCAGCCCGTCACTATCCTTCGCCATTTTGTTTGTGCGAAATTTAAGCTACGCGTTCTAGAATTTTACTTTATGATAACAAAGTGCTGTGTTCTGGTACAGAAATATAGTTGTATTTACTTGTAGCTATCTTCATACAGACAGAGGGTATGTTTGTGCTTACATCACTCTGAAACTACTGCACGAAACTGGATGCGAAAAATCCGTTCAGTAGTTTTTAAGTGAAATAGAGTTAGTTACATATTTATAGCGCGACGGTGAAACGAAACATCGTAAGGAAACTTGATGGTCCCAGAATTGATTCTGAGGCATGTGTTATAGACCAGCCCCGTTTCCGTTCGATTCAGATCGATTGAAAAATTAGGCGTTTCTGACAGCCACGGAAAACTTTCCGAATCCTGTGTCAAATATGACATTTGTTTTTGATACCGACATCTCTGAATAGCCCGTCTTCGACAGATTTTCCGATTCCGAGTCGAATATCGAAGCTCCGTGAATACGCCTGCTGGTTCGGCGATAGGTTTACCACTATCACTTTATGGAGTCCAAATAACATGTTGTTGAAACGTGGGTTTTTCTAAAAAAATGTAATACCTCTTTCTACCCTCTCGGGGATAAAATGCGTGAGATTTTTATTTATCACTAGCTCGACGTCGATCATGAGGAAACCCGCAGGTCTCAGAATTAATTCTGAGACATGTGTAAACTGACCCGGTCCGGCGATGGGCTCACCACCTATCACGTTTATAGGTCCAATATATCTCGTGAAATGTGGGTATATCCAGTAATGGAATACCTCTGCCTACCCCCTCGGGGATAAAAGGCGTGAGATTATTAATTATTTTTTTAATTTTTATACATACCTCTGCAAATTCCACGTGTATAATATTAGGAGGAAAGTAGGATTGCCTCCGTAATGTAACCAACACACCCACTGCGGTCCGGAGTTATTTTTAACAGTTTTTACTGCACAATATTTTACAAACCCAACCGGGGTCTAACCTCGAATCCCCCACATGCAATTAAGGTTAATTGGGCTTTTTAATCGCTACGTTTTAACGTGGGGTAACTTGAGAGCTGTAATGATTGTCGTGAAAATTTGGTCTCTGAGAATTTTGTCAGTGGTTTTAAGTGAATTTTTATCAACTCGCTGCCGTCGCTGGGTTGAATTGACTGAGAATGATTGAGTTCATTCTCGTTCCATTGAGAATTTTCAGAAATCCCTTCTTAATGCTCATTTACGTCATGTAAAGAAACTTTGCTTCATACTTTTAGACACAAGTATAAAAAAAAACTCACGCCTTTCATCCCCGAAGGGGTACGTAGAGGTATTCCATTACTAGATATACTTACCCACATTTCACGAGATACATTGGACCTCTAAACGTGATAGGTGGTGAGCCCATCGCCGGACCGGGTCTATTTACACATGTCTCTGAATTAATTCTGAGACATCCTCACGATGTTTTCCTTCACCGTCGAGATAGTGATAAATATGTACGTAAGTTTCTGAAAAACTCATTGGTACATGCCAGGATTCGAACCCGAGCCTCACTGATTTTCTGCAGGCTCTTTAACCGTAAAGTCTATCACTGATCTAACTGCACAAAAATAAAAAATGTTATACTTTTTACTTAGCGGTTTTGACTGTAGGTACGTTGATCGATCAGTCTGCTATTCAGCCAGTCGGCTGTTTAATCAGTCAGTTTTTTCCTGTATAAATTTCCAAACTCACATCCTACGTGGACATCAACCATTTTCAGCATCACTTATTTTACCATAAACACTTAAAAATATGCAAGACATCTCTATAGAGTAAGAGTAGCTCAAAATTAGGTTCCTTATAACTCACTATTTACCGGCCAGCATTTTGTAATTTCTAATGGAAGATTTCATTAGATTCTGAATTTACCAGATCATCGATTATTCAATGCACATTACTTTCAGAAATAGTATCCCTGTGTGTAAAATTGTCAAACCGAGCTTCGAGTTTACCTATGGGGCAGTTACACGGGCGTTTTTGAGCACTAATTGCCCGACAACAGTTGGCTGAGGTAGTGGAGCAATTAGTGGTGCAATCTGGGCAACACTTTGAAATTTCGGGGATATTGGTTCTATAATTGCTCCATACATTCCTGATTGGACGATGTCACTGATATAAGTCGCCGAATATGTAGTGAGTTTGTTCAACTGAATCGTATTGCTCCACTGTAATGACGAGGTATCACTAGCAATATTTCTTCTTGAAGGCCTCCTACTCAGAAGGCAGGGTCACTACCAACAGAGCCAACATGCCCGCCA
Organism: Ethmia dodecea; assembly: GCA_963855545.1. NCBI lineage: Eukaryota > Metazoa > Arthropoda > Insecta > Lepidoptera > Depressariidae > Ethmia > Ethmia dodecea. Next base: position 2,151,693 of record OY979443.1, read on the forward strand.
AGGGAAAGAAAAGGGAAGGTCTTCCGCCAGGCGAGGTGATCGTGCCTGGGGACCGCGGTCCAACAGTTGACGTTGGACAGTTGTATTTATAAAAACTCATTAGAAAACTTCGATAGCGCGGTTTAGAACTCGACCGTCTATTGGCGCGTTCTATGTAGTGTCGTTACAAACCGATAGCCCTGTGATTAGAGAGGCCGATTCTCACACATGAGCCTGTGATACTAATCCTGGCAAAAGTCTTTACCGATGAGTTTTATAAAAACTTTAAGAAGTAGGTAACAGAGGTCATTGGTGACAGATGGGCTGGTAGCTATTTTGCCCCAATGATTAGCTTAGCTGTTCAGATGGGAAATGATGCCAGCATTTCGAATGTTTTGCCTCCGCATGGTGCGCTGGAAGACATATTGTATGTTTGGTTTGTAAAAAAAAACAGCCTTTTATCTCCGAGAGGGTAGGAAGAGGTATTCCATTACTGTATATTGCAGCGTTCCGCTGCGGTTTTCAACCTTATCTTCATCCTCTTTTATCATTTCGTCTTTAATCATCCTCATTTCGCTTTTAATTCTCACCTTCTATTTTCAAAATTTCACCGTTTCGTTTTTAATCATCCCCAATTCGCTTTTAATCATCTTGACTTTCTATTTTCAAAATTCCGTCGTCCGTTTCTGTTTCCGTTCCTGTCAAAGTATTCATTCCTACTCTAGAGTTCTTGAAGAACAGGTCTGCAACGAAGAAAGCACCCTAATTTTTATAGTTCCACCTATCATGACAGTAGGTATAAAGTTTCTCCAGAACGCAAGACTAACGTTGGATGTGTTTCTACAAACCTTTCTGCGGCACGCCTAGTGTCCTTTTCATTTGGTAAGTTATTTTCACATAGTACTAACCTCCGCACCTTTCCCTAGCGTTATTCCCTATTGGTGCCACGCTGTGAATGTGCCCTAATCATCGGCCCCTCTTCCACAGCATGTTCCCCCAATAGCGGGCTCACCTCTGGGAGCCTCAGCTCACCTCTGGGAGCCTCAGCTCACCTCTGGGAGCCTCAATTCACCCCTGGGAGCCTCATCCCAGCCCTTACCAGCCTCTTCTATGCGAGGATCCATCCTCCGGGTCGGCAAGCTCACCATCACGATCAAGAGCCCCGCTACGCAGTTCGCAAGGGGCTATCGTCGCTCAAGACAGCTCTTCCACCGCATTTGAAGATCCGCAAGTCTAACACCAAATGGCATCATTGTAGACCCCAATCCCCAAATTTACCTAAACCCAAAATCTCATGTTCAGGGAAATCTTTGACTAAGGATTATTACGTTTAGCCGACAGTCTTAAACCTTTAATCAAGAATAGCTAAAACACCTATTTCCTAACACACGGTACCGTACGTTGAGGCGTAGGATGTCCCATTAATTTTATATTAGCGGCTCTTAGTCTCTAGATCCACCTATCTAAAAGCCCAGGTTTAACTTTTCCTTTTCCTTATAATTGACTTCCCAAGAACCTTAGTAGGAGAAGGAACAAATATTTCTATTCGTTTACCGTGTTTTTAGGCTTTCCGTTTGTTACCAATAAATTCTATCCTATAAAACACGTTGACTTTTTATTTATAACAATCCTAACCCCGGTTAGGTGGTCATCCTGAGTTCCTCCTCTGGATAGTCTAATCGCGCGTGACAGCTTCCCCGGCTGAAGCGCATGATGCAATATGTATACCCACTTTTCACGAGAATATTTGGTCCCTAAACGTGATAGGTGGTGAGCCCATCGCCGGACCGGGTCTGTTACACATGTCTCAGAATTAATTCTGGGACCTGCGGGTTTCCTCACGATGTTTTCCTTCACCGTCGAGCTAGTGATTAATATTTCGTTTTTAAATGGTATTATCTTAAACTCTTGCTAACAATACTCTCATTTGTATAACTAAACGTCGATTCTCCCAATTCATTTCAAACCATTAGTTAGATACATAATACAACAAGTTCAGGACCCAGGTCCAGCCAGATTCAATGTTAGAAGCTAGTCCAAACAACAAAAGCAATGGCATAGCTCAACTCCGGGACTTTTAAACTATTAATTGGGTAGCTATCGGTTGGAACGGATGAATAGTAGTTAGAGACGTGGACTCCGATATAGTTTGACTGCGACTCGCTGAGACTACTAAGTCGATTTATGTTTACAGCTGCGCTTGGGTTTCATTTGAAATGAACTAACTATTAGCAAAAAAATCTTCACCCGTCTGCACCAGAGGGCAATGTTTTTCGGGAATAATGATTTCTTTGTCACAGCCTGTAGTAGCCTGTACTTTTAGTGGACAGATTGAGTTTGAAGAGATAGGTGTAATTTTCTTTTTTGCGGTCTTTCTTTTTTCTAATAATATAAATGTGTAGTCATAAGATAAGCAACACAGATCTCGAGTTTATAATCCATACGAATCATTATTGACTAAAAGTTTTAATTTGTAAGACTACTTTACTCAGGTGGCAAATTAGTGGCGTCCTTCAAAAGGCTTATGGATGTGAAGGAAGCGAAAGTTTGAAAGTGGCGATCCATCGTCTCTGCCTACCCCTGTGGGAAGAAGGCGTTAGCTGTATGTATGTACCTATATTTACACACAGGTATTTTTAACGCCTAACACTGTTTTTGTGTGTCAGTCATAGTATGTCACATTCACAAATATTATACGTAACATTAAATATAGCATCACGAACACACATATAAAAAAATTGCATCACAAAAAATCTCTTCGCTAAATGTCACATTCCAAATAGTCACATCAAAAGGTCACCTCTTAAGAATTTTCATTTTATTTCATTGTCTTAATCGCAAAACGTCACATCTCAAAAGTCACGGTCGCAAAATGTCTCACTAGCAAAACCTCAAATTACATTACCTAATTATTAAATCTTACGGGCATTTTCATAATCTCAGGTTTTTTTTATCCCCGAGGGGGTGTAGGCAGAGGTATTCCATTACTGGATATACCCACAATTCACGAGATATATTAGACCCCTAAACGTGATAGGCGGCGAGCCCATCGCCGGACCGGGTCTATTTACACATGTCTCAGAATTAATTCTGAGACCTGCGGGTTTCCTCACGATGTTTTCCTTCACCGTCGAGCTAGTGATAAATATGTACGTAAGTTTTCATATCATTTTTTGCAATTATAAAAGTAGTTGTGACTACATCTTTGAGCCGCACAACACCATGTATTCAAGCTGTCTTTAATTAGCCCCTGCATTTGGACTGTGAGGAATCAAATTCACCTCCACTAGCTGAAGTTTCAGGAGGACCTGAAACTTGTTTCAGGCAACCCTCCAGGCAAGTTTGCTTTGCGACGGAGTTCCAGTGGTATTCAGGGTTTGTGTACTGAGTAATGTTTATTTTAAGCTACAACACAAGACTACGATGGCGTAATTTTATAGGAAGTTTAGTTAATAAAACCAGATAACCTGATTGCAGGTAAAATGACCAGAAGCCTTAACATGTAATTATAAAGTATTGTCTACTAGCGTTGGAGTTTCCCGCGCGGATACTGTTTAATCCCGTTCCCTTGGGAATTTCCAAAAATCCTGCAGCAGTACCGGTACTGCTGTGGCACATGCTGAGTGGTGACCATTCGTATTGTATTTTTAGTATAAGACATTTTTTTAGTATTGCTTGTTTGTTTCATATACATACTTAGGTATATAAACATTCTTTCTTTAAAAAAATAAAGGGTAGAAATTCTCTATCCACCAAATCTCGCAAACACCCCCCAAACAGGCATGACGCCGTGAATATTTAACACAAACTAACCGGACCCAATTTCATTTGACAGGGTTGGGCGACCCGAGGTATGTCATACATGATAATCAGAAAAACCTAGCGTGAAAGGGCCGTCACAGCAAAAAAAAATGAGTATGCGGTATAAGAAAATAAATTGAGTAAACTAGTACCTAAGTATTCTGTAAATAATAGGTAAGCACAGAGAAACCTTACCATAATAATAATAACCGGTGTGTCATAACATAACGTGATTAAGAAACTTTGGCATTAAATTAAACATTTATAGTGATAAAGAAACTCTGACAATATAGCATTAAATTAAACATTTGTAAAACCCTTGCCACAAAAATACATATAATTTAACACAAATGACTAGGAAGATTTTTTTAAACTTTACCTAATAACACTCTCGGTTAAATCACCTTTCAAACAAAAACAAAACAAAATCAAAATCGGTTCTTCCGTTTGGGAGCTACAGACAGACAGACATACAGATACACAGAAACACACGTCAAAATTATAACACCCCTCTGGTTTTTTGTCGGGGTTTAAAAATAGTGGTTTTTATTTTAACCAACGAGAATTATTTATTACTAAACATACTGTGCTGTTGTTAAAACGCTCTAATTTGTATATAGTGACATTTATCGAGGTTACATAGAACAACCAAGCGCAACAGACGGTAAGAACGTGACGTCACAGGTTCTACATCGCAATATCGAAATTCTCGCACGAGTTAGTTTAAATACTACTCGTACTGTCCAACATCAATTTAGCCGAGGTCTTTAGATGGCGGAAGATTTTCCCTTTTCAAGATAGAGGAGTTTTACGGTCCACGTTTGAGTCTTTAAGAGGTGGTAGTAAAAAAGAAAGCAAGACATGAGATTAAAAAGAGCTGCCCTGGAGTTTCTTGCTGGCTCTTCTCGGGGTACTGCATTTGGAACCAGCAACCCGTCGGTGGAGATGGGCTGCTGTTTAAGCCAATCTTCATGGACGAGTTTAGAGTGCTATTGACTTTTCTAAGTGTGTTTTCTATACATACAGAAAATTAATGATTTAGACTTTTGAAACTAATATTGATAAATTAAGCATTAGAAAAAGAGTCAAAACCTATTCATTAAACCAAGTAATTATGTAATCCTGTAATTCTCAAGACACGGACCAATACTAAGGCAACACGAGCAATGCTCACAGAGCATCCAAATCTCCCAAAATTTCAAATCCCAAAAGCGATTACTCCCAGTGTTCTTATGAATAACAAATCCGCGGATAACATCAAAGTTTTAACGGAAAGGTCTCCAATCTCCAATCCTCTTAGTCCTACATCCTTCAAAACTCAAAATATCTTTCACTCAGATCCTACCTAGGGTAAATCTCATTTATTCATTCGTCACTTGCGACGAAGAAACGCTCTCTTTAAGTGCACAGTCATAGGAAGTAGCGATAAGCGGTTAGCGGGAAAATCCATCTAAATTTACAGATCTTTTGTCTCTTAATTCTCTTTAGTCATTTTTCCAGAGTTAGCTACATATTACAGCCATACTTCCATATTAGACTAATTGGGTTTATTATAATCCTATAATAATTAATACTTAACCATCATGTAGCATGTTGGTATCCTTAATGTGTTGTTTTTGGTGTACATTAAAGAATGTATTGTAGCTTAAGCTGTTTTACTTAACTGTACACCATTCCATTCCCACAAATTGTTACTCATTTTTCAATAGAAATTTTTTTGAACCCTAGAGGCAATTGCAGGATGCCTCATGCCTCAGAATCAATTGATACCTGCGGGTTCGCTCACGACTTTTTCCTTCACCTTCGAGCTGGTGATAAATATGTCCGTAAATTTTTGAAACACCCATTTGTAAATGATCTTACCAAGATTGGAACCCGAGTCTATAACGACAAGGCTAACACAATTCAGGAAATTTAGACCAGATGAACAATGTCTCCGCTCAGCTTCTCGCGCTTTCTTAAGGCTGTAGGGCAACCGCAGTGACACGTCGATAGAGGTCGGGGGTCTCATTATGCAAAACAGTGGGGCTCGGAACGACAAGAGCGCCCACAGATTGAGCAGGCTCCCCCGGGCTCGCATACTGATTAGTCCGATACAACTTACAAGTAACCGAAGATATTGCCGATAACGCGATTTGGTTCCAGTTGGATCATCAAATTCGCAAATGCAAATTCGGTATCTTTGATTCGAATATTCGGATCCAGGCTTTTATAATTCCGCAAATTGATTTTGGGTAACAATTGTTTCGGTTGATACGCGGTTCGCTGAAATCGACTACGATTCTTTTGTGGAAGCGAAAAGTTATTATTTTTTGAATAAATACACGAATTTTACAAGAGAGATTTTTTTTAATTCGAATTGAGAATGAAAACGTGCGTTCGCAGCGCAAGCTTATAATAATAAACCTTTATAATGAAAGTACTATGTATATGCCACCGTAAAATTGCAAACATCGTTAGATTATAATCTATCTCGCGAGATTGTAGACTGTCGAAAGATTGTGAACCGAACATACTGCTTACAATTTAACGCATTATTTTTCGGTAGTATATACCGCACTCCCCTCCAAAATCTAACGTTTGTAGACAAACATTGGTACAAATAAACTTGTGTTACGTAAGAAGAAAAGAAGAGGTAAGTACAAGTCTACTCTCTGTAGATCCCATAATCTCTGCACGTCAACTTATAGGTAGGTATTGTTTGAACAAGTAATGCAGACCTAGGTCAAACGTGCCTTGAATCTCAGTAAATGAAGCTAAGTACAGGATCGTACTCAGTTATGTAACGTGAGACGTTTACTTGAGAGAAGTGATGTTATTAGCGAATCCGCCTCAGGAAGTTTTTCAAGAACAGTAGATTATCGTAATTTATGACTAAGTAGCTCGAGAGTAAAGGAAAACATTTACTGATAACCAGAAACTGCAGATTTTCAATTGACTTATTTCCCACGCCCATGCCACACTGAGGGAAAGTTCAATAAATATTTAAGTTTGAATATCTTACTGAAAGAAGACATCATTTTATTTAATAAGATGTAGAACTGCATTCACAGATTTTTTTTAAAAGCGCATGCTCAACCGGGAATCGAACCCTCATAGTGTGAAAAAATAAAACACCATGTATTTATGATAAGGGTCGGAAGGGTTAATGATAAGGATTATTTTTCCCTAAATTAAATAACATAGCATCTTAAATGAAAGGAAGACCATTAAATTTGACAATATATTTTAAAAAATCATGAAAAATTTCTTTGACTTTCCGTGCTTCCAACAACTAACACTATCATCATTTCAAAGTATTTACAATGATCTGTTGTACAGTCAAGAGCAAGTCAAGCTTAAGCTGAGCTCTGGTTTATACTGCGCGCCATAGAATACAGGGCCGGGTCAAAGTCCAAAATGTCAAGCTTAGCGTGCTCTTGACTGTACCAATATTATTACACTAGCGAGTGCCCAGTGGCGTTGCTCGCTCTGATCTTATTTATTCCCGTTTCAGTGGTCATTTCCAAAAATCCCTCCTTAATACTCTCTTAAGTGATTTAAGGAACTTTTGTGCAAAAATTCATGCTTCCAGACCCAGCGGTTTTGGCTGTACTTTCATCGATCAGGCAGTCAATCAGTCAGTCAGTTTCTTCTTTTGTATAAATAGGTCGGTAGCTTTAAACTACGTTTAAAAAGAGGGAAAGTCATAATATTTATACTCCTTGCCTAGCATAACTGACGTAACTGTGTTACTTAGGAGATTCTTCACTGTTTTTGTTGGGTCCGTTGTCCTACTTCAGATAGGTATTACAAGCATTATTCCAGTGTTCGATAACAGCTCTGGCAATAGTTCTGAAGCCTCCTATCTCGGAAAGTTTAAGCTTTACTTACCTAAGCCGCGATGGATCAAATGTCAAGTGCTTCCGTGCAAAATCCTCTTAGACGGTGTTTTGATAAGACACCATTTCTCCGGACGTTTTTCCTTTTATTAATCCGATCGTCTTTTGTTTAGTTACATAATTGTGGAGTTTTAAATTGGAATCGGAATCGCTTTTATGTGAGACCGTCAAGTTGGAAGCTACAGCTGTTCTGATAGTGCCAAATAACTCTTCTTAAATAGTACTAAATAGTGCAAGAAGCATATAAATCCGAAAGTATGATAACACTATTTATATTCTTCGGGAAATATTTGGCACTATTTAATAAGAGTTGTTTGGCAATCAGAACAGCTCAATTATATGGTGAGGCTTCCAACTTGACGGTCTCCTTTATGTGACATTTGTTACGATGACAGCGCTTGCTCTTTAGGCACTGAGAACATAACATATGTACGACAAAAGTGATGTACGTCAACATGATGCTGATTGCCGTTAAGGGTCAATGGATGATAATCCCCCCGGAAAGGTTTGCAAATAGAGGATTTGCGGCGGCCTACAGGTGCTGTATAAATTTACAACCACGCTGAGCTTAGCGCTTAATAGAATAAATACCATCATGAAAGTAGAAAGAAAAAATTCTGTATAATTTTTAAGCTATTGCATAGCTTCTATCGCGGGCCTTGAGCGCGGGGACCGAATCCAGAAATTCCGTAACGAAAAAACCTCACGCTCTCCCCACTCCGACGGGCACGGAGGTGTGGCTTAAAGGCCGTGCATTGTATAAAATAAAATAAAGTGAAGTAAAGTAAAGTAAAGTAAAGTAAAGTAAAGTAAAGTAAAGTAAAGTAAAGTAAAGTAAAGTCGAAGTCGAAGTCGAAGTCGAAGTCGAAGTCGAAGTCGAAGTCGAAGTCGAAGTCGAAGTCGAAGTCGAAGTCGAAGTCGAAGTCGAAGTCGAAGTCGAAGTCGAAGTCGAAGTCGAAGTCGAAGTCGAAGTCGAAGTCGAAGTCGAAGTCGAAGTCGAAGTCGAAGTCGAAGTCGAAGTCGAAGTCGAAGTCGAAGTCGAAGTCGAAGTCGAAGTCGAAGTCGAAGTCGAAGTCGAAGTCGAAGTCGAAGTCGAAGTCGAAGTCGAAGTCGAAGTCGAAGTCGAAGTCGAAGTCGAAGTCGAAGTCGAAGTCGAAGTCGAAGTCGAAGTCGAAGTCGAAGTCGAAGTCGAAGTCGAAGTCGAAGTCGAAGTCGAAGTCGAAGTCGAAGTCGAAGTCGAAGTCGAAGTCGAAGGTCGAAGGTCGAAGGTCGAAGGTCGAAGGTCGAAGGTCGAAGGTCGAAGGTCGAAGGTCGAAGGTCGAAGGTCGAAGGTCGAAGGTCGAAGGTCGAAGGTCGAAGGTCGAAGGTCGAAGGTCGAAGGTCGAAGGTCGAAGGTCGAAGGTCGAAGGTCGAAGGTCGAAGGTCGAAGGTCGAAGGTCGAAGGTCGAAGGTCGAAGGTCGAAGGTCTAAGGTCTAAGGTCTAAGGTCTAAGGTCTAAGGTCTAAGGTCTAAGGTCTAAGGTCGAAGGTCGAAGGTCGAAGGTCGAAGGTCGAAGGTCGAAGGTCGAAGGTCGAAGGTCGAAGGTCGAAGGTCGAGGTCGAAGGTCGAAGGTCGAAGGTCGAAGGTCGAAGGTCGAAGGTCGAAGGTCGAAGGTCGAAGGTCGAAGGTCGAAGGTCGAAGGTCGAAGGTCGAAGGTCGAAGGTCGAAGGTCGAAGGTCGAAGGTCGAAGGTCGAAGGTCGAAGGTCGAAGGTCGAAGGTCGAAGGTCGAAGGTCGAAGGTCGAAGGTCGAAGGTCGAAGGTCGAAGGTCGAAGGTCGAAGGTCGAAGGTCGAAGGTCGAAAGTCGAAAGTCGAAAGTCGAAAGTCGAAAGTCGAAAGTCGAAAGTCGAAAGTCGAAAGTCGAAAGTCGAAAGTCGAAAGTCGAAAGTCGAAAGTCGAAAGTCGAAAGTCGAAAGTCGAAAGTCGAAAGTCGAAAGTCGAAAGTCGAAAGTCGAAAGTCGAAAGTCGAAAGTCGAAAGTCGAAAGTCGAAAGTCGAAAGTCGAAAGTCGAAAGTCGAAAGTCGAAAGTCGAAAGGAAAGTCGAAAGTCGAAAGTCGAAAGTCGAAAGTCGAAAGTCGAAAGTCGAAAGTCGAAAGTCGAAAGTCGAAAGTCGAAAGTCGAAAGTCGAAAGTCGAAAGTCGAAAGTCGAAAGTCGAAAGTCGAAAGTCGAAAGTCGAAAGTCGAAAGTCGAAAGTCGAAAGTCGAAAGGAAAGTCGAAAGTCGAAAGTCGAAAGTCGAAAGTCGAAAGTCATTCAGTCATCAAATGAAATGAAATGAAATAGTCAGACCAACCAAGACAGTCAACTTTATGCTATGCAATAGCTTTACCGCGGCAGTCCCCGAGTGCCACACGTCTTTTTTTTTCTTTCTACTTTCGTGACTTTTTTTTATCGTCTGGAGAAAAATGTGGTGTGATAGGTAAGTGTAATAGATTCATTTGGCAATGTTACTTAAAAAAATTTTTTTTTTCCCCAAAATTTTTTTTTCTTGCTTAAACTAATATACATTACTCAATTGTAGTAACTAATACATACTGAAATATTTTAAACAGTATTTTAAAAAGAAACAGGCTCGTAGCTTCAATTTATGCTCAATTTACCTACAACCGCCAGCCGCGCGTAGTACTGTGCGTAGTTTTTTAGATTTTGTAAATTGCATTAAACATGACTATATTTAACTATTAATATCGTGTATAACTTCGGCTCTAGATACCTTATACGTCATATTTTTTTCCAGACGGTAAAAAAAATCATTCAGTATACAATATGTAACAGAATCGACTACTTAATCGATTTTAGCTACGTTTAATATATAGCTATAAAAATCGTACTATTATTGCTCTTTATGTAAGAAATTTGGTTAGACAACATTCAAGTACGAATGCATCATATTTTTTTTATATTAATAAAATTGGGGTGTATGAGGAATGGCGCTTATTCTGTGACGCGTTGTATATTGCCACAAATAAATAAAGAAATACTTCTTGGTACCTTGATAACATGGAAAATCATTGTAATTTTGCTCTGTTCCAAATCTGGATATAACATGAAGCAGTTAACTTCAGTCATAAAATTTTACAAGCAGTAATCTATATTAGTGCTTGACAAAGAGATTAAAATATAATAGGAAAGAGGGGGCATTGGGAATATTTTCATACAAAACTTTGAAGCATGTTTGAAGCTCAAGCTCAAGCGTCATGTCAGTTAGTATGAACGCGAGCTGTCATTCGGTCGAAATTGTACTAGACTTAGGTATTCCACTTGGAATAACTTTTGGTTTCAAATTTTCCTCGCTTTGTCCCCTCTATGCCCTATTATATTTTAATCTCTTTGGTGCTTGAACTCTAAATTACGTCGTGCTGCCGGATATAAAACAGAAACTTATTAAAATTGGCATTTCACTCAATCACTTAGTATCACGGAATCACTTAGTATTGTGACGTCATTTAGACGTGATGTGAAGTTTTAAAGAAGTATCATTTTATAATATAAGGCCTGAATATACAAATAAAGTTAAGAAATATACCTATAACTCGCAATTGGATCTTTTTTTTTTCTATACATACGTAATTATGAACAAAATCCAACCAGTTATACAATGTCCCTACAGAAAGCAACGTAAGATGTAATTCGGAGGCAATGGGATTGACACGATGTCTCGTCCTATCCTAAGCTAATATTAGGAAAACACAGCAACTATGCCGTCGATATTATGTAATCGCTCTTGGCTTCCATCTTCAGTTGCTGTTACATAATGACTCTCAAATAAAATAATAGTACATTATGATATAAGTGCGGTAGGTTGAAAATAACAGCCGAGGCGATATTGCTAACAAGTAAGCAGAGGCTGTAATTAACAAAGCGCACGTATGTCATACGACGTTTTATAACACATTTGCAAGAAAATAAAATAAAACTCCGACTATGGTAAACGAATAAAAACAATACAGCATTTTTTTTAGGCAAAGGCACAAAATATAGCCAGTATTACTAATAAAGTAAATTAATATTTTTGTGTTTTTGTTACAGATTAATTGGTTGTAATTTACTGTCAAAATTAATAAAATTAAATAATTATGTACATAAATATTTCTTTATTATATTTTATCTCCCAATGTTAATTTTAATCATAAAATGTTGACAACTTTTTTGACATAAAAACTCTTTGCTGAGATTTTAAAAAGTACAGTTCGTTTTAAGACGGAGCATATTGATAAACCGTGCGTTTTACATTACACTTACCGCACTTGGGCGTAATGCGATACAATACGATATTGAAATTTGTGAAATAAGACACCTTTTCAGAGCAAATGTGTTATAAAATAAACATTACGCCTTTTATCCCCGAGTGGGGAAGTCAGAGGTATTCATTTCTGGAAATACCTACTTTTCATGAGTAGGTACATTCGACCCTTAAACGTGATAGATGGTGAGCCCATTGCCTGACTGGGTATGTTACACATCGCCTCTTAATTAATTCTGAAACCTGCGGGTTTCCTCACGATGTTTTATGTTTCCTTCACCATCGAGCAAGTGGTACACATGTACGTCAGTTTTTTTAAAACTCATTGGTGTCGGCCAGGATTCGAGCCAGAGTCTCACTGATTATTATCATGAGAAGCGGGCTCTTTAACCATAAGGCTATCATTGTTCTTGCTAATGTTCACGCTTGATAATGACACTGTCTGTAAAAAGCTATAAAGTCACAATACTCAATCATTGATTGCATCCCATAAGTTTACATATAAGGTAGTCTTAACTAAGTGAGATCAATTTATGAACCCCATGTATATTTATATCTGTAGAGTTAGAAGGATTAATTTATAACGAGATATCCTTATTATGGTTTGGACACTGGCAAACATTTATATCAATTAACTATACCCACAGCCCAGCTCGTCAGCCATAATGCGCGGGATTGTTGACAGTTTCACGTGACGTCACGCGTAGAGACGCGGTTCCACTAGAGTTAGTTTAAATCTGGGGGCACGGCAGTGCCCCCGCAAAGTCGAGCAAAACAATCTAATTTAATATAATATGTATCACTTGTGAGATAAATTGGGTTTTCATGCGATGGCCAAGTCAATCTATTTATTTAAAACATAAGAAGAAAGAAAGAAAGAAAGAAATAATTATTTGTCCTATTAATTAATTCTTAGAGCAATAAACTTGATGTAAATAGTTTAAAGCGTGGACAAAAGGGTCTAAGGCTCAGCATTGGCTGTGGACAGTCCACAACCGCTGATATTCTGCCATAGCCCGTCATGGCGAGTGTAGAACACAAAACATAAAACATAAAACCATAACATAAAAGATTTTTAATAATGATATGGTCACTATAAGCTGTTGTTAGGTTAGCTAATTACATAATTACTTAAGACAGAAGGTCCCTTAGTAAGGACTGAATAAATTAATCGACTTGGTATTACATGGATCTCACAACTTTTTAGGGTAGAAGAACTGAGTTGCGAGACTTGGGTTTTTTGACAAGTTTTGTTTTTGATGGCATCGATATTTATCGGCTAACAGTAGGTACCTACGTTTAAAACTGGTGTATATTTAGAGAAAATTCAAAAATAACTCACCGAAATTGGCTACCTCAATATAACGGACTCGTAAACAATACAGCTGCAGAATTTCGTGAAGTTGCTAATTTTGATTTACGACTTTTGAATTCAATTAACAAAGTTCGACTTTGGAGTTAGAATGGGAGTCGCGTTTTGTTTTCTTTAATGAGTGCGTGCTTTGTTTTAGCTTACTTTACTTCAACTGTAACGGTTTCAGTCATTATTAGCTTTTCGACATATTGACAGCCGTGAGTCGATCTGAAGTTTGAAACTCAAGTAAATACGTATTAAAATAAACAGAGAGATATATATTAGAGTTCATTGAATACTACGAGTAGTAGCGCACCGTGGTTTCAACCGAAGTTGAAACCACGGTGAGCAGACACCGATGTGAAAGGTATCACTTTGTGTCCCTAGAAGATCGTCGGGTCATAAATGATATCTGCTAACTAATGGTAGTCAATGGGTCTGTTGATTGTCCTGCCCAAGGGGGGCAGGACAATCAACAGCCAAGTGGCATTGTACAATCTAATCGAATGTTCTTTTAGATTGACATGTATGGGATTGACATTAGCCTTAGCGCTCGTTGGCAAGTGCTTATGTCAATCCCATACATGTCAATCTAAAAGAACATTCGATTAGATTGTACAATGACACTTGGCTAGGGGGGCTGATCTACTATCGAAGGTGGGGCTACAAACCAAATGGGTCTAGGACAGCGACCACTGTTACATGTACCATTTTTAAGACAAAACACCTTCTTGCTGCGCGCTGCTAAAAGTTTCAATGAATTCTCGATTGAATATGACATTGATCTATTCTGTGCCGGTACATCTTTTATTAGAAGAGCATTAACATCATATTTGTTAGTAGAGCACTAATAACAGACTTGTCAAACCCAGACTGCTCACCTAATTAAGTTTGTAGTTTTTTTATTATCGTATATATATTAAAAACAATCTTAATAGCCTACCTATTAAGATTGTTTTTAATATAAGTTCAAAAAATTCAACTACTTTACTACTACGTTAATCTTCTACTATATAAAAATAAGTCGGGTTTTCCTTCCTGACGATTTAACTCCAGAACTGACGAACCGATTTCCATGGTTTTGCATTCATTGGAAAGGTTCCGCAAGGTTTATAGCAAAGAAAATTCAGCATTGCACCCGTACGAAGCCGGGACGGGTCGCTAGTAAAAAAATAAAAAACTACCTAATAGGTAGTTAATTTTGATAGCTATATGTGGAGACTTGTTGTCAGCAACCAGAGTACTCAGTTTTTGAATTTATTGTCATGTAATTAGTCTGCAAGTCTTCCCAAAAAATAATAAAATAAAATAAAATGTAGTTTTTGCGTGAAAGAGCAACAAACGTTCATATAATATTAGTAGGATATGCAACAAATACCAGAGATATATGTATGATGCATCTCACCGGTGTGTAAGACGTTTTTATATGGAACTAGCGACCCGCCCCGGCTTCGCACTGGTGCAATGCTTATAAGATTTTCCCGCTTTTCCTGAATTTTCTTTGCTATAAACCTCACGGAGCCCGAGACCTTTCCAACGAATGCAAAATCGTGGAAATCGGTTCGTGCGTTCTGGAGTTATAGCGTCAGGAAGGAAAACCCGACTTATTTTTATATATTAGATGTTGATTTGTGAAATAATAACTTTGCGTTTCGTCCCTTCCTCAGTCGATGCTTACGTTCTAGAAGTTATTCGTACTTACACTTATTAGCTTACATCGGTTGAGACTTTGGTTTGGTAGGTCAGTCAGACAGGTCTCTTATCTTTAGATTAAATATACCTAGTCATCAACATCAACTTATGAACCTTCATCTTGGAATAGCAAAAAAACTATTATTTTGTCCCACACAAAAGTGTAAGGTATTGTATGTTAATGTCAAAAAATTTCCCTCAAACGTTTTTTATTAGAACTATCTAAGCAGTGGAGTCAGGACTTATTATTATTTTATTCAAGAAACTGATCAGCTTTCAGTGTGTGCAACTGCAAAAAACACTTCAAACAAAAAAACAAAATCTATTGAATAGATGTTTTTTAAGTGTAAAATGAATGATTAAAAAGAATTATTCGAGAGATTGTAAATAGAACTACGTCCTTGTCCAGCTAACAGGGACAACCGTGAAGAATTCCGTTTAATCAAAAGACTGTTTATTTTCGCGGTAGCTTTATAACTTTGTTGTTTTTGTGTCAGTTTGTCGACTTTTCTTCACTTAATATTCCAGATTATAGCTTGAGCGTGAAGGGAATAAATTGTTGCCCTTCTGTGAGTTATAAAAATACTAAAGTTTATTATACAAAGTGCTGTTGACAGAGCCAGCTGATATATCTATATCTATACTCATATAATTATAAAGAGGAAAGATATGTATGTTTGTATGTTTGTTACGAATAAACTCCAGAATTGCTGGACCGATTTTAAAAATTCTTTCACCAATAGAAAGCTATACAACTCCTGAGTAACTTATGCTATGTTTTCCCGAATTCCGACAGGAACGAAAACCACGCGGGTCAAATCTCTCAGAACCGCTAGTGAATTATATTTTTAGTAAGGCTTAGCTCGCTAACAGTAAATTAATCCACCGATCACCCACCCACCATTTAAAGTTGGACAACTGCCCCTAGTCAAGACCCATGGTCCAACTAGTTGGACAAAGCAGTTGGACCACTGCCCCGGACTGAATATAATAATAAGTGATGATCCATAAATGTCGAAAATGTAGCAGCCAAACAAAAATCTAAGGACTTAACTTTTTCTTGTATCTAATCGATTTTGAAAATAACTCTATATTATGTAGATAGCGATACATAAAGTAAATATACTTTCGCCTTATCCAGGGGTTTGCAGAGATATTTTAGTCTTGAAAATATCCACATTTAACCAATAGATTTTTCGGATTTCCAAGTGAGAGATGATGACGATCTGCGAAAGGCTGCAGGCAGATGCTGGATGCGTAGAGCCGAAGACAGGGCGCTATGGCGCTCATTAGGGGAGGCCTATGTCCAGCAGTGGACAAATGTAGGCTGATGATGATGATGAAGTGAAAGACATATCACACTAGATGTACTATCAGTTAAAGATCAGCCTGATACACCTAAGTGTAATTTTTGCTTGCAGCTATCTCTTCCCACCCCGTGGCGACAAAGCTGTCTCTCATAGTAACAATAACAATGATAAAAAAAGTGTTTCTTTTATTGACCTTTTGGGTCCAATGGGAAAAAACAGTGGTACTGGCTTCTGATTGTTTCACTTTTATTATTGGTGGGATTTTTATAAACTTGAGATTTTAAGCGACAATTCTTCTTAATGTATGAGGCTTAGCGTTTGTCGGTAGTACCTTTGGAAATATGTTTTGAATTACGACTGTTCGCTTGTGCCGCTCGACGTAGTATATTTGAAAAGGGAAGCAATATGTTGAAGAGAGGGACAAAAAAAACTGATTGCCTCGTAAAGGGACCCAGGTGCGAGTGTGTCAACTGCGTAAATTTTTATTGACCTAAAAGGTTCTTTGGTATAATTGACTTTTATAGTCACGGAATTATATCTTACTAGCAGCGCCCCGCGGTTTCACCCGCGTAGTTCCCGTTCCCGTGGGAATACGGGGATGAAATATAGCCTATGTGTTATTCTGATGTATAAGCTATATAATTGTAAAGTTTCATCAAAATCCGTTCGGTAGTTTTTGCGTGAAAGAGGAACAAACATCCATCCAGACATCCATACATCCAGACATCCATCCAAACAAACTTTCGCGTTTATAATATTAGTAGGATTTATTAAGAATGTATATATTTAGTGTAATGTTAGAAGGTACATTGTTTCTTTATTACTGTTCATGGATTTTTTTAACCTTTAGCTACTGAGGTGGATTTAATTTTACGTAAATACTGACGTGGGGGCCTCAGAGACCCGTGTCTGTATGTGCTTATATTTTAAAATCTTTAGGTTTTTTATGGTTTAGTGTTTAATAATTAGCTTAAGTTGACATATTTAAATAATATAACATTAATATTTTATAATTTATTTGATTATAATTAACTATTATTTCAAAGTTTAAAAAACACTTAGCATTTTTGGTAAAAAGCACATCGGATCATAAATAACAAAGTATTAATTAAAATTATTTAAGAAATCTAAAAAATTGCATACAATCTTAATTTCCAATAGTCTTTCTAGAAAATGGCATATAAGTAATTATAACATTATAATGGGAACAAAAAAATTAGGTTAATAATTATTACGAATTACATACAGTCTGGGCAAACTTGTTTTGCACATTGAAGGCATACATATTATGTTTTTACATGCATAACGTGGTGGGTGTAGATTTCATTTGAAGACATGTGTGACACCTTTTTTTTTTAGACTCTTCTTCGTCAAATTCTTCAGGTACAGGCATATCCTCACCAGTACCCATACCAAACTCAAACGAGGCTCACGATGCAACCTTTCGTTCAATGCTCGTATTTTCATCTGGTGTATCACTAAACTGCTAGCTAATTGCTGCAGACGACATACTGGGCCCCATATTGCAAGAGTATTAAATTTACGCCAAAAAAAATGGATAACTAGATCGAAATTATTCACAAAATAGTTTCGTAAATACTGAGGTGGGGTCTGAGAGGCCCACTAGAAATTTCAAAATAAATTTACTTACCTAAATTGCCCGCGCAAACACTTGCACAGCCGTTCACAGCTTTGGAGCAACTAAATCCGAAGGTACTAGAAGGTACGCGGGTGTCGTGCCCGAAGGAAGGGAATAATTCAACAATTTTACTTTGTCAAGGCCTGAGAGGCCCCCACGTCAGTAGGTAGTTAAAGGTTAAAAACATATTTTTGTTATTATGTTTTTTTGGCATTATTTATGTTTGATGAATAATAAATAAAATTTCGGCAACTAAAATTGCAAAAAACGTTTTAGCTAACTATAACTAAAAACACATTTTTTTCTAAATTTACAGACACTTAAGTATAGAGAAAAAATACTTAATTAAAATATTACTGCAGATCAGGTTTTTTATGTTATCGCATACGTGGGAGGTTAATTTTGCTTAAATAAGTACAGTCAAGAGCAAGTCAAGCTTGACACTACCAGTTTAAGCTGAGCTCTGATTTGTATTGCGCGCGATATAAACAGGGCCGGTTCAAAGTCCAAAGTGTCAAGCTTAGCGTGCTATTGACTGTACCTATACCTATGATAGGTTTTGACGCTAAATCAAAAGTGTTCAGTACAATTTACCTTTATTTTATTCGTATTTAATTCGTAATTACTAAAGACTATAATTACTTCTTAATACCTAGAAAAACAATATGGTTTAAAAACTTATGACGTAATAGGTAGGTAGTAGGGACGCCAAAAAATTACGTAAAAAATAAATGTTTTTCATTTTGCAACACCTAGGCATAATATTTCACGCGCTTAATCCACTAATTGCTTACATTTGGAATAAACAAAATTTAAGCCAAGACTGTTTTAAAACCTTGCTACGGTACCATTTCGGTTTACGCTATCAGGTTAAAGTACATACCATCTTTTTCAGTAGGTACTTTATCTTTAAGTACATTTAATAAAATTGTATCGCGACGTGAAATGTGGCCGATGCACTGGCCGGTATTGTATATACTTTTTAATGTTTTAAATTCAAAATTATATTGACGTGGTTTTGGCTTGTCTGTGGACCTTGCTTTTGATTTTGTTTTTCAGTTATTATGTGAATCTGTAATGTGTTTTTGGACCGTATTTATTATATAAATAAAATTGTGTTTAAAGCATAACAACCCTTTCCCTGAGGGAAAAGTGGTCCTCAATGTGAACTCTGCGACCTCAGGGAAAGGGCCACATTTCCATGTCTGTTCCATTTTTTTTTTTTTAAATTTTGCCGTATTGTAGATACTTAGTTATCAATTTAGATACCTACTAAAACGCCAATAATTATCAACAGACTTCAATAAAAAAGGAGGTTATCAATTCCGCTGTATTTTATTTTTGTTACCTTAGAACTTTATTAACTTAAAACTTAACTTAAAACTTAAAATACAAATCTTGCCTCTTTATAATATTATTGTTGATTAGTGTCGATGTAGTCGTAGATGTCGGTGTATATGGGTATCTAAACTACAGGTGTATAAACACACCAAGGGCTATGATCGCCTCTTTACTGGCAGAAACCTAAGTGGATTTACTCAAGCGATAGAAAATAGTATTTAATGAAAACAGATTAGAGATCAAACTAAAACGAAAGACTTAAGTGGTCAGAGAAGAAATTCTGTTTTTGAACTCAAAGTTGGTATTAATTAATTTAGAAATGGCACGGCAAATGTTCAGTGGGCCGACAGACGATCAAAGTGCTTAGTTTGAGAATGGTACTGACAACTTTTTACAGATCCCTCCACTGGAAAGAAGGGGGGTGAGCCACTTGGCCTTACCCTACTTGAGTTACTAAAGGTAGATATTTGAATACAATTTGTACCTGAACCGTTTTCTTTGTGATTTTGTCAACTAATTTGAAAGGATTTACTGACATTTGAATTTATCTAATCCTAATCTTTTCAGGGGGCCAACTCCACTAAATGTCAACGGTTACAGTTGGATGACAATGACATGTCAATGGTCAGTCGATGGTGTTATTTGCTCTGAAAAATTCCAAAATAACACCATTGACTGACCATTGACATGTCATTGTCATCCAACTGTAACCGTTGACATTTAGTGGAATTGGCCCCCAGGTGTATGAGTGTGAGCATATTTTGTTGTGACCCAAAGATATTCAAATATAAATAAAAATAGGGAATAGAGGGGGCATTGTAAATATTTTTAAACAAAAACTTTGCTCTCAAGCGTCAGTTTGGTGAGTATGAACGCGATCTGTCATGTGGACGTATTACATAGACTTATGACCTTTAGGTAATAACTTTTGGATTAGGATTTTGTTCGCTTTGTCCCCAATACGTATTACTTTAAAATCTCTTTGTTGTGACCCCTTACAGCTTCAACGGTTTGACATATTATTATGTTATGTGTTGGATTCGTATATTCATCTTAGTAATATCGTAGGATACAATTTTGTCATGAACCAAATATACTTCTTTGTGAACTAGTAACTATACATATTTTGAAAACGCAAAATTAAATCTACATGTTATATATCAGTCCTACATACGAGTGGTTAATCATCACTACTAGAACTAGTTTTTGTTTTTTAAGCAAAAGTGCCTGTCTGTCCATAGGTATAATCAACAAAGTTGTTAGGGTTACATAGCCAGAAACTAAGATTCAGTGTATTTTAGGTTTTTTTTTTTGCTAAATTATAGGGACCAAAGATACCTTTTAAAATAAACATTAATCAATAAGATTTATTTATGACTACCCCAGAAAAATTAGTTCTTAATTACTGGCCATGTAACCCTAACAAATTTGTTGACTGTACATGTGTCCATCTTGGACTATCTGTATCTAACGAAACTTTAAAAAATCCAGAAAGTTGACTGCGGCATTGCTTCAGCTAGAGCTTGCTTACGTTTTGGTGAAGTTTCAGTTTCAGTCCGAGTTCAGTTAGTTCTACCTTCCTTTTATGTTTCAATTCGAATAAACTTTGCCTTTTGGTACAGGAAAATGAAATGTGTTTCAATTTAATTTCACTATTTTAGAGTTATCAGACACATTGATACAGACATTGATATAAGACTAGTGATAGATCTATTAGAATTGAGGCTCAAGTTTCATCCATAAAAGAAACCGCGACACAGAATAAGCGCAATTCCTCATACACCCCAATTAGTACATATACTAATATACAAAAACGATGCATTCGTACTTTAGTTACAGCGGGAGAATATCTCATTCCCATGGGAAAATATAAAAACTGGTACAATAAAAAAGAAAAATACGTAAGTACTACTCTACCTAGAAACTTGAAATATGTAGTGTCTTATGTCGTATGCAACCGCTATGAAAAGATTTTTGGAAATTCCTACGGGAACGGGAATCAACTGAATCCGCGAGGCAACGCCGCTGGACATCCGCTAGTATCTTCCTTATTTATAAAATGATAAACTGACTAACTGATTGGTGATGTACATATCAACGCACAGCCTAAGCCGCTGGGTATAGAGACTTGAAATTTTGCACATAGATAGCTTATACAGTGTAGGCATCCACTAAGAAAGGATTTAGCAAAATTCAACCCCAAAGGATGTGAAATAAACGTGCGCGAGCTAAGCCGCGGGTAAAAGCTAGTTTAATACATAGTACATACCTTCTTTTTGGCGTAAACAAGCGTCAAGGTGGTTTACCTCTCACGTTTCCCGTGACTTATCCAAATACACGAGATATACAATTATCCGACAAAAGTAAGTAATGCAGTGATAGCCCGACCGGTTAAAAGAGCCGGCCGAAAATCAGTGAGGCTCCGGTTCGAATCCTGGCATGTACCAATGAGTTTTTCAAAAACTTACGTACATATTTATCACTAGCTCGACGGTGAAGGAAAACATCGTGAGGAAACCCGCAGGTCTCAGAATTAATTTTGAGACATGTGTAGACAGACCCGGTCCGGCGATGGGCTCACCATCTATCACGTTTAGGGGTCCAATATATCTCGTGAAATGTGGGTATATCCAGTAGTGGAATACCTCTGCCTACCCCCTCGGAGATAAAAGGCGTGAGATTATATTATTATTATTATTTATAAGTAATGCGACAACGCTAACACTCCCGTGGGACCAAAAAGGTGTTTCTGTTCAGTCGGTATAATTTACCATATTTTTTCCTTGTTTACGGACTTTTCCGTGGTTATGAGCTTTCCATATCCATTCGTTTTGTTCTGTTTTAGTAGATTAAAATTGTTTGGATTGCTTTTTTGAATTGTTTTTGAATTCGAATGTAATGCTGACGCTTTACCCTCGAAGGGTTAGGCAGAAATGTACCTCTACGCAGCGGGATCCTCGGTCGGAAAAAAATACAAAACGGCTGTTCAATGCCAATCCAGGGAGGGCCCCGTTGGATCGATTAGAATTTCCACTTCATATTATGTAAACACTATAATCTCTTAGATGAAAAGTAATTATTATTTTGAAAAGGGGTCTTCAGGTACTATAGTTAAACGCAATTTGAAAAACAATGCATTCAGCATACTGCAGACGGAGGGCCTCGCTGGATCGAGACTTTTTTTTAATTACTCTAAAACCATCGGGGTACAAATTATTTCAATTTCTGTTTCTGTTTGGGCGAGGGTACTATATGTATATACCAACCATATCTCTCTAGGGCGAAGGGTCCCAGTGCGTAGAGGTACATTAGGCAAAGGTATTCTATTTATTTATTTGGGTAATCAATAAGACATACCTACACTAAAATATTTAAATACCTACACTTAGGGAGTACAATACCTAATATGTAAGTGCCGACTTACACTGTGGTAACAAGTAATATATATATATATATAATCTCACGCCTTTCATCCCCGAGGGGGTAGGCAGAGGTATTCCATTACTGAATATACCCACATTTCACGAGATACATTGGACCCCTAAACGTGATAGGTGGTGAGCCCATCGCCGGACCGGGTCTATTCACACATGTCTCAGAATTAATTCTGAGACCTGCGGGTTTCCTTACAATGTTTTCCTTCACCGTCGAGCTAGTGATAAATATGTACGTAAGTTTTTGAAAAACTCATTGGTACATGTCAGGATTCGAACCCGAGCCTTACTGATTTTTGGCCGGCTCTTTAACCGTCAGGGCTATCACTGCTCTGCTGCTGCTGTGGTAACAAGGTCGATAACTAATATAAAAATAAAAAAAAATAAAAAGAAATTGAAATAGAAAGAAACAAAAAGAAGATCGATAATACAAAAAAAAAGACGTGTGGCACTCGGGGACTGCCCCGGTAAAGCTATTGCATAGCATTTTGTATCAACAAGACTGCCGAAAAGAAACGACGTTAGACAATGCACGGCCTTCAAGCCACACGGGTGTTATTTAAATGGTTAGCAGAGTATTCGTATTTTTGTAAGCAGAAAAATATAATCTGTAAGCAGAAATAGCTAATTGGTCAGCAACTCATGGCCAGCAAACATTACAAAACCTATCAGCATTTTATGTCATTCTGGATGGCTGTAATTATTTTTGAGCTGCAATGAGCTGCTACTGTTTAATAAAATTTTGGTAAGCACTCAGAGGGGAAGCCAAAAAATATTTTTTGAGCTGCATATTATAAACTAGCGGATGCCCAGCGGCGTTGCCCGCGCGGATTCCGTTTATGCCCGTTCCCGTGGGAATTTCCGAAAATCCTTTCATATTGGTTGCCTACGACATATTTAAAACACCTACATACCATATTTCAAATATCGGGTGCCCACCGGCGTTTTCCCGCTTGGATTTAGTTTATTCCCGTTCCCGTGGGAATTTCCAAAAATCCATTCATACCAATTTTCTATGACATATCAGACACCTTCATACCATTTTTCAAGTTTCTAGGTGTTATCGTTTCGGAGTACGTATTTCTCTTTTTAACCAGTTTTTATATTTTCCCGTAGGAATCCGAAGAGTTAGAAGATTTAGAGAAATTAGAAGTCCGAGTCCGAGTCCGACTCCGACTCCGACTCGGACTCGGACTCGGACTCGGACTCGGACTCGGACTCGGACTCGGACTCGGACTCGGACTCGGACTCGGACTCGGACTCGGACTCGGACTCGGACTCGGACTCGGACTTGGACTCGGACTCGGACCTCCGTGCCCGTCGGAGTGGGGAGCGTGAGGTTTTTTTCGTTACGGAATTTCTGGATTCGGTCCCCGCGCTCAAGGCCCGCGATAGAAAAAAACATTTCCAAAGTCTTGACTTTGTATTGCTTTTTTCTTTTTTAAATATTTTTTAAAATAATTCCCAAACATTTGAATTGAAACTTCGCATTGTACGATTCTGTCTTTATAATTCTACTAGCAGCGCCTCGCGGTTACATCCGCGTCGTTACCGTTCTCGTCGGAATACGGGGATAAAATATAGCCTATGTGCTATTCTGATCTATAACCTATATAACAGTAAAGTTTCATCAAAATCCGTTCAGTAGTTTTTGCGTGAAAGAGGAACAAACATCCATCCGTACATCCATCCATACTAACTTTCGCATTTATAATATTAGTATAATAATAAATAATAATATAATCTCACGCCTTTGATCCCCGAGGGGGTAGGCAGAGGTATTCCATTACTGGATATACCCACATTTCACAAGATATATTGGACCCCTAAACGTGATAGGTGGTGAGCCCATCGCCGGACCGGGTCTGTTTACACATGTCTCAGAATTAATTCTGAGACCTGCGGGTTTCCTCACGATGTTTTCCTTCACCGTCGAGCTAGTGATAAATATGTACGTAAGTTTTTGAAAAACTCATTGGTACATGCCAGGATTCGAACCCGAGACTCACTGATTTTCGGCCGGCTCTTTAACCGTCCGGGCTATCACTGCTCTAATAATATTAGTAGGGTTTATAATATTAGTAGGATTTTATTCTCCATTTCAAGTATTTAATCAACCTGCGGGTCTAAAAAGGCCGTTTCGGGTGAATCATAATAGAATTCTATTTCGATTCATATTCGATTTTTTCACCAAATACGAATCTGCTAATGAATTGAATTGTCAGTGAATCTCAAAATTATGGACCATTTTACGAAATTTAGAGGAATTGCTTAGGATTTTCTGAGAATTCAGAAAAGGAGAATTGCTCAGAGGAATTGCTCAAAGTGGCCATTTTAGACCCACTGAGCTTTTGGAACACATGTCCGGTGTCGCAATGGGCCGGATCTATAGAACATGGGGTCTTGTTTGCAAATTGCTTAATATCCTGAAGTCTTTCGCAGTTAAGAAAGCCTACCCCCTCGGGGATGAAAGGCGTGAGATTATTATTTATTATTATTATAAATTTAGATCAACCTAGCTAACCAGAGAGGGAATGCGGCCAGTCTTCTGGGGACTGTCCCACATATACCTCTTTGATGGACATTTTTTATCTGTAATTATTCAAAGTGAATGTATATTTTCTTTATGTATAAACATGGTATTTTATAAAAAAAAGTTGAAGTGATAACGTCGTATAAAATCGATGAACACCGGCTAAACGCGCGAAAAAGCATGACTCATTGTCACGTTCCGCCTGAGCCGAGTGTGCAAGACGAAAGCGCGAAACAAGCGATAGAGGCACGATAAGCGTTCGGCTTGTGACGCATCTTCTCTCTTCCACTCCAGCCCCCCTAGCCAAGTGGCATTGCACAATCTAATCGAATGTTCGTTTAGATTCACATGTATGGCATGTTATTGAACGCTCGTTGGCAAGTGCTTATGTCAATCCCATGCATGTGAATGTCAATCCCATGCATGTGAAAAGAACATTCGATTAGATTGTGCAATGCCACTTGGCTAGAGGGGCTCTATCCATTTTTTTATTGCTATCTTATGACGTTATCTAAAAATATCGTCCGCAAACCGACTTTACAGACAGCAATTTTTTTTGCGATCGTAGCCCTGCGGTGCCAGTGTGTTTGTAACGATCACACTGGTTAAGCAAAGTTGGGTGCGGTCAATCAGTGGATGGGTGACCGCCTAGTGGCATTTATATTTCGAGCGCTTCCGTGTTTCGGAAGGCACGTTAAATTGTTGGTCCCGGTTTTCGTTGTGTTTACGCACAATGGAAGTCGTTAAGCCATGTCAGATACCCTTGGCTGGCTTGAAAAATTCTGACTGTTAAGTGGCCACTAGCTTAACACCATCTCCAAATCCGCGGTGGGCTCGCGTGGGAGATTATAGCCCATACTTCCTCATGTGTGAGGAAAGACCCTTAGCTCAGCGGTGGGCTGTTACGGGTTGATGATGATGATGAGGATTTTTTTTATTTGGTCCTCGAATAAAGTCCCTGCAATTGTAATACCACTAGTGAAATTATAATATCACGGATTTTAAAACCCGCGCTTAAAGTTCTACACTTGGGCCTCTGGGTCTAAACAACAGCAACGGGAGACGTTCATCGCAAAGTGACATTTATGGGCCATTGCGTCCGCTAACGGGGCTGTGACGTCACAAGTTAAATGGAAATAATACGTGTTTTATTATTTGAATGTCCCTCTTGGTTGTGTTGGCAAAGATTGTTTATAAATATATATATAACCACTAACATTTGGCCACGACTGTCTTCACGTTCGTTCTGCTGGGAGATAGCTTTTTCGGCAAGAGCAGTAATAGCCTTAAGCCTCGACTCCACGGCAGCGATATTATATCGCGTCCTTTTGGCCACGCCCATATCGCGCGTCAAATATCGCGGCAGTGTGGAAAAATTCCATATATGAGATATATATGAGATATAACAGGATATATTGGTAATTTTTGTATGAGATTTTGATTCACGCGCGATACGAATTTTATCGCTGCAGTATGATCTAGGTTTTGATAAAATTTTGTATACAGTTACAGTTTTGCATTTTAAAACCTCTCAAGCCAATAAAATAAAACACAACTGATATTTTATCGGTAGGGTGCCTATTGGAACCGAGCTGTGCGCGACGAATTAAGTTCAACTGCATAGTTGCATTTCATGTAAAAACACAATATTACACAAAAATAAAACATCGGCAGATGGCGTTAGAACAATACAGCTACTCACCAACAGATGATGACATGTACCAAAACTACTGCCTTGCCCTTTGAGGATAAGTGCGTGTTTTTACTACAATAAAAAAAATACAGACGAATTGATAACCTCCTCCTTTTTGAAGTCGGTTAAAAAGGGCCTCGACTCACGTTTACAAGTGTGAGGGATCCGTTTTTCAATATGATGGACTCACGGAACCCTAACATCCATTGGAATTCCCCATGACATGAGCTCACACAACAATTTCACGGTATCTCGTATCGTCTCACAGCCCGAGAGCTCTTTATTTTCGCTATTTTGTAAACAAAGCTGGGGCCCAAGCATGCTTGTCTATCGAAATCGACTATTCGTTGCTTAAATTGTTCGCCAATAAATATTTACATTACTCAGAACCTTTGAAGTACTGAAATCTGAGCAAAATTCTGAAAACGAACACAAAACGGCGTTTCAATATTAGAAAATAATTGTTAGAGAAGTGACATCATATGTTTATGGGCAGTATTTTATGGTAGCTGTATACTTTATACAACTTTTCGTTGCATAAGACCGCTAAGTGAGCTGAGATATCCTCGAGTCACACTAAATAAAGGAAAAAAAAACCGGCCAAGTGCGAGTCGGACTCGCGCACCGAGGGTTCCGTACAACCTTGCAAATTTATAATTTTCGTAATTTTTCCTTTATCTATGCTATAAGACGTTGCTTCGTACCAAATTTCAAGATTCTGAGTTCACGGGAAGCACCCTGTAGGTTTTGATTCCCTTGCAAGTGTCGAAAATTTGCGGCATAAACGGCTGTATCTTTTGATTGCGTTGGCTTAGAAGTTTGATTTTTTCACAGCTTCAAGGGACAGTAGACCTGAGTAATTGATATAAATTTCAGCTTCATACCTCCACGCGTTCCTGAGAAAAAGGGTCTTGACAGACGGACGGACGGACGGACGGACGGACAGACGGACAACAAAGTGATCCTATAAGGGTTCCGTTTTTTTCCTTTTGAGGTACGGAACCCTAAAAACAAAAGACATTATCCGTATGAAGAGATAAGTATTTTATGTAAGCTAAAGTTATTTGACAGATTATCTATCAGATTATCAAACAGTAAACAGTCGCACTCAGTTACTCGATAATTTTCCATTCATTTTTTTATTTAGTTAAGTGAGAAAGACACACCTATGATATTTAAGCTGTAATAGATTTCTTACTTATAGCTCCCCTGTTATGAAACTAGATAAGTGTTGGCAATAATAAAAAGGTTATTAAAAGATCTATCTGAGTAACAATATAAACCTTTCACACTTCGACAATATACCTGTACGAAAAATTATCACACTCGTAACCCGATTGTCGATTCGAAAGCGATAGTGTACTTCCATTACCAGTAGTGGCAGTAGCAATACTCTATCAAAGTTCCCCCTCTCCTCCTGCACATCTATCTACTTTTATCTATGACTATGATCGTGTAATATAGCGACTATCCGTAACTTTATCTGAATCTTTTTAAGATTGATTATTTTCAAAGAAATTTAAATATAATAGGACATAGAGGACATAGAGGACATTGGGAATATTTTCATACAAAACTTTGAAACATGTTTGAAGCTGAAGCGTCATGTCAGTTAGTATGAACGCGAGCTGTCATTCCGTCGAAATTATACTAGACTTATTCCAATTGGAATAACTTTTCGGCTTCATATTTTCCTCGCATTGCGCCCTCTGCGCCCTATTATATTTTAATCTCTTTGATTATTTTTCAATATTTGTACACTAAAGAACAAAGAAGAATAAGTAAGTACCTAATGATTTTTTACATAAATTATATCAGTTAGTTTATTGCACCGTGTTTAAGTTCTTAATTGGTCTACTACAAATAAAACATCGACACACACAACAACGACCAAAAAACATTAAGGTCCAGCGACAAACATAAAAACATACTTCTAGCTTCTAGTGAAGTGAAGTAACAAAATGCAGATTGTCTCACGAAACAAACGAATTGTTGTAACAATGACATTAAAGATTTATTTACATCTTTTTATCTTATTTCAATAATAATAGAACGTGGCTTAATTTATTTTCCTGTCAAAGCTACCGGTAGGAACGAGGAAGCTATGCACAACTAAGCGATTTGCATTCTCAGCACAGCGGTATCTTGCAATCGTCGAAAACGTATTTTGATATTCGATATTTCCGGTCGCCGACAATTCGCCTTTCGGTTTACGAGCTCTGATGTTGGGAAAGTTTTCGAATCACGAACGAGTTTTCTTTCAAATCCAATGGAACGCTACAATGTTGGAGATTTTATAAGTTTTATAGCATTGTTTATGTTTCAATCTTTACAGTAACATTGTTATAATGAAAAGATAGAGGTCCAAAGATAAAGACGCGGCGTTGGTAGGCCTCCCACCAGGTGGACCGACGACATCGTCAAGGTCGCGGGCAACCGGTGGACGCAAGCGGCAAGTTGCCGTTCGTTGTGACGTTCTATGGAGAAGGCCCTTGTTGAACAGTGGACGTCTTCCGGCTGATGACGAGAGGTCCATTCCTGGAAGTAACCACTTTTCACCAGTATTGTTTTGGACCCCAAAACGTGGAGAACCCCTCACCAAATCGGAGTTACACATGCCTCAAAATAAATTCCTGCGGACGGACGAAGGACCTGCGTACGTAGGTTTTTAAAAAACTGATTGGTACATGCCAGGATTTGAACCCGAGCCTCATGAATGAGATGCGGGCTTTTTACCCACTAGCCTACGACTTATGTGGGTTTTTAAAACACACAATTTATTTAGTGTTTATTTCAGTTAGCAATTGATAATGCATGAATGCATGCATTAAGCTAAAAAAAATTCTATCCAACTTTAAATAAAAATAGCTAAATTTTATTGTATATTTTTGTAGAGCTCGCTTTGAAAATGTTTCAGACATTCGCATCCGTTGTCCGTCCATCCGTCTATTTGTCTATTAGTGAGATATATTGTGAACCGTAGTGGGTAGACAGTTATATTTTCATAGAACGTTTATTTCATAGAGGAGTGGAGGTGGAACGCTCGCCCATCAGGAAAAGGGAAGATCTTCCGTTAGGTGCGGTGATTGTGGTCCAACGGTTGGTGTTGGACAGTTGCATTTATACACTCATTAAAAAACTGGGGCCTCCGGTTACCTCACTCACTCAACGAAACGCAATGCATTGCTTTACGCTGGTTTTCTGTGAGGCCGTGGTATCACTCCGATCGAGCCGGCCCAAGCGTGCCGAAGCATGGCTCTCCCACGTTCAAGCACTGACCGGTTTTTATTTAACTAGACTACAATATTCGGCGTTATCCAGGAATCGTCTCGCAACTGGCACATAAACATCTAAAATGAAAAAAAAAACAGTGATAATAATGCACGGTGGATAAAATTTAATCTAAATTCGAGACTCGTGCAAGCACGTTAATATTAAAGTAACGCCCAAAGAAAATTCCCCTCAAAGGCCTAAAGAACAAATGTTTGCAAAGTATAATATCATAAATCTCTTAGCAAAATTGTTGGAGTACCATTCCAAAGCGGACCGATGGACCCTCTAGTTTTTCTGAAACTTTGTTATTATCTACCCAGCGCGTACTTCGTAAATTGAATTTAGATTATTATGTTTGTTGGACTATAAAAGTCTTTATCGGGAGTCTTGGTGGAATGGATAACTTGATTTGGGAAGTGGATTGGGAAACGGTAATAATGGATGCTCAAATTTTCATTGCATTATGATGTTCGACAGGGAATTCGGTCTGGCATTACGCGAATTGTTAATATGAGAATGCATTTTAGTGGTAAAAACAAATAATCTCACGCCTTTTATCCCCGACAGACGTATTACATTTCTGGAACTACTCACTTTTCACAAGAATATTCGACTAAGCGTGACAGGTCGCCGGACCGGCAGGCGTATTCACGGAGACTCGATACCGTTTCCATTCGATTCAGATCGAGTGAAAAAATTTCCGAAGTCAAATCTATCGACTTCGGAAACTGTATTCTAGGCGTTTCTGCCACGGAAAATTTTCGGAATCCTTTTGTCAAATATGACATTCGTTTTCGATACCGACATCTGTGAATAGCCTCATCTTCGACAGATTTTCCGATTCCGAGTCTAATATCGAATATCGAAGCTCCGCGAATACGCCTGCTGGTCTGTTACACATGTCTCAGAATTAATTTTGGGACCTGCGGGTTTCCTCACGATGTTCGTTAACCGTCCAGCTGGTGATAAATATGTAACTATTCTTTTGAAAAAGTCATTGGTTCATGCCAGAATTCGAGCCCGAGCCTCACTGTTTATCATCATAAGAAGCCGGCTCTTTAACCGTAAAGCTGGAAACAGACTATCGGACGCGGCTGATGGACGCGGCAGATAGCCGCGACTGATAAGAGTGAAGTTTATTTATTCATTTTATAAAAAAAAACTAACGCCATTGTATCCCCCAGGACCTAGGCTGAGTTATTCTATTTCTGCATAGACACTTTTCACGAGTTTATTTTATAGGGTCAATTTTACTTAGAGGCACCAGAACAATAGTCCAGTGCTAATGTCAATCCCATACATTCTCTTTAGGTTCTTCCATAGGTTCTCCATTCGACTGTTTTTTTATGTGTTAATTTGGTCCAGTTCTGACAATGGCATCCATGAAAAAACCATATAAATGGAAGTCGGTTTTTTACTCTTTAAAGTTGTATGTTATGTTTTATTTAGCCATCTCTTTATCAAGTGACAAATGGCTGGAGGATTTTCGACGCTCGGTGATTAATTTAGACAAAAATTGAGTATCTACTTTTAGGTGATTTGTCACTTATATTGTCGATGTGTGTACGATTTCGGTACGGTCACGACCCCTTCAACTCCCGAGGAGCGCCACAAAATTTCAACATTTCATCGTTGAGTCTTAAACGTTGATGGTGTTTACGACATATAAACATAATTAATTAATAAATAACGAACAAGTGAAATTGTGACTCTGTTTTAATATCAAGATAACTTATTTAGAACTCCAAACCACTCACCACGTGAGTGGCACTCGACGTAATCAACATTCTAACACAAATACTTATCTTACGTGGGTTAGATTAAAGTAGGATATGTAAATTATGTGAGTTTTGAATTACTCGGTTGTTCAAATTTATGATGAAAATAACTTTTTTCCGCCTCCAGACACTTCCCGATGTTTTTTCGTTGAATAATGTAACTAAAACTAGAATTTCAGAAGACGTTTTGTGACGCCTCAAAACAGATTTAATACATTGATATTTTATGTATCATAATGAAAGGTAGTTTTTCAAAAAAGTGTTTTTTTTAGCTTCAAGAGGTAACTGTACCTAGTTATAAGCATCGAACATCAGTGAAACCATGAAATTACATAGAATACAAAATAAATTAACAAGAATATTATTTTATTTATTATCCCTTTAACGGGAATTAGGCAGTTTCAATTTTTAATTGGTTTTGAATCTCATTTCAATAAATAAGAGTTCAATATTTGGCGGTAACTATTTGCCCTCTGCCCGTTAAGTGTCTTATTCTAAAACAAATACATGAATTGTTCTCCAAAGAGTGTAATAAACCGGGAGGGTTTTTCTGTACACTCCGAATTCCGTCGACAGTTATTTCAATGCCATTATAATAATAAAAAAAACGAATTTAAAATATTCGAGACCACATTTATGGCATAACACGATTTTTATATGCATGTATTAGAAAACGTATCAAAATCTTTATGTTAGTACCTACATAATGTATGCCTATAAAATTAAAGTTTCCTCAATTCCTTATGGTTTCCATCACCAAAACTGGGTTTTGATAAGAACAGAACCAATCTCAAAGTATATCTATCTATTCAAATAAAAAATATCGATTTATTAATGACGGAGATCTGAAGGTAACCGAATTCCTCCTTTTTTGAAGTAGTCTTTTTTAAAACTGTCTATAATGCTACTTTAGAACTTTTAATTACTGGACTAAACGTGCTGTTTAGGTCTGATGATGACGAATATGATTTAAATACACAAAGGCTCCAAGATCTTAAATACACACAGAGGCTTGTAACTACTGAACAAATAGCAGCCTACTGAAACAGTTCTAACTAAACCTAGGGTGAAACATTTTGGATAGAACTATTAGCTCAGCGTTTATTGAAACAGCACAATGTGTGAGTAAATATTTTGTCTTACCCAAAAGTTTTGTAGGGGTTTAGTTTATATGAATTTGTGGCAAATGATGTTCGAAATACCAAACAACTTGGTTCATTAAGCGCGTCACACACTGTGAAGATAATATAAAATATATATTATCTTAGAGCATATTTTAGAATATCGCTCACCATAGAAATCCTATGAAACATCACACACGACGAAGTTAATTTATATTTTATCTTTAGTATCTTAAGATACCGAGCGAATACGCAAATATGGAAATATATATTTCGTATCTTAATATGTTATCTTAAGATACGAAATATACACATCTTAATATAAATACATGGTGTTTTGTGTCGGGCTATGTGCGGACGCAGCGCGGGGTGCTCCGGGAAGGAAGAGGAGAGGGGGTAACTTCGCACGAAAGCTGTTGCCTTCTCTGTCTACCTAAGCTAGTTTACTACTACTATTTTATATAGGTTAAATTCGCCGCAGGTTTTTCTCTTTTTTATGTGAGGCTCTATCCAAATTTTTCTCCTTTTGGAATGTGCTACTGCAATCTGCATTTCACATTCTATATCAGAATCATCGTCTGAGGAGCTGTCTAATAAATCAAGAAGTAAGGCAGTATCACTCATAGCAGCTCATAGTCAATCACCCTGTATATAGAACTCTAACAAGGAATACGTGTGGCACCAACGCAGACTCGTAAGGAAATGAACAGGTTTTTTAATATTATCGTATCTTAGCCGTGTGTGATAACCTAAGATACTATAATAATATTTTATATTAGGGCATCTTAAGATAAAATATTATAGCATCTTCACCGTGTGTGATGCGCTTAGTCCAGGGTAATCTAGACCGAAGCGGGAACGGAATTGATGGAATAAAATTTCAAATTGCAAGATGTTGAGTTGAATACAATACAATACAATACAATAACTCTTTATTGTACACCAAAAACAACACAATACCAACATTAACTAAAGTACAATAGGCGGTCTTATCGCTTTTAGCGATCTCTTCCAGACAACCTTAATCTTTAATAGTAGTTAAATCTTTAGTAGTAGTGGATATTTTTTATTTTTATTGAATGCTGAGTTGAGTGCTCCCTGATTTTTAAAAGACTTACAAAAAGAGGAGGTTCTCAATTCGGTTGTATGTTTTTTTTGTTTTTACCTCAGAACTTCGTCATTTATAAACCGAAATATGGTTTGATTATAAAGAATTTACTTCATGATTTGTCTCGATTTTATTGAATTCTGTTCTGATTCACGAGGAATTGTGGGAACTCTTCAAATTTTATAGGCATACCTGTAGTGATTTCGATATAACAACATTTCAAGCATTTAATTTTGTTTATTTTTATATTATCGTTATGAAACTCCAGGTCTCTGTGTATTTAATATTTTAAGTAATATTCATGTATGGTTGTATGAGTTCTAAGACTAAAATAAAAAAAACATATATAGAAAGCTCGTTCAGTGCTGAGTACTGAACATCATAAGGTCAGATGACGTCATTTTCCGTCGTAACTTGGGATCCCAAACAGTCCAATATCGCTTCTGACAAAATATTTCCAAAGGCTATTAACGAGTAAAATGGTTTCACAATTGTTTCCCAATTTCCAAAGAAAATTGTCCGTCGTCCCCCACGGGTCGAAAATCCAAGATGGCTGCCCTCGGTCTGCAACTTTGAAGTAAAAGTGGAATCTTCGATACGATATCTAATCTTGCAGCGTATCTAGTGAGCTTGGGGCTGGAAAACGCTCTATTGGAGTTCCTTTGCCAATTTTGTTAGTATTTTCATTAGTAGAGGATAATTCTAAAATAAAATTTTAAGAATATTATCTTTCAAAGCAACTCATCTAATCCTTTTTATCCATGATCCAATAGGTACGCTTTACAAAATTTAATAACCTAAAAAGTTCAATCAGAAAAAATACTTTTATTGAAAGATGAAAGCTGAGATGGTTTAGACATATTGAATCGATGAAGGACGTAGACGGCTAATTAAAAATATTGGCAGCGGGGAGGTTAATATTTTTCCATTACAAAATATTTGGATCAGATATTTATGTACCTACTTCATTAATCATGTCTTTGATATAATTTTTGTGATAGCTTTGCACAACTGATCAACTTTTAGGAATATGAAAAAAATATGTTTATTTTTATAATAATCGATAAGTTCGATTGATGAAATATAAAATAATCGATATTTATACATACATAACATACATAATCTCACACCTATTTCCCATTGGGGTAGGCAGAGACAATATCCACCAGTTGCGACGAACCTGGCAGATCTGTCGTGCTTCCTCTACATCCATCAAACGACTCATGCATGCTCGTCTATTTCGGGTACTTTTTTTCTGGCTTTTCTTCAAAACATCGCCGATCTGGTTGATGTAGGTGCGCCTAGGTCGTCCTCTACCGACTCTCCCATTTACAACACCCTTGTATATTTGTATTGTTAGACGACTTTCATTCATCCGCTCAATGTGACCAAACCACCTCAGCATTCCTCTTTCAACCCTAGTGACTATATCATCTTTCAAGCCACAACAATGTTTATAATTCGATTATATTTAATAAAATTAATCGATTTTTCACTCAGAGAAAAAACGATTTTTAATTAATCGATACTTTTCGATCAATGACAAATCCCTAGAAAAAAGAAGCAGTTCTTACAACTATGCAGTTGAAGTTAAAATACAAAACAGTATCTGTACCTACACAAAATTGTTAGAGGCGTTTTCGAGATACCTGAAATATAAATATACACATAAATACAAGAACTGTTCTTGTAAAGTAATTGGATACGGATCCCATTTAATTTGTAACTATTTTTTATTATTGTTACAGCGGCTACAGTGAATACACTCACAATCAAAGAGATTTAAATATAATAGGGCATAGAGGGGGCATTGGGAATATTTTCATACAAAACTTTGAAGCCTAAGCGTCATGTCCTTGTCATGACAGTTAGTATGAACGCGAGCTGTCATTCGGTCGAAATTGTACTAGACTTATTCCACTTGGAATAACTTTTGACTTCAAATTTTCCTAGCTTTGTCCCCTCTATGCCATATTATATTTTAATCTCTTTGCTCACAATACATACTCTGTGAAAGTGTCTACTCATTACTTTTCAAAAGATAGGACGCCAAACGAACTACAATTTTATAGTGTGACTAGGATTGAAATATAACTTACCTTTGCAGTGCCAGAGAAAAGGGAGCGATTTAAGACTAAATTAACTGTTTATTTTATTCTAAACTTACAATTTAAAAATGGTAATTTTATTTTATGAAACATCCTGACACATCAAATAGTCGGTTTAGGGACGATATTTGATGAAAAATTGTGTACTGGAGTGGAACAGAGATAGATGCGTCACGGGCCGAACCCTTAGGCCAATCGTGCCTCTATCGCTTGTTTCGCGATCTTGCTTGCACGCTCGACTTAGGCAGAACGTGACACTTTTTCGTGCTTGCAGCCTGCGTTCATCGATTTATGACACGCTATCACTTCAAAATATGACGTCAAAATTGGCACCAGCGATCTCTCAACGCCACTTCATACTTCCACGTGTCTACGAAGAAAATTGAAACTAGATAAAATTTCGCAATATCGTTCGTCGACCACCTGCTTGCAATCTCAGGTTGAAAATGTGCTGCAGTTCGAGACACGAGACACAGAATAAATATAATATTTATCTATAAGGGATGTCTTAGAAAATAGATAAGTTCTTTAGAGAAATTGTCATTATCAAAGATCAGTTCTTTTTCTTTTCTTTACAGCAGTGATAGCCCAGCGGTTAAGGAGCCCGCCTCTCATGCTTGAGGTCTCGGGTTCGAATCCTGGCATGTACCAATGAGTTTTTGAAAATCATACCTACAAATTTGTCAAAACATCGTGAGGAAACCCGCAGGTCTCAGAATTAATTCTGAAACATGTGTAATAGACCCGGTCCGGCGATAGGCTCACCACCTATCACGTTTAGGGGTCCAATATATCTCGTGAAATGTGGGCATTTCCAGTAATGGAATACCTCTGCCTACCCCCTCGGGGATAAAAAAAAGGCGTGAGATTATACTAAATTTGTCACTAGCCCGACGGTGAAGGAAAACGGTGAAGGTGGACCCCACAGAAGGACGTTCACGGATCAAATCATCATCATCATCAAGTGCAAATAATAAAAGAGCGTGCATGAAAAGGCTTATGGATGTGAAGGAAATCAAAGAAGTATGCAGAGATCGAGCAATGTGGTGATCCATCGTCTCTGTCTACCCCTGTCGGTTACAAAAATGGAATAAATTTTCCACTTGCCCAGGGGTAATGGGAATGGGGAGGCTTAGGTGAACCGGTGAAGTAAAGAATTAATTTCAAAATTCGAAAGATTTAACCTCGGACTTCTGTGGTATAAAATGTACATTTTAACATGGACACTGTAATTATTTTAGGGAGGACCCCATTAAATCGAGAGCATTATTAATGGAAGCCTGAAGCTGTAATCTTCTTAGGAAAATTAATTTGCAACTTGCTGATAAACATCAATCCTATTACGGCTTGTCGTCGATGACGTCACCGTAGTTAATATAATGCGGCGAAATTAAAAATTATAAATAACAACCACAAAAACTCAAACCCTCCCCTCCCCTCCCCCTACTCCCACCTCAAAGGTCGGCAATGCAGTTGTGACTCTCGAGTTGCAGGTGTCCATGGGCGACGGACGTCACTTACCATCAGGTGACCCGTCTGCTCGTTTGCCCTCTTTTTTTATCATAAAAAAATATATATATTTTATGCAAAGTCTGTAGGGGCGAAAGACAGATAATTAAAACCGATTTTACATCGACGATCTTCCGTGAAACAGATCATGTCTGTCTGTTGGTTTGTTATTCAAAGATAATTGATATTTTTAATTTGTTATACAATGAAACCGCCTATGTATTGCTGTTATTATTATTATATTTTTTATGGTAAACTAGATATTATTATGGAAAATAAATTGTATATAATTGTGAATTACAGTCAACTCTATTATATTATGTATGTAAGAAAAACGCAATATTAATTCTTAGAAATAAATTGTTAGGTCGTTGTTAGTAAAATATGTAAAAATTATGAAAACTTAAGAATAAATTAGAATAAAATTGAATTTAATTAGATAGTAACTTGCATGAAATATAAATGTGTGTCTCTAATATTGCCACGTCCCAACGGGACATTATATTTTAACACCAATGTACCTACCTGGAAAATGTCTATGTACCTATATAATGTGGCACGCAATAAATTATTTGTATTTGTATTCCATTTCTGGATATACCCACTTTTCACGAGATATTCTTTGGACCCCTAAACGTGGTGGTGAGCTCATCACCGGCCCGGCGGCCTTGTTGTCTATTTATAATTGTAATCGTCTTTATTTGACATTTGTTACGCGATCAGTGCTTCCTCTTCTTTCGTATGTCAAAATGAAGACGATTGTGATTACTACTAGAAATAAGTAGTACAGAAAAAAAATATAAAAATAGAAGTAATAGAAAAATAGATAACGATAAAACTTTTACGATACGCCATACAAGGACTAAATAAATCCTAAAGGAACACACAGACGAGAAGAATAGACACGAAATGAAAACTATGACGGATACTCGCTTGCGACAGCAATCTACTGGGATTTCCCGAGATCGGGAATATCAGTTTTATCCCGCGGGATCATATCCATTGTATTAGAGCTCGTACAATAGACGTTTTGTGGCTCTACAAATGTAACGTGAGGCAATATGAGTAATATGGTCTAACGTAAGACAAGGATGGAGTTAGGGATGATTTGAGGGGTCGACAACAGTGGTGGATTTATACTAGGGGCAGCCGGGGCTAGTGCCCAGGGAGGCAAATTTTCTAGGGCGGCAAAATTTGAAAAGTGAGAAAAAAAATTCTATACAATATATATTTAACTAATTCTTTTAAATAAACATTTTATCTTTCAAGAAATATAATTGAAGTACTATGTATCACATAAAAATTTTGTATTATAATATAGGAAATTTAAGTAAAAAATAATTAAATTAGTTTAATTTATTTATTTCCATAAAGTTTTAACAAAATTAAAGTTGATATTTTTATTTTCTGGAATTGATAAATTTATGTACCTAGTTTTTTTGAAGAATTAAAAATATTTTCAAATTATGTATGTCTTTTTGATAGTTAGGCGATTTTGCCTGTGAAAAAAATAATGCAATACTAATATAAGCCGTTCTTAGTGCAAAATTTATAATTCTAAAAAAAATACAAATATTTTTTCATATTACTATAATATATAATAAATAATATATAATATATGAGTAAATAAAGAATAATTAATATAAATAAAACATAATGTTTAATAAATAATCTACTATATAAAAATAAGTCGTGTTTTCCTTCCTGACGATTTAACTCCAGAACGGGCGGACCGATTTTGATGAAACTTTTTGTGTGGGTTCGAGTGGGTCCAGGGATGGTTTATAGCAAAAAAAATTCAGCATTGCACTCGTGCGAAGCCGGGGCGGGTCGCTAGTATATAATAAATAATAAATTCCTGCAATCAATTAGTTATTCTAATTCTTAAAAAATAAGATATCAAAACTATTAAAATAAAAGTCATAGGGCGGCATCTTCTTCAGTGCCCCAGGGCGGCACAAATTTAAATCCGGCCCTGGTCGACAATGTTGGTAGACTTAGGTTTGATGGACACTCGGATATTTAAAAGGCATGCGTGGGGCAGAAGCAACAGCACATAATCAATTTTCCTTTTTAGGGTTCCGTAGCCAAAAACTGAACCCTTATGGATTCGTCATGTCTGTCTGTCCGTCCGTATGTCACAGACACTTTTTTCCGAAACTATAAGAACTATTCTGTTGAAACTTGGTAAGTAGATGTATTCTGTGAACCGCATTAAGATTTTCACACGAAAATAGAAAAAAAAACAATAAATTTTGGGGGTTCCCCATACTTATAAAACTAAAAAATATATGTGATATTGTGTAAAAAATATAAAATGCAAACTTCCACCAAAAATTGGTATGAACGAGATCTAGTAGGTAGTTTTTTTTTTAATACGTCATAAATCGTAAACCGCAATTCACCTTTAATTCGTTTTTTATAGATAACAGTACAGAACCCTTAGTGCGTGAATCCGACTCGCACTTGGCCGGTTTTTCGAACAAACGTTTCCGGACAAACGTTACCTTTTATAGAGAGACTTCATTTAATAAATCCTAACTAGAGTGACCTTGACCCTTTGTAAAAACAATTAAAATAATGTTTTTTTTTTGTTTATACAGTGACTATAAGAGTCTCCTGATTTCTTCGAACTCTGTAGCTCATCACCGGACTTGTGGTTACCCCATTTTGTTACTCCAGGGTGATCACGAGTAATTTCACTAACTCGTTGTCACCCTGCGTGGTGTAACCAACAGTAAATGATAAAAACACAGGACTCGTGATCACACTACTAGTGTCGCGAAATAATCACTATACCTAAATAATTGTGAAGAAAAATTTTTTTATTTAGTTTTAAGTAATATTGACAAATTTAACGCAAAATTTAGTGGACCGTTTAATATCATGTTTAGTATGCTAGGGGTAAGCTCACATCAATATTAGACCCAGCCAAATTTAGTAATTGTTTGCATTCGCGGTATTGGACGATGTAGTGGGGGCACGCCAAGCTCACATTAGACTCAAATTATTGCAATATCAGGCTAGCATTCGGAATATTGGGATTAAATGGTGTTTACGTTTCAATCGCATTTAATAGTAATATTGACATGTTTGCTAATTATACGATTAGTTAGAATAGTCTGGTTAATGGCCCCGATTTTGCTTTACAGCGACTAAACTTATTTTATTTTACTCTGTCATTTTCTTTCTACTAGAAAAGAAAAGTGACGAAAGAGTGAAGAAAGCCGAAATTTTATATTATATCTTGTGTAATGCAGTCTTTCGCACGTTCACTATCCATGACATGGAAACAAAATTTACAATGTCCAAATGTCCGACTCCCTTTGGAGTTTTTCTCACTTTCAAGCGAAAGTAGGTACATATTTATCATCAGATAAATATGTACCTACTTTCGTCTTTTTTCTAAAAACTCATTTTTTAAAACTACTTCGTAAATAAATAAAAAACTCAGTTTTAAAACTCATTCCATCTCCTGACCAAACTGTAATATTGCGAATAAAACAGAATAAATAGATAAACGTTCAACGTCCAATCTAGTGTACCTCTAAATGAGAAGTTTCCATTGGTCCAATAACGAGTCCAGTACCACTGGATTAATGCAAACCAGCACTAAGTTTAGATTAAAATATTTTCGTACCCGCAAATGCCTCGTAGCAAAATAGCGTTGGAAGAGAAACTCTGGATTAACAATTAAGATTACAGTAGCT
Source organism: Ethmia dodecea (assembly GCA_963855545.1). Classification (NCBI taxonomy): domain Eukaryota; kingdom Metazoa; phylum Arthropoda; class Insecta; order Lepidoptera; family Depressariidae; genus Ethmia; species Ethmia dodecea. The sequence continues at coordinate 2,193,237 of OY979443.1, forward strand.
AAATGAAAGTCAAACAAAAGGTGGCGGCCCGCAGATAAAAACGCAGAATAAATTCCCCAAAATATCTTGTGTAAAAACAAGGGATTCCCCGCGGGCCTGTCGGGCGAGCCGATAAACAATATTATTAACGCACCACTTAATGTATGATATTAGAATATTTATTGTATAACTTAGGATAAAACCTGCTACAGAGTATGATTTGTAGGCTGACGGCGGATAAAGCTTTGTGTAAGACAAGATTAAGGATATTCCTCGTTTTATTAGGTGTAAAATAAAATTAGAAAAACAAAAATGTTTTGGCTCCCTCTGGCATCTGTAAGTGCGAGGTGTCGGCAAGATTCTTCGTTATCTTCACACATTTAAATTGCGTACCTTAAAAGGAAAAACAGAACCCTTATAGGATAACTTCGTTATACGTCTATATGTAATGTCAAGACTTATTCTAAGCCAATGCAACTAATTCGGACATTATGCGCCATTTACACGAGGTCATTCTATGAGCCAATCCAGTGAGCCAATCCACTAAGCCAATCCAAACTGCATACAAAAAAGCTTGAGGACAATCCAATGCAGTGGACTGCCTCTATTTACACGAGGCCATCAGTGGATTGGCTTACTGGAATGGATCACTGGAATGGTCTCGTGTAAATGACCTTTTATGACAATCGCAATAAAAACAAAACTTGTTTACCTAGAATCATAAAATTTTGCAAGAAGCAAGATGCCATATCTTTCAATCACATAAAAATTATATAAACAAGTGTGTACAGGATCCTCAGTGCTCGAATCAGACTCACAGTTTCCATGGAAACCTGTGAGTCTGATTGGACCACGAGGAACGAACGAATTTCAGTTGTCAATCCGTTTAATTAGACCTAGTAATTAAATAAAATTCAGACATGTATACCTGGTCCTGTATCTTTAAGTTACTTACCACTTATTTAGTTTTTTTTTTTTTTTTATGAGAGAAGGGGGCAAACGAGCAGACGGGTCACCTGATGGTAAATGACTATCGTCGCCCATGGACACCTGCAACTCAAGAGTCACAACTGCGTTACCGGCATTTGAGGTGGGAGTAGGGGGAGGGGAGAGGAGGGCGGGGCGGGGGATTGGGCCTCCGGTTACCTCACTCACTCAACGAAATGCAATGCATTGCTTTACGCTGGTTTACTGTGAGGCCGTGGTATCACTCCGGTCGAGCCGGCCCAAGCGTGCCGAAGCATGGCTCTCCCACGTTGAAACGATATGTATTTATACCACTTCATACAATATGTGATAGAATAAGCTCAATTCCTGAAATTAGTTTGTTCAGTATCAGTCGATAGTTTGTTCAGTATAAGTAGTCACTTATTCGATTTCAGGTATTTTTAATATGTATTAATTTTTTTTTAAATAAATTATCATAGCTGAATTTAGTGCTTTCTATGGAAATCGTGCTATTATAATCGATATTTAAGAAAATTGGTTAGACACAACTAAACTTCGATTGCATCATATTTTTTTTATATTAAACTAATTGGGGTGTATCTGGAATTGCGCTTTTTCTGTTACGCGTTGTATACCGCTGTTGCCTGCTACTCCGATCAATTTTATTTAAGGTTATAAAGTAGCCTTAACTATCATTCTGCCCAATTACACTGGCAAAGCAGGTAAAAGAAAAAAATAAAACAAGCAGAGGAAGTATCGAATTTACAATATTACTAGGTATTTTCTGTATAGATAGAGCTTACACCAACTAAAAACAGTCTACATATCTGACAACCTTGCGAGACGCAACACAATAGCGCCCACAACAATTGGTTTAAATTAAATGGGCTAATCCAAGCACAATAGTCATTTCTGTCGATTAGCTGGAACAGTTTGTTATATAAAGCTGGCGAAATAAATAACATGGGAGCCTTTGAGTATTAAACCAACCGGAGACACCTATGACAGGCGTTCCGTTCTGCCAAATAAAAAGTGTCGGTCAACGATCATACCTCTTATATACAACTAGTTTTTTTGAGTTCACAGAGTGCTCGGATTGGTAATCGGAATGTATTTGTGTGCATGTAGTTCAAGCTAGTGTTTAATTGTTTTGTCAAAAAATGCGTTTGTGTTACATTATTTGTGTGCGTTTCCTCGCCCCCCCCGCAGAAACTGGCAGACTTTTTTGCAAAGAAACTAGTGAGCGTGACATCTCCTGTTGGTTTAATACTCAAAAGAGCCAACAAATATTTACATCACACTGTCTTTTAACCAACTTAAAAAAAACTATGGGTTTCTCTACTTGGTTGTTTTAGGGTTCCGTGCCAAAAGGGTAAACCGGGACCCTTATTGTCCGTCCGTCTGTCTATCCGTCTATCACCGGGCTGTATCTCATGAACCGTGATAGTTAGACAGTTGAAATTTTTCATAGATGTTGCATTTTGTTGTCGCTATCACAACAAATACTAAAAAAATCAATAAAATAAGTATTTAAGGGGGCTCCCATACAGCAAACGTGATTTTTTGCCGTTTTTATTTATTTTATATTTCTTACTTCATTTGGTATCCTTTCAGACTTGTCCCGTTTTTATGAAAAAACAGTTTAAGCATGTTTATCAGTTGTTTAATACCCATAGTACAGGCTCTACCTAGTTTAGGACTAAATAACAGTGTGTGAATTGTGTCCCACAATTTATTATTATTAATTAATTAATTTAAATTAATTAAATATATTAATCAATAATCTCACGCCTTTTATCCCCGAGGGGCTAGGCAGAGGTATTCCATTACTGCATATACCCACATTTCACAAGAAATATTGTACCCCTAAACGTGAGCCCATCGCCGGACCGGGTCTATTTACACATGTTTCACGGGTTTCCTCACGATGTTTACCTTATTTATTATTATTATTTTAAAAATAGGCGATAGATTTCACTACACTATTAATACTGGATAGAAGAGGCGTTCGCAGGCTAAGACTAGTCTTACATCTATTTTGCACTTGAAAAGTTCTTCAAACGCTACAGAACAATTGTTCTCGGACAATACGAGCTTAAGCCTCGCTAAACAATGGAACTCTGGAATTGAATTTTTATACAAAAACATGATTCGACTGAGGGAGCCGAGGGGGCAAAAAGGGGCCCAATTATACAAACGACAATCTGACAGTCGTTAGGACGTCAATGGCCGTAATGCTGTCCCAATTGCGATTCAGCTGACGTTCATTAGCGGAATTTGGGAGCGACGCGCTTAGCGTATATTCTGCGTTTTGTGCATGCATCTACACTTCTACGTACACTAAACATGCACTTAAACTAAAATAATAAAAAAATATCTTTTATCCCCGAGGGGATAGACAGAGGTATACCTACCATTACTGGAGATACCCACTTTTCAAGAGAATATTCGACTACTAAACGTGATAGGTGGTGACTACAACTATATAAAATAATATAATAAAGAGGAAATATTTGTATTTATTGTATGTTTGTGAAGAATAAACTCAAGATTTTTTTAAATTCTTGTAAATGTATGTATGTACTAAAACTGGTAAAAAATTCTTACTTAGGTAAGAACGAGTACATATAATCACCAGACACGACGCCAGAAGAAATGTTCAAGCACTCAAATCTCCGACTCAGAAAGCAACGTCAGTAACAACTTTACTCGTACCGACAGGCCCGTTAAATTGTAAATGTAGATATTATCATTCCATCGAAGGTGTATTTTATCGATAGATTGAAACATCGAATTTATGATTCGACCTTTATAATATCGAATCACGTTGGCCATCTGTCAGTTCTCATATTACTTATATTATCATTCCATCAAAGGTTTGTTTTATCGATAGATTGAAACATCGAATTTATAATATCGAATCGCGTTGGCCGCCTGCCTCTTCGCATAAAGTTTACAAAAAAAAAGTCATATCGTAAGCCTGCGATGGTACCTACGCATATCAGAATTTTCCGATCCACCCGAGGGCATGACATGGATTAACTGCTTTCATTGACAAAAACATAAAGGGAAACGCCATTGAGTGTTATTTGTTGTTTTATCAAACAAAATGTAAAATAACAAAATATTGGCCCCAGATAAAATACCAATACTCTACAATTTTACAGCAAACATATTAAAGCAGCTATACTCAACCTGCGGCCCGCGGGCCGCATGCGGCCCGCCGGACCTTTGTTATTGGCCCATCTGAAGTTACAAATTTACTGTAAAACATTTTAAATTGCGCGCCCATCAGAGAATGGGTGTATCAGAACGGGAATGTGAGCCGAGCGCTATCAGCTATAGCTAATCTCGCCCAGTAATTGTGGTTTTAGTGTCAATATAATGTCAGGAGTGTCTTCTAAATATAAAAGAAAAATATCTAATCGCCAGCCAGACCTTGATAAAGTTCTGAAAAAGTGTTCACAGTATCAAAAATCGCATTAAAACATATAAACATATTTGTTAAAACTTCTTTTTTAACTACATCGTTAACTTGGAATCACGTTTTTTTAAATAAGACCTAAATAATTTTTGCTTGCGGCCCTCGACACCATGACTGAAACGTGTTTGTGGCCCATATAAAAAAAAGGTTGAGTATGGCTGTATTAAAGTTAATGAACTCCGATAAAGCGATGAGCAATATGATTGTAATGCACATAACAATTGCTATTAATGATCCGCAGGCGCTATGAATTTTAATACACAATCAACTTGCAGACTACGATCTGATTACCAACATAGTAATGGATAATAAACTATTGAGGGAGCGGAGCGGGAACGTGAATCAATTCTAACGAATGAATTCAATTAAAATATTCTTTACTAGCTGTCCCGCGCGGTTTCACCCGCGTAGTTCCCGTGGGAAATGCGGGGATAAAATAGCATATGTGTTATTATGATGTATAAGCTATATAATTGTAAAGTTTCATCATGAGTTTATCAAAACTTACGTACAATATTTATCACTTGCCCGACCGTGAAGGAAAACATCGTGAGGAAACCCGCAGGTCCCAGTAATTCTGACATGAGTAAAAAACCCGGTCCGGCGATGTACCACCTATCACGTTTAGGGATCCAACGAATCTCATATAACGTGGGTATATCCAGAAATGGAATACCTCTGCCTACAGCCTCGGGGATAAAAGACGTGAGATTTTTTTGTTAAACAGCCGATCCTAAGTATGACTACTCGCATTGTATTTTGTAATGTCAATTCATTGTAATATTTACATCATAAAAAAATGGAATAAAAATTTCCTTATTTTGTTTGACTGTCAGTATTCATGAATTATTATTACATCATAAAATATTTACCAATTTCACTAGAGATAATTAAGTTACGTTAAGTGAGTGGTCTTCATTTTAGATGAGTCCCTGAGGTCGAGAATTCCTAGAACATTCCACGTGTTTCAACTTCAAGTGAGTGGGAGTGGGAAAACGCCAAAATAACACGTTATCCTACTACTATTATAAACGCGAAGTTTGTATGGAGGGATGTATGTATGGATGTTTATTCCTCTTTCACGCATAAACTCACTGACGGATTTTGATGAAACTTTACAGTTATATAGCTTATACATCATAATAACACATAGGCTATATTTTATCCTCGTATTCCAACGTCAACGGGTACAACGCGGGTGAAACCGCGGGGCGCTGCTAGACACCCTATCAATAGAAGATGTTAACTACTATTGTATAGTGTGACTATGAATGGAATATTCCCTGTGCCAGTCTCATTTCCACGTTCGTTACTAATTCAATGAAAATTATTAGGAAAAAAATATAAGAAATAGAATTTCATTTAAAGACTTCACCCAGAAATACATTTTCCTGTTCAATGTGAGAAAAACATGTGTAGAGCACATTGCATGCATGCTCCTAATAATGATAATGGATGTGTGAAATTGAAAATGTTCTCTTAGTAGAGATGGGACGAACGATACGAAAAACGAAGACGGGACACAAGTTATTTGTCCCACTGGAGCTATTTTGAGAATGGTACCTACGTTACGCAGAAGAAACGATTACTCGTTGTAATGATTATTTTAAAAGAGTAGTGACCTAGTTACGTAGAATGGCTAATAGTACTATGGAAATTATAGCCAATAGTACTTTAAATGTGATAGCTGATAGTACTATAGAAGTGATTTTCAACAGAACTATTGACGTAATAGCCAATTGTACTATAGCAATATTATTCGTTGAAATGGAGATTGGGGTCGCCGGATGATTGAGTCGTTTGTAGAAATGTAAAGAAAAAGTGTAAAAAATAAGTAGAAATGTAAAAAAGAATTGAAACCTTATTTAATAGTGGCTAGGTACCTTCTTGAATACCTGTACTAATAATGTACAGCCCAGGCCAGAATAGACCCACATTGACTTCTTTATGGCCAAGATCCTATTCACAATGATGCTACGAGAGACCTGTGTCACATCAACCTGATCGGATCTATCACAACACAAGCAGTGGTCTCCGATAATCCAAAGTAAAAGTCAAAGTCAAAATGTTTTATTCAAAATAGGAGCTTACAAGTCAAGTCATTTCAACTCCACCGCTTCAGCATGTATATGGTTGAGGAGAAGAAGTGGGTCAAGAAACTCCTCAACATAATATTCTTAATCAATTGTTACGTAACACAAAATCCGATGAATATGTATTCTAATCTCTAAAACTTTCTTGTATAAACGTTGCGGTGTTGTCCCGACAATTTTGTGTGTTTTTAAATATTATGGCTTTATTGCTGGCCATCTCTAGTTTTCGCCGTCGCGTTGGAAATTAGCATTACGAAGCATCCTACATTTACATTTTGCTGTTTATTTTCCCAATCTCCACGATGCACTTATATAATGTATGATGCAATAGAACGTTATTTTGTTAAAATGGAAGGCTCTCATATAATTTACGTATCTCAGCAGAAACTGTTTGAGTTAATTTCATTAGAACTTCGGTTCTCCAACAGATTAGTCTTGGAGGCGGCTACACGAAATACATCCTTATTATCAACCCGTAACGGTCTATCTGTGCTATGGGTCTTTCCTCACAATTAGGAAGTGTGTACTTCAGATAATATTATATTTATCTTTTCTTTGTAAATAAATTGCTGAATGTCCAAGGACGATTGCAGTCAATATAAGGAGAGATAATTTTGTTTTCAGGGTTGACAACGGGAAGTATTTTTAATAATTTCATTCACTTGCTTATATAGGTCCGACCGGGGATACCGTCAGTGGAGACAACGGGAATATATCAACCTAAGTATGTAATTTATAATTATTCGTGTAGTAATACGGTGAGCAGTGATAGCCCGAACGGTTAAAGAGCCGGCCGAAAATCAGTGAGGCTCGGGTTCAAATCCTGGCATGTACCAATGAGTTTTTCAAAAACTTACGTACATATTTATCACTAGCTCGACGGTGAAGGAAAACATCATGAGGAAACCCGCAGGTCTCAGAATTAATTCTGAGACATGTGTAAATAGGCCCGGTCCGGCGATGGGCTCACCACCTATCACGTTTAGGGGTCCAATGTATCTCGTGAAATGTGGGTATATCCAGTAATGGAATACCTCTGCCTACCCCGAGGATAAAAGGCGTGAGATTATAATTATAATAAATAATACGGTGTTTAGGTAGATGATTGAAGCCGTAGAACCGTGTCTTATCCCCCTCTCTAGATTGCAATTTCCATGTTGTTAATTTCGAATTACGACTAATGATTACTTACGTTTATTAATCATTCATCAAGCGTCTATGGAAGCCTCGTTAGCGAGATCTTTGTAATTTCAATTGACTTTAAGGAAAAATGTTCAAAGCACCTTTTACTATTTATTTTAATCATTCATAATTCCATTCGAGATTGTCTTTTGTTTCGATTTTGATTGGAGAAAATGGAGATTCTTGGAAACAAGCTCTTTATTTATTCATTGGAAAATCTAATAAAAAAAAGTCTACGGCGTATATAACATGCGAGAGCTTATAAGTATATAATGATTAAATAAGGCCAATTACAGACTTCCACTTTAAAACCATATGTGATATGATAACATACAATGTCAGACACAAGCAATGATTCAATCTGTTATTGTATTTTTATATATTAATAAAAGGTTTTTAAGAAAATCTATTCAATAAGTACCTATGTGTCGATTTTTAGTGGGCTTCAATAAAAAGGCTATAAATTCCACTGTATTATTTTTTTGTTACCTCAGAACTTTCAACTGGGTCAGGAGATTTTGATGTTTTTTTTTTTATTTAAAAGATGGTGCTTCCCTTATAGTCCAATTTCAATTTGGTCAAGTTCTGATAGTGGCACTAAGGAGAAAACAATATAAGTGTTTAAATGCGCAACAAAAAGACAAATAACTCAATGTCACGCTAAACCATTTCGACTATGCTTTTTTAACCGACTTAAAAAAAAGGAGGAGTTTCGCAATTCAACTGTATTATTTGGATCGATCGCGCACGTTTATTTCACCCCCTTAGGGGTTGAATTTTGCAACATCCTTTCTAAGTGGATGCCTACACTGTATAAGCTATCTATGTGCAAAATTTTCTAGACCCAGCGGGTCTAGGCAATGCGTTGATACATCACCAATCAGTCAGTCAGTTTATTATTTAATATATATAGATTATTCGTTGAAGCAACCGACTTCACTCTTACGTTATTATAATATTGAACACATATTAGCCACTGTTTCCCACTATTGGGTCACTGTAACCTAAATAAAAGAAAACCAATAAAAACTCACTACTGCAATGTAAGCCTATCTACAAACAAGACGCCTTTATTTTTTATCTACCAGATTTTCCACAGTAGCTCTACTTTTACTAATCCCTGATTTGGTTCTAAAGTATATGGTAACAATGGCATAGGCTACTAAGTAGAACCCACACAAGCGAGCAAGCTTTTGCGGATTTTCTTTAATCTCCACAAGATGATATAAGGTAAGACGTTTTAAAAGATATTACGAAGATCTCCAATATATAATAATAGGTACTCGTCTATATTGATATTATAAAGAGGAAAGATTTGCTTTTTTGTATGTTTTTTTAATGTATTTTGAACTCAAAAACTACTGGAACGATTTTAAAAATTCTATCACCGATATAAAGCTAGAAGATTCCTGAGTAATATAGTCTATATTCTATTTCCGTATTCAAACGAAAACGGGAACCGCTAGTATATTATAAAGAAAGCGTTTACTGTGTCATGGAATTTTCAATATGTTCACAATACAAGCTAGATATTATGGGACTATCAACCAATGTGCGTAAGAAGCTAATTGCACGTAGCAGCCCACTGCTGAGCTAAGGGTCTCTCCTCACACATGAGGAAGCCACACACAAGACCAGTTTCTTACTGGTTCTTCTAGAGTACTGCATTTGGAACCAGCAACTCGTCAGTTGAGATGGGCTGCTGTTTACATTTAGCCAATCTTCATGGAAGAGTTTAGAGTTCCTTGTTATTAGATAATTGACTTTTGTGTACTTTTTTTACCTACAGAAAATAAATGATTTCTGAATTTTTTACCACCTTGGATTGGGAGTTTTTTTCAAGCTTCCCCAGGGTTCTTGCCTTCTGGTTTAACGTGCCTTTCGCATAATATTAAGATTTAAATGTTTATTTTATTTTATTTTATTTTATGTTTTAGCAATAGAGTCTACCCCAATGGAAGGCGTGAGATTATGTATGTATCCTTACCCTAAGCTGCCTTTCCATCTCCTATCTTCACAGTGTCCTAGATTTAACCAAGAACCACACAGCAACAATCACACAAAACAAACGTGCAAGTATAATACAACCGCAAGCACACAATTAAACCCGCACAATGGAAAACCCAAAGCGAACAAAGATTAAACGAAACGCAGAGCCGACGGTCCTTCGAAAATATAACCTTTTCATGTTACATTACGGCAAACAATGCTGATGTAGATAAATAGTAGAAAAAACTGCGTCGACGCAACTTCGAGCTGGAATGGGTAACCTTATTTCAATATCCGCTGACCCCAGAGCCCACCTCGGGTCTCGGAGTACAGCACTTTATTTCCCTTCTCGAAACCCTTCGGGTGTGGTGCAAGTCATAAGTCATCTTGTTCTATCTGTGTTTTCTATATCTATACATATAATAAAACTCTAACGGGGCCGTGTCTGTACATTAAATATTTTTTGAAAATTTTAACGGTAGTGTATATAGTTATCGATATAGATACCGAAACACCAATTTTTGGAATTTTTGTCTGTCTGTCTGTCTGTCTGTCTGTCTGTCTGGTTGTGCACGCATCACTCAAAAACTACTGGACGGATTTTGATGAAATTTGGTATGGAGATAACTGAGTACCCGGATCAACATCTAGGGTACTTTTTATTCCAGGAAAATATCTCATTCCCACGGGAAAATATAAAAACTGGTTAAAAGAGAAATACGTACTACTCCGAAACGATAATACCTAGAAACTTGAAAAATGGTATGAAGGTGTCTGATATGTCATAGGAAATTGGTATGAAGGTATTTTTGGAAATTCCCACGGGAACGGGAATAAACTAAATCCAAGCGGGAAAACGCCGCTGTGCACCCGCTATTTGAAATATGGTAGGTATGTAGGTTAATATGTCGTAGGCAACCACTATGAAGGGATTTTCGGCAATTCCCACGGGAACGGGAATAAACAGAATCAGCGCGGGCAACGCCGCTGGGCATCCGCTAGTAATAAATAAAAGGTAATAATAATAAATACAGCAGTAATAGCCATACGGTTAAAGAGCCTGCTTCACATGATGATAATCAGTGAAACTCGGGCTCGGGCATGTATCAATGAGTTTTTAAAAACTTACGTACTAACATATTGATCACTAGCTCGACGGTGAAGGAAAACATCGTGAGACATTTTCATGCACACAAATAGTAGCCCCGAGCGGGGATCGAACCCGCAGCCTCCGACTCAGAAGGCAGGGTCACTACCAACTGAGCCAACAGGCCCGTCTATTTGAATTTAACTTATCTGAGTTAATCTCTCTTTACTCTTTAATTTCAGAATTGTATTAGTGTATACGCTGCTAGCAAACCCTAATAAATAAATAAAATAAAATCAAAGTTTGAAAATTGCGCCAGAAGAAGAGTCATTTTTCAGGTGTATGTATGTATGTAAATCGAATTGTTCACAGTTCTACAGATTTCTTTTACAGAATTACATATTTACAGAATTCTATTTCTACACATTCCTAAGTGTACAGATTCCCAATTTTACAGAATTCTATGTGTACATAATTCTAACACTACAGATTTCTGTCTACATATTCCCAATTCTACAGATTTTCATGTCAACACATTCTTTATTATACAGATTTCCATGTCTACACTTTCCTAAAACTACAGACTTTCATGTCTACAGATTCCTATTCACATAATATCAACTAACTATGAAAGTTGACTTTTTTAAATAAATGAGGAGTTGTTAGATTGGTCTTAGTTGTCAAAGTGTTACCAAGTGTCACAATAAAAACAATGTCAGACGATACCCACTGTAACCCTCAAATAGAATTATTGATTTTATAACTAAGGTACCGTTAGACATTCTTACCTACATCTTCTAGACGAATACCTACGGAATACAACATCAATGTGGGACGAAACAAGATTTTTTTGGAATATGGGACGAAAGATTGGGACGAATATGGAAGACTGTTTGCTAAGTGGGCCGATAGCGAAGTAGTCACTTAAGAGAAGTAGTCAAAATGCGAAATGGGCTATTTGAGAAGTAGACCTCTGGCGCCTGAGCGTCTAAATCGACTGTTCCTAGACTGAAACACACACAGACTGAAACATAGCAATATTTTTTGTTTTTACTGAAATTACTTTGTTTGACCGTGGACGTTGTGTCAAGCTTGGGTGCAACAGTCGTAGTACAGAGAGAGAAGTGAGAGCTATTATTCAAGACGTGGTACAGTACTTTACAGTCACACTATACTTTCTGACGAAAGTGCTAGCCTAATGGTAATGTAAAATACATACTCTCGAAAAACATAACCCTCCTTCTGTCGCAGTCAGCATTAACACATACTTACTGCCTGCCTTTATAGTGCTTGGTGATGATGAAACTTAGTTGCAAGTTTTCATTAAAATTCAATACAGTATTTTTCAGGCGAACTTTTCTGAATAATTTGACAGACTCATGCTTCATGGAGCTGTAAATCGGTCAAACATGCTTCATAATAATAATCGTTAAGATTAAAATAAATAAAACAATTTACCCGCTATCGCTTGTAACTTATATCAAATTATAAGTGTGAAATAAGAATTTATTATTGGATTCGTAAAGTTCTCGGCTCTGTGACCCCGTTTTATTGGTTTACTGGACTAACTTCTGTATATACCTTACCTACAGTTGTTACTGCCGTTTTAGTACTGTATGATACGAGTGAGAACAGTGATTACCTTTTTGGAAGAGGTGCTTTTATGATTGCCTCGACAGTTGAAGTTTAGGGTTGATTTTCGGATCGATTCATTTTTGAGTTTTCTGAAATGTAGCAGAAGATGGGGTAGGGACGGCCAAAATAAAAAGCTATAATTATCTCGTACCACTGATTTGATAATCTTTTACCTACTGAAATTTGGCATAATTTTATTCATATTTTCTCCGCCCTCCCTTCGCTTCGGTTTATATGGTATATAAAAACCTTCCTCTTGAATCACTCTATCTATTTAAAAAAACTCATCAAAATCCGTTGCGTAGTTTTAATAATAGGGACAAACAGACAACGGGAAGCGACTTAGTTTTATACTATGTAGTGATATTATATACCGTGAAAACACGACATAAGTTTTATCAGTGGCTTAGCGTTATCGGGAGTACACTTGACTTGGTAGAGAAGCGTGTTTTAAAATACTACTTACCGTTGTGCTAACTGCTTATCTAGGACAACTAGATTAGGTATCTTATCCACGAAAGTTACTTGAAATCCCCTTAGCCATTTAGTTCAGTCTAAACTTCCGCATTTGGGTTAGTGGAATACATTTTTAGTAAGCTTTGTTAAATAGCTGGAAAATGGGTTACGACAGGCCATGATACTAGTTCCGGGTCTTTTCATAGTCAACATATATATATATATATATAATTATACTAATGAACCTTTGTTTCGGTGTCCTTGGGCTTATTAAATCGCTTTTTGTAGCTATACCTCTGTAACTTACTAGCTAACTATTCACGTAAATAAATTTGTATAGACTTGTATCTTTCAGTTGTGATTTTCGTATCAAATGTTTGGTTTGCAGTGATAATACGAAGCTGTATTTTGAAAAAATATAAAGAAACTAGCTATTGTAGTAATTTCAACCGCGTATATAGGTGCTTGTGTTTATAGATTGTTTACGTATTTAGTGACACTCTTAAAATGAATCGATTGACCTAAGTCAAAGTCAAAGGTTTTTATTCAATGTAGGGACTTATAAGTCCTCTTATCGAAAGTCATTGCGACTCCACCGCTTCGGCACAGTATATTAAATAGTACTAGCGTACAGTATGGCCACTCCCTGCCTCCCGCTAAAACTGCCGCCACCCCGCGCTTGGTAACCTCACAGTCACCGGCTGGCTAGGACGAGACGACGACAAGGTGCGCAGAGCATGAGTGTGAGAGAGAGAGCGTTCTCACACAAGCAAGGTACGCGTTCACCTACACGAGCTTAGACTGTGTGCGTAGCAACGCGTTCGTTTTGTTTCATACATTTTATCGCTAGTGTCCAAGGTGTGGCTTCGGTATGTATAGCTGGGGAGAAGAAGCGGGAAAAGAAACTCCTCAACACATTATTCTTTTAAACAATCAATACAATACAAAGTACAAGTTACATGGTTTTAGTGCTTTGCGAGCTGGAGAAAATTACACTAAACGAATCATGAAAGAAGAATCATCAAAATAGATCTGACGCGTTCGCTCTCTGGAAACCAGGAACAATCATTTATAACAATCCTCAGACATGAGGAAGTGGGCTATTATAACCTCTCCACACGCCCGGTCAACCCGGTCCGGCGATGGGCTCACCACCTATCACGTTTAGGGGTCCTATGTATCTCGTGAAATGTGGGTATATCCAGTAATGGAATGCCTCTGCCTACCCCCTCAGGAATGTAAGGCGTGAGTTTATATCATATATCATATATCCACACGCCTACATTAATATTTAATTTAAATTTATTCTATGCTTGTTAATAAAATGTCTTGTAAATTAAATCTTTTTTTTATCCATAAACTCGTATCCAATCTAACTTTGCCTATAAATGCCAGAAAATAAATTTATAGGTACTTACATATTTTTTTATACTCGTGTACAATACGAGTATAAAAAAATATGTACCTATAAATGTATTTCTTCTTATGAAGCAAGCAAGGTCCTTATGAAGCAGCTGTAGAAGAGTGCTATGCGAGTAAATGTTGGAAATATTGTATTTTTCATAGCGCTATTCACGAATCTACAACACAGAATATAAAACATTTTCCGCAGAAGTTTTACTACTGAAATATATCTTGCCGCCCGAATGTTAGAATTTTAACGAATAAATTTCCTACATCTCCGCATACATGGTCATAAAATTTAATTTTTTGTTTTTCGGAATATTCTCATGGGTTTTGTCAATATTACGTTCATACGAAATGCTAAAAAATATATTAATAACAGTTTTTTTACCTTTAAATGGTAATAATCCAATCCACAGTCTTTTAAGCTTTTTGAAGGTTTAATGTTGTTCTGAGTAGAAATTTTGAATGGACAACAAGCAATCTTTTTTTACACAATAACTAGCGACCCGCCCGGCTTCGCATGGGTGCAATGCTAACACTAAAATCTTCCTCTTGAATCACTATATCTATTAAAAAAACCGCATAAGATCCGTTGCGTAGTTTTAAAGATTTAAGCATACATAGGGACATAGGGATATAGGGACAGAGAAAACGACTTTGTTTTATACTATGTAGTGATACATAAAGCGTCAGTCTAGTGAAAACTCTAATGTAAGACAAATAACAATTAAAAACGTTCAAGCGTGATTCCGGCTCACACAGAATCTCCAACTGAAACACAGTTTCAGTTATCTACGTGTCTGGACATTTAATATTTATTTAAGAATGTTTATCAGTAACTGATACACATTTCGAATACGAAAACAATTCGAATATTTATTACAAAAAATATTTTTTATTTTTTTTAACAAAAATACAAACTGTGTGTGTGAGAAAACTAGCAGGACTCACCTGCTAGTTTTCTCACATGTTTTCCTTTACCGTCGAGCTAGTGATGAACATGAAGGTAAGTTTTGGAAATAACCTGTGTTGGTACAAGCCCTTACAGAATTTGAACCCACGCCTCATGCACGAGAAGCGAACTCTTTAACCTCAGGGCTATGCTATCACAAATATTACAAATTAGAATAAAACCGGTGAGGTGCTTCCGTGTACCACCTCACAATATATTCGTATCAAATATTTACAAAAATTAAAATATAATAATAATAATTTTATTGTGGGACACAAGTCACACACGGTTATTTTGTACCAAACTACTATGGGGACTAAACAACAGTTGAGTATATTTTTTGTAATAAATAATATTCGAATTTGCAATTAAGGAATATGCATACATAATTCTAACATTCTACTAGTTATAAGTACCACTACCTATCCTATTTAGCGAAATCACTCAGACATATTTGATTTCAATTGATTGTAATTGAAGGCCTGTAATAATTCTGTCAATCTATCCATTCCGCAGCTAGAATTTCAATTAAGGAACGTCGTACGCATCAAACCGGATCAATTTTCTTGCGGTTATTTTGTTACCCAATTTCATACAATGCTATCTATATATTTGTATTTTACTTATTTGAAGCAGTGATAGCCCAGCTAGGGTTTTAAACCTGGCGTGTACAAAAGAGTTTTCGATGTATTACAAGCTGGACGGTGAAGGAAAACATCTTGAAGAAACCCGCAGGTTCTAGAATTAATTCTGAACATGTGTAACATCTCCACTACGACTATCACGTTTAGGGGTTCAAAGAATGTACTGGTAAAACGTGGGTATTTTCAGAAATGGAACTTCCCTTTTCAGGTCATAGATAGAGTAAGTTGAATTACACACTAAGTTGAAACATAAGAGTTAATATAATAATCTCAAGTCCTTTACCCCTGAAGGGGTAGGCAGAGGATATACCCACTTTTCACGAGATGTTCTTTGGACCCCTGAACGTGATAGGTGGTGAGCCCATCGCCGGACCTGGTCTTTTTACACATGTCTCAGAATTAATTCTGGGACCTGCGGGTTTCCTCACGATGTTTTAATTCACCGTCGAGCTAGTGATAAATATGTACGTAGGTTTTGAAAAACTCATTGGTACATGCCAGGTTTCGAACACGAGCCTCACTGATTATCATGATGTGAAGCAGGCTCTTTAACTGTAAGGCCGTCACTGCTCTTTAAACATAAGAGTTATTTTCATTTAACCAAACCCCAATCCCCCCTCCCCTCCCACTATTCCCACCTCCTAAGGCCGGCAGCGCAGTTGTGACTCTTGAGTTGCAGGTGTCCATGGGCGGCGGTAGTCACTTACCATCAGGTGACCCGTCTGCTCGTTTGCCCCCCTTTTCTTATAAAAAAAACCCATTATGGTGTGGAGCCCTCAAACAGCGCCGTAAATAAATGGCGTCACGAAGACATGTTTAAAACGAACTCGGGGAAGCCAAATTAAATCTCCGTTCAACAAATCTTCCCCTCGGGGCACATTTCTTGAAACTTCGGCAATTACGAAAGTTTAATGTAATTTTTGTCCGATAACAGTAACAAAACAAACGCCTTATATCATTATTATTATATAAAGAAGGCTTTTAATCTTCCGAAGATAGAATTTCTTCGAAAAGAACGAATAAAATGGTGTTAAAATTAGAAATAATACTTCGTTGTAAACACAATGCGGCGTCATAGGTGTTAATACCTGTGACGTCGAAACCGTGACCACAGAAAACTAGTCGGTGAAATTACTTGCCTTTCTTAAAGTAAGTACCTAACCTATACAGCAGAAATGATATTGTATGACCAAATCCAAAACCTTGAAAAACTTGCCTTTTCCTTTGTTCCAAGATAAAAAGGAGTTTAGTTCCAAGAAGTATGAAAGAGATAAGAGATGAGTTAGATTCTTGAGAAAACAATGCATTTTTGTATGTGTTAATACAGCGGGTATCCCAATCGGTTAGGATTCCGTACCATAATCTACACAAACGGCAAAATAATCACAGACGGACAGACACACAGACAGACGGAGAGACACACAGACAGAGAGTGCCTTGTTATTATAAAATATTGACGTTTCTAAGTGTATGTTTAATACCTATAGAAATAAATTATTTTTGATTTTGATTTTGAGACGGACGGACATGAGTCTTAGTCATAGGGTGCCGATTTACCCTTTGGATACGGAACCCTAAAATTGCGCTATTACACTCTGTAATTGCACTATTATTGATGTGTTGATCAATACCTACATAAAGAAACTTGGTACGGATATTATTTTTATAAACTGGAGTTTTTGAAAAAACATACAAAAAGTCTTGAATGCTCGATTTTTAAAAACAAATTGGTACAGCCTTAAGGATTTCTTAAAATATCAGTTAATGTCAGGATTTTTCCAGCTTTTCCCGAATTAGCCCGGATTCATCCAATTCTGACAAAGCCTTATCACAAGGATAATCGAAAAAACTCTACAGCATTCGCGATTTAATCTTCGAGTAATCCTTCCTCTTCTTTATACGTATCCAACGTAAGTACAATTTATAAACGTCTACAAAGTAAAAAAAATAATTCATTTGTAGGTAAGAAATACACTTAGAAATATCAATAGTCCTAACAAGGCACTCTGAACTCGGAGATTGGAAATGTAAGCAGCCGTTTATCTTCACCGACGAGTTGCTGGTTCCTATTGCAGGACCCCGAGAAGAACCAGCAAGAAACTTCAGGGCAGCTCTTTTTAATCTCATGTCTTCCTAGTAATGATGATTTACATTAATAAATTATGATGAATAGCACAACACAGCATCGAGTCGGTTAATACCATGAATGGAGGTCTACTTAGTATAGTCTGTAATTTTATAGTATTCTTTTTTGTATCTTTTGTTATTACAATTTAAAAAAATCCCGCCTTTTATCCCCGACGGGGTAGGCCGAGATATTCCATTTCTGGAAATACCCATTTTCACGATAATATTCGACCCCTAAACGTGAAAGGTGATGAGCCCATCGCCGGACCAGGTCTGTTACACATGCTAGAGAATTAATTCCGAGACGTGCAGGTTTCCTCACGATGTTTTCCTTCACCGTCGAGCTAGTGATGAATGCAATAACAATGTACGCGCAATTTGCCTTCACAAATATAATT
The DNA here is from genome assembly GCA_963855545.1 of Ethmia dodecea. Classification (NCBI taxonomy): domain Eukaryota; kingdom Metazoa; phylum Arthropoda; class Insecta; order Lepidoptera; family Depressariidae; genus Ethmia; species Ethmia dodecea. Next base: position 2,211,618 of record OY979443.1, read on the forward strand.
TGCAAACTCCAGAGCGCTATTCCATTACTGCCCCTTTAAATCGAAATCAACAATCGAACCATCTGAATCGAGCAATTTGAATTTGAATATATCATCATAATCGCATTGACGCCACCGTATTTGCATTCTGTCGGCTGCAGTTTTTCTGCTGACTACCAGAGCATGGTCAGTACCAGGTACCTATAACTCGATAAATAGGTGCTTAAGCAACGGGTTCGATTCTGCTTTAAATCAGCTAAACTTATTTTAATGTAGTCCTGTCATTTCCTTTCTCCTAGAAAACAAAAGAGACTAAAGGTATTTAGTCCTGTCAAATTAAAATTCGCCCTGTCAACTAAGGAGTGTTTAACAATTTTAGCTACGATGTAACAAGGTCATGGATAAAAGTAACAGATAAGCACGTTTATACGGTTCAAATTAGTTGGTTTTTACATGTTCTTCAATCTATGGTTTGTTTCTGTCCTTTTTCTTCCGTATTCTATTGCGAAGGGTAGGCTACATTAAAATTATGAATTTTAGCTGGTCAGCCAGAATCGAGCCCAATGTTGAGGTCAAAAACATAAATCACAAATATTGGCAAATAGCTACGTTTTCACTAATATCATATTCTGTGGAATAGCTTATGGATGAGCCGAGGTGGAATGTTCCTCCATTTCAAAAAGGAAAGTTATATAAATAAATTGTGGGACACAATTCACACATGGTTATTTAGTTCCAAACCATGCAGGGCCTGTAATATGGGTACTAAAAAACTTATGAATATACTTAAATAAATATTAAACCAGAAACGTCTTCCGCCGGCGAGGTGATCGTTCCTAGGCACCGCGGTCCAACAGGTGAAGTCTGACAATTGTATTTATACAAACTCAAGAGAAAACTTCGATAGCGCGGTTTAGAACTTTGCCTGTCTATGGCGCTTTAGTTAGTTTCTATTTCGTACCGCTAGGTGTCGTTACGCTTTACCAATCAACTTGATTTGCATTCCGGATAATAGATTATCCGAGTTTCTTTCCGGACCTCCAAATCTTCATAGATAAAAAACCCGCACTCCACCGCTTTCATTCCATATTCGTCTGTCGAATGTGAAATTGGCGAGTAATGCCACATTTAATCCTCATTCTGAAACCAGGAAACGTTCACTTGCAAAATATTTTAATTCCCGTGTATTTACGAGAATAAGCGGTAATCTCGAAATCCAGTATTTCGAATGGTATTTTAATATCATTTTCAGTTGAAAATAAATTCTCAATGATATAAAATTTATTCAAATTGCGAGAAAAAAAACGGGACAACTAACGTTGAAATAATAAAATATTTTACTGAGGCAATTCACACGCTAAGACTTGGCACCAAAAATCATCTTCCATACAACAACAAAAAACTGTTTCGGATCTTTAGCGCAAATCCGGCTCAAACTACACCAAGTACCTATCCTATTACCATTTTTCACCATTAACTTAAAAAAAAATGTTGAAAAAGTTACGTTTTTTCCCTTGGTTTGATTATTTGTCCTGATATGAGCTATCTACATTTATTATATATCTCACGCCTTTTTTTATCCCCGAGGGGGTAGGCAGAGGTATTCCATTACTGGATATACCCACATTTCACGAGATATATTGGACCATAAACGTGATAGGTGGTGAGCCCATCGCCGGACCGGGTCTGTTTACACATGTCTCAGAATTAATTCTGAGACCTGCGGGTTTCCTCACGATGTTTTCCTTCACCGTCGAGCTAGTGAAAACAACATTTATTATTATTATTTAACTTAATTATTAAGCACACAAATACACTTAAAGCTCCATTCATCGCCCCATGAAACTCTGTCAACAGTTTGACTGTTGGATCGGCAGTCTTTCTTTAAACTTTAAAAAAAATATATATTATAAAAAGGAAAGATTTGTATGATTGTAACGAATAAACTCAAAAATTACAGGACTGATTTCAAAAAATCTTTTTCGAATGGAAAGCTACAAGCTACAAGTAGAATATATCATTTTATCCACGTATTCCCCCGGGAACGAGAATTACGTAATAAATAACTTAGACATATTCATACTTTCTGAAAATTACTACCAGCTATTACGAAGTCCCATCCGTTGGGTAAAGAAGTCTGTTGTAAACCTATATTTGTTCAAAAATAAGCCTTTGAAATGAAAACGGCTTAGATACTCCGGCGAAATTAAGACAGGTCGTTATTTTACAACCCACTTCACAATGTCTACGATACCATCGAAAGCACTTTTTACCCTCTGCGTCTGGCAATGTTTGCTGCAGCTATCAACTCCTTTATTTTCGATGACTCACTTGCCCATCGTTAGTCCAGTGAAATGCGAAAAGAAACTGACGGTGCACTTTATTTTTCTCAGTGCAAAATAAACATTGACATCAGAAACATTTTGGAAAACTGTTTTTATGGAAATGAGACTGGACAACATCTGTTTCAGTTAAATTAACATTTTTCATAGATATACTGACTTACAACTTAGCACCCGCAGGACTCAGAATTTACTCTGAGGCACGTGTAACAGCACTTAGTCCGGCGATAGGCTTGTGACGCTTATGGTCCAGAAATTTACTGATATTTCTAAGAATGGAATACATCTGACGGCCCTCTCGGGGTTAATGATGTGAGCATATCTATCTAGGTATATCTAGGAATATAAATAAAATGTAAATATCTAGGTATATAAATAAAATGATAAACTGACTGGCTGATCGGTGATGTATCAACGCACTGCCTAAACCACTGGGTCTAGAGACAGAAATTTGGACATAGATAGCTTATACAGTGGGGTATCCACTAAGAAAGGATTTTGCAAAATTCATCCCCTAAGGCGGAGAAATAAAATTGGGCGAGCGAAGCCGCGGGTAAAAGCTAGATACAACTAAATATAATAACAACTAACTAGATTGTGATTGGTTATTTCAGGCAGTAGACCGAAGCAATAAGATGACAGAAAATACATTTTCGCTTATTTTAAAGTACAATGCCTTTATTAATAAACTCAGTAATGCCCTCAATATTTTTGTATCTTAACACTAACCATTTTTTCTAGTGAAATTGATGTTCCTTTCTTATATTTTTTGATGTAATCGTTAGTAATCGTTGTTACATTTAGAGGTCTGGAATATACCCAATGGTAAAAAATTGATTCTTTCAGAAAAAGGTAATAAATAAATAAAAATAAATTAATAAAATGTTTGCAAATTCGCATTTTTTAGGTATAAAAAAAACTGATATTTACGAAGATTCAAGTATACTTTTTTTGTACAGCGTAGTAATGACTAATGACACATAATTTGTTGTACTACAACAAAGCAAATTTTCTGATCATTTTTCTACATTTACAATCTTTGATATTATATTCTAACTACTTCGAAAATAGTTAAGATTCTTCTAAACATCCTACCGAGTTTGCATTTCAAATGTATTTTATATTCATCTAGCCACACCAAAGTTTTAGCTTTCAAATCCCCATTCTGTTGCACCAAATTTACTCTGTAAACTACTCTTAACGTACCAACAAATCCGACATGAGAAGATGATTACAGTTTGAAAATCTGGTGCAAAATTACAGCGTGTACACCTCGTAACCTGCCGCGTCTGGGAATTACTCCAACCGTCTGTGTTATAATAATTAGTTGGTAACAGAACCGGAGTGTGTTGGGACGGACTGAGTCTCTTGGCGTCATTTAGGGGCGCAATTTCTAGCATTTACGAGGCTGACTGAGGGAATGTCTTGGTGCCGGTGGGGGGCGCAATTCTAAGAATTTATGGGACGTACTGAGAAAATGTCTTGGAGCTTTTGGGGAGAAAAAAAATCTTGCATTTATAGAATGGACTGACGAAATGTCTTTGATTCTATTAGGAATGCGCAATTTCTAGCATTTATGAGGCTGACTGAGGAAATGTCTTGGCGCCATTAGAGGGCGCAATTTCTAGCATTTATGAGGCAGACTTAGGAAATGTCTTGGCGCCATTAGAGGGCTCAATTTCTAGCAATTATGAGGCTGACTGAGGAAATGTCTTGGCGTCATTTAGGGGCGCTATTTCTAGCATTTATGAGGCTGACTGAGGAAATGTCTTAGCGCCATTTAGGGGCGCAATTTCTAGCATTTATGAGGCTGACTGAGGAAATGTCTTGGCGCCATTAGAGGGCGCAATTTCTAGTATTTATGGGGCTGACCGAGGAAATGTCTTGGCGTCATTTAGGGGCGCAATTTCTAGCATTTATGAGGCTGACTGAGGAAATTTCTTAGCGCCATTAGGAATGCGCAAATTCTAGCATTTATGAGGCTGACTGAGGAAATGTCAAAGAAAAAAATCTTGCATTTATGGAAACGACTGAGGCAAAATTTCTTGCATTTATGGAACATACTAAGAACATAATTATCTTGAACCCATCTATTTTCATAGTTCTTTATTCAAAGATGCCAATGGGACCGAGTCACTAAAGCTGCGTAGTCTGTCCGTCCGTCGACCCGTCTGTCAGTCTGTCTTTTGAACCGCAAAAAGTAAACCCCTGAATTTTTTACAGAGTGTTTGTTTATTTTATTTATTTGTTTGTGTATTACTTTGGCAGCTAGAACAACAAATAGTAAGAAAAAATCGTCAAAATGGGCTACAATTTTTCCTATTTATTTTTATAATAATTACGTTACTATTACGGTCTAAAGACTCCCTGCATTCGTCCCTGGAACCACTACCGGGGGAGGCATTCGTAGGTGCTCTTGAGTCGTTAGTGGCTGAATTCTTGCACTAAACTTCGCCTCTACATCAGTTAGCGAGTACGTCTTGTAGGGCTTGAGATTTATTACTATTTATACTCAAAGTAGTATGTATATTGTTGTCGCTTGCTTTGCTGTTGTTGTTATGTTGACGTGCTAACGTCTCGTAAATCGATGACCGACGGCTGCACGCACGAAAAAGCATACTCCAAAGACGTTTACAGAAAAAGTATCTCTAAAGACAATGATATTCATCCAACCTCTTTGAATGAGTTATTGTCACGTTCCGCCTGAGCCGAGCGTGCAAGCGAGAACGCGAAACAAGTGATAGAGAGGCACGATCTTCATCAATGTTTTCTTATGACGTTACCAAAAACGTAACATTATCGTCCGCAAACCGACTTTACAGACAAGCAATTTTTTTATTTTGTAAAATCTTATAAAAAATATTTGCATTAAAAAGGTTCAAATGCAAATTAATTATACAATCAGGTAAAATTTCCTAAATTTTTCCAGTGTAACTTCTGAGCGAAAAAGACGCCGAAAATAATGAAATTCATAACAACAAATAATTGTTTGTACCCAAAATTATGATTTTATTTAAATTATTGTAATTTTTCCCGGAATCCACGGCTTTTTTTATTTTTGTACGAATCCTGTCCGGAAATGTGTGGTTCTTTAAAATTTTGTTAGTGAAGCATAGGGGTGATTATTTGAAAACGAGTGGTTTTGACTAATTCATATGGCTCACTTTTTTTTCGGTTATATGTTGGATTGCTTAAATTATTTATTGCGAGAAACTCACTAATATGTATATATCACGAGGGCCACGTTTGGCTTTCAGCAGAACAAGAGTTATATTGTACAGATAAATTAGTGAACCAGGTAAATTAGAAACCAACCAGACAAATGATATTTTCTTACCATACAAATGAGGGTCTACCAGTTAAATGATAAACCCATTGAGATTTACATACAATTTAATACTTTTTAATCAGTGTGGTATCCAAATACTCATTTTCTTAACTATTAATAATTAAATACACCTTTTAGATTTATTTATTCAAAAGAAACGGCCAAGTGCGAGTTCCATACCATTATCTATAAAAACTTAAAAAATCACGTTCGTTGTATGGGAGCCCCCTTAAATATTTATTTTATTTTGTGTTTTAGTATCTGTTGTTATAGCGCCAACGGAAATACATCATAATCAAGCCTTGATTGCCATCATAAGAAAAAGTCAAATATTCTAGAATCTAGATCACGTGATTTTATCTTCTGCACGTGTTCTTTTTTTTCTATTCGTTATTTCATATTTTTTCCTTTCTGTAATTTATTTTATAATGGCGGTTCTTTTTGTTTAGTTTATTTGTTGAATTCGTCTTGGGAACATCAGTAGAACCTACACATCCCGCTTCAGTATTACTTTGATTATAATGTTCCCATGAATTTTGGTCTTCGTTCTTTTGTTTATTGATTTGTCTTTTATACTGGTATGTGCTGTAGTTTACTCTTTGCGTTTTCTTTATTAGTCTTGTTTGTTTCCTTTGTTTCTTACGGGTTTTATTTTATGTATTGTAGTTTCCTATGAATATTATTTATAGGGTTTTAATGTAGTTATTATATTAGTGATACTCTGTGCAGCTAAGCTTTCGAATAGCAATCATATTATATTCCACGTTCCATAATACTTTTTTACAAAAAGAAAATCATTTTCAGAAACGTCATATTTAGAGACTCTTCTTATAATTATAATTATCAAATTTCAGTTCATGAGCTCTGAGAACTCGTCAACATCTTTAATATCTTGTCCTTTTAGTATGTCTTAAAATTTGAACAAAGACTTGATCTTGAGGGGTCTTGTAGGGATCTACAAGATCCAGTGCAAAAACAGATAGTTTTGTCTATTCTTCTCTTGTATTTCTCTCCAAAATTATTTGTAATATTTTGGAGAGATATATTTTTATAAATACGCTCATATTTTCTTTTCTCAACCAGTCGTTTTTTCTTAGCCTTTCTTCTCTTAAATCAAAAATAATCTGCAAAAAGACATTTAATAATTTATTGTTTTTAATTAATCTATTTTATATCTCTAATAATATTATACATGCAAACGTTATTTAATTATTCAGTCTCAGGTCCTAGCTCAACGTCTGATCATATTTTATCAAAATTGGGCACAGTAGACTAGGTTCTGGAACGGTAATTAATAACCAAATTACTGGTAATATGTAATTAATTATACCTTTGTTCTATTTGCTTTAATATTTTCATAATTGATCTGGTCTATACTAATTCATCTGCCTAAATCAGCCAGACAAAAACAGTTTAATGAGTATCAGACTTATGAGACTTTTAATGAAAATAAATTCTAATATTAAATTGAAAATAAGAAGAACCCTTTTACTTCAATTTCTAAAAAGCTAAACCCTGGAGAAATATTATAAAAAATCACCAACTCTAACGGTTTTAGATTATTAAAATAAATAAAGACATATTAATTAGGATACTTACCTTACAAAAGCCAGATCACGAGATATTATCAAAATTATCTCCCCCAAATTTGCTGCAATCGGAAGGCCTCCCACTCTAACATCTAGCGGATCGTTTTCGCAAGCGGCTGCGCATCGGTCTATTTGATTTGGATATTCTATAGACACAGTACACACAGCGACGTACTAGCCCAGACAAATGATGATTACGGTCGCGGACATTTTTAAAATTACCGTAGCTTCCAAAACCAAGTCTTTTGTAGGCAGTTATACATAGAAATCGTAAAAGCAATTTCTGAAATATCGATACAGCTCAATATCTCGTCTTTACCGCAGTTTGTAGCTCCGCAAAATATATAATAATCCGGAAAAAAGGGGGTTGGGACATACCAGATTAATGAGATTTGGGGTTGTCTGACGACTAAAATCATACAGTTATCTATTGAGAGTAATCTTACCAGTAGGCCTCGATAGTCAGAGTTACGTTACATACAACATGCAAATATAGTCAAAATATATAAATATTTTGATACGTTCTTTGATAAAAAACAGAATAAAACCGTGTTCCAGAGAATCACCCATAGGTACGAGATATAATTAAGTATATCATAAACAAAAAATGAGTACCCCAAGAGCATGCTCTCGCACATTAGCACTGCAAATGCAAGTATGAAGCCGGAAAATCAAAATGGCGACCGAAGCCTTTGACATGCAGTCAACAATTCCCGTTCAGTTTCTGTGAATGTCGGAAAATGTTTCCTGAGAAATGTTCCCTTGTTGTAAGTACGATGTACCCGCCATTCACGAGGTATTTGCGGACGTTTGCGACTTACATTTCAACGTTGTGGAAAATGGGAAGGATTTTTGAAGGATCTTGTTTGAGTTTTTTTTTTAATAAGAGCCTCTTGAGAAAGTGTTGTGTTGCCTTTCTTAACTTTTACTTTTAATGAGAAAGAGGTTCCAGTTTCAGTAATATTAGGGGTTTTCAGAGGCATGTCGCTTCCTTCGTTCAAGAACTTTCTGCATTACTTTCTTTCCTAGATCCAGGTTTATTGGTGGTGGTGATTGATGGTTATTGTATGTTTTGTTATAACATTACTTGTATTTATTTATTTACTTTTTGGAAAACTTACAGCAAAAACAGTAGTTATAGGTTAATTAAACACTATGGTTAAACATATGCTAATGACAAGTTTCCACATTTAAAAAACAAAAAATATGTTTCTCCTATTTTCGAAAACAATCAGTATGGTGATAATTGTGAACTTAGCCAGGGAGAGAAGAATAGTTTTAAAAAACAAAAAAAAAACAAAGGTAGAAAAAGGCTTATGGTCTTAGTAGCTTATCTATACATATAATAAAACTCTAACCGGGCCGTGTCTGTACATTAAATATTTTTTGAAAATTTTAACGGTAGTGTATATAGTTATCGATATAGATAACGAAACACCAGTTTTTGGAATTTTTGTCTGTCTGTCTGTCTGTCTGTCTGGTAGTTTTTGAGTGATGCGTGCACAACGCATCACTCAAAAACTACTGGACGGATTTTGATGAAATTTGGTATATAGATAACTGAGTACCCGGGTCAACATCTAGGGTACTTTTTATTCCTGGAAAATATCTCATTCCCACGGGAAAAATAAAAAAACTGGTTAAAAAGAGAAATACGTACTACTCCGAAACGAAACTTGAAAAATGGTATGAAGGTGTCTGATATGTCATAGGAAATTGGTATGAAGGAATTTTTGGAAATTCCCACGGGAACGGGAATAAACTAAATCCAAGCGGGAAAACGCCGCTGGGCACCCGCTATTTCAAATATGGTATGTAGGTGTCTTAAGTATGTCGTGGGCAACCACTATGAAGGGATTTTCGGAATTTCCCACGGGAACGGGAATAAACTAAATCCAAGAGGGAAAACGCCGCTGGGCACCCGCTATTTGAAATATGGTATGTAGGTGTCTTCAGTATGTCGTAGGCAACCACTATGAAGGGATTTTCGGAATTTCCCACGGGAACGGGAATAAACGGAATCCGCGCGGACAACGCCGCTGGGCACCCGCTAGTTCTAAATAAATGTCGAGGAAGAAGAACGAGGAAAAAAAATGTCGAGAAAGTTTTGAAGTCTTGGTATAGAATAAATCCATATCGAAATCTTTGCACATGTCATTGAATTGTGTTAATTTTACTTGACCACAGTTCTACGATTTCGCTCTCTGATGTACAGTGAAGAGCACATGAAGCTTCAAACTTGTAGTGCGAGTCTGACCTCTAAGGCGATTGTAATAAGAACGTAACAAAGTCCAATGTGTCAAGCTCCGTGTGCCACACGTTCCTGCAATCTGAAGTATACAAAAATGGTTTTCTCATAGATGCCGTTGTTAGAACTGGACCAAAATGAGACCACATGAAAAGCTCCAGCTTTCAAATAAAAAAAAAGACTCATCAACATTGGTTCGCCCAGTCGAAAGTTCTGAGGTAAAAACACAAACTTAAAAAAAAAAAAAAACATACAGTCGAATTGAGACCCTCCTTTTTTTTAAGTCGGTTGAAAACTCCTCTGCCTACCCCCTCCGGGATAAAAGGCGTGAGATTATTTATTTATTTTATTTATTCGGTTGACAATACGCTTACAATTAGAAACGTCCTACCATGGAGGTTGCCTGAAAGTAATCTTCATCAACGAGTTGCTGGTTCCAAATGCAGTACCCAAAATAGAACCAACTCAAGAATATAAATAAAATCCCGATACACGCATACTAAACGTAACAACCAATACGCTGAGCTCTAAAGAAAGCGGTAAGGCAAATACACGATTCAATTAAGGTGACACCACACGAGCAGAACCGCCACGTGGTTGATTATTTAAATCAAGACGACTCGCTATTCCTTTTCCACTGAATAAAGTGCGCTATGCAAATAGATGATGCGATCGAGCCATGAGATGTAGCGATAGCGAAAACATGTCGTGTTTTTTTTTTGTTATGTACCAAGTTTAAAAATCCATATATTGATAAATCGATGAAAATAAAACTCTATAGAATAATTATTGGAGTATTTAGATACAGAGCACAGTATCATGCAATATAGACACTTTCGATTCCCAGGTCTGGCAAACGATTTTTCAAAACATTTAAATGCAGCTTTGCTTTTAAAAAAATGAAGAATGTTGCCTTTTTGTAAAATTTTGCTATCTTCAGTTTTTATGGGCTATTGGACTAAATGAAGAATGTACTAATAAAACGTGGGTATTTCCATAAATTAAATACCTCTGCCTACCCTCTCAGGGATACAAACAAGGCGTGACATAATTAATTTTTATTTTTAAGTATTTAGAGTAGGTACCTTCAGGAACGATCCAAAAATTCTACCCTGTTTACTGAACAAAATTCCTGGCATATTGCCAACTAGGTCTGTATCGTGTCAAAATGTTCCCTACATAATGGGCATAAGACAATCCACTAATGGCTTCGTGTAAATGGAGAGTCCACTGTAATGGATTGTCCTCAAGTTTTTTTGTGTGCAGTTAGTAGTAAGCCAATCCCTTAGTGGATATCGTATAGTCGTATAAATGGCCCCTAAATACGTAACGTAACGAGACAGTATTTTACGTTTCAAGCTCAAAGACATTCCGAATGTCGCTTCCCTTGCTTGTCTCACTGATAGCGACAGAGAGGACCGATCGTTTGTCACTTGCACACCACCACTAGTTAAGCAGAATGTCAGAATTTGGTTATTATCTCTCATTTGCGATACGATGTATAAAAACACGAAAAGTCATGTTAGCAAAATAGCATAATTCCAAACATCCGATTTCCCTTGCGAACTCAGTCGGTCTCGTGTCACTATCTACCCGTACGCTGTAAGAATAAATATTCCCATTGCACATATAAACGAGACGATATTTTATGTCTGATGCTAGGAGACACTAATGTCGCATCGCTTGCTCGTCTCACTGATAGCGATAGAGAGGACCGATCGTTTGTCACTTGCACACCACCACGAGCTACAGTGATTTGTGTGGTTTGTGCGAAACGAATGGAATAGAAAATGAGATCATTCCGTCTTCGCAGCCGTTTTACAATAGCTCCCTTGCTCCCAGTTCCCGTCACGTCTTTGTTTAAGCTTTTGTTATTCCGCTGTTATAGTTTCACTGTAAGATGCTATAACGTTGATAATATGTGACGTGCATTCTTACTTGGGCGAACTGTTGACCGCATTAGGCGAGTTTTGTGCTGCTAGTATTCTTCCTACATTTGCATTATAATATGTTAGTTGTCCCGAATTTATGAGGATTTATTGTTTCAACCAATGGAATGTATGAAAACTTAGGTAGATGCGTTACTTGTAAGTAGAAATACAAATATTATTTTGAAATATTCGCCTAGGGTTGTGAGCGTGCTTCTCATACATGAGGATGCGGAGTCGAATATCAGGCATGAATTCGAGACTTTTTTTAGAAAATTTGATTCTACTTTTGCAATTTATTAAAACAATTTGTCAAATAAAATGGATCCAGAAAATATAACTCAACACAGAATGTCCGTATCAAAAAATATCAATTTAAGCTTGAAACCTAATGCCACTGCCATATTTTAAAGTTAACTGCACTGAAACACGATATAAATGGTACGTCAGTGAATAGAGCCCCGCGATAAATGGAGTATGTAGGCGGAATGAAAATATGAAACGAAATAAAAGTATCGAAGCGACCCCTGGCTACGAATTCTATGGCGCATGTTCGGAGCTCGTTACCGAAATCTCACAGATGTACGTACCATGGAAATACAAACAGCATTAATAATAACTAGGGACCCGCCCCGACTTCGCACGGCGGCAATGCTTATACTAAAACTTTTCTCTTGAATCACTCTATCTATTAAAAAAAACCGCATAAAAATCCGTTGCGTAGTTTTAAAGATTTAAGCATACATAGGGACAGAGAAATCGACTTTGTTTTATACTATGTATAGTGATAATTTACTTCATAAGCCAGTTTACATAATTTACAATAAAAACAAAATGACATTTCAAGGCTTGTAAAAAAGGGATACAGAAAGATTTCCCCTGACTTTCATGCTAGGAAACCCTGAGTTATGAAAGTCAGTGGTACATGTTGCGACTACTATACAAGCTGAAATAATGAAAAGTGGATAAATATTTTGAAATACTGAAATTTTATTTTAAGGAAAAGTTTAAGAAATGAAATGAAGTAAGTAAAACTAAGATAGGTATATAATATAATGTAATGTTGATTTGTGAGTGGGTTGTACGTGTACATGTGAGTGAGTGGGTGTGTGTATGACGAATAAGCAAATATTATAGAACCATGTTCTCAGGTGACTTTTAAGGACTGGCCATGAATAACGCAATTTCACCGCAATGAGTTAAAAAATACAGTAACAGAATATGCCCAATTTCTGAGATAATATAGTTTAGTACAATAAATCAATTTCAGCAATTTTTAATTTGATGTATTTTTTAATGAATTAGCATAACTGAATTTAGGGCTACCTATACAAGTTTACAAATTAGTTCAATTAAGCTAAATTGATCTTTATTACAAACCAATAATATTTATTTAAACTCAGTACTAAATTGACAGATCGCTTAATGTTATGTATAGATGCATGGAAAACGTACTATTATTGCTCTTTATTTAAAAAAATGCATCATATTTTGTTTGTATCAATATACTAATTGGGGTGTATGAGGAATTGCGCTTTTTTTCTTGTCGCGTTGTATATGAGATACTTACCTATATTTTATATTTTCTTAGCTATATTATAATGCAATTATTATTGTTTGGAAGATGTAAGATAATATTGAAATCAAATCTTTAAAATATTAATTTAAAAAGTGGGTACCTGAAAAATTTACATTCCGAAATGTTCCAAATCGAAACATCAGGCTAGTTAAAAAAAAACCTTGAAATAAATATAAAAAAGGCAATCTGCCTTTTTATAGCTATCATTTGTGAAACTGTTAAGGGACTTGGCAACCGTTCAGATTTCAACTCTTTTACCAGTTATACCGTCAACCCCTGATATCATTTATACAGTTTGGCCATTTTTTTACACGTTCTTACTTTGACGCGCATGTTTTTTTTTTCACATTTGTGTTTTTGTTGGACACATAAGATTTGTTCGAAATGGTAAAAATGGGTATTTTTTGAATTTTCTGTCACCTTCGGGAAGTTTGCATATTCCTTATATGTATTGGGAACGTAGAAGTCAGCTGCATAAGCAAATTTTTTTTTACTTTTTTTTTATAAATTTGCTTTAGAACGATCTGATACCGGAAGTTAGCATATCATTTTGTCAAATGACTTTTTTTAAGCAAAAATATTAGATACACCGAGTATGGCAGGTGTGACACTGTGATCACACCACTCTCAACACATCTCGACAAGTTTATGAAAGACTATCAGTTCTGCACGGTTTCACCAGCGTAGCTCCCGTTCCCGTGCGTAGTTCCATTCCCGTGGGAATACGGAAATAAAATATAGCCTATGTTACTCAAGGATATTCTAACTTTCCATTGGTGAAAGAATTTTTAAAATCGGTGCAGTAGTTTTTGAATTTATTCGTAACAAACATACAAAAATACAAATCTTTCCTCTTAATAATATTATTATAGATATAGGTAATTCAAACAATATACGCACACTAAAATAATCTTGATATCGTAAAACTTGCTCAGGTAACGTTTTTGGGAGACAATGGAATTATCTATTGTCCTCGATCGTCTGCCCATGTGTGGGAACACCGGAGATGCCACTGACAGGCGTTACCCTCTGCCAAAAAAAAGTGTCGGTCAACACGCATACCTGTTAAATACAACTAGTTTTTTTGAGTTCGCGGAGTGCTTGGATTGGTGAATGTATTTGTGTGCATCTAGTTCAAGCTAGTGTTTAATTGTTTTGTCAAAAGATTCGTTAGTTTTAACATTATTTGTGTTTGTTTCCTCGTCCCCCGCGCAGAAACTGGCTGACTTTTTTGCAAAGAAACTAGTGCGCGTGACGTCTTATGTTGGTTTAATACTCAAAGGTGGGAACCTGCAGTTTGACAGGAAAAATTAAATTACATTATATGCTTCGCTGTGTTTGTTATATGGATTATTCAAACCTAGCTATTTACTTCTATACGAGTAGTTAGGTTTCAAATCCTGGCATGTCAGAACTTACGTACATATTAATCACTTGCTCGACGGTAAACGAAAAACATCGTGAAGAAAACCTGCAAGTCCCAGAATTAATTCTGAGCTATGTGTAAAAGTCCCGGTCCGGTGATGGTCTCACCACCTAACACGCTTAGGGGTCCAACGCATATCTCGTGAAAAGTGGGTATATCAAAAAATGGAATACCTCTGCCTACCCCCTCGGGAATAAGTATGCGTGAGTTTATTTATTATTTATTTATTACTAGCAGCGCCCCACGGTTTCACCCGCGTAGTTCGTAGTAGAATAAAATATAGCCTATGTGTTATTCTGATGTATAATATATACAACTGTAAAGTTTTTTTCAAAATCCGTTCAGTAGTTTTTGCGTGAAAGTAGAACAAACATCCATACATACAAGCTTTCGCATTTATAATATTACTTAGTAGGATTTATTTTTTATTTATTATTCACTTCTAGGTGTGCTACATTCTCGTATCTTGTCAGTGTCAAGTGCACCGCGGGCGGGGCCGGGGCGGTTGTCGATGGCTGATTGCCTGCAAGCCATGCTCACGTGCCAAGAATACCTGCGCCGAAAGCTAAGTTCCCACAAATGAAATGTAATTTTACTAAATATGGCTTCTTTGAAGCAATGTTCACGTTTCTTGGAATGTGAAAGTAATTGAAATACTGCTAATGATACCTTATAAGTAACGGTAACGAGTTTATTCAAGAATCAATCTTTTTAAATAAGGTATAGGTCATTTTTAACCGACTGAAAAAAAGAAGGTTATCAATTCGTAGCTTATGCTTTTTTTATGTTTGTTACCTTCACTGAGAAAAAATTTGGCTCACAAAGTACAATATTAGCTTTGTCGATTTTTTATTGTTTATAAAACAAAACACTTTATCAATGCATTTAAGTTCATTTATTTACAGATACAATGCTTTTAATGCTGGACCTAATGTTGAGGCACACACAAGTTGAATTTTGCCAAATTCAAATTTGCAAAATTTTAACAATACTTTGCTAATTCATCAAAGTTTTTGTACGAAGTTCAATGTAAAGTACCTGACAACATTACTTTGTGAATTATTTAAATTAATGTTGTTGGAATTTCAATAAAAACTTTAACTCAAAGACAACGTTCCTGTGTAAGTGGTTGTGTGGCGTTAAAGTTTTATTTACCAATGAGTTTTTCAAAAACTTACGTACTTATTTATTACTAGCTCGACGGTGAAGGAAAGTTTTATTGTTAGATTGACAATTATTTTTTTCTCGGCGTTAGAACTTTCTTGATTCCGATGATACCGATTTGGATCATTCTTTTTTTATTTGAAAGTGATGCTTCCCGTATAGCCCCATTTTAATTTGGTCTAGTTCTGACAATGTATCCATGAGAAAACCATAAATTTGAATTAAATATGTACGCGAAAAATGGACGAATAACTCAATATCACGCCAACCGATTTCGATGTTTTTTTTTTTAACCAACTTTAAAAAAAGAAGAGGTTCTCAATTCATCTGTAATTTTCTAGTATTATTCGTTGAAGTCGGTTTTTTACTATTTAGAGTTCTAAGTTATTTATTGGGTTTCTAGGTTGGTGTCTGCGTCCCATTACTTCTGTTTTTCTATTCAATAAAATATAATATAAATATATAATCTCACGCCTTTTATCCCCGAGGGGGTAGGCAGATTTATTCCATTACTGGATATACCCACATTTCACGAGATACATTGGACCCCTAAACGTGATAGGTGGTCAGCCCATCGCCGGACCAGGTCTGTTACCCACATTTCACGAGATACATTGGACCCCTAAACGTGATAGATGGTCAGCCCATCGCCGGACCAGGTCTGTTTACACATGTCTCAGAATTAATTCTGAGACCTGCGGGTTTCCTCACGATGTTTTCCTTCACCGTCGAGCTAGTGATAAATATGTACGTTAGTTTTTGAAAAACTCATTGGTACATGCCAGGATTCGAACCCGAGCCTCACTGATTTTCGGCCGGCTCTTGAACCGTTCGGGCTATCACTGCTCTTTTTCTATTCATAACCTTTACAAAAACCTACTGTAAATGTCACAGAACTTTCTAGAAACTAAAATAGGAAAATACCGAATGCCTTCGAACGCAGTGTTCGCCGTCCACGCTGCCGCCGAGTTAAAAGCATTCATTTGTAAGTCCAAGCACTTTATTTAATAAAACTGACATAAATAAAAGAACTGACTAGAATTTTCATTTTGAAATTCAATTTCCTGGTTGTATGTCTATTTAATAGTGCTTTCTTTTGTTTTGTTGGCGCTTTCATGCAGTCAGACTTCGGTCTTTTATTGGAGTGCTCTTTTTATTGCATTCCTTAAATGCGTAAGAGCGTTACCACATTATCCGATCCGATATCGGAGTCGGATGCAGATACGATATCTGGGCAAGTTAAATGTGTGAAATATGTACCTAGCTTTCACATTGTCCGCTCCGATATCGATTATTGGATAGGACAGCTACATGGTCTTTTGCGTCTCAAATATAATAGATTTAGCAAATAAAGTTTTTTATTATACTCTGCCAGGATGGACTCGCTGGCCGAATCGGAACGATTTTGTCGGAAATATGTGAAACAGTAGGTGTCAGCTATCGGCTATCGTCGTCCGACTCCGATAACGGATCGGATAATGTCCAAACGCTCTAAGATCCAGTGATAAAACTGTTGGTACTCCGATTACTGTTTTTCCGATTACCGATTACCGATTACAGGAAGTTTCGCATTTTTTCGTCCCATTTTAAAATGTTTAGCTTTCTCTTTTTGGAATGAGAAAGCATTACGTTCAAGCGATTCGGCATTATGGCTAAATCGTTTAGTATATTTTCGTGCTCAAAATGAGTTTGCTACTTACTGGAAGGTACTTGATAAACCTAGTAAGTGGTATTTGCTCGATAATATGCTTTCATGTCACTTCACAGTGTGGGTGTTTGCTAGCTTTAGCTAGGTGAGTGCTATTATCAACATCCTAAGAACACAAACACATCTCACGAACTCCGATAGACCGATAATGGTTTCGATTCTGCTTTACTACTACTAAACTTATTTTAGTTTACTCCTGTCATTTTCTTTCTCCTAGAAAAGAAAAGAGAAGAGAGATATTTAGTCCTGTCAAATTAAAATTAGTCCTGTCAACTAAGGCATATATATGTAAATTAGTCACGACTAAAATACAGCCTCTGCCAGGACTAAATTCGGTAGGTTATCTTCTGTCCCTTTTTTTAGGTAAGACAAAGACAGGACTAAACTATACGTAAAATAAGTTAGTTTAGTCGCTCTAAAGCAGAATCGAACCCTTTACCTAAAAATAAAGACCCCCCCCCTAGCTAGTCGTTAAGCCATGTCAGATAGGTACCCTCGGGTCGATTGAAAAATTCTGACTGTTAGGTGGACACAGCTTATCACCATCTGCCTGCTGTGGGCTTGCGTTGGAGATTAAAGCCTATACTTCCTCGTGTGTGCAGTAGGCTGTAATTTGTTGATAAATAATAGATATATATAATAATAGATACCTAAATAAAAAATTGGTTTTGATAATTATCTCAAACCTATTTGTAATCAGCAAAACAATAAGAGAAAAATATTTATTTATTTATTTCTTCCATTCCTAGTATCCAATATGTATTTGTATCACGCTTTTAACAACTGGAAGATACAAAGTCGCTGAGGTCGAAGTTATTAATTGAGTGATTTTGAAGAATATTTCTTGTTTACTTCAAAATAACAAATTTCTTCGCCAAAAAACCGGCCAAGTGCGAGTCGGACTCGCGCACCGAGGGTTCCGTACAACCTTGCAAATTTATGGTTTTCGTAATTTTTCCTTTATCTATGCTATAAGACGTTGCTTCGTACCAAGTTTCAAGATTCTGAGTTCACGGGAAGCACCCTGTAGGTTTAGATTCCCTTGCAAGTGTCGAAAATTTGCGGCATAAACGGCTGTATCTTTTGATTGCGTTGGCTTAGAAGTTTGATTTTTTCACAGCTTCAAGGGACAGTAGACCTGAGTAATTGATATAAATTTCAGCTTCATACCTCCACGCGTTCCTGAGAAAAAGGGTCTTGACAGACGGACGGACGGACAGACGGACAACAAAGTGATCCTATAAGGGTTCCGTTTTTTCCTTTTGAGGTACGGAACCCTAAAAATGTCAAATTTCGCTTCAATTATATGTAAATAGTCAATTAATAACCAAGTTTATTGTAATGTTTCCTGAAAATATTCTGTTCAACTTTAGCAGAAATTTTTATATAATACGAGCAGCGCCTCGCTGGTTCCATCGCGTAGTTCCCGTTATCGTGGGAATACGGAAATAAAATATAGCCTATGTGTTATTCTGATGTGTAAACTATATAACTGTAAAGTTTCATCAAATTCGTTCAGTAGTTTTTGCGTGAAAGAGGACCAAACATCCATACATGTATATATTCATGCATACAAACTTTCGCGTTTATAATATTAGTAGGATAGTACGATAAATACTTCTATTCCTAATAAGGAAACATATTCCCTTATCAGGAACAGCACTTAGACTCACTGAGATACAACAAAATCAAGATTCATTGCGAATCCTACCAATTCTCAACTCTAGTTGTAATTCAGACAACGTTTAACACTGCGGAACCCTCATCTGGAAATGTTACAAGGAGCTGGACCTGGCACGGTCGAAGTACAGTCATCTGGCAGCAATTTTTCACACCACCTCCTGGGTATTGAGGCGTCTCTGCACCTCCATAACTTAAACTGGACACAGACAAATTATGTGTTTGCTGAAGTTGCCGCATCCATTCATTTTAGTAGTGTCGTGAGAAGTTTGAACAAAGTTTTATTGGAGACAATTTTTCATGCTGTAGTGGAAGGAGGTTAGGAATGAGGACATTGGGAGTACTTAAATGTTTCATCTGAATGGGATTTTGTTGATCCTGCTGTTATTATATTGCAGACTAGCTTTTGTCTGATGAAGACATACAAATGAGTTTTCATAAACTTACCTACATATTTATCACTAAATTAATAGTAAAAGAAAATATCGTGAAGAAACCCGTAGGTCCAAGAATTGATTCTGAGGAATGTATACCAACACCTCAAAGGGAATGGGGTAACCAAATTATCACGTTTATGGGTCTTGAAATTAAATAGCTCTGCAGACCCCTCGGGGTTAAGGCGTGAATATATATTTTTACTCCAAGAAACAAGGTACTAGAAGAACTGGCAGTACAATTTGTAACACAGCTTAACTTTGTCGAGTGTAGCGAAACCATCTGTTATTATAAGACACAAGTGCCACGGACGGCAAGAATGTGCCATCACAGCTAAACCGCGCTATCAAAGTTTTCACAAGAGTTTGTATACATAGAAATGCCCAAACCGTATTATCTAGACACGATTACTTTGCCTGGTGGAATATCTTACCCTTTCACGATGGAAGATAATTCTTCTTCCACTCCTTCACAAAACGGTCAATAATAAATATCACATAAATAATCTCACGCCTTTTATTCCCGACGGGGAAAGCCAAGGTATTAGGTACATTTCTGGAAATACACAATTTTTACGAGAATATTCGACCCCTAAACGTGATAGGTGGTGAGCCCACACCGGGTCTGTTACACATGCATCAGAATTAATTCTGAGACCTGCGGGTTTTCTCACGATGTTTTCTTTCACCGTTCGAGCTAGTGATAAATATGTACGTAAGTTTTGAAAAACTCATTGGTACATGCCAGGATTCGAACCCCATCCTCACTGATTTTCATCACGTGAAGCAGGCTCTTTAACCGTAAGGCTGTCACTGCTCAGTAATAATAAATAAGCAATTTATACAGCCGATCGTCTATAAGACTTTTTAAGAAGAAAATATTCCTAACCGACTTAGTGAATGGATTCAGTGTACCATTAGTACTATATAAAGTATTCTAGCGGAGAAAGAAAAGAACTCCACGAACCTTTGAGTATTAAACCAACAGGAGACGTCACACGCACTAGTTTCTTTGCAAAAAAATTCTGCGCGGGACGAGGAAACGCACACAAATAATGTTTAACAAACGCATTTTTTGACAAAACAATTAAACACTAGCTTGAACTAGATGCACACAAATACATTCACCAATCCGAGTACTCCGTGAACTCAAAAAAACTAGTAGTATATAACAGGTATGATCGTTGACGGACACTTTTTGGCAGAGGAGTATGTCTGTTAGTGGCGTCTCCGGTTGAGTTAATACTCAAAGCCACAAACACATTGCTACCTACAATATTGTATTTTTTCAAAATAATAAATTCATGAGATACATTATGTATAATGATTATTTTTCGGTGTCGTATTCGGCTGTGTTCGAGGTGCTGTTTCAAACATCATTGTGATTCATATAATCATCTAGTCTCTAATACGGTATTTTGCAAAGTACTTTTTTTAAAACCCTGGCGGAAACTAAGGCTCACTGACAAGGGGATATATTAACCCATGTTTTCAAGCATATTCAACTTTCTTTAGGTGCATTATATAATACTAGCAGCGCCCCGCGGTTTCACCCGCGTAGTTCCCGTTCCCGTGGGAATACGGGGATAAAATATAGCCTATGTGTTATTCTGATGTATAAGCTATGTAACTGTAAAGTTTCATCAAAATCCGTTCGGTAGATTTTGCGTGAAAGAGGAACAAACATCCATCCAGACATCCATACATCCAGACATCCATACATCCAGACATCCATACATCCAGACATCCATCCAAACAAACATTCGTGTTTATAATATTAGTAGGATTGTGTTAGCCTTACGGTTAAAGAGTCTGCTTCACATGATGCACGCCTTTTATCCCCGAAGGGGTAGGCAGAGGTATTCCATTTCTGGTAATGCCCACTTTGTATTGTATTAATCGTTTAAAAGAATAATGTGTTGAGGGGTTTGTTGCCCCGCTTGTTCTCCTCAACTACATACCGAAGCGGTGGAGTCGCTATGACTTTCAATAAGTATACTTACAAGCTTACATATTGAATGAAAACATTTTGATTTGATTTGATTCGTACTTTTATAAAGGTAGTAGAATCTAATAATCATCAATAATCTAGAGAAGGTAGTACAAGAATAAAATAATAATAATAATAAATGTTTATTGATTCACCAAAGATAGGTACCTACACAAAAAAGAATTTACATAGTAAGCTATAAAGAACAAGTAATCAAATATTTATGCAGGTAGATATAAAACTAAACATAGTACAATTCAAAAAAAGAAGTAGTGTTGGTTAGTTTAGTTCGATCACTAAAACTACGAACTTTTAGTGTTTTTAATATTTGTGCAAAGACATTGAAACTGTATAATTTGTGTACACTAATTTAAAAGTATTACTACTAGTATCTAAACTAGGCCAAGCCTGTATCTTACTTTGGTGGTACTTCCAATATGAAATGATATTTCATACATGTTGACACATTCTCTGGTGACATAGATACTCAAATGCTTGTACGAAACAGTTATACCTAGTGATAATAACGAGCAATAAACGTAAATTCCTGGCACATTTCATCATATGGTACTCAAATTGAATACATCCAGCTCATAAAATTTTATATGCCAAGAGCCTTACTATTCCTTAGGTCAGGTGTACATGGAAGAATAAAAACTACGAGTCCCGTTTTACGTTCATATTTTTTTGTATGTATGTTACGCGATTACTCCGCCAATTATGAACCGATTTAAATAAATAACATAAAACTCTAAAGAGTAAAAAACCAATTTCAAAGAATAATACTAAAAAAAATACAGGCGAATTGAGAACATCCTCCTTTTTTGAAGTCGGTTAAAAGAAGAATCATCGAAATTGGTTTGCGTGATATGGAGTTATTCGTCCATTTGTCGCGCACATACTTAATGCAAATTAAAAACATATATGGTTTTGTCATGGATGTCATTGTCAGAACGGGACCAAATTGAAATGGGACCACACGGAAAGCACCAGCTTTGAAATGAAAAAAGATTCATCCTAATTGGTTCACCCAGTCGAAAGTTCTGAGCTAACAAACAAACATACACTCCATAATAGAGCGGAACTAGCGGAAAACATAAAAATAAATATTTAAAGATCTAAGAGCAAGATTGTAGACGAACTAGTTCGCATAGTTCATCGTTCGCGAACTACCCAATACCAGTCGTAAGCGGAGAGACACTCAGCGAGCATGTATTGTGTTTTACTATAAATTTGTATAAACCGCAAGTAATAACCATTATACTTTATATTCATGTACATGTAATAATAATAATAAACTTAGTATTCACATTTTCATTTCTGAGACAAAGAGTTCCCTTTCAGTAGTTAATATCTAAGCGTACAGACGGTTTTATACTAAATATGTAGATAAGCTATTTGCATAAAAAGATATCTCGCTCACGCTCTAATGCACTCGCTCATACTTACAGCGACATTTTAATTGTGTATACATGCGGATATTTGGCTCCACGATTGGTCTGGCTATTATAGAAATAATTCTGTGAGTGATAAACTGACTGACTGATTGGTGACATATCAACGCACAGCCTAAACCGCTGGGTCTAGAGATAATTGTTGATACTTGAACATAGATAGCTTATACAGTGTTAGGCATCCACTAAGAAAGGATTTTGCAAAATTCAAATCCTAAGGGGGTGAAATAAACGTGCTCGAGCACGCTGGTGTACAATCAAATGTGCAGGCCCAAATTGGAACGTCTCCTTTCTTAAATAAAGAGCAATAATGGTACGGTTTCCATTTAAGTAGCCCTGAATTCAATTATACTAATTCATTTTTCGGAAAAAATTAACACAATAAAGATAGCTGAAATCCTCAACAACTAATGTCAGGAATTGCACTTATTCTGTTACATCACTACCACTACATAGTATAAAACAAAGTCGCTTTCTCTGTCCCTATATCCCTATGTCCCTTTGTATGCTTAAATATTTAAAGCTACGCATTGGATTTTGATGCGGTTTTTTAATAGATAGAGTGATTTAAGAGGAAGGTTTTAGTGTTAGCATTGCACCCGTGCAAAGCCGGGGCGGGTCGCTAGTATTGTATAAACATTACAAGATTAATGAATATATATAGCCGTTGAAAGCATTACTTTGTCCCATAAACAGTTCCTATATCACGTACAATAATTCTGTTGGTAGTCTTTGTCGGCGCAAAACCAAGTTCGGGCGACAAACTCCCCAATAATACGTGCCGGAGATGTGAACGAGTCGACCACTTGCCATTCAAACCGCGTCTAGCATCCTCTCGTGTTAACAAACTTCCCTAAACTTGCGAATTTGGGATGATACATGAAAACGAGTAATTATCGCGAGTGTTATTAACGTCGAGTAGTTTTTTTAACTGACTTCAAGAAAGGAAGAGATTCTCAATTCATCGCGAATGTTTTTTTTTGGTATGTAATCCATAACTCCCTAAAATCTAAACAGTTTTCGATTTTTTTTCGGTATTTCGAATACACGTCAAGGTTGATCCCATATAGGTTTTGTGAAAATCCTAAATAAATCGAAAAAGAAACAAAGAGGTTTAAATATAAATATTTTAATCGCTTTGAAAAGAACGAAGTCTTCAAAAAAGAAGGAGTTTCTCAATTCGTCGCGTATGTTTATTTATATTGTTTTTTTTTTATGTTAATCCATAACTCAAATCTAAACCTATATATAAAAATCGTTTTATCAACTATACTTCAAGGGTAGTCCCATACAAGTTTTGTGAAAATCCGATGAAAAACTTCAGGGGGAGAACGGAACTCCTCAACTCACTTGCTAGTATAATAGGTTTAGCAACAGTAGGTAATGGATTTTGACTATGCAAATGCTAGTTTTTTTGTAATCGTTGAAGTCGGTTTGTATCTTTGTAAAAAAAATGATTATTAGGTTATCGCGACGTAAATCTGACCTTTTGAGCTTTACAGTACGCCAAATGGAATATTTTGCGTACTGTAAAGCTTAACGCACATGAAGCGAAAAGATATTTTCTATATATTTAAAAGTAGCAACTGACTGACTAATTGGCTGACTGACTGATCGATCAACGCACAGTAGAAGCCGCTGGATCTAGAAGAATGAAGTTTTGCACAAAAGTTATTCATGACGTAAGTGAGGCCTGAGTTTCCGGAAATTCTCACGGGAAAGGAAACCGGCGTTGTTCACCCGCTAGTAAGCTATAAAAATATTGTTTAAGTTTCAGTATTTTCACTGTGTTTCCAAGTTAGCAATTTAAGAGCCTTGTTGTTGAACATTAATTTAACTTTAGCTGGCTTTAGTTAACTAGCTAGTAGTTGTTGTATAACTGTTGTATAATAGACTGTCCAAATAGAGGAGGAGAAAATAGAACAATAAAAGAACAAATTGTGTTTTGTAGTAGCAATATACACTTCCGCTTCATCCGAAAGGAAAGGTACTGTATTTTTCGGACCCCCAAACGTGAAAAGTGTTGAGCTCATCGCTGGGACACAGGTATATACTCGCTTGAGAACCATTACAAAATATAAAAAATATATAATCTCACGCCTTTTTTATCCCCGAGGCAGAGGTATTCCATTACTGGATATACCCACATTTCACTAGATATGTTGGACCCCTAAACGTGATAGGTGGTGAGGCCATCGCCGGACCGGGTCTGTTTACACATGTCTCAGAATTAATTCTGAGACCTGCGGGTTTCTTCACGATGTTTTCCTTCACCGTCGAGCTAGTGATAAATATGTACGTAAGTTTTTGAAAAACTCATTGGTACATGCCAGGATTCGAACCCGAGACTCACTGATTTTCGGCCGGCTATTTAACCGTCCGGGCTATCACTGCTCAAAATATACAAGAATACAAATTCATTTATTTTCTGTAGGTATAGAAAATACACTTACAAGAGTCAATAGTCTAATACCAAGGTACTCTACACTCGTCCATGAAGATTGGCTAAATGTAAACAGCAACCCAACTCCGCCGACGAGGGTTTAGGCGCAGAACGTCCCATTCGCAAAACGTCCCACCGAAAAATAATGTCCTATTTGCGAAACGTCGTATTCGCAGAATGTCCCATTCTTAAAAGGTCCCATTCCCACAAAGTCCCATTCTCAAAAAGTCCTATTCGCAAAAGGTCCCATTCGCATAAAGTCCCATTCGCATAAAGTCCCATTCGCATAAAGTCCTATTCGCACAATGTCCCATTACGTATGATCTCCCAATCCGCGGAGATTATAGCCTATACTTCGATGTGCGAGGAAAGACCCGTAGCTCAGCAGTGGGCTGTTACGGGTTGATGATGATGAACTTGTAAACAAAACCGGGCTTTATTTAACAAAATTTCTCGTTGGGAGGATTTATAGCTCGTTTTATATACAAATGGTAAAAAAACGGGCAAATGTAAGTTAACTACAAAAAACACAAAAAAATCACGTGTGTTGTATGGGAGCCCATTTAAATATTTTATTATATTCTGTTTTCTAGTATTTTTTGTTATAGCGGCAACATAAATACATCATCTGTGAAAATTTCATCTGTCTAAGTATCACATCTCATGAGATACAGCCTAGTGACAGACGGACAGACAGACGGACGGATGGCGGAGTTTTAGTAATATAGGGTCCCGTTTTATCGTTTTGGGTACGGAACCCTTAAAAGACCAGCGTGTTCTTTAAATTTATGTAAGTTAGTATACATTGACGGGCCTTTTGGCTCAGTTGGTAGTGACCCTGCCTTCTGAGTCGGAGGTCGCGGGTTCGATCCCCGCTCGGGGCCAACATTTGTGTGCATGAACATGTCTGTTGGCTTCGTGTCTGGTCGTTTAAAATTGATTTAAGTCTCTGGCAGACAGGCTCTGCCTAGTTTGGGGCTAAATAACCGTGTGTGAATTGTGTCCCACAATTTATTATTATTATTATATAAGGAAAATCTTCAACCAAATGATTATCTTACACTATAACATTAGCACACAGCAACGTGACCTTTGTTCCCCGTATAAAAGGTAAAAGGAGTAAATAATATAAGGAGTGTTATTTATATTCCGATACACAATAATGGGTTTATCTGGCAGTTTATTAAGAGGGCCGGGGCGTTGCGATTGTCTTGTAAACCGTTGCGAGCAAATTGTTATTGTTTTTAGTTCGTTGTATTTTGGATGTATATTTACATGGGGGTTTTTTAGAAAATCCGGAAATACGTTTCTTGTTGTTTGTTTTGAGGAGTATTTTTACAAAGTTTGGAATTGATACACCCAAAAATGAAGGTTTTCCATACATACCAAACTAAACCCCTACTTTCACCCTTTTAGGGGACGATTTTTGAAAAGTTCAAATACACGTATCTCATTATTTATTTCTAAGAGTATTTGAGTATTTGTGCCAAATTTCAACCTGATAGACGTAAAAAAACAACACGTCCCCATACAAACTCCAATCCCCTGTTTCAACCATTTAGGGGGGTTTTTTTGAAAAATCCAGAAATACGTATCTTGTTGTTTGTTTTGAGGAGTATTTTTACAAAGTTTGGAATTGATAAACCCAAAAATTAAGGGTTTCCATACACATCAAACTCAACCCCTACTTTTACACCTTTAGGGGACGATTTTAGAAAAATCCAAAAATACGTATCTCATCATTTATGTCTAAGAGTATTTGTGTCAAGTTTCAACTTGATAGACGTAAAAAACAACACGTCTCTATACAAACTCCATCCCCCTGTTTCAACCCCTTAGGGTTTTTTTTTTGGAAAATCCAGAAATACGTGTCGTGTTTTTTGTTTTGAGGAGTATTTTTACAAAGTTTCGAATTGATATACCCAAAAATGAAGGTTTTCCGAACATACCAAACTCAAACCCCCACTTTCACACCTTTAAGGGACGATTTTCGAAAAATCCAAAAACACGTATCTCATTATTTATTTCTAAGAGTATTTGTGTCAAGTTTCAACTTGATAGACGTAAAAAACAACACGTCTCCATACAAACTCCATCCCTCTGTTTCAACCCCTTAGGGGGTTTTTTTTTTGAAAATCCAGAATCACGTGTCTTGTTATTTGTTTTGAGGAGTATTTCAACAATGTTTCGAATTGATACACCCAAAAATGAAGGTTTTGCATACAAACTCTCAACCCCTTTTTCACCCCCTTAAAGGTTGAATTTGGAAAATTCCTTTCTTATTCCTAGTCTACGTCTTCAAAATAATATATGTGAAAAAAAATAAGCTTTCTAGGTGTAAGGGTTTAGGCTGGGCGTTGATGAGTCAGTGAGTCAGGACTATAAACTGACTAAGTGATTGGTGATGTATCAACGCACAGCCTAAACCGCTGGGTCTAGTCTAGACTTAAAACTTTGCAAGTTTTCAAATAGATAGCTTATACAGTGTAGGCATCCAATAGAAAGGATTTTTCAAAATTCAACCCCTAAGGGGGTTAAATAGGGGTCTTATTTGGATGGCCATGGGTATGATTTTATATTAATTTTCATTTTGAATTTTATATAAGCACAAATACCTCTGTGTTTCGCCATAAGTTACTATATCTCTACAGAATTAATCGCATAAATAGTTATAATATTGTCATATTAGTATGATAAGTAAATTCCGTTGAATGTTATATGTAATTTGAAAATAAAATAAGTTTCATATTTTTTTCATTCAATAAATACTCAATGGCATCATTATGTATATGGCTAAATATTATATTGATTCAATAAAGGCATGAAGCATAGCCAATACCATGTAATGATAAAAAAAAAAAAATGATAATGATAGTGTTATACAATTTTAATTATTGGATTAATTAATGATAATAATTGTGTATAATGACAATGATTAAGATATTTCAACTAAAAAATACCAAACATATTTCTTTATCCTAAATTTCATATCTTAGATTATTATGTATGGTTTTCATTAAAATGTATATGGCACGCCACGCATATAGTACGTAACCGTACGAGGGTCTAGTTTTTTATAGACGTAGTATCATTACCATGGGATCATAGTGTGGCTGCCTGTTACATAGACTTATAATAGATTCATAGTTAGACCAGTTATAAGCCTATTGAAAGTGAGTTTGCCTCTCATGCTTGAAGACTTGGTTCGACAAGAAAATGGACCAATTCGTTCAAAAATAAATACATACGTACATTTATAAAAAACTAGTTTTGTTGGAAAACCAAGGTGTAAGTCCAACTGTCTCAGGGCTGTATCTTTTGAACCCTTATAGATAGACACTTTTTTTTTTCTCAGTGTATGTATTATACGTACTACGGCAGCTATTACAAGAAATATAAAAAAATTTAGTCATCCTTAACAAATATTGTTTGACGCATAAAAACCACTTCACAAACACAACGTAATTGTATAATTATTACTATTAGTATACAATAGTCTTATAGACAATGGAAGGATAATTCAATCACGTAGTACTAGCGTAGCAGCGCTACGATGACTACGAGCTACGAAGCCGGTCAGCGTAGCACGTAGCGTGTGTTACACGTATAAGCATTAACTAGAACATTATTTACAATGTTTAGAGGGACGAAGGACTAGGTTTTGTACGTGTCGAATACATTCAATTCGAACAAATGTATAGAGACCTATGTATCGCGTTGCCTTATTTTCAGGATCTGTTCAGGAAAAAAGCGCAGGATCTATTCCTGCACATTTTTTGCCTGACGTCCAGAGGGGGAATCCTGCACATTTTTTGCCTGACGTCCAGAGGGGGAATCCTGCACATTTTTTGCCTGACGTCCAGAGTGGGAATCTTGCACATTTTTTGCCTGACGTCCAGAGGGGGAATCCTGTACATTTTTTGCCTAACGTCCAGAGAACGTTGCCAGTTATGAGAACATAACCTCATTCAGACGAATTAAATGAGCTTTTTATAATTACAGTAATTTTAAAAAGTTAGAGGTTTTTAAGACTCCGTACCGTACGCAAAAGATGCCAATGGGCTAAGCCTCCGCTATCCGTATGTCTGTACATCTATCTGTAAACCATGTGTATCTATTTCCGGTATTACAGCATATAAGTAATAAAATTTAAGGAAGAATAGGTATATAAGAAACGTCCCCGTTCAAAAGACGTGTTTTTTTTGTTTTTTTTTTTTATATATTTTATTGTATTACGGACCCGTGCTTGGCTAGCTTTTTAGTAATGTATTAAAAAATATGGTACTGTTTATACATAATCTCACGCCTTTTATATTTGAACGCTAAGCAGAGGTATTCCTTTTCTGGAAATACTTATTTTCACGTGTATATTCGACCCCTAAACGTGCTAGGTGGTGAGCCCATAGCCGGACCCAGTCTTTTATTTGAATATATATATATATATATATATATATATATATATCTTTTTGTACCATGAATAATAAAAAAATATCAGTTACGATAAATCCTAATACTTACATATGTTGATAAAATAAACTGATACATACTATATCGATATAATTATATAAAATGATGCACTGACTGATTGGTGATAATATGTCGATGCACAGTCTAAACCTCTGGGTTTAGAGACTTGAAGTTTTGCACATAGACAGCTTATACAGTGTAGGCATCCACTAAGAAAGTATTTTGTGCAAAATTCAAAACTTAAGGGGGTGAAATAAATGTACACGAGTGAAGCCGCGGGTAAAAGCTAGTATCCTAATAAATATAAATACAAAAATACTTAGATGAAATAAGTACACTTAAATTGTATTTTACTATGTTACAGCTCGGTGTGAGAGGCGCCCGGCGTACTCCGGCGTCACGTAACGGGTTGAATGTGGTCCGGCAGTAATGAGGAATATTATCACCTCTCCGCACGTGCCCCGCCGCTGCTTAATTAACGAATTTTTCCACTAATCACTACGCCAGAGGAATCATGATTCAGGGGAATGGGGTAATAAAACTCACCCTGTATCTCCACGTACATACATAATATCACGCCTTTTTCCCAATGGGTAGGCAGAGACAATTATGCTATTGCTACGAACCTGTCTGATCTTTCGTGCTATCAAACGACTCATGTAATATGACTTTATATCTAGCTCGGCAGGCTCTGTCTAGTTTGGGACTGAATTTATTTATTTCTTCAACACATTGCCGATCTGGTCGATGTTTCCTTACTATGTATATGTGTAACTGTAATAAAGTACGGATGACAAGATCGAAAAGATGCAATCAGTTAGTTTCTGTGATACAAGGGATAACTTTTTAAAACTATTTAAGGTCTCACTAAAAATATCAACATCTACCAACCTATCGTTACAGAGCCTGCTAGTATACTTAATGAAATTGTTGTGTATTTGAGCTATATTAAAGAGAGGTTTTTTCTACTCACCCATCTGCTCACCTATCACGTTTAGGGGGCTATAGAATAGACTGGTGAAACGTGGGTATTTATAGAAATGGAGTGCCTCTGCCTATCCCTTCGTGGCTGCTTTCTGTCCACAATAACCTCTGAGCTTTATTTGTGTAAGTACAAAGAACAGACCCAAAAATCAAGTTTTATTTGCCTATCATTCAAGCACGTAAAGTCTAAACTAATAAGAGTCTCTCAGAGTTGTATGAGTGTAATAATTTTATTCGCAAAGTCTTCTCTCGAGAGTCTTATATGTGTTTTTAGTGTAATATGAACACAACGACGCCTTCGGGAATCTTGCTTGTTTACCGCCGAGTTTCATGACGAGAGTTTGAAATTATGGGGATCATATTTTCAGGCGAGATGGCTAGGGAAATACCCCAGTATGAGTTTTAGTAACTTTACTCGGGTTCGTGAGTGGCGGGTTCACTACCAGCAGGGCTATCAGCAAAAGACTAAGAAAAATCTAAAAAAGAAGTAATCTCACGCCTGTTATCCCCGGGGGGTAGGCAGAGGTATTCCATTTTTGAATACACCCACTTTTTACGAGATATTATTTTACCTCTAAACGTGATAGGTGCTGAGCCCATCGCCGGACCAGCTCTGTTACACATGTCTCAGAATAAATTTTGGGACCTGCGGGTTTCATCACGATGTTTTCCTTCACCGTCGAGCTAGTGATAAATATGTACAAAAGTTTTTGAAAAACTCATTGGTACATGTCAGGATTCGAACCCGAGCCTCACTGATTTTCACCATGTGAAGCTGGCTATCTAACCCTTAGACTATCACTGCATTAAGGCATTCATGCACAAATGTTTGCCTCGAACGGGAATCGAATTCGCGACCTCCGACTCCAAGCCAGGCCGTCGTACTAATGAACAAACTATTTCAGAAATTCCCTTCATCTGCGCTTCTAGATGTACTTATAGATTACAAGGCAATTTTACTTGATTAGAGCAGGCACGGTTCATCCGGGTACGCTCCGACGCTTATAAAATTCAAATTTTACAACGTTCCCGATTAAATTCCGACTTTTGCTCGAAATATTGGCTTTGCCACGTCCACCGGCAAAAATTTAATTTTGTGACGCGCTCATGTGCTGCAAATTTATTATAATTAAATGTGGTAACACTTTAACCTGTCGCAATAAATAGTTTGGGTGGTTTGTTTACACACACGGAATATTCTATATTCTCATATTGTACCTCTTTTTTCGTCCGAAGTGCATGAAAAGGCTTATGGATGTGAAGGAAGCAAAAGAAGTAGGCAGAGATCGAGCAAAGTGGCAATTAACCTTCTTTGCCTACCCCTGTGGGACAATGGCGTGAGCTTTATGTATGTATGCAGGTGTGTACAGTACATTTTTATCAGTGCTTTAGTGTTTTATAAAAACCTTTTATCGTTATTTCCCCGGTACAGTTTATCTTTTTGTGTTTAGTATTTAAAATATAATTATGTATGTTAGACGTATGTGTTTAATGTTTACATTAGTTTTCAAAATTTGAGAAGAGCTATAAATATTAAAACATAATATCTGACCATCGAATGGGGCAAAAATCGTACGGAAATCTAGGAAAAACGATTCTAAGACATCTTTACCGGTCTGGCGATAATTTTGGAGTCTTTTTTTTTCTGAGAGAAGGAGGCAAACGAACAGACGGGTCACCTGATGGTAAATGACTATCGTCGCCCATGGACACCTGCAACACAAGAGTCACAACTGCGTTGCCGGCCTTTGAGGTGGGAGTAGGGGCCTCCGGTTAAATCACTCACTCAACGAAATGCAATGCATTACTTTACGCTGGTTTTGGAATGGAATACCTCTGTCCCTCAGGCATATAGGCGCGAATACACTGTATTAGATTTTTTTTGAATTATGCAAGATAAACTTTAAATATAAATGGCAATGTTACCATACTGTTTCGCAAGATAATTACGCCCGGCTAATTGTTTTATACTGTAAGACTAAGAGCAGCTTGCTTCGCTGAGCGTTATTTATTGCTCTGCCTCGCCATGTAAGCTCTGCAAACACGGAAATTCGTGGGGAAATAGTGTACAGCTCCACCTGTGTCCGACACAAAAACCAACTCTCTAGATAAGTAAACAAAACCATACTACGTGTCAGTGACCAGTCTACCTACTCATAATAGGTTCACTCTTTTTGAGTATATACAAGGTGTTACCGAAAGGGTATATCAAGCCGAAAGTGGGTTGTTAGAGACAACATTTGGAACAACATTCACTATGGGACCAACTTGATCAGAGCAACTTTATTTTTCTCATCTCAGTACATTTCGGGTTCAGCGCTCAGCTGATTTGTATGGTGGACTGAAAAATAAAGTTGCTCTGATCAATTTGGTCCCATAGTGAATGTTGTTCCAAATGATGTCTCTAAAAACCCACTTTCGACTTGATATACCCTTTCGGTAACACGCTGTAGATATATGGAGCCTAGTCAGCGAACTTCATCTAGGTCAATACGAGTCGCATTGAAATATCAATAAATTATTTTATTCAGTCTTTCCAAGTCAACCGACGTAAACTGTTGTTTCATTCACCTATAGACTCATCATGTAAATATAGTAGGTAATTAGCACCTACAGATACATACATACAGCTCACGCCTTCTTCCCACCGGGGTAGGCAGAGACGATGGATCGCCACTTTGCCCGATCTTTGCACACTTCCGTCGTTTTCTTCACATCCATAAGTCTTTTCATGCACGCTCTTTTATTCTTTGCACTCTTGACTCCAGCTTTTTGAAGGACGTCACTAATTTGATCCGTGAACGTCCTTCTGGGGCGTCCTATTGCCTTGTGTCCTTCAACATTTGCACTATAAATCTCTTTCGTTACTCTTCTTTCATCCATACGTTCTAAATGACCAAACCAGCTTAACATACCCGTTTCTATCCTTGTCACTACATCTTCTTTCAAACCACACTTCTCTCGTATATCCGCATTCAACCTAACTCTATCACACAATCTTTTCGAGTGTCGCGTCAATTTCATTTAGTTTCATAATACGCGTATCTATCCGAATACATTTGACGGGTCTGTTGGCTCAGTTGGTAGTGACCCTGCCTTCTGAGACAGAGGTCGCGAGCCAACTTATGTGTGCATGAACATGTCGGCTTAGTGTCTGGTCGTTTAATATCTATTTAAGTATGTCTATCAGTTGTTTAGTACCCATAAAACAGGCCCTGCTTTGTAATTTATTATAATTATTATTCTCTTTTTTTTATGTTATAAAAGGGGGCAAACGAGCAGACGGGTCACCTAATGGTAAGTGACGTCCGTCGCCCATGGACAAGCTCAAGAGTCACAACTGCGTTGCCGACCTTTGAGGTGGGAGTAGTGGAGGGGATTATTTATTTTTGGTCTTAGGCTAGGCTTCTTACAATATGTTTATAAAAGTAAAATTATTATTATTGTATATATATAAAGAATAAAAAACCGAATTCAAATCGAAAAATCTAAGAACAGTAGGTAATAAGTTTTGGATTACAATTTTGTCCGCTTTTGCCTCTGTATATACTAGTACTAGCAGCGCGCCCCGGTTTCACCGTAAAGTTTCATCAAAATCCGTTCAGTAGTTTTTGCGTAAAAGAGCAACAAACATTCATACTCACAAACTTGCGAGTTTATAATATTAGTAGGATATCGAAATCTCTTTCTATTCCATGATCATCATACTTCTTCTTCAATACACACTACAAGAATCATCCCCGCCTCATCATCATCAACCCGTAACAGCCCACAGCTGAGCTAAGGGTCTTTCCTCACACACGAGTATGGGCTACAGTCATCCCCGTATGCACAGGGCATTCTCCACAGTACACGTCGCTGGCTTAAACACAATTAATGCGCAGTTTGGTCTTAATCTGACTTGCAATGGCATAAATTGGAATAACACGATATGAGACACGAGTTGCCTGAGTTTAGGCTTTGTACCGAATCCGTAAAGCCTCGACTCCACTACTGCGGTGAAGCCTCGACTCCGCTGCTGCGGTAATACCGCGTCCTTCTGTCAACGCCCATATCGCGCGGCAAATACCGCGGCAGTGTGGAGATACTTCGTATCGCGGCTTTTTGACGTAATTTCTTACAAAAATTCTAACAAATGAAAATCGGGTGATGGCATAGTAGAGTCACGAGCGTGGACGGGGCGTTGGCGGTGCGTAGGCAGTAGTGATACCAATTTCACAGTTTTAGGATATATTTGACGTGACATACCGGCGCGAAATAATACCGCAGCAGTGTGTTCTAGGCTTAATATAGTAGTGAGGCTAGTAAGATAGTAATAAGATATTTTATGGATTCAGGTGTTGCTTTGCGTATACATTACCGAATTGAAAAGGCAGTATAAATGTTAATGTTGTTTTATTTTATTTTATTTATTTAGGGCAATAAACAATTACAAAGAGATTACTTTATAATCTTAATCTACGTATTATTAAATACTAGCGACCCGCCCCGGCTTAGCACGGGCGCAATGCTGATACTAAATCCTTCCTCTGGAATCACTATCTATTAAAAAACATCGCAAAATCAGTTGCGTAGTTTTAAAGATTTAAGCATACATAGGGTTAAAGGGACAAAGGGATATAGGGACAGAGAAAGCGACTTTGTTTTATACTATGTAGTGATAGTGCAAAGTGATGCTCCACAAAGGCGTTAGTTCACCAGCGTTAGTGTTACATTGACGAACTGCAAATAAACAACCCGCTGGTGGATCACATGAGCGAAGTAAACGACCTAGTCTCACGGTGTTTGTGGTTGAAATCCTCCGAAACCGATTTAATTGATTTTTCTGTGAGAATAGGTCGTAAAGTATTTTTCACCCTCCGACTACACCCCCCATTTATAATATGGCAATTATGTAATTCAGTAGCTACGATTGATCACAGTAAATAGTAGAATACAATAGAAACACATTTATTTGCGAACACAACCACGTGACAATACATTGAAACTAAATACACAAGCCACAGTAGTACAAACAAATACATCAATTATTAAAACACCGAAAACGCCGACTGCCTTGTAAAGGCTATGAAATCATTAAAAATTAAACATTTAAAGCAGATTAAACAGTTATTACCTCGGATTGGAATCTGAATCTACATAAATCAAATATTGTGTATATAACGTACAATAATTTATGCAATTATAATCTTCACAAATTTACATCTATAGTTCTACACTAATATTATCAAGAGGAAAGATTTGTAATTTTGTATGTTTGTAAAGAATAACCTCAAAACTATTGGATCGATTTTAAACATTCTTCGAATGGAAAGCTACAATATTTTATTCCCGTATTCCCACAGGAACGGTTGAAACCGCACAGAACCGCTAGCATCTTATAAACACAATGGTAACCGGGACAAAAAGTTTAACATTAAGGAAGGCAAGAACTACTTTAGCTATTCTTCAGTGTAGTAGTATATATTGAAGATATTATCTAGAAAATAGCTTAGTTGACAGTATGGAAATTAAATTTCGAGTAGTAATTCATTAGGTACAAAGATTATCCAAAGCACCTCCTCATCATTTCAATTTTCGCCTTAAAATTTCCCAAAATTGTAATTTTGGGAAATTTTAAAATATTAAAACATTAAAAAACTGAAGCTATTGAGTATTAAAAATGACAATGTCACAGCTTGTTATTTCAGTACATTTTCCATTGTAAATTTTCTTTGTGACATATCATAACAAGTAACACTTAAAAAACTAAAAAAAATAAAATTTCTTTATTTTTTTCTCTTTGACTTGACTGCCTAGCCAAATGATTTACAACCGTTTTTTTAAATTATGTTCCAAAAATGTAGAGTGCTCATTGACTTTCGTTGATGACTACAAAACATTTAACTTTAACATTTATTAAAAAGTTCCAGACTATCGAATCCAGCAACAATGGAACTATCCAGCTCCTCAATTCAGATCGCTCCTATTGCCTGAGGAAACATTTAAACTAAACTTTTGCTAGTTGAAATTCAGTTCAGTCCAGTTTTGGTTTCATTTCAAACTTACTGGGTTGTGCATTCAAATTGGGCGGCTAATTGGCGAGTGGCTAGTGCAGCATGTAAACGCAGCTTTGACCATAGCAATTACATACTATTCCAACCACTGCAATCTAGTACGCGTCACAAAATTACCTTCTACTATTGCTACAATCGTTTATCATTGACCAGACCATGAAAAAAATTGGCCATACTAAATTTTATTGTAGATGCAGTAACAAAATGAAAATGTATTTTATTCTGTAAATAATAAGAATTATATACTTAGAAAAGTGAATAGTCTAATAACAAGGCACACTAAACTCGTCCAGGAAGATTGGCTAAATTTAAACAGCAGCCCATCTTGACGAGTTGTTGGTTCCAAATACAGTACCCCGAGAAGAACCAGAAAGAAACTCAAGGGCAGTAATCAGATCGGCGATGTATTTAAAAAAAGCCAGATTAGAGTAGCCGAAACCGACGAGCATGTATGAACCGACTGATGGATGTGGATAAGGAACGAGAGGTGTGCCAGGATCGTAGCAGGTAGCCGTCTATTGTCTCTGCCTGCCCCTTCAGGAAAAATGAAGCCTTATTTTCATATTCTTAAAAAAATAATTGCGCAAAAATATGCAAAAAATTACAATTAATTGTAAAAAAAAAATACTAATCTCACGTTCTTCATCCCCGAGGGGGTAGGCAGAGGTATTCCATTACTGGATATACCCACATTTTACGAGATACATTGGACCCCTAAACGTGATAGGTGGTGAGCCCATCGCCATTAATGAGGCGTTTTCGGTGACAGCTGTCACTTGAGTGTTCAAAGGTGTCAATAGATGGTGCTGATAAGCCTTGGGGTTATTTTCTTACCTAATCTATGGTCGCAAGAATTTGTCAAACAAAAAAACAATCTCACTTTTTATCAAAATAAGGTTACGTACTCATTGCCTTGTATTTTATTTATTGTTCTGTTTGTACATTGTTTACGAGTGGTTTGTGTTACAACAAAATATCCGAATCCACGATAAACAAAAACTCAGTCTCCTTCATCTGCGAAAAAGCGTGGACCATGTATAGTGTATCGGTGTCACAATGATGGAGTTCACCAGATACCAAAAGAGCAAATAATGAAGACTCAGTGGATAACACAATTTAAAGAGTCCTGTCTCTGAAACGGTGCCTACAACACGTTTTTGATATATACAAAATTTCAACTAAAATACGGAGGAACCGAAGCTCGACTCGACGCACTAAGAATTTAGGTACCTAAAACAAGATCTGTTTTATTGCGTTGCGTGCTGACGCGTTACACTCACTCACACACAACACGGCAACGGCGGAAATATAGACCGTGAGTGAGTAAATGAGCACTTATAGTCATCTGGTTAAAGAGACCGCTTCTCATTCGTGAGGTTTCGG
Source organism: Ethmia dodecea (assembly GCA_963855545.1). Taxonomy (NCBI): domain Eukaryota; kingdom Metazoa; phylum Arthropoda; class Insecta; order Lepidoptera; family Depressariidae; genus Ethmia; species Ethmia dodecea. Next base: position 2,249,800 of record OY979443.1, read on the forward strand.
GTTCAAATTAGCATGTACCAATGAGTTTTTCAAAAATACGTACATATTTACAACTCGAGTGAAGGAAAACATCGTGAGGAAACCCGCAGGTCCCAGAGTTAATTCTGAGGCATGTGTAACGGACCCGATCCGGCGATGGGCTCACCACCTATCACGTTTAGGGGTCCAAAGAATATCTCGTGGCAAGTGGGTATATCCAGAAATGGAATACCTCTTGCCTACCCCTTTGAGAATAAAAGGCGTGAGATCATTAACTATTTATTGTATTTACGTACATATTTACAACTAGCTCGATGGTGAAGGAAAACATCGTAAGGAACCCCGCAGTTCCGGAATCAATTCTGTGGCATGTAACAACACCCTTCGATAATCACTTTTAGCCGTTAGGAGTCCAATAAAATATACTTGTCAAAAGTGGGTATTTCCAGCAATAGTTTACCAGTGCCAACCCTCTGGATAAAGGAGTGAGCATTTTTTTTATGAACGTAGCACAGTTTTTGGATCTTCCTCAATCAAATCCTGGTTTTAAACCTGAGAGGTATACTCACTCGTCACAAACTGACGGACAAAAAAAATCTGCTTATAAGTACGTAATTATTAATTCAAACAACTACATTTAACGAGTATATTTTTTTACATTAAAACCGGTCTTCATCTACATTTCATAACTATATGATATTATGTAAAATATAAATGTTTGAAAGTATGCAAATATCGAGCAAAGTGGCGATCCATCGTCTCTACCTATCCCTGTAGGATAATGGCGTGAACTTTATGTATGTATGATATTTCTCTAAATTGGACGGTAAACACCGGTCTTAAACTTCATTAAAAAATCATATAATATGTGTAATATAAATGTTTGAAAGTCATCGTGTGTACATTGATGCAAACACAATCAAAACATTTGCAATGTCGAAATTAAATTCATAATTAAACTGTTTTCATGTATGTTAATTACCTACGTTAAAATTAATATTTCATTATATTATTTTGTACTGTCAGGTGGAGTACCCCAACCTTCTGTCGATGACATCTCGCCCGCATCAGCAATAAACTCGAGAGAGGAAAATTGAATTTGTCATTTCCTTTGATCTCGATTCCAGTTTCCGTTTTTAACTGCTATGAAATCGGGAAAGTTTCACTGAAATAATTATTTATCACTTTATTTTATAACTAGCGGTTCTACTTGGTTGCCGTTCCTGTGGGAATACTGGAATAAAATATAGCCTATGTTACTGAGGAATATTTAAAGTCTTTTTGAGTTTATTCGTAACAGATATACAAAATACAAATCTTTCCTATTTATAATATTAGTATAGATATAGAAGTAGGTATAGATTTAAATACTTTTTCTAATCCGCGAAAGAATTTCGTTTTATAACTTGATTAAACAAGTTAATTTTTTTGACCTCTAGGGTCAGTGTTGAGCCTATAGTCGGGCCGAAATGCTCGCTACATATGCCTTAGAATCAATTCTGGGGCTTAAGGGTTTACGATTATAATGTTTTCCCTTACCGCCAGGCTGGTGATAAATGTGTGCCTACGTTAGTAATTTTTCTAAGATTTTCTGATTCTAATTGGGTGATAACATTGTGGGCTATGTATCTAGGTAAATATGTTCAGCTTAGAATATTTGTTCGTTCATCGAAAATCGATTCATAATTGGCGGAATATTCGCGTAACATGCATACAACAAAAAACATCAGCCAAATTGAGAACCTCCTCCTTTTGAACTCGGTTGAAAAACTTACATTATCTCTGCCAACCCCCTCAGGGACAAAGGCGTAAGCATATTCTTTGCCTAGACCAAAATTCGAACCCACATCTCAATTCCCACCAAAATATACGTTCCCGCAGTGTGAACCTGGAATACGAGTAAAACAGTTACATCCTGTTAAACACAATTAGGTACAGACGGTGGCGGTACGGACCTCCCTAGGGAGCATCATCAATAATTCACCCGGCATTTTTGGTGGGCAAAATTACCCCAGGGATATTAGCTGATGAATTACCCTGGAAACGAGCGCGATAGGTAATTCTGGTAATGAACAGTGATGGAATTACCGTGGACTAGTGAATTACTGCGAATTTCGACTCATTCATGTTTTTATCTCTGCTGCTGCATTTGTATTGATTTACTTACTACGTAGGTGTTTTATATGGCGTAGGCACCCGAAATGAAGGGATTTCTAGAAATACGAAAATTTAGAAGAAGGGGCATAAACTAGATGGGGCCGGGTGACCATCTAGTTTATTCCCGTTCTTCTAAATTTTCCTATTTCTAGAAATCCCTTCATTTCGGTTGCCTACGCCATATAAAACACCTACATACCATATTTCAATTCTTGGTGTTAGTGTCGGATTAGTACGTATTTATCTTTTTAACCAGTTTAAATATTTTCGTGTGGATATGATATATTTTCCTGTATGGAATGTTTTTAACACTAACCTCAACTCATTTTTATTATTCGATTCATCTTGAGATTAATATTTCCTCAATCCATAGTTCCGCTGTTATATGTTCATGATAGTAATTTTTTCATCACTGGAATACCCCATTCGCAAGTTTATCTGTGGCCACTCAATTCCCAGCACCTAATATAAAGTTCCCAACTATAATTGAAGCCATAGATCATAAAATTTTTACTTTTTTACACTTAATAGCATAATGCGACTTCTTTCTTATTATTAGCGCGCACCGTTAATAAAAGTGAGCCAACTTGTTTAAACTTCCTCGGCGAAGGAACGGGTGACATACTGCTCAGGAAATATGGGGACAGAAATGATAAAATTTAATTTCATATTTTTGCACGATGAAAAAGTTCCGCTTTTTACTGTGATAATACGTCCTTGTGTCATGTGGATTCTTAGGTTATTTTCAACGCTCCAAACTGAATTATGTTTTCGTTAATTTAAAATCTTCAGCAGAATAATTAAAGTTTATTTTCATAAAACATACTTTGCACTCAGCTTATATTTAGAAAAATAATAAAACTTACCTGTATGGTAGCGCAATTCTCTTAGAAATCATCATTTTCAGCATTAAATATTTGGTTATGATTATAAAATGAAATCTAAATATTTTTTATACTACTGAAAAAAAAAACAACATGGCGGACGCTAGACACCGTTATAGATTTCCCTAAAAGTAATTTGATTTGTTTTTTATCAGAAATGTCATTGTAGGCTACATTTTAATCGCCTGCACCATAAGCAGCCTATTATTTCGAACTCAAAAACTCAAAACTCAAAAATTCAAAATTATTTTATTTCAGTAGGTATAAAAAATACACTTTGAAATGTCAATTTAAACAAGGCACACTAAACTCGTCCATAAGGATTTACTAAATGTAAACAGCAGCGCATCTCCTCCACCAATGAGTTGCTGGTTCCAAATGCAGTACCCCGAGAAGAGCCAGCAAGAAACTCAAAAAACCTAAAACTAACCTTTTCAGAGTTTTTTAGAAAAATAAAAAAAAATCACACGCCTTTCATCCCCGAGGGGGTTAGGTTACTTACTGGATATACCCACATTTCACGAGATATATTGGACCCCTAAACGTGATAGATGGTGAGCCCATCGCCGGACTGCGTCTATTTACACCTGTCTCAGAATTAATTCTAAGACCTGCGGGTTTCCTCACGATGTTTTCCTTCACCGTCGAGCTAGTGATAAATATGTACGTAAGTTTTTTGAAAACTCATTGGTACATGCCAGGATTCGAACCCGAGCCTCACTGATTTTCGGCCGGCTCTTTAACCGTCCGGGCTATCACTGCTCTGTTTTTTAGTTTTTTAGAGTTTTAAGTTAATTTAATGTACTAGTTTTCACAAACTATAATATACTAGCAGCGCCCTGCGGTTTTAACCGCGTAGTTCCTGTGGGAATACGGAGATAAAATATAGCCTATGTGTTATTCTGATGTATAAGCTATATAACTGTAAAGTTTCATCAAAATCCGTTCGGCAGTTTTTGCGTGAAAGAGGAACAAACATCCATCCATACATCATCCAAACAACCTTTCGCATTTATAATATTAGTAGGATAGGATGAGCTTCACTTGTAACAAACTAACTTTGTACATAAACCTTGGATTTCAACTTGAACGTACTTCTTATTGTCGTATTGTTAATTTATTTGTTTTCAAATGTATATAGTCTGGATGGCAATATCATAAATGACTACTAGCAATTTATTTTCAAAACAACCTTCACTATTTTAATTTCGAGACTGTCAAATACTCTGCCAGCAGTCAATTTAATTTAATTTACAGTCAGTTTTGCCAAGTCCCCGGTTGCCACTAAATCGTGGTCACTTTAAGAACAGCCCTCGGCACCAACTGCATACAAAGCTCAGCCAATAATAACTGTTACGGCACTACTGTCTGCCAGAACGATAGTCCAAGTACATTCGCTAATGCTTCCTCCTGAGATTACTCTTTTTATTAGGTTTCTTTGAAACGGGCAGCGATTGAATAGAACCTGCTTTTGTGCTCTCCAATATCATTAGGGAGAAGTAGGTTTTAATGCCGCGGACGTTTGTTTTGATTTGTGACTATCACATATTATCTACTAGCAAGCGCCCCGCGGTTTTCCGTGGCCTCTGTGTTATTTTGTTGTATAAGCTATATAACTGTAAAGTTTCATCAACCAATTCTTCTGGTTAGAAGAATTGATTGGCTCTCCAATTCTTTAAACTCTTTTAAAGAATATGAGCAATATCTGACTCAAAGACGTTTAAAGAAACTTTTTCTTTAAACGTCTTTGAGTCAGATATTGCTCATATTCTTTAAATTGTTTTGTATCGGTACTATCTAAGGGGTGAAGCCAGGACTGCCATAGCACAGGTTATCCTGGTTTGGGCTCCTGTCTCCGACTCGTTACTATCTTATAGCCTATTTTTTATTGTTACTTTTTAAGTGGCAGAAATTATTAAACCATTTTTCATTGTCATTTTTTCATTAAGAAATGGTTTTATCACTTCGGCATTTCTGGAAATATCTGCATTTCACCAGTAAGTATATTCTATTAGAGTCCTATTCGTGACAGGTGGCGAGCCTATCGTCAAACCTAGCTGCTACACATTTTTTTTAATATTAAAGCTTTTAAATTAAATTTTTCTCTTATTTTAGTTTTCTAAGAACATAAAGGCTGATTCACGTTACACCCCGCCGGGTCTGGGCCGGGCCCCGTCGGTGCCTCGTTCGATGTGAATCATCCTAACAATACCCCTCGACATGTCTACGCCGTGCCCCGTCCGGGCCACGGTCAAGCACGTTCCATACCAAAAGTATACTATAGAATTAGATGTTTGACCGTGCCCCGTCCGGGCCCGAACGGGGCCCGGCCCGGACCCGACCCGGTGTAACGTGAATCAGCCTTAATGTGGTTACCAAAAAGTGCCATGAAGACAGATCGGCTGTAGACAGGTAAATCACTAGCTCTGCAAAAGCATTGTTAGAAACCCCGCATGTAAAGGCAACCACACACGGGCGATTTGTTTTGGGAGCATCAGACACGCGTGGAAGGTGGAATACTCCTCGTTCGTGAAAAGGGAAGGTCCTCCGCCAGGACCGCGATCCAACGGATGGACAGTTGTGTTTATAGACACTTGTGGGAAAACCGTGCTTTGCAGCGTAATATGTCACTTATGGTCTATCTAGTACCGGTAGGTGTCATACTCTTACGGCCATTGAGTTTCTTGCTCTTTCTTCAACTCGTCGGTGGAGATGGGCTGCTGTTTACATTTAGCCAATCTTCATGGATGAGTTTAGAGTGCCTTTTTATTAGATTATTGACTTTTTTAAGTGTAATTTTTAATTACCTACAGAAAAATTTATGGGTAAGTACATTTTTATTTTTTTTCATTTTCACTGTCATACCTGGTGTCACAGGAGTAAAAATGCTGGACTCGAAAAGTCGTAGCGACCAGTCGCTCGTATACATTTTGCGGGTTAACGCGAGTTCATTCGACATCCACTGAACTGCTGACACTGCATCGTGAAGTGTGAGTCGGATGCCCGCATTGTCGAAGGCTAGTACTTTAGCGAGAAACGTCAATACCTTGTGTTCAAAGGTCTGTTGATACTGTAGATTTAGGTAGATGGATCAGATAGATTGGCCGTGTAGATGTAGACTATACAAGTCTGATAGATGGTACATATTAGAGTTACGTTTGTAAAACTGACGGCTTAACAACGTGTCACAGAATAAGCGCAATTCGTCATACACCCTAATTAGTAAGTATATTAATATAAAAAAAATATTGCTAATTCATTTTTAGGAAAAATTTTACACGTATTAAAAATAGCTGAAATCGGTTTAGTAGTCGATACTGAACAAACTAATTTCAGGAATTGCGCTTATTCTGTTACATATTGTATATCTGACGTTTAGTTACATCACGCGAAGTCGGAATACAATGTCTATAGTTCAAATCAAAGTGTTTGAACTTTACTATGGAAAATTAAAAAAGCTCACGCCTTTCTATCCCCGACTTTGTAGGCAGAGGTATTCCATTTGGGAAAATATCCACTTTTCACCAGTATAATAAGAGTCACAGGTGAGCCTATCTCGGGACTAGGGTACTGTTACGGTACGGTAGATGCCTCAGAATAAATTATGGGGAATATAGCCATGGAATTTAATAAAAAAAAACACAAATAACAACCACATCAAATAAGCCCCTAAATTGAATAAAAACATGTCTGTTGGCTTCGTGTCTGGCTCTTTAATATTTATTCAAGTATGTTTATCAGTTGTTTAGTACCCATAGTAAAGACTCTGTCTAGTTGACGACAAATAACCGTGAGTGAATTGTGTCCCACAATTTATTATTATATTGATTTTGTTGAATCGCCCACTACGCAGCGGTTATTTAAGGTTTTTTTTTACTGTGTAAAGGTTAAACCTTTTATTTTTCCAACATCTCAAAACCTTTGAGAAGCTTTCCCAAAATTTCTCTACAACAAAGTAATAATATGGAAATTCTTGTTATCAAAACCATGTTGAAATACAGAGTAGGTATGTTTGCTTTGCTCAACAAATCTCAAATACGCGTCTCGGCTTACGTAAAAACGTTCACCAACAATATTGTGAATGATAAATCTGTCAACAGTCGGTTTTGTGCTCCAATAAACGAGCTTATTGCCGAAACCTACTTGGCAACACAATATTTTAATAATACGATTCAAAGTATGTAGATTTAGCTCATGGAGCGTCTACACGATGCGAGCTACTAGCCAAGTCCCAAATCACAAACGTATGTCAACTGGCGTACGCTCTTCAAAAATTAAGCATGCCTACATTTGTATTTTATTTATGGAAATACAAAATGTGTGAAAGTAACTTCAGTTCCAGGCAAGTTTGAGATAGGACTTCAGGAATGAATGTTTCGTGCAATCACTTTGTTTTAAGTTTTCTAAATAAATAATAAAAATAATAATCTCACGCCTTTCATCCCCGAGGGGGATAAGTTTTGTCTTCAAAAAATTACCTCATATTTGGCGCTGGTCACATCCGTGTTGCCACCTGTGAGTTTAAAAAGCGCACTGTACTTATTTGAATATAGCCCGAAAAAAAAAAACGTTTGCCATGGTAGGAACATAATGCGGAGGGATGAGATTAATGTTGAAAGGCGAGTGCTTGATATGAATGTGGAATGTTATGGGAAGAGAAGTAGATCAAATAAAATGTGGATGTATTGTGTGAAGTATGATATTATATGTAAAAGAAGGAAGGGAATGTCGGTTGGTAGATCTAAATTAAAGAAATGTAAGGAGAAAACATACTGCGCCGACCCGAAATAACATAATGGGAATAGAGCAAGAAAATGATTAATAAACTAAATATAATAATTATTATTACAATAAGTAAGTATATTATTATAACCATAATAAATATACAGTTCTTTACCTATAGTGTTAGCTACTGGACAATGGGTTCACTCTTACTCTGTCTTCTAAATATGATAACATAAATAATATTGATATTAACACACAAAATATATTTAGCACTATAGTGTGCACGATAGAAAAGAGCACAATTTTCATGAAATCTTTGATTTGAAGTTTGAAATAGTTTTTAAAATAATGTTTGCACAACTTTAATAAAATCCAGAAAGAATAAAAACTGCTCCATAAAAAAGTTTTCAGAATAATTGGGATTCTGCCTGTCTATTTCAAGCCCAATCCTAAAATATGTCCAGCTCACCTTGCTCGATTAGTTATTTAAAATTGACTAAAAATTTGATTAATAATAATAATAATTTATTAGCCAGAAACAAGAATTACAAAGAAGTTAGCTTCATATATGCTACACATCGAGATGTTTCCATAAATAAACCCTGCTTCCTAAACTAGGATATCCTGTATCTTAGGAAGCAGTGTTCGACCAAGGTGAAACTACATAATATGCGGCATTTGTGTACTTTGGCTAGTGTGGTAATGAGTAACTGTGATTTTGGTGTATGTGTGTGTGAGTGTAATTAGGGTATGTAGATGCATGGAGGTGAGTGTGAAGGGGTGTGTGGTGGTGTAGGTGAGAGTGAGTGATTGATTTCGAGTTTGGCAGTAAATTTAGATAATATAAGAAATAAAGTATGAAATAGATATCTTTAAGAAAATAAAGTTTTTAGACATAAGTAGATTTTAAAGTGTATGAACGCATTGAAATGTTAGTCACACGTTACCTACGATGTTTTTACCATTTATAATTTGACCTCCCTAAACTGTCTCTCTGAGATACAATGACCCAAAGAGGTTGGAAGAAAATCTAGGAGAGAAACTTTTTCTTTCAACGTCTTTGAAATGTATTTTGTTTTACCAAAAATACAAATTGCAAAATCAATTAGGAAACTATAATTGATCAAAAAGTATTTCCGCCCTATATAAATTTAGACGTGTTTATTCATTTGATTCTGTTAACCTGAAATTGCTCATAATATTCAAATAACTACGTGTATTGGGACATCGGTTGACAAAATTCGATTTCCTTTAGATGTCGCCGAGGGATAAATAAGCACCTAGTGGACCTTTGAGGATTCACGGAACTCCATTATCCCGTTTGAATGTCCGGCAAAGGGAATAATCACGGGACGGCAAGCAACATTCACCTGTGAACGTATAGTCGTATACCTTGAGAGGGTATATACCCTCTCGAAAATTGACGTCTATTTCTTTACTAATACCCACCTACTATTACAATGATAAAATAGAAACAGATGACAAACCTAGTAAACGTAATCTATTATTGTCATCCCAATTACAACGAATATAGGAACATGACGCTATACGAAAAATATTATCTACCTACACGTGATTTGTTCCGCTTAGATCAGTTTCTAAAGAGACGCGACACAGTGCGGACCTATTTTTGTGTAACAATTAATTATGTTGCTATTGTATATTTATATTCTTGAGTTGCAGGTGTCCATGGGCGACCGTAGTCACTTACCATCAGGTGAAACGTCTGCTCGTTTGCCTCCTTTATTATAAAAAAAAAATCATGGTTATTTTGTTTCGATTTGATTATAATAGTAAGATGTGTTTTTTTGTTTTGTTTTTTATTTTTTTTTAACACATGGCTATCAGACCGCATGTTAGTAGGTATTGTGTCGCATTAAGTCGCATCACATCGCATTGTATGGCGTCGTAAACTGTTCGACTTTAATCTAAGATATGGGGCACAGAGAGGCGTCAAAAGGAGTTGCGATACTGGCTGACTGATAATTTATGTCACTGTGATTACAAAAAGCCTGATAACTACAACTATCATAATCTATTCCCATACGCAAAGTCGATTGTGAATGTAGCCGCCTATAGTGCCATTCTGTCGAGCTCCTTTGTTCTTCAATCTTTTAAATTTTAGACGTTAAGTATGTATAAAATGAATGCAATTTTTTATATGAAATAAACAGTTTAATTTTTTTTTTCAAAAATGAAACCGGATTTGCTTTGTGTTCACGCAGAGTAATGTTGATCTAAAAAAAATGCTGTTAAGCTTGGCTACTAGCTTGTTTATGTGAGAAGGACTTACAGTTAGGATTGTTACGAATCGACTGATGATGAGTATAAAAATAACATTTTCGAACAATAAAATACAATTTTAATCACACCGAAACAAGACAATACTCTCACCGTGTTAACTGCAGTTGTAGGAATCCTAAAAGAAACGAACGCAAGAAACCGAAATAAAAAGACTCCGTTCCATTTCCTGAATCACTAGATTTTTCCTTCTCCGCTGACCTAAAAAGTACTAAACACAGTTGAGCAAAAAGACACTTCACAGTCGACCTGCTTACTAAGCCAGAGCTCTCTGTATGTGAGCGTATTACAAAGAAACAAAAATTCGGCCAGTCCATGTAAAGTGAAATAAATAAACTGGCTTAGCATTGCGTGACCATCCGCCGATATCTCTACCAAGATTCGACATAAAAACAACATAACCTTATTTTAGCAACTCTCTTGCCCTCACAGCAATCGTTAGAGCGAGACGGATGGTATTCGCTCGAGTGTCGTTTGTTTTTATAGTACAGAGGCTAGGATTTAAAAGGAATGTTTACGATCTGGCGAACTGTCCGCAATTTTTCACTGGAGACTTTTCCTGTCTGGGATGTTAACTAGTAGTTTTGACGGTGAAATAAAACTGAGACTTAAATGTTACGTAAACGTTTTAAACGTACAACGTTAAAATGTATTTATGTATTATTTGGCTAGACAAAAATATAGTCCGTTATGAAAATGCTGGAAATAGCTTCGAGCATACAAAATAAAGGATGTTTTTGGTGAGCGCAGAGAACTCACATTTACAACGTGTCTCGTTAAAATTTACTATTTTAGTTAGCTCAGAAAAAGTTGGATCTTTATTTTAATACGAGTAGTATGTTATTCAAGACTGTTGAACTTACATTTATATTTACTTAAACAAAAAAACCTACAATCTAAATAATATTATAATAATAATATAATCTCACGCCTTTCATCCCCGAGGGGGTAGGCAGAGGTATTCCATTACTGGATATACCCACATTTCACGAGATACATTGGACCCCTAAGCGTGATAGGTGGTGAGCCCATCGCCGGACCGGGTCTGTTTACACATGTCTCAGAATTAATTCTGAGACCTGTGGGTTTCCTCACGATGTTTTCCTTCACCGTCGAGCTAGTGATAAATATGTACGTAAGTTTTGAAAAACTCATTGGTACATGCCAGGATTTGAACCCGAGCCTCACTGATTTTCGGCCGGCTCTTTAACCGTCCGGGCTATCACTGCTCTTAAATAATAAACAATATTAAATTTAAATAATATTATAAACGTAAAACTTTGCAAAGGTGGATGTTTTGACTAAGGGTGATCGTTACTACTTGTTTTTTTAAATCATCATATAGTTTACTAGCGACCCGCCCCGGCTTCGCACGGGTGCAATGCTAATACTAAAACCTTCCTCTTGAATTATTCTGTCTGTTAAAAAAAACCGCATCAAAATCCGTTGCTTAGTTTTAAAGATTTAAGCATACATAGGGATATAGGGACAGAGAAAGCGACTTTGTTTTATATTATGTAGTAATAATCTTATAGCCTCTAGTCAATACTTTTAGTGAAACATAGTTCTTAATAACTTCTCTAAAAACGATCCTATTAAATACTTCCTTGAATCCTGGCATATACCTATGAGTTTTTCAAAAACTTACGTATCGCTAGCTCGACGGTGAAAGAAAATATCGTGCGAAAACCCGCAGGCATGTGTAACAGAACCGGTCCGGCGATATGAAATACCTACCACCTTGGAGATAAAAGGCGTGTGATTATTTATTTATAAATACTGAAATGTACCTGCGATTCAAGAGCAGTGATAGCCCGGACGGTTAAAGAGCCGGCCGAAAATCAGTGAGGCTCGGGTTCGGATCCTGGCATGTACCAATGAGTTTTTCAAAACTTACGTACATATTTATCACTAGCTCGACGGTGAAGGAAAACATCGTGAGGAAACCCGCAGGTCTCAGAATTAATTCTGAGACATGTGTAAACAGACCCGGTCCGGCGATGGGCTCACCACCTATCACGTTTAGGGGTCCAATGTATCTCGTGAAATGTGGGTATATCCAGTAATGGAATACCTCTGCCTACCCCCTCGGGGATAAAGGCGTGAGATTATTTTTTACCTGCGATTTACAAACATTTCTTTATTTAGCTCTTTGTGATTAAATCACTACTTCTAATTCTATTTTCTTTTAATATTTATTACTGACATGCTGTAGCAGCTAAAAAGGTAATTAACGTTTCAAGGAAAGTAATTAAATTATTCAGCAGGCGTATTCACGGAGGCTCGATACCGTTTCCGTTTGATTCAGATCGAGTGAAAATTTTTCCGAAGTCGAATCTATCGACTTCGGAAACTTTATTCTAGGCGTTTCTGACAGCCACGGAAAATTTTGCGAATCCTTATGTCACATATGACATTAGTTTTCGATACCAACATCAGCCCATCTCGAAAGTGTTCGACAGATTTTCCGATATCGAATATCGAAGCTCCCTGAATACGCCTGCTGATCTTTTTCCCGGCAACTTGCTCTTGGCACAGCTCAAATGAAAATCAATGTCGCCGCCTTTGATTCTACGCTCGATACTGGTAATTAAGAGGCATAGCTAGAGTTAAAGAGATATAGGGTATCTCTTTCAGCTATCACGTAAATAAATAGCGCTGTCTCTTTTAGGAAGGGTTGGATTTTGACAGCGATTTTCTTTGCCTTTTCACATTAAATGAGTTCATTTGTAGGATTGGAGAATATTCACGAGTACATTCGAATACTAAGCTAATTTGCACATTCTACAATACAATTTTTACTTCGTATATATATATACTGGATGATTTTTTTTACCGTCTGGAAAAAAATATGACGTATAAGGTATCTAGAGCCGAAGTTATACACGAGATTAATTGTTAAATACACTCATGTTTAGTGCAATTTACAAAATCTAGAAAAGTCTAGGTTTTAGGTAAATTGAGCATAAATGGAAGCTACGAGCCTGTTTCTTTTTAAAATACTATTTCAAATATCTCAGTGTGTATTATTTACTACAATTGAGTAATGTATATTAGTTTAAGAAAGAAAAGAAAAATTTGAGAAAAAAAAAATTTTTTTAGGTAACATTGCCAAATGAATCTATTACACTTACCTATCACACCACATTTTTTACCAGACGGTAAAAAAAGTCACCCTGTATATATATATAATCTCACGCCTTTTTATCCCCGAGGGGGTAGGCAGAGGTATTCCATTACTGGATATACCCACATTTCACGAGATATATTGGACCCCTAAACGTGATAGGTGGTGAGCCCATCGCCCGGACCGGGTCTGTTTACACATGTCTCAGAATTAATTCTGAGACCTGCGGGTTTCCTCACGATGTTTTCCTTCACCGTCGAGCTAGTGATAAATATGTACGTAAGTTTTTGAAAAACTCATTGGTACATGCCAGGATTCGAACCCGAGCCTCACTGATTTTCGGCCGGCTCTTTAACCGTCCGGGCTATCACTGCTCTATTCTATAAAAGTCGCACGTAAAAACGTCTTTTGTTGCAGAGTCATGAAGAATACCATGACTCTGTCCAAAGTTTAGTTTACTTTCTCATTGAGGGTTGAACGGTTGGAGTCTCACCGCAAAACGAATTTTAATTCTTTTGTGGTGAGAATACCAACCCATCATCTGGAAACCTTCATGAAGGAGGACTTCTGGCCACAGGGAGTTGTATTTCGGAAATTCCGGGGGCAATTACCTGCCGACAGCGCTCGCACGTTGCCGACACTACGTGTAACAAAGTAGTTTAGTTAGTTATTTTATATGTATGTTAGATATAAGGTATATATAATATGGGCCTCTGTTTACGTTATTTAAGATCTTTTAATGTAAATATTGCATGAAATAAAGATTATTATTATTATTATGTTATGTCCGGAATTTCCTCAAAACCCACCAAACAGAATTCGTTAAGATTTTGTAAGTAGGTATAGGTGCTATAGTACTTTTGGTAATGCGTTTGGATCCAGCAACTCGTCGGTGGAGATGGGCTGCTGTTTACATTTAGCCAATCTTCATGGAAGAGTTTAGATTGCCTTGTTATTAGACTATTGACCTTTCTAAGTGAAATTTTTAATTACCTACAGAAAATAAAAACATTTTTATTTTCTTGGTAGAAGGTTTTAGTTAGCTATATAATTATGATCATCTTAAAATTATATTCAGTTTGGTTTTTAATTAATTAAGTACCTACCCTGGATAGAAATGACGATCACGGATACACATAGAACAACTAAATTGTGAAGGACTTCACTGAACTTGGCCGACACACTTCCGCGCACGTAGATATTTAACTTAACCGACATTAGGATAAAAAGACAAGCCAGGCATGACCTCAGAATTAATTATTGCCTACTCCGACAATGCATTTACCCTTTCGTAATTTAAAGACCCCATCACATCTCAAATAATATGAAATATCCGAGGGTTCGAATCATTTTTGGCGAGTGTACCCTAATAAATAATTTGTACCTTTGTTTGAGTAGGACCGGCGCGGCGGACCAATTACTGTGAACAAAAGCCGCGGTCACAAATGTCGCTTAACTATTGCAGTGATATTAACCCCGCAGAGACCGTGCAATCGTTAAATTTTGTATGAAAATCAAGTCAGGTCCTTTTAGACATGTGTAGACTATAATGTCATTAGGACATGGCAAATTAAATAACTTATCAAAAAATCAACCCACATCTAAATATTCGAAACTCAACTTGTGGTCTTATTCATCAGTTTCACTTCGACAAATGATATATTCTGAATGCGAATTCTTGAAATATTACTAAAAATATCAATACGTACCACAAAATGTATGAGTCCAAAACTTTGTAGAGTTTGCTCAATTCCTCATAAATTCAACCAAAAAAACTGCATTTTGAAAAAACAGACCCATTCTGAAAATATATGTCCTTACAAATAAAAAATCTAAATCATTTTATAAACGACGGAATTCTGAGCTAACAAGTATGAAAAAAATTTAGAACCTCCTCCTTTTATGGTGTTGGTTAAAAACGCGGTCAAGTGAAGTTGGACACGAGATTTGAAATTGTATTGTAACACAACCCTACTTGCCCAAGTTTGAAGGTCATGGGGAACTACCCTATAGGTTTTATTATCAGCCAATATGTGTGTCGAACAAAATACGTTTTACCTCCTTTCAAACAACAACTTGTCTTTTTATTGTGTTGTGTTGAAAGTTTTTACAGCACCACGAACTAATAAACTTTAGTAGACTTTAGAGCTAATAGACAGAGATATGAAACGGACAACAAAGTGACATAATACAGTTTCCGTTGCTTCAATTATGAACCGGAACCCTAAAACGTCGAAGTCATGTAACGTCTTAGGTAATTGTGGAGCCTAAGTTTTGTACGCGTGCCTTTTTACGCGGCGTCTATCGTATATAGTCTGTGTCGCAAAGTAGTCAATATTTTAACATCATTTCTAGGGTTCCGTACCCAAAGGATAAAAAGGGGAAGTTTAGTAGCAGGTTAGTAGCAGGTTTCGATCTATTGTCTCTGCCAACTCCGTTACCGCATCGGGAAAAAGGCGTGAACATATGAGTATGTAGAATGTTATATTCATTCATTGAAGGTCAATTCTAATAGTTATTTACTACTTACTGCTTTATATGTTCTAGTTGAGAAGAAGCGATGCAACAACTTCATAACAGTGAAATTTCATGTTTACATATTAAACTTCATCTTTACTTATTAAATTACTGAGGGTTTCTTCAGGATTTTTGAAGTTTTAAAGCTTTTAAGCTATTGCATAGCTTCTATCGCGGGCCTTGAGCGCGGGGACCGAATCCAGAAATTCCGTAACGAAAAAACCTCACGCTCTCCCCACTCCGACGGGCACGGAGGTGTGGCTTAAAGGCCGTGCATTGTATAAAATAAAATAAAGTGAAGTAAAGTAAAGTAAAGTAAAGTAAAGTAAAGTAAAGTAAAGTAAGTCGAAGTCGAAGTCGAAGTCGAAGTCGAAAGTCGAAAGTCGAAAGTCGAAAGTCGAAAGTCGAAAGTCGAAAGTCGAAAGTCGAAGTCGAAGTCGAAAGTCGAGACGAAAGACGAAAGTCGAAAGTCGAAAGTCGAAAGTCGAAAGTCGAAAGTCGAAAGTCGAAAGTCGAAAGTCGAAAGTCGAAAGTCGAAAGTCGAAAGTCGAAAGTCGAAAGTCGAAAGTCGAAAGTCGAAAGTCGAAAGTCGAAAGTCGAAAGTCGAAAGTCGAAAGTCGAAAGTCGAAAGTCGAAAGTCGAAAGTCGAGTCGGAGTCGGAGTCGAGTCGAGTCGAGTCGAGTCGAGTCGAGTCGAGTCGAGTCGAGTCGAATCGAATCGAATCGAATCGAATCGAATCGAATCAAATGAAATGAAATGAAATAGTCAGACCAACCAAGACAGTCAACTTTATTATTTTATTGGTGACTGTACTTTTAGCGAAAAAAGGGGTTATTGAAACAACATAAAAACAATCGGAGCAGTGGGAAAAGATATTCCCACTCGTCCCTACCAATCGGAGTTCCGATCGGCGGACTGGAAACAACCCGTTTCTTTCGGCAGTCTTGTTGATACAAAATGCTATGCAATAGCTTTACCGCGGCAGTCCCCGAGTGCCACACTTCTTTTTTAGTATGCCGAGAATTGAACCTAGGATTCATGCAAGAGATCGCTTATTTCAACAGATCTTCCACTGATTATTAACGAATAAATATTAAAAAACCATCCAACTGTAACCGTTGACATTTAGTGGAATTGGCCCACAGGGCGAAATTAAAATGGGACCAATCTGAAAGCACCAGCTTTCATATAAAAAAACATCCAAATCGGTTCACCCAGTCTAAAGTTCTGAGGTAACAAACATAAAAAAAAACATACAGACGAATTGCCTCCTCTTTTTTGAAGTCAGTTGAAAAGAGGTTGAGTGGATCTGTTTTGAATTCTTGGTAATATGAACTTCTAGGAACCCGAAAGGTACTTATAAAGGCCTGGGCACCTTCGTAGCTTCGATACAGTTTGATTGCTCTTATACGTAGTTTCTCCGAACTGGACTGTTACATAAATTGAGTTACATAAATTGTATTGTAAATTGTATTGGAAATTGTTTAAAACTGGTATCAATATAACCAAAGCGATATTGTAAAGTTGTAAGAGTTCTAAGTTACTTAAAATTGCTCAATTATGGAGAAGAGGAAAATTAGACAATTGAGTAGCATAGTAACTAATAGTCATAATTTTAAAAATCGTGTTTGAAATTAAACAAGCAATAAACATAAGCAAATTACGATATGACCAAACAATGCAAATACCTATATTAAATTATTATACAATTTAGAGAGAGTAAATGTCATTCATCATTTCAGCTAATTGCTGTCCACTGCTGGACAAAAGCCTCCCCCAAGGAGCGCCAACCATTCCGGTCTTGGGCAGCCCGCATCTATCCACTGCCAGCCACCTTCTTTAGGTCATCGGTCCATCGTGCCGCAGGGCGCCCTACACTTCGTTTGCCTAAGCGCGGTCTCCACTCCAATAGGTGTCGACTCCAGCGGCCATCAGTCCGCCTGGAGACATGACCGGCCCACTGTAAATGTCATTAAATATAACATAATAATAATCCATTTCAAATTATGACAAAATAATATTACTATGTTCACATACTTAAACCAACGTGAAAAACATTCCTCTTTTTGTTGCGGTAGGGTAAACGGTAAATCAAAAAATACATTATTTGAAACTGTTATCACAGCTCATTGTCGCTATCATCGCCAACAATCGAAACGTTAATTTGTTATTTTTTTACATCATTTTTCAGAAACTTCTCAAGTTTCAAACTTTGAAATGAGTTCTCTTGAATTCATATCGTTGATAACAAAGTTTTATCATTTAATTTAAACGTCAAAGTTTTCGCAAATGATGAACCTGAAATCCCGGTTATTGGTTTTTCAATTGGTAAATAATTCTGTTTTTGTTTATTTGAATTCATTATTTTGTCAGTCGTTTCGAAGTGATAAATAGGGTACTCAATATTTATGTCGCAGTCCGCGTTAAAAGTACTTTCACTGCAAAAAATATGAAAAAAAAAGTTTTGACTGAATTGGTAATAAATAAAAATAAACACGTGTGGTTCAGGCTGTCGTTGATGTTGCAGTTTGAACCTAACCTAAAAAAATATAGAAAATTTCAAACTCCTACGTTTTTACTTTTGAACCACTTATTTCTTTAAAAAAAGTTTTGATTTTCATTGTTAGAAATAAAATAAAAATATATTCTCACGCCTTATATCCCCGACGAGACAGGCAAAGTAAAAGGCAAGGCAAATATATTTTATTTCTGAAAATACCCACTTTTTATCAGTATCTTTTTATTGTTAATGAATAAGAAATTTTAAATTGGACACTAAATAGTAAAAACCGCACCAAAATTAATGAGTTTTTTGCGTGATATGCCTAAAAATTATTAATTTCTATTTTAAAGAAGAATGTTTATTTCATTGGATTATTTGTAATTTTCGCAAAAACAAATGTTATTTCATCTACAATAAATATTTTTGTGGGCAACCATCTATTTTAGTGGAATTAATGTGTCGGCACGTAGGTATAAGATTCAACCGAGAGTGAAAAAAATATTTGATAATGCTTATTTTCCCGTAAAGAAAAGTAACGTAGACATAATATAATCATTTATGGCCTTTGAGAATTAAACCAACAGGAGACGTCACGCGCACTAGTTTCTTAGCAAAAAAGTCTGCCAATTTCTGCGCGGGGGACGAGGAAACAAACACAAATAATGTTAAAACTAACGCATTTTTGGACAAAACAATTAAACACTAGCTTGAACTAGATGCACACAAATACATTCCAAATCCAAGCACTCAGTGAACTCAAAAAAACTACTTGTATTTATCAGGTATGCATGTTGACCGACACTTTTTTTTGGGAGAGGGGAACGCCTGTCAGTGGCGTCTCCGGTTGGTTTAATACTCAAAGTTTATGGCCCCTGTGCTATTGTAATTCTCATAGACTATGGTTTAATCCTATTTCAAAATTCATTTTTAAAATTAAACATTTATATATAAATATAAATATAATATATATAATATAATATAAATATATAAATATAGTCTCACGCCTTTTTTTTTATCCCCGAGGGGGTAGGCAGAGGTATTCCATTACTGGATATATACCCACATTTCACGAGATATATTGGACCCCTAAACGTGATAAGTGGTGAGCCCATCGCCGGACCGGGTCTGTTTACACATGTCTCATAATTAATTCTGAGACCTGCGGGTTTCCTCACGATGTTTTCCTTCACCGTCGAGCTAGTGATAAATATGTACGTAAGTTTTTGAAAAACTCATTGGTACATGCCAGGATTCGAACCCGAGCCTCACTGATTTTCGGTCGGCTCTTTAACCGTCCGGGCTATCACTGCTCTTTTACACTAAACATTTATGTTTTGTGTAATTTATTTTAACTTACAGAAATAAATGAATATTGACTTTAATATTACCTTGGTACCGAGACACAATTAAAAATCTATTGTGTCTGTGATTCATGGTCTGAGAGAGATTAAAACAACGTTAATTTATACTAGACTAAGCGACCCGCCCCGGCTTTGCACGGGTACAATGCTAGCCTTCCCCTTGAATCACTCTATCTATTAAAAAAACCGCATCAAAATCCGTTGCGTAGTTTAAAAGATTTAAGCATACATAGGGATATGGGGACAGAGAAAGCAACTTTGTTTTGTATGTAGTGAAGATAGTTTATTAGGCCAACTACCATACATTATTTCCAGTATTAGACAGGATGTTCCCAGTTTGTAGTTGTGGGCGAAAGTTCAAATAAATTCCTCCACGAACCTAGCAAAAAAGCTGGAAACTTAGAAAGTCAATCACAATTCCGGAGCAAGGAAGATCGGACCATTAATTCTAGTTACGAGACACCAAGTTGGGATTATTGTACCTAAGTTTAGTTTCCCTCAGACCTTGTATATTAAACTTGGGAGTTTATCGGCTTAGTGTACATACGTGTACAGACAACAAAGTTGTTAGTGTTACATGGCCAAAAATTAAGATTCACTTTTCTCTTAAAGCCTTAAATGTATTTATAGTATTTTTTTGGTAAATTAGAGGGATCAAAGATACCTTTCGAAATAAACATTAAATCAATAAGATTTATTTATGACTTCCCCAGAAAAATGAATTCTTAGTTACTGGCCATGTAACCCTAACAACTTTGTTGACTGTACCACTAGAGAAAGCAATGGATATGTCTTTACATAACATAAACGGTTCCGTATTGCCATACCATGTAAAATCGAGCAATAAACTAAAAAACACGCTCAGTGTATGGGCGGGGCCCGTTGGGATTTTTCATTTTTAATATTTGTTACACCAACAATAGATAAATAAAAATTCCCTAAAGGGGTAGCCAAAGACACTCTATTTCTGGAAACACATTTTTATCAGAATATTCTTTGGACTTCTAAACGTGATAGGCGGTAAGCCCATCGCCGGACCGGCTCCGTTACACATGGCTCAGATTTAATTCTAGGATTTTCAGGTTTCCGCACGAAGTTTTCCTTTACCGTCGACCTAGCGATAAATAGTACGGTTTTTTTTAAACTCCCAAGCCCTCCAACTCTAGAGACCTCTAAAAGAGCCTTTCATGGGCACCATTAAATTCATCATTATCGATCTATAATCTCTAATCTATAATTCATAGCGAGACCACCGCTCATTGGAATATGTGTGGGCTAGTAGCATTCTAACCGTAAGAATAAGATAGTGTGGCCATCTCTAAAATTTGGTAACCAGCCTCCTTAGCCAAGTGACATTGCACAATCTAATCGAATGTTCTTTTAGATTTACATGTTTGGGATTGACATAAGCTCTTGCCAACGAGCGCTAACGCTAATGTCAATCCCGTACATGTCAAACTAAAAGAACATTCGATTAGATTGTGCAATGCTACTTGGCTAGGGGGGCAGGAAAAGACGTGTTACAACCCCGGATTTTAGAGCCCAGAACCCGGACATGTCAACAGGTTTTTTTTAACATATTCAATATAATAAATACCAGTGGAAAGTGTAATAAATCACCTTTTTATTTATTTTCAGACGTTAAAAATTAAATTTAGTCATCTTTTCGGTGAATTTAACGAGTCGATTCGTCGGTTGATCGCGGCGTGTGCACACACATATACAGGTGTTTATGTCGCGGGCAGCCCAACACTTTAAGTTTCTAGAACCGGACTACAAATGAAGCCCTGCCCGGACGCTCCCTTATGTCCTTTATACTAGGAAAAACGGGGAAACCCGGACGGATGGCAACCCTAGATTCAGAAAACAAAAACATATCTTAGACAGTGTCGAATTATAGGCTGACGGGTTGTATGAACTTGGAAACAGGCGCCGGCACTTCCACTCCTCTATCTCTATACAAAATTAATTGAAGCCTGCTTCTATACCGGTCAGTTATGCTCAGCTGACTCGCATAACTCTCGCGTAGCTTAACCCGTCTTCTGCCGCGGTTATAATTTAAGCCCGTGTAGCGAAAGGCGGTGTCGAACATGGCACGCGCCAATCGGGTATTTGGCGCGTCGCCAGAGACCGCCACACTCCGGCTAGGGTTGCCAGTACACAAAATTTACCTCAAGGTGCATAGATTATTTAGTTTAGGATAATGGTAGTATCATTTGACAGTTTAAAGATTAGTAAGTAGTGTTTATTTTATGTAAGAGAAGCAATGGTACCTACATAATCCTACTAATATTATAAATGCGAAAGTTTGTATGTATGGATGTCTGGATGTTTGTTTCTCTTTCACGTAAAAACGACTGAACAGATTTTGATGAAACTTTACAGTTATATGGCTTATACATCAGAATAACACATAGGCTATTTTTTATCCCCGTATTCCCACGGGAACGGGAACTACGTGGGTGAAAAAGCACGCAGGGCTGCGGTAAGTAAGTAATTATAGTTACTGCATTTGGAACCAGTTACTCTTAGGTAGATAATAACCTGCTGTTTACATTCAGCCAACAGCGATGAAGAGTTTAGAGTCCCTTATTATAAGGCTATTGATGTTACAAAGTTATTTTTTTTTTACATATATCTTTAAACAATATAAACGAATGTTATTATTTGTGATTTCAGTAATAATTCTAGTAAAGAATAAAACAAATATTTATAGTAGTTACCGTATTTGTAATAATAATAATAATATAATCTCAAGCCTTTCAACCCCGAGGGGGTAGGCAGAGTTATTCCATTACTGGATATACCCACATTTCACGAGATACATTGGCCCCTAAACGTGATAGGTGGTGAGCCCATCGCCGGACCGGGTCTATTTACACATGTCTCAGAATCTCACGATGTTTTCCTTCACCGTCGAGCTAGTGATAAATATGTACGTAAGTTTTTGAAAAACTCATTGGTACATGCCAGGATTCGAACCCGAGCCTCACTGATTTTCGGCCGGCTCTTTAACCGTAAGCTATCACTGCTCTTACCGTATTTGTTATCAATAAAATTGTTTTAGACTATTTACATGCATATCATTTTCATTTTACTTCGACAAATGAAAAACCAAGACATTTAAGTCTCGAGTTACAACCCTACCAACAGCACATAGTACAGATACTTTTCACGGGTCTCATTTTATTCAACGGTCGAGATGCAGCTATGTGGCTCACATAAGTCTGTCCTGGTCACTCTAAGGAATAAGTCTGGAACAAGAGTTGACGGTAAGTCCCGGTCAATAATCAGCTTTGTCTTGTTTATTCGGGGCCTTGTCCGCTGCAGGGTTATTTGGAATATTCCAAGTCGATAGGACATTCATAGCACGAGCAACCATCCCCAATATCTACTCCCCTGCTATGTTTAAATCCTACTAATCCTAGTCCTAGTAATATAATAGCCTACTAATCCTACTAATATTATAAATGCGAAAGTTTGTAAGGATGGATATATGGATGGATGTTTGTTCCTCTTTCACGCAAAAACTACTGAAGAAATTTTGATGAAACTTTACAGTTATATAGCTTATACATTAGAATAACACATTGGCTATATTTTATTCCCGTATTCCCACGATAACGGGAACTACGCTGGTTAGTTATAAATGCAAAAGTAACTTTGTTTTAAAAGTAATTGGCCGACTGATCTTGAAATAAGAAATACGAGTGATAGCTATGTTGCAAGGAAATCGCCTTTCTTAGAAAACGTTGAAGGCAAGAGCATATAATTATAATTAAATTATAAGAGCATATTATTTATTTACTATCAGCGCCCCGCGGTTTCACCGGCGTAGTTCCCGTCTCCGTGGGAATACGGGGATAAAATATAGCCTGTGTTATTATGATGTATAAGCTATATAACTGTAAAGTTTCAACAAAATCCGTTTAGTAGTTTTTGCATGAAAGAGGAACAAACATCCATACATACAAACTTTCGCGTTTATAATATTAAGTAGGATATTAGTATGGAAGTTGAGATTCATTTAAAAATAACATGTGTTAGCCCCAAAGAGATTAAAATATAATAGGACATAGAGGGGGCATAGGGAATATTTTCATACAAAACTTTGAAGCATGTTTGAAGCTCAAGCGTCATGTACGTTAGTATGAACGCGAGCTGTCATTCGATCGAAATTGTACTGGACTTATTCCACTTGGAATAAATTTGGCTTCAAATTTTCCTCGCTTTGTCCCCTCTATGCCCTATTATATTTTAATCTCTTTGGTTCACCCATAAGCAAAAAAAAATACAATACTGTTAGGTGCAACTCGTGAACGATGGTGGGGCGAGCGATACGTCAATCCGCTCCCCGACCAAAACTATATAAACGGAGCGTGCCTTGACAACACGCTCATTCATCGCTCATTCTTCGTTCTAGACGGTCGTACTGACCGGACGTAATTCTTGCTGTCTTGCTCATTTTATTGAGTTGTGTTTGTTGTTGTCAGGGTTCGCTCCATTTCTGATCATAGTCGAGGCATAATGGTTGTTTGCATAATTGACCAATAGATTTAAGATTGTTACAGTTCTTTAAGTTTAATGTTTGGTTTTGAGTTAAAGTCGTTGAGCGTTTGAATATTCTTTTTTTAAATGGAAATCTGTTATCTTCGCTAATAATACAACCATTTCGAAAAACTACATTATTGTAGTTTTTAATTCCCTTATTCACATTACTAGTAGGTACATATTGTAGTGTAGGTATGTCTTATTAGTTATTATATTAGTAATTAAGCAGGTAGTTTTAAGTTTGGTTTTCGCGGCTGTCAAAGGCAGTCATTATATTACCGTTCAATGAGTGACTACGCGTTTTATTGCTTTCCCCCAAATCTAGGACATAACAGTGGCGACGAGATACTAAAATCGTTATTTACGCGTGTGGTGACGAGTTATTTTATAAAACAACGGGGAAAGGGCGAAAAAAATGTCGGTCGGTAAATTAAACGAGTTTGATGTGAAGCGCGGCACGTGGTCGTCGTATGTCGACAGACTTAATCTTCAAAGTGAATAGCCTCAAAGATGATCTCAAATTACCGATATTAATCGCAACAATAGGGGATGAGGCGTACGAGTTGCTAGCTAACCTAGCGAGCCCAGCAAAACCATCGGAATTATCGTTCGAGCGGGCCGACGAGATATTGCGTAATCACTTGCAGCCGACACCGTCTGCCTTAGCCGAAAGGTATAGATTTAGACAAAGACGGCAGAATACGGGTGAGAGCAGTGCTGATTACGTCGCGGAGTTAAAGAGGCTGTCCCGTAATTGTAAATTTTCGGATAAATTGAATGAAAATTTACGAGATCAATTTGTCTGCGGTCTCCGGAGTGACGTAATACGACAGCGGCTGTTCGCAGAGGACGACAAGTTGTCTTTCGCTGAGGCGGTAAAGATTGCCAGCTCCCTGGAAGCGGCGGAACGGGACGCGGCGGCGGTGGACGGGTCAGCGCATGTCGCGGATGCCGGCGGGGCGAGCGCGGTACATGCGCTCGAGCCGGAGCGGAGCGCAGGAGCGCGCGGTCGTTGGAGCGGCCGCGGGGCGCGAGGCGCCACGGGGTCACGTGGCGGGGAGGCGCGGTCCAAGGGCCAGCCGTGCAAGGCGTGCGGGGCGCGCAACCATGATTACAGCAAATGCCGTTATCGCGACTTTGTGTGCAGCAAGTGCCAGCGCACGGGTCACTTGCGGCGGGTGTGTCCCACGTGGGATGCCAGCAAGGCAACGGCGGGTGAATCCGGGAGTCGGGGTGCGGCGGGAGGCGGCTTTCACTTCGGCGATGTGGACCACGAGGCGAGCGCCGAGGACGACCCGGATTATGAAGAAAAACTAAATCTCCTGAGCTTCAGTGATTATAAAGCAGTGAGTGTCCCTATTTCGATTGATAGGCAAATAATAAATATGGAAATTGATACGGGCACTGCAATATCATGTGTAAGTAAAGCTATACTTATGACAAACATTTTTCTCATTTCAAAATGCAAAGTGTCGAGACTGTCTTAAAGTTTTATGATGGTTCCAAGGTGCGACCGTTAGGAATAATTAAGCCCATCGTTTGTTACGGGGATAAAGAAAAAGTTCTCGATTTGTTTGTAATCAATGGCGGTACCACATCGCTGTTAGGCCGTCAGTGGTTGGCTGAGTTAGAAATAAATGTGCCGAGGTTTAGTTGTAATTTTGTGAATAGTAAGGAGTTTGAACATTTAGACGAGGATATTTGTAAATTGCTCGACAGATATAAAGAGCTATTCAGCGGCGGTTTGGGCCGGTACACGGGCGGGGAAGCGACGCTGCGCGTGCGCGAGGGGGCGGTGCCGGTGTTCCACCGCGCGCGGCCGCTGCCGTACGCCCTGCGCGAGCGCGTGGACGCCGAGCTGGACGCCATGCTGCGCGCCGGCGTCATCGAGCCCGTCGACTGCTCCGACTGGGCCTCCCCGCTGGTACCCATAAATAAACCCGATGGTACACTTAGACTCTGTGCAGACTATAAGGCTACTTTGAACCCGGTATTACTGATAGATCGTTACCCCCTGCCTAAAATAGAAGACGTTTTAGTAGGCTTGAACGGTGCTCAGTATTTCAGTAAGATTGACTTATCCCAAGCCTATAATCAAGTGCCCCTAGATGACTCAATGAAATATACAGTCATTAATACACATCGAGGTCTATTTAGATACAATAGATTAGTGTTTGGCTTAGCATCTAGTGTAGGCATTTTCCAACGTATAATGACCAAACTGCTAGGAGATATTCCTAATGTTTAAATATTTCTCGATGACGTGATTATTGGTGGGAAAACTAAAGCGGAACATTTTCAAGCTTTAAAAGCTGTTTTAGAAAAGTTGTCTAGTAATGGGTTAAAATTGAAAAAGAGTAAGTGCGTATTTTTAGTAAGCGAGGTATCGTATTTGGGGTATATTATTTCCAAAACGGGAATAAAGGTAGATAAATCGAAGGTTGAAGCTATAACAAAAATACCGATACCGCAAAATGTAAGCGAATTACGATCCTTCCTAGGGTTAGTTAATTTCTTTGGGAAGTTTGTTAAGAATTTTAGTACGGTGCTAGTACCCTTATATGGTCTTTTGAAGAAAGGCGTTGAATGGACTTGGAGTACGAGCTGCCAACATGCTTTCGAGGAGGTAAAACAATTATTGACCAGTGCCACTGTGTTAGCGCATTATGATCCTAGTAAACCGCTCATAGTGACGTGCGACGCGAGCGCGCGAGGCCTGGGCGCGGTGCTGGCGCAGCCGGGGGGGCGCGGGGAGCGGCCCGTGGCGTACGCGTCGCGCACGCTCACTGACGCTGAAAAAAATTATTCTCAAATTCACAGAGAAGCACTGGCGATAATATTTTGTATGAAAAAGTTCCATCAGTATTTATATGGACGCCGTTTCATTCTGCGTACAGACCACAAGCCACTTGTATCAATTTTCGGGCCAAATGCGGGCATTCCCGCCATGACCGCAAGTCGTATGCAGCGTTGGGCTACGATTTTATCTGCTTACAATTATGATATTGAGTATGTAAAGTCGAATGATAATTGTGCGGATAGTCTTTCGCGTTTACCGATTGATATAAAGTGTAGTAATAGAAAGGAACCAATACCGGAGCAAACATATTTGCATTTTGCCCAGGATGCATTATTGTTAGATAATTTCGAAATAAAGAAACATACTGCCAGGGATCCTATTATGAGCAGAATTTTAAGCTTTATTCGAGACGGTTGGCCTTCACAATGTGAGATAACTAATATGCAACCATATTTTAATAGGAAACTAGAGTTGTATGAGGAGTTAGGGTGCATAATGTGGGGGCACAGGGTAGTGATTCCGGAGAAGTGCAGGGATAGGGTGTTAGGAATTATACACGAGCCCCACATGGGCATAGTAAAATCTAAAGCAATGGCGCGCAGTTATGCTTGGTGGCCGGGCATCGACGAGGCAGTGGAGGCGGCGTGCCGCGCGTGCGCGGTGTGCGCGGCGCACGCGGACGCGCCACCAAAGCAGACCCCGCATCCCTGGCCTTGGCCTGCGCGTCCATGGTCGCGGTTGCACGTGGATTTCTTGGGCCCTCTCTATGGAAAAACTTATCTAGTAGTCGTCGATGCAATGTCTAAGTGGGTAGAAATTTTTCATGTTCCTAGCACCGCGGCACCTAGTACTATTAATAGGCTTAGTGAATTTTTGAGTCAATGGGGTATTCCGAAACAAATCGTATCAGATAACGGGCCCCCATTTACTAGTTCGGAGTTCGAAAAGTTTTTAAAGGAAGGAGGAATAGATCACATTTTTTACTGCCCCCTATCACCCGTCTTCGAACGGGGCTGCCGAGAATGCGGTGAGGACATTAAAAAGGGTTATGGAGGAGCGGAGGTGGAATGCTCCTCCATCGTGAAAAGGAAGATCTTCCGCCAGGCGAGGTGATCGTGCCTGGGGACCGCGGTCCAACGGTTGATGTTGGACAGTTGTATTTGTGGTAGCGGTTTTGAATACTACCATCCCAAATCTGTTCGCGGGTGTCGTAAAAGGCGACTAACGGCATTTTTGACCGTGGTGCGTACCATCTCTCGCCATATGGTCCCCGAATGGTGGCGGGTTAACCACCAACAAACGCATTCCCAACGAGGGTTGGTGTCAGGCAGGCGGCCGGCCATAAAATTTTTGCCAAAACCTTTTGCAGTATGAATAGAGTGAATACGATGCGCGACAGGGCTAGGGCGTACCCCGCAGGCGACGCGCAGGGGCAGCACCCGGCTCCTGTGGGAAATGGGTTAGGGTTGTCGCACCACCCCGGGCGGGGGCGACGTAAGAAGCAAGCCCGGGAAATGAAGAGCGTGAGATTGAGGTGTGCCAGTTGGAACATAGGGACGATGACTGGAAGAGGAAGAGAGCTAGCGGAAGTGTTAAAAAGAAGACGAATAAATGTGGCGTGCTTACAAGAAACAAAGTGGAAAGGTGCGAAAGCTAGGGAGATTGGTGAAGGATATAAATTTTATTACTGTGGAAGTGACGGTAAAAGGAATGGTGTAGGTATTGTGTTAGAGAGTAATTTGAAAGGATGCGTGACGGATGTTAAAAGGGTGAGTGATCGAGTGATTGCTATAAAACTGATGTTGGAGAACTTGGTTTTGAACGTGATTAGTGTGTACGCTCCACAGACTGGATGTGATGATAGAATGAAAGAAAAATTCTGGGAGGACTTTGATTTAGTAATGATGAATATTCCGATTAGTGAGGAGATTTATATAGGTGGAGACTTTAACGGGCATGTGGGAAGAATGAATGATGGGTATGAAAGAGTGCATGGAGGTTATGGGTTCGGAAACCGCAACAATGAAGGGGAGACATTGTTGCAAGTTGCCTCTGCATATGACCTGGCAATAACAAACACGTGGTTCAAAAAGCGCGACGAACACCTTATAACATATAAAAGTGGCCACCACATGACACAGATTGATTATTTCCTTGTAAGAAGAAATAGAATCATCTGCGTCAAAGACTGTAAAGTGCTACCAGGCGAAGATCTAGTCTCACAACATCGACTCCTAATTGCAGAGGTCAAAATAAGTGTTCAGCCCAATAGGACTAAAGACCGGCCCCCTCCCAAAATTAGATGGCATATGTTGGAGAAGGATGAGTTTGTAGGAATATTTAGAGAGAAAGTAGTGGATAAAATGACAGAAATGGGAAGTATGGAAGATAAATCAGTTAATGTGTGTTGGAATGAGATGGCGGGTTGTATTAGAAGTGTGGCGAAGAATGTTTTTGGAGAATCGAAAGGGAAGGGTATGATTGAGAAGGAAACATGGTGGTGGAGTGAAGAGGTACAAAAAGTACTAAAAGAAAAGAAATTGGCGTTTAAAGAATGGCAGAACATTGAAGTTGGAAGTCAGAGTGTAAGAGTTGAAATGAAGAATAAGTATAGAGAATGCAAGAAGAAAGCAAAGCAAGCTGTAGCCATCGCAAGAGCTGAGGTACAGGACAAGTTATATAGGTCACTTGATAGTCATGAAGGCCAGAAACAGCTCATGCAAATTGCTAAATCTAGGGAAAAGAATGGAAGAGATTTATCGCACGTTAAATGTATAAAAGATGAAGGTGGAAAGGTTTTGTCGAGTGATAATGAAATAAAAGGTCGCTGGAAGGTATATTTTGAAAAGTTGATGAATGAAGAGAATGTTTGGAGCGGAGTTATAGGAAATGCGCCAGTAAATATGGGTTTAGTAAGGGAAGTAAGTATGGAAGAGGTAAGAATAGCTGTGCAAGGTATGAAAAAGGGAAAAGCTGTGGGACCGGATGAAATACCAGTTGATGTGTGGAAGGTGCTGAGTGTGGATGGCTGTAAATGGCTCACTTTATTCTTCAATAAGTTGTTGCATGAAGAGTCTATCCCTGACGAATGGTACAACAGTACATTGGTACCCATTTTTAAAAATAAAGGTGATGTACAGGACTGCAACAACTATAGGGGAATAAAACTGATGTCACATAGTATGAAAGTATATGAGAAAGTGATAGAGAGACGTCTGAGAGAAGAGAGTGAGATTAGCCCAAACCAATTCGGTTTTATGCCTGGGCGAGGAACAACGGACGCCATTTTTGCACTTCGGCAGTTATGTGAAAGATACCGACAGACTCATAAAAACTTGCACATGGTGTTCGTAGACCTTGAAAAGGCATACGACCGGGTACCTCGTGAGGTGTTGTGGTGGGCTTTGAAAGAGAAAGGCGTGCCAGGGAAGTATGTGGAGATAATCCGTGCTATGTACAGTAGGTCCTGTACACGCATACGGACAGCTGCCGGCACTACCGACAATTTCAATGTGGCTGTTGGTTTGCACCAGGGGTCTGCTTTGAGTCCGTATCTTTTCCTATTAATAATGGATGCGTTAACATCAGAGATACAGGAAGAAGCGCCCTGGTGCATGCTGTTTGCCGATGACATTGTTCTTGTTGGCGAAGACGGACTCGAGGTACAGAACAGGCTGGAAAAATGGCAACAAAAACTGGAGAATGTTGGCTTGAAAATCAGCAGATCCAAAACGGAACACATGTTTTGCGATTTCGGCGGTCTCGCCAGTTTTGTGGCCCTTTCGCTGGATGGCGTAACATTACCAGTCTGTTCCGATTTCAGATACCTCGGTTCAGTCATACAGCAAGATGGCAACATACACAGGGACGTACAGCACAGGATTAACTCAGGGTGGATGAAATGGCGACAGGTCACGGGAACAACTTGCGACCCCCGAATGCCTCTTAAACTAAAGGGCAAAATATACAAGGCCATGATAAGACCTGTCGTCACGTATGGATCGGAATGTTGGGCCCTTAAGAAGGAGGATGAAAGGAGACTGCATGCAGCGGAGATGAGAATGTTGAGATGGATGTCGCGCCAATAGAAGGCCGAGTTACATAGAACGCGCCAATAGACGGCCGAGTTCTAAACCGCGCTATCGGAGTTTTCCAATGAGTTTGTATAAATACAACTCATCATGTACTTGTCCTTATCCCATTATTTGGGGTCGGCGCAGTATGTTTTTTCCTTCCATTTAGATCTATCATACGTCATATCTACATTCACTTCCAGCTTGCACATATCATCCTTCACACAATCCATCCATCTTTTCTTTGGTCTACCCCTCTTTCTATAACCTTCCACATTCATATCAAGCACTCGCCTTACAACGTTACTCTCATCCCTCCTCATTATATGTCCATACCAAGACAGACGATTACCTCTCAACTTCTCCATCACGGGTGCTACTTTCAGACTTCCTCTTATGTACTCATTCCTAATTTTATCCATTCTTGTCGTGGAGTGACAAGAATGGATAAAATTAGGAATGAGTACATAAGAGGAAGTCTGAAAGTGACAAGAATGGATAAAATTAGGAATGAGTACATAAGAGGAAGTCTGAAAGTAGCACCCGTGATGGAGAAGTTGAGAGGTAATCGTCTGTCTTGGTATGGACATATAATGAGGAGGGATGAGAGTAACGTTGTAAGGCGAGTGCTTGATATGAATGTGGAAGGTTATAGAAAGAGGGGTAGACCAAAGAAAAGATGGATGGATTGTGTGAAGGATGATATGTGCAAGCTGGAAGTGAATGTAGATATGACGTATGATAGATCTAAATGGAAGGAAAAAACATACTGCGCCGACCCCAAATAATGGGATAAGGACAAGTACATGATGAGTTGTATTTATACAAACTCATTGGAAAACTCCGATAGCGCGGTTTAGAACTCGGCCGTCTATTGGCGCGTTCTATGTAACTCGGCCTTCTATTGGCGCGTTCCATGTAGTGTCGCTACATCACTCCCCCTCCAACTCGATTCGATTTCTTGTGCTGCGTCGTTGTTTCGTAGATAGCTTGCAAGTGCCAGTGCTGCTCCAAGTCTGCGGTGAGTCGAGACTGAGCGGGTTGCTGCGACTGTTGAAGTGCCCGTAGTTCAGTGTGCAGAGACCGCCACGCCGGCGAGGGTGACCAGCCGCTGTAGTTCCGGACGTGGGCTGCGGTGAACTGTGCGTGGGCCGAGTGCTGTCGCTGTGAGTGATGAGCCTGCAGGACCAGGTAGCACGGTGCGTCGGCTGCGTATGGACCTGATTGGGCGGATTCTGGCTTGCTGTGCGACTGCTGCTGCTGACCTTGAGTGAAGGTTGTTGTGGAAGTGATGTGTGATGGCGATGCGATGATATGCTTCTGAAGTCCAGGTGTTCCAGAAGGTTTTCACTGAAGTCCAGGTGAAGGTTGCGCTGATGATGTCCAGGTGTCGAGGGTCACCAGTATGGAGGAGCGGAGGTGGAATGCTCCTCCATCGTGAAAAGGAAGATCTTCCGCCAGGCGAGGTGATCGTGCCTGGGGACCGCGGTCCAACGGTTGATGTTGGACAGTTGTATTTATACAAACTCATTGGAAAACTCCGATAGCGCGGTTTAGAACTCGGCCGTCTATTGGCGCGTTCTATGTAACTCGGCCTTCTATTGGCGCGTTCCATGTAGTGTCGCTACAGGGTCATTAAAAAAGCAACACTAGAAAAAAAATGTGTAGATAGAGCGCTACATACCTACCTAAAGCCGTATACAGAAAGAAAGCTGAAAGCTTGTCGGCGCCGATCGGCGCCGATCGGCGCCGGTCCATTCTACAGAAAGCAAGCAGATTGAAGCAGAGCGAGCAAAATGTCGTACGATGATTGGCGGGCGGCACCAGCGCTGACCGGCGCGAGTCAGCGCCGATCGGCGCTTATCGGCGCCGACAAGCGCCGGTCGGCGCTTGTTCATATAAATGCCTGCGCCGGTTACCTGCGCCGATCGGCGCTTATTGGCGCCGATAAGTTTTCGGCTTTCTTTCTGTATACGGGTTTATGCACTACAAAAATACTGAGCACTCTTCTACTGGGGAAAGCCCGGCTATGTTACTGATGGGCAGACGACTACGTACGGGTTTAGATGCTCTAAAACCAGACCGAGAGGCGAAGGCACGTTCTGCTCAACAGCGGCAGGTGAATGCTGCAGGTGGAATGGAGAGATCAGTACAAGTAGGCGAGGAGGTATGGTATAGACAGTATATGAAAGGGGAGAAGTGGTTACCGGGGACAATATCGGGCACTTTAGGTACTAACGACTATAGGCTCATGGATGAAAAAGGAAATCAAGTACACAGACATGTCGATCAGTTGAGGCGTAGGTCTCGTAGCTCTTTGGTGTGTCCATCGGGGTTAAGGGTATCAAACCCTCCTTCCATCGAGGCTAGCGTGCAGCCAGCACAACAACCGGAGGAGAGTCAGTCGGAGGGGTCGGTGGGCTCGGGGGCGCCGGCGATCGGTGAGGTGCATGGGGAGGGGGTAGTTGATAAAAGACCCGTTGTTGATATTGTAGCTACAACCCAAGAGGGTTCGTCGGATATGCTACTTCCCACTACACCAGTACCGGCTCGGACTCGCCCTATACGTAAATGTAGATTAGATAAGGTGTGTAATTATAAGACTTAGGTTAATTAGATAATATAAACTTTCATAATCTTAAGTTAGTAATTAACTAAATGTATTCGTTATAAAGTACCTAATTGTTAGATATAAGTAATTATTTACAATTGGGTTATTTGTTAATTTAGTGGGGAGGATTGTAGTGTAGGTATGTCTTATTAGTTATTATATTAGTAATTAAGCAGGTTTGGTTGTCAAGTTTGGTTTTCGCGGCTGTCAAAGGCAGTCATTATATTACCGTTCAATGAGTGACTACGCGTTTTATTGCTTTCCCTCAAATCTAGGACATAACACATATATGAGCTACAGATGGTTTTTGGGCTGTCTTGCACTATGCTTCATTATTCATACTTACAGTTGGGCTACACAAACTACTCTTCATAAAAGATTGTACAAAATGACTAGTTGAAAATGAGTGTCATAATCTAAATCTCGCCCGCCGCATCGGCACGTTTTTGCTTGTATTGTCGCATATTTCCCGTGTTTTTCGCCATTCTTTCCCATTTATTTATCTATCCATTGCGCCCACTTCTTATTTGTACGTATATTAGTATTTATATATTTTCACACGCCCTCCTCCCCAAGTGTATGTGTTAGTGCGAGTGCTTGCCAGCGGACCCAACGCCAGGTGAGTACCTCTGAAACCTCCTCCTATTGATGTAGAGGTAGGGAAGAACTAAGGGAAAGTTATCTCGTGTTAAGGGACCAATTTTTTAGGGTACCCTGCCGTACCCGACACCCCAATCGCGGTGTCCTCGCGCCGCGCACCCTCGCTGCGTCCAGGGTGGACACAATCTCGGACGTAACATGGTCCTTCGAGTAGTCGGATTTCCTTAA
Organism: Ethmia dodecea; assembly: GCA_963855545.1. Classification (NCBI taxonomy): domain Eukaryota; kingdom Metazoa; phylum Arthropoda; class Insecta; order Lepidoptera; family Depressariidae; genus Ethmia; species Ethmia dodecea. Next base: position 2,284,217 of record OY979443.1, read on the forward strand.
CTTCGAGACTTCGAGACTTTCCCAGCGTTTTTCCTTCCCTTTACATCAATTTCGTTCGGCAGAAACCACCCCATATTATATCGTATATTGTATATTGTGTACCTATGCATATTTCCTACTCCTGGAAATATGAATATCTCATAATTTTATCATCGCATTCGTAGTTTCGTTCGTTTAATATTATTTCTTATCTTAGCATAAAAAACCCATTTGTGTTTTCGATTTGTGTGTTCATTTATTTTATGTGTCAAATACGGTGTCAAATACGTCTATTTGATCATTTCTAATTTTGAATTTTTATATAGAAGAATACATTTGAATTTTGAACTTTTGACAACTACTTGTCAAATAGTTTCTATATAATAATTTATTGTTCGTGTATATGCCTACCACGCGGTCTCAAGCGAAAACAATGGAGGTCGAATTACTTCGCTCTAAAATAAAATTTTGTGATTTATGTAAATGTGTAGATAGTTTACTCGCTATTCCCAGCCCTCAACCTCACGAAGTACTCCGAATTCGATCGGAATTAAATCGATACAGCGAGATAGAGTCGTTGTATTATGATATTTACGTACAAGTCGCACAGCCCGCGCCAGGAGCGATCGTACCGATTACGGTTGATGAATTGAGCACTATTTTTAATAACTATGTGACTAATTATTACAATTTGAAGCAGCAATACGGTTCTGAGTCGCCTCCCTCGGCTGTCAAGAGAGAATCGCATGGCTCTCGTCCTGATGATGGTTTGAAACTTCCTCGTATCTCTCTACCTAACTTCTCAGGTGACGATATCACACAATGGACAGGATTTTCTGAATTATTTACCTCCCTTGTGATTCATAATGAAAGCTTGTGTGATGTTCAACGCTTACGCTTTTTACGTTCTTCTCTGACCGGCGAAGCAGCAAAGGTGATCCAACATTTAGCGGCTAATTTCCCGATCGCATGGAATTTACTGGAAGACAGATTCGATAACAAGCGGTTCATAGCTACTATGCATTATCGGCGTATAGCTAATGCCACAATAGACAAGTCCCTTGTTAGTTTTTTGGATTCAATCGTGGATAACGTAAATGCTCTCAACGCTTTAGATTTTCCCACGGAGCAATGGTCTTTTTTAATTTTAAATATTGTGCTTGACAAATTAGATCTTGATTCCCGGCGACAATTTGAACTATGTAATGATTCTCAAATTCCCACTTTTGACGAATTAATTGCATTTTTACGCAAACGTTGCAACGCGCTTCAATCAGCCGCCCCGCTTGCAAGCGTGCCCCGCGCATCGCCTCACGCGCACTCGTCGCGCTCCGTGCGACCTCTCGCGCACACGCAAGCACCTATGTCAGTCTACCCAAAGACGCACATCACTTTGTCAGCTACTGATCGTCCCTCGCGACATTGTGTTTTATGCAACCAATTGCATGTTTTATCTAAGTGTCCAAGTTTTCTTAAATTGCCGCCACATGACAGGCTACAAACAGTTAAAGAGTTGAAGTGTTGTATAAATTGTTTATCGACTGATCATTTTATAAAGGATTGTAAATCGACTTATACATGCAGAACGTGCTCATCGAATAAACATCATTCGCTTCTGCACTTTGAAAACTCTCCTCAGGCTCCTGTGAGCACATCGGCAGCAGCCACTCCATCGTCGTCGGTGTATGCGTCGGTGAGCAACAACACCGCCTCTACTGGTGCCACCCCGAGTACTGGTAGCCCTGTCGATGCGCAAGTTCACTGTTATGCCACTTCGTTGCAGAGTACAGATTTTCAAGTCTTGTTGTCGACTATTCTCTTGAAAGTTCGTGATTCTCGTGGTCGATTACATGACGCTCGCGCATTAATTGACACGGGCAGTCAATTTAGTTTTATCACTGATGATTTAGCCAAAACGTTAGGTTTACCCCGTCGTAATGTTAATACTACCGTACATGGTATCTCAGGACACGCTCTTCAGCTCGAAGGCGGTATGGTAGATGTTGTCGTATCTTCCTTTTCCGGTAATCGACAACTCGCATTGCAAGCTCAGTGTATCCCTAGTGTAACCGGCAATGTTGACGCCGAACCTATTCCTATTTCGATTTGGCCGCACGTCAGGAATCTCACTCTCGCAGATCCTACGTTTGGTATCCCATCTCCCGTTTCGTTGCTTCTAGGCGCAGATGTCTATCGGGACATCATACTAGGAGGCCTAGTCGTTGGTCCACCGGGTACTCCCGTCGCTCTCGAGACAATATTCGGTTGGACTCTCATGGGTCGTACCTGTTCATCACAGACGCTCCGTCCGTTCTATGAGCAATGTCGCAGTGCCTCGTCGAGACTGCTACTCGCTCCATGCTTCTCCCGAGTCAAACCTCGATAATATTTTGTGCAATTCTTGGTCGTCTAAAGAGCCTCCATCCCTCGATGTTCTTAGCGCTGACTATAGAAAATGGAAACAATTATTATAATAACTTTTAATTCGAATTTAATTTTTGATCCCTTAGGTTTTATTTCTATCTTAATTTTATTCGTGACTTATCTTCGCGTTATTTGTTAATTCTTTAGACATACCGTTTTATTTAATTTTGTCTTAATCGCGTGTTGCTTCGCTCAAGACGGCAACCCTACCTCGTCTTGAACTATCATCACATGTTTTTAAGTTGTTTATATTTTAAAGTTGTTTTACTTGTCGAGAGTTTATATTCGCTCTAGCTGGTCTGACTCCCAGATCACGCTACATTGAATTAAATCCTCTTTATGTATGGAAGACGTTCGTAGTTGTATATTATAAGATAATACTTTTCGATCGCTGGTTCCACGTCCGCTCCCAGGACAAACTGGCAGATCCAACTAATCACAAACTGCTCGCACGCTGATCTAATATCTCACTCGCTTTGGTGGCAAGGCCCTCGTTTCTTGCACCTATCCATTGATCAGTGGCCGTTGCAACCCGTGGGTGTTTCCAAACCCGATGACGCTTAGATGTCTATGTGTTGCTCACTACTGACAAAAGTCCTTTCAATTTGTTTTTTATTATATGATTTCGAAGTACTCGAAACCAAAGAGGTTCTTACGCACCTATTCTAGTTTTAGTTCATTGTTTTTCTAGCGTTTTCTCCGCGCTTATAATATGAGTATTCGCTTACATGTCACGATTTAATTTATGCTCTAAAAATGTGTCAAACAAACTCTTTGTTAATACTTTTCTGAAGTTATCGCTCGTATCGTACGAGCTTACTCGCTGCGCAAATTATCTCCTTATGTGCATTGTCTTATCGTTATGTCCCATAAGCACGATTGCACTATTTTATTTTTTTGTATTTCATTTTAATCCTTTTATGTTTTGCTAGCCACCTCGGCAGTCTATCTGAAAGTTAAGCAAAAGCAAATTAAAACTCATCTCTCTTGAATTATTGGATCGCATTTGCTGACTTTCGAAGACTCTTACACTGTTCTCACTCGTGTCGAAGCGTGTCTCAATTCGCGACCGCTACATCCCCTGAGTTCGAACCCGAACGATTTCACCGCGCTCACTCCCGCACACCTCCTCACTATGGAGCCTCTAACTTCCCTCCCAGAGCCCGACCTTCGTGATATTAACATTTCATCACTCAAACGATGGAATTTAATTCAAGCCATCCATCAGGCGTTCTGGCGCAGATGGCATCGTAAATATTTGCACACTGTTCAGACCCGAGCCAAATGGCACAGCTGTTAAGAATATTCAAGTCGGCTCTCTCGTGGTGCCTAAGGAGGAGGACTCGCCTCCGCTGTGCTGGCCTCTTGGTCGAGTCGTGTCGGCCTATCCTGGTCCCGACGGCATAGTTCGCGTGGTTGAAGTGCGTACCGCGCGCGGGGTGTACAAACGCCCTGTAGTAAAAATAGCTCCTCTGCCTTATGTAGAGGACTAAGCTCAATCTCGATTCATTGTTATCGTTTTGTAGTTAGTGTTTCAGTAGTCTTGTAATCGTTTTGTAATTAGTGTTAGTGCTTCATGCTAGATCCATATTTTCATTTTTGTGTTTTTTGCTGAACACGGTGGTTTCAGGGGCGGGGGTATGTCTGGTAAAAAACTCCTTTGTCCCCTATTTTCTTCTTTCTTTAGTTTTGACTTTTTGACACTAGCGTATTTCGTTTTATGTTTTTTCTCTTGTTTTTCTCGCCCGCCGCATCGGCACGTTTTTGCTTGTATTGTCGCATATTTCCCGTGTTTTTCGCCATTCTTTCCCATTTATTTATCTATCCATTGCGCCCACTTCTTATTTGTACGTATATTAGTATTTATATATTTTCACACGCCCTCCTCCCCAAGTGTATGTGTTAGTGCGAGTGCTTGCCAGCGGACCCAACGCCAGGTGAGTACCTCTGAAACCTCCTCCTATTGATGTAGAGGTAGGGAAGAACTAAGGGAAAGTTATCTCGTGTTAAGGGACCAATTTTTTAGGGTACCCTGCCGTACCCGACACCCCAATCGCGGTGTCCTCGCGCCGCGCACCCTCGCTGCGTCCAGGGTGGACACAATCTCGGACGTAACATCATAATTATAATATTTAACCCTACAAATGTCAGCTCGTATGATGAAGAGCATTGGAGCTTGATACATTTGACTTTGTAAAGTTCTTATTACAATCGCCTTAAAGGTCAAACTCGCACTACAAGTGTAAAACTTCATGCTCTCGACTGTACGTCTTTACGACACGTTTGGAAGCGGTCAACGTACACCTTAATAACTGGGTCATGGCATCTACTTCACCGTAATCATGCGGTACCAGGTCTACGGATTTATCTGCGGTTCTACGGGTTTTTATTTCTGACTAATACTAACAGTATAAAGAGAATATATTTATTTAACTTCATGTAACAAGAAAATTTACATTCAGAAACTACTTGCGGTCGATAGTATACCTGAGTAACAGGGATACTGTAGCATTCTAGTGATGAAAGAATTTTTGAGATCGACCGCAAGTAGTTTCTGAATGTAAATTTTCTTGTTACATGAAGTTAAATAAATAGGCTAGGCTATATTTTATCCCCGTATTTTCACGGGAAAGGCAACTAAGCGAGGGAAACCGCTGGGCGCTGCTAGTATTGGTATATGTATAAAAAATACTTTTGTCAGATTCACGTTCAGTAGTTTCAAATAGCAATGCTATAAAATAAATAGGTATTAAAATCCAAGCAAACGAAGTAAAGCCTAAGTTCGATTGGATATTTAAGCAAACAATACCATGTAATCGAAAATAAATTAAAGTTACTAAGTATTTCAATAAAGTAACTTTTCTACAATTTCCTTTATTAGTTTTATTACAAACGAATTTTACTCCCCCGTTTTTGGAAGCTCCAAATTGCCTGGCGTAATAATTTTTAAATTATTTACAAATGCGCTAAGAAATGTCGCTGAATCTTTGAAGATAGGTTCTTTTATTATAAACTAGCAGCGCCCCGCGGTTTCACCCGCGTAGTTCCCGTTCCCGTTTTTCCGGCAATTATTTGAATTTTTCTCGACGTAAAAATCATCTTTCAACGACCATTAAAAAGAAAGTATTGGCCAATTTGGTCCAGGCGTTGTTGAGATAAGCGCTTACCAACACATTTTGCGATTAATTTTTATATTATAGACTAGCGATCTGACGTCCCTTTTACATGTCGTTTCAGTTTACATGAGTTTCGCACGCCGATATAGCAGTCAAGCAGTGCCAATTATACCGACCTCAATAAGAGCTATCAGCATCATCAACCCATAACAGCCCACTGCTGAGCTAAGGGTCTTTCCTCGCACACGAGGAAGTATGGGCAATAAGAGCTATATGGGACCGTAAGACTGTATCAAAGACTTCGAAATGCCTTTAGTGGAGGCTTCAGGTAGCCAGAGATCTAGCAGTTGTCTCAGTCAAAGAATCAGCGTAGCTATAGAGGGAATACGGGCACTCGTCCTGTTCTACATAGTTCCTCTTAAAAATACATTTTTGACGTGATAACGTCTTATAAATTGATAGAGCCGGCGGCATTCCCGAAAAAAGTGTGACGTATGCGTCGTTCCAGTGCAAGGGAGAGCGCGCAACGAACGACAAAGAGGCACAATCCATTCCATCAGTATTTTCTTATGACGTTGTCACGTTCAACTATCGTCAGTAAACAGACTTTACAGACAACCGATTTTTTTTATTTACATACATACCTACTGTAAGATCTCTGTATACATGGTTATTTTAAATTTAGTGCAAATATTTGAACAAGAAACTATTTTTCGCATTGATTTTTATTTTTTGTTTGCTACTCTACGATGTAACATCAATTACATAAAGAATACATGCACACTAGTAAAATATCAAAATAAATAATAAAAGCTGAAGAAAGTGGCTTTTTTTTTAAAAGCATATTTACAAAATAATATTTTTTTTTGTTTTTTTCTTTTTACAAATGTTAATACTATTTCTCTTACATTACACGTACCTACCCTTAAAATATTTGCTAGATGTAACTGCTCATCAAGCGCAACCATAAAATAAACAAAATTTTTAAGTAAATTTCGTTAAAATACCGGGACCGTAGAGTACAGAATGGCTTGTAGATGATTGGAATATCACGTAACGCGGCTTCATCGCGCCCGCACTTAAATAATGGCCGTGCACGCTCACACGGTTAATAAGCACTCCATTTTGATAAGTTATTACCGGACTTTCCTACTAGGGGCTACTTTTGTCTTCTTTTTTAAAAATAAATAATCTCACGCCTTTTATACCCGAGGGGGAAGGTAGAGGTATTCCATTTCTGGATATACCCACTTTTCACGAGATATTCTTTGGACCCCTAAACGTGATAGATGGTGAGCCCATCGCCGGACCGGGTCTTTTACACATGTCTCAGAATCAATTCTGGAACCTGCAAGTTTCTTCACGATGTTTTCCTTCACCATTGAACTAGTTATAAATATGTAGGTACGTAAGTTTTGATAAACTCATTTCTTCATGCCAGGATTCGAACCCGAGCCTCACTGATTATCATCATGTGAAGCCGGCTTTTTAACCGTAAGGATATCACTGATCTTTAAAAAAACTTACTTTATCTGATAATTGTACTATCAGGTGCCCAGTGGTGTTGTTAAGGTAGACTTCCTAAATTAAATTTACTATTATCTTTACACTTATTTTTTACCTAATATTATTACACTACTGAAAGCTTATCTGAACTAGCGCAGTGGTTAGTGAGCCAGCCTCTCATGCGTGAGGCTTGGGTTCGTATCCTGGTGACCACATGTAATATTTGTTTTAAACCCTTATATTTATTACTACCTTGACGTTGAAGGAAAAAGTCTTGAAGAAACCGCAGGTCCCACAATTGATTTTCAGGCATGCGTATTTTGTTGGTATTTTTATAAATGTCATAGGTACCTCTGACAGCCTACCTCTGAGCGAGCATATTTCTTTGTTTCATCACCTTATATAATAACACCCTGCTAAGCTTATAATTATAAACTTTTTTTTCAGGGAAAATGCATTACTGCCTACGCAGCCGACCTGGGGGGGGGGCGAGGGTTATGTGGGGCTCTGCAGCATATTGCTGCTATACCCGCTAAAAACCCTGGGGTGTTCCTCCTCGCCGCTTCGGACCCAGCCATACCACCGCGGCTATGCATCCGCAGCTAGGTCACTTATAATTATATACCTAAGCCAAGTTCCTATTTCCACGTAAATCCGAATCCTCCCGTAGCTTTTTCAACGTCCAAGATCATTTATCTCAATCACACAAAAAATATTATTTTGTCACAAATTTATAATTGAGGACTGTCCTGCTCGTAGCAAAACGTGTACCCACCCAGTGTATAGGTACGTCAACGTTAACACTCCATTCCCTGCGGTCTCAATCGATCGGCGTCCTCGTAAATGCGGCTGTAAAGATTTGCGTTATAAAACGAATTGTTTTAGTACAAGCTTCAGCTTCACGAATGCTTATGTTCCGTTTAATGACGTTTTCTGCTTGGATGAGATTATTGCTGAAGAAAAAACCATGTTTTTCACAAGAGATTTTTATTGACATTGAAAGCAGAACAAAAGACAAAACTATAAAAGGACTAAATGGTTCCAAATTTAAATATATTATAAGAGCTGCCAGCTCATCGGCAACAGAGATGGATGGATTGGATTTTTGTGGACGATTTAATTTAGCTTTGAAAATGTCTCTATACATATAGGTAATGAAAATTTAACACGACCGTGTCTGTACATGACATACCTATTGATTAAAATTTTTATCTGTCTGTCTGTGCAAGCATCACGCAAAACCTACTAGACGGGTTTTAATCAAATTTGGTGTGGAGATAACTGAGTGACTAGGTCAATGTCAAGGGTAGGTACTTTTTAGTACTGGATAAAATTTGATTTCCACGGGAAAATCTTAAAAATGGTTTCTTTTTAACCAGTTTTTATATTTTTTTGGGAATAAGATGTTTTTCTGGAATAAAAAGTATCCTATAATATGTTGACAAAGCAATAAATTATATGACTATGACTAAAGGTACTCAGTTATGTCCATACCAAATCTCATCAAAATCTGTCCAGTAGTTTTGTCGTGATGCGTGCACAGACAGACAGACAAACAGATAAAAATTTCGAAAATTGGAGTTTGGTATCTATATTGATAACTGTTACACTACCGCAAAAATTTTCAACAAAATATTTGATGTACGGACACAACCTCTTCGTCACAATTTTATTATGTTTGTTTTGTATTGTGAATTCAATGTGCCAAATTTCATACTATGTCGTATACTACTCGAGCTTTTATATTTTAGTTTTATCCAGTTGTACTATAATTTCTTAAGAGTATTACTGCTTTGCCCTTCGATAGCACCTAAATTAATGGTCACAGTAATACTATACCAGCCTACCACTAACAAACTATTAATACTTTCTTTATGTATTTATTTTATAGCTTCTTCTTTAATAAACAAAAGATTGACGACTGTGATTTTGTTTATTTGTGGAACAGAAAAAATATTTTCTGCTTACTCTTTTGTCTCGAATTTTATTGTTCTAAAATCCGCTGCCAGTTTCCGAAATCGATAGATTCGACTTCGGAACATTTATCACTCGATCTGAATCGGACGAGAACGGCGTCGAGTGTCCGTGAATACTCACGCCTGCAGGATATTGATATTTTGAAAATGAAAATGAAAATTGTTTATTTCCTTTTTCTTTAAGAATTACTGTGTACAGAGTTTTTACACGATCAAAAAATTTCTTAGTTACACATAAAAACAAAATGACCAGGGTTCCATAGACTAGGCCGAAGCACCTGTATCGTGGGGAACCACACAGCTACTTATTTCAGCAAATGTAATATTATTGACATAAAATTTGGAACATTTATATCAAACTAGCGACCCGCCCCGGCTTCGCACGGGTGCAATGCTGAATTTTCTTTGCTATAAACCATCCCTGGACCCACTCGAACCCACACAAAAAGTTTCATGAAAATCGGTCCGGCCGTTCTGGAGTTAAATCGTCAGGAAGGAAAACCCGACTTATTTTTATATAGTAGATTAAAAGATTTGTAATTTTCATTGCAAGAAGAATCGAAATGTGTCGATTATGCGTGGACTATTATAAAATGGAAAACAAATGGAAAAGCTCAATTTGGACATAATAGAATATTATCCTGCATTCTCTGTTACACTTCTCTGTTATTTTTTTTATTATATATGGCCAGTCACCACAAATTCTGTTTCGAAAGTTAAATGCCTTTTTTTTAAGTGTATTACTTCTGTGTTACGTCTGTCATAACCGCCTCAGCTTGTAGAGCAATTATTGACTTCGTAATAATATAAACTATCAGATGATTCCTATTACAATTATAAATAGACATTAAGGCCTGTTTAGTTTAGCGTTTATGTTACACATTGTATTGGCGGTATCCGGATTATCATATACAAAGATACGAGTACCTATAATAATCCTAACTAACATTAAAATGTGAAAGTGAGTTTGTTGGTTTGTTACGCTTTCACGCCTAAGGTAAACGCAGCTATTACCGACCCCCTTAAGCAAGATTTGAAATTGATTATTAAAATTAAGGGTAGTAGTTGCAAACACACCAGATTTTTTTATTTTTTATTTAAATATAGATTGTATATTTATATTTACATTTATTTATAAATATCATGTGTTCATTGAAAAAATAATCAAAGGATTGTTGAAGTCAATTGTTTCTATTAGCGACCCACCCGAAACGCTTTGAAGCTATTACCGATTTTTATGAATCTATCACCGACCGTAAGTAAATAAAGCATACTTTTTTTCACAAAATACCTACCTGCCATGTTCGATTCTCAAAATAATTATTAATTTGAGCGAAATATCCCTTTCCCAAAATATCCCGTTTTCGAAATGTCCCGTTTACTTTTATTTGCTTCTAATTTTTTTACTTGATTCATTACAATAATTATAGTTACTAAAATAATCTGAAAATGGAGATAAACTTGACTTTAAACTTTTTGCCGGGAATCCGAAGAAGAATCCGTCATGTTTTTTATATAATTTTCATTTTGCTGTGTATTTCGGGTTTTGACTCATCATAACAGTGATACTTTATTATGTGGCAAGTGTCCGTGAAAGTGTGCAGTGAATGGGAGATTCGATAAAATGCGAGATATGGACATTTTTGTATTGCCTCAAGAAGTCACAATGAAATCTTCAGTAAAAGTGCTATTATTTTACTGTTGATAACAAAGTTAGGGATGTAGAAAGTGTTGAAGACACTGTATTTTTGTGCATGGACTCTAAAGCAGAGCCATTTACTCAAGGATATCATTAACTAATGACGAGGCTGCATGGCGTGATGCCTTTGCCTACCCTGTAAGGGGTGAAAAAAAAAGGAATAGAACCAACATAAAATTCATTGTTATTGGCCATTTATACGAGGCCATTCCACTAAGACAATCCACTAAGACTGCATACAAAAAAAAACGTGAGGACAATTATCCATTTCATTGTCCTGACGTTTTTTTTTGTATGCAGTCTTAGTGGCTTGTCTTAGTGGATTGGCCTCGTATAAATGGCCCATTATGTAGATTTTTTCTTCTAGTGCCCATGTTTTCCAACTAATCGCAGTGAACCTCGAAATGCTTGTGGATTCTTTAAAAGATTGTTTTCACATTTGGATCTCAATAAAAATAAAGGTATTGATTTCTCGGTGGACACAAATGAAATTTTAGTAATATAAGAAAATAGACTTTAATAGAAATAAAAATAGAATAACATTCATAAAATCAAAGTGAGAACATAAGTCATGTATTGTTATCTTGCGCCCCCGGAAACCTGCTGCTTGGCCAGCTAGTCCATAGTTACCATAGTTACCATAGCCTTTCTTTCTAATTGATTAGCCTGCTTAATAGTAATTACTTCTTAAAACAATGTCAATGCTGTTACTTCACAATGCAGTTCCATGTAGTGCCGTTGAAGGGAATTGGTCTTAGTGTCAATGTGTTGGACACAGGGGATAACTGAATCACCTGAAACATAAATATTCACTATCAAAATTCAGAGATAATTTCGTAAATGTGTAGATGTTAATAAAATAAAAACACACTGTTTTATTTTCAGCACAGAGTTTTTCAACTTGGGATAGCGGCTGGTGCTTCTACACACATGAATCATGCTTTGCTCCACTATGGCTAGCACTAATACTCTATACTATTTAAGTCAGAGTCACAAACCTGAAAATAAAAGTAAAAACTATTATAAATATATAATTTACATATTTTCAATAAAAATAATTAGACAATTTTATTTCAAAATAACTTAAACCCTTCGTTGTATTTCCCAAAAAGCCTATATTTTTTTTTTAACTTTCCAAGCTTAGCGCAGCCGAAGGTGAGGGTTGACTGTCGGAACAAGTTGCAATAACGGTTCCGCACGTGTACTTAATAACTATTTTTAATACAGTTGCGAAAAAATTAAGCAATTTATTAAAATAATAAAAATACAATAAACTCAACTAACATTTTTGGAAAATCGCGCCAACCGTAAAAGATTAAAAGCAGAGTTTTTTTTGTTTTCTTCACTCTGGGTAGGCAAAGGGAACTATACATACAGCCAAGTCTTCAGTAGATTTTTTTTATGGATATGAAATGAAAATGAAATTTAATGACATTAAATGAAATTAAACCTAACCTAACTCATTGAATCAAATCATTATATTGAAACAAATTAGTAGCTTTACTTTTAGACATTACATACCGTTAATCCAAAAATACGAATTGTTCGGTATAGAATCGGTGATAGCTTCTCTTTGTTGCGATTACCGATTCATATAGATCGGTAATTATTGATAAATAAAAAAATGAACAAATCTTTTAACGAGCCACAAAAAATAATCGATATTAATTGTAATACATTTCCCCATCCGATTTAATACAATAATTTATTGATTTAGTCCTAAACTATAAAAAAATACACCATTTTCATATAAATACGAAGAAAACTCTAAGTAGTTTCTTTCATATCCCACGTCTAAATGTTTAATAATGCGTGGCAGTTTATCGCGGAAAAACAAGTTTATAATATAACATGGTGTATGTCGCTAATAGATGCTTATAATTTTAGAATACTTAAGATTGAAATGGTGTTATAAAAACTTGTTTAATTATTATAAGCATTAACGAAAAAACGAAAAAATAAAGAATAACCTCTCAGCCATTGCCGATCCATGGGTCGGTAATGACTGCACTACTAAAATGCACTGCAGCTATTGCCGTTCTATTTTAATTTCAAAAATACTTTTTAAAATCCCATAAACACATAATAATTTAGTTGCGAAATGTGGAATATACAAATAAAGGAATATGTTGAGTTATTCAGAATAAACTTAACGTGAATATTTATATATAAAATATCTTTAGCAAAAAAATTGAGTACTTACCTGAGGAAGTAAGGGTTAGTATGACAGGATCGGCGCACTCGCTACGTTCACAGAAACTAACGTATTTGGTCACATTCCCGTGTACCTACGTACACTAACACCAGTAAATTAATTAGGAAACAAACAAACATGTGTGTATATTATACTCTCTTGTGACTCAAATCGTTCCAAACCGATAAAAATAAGAATAAGCAGAATGGGTCGGCAATACCTGCAGATTTTCGATGGGTCGTTAATAGCTGCGTTTACCTTAATCCACAAAACCTATTTTAAAAAATCTTTCACTAATTGAATGTAAGGAAGTAAGTAACAATTCTTTATTGTACACCAATAAAAATATGCAACAAGTGACACAGTGATACAAAAAAGTACAATGGGCGGTCTTATCGCTTTAAGCGATTTCTTCCAGACAACCTTAGGATGGATGTAACTGAGATACATAGATGAAGGTAGGTGGGAATATATTTTATCGTCGTATTCCCACGGGATCGGGAACTATACCGGTGAAACAGCAGGGCGCTGGTAGGACAATAAGACAATAGGCTATCGTTTATGTTACATCAGGACTATCATATTACAAAGGTAACCTATGTAATTTAATAATCTTTCCACTTTACAACTTTGCCCACATCTTGAGAACTAATTGATCTTGTAACACTACACCCCCTGTCCCACCCTGCCCCACCCGGCCCCACAATTTGAACATGTCTCAACAGCATTATGGGATTACAAACAGCCCGCCCCGGGACATGCACGTGGCGTAGAGACACTTGGGAATATTATCATCTTAGTTCCCCGGCGAAGTAGAGGTTGTTTGCATCAAAAATGTTCTACTCGTACTCGTATTTTTAACCGATGAAAAAATTAAGACCAAAAGTTGAATGACCGACACTTTTTGCTATAATTGAAGATCCATGATAAATCTAATAATAATGATGATGATGATGACAATGACGACGACGACGACGATGATGATGATAATAATGGTGATGATGATGATGATGATGGAACTTCGTTCCATCCGGGTTGACACCTCTCAAGTTTTTTTATGTTTGTTATGGGTGAACCGATTTATTTTTTTGTAAACTGGTATTTCAGTCGTGGTCGCATTTTAATTTGATCCAGTTCTGACAATGGCGTCAAAAAAAGGTTCTGAATTCGAATGTATTTTTTAGTATTATTCGTTGAAGTCGGTTTTTTACTCTTTAGATTTCTATGTTATATTTATTTATTTATTTATTTATTGCATTCATGTTGTACTTATGTACTTTATTCGCCGACTATGGCGAAGACAAAAGGAAGAGATCATATAACTCGTCTGCGTTTATGGCTCGAGTGAACAGGCCTCTTCTGGGCAAGTTCGTACCATCGGAGACCCCGTCTTTGCCCTCAGGCTAGTCTGGGGTCAAGAGTAAGCCAATCACTATCACTACATAGTATGTCTCACCCTCGTAGTTCCCGTCCCGGGGATGGATTAGGCACACAATGCCACATTCGCAAAATGACACATTTGAATTTCGCAAAATGTCACATTAGCAAAACGCCATTTTCCATGTCACGTTCACGAATGTTTTTTTTTATTTGGACATTAATGTTTTTACAAATATGGCACTTTATTAGTGTGGCATTTTGCTGTGTAGCATTTCGCTAGTGTGGCATTTCGTTAATGTGGCATTTTGCTAATGTGGCATTTTGCGTCAATGTGTCATTTTGCAAATGTGGCATTGTGCGCCTAACCCCTGGGTATAAAATACAACCGATGCTATTCAGGGATATTGTAACTTTCCATTCGTGAAAGAATTTCTAAAATCGGCCCTGTTCTTTTTGAGTTTATTCGTATAACAAAGATACAAACATACATATATTTCCTCTTTAAAATATTAGTATAGAAATACAGATATAGAAAACAAAGTCGCTTACCGCTGTCTGTCCCTATGTAGGTATGCTTAGGTCTTTAAAAGTACCTACTCAACGGATTTTGATCCTTTTTTTTTATTATTAGATACGAGTAGAGTGATTCAAGATGACGGTTTTAGTATCAGCATTGCACCCGTGCGAATCCAAGGCGGTTCGCTAGATATTAATAAAAAAGAATAATATTTTTAGCAGCTGTATTACATACAGCAGAGCCTGAACAGGGGGCCAATTCTACTAAATGTCAACGGTCTTAATTGGATGACTATGACATATCAATGGTCAGACAATGGTATTATTTTGACACTTTTCAGAGCAAATAGCACCATCGACTGACCATGTCATTGTCATTGTCATCCAACTGTAACCGTAGAAATTTAGTAGAATTGGCCCCCTGCTCAACCGGTTTTGATTATTGAGGTTTGGTTCATTATTTCGTTCCGGGTGACAAAGGCTACATTTAGGATTAGCTTTCGTCAACAGTTTCTCTCGCACTTTCAGATTTTTTCTATATATATTTTACCACTGTGTCTGCGTGATTAATATACATACCGAAGCCAAATTATAGCTTTTTAGTACTAAGAGTCTCTGAGCTAAGCTGCTGACAGACAGACGGATAGATATGGCTAAACTATAACGGTTTCTTGTCTCAACAAGAAACCGTTCTGTACTCATACAGAACCCTAAAAACTCATGATACCACAAAGGAACATCACTCGGGCAATAAAACGGGAATACAGTACAGTGTCTCTCTTATAGGTTTCTCTGTAATTCTCGTTTGTCTTTTAATCCCGCTAAAAGCAGTGAATTTACCTCGTATTGGAGCACCAACTCGGTTACGGACTTCGAATCAAATTGTTTCTTTAGCGGGATGTCGTCTTGAGTACCTATACGCGTAAGCCTAATTGGGTGTACCTACGGAAATAACATTTATTTACAAAGAAAATATACATTCATTTACAACAATTACAGATAAAAAATGTCCTCCAAAGAGGAACCATGTGGGACAGTTCCCAGAAGACTGGCTGCATTCCCTCTCTGGATAGCTAAGCTGATCCTTTGACAGAGATAGCTGCCAGCCCTCTGGTCACCTGAAGCTTCGACCAAACGCATTGACAGCTCTTTGAGGAGCTGCCGCGCCTCCGGCCGCCACGGTCCCAGGTCTCCACCGCAAACGGCACAAATATGTAGCCCTCATTGATGTACATACGTATATTTGTGGATTTCTTCGAGTACGTTACCATTACTAGTAGTGCAAGCAAAGTTAAAAGTGAACTGGCTTTTACTGTGCCTCAATTTATGCTTCTAGTTCCAAGAGTTTAAAATATAATAAATGAATTGTGGAACACAATTCACACACGGTTATTTGGTTCTGAACTAGGCACGGCCTGTACTATGGGTAAGCAGCTGATAAACATACTTAAATAAATATTAAACGACCAGACACGAAGCCAACAGACATGTTCACGCACACAAATTTTGGCCCCGAGCGGGGATCGAACCCTCGGCCTCCGACTCAAAAGGCAGGGTGGCGTAGTATGTCGTTTGCTTTCATTTATGCATATCAATCATTGTATCTACTTTTAATTTCTTCTTGAATATGTCTTCAGACAATTCTACCAACTTTTACACATTTTTGTATTATTGATTCAAATCTTACAACTCAATATTTGACCACTTACTCCGATTAAGCTGAAAGGTATACCGTAAGTTGGGTGACAATGCAACAACCTGGTACCACTGACACGCAGGCGTATTCACGGAGCTTCGATATTCGATATTCGACTCGGAATCATAAAATCTGTCGAAGGTGGGCTATTCACAGATGTCGGTATCGAAAACGAATGTCATATTTGGCATAAAGTTTCGAAAAATTTTCCGTGGCTGTCGGAAACGCCTAGAATACAGTGAAAATTTTTCACTAGATCTAAATTGAACGGAAACGGTGTCGAGCCTCCGAGAATACGCCTGCTGATGTGATGATACAGCCAGGAAGTGGATATCGGAACCAATCAAGTTATGGCTGATTTGATTTGTTTCGATGATTGTCATACATACCTACACTCGATGACGAGGGTATGATGATGGAACCAGGAGGTGGACAGGGGGGTTTCCCTGGGCTACTCGTAAATGTCTGGAGTTAGGACTCATTTCATTTGTTTTAACGAGTGACGAAACATACAGGCAAACACGTTTAAAGAAAAAGTTTTTAGGAAAGAAAATGATTTTCAGAAGAGTTTTTAATTTAAATAAACTACAAGCGGTTCTGCGAGGTTTCAAAATAAAATGTAGCGTTACATAAGGATCGTCTAGCTTTCTATTGTTGAAAGAATTTTTTTTTATCGGTCCAGTAGTTTTTGTGTTTATTCGTAACAAACATAAAAAATACTAATCTTTCCTCTTATAATATTAAGTAGTATAGATAATTACTTATATTTATAGTATAGGACGCCCTCCGGCCAGACGGGATGACGATGCGAAAGGCTGCAGGCAGATGCTGGAAGTGTCAAGCCGAAGACAGGGCGCTATGGCGCTCATTAGGGGAGGCCTATGACCAGCAGTGGACAAATAAAGGCTGATGATGATGACTTATCTTTGGTCTATCCTACTTCCTTAAACCTTCCATGTTACTATTAAGTACTCTCATCCCTACTGTAATGCATGAGGACTGTGTGATGTATAGAATCGCCTGGGTGCGCCACACGCCTTCTAATTTAAGACTTGTGTTCCAGGAATAAAGGCTACTCTTACTCGTAGAATCCCTGGGTTCGTCACTGGTCGAAAGTTTACCCGCAAATTGTCAGACTCCGTCGTCGCGACGCCGCGGCACGCGTTCTGAAGTCACGTCTCGTTGGGTTCAGTAGTTTATGGCGCTGACACAGTAGTAGCGAGAGCGTTTCTTCTCCTCAACCATACATGCTGAGGCGGTGGAGTTGAAATGACGTTCAATAAGGGGACTTGTCGGTCCTTTGAATAGAAAGAATAGAATATAAAAAAAAACATTTATTTGCTTGGACAACACACGTACGTACAATGCAAGCAAAAAGAATGAAACAAGTGAGTGATACGGAGTGATAACACGGCCTCACAGAAAACCAGCGTAAAGCAATGCATTGCGTTTCGTTGAGTGAGTGAGGTAACCGGAGGCCCCAATCCCCCCTTCCCCTCCCTTCCCCCTACTCCCACCTCAAAGGTCGGCAACGCAGTTGTGACTCTTGAGTTGCAGGTGTCCATGGGCGACGGACGTCACTTACCATCAGGTGACCTGTCTGCTCGTTTGCCCCCTTTTTATCATAAAAAATAAATAATAAAACCTGTGCACAAGAAATTGGCGTGAACCGTATCGTGCAAGCAAAAGGGCCATGACTCAGCACTGCGTCATAACTGCGAGACTGCGACTGGCTTTTGATTCTGTCAAAGCCCAGAGGAAGCCGTCACACAATAGTTGTACAATAGAAGTTATTTTTTTATTCTTATTAAAATATACACATACTAATTCTTAAATGTGTACCTTAATAAATGGCTACAAAACAAAATTGATATATATATACTAACTAGCGGCCCGCCCCGGCTTCGCACGGGTGGACATTTATTTTTTCAACATTTTGGGATGCACAAACAAATTTCTCCTAGCAACAGTAGCAACCCATAGTAAATTATCAAAAAAAAATTGACTTTGTATGGAGACTTTTAAAGAATATTTGTGCCAAGTTTCAAGTTGATAGACGCAAAAAACCCCTCTTCTCTATACCAACTTCAACCCCTAATTTCACCCTTTTAGGGAATGATTTTAAAATAATACAAAAATACGTTTCTCACCATTTATTTTTAAGAGTATTTGTGATAAGTTTCAAGTTGATAGATGTAAAAAAAACCACACGTTTCCATACAATCTCCAACCCCGTTTCACCCGTGAGTTTTGAAAAATCGAGATATACCTACTTGTCTTGTTGTTTGTTTTGAGGAGTATTTTTACGAAATTTCGAATTGATACATTCAAAAATGAAGGTATTCATGCAAACTTCAACCCCCAAGGGGATAAAACCCCTTGGAGGATGGTTTTCGATAAATCCTAGAACTAATATATCAAGTTTATTTTCAAGAATATTTGTAAAAAGTTTAAAGTTGATACACGCAGAAATCACACTATCCCATACAAACTTTCTCCCCTCTTTCACCCCTTTAAGAGATGATTTTCAAAAAATCCAAAAACACGTGTCTCATCATCTATTTCTAAAAGTATTTGTGAACAGTTTCAAGTTGATAAGACGTAAAAAACAACACTTCTCCATACAAACTCCAAACGCTACTTTCACCCCCTTAGGGGATGATTTTCGAAAATTCCTAAAACACCGGTCTCATGATTTATTTTTAAGAGTATTTGTGCCAAGTTTGAAGTTGATAGACGTAAAAATCAAACACGTCTCCATACAAACTCCAACCCCCTGTTTCACCCCCTTAAGGGGTGATTTTCGAAAAATCCAGAAATACGTATCTTGTTATTTGTTTTGAGGAGTATTTTTACAAAGTTTCGAATCGATACACCCAAAAGTGAAGGTTTTCCATACAAACTTCAACCCCCACTTTCACCCCCTTGTAGAAAGATTTTTGAAAAATCCTAGAACTAATATAGCATAGTTTGTTTTCAGAAGCATTTGTACCAAGTTTCAAGTTGATGGACGCAAAAAATAAACTTCTTCGTATCAACTTTAACCCCTACTTTCATCCGTTTAGGGGATGATTTTCGAAAAATCCAAAAATATGAGTCTCATAATTTATTTCTAAGAGTATTTATGTAAAGTTTGAAGTTGATAGTTTTTGAAAAATCCGGAAATACGTGTCTTGTTGTTTGTTTTGAGGAGTATTTTTACAAAGTTTCGAATTGATACATCCAAAAATGAAGGTTTTCCATACAAACTTTATCCCCTACTTTCACCCCCTAGGAGGATGATTTTCAAAAAATCCTAGAACTAATATTTCATTGTGTGTTTTGAAGAGTATTTGTGCCAAGTTTTAAGTTGATACACGCAGAAATCATACTATCCCATACAAAGTTCAACCCCCTCTTTCACCCCCTTAAGGGTTGAATTTCGTGAAATCCTTTCTTAGCGAGCATCTACACTATTAACGTAACCTACACACAAAATTTCATGTTTCTATGTTCAGTGGTTTGGGCTGGGCCTTGATTTTTAGATTTAGCTTCTCCTTTTATATATATAGATAAAGATAAAAATGTAATTGTAAATGTCAGTAATGTCATTGTGACAGGTAGTGATAGAAATTGTATATAATGAAATATAGTAAAGAAAGTTACGAATTTAGGAAAGAGTTTAACTTTGACTTTGTTTTCGAAATGCAAAAGAAAGTGTGTAATACCTTTTCACAGTGTATTGATCTTGATAAGGTTTTGCAAGGACATTACATTTCAAACCGAAAAAACATATCATTCCACCCGTTGTCAAGTAATGCGCTTATCATTTCATTTTATATTCATACTGTACCGCCTTCACTCCGATTCCATTTATAAATTTATCTACATCTACACTTATATTATAGGCTATAATAATATTGGGGACGTCTTGAAAAAAGGCCAGGTCAACAGTACCCTAAACCGAAGAGCATGTATGAAAGGAACAATGAAAGTTGACGAAAGGAAAGAAGTATCTAAGGATCGTAGCAAGTGGAAAGAAGTGGTCTCTGCCTACCCCTACGGGAAAGAGGCGTGATTATATGTATGTTTGTATGTATGTATAATAATATTAAGAATTGACTATTGAGGAAAAGTCTTATTTTTGTATTCTTGTATGTTTGTAACTATTAAACTCAAAAACTGCTGGATCGATTTCAAAAAATATTTTAGCATTAGAATTCTATTATATCCCTGAATAACTGAATAACAGCTAGTGATGTAAAACCTGTCCCTTTTATTTGCTCTGTATATTGGTAAAAACTACATCAAAATTCGTTGCGTAGTTCAGGAGTTGGCGGATTACAGACTTACAGTATGAAGAGAACGCTATTCGCAAGTGCGGTGTCCTCAATCTTACTTCTTCACCGTGAACAGTTCTCACTGTGTAACACTAACTTAATTAATTAACTTTATACATAATACAAGTACATAACGGTAAGAAAAAACGCCTTCTTATTTTAAAAATGGCTTTTGTTTTGATTCCATTTTTTTTACTATACAACTTTATTTATTGTCTAAGGAATTAGTAACATAGGGAATAGCATAAGGTCCTACTCAACTAGGGAGTGGCGATTATAGGTAAAAAAAAGTATTAATCATCACCCGTCATAGCCCATATGAGATTTATAAAAGTAGGTATTATTGGGGCCGCGTTCCAAAACAGCTAAAATTCACTCGGTGAAGTGTAAAGTGAAGGATAGCTTTATGAAAAACAATAATGTGTGACTGAAACAGACTACGTCAGGTAATAATTATCTTGGTTTAGGAACGCGGCCTAAACTATAATATTTCACTGCCTTGTCAAATGAGTTACTTTTTAGGAGCTGTCCAAACGAAAATTTACTATTGAAAATGTGAGACTTTGTGTGTTTTATGTACGTAGTATAATTATTACCTACTATAGTCTATTTCACACCAAATGGGTTCGGTGACAGTTCACTGTTGACAATTCAAGTGATGTGTCCCAATGAAATCCAATCGATTTTTCTAAAGTTTCGAGTAAGTTTGTAAAGGAAATGGAATCGATTTTATACTTTATTAATAGAATGATTTTTCAAGTTTACTTTTTATTGAATATGTTTAAATTTCACAGGTTATAATATAAGGGAAAAACATGGTAAAATAAAAAAAAATGTAATCGACTTTTTGATGCAATACGAAAATAATCATACATTATCGAATCTACAAATCACTGCACACTTTCACAGACCCCTGCCACATAATACACTATTACTATTTTAAACCGAAAAGATACAACAAAATGAAAATTTTACAAAAACATTGCACCTTTTTTCTGATTCCCGCCAAAAAGCTTCGATTCATCGATAAAATGTAGATTATATTGTTGTGTCAATCCATAGGGATTGACACAACAATTATTAACAACAACGATTACTCATAGGAGTAAAAGTTCCGTTCCACGCAATACGTGTTTTTAGGATATCTTTTTTATGTATTGTTTTTTATATTTTTCTTGATTTATAGTCTGAGATTTTAATTTAGAATTTTAGAGGCCACAATTATTGTATTTTAGAAATGACATAATAATAAATTATTCATTATTTTTGGAACCATCTATTTTTCTTACTAGAAAGTTGTATGCGTAAAAAGAAAAAATGTGAACTGTCACCGAACCCATTTGGTGTGAAACAGACTATAGGAGGATTAATTTATAACGCGATAGCCTTACAATGGTGTATTATTTAAGTTACAGACTTTCAGAGACTCTGGCAAACATTTATATCAATTAACTATACGCGCCACAGCTTAGCTCGTTAGCCATAATGCGCGGGATTGTTGCCAGTTCCTCGTGACGTCACGCCTAGAGACGTAGTTCCAATAGAGTTCGCTCAAATCGATATTTAATTTTATGGGCTAATATTATGTATACTTACATTAGCTTTACGATTATTTTACTGTAATATTTTTTTTAGTAAGTATTTTACCTATTATTTAAAAATTTCCTCTAAATTGTGAATATAATTTTTTAGCTACTTGATACATACATACATACAGCTAACGCCTTCTTCCCACAAGCGTAGATAGAGACGATGTATCGCCACTTTGCCCGATTTTCGCATACCTACTTCCCTCGCTTCCTTCACATCTATAGGCCTTTTTTTATTCGATAAAGCTACTTAATAAATTATTAATCGCAATTTAATTTTAATGCAGTGAAAAACCCTAATATTTAATTGTTTTATCAAATTACGTTTTAAACTGTAAGTAATAAATATAATTAAACATAATTAAACATTACTAGATATACTTATGAAGTTTATACAATAGATTAGTTTTAGTGTGGTTTTAGTACAGGCAAGTGGAGTTCCCATTGAATCCTTCTAATATTGTAAACGCAAAAGTTTGTATGTATGGATGTTTGTTCCTCTTTCACTCAAAAACTACTGAACGGATTTTGATTAAACTTTACAGTTATATAGCTTACTAGCAGTGCCCCGCGGTTTCACCCGCGTAGTTCCCGTTCCCGTGGGAATACGGAGATAAAATATAGCCTATGTGTTATTCTGATGTGTAAGCTATATAACTGCAAAGTTTCATCAAAATCCGTTCAGTAGTTTTTGCGTGAAAGAGGAACAAACATCCATCCATACATCCAGACATCCATCCAAACAAACTTTCGCGTTTATAATACACACACCGGCACAATTAGCGGAACAGAAAAAAAAAGTAGAAAAAAGAGGGAATTTAGAACAATGAATGTAATTTTTAAACAAGATATTATTTAAAATGAAACAACAATTAAATTAACATGTTTTGACATTCATTTGTAACACCATACTTAAAGTTTAATAAAAATAAAAATTAAATTAAACAAAATACATTTTTCTTCGATTTTTTAATTATAGAGAAACAGCAGAAAATTCAAAATTTTCCAAAGGTTAACATCAATTTCAATGACTGTTCAATATCGAGTGTTTCCTCCTCGTGCTCTGATGAGGGTTTCCATCCGTCTGGGCATGCTGCGGATGATGTTATCAATGGTTTCTTGGGGCAACCTCTGCCATTCTTCAACTAATGCGTTTCGCAACTCGTTGAGATTATTGGGAGGTGGCATTCTTGACTTTACACTCCTCTTTAGCAAGTCCCAGACGTGTTCTATAGGGTTCATATCGGGGGACCGTGCTGGCCACTCCATCACCGTTATACCAACATGGTTTAGGTATGTCTGTACTGTGCGAGCACTGTGAGCCCGAGCATTATCCTGCATTAGAATGAAGTTGTTACCAATAAAGGGGGCAAATGGCACAACATGTTCTTCTAAAATCTCCCTGATATACCGATCAGCATTCAGATTCCCGCCATCGACTACTACTAACTCCGTACGAGCTGCTAAACATATTCCTCCCCAGACCATAATTGAACCGCCGCCATATGCCACTGTATTTTCAAAATTAGACTGGATATACCGTTCTCCTTTGCGTCTCCATACTCGCTGCCTTCCATCAATTTGATTTAACATAACTCTGCATTCATCAGTAAAAAGAACCTGTCCCCAGTCGTCGAAGTCCCAATCACGATGTTCACGACCAAAGTGTAGACGGTTTGTGCGATGATGTCTCTCAAGTTTTGGGGCTTTGGCGGGCACATACGAGCCTATACCCACTTCTTCGAATCTTCTACGAACTGTCCGCTCACTCATCCTTACTGCTCGTACCTCTTCCAGTAAATTTCGAGCCTGCACTGCCGTTAGTCTCGTGTTCCGTCGGACTTGAAGTTGGAGAAAACGGTCATCCCTCCTTGAAGTACACCTTTTCCGGCCTTGTCCTCTCCTTCTCACTAGAGTATTCGTCAATCTGTATCGTTGGATGCTACGATGAATCGTTGATAACGATCGACGAAGGCTTCTGGCAATCGATCTGTAGGTTTGACCATTTCTCCTCATTTGATCTGCCCTAATGATTTCTGATGGCGTTAAATCAGGCATACTTAGATGCTCGTAAATTATCAATATGCGAAAAAACTCAAAAGCCTCAAAAACTGCAATTCAAAGATTTTCAAGTGGAATTCACGAACCTTCTAAAAACGGACAAGCGGTGGAAAAAAATTAATCAATGAAAATTAAAACAAAAGAATGAAAAAAAGGGCAGTCGCTTAGTATTCCATTTTTAAATTAAAACCCAAATTTAAAAAAAGCTTATTTAGCCGGCCAGTAACACGCAAAAATGCGTAAATACTCCCTTTTTTTTCTGTTCCGCTAATTGTGCCGGTGTGTGTATTAGTAGGATACATCATAATAATACATAGGCTATATTTTATCCCCGTATTCCCACGGGAACGGGAACTACGCCGGTGAAACCGCAACCGTAAATTCTATTTTGTAGTTTGAATAGCCCATTATGTACAAAGGGATGCCTCCACCAAAACAGTTTATCATACGCAAGTACACAACGACAGTTCCACTATGCAATAAAATCCCGGGCGAGGCGAGGGTTCATTTGGCAATTTAATTTTGTTTATCGGACCAACTTTTAACGGCCGAATAAAGTCCGGTATTCTGTGAATTTTTAATACCGGACCGAGCGGATCCGGACAGAACGCCAGTCCACTTTATTATGTTGCGAAGTGAAATACGGAATATTTCGGAAAGTGTAATAAGCCCGTTGGAAAGAAAATGCCGAACGCGGTGAGCGCTGGGAAAATAAATAAAAATGTATATTGTTTTTGGGGCTGTCAGCGTCACTGAAAATTGCGTCCAAACCGCAAACAACTTTACACTAGGTTGTTTCTCTTTTTATATTAATAGACAATGGGTTCGATTCTGCATTACAGCGCCTAAACTTATTTTAGTTTAGTCCTGTCATTTTCTTTCTTATAGAGAAGAAAAGAGTCGAGTGATATTTAGTCCTGTCAAATTAAAATTAGTCCTGTCAACTAAGGCATTTCATAACGTGTTTAGTGCATAAGTAAATAAGTCACGACTAAAATACAGCCTCTGACAGGACTAAATTCGGTAGGTTATCTTCTATCACTTTTCTTTTTTTGATGTAAAATAAAGACAGGAATAAACTAAAATAAGTTTAGTCGCTGTAATGCAGAATCGAACCCTATATTATCCTCTTTCAAGCCACAAAACACGGCAACAACTAGTACAAAAGTAGCAAAAATGGTGCGATCGTAGAGTTGTGTGTATAAATTTTCTCATTGTATCTCTTCCATAAACTCGATACTTACAATATTGTTAAAATTAAGTTAAAATTCGGCACTCCAGATCTATCATTCATTACTTAAGAAATTGTAAATATTGTTATTCACATAACTGTCTGTTGCCAGAATAAATCTGATAAAATAAATTATACTTCGCCTACAGTCAAAAGGTCAAAGACCAATGTGGAGCATGACACACTTGACTTTGTTACGTTCTTATTACAATCGCATTAGAGGTCAAACTCGCACTACAAGTGTAAAGCTTCATGTGCTCTTTACTGTACCTACATGCTGTATTATGGAGCTCAAACATAGCTCAAATTAAAAACATACTCGCAGCGAATGGTACTTCTTTTTTAATAGGTTGATTCGGTGTTCCACTTCGAAATTTGATTGCCAGTAATCAAATACCTGACACTTCAATCATCAATACAAGGCTGTTTGGAACGACATACGCAATGAATGATGACCAAAAAAAATATATACATACTCATGCCATTCATCCCCGAAAGGGTAGGCAGATTATTCCATTCTTGGAAAAACTCGGTCAGCTTTTTGACAACCACCTACTAAAATGAAAGGATTAGCAGTTTGGTAGGAGAAAAAGAAATCAATATAGAGATGACAGCTTCACCTGTTGTTCTACTGCATCTATGATTGGTCAGAACGAAATTTTTGAATTTCAAAATTCAAATATCTCTTGTCAACTGTCTAATTAGACATTTGTCAACATTTGTTGTCATTATGATTTAGTGATGGGACAAGTAATGAACTAGGATTCGATAAATTTAACTAAAGCAAAGGAAATATTCATTTTTGTGTTTATTTTGCAAAACATTAAATAATTTTGACACTCAACTGTGTTACTTTTTTATGCAAAGAAAATGTATAAATAAAACCATTTAATAATATATTCAACTGTTTTTAATCATAAACCAAAACAAAAATAAAGCATTATTTCTACGAGTACTTATGGTATTATTCACGTTATGAATGCAGTAGCAGTGGAGAGTAGTGTAAAAATTAAAACAAATTATTTTTAAAGATTGTTCATACGAATACATGAGGCACAGATATAATAATTACTACATGAGGTATTAATTATTTAATGTTGGTTACGCACTAAGAACAAGTAAATTGTAAATAAAAATAAATATATTGTGTAAAAAATATGTAACGTCCCGCCCCAGGTGGTTGAAGTACCACGTATTCTGTTTACGTTTATCTGTGTGTATCACCTTCCTGCAAACTATAGGTTCAGAACAATGGTAGGAGAGTTCATAGGTTTTTAAACAAAAATAACTCAAAAAATATTTGAATACCATACAAAAGGACTTCATGAACGGGTGCGTTTAGTATAGAAAATCAATTATTACGCAAGGTGGATAGTGTGGTGTTGGCTTGGCACTCAGTGAAACTAGTTTTAGATAGAAGTTGGCATGTTGTTTATCACAGTGTAAACCAGAATGCTATCATTTGCTACCATTTTGAGATATCACAATTTTCTAGATAAACCATTTAAATTTTAAAATTAAATAACAGAAACATGTTTTTTATCTTACAGAACTATATCTAAAAAAGTAACAACATTTTCGGTAGTATTATTTTTTTTCGTTTGTCGATAATTTTTAAATCAATGTTGGTACATCACTATCAGCCATTTTTTTCAGAAACAACAATTTATTTATAAATAAAATTAACATATTTAAACACTTACCAGAAGTAAGATACTGGTGTGGTAGACTGGTTAGGACCACCAGTTCAACTTTTGCACCATAAAACTGCACATGAAGGCATATTTGAAGGTGTTTTAAAAATAATAAATGTGACAGATATTCGTGCTTATCATTCGGTGTGCGCAGAAGAAATGACTCAGCACTTTCTTGATTGTCAATCAATGGGGCAGCGTGCCCCTATGTTGGTTGAAACGGCCTACTTGTCAGTAAAAACATTGTTGGTATATTGGTTTTATAGGTATGTGGCTTAAATCTTTAAAACTACTCAACGAACTTTGATGCGGTTTTTTTTAATAGATAGAGTGATTCAAGAGGAAGGTTTTAGTATTAGCATTGAACCTCTGCGAAGCCGGGGTGGGTCGATAGTATTATACAGGATGTCCCAGAAGTCAACGATAAGCCGGAAACCACACACTCTTCCACAGCTTGCATGACTTCGTCCTCGTAGGGCAAGAGGGGCCTTCCTTCACCAGCCATATGATCAGGGAATCGACCTTCGGATAATGATCGATGCAGATTAATAAAAACTCGGTAATCAGGATGACGCTCTAAGTTTGGGTATCTCTCGCGATACACCCTAGCTGCAGCATTGGCGTTACATAAGCATTCTACGTAAATAAGATGCATGTTGGCGTACTCCTGTACGGTATATATCTATTTGGCATGATAACTTCACGTTACGAACTCGTAATTACACGCAAATACAATCTAAGCAACAGACTCCAGAATCTTTACTTCTGGGACAGATGGATTTAAATCAAAGCCATCAAACGAATGACATAAACAAAAGATGTACGAATAAAAAATCCCTGTTAGGTTCTCTTTTCAAAATTATGAGTCCGTCTCCATTCAAAAAGATTTTAACCTGGATTTACCTAAGAGGGTTGCGTTACCAACATTTCACCTCATTAAATTAGATTGGCATAGAATCCGGATTCATCGAGAAAAAAAATTTTCATGCCTCAACTATAACAAAACCTAGCATGTGTTATACCATTTTAGAATTTAGACTAAATGCGTCAACTTTTAAGTATACTTGCCAAAATAGTAGCCATACATTTTTTTTACAGTACAGCTGGTTTAAGTTGGTTGATGAAATTATTTAGAATTCAATGTTGGAAACAAATTTAACTTTTTACTTAAAAGTGAGGCAGTTATGTAATTTTTTTTATTGTAAATTGTAGCACGGCTATTCAATAAAGCATTACAGAAAAAAATATTCAAAAAGTAAATATTTACAGTCACGGTAAAAGAAAGTTCATTACAGGGTGTCGGTTTTTTAGGATTTTTTATAAACCTTCATAACATTTTGAAAAAAGAACATAGATTTTTTTTTATATTTTTCTGATTACCCTCATGACTAGGCTTATCGCTGGTTTTCGGCTTATCGTTGATTTCTGGGACATCCTGTATACGCGAAAATTTCTGAGGATAGCTGGATGGATGTGTGTTACTGTTTTATGCAGAAACTACTTTACGGATTTGATTGAAACTTTACAGTGTGGCGGCGCATTACTCATAACATGAAATTATGGAGTTGCTCTGAAAAGAGCGGTTTTTATAAATAGAGCTGCCCTTGTGTTTCTTGCTGGTTCTTCTCGGGGTACTGCATTTGGAACCAGCAACTCGTCGGTGGAGATGGGCTGTTTCCATTTATCCAATCTTCATGGACGAGTTTAGACTATTCACCTTTCTAAGTGTACTTTTTGTACCTACAGAAAATAAATGTTTTTTTTTTTTATTTTGATCGACACGAAGAATGCAGAGCTCCAAGACTTTGCTGGCGCCTCCTAGTTTTTGTAAAAAACCGTTCTTTTCAGAGACTCTATAGATATGTAATGTTAAGCTGCCACAACAGTAATACTACTTTTTTATTCCGAATGTGAAGTAAAAGTAAAATTACTCATACACATGTGTAGAAAAACGGAATTAAAAGTAAAATTTCACTTTTAGTTAAAATTAACATAAAAACTGCTTATTCACCACTTGTCATTTCTCACAACAGCATAGCCTGAATGCAAAAGCTCCACACAATTTTATAAACTTTTGATGCTACGTCCTTTCCCCACTTACAACCAAAGATGGCAGCCAATCAGAAATGCCGATTTAGACAGCCAATCAAAACGAAGTATTCAAATTAAATACAGTATTGCGTTAGTTAATTAAATGCATGCGTTCACTATGAATAAGCCATCATCTATTGGTTGTTAACAAGAACAATATTTAATAATACTACAATTTCTAGCACAAGGAAAATTGCAAAGATATTTTTAGGTGCGGAGCCAATTAGAAACAGACAATTTTAATCACATAAAGTAACTTAAATACGATCAATCACCTAATGAAAAACGTTTAAACCTTTTCAATTCCACTTTCCCATGACTGCCGGGTCCATCGATAATTTCCGATAATTGTACAGCGGTGATAAATTCGGGAATTTATTCGGGAAGTTCCAAAATATAAATCCTGTTCCGTCACCGCCCATTAGACCTCAGCGAATAATCCTCTACGGGATGTCAACATTCTGGTTTTTATAATGTTACTACTAGCGTTTACCCCCAACTCTATCTTACATATTAAAAACCTTCCAAGCGCAAGCCCACCGCGAATAAAATTATTGTGTGAAGCCTCGACTCCACTGCCGCGATATTATATCGCGCTGTTCTGGCCCCGCCTCATCTATCGTCCGTCAAATATCGCGGCAGTGTCTCGAAAATTAGTATCGCGTGCGAATCGCATGTTTTTGACGCAATGTCATACAAAAATGGCAAAAATATTTTTTTGTTTTTGTTCCTATTATTTAGGTTAAAAACAGTCACACAATATCGCGTTGATATCGCGCGCTAATTGTAAACAATTGATAATCGGACGGTGGGCGGGGCTTAAATGAATTTATAAATACGAATTTCCATGTCGCTGACTTCAACAACCTAGGACTTACAAACAAATTTTAACCACCTTTATGGATAGAGTTTTGGAACATCCTTTCTTGGTGCGTGCCTACATTATTCGAAGAACCTACTTGGTAATTTTCAAGTTTCTAGGTCCAGCGGATTTGCTGATTTTGATGTGCGTTGATTAAACTATCATCACCCATTTGGCCTACTTAGGGGTAGTTTTTTTGAAAAATCAGAGACCCGTTTTTATTCCTTATCAATAAAGAGCTAAAATACGAACTTTAAATCTCTATCTTTAAAAACCTAGGACTTTCATACAAACTTCAACCCCTAATTTAAACGCCTTGGAGGAGAAATTTTTCAAAATTCTTTCTTAGTGCTCACCTACGCTACTAAAAAAAATCTATATTCCAAGTTTCATAATCGTACTTTTATCGGTTTCGGCTATGCGGTGATCGCCAATCAGTGAGTCAATCACTTTTCTCTTTTAAAGGTTTATATTTATTATATTTATTTTTATTTTATAGGCTTCTCCCACCGTCCGATTGTCAATTGTATGCGATTTGCGAGCGATATCGAAGCGATATTTTCGTCATTTTTGTAATAGAATGCGTCAAAACCACGCGATACGAATTTTCTCCACACTGCTGCGATATTTAACGCGCGATATGGGCGGGGCCAGAACGGCTGGATACAATATCGCGGCATGGGGTCTAGGCTTTACCAGACGTTTTGTGTTAAAATTTAACCTAAGTTTTATCACAATCCGTTCAGTCGGTAAAAACAAACACAAAATTTTACACACGCAAACTTATTCATTTGTATAAAGTGAGATGGGATAATATGATGAAACATAGTTTTAGTATTCACCGTATAATACGCCGAGGGACGTGTCATAACCGTAACTGACAAGCTTTATAGTTACCGTTATTTATAAACTGGAAACAGTTCTAGTAGAGATACTATCTACACTAATAATAGAAACATATTAATAGTACTAATACACTTTCTGAAATATTCAGGTAATTCAGTGAGGCATGCTATCTTCACGTGAAGATAGCAGACTCATCTCAGTAAATACATAAAAACAAAAACACGAAAATTCTTTTTTAATAGTTGCCTACGACATAAAAGATAGCTATTTACCATATTTCAAATAGCGGATACCCAGTGGCGTGGCCTGCACGGATCCAGTTTATTCCCGTTCCCGTAGGGATTTCCAAAAATCCCTATAGTGGTACGTACGTATAACGTTTCCTTTACATAAAGTCAACAGTAAGTAATCAGAAGAAAAAAATATCTATAAAATATAAAAAAATAAAATCTCAGATTTTTTTTTAACATTTTTTCCGTCGATAAAAATGTGTCTAGTTTTACCCATTTTCATATGTGCACTTTATGAAGACTCACACTGTATATACAACGCGTAACAGAAAAAGCGCAATTCCTCAAAAACCCCTATTAGTATATTAATATAAAAAAAAATGATGCAAGGTCTAACCAATTTTCTTAAATATCGATTAATAATAGCACGAGTTCCATAGAAAGCACTAAATTGAGCAAAATTTTTTTTTTTGAAAAAATTAACACATATTAGAAATAGCTGAAATCGAATAAGTAGGTAGTCGATACTGAACAAACTAATTTCAGGAATTGCTTTTATTCTGTTACATGTTGAATAATTTTGTATTTTTATATTGCTGTGTGTGACCTTCCCGTGGTTAATGTGTGTACTTTATAATTACCTACCACCTGTATAACCACATTTCGCAATAAACGATATGACTATGACTACATCGATAGCTATCTACGCTACTAGAATTTTACAAAAATATTTCATATACAGACACGGTCTCGGTAGAGTTTTATTATATTATGTTTACACACATCTGTTGACTCATTCCATAATAAGTTAACGTGACATTTTAATATCAATCGCTTATATAACACGAACTCGCGCGGAGGAAACTCTTTTAGTGGATCGTTAGGAACTACAAAACTTAATTCTCTTCAAGTGAAGATTATCGGCTATCGCAGACTACAAGATGCCTTTCCCGCGACTTGGAGATACTGGCAAGGCTAAGAAACATCTAGGCCATTTGTTTTTGGAGCACATGAAGAAAAAGCGATCAGATGAAATATGTCAAGTAAGTTACTAGCCAAAGCTAAATAAGTTTAAAAAAAAAATCAAGTAAGTTACTCTTACTTTAATTATCTACCAAAAAAAATAAAATAAAAAAAAAGCTCACGCCTTATGGGGTAGGCTTAGGTATTCCATTACTGGATACACCCACTCTTCACGAGATATTCTTTGGTCCCCTAAGCGTGATAGGTGGTGAGCCCATCGCCGGACCGGGTCTGTTTACACATGTCTCAGAATTCATTCTGGGACCTGCGAGTTTCCTCACGATGTTTTCCTTCACCGTCGAGCTAGTGATAAATATGTACGTAAGTTTTGAAAAACTCACTGGTACATGCCAGGATTCGAAGCCGAGCTTCACTGATTTTTATCATATAAAGCAGGCTCTTTAACCGTAAGCCATGGCCATTACCAAAAATATATGCTTAGGTATACTTACATTAGTTTAAGAACTATCTATAAAATATGTAGGTATAATTATTCTTCTATCTATACATAATTATAATAAAACTCTAACGGGGTCGTGTCTGCACATTAAATATTTTTTGATAATTTTAGCAGTAGTGTATATTGTTATCTATGTAAATACCAAAACACCAATTATGGGAATTTTTGTCTGTCTGTCTGTCCGTCTGTCTGCCTGCCTGTCTGTCTGGTTGTGCACGCATCTCGCAAAAACCACTGGACAGATTTTGATTAAATTTTGTGTGGTTACAGCTGAGTAGCCGGGTCAACATCTAGGGTACTCGGAAAAATGTCTCATTCCCATGGGAAAATTTGAGTAAAAAGAGAAAAACGTACTACCGGTCCGTCTGACCGTCTGTCCGTCTATCCACCTATCCGCATGCTCTATCCGCTGTTTGCATTTTGCACCTAGTCGTATTTCACTCGCAACTCTTGACAGATAGCTGTCTCTTTCTTTATTATTCGTTCCGTATCATCTTTCTCCGTCATTATTGTATCCTTTATGTACGCTAACAAGTAAGTATGCACATGTTCTAGCCACTCGTAGCGGATCAATTTACAAACGCGCCCAGTATGAATATAACTCATCCTTACTCTAATATCTTTGAATGTAACAATAAAACAGATAGACGCGTGGACAGGCGAGCAAGCGACGTATGGATGGGTGTTGTCGCAGTCAATCCAGGCGGCGAGGTGCCTTAGAAAGCTGGGGATACAGCCGGGAGACGTCATGGTGCTAGGAGCCAGGAACCACATTCGAATGTGCATTCCCTACTATGCTGCCATCATGAACGGAATCACGATACTCGTAGTCAGCAGGTTAAGTACTGACGGTACGTTTAATCTGTTATGATTTTTTTTTATTATTGTTAAAGAAATAGCTTGCATCTTGACGAAGACAGGCATTGGACTCCATTCTGTAGACCAGCTAAAATTCCTAATTTTAAGCACAGTTATTCCTAATTTTAAAAGGACAGAAATAAGCGCCATATTTATTTACAATGTCACAAATGTCAAAATAACAAAATTTAACCTAATGAACGCATTCACATCTCACTCAAATACACGTGTTCAGCAATTTTAGCAACGATGTAACAAGGTCATGAATAAAAGTCACAGATAAGACAACAAATTAGTTGGTTTTTACATGTTTGACATTACTCTATAATCTATGGTTTGTTTCTGTCCTTTTTCTTATGTATTCTATAGAGAAGGATAGGCTAACTTAAAATTAGGAATTTAATTTGGTCTGCAGAATCGAGTTCTTTGTCCAGGTAAGCTAGTCAGAAATAAAATAACATCACGTCACAAACCGATCGAACAGTGGCTGAGCATTATAGTCGAAGCATAGCTTAAAAAAATATCTCATTGAAATTTGAGGATCACTATAGCTTACAATAGAGCTACGGGTTGATGATTTTATTTGTTGATCGAAGTCTAGAGTAGACCTATAATCGACGTTTGCTACCTGCAGACGTATTCACAGAGAGTCGATACCGTTTCCGTTCGATTCGAGTCGAATCTATCGACATCGGAAACGAATCTATCGACATCGGAAACGAGTCTATCGAGATCGGCTGATGTTGGTATTGAAAACTAATGTCACTATATGACAGTTGGTGTCACATATGACATTACTTTTCGATACCACATCAGCCCATCTCGATAGATTCGTTTCCGATGTCGATAGATTCGACTCGAATCGAACGGAAACGGTATCGAGTCTCTGTGAATACGTCTGCTGGTAGCCAACTGGTTAAAGTTTAATATGCAATTAATTCAATGCATTCATATGAAAGTTTTTAACCCGATTTAAATTACCTAACTGATCAACAATATCATTATAAAATTGCCTTTCAGCCACGTACAAGAGACTATTTTCAAAAACAAAACCAAAGATAGCTTTTTGTGATGACGAATTTTATGAAGATATGAGCGCTGCTGCTAAATCGGAGATACAAGTCCCAGTAGTCACATTTGGAGTCAAAGGATATTCTTTTTCCAAATTCATGGCAATTCGTGACACAGATGAACTCACGGATTTCGAGTAAGTTAAAGTTATGGTACAAAATGAAGAAAGAGCTCCTAAAAAGATGTCAGTACGGTCGAGGCTTCAGGTGACCAGAGGGCTGTCAGCTATCTTTGGTTCTCTTCTCTTTGTCAAAGGATCTGCCTCTATCTCTATCCAGAGAGTAAATGCGGCCAGTATTCTGGGCGCATTTCTGTCCCACATGGTTACACTTTAGAGGATATGTTTTATCTGTAATTATTGTAAATGAATGTATATTTTCTTTGAAAACAATAGTAGATTGTACACCAAGGGGATAAAGCACTGTTTTATGTCACGGGCGCGACATTGAATCCTGAACGTAACGAAGGACTCCCAGTTTTACTCCCGAGCGCAGCGAGGGAGTTATGAGTTAATTCCCGAGCGAAGCGATGGAATTAAGATTGAGTCCTGAGTGCAGTGAGGGATTCAAGCGCCTAAGACAAAAACAGTTTTATTCCCGAGGTATATACTCTACTTTTCTCACCTTATGCGAGACAATAAAATGCAATTGCATAGTAGTAGATTATTGACAATGCCTATGGCATCTGGTTTAATAGACTCTGGAGTCAAAGTACTTTCATCACTCGACATTTTCGATATTTTTTTTGAAATGTTAAATCTATAAAATGGATACAGCCACTTGTTTCTGTCGGCGTGACCTACTTGATTTAACAAATGAAGATCATGTGAATCTAGTTGGTCACATTCATCATCACATTTTGCTTAACGAAATTAGACTTTATCGTCATAGCAATAAGAAAAGTAAAAATTACATTATTGACCTAGGGTTATAATGAAATTCCATACAACATTATAACCCGGCTAAAGCCAAGGGATATAATGTCTTGCTTTTGGTGAGGTTTATATGATATATAATCCGGCTTTGTCGAGCATGTGGCGTGAAAATGTTATTATTTTAATTCAGATGAAGAAACATGTCCAAAGAAGTTTTAAGGTGTAAATCTAACTCTTGAATGAAACAACTGTATAATGAAATATGTTTTGTCTAGGGTGGCTGACTTCGATATTGATAAAATCTTTGTGTGGCTTGCCTCAACTAGCGGCTCGACGGGGGAACCTAAGCTGGCAGCTTTTAAGCACTGCGACGTCATTGAGCCAATCTTTTTCATGCTACGTTATTGGGGAAATATTGAGTGAGTAAATGTATTATACTATGTGTCATATATACTACATATTATGTACAATTATTTTTGAATGCAGAATAGAGAATAATGTTTAGAACAAAGATTAGATATAAAAAAATACTTTGTTTAAAACTTTAAGCAGACGGACAACCAATTTTAACAAAATATTACGTAAAATAAGACGTTATTATGTGGAATAGTAGAGTACCTACATCAGGTTATGACCGATTTCTGTATAATTTACAGAGAGCCAAAACTTTTATTAAATTTATCAACAATAAACTGGATATCTGGACTGAAATCCTGTTTTGTCGTGCCTTTTACGAATTTCTGCCTACTGACGACATCAAATCCTGACGACATTGTGCACTACATAGATGTAATCAACAAATACAGGGTATGTGACCTATGTTACGCTTCAACGTAACGTAATCTATATATATAAAATGATAAACTGACTGACTGATTGGTGATGTATCAACGCAGAGCCTAAACCGCTGGGTCTAGAGACTTGAAATTTTGCACATAGATAGCTTATACAGTGTAGTCATCTAATAAGAAAGTATTTTGCAAAATTCAACCCCTAAGGAGGTGAAATAAACGTACGCGAGCGAAGCCGCCGGTAAGAGCTAGTCTATTACTAAACAATACACGCCTGTTATAAGTCACGCTTTATCTAATTCAATTTCCGAGAAACCCTCTTTTCATGAAGCTGCGTTCATTTTACTCAATTAACTAAATCCTGCTATCAGTCTACAAGTCTTAATCGCGGGAGAACCATGCTTCGGCACACTTGCACGGCCTCACAGAAAACCAGCGTAAAGCAATGCTTGCATTGCATTTCGTTGAGTGAGTGAGGTAACTGGAGGCCCCTCCCCTCCTCCCTCCCTCTACTCCCACCTCAAAGGCCAGCAACGCAGTTGTGACTCTTAAGTTGCAGGTGTCCATGGGCGACGGTAGTCACTTACCATCAGGTGACCCGTCTGCTCGTTTGCCCCTTGTTCTTATAAAAAAAAAGAATAAAAAAATATATTTTTGGCAGCCCACGGTGTTAAAAACATTTCCTCCAACGCTTTGGCTGATGTTAAGACAAGAGAAGAAATGCGATCTAACCTGCTTTGATACCATCAGTCTTAGTGGTGGTAGAATGCACAAGGAACTAGTCAAGGAACTACGGGTATGTGACTTTGCAATTTTTTTTGCAATATTAAATCCAAATCTATATCTAACTATACTGGATGATTTTTTTTACCGTCTGGAAAAAAATATGACGTATAAGGTATGTAAAGCCGAAGTTATACACGAGATTAAATGTTAAATATACTCATAAAATAAATAAAATAAATAATCTCACGCTTTTCATCCCCGAGGGGGTAGGCAGAGGTATTCCATTACTGGATATACCCACATTTCACGAGATATATTGGACCCCTAAACGTGATAGGTGGTGAGCCCATCGCCGGACCGGGTCTATTTACACATGTCTCAGAATTAATTCTGAGACCTGCGGGTTTCCTCACGATGTTTTCCTTCACCGTCGAGCTAGTGATAAATATGTACGTAAGTTTTTGAAAAACTCATTGGTACATGCCAGGATTCGAACCCGAGCCTCACTGATTTTCGACCGGCTCTTTAACCATTAAATTAAATTAAATATACTCATGTTTAGTGCAATTTACAAAATCCAGAAAACTACTCACAGTACTACGCGCCGCTGGCGGTTGTAGGTAGATTGCGCATGAATGGAAGCTACGAGCCTGTTTCTTTTTAAAATACTATTTCAAATATCTCAGTGTGTATTATTGACTACAATTGAGTAATGTATATTAGTTTAAGAAAGAAAACAATTTTTGAGAAAAAAAAAATTTTTAGGTAACATTGCCAAATGAATCTATTACACTTACCTATTACACCACATTTTTTTCGAGACGGTAAAAAAGTAACCCTGTATATATAGGTATATAAAAGAGTCATGTTAGTTACACTATTTATAACTCAAGAACGGCTAAACCGATTTGGCTGAAAGTTGGTGGGGAGTCAGCTTAGAACCCGGAGACGGTTATAGAATACTTTTTATTCCGATATTCCCACGGGAACGGGAACTACGCGGGAACAGGAACGGGAACTACGCGGGTGAAACCGCTGCGCTGATAGTAATTTATAAAAGAAGAGTTTGGAACACAATCAACCTACTGTACCTAGATTACATTCAAGAGCACGTTTGACAGATTGGACTTTGTAAAGTTCTTATTACAATCGCTTTATAGGTCAGACTCATAAGTGTAAAGTGTGTACAAGTATAAAGCTTCATGTCCTCTTGACTGTACCTACATTCCAAATAACAATTGAATGTAACAGTTTTTGGGATACAGGAAAGGTTTTTAAAAATTCTAAGTAAAATGCGGACAGCTTGGGAAATGTCTCTGGCAAGCAAATTTTACATCTCGCTAATGTGATTTCAGTAGTAAGGACAAGATATTTTTATTTATTTATTTACTTTTTGGAAGATTAACAACTTTAACAAATTTACTAATATTTTTAAATAACAGCCAATTTTATTTATTTATTTTTATTTATTTAACTTCATGTACCAAGAAAATGTACACATGGCGAACTTAATGCCTAAATGCATTATCTACCAGTCAACCATCAGCTTAAGCAGAAATAATTACTAATTTCCACAAGTTGTACATTTTATGTTTTTTAAAAGGTTTTTATGAAAATTCAATTATCTGTTATAATGAATTTTTAGATGAGAGTTCGAGAAGATACTGTAGTGAAGGATAATTTTGGGATGACCGAGGCATGCGGCACGGTGGTCGCGTCGCGGAAAGAATCTCCCGATGGGAGCTTCGCGCCTGCACTTCACAAGCTCAAGGTGAAAAATTTTAAAAAAGGCAAAGAAATACCTACTTCACAAATAAAAAAAAATAAAAAAAAATCTCACGCCTTTCATCTCCGAGGGGGTAGGCAGAGGTATTCCATTACTGGATATACCCACATTTCACGAGATACATTGGACCCCTAAACGTGATAGGTGGTGAGCCCATCGCCGGACCGGGTCTATTTACACATGTCTCAGAATGAATTCTGAGACCTGCTGGTTTCTTCACGATGATTTCCTTCACCGTCGAGCTAGTGATAATTTTGTTGCAATAAAAAATAATAATCTCAACGTAATTCTTTAAAAGACGGGCCATTACGGACGGACGGACCGCCCATTGTACTCTAGTTAATGTTGGTATCCGTATTGTGTTGTTTTTGGTGTACAATAAAGAGTTATTGTATTGTATTGTACATGAAATATTTTCTAGCGTAGACAGCCATCGACTCAGATAGAGACACAAAGGTATCACGAAAAAACTACTGCCCCCCATCTAATCGAATGTTCTTTTAGTTTGACATGTATGGGATTGACATTAGCGTTAGAGCTCGTTGGCAAGTGCTTATGTCAATCCCATACATATCAATCTAAAAGAACATTCGATTAGATTGTACAATTCCACTTGGCTAAGGGAGCTGGACGTAGTTTGATGAAAACCGGCGTGGAAATAACCGAGTCCACCCACAGATCTGTCTGTCTATCCGACTTACTGCACATAAAGAATGTTTTTAACCTATAATTTTGTATAAACTATTTTCTAAAGAGCAGTGATAGCGTTACAGTTAAAGAGCCTGCTTCAAATGATGATAATCAGTGAGGCTCGGTTTCGAATCCTAGTATGTACCAATGAGTTTTTCAAAACTTACTTACATAGTTATCACTAGCTCGACGGTGACGAAAAACATCGTGATGAAACCCGCAGGTCCCAGAAATAATTTTGAGGCATATGTAACAGATCCGTTCCGACGATGGGCTCACCACTTAACACATATAAGGGGTTCAAAGAATATCTAGTGAAAAGTGGGTATATCTAGAAATGGAATTCCTCTGCCTACCCCCTCGAGGATAAAAGGCGTAAGTTTTATTTTCTAAATATAATCGTTGAAAGTTTGAATCAATATTTACTTACAACAATCATGATAACCTGTTTCTACGTGACAGATAATAGATCCAGATACTGGGAGGGAGATAACAGAGCCCTACAAGACAGGTGAACTGTGGGCAAATGGGCCCATGCTCAGTGTAAGTAGGACAATCCGACTAAACACATTTTCTGGATTTTTCTTTATTTTGTACGTGGGAGAGATATGCTTCGGCACGCTTGGGCCGGTTCCACCGGAGTGATACCACGGCCTAACAGAGAATCAGCGTAAAGCAATGCTTGCATTGCATTTCGTTGAGTGAGTGAGGTAACCGGAGGCCCCAACCCAATCCCCCTCCCCCTACCTCTACTCCTCCCACCTCAAAGGCCGACAACGCAGTTGTGACTCTTGAGTTGCAGGTGTCCATGGGCGACGGTAGTCACTTACCATCAGGTGACCCTGGTCTGCTCGTTTGCCCCCTTTTCTTTTATAAAAATAACTCGCTTAGAATATCAATCAAAAAATGTTTAATACCTTACCAATCATAAAATTATTCCTTTAATAGTATTTAAATATCATGTCATACAGGCCCAGAGCTAAGAGCTTATTTTGCTAGTCCAATGGAAAGACTATTTGGAATTGTTTATCGGATTTTAGGAATATTATTTTCATCTTTTAGGAATTTCACAAAGATCCAAAAGCAACAGCCCAGAAAATCACCGAAGACGGCTGGTTGAAAACCGGAGACTTATTCTATAAAGACGAGAATGAGAACTACTACTTTGTGGAACGACTGAATTTGCTTATTAATCATCAACACTATATTATAGTAAGTCATTTGTGAACAACAACTGTAAACTAAACAATTCCGGATTTGGAAACTATTTCTACAATGTAGAATTTAAGCTTTGCCTTCCTAGTTATAAGTTTTTACATAATGTTTATTTAAAAAAACAATTAACCTGAAATGATTTTATCTTTAAATGACGTCATAAAAGCGTTTGCTTGCTTTCGGAAAAACGTCTACACGAATTTACTTTTTAAAATACTTTTTCTTTGGCAGATTTTTTTATGTCAACAGATTTTTATTTAGACCTAATTTCGTCTCTCTTGTTCAAAAAAGACGAGACAGAAAATTCCTCACCAGGTCACATGACATTATTTTTAGGATAAGTTAAATAGTGAAAAAAATGTATCTTTAAATAAAATGTGGCAATATAAATTAAGTTCTTGTAATTTCTGGGTTCTAGATGTATCCTTCAGAGATAGAAGAAGTGCTTCTGTCTCACTCTGGCGTATTAGAAGTGGGCGTGACGAGTAAAGAGAACGTACATCTCGGAGAAGTCCCTGTGGCGTGTGTGGTCCGGAGGCCGGGGTGTTACGTAACTGCGAAGGAGCTGCAGAATCTCGTGGCTGGTAAATGAACTCACTATGGCCAGGCCTTTCGGACTGCGCAGTTTTGGTATAAATATTTGCCTACAGCGCGCACGCCTCGCCTACTCAACAGGCAAGTCTCAAGGGGCGCTCGTCGGCGACAGACTGCCAAGCGTTGACCGTTAATGCACACGTATAATTCTGTTTAATTAGTTTTTGTCTTACTAATACTCGTATAAGTACTTGAGTCGGCCTTCTGTACGTTAGTACTATTATATATTCTGTGCTATGCTGACGAAAACCAATTAAGAACTAATGATCTAATTCAATTTGAAATCCTTATATTTCTGTAAATGATTAACTGTTCCCGACATAGCTGTATAAGT
This sequence comes from Ethmia dodecea, assembly GCA_963855545.1. Taxonomy (NCBI): domain Eukaryota; kingdom Metazoa; phylum Arthropoda; class Insecta; order Lepidoptera; family Depressariidae; genus Ethmia; species Ethmia dodecea. The sequence goes on from OY979443.1 coordinate 2,326,048, forward strand.
ATGTTTATCAGTTGTTTAGTACCCATAGTACAGGCTCTGCCTAGTTTGGGACTGAATAGCCGTGTGTGGGTATATCCAGTAATGGAATACCTCTGCCTACCCCCTCGGGGATGAAAGGCGTGAGATTATACATACATACATACATACAATAGGTGGACTTATGAGCCCCTACATTGAGTAAAAACATTTTCATGTAATTTTTTTGATTTTGACTGCAATATAAATAAGTAGTTGTACGTATTGAATGAGTCAAAGTCAAAGTGTTTTATTCAAAATAGGAACTTACAAGTCCACTTATTGAACGTCATTTCAACTCCATGAGCTAATGTGAGCCGTTGTTTTCAGATAAACTGCACCATATCGGGCATCTGGCAGGTGGTATCCTGTTTCTGGATAAGCTCCCAAAGACCGCCAACGGAAAGATAGCCCGAGCTATACTAAAGCAGATTTTTACGCAAGCAAATTTGAGCTCAGCTGAGAGAGAGTGATTGTTAATATTTGGGGCTATGACAAAATGGGGCTTAATGTTAGACACTACTGTTTAAAAGAGTTGCTGTGCTTTCGAACATTATAAATAATAAAAATATAAAAAAAAAGTAATTTATTTTCAGATAACAGGAATCCATAGATGTTAGTACAGTAGGTAGTTAGTACAGATGTTAGTAGTATTATATTCATATTATTTTAAAATAAATTTAAAAAAAATCTTACGCCTCACGCCGAGGGGGTAGGCAGAGGTATTCCATTACTGGATATACAAACATTTCACGAGATACATTGGACCCCTAAACGTGATAGGTGGTGAGCCTATCGCCGGACCGGGTCTGTTTACACATGTCTCAGAATTAATTCTGAGACCTGCGGGTTTCCTCACGATGTTGTCCTTTACCGTCGAGCTAGTAATAAATATGTACGTAAGTTTTTGAAAAAGTCATTGGTACATGCCAGGATTCGACCCCGAGCCTCACTGATTTTCGGCCGTCTCTTTAACCGTAAGGGCTATCACTGATCTGCTCATATTAGGTACTTTAAACAAGCAATTTTTATATTTACCTATGTATGTATTTAATATTTCGGGTACATATAATTTTGATGAAATTTTTATACAGATATAATTTTGCATTTTAAGTTCAACTGTGTAGCTGTACTTACTTCCTGTAAAAACGCAATTTCACCCAAAAAATATTTAAATGTTACGATTGATATATTGTATACTAGCTTATACCTGCGACTACGTTTGCGTGGAGTTACTTTGGGAATCATCTTGATTTTTTTTGTAAAATAATATGCATGCAAACTGTGTTTGAGTCCAAGCAACCATACATGCATTCATTAATGTAAGCACTCATGCAAGTAAACATGCAAGCTAGCACGCAATGCATTCGTCATTCGTCACGTCAAAATGAAAAAAAATGGTTTAAAAACCTAAACATGATTTTATAACTGGTACCTATTCAATACCCCACTATTTCGTCGATTTTAATATTTTTCTTTTTCACAATATGGCGTCTGATGGTCGCCATATAAAATTTTGATTACTTTCATATCTTTAATTACACTCGGAAGATTAACACAAATCGTATAACGTATCATTTATCAAAATCAGTTGATTCGTTGAGTAAATACTTGGGGACACAGAAACGGACATGAATACCTACATACATACATACCTACAGGCCAAACACATAACCCTCATTTTGGGCTTCGCCTCAGTCGGGTGAAAAGATCTGACATAGCAAGAGGATAGAAGATGATCTCAAACTGTAGAAAGATGTACAATAAAAAAAATACTTTTATAATTTTGTTTATAAAATAATATAACAATGAATGTACAGGTTTGTGTATCGATGCCATTATCGATGCACTAATTTGACTACAAATCAAAAGTCCCATGTCCGCTATTTTAAATCCCACTTGACACACTAACGGAAATAGAAAATAATACAAACGCACTGCCACAAAAATTGTATCTAACGGACCAAAAAAAATCTAAATCGAAGGGTTCATAAAACGGTTCACGTTTCGACAATTTGCAAATGGCGGCGGCGGCGCCCGTTGACCCTCCAGCGATTTATTATCCCCTCCTGCCAAAGGAATGGATATCTGAAACTAATTTACGCGGGAACATGCCCTTTTTACGGCGCCAAATTTATTTTTAAATAGGAATATTAATTGCGTCAATAGCCGGAGCTAATTATTCCTATATGAATAACCCTCTTTTTGGACCGAATCGAAAGGCCACAGCCTAACAGAATTAGCTACGCTTTGGCATCGCAGTTGTCCGATTTATGTTTTTTTTTACTAATGACACTACAGCGGTGTCACTTTTTTATGTCGTGCCACTTTTTGACACTAATCGTTCCGAAATTAGGGACGAAATATCGTAAATGCAATAAACTTTAGTTGCATCTTAGGAAAGATATAACCGAAAACTCGGGAAGAAAACAGTAATTCCCGAAAGACCCGTTTGTAAACAGGCCACATTCTTTCGTTGCATCATTGTGAAGTTCCACTATTTTCCCAAGAGCATAAAGTCACGTCGACTCTTGCATTTTGCATAGCAAAGCAGGTAGCGACGCTCACGCTGTAAAGCCGTATACAGAAAGAAAGCTGATTGTCGGCGCCGATTACTAGCGCTTATCGGCGCTGGTCCATTCTACATAAAGCAAGCAGATTGAAGCAGAGCGAGCAAAATGTCGTACGATGATTGGCGGGCGGCACCAGCGCTGACCGGCGCCTGTCGAAGATTGTCGGCGCTTGTCGGTGCCGTTCGGCGCTTATCGGCGCTTGTTCATATAAATGTCTGCGCCGGTTACCTGCGTAGACCGGCGCCGATAAGCGCTGATAAGTTGTCAGCTTTCTTTCTGTATACGGCTTATGGGTAGAAACACACTTGTCAGGGGCCCTATTGTCTATTTATAATTTGCAATCGCAATCGTCTTCATTTTGACATACGTTGCTTCTTCCGTACATCTGTCAATACAGTCGGTGAAAGAAGAGAGTAGTAATATTATTGGGCATTCTGGATCAAAATCGATACGACCTCACTCGCGTTGCTCGCTGAGTCGCTCCGTTTTACTACGCTCCTCGGTCGTATCGATTATGATCCAGAATGCCCAATAATATCAAATGAAACACTGCAACACCGCTCCGATAACAGCAGGAAAGCTAATGACTGATCGCTTACCTACGTTAAATAAAACTAAACTTATCCTACAATGTCATGAGAAACGTTTCGATAATCGTGTGGAGCTGTTGACTGACATTACGTAAAAAAATTAATTTATACAACCGTTTAAACTTCTTATAAAAACTCACCTGATAAAAGAAAGCCATTCCTAAAATACCATGAACGAACACCGATCACACTATAACTAAACACATGGTAGATATACACAATTCTACAGTTACTTCACTTTTGCAAAGTTTTTAAATTATGAGAGTGATTTAAAGTAGGTATCCTGCACAATATCTATTCACGTCCCAGTCCTGCTAGGCATTGCACTCGATTAGGTATTTCAAAATTATTTAACGGTTTATAGAATTTACTGTTTCTCGTCTGCTACCGAGCAGTCTGAGGATGGACCTAAGTCCTCGCCACAAACGCTGTTTGAGTCCTAGTCGTGCTAGGCATTGCATTTCCTCATTACAGTGAGTTTACTGTATCTCGTCTATAACGAGCAGTCTGAGGATGGACCTGGGTCCTCGCCACAAACAGTGTTTGAGTCCTAGTTGTGCTAGGCATTGCATTTCCTCATTACAGTGAGTTTACTGAATCTTGTCTCTAACGATCAGTCTGAGGATGAACCTAAGTCCTCGTCACAAACATTGTTTGAGTCCTAGTCGTGCTAGGCATTGCATTTCCTCATTACAGTGAGTGTACTGTATCTCGTCTCTAACGAGCAGTCTGAGGATGGACCTGGGTCCTCGCCACAAACTTTGTTTGAGTCTGAGTCCTGCTAGGTATTACGTTACCCCTTACAACTCTCTAATAAAATATAAATCTTCGCTGTGAAAATTAAAATAACCTGCGCCGCGAATAGATATTTTCCGTAACGTACTTACAATCACTATCATTTGAGATATTTACGTACATTTGAAATACACTGTTACATAGTCCGCACTTCACTGATCATAATGACAAATGATATTCCAGTATATTTTTTCCCACAGTCATTTTTATCATATGCAGCAAAAAAAAAGAATACACACTCGTACGAGTTGCAAGATTGCAATTCTAATTTGACATGATACTTTTGTTATACATGTTTCGCGTTTGGCTCTACTTGTTTTCAAATTATTTTTAACCGATTTAAAAAAGATAAAAAAAAAAAAAAAAAGGTTCCCACATAGATACCTAGTAAAATACTGTTACCACCTTGTCCTTACTTTCTTACCAATATTATAAATGCGAAAGTAACTTTGTCTGTCTGTGTGTTACGCAATAACGCCTGTACTACTGAACCGATTTTAAAAATACCGATCGAAATATTTTATATCCGTATCTAATCTTACGGGAACGGGAACTACGCCGCCGCGCGCCGGTTAAATCGCTGGCTAGTTTAATATATGTATATATAAATTGAATCATAAAACTAAACTCATAATATAATATCATGTGAAACGTTTCGATTAAGCAACTTTATTGGAATCGAAAACAAAGTGCTTACTCTGTGAAATTTTATATTTTGTTCATCGAACGTTTCCGACAAAAGGATTGCGCTCTTTTGTTATTTGAGACAATTATTTGTCACTTATTGATTTTGCTGACTTGAATATGTGAACGTGTGGTACTTATTGCAATTGTGTGTGTTTTGTGTACACACTGCATTTGAAAATGATATAAATACTCGATATTTATTGCTAAAAATTATATACGTTATTGTGATTTCACCGTGAAAGCTGGTGCTGCATTCGAATTTGTTCGATCCTATTTGAATCCAAAATTCGATTCAAGTGTGTTGCAATAATGTTCGTAAGTTTGATAAAAATATTATAAGTTTGAATTTTTTCATTCAGTTAATAGAATATGTTTATTCATATTTTTTATATTTTGTACGAAGGTCGGAATCGGAGTACAAGAAATCGTACAAACGCGCTTTTCCTGAAGAGGAATCTGATTACGAGTCGGAAGAAACCAAACGGTAACATTGATTTTACATTCATATTTTATACTTTTTGTTTTTATTATTTACTAACGATGTTTTACTATTCTTTTGCAGCCCTGCAAAGAAAACACCGCCAAAGTCCACTAAAAAGGACAAAAACCAGTCGCTTTTTTCAGGCGATGATTTAGAGTACGATTCAGAGGAAGAGCCTAAACGGTAATTTACTTTGTGTCTCTCTAGTCCTGCAATTGTCAATTGTTTTTTCATTATTTCGGTTTTTGAAGCCTTTAAAGTTAAACTTTTATAAAATTATTTATGTATGCGGATGTTTAACGTAGATTTTCCTTTTGCTCCACAGCACTACAAAGAAACCACCGCAGCAGAAGACCAAGCAAGCCAAAAATAAAAAATCTAAAGCAGCTCAGCCGGCTGTAAGGTAGGTACAATGAAGTCGACACCAGTATTTCTTAGATTAATAGTACGGTATTACCTTATATTATTAAACATCTGATTAGGAACTTTTAATTTGTCTAATATTAGTTTTCTTATTGTTTTAGTGGAAATTCGGCTGCAGATGAGTTGTTTGGGGACGAAGCGGTTCAGGAGACGCATGTATCCCCGCTGTGGTCATCTCTATCGCGACGTGTGGCAGATGGAACCCTTCGCCAGGCCGCCTTACTCGATGGGGACTTCTTTGTAGAAGTAAGGGTGTACAACACCGAAGACATCCGCCATATATCGTACAAACAGCGATACGAGAAGGCAACGGCCAATCTTCGACTGCAGCTCTCCCACAGAGATCCACAGTGGGATATAATAAAGCGTCTCTTCGCAGACGCGAAAAAAAAATTCCAATCAGAGGCTACGTTTTACGGCGATAAAAAGCCGTAGTTTTTTTTTCTTTTTTTTTTCTTTTTAATTATTATTATTAAAATATATATATTTTTTTTTGTACTTTCTAATTAGTATAGTTAAGTACCTACTTACTAGATACATAATTACATAATAAATAATGAAAAAATAATACTTACTATTTAATTTTTGTACTTAAATTGAAACTTAAACGTTAAAACCTATACATAATTTTACTATAGAAATTTTCCTCAAGTAGTTTACTTTTGATTCTAATTTCATCATGAAAACCATATTTTGTTCAGTTTGTAATAAATCAATCTTCAGCAAAGGTTTTTCTGGTCATTTGCGTAGTATTGCACATAAAAATAATGCAGCAGTAATACTTAACAGTAATATTGAACAAATAAATTGCGCATTCAAAGGTCGTATAGCCAGTTACCGGGTATACTCTGAGGCCACGAGTGCGAACAGGGACGGAGGCGACAGCGGTGGCGCGAGCGCACCTGTCAGCTCTATCCCTCAATTTACAGTGTCGATAGCGCCACTGATTCGTCAGCTGCTAGATACGGCACTGACTAGTCACATAAACATCAAGGTAAACTTTGAATTGTTTGTTAAAGTTATTTTGCCTAAAGACGACGTTATCGAGACTAAGTCTTTTGTCACACAAAATATTTCTTTACATCAATCGTATGATTTTGATGAAGTTATGCACAAATTAATTGAGACTCTTTCTTATAAATTAGATGAATTTCAAGAGACTGGCAGCGGGTGGTCTCTTTTGGATATTTTGTACTTAGAAGTCAATATTAATAAATACTCTCCTTTCAGAGGGTCATCGTTTTTACCTTTGCCAAAGCAAATACAGGCCAAAAAAGCATGTCTTAATATTAAGAACGATGATGAGTTTTGTTTTGCGTGGACAGTTATGGCTGCCTTGTATCCCGCAAAAATTAACGCTAATCGCACTTCATCTTACTATCATTTTAACACCGTATTGAATTTAGATAATATGACATTTCCTGTTTCATTGTCAGATATTCGAATTTTTGAGAAAAATAATGAAAAAATAAGTGTTAATATTTACGGATTGACCAATGGTAAAGTTATAGGACCTCTGTATAAAACATCTACCCGAAAAGAAAACCACATTAACATGTTGTTGTTACAAAAAGACTTAAAGTTCCATTATTGTCTTATTAAAGACTTAAGCAAATTAGTAAGAAGTCAGTTAACAAGACATCATGGAAAACTATTTTTCTGTGATACTTGCTTATTATTTTTTCAAAGTGCTAATGAATGCAATAACCATGTTTGCGGAGGTGTTAAAACTATATTACCTGAAAACGGTGCTGTTGTTCAATTCAAAAATTACTCGCGATTACAAACTTTACCTTTTATTATTTATGCTGACTTTGAAACATTTTTAGAGCCTTGTTCTGAAGAAAAAGGTAGTCATACAGTTAATATACAACAACATGTACCAGCCGCGTTTGCGTATTATATTGTTTGCAGTTATGACAGCTCTCTTAATAGTCTTGTGTCTTATCGAGGTGCTGATAGTGCTGAATTTTTTATTGAGTCATTAGAAAAGGATATCAAGCGAATCTATAATATATTAGAAGAAAAATCCGCTCACCCGACGCCAATATTATTTCATAATAACGATAGGCAAAATTTTAATGATTCGGAATATTGTCACTTGTGTTCAAAATTATTGTTAAATGATAAAGTCAGAGACCATTGTCACTTTACTGGAAAGTACAGAGGCGCTGCTCATTCATATTGCAACCTCAATTTTCAAATACCTAAATTCGTTCCGGTGTTCTTCCATAACTTATCAGGCTATGATTGTCATTTATTTATACGTCAGCTAGGTTCCACTCCTGGTATGATTAAAGTTATACCCAAAAATAAGGAAAACTATATATCATTTACTAAATTCATTCATATTTCGGAAAATAAATTCGCAGCAGTTCGTTTCGTAGATTCATTCAAATTTTTAGGCACTAGCCTTGATCAGCTAACTAAAAATCTTGATACGAACGATTTCAATCATTTATTTTTGTTATGTATGAACGAAGAACAGTTTGATTTGCTTTGTCGAAAAGGCGTGTATCCATACGACTATATGACCAGTTGTCATAAATACACGGAAACATGTTTACCGTCAAAAGATTGTTTTTTTAACAAACTTACCAATGAAACTATTTCTGAGAGCGATTACAACCACGCTGTTAAAGTATGGAATAGTTTCAAAATTGAAAATCTTGGACAGTACACTGATTTGTATGTCAAAAGCGATGTTTTATTATTGGCCGATATTTTTGAAAAATTCCGTAGAACTTGTAAAACAAATTATTCATTGGATCCAGCGTTTTATCTGACTGCTCCGAGTCTCAGTTTTGATGCGATGCTTTTTAAAACAAAAATTCAATTAGAACTCATTAATAATTTAGAAATGATTCGAATGATACAAAAAGGTATACGGGGCGGCATTTGTTTGTGTCCTAGGCGATATGCTAAGTCTAATAATAAATATCAATTAAATTTTAATCCGTCCCAACCAGAAACATTTTTGGTATATATTGACTGTAATAATTTGTACGGATACGCGATGTGTAGCTTTTTACCACATTCGAACTTTACTTTGCTTAATGAGATTGAATGCGCACAACTTGAAGTAACCAATATTTCTGATGATAATGAGTTTGGTTACATACTAGAAGTCGATCTTAACTATCCTGAATATTTACACGACTTACATGATGACCTACCATTTTGTGCGCAAAATTTTGTTCCGCCAGGATCAAAAAATAAAAAATTAACTCCGAATTTGTATGATAAATTCAATTATGTTATTCATTACATTCATTTGAAAACATGCCTTAGAAACGGATTAATTCTTAAAAAAATCCATAGAGCAATCAAATTTAAACAGAGTCCATATTTAAAACAATATATAGATTTAAATACAAAGTTAAGGCAAGAATCCAAGTCAGTATTTGAACAAGATTTTTTTAAATTATTAAATAATAGTATTTTTGGTAAGACCTTGGAAGACACCGAACGTAGAGTTGATGTAAAATTAGTTAACCAGTGGTGCGATAAGCGGAATAAAACAAAGAAATATTTTTGTGCGCAAGAACTCATCGCACGACCTAATTTCCATAGTTCAACAATTTTTGCAGAAAACCTTGTTGCAATACAGTTAAATCGTGAAAAGGTTGTTTTGGATAAGCCAATATATATAGGTTTTTCAGTTTTGGAACTGTCAAAGAGTCATATGTATGATTTCCATTATTCGGTAATGAAGAAAACATATGAGGATAACTTATCACTCTGTTACACTGATACAGACAGCTTTTTGTATTTAATTAAAACAAATGATTTTTATAAAGATTTAAAAGAATGGTTTTTATGTTACTTTGATACGAGTAATTATCCCGTAAATAACAAATTCAATATACTTCAAAATAATAAGAAGGTTCCAGGACTCTTTAAAGATGAGATGGGAGGAAATATCATTTTGGAGTTTGTTGGCCTAAGATCAAAACTGTACAGCATTAGAACTTATGATGAGGAAATCAAAAAAGCAAAAGGAATTAAAAAATGTGTGACAAAAAACATTAAATTTACAGATTATACTGACGTTTTGTCGAGTGGTAAGCAAATAAGAAAGAAAAATGTTCATTTTAAGTCCATCAAACATGTTATTTTTACTCAGGAACAAAACAAAGTAGCTTTATCACGTAGATATGATAAACGGTTTATTTTAAAAGATAATATTGTAACAAAATCTTGGGGGCATTATTCAATTACAATGTGATTATTAATTGTGAAATCATTCGCATAAATTTATATATATTTTTAAGTTATAAATTTAGTTAGTTAGTTTAGTTATAAATTTATATTAATTTTAGAATAAACTTTACTGTAAATAATAAATAAATTCTTTTATAATCATTAAACAAGATATTTTTATTAATATTAGATATCCACCCTAACATTATCATATATTTTATATCCTATGCATGTTACCTTCGATTTGTAAATCGAACCCACGACTTCTGACTGAGAAGGTGGGGCACTACCAACTGAGCCAACGAGTACTAAGTGTAAAGAACTGGATTTGCAACAAATTAAATGGAGCTATCGATTCTATGTTTGTTTCACAAAAATGCAAAGGTAATAAATAGGTTTATTCAACAGGTTTAAACTTGTCAATGAATGGAGTAAATGCGTCACACGTGCCGATGCACAGGTGTTATTTTACAAGTCAACGGAATTGCAAGCTTGCATTTGTTCAAGTTCTGACATGAATATTACATTCAACGAAATGCGATTGGTATCGTATATCTTTAATTGTACCGTTACAAAATGATTCAGTTCTTAATTAACGCTCTTACTCGTAGCATTCGATGGCTAATATGTCTGAAAACCAGTATAAAGTCAGTGCAAGTTATGCGGTAGCAGTGAACTCTGAAATTCCAAAGTACGTGATAAAACTAGAAATCATGGACACTATAGACTCTCCGTCCGAAGTAGAATTTAAACTACTTGGAAAATACCAATATTTGGTTTTTGATGAGGGTGACAATATTCTCTACAGGACTCAGCAGCTCATAAATCAAATGACTGCTGAGATCGGAGAACGCTGCGCATCCAGTTAATAATCCAGGTGAGCAAGTGTTTATTTATTTATATTTCAATTGTATACCTACTTATTCACACATTTTTTTCTTGTTTATTCATTATAGTTCTTTTAATTGTTAAAGATATCATGACGGATTGCGGCGATATTGGTCTATGTCTCCCAGAATACGCTCTAGACCCAACCGACCTAGAACAATCCAATCAAGGATTACTTAGTTGCTGTGCCCACCAACCACCGAATCCAGTCAACAAGCGAACCAAGAAAAATAAGTTGAATAAGATAAAGAAGTCACCCACGCAAGTTCAATCATATGTCATTAATAACGAACCAAGAAAAGGGATTCGCTTAATCAAAATATCTGTGCATGATATATCTTCATCTTCATTGTTCCAAAAAAATAAAAAAAGTGACTATGTAGAAGTGATGAACGTGCAGTATGTGATGGAAAACGAACACGATGAAATTATGGATCAAACAGAGAGTGTTATTAAAAATATTTCAAAAAAACTAATAGGATATAATTTTTAAAAATAACTAGGTATTACTTAATTTCCATTAATATTGTTAACATTTACTTAAATAAAATGTATATAATTTAGCAAGTTTGATTTATGCTCTAAATTGATTAAAATAAAATGTACTATAATAGGACTAAATGTATTAAACTTATCTTTGTGTCATAATGCTCTGAATGTATCTGTCACCAACTCACTACCTGTATATACCATGTTTTTTGCAAATAAATTTGTATTTGTAATATTTGGTTTTATTTTATATGGGATAGGTACTAAAACTCTTGCAAAATAATTTTCAAACCCGTTTATTATAGAATAAAAATGTTTACTTAATGAAATAAATTAAATACACACATATTATTTGTATTATACCACTTTCTTATACAAAGTACATTTTTAAGTGCACACATTTTTGTATGATGAACACAGTTAAAAACCGATTTTTTATCAGTAGAATAATCATTATACAATTTCATTATATTTGGGCAACCTTTCTCACCCAAATCTACCACTTTACAGTGTGAACACAATTCTTTAATCCACTTAATTTTTTCCAGACCTTTTGTCAAAATTTTTTTGTTACTTATATATGGAGTAACAATGCGTTTGAATTCACAATGGTCAACAAATCCTTCACTCCAATAGATTCCACGATTATTTTCTAACCACCGCACTTGTTTACTTTCCTCTTTTGATAAACGTTTAAATGGATACGGTGGTTTAATAAGGAATGTTTGTGTATGCTCCTGATAGGCTATTGCAAACTCCTTAACAATAAATTTATTTTCACCATCTTTAAATCCTTGAACATCTACAATAATTATATCAGTACTCATGATATCTTTCTGACTGTATTGCTGAGAGGTTTGTATTCGACAATACAATCGTTTAGGATAAGACAGTAAGCCGATGTATGATCAGGAAATTCAGTTTCGCTTTCGATCTCCACTCGCACATCCACGACCGGCCCAGACTTCAGGTGATCGTTTTGTCGAGAGCAGTCGACTACAAACAGTGGGGCCTTCTCTTTAAACTCTTTCACGCTAAGCAAGGGTTCAGTTCGACGACCGTAGTACGACTGTTGGAATCTAGCATATTGTTCATATAATAAAGCAGTTCTATCGTTTTAAAAATTCACGTTAAGATTTTCGTAAGGATAATAAGTTGAGTTAAGGTAAACTTTAATATCGCGTAAATAGCAGTGATCAAACCGAGACATGTCTTTGGTTGCTTTATGTTTTCGATCAGTCTGCAAACCGATTACAACATATCTTGGTTTTTCAATTTGCGATGATGTTTTTATTGCCCAAGTATGTTTCGTAGTTTTAGGTAGTAAAGGATATTCATATAAGTCCCAGTTTCTAAACGTTAACTGTATAGAACGATCCTTTTCCAAGATTTTGAGCAAGTTGATTTTTTCTCTATCGGATACTCTAACATGTGGCACTCGCCACATAATCTGTTGTATCTCGATATCTTTGATAACTTCATCAGCGTTTAGTTTCACTGCGTTGAGGTTCGTGTTACTTCGTAACAATATCAGTTCATGTTTACAATTGATTACTAGTTTTTTATAATCTTCAGCGAAACCGAGAATGTTTTTTAACGGAATAGAAGCCGAAAAGCTGCCTCCATTCGAGGTTGTAGTTCCTTCGATATCCCATCCCCAAGTTTTCGACATTCGTGCCTCATTTTCGTTCATAGATATTAATGACTTGATTGTAGTAGTAATTCCAGCATTTTTTATTTTATCTATTTCAACCCCATTAAGCTCATACCTAATATCTTGGAAAAGATATAACAGTGGATTATTAATGAAGTGAACATTTAAAACTTTTTCTTTTGGGGTGCCTTTGTGTACATGAACGATTCCTTGTAAGTAGAGAGTGCTCTCTGATGGTAATATATACAGGTCTTGTTGATTAATCGGTATGCGAATCTCATCATTTTTGTTGAAACTGGTTACGTAAGGTTTATATGAATGAACTTCGATGCCTTCGATAGCAGTGTCCTGGACTGGCGTATTTAATATATCTAAAATACTACTCATTTTAGTAATCCAATTAATTTAAGAAATTTTTTATTTTCTTCTGTTATTTGTTTTGGTTTTCTTCTATATGTTTTTTTATCAATAGCTCGATCAATACTGATACGTTTGATTGGGGGAGTCATGTATTTATTGTAGTCAATCATTTTTTCTTAAGATGTAAATATAGTTGCACTTCTTCACCACGCAAATTTATGAGGTTGTTATTTATATCCAGTAATCTTATATTGATAGCATTAATATTATATTGATTAACGGGAAAGTAAATAATATTTTTCGGAATTTCTATTATTCTATAACCAGGTGGCACGTTTGGAGCAAATTCGTGAATTATATGACTTGGTTTTCCATTAATATATGATCCGCTAATTATATCACATTCTATTCTCACCACGGTCGTCGATAGAATGTTGACTGGATGTAACGACTCATGTAATATATTTGCCTGAAGTGTCTGATTTCCAAAACCTAATAATTTTCCAAGCGAATTATTTCTCTCAAAGTGAACATCTTTTGTGCAAATCAAAGAAGTTTTTAAAGTATTATTGTTACAGTATAGTTCTATCTTGCCACCCACTATTTTTGATTTTAAATAGTCACAAATGTCTTGAAATTCATAGGTTCCCACAGGTATCTCAATGACACTATTAGAATCAAAATGAAATGTATTATTATTTTTAACAATATTTGGAATAGAATTAAATGTAGATAAATACAAAAGTGCACACTCGTATTCTCCTTCAAGTTGAAGACTGGGAGAATAATTTGTTGATAAAAGTGATGTGTTACCAGTAATAGACAGGGTGAAAGACATTGTGTTAATGATACAAATAAAAAAAAGTACGTCATTTTATATGTTTATTCCAAAAATTCCATAAAAACGCTAAACATAGATGGCCACAATTAACGGTATTGAAGTTTTGATATTTATTGTAGTTATAAAATATATCTCTATTTTTGAAATATTTAATTAGTTCTACTGGAGGTTTTAAATCACCAAAGCTGTCAAAATATTCTATATAGTTATTAAACTTCACATAGGCTACCCAATGAGTTCCCTGGCTATAAGAGTTATCTAAATTTACAATACCACATTCAATATGTCTTGGTGCTTTAGGTAGTTTATCTCTCATAAAAACACCTCTGAAATGCGGTATACCATTTGCATGATTTAGAATGTCTAAATTAGTAAGAGCACGATTAGGCAGCCTTTTATTTAGTTTTTTGGATTTTTTAAGTACAATCCATTACCTTTTTTATAAGGTTTTATGTACAAGCCTTTCCCCAGTGCAATAAACTCCATAATTTTGTTATGTCGTTCAGACTCACGAAGATTTTGCTGTGAGGATTTATAATCATTTACGGTTTTTGCTATCCCAGATGCACCTCCAGCTAAGGTTCCCAATGCTGACAGCCCAGCGAAAATAGGTATTAGCGGTAGAATACCTCCAGTCTTTGGAAGAGGGATCACTCGTGGAAGACGAATGTTGTTATTTCTTGAAAGCAACTTCTTTGCAGCTGAATGAGCAAATTTGATAGCTGTCTTAGTGTTTTTAGGTTTAAACTTCTTGAGTTGGGAATGTATTTTTCTTATTATTGCTTTAAATGTTTTAACCCCTGCTCCAGTCTTCAACTTAGTCTTCATCACTTTACTAACTAACCAGGAAGCGAGCTTCTCACCTTTGCCTGCATCTTTTGAGTTTAGTCTCTGTTTAGCCATATTCATTAATTGTAAATCAGCTTTATGACGATTTTCTAAGTCAGAAAAGTTTGAATATGCTATATCGTGATGCATACAAGCTTCATCCAATTTATTGATTCCTTTATCACCACGTAGTAAACGTTTATTTAGCTTTGTTCCAGGCCCACAATAATTATAACCAGGTAAATGTAACTCGAACGGTAAATTGTTTATCAAATTGTTAACAAGTCCTTTGCCTTGCATAACTAACCAAATAATGATAACAATTCTCAAACAATAGCCTTTTTATCAATCCAACTGTTTTCATTATCACTAAGACCCAACCATTTTACAAATAATTTATTACCCTTCTTCCTCATAATTTTCTCTATTAGGTATACATTGGGGTATTTAATTCTTTGTAACTCATGCTCATAAAAACTTCCTAAAATTGGTTGATTTTTTAAATCTTCAATTAGATAGGTTACTGGTACAGTATTATTGATTTTTTTTATCTTAAATTGTTCACTGGACCAATTTGGAGTATAACCTTTATCAAAACTAGTCTTATATTTACTTATGCGAACATAATCATCCAAACGAAACTTAATATTTTTTGGTATGTTTATCTTATTTTGAAAAGATTTAATATTTTTCATTATAATATGTTCATTTTTATGGTTGACACTACTAGGCTTATACTTAGTGATGCGGTGTTGTGTATTATTATAACAGCGAACAATATTATCTAAAGGTTCACCAATCCATTTATAACATCCATTTAAACTAAAATGTTTATACAGATTATTCTTTAAGGTTCTAATAAATCTTTCAACTATTGAAGCTTTTTTTACTGAATAGGTTGAATAGTGGTTAATATTAAATGATTTCATCAGTTTTTGGAATTCACTGTTATAAAATTCTGTACCATGATCAGTTTGTAGATTAACAGGCCGCCGATGAGATTTAACTATTAATTGATCAAAGGCATTTGCTATTTCTAACATGGATTTTGTTTTAACGGGGAAAGCCCAAGCAAATTTTGTAAAACAATCTATTACAACTAATATAAATTTGAAACCTTTATTGTATGTCTTTAAGTTTCTTATATCAATTAAATCAGCTTGCCATAAATCATCAATTCCTTTTAAAATTACAGACCTTCTAACGAAATTTCTACGCGCTGGTTTATGTAATTCATTTACCACTTGTTGTTTTACCATTTTCACTTTTAGTTATTTGATCTACTTCCTTTTTATTGTAGTAGTTCTCATGAAAATGAGCTAAGAAACTCTGTATCTCTGGTTTTATACTAATAATGATGTCATCTATTTCATGTTTATCATAAAAACGGTGAGTAATTTGATCAACATATTCTCTGTTAACAACCTCGTCTGCTGCCAGAGGGGCTTTCACACCTTTAAGTGTTGTCATTTTAAAATCGAATTCACCAGTTTCTGTCTTCATCAAAACTTTATCGGATAAGTTTAATATTTCAGACAAACGTAAACGTTTATGAACGTGATGACCGAATTTGTCAACATCCATTTTCCTAAAAAGA
Organism: Ethmia dodecea; assembly: GCA_963855545.1. NCBI lineage: Eukaryota > Metazoa > Arthropoda > Insecta > Lepidoptera > Depressariidae > Ethmia > Ethmia dodecea. Next base: position 2,342,472 of record OY979443.1, read on the forward strand.
CAACTGTAAGGTACAAAGAATAGGACTGAAATGAAAATAATCCATTTAATACATAACATTTATTAGAGAATAATACCAGATTCACGTAATTCTTCAATTATAGATATTATTTCATTATCCAATCCAGTGTTTCCAGCATCTCGTGAAGCAATTAATAGTTTTAATCGTTCTACTAATTCGTTAGGATCGTCCCAGTAGATGTAGTCCACATTTTTTTTCCACTTTTTCATAACTGGGAGTCCTGTCCCTATAGGTAGACTACTATCTGTGCTGACAGAAATTTTACATAACTTAAACAGCGGTTTTATGACATTTAAGTATTTTCTTCCTTTGTTGCTTTTTATAGGCTTATTTAGATCAAAATCTCGTCTATGTGCATTTGTGGCCAATAGCATTAACTTATAATTTTGTGCATCTTGATCTGTTACAAAACTTAAATCAGGCACTTTTTGGAATAATAGCTCTTGTATGCCTCTCGTATTTGCGTATTCACGTCCAGCTACCATAATTTTCTTATCTTTAACAAATACACTACCAGAACCCATCATAAGTTTACCACGTTCACGTCTAACACCATATGGAACATCTTCAAAAGCTTCGGACGATAGCGACCATGATGATACATTCAGGCTAGGGCTTGTCGGTGCAGATTCAACTGTTCGAAATGATTCATTGCTGATATTGCGTCGGTCCTCCACACTGGACACATTTTCATCACTTCCAAAAAAATTTTCATCATAATCAGAAGAATTATATTCGGCTCTGGAAGCATCATCATCATGAAATTCAATTTTAGAATTCCTTCTTAAAATGGTTTTATCATTTTCCGACTCGCTTGACGAATCAGAACTATCTTTTTCTTTTTTCGATTTAGTATGTTTAATTTTCTGATCTTTGGACGGATAAGATGTTTCTTTTAAGGTTGTGTTTTTGTTTATATCCACCAATTGGTTGAGAGGATTTGTTAAAGGCTTAAAAACATTTTCTAAAACTTTTTCGTTATCAATCTCAATATTGCGCATCTTTTTAACTTTTCTCTTAACAGCTTCAGCAGCACTAACTATTTGTCTTTTTAATGTTTTTTCCATTTTAAATAAAATAATTAGTAGGTATGTTCTAAGCTCTCAGTAACTTGCGTTGAAATGATAGGGAGTCAAGAAAAAGTGGTATTTTATATCATTAATCAAACATTACAAAGGTATCAAATTTCTTTCTATAGCAACCTTTATTTTTGTTACAATCTTTATTTATTACCAAATAATTATAGGGTTCAGTCCATATTTTTGAACACATATCTCTAAACTCTGTCCATGACATGTCTGTGTTAACATGCTCTTCGTACACGTGTCTCAAGTTCACATCATCTTGCTTAAACAGAACTATTAAATTAGCGTTATCTCTGACTAGCTGTTTAGGGACCTTACTATATGTTTGATTTAAATAAAAACAGTCTATATATTTATGTCTGCCCATAGCAAAAAAGTCACGTATATTATTTTGGTTTTCACATGCCACGTCATCGAAAACTATAACAGAATTTTTCTTAGCATGCTGAGGACTCAATACTGTCTCATTTTCATGAAATTTTACGTAAGTGATGCCAGGAACTTTTTTGAAAACATGTTCTAAGAATAAATACTTCGGTTGGTGAAGAGTTTTTGAATATACGTAAACATTTCTATAGCTCAATCCGTTTTCATGTAAAAGAAGGCCAATCATTAAATTAGTTTTTCCACAGTTTGATGGACCACAAATTATATAACGAATTGTGTTAGGCAAAAGTTTCCCATGACGATAATTCTTCTTTTTTGAAACTGTACAAACTTTTTCAACGTTCAAGGATAGTGGTTGTTTCACAAACTTCATGTTGTTGTAAGTAATGATATTTTATTAATGACAACTTTCTTTTATCGGGTAGGTTTTTATATAGCGTTTTAACGGTTTAGTTTTTTACGTAATATCAATCACATGATATTATAGGATGAGTTTAGTTTTATTTAACGTAAGCGATCAGTCATTAGCTTTCCTGCTGTTATCGGAGCGGTGTTGCGGTGTTTCATTTGATATTATTGGGCATTCTGGATCATAATCGATACGACCGAGGAGCGTAGTAAAACGGAGCGACGCAGCGAGCAACGCGAGTGAGGTCGTATCGATTTTGATCCAGAATGCCCAATAATATTACTACTGAAGAGCAAGCAGTGATCGCGTAACAAATGTCAAATAAAGATAATTAAGATTACAATTATAAACAGACAATGAGGCTCTGCTCTGTGTTACCAGTGCAAAATAATAATAATAAATACTGGTCACCCAAGTAACCACAGCTGTTTTGTACGGCAATGTAATCAATAAAGACGTATATGGATAAGAGCTGCATTTTTGTCTGGTACACATCTTGCATCTGGAGTTCATTAGGTTAATTCACTGTGTCTTATATACAACGCGTAACAGAAAAAGCGCAATTCCTCATACACCCCAATTAGCATATTAATATTTAAAAAATATGATGTAATCGAACTTTAGTTGTGTCTAACCAATTTTCTTAAATATAGATTAATAATAGTGCGATTTCCATAGAAATCACTCAATTCAGCTATGTTTTTTTTTTATTTAACACATTAAAAATAGCTAAAATCGAATAAGTAGTCGATACTGAACAAACTAATTTCAGGAATTGCGCTTATTCTGTTACATGTCGTATAGCTTTGCCGTCATTGCATTTATGTTCCTTGTTTATAATAAACTTAATTCAGAAGCAGGATAATGTTTTTCAGAAGTATGTGATAAGTATGATAAACAAAATTCCTTTTGCGAGTTTATTTGGCTCCGACTCAAAATTAGTTACTAGTTTTATGACTAAAAAGTATATTTTATTATTTTTAGTTTATATTTTCACACATATATCATTTATTATCAGTTTATATAAATCATTATATATTTTCTGCAAAAAGATTTTACTTTGTCAGTGATAAATCACAATAAAAATTTTAATAAAATTAACTCGAGACAAGGGAATACAGAAATATTTTTAACCCAAGGAATTGTTAATTTTAAAATGCTCCGAATTCTAAACAATCAGTGGCCTCTTACTGGCTGTTATGATCGCGGATTTCAATAAAAAATAAATAAAAATAAAATAAAAATGTTTAATTTCAGATTTAAAATCCATAATGTGCTAATAATTATTTAAACAAAAAACTTTCAATGCATTGTGTCTCTACCTTAAGTCGTAGTAAGAATTCAATCTCAAGGCGATCGTTCACTCCTGACTTCTGTTATTACAGGCGCCATGTCGTATTGCAAGCTTGCTACTTTGAACGTTCTTCATGCAGAAGTTTTCCAGTTTCTTTGATCTTTTCGTTTATTGGGAATTTAGATGCGGTTGTTCGTTTGCTTGGGTTGGGAGCTGGTGTTAAAGATGGCCTGCCTAGTTACTTTGCATAATGTTAATGGTGTGGAATGGTAAATTATGATTATAGATCATACTTCCTCACGTGTGTGGAAAGACCTCTTAGCTCAGCAGTGGGCTGTTGGTTGATGATGATGATGATGGAATGGTAAACGTATCTTTTTGGAGGGAATCCGAAGAAGGACGTCCTTTTCGCTTTTAGGCAGTTAAGCGAATGAATGTACCGCTTGTTACTTGCCTACCCCTTTACACTTTTCTGGCTTCCGCTAAAATATATATTTTTTACCACAATCCAATTTTATTCACGTTGTACAGTCAAGAGCAAGTCAAGCTTGACACTACCAGTTTAAGCTGAGCTCTGATTTGTATTGCGCGCCATAGAATACAGGGCCGGGTCAAAGTCCAAAGTGTCAAGCTTAGCGTGCTCTTGACTGTACTCGTAAGTGTCCGTTCACAACACAACGCAAAGCGACTTGCTTTAATAAAACTGGCATGCCCATACCGTAAAACGTAAAATGACATAATCACTATCACTACATAGTATAAAACAAAGTCGCTTTCTCTGTCCCTATATCCCTATGTATGCTTAAATCTTTAAAACTACGCAACGGATTTTGATGAAGTTTTTTTTAATAGATAGAGTGATTCAAGAAGAAGGTTTTAGTGAAGCATTGCACCCTTGCGAATCCGGGGCGGTTTGCTAGTAATATATTTAAAAAAACAACACAATAATATTGTTGAGAGTTTGTTTCATGCAAACCTAAAAAAAACTACAAAAACTTTTTACCTCTTGACGCCCCTGGCTGATGCGAGGCCCCTAGGCCTACCTGCTCTGCCTAATGGATAGTCGGACTCTAGTTATTACACTACTTTCAGAAAAGAAAAACAGAAAAGATGTTTCCACCCACAAGAACCCACTAAGGATAAATTAAATCGGTTGTCGAGGAGGAGGAAACCCATATTTTCTCGGTTAATACAAGCGGAATGAAACAGTGGGCGCGAATACGGAACCCTTATCATAGGAAGTACCTTACATTTACACTCGCTAAGATACCATTCATAATTCCGTAAAATATTTTGCCTGAGTATGGCCCTAACTAGGGCGGTGATAGCGGTGCCCAGAGACAGCACACCCTGTAGCGACACTACATAAAATGCGCCAATGGACGGCCGAGTTCTAAACCGCGCTAACGAAGTTTCCTAATGAGTTTATATAAATACAACTGTCCGTTGGACAGCGGTCTACAGGCACGATCACCTCACCTTAGAAGATCTTCCTTTTTACGATCGAGGAGCATTCCACCTAGTTCCAAACTAAAACATAGTTTTTGAATGATGGATTAATTTTTATATATATACAAGGCTTTTGTATTTATGGCACGGGTCATAAAATTGTATTACAAACAATGTGTAAAATTATTAATTCCGACACCGCTGCTTGTATTATAGACTAAATTATTTGAGGAACCAGGTCTGTTGTCATACCAAACTCCTTTTTAACATGTTTGTATACGACTGTATACGTTCTAAATAAATTAAATAAAAATCAAATGAGCCCGAACTCGAGGGGTTTACGAGTAGCCATTGAGGAGTTGCGATATCCTGGCTTCATCATCAGATCAGCTCGGTGGTACAATAATATTGCATTGTCACCGAACTTATTTAAGTATTAAAGATAAGTATCTGCTTCAAAATTGAGTTGCAAGATTCCATCCAAAGAAACATACCTGGCAAGTAATATAAAAGCTTGTGAAAAGCATTTATTGACGTAGCCGCGTTTCTTAATTCAAACAGAATTCAAGAAAATTGCGCCCATTTTGTTAACAACATACAAATTTAAATCTTCAATTATCCACTAATGAGCAAATTACTCGTCATTTAAATCTTATATATCATTTGATGTAATTGGAATGGCGCTTGTAAGCGTTTTTCGTTTGAGAGAACTTTATTACATGACATTTTGAAGGGCCAACGGAAAATTTGTACCAAATAAAATCTGAAATGAGCAGTAATCATACTAATCATCTATCTATATAAAAGGTTTCGAGCTTTATATATTATAAAATTGATTAACTGACTGACTGATTGGTGATATATCAACACACAGCCTAAACCGCTGGGTCTAAAGACTTGGAATTTTGCATATAGATAGCTTGTAACTGAACCCCCCCGTCAATATATTTTCTCTCTCTATACATTGGAATCACCAATTCCAACGTAATAGATTTTATTCCAGCCATGCAAAGCCAAACATCTTATAATGCTAAGCAAGTATTGCACAGCTCAAAGCAAGGATCTCATTCACAAGATATCGTTTCAATATTTTGTTATCATGTTCTCTTGCACGGAATTAGAGAGAATCCACTGTATGACATTCCGCTGCTAACTCGTAGCAAACGAACATCAATTTTACACGTATAGACGTAAATGAGTAACCATCATTTACGTCCCACGCATAGTTTTTAAACGACCTCAAAATTTAGCTTCATGATGATCTCCAAAGTATTTACTTTGGAGACATCGCTAAATAGGTCGACACCGTCAAATATCTCCTGCAATTTTGGCCTTGTAATTAATTTATGTGATCGTCTAGAGTGTAGGACACTACTTTGTGAATAGTAATCCAGATCCTTTTTGAGGATCATGCTTTGCCATCAAAAGAAATCTTAACTTGAATCAACCTATACCGTTAGTTATCTATCGCGTATTTATAAAATTGTCTTTCGCTTTTAATCTTTAATATTTAATAACGCTGCCCACTTCAGCGTCATTCATGCCTAAGGCAATATTTTCATGAAGGACACTTCATGTTCCCCTCCCCTGCTATCTCTTATCTGATGACAGACTCGAGATAAAATCGCCTTCCCCACATTCTCACCTCCTTTCAAGAAAAGAAATAAAAATGTGGTTGGTGGGAAGAGTAGGAAGCTCCGCCTCGCTTCATACGGTGATCGCCGACCCGCAACATTCCACAATTGCGTTTGCGACCCCCCCGAACGTCTCGGTTTTGCCGGACATCCGGTCTTATATCCCGCCGAAGCGGGACCGTTGCAGCCGAAGCTGATTGTTGCGGCCGTAGCCGATTGTTGCAGCCGAAGCTGATTGGTGCGGCCGTAGCTGATTGTTGCAGCCAAAGCTGATTGGTGCGGCCGTAGCCGATTGTTGCGGCCTTAGCCGAGTTTTGCCCCGAAGGGACCGGTGCGACCTTAGTCGATTGGTGCGGCCGTAGCCGTATTTTGCCCCGTAGGGACCGGTGCGACCGTAGTCGATTGGTGTGGCCGTAGCCGTGTGTTGCCCCGAAGGGACCGTTGCGACCGCAGTCGTGTTTCCCCGAAGGCGAGTTACGCCAGTCATTAAGACCTCGGGTTCATTTGCAGCAAGCCCCGTAAGGCAATCTCGAACATGTTTGAATTGGTCTTTACGACCTCAGGATCATTTGCAGTAAGCCCCGTAAGGCAATAATTCTCATAGGACGACTAGTTCATAGGTCTTAATGCTTAACATAACCCGACCTCGGTCCCTACGAGCCATCGATTCTCGTTCAGCCATCAGAGGCACTGTCACACCCTGAATGAGCTTATAATGGTAAAACCATTAATTTATATTAGTACGCGTCGCGCGCGCACTCATATGATAGTATGGAGTAACCGATGTACGTTCTGCAAAATACATGGTTATCATAAGATATATGAGGCGTTCCCCTTTCTCGATCATTCGTGGTATCACTTTATTGCAATATCAAACTCAACAGAATAGTGACAGACATCCCCGTCAAGCTAATCAAGTCTCTAGACCCTTTACCATGCCAACACGAATGCCAACATGACTCCGCAGTTCCAGACCCCGAAGAGCTTACTCCTGAAGATTTGGTGGAGTGTTCGCGTACTAGACCAACAATACTCCTCGAAGATAACTTATGTTAATGCCCATTTCGAACCGTCAGGTCTACGATCAAGCTAGATGTTGCTTTTCACATTTCAATGAGAGACGTTATCAACCTCCATCAATTAAGTGTTAGTCGATACCATCGGCTCCGTTACTTAGCATCAAGAAGCTCAGAAGCAGTCCCGGGGTCTACTGTGAACCACAAGACAGCGCTAAGAGGTGCGTCGTCAGTCATTCCACTACTAGCCCCAATGTGTAATATTTGAGCGATCGCTACATCCAACAAAGCTTATGGACTAGGTCCAAAAACTAAGTCTATATAACGTCACCTTGCCGTACCGTAGGGCAGTGCTCGAGGCACGGACTTTTTACCTTTTCGCACTATGTCGCCAAACAGTGTTGAACAAGATCGTTGTGTCGAAGCGTAAGGCTCTACATCACAAAGAAGTCATAATGCAAGTCAAAGAGCAGAGGTGCCGCCACCGCCAAGCTAGCATTGGTATGTGCTGACATAACACCATCCGCGGTACGGTGTAACGTGCTGACATAACACCGACTATGGGACGGTGAAACGTACTAACACAACCGCTGCACCACTCGGGCAGTACTACACACTCCTTCAATAACTCAAACACTACAACCCCTACCTTGTCCCGATATTTGAATTCGAGCGGACAGCGTTAGCTGCCCTATAAGCGGGAGGGAAACCAGATGTATTATAGGTCCAGCTCTGTTATTTACTTTTATTTGCCCTGCTTTCATATGTTCGGTTCGTCTAGAATATCGCATAAAACTATCATATTCCATTAATCAGACAGGGAACCCTTACCTTTTTTTTTTTTTTTTTTTTAAGTGGGGAAATCCTTCATTGGATACACACACCACCGGGGGGGATGGTGTAGTTATGCCGGACTCCTACCGGCTAAAACGCCACTGTGTTCCTCCGCTACGCCATAGGGACGTGACCACGGGGAGGCCGAGGCATTACTTCTGCAGCCACGTCGGCGGCCGCCTACCACAACAACTGCGCGGTAGGCCCTCCTCTGCGGGACGGGGGAGTGATCCCTGTCCCGGACGCTCCAAAGGCGCGTGGGAACACCACGCGCGCCTTCGCGACGAGGCCTAACCTGTGGATGGTGATGCCCCCGCATCACCACCCGGGCCTCGTTGGGCGGGGAGGAGAAGAGAACCACAGGCTCTCCTCCTGCGGCGGATTGGGAGAGAAGAGGGGTCCTCCTCCCTGTCCCTCTCCACCGCTCCCTCTCAGGTTTTTTATAGAGGTTTTCCTTCCTCGCGGTCCGGGCGGTTAAGCCAAGACCCCCGGTCCCACGACACTCTGGAAGCGGGATTACGGTGTACCGACGGTGGCCGGGGAGACGCTCCCCCTGGCCTGCTCGGAGGTAGTGCGAGTGCACACCGAGCCCGCCCCTGCCTCTCCACTGTGCCCTCTGCTAATCAGAGGAACACGCGGAGAGACCCCTGTGGTAGTCTTAGCCGCGACTGGCGAACGGACACAGAAACCCTGTGTCCATTCGCCAGCCCCGTTGCCCGGGGTGCGCCGCGAGGAGGCGACTACCTTGCACACCAGGGAACCCTTACCTGCCTTGTCCTCATAACTTCTGTTATTAACGAACCTTCCAGCCAATAACGCCATATGAAAATTTTATAAATGTATCTTATTTATAAATTTATTTATTTATTTATATATTTATTTGCCATTTTGCTCAACATCGCTCAACAGACCGACCTATGTATCATACATCTTAAGTCCAACCTATGGTTGAGGTGGCAGCCTCGCATCCCGGCTGCGCACCCTCCCTCACCATATATGCCAGGACTTTCTCTTCGTGTCCCGCAGCGGAAAATTGAAAAAACCCGACCATCTTCGATTTCGATGAAACCTCTTTCATATCGTAGTGTCCGTTAACAGTACCACAACGATATGCTTCCCATCTCTCTAACTCCAGTAAGTTCCGGAGTTATGACCGATTAATGGTTTATTTCAATACGAGACCTGTTTCGCATTTCCTTCCATGGGAAGATGTTTTAACTTTTCCTAAACCCTACCGAAACCTAATTCTAACTACTTTTATGAAACTTTTATGCTATCTTAACATCTCTTTGACCAATCAAAGTTCTACTATACTGATTTTTCATTATTTTTAAACTTTTCCTAAGTTTTGATAATTTTCTATTTCTGACTAGTGGCCCGGGCAGACGTCGTTCTGCCACCGTATAAACCATCCCTGGACCCACTCTAACCCACACTAAAAGTTTCATCAAAATCTGTCCAGCCGGTCTGGAGTTTTAATCAGACTAACGAACATCAATTCATTTTTTTCATTTTTATTTATATAGATTATTATATTTACATGTGTTTACATGTTTACAGCCCCACCAAGCTGTTTTATATTCTTTCAGTATTTAATATTTGTTATTAGGGTATGGGTGTTACAAGCTTATATGTAGGCATTCACTAAGAAAGGATTTTGCCAAATTCAACCAATAAGGGGGTGAAATAAATGTGCGCGAGCGAAGCCGTAAAATCTAGTATTGTATAAAAAAAGATATATTTGCTCACGCTTTTATTGCCCAGAGGGTCAACAGAGGTATTCTATGACGCTAGCTCTATAAGAGGTGCCCTTGAGTTTCTTGCTGGTACTGGTACCTACTGCATTTGGAACCAGCAACTAGTCGATGTTGCTGTTTACATTTATCCCATCTTTATGTACGAGTTTAGTGTACCTTGTTATTAGACTATTGACTTTTCTAAGTGTAATTCTTATTACCTACAGAATAAATACATTATTTTTTCTCGAAGTACCCACTTCTAACTTGTATTTTTTTTGGAACCCTAAACGTGACTTTTATGTGTTAAATATTTTAATTCTTTTACCATAATATTTCTTCTATCATCAGCAATCTAACCATGATATGCCCATGTGGAACCATCGCAAAATGTCAGATTAGAAAAATGTCAGATTCGCAAAATGATGGATTCGCAAAATGACGGATTCGCAAAATGTCAGATTCGCAAAATTTCGGAATTTTGAAGATACTTCCCACGACACTAGGATAGACGAATAATCTGTAATTAAGTCAGCATTTAGATAGGTACCTTATTGTCGTCCTTAAGTGTATTTCAATATTTTAGTGTATGTCTTGTTGATTACCCAAATAAATAAATATATAAGTAAATAAACTCAGTCAAAGAGGCGGAATCAATTTAAAAAGGACGACCACAGCTTTTCCTGTAGCTCCTATGAATAAAGTTGTTAAATTTTCTAGTTGTAGACAGAAATGCTGCAAGCGATGAGTTTAGTTTTGTTTACGGTGCATCCCCCCTAGCCAAGATGTAACTAACGTAAGCGAATGATTTTATAGATTGACATGTATGGGATTGACATAAGCACTTGCTAACAAGCGCTGACGTTAACGCGTGCTATTGTAATCTTACATACATACCTACATACATAATCTCACGCCTTATATCCCCGAGGGGGTAGGCAGAGGTATTCCATTTCTGGATATACTCACTTTTCACCAGATATTCTTTGGACCCCCAAACTTGATAGGTGGTGAACCCATCGCCGGACCACAGAAGACCATAAGGGAAGCACCAGCTTTCAAATAAAAAAAAACCGGCCAAGTGCGAGTCGGACTCGCGCACCGAGGGTTCCGTACAACCTTGTAAATTTATGGTTTTCGTAATTTTTCCTTTATCTATGCTATAAGACGTTGCTTCGTACCAAATTTCAAGATTCTGAGTTCACGGGAAGCACCCTGTAGGTTTTAATTCCCTTGCAAGTGTCGAAAATTTGCGGCATAAACGGTTGTATCTTTTGATTGCGTTGGCTTAGAAGTTTGATTTTTTCACAGCTTCAAGGGACAGTAGACCTGAGTAATTGATATAAATTTCAGCTTCATACCTCCACGCGTTCCTGAGAAAAAGGGTCTTGACAGACGGACGGACGGACGGACAACAAAGTGATCCTATAAGGGTTCCGTTTTTTTCCTTTTGAGGTACGGAACCCTAAAAAAACATCAAAATCGGTTCACCCAGTCGAAAGTTCTGAGGTAACAAACAAACAAAATACCATACAGTCGAATTTTATTGAGAACCTTCTCCTTTGTAGAAGTCGTTTACAAAAACAAATTTATTTATCCCCATAATTAATTTTAAATAAAAAAAATAAAAAATAAAATCTCACGCCTTTTATCCCCGAGGAGGTAGGCAGAGGTATTCCATTACATGATATACTAATTTTCACGAGATACATTGGACCCCTAAACGTGATAGGTGGTGAGCCCATCGCCGGACCGGGTCTATTTACACATGCCTCAGAATTCATTCTGGGACCTGCGGGTTTCCTCACGATGTTTTTCTTCACCGTCGAGCTAGTGATAAATATGCAATACAATACAATAACTCTTTATTGTACACCAAAAACAACAGAATATGGATACCAACATTAACTAAATATGTTTTGAAAATATCATTGGTAGGTACATGCCAGGATTCGAACCCGAGCTTCATTTAATTTCATCATGTGAAGCAGGCCCTTTAACCGAAGGGCTATCACTGCTCAGTTGTCAATCCTATACATGTCAATCTTTAAAATCATTCGCTTACGTTAGCGCTTGCATTTTGGCTACGGGGGCTGGTCACTTCCAAACCAAATATTTCATGTTTCTATAAATTAAAATTTACTAGGGCGGAGTTTTTCAAAGTGGGGTCAAGATTACAATGCCGCCGACTCGATGGCCGTCAATCGCGTGCGATACGCATTATAAAACATTTATTTTAGACACTGTAATACAGTGTATTACATTTTATTGCAATAATAAACCTTTGTTTTACCTTTGGTCTAGGGGTTCGCAGTCATTTGGGACGTTTCATAGATGTAGGTGGGTTTGCGGATCCCTGTAGCTTTATCCGCTCTATAGGTACCTAATAAATATGCCATCAAAAACAAAACTTGTCAAAAAACCCAAGTCTCGCAACTCAGTTTTTCTACCGTAAAAAGTTGTGAGATCCATGTAATACCAAGTCGGTTAATTTATTCAGTCCCTACTAAGGGACCTTCTGTCTTAAGTAATTATGTAATTAGCTAACCTAACAACATCTTATAGTGACCATATCATTATTAAAAATCTTTTATGTTTTAAATAAATAGATTGACTTGGCCATCGCATGAAAACCCAATTTATCTCACAAGTGATACATATTATATTAAATTAGATTGTTTAGTGCGATTGCCAAGTCAATCTATGTATTTAAAACATAAAAGATTTAAAACATAAAAGTCATTGAGGAGTTGCGATATCCACCTCCTTACACCATCATCAGATCAGCTCGGTGGCACCATAATATTACATTGTGACCAAACTTACATAAGTATACCAAATTTCAGCTTAATCGGTTGAAGATATCTGTTTCAAAATTGAGTTGCAAGATTCCACTTGAACATCTAATTTTGTAATCCTATACACTTATTATGGGATTACAAAGTTATTTATGCAGTTAGTGTATCTAGAAACCTAGACCGAAATTGCAAATTATTTGAGTTTTTCCTTGATTTATACATTAAACCGTAATTGTATTCTAAATTTGAAGCTTCTACGACTGCTAGAAGTGCCTTAGAGTTTTGATGATCGGTCAGTGAGTCAGTCAGTCAGTCAGTCAGTGAGTGACAAAATTAGGAAACTTTGAATATTTATAATTTTAAAACTACTGGTTCAATGTGGATGAATTTTTAAATGTAGGTACTGTTTTTATACAATGCCTGCTTGGTTACTGAAAATTCAGGCTTCTAGGTTTATCCACAACGAAGTTATAGGGGGTCGAAAATGGCGTGAATTGCTTCGAGAAAAGGATGGTACGGCCGTGCCGCTTTTTGCTCGACTTGGCGGGGGCACTGCCGTGCCCCCAGATTATAAATAAATTGTCGGCTATATCTGTCTGTACATACTAAAATAAATTAAACACCCAGACACGAAGCCAACAGACATGTTCATGCACCCAAATGCTGGAAGAAAGGCATAGGCTAAAGCCATGCTAAAGCTAACAACATATTAATGAAAGCTTATTGCGTAAATTCTAGTCTATTGTGATATGTCTGAATAAATTGCTCTCGTCGGTGGAGATGAGGTGCTGTTTACATTTAGCCAGTCTTCATGGACGAGTTTAGAGTGCCTTTTTATTGACATTTCTAAGTGTACTAAGGTAAACGCAGCTATTACCGACCCCCTTAAGCAAGTTTTGAAATTGATTATTAGAATTAAGGGTAGTGGTTGCAAACACACCAGATTTTTTTATTTTATATTTGAATATAGATTGTATATTTTATATTTATATTTTCACTTGTTTAAAAATATCATGTTTTCATTGAAAAAATAATCAAAGGATTGTTGAAGTCAATTGTTTCTATCACCGACCCACCCGAAACGCTTTGAAGCTATTACCGATTTTTATGAATCTAACACCGACCGTAAGTAAATAAAGCATACTTTTTTTCACAGAATACCTACCTACACGTTCGATTCTCAAAATAATTATTAATTTGAGCGAAATATCCCTTTCCCAAAATATCCCGTTTCGAAATGTCCCGTTTACTTTTATTTGCTTCTCATTTTTGTACTTGATTCATAACAATAATTATAGTTACTAAAATAATCTGAAAATGGAGATAAACTTGACTTTAAACTTTTTGGCGGGAATCCGAAGGAGGACGTCATGTTTTTTGTATAAGTAATTTTCATTTTGCTGTGTATTTCGGGTTTTCACTCATCATAATAGTGATAGTTTATATTGTGCCAAGTGTCCGTAAAAGTGTGCAGTGAATGGGAAATTCGATAAAATGCGAGATATGGACATTTTTGGATTGCCTCAAGAAGTCACAATGAAGTCATCAGTAAAAGTGCTATTATTTTACTGTTGATAACCAAGTTAGGGATGTAGAAAGTGTTGAAGACACTGTATTTTTGTGCATGGACTCTGAAGCAGAGCCATTTACTCAAGGATATCATTATCTAATGATGAGGCTGCATGGCGTAATGCCTTTGCCTACCATGTAAGGGGTGAAAAAAAAGGAATAGAACCAACATGAAATTCATTGATAAGTAGATTTCTTCTTCTAGTGCCCTTGCTTTCCAACTAATCGCAGTGAACCTCGGAATGCTTGTGGATTCTTTAAAAGATTGTTTTCACATTTGGACCTCAATAAAAATAAAGGTATTGATTTCTCGGTGGACACAAATGAAATTTTAGTAATATCAGAAAATAGACTTTAATAGAAATGGTAAATAGAATAACATTCATAAAATCAAAGTGAGAACATAGGTCATGTATTGTTATCTTGCGCCCCCAGAAACCTGCTGCTTGGCCAGCTAGTGCCAACTATAGTTACCATAGCCTTTCTTTCTAATTGATTAGCCTGCTTAATAGTAATTACTTCTTAAAACAATGTCAATGCTGTTACTTCACAATGCAGTTCCATGTAGTGCCGTTGAAGGGAATTGGTCTTAGTGTCAATTGTGTTGGACATAGGGGATAACTGAATCACCTGAAACATAAATATTCACTATCAAAATTCAGAGATAATTTTGTAAATGTGTAGATGTTAATAAAATAAAAACACACTGTTTTATTTTCAGCACAGAGTTTTTCAAGTTGGGATAGCGGCTGGTGCTTCTACACACATGAATCATGATTTGCTCCTTTGAATAAAAATAATTAGACAATTTTATTTCAAAATAACTTAATTACCCTTTGTTTTATTTTCCAAAAAGCCTATAAATTTTTTTCGTACTTCCCAAGCTTAGCGCAGCCGAAGGTAGGGTTGACTGTCGGAACAAGTTGCAATGACGGTTCCGCACGTGTACTTAATAACTATTTTTAATACAGTTGCGAAAAAATTAGGTAATTTAATAAAATAATAAAAATACAATAAACTCAACTAACATTTTTGGAAAATCGCGCCAACCGTAAAAGATTAAAAGCAGAGGTTTTTTTGTTTTCTTCACCCATTCTGGGTAGGCAAGGGGAACTATACATACAGCCAAGTCTTCAGTAGATTTTTTTATGGATATGAAATGAAAATGACATTAAATGAAATTAAACCTAACCTAACTCATTGAATCAAATCATTATATTGAAACAAATTAGTAGCTTTACTTTTAGACATTACATACCGTTAATCCAAAAATACCAATTAATCGGTATAGAATCGGTGATAGCTTCTCTTTGTTGCAATTAGCGATTCATATGGATCGGCAATTAGTGTTAAATAAAAACATGGACAAATCTTTTACCGAGCCACGAAAAATAATCGATATTAATTGTAATATATTTCCCCATCCGTTTCAATACAATAATTTATTGATTTAGTCCTAAACTATAAAAAAATACAACATTTTCATTTAAATACGAAGAAAACTCTAATTAGTTTCTTTCATATCCCACGTCTAAATGTTTAATAATGCGTGGCAGTTTATCGCGGAAAAACAAGTTTATAATATAACATGGTGTAGGTCGCTAATAGATGCTTATAATTTTAGAATACTTAAGATGGAAATGGTGTTATAAAAACTTGTTTAATTATTATAAGCATTAACGAAAAAGGGAAAAAATAAAGAATAACCTCTCAGCCATTGCCGATCCATGGGTCGGTAATAACTGCACTACTAAAATGCACTGCAGCTATTGCCGTTCTATTTTAATTTCAAAAATACTTTTTAAAATCCCTTAAAACATAATAATCTAGTTGCGAAATGTAGAATATACAAATAAAGGAATATGTTGAGTTATTCAGAATAAACTTAACGTAAATATTTATACATAAAATATCTTAAGCAAAAAATTTGAGTACTTACCTGAGGAAGTAAGGGTTAGTATGACACGATCGGCGCACTCGCTACGTTCACAGAAACTAACGTATTTGGTCACATTCCCGTGTACCTACGTACACTAACACCAGTAAATTAATTAGGAAACATACAAACATGTGTGTATATTATACTCTCTTGTGACTCAAATCTTTCCAAACCGATAAAAATAAGAATAAGCAGAATGGGTCGGCAATACCTGCAGATTTTCGATGGGTCGTTAATAGCTGCGTTTACCTTATTTGTACTTACAGAAATAAGTGATTGTTGATCATTTATTTCGCTTTCTATTTAAATCTAGTCTGGAAACGGCGTCTAGCGTCTGCGGACGCGGCGTACAACATTACCCTATTACGCGAGAGAGATCACAATTACCCTACTAATAATAGAAAGGCGAAAGTTTGTATGTATGGATGTCTGGACGCAAAAACATACTGAACGGATTTTGATGAAACTTTACAGTCATATAGCTTATACATCAGAATAACACATAGGTTATACTTTATCCCCACATTCCCACGGGAACGGAAACTACGCGGGTGAAAACGCATGGCGCTGCTAGTATGTAATAAGCATTCGTTGGCTGCGTATAGCGTCGCGCCGGACGTAGCCTACGTCGTTTGTAACACCACCGGCTAAAACTAGTGTTGCCAGAAATTTAAACAATAACTTTGGAGTTAGTGCCCTGGAGGGAGGACTCGTCCTCCCGATGAAAATGTGGCTCGTTTTTGTCACTACCCTTCCCTGGCGTCACGTTTTAGTGATGGGGCACACAGACACAACACACTAAAATAAAAAAGTTTTCTTTATTCCGTAGTTCTTTATCGCACATTACACTTCAGAGACTTAGTAGTGAGCTCTGGCTTAAAAAAACGGTTGGAAGCACGATTGGGTTGTGTCTTAATTCTTTTAAACAGGGAACACTTTTTAACCGACTTCAAAAAGGAGGAGGTTATCAATTCGTCTGTATTTTTTTTTATGTTTGTTACCTCAGAACTTTCGACTGGGTGAACCGATTTGGATTTTTCCTTTTTTTATTTGAAGCTGGTGCTTTCAGATTGGTCCTATTTTAATTTCGTCAAGTTCTGACAACGGCATCCATGAGAAAACCATATAAGTTGAAGATTGAAGACGGTTTTTTTTATCTTCAGAGTGGTTATAAATTAGTAAAGAGACGAGTAAAATAGACCCTTCGTCTTATTGCACTGAATTTTATGGTCTGGTTGGCTAGGTTCTTGTAGGCCTTCAAAGCCTAAGCAATCATTTTTGACTTAATCAACTCGTCTAAGAGTGTTCCCTATTTTAACTTGATTTGATTCAATATTGTTTAATTTCAGGCGCGCGCCATGGCTGTTAGCGAAACTTCAACTACTCATAGTTTCCAAAGATCCCGAAAAATTTGTAAATGTATTATTTCAAAAGATGCACTATTTAACTCACACAATTTACAACAATACCTCATTTATAACTGTAGCACAAGATTAACACAAGTAAAGTTCCCTCGTCTTCGTAGATTGCAAGAATTGTACATTATACAGGTCTTTTTAGTAGGTACCAAGCAACAACAAACTAACTGTTCCCATCCCTATTTAGATAGGTAACTGGGTAGCTACAATACCTACATCAAGGTGACAAGGTGAGCATACATTAGTAGGGTTGTCGAGTCTACGTGACGACCTTTGACGCAAAGTAGTGTCCCTGGAGTCCTAAAAACCTTTGAAGTAGCTAAATATAATCACGTACGAAATTAAAAATTAAATTTATAAAATTCTCAATGGCTCGGATGAAAATACTTTTCATTATCAAAACCAATTTGTTTTTACGACAAAATATAAACAGAATTACTGGTGAAAGTTTAATTCACAGGAGACAGCTTCCAAAATAAAATATTAAAGTGTTTTTGTGAACTCTGAGAGGCATAACGTATTTTACGCATTTACAATGTTTATCTGCAAAACTTAAGCGCATCACACACGGTGAAGATAATATAAAATATATATTATCTTAGAGCATATTTTAGAATATCGCTCACCATACAAATCCTATGAACCATCACACACGACGAAGTTAATATATATTTTATCTTCAGTACGTTTATACGCAAATATGGAAATATATATTTCGTATCTTAAGATAAAATATTATAGCATCTGCACCGTGTGTGACGCGCTTTATTCAATAAATATATGTACTTATATATCTTAGTACATGACCGTGGGGGCTGGAGGCGTGGCAGCTCCTCAAAGAGCTGTCACTGCTGTCAGTGCGTTCGGTCGAGGTCAAAGGATCAGAATAGCTATCCTATGCGGCCAGTCTTCGGGGCACTGTCCCACATGGTTCCTCTTTGGAGGACATTTTTTATCTGTAATTATTGTTAATTAATGTATATTTTCTTTGTAAATAAATGTTACTCTCTTAGTACATCGTAAACCATATATTTTAGTTATGAATCTAAATAATAAGTTACTATGAGATGTTTATTATTTAAAAAGTTAATTGTTAGTAACAGACGTTTTATATTTTATGTTTGATCTAAAAGTTTGTTGCTTAACCTAAGAGATGTAATTGAGTAGGTACATGGACGAGTTATATTTCTACACTATCTACACCAATAATATAATAATCTACACTAATATTATAACCCTTAAACGGGCATAGGCAGTTTAATTTTTTCATTGGTTTTAAATCTTATTTCAATTACATAGAGTTCAATATTTGGTGGTAAATATTTGCCCACTGCCCTTTAAATTGATAAAGAGGAAATATTTGTATTTTTATATGTTTGTAACGAATAAACTCAAAATTAATTTACCGTTTTCACAAATTCTTTCACCAATTGAAAGCTACATTACATTGAGCAACATAGGCTGTTTTTTTCATGTATTCCCACGGGAACCGGAACTACGCGGGTGAAACCGCGCGGAACAGCGAGTATAGTTCTATAAAGAAAGAGAAGATTGATTTAATACTTTTCGCACGATTGCAATACATAAGCTATTTTGCTGCGGAATCGTTACCAGAGAGGTTATAACAAAAATTAAAAATGCAGTCACAATAACACATTAAAAAATCCGGATAAATCCGGCGAGGCCCATAGTCCGGACGTTGCCGGAAGAGTACGGACCTTTTTGCCGAATTTCCCATTTTGCGGACTTTTTGTAAAGTCAGACATCTTTTACCTATATGCCGACTTATTATGTTTCATTGACGTGCTTTTATGCCGACTTTTATATATTTAAACGCAAAAAATTAAGGAAAAATTACCTCGAAGAAGGAATTAACAAGCTTCCACTCAAGACTTTTACCACACCGTCCCCAATAGCCCGAGCTAACTCTGTAAGTGCCCCTATTTGAACTCAGTCCGATTTAAGCGAAATGTCAACACTTTTTCACGGCGTCGCACGACTGAACTTTATTTTCCCGTCCAATGACATTTTATTATTAGACATACATCATCATATAATTATATGAGACACGATAGATATTTGATTATTTGGAGCGCGGCTATATGGTCACAGTTGTCAACGGAAAAGGTGACCAATAGCCTATCACCATATTATTATTATTATTCCAATCCGCGGAGTGGTCGCGTTGCATATAGCCCATACAATACTTGAGAAAAGAGCTAGCCCAGTACTGAGTTATTAATTACGGGTTGATGATGATGGCAGCAATACGTACTTAACTACATATAGTTTTTGCCAGTTGTCAGAGACATTGGATCCATGATCGTTAATTCTAGCTAACGTTTTAATTCAGTAAGTAGAGAATGGTTCCCGCGGGACAGCAACTCGGGCAATTACCTGACATTTATAATGCCATATTTTGAATACTGGAATCATCTACCTCAGTTTAAGTAGAATATCATTGTCACCGGGAGACTTATTTTGTTCACTAGTCAGGCCTACGTTTTTGTGGTATTCAGCATAAAATATGAACAATGTTTCTTTTTTGTATCTTAATAATGGTATTTTTACTGTTAGTTCAGGCTGAGCTAAGTTTTACGAAGTGCTTTGGAAGCGTATTTTCTTGGTAACTTACTTACCAAGTCATCAATTCCACGACAAATTGACTATGCAGTTATGTAGTGATTTTTATATGTGATGTGATTGAGGTGATTTTTATCAATATTTATCTTTTGCAAAGTTAAATAAAATCGAGTGCTTGATATGACTTTGGAAGAATAGGAAGAAGACTTAAACAAGCTACTGTGGATAGATTGTCTTTTAGTAATTCAGAAAATAGGTATAAAGTCAATAAATAGAAGTGGAAGACATATTATGCCGACCAAATGATGGAAAGAGAGCTAGTAGGTAAAAATCAGTTATTCTAATATAAAATCACTCAAAAATCACTCTTATTTCACAATAAATACGTACAGAATTCCTGTAAACTGCATGGTGTAATCGACATTACAGCGGAGTGCACAAAATAGATTCCGAGCGAGCTTAATCCGGAACGTAACCAGAGAAAACCGGATTAAACCAGCTCGAGGCAGTAACTCGCTGATTACTTCCCAAACTCCACGGCTGAGCGACCAGGTATCTGGCCGTCCATTGAAACGGCATTTACGCCGGATTGCTCTCCATTACACTTCCAATCTTATCTTGTTATCTTACTGCACATAATAATTTCCTTTCGTGCATAATTATTCTTCAGTATTTCAAATTAGGCGAGTTATACACAAGAGACGACGGAATTTAGCTTTTTAGGGTGCTGTAAACAAAGGTAACTAACGGGAACCTATGACTAAGCACTTTCTGTCCGTCTGGCAGCAGGCTGCGTCTCATGTCAATCGTAATTATTAAACAGTTGAACTTTTTACAGTTTTTTTTTATCGCTATAACACCAAATAAAATTAATTAAGAGCCAGTGATAGCCTTACATGCATGCATAGCCTTAGCATGTACCAATGAGTTTTAAAAAAAAAACTTACGAAAACATCGAATTCTACAAAGGAGAAGGTTCTCAATAAAATTCGACTGTAGGGTATTTTGTTTATGTTTGTTACCTCAGAACTTTCGACTGGGTGAACCGATTTTGATGTTTTTTTTTTATTTCAAAGCTGGTGCTTCCCTTGTGGTCTTTTGGTCCAGTTCCGAAAATGGCATTAATGAGAAAAGTCGAACCCGGTTTCTTACTCTTTGGAGTTTTATGTTATTTGTATGGTGGTACGGAAAGCCAGAAACTCCATCCATGTAAACTTTATGTTATTGCGTCAATTTAGAATTATGTGAGACAAAACTCCTATGTTTTTTTTCTCAAGGTATTTGATCAAGTGTGAGATTTATTATAAATAAAAAGTAAAAAATATTTCTTATAATAATAGTCGGTAAGTAAGATTTTTTACTGAATAGACGGAATAAAAGGAATTTATCTGACAAACTCTTCGAGGACAAGGCGTGACAATTAGGAACAATTAAATTTAAAAAAAATTCAATTCCTAAATATTCAGAAAAGACTTAACACGAAATACCGGACCGTTTTCAATTCTGCGAACTTCTTTAGTGTCTGCTGAATCTAATGCAAATTCAACATCTAAAATTTATGAAATGCGATAAGAATATCTGGGAGAGATATTGGTTAGGAATTTATGACTACTACAATTGTTCAATCGCCAATGTTACCACTGAGTTCAAACCCGGTTTTATTTGATTATACATTTATAATTATATAATATAATCGCCATTGCGAATGGCCCTAAAAAATTATTTCAACGATTTTCTGATGATTTCCTTTACGGGTACTGTAGGACCTTGTTTATTTTTTAGAATTTCTTTTTACATTACATAATTATGTTATAATTTAAGGGGAGCTCTCATACAACAAACGTGTTTTATTTGCCGTTTTTATAGAGTTTGACTCGCACTTGTCCGGTTTTTATTATTCTCATGTAGAATCAAAAAGTACCTACACAAGGCGATCTTAATGCCTAAACCAGTCAACCATCAGGCTAAGCAAAATTAATATAATAATTTGATTTCTTGAAGTTTTTACCCCCTTATTATTATTATTATTTCACCCCCTTAGGGGTTGAATTTTTCAAAATCCTTTTTTAGTGGAAGCCTACACACTATCTATGTGCAAAATTTCAAGTCTCTAGCTAGACCCAGCGGTTCAGGCTGTGCTTTGATATATCACCAATCAGTCAATCAGTCAGTTTATCATTTTATTGGTATACGTGCTGCTTATAAGCTCTGTTTCCTTTTTGTTATTTAGATTTTGTTTATATTTGATTTGTGTTATTCATTCTAGCCCCATTTAAAATCACTATTCCGCTCATAAACACTATTCAAACATTTTATAATTAATTGCGCTTACACAGTTACTATAAAGATCCCAAAAAATAATATTTTATGCCTCTGATTTTACTATAAAACCCCTTACTAGTTCAGAAAGTACCGGTAAATGGAACGAACTTGGGAAAATAAATTAGGAGAGCGTAAATGTTACGTCCTATATCAAATTCGGCACGTCCGCTGCGTCCGGGAAAGCCCCTAATCATTCGCTACACCACAAGAAGCTGGAATAACAAGCTTTATAAAACGGCCAAATGGGAGAGCTTAGTTATTTTTATATTGGTATATAATAATGGAATATAACAAATTTGTGTAACCATCTCTATTTTCAAGATATTTTTAAATTACATTGAATTCCAATCACAGATCATCAGTGACATAATAATAGTATCTTACACCTCAAGGTTTAAACTAAAACTTAAAATGATATACTTATATATATTTTTAATGTAAGTTAGTCTTTTTGGTAAGTTGTTTTTATGTACCTACCTAAGTTTGACCTAAGTGCATTTTAAATTGTTTTCATTCTGGAAAGTGGTCTTTATGTAAGAAAGAAAGAAAGAAAAAAAGAAAGAAAGAAAGAAAGAAACCAGACAAGTGCGAATCTGACCCGCACATGGACGTACGGTCAGACAAACAAAGGAGCCCCCTTAGCACTCTTTGGATAATATATCTCAGAAACACAAAAATAAAACTTAAACAAAACGGCATCTGGATGATAATTTTGAAAACGATTAAATTTAATAAAAAATCTCACGCCTTTAATCCCCGAGAGGATAGGCAGAGGTATTCAATTTCTGGATATACCCACTTTTCACGAGATATTCTATGGTTCCCTAAACGTGATATGTGAGCCCATCGCCGGACGGTCTGTAACACATGCCTCAGAATTAATTAAACCTGCTGGTTTCCTCACGATGTTTTTCTTCACCGTCGAGATAGTGATAAATGTGAAACTAAATACAAAACTTGAAAACGAGTCACAAAAAAAAGTGTATGTCTCGAATGTTATCGCAACACATCGCAATCACGTCACAAATCAGAGGTAGCGACATGTCATGAGCAATTTTTCCTCGGCTTCTATCGCAACCCCTATCAATCGGTAGCCCCACAAAAACGTGGCCTGGGGCGATAGATGGTGTTTTTGCGACTTATGCGCCCCTCCCGGGGGCGCTGATAGGCTGTTTTTGCCCGCAAGCCGATCAGTCATTTCATTAGGAAATGCCAACTGTATTTTGTACAGTCAAGAGCACATGAATTGTAGTGCGAGTCTGACCGCTAAGGCGATTGTAATAAAAACGTTACAAAGTCCAATGTGTCAAGCTCCACGTGCTCTTAACTGTACCAGATTGTAATTGTAGGTAATACCAAAGATCAGATCTTGACAGTCTGAGATTCAGGGTAATAATTTCAAGAATTACATAATTATTTGTAATTACATCATCGTCACACTAGGTAATCGGTTGTATGGATACAATGAATTAAGTGGGTAATCAAAAACATTTAATCTCTCCTCTCTTCCCTCTTCAAGTCTTAATGTCTAGTATGATAATTGATTCCTTTCAAACTTTGTACAACAAACCAAATCGGTTTATTATTGACGGACCAACATAAAAAAAATATAACCGAATTTACCTTTTTTTTAATTAGGCTAAAAACAATTTTGTACCCTCTGTTTTTTTTGTGATAAAAAAGGGGGCAAACGAGCAGACGGGTCACCTGATGGTAAGTGACGTCCGTCGCCCATGGACACCTGCAACTGCGTTGCCGACCTTTGAGGTGGGAGTAGGGGGAGGGGAGGGGACTCTATTAAGGTAAACCGTAATCACACCGGTAATTTGAAGAGAAGAACCAGAATTAACAAGTTTTTAGGGTTGCCACGATTGTAATACCAAATCGGGGTGCCCTGTGATATGGAAAGCAGATCTTGACAGTCGGAGATTCAGGGCAACCGTGGACAGTATTCAAATGTATGTAAATCCGACAGTCGGACTATAAAGCCGAATAATACACACCACGGAGCCGATCGGTCACGGCAGACGCTTCCGGGGGTCTACATACTCTCTTATACTGAGCTATACTTAGGTACATTGAAGCATACAACATTTTAAGGACCTTATGTACCATATACATATATCTCACTCTCTGAGCTCACGCCTTTTTATCAGGTAGGCAGAGTTAGGTATTCCATTTCCGGTATCCACCTATCACGTTAGGGGTAAATACCGTGTGAGCCTATCAAAATGGAAAGCTAGTTACATTAGTAACTTAGGGTATATTTTATCCCTCCTGGTATGTATCAATGAGTTTTTTTAAAAACTTACCTACGTACATATTTATCACTCGACGGTAAAGGAAATCATCGTGAGGAAACCCGCATTCGTTAATTCTGATTTGCTGGTGAGGTCAAAAGAATATCTCGTGAAAAGTAGGTACCTATATCCAGAAATGGAATACCAGAGGTACCTCGTTCTACCGCTCGGGAATAAAAGGAGTGATATTATTATTATTATATTTTATCCCCGTATTCGAACGGGAACGGGAACAATGCGGGTGAAACCGCGGGATGCTGTTAGTATTTATATAAATTTACTTTATTTAGCAATAAAATTATAAAATGCGTAACTCTATGTAAACCTGTAGCGGTTTTAAACAATTTGAAAAGGAGATAGAGTAAGCTTATAAGCGAATGAAGTCCCGGGTTAAAGCCAGTCAATATCATCCCTATTAATATTAAAAATCCGAAAGGATCTCTCTGTCTGTTTGTCAGTCAAATTTTTACTTCTAAAACGGTTTCAATGAAATTTGGTAGGGAAATGGCATGTCTCTTTAGATAGGACATAATATTATGCTACTTTTCTTCCGGAAACACGGACGGAGTCACGGTCTACTGCTAGTTTTCTGTAGTATATCTCTTCCTCCTAGTAAACGAATCATGTCGTCAGCATCGCTGCTCGCCTCCACTCTAATTTCATTAAATCGCCCTCGGCTAACGAATGCCAATTTTTTCCCCTTTTCTCCCGGTTTATCAAATAATTCTAGACGGATTGTTTGCTCTTCGCTATTTTACAGGCGTTAATTAAACAAACCTTCGCTTTTTGTGTTCTTTGCAGCGAAATAAAAACAAAGAATAATGAACTCTAATAAAAAGAGGATATTTATTGTTGGGTTTTTGTCAAGAATCATTTATTTTCTGCAGGTACAAAAAGTACACTAAGAGAGGTCAATAGTCTAATAACAAGGCACTCTAAACTCGACCATCTCTTCTTCTCTGTGGCTTCGCTCTTGTCAGAGCGGTCGTGGTCACGTTGAGGCGTGGTAGAAGCGGACACAGCTTTCTTTACGATCTCTCGCCATCTCTCTCTGTTTGCAGACTGTCTGGCGCAGTCTGACATGCGGGTTCCTACTGAACTACTCGTTAAACTCGACCATGAAGGTTGGCTAAATGTAAACAGCAGCCCATCTCCACCAACGAATTGCTGGTTCCAAATGCAGTAACACCTAGAAGAACCAGCAAGAAACTCAAGGGCAGCTATTTTTAATCTCATGTCCTACTAGTAAATATGGTTTACAATTATAATTATGGTTAATAACCTTAAATAAAATAATATTTTTTTATATTCAGACAATAGACCCATTACATACACACAAAAATATAAAAATACAAGTTAGAGCATAGGTACATGACAAAATATTACTTCTATTTTAAATTTTTACCGTACCTTAGCCTTAGTAATACATATTGGTACAATAGGTACAAACACACAAACCCAACTCAATAATTAAAACCTCAAATTAATTATACCTGTGGTCCCGCGGTAGACTCACGAATAACACAAAAACATTTTTAATTAGTAGAAATAATGAAATGAAAGGAAACAAAATCACTACATAGTATAAAACAAAGTCGCTTTCTCTGTCCCTATATCCCTATGTCCTTATGTCCCTATGTCCCTTTGTATGCTTAAATCTTTAAAACTACGCAACGGATTTTGATGCGGTTTTTTTAAATAGATAGAGTGATTCAAGAGAAAGGTTTTAGTGCTAGCATTGCATCCGTGCGAAGCCGGGGCGGGTCGCTAGTATATTTAGATGCCAGAAAATAATATTAAGAATATTGAAGAGCAGTGATAGCCCGGACGGTTAAAGAGCCGGTCGAAAATCAGTGAGGCTCGGGTTCGAATCCTGGCATTTACCAATGAGTTTTTAAAAAACTCACGTACATATTTATCACTAGCTCGACGGTGAAGGAAAACATCGTGAGGAAACCCGCAGGTCTCAGAATTAGTTCTGAGACAATATGTGTAAATAGACCGGGGGGTCGATTTTTGAATCTCACCGAGTGACTAATTCTCACCGATGTGAGTGATTTCCGAAAGTTCGTATTTTTGAAACTCATCGGTGACTTACATTTGTCATACCTATGATATCGATTTACGAGTGCCCCTACCCACTCGTAATTGAAATCACCATGTGATTGTTTTTGACAGTTAACGTATGTGACATCTGCCAAAAGTGCCAAAGTATGTTTTTCGGAAGAATTAGCAGCGGGGCTCGATTGTGATATTTCGTGATTGCGACGATTTATTGAAAATATAAAAAACATCTCAATTAAATAAAACAATATCCAAGTTATTAGTAAATACAATTATTAAGTTAAATATACTTGTAAAACATATGCCACTAACAAATGTACATACCTTTTCTTATAAATTGTAAAATCTGTGTTATGTTCTCTTTATTCGTCCTTTTCTAGTGAATTAAGTGAATTTTTCAATTCAAAACTTTAATTTTCGTTTACATGATACTGACAGATACGTTACGTTTTACGATTGACCAATTTGATGAATCTTTTTTAAGTTATATTATGAGAAAATAAAAACCGATATCAGGGGCAACACTATAACATCTGCGTAAAAAGGAACGTAACGGGAAGATTGTCTCTGACTGACATTGTAAAATTTCTGCATGTTGGTAAACATCGTGTGACTTTCAAAAATACGGCTTTTGGAAAATGGTGACATAAAAGTCATTGGTGATAATTTTAGTCACCGGTGATTTTGATATCACCAGTGAGATTCAAAAATCGCACTCCCGGTCCGGCGATGGTCTTACCACCTATCACGTTTAGGGGTCCAATGTATCTCGTGAAATGTGGGTATATCCAGTAATGGAATACCTCTGCCTACCCCCTCGGGGATGAAAGGCGTGAGATTATTTATTTTTTATTTAAAATAATATTGAGTTGAGGTTGAGGAAAAGGAAAACACAAGCAAAAAACCTTTTTTTTTTTTTCTTTTTTATATGTTAAGTACCTACTTCTTTTTCTCTTACATATTTTTACCTACTTTTTAAATATTTTCACTTGATTTAAAGGGGCCTTATATTATAGATACTTATTATTATAACATTTTTATTATAGGAATTTTGTAATTGGATAAAGCTTCTTTTGTGGACAGGATTTAATATAATTCGATAGACAAATTATTCGATACACAAATATTGAGTAGGTTGGTAAGAAAAATCTGTTTTACTTTGGTCACCATACAATGTTCATGTACGCAAAAAAAAACTACTTACAGTATTTGGCTGAAAAATAAACACACATTAATTGAGGAAAATATCTTGAGGAAACCCTGTGGTCCCAGAATTAATTCTGAGGCATGTGTAACAGACCCGGCCGGCGATGGGCTCACCACCTATCACGTTTAGGGGTCGAATATTCTCGTGAAAAGAGGGGTATATCCAGAAATGGAATACCTATTTCATCCCCTCGGGGATAAGGTATGGGATTATGTATGTATTTATGTAGTTGGATTTGTTATTTATGTGATTGCGAAATAAATATTTATTAAACAACATAATTATGATGATGATGATAAGACAAGCCATGATAGATCTTTTGTAATTGAGCCCGACTTTTTGCTTTACGGTTTCTTATCCTGGTGCATCTATGATTAAAGAGGTAGTTAATTACGTACATAGTATAGCTCGACGGTGAAGGAAAACATGAGGAAACCCGCAATTCCTATAATTGGTTCTGAGAGTAGGTATGTGGCGAGGTCAATAGAAAACTGTTTATGTATATAAGTACCTTAATTAATCCATTGGTAACTTTAGTGTACCACCTACCTTTATCTGTTTATCTCAGTTACATCCATTTTAAGGTTGTCTGGAAGAAATCGCTTAAAGCAATAAGACCGCTCATTATACCATGTTTACGTGCATTTTTATCATTGTGTCACTTGTTGCATATTTTTATTGGTGTGCAATAAAGAGTTGTTACTTACTTACTCACCACTGGACACATTAGGGATGAAAAAAATACAAGCTGTGACAAGTGGGTACTTGCAGAAATGGAAAAGCGCTGCCGACCCCCTAGTAGATAAGGCATGAATGTATAATCATACAAAAACACAAAAGTATGACCAATTCTGTTTTTGAAATTCTATAGGTACTTATTTTTCTACTTATTCTATAAATATTTGTCGAAAACGGATTTTTATAGGTATGTAAAATATATGTTTTATAGTAGCGGTTCTCCACGATTTCACCCGCGCAGTTCCCGTGGGAATACGGGAATAAAGTATAGCGTATGGTACTCAGGGATATTGTAGCTTTCTATTGGTAAAATAATTTTTAAAATCAGTCCAGTATTTTTTGAGTTTATTCGTTACAAACATACAAAAAAAATATTTCCTCTCTTAATATTACTTTGGATGTGACATATCATCATCACGACTTTTATCCCTGAGGGGGTAGGCAGAAGCACAGCATTCCCCGAAATACACAACCGTCACCAGTATGCTTTTTGAACCCCAAGCGTGACAATATTTCATCTTTTATTACTAAATACCTAACAATTAGTGTCTAATCTATTTACAGAAAACTACATGCCATTAAAAAGCTTATGAATTTTCCCAAAACACGATCAAGATTTGCGCAATAATCAGATAATCACACAATTTATCGACGAAAACGCCGTAGTAAAACTGTTTCTCGGTAGACCGCCTCACGTTTCATTGTTTGCTCCGATTAGCATCAGTTTAATACGCCTGTTAAAACTAATCGCCCAATTAAAGCTTGTTTACCGTTCGGCCCTGTGACTGGCGGTAATCCACCGTTATCTTAATGGCGACGGGGATAATCGATCAATTTGTTTAAGGGTTCTGTCTGTCAGTCCGTTGTCGTAAAACTGTGTCGATATTTGAATAGTCCATTCATACCTAAAACTTTGTCCGTCAGTAGTGTGAAACAGTGAACTACTTTTGGAATTATTTTTAAATTAGGGCAGGGTTGAAAAGCAGCAATTGTGCTGAGACTCTTGCCTTTTCATCCACATTACGAACTTACTTTTACTTAGTGTAGTCTAGTAAAATTTTGCGCTTTATGTTGATGAATAAATTTAATGTTTTATCCCCGAGGGGGTAGGCAGAGTTATTCCATTTCCTGAAATACCCACTTTTCACGATAATATTCGACCCCTACACTTGATAGGTGGTGAGCCCATCGCCGGACCGGGTCTTTTACACATGCCTCAGAATTTATTTAGACCTGCGAATTTCCTCACGATGTTTTCCTTCGCCGTCGAGCTAGTGATGAATAAGTACATATACTTACCTACGTAAGTTTTTGAAAAACTCATTGGGACATGCCAGAATTTGAACCCGAGACCTCACTGATTATTAACATGAGAAGCGGGCTCTATAACCGGAAGGCTATCACTGCAGTACACGTAGCAAATTGATTTAAATAGTTTATCCTTAGTGGCACAGATTCAATTATAAGGTTAATATAATATATATATGTTGTACTGTACTGTTGCATAAATCTGAAATGAATAAATAAATATATATAAAAGAAAGTCGTGTTTATTACACTATTTATAACTCAAGAATGGCTGAACCGATTTGGCTGAAAGTTAGTGGGGAGGTAGAGCCAGGAGAAGGACATAGGATACCTTTTATTCCGATATTCCCACGGGAACGGGAACTATGTGGGTGAAACCGCAGGGCGCTGCTAGTTTTATTTACAGACTATCTGTTACCCATATTAAATAAAAATAAATGTTAAACGACTTTCTTTGGTGACTGTACAATACGTAATATGCCAATACGCAAATCGTCCAACGACCGTACAAACAAAAGATTTATATCCGAAGGAAATTCCAAACGGCGCATTTCCTGACAGAAATATATGTTCCTTTATTTAGATGCAATGCGTCATTCTAAAGCTACGCATATACATTGCGACTTTGCGACTCGTCTCATAGTCAGTCAAATCCTCTGAGGGCCTAGAGAAAAACGTAACAAATGTTCGAGTAAATTAAAAGTAAAAAATCTTTTTTTAAACCGATAGAAAAAGATACTAAGTATAGGTATTATAAGTATAACCAGCTTTTGGACTCAGACGTCATTTTATTTTCCGAGTTATTCTCAGCAATCCGCATTTCATTTCATACTCATATTGTAGAAGTGCATTAAAAATAACTAGTTCGCCATCTTGGGTGTTCCGCCATACATGTATTGTAATCCAAACTAAACGTGTATAAAAGAGTTTAGCTCAATCGGTTAAAGATATTTATTTTTTTATTTATTAAACTTCATGTACCATGTGCTCAGGTGGTTTGGACATATCGAGCGGATAGATGAAACGGTGAAGGAAAACATCGTGAGGAAACCCGCAGGTCTCAGAATTAATTCTGATATATGTGTAAAAGACCCGGTCCGGCGATGAGCTCACCGCCTATCACGTTTAAGGGTCCAATATATCTCGTGAAATGTGGGTATATCCTGTAATGGAATACCTCTGCCTACCCCCTCGGGGATAAAAAAGGCGTGAGATTATATGAGAGGCGTCTAACGAGACAAATATATAAGGGGATTGTGAGCGGCCGAGTCGGCAAACTGCGACCTAGGCGTACTCACATCGATCAGATCGGCGATGTATTGAAAAAATAGCCAGATAAAGAGTACCCGAAACCGACGAGCTTGTTTGAACCGATTGATGGATGTGGATGAGGCGTACGTGATGTATGCCAGGATCGTAGCAGGTGGCGGGCTGTTGTCTCTGCCTAAAAAGGCATGAGCATATGTATGTACCAAGAAAATGTACATAATATGGCGAACTTAATGCCCAAAAGCATTCTCTACCAGCCAACCATCAGGTTAAGCAGAAATAATTTTGGTGAAATTGGCGGCAAATAATAAGAATAATCAATGAAACATAACATTACGGTGAATCCTAATACCTACTTACAACTAATACATACTATTATCGTAATATCTGCTTCTACTACCAACAGCTGGTAAATATAAAAAAAATAACATAGTGAAAAAAATTGCGACAGTCGCAATAAAGTCGCACCGTGTACGAAAACCCTTAACTGTACGAATGTTATATTTGCGTGAAGCGAGCTGAATAATGGAGGCACATTTGTATAGGAACATATCATCCGGCTTGCAGTTTGCCTGAGGCTTGTATGCTAGAACAAGATAGCTTGCTAAATTAAATACCAAGCTTATTACATTGTTTATCTATACTAATATTACAAAGAGGAAAGATTTGTATTTTTGTATGTTTAAACTAGGTACTGGACCGATTTTAGGTAACGAGTAACAGCCTAAGTATATTTTATTCCCGTATTCCTACGAAAACGGGAACCACACTGGTGAAACCGCGGGGCGCTGCTAGTCTATAAATATAATAAAACTGTAATGAGACTATCTGAAGCGGATAAAATATTATGGATTGTAAATCTAATCTAGAAATAAAAACGCAGCTCCTCAGCTCAAACCTTGTTTCTCTCACGAAAGACAACTACAACAACGACCGAAGAAAAACATACCAAAAATCTAATTAGAGAAAGAACATAAAATGACGTACAAAAACAAAGAGTTCGTAACAATATCAATGATAAACTGTAGTAGTATGATATTTGGCCGACCTGACGGGTCTGTTGGCTCAGTTGGTAGTGCCTGCCTTTTCAGTCGGAGGTCGCGGGTTCGATCCCCGCTCAGACATGTCCATGGACACGTTTGTGTGCATGAACATGTCTGTTGGCTTCGTGTCTGGTCGTTTAATATTTATTTAAGTATGTTTATCAGTTGTTTAGTATTATGGAATAGTACAGGTCTGCCTAGTTTGGAACAAAAGCCGTGAGTGAATGGTGTCCCACAATTTATTATTATTATGATTATTGTTCGTATTATTTACACGTTTCCTCTCACCCTACACTAGGTTGTTATTGATACCTACCACAAATGTAAATAATGGACTCAATTCTGCAGACCAGCTTTAATTCCTAATTTTAAGTTAGCTCTATTCTCTTCCACCGCTTTGGAAAGGAAAAGGACGGAAATAAGCTCCATATTTATTTACAATGTCAAAATAACAAAATTGAACCTTATGAACGAATTCAAATCTTATTCAAATACACGTGTCTATTTTAGCGACGATGTAACAAGGTCATGGATAAAACTGACAGATAAGACATCAAATTAGTTGGTTTTTACTTGTTTGACATTACTCTATAATCTATGGTGTGTTTCTGTCCTTTTTCTTCCGTATTCTATAGAGAAGGATAGACTAACTTAAAATTATAAATTTTAGCTGGTCTGCAGAATCGAATCCACGGTCTATGTAAAACATAAGGATTGCAATAAATTATTTGATTTGACCGTGTCTGTTTTTTTTTGCGGTAGTGTAGATATTTATCGGCTTAGAATATCAAAACACCACTTTTTTTATTTTTGTCTGTCTGTCTGTCTGTGCAGGCATCACGCAAAATCTCCTGGATTGTGATACTTTTACCTACTACAGAAAAATATATTTTGAAAAACAACCATTCCGAAAGAAATCGCAAAAGTTATAAAAATATTTTAAAATACATATTATGGAGGAAAATCTATTTTTTACCTACTTAAAAAAGGTGGAGGTTCTTAATTCGTAGCGTATGTTTTTTTTATGTTTGTTACCTCAGAATTTTTGACAAGGTAAACCGATTTTGAAGCTTCTTTTTTTAATTGAAAGCTGGTGCTTCCCGTGTGGCCACATTTTAATTTGGTCCAATTCTGACAATGGCATCCATGAGAAAACCATATTATTATGTCATCCTATATAATAATTTCCTTTAGTTAAGTTATTTTTTTCTTTTTTTTGTATTAGTTATTACTTTAATTCTTTGTCAATAAAATTCACATAAAAGTCTTAAATTTGCATGGTATGTGCGAGAAAAATGGACGAATAACTCAATATCACGAAAACTGATTTATATTTAATATTTTTCTAACCGATTTCAAAAAAGGAAGAGGCTGTCAATTCGACAGTACTTTTAGTATAACTCGTTGAAGTCGGTTTTTTACTCCTATGTTATTGTTCTTTATACCTACACTAATCCTAAGATACGAGCTAACGAAAAATATTAGTTATAATAATAGTTTTCCTATTCAATGCTGCTAACCTAGTCTAGTCTATCACATAACCAATTAGATATACGTAACAAGACCGAACAAGAAATACAATAAATTATGTGTAGCATTTGATAAATCGCACACGGCTGTCGCAAACAAAAAGTTGAAGCAAAAACGAATTCCAATTTTCCTTGCTAATATCATCCAACAGATGAACATACACTAAGTCCCAATACAGGGCGATTTTCAAGCATGGAATTATATATATTTACTAGCGGTTCTGCGCTGTTTCACCCTCTTATTTCCCGTACCCGTGGGAATACGGGAATGAAATATAACCTATGTTACTCAGGGATATTGTAGGTTTCCATTAGTGGAAGAATTTTTAAAATCGGTCCAGTAGTTTTTGAGTTTATTCGTTACAAACAGACAAAAATACAAATATTTTCTCTTTATAAGTAATATTAGTGTCGATTGGTTATTATTATTATCACAATAAAAACAGAAACAACGACATGGACCACAGAAATGTCAAATAAACAGAATGTCAGATGAGCAAAATTTTCGATAACCAAAATGTTAGATACCCAAGCAAAATGTGGAGATTCTACTCCGACGAAACTGCAATGTCGCACTTCTGAGTGTATTTTTTTTACGTACAAAAATGACTTTGACTAACAATAAGTGTGTGGGGAATGGAATACCTTTGCCTAACCCCTCGGGGATAAAAGGTGTGAGTTTTTTAAGTATATGTTCATTTATAGGATCCTATCTATGACTATGATACCAGACATTTTACAATATTGAACACGGTCAAAAGAAGACAGCTATATATACTCATATAACGGCATCTCTGCGATAAGGAGACACTGTCGTAAGAACAGATACATATTTGGGACAAGGACTGGATTACAAGAAGGAGGGAAAGATTCTACATTGTGACTTAGCTACGAGTATGTATATGTACAAGTGTACGTACGCTCGTAGGTCTGATATGCCGATGTGCCTGTAACGATCACACAGTTAAGCAAAGTTGGGACGCAATTCCGGGATGTTTAGGATTTAGATAATATTAATTAAAAAAAAATGACTGTCTGATTTTTGAAAAAATAAAAACTATACATAAAAATATACACATAAAAAGCTATACATAAAAAACTATACATAAAAGTCATTAAAAATGAAAGCAAATCACTTTGAAATTTAAATTTAACAAATATTCTCACGCGTTTTACCCCCAAGGGGAAAGACATCTATTCCATTTCTGTAAAAACTTTTAAGAAGTCTATTTTTAAATCCGTAAACGTGACAGGTGGTGAGCCTATCGCCCGACCGGGTGCTGCTACGCATGCCTCAGAATCAAATCTAGGACCTGTGGTTCTTCTCACGACATTTTCCTTCACCGTCGAACTAGTGACAACCTACGTAAGTTTAAAAAAAACATTTAGCATTGTAATTATTCAACAAAACAAAAATATGGAAAAATGTATAACAAAATCGTATCAGAAATCATAAACATCCCCATTTAATGACTAAACCTGCACAATAATTCACTGGCCATGCACTTTACGTAAGCTCAACAATATCGGCTTAAACTCCACTATTCACATCCACTTTACTCAAGTAGCTGTCTTAACTTAATACACGTTGCGCATGGCACATTATTTGCAAGATCATTAGACTAAGTATAACCAGTGAGGCTCGGGTTCGAATCCTGGCATGTACCAATGAGTTTTTCAAAAACTTACGTACATATTTATCACTAGCTTGATGGTGAAGGAAAACATCGTGAGGAAACCCGCAGGTCTCAGAATTAATTCTGAGAGATGTGTAAATAGACCCGGTCCGGCGATAGGCTCACCACCTATCACGTTTAGGGGTCCAATATATCTCGTGAAATGTGGGTATTTCCAGTAATGGAATACCTCTGCCTACTCCCTCGGGGATAAAAAAGGCGTGAGATTATGATATCAATAGACTAAATGGCCAAGACTATACATTCACATGATTTCACAAACAATTTGATTTTTGTTTGTCTCTATTTAGCATTGGACATTTCATTTTCACCGAGGAAGCAAAATAAGAAAAGCAGTTATTAGCGTGCAAAATAAATTTTTTTCATAATTTTTTGACTATTATTTACTGAGATTATCAATAATTTCTAAATACATACATACATTCATATTCTCACGCCTATTTCCCATTGGGGTAGGCAGAGACAAAAGACCGCCACTTGCTACGAACCTGGCAGATCTCTCGCTTTCTCTACATCCATCAAACGACTCATGCATGCTCGTCGGTTTCGGGTACTCTTTATCTGGCTTTTCTAAATAATATGCCAAAAATGAAAACTCAGGCACAACTTTGTGTCCCCTGAAGAGATTCGGTAACTCAGTAACATGATAAGGATATCTAATTTGTAAATAATATCATCCAGGAAAAACATAATTCATCCGAAATAAATGAACTTTTTAAGGGAAAATAGTGAACACGGTAACATGATTCTAAATCGAAAAATGGTATCTGAGCTTATTGCAATAACAAGAAATCTTGTGAAAGCTGGACCGGAGATTTGTATTAATTTGAAGCATTCTGATTTCTTCTAAAACGGTTACTACGGAGCTTAAGGAAGCTTACTTATAATATAATAATAATATAATCTCACGCCTTTTTTTTATCCCCGAGGGGGTAGGCAGAGGTATTCCATTACTGGATATACCCACATTTCACGAGATATATTGGACCCCTAAACGTGATAGGTGGTGAGCCCATCGCCGGACCGGGTCTGTTTACACATGTCTCAGAATTAATTCTGAGACCTGCGGGTTTCCTCACGATGTTTTCCTTCACGAAGCTTACTTACGAACTGTAATTTTTTTTGTATTAAAAAAGATATTCTAGACAATTTCTTTTCATTGTTTTAAGAATTGTCTAATAACATTAGAGTGGTTTTGATTTCACTTAGGATTCAATTCTTTTAAGCGTGGCTTAACACCGAACTTAAGATCTTCTTTTTTATATTGTAACAGTGTTAAAAGAATTTCAGCTTATTTACAATAGTTATTCGTGAAATGTGGGTATATCCAGTAATGGAATACCTCTGCCTACCCCCTCGGGGATGAAAGGCGTGAGATTATTATTTATTATTATTATTACAATAGTTAATTTCCTTGCACTAAGGGTTTTTTGGTGTATTAAGTTTCTGTGGTGATGATATTGGTTAATCATTTGAAACAGAG
Source organism: Ethmia dodecea (assembly GCA_963855545.1). NCBI lineage: Eukaryota > Metazoa > Arthropoda > Insecta > Lepidoptera > Depressariidae > Ethmia > Ethmia dodecea. The sequence continues at coordinate 2,379,604 of OY979443.1, forward strand.
TTTACAATATTTGCCCCAATTGAAATTACATCTTTCCATTCTTTCTCTATAACTTCGTATTGGACCAAATACCTTGACGTACGAATTGAAATGTGCTAAAATGTTAGAGAAAATTCTTTGAATCAGCAGAATAGACAAATGGGAAGGGTATTTCCGTAACGTGAAAAAATACTCAACGAATAAAAGGGAAACCCAATTAAACACTAAAAAAAATTCCAATTTTGAATAACGATGCTAAAATCACAGAATTCCACCATACAGTATGAAAATAAATATTTATATTGAAAACAGAAAAAGGTCGAATATTCAATATCGAAATGGCAAAAAGCGAGAGCTGAAACAGTAGGCATTGCTCCGCTTAAATATTTGCCTAAAGCCAGGTACATACTGACTGGGAACTCGAACAACATGTAAAGTACTGTGTAATACTCGTGAGAGCTATCAGTGGAAGCTCGCCGCGAGCATTATAAAAGCTTACAGCTCTTGTAAAGCTCAGGTAAGGCCCGATGCACATCTACTTTACATGACTCGTTATTTGGCAACTTTCGTACAAGCGTATAGCTTACCAGTAAAGTTTTTGTTTTGCATCGGTTCCTACCGTAGACAGGGACAGAAGAAGTAAAAAAAATCGGTTGTCTGTAAAGTCGGTTTATTGACGATATTGGAACGTGGCAACGTCATAAGAAAATATATGTCAAAGACACGACACGACACGACACGACACGAAACGAAACGAAACGAAACGAAACGCAACGTCATAAGACATTACTGATGGAATGGATTGTGCCTCTTTGTCCCTCGTTGCGCGCTCTCGCTTGCACTGTAACGCGGCATACGTCACACTTTTTCGTGCATGCAGCCGGCTCCATCGAATTATAAGACGTTATCACGTCAAAAATTTACAAAATGCAAGACAAAGCATCACAATCACCAATGTCACCAGCTAAGCAGATTGTTGGAGGATGGCTAGTGGTGAGGCAGCAGTGCTGATCCGGTTAACCTGAGCCTGGATAGGTTTGGAGTGCAAATGCGACCTAAGTGGCGGTGGTTCAAAGGAGGTATCACGCCTGTTTTGACACACTGGCACTTGCTTTTTACAGTTTTTTTATAGAATATGTAACAGAATAAGCGCAATTCCTGAAATTAGTTTGTTTAGTATCATCATCATTCATCATCAACCCGTAACAGCCCATTGCTGAGCTAAGGGTCTTTCCTCACACATGAGGAAGTATGGGCTATAATCTCCCACGAGAGCCCACCGCGGATTGGGAGATGGTGTTAAGCTAGTGGCCACTTAACAGTCAGAATTTTTCAAGCCACCTAATGTTTAGTATCGCAACTACTTTTAATATTTGTTAAATTATTCCAAAAAATGAATTAGCATAGCTGAATTTAGTGCTACCTATGGAAATCGTGCTATTATCGCTCTTTATTTAAGAAAATTGGTTAGACACAACTAAAGTTCGAAGGCATCATATTCTTTTTATATTAATATACTAATTGGGGCGTATGATGAATTGCGCTTATTCTGTTACGCGTTGTATTATGTGACATTGTCGCTCTCTTTCTCCGCTATCGCCCTTTATGTGAGGCCCCATTTTTGGTACAGGGTCAACGTATTTTTTAAGTCAACTGCAACACTGTCCTTAAATTTGGTAAACCACTAATTGCTGTAACGGGTTGTAACCAATTAAAAAATATCAATTATAACCGTGCTTTTTTGGTTCCCCATCAGCACCCACCTTTAGATAGGAATATAATACGATTGTAGAATATCGTCTGAATAAATAATTCGCTTGAAGAATCGTCTTGGAATTCAGTGTCGACAATATTTCTCGGATGCCGGCTCCCAAGGCCGGATAATGATAGCTAAGAAAGAGAAAATGGTTCTTTCCAAATTAAATCAAGTGAAATCTGATTTTCATTTTAATTAAGCCGTGTACCTTCTTCGTAAAGAGGCAAATTAAGCATTCCAACTTTTTAGTTCTACTTATTTTATGATGATGAGACGTGAACTGATCTAGTGTTTATTATATTGTGGGAACAGGAAGTTTCAAATTTAAATAGCTAGAGTGTAAAATTAAACTTTTAAATTCTATCTGACGGACCTATTGGCTCAGTTGGTGGTGAGTAGTGACCCTGCCTTCTGAGTCGGACGTCGCGGGTTCAGGGGTGTGAATATCACAACTGCCTATATACAAATGACTTTCAATAAGTGGACTTACAAGCCCCTTTATAAAATCAAAAAATTCTGACTTTAACTTGTTTAGATTTATAACAACTCGCCTAGAGATAAAAACTCCTAAAATATAACCACTCTAAAGAGTAAAAAAACCGACTTCAATCTTCAACTTATATGGTTTTCTCATTGATGCTGTTGTCAGAACTGGGCGAAATTATGGGACCAATCTGGAAGCACCAGCTTTCAAAAAAAAAAAGAATCATCCAAATCGGTTCACCCAGTCGAAGGTTCTGAGGTAACAAACATAAAAAAACAGACGAATTGATGACCTTCTCCTTTTTGAAGAAACCCCTTCAACTCCCGCCTCGTAAATTACATTTCGCTGCATCATAGCGTGCATTATTGCTCACGTCAAACTATGCGGACAAGGGTGAATTGCACTAAATCAATAGCTATTACGCTTTGTTGCTCCGTCACGCCGGTTTCGATTGAGCCAGTGACGTAATGTATTGCTGCGATTGCTGCCATCGCATACCCATGTATCATGATTTCGGGAACTGTGACGTCACTATGATTAATATATTGTTTTGATGACGAGTGGCTTCAACACGTACATACTTACTTCTTAGCGTATCTAAAGGATACAAAAATGACGGCGAAATACGACTGGCTGAAACATGCAAACATTGCGACTAAATAAAATTAGGTCAATTACCTACATTTGACGACCTCATTTTCCGTTCTTTAGTAACATATCTATTTTTATATATAATATCAGTTTCACTCGATAGATTATAATCTACCTTAAAATAATGCGTTAAATTCTAAGCAGTATATTCGGTTTACAATCTTACAGTCTACGATCTCGCGAGATAGATTATAATCTAACGGTATTTGCAATTTTACGGTGACATATACATAAACACTTATAATTTATAAAATTAGATTGTGAAATTCATAACCCTCATTCAGCTTCGCAGTCGGCCAAAAGTAATCCAAGCCCAACGAAATTGAACACAGAACGATCGCGTTGCTGTGGTTACAAAGAGACTCGGTGGTTTTACGAAGCTAACAAAATTTAATCTGTGTTTAGTATGCAAATATCCGCAATATTCCCCAAAAAGGTTTTAAGAAAGCATCGCTGAGGAGGATATAAATGACGCGATTTGGGGATTTACAGTGTTTTGCTCGGCTTAGGGCTAGAGATGATCTAGAGGAAGGTCGATAGATTTAAAATTATGGAAAAAATACTGTAACGAGACCGTGTTTGTACAATCAAGAGCAAGTGCAGCTTGACACATTGGACTTTGTAACGTTCTTATTACAATCGCCTTAGAGTTCAGACAGACAAGTGTACAGCTTCATGTGCTCATGACTATGACTGTACATTAAATTTTACCGGTAGTGTAGATAGTAATTATCGATTTAGATATCAGAACACAATTTTTTTAAATTTTTGTCTGTCTGTTTGTGCACGGATCTCGCAAAAAGTACTTAACGAATTTAAATTAAATTTTGTGTGGAGATAAGTGAGCAATCGGGTCAGCATTTACATCACTTTTTACTTTAGAAAAATATTTCATTCTCACGGGAAAATATAAAAACTGGTTAAAAAGAGAAATACTCAACACTCCGAAACGATCACACCGAAAAACTTGAAATATTACCATATTTCAAGTTTTTCTTGTAGGTGTCTTTTATGTCGTAGGCAATCGTTATGAAGGGATTTTTAGAAATTCAGACGGGAACGGGAACAAACTGGATATGCGCAAACACCGCTGAGAACTCTGATATCACTATCACTATCACTACATAGTATAAAACAAAGTCGCTTTCTCTGTCCCTATATCCCTATGTCCCTATGTTAAATCTTTAAAACTACGCAACGGATTTTGATGCGGTTTTTTTTAATAGATAGAGTGATTCAAAAGGAAGCTTTTAGTATTAGCATTGCACTTGTGCAAAGCCAGGGCGGGTCGCTAGCTATATATAAAAAAATAAGTGCAAAATTTTAATCTCTGTCCACTCCCATCTCTACCCATCGCATTCATTCGTGTCTAACTGCAGTAATTTTATTTTGAAACGCAATCGTTAAATGCGAAAATGTTTTTTAATTTTCTGTCTGTGAAAAGGCACCGCTAAATAATGCGTTGCTGGTGTTATTACTGTTATTCGCCTTGGCTGAATTGGGAAATAGCCTGTTGCCAGATTTGTCAGAAAGATTTTAAATATATACGTTTAAGATAGGAACTTTAGAAGATTTCATTATGGACAAAATATTTCTGGAAACCTCTCCAAAATGACTACAATTTATTGTTTCTTAATTTAGGTAAATAACAGCAGTTTCATATTGAATTATATGAAAAGTATAACATTATGCTTCGATGCAAGCAACCCAGCCAAATTGGTTAAATATGGATTCTGAGGCTTAGGTTAAGCATACAGAGTTCATTTTAAAATGAGTTAGTTGACTGTATTTTAATTTATTTTATAATTAATTAAATTCCGAGTAATCAATTTTAAAAAGATCCTCAAAAGCACATAAAAAAATATTTCGACTTTCCATTTCTCAATTATAGCAGTTTAATCAGTTAAGAACCGCCGGTTCCAATTGGAACCGAGACACAATTAAAAATCTATTGTGTCTGTGATTCATGGTCTGAGAGGTTAAAAATTAAAAACCAGTTAAAAAAGTGAAGTAAATGAATATTAAAATCGACGACGTTAAAGTAATAGGTTAAAACCTAATTTGACTAGGCATCCAACTATATTACACACCCTCCCTAGTCCCTACTCACTACACTATCACACATACACACACCACTTTAAATTTTCTCCTTTTTTTACCTTTTAAGAAAAAACATTGTAATTAAATCGACTATTGTTCCCTATAAGACGAACGGAAGTCATCTGTGTCTACTACACAGGTTTTCCTAGTGTAGGCACCGAGACCCCTATGTATCAATGTGGCGTTTTAACTATTCTTAATATTATTCCTTGTACGTTTGTGAATAATAAATTCATTTTCATTTAAATTTTTTCATTTTCATATTATTAGTAAAGAAGTAGAGATCAGAAATTCCTTTAACTGTTCAAACTTAACCATTTGACTAAAATAAATCGGAACCGACAACTTCTATTGTTTTAAGTTAACGAGTTCATTCAACTCCATTCGCCTAATTGAACAGCGTGGGAGGAGCCGCATAATGTGAGCTCACTGACAAACTAGGCACCTGAAACGGCTTAACTACTTTGTATGCTTAAATAACTATGATCTTAGAGTTAACGGATTTTTTGTATTTTTTAAGAACTGTATACTATTGATGCATTAGTACCTTTATTAGTAGCTACAGAGTGTATAACAATTAAATTACTAGTTAACAATTACCTTTTAAGATCAGATGAGCGTAATAGGTATACACCGCCAATAACATATACAATTATGTAACAAAATAAGCGCAATTCTTGAAATTAGTTTGTTCAGTATCGACTACTTAATCGATTTCAGCTATTTTTAAAATGTGTCAAAATTTTCCAAAGTGCTACGTATGAATACCGTACTATTATAGCTCTTTATTTAAGAAATTTGATTAGACACTACTTTTTAAGCTATTGCATAGCTTCTATCGCGGGCCTTGAGCGCGGGGACCGAATCCAGAAATTCCGTAACGAAAAAAACCTCACGCTCCCCACTCCGACGGGCACGGAGGTGTGGCTTGAAGGCCCTGCATTGTCTAACGTCGTTTGTTTTCGGCAGTCTTGTTGATACAAAATGCTATGCAATAGCTTTACCGCGGCAGTCCCCGAGTGCCACACTTTTTTTTTTATATTAATACTTATACTAGTAGGGTGTATTGAGGAATTGCGCTTATTCTGTTACGCGTTGTGTATTACAACCCCCGTAAAATAATACCGTACACTTATTACTGGGCCAAGATAATAACAACAAACTATATTCCCGTTATATAATACCAAGAAACTCTGGAAGAAGGAAGCTGTTAACAAATTATAGCACCGGAAGTGGAACGATAATAGTTGGATAGTATACGCCCGGGAGTAAATGCCCGACTACGAGTTTGGACTTTGGAGATACAGACTACCGGTAGTCTGTAATTTGATTGCATGTTTAAGTGCAGTAAGATTTGGCATCGTTTTAGACAATGTTAGGTTGACCATCTATTTTAAAGAGGAACGTAAGCTTCAACCGCATCTATTCAGAATGGATGCTGTGAATTCCCACGGGAACGGGGGGAGGATTCGAACTAACATCGACACTGTGTTTTTTTATGTAGGTAATTTTAGGACTTATGTACCTATTCAGAAACGGTTTTAATTGTGAAAATGGGGAGGAAATGGTTCAAACGGGCGTCGTCACTGGGATGCTTCTGTCAAAATATTGAGTTTTAGGACGTAGATAGGCACCAATTAGGAAGAGTTTAAAGGAAGAGTTCAATTTCCAAGGGAACGGGTGAAAACTGGGCTCTAACTCAATAATATGATCAAATCAATATTCTATTTGTTTACTTTTCAAAAGTGCATTTTGCGAATAATAAAACTCCCCAAAACTTCAAAAAATGGAAAGACATATTAATATCTCTTCATGCTCTAATACCTATTAAACGACATTAACTACATCTAGATTGGCTTTAGCCTTGAAAGGTAACAAACAGACATACAGTCAAAATTATACCTTCACATTTTTAATATGACTAGCTTTACTCTGCGACTATGGCCATTTCTTGACTCCTTTCTATCTCCGTGCGAAGTTTTTATCAAGGTTTAGTAAAAAGGTACTTAACAAAAAAAAGACCCGGTCCGGCGATGTGCTCACCACCTATCACGTTTAGGGGTCCAAAGAACATCTCTTGAAAAGTGGATATATCCAGAAAATTATGGAATATCTCTGCCTACCGCCTCGGGAAGAAAGGCGCGAGATTATTATTATTATTATTTTAAAAGGTAACAAACGGATCGTCAGACAGTTACTGCGTTACATAGCATTAATGACATTCTTAACGATTCTTTAAATAAGACTATCTTTATTCTTCATCTAAGTATATTATAGACCCGTATGTAGTATATGACTCTTAATGACATTAAGCCAGTGAAATGTCGCAATCAGCATGTGCAAATAATTGCTTATCAGAACCCTGGCTACGGAAATAACTTCATTACATGCCCGCCGTCATAATTTCCTGTTACGTCACTTTCTTTTTTATACACAGGGGTTTATTTCTTTTTAGGCGAAAATTATAGGCTTGTGTAATAAATAATAGAATATAGGTAGAGACAGATAAACACTCTCCAAAGTAGCACGTTAAAAGGCATGCTAAGTTATAGATAAACTTAAATTGTACATAATAATAATAATCTCACGCCTTTCATCCCCGAGGGGTAGGCAGAGGTATTCCATTACTGGATATACCCACATTTCACGAGATACATTGGACCCCTCAACGTGATAGGTGGTGAGCCCATCGCCGGACCGGGTCTATTTACACATGTCTCAGAATTAATTCTGAGACCTGCGGGTTTCCTCACGATGTTTTAATTCACCGTCGAGCTAAAGAGTACTTACATATCTACACCAATATTATAAAGAGGAAAGGCTTGTAAATACAAGCCTACAAAAATTTGTAACGAATAAACTCGAAAACTACTGGACCGCCTTTTGTAAATCTTTCACCAATAGACAGCTACGTTCTCGGGAAGTAACATAGGCTACATTTTATCTCCGTATTCCCACGGGAACGGGAACTACTAGTACTAAATAAAGAGAAACCGAAACCGACGAGCATGTATGAACCGATTGATGGATGTATAGATGAAGGCAGGACGGGAGAGGTATGCCAGGATCGTAGAATGTGGCATATATTACCTCTGCCTATCCCGTCTGTAAAAAGGCGTGAGCATATTAAATAATTTCACATTAATTATATTGAATGATATGCAAAAGAAAAACTAAATAAAACTGCCCATCGTGGTTTACTATACTCAACCACACAAACCATTGTTTGTTGAATCAAATAATATTTAAAACATTGGAACATTCGATTCCATGCACTCGCAGTAGTGGAATACTGCTGTAAAACAAACCTTAAACTACTCTACTCAATATGCAAATTAAGTTTTTCGATTCAAAATCCTGTATTTTCTAGATTTTAGCATGAAACTGAGAGCTTTCAAGCTGCAGGCTATGACGTATTTTGAAAAGAGATTTGATAGATAGATTACACGAACTCAAATTGATATATCTGTAGCCGTAGCTCTTATAAACAGCAGGGGTTTTGTAAAAAAGGGGAATTGAATAAAAAAGAAGACCGCCCTGACTTTTAGCCTTCTTTTAGCAATTCGCTTAGATGAACTGTAGAAATACATACCTAGTTATAATAATAGGTACAGTGAAGAGCAAGTCAAGCTTTACACTACCCGTTTAAACTGAGCTCTGATTTATAGCTTAGCGTGCTCTTGACTCTACTGAGGGCGTACCCAAGAGGAATTTTACTAACCACGTAACGAATCGAATGATATTCATCATCAACCCGTAACAGCCCACTGCTGAGCTAAAGGTATTTCCTCGCACACGAGGAAAGTATGGGCTTTAATCTCCCACGCGAACCCATCGCGGATTGGGAGATGGTGTTATGCTAGTGGCCACCTAACAGTCAGAATTTTTCAAACCACCCAAGGGTATGTGACATGGCTTAAAGACTTCCATTGTGCGTAAACACAACGAAACCGGGACCAAAATTTAACGTGCCCTCCGAAACACGTAGCTCTGGGGTGCCAGTGTGTTGGTAACGAACAAAGTTGGGTGCGGTCATGGAATGGGTGACCGTCTAGTGGCATTTATATCACTTGCGCTTCCGTGTTTCGGAAGGCACGAATGATATTATAGATGATAATGTATGGTATTGACATAAGTACTAGTTATCTCATACATCTGTCAAGATCATTCGATTAGTTAGTAGGTATTTATCAAACGGTCAATTTAACTTAGCTTCGATGGTGGGGGCATGTACTATGTGCCAATGAGTTTACATAATTAATTATCATTAGCTGAGAGAAAACATAACTCTATACATTTATGTTATACTAGTACCTAGCTTAATATTTCTTTAAGTAAAGGTATTTACTGCGGAAATTAAATGACATAAAGTTTCCAATCGCTGATCTGACTATTCTTATAATAACATAAATAATAACAACTGAATACGTAGCTACATACATTATATGAACTAGTATTATTTAGGGGTATGCTAAGCATTAATAACATAGAACTGTAAAAAGTATAAAACCGTTTTCAAGTTGTATGGCTTTCTCATGGATGCCACTGTCAGAGCTGGACCTAATTGAAATAAGACCTCACGGAAAGCACCGCTTTCAAATAAAAAAAGAATCATCAAAATCGGTTCACCCAGTCAAAATTTCTGAATAACAAAAATAAAAAAACATAGATTCGAATTGAGAATCTCCTTTTTTGAAGTCGGTTGAAAATTATTTTTATGTACTTAAGTGAATTTTTATATGCGTTTGTTTATCTAAATTCTTAATGTTCTTAAAGGGCCGATAGGTCTTGTTTTGGGCTCTTTCTCTTTTTTTACAAAGACTTGAAGTGTCAAGTGTGGATACAAAACATATTATGTTTTTGCCATATACTCGTACTGCCATCTATTAAGTTTTCCTTGCATAACTTATGCCTCTAATGCCTCTACTTTTATTTCAAAACCAATGATGATCAGAAAATGAGTTCAAATTGTAGGTACTGCTGCCATCTGTTTTGGTTTTCCTGCATTATAGTACGAAAAGGCGATAATAGATGGTGGTGTCAGTTACGTTTAAAGAAGTCTTTGTCTTTACTTTTCAGGGACATAACATTATTAAAAAAACTAGAAGTCAGTTTCGCACACAAAATTCCCAAAAAAACTTCCACTGTTATTGGTATATCCCAAGAGCCCAGGCTTGTCAGACCTTCGTCATTTTGTAAAACCTCAAAGTTTGTCTGTGTATGTCCCTACTACAGGTGTAAACGATCCCCGAATATTAAGTTTGGATAACGGTTCCTTTGGAAGTTATCAAGCAGCAAAGGTCCATAAAGTTGCACCTCAAATTCGTTAAAGTTTAAAGCCCAGTTTTTATATATTTTATTCGGATTAATATTCGAAATCACGTCGTCCATTGTCAGACACTTGGTGCGGTTAAAACCCCCTGTCAGACACCCTTGAATCATGGTGAATTGATATACTTTTTGATATTTTTTTTACACTTCTATACTTTGACGATGTTATTGAAATGATATTTTTTATATTGTGCAATAAAGGAGCTATAAGATAATATTTTTAATTTAGTCTTAATCGTTATAGTGTACTTCTGAGCGACGGAATTCTTAAAAAAATAGTTTCAACATTTTAGTTTTTTGTAAGTTACTCCGTTTTTTTCTATGGACTGATAAAAAGTTTATTCCAGAAATGAATTCCTTATTCTTGAATTATATGAAAATGACATCAGACTTGGCCTAGTAGCTATATGTGGGCAGAAATCATGTCATGAAAGTATACCCTCAATTCACCATGATTCAAGGGTCTGACAGGGGGTTCCACCGCACCAAGTGTCTGACAATGGACGACGTGATTTCTAATATTAATCCGAATAAAATATATAAAAACTGGGCTTTAAACTTTAACGAATTTGAGGTGCAACTTTATGGACCTTTGCTGCTAGATAACTTCCAAAAGAACCGCTATCCCAATTTCATATTCGGGGATCGTTTACACCTGTAGTAGGGACATACACAGACAAACTTTGAGGTTTTACAAAATGACGAAGGTCTGAAAAGCCTGGGCTCTCACTCTAGTACTTTAGTTATAAAAACACGAAGTTAGTAAGTACCTATGTCTTATCTTAAGAGGTACCTAAATAATGATACTTATTATTCAGTGAAAATTTCAACACCTACCAATAGTGGTAAAGATGGACTGACAGACGGACGAGTAAGGTCCTTTGGGTACGAGACCCTAAAAGTATCGAGTCCCGGGAAGATTGAACCGCGATTGTGTTCTCTACTGTCACTGGTAAGTTTTTTTTTTTTTTTTTTAAATCATTTATTTAAACGGGCTTTTAAAGAAAAACCTTTATGTCAGCCCTATTGGGCAAAACTAGGGATGCAATACATACAAAAAAAAACAAATATCTTCTACACTCCCTAACTACCTAATCTTAAGACAATTTACAACATATGTATAATCACTGGTAAGTTATATATGAAGCTTTTGGTACCTGCGTCAAAATGACGTAGAAACTATTATTCTAACCAAATAAAACAAATAGGTTATAAAAATCACAGTCGTTTATTATTAATTAATAAATACTGGTAATTAGGTTAGACATAGAGATTTACCAAAAATCTTTAGTAATGAAAGGTACTTTAAGAATCTATAATCTAAAATGTAAAACTGAGTACACTTGCGAGTAGAACCTACATCGTGATGAATAGAAAGAAACTAATATCATACTAATACAAAGGAACTTAGCCTAAGTCATGGGCCCGATCGTCTATAAAACCTTAACCGCTATCTACTTATTATTACGTATAAACAATCTAATTCAATGTCCTGCCGCCTATAAGCTAGATATTTCGAAACCTATTTAAACCTAGTGGGGTGTTGATTAAAGAACTTTAGGTAAGTACATATACAAAAGTGTGGCCTACATCAATTCTGATTCATTCTCAGTATGTTCTGCGGGTCTAAAAAGGCCGTTTCGGGTGAATCATAATAGAATTCTATTTCGATTCATATTCGAAATTTTCACCAAATACGAATCTGCTAATTAATTGAATTGTCAGTGAATCACTAAATTATGGGTCCATTTTACGAAATTTAGAGGAATTGCTTAGGATTTGCTGAGAATTCAGAAAAGGAGAATTGCTCAGAGGAATTGCTCAAAGTGGCCATTTTAGACCCACTGCTCTAGATTCATAGGTTCAGCTTCCAAACATGTGCTTAGAATGCTCAAATAGCGCCATCTCTCAAAACTCATCAGAACTACGTTCAGAAGTTTGCGGCAACTAAGTAACGCGAGCCGCTAATGAACAATTATTATACTTTCGGTGCCATTACCAGTGATCATAAGATTCTTATGAAAGTCCAGACGCAGGAATATGTCATTATAATTATATATTGGCTCACATAATATAAACGAAAAATACTTAATATATCAAAATTTTACTACATTATTAAACCTAAATTATGATACTACAAAATTAAACACAAAATTACCTACAAGCACAATGTCAAAACACCATAATTTCTGAGTATAAACTAAATGTTTTTCTATTTCCTATTGAACCTACAGACCTATAATTATAGTTAAAAATGATTTATAATCAGTTCTGATAGCAAAATAAAGTAAGTAGGTAGGTAGTCTTTGTAAAGTACCAATACTCTATATCAGTAGATACTCAATAGTAATCGATAATGTATCTCGTGAAATGTGGGTATATCCAGTAATGGAATACCTCTGCCTACCCCCTCGGGGATAAAAGGCGTGAGATTATATTAATCGATTACGTGAACGAGATATTATGTAATTATACTTGAAATTGCAGGTAATAGATATACATGTTTTTTGTAGTTTCTGCGGCTAAATAAATAAATATTTTCAAAAGGAATTTAATTAACATTAATCAAGTTAAACACACATTTTAAAAGTTCTAGCATAGACTACGCGGAATGTGAAAGTTTTCTATCGTGAATTGTAAAAAAACATTTTCACCTTACAAGCTTGGAAAGAATCTGTTTGTCATTCGAAATTTGAGTGCAAAAGTACATTTTGTCCCCTAGCGTGGAAATAATTATTTCTTGGACCTACTATTTTCCTAGCTGTAGAGAGGTGAAAAATTTTGTCTTTTACTTGGAGCAAAGTTATTCTGCGTCTCGAATTCTCGCGCCAAATATCAACTTCGCAGTCTTACATAACAAATAACTATTTATCTTCTATAGATAAGTACAGTCAAGAGCACATGAAGCTTTACACTTGTAGTGGGAGTCTGACCTCTAAGGCTATTATAATAAGAACTTGACAAAGTCCAATGTGTCAAGCTCCACGTGCTCTTGACTGTAGGTACACTAATATAAAACTCCGTAATAATATATCAAGTCAGACAATGACTATGGACATAATTATTGTTAACTACGAAAGAGAGCAACACTGCAAATATTAAGAATATTCCAAATATTATAATAATTTGCAACAACCTTTTTCATTGCAGTGGCTCTTCTTGTTATTTACATTAGTACATCATATTTAACTAATCATATAGATTTATTCCCTAATAAATATTGTAATTCATACGCTGAACATCGTAACATTAAATAGCTTCCGCTATTCTGTCTGACCCAGTGCCATACTAAAACGTTATTTTAATGCATTTAAAAATAGCATACCAAACCGTTGAACTATACCGAAAAGACTTTCGCATATTTCTTATTCTGACCCGTTTTTTGAATAAATTATAACGGTTTTTAACTTTCGACTACTTTTAACAACCTTTAAAAGCTACAAGTATTTGTCAAGCACCTATATTTCAATTTAACGCGTAGTCTTAACAGGGATCATCAAACTTCATATTGCTCCACTAAACCTAGAACTGCTATAGCTGGTTATTTTTTGGAAAACAATCACTCGATTAATTTGTGTTATCAACGATGATTACTTCTACAAACTCTTAAATATAAAAAGCTTAAGTCTTATGCCAATTAAGTATTACACCTTATTTGTTTAACCAGAATGGAAACTTGAGTCGTTACAAGAAGAATATCGAAATTCGTCCAATCACCATTTTTAATGATAAATCAAGCAGACATACGTTAGGCCTCACAGTCCGTCCCTCTTCAAACCAACACCCCGCACCTATCAGACCGTAACTGGAATCAACAAAGCTGACTTTGTGCTAAACTAATGCATCATTTTCAATTTGAACCTTAACACTAAGTAGGAGATTATTCTAATAAAAACAAAGAACGCACTCAAAGCGCCCACATCGACCCAGAAATTTGCGTGTTCCATAGACATTTCGGACAAAAACTTCACTGGAACCCGAAAATGGCAGTAGGCTTCTGAACAATGCAGTTTTTCCCTCCCATACCCGTAAACCGACAACATGGCTCCCTCGAAACCATATCTTACGTAACTTAAGTACGTAAGCCATTGCAAGTAGCTGGGAATAGCGCTGAAGTTGACAAAGAAGCCAGAGAAGAGAACGACAGGTATTGTGGTAACAGGGCCAAGGTAAACTCCTGTTTCAATTTTCATGGCGGCACCGATAAGCAGGCCTAAGGATTGAGCAACAAGGGCAGTAAGGATGTTGATAGTAGTGAACATTAAGACTCGATCCGTCTGCATTGGCTGGCCAGTCATAAAGTACACTATGATGACATAGACGCCGCTAAACACCACCTGAAAGAAAGTATTAGATTAAAGAAAAAGGATTTTCAAGTTTACATTTGTTATAATGATATCATGAATACGGGAAAAGCAATAGCTCAAAGGATTGAGACTGTATTTCTCGTTTAAGTATACTCAGTTGTATTTCTACAATTAGTGGGGCCCTTAAACCGCCGTTGAAATCATATTGATCATGTCCCAGGTCTCAGATTCTATACGAATCTAGCTGGTTCCCAGTGGTGTTGCCCAAGCTGACCCTGTGCGTACCAGTATCTGTGGTTGATACCAAAAATGCCTTCTTAGTGCTCATTTAAGTAATTTAAGGAAACTGTGCAAAATTTCATGCTTTCACGCACACGCACGTTGATTGATCAGTCAGTAAGCTCATCAGACAGTCAGTTTCTTCTTTTATATTTATTTTAAAAAGATAGATTATGATATGGAACCATTGTATCCGTAAGTACTAAATTGTCGTCTACTTAGGCGTGACACTAAACATGTTTTAGTATTTATGCAAATCTAAACTTCTCTATTCATTGATAGAAACAGCCGAAAGTAATTTTCTAATAATAGTTTATGTAAATTACCTGAAACGGTAGATCGGCCAAGGTCTTAGCGAAGTAGAACGCTTTCAATGAGTACCAGTAATTCAAATGCTCTCTCACAAACACGCTCATCTCAGTAGGGACTGAAACAAAGATAGTATACACTTTAATACTTTAATAAACTTTTTATTTTGAACTTTATTTTCAGTTTAGATGATGGATATTTAATTGCAAAGCTAATCTGATAAGTTGAAAAATGTCGAACGGGTGTTGCATAAATGCTTAATATTCAGAACGATAGATTTTAACAAAACAATAAAACATTGCACCTTCAAAAAAAACAGTAGTAGGTATTAAGCAGATGAACCTTGGGATCTATAACACCATGTAATTATGTAAAAAAAATGCTGAAAGTAAGTATGTATCCCTCTGACCACCCTCTGACGAAGCATGGAATATTTGATGTGAGTTCATATTCAATTCGTCCATCAGTTGACAGCAATTAGCAGAATGATGATGTATTCGATATATTTGATGAAGCATTTTGCTGATGCATTTAATGCACTTAAATAAACTAATATTTCCGTTAAATGGTCCGGTGATGGGCTCACCACCTATCACGTTTAGGGGTTTAATATTCTCTAAAAGTGAGTATTTCCAGAAATGGTTTTTTTTTTTCGTCAAAAAATGAAAAACTTACATGTAAGTATAGTAGGCATCATAGCCGTGAACATGGTGAACATTACAGTGAAGAATATACATCCAGCGTTGCTCATAACTTTCGCTGCGTCCGACCCAATGTCGTAGTACAGGAACCCGATCAGCAAACCGACGATGGTATGGGAGCAAAGCCTGAGATGCGTCAACATCTGATCCCGCAGTATACTTTTGAAGGTACGCTTGAGTAGTACCCAGAATTGCTTCCAGCCCGATGTCGGGAATCCGGTCTTGATTGGTTTCTTTGTGAAACTCTCACTGGAATCGAGGAGGGATGTGGTGCAGGTCACTGGAGCGAGGTTGGTGGCGTTGGGTAGGGCGTTCTGCTTTTCCGGGTTGATTGAAGGTTCCGACATATCTATCACAGTGCAGGTTGGTTTGTCTGGAAAAGTAATTTTTCAAGGTCAATCAAAGTATGAATGTTAACGTGCTTGGTCAATTAGTAGAAATACTACCGGAGTTCTTTCTGGAAGGCTAGCCAAGTGGCTTTGTATAAGGTAAAGATTAGTAGAATAGAACGACAATGGGATTGACATTAGCGTTCGATTTACTACGAGTGGCTTTATAGTGCGAGGAAAATTGACGCAATACTCTAAAGAATTATAGTCACTGACTGTTTTTAATAGTTTTGTATTAATTACTACCAAGCGAACGCCAACCAAGCAAATGCTGTGTAGCGAAGACGGCGGGCTGCGCCAAAATTTTTGTCTACTTTTTTGTTTCACAACACCTGGACTGAAGTGGCATTTTTTCAAATGGGTAATACCTAGTCAGAATATTAAGGTCTTTCAGGATTTTAAGTTTGAGAAAAACTGAAAGTGCTTTGGTAAGTAACAACGCCTTAAATAAGTACCAGATCTGACTCCAAAACTAACCTATCACAATTTCGAGTGCCTCGTTCTTCTGTGAGTTGTTCTTGCTAGCCAGATTGTTGTAGATGTAGTTACTGTTCTGGGGGACGGAAGACGATGATGAAGATGATGATTGTCCTCTTCCGCAGTTCCCTTTGTTCACCGCCATCACCAATTTGTGGACCCAGTCCCCGTGCTCGCCAGTCGCTACTTCCATCACTGGAAATAATAAAGAAGTTAGATGAATATTTATTTGTATGTATTACAATTTAGTGTACATTCTCTCCAGCACAATAACACTCTGAAAACATTACCATTAAACTTGTACTTTGTATTGTATTGATTGTCTAATAGAATAATGTTTGTTGTGTCACTTTTTCATCTCTCCGGGCGGAAAGCCTCAAATTTCGGCCCGCTGCGCTAAACGAAGTTGCCAAAAGGCAAACGGCCATTATAACAAAAGATTCATTTAAAATAATATTAAAAATAATTGACGGAGAGGAATAACTATTTTGATCTTCACTTTAGTCTTACATAAGTCTTAAATATTTCATAAACAACACATTGTTACGAGGTGTGAATCATTATTTGAATACATGTTCCAAAATATGAATAAATCGCTATGCGATGAATGTTAAATGGAAAAACTGGGAAGTGAGCCAAAAATCTTGTTTGAAGTACCTACTCTAGAAATTATTCGACAAAAATGTAATGACAACACACAAAACATATATCAAGCAAAGATGTGTATCCACATAGCGTATGAGATTATCATGATTACATTAAGCATAAAAGCGACTACGGGCCTGTTTTCTAGTTGGTAGTGAGTCTGCCTTCGGTTTTGAGTCGGAGGTCGCAGGTTCGATCCCCGCTCCGGGTCAACATTTGTGTACATGAACATGTATGTTGGCTTCGTGTCTGGGTATTTCATATTTATTTATATCATGTTGCCGTTCCCGTGGGAATATGGGAATAAAATATAGCCTATGTCACTCAGGAATATTGTAGCATTCGATTCTAACGGTGAAATAATTTTTGAAATTGCATACAAAACAAACATACAAAAATACAAATCATTATAATATTTGTGTAGATGTAAAAGAATAAATCTGATATGAGAGTTTACTAGATACACATTGTGAATTGATTTAAGGGCATCAGACACTCGAGGAAAACTCTTGAAGGTTTGAGACTATACGTTCTAATATCGAGGTCTCTTAAAAGCAAAGAGATTAAAATAATAATTCATAGAGGGGACAAAGCGAGGAAAATTTGAAGTCAAAAGTTATTCCAAGTGGAATAAGTCTAGTACAATTTCGACCGAATGACAGCTCGCGTTCATACTAACTGACATGACAAGGACATGACGCTTAGGCTTCAAAGTTTTGTATGATAATATTCCCAATGCCCCCTCTATGCCCTATTATATTTAAATCTCTTTGCTTAAAAGGAAGTTTCAATGGTTTGGCTGTTATTGTTCCAGCCCATCAGATGACAAGTTTATTTCCTGTATATTCTCATTGTCATCAATGCAATGTGATCTGTGTTATGTCGGGTATGTATGTGAATTGGCAAAACCACTCAATTAGTTAATGAAGCTGTTCACACGTTTACAGTTGCCATGAATAAATTAGCGTTTCTATTTGAATCGGTAAGGTTTATGATTTTGCTAATTTTATTGGTGATATTAATATTCAATTCAGCTGTACACATATGGTTTATGACGTTATTTATAATTAATATCCACAAAGAGAGAAACAATATTGTAAAATTCAATACAGACACTAAAATTTAAAGACTAGATCTACAGTCTATAATAGAAGAAAAACTTAAAACAAAATTATTTGAATAAATAACTTTAACTCACCGTAATCAGCCGGATTATGGTAACTAGGGCAGTGAAGACCCATCGACGATAAAAATGGCACTAATCCGCTCACTCTTCCTTGGTATATACATTGTCCTTCAGCTAGCGTGTATAGGAAATCGAACATCTCAAACAATCTAGCGGACGGCTGGTGTATCGTGCATATGATCGTCCTTCCTCCCCTCGCCAAAGACTTCAGTAACGATATACATTGGAAACACGACGAGCTGTCTAACCCTGAAGTGGGTTCATCGAAAAACATCACAGGCGGATTGTTAACTAACTCTAATGCTATGGACAGTCGTTTTTTCTGACCCCCAGACAGGTTTATCGTCCGTGTATCACTTGCTTCACAAAGCCCTAACATTTCTAATATCTCGTTGATGACGATCTTTTTGGCAGCGATCGTCATGTCTTTTCCCAGCTTCAAGTTTGCTGATACGTGCATTGCCTCTTTGACAGTGAGGTGGGGAAGGAGGCAGTCGTCTTGCATGATGTAGCACGACAGCTTTCTAAATCTTCGGAGATTCCTTTCTTTCCCGTTAATAAGAATTGACCCGCTGACGTTGGACGTTCTGAAATAATGTTTTTTAAAGTTACATGTGAATGGATCTTTTTTAAAGCACTTTCGTTTTTTCCTGGCCTTATTCCAAATAATAAAATGTTACTGTTGTAACACTAACATACAAATGCGATAGTAAGGTAAGTCTGACCGTAGTTGAGTCTGAGCACGCAAGGTAGATTGATAAAATCAAATGTCTGGTATTCCAGCAGAATTTGTAATAATTGATGAGCGAAGGTATGCTCCAGTGGGTCTATTTTTGTTTTAGCATCGATCGGTTTCCCTTCGCCACTTTGCTTTCTACAATACTTTAGATTTAGATTTCACTCATAAAGTTTATTTCTCCAGTAAATATTGGAAAGTATTATATAGCCATGTTTAAGGTCAATCAATTTACTTTTAAACGTGGCTTAAACTTAATACAAGATACCTAATGTAGGCGCTCGTATTTTATTTATAACGTTAACTAGTACGAGTATGTACCTGTAAAACATCTACGGTGAATTATAAAACATGCATGATATTTATCTCTTATCTTAATTGGCTATTACTACCCGCCTATCAAAATAAATAAATCTCTTTTAGTCCACATAATATCGCAGTACAGTAAATTTTACTTACAAATGAAAAACATTATAAATTATCTGTTTTCATTTATGGTGTTTGAGACATAATTTCGAGTGTCAAATATTACATGAATACTCGGTCAAATGAAAGATAAAAATAATGTGGTTAGGTTCCGAAGGATAATAAGACGCGATCAAAATTTATTAAACAGATTGTTCCCACACTAAAAGTAGATGTCTACATTAAAAACGTAAAGGCCTGAATCTCAGTCGTTCAGAGATACGACCTCCATTTCTCACCCCAAAAGTAAATTTCATCGACACCGTTATAGCCATTTTCGAGAACCTGAATACGAATTTAGAAATAGTACACGGAATATCGAGCCAAGTTCGTAATAGCTCACAGAAAACGAATTTACACACTTAGATAGGTATTTTGCTCTCAAAAATCATGACGCTCGTTTAATAGTATAGATACAAAGATCACATCATTCGACTATTGGTAACACTAACCTTATCATAATTTCGATCATTAGCATTATATCGATCATCATCTCAATCATTATCATCATCTCGACCATCATCATTATCATTCGAAAATACAACATAATACTCACTTGTAACCAGCCAGTATATTCATCAGGGTACTCTTTCCAGCTCCAGATGGCCCCATAATGGCCGTCAGCTCGCCAGATCGAAATGTGCCGTTGATGCACTTCAGCAGAGCCTTGTACCCTCTCTTCCTACCCTCACTGACGGAGTACGAGAGATCTGAGAACTCGATGTCAACTGGTGGCCTTTTGGGAAGATGTGTGAGGGACGCCATCGGCTTTTTCTGGTCTCCAAGACCGTTAGGAATCTTGGGCACCAATCCAGTAATAGCTGCTGGGCCGGCTCCGTTGCACAAGTTGATTTGAGAGCCACTGTAACAAATAACGAAGATTTTCATGATAATGTTTGGTTCTGGTAAGATTAAAAGGGGAGTTTGATGGTGTTATTTCGAGTAAGCGATTCATGAATTGGGAGTTGGGACAATTACATTACAGTGTCTTTTGTCGCTTTTGGTCCTATCCGACTAATTTAATCATGTTCACGCAAAAACTATGTACTGAACGGATTTTGAATACTTTTATTTATTTATTTACTTTTGGGAAAACTTACAGCTAAGCAAACAAAAAAATATAGGCAACAAGGATAACAACTATAGGCTAATTACAAGTTTAAGTTTAAGTAGGTAATGTCAATGCTTTTATGTCAGAATAACACAAAGGCTACTTTTTATGCCAGAGGAATTCGCTATATATAGTAATGTTATATTCAGAGATTGCTATGATCAACCTCGTGAAAGGGTTTTACATATTGAAAAGCGAATCGCGGTTCCTCTTGACAATGTCATCAACATTTTGACTCATGACTATGCGTTATTATATGTGGGTTTTTAGTGAAATGCTAATACCTGTCGTTGTGACGAGGGTTGGTAGTACTTACGATAGTTTCTAAGTCTTGCAGTAGAGAAAAGTAATATTCATTTGAGAAATTTTCAACAGAAGTGGAACATTGAATATAACTACCTAAATTATTATACGAGTAATATGCTGTGTTTACATTTATTTTAAAGCAAGTTATAAAGAAAATTTCATCGGCCTTATAACTCAGGCGTTCTTATTATAATGGAGTTAATAAATAGTTAAATAGAATTATCATGCCTATAATGGTTTTAGGTATGACGTCATGTTCACAGTGGTTAGATACCTACGCCTGCCTTGAATATTTATTGATCTTTGTATCGTATGCTCAAAGCAGGTTACGTTCATTTTTTAAAGTCTTTTTTTCGTCGTTATTTAAAACACCCACAGCCTTACTAGAAGACGTAGCTTAAAGTTAGACACTTCTTCTTCTCTAAATAAATGCCAAAGCGATGAACATGAAAAATGACTGTCAAAGTCGAGTTTGCATAAAAAATATATAGATACCTACCTACTTATTTAATTTTTTTGATAATATTTTACATAGATGCTGTCGCTAT
Organism: Ethmia dodecea; assembly: GCA_963855545.1. Taxonomy (NCBI): domain Eukaryota; kingdom Metazoa; phylum Arthropoda; class Insecta; order Lepidoptera; family Depressariidae; genus Ethmia; species Ethmia dodecea. The sequence continues at coordinate 2,401,364 of OY979443.1, forward strand.
GATTTAACTTATAGCCTATCTAAAGTGACAGCATCTGTTTTGTTTTAGTTTGATGTTATCCTTCACCTTCGAGCTCGTGATAAATATTCACGTAAGCTTTTTGAAAAACTCATCGGTACATGCCAGAAGCAGCCTCAATAACAACTGGGCTGTCACTGCTTTCTCTAGTCTATAAATTAATAGTAAATACTTTTACTTAATAAATAAAAACTAAATTACAAGAACTCAATTTAGTCATAAACAGTAATTAATTACTGTTTTTTTTCTAAAGATTATCTACGATATTAAATAATAATAATTATAAGATATTAAATACGATTTACATTTACACGATTTACACACAGATTAAAATATAATGGAGCATAGAGGAGGCATTGGGAATATTTTCATACAAAAACTTTGAAGCTCAAGCGTCATGTCAGTTATTAGTATGAACGCGAGCTATCATTCGGTCGAATCCCGGTCGAATCACACTAGACTTTTTATATCTTCTAATAACTTTTGGCTTAAAATTTTTCTCGCTTTGTCCCCTCTATGCCCTATTATATTTTAATCTCTTTGGCTAGGCGTAACTCGATTATTTTAAGTTAAACGAGATTCGCGTGACACGGCAGAAAGTGTATTTGGAATTATTTTAAATTATTATCGCGGAGTCTGAAAAGCAGCAGTTGTGAGACTCTAGCCGTTTCTTTTACGTAAGTCCGCATCCGCATATGAATAAACCAATGAGTTTTTATTATATATATATATATATATATATATATATATATATATATATATATATATATATATATATATATATATATATGCTGCTTTTCAGACTCCGCGATAATAATTTAAAATAATTCCAAATGAGTTTTTATTATATGTTCGAATCCTGGCATGTACCAATGAGTTTTTATTATATATATATATATATATATATATATATATAATAAAAACTCATTGGTACATGCCAGGATTCGAACACGAGCCTCACTGATTTTCGGCCGGCACTATCACTGCTCCTGTTGATGAATAAACGTCTTATTTATTTATTTAAATAATAATGTCCGAATCTTTCATAAATGTTGCCAGATAGAAGCATCGGGGATAGAAATCATTCATAGTGGAGTCTGGGTCGGCACGAGTTGGCAACGAGCCAACCGCTTACGGCTTGCCCTGTGTCCCGACTGTTACGGGACTCCATAACGGGACACTTCAAATGTTTTGATACGTAACAAAGCCTGAGAAATATTTTGTACTGTGCTTAAGAGTTTCGCAATAAAATAAAATTACTGTTTGTTCCGCAATAAAGTATAATAGCAGTAATAGCCTTACGGTAAAAGAGCCCGCTTCTCATGATGATAATCAGTGCTGCTCGAGTTCAAATCCAGGCATGTACGAATGAGTTTTTCAAAAACTTGCGTACCTTCCTACATATTTTTATACGTACAGCTTCGGTCCCAGAATTATTTTTGAGGCATGTGTACCTAATGGGCTCCCGGTCCGGCGATGGGCTCACCACCTATCACGTTTAGGGGTCGAATAATCTCTTTAAAAGGAGGTATTTCTAGATATGGAATCCTCCGCCTATCCCCTTCGGGCATAAAAGGCGTGAGATTATTTATTTTATTTTATATAAAATAAAATGATAAACTGACTGACTGATTGGTGATGTTTCTTAAAATGATTTTTTTAAATTCAAGCCCTAAGGGAGTGAAATAAACGTGCGCCAGCGAAGCCGCGGGTAAAAGCTAGTTTTATATAAAAGTTATAGGCAATCTACTTACGAGATCAAAATTATGTTGATGACAATCACACGCTCAATTTATTTATGCTGCTGCAATTTATTTCAATTGGTTGCCTTGAGGCTATGTCCCGAAAGTCCCGTATTATACTTCACACGTGACATCACTCCGTGTTACATAGATTGCGACAGCAGAGCATAGCTTGGAATGTTCTGTGTGCCCGACTGCACCTGATCGATTTCTCACGGACAGGGTCAGTTGTACCCGCTTTTGAGACTTTTGCTAACTACGAGTGCAAATATTTTAGACCAGGGGTCTCCAAACTTTGGAGCCTTACGGCCTTAAGGATCACTTCAGTATGTTACAAAGGCCGAAAAAGTTTTAATTTTTTAATACTACTACTATTTTATGAGCAGTGATAGCCTTACGGTTAAAGGGCCTGCTTCACATGATGAAAATCAGTGAGGCTCGGGTTCAACCTGGCATATACCAATGAGTTTTTCAAAACTTACATACCAATTTATCACTAGCTCGAAACCCGCAGGTCCCAGAATTCAGACATGTATAACAGACCCAGTCCGGCTATGGGCTCACCACTTATCACGTTTGGGGGTCCAAATAAAAAGATTAAAAAAAAGAATATCTGGTAAAAAGTGGGTATATCCAGAAATGGAATACCTCTGCCTACCCCCTCGGGGATATGAGGCGTGAGATTATGTATGTAATACTATTTTTTTAGGTTTCCGTACCCAAAGGGTGAAAACAGGATTAATGACACTGGCCGGATTGATGGAACTGGATGGCGAGGGCAGGCCGGATTTTGCCCGCTGCCGCAGTGGCCATATAGTTGAGAGACCCCATGTTTTAGACAAAGACTGAAGTTCCGTTGCTCATAGGTTTTATTAAACCAAGAGAAGCCTTTTGAACCAACTTCAACCAATAATACTAAAAAAACAAAGTCGAATTGAGAACCTCTTTCTTTTTTTAAGACGGTTAAAAAAAGAATCATCGAAGTCGGTTGGCGTGATATTAAGTCATTCGTCCATTTGTCGCGCACATACTTAATGCAAATTTAAGACTTAAAGGGTGTTTTCATGGATGCCATTGTCAAAACTGGACCAAGAAATGGGACCACACGGGAAGCTGCATCTTTCAAATAAAAAAAGAATCATCAAAATCAGTTCATCCAGTCGAAAGTTCTGAGGTAATAAAAAAAATACAACATACAGTCGAATTGATAACCTTCTTTTTTGAAAGTCGGTTAAAAAGGATGAGGTTATCAATTCGACTGTATTTTTAGTATTCTTCGTTGAAGTCGGTTTTTTACTCTTTTCTCTTTATATAATAGTAATAGATAAAATAGAAGTAAGAGTAGGTATAGATTATCTTACACACAAAGTTCACTTGTTCATCACGTGACTACCTAGTTTTACCCTAGTTCTAATCTCTCAGTTCCATCCACCCTAAGGTTGTCTGAAAGAGATCGCTAAAAGCTTATACGATAAGACCGCTTATTGGACTTTAGTTAATGTTGGTATCCATATTGTGTTGTTTTTGGGGTACAATAAAGAGTTATTGTATTGTATTGTGTGTGACTGATTAATAGGAGCGCATTATTTTAATACATTTCAAGTAATATTTGAGAGCATTTGACCCCCAAAATTATGATTAGATAGCCAGGCCGTTTAGACTAAAACAAATTCGTCCTTGTTTTAAAGACATAATTATGAGTCACCGTGATTAAGCCGTAATTGATTATGATGAATGTTTCATCTCATTATATAACAGGATGTACAGTGTTTATGTATTTACGTATAGGTACAGAGATATACATTACACGTGTATCTTGTCGTGGAATAATTCATATATTTGTATCGGAACTACAATATATAAGTAGGTAATATAGAACGCGCCAATAGACGGCCGAGTTCTAAACCGCGCTATAAAAGTTTTCTAATAAGTTGGTATAAATACAACTGTCCAACATCAACCGTTGGACCGCGATCTCGCCTGGCGGAAGATCTTGACTTTTCACGATGGAGGAGGATTCAACCTCCGCTCCTCCATATATACCAATTTATATTTTGTTGAAAGCTGTATGTACGTTATCTTCATTAAATATAGGTACAATACGAAAATGCTAAAATGGTGGAAATTTTTTTTTGTATAATATTGGACACTTAGTCAATAATTAGCGGATGTGCAGTGGCGTTGCCCGTACGGACACTGGTTATTTTAGTTCCCGAAAGAATACCAAAAAAAAACCTTTTTAGTGCATTGCATACTTTTTAGTGTAAAATGTCATGCTTCTAGACCTAGCGGTTTCGGCTGTGCGTTGTACAGTCAGCCAGATTACAGATAGATATAGATAATAATAATCTACACTAAACTTGAGTAACATATTTTATTCCGCGTGGAACAACTAGTCTAATATACAATATGTAACAGGGTATCGACTACTTAATCGATTTCAGCAACTTTTAATGTGTTAAATTTTTCCGAATAATGAATTAGCATAACTGTAGGTATTTAGGGCTATATGGAAACCGTACTATTATTTCTCTTCATTTAAGAAATTTGCTTATACAACACTAAAGTACGAATGCATCATTTTTTTTTATTAGTACACTAATTATTGCGGTGTACGAGGAATCGCGTTTAAAACATCTCCTGTTTCTACAGTTTCGTTTAAATGTACCTACCCAAACTTCGTTTATCTTAAAATGAGTATTTTTTTTAAACAGAATTGTTTGTTTATAAAACATGTATTGTTTTGGCTGTTTGATCTCTGCGAAGCTATTTCGGTCCACAATTGGGTCAAGATCTATCATAGTGACGTACATCCAAGTTTGTGTGGATGTTTTTTTTATTATCGAATAACAAAATACATAAACAACGAACTTTGTGACGAAATTAAACAAACTAACAGTCGTATGTGCAACGAAAAATTCCTATTGCATGGAGCACCTAATTTTTTGTACTTCAAACAACGAATTTAGTCATTAAGACCTGTTTTAATATCTTTCTTATTTTATTTTTTCTACTCAGTATTCATAAAGGTAAAATTAATGTTTAATGCTCCTCTCATATTATTGCATTACCCTAACAGAGTTTCATTGTTGTTCACTAGCTTGTAAGACCTTTTTTTTTAATCTAGGTATTATAATGTAAATTCATGACTGGAATATGATCTGTGTGTCTCCCTTTTCACAGCTGACCTGATTATGACAAAACGTAATTGTTGTGTGTTTCTTTCCTCTCACGCTCCATAATCATAAGTTTCATTACCGTACACATTTATTATGCACTAGACTATATTTTCGCTGTACGATAAATTATAATAAGTTGACATGATTAGAGACCATGAGAATCATTACAGGTATATAATTCTTAACTCTCTCTTAAGTCGTGAAGACGACACTAATATCGAATGACGTTGTTATAATAATAATAATAAATTGTGGGACATAATTCACACAAAGTTATTTAGTCCCAAACTAGGCAAGGTCTCTAATATGGGTTAGTACCCATATTAGAGACCTTGCCTAGTTTCTTTAGTAAGAACTGATAAAAACGACCAGACACGAAGCCACCAGTTCATGCACACAAATGTTGGCCCCTCAGAAGACTCAGAAGGCAGGGTCACTACCAACCTGAACCAACAGGCCTGTCTACAGGATGAATGTGGTTTTGGAATTGCCTTTTCCAATGCACGGACTCGCCATTTGATTTTTGAATAGTTAGTCTGTTCTAAAGAAACAATGGTTCAGAAACTACAATAGCAGGCCTGCAGAACGAGCAAATAAATTTTAATAGAGCTTCTGTAGTTCCTACCAGGTGAGGGCGAGTCGAGAGCCCATGTACAGTCAAGAGCACATAAAGCTTTACAATGCGAGTCTAACCTCTAAGGCGATTGTAATAAGAACGTTACAATCCAATGTGTCTAATGTGTCAAACTATACGTGCTCTTGACTACCAGAAAGACGAAGTCGGCTGTCTTATTGTCTTACATAACACAAGACAAAGTTACAAAGAAAAAGCCAAGAGCTGTGAGGTCCTGGTATGTGTATAAGACCGATAGCAGTGACATCTATGATATCGAAAGCTAGACCTCTCTTCAGATGGCTGAGTCAGCAGAAAATTTCAGGAACATAATATGATGAGTTAGGCAACGATAAAGAAAAATGACGATAATACCCCCACTATATCTTTTTCTATCGTCCTTGAGTCTGGGGCCAAAGCAAAGGTCAGACTTTACACGCGCATCTAAAACCTAGAACTAGAACGCCCCATTTCGACTCAATCCACGTATCTGAAAATTCAATTAGTTTTCTTTACCAGGAAACAGATTTCACTATTCACTCTTTATCTTCTACTACGCGTCAGCTGGAAGATAAAACCAATGAAACCCGTTTAACCGATATAGATAGTAAGGGCTTTGAACTTGACATTGAGATGATAAGAACGTCAAACACGTTTTGATTACGGTAATCCAAATAAATCTGGTTTTGACGCTTATACTTCTGAGTGCTATACAAATTTGTCTTAATAGGGTTCTGTCCTACCTAGTCAAATCAGTTACTTTTTACGATCTGTCAAAACGAAATTTTACTATGGAAAATGTACTGAAATAGCAAACCGTGACGTCATAGTTTGTAGTACTCAATTGCAGCACTTTTTTTAATTGTTTATTATTTTTAAATTTCCTATAATTGTAAATTGAAAATCGAAATACATATTTTGAGGTGTTTTGGGATAATCTTTTTAATGTATGACTACTCGCAATTTAATTTCGATGCTGTCAACTACCCAATTTGTTGTTAACGTTATCAGTAGTTACAATGATAAAAGTAGGTTTTCAAAAGGAGCACGTGTACTCAAGAGTGTTTATAAATAATCTGTGTAAATATTACAATAATAAATCATTTCTATGTTGTAGGTACTTAATAGAAAGCCCTTTTTGATTAGGGAAGTCTTCAAACTCGAATAATTTGAAACTTATTTACATATGAACAGAAACTATAACAGAACCATAATTGCTTCCTTCGCTGCAACGGAGAATTCGACGATTTATTGAAAATAGATATCTATAAATTGCTGCTCTTTTGCTAGCATTTGTGTTATTTAATGTAGCAGAATATATTTGTTTTTACGAGAGAGAAAAATAAAGCGACTTTAAATAAAAGATTTAAACTAAAAAGAGATAGCTAAAGGCGCGGCAAAAGGTCTTGAGAATTGTTTTATAAAAGTTGCAGTCTTTTCAGGAGGCGTTAGAATTGTTCTGAATTAAGGAAAGAAAGATCCAGCGTAAAGGTTAAGAGAGACTAGAATATTAATGAAATGGCAGTAAGTACAAGATCCAAATCGCATTTAAGACTTTTTGTTCGAGCAAACCTTGTATTCGAAACGACATATCTTTGAAAAGAACAACATTCTTAGACCTAAATAAAATTTTATTATACTAGTAGGCGTATTTTTTTATATTTGTTATATTTTAAGATTAAGATACCTGTTAATAGTGTAATAGGAAATGTTTTACTAAAACTACCGTATTGACGATCCAAAAAGTCTGATAAAGTTTTCTTCAGAGAATCGCAAAAATATTAGATCCATTTCTTATGTGACATCTGACATCAATTGTTTAATAATTTATCGACTGACATAGAAACACAATTTTTTTTCCGTGTGTCTTTTTTTATAAAATAGGGGGGCAAACGAGCAGACGGGTCATGTGATGGTAAGTGACTACCGTTGCGCGTTGCCCATGGACACCTGCAACTCGAGAGTGACAAGTGCGTTGCGGCCTTATATGGTGGGAGTATATTTTTATTCTGTGACAACACTCTCTCCCTTTATGGATACTTTTCCATTTAAATTAAAATAACTTTTTTACAAAAATAAAATATATCAAATAGCACGCAATATCGCTATTTCAGCCCTGCAAACCGACATAGCCCATATTATTTTATTAGTCAACCATATTGAACTTCACGTCGGACCATTGATTTGAGCCTATATAATGTGTTGGCATTGAAAACCAGGACCGTCTAACGTGTGCTTGGAGTAGGCATTTAGTTCTTGTGTAAAATTGATGCTTTCATGAAAGTAATCACTATCTTCAGCCCGTAACAGTTACCAGCTGGTTAATCATCGATTTTCCTCCAACAATGAACTCTTTTATTCGTTCCATTATTCACAAGGAACAATGGGAAATAAAACAGCAAAAAGCGAATAATAAAAACTTATATGATGGAAATAAAACTAGGACTTATTTTACTCATAAATACACACACCGGCACAATTAGCGGAACAGAAAAAAAAAGGAGAAAAAAGAGGGAATTTAGAACAATGAATGTAATTTTTAAACAAGATATTATTTAAAATGAAACAACAATTAAATTAACATGTTTTGACATTCATTTGTAACACCATACTTAAAGTTTAATAAAAATAAAAATTAAATTAAACAAAATACATTTTTCTTCGATTTTTTAATTATAGAGAAACAGCAGAAAATTCAAAATTTTCCAAAGGTTAACATCAATTTCAATGACTGTTCAATATCGAGTGTTTCCTCCTCGTGCTCTGATGAGGGTTTCCATCCGTCTGGGCATGCTGCGGATGATGTTATCAATGGTTTCTTGGGGCAACCTCTGCCATTCTTCAACTAATGCGTTTCGCAACTCGTTGAGATTATTGGGAGGTGGCATTCTTGACTTTACACTCCTCTTTAGCAAGTCCCAGACGTGTTCTATAGGGTTCATATCGGGGGACCGTGCTGGCCACTCCATCACCGTTATACCAACATGGTTTAGGTATGTCTGTACTGTGCGAGCACTGTGAGCCCGAGCATTATCCTGCATTAGAATGAAGTTGTTACCAATAAAGGGGGCAAATGGCACAACATGTTCTTCTAAAATCTCCCTGATATACCGATCAGCATTCAGATTCCCGCCATCGACTACTACTAACTCCGTACGAGCTGCTAAACATATTCCTCCCCAGACCATAATTGAACCGCCGCCATATGCCACTGTATTTTCAAAATTAGACTGGATATACCGTTCTCCTTTGCGTCTCCATACTCGCTGCCTTCCATCAATTTGATTTAACATAACTCTGCATTCATCAGTAAAAAGAACCTGTCCCCAGTCGTCGAAGTCCCAATCACGATGTTCACGACCAAAGTGTAGACGGTTTGTGCGATGATGTCTCTCAAGTTTTGGGGCTTTGGCGGGCACATACGAGCCTATACCCACTTCTTCGAATCTTCTACGAACTGTCCGCTCACTCATCCTTACTGCTCGTACCTCTTCCAGTAAATTTCGAGCCTGCACCGCCGTTAGTCTCGTGTTCCGTCGGACTTGAAGTTGGAGAAAACGGTCATCCCTCCTTGAAGTACACCTTTTCCGGCCTTGTCCTCTCCTTCTCACTAGAGTATTCTTTAATCTGTATCGTTGGATGCTACGATGAATCGTTGATAACGATCGACGAAGGCTTCTGGCAATCGATCTGTAGGTTTGACCATTTCTCCTCATTTGATCTGCCCTAATGATTTCTGATGGCGTTAAATCAGGCATACTTAGATGCTCGTAAATTATCAATATGCGAAAAAACTCAAAAGCCTCAAAAACTGCAATTCAAAGATTTTCAAGTGGAATTCACGAACCTTCTAAAAACGGACAAGCGGTGGAAAAAAATTAATCAATGAAAATTAAAACAAAAGAATGAAAAAAAGGGCAGTCGCTTAGTATTCCATTTTTAAATTAAAACCCAAATTTAAAAAAAGCTTATTTAGCCGGCCAGTAACACGCAAAAATGCGTAAATACTCCCTTTTTTTTCTGTTCCGCTAATTGTGCCGGTGTGTGTATATCAATTTATACAACGCGTAACAGAAAAAGCGCAATTCCTCATACACCCCAATTAGAATAATAATATAAAAAAATTTGATGCCCTTGTACTTTAGTTGGGTCTAACCAATTCTCTTAAATAAAGAGCAATACTAGTACGATTTCCATAGGCAGCACTAAATTCCGCTATGCTAATGAATTTTTCGGAAAAAATTAACACATATTAAAAACATCTTAAATCAATTAAGTAGTCGATACTGAACAAACTAATTTCAGGAATTGCGTTTATTCTGTTACATATAGTATAACTCATAATTATACCAACATATTATTAACGGAAAAATCGAATCATAGAGGACTCATAGAACCATTACAATTACACACAAACACCAACGACAAAATCTACCGTACAGTCATAATCTGTGAGAGTATTTCAAAAATACGCTATAAGCTTCTAAATTACGGTCCCTAAGCCTGAAAAAGTAAAAAAAACATCGTGGGACAAACAGTATTGATGCTCAGAGAACGTTACGTAACAGGAGACGCGTTAGACCCGCCTGTCAGTTGAATGAGTCGGATATTTTTCCTTTTTTTTGCGTTATCTATGGTTTTATTAGTTTTTTAGCTGCCTGATAAATAACAACCTTCATTGCAATCGCCTTGTTTTTAAGCTATCCAGACAGTGACAGAGCATAGACAAATAAAACGATTCAGATTCCTTAATTAAATACACGTAATGTAATTGTCTAATTTCAACAAGCATTATTAGTATGAATAAAAATTAAGCGTTACTATTATTTATTAAACAAATATCTTTCTTAAATAAGTTGCCTGCAAAACTTTTTATGACAGTTTGTTTGCAGGTATGAGTCTCTGATATAATATTATTTTTACATTTTAATTTATTCTGTGAGTGTCTCCAAAAAATGATTTTTAAGTAAAATTTTAAACTTTTTTTTTTTTTGGCTCAAGGCGGATATCCTCAGGTAAACTGTTTAGCAGATATGGTATTTGTTTCTTTAAAGTCCTATCATCAAAGTAGTTACCAACTCTGGATACATTAAATTTACCAGTGGACATTGCACCGACCTTACTGCGTCTCTCTGATAAGGAATGAAAATTCCTAACCATGCGTTGCAACTAGAGTTGCAAACTGTAGAGACCCATTAAGCTAAAATGATCTAACTTGAAAGTAAGCCAAGTTAAAGAGCCCGCTTCTCATGATGATAATCAGTGAGACTCGGGTTCAAATCCTGGCTTGTACCAATCAGTTTTTCAAAAACTTACGTACATATTCATCGCCAGCTCGACGGTGAAGGAATACATCGTGAGTACCTATTTCCAGAAATGGAATACCTCTGCCTACCCAATCGGGGAAAAGGCATGAGATTATTTATTTATTTTTAAGCCCATTTAGTAGGTCTGCAACCTTTTATTATATAACCAGCTACATAGAATATTCTGTAACCCACACGCGATGTAGCCTGTTGCCAAATTACTGAACAGTGGTGCCAAGTTTCATACTGCAATTGTGTCACGTTTGCTCACAGCGTCTAGATGATGTCTGCTTTTCTGGTATTTTTAAGTCTACAAGCAGGTGTTCTGTCTATGTTTGTTAGGCAAGACTAAGAATAGTCTCACCTTCGTTATCCCTATTTTTAGATACATTACATAAAAAACGGTTTTCTATTTAGTCTTCATTGCTTAGAGACAACGTAGGGTTCAAAATCAATAGAGGAGTGGGCAAAAAAAGCTATTTTTATAAAGTATCTGCAGCCATGTGGCATGTGCCAGTAAGTTTTTAAAAACTTACGTACATGTTTATCATTAGCTCTACGGTGAACGAAAACATCGTGGGGAAACCTGCAGGTCTCAGAATTAATTCTGAGGCATGTTTAAGTGACCCGGTACGGTGATGGGCTCACCACCTATCACATTGAGGGGACGAATATTCTCTTCAAAGGGGGGATAAGAGTTTTTATTTATTTATTTTAGAATTATTTATTGGGAACCCTGCCTCGGTGTGATGCGCTGGAAGAAATCTTTTATTTATAATTTATTTATAATTATGCAATAATTTTTATGCACCATATTTTATTAAAGTTGTCAAATTAAAATAAAAAAGAATTATTTATTTTATCTTTTATTTTATTATCTGCAGGGTCAAGGCTGGTACTTGTGAAGTCACTATTTGTGTCCGACTAAGGATTCGACTTAGTCCAAATTTTTAGTAGAATCTAAAGTTAAAGCCTAATGTAGAAAAAATATAGTAGAATCTGAAGTAAACTAAGTTAAAACCTTAAAAAACTGACTAAAATGAGTTGATACCGATGTTTTGTTATTTTATGTTTAACTAGCATTTGGCCAAGACTTCGTTCGAGTTTTGGGGTCAAAAATAGCCATTTATCTTTTCTCAAACTACTCGTACATATCTCTAACCAAAAAAAAACATATAAATTCATTGTTCCGTTACTGCGTGAAAGAAGGGCAAACCAATAAACATACTTCCATGTTTATAATATTTGTGGAACGTTTTGCGTTATATTTTTTTGTGCTGTCGTTACCGCCACCTTTCCTCGTTATCTTTCCTCGGACGTGACGTGACCCACGATTTCTCTGCAGTAATGTCATTTATAATAATTCGTTAATTTTCGGCGGCTTTTGCCTTCTTTTCTGATGCTTCTTTTGGTCGAAGATGGACTAAGGGAGCTGAAGGTAGAAAAAGCCGAGAGTTCGGTTGGAAACTGTCACAATAGCCATATGACGTTGACATAAGTACTCAGTGAGCTAACATGTTTGTCTATGAGAAGCACACCGACGAAGGGGTGGACCAGTCCTGATTACGACGAATTCTATTCCAGTTGGGCGCATTATGTCCAATTCGCAAAATGTCTAGTGGGCTCAAAATGTCCAATTCTCAAATATCTTTCTTCCTTCTTTCAAATCTTAGATTGTCCAAATAGCAACTTGTTCAATTAGCAATTTGTCCAATTCGCAAATTGTCCAAACATTGTGAGGATTGGACATTTTGAGCCCACTGGTCATTTTGCGAATTGGACATAATACAATTCTCGATTAATCACTTGCAGTACTACTCACCCGAGAAGCTGGCCATTGTTGAGCTGTTCAGGGGGTGACTTGACCTGGGAGAACATGACCTTGTCGCTGAGCTCGCCTTTGCTGCCGCGGCCCATCAGGGGCAGGTGGATCTGCGTGGCCTTCGACTCCATCTTGAGGTCGGTCGTCATCGTCGCAATGCCATCGTGCGGTATTATCCCTGTAACAAGAAATGTATGGTTAATGGCATACAAATTAATCCCTGTATGAGGGGTCCCTCATACACCCGTACCCGCTCTTCTACGTTCCAAGCAGAAGAACTCATGATGATGATCAAGTATTTGGTTTAAGATTTTACTTCGTCGATAATCTATGAAGACATTTAAGAAAGGAAATTTCTTTGATACTTGTCTTGGTACATGTCTACCGGACTTTGCGGAGCTAACGCTGCGTAATTTAGCCCGTCAAGAAATGGAATGAAAACACAATAGTCCTAATCGATTGTCCTTGGCACGTGGGACACTGAGACTTGACTGGTGTATTAGTATATATACACGTGGCTTTCAGTGTATTTAGAAATCTGGATTTTGCAAAGTTCTCTTATTGTAGGAACGAATACCGTGATTTTCTCGGGCAATGCAGATTAACCCCTGTATAATATACCTATATGGACAAATAACGCACCAGGATGTCTTGTCTGCTGCTGAACGAAGGCCTCTCTCATTATCTTTTACACAGAAGTGGCCTTCGTCTAGTGGCTTCCCATGATCTTTATCAGGTCATCTGTCTACTTTGTAGTTCACTTTGTCATCTTTATCCACTTTAGTCAAGTGGCAAACGATAGTTTTATTAACTTATCTGCCGTTTGCTTAAATGTAATACTAACCATTAAGAACTATAAAATATGTCAGTAACTATACTTCTTTAGAGTATTTCGTCAATTTTACTTGGTCTCGCAGTAATGCCGCGCGCGTGTCAATCGCATCAAATTTGTCATTCTATTCGATTAATCTTTACGTTTTACAAAGCATGTATTGCATCGAATAGATTTGTAAAACAAACTGCCATATTTCAGAAATAGCCATTCGTTGAGTTTTTAATGAAGAGCAGCTCAGAAATATCTAGAGCCTTGAAGATAGAAATGGAATAAGAATTCACAGGTGGTTGATACTAGAAGGTAGGCCTGAAACGAAAATAGTACCTACTTTTTCCAATATACCTGTTATTTGCTGGCGTCCCGATCCCAAAGTAGAATAATGTTTTTTCGTTTCTAGTACATTCCTTGACATGGGTCTAGCTACATCAAACTATGTTGTATAGCCCATAAAATAACTCAATTTCACTCACATCCAAACCTATAAAGTTATATCTGGCAAAGGATTAACAAAACTACAGAGAATCAAACTGCTTGAGGATTTAGTCAAATCACGAAGGCCGCTATCCTAAACACATCTAGAGATTTAATCAAAGTCCTGAATTAGGAGTTTCATGAATGGAGCAACCACTTTTGACGGTTTCATATGTATTTTAATGCTTTGACTCCAGAACAAAGTCTTTGCTTCTCGATCGATAATCTATTAACTTGTGTGTATAGACTCTATATAACGCATTGGTTTTTTCTACTGTAATGTTGCAAATTGATTTAAAATATTTAAACCAAAATGGCGTCAATAAAGTTGTTACTGATCAATGTGTAGACACTCAGGAGGAAACTCTTTATAACATTATTAATATAGTCCATAGCTATGAATTTTATCTGTCTGTCTGTCATTATGTTTGTACGAGCATCGCGCAAAATTACTGCACCAATTGGATGCCACTGCCAGTTGTATTATTGCTGGTCTAACCTAAAATCTGGAGCATGTTTCAGCTTGATATTTACGTCGTCTGGAAACCAAGTTGTCTAAACATATAGTGTTTTTTTAAGTAGGTTATTACGGGAACGAAGCTCATAAAATCATTAAAAGAAATATTATTAGGCTTCATCATCATCATTAGCTAATTGCTGTCCACAGCTGGACAAAAGCCTCCCCCAAGGTGCGCCAACCATTCCGGTCTTGGGCAGCCCGCATCCATCCACTGCCAGCCATCTTCTTTCGGTCGTCGGTCCATCGTGCCGCAGGGCGCCCTACACTTCGTTTGTCCTAAACGCGGTCTCTACTCCAACATGTGCCGGCTCCAGCAACGTAAATGATTATGCTTACTCCGCACCATTAAAGTCTTTTGCACGTGTTTTGCTTCTAAACGAAGCATCCTAATTTGATTTGATAGCTCCAATGACGATCGGGGAGTATGAGTTTCCTCATTCAAATGCTAAACAGGTGTAGAAGATTTTTCTTTTTAAATATAATATATTTTAATTAGTTTATGATTATTAAACGGTCATAGTAAAAAGTATGCATAAAATGGGGGGTAGCAGAGGTATTCCATTTTTGGATATACTTACTTTTCACTAGATATTTTTTGGAACCCTAAACGTGATAGGTGCTGAGCCCATTGCCGGACCAGCGGGCGTATTCACGGAGATTCGATACTCGATATCGGAAAATCTGTCGAATCCTTATGTCAAATATGACATCTGTGTATAGCCCATCTCGAAACCTTTCGACAGATTTTCCGATTCCGAGTAGAATATCGAGTATCGAATCTCCGTGGATACGCCCGCGGGTCTGTTACAAATGCCTCATAATTCATTCTGGGACCCTGCGGGTTTCCTTCACCGTCATGCTAGTTCTAAATATGTACCTACCACGTAAGTTTTTGAAAAATTCACTGTTGCATGCCAGGATTCGGACCTGGTCCGGCGATGGGCTCACCGCCTATCACGTTTAGGGGTCTAATGCACTGGTGAAAAGTGTTTTTATTATTTCATATAGAACGACTGCATAAACAAAACGAAAGTTAAACCAAATATGGAAGATACGTCATAATTTGAGTGCCGTGTTGACATTTGTGTGATGTGACCAAGGGCGGATCTAACCTTCCAGTCAGGGGGAGAGGGGGGGGTCACAGTCGAGGTCAAGTTAGGATATGCTTACAATTACAATATTAAATCTACACTAATTATTACCAGCCCAGATAAACTCTGTTAGGTTTCCGTGCCGTTTATTAAAAATATAATTAGCTGTAAGAACCAAATGTAATTATGTTGCGATGAAATAAATTATGAAGAGTAAAGATTATTTATGTTTGTAACAAATAAACCCAAAAACTACAAGACCGATTTCAAAACTTCTTTCACCATTAGAATGCTACAATATCCCTGAGCAACATAGGCTATATTTTTTAAATAATAAATAAATAAATTGTGGGACACAATTTACACACGGTTGTTCAGTCTTAAACTAGGCAGAGCCTGTAATATGGGTACTAAACAACTGATAGACATACATAAATAAATATTAAACACCCAGACACAAAGCCAACAGACATGTTCATGCACACAAATGTTGACCCCGAGCGGGGATCGAACCCGCGACCTCCGACTCAGAAGGCAGGGTCACTACCAACTGAGCAAACAGGCCCGTCGAAATTATCGTCGTATACCGCGCGGAACAGCTAGTCTATATTAAAAAGACAGCAAGTACCTTGTCTTATTATTCTTGTCGTTCACGTATGTGTTGGCCGTCATACCAAGTGTTTATTTTATTACATTTATCAATGAAATTTGAAAAAATATCTGTAATCAGCCTAGAGAGCAGTGATAGCCCGGACGGTTAAGGAGCCGGCCGAAAATCAGTGAGGCTCGGGTTCGAATCCTGGCATGTACCAATGAGTTTTTCAAAAACTTACGTACGTATTTATCACTAGCTCGACGGTGAAGGAAAACATCGTGAGGAAAACCGCAGGTCTCAGAATTAATTCTGAGACATGTGTAAACAGACCCGTTCCGGCGATGGGCTCACCACCTATCACGTTTAGGGGTCCAATATATCTCGTGAAATGTGGGTATATCCAGTAATGGAATACCTCTGCCTACCCCCTCGGGGATAAAAAAAGGCGTGAGATTATATATATGGGTAGGGGAGGTAGTGACCCCCATGTTTCCCAACCCCTGGATCCGCTCATGATTGTGACGTCAATATCTTACAACAAACACCGTTCTTACTATAAATACAGCGGAATTGACGCCGAAACGGACTGACCCCGGCTCTCGACTTTATTATTGTATTCTATGACTTCACTAAAAGGTCAAGGTTTTATACAAACTACATAGTATTACTCGGAGAAATTCTACCTAAAAACATACACTTCGTAAACAAATTAGTGAATTTCTACGTCCATATCCCATTGCGAAAATGTGTTTGGTTTGTTTACAGCGGAATTGACGCTGAAACGGGCTGACCCCGGCTCTCGACTTTAAGATTCTTTATTCTATGACTACTAAAAGGTCAAAGTTTATACAGAATTTTTCTTGGAGAAATTCTACCTAGCTTATAGCACACACAGTTTGTAAACAAATTAGAGAATTTCTACGTCCATATCCTATTGCGAAAATGTGTTTGGTTTGTAAACAGCGGAATTGACGCTGAAACGGGCTGACCCCGGCTCTCGACTTTAAGATTCTGTATTTATGACTTCTCACTTCACTAAAAGGTCAAGGTACATACAGAGTATTGGGAGAAATTCTACGTAACGAAAGACGCATCGCACACTACACTTCGTAACTAAATTATTACGAAGACAAAATTCCAAACGAAAATGTGTTTGGTTTGTTATTTCGCGCAGCAATGCAATAGAGCAACATATAGACGTGTTTTTCTACGTATATATAGTTGGAGGACCGAACAGTGAAATGAGATTATTTATAACTACTTATAGCTTCGCACGGGTGCAATGCTAACACTAAAACCTTCCTCTTGAATCACTCTATCTATTAAAAAAAACAGCATCAAAATCCGTTGCGTAGTTTTGAAGATTTAAGCATACATAGGGATATAGGGACAGAGAAAGCGACTTTGTTTTATACTATGTAGTGAAGATTAGTATCATACAGAACAATACCTTTGTCTCTAAACTTTGATAAGGAATGAGTGAAAACTAAGTTTATTAACACGAGGTTTCCTGCTGCAATTCAATTACTGATTGCGTTATCGAACACGATCTTCCTTTGTACTACTAGCCTTTTAACTAAGTAAATAAGACAATAGAATAACAATAACCTGAAATAATGTTAAAGGACTTACTGCCTCTACAGCAGGCCGGTCCGACTCCTATCCGCAAGCTCGTACGCCTACTTGACAGGCGAGTCGCAAGGGTCGTTCGTCGGCGACCAGCGTTGACCGTGAATGCACACGTCTATTGGTGTTTTATTAGTTTTTGTCGTTTTAATACACAAAGGAAAGTAATTGAGTGAGCCTTATTCTGTACGTTAGTACTATTATATATTCTTTGTCTGCGGTAGACTCCGGCAAATACTTTTCTCACTCTGAACTAAACAAACCAGATTGTTGAATCATGTTATTTATGAAGATTACTATGGTTATTATCTTTTTAAGCTCAGAATATAATCATCATTAAGTGCTCAAGCCGAAAAAACATTGTGTTTTTGTAGATGATTTTACCAGTGGCTTCACTTATAAAGAAGCAAATATATTTTTTTCAAAATACAAGCAACCTTCCTGCCAAATAACATCCAGATCGGTTCAGCGGTTTAAACGTAAGAAAGCAACAAATAGAATTACATTTAGGAACAAATACGGGGATAAAATATAGCCTTTGTGTTATTCTGATGTATAAGCTATATAACTGTAAAGTTTCATCAAACGTATCAAAGTAGTTTTTGCGTGAAAGAGGAGCAAACATCCATAAATCTATACATCCATACATAAAAACTTATACGGATATACCTATAAATTAAACTCTACCTTCAAAATTTGGTTTCTCTTTTTTTTTTAAATTGATAAACGAAGAATTGAATCGCTAATTTGCGTTCGTGTCTGTGACTATACTTCTTTAAAGTGTTGCGTCAATTTTACTTGGTCACGCTATACAGTCGTGCTTATGTGAATTCCATACATTTGTCATTCTATTTGACTGAAGTTTAAGTTTTACAAAGCAAGTCGGCCAGCCCTCTAGTTCTGCTAAAATCGATAGAGAACCGAAGCAATTGTCTAAACGGCTTTTGTTTGTATATGTTTGTAATCACTACATAGTATAAAACAAAGTCGCTTTCTCTGTCCCTATATCCCTATTTCCCTTTGTATGCTTAAATCTTTAAAATTACGCAACGGATTTTGATGCTGTTTTTTTAATATTTAAGAGGAAGGTTTTAGTGTCAGCATTGCACCCGTGCGAAGCCGGGGCGGGTCGCTAGTAACTTATATTGCCTAGTGCAGGAATGGTGAACCTTTTTACATCTACGTCTAATAAAACAAACAACCTACTTTACATGCCTGTGACATGTTTGGTATCTGAGAAAATTAAGGTAAAATAAAAAAAAATATGACTAGGATTGAAAAAGGAATGCTGAGGTGGTTTGGTCACATTGAGCGGATGAATGAAAGTCGTCTAACGAGACAAATATACAAGGGTGTTGTGAATGGACGAGTCGGTATAGGACGACCTAGGCGTACCTACATCGACCAGATCGGCGATGTGTTGGAGAAAAGCCAGATAAAGAGTACCCGAAACCGACGAGCATGCATGAGTCGTTTGATGGATGTGGAGGAAGCACGAGAGATCTGCCAGGTAGCTAGTGGCACTTTATTGTCTCTGCCTACCCCAATGGGAAATAGGCGTAAGATTATGTATGTATAAAAAATACTCAATTTGAATGGGGACTGTAATCATACTACTTTTTTGAAGTCGGTTAAAAATAGAAGAATATAACTTGTAGAAGTCTTTATGTCAAGGAAATTTTATAACCTTGTTTCAGGGATGAGAGAGCTCGTCGCTGTTCGTAGGAGCACTCTACCTCGCGTATTTTATATCGCCTGGAGAAATGTGAGTCGCAAAAGAACTATTGATGCATATTCTTGATTTATAAGCCAAAGTGCATTCGATAGCATGGTGGCGCTTGTAATGATATTTAAATAGTAAATAAATTGTGTGACACACTTTTCACACGGATATTCAGTCTTAAACTAGGCAGAGCCTGTGCGTGTGTACTAAACTGATACGGTAAATAAGTACTAAACACCCAGACACGAAGCCAACAGATATGTTCATGCACACAAAATTGTTGACGACGAGTGACTCAGAAGGCAGGGTCACTACCAAGTGAGCCAACAGGTCCGTCAACCCTATGACATTAGGTAGAGGTTGTATGTATACCAAGGAGTTTTTCAAAAACTTATTTAAAAAATTATCACTAGCTCGACGGTGACGAAAAACATCGTAAGGAAACCCGCAGGTTCCAGAATTTATTCTGAGGCATGTGTAACAGACCCGGTCCGGCGATGGGCTCACCACCTACGTTAAGGGGTCTAAAGATTATACTGGTGAAATGTGGGTATTTCCTAAAATGGAATACCTCTGCCTACCCCTATTACTATTATTCTATTCTTTTCTTTGCATTTCGGAAAACGGAGGTATAGTCACCCTTAGATAATATGGGTGTTCGGAATGTGGTGCTTCAAAATATCAAAATTTTTGTCACGTTTCTATGAAAACTAAGTACGATCTTTGCTCCCGGAAGTGGGCTCAGTTCTTTTTGTTATAACTTCGTCGGTAAATAAAAAATAAATTGAATCTATTTTTCTTATCTTGTATCTGTACAGTGATGAACAAGACGTAAAAAGCAACACATAGAATCGTTTGTGCAAAAAATAGTAAAAAGATTCTAAAAAACGGTTTATAAATACGTCTACGACGACGACAGTAAAATACTATATAGAAACGTGTTGAACAAGATTTTTGTTGGTTTTGAAATTGTTCTGAGATACTGAACAGATTTCAGATGATGTTTAAAGTCACTTTTTTCCCATCCCCGAGGGAATTTTGCAAAATTCTAGGTCAAGTAGGTCCAAAGGGCGGATGAGGACAATGGATAATCCTACTATAACTGCTAATCGTTACGTGACCGCTTACCAGGTGAAAACGTCTTATATGTTTTGAAAATTCAGGAAAATGGTTTATGTATACGTACAGTCAAGAGTAGAGCAGTGATAGCCCGAACGGTTAAAGAGCCGGCCGAAAATCAGTGAGGCTCGGGTTCGAATCCTGGCACGTACCAATGAGTTTTTCAAAACTTACGTACATATTTATCACTAGCTCGACGGTGAAGGAAAACATCGTGAGGAAACCCGCAGGTCTCAGAATTAATTCTGAGACATGTGTAAACAGACCCGGTCCGGCGATGGGCTCACCACCTATCACGTTTAGGGGTCCAATATATCTCGTGAAATGTGGGTATATACAGTAATGGAATACCTGTGCCTACCCCCTCGAGGATAAAAGGCGTGAGATTATATATATACAGTCAAGAGTACGTAGAACTTGACACATTGGACTTCGTAACGTTCTTATTACAATCGCCTTAGAGGTCAGACTCGCACTACAAGTGCAAAGCTTAATGTGCTCTTGACTGTACAAGTACTTTAGTGCACAACCTGCAATCATCTGTTTATCTCAGTTACATCAACGCTAATGTTATCTGGAAGAAATCGCATGAGATAAATTTTGAGTAATAAGACCGCCGCCTATTGTACTTTTTTAAATCATTGTGTCACTTATTCCATATTTTTATTGGTGTACGCAAAGAGTTGTTGGGTACTTAGGAAAATCATTTTTGAGGATGCTTTCTTCGCGATGAGTCAGCAACACAGGTTTTATCCTTTTAAACTTTGAAACAAGTGCTTTTTTTAGTTATTTTTAAGAGTGCGATTCACAATAATACGATAGTTACAATATAAACTTCATTCAATAGTTACTAAATCACTAAACTTAATATTAGAAAATATCCCTACGTACAGTCAAGAGCACGCTAAGCTTGACACTTTGGACTTTGAACCTGCCCGGTATTCTATGGCGCGCAGTATAAATCAGAGCTCAGCTTAAACTGGTAGTGTAAAGCTTGACTTGCTATTGACTGTACATCCCGCGATGTGCAGTCGTCAGCAAAAATATATATTTCTACGGGTTAGAGAGAAGGATTTTTTTATTTCCTCGGAAAATAAAATAGAACACATACATATAAATAGATAGGACCGTGGTTTACTAGACTAGTTTATACTGTTATACTAGTTTACTGTACACGTGTCGAGATGTCAGTGCCAAACAAGTTTCGTCACTGAAAGGTCATATCGCTTGCTCAACACAAGTTTAATAAATCTTATCGTCATGCAAAGATGTACTCGGGGTACTGCATTTGGGACCAGCAACTCGTCGGTGGAGATGGGCTGCTGTTTACATTTAGCCAATCTTCATGGACGAGTTTTGAGTGCCTTGTTATTAAAAACTATTCTTAGTGTATATTCTATACCTACTGAAAGTAAATGCATTTGACTTTGACTTTGTCTGTTCGGGTCTTTTATTTTTGACTTGGGTTAGGTGAAGGTTAAATAACATCTCTCTCGGTTCTCTCGGGTCTCATCTAACTCGGTTGGCGTGATATTGAGTTATTCGTCCATTTGTCGCGGACATACTTAATGCAGTTTTAAGACTTATATGGTTTTCTAATTTATATAATTCTCAGAACTGGACCAAATTTACAAACGGACAACACGGTACGCACCAGCCTTCAAACAAAAAAATG
Source organism: Ethmia dodecea (assembly GCA_963855545.1). NCBI lineage: Eukaryota > Metazoa > Arthropoda > Insecta > Lepidoptera > Depressariidae > Ethmia > Ethmia dodecea. The sequence goes on from OY979443.1 coordinate 2,423,699, forward strand.
TAATTATTAAAATCGGTCGAAAGTTCTGAGGTAAGAAACATGAAAAAGCATACAGTCGAATTAATAACCTCCTTCTTTTTGAAGTCGTTTAAAAAGTCCCACGCTTTGCTTTACTAGATTAACGGTGAAGGAAAACATTGAGATTAAACACGCATTTCCCTATATATCACTTCACATGCGGAGGCCTGGGTTCGTATTTCAGTGAGGAGATGTACAGTCAAGAGCACATGAAGCTTTACACTTGAAGTGCGAGTCTGACCTCTAAGGCGATTGTATTAAGAACGTTACAAAGTCCAATGTGTCAAGCTCCACGTGCTCTTGACTGTACCTAGTCATTGAGTTGTTATACATTAAGTACATATTTATCACTAGCTAGACGGTGAAGGAAAACATCGCGAGGAAATTCGCAGGACAATTGATTCTGAGGCCTGTGTAACATCAACAACCTTACCGACACCTTCAAGATTAAATCGTGAGTGTTTTATCTTCTGTTTGTCAAAACAGTTTCAAAATATTTTATTTCATTATATTCTTAGAAATATCTATTGTCAGAGCTCTTTCTATAACAGTGTACAGCATTCAAAACTAGACGGACTCACGACCGGCACTCTCATATCATTTTGCTAACGTGTTTCTATTAGCACAATTTTATTAGTTTACGCTATATCACTTAGTACCGTTATTTGGTAATAATGGATGTAAAATTATATTCTGTGCTATTCTAACTTGGCTTGAGTGATGGCTTACCAACTGTCAGGTTTAAATTAAGGGTCCGAAAAAGTATAACAGGTGAAAGTAGATACTTTCAGAGATGGATCACATCCCTCCTTTGGGGATCAGACAAGAAGATTTGAACTTTAGAACTTAACATCTAAATATAATATATAATAGTTAAGATACATTATTTTTATTTAATACTAGGTATATACACATATGGAATACTAGCTGATGCCCGCGACTTCGTCCGCGTGGAATTTGTTATTCCTTTGCGTTTCGAAAATATATCAAGAAGGATAATCTACACTATCTATCTATCTACACTAATATTATCATTTTAATCTGACATTGACATTATTTACATAATGGTATATTAGATAATGCTCCAAAAAATTTTATAGTTTTTATGACGAAAACGCATTTATGTATATAATTTGTACAATTTTGTCCGGGACAGTGCCCAGCTGGCCGCATTCCCTCTCTGGATAGCTAGCTAGGTGATCCTTTGTCACAGATAACTTAATCCCAACGGTGGTAGAGTCAAGAGCAAGTCCAGCTTGACATTACCAGTTTAAGCTGAACTCTGATTTATACTGTGCGCCATAGAATACAGGGCCGGATCAAAGTCCAAAGTGTCAAGCTTAGCGTGCTCTTGACTGTACCATGCTAAGCAAACCAGGATCTGATGATGATCATCCCAGAGAAATCGACTGGAACCTTTGAATATCGTAGTGGCGAATAGTGCTCTTTTACTTTTTTTTAGTTTCCTGTTTAAAGTCAGTTTTTTTGTTAAAAATTACGTAATTTCAAATTAATATTATTTGCAGTATCAATACTAGGCGAAGGAGCCTGTTGTTTCTGTTAGTAGTGAAGAGGCCTTCTGAGATGGGCTTGTGGGATCGATTCCTGTCCGAAATCAACATTTGTAAGCATAACAGTCTGTTTTGTGTCTGAGTGCTCTTGTAAATTCCAGATTGTTTACCTATCAGTAATCTATAGCTTGCTAAATGTGTCCCACAATTTTGTTTCCAATTGTTATAGGTACGAATGGTAGATACTGGAGTTTTTTCAAAGCTAATTGCAGTACCCTGTCCGGGTTTCATGTGGACTGTGTGTGTATGGTACAGTCAAGAGCACATGAAGCTTTACACTTGTAGTCTGACCTCTAAAGCAATTGTAATAAGAACGTTACAAAGTTCAATGTGTCAAGCTCTACGTTCTCTTGACTGTATCTATGTAATCAACACATGAACGCAGTTAGGAGTTTTGAGTTAATGAACTTCCTCATTTTTAAAAGTCTTTTCTATATCTCAATATCCAATGGGCTCACGTGGGCTATAATATAGCTGATACTTTATTAAAGTATTTACAGTGAAGAAATATAGGTAGCTCTACAATGTTCAATGTGGTGCCGTCCTTTTTTTTAAATAACCTTTGACATATAGGATGTAGACTGTTATGAGCTGCTTTTAGCAGCTATTATCTATTATCTATTATGGGTTATGGTTTCCGCACTTAGTCCTAGATTGGACCATTGTACGTGATCCATGGCGGCCGATCATTCCAACCAGCCCACCTCCCTCCAGAAGCAGATCAGACTTCCGGGTCTGCTCAGGGCATCCGCAAGGGATTCTGGTGTTCCAAGAATTTCCTTGCGGATTTGGGCAACGTCAACGCACTCCAGGAGCACATGCGCTACCGTCTCCTCCGCCCCCATGCACGCTCTGCACAGAGGGCTGTCAGTAATACCTAAGGTGTGTAGGTGTTTATTAAGTGAGCAGTGTCCAGTGATGGTCCCCGATATCGTTCGCAGGCTGTCTCTGTCCAGGCGCAGAAGGCGCTTGGCTTTTAGCAGCTTTTATTATCCTAAGCTGCAATGGGCTCACGTGGGCTAAAACTCTATATATTTTTTTAAAGGCTTATAATATTTTTTTGGAGAAAATTCACACACAGTTATTTAGTCCCAACTTTTAGGCCTCTACTATGGGTACTAAACAACTGATAAATATACTAGCCACTTTCTTTAGATACATGAAAATGTAGAGACTAGTCACACCGGAAAGAAAATGAAAAGAAAATGCGAATAAATAATTTCATTACTTACGTCGAGTGACGCACGCCTTTGTCTTGCGTACATTTTGATAGAAGCCTCAATTTACTCTTACAATTGCATTTTGTATTAAATTAGAGCTCTACATTTTCTATTTTATTGCAAACCTTCGTCGCAATTCGTTCTAATCCGCAGAAACAAAATATAACAACTTTTGACAACAAAAGGTAGAGTCATTTTTTTTTTCCAAATAAATTACAAAGACCTAATTAAAAATAGTAAGTGCCTATATTATTCCTCACAGCTATATTGTAAACATTGTTCTCTACCTCGACATTTCCGTGAATATTAAAACTGTAAGTAAATATTTACCTGATAATTTTTACAAGATCAAATCCACAAGAACTCTATCACAGCCAACACTACACGCACTTTGACTTGGAGAATGTAGAGTCTGGTCCAAAATTACACTTAAGCAACACTACGCGTTGCCACAACGGTTCATGTGCCACTGAGTCGCGACAACGAACTTAGACGTGTGGTCTCTACCAGTGCTGCCATGTAAAACAAAAAGTCTACTCACTTTTCGACAAGTCTTTGTGACGGGGTTTTAGTTTTGTATCATGCTGTATAGTAATATTTTTCAAGTTACCAAAATGACTAACTGACTGAGTGACTGACTGATCAGCCAAAACCGCTGGGTCTAAAAACATGTTTTGTTTTAATAAAGGTTGCTTAAATTATGTAAGTGAGCACTGAAAAGGGATATTTGGGAATTCCCACGGGAATGGGAAGTCAAAAGTCAAAATAATTTATTTTCTGTAGGTATAGAAAATACACTTATAAAATGATATATAATAATTAATAAAACACATTTATTTTCCTATGATACAATTTTCCTTGACGTATACAATTTCAATACACAATCTATCATTAATACACCAACCTCATTTCCATCAATAAAATAGGATAATTAACTACCTATAAAAATTAGTATTTTTTTATGATCTGTAAAAACGAAAATTTACTTTTAAAAGTCTACTAAGATGAGAAAATGTGACATCATCGTTATGAAATTCAATTGCATCACTTTTTGGATTGTTTTATTATTTTAAATTCACAAGTTTATAATCTTATTTTAGATGTGTAAAAGTTTAATATTTTAATTAATGATTTTAATAATTTCTATACAGTCAACATATTGTACGCAAAGCGCGTAACTCCGCAGCCTGGCAACCCAGGCAGTTCACTCTGCGCGCACTGGCCGAAAGTCCTCGGCCGAACAAAGACGATTTTGCCCGAAGCTACAGCTGTTGATGTTTGTGAACCCGAGACGCACCAATCGATTGCCGTCGGTGACGAAACTATGCCTTTGCTTGAGGACACTAGCACTCAAATTATCTGGGGACACCCTGTATTTTAGCAGTGATAGCTGTGGTGATAGGTTAGTGAGGCTACCGTGCGGGATGATCGAGTTCGAATCTTAGTTAGGGCATGTAACAATGAGTTTTTCAAAAACGTATACATATTTATCACTGGCTCGATGGTGGAGGAGAACATGAGGAAACCCGCAGGTCCTAGAATTGATTCTGAGACTATAACAGCAACCCAGTCCGAAAGAATAATACTCGTAAAAAGTTATTATTTCCAGGAATGGGTTACCTCTGCCTACTCCGTCGGGGATATGGGCGTGATCATAAATATTTTAAAAAAGATTATTGTATGAGAAATTAGTTATTCCACCAAAAGTATTTTCATATAAGATGTTGCCAAGATGTGACCATATGGCTCGCACTGTCAAAAAGTTATCAGATCTCATATAGAGTCAAGCTTCTAACTCTACACGCCCCAACTTTACAAACTCTCCACCTAATCAAAATACAAGTAGCTTGGGTGTTTTTTGAACCATTGTGTAACGAACTAGCGGTTCTGAGTGGATTCACTCGCATAATTCCCTTTCCCGTAGGAATACTGGAATAAAATATAACCTATATTACTCAGGGATGTTGTAGCTTTCTTCGTTACAAAAATACTAAAATACAAATATTTCCTCTTTATAATATTAGTATAGATACTTTCTTCGTTTATCTTTCTTTTTATTAGTGAAAAACGTATCAAAATCCGTTGCGTGGTCTAGAAGAAGTAAGCGGAGAAGCAAACAGCGGCTGATAGGGATTTTGTTTTATACTACTCGTATTTAGAGATAAGTTCATTATATTATCTGTGGATCACCTTTACCCCGTTCAAGGTATTATTATACAATGTTATTATGTTAGGTAGGTATATACAAAAGAAAAAAACTATGTAGCTGACTGACTAATCGAACAACTTATTGTCAAAACAAAGTTACATAAAATTTTGCAATTGACGTAAAGCACTAAGAAGGAGTTCAGGAAATTTCGAAAGGAACGTGAAAAAAACGGAATTTGAATCCCGCCATAGTCACCCTCTATATATTATAGATAATAATAAATTTAATTATAAAAATACTAATTTTTAGGGTTCCATACCCAAAGGTTAAAAACGGGACCCTATTACTAAGACTTCTCTGTCCGTCCGTCTGTCTGTCACCAGGCTGTATCTCAAGCACGGCGACAGCTAGACAGTTGAAATTTTCACAAATTATGTATTTCTGTTGCCGTTATAAAAACAAATACTAAAAACAAAATAAAATTAATATTTAAGGGGGGCTCCCATACAACAAACATGGTTTTTTTGCCGTTTTTATAGATACTGAACCCTTCGTGCTCGAGTCCGACTCGCACTTGGCCGGTTTTTAGTTTTTTATAACGTAATTAGTAAGAGCTGGACTTAGAGATAATGGAACCTTGAGAACCTGTTGAGACTTCAGGTGACCTGCGGACTGGCAGTTATCTATGTCAAAGGATCAGCGAAGTTAAATGTCAAAGATCATAAAAAAATTAATTAATTTAAATAATCTCAGGCCTTTTATCCCGAGGGTTTAGGCAGAAAACATTCCGTTTCTGGAAATACCCACTTTTCACGAGAATATTCGACCCCTAAACGTGATAGGTGGTGAGCCCCTCGGGGGACCGGGTCTGTTACACATGCCTCAGAATTATATTTCATTTTATTTTATTTACCTAATTACATACCATACGTCTTCCAGGTATTTAAGGTCAAGAGTGAATCGGGGGGACAACAAGCGAATGCGAATGCCTCGTTGTTCCCCCAGGGGAACATTACAGGGGGACCACGAGTCTGTAGCGAATTTTGGGACCTGCGGGTTTCCTCACGATGTTTTCCTTCACCGTCGAGCTAGTGATAAATTGTATGTAAGTTTTGAAAAACTAATTTTACATTCCAGGATTTGAACCCGAGCCTCACAGATTATCATTAAGAGAAGCGGGCTCTTTTACCGTAAGGCTATCACTACTCTTAGCTATCTAAAGAGGAAATGCAACCTCCGCGAACTGCTTTACATAGTTCCTCTTTGAAGGACATTTCCTATCTATAAATGTTGTAACATAATGTAATATTTTTGTAAATTGACGATTCAAAACAAAATACTCGTTGTTAACCTCGATATATAACAGAAACATGTAGATACGAGTACCTAAGAACAATATTATATTGACAAATCATGTTTCCTGCGTTTGATAGCGCTCTCGCAATCAGGAATCATAATGACCCGAAACAATCGGTCCGCATCAAGCACCAAATTACGCTTTTCATCGACAATGCGTTTTGGTGCGAGCTCAGTACGACCGCGGGTGGCGTCAGTGCATTCTTAGTACACGTGTACCCGAGGTGAAAGGGACGGCTATAGTGAAATACCCTTACAAATGTTTACATCGTGCGACCGACTCGATGTCGAAATCGCAAGCGATCAAAAACAGCTGTTGACACATCTGTTTAATAAACAAAGGAATGATCATCTGATTCATTCGATATGACGGTTCCGTACTAATGTTGCTAATCGATAAATAAACAGACATAAGAAAATAAGAGGTTAAATACGAAATAACTAGCAGTTTGCTAGTCTATTATCTATTTACAACCCTAGTCTCAATCGTCTCCATTTTGACGTACGTTACTGCTTCCGTACATCTGTTGTTACCGCCAGTGTACGTAGAGCAAGCGGTAAGCACTATCAGCGTATAAAATCTACACATTGCAATACAAACAACACAATACAATAACTCTTAATGGTACACCAAAAACAACACAATATGGATACCAACATTAATTAAAGTACACCCCTTAGGATGAATGAAACTCAGAAATTAGAACTAGGGAACACATTATAAAGAGAAAATATTTCTATTGTTCTACGTTTGTCACGCATAAACTCTAAAACTAATGAACCGATTTTATAATTCTTACTACTACTTTTCTGGACGTTCTTCTACTTCTTACTTTTCTGGAAGTAATTTTCCCACGGGAACGGGACGTACAGCTAGTGTAAAATAAGCTTTATTTTAATTACAATTATTAGAGATACGTAAACAGGCCTGTACTGAATATCTGAAAACATAATCTCGGAGATACGACACCTACAGACAGATATGCTCATGAAAACGTTGGTGTTGGGCAGGAATCGAACTTGCGACCTCTAACTCAGTAAGCAGAATCGTTTTTGATAGCCAATGATTCTGTAAGCCTGTCAAGTTAGAAATCGAGTCGACAATCTGATTCCGAGAACTTTATGACTTGCCTCTATGATGTAGAGATACTAAATAACACAGTTAAATTACTTTCATGGTTAATGTTATGTATGATTCGACACCCTACCTTAGTTTGAGTAAAATTAACCTGTTGTTCTATCACTATTATATCGAGCAAGTACAGTCAAGATCACGATAAGCTTGACACTTTTATATTATATATATTATCTATGTACTGTATATATTAAATATCAATAGAAAACGGTTTATGTATACAACGCGTAACAGAAAAAGCGCAATTCCTCATACACCCCAATTAGTATCTTAATATAAAAAAAATATGATGGAAGCGAACTTTAGTTGTGTCTAACCAATTTTCTTAAATATCGATTAATAATAGCACGATTTCCATAGAAAGCACTAAATTCAGCTACGATAATTCATTTTTTGGAAAATTTAACACATATTAAAAATAGCTGAAATGGAATAAGTAGTCGATACTGAACAAACTAATTTCAGGAATTGCGCTTATTCTGTTACACGTTGTATAATAAGTACCTTAATCCATTGGTAACTTTAGTGCACCACCTACCTTCATCTGTTTATCTCAGTTACATCCATCCTAAGGTTGTCTGGAAGAAATCGCTTAAAGCAATAAGACCGCCCATTGTACTTTTGTATTCATTGTGTCACTTGTTGCATATTTTTATTGGTGTACGATAAAAGACTTGTTACTTACTTACTTACTTTGGACTTTAAACCGGGCCTGTATTCTATGGCGCGCAGCATATAATCAGAGCTCAGCTTAAGCTTGACTTGCTCTTGACTGTACAAGACTTAACCTACATACAGTCCACTCAAGTAAGTAATTTATTTAGAAGCTTACTTGTGAGAGTCCGACTAGCAATTGACCTGTTTTTTAAACACACTTCGTGTCCGAACTCCGAAGTTCCTTTTGTGTGAGTGACACTTAAGTCGTGCTGTCGTCGAACGATATCGGATCGGTTAGTCAAAACGCTCTCGTACCAACATCGATTTCGGTCATTCGCTCTATCTCTCTCTTGCCCAATGTTCCTTTCACTCAGACGGCAGCACTGCGGATGTGCGAGTGTCAGGGAATTAGCTGCCCTATTTTAGTATAAACTTTTAGTGCATTTGATGCCGACTATTATAAAAATAAACCGACTATTCTGGATCAGAATTTGAGAGTTCAATGAATATTTTAGGTTGAATGGTGGATCTTAATTTTAGTGATTTTATTTTCCATCCCTTGTCATAAGACTAGAATAGATGTTACAAAACGAACCAGACGACAATATCATAGTAAGATACATTTTTAGTGGCTTTTATGCCAACTATTATAAAAAGAGCAGTGGGCCGAAAATCTGTGAGGCTCGGGTTCGAATCCTGGCATGTACCAATGAGTTTTTCAAAAACTTACGTACATATTTATCACTAGCTCGACGGTGAAGAAAAACATCATGAGGAAACCCGCAGGTCTCAGAATTAATTCTGAGATATGTGTAAAAAGACCCGCCGGGGGTCGATTTTTGAATCTCACCAAGTGACTAATTCTCACCGATGTGAGTGATTTCCGAAAGTTCGTATTTTTGAAACTCATCGGTGACTTACATTTGTCATACCTATGATATCGATTTACGAGTGCCCCTACCCACTCGTAATTGAAATCACCATGTGATTGTTTTTGACAGTTAACGTATGTGACGTCTGCCAAAAGTGCCAAAGTATGTTTTTCGGAAGAATTAGCAGCGGGGCTCGATTGTGATATTTCGTGATTGCGACGATTTATTGAAAATATAAAAAACCTCTCAATTAAATAAAACAATATCCAAGTTATTAGTAAATACAATTATTAAGTTAAATATACTTGTAAAACATATTCCACTAACAAATGTACATACCTTTTCTTATAAATTGTAAAATCTGTGTTATGTTCTCTTTATTCGTCCTTCTCTAGTGAATTAAGTGAATTTTTCAATTCAAAACTTTAATTTTCGTTTACATGACACTGACAGATACGTTACGTTTTACGATTGACCAATTTGATAAATCTTTTTTAAGTTATAGTATGAGAAAATAAAAACCGATATCAAGGGCAACACTATAACATCTGCGTAAAAAGGAACGTAACGGGAAGATTGTCTCTGACTGACATTGTAAAATTTCTGCATGTTGGTAAACATCGTGTGACTTTCAAAAATACGGCTTTTGGAAAATGGTGACATAAAAGTCATCGGTGATAATTTTAGTCACCGGTGATTTTGATATCACCAGTGAGATTCAAAAATCGCACTCAGGTCCGGCGATGGGCTCACCACCTATCACGTTTAGGGGTCCAATATATCTCGTGGAATGTGGGTATATCCAGTAATGGAATACCTCTGCCTACCCCTCGGGGATAAAAGGAGTGAGATTATTTATCTCCTATATAAAAATAAGTCGGGTTTTCCTTCCTGACGCTATAACTCCAGAACGCACGAACCGATTTCCACGGTTTTGCATTCGTTGGAAAGGTCTTGGGCTCCGTGAGGTTTATAGCAAAGAAAATTCTTATAAGCATTGCACCCGTGCGAAGCCGGGGCGGGTCGCTAGTTTATTATAAAAATAAACTGACTAGGTATTCTAGATCACAACTTGAGATGTCAATAATGTTTTAGGCTGAGTGGTGGATCTCTTTTAATGATTTTTTCCTCTATGCTTTACATTATGAATAGATGTTACAAAGCGGACTAGAATAAATGATTTAAAGAGGCATATTTAAAATTACCTTTTGTTCATAAATCAATAAAAGTCTCGGTCGATGTCATCTTGGCGTAACTAGAAAATAAAAAATACGATAAAGACAAGGCAACTTTGAGAAAATATCTAAAATTACAATGAAACACAATCTATCAAAAATAACAAATATGAAAATTGCTTTCGCTTTATGTTTAGCTCCAATGGTTGACAAGCTGCTTGAAGAGAATTTAAATATATATTTTTTTAAGAATAGAACTTCTTACTTCATCACTAATCGTACAGTGATCTTTAATGAGTTGGTGTCTGAATATGAAGAAAAAACTTTCAATTTCAAAAGAGAAGGAAAATAAAAAATAAATAAATAATCTCACGCCTTTTATCCCCGAGGGGGTAGGCAGAGGTATTCCATTACTGGATATACCCACATTTCACGAGATATATTGGACCCCTAAACGTGATAGGTGATGAGCCCATCGCCGGACCGGGTCTATTTACACATGTTTTCAAAAACTTACGTACATTTTTATCACTAGCTCGACGGTGAAGGAAAACATCGTGAGGAAACCCGCAGGTCCCAGAAGTAATTCTGAGACATGAGAAACAGCACCTCGCCGCGCAGGTCGCCACCTATCATATTGAGGGGTCCAAAGAATATAGTCCTGAAACGTGGGAATGGAATACCTCTGTCGCTCGCTCGGGGATAAAAGGCGTGAGATTATTTATTTATTTTTATTTACTTATATACCCTCCTTCTAGTGCAGCCGGGTACAAAACGAGCAGTAACTATCGTTGATCTAGGCCAAGTAACCTGGGTAAAACGAATTACTTTCCTGTCATAAGTTGATTCTCGGCCCGGGTTAGTCGGTCAGAGGACGTTAGTACACACGATTTTCGAATCCCAGATTTAAGAAGCAAAATCTTCGAACATATTTATTCGGGATAAATAGGTACAGCTTTGATTACAGTCTAGTGTTCTAATAGGTACGCTTTTACATTTGTTACCTAAGCCAAAAAATTTACCACAGATTAATAGTAAAACAAGAGATTGAGCATAACAGTCATGAGTGGTATCTGTTTCTGTTTCTTCTTCTTCTGTATCTTTTATCTATTTAAACTGGATTATTTGTTAACCGTCTGAAAAGCCGAATTCATACACGAGGTTAATTGTTAAATATAGTCATGTTGAATGCAATTTACAAAGTTTAGAAAAGTACACACACTGCTATGTAGCAGGTGACGGTTGTAGGTAGAAGCTCGAGCCCGTTTCTATTATAAAATACTGTTTCGAATATTTCATTGACGATAACTGAGTAATGTATATTAGAACAATGTACGAGAATTTATATTATACGAGATTTATAAAAAATAATCTTGGAGTAACCATTCCAAATGAATCTATTACACTTCCCTATCAACTGATGATGATTTTTACCATTTTCCAGGTGGTAAAAAAAACAGGTGATATAAGAAGATATGGATGACTGACTGATTGATCAATGCCAAAACTGATAGGTCTAAAAGCATGAAATTTTGCACAAAGGTTTCTTAAATTACGTTAGTAAGCACTAAAAATTTTTTGAAATGGGATTTTTAGAAATCCCCCGGTAACAGGAAAAAAGGGGATCAACGCGAGCAACGCCTTGGGCGCCAGCTAGCTAGTTACATACGGAGACAAGTGTAATGACATCAAAACCCCCCTTCTAAAAAATATATCATAAATCATTTTTTTCTGAAAATACAAAAAATACACTTCGATTATATTTCATAAAGGGGAGATGTTTGTGCATTACGGAAACTTTAACCTACATACAACTCACGATTCTTGAAACAAAGGGAGCCTTACTGACGCCTGCCATCTGCATGATGAATCATCTAAATAAATATCACATGTATTCTCTAACGAGATTAGAGGCAGAACGTACATATTTTGTTTGATCTTATTTTCTCTATGTGCAGACAACCGATAAGGAGTGAGATCACCTTTTGAACACGCCTGGAATCAAAGCCATGGGTCATTAGGGCAGGATAACAGACTTCGCCTCCATGCCTACCGACCTTAGTTCAACATCTGTGAAAAGTGGACTCAAATTGCTTAAATTATTTAGATTCAAGGGACTACCTATAATAATAAATAAATTGTGGGACGAAATCCTTAATATACAGGATCAAGTCTCTTAAAGCCGAAGCCTAAGCCATAGAATATGTAATAGTCCTAAGCCGAGTAAAACATTTGGGGACGCCTATGTCCAGCAGAGGCCTAGTGTATAGGCTGACTCCTAAATAAATCTATACTAATCGTAAAGAGGAAAGATTTGTATTCTTGTATGTTTATTACGAATAAACTCAAAAACCACATGACCGATTTGAAAAATTCTTGCACTAATGTATAGCTAGAAGATTCCAGAGTAATATAGACTATATTTTATTCCCGTATTCCCACGAAAACCGCGCAGAACCGCTAGTATTAAATACGTCCAGACAATAGACATGAACCCAACAGATATGTTCGTACATCTTAAATTAGAATCTGATAATAAATCAAAATGAAATCATGTGTATACGGTCGTAATCGGATCGTAACCAGGCAGGAGCGGTGTCGTGGTCGTGTCGTGTAATAAAGTGTAGTTTCAGGAGGTCATTGACCGGCTGGACGTGCAGGTAAATTTCCCGGTTGTCGGTTTTTCACGCCCCTTTGAACGTTACATGCATTGTGAGTTCATTACAATATATCTACAGGCGTACGAACTTGAATGTCTAAAATTAAAAAACCTAACGTAAAATAACCTACGTCTAAAATTCCTAAAATCTAAATACCTAACGTTTTAATATACCTAAGCATAGAATACCTACCTTCGAAATATCTAAGATTAAAATACCGATTGGACTAAATACCCAATATTTAAAATGTTTAGTTATAAAAACAAAGTTTGATATGCCAACATTTTAAATACCAAATGTTCAAAATACTTAAAATAATGCACCACTTGCGAGATATTTTTTAAATATACTTATACAATGCGAGAGCAAGCGAAGCGAGCTCAAAATACCAGAGCGGAAATTATTTGGACTGGTTTAGGTTCAAAATATTATCTTAAGTTTTTTTATGAGCAACAAACAAAGAGGTTTTATTTTAACTGTTGTTAAGTAAGTATAATACAACACGTTAAGCACATTATGTATATAACTAAGACATACTTCAATATCGGTATTTGACATTTTGGTCAATTAACTGTAAGGTAGATAAATTTCAGGGACTTTGCACATAGGTATTTCAAGTTTGACATTCAAATACGTACCCCTCTACAGTCTTTATACGGATGTAGCAGTATTTTTTTTAAATCTTAATTTTTGTCCCACTGCTGAGCAAAGGTCTCTGTCTCCAATCATCCCTAGCCTGTGCCTCGTCCTCGAGAAGGCATCAAGTTCATCCCTCCATCTCCTTTGGGATTTGCCAAGAGTCGACGGCCGGTCGTTGGGTCGGTCGTATATCCAAAATTAATACAAAACGGCCAAGTGCTAATCGAACTCAGTGTGGGATTTATAATTTTCTGATGTATTGGCCACTTCAATTTGTTACGCCCCCTGATGGACAGAAAACTATCTTTCCACCAGTGACTTGTTTGAACATTACGTTTATAATCTGACGAGCCTGTTGGCTGTTGGTTTTCTAGCCTTCTGAGTCGGTTCGATCCTCGATCGGGGCCAACATTTGTGTGCATGAACATGTCTGTTGGCTTCGTTTCTGGGTGTTTAATATTTATTTAAGTGTTTATCAGTTGTTTAGTACCCATAGTACAGGCGGTAGTGTAATTGTGTAGCGAGCGAGCGCACACTGAAATCAGAACACTGCCGTCCCTATATAGCCTCCTATACCTACGGCCTTTTGACAAATACAGGTCTTCAAACGTGTGTAACATAAATATAATAGTATAACATATTACGACACGATATTGCAAGATATTATATTTTCCCCCGCTACTTTGTTTATGATTTATATCAATCATAAATTGAAGCAGACTATTAGATAATTATTCACTGACCTCATATTATTATGTTTACGCAATTAATCTTCATGACGTGAGGTAAAATTTTACGTTTTGGAAGAATAACATTTATCTTCCGCGACAAGGGTTTGATATGAGTAGTGAGATGTCATCAACTTCATCACAAAAACTAAATGATACTACGACCAGTGGGCTATTACTGGATCGTAATGATGAAAACAATGACACTGATGAGAATGAAAGGAAATAAATATAGAAAGAAAAAGTGGTTATTCACAGAATGATTTTTTTTTCAAGATACATTATTACCTCCGCCAAACTGCAAAAGCCGTTTGTTGGCAGAAGTAGTTCCTTTTTTTTACAAATAAAAAAAAAATGCTCACTCTTGAGGGTTTGATACTTGGCGTAGATATTCCATACCATGTTTAAGTCAAACTATGTTAGTAATTAGTAACAGACTAAGTTGAAAGACAAGACAACTACAAGAGACAAAAGATAAAACCAAATGGAACGCAAAGATTTATTCGCTTATTCAGAAACCAAAAATGGAATTTATTTTATTTCGAGTGAAAAGGAAACAGAGGAAGCCTTGAAAAGTTATGAAAACGGCAGATCCATGTGTGTAGTCAAGAGCACAGTAGTGCGAATTTGATCTGTAAGGCTATTGTAATAAGAACACTATAAAGTCCAATGTGTCAATCTCCACGTATACTGTACAAAACTGGCAAGGGAAAGCGATTAATAGACTAGAGGACCTTATAAAAAGCCCATTTCCGAGATCGAAACTGGAGAAGGAAAACCAAATTGCAAGCAATATCAAGTTTTTTTTTTATGATAAAAAAGGGGGCCAACTCTCGAGTTGCAGGTGTCCATGGGCGACGAGTGACGTCCGTCGCCCATGGACACCTGCAACTCGAGAGTCACAACTGCGTTGCCGACCTTTGAGGTGGGATTAGGGGGAGGGGAGAGGAGGGGAGGGGGATGGGGGATGGAGCCTCCGGTATTGAAGTATATAATTTGTACTGTAAGCACAAACAGCAATAAAGGTTTTATTATTATAGTCACAGACAAAGGAGTAGACTCATATTCAAGGTTCATGAGAACACATCCAACCACACAGCTTAAGCGATGGCAGATCTCTTGCCTTACACAATTTAGATGAAGTTCCTCAACCAATACCTACAAAGCAGTGAGCATATACATATAGTAACATATAATATCATTGCTACAAAGAGAGATTCCCCTAACTCAGTCACACATGACCTGAATATATTTTGTGTACTAACACAATAAACTCCAAACTTCGGTAATCTAAACTTGAATTGTGTTTCCCGTTTGACCGACATTGGGTCTGAAACTTGATAATTACAAATTTGGGACAAATATGATAGAGGCACAGACAATTAATTTATACGTAGACGACGCATGTGAGGACAGACACGCTCATTATAAGTACATATGCTAATTTAAAGGAAGGCTAGGTCATAGAAATATTAACATACTAGGTATTTGTATTGTATACTATAATAATAATAATATAATCTCACGCCTTTCATTCCCGAGGGGGTAGGCAGAGATATTCCATTACTGAATATACCCACATTTCACGAGATACATTGTAGGTACCCCTAAACGTAATAGGTGGTGAGCCCATCGCCGGACCAGGTCTATTTACACATGTCTCAGAATTAATTCTGAGACATGGGTTTCCTCACGATGTTTTCCTTCACCGTCGAGCTAGTCATAAATATGTACCTACGTATACTATATAAAAATCAAATACAGATTTATTTTAAACCATTACATAAAATACTCTCGTGCCATAAAGGCACGTGGAGGTAAGCATGAATAATAATAATAAATAATAAGAATGCCCTGAAATATGATCTACCAAACAAAAAAAACATCAAAATCGATTCATAATTAGCAGAATAATCGCGTAACATACATACAAATATCATAAAACTCTAAAGAGTAAAAAAAGTACTTCAACTTATATGGTTTTCTCATGGATGTCATTGTCAGAAGCACCAGCTTTCAAATAAAAAAGAATAATCAAAATTGGTTCACCAAGTCGAAAGTTCTGAGGTAACAAATATTAAAAAAAGTAAATTTAAGAAACCAAAAAACCCGAATGCCTAAAAAGCTGGAAAGAAATTATTATTATTAGTGAAGTAGAAAGTAAAGACCATGTGCTGCACAATCTTACATCATGCAGTCGCCAAAAGAAACCTAAACATGAACAAATACCTATTCAGTGATACCCCACTCTTAGTCAGTGGAGGACCTGTTGCTTCTTCGGTGTTGGCGTATATGGACCCTCCCGGAAACGGTGGGCCCACTGACAAGGGATTATCATATTTCGTAGTTTTTCTTAGTTTTCTTTTTCACCATTTGGCGCCAAAAATCCGCCATTTTTTTTTATAAATTTGATATAAGTACCCAGTGTCACTCTCCCTGTAAATGCGAATCTAACGACACCTCTCAAGCTAAAATCCATCGAGCCGTTCAGGCCGTAGAGCGTGCCAAACAATTATACATACATACATACTCTCGAAAACATAACCCTCCGTCTGGCGCAGTCGGGTAAAAAAACATACAGTCGAACTTTTTGAAGTCGGTTGTAAATTAAATATTAATAGCAATCATACAGTATTCTAATATCTGTGATCATACCCATTCCAGATTAATACAGCATCTAACGTATCGTTTATTAGTCTGTGAATAAAGATAGTGACGAATTGATGACGCATGAATTACTGTTTAGCAACAAAGGCAACCTTTGATCCTCCGGCGTTTGTTCGAGTGCACGTGTACTGAAAACTCCGAAACTTTGCTGTTGGACAGTGTAAATTTCATTGTACATAACTTAATTGTTTATTGGAGACGACGTGCAAGTTTGCCGTTGTTCAACTTGACGTGACCAAATGTTGTTATTTGTCTCCAATTTTCACTAATTACACCATTTGGTTGAGACTTTGCTGAGTTGTTAACAGCGCGCCCACCAAAGTTATAAAAACAATTCCTACGGGAATGGGAAAAAAATGTCTGTGCGAGAAATGCAATCAACCCCCCTAGCCAAGTTAGCTATGCACAATCTAATCGAATGTTCTTATAGATTGACATGTATGGGATTGACATTAGCGTAAGTATTTCTACTTCATAGGTACCTATCTAATGCGCATATATTTATTTATACAATAATTTTACACTTAATCTTAATTATAGG
Organism: Ethmia dodecea; assembly: GCA_963855545.1. Lineage (NCBI taxonomy): Eukaryota > Metazoa > Arthropoda > Insecta > Lepidoptera > Depressariidae > Ethmia > Ethmia dodecea. The sequence goes on from OY979443.1 coordinate 2,441,087, forward strand.
TATGTATGCTGATAGTGGTTACAACCATCTTTTAAAAGTTTTAATTTATTCATCCAACCTCATTGTTTTGACAATAATTACGGCAGACAGTGCAGTTTATAGTGCAAGTAACAAATAATGAAAAAAATAAAAGAAATCTAAAAAAATCTACATACATACATAAATATGCTCACGCGTTTTTTTCTGAAGGGGTAGGCAGAGACAACAGCCCACCACCTGCTACGATCCTGGTGTACCTCACGCGCCTCATCCACATCCATCAATCGATTCATACAAGCTCGTCGGTTTCGGGTACTAAAAAGTCTAAACAATAGTATTAATGAGAAAAACTATTTTAACAAAATTTATTAATAAGGAGTCGGATTGTATAGGAGGAGGATTTATTAGAAGTTAAAATATTTATATGAACCTACTACATTTTTCTGACATTATATTATTGTAACTGAGTAAAATGCAAAAGATTGTTGTGTTCTACTAACCAAAGATTTAACCATATTCCTACTAACCTCTATGAATATGTAGGTTGAACATTGCAGTGCATTATTGCGGTTTTCACTGACCGCTAGAAACAATATGTTTTCAATTCGTTTCTGATATCTGTCTGTTTGTGGTTTAATGAATTAGAACTGTCCTTTTTCAGGAAAATATTTACATTACGCCAGAACTTGTTGTTTCTGCACAAGATGGTGACGTCAATTAATATCACAACAACCGAGGGAAATCATTGTATTGTCCGTAACCACCTTTTCTTTAATGACTCGGTCTGTCACGCGATTTCTCTCCCGTAAGTCTCCTTTTTTTGGAGTCGATTAAAACGGGTGGGGTAATAATCGTATAGTGCCCAGATATTGACGCACGATTCATTGACCCCGGCATTGACTTTTCATTGAAAATGACAAAACCTTTTTCAACTTAACTATAGATAGCTCATACAGTGTTGGTATCCACTAAGAAAGGATTTTGCAAAATTCTACCCCTAAGGGGGTGAAATAAATGGGCGAGAGCGGGTAAAAGCTAGTAGCCAATATTTTTTCTGTGACGGCTCCAACTTGGCTTATAGTGACTCGGATGTAAGGAATGTGTACTCTTCCTTCAATGCTTGACAGCATCGTATTCAAATGCAGCGCATCTTTCCAGGTCAACGTTTCTTAAAAACGTGCCGACTTGTTTAGCGACCGCTTTGAGGATGTTCCATTGAACTACATATGACGTGATGGCCCGACCAAAGAAAACTTTCAGTTGACTAAGAGGCTGGCTGAGTACACCTGTATGTGCTCCGATTACTCGAAGACGGGTATAACGATTTGGAAAACTCATTTTTTGTTGCAAAGGGATACTTTATAATGAGTCCCAATGTCGTCAGGTCTGATCTTTTGATCTGTTGATAGGATCCTGGCGAGGGGACTTTTTAAATATTGTAGGCACCTATAGCGATTTGCGTATTTCTTATGATAACTTTCGAAAAGCACCATTCAGTTAAGTGGAACAGATGATTAAGGTCACTAAGCAATACGCAAATTTAAATAGAAAGTGGGTAATATAATTATCTCACGCCTTTTATCTCCGAGGGTGTAGGTAGGTATCCTGTCTCTGGAAAACCCTCGTTTTCACCAGTAAATTCTTTGAAACCCTAAACGTGATAGGTGGTGAGCCCATCGCCGGACCGGGTCTGTTACACATGTCTCAGAATTAATTCTAGGAGCTGCGGGTTTCCTCACGATGTTTTACTTCGCCGTCCAGCTACTAGTGATAAATAAGTAAGAACGTAGTTTAGAAAAAAACAGAGAGAAATGCAAAACTTACCGCGGGAAACCTCACAAGATGTCTATCTATCTATCCATATCCTCTAGCTATAGTATAAATATTTAGCACCCTGAGGATTACCCGTCGTAATAACATGTTAAACTGATAACAGTTCGACCAATTTGCATAGTTATGGAGCCTTTAATTACAGTAATTGGTCGAGCGTTCACTGTCCTTGGTCGCTTGGCTTTGACTCCCGCGAGAGAACTGGGTTAGCAATTTAGAATTAATTGCTGGAAGGAATTATAACGATAACACTGGTCTACAGTGGTTTTGTTGCCCTGGATATGAAAATGATTTTGAGTCTATTTAAGCCCACAATACATGTAACTAACAATGATTTTGTAAGATATGCTCTGTTTTTTTTAATCTTGACTGGAAAATTAAATTTTATTTTTAACAAGCCGATTATTGTTCAAAATACAAGATATGCAAAAATTATGAATATACGAGCACTTGGAAAACTTTCATGAATATATTCCTAATCTGGGCAATTGAAAACGTAAAAATTCGCGATGATATCCAGGGCAACAAAAAAAAAGTTTCTTTTTGTAGACCTGTGTAATACTCGTATGTTGTACCGTCAAGATCACGTGAAGCTTTACACTTGTAGACTACACTTTACGGTATTCATTTACAATACCGTCTTCACCATAAGGGCACACGGGGCCCGTGCCCAGGGGGCATTCTCAGGGGGCCCCAAAGAACCGACAATTTCTTTCACACATTTATTCTCAAAACATTTTTGTCGGGCACATTACACTTTTTTCACAAATCACTAATCTTATCAGAAGGCATATACTACGCCATTATATCGATGCCTTTAAGGATATAATAGGAGATTTCCGAAAGAACCCGTTATCGTAATCGTAGCCAAAAAACTAGCAGCATTCGAATATCATTAATGACATAAATAAAAAATAAATAAATAATCTCACGCCTTTCATCCCCGAGGGGGTAGGCAGAGGTATTCCATTACTGGATATACCCACATTTCACGAGATATATTGGACCCCTAAACGTGATAGGTGGTGAGCCCATCGCCGGACCGGGTCTATTTACACATGTCTCAGAATTAATTCTAAGACCTGCGGGTTTCCTCACGATGTTTTCCTTCACCGTCGAGCTAGTGATAAATATGTACGTAAGTTTTTTGAAAAACTCATTGGTACATGCCAGGATTCGAACCCGAGCCTCACTGATTTTCGGCCGGCTCTTTAACCGTCCGGGCTATCACTGCTCTTATGATGACATTAATGACATAATTATATCATTACCTATAGTAAATGGTCATACTTAGTAAGAAAATGTTATTATAATTAGCTTTTTTTACTTTCCCTAAGGGCCCCAAATTCTTGTGTGCCCAAGGGCCCCAGCCTAGTTTGTAGTGCGAGTCTGAGCTCTAAAGCTTGTAATGAGAACGTTCGAGAAAGTCCAATGTGTCAAGCTCCACGTGCTCGTAAAATGTACTTTACTGAACTAACTCATAAGTTTATTAGACTTGATTAATGAGTGGAATATTTGCGCCAGCTGTCCTTAAAGTTGTGAATCGTTTGACTGAGGTTTGGTAATGGTTTGGGTTGAATGACTGCCAAAATTTTCCTTGTATTTACAACACGAGTTGTGGTTTGGACCAGTTCTTTTTGTTCGTTTGCGAATTGCTTAGTAAAGTTATCGAATTCAACTCGTGAATTATTATACTTAGAATTGTTCTGCTATAGGAATTCTCAGGATCAGAAAACCGAGAGCGAAACCCTAGTTTCGTAGGACCGTCGATTATAGCGCTACAAAGTCGTGGGGATCATGATAAATGATTTTTAGTCATTTTGCAATACAGCTCCAAAGCACAGCATCAATGTTCAGTGGGCGCTCAGGGACAATAGATAACCATTTGGAGTGCATTCTCTAACTTGAGGGAAGGGATTTAGAAGGAAAGAAAAAAAAAGAAAGTAAATAAATCGTGGGATACAATTCACACACGGTTATTTAGTCCTAAATTAGGCAGGGTCTGTTACTATGGGTACTAAACAACTGATAAACATACTTAAATAAATATTAAACGATTAGAAACGAAGCCAACAGACATGTTCATGCACACAAATGTTGGCCCCGAGCGGGGATAGAACCCGCGACCTTCGACTCAGAAGGCAGGGTCATAACCAACTGAACCAACACGCCCGTCATAATAACACCAAAAATAATATAAAAAATAACGTCAAAAATAAAAATAAATATTTGAATTCGTCCATTTGCGATAAATGTAAGCAAATAACGATTCCAAAATTCAATTGGTTTAGCATCAGTAGTTGCTGAAATAAGCAGCCTTGATAGACATAGGTAGGTATAGAGAAAACCGCACAATAATGGTTTCTTTTTCACTATTTTGATACGGAACCCTAAAAATAAGACTTTAGTTAGGGTTTAGGGACACTAAAATCAACAACTGTTTTTATATTGACTCAATAATTATTTATTCCTGATTTTATATGGTGTTTTTAGTAATGTGGGAACTACATGAAATTAAGTCAAATACAATCGAGTGTTCCTAGTGGGCTCGTTCATAAAAAAATAATATCAAGATGTAAGAAAGAGATAGATCATAATGTTGAAATCGGATAGGTCTGAGGGCACGACAGTGCCCCCGCCAAGTCGAGCAAAAAGTTTGTTTTTGTCTATTCCAACATTGACCACAGCCTAATCCGGCTCATCAGTGAACTTCGGTAATTACAACTAGATTGCCGAATAAGTTGATGTTAATTGAACTCATGGCCGTCCAATTGTGAAACAATTGTTATTCGTTAAAGCGTTTAGCATTACTTAAAAGCAATCGCTCGTGTCAATTGGAGCACAGCTGGTAATATTGGAATTGAATTGAATGTACGCTTATCGCTATTGGAGCCATTGGTGCATTTACGCTGTTGGTACCTAGGTACATAGGTACCTAATTAATGTAAAACTTGAGGTCGAATAAAATAAAAAAAACGACACAGTAGAAACATATAAAAACAGAACGAACTTTGATGAAACTTTACAGTTATATAGCTTATACATCAGAATAACACATAGGCTATATTTTATCCCCGTATTCCCACAGAACTACGTGGGTGAAAAAGATATCCCTAATTTTCAGACGTGTTCTAAAAGAAAACTGATATCCCGAAGTTAGCTTCTTCATTTTCGTAACATATATTAGGTATTTCGGATTGCAAAGAACAGGGAACGTCACAACACACTCGACCAACTTACTGAGTAGGTATCACAATGAACTCTGAGTTTATGTCAAGTGCTGAAGTTATTATTGAGCTAATAAAACACGCTTACGTTTGACCTAATAAATGTTGGAGAATATTTAAAAACTGGCGCCTCTCGTTTAAGTTTGATTCCCTTCGTACGGTGTCACAAAGTTGGAAAAATTGTGATAAATTTATAAATACATACATTTATAAAATATATTGATTATTAACGGCAAATGTCACCACATGAGGACAAGATTACAAGAAGATACCAAGACGTCAAGCCATCAAAACCACAAGAAGACACCAGGACAACAGAAAGACACGAAACTACAACAAAACACCAAGATGATACCGAGACGATAAAAAGACACTGAGATACAAAGGAGACACCAAGGTGGAATGATTTTCATTTCAAAAACTTCAAAATAGCAACAATATACGGTCACGCTTAGGCGTTGGCAGACATATACCACTCCTGGAATTACCGACTCTTTTCCAGTGTATTTTAGGACCCATAAACGTGACAGGAGGTGGTTTCATCGCTGGACCGGACCTGGGTTTTCTCACAATTCCTTCAACGTCAAGCTAGTGATTATTCACAATCTCTGTTATAATAAAACACAATTATATGTTGGCACGTTAATAGATCCCCATCAAGAATACAAGAAATTACTCTGTTCTTGGAAAAAACGTAATCATTATATAATCGTTTCTATGAGATGTGGATAGGGTTAAGACACGTCTGTTTTAAGCTAAGACAAGGTTTAACCACCCAAGTAGCACAAGTACTACTACTTTAGGTGTAACTCGGAACTTTAAGTGTTAATAAATACTTATTATTGAGAAGTAATTAAATGGGCAGCAATTAAAAAATTTGGTAAGCCACAAAAAATCAGCATTTAAATCATTTGGTCGGCATACAAAGATTTTGTTCGCAAATAAAAAAATCAGGCAGCAATCCTTGTTCGGCAAATAATTTTGATAATGGTCAAAAATTAAATCAGAAATATGCAGCTTACAATAACATGGGTTTTCATAATAAACATTCAGTCCGCAAAATAGTTACTTGGTCCGCAAAATAACTACTTGGTCAGCAAGACTTCATGATTGAACAGCAGAGAAAACATGTTAAAACTACTCCCACTCCCACTCCCACCCCCACTCCCACCCCCCTTCCCACTCCCACTCCCACTCCCACCCCCACTCCCACTCCCACTCCCTCTCCCACTCCCACTCCCACTCCCACTCCCACTCCCACTCCCACTGCCACCCGCCCCAGCTCGCTCCCACACGCTCCCACACTCCCATTCGCGCCCACACGATCCCATACGCTCCCACACTCTCCCATTCGCACCCACACACTCCCTCACGCTCCCACACTCTCCCACACGCTCCTATTTGCGCCCACACGCTCCAACACGCCCCCACACGCTCCCACACTCTCCCATTCGCGCCCACACGCTCCCACACGCTCTCACAAGCTCCCACAAGCCCCCACACTCTCCCACACGCTCCCACACTCTCCCACACGCTCCCACACTCTCGCGTTCGCTCCCACATGCTCCAACACGCCCCCACACGCTCCCACACTCTCCCACACGCCCCAGCACGCTCCCACACTCCCCAGTACGCTCCCTCACGCTCCCACATGATCCAACACTCTCCCACACGCCCCAGCACGCTCCCACACGCCCCAGCACGCTCCCTCACGCTCCCAAATGCTCCAACACGCTCCCACACTCCCCAGTACGCTCCCACACGCTCCCTCATGCTCCAACACTCTCCCACACGCCCCAGCACGCTCCCACACTCCCCAGCACGCTCCCAGACGCTCCCTCACGCTCCCACATGCTCCAACACGCTCCAACACGCCCCCACACGCTCTCACACTCTCCCACACGCCCCAGCACGCTCCCACACGCCCTAGCACGCTCCCACACACCCCAGCACGCTCCGACACGCCCCAGCACGCTCCCACACGCCCCAGCACGCTCCACACTCTCCCACACGATCCCGCAACCTCCCACAAACTCCTACACCCTCATACCCCCCCACTCTTACCCCCCACTCCTACCCCGCTCTCCTACCCCCCACTCCTACCTCCACTCCTACACCCCACTCCTACACCCCACTCCTACCCCCCACACCTTCCACCCCCACTCCCACTCCTACCCTCCACTCCTACCCCCCACTCCTACCACCCACTCCTAACTCCCACTCCTACCCCCCACTCCCACCCCCACTCCCACTCCTACCCCACTCTACCACGCTCACTACCACTACCACCAACACCACCAACACCACCACAACCACCACCACTACTTGTAATCGTAATAATAATCATTAATCATAAATGTTGCATAATCCTAAGTCCTTCCTAATATGTAAGAAATGCGCCCATTTTGCGCATGACAAGTTTGCTGAGATTATTTTTGCTACTTTTATATGAAGCTCAAAAAAAATTTTTTGGCTTCCCCTCTGAGTGCTTACCAACATTTTATTAAACAGTAGCAGCTCATTGCAGCTCAAAAATAATTACAGCCATCCAGAATGATATAAATTGCTGATAGGTTTTGTAATGTTTGCTGGCCATGAGTTGCTGACCAATTAGCTATTTCTGCTTACAGATTATATTTTTCTGCTTACAAAAATACGAATACTCTGCTAACCATTTAAATAACACCCCTTATTATTGTTCAACCGTGAACTTAGAGCTGCGCATTACGCTTTAGCCTGTATAATAGCATCATAAAAGCTGGAACGTATACTTTTGTTACGGGATCACAGTTAGTACAGACTTCAAAAATGCCATCTAACAGCCTCTAGCGTTTTTATTCCATTGGTTGGTTAAGAGCATTTTAGTAGTAGTGAAATATGATAATTGCTGTATAAAGACGTATAACTATACCTCTGAATTGCTATCATCTTATAAAGGTCACTGTGAACTACTGTACAGCCAACAGCTTTAGAGTGGTGTACACCTAGAGTAATTAAACGCAAAAAGTTGATGTGAATCATAATAAAATCATTAAAAGCCGACAGACTGCATATTGGTTCACTTGAACTATTGTTTACGGGAATAAGCATACTACAGGAACAGTGGTGAACTTTTGTACAGACCTAGTAGATAATTAAGAATTAAAACAGTGCACATGGGTTCCATACGAATATCGCCATTTTGACTACCTATCCGTATCAGACAGTTTTTGTTTATAAGTTTTTATTAATGATACTGTCTTTAATTAAACTTTAAATATACACTTACTCTAATATAAAATACTAAGTATCCGTAAAACTTTGTAGAATTTTATTTAAATTACTCAAAAATATGTACTTCAATATTTTACCGTATTATATTTTTCATAATATTTGTAATTAAAACTAGATATTTTCAAGGCGCGTAAAAATTTTGATATGAAACTATATAAATATTCACAATGAACTTGCTTTCCCAACTGTTTTTCCATGCTATTACAAGATTACCTAAATGAGAAAACATAATTCCACTATTAATAAAATTCACCCTTCACCCAATCATTATCGGCGCACCAACTTAAGACAGCTGACAAAATAAAATAAATTTATAAAAACGCATAGATGTTCACGTGGATATATAGGACTATGATTTTTGAGTGCCTAGTCTGTAAAACAGTACATTCCTATTCTGTTAAACAGCTGATAAACAGCCTTGTGAACCATTATAATAGCGATATAATGCTGATATAATGCCCTTATGCAGAAATGTGAACCAAATTAGAACTAACGGCTGAATAATTTGTGCCCATTTAAGAGTTATATCAGCATTAAAAGCGCTCTTAACACCCTTGTAACACTGTCTTGTACAGCTCTTAGTTTCCGTGTAACACCTAAAGTGGTCTCTTATAATGCTACTTGTGCTACTTGGGCAGATACCAGTTTAAATAAATCTCTGGTTTAACTTATTTATTTAGCTAAATCTAAGCGAAAACTTGCTGGGAGTTAGGATTGAGAAAGTGTTAGATACCTATAACTAATCGAACCTCTTTACAGCTAAAAACAATAACATTGTCAGTTGTCAATTATGTTTGTATTATGAAATACAATAACTTCGGCGCTGGAAGAAGACTTTGCGAAGCAGTGGTAGTTGATATTTAATTTTAATAAGCTCAGCTATGTTATAACTAGGCCTTAGAAGGAATTCCTTAACAGCAATAAATAATAAGACAAATTTGTTAGAGAATAAAAAGGCTATCCGACAAATTCAAATGCCGTGGTCACTCTACAACAGTAAAACCGAACGCAAGTTGTAGCGAGTACAAAGGTTCATGTCCGTTTCAGTGCAAATGCACTCAACGCACTAAGATGTTCATCAGCTGATGTGTAACTGTTGCAATGCGGACTTTCCGAGTCACTAATTCATAAGATAAATGTAAAAAGAGCTTTTGAAGAAAAGGTATGATATCCATTTATAAAAAAGTAAGTAACTCAACTCTTTATTGTACACCAACTAAAATGTGCAATAAGTGACACAATTACTTTAAAAAAGTACATAAAGCCGTATACAGAAAGAAAGCTGAAAACTTATCAGCGCCGATAAGCGCCGATCGGCGCTTATCGGCGCTGGTCCATTCTACATAAAGCAAGCAGATTGAAACAGTGCTCGCTCTGTTTCAATCTGCCGTACGATGCCGTAAATGTCGTACGATGATTGGAGGGCGGCACCAGCGCTGACCGGCGCCTGTCGGCACTTATCGGCGCCGATCGGCACTTATCGGCGCCGATCGGCGCTTATCGGCGCTGGTTCATATAAATGCCTGCGCCGGTTACCTGCGTAGACCGGAGCCTATAAGCGCCGATAAGTGCCGACAGGCGCCGGTCAGCGCTGATAAGTTTTCAGCTTCTTTCTGTATACGGCTTTAGTCCTCACGATGACTTTAATCAAACAAATTTTAGAGGTTATGTTTCCACTCTTTCCGGTGAAAGAGTGGAAACATAACCTCTAAAATTTGTTAATAACAGTAGGTAATTTTGATATCACAACATAACATGGTATGATAACACACATTAGTAATAGCATATTATTATACTACTAGCGGTTCTGCGCGGTTTCACCCACGTAGTTCCCATTTCCATGGGTATACGATAGTAAAATATAACCTATGTTACTCAGGGATCTTCTGGCTTTCCATTGGTAAAAGAATTTTAAAAATCAGTCTAGTAGTTTTTAAGTTTATTAGTAACAAACATACAAAAATACAAATCTCTTTATAACATTAGTATAGAAATAGATTGAGATACAGAGAACAAAATAAACATATAAGTACGTAAAGAAAGAACGAAAAATATAAAAATACGTAAACATTGATCTAATCACCAAATGTCATACATATCACGTAACATATAACACCGACCCACTTTTTATCTCTATGAAATGTCAACAGGAATTATTGCTCTAGCGAAAACCAAAATGTCAAGTTGAACATCTTTTAAATATACCTATTAATATTAAACTTGAATAATTTTACTTACATACATAATAAAAATCATACATAAAACATAATCGTGAGGAAACCCGTAGGTCCCAGAATCGATTTAAAGGTATTTGTAATAGCAACCTGTTATGAATAAGGTCCCAAAAATATGGTGCTGAAAAATACGTATATCCACGAATGAAACAATAAAAAAAATCTCATGCCTTTTTTCCCCGAGGGGGTAGAACAGAAGTATTCTATTTCTGGAAATATTAACGATTCACCAGTATTTTCTTTGGACAACTAATCGTTATAGGTGGTGAGCCCGTCGATTGGGTTTCTGTTACATATGTCTTCGAATTAATTCTGGGATCTGCGGGTTTCCTCACGATGTATTCTATCACCATCGAGCTAGTGATAACTATGTACGTAAGTTATAGAAAAACTAATATGCACGTAGAGCTTGACACATTGGACTTTGTAATGTTCTTATTGCAATCGCTTTAGAGGTTAGACTCGCACTACAAGTGTAGCTTCATGTGCTCTTCACTGTACATGCCTGGCGAACCCGAGCCTCACGAATGAGAAGCGGGCTCTTTACCACAGCCCCCCTAACCAAGTGGCATTGTACCATCTAATCAAATGTTCTATTAGATTGACATGTATGGGATTGACATTAGCATTAGCGCTCGTTGGCAAGTGCTTATGTCAGTCCCATACATGTCAATCTAAAAGAACATTCGATTAGATTGTGCAAATCCTCAAATCCTCCCTCTACTCCCACCTCAAAGGTCGGCAACGCAGTTGTGACTCTCGAGTTGCAGGTGTCCATGGGCGACGGACGTCACTTACCATCAAGTGACCCGTCTGCTCGTTTGCCCCCTTCTCTCATTAAAAAAAAAATACCACTTGCCTAGGGGGGCAGGTCTATTATTGCTCGAATCACGAATGAACCTCTGGCATAAAGGATTTTAGATATTTTTACAAGCTTTTGTTTAACTTGAAATGTTGTGTTAATTTAGGTCAAATCTTGCAAGCAATTTTGAAACCACTTACTGACATCCGATTGAGCTAAAATTTTGCATACTGTTCGGCGACAATCCAATATTATGTTATCTTATCGAGCTGATCGCACGAAGGGTTGAGTGTAAAATATATAAAAACGGCAAAAATCACATTTGTTGTATGGGAGCCCCGTTACATATTTATTTTATTCTGCTTGTTTAGTATTTGTTGTTATAGCGGCAACAGAAATACATCATCTGTTAAAATTTCAACTTTCTAAAAATCACGGTTCATGAGATACAGCCTGGTGACAGACGGACAGACAGACGGACGGACGGACAGTGGAGTCTCAGTAATAGAGTTCCGTTTTAACCTTTGGGTACGGAACCCTAAAAAGTAACTTAATTAATTGAATATCTTTTTCTCAAATCATTCAAGAATTTCGCACACAATTATTAATAACTAAATAGGTAGCTTATAATAATAAGTGATAAGTTTTTTTGTCACGCTGTTTTGATTACAATAATTTAAATTAGTAAACATTTCATAATAGCAGCTTAAAACGAGTGCAAATGCACTCAATGCACCCGTCGAATAATTAATAACAGACAGACCGTATTTGGTACAAGCTAGTCCGTCACACAATGAGTGTTGTTAAGACTTTGCTGCAGAAAAAAAAAGTGTTGATTGTCAATAATTAAGAACATGTTGTTTTTGCTAACACTATCGCTACATAGTATAAAACAAAGTCGCTTTCTCTATCCCTATATCCCTATGATTGCTTAAATCTTTAAAACTACGCAACGGATTTAGAAGCGTTTTTTTTAACAGATAGAGTGATTCAAGAGGAAGGTTTTAGTATAAGCATTGCACCCGTGCGAAGTCGGGGCGGGTCGCTAGTAGTTATTATAATTTAGTTGTCATCATTGAACTAATTAAAAAATAAAATTATTTTGTCCTTGAGGGGGTACGAATAGGTATTCCATTTCTTGAAATACCTATGGATCGCCAGTATGTTCTTTGGACCCCTAAACCTGATACGTGGTGAGCTATGCCATGAGAGGTTCTGAATCAATCAATTCCATTACCGGATATACTCACATTTCACGAGATATATTGGACCCCTAAACGTGATAGATGGTGAGCCCATCGTCGGACCGGGTCTATTTACACATGTCTCAGAATTAATTCTGAGAACTGCGGGTTTTCTCACAATGTTTTCCTTCACCGTCGAGCTAGTGATAAATATGTACGTAAGTTTTTGAAAAACTCATTGGTACATGCCAGGATTCGAACCCGAGCCTCACTGATTTTCGGCGTAAGGCTATCACTGCTCTTCTATACAAGACACACAAACACTTCTTCTAAACACGTACTTCTATACAAGTATATGATTCCCAAAGATACAGGTGTTTATAAATGCCTAATTTTGGGACCCCTGGTCACTCCGTTGTTTTGATCATTTAAAATCTCAGTACTCAGTAATTCTTCAAGAAAATAAAGTATTTTTCATTTTAATTTTTCATACGGCAAAATGGGGGAATGACTACACAAATATTTCCCTATTTGGTTACGTAACTAATATGAGGTGGAGGAGGTTCAAAGTTGTGTATTAAATTATTTAATAACGCGGTTACATAAGTGGAAATACGTAATGGCGTGACTAAGCAAGTTAAAATAGGAAGGTCGCAAGAATTCTTATGATTTTTCCATTTTATTTTAGTATTTCTTAATTAGGAAGCGTGTTAATGTTATAGTTGCTGAAATTCAGCTACCGTTAAAGTTTAGTTAAGAGTTGTCCAACGCATTTATAATAGGAATTTGACTCTATGGAAATAGAATTGCGAGTAATCACGTAAAACAATAAAAATGTATTTCGAATTTCATTTTGCAATAATGACAAATTTTAATCAAATAATACAACAACCAAAAATATTTTAACAATATGCCTTCACAGCAGCAGTAGGTGAGTAGGTAATATTTTTTCACAAAGTTAGTTTTCATAAATAAATACCCTATAGCAGGTCCGCGGTCCGCATCCGGACCGCCGCGGCGCCGACCCATTTTGTGCGGACCGCGAGAACACAGTTAGGCTGCGGTCCGTTTTGTGCAAATAGTAAATACGTTCGTAAGCACGCACACGACTGTTCAAAATGATTACGATTGTTAGCATGCAAACAATTTGAACAGGTTTTCGTTTGTCAAAAATGACAGTTCTTTTAATATTTAGGTTGATACTGTTCTGAAGTTAAATTCAGTCGTATTTGAGTCGTATAGTGGCCCCCGAAGCTTCACAATGTAATGCTTCTGTTAATATTAATGACGACATACCTAATTTTAATTAATGGATTACATAACGAATATGAAAAAAGTTCGCGGGAAAAAAAACACTACGCACATTGAAGTTTGACAACTGTTTGACAGATCCGGAGACATTGCACTACCTCCTCGTTGTTAGCACTGTTTGCACCAATCGATGACGTCATCGATGACGTCACAATGCTCATGTCAGCGTACCACAGCGCAATTTGAACAGTTGTTTGCATGAATATAGCGCACACGAGCGCAGAAAGCGCAATTTGGACCGTACCATAACTTACACTAAAGACTACTTCCGATATAAATAACTTCCGTGGTACCTAAAAGATTGACGCGAGCTGTACGTAATTAAATAAAAATGTATCCCCCGCATTATCTTTGTTGACGTCAATTCGAAAACGGCCGGGCGAAGTAACGAGCGAGCGAGAAAGAGTTGGCGGATTGCGGGGTGTCGCGAGGGCGGGGGTAATAGTTCGAGAATAAGACAGAATGCGATATAGACTGTTTGCTAAGTGGGCCGATAGCGAAGTAGTCACATAGAGAAGTAGTCAAAATGCGAAATGGGCTATTTGAGAAGTAGACCTCTGGCGCGTGAGCGTTCATCAAATCATAAATAAAATGTGCGGACCACGATAGTCATTAGATTTCTTAAAACGGACCCTGAGCTCAACTAACTGGAGACCCCTGCCCTATAGTATCTAAAAGAAGAATGAGGTAATAAGGAGGAAGAATGAGGTAGTTTCAGGAGGTTTAGTGTAAATTTTCTCTATACTCGCATAGGACCGCTTAAACATAACCATATAACTTGTTTTTTGTATTTTGTTGCCTGTTTAAAAGAATTTGTTGAGGATTTTCTTGCCCCGCTTCTTCTCATCAACTACTGACACATGCGCAGGAGCCGTAGTTGCAATTACTTTCAATGAGTCGACTTTATTAGCCCTTATATTGATTAAAAGTATTTTGATTTACATATGTACTTACATTACATATTATTAACCCGTACCCGAAACCGACGACCATGTATGAACCGATTGATGGATGTGGATGAGGCGCGAGAGGTATGCCGGGATCGTAGCAGGTGGAAGGCTGTTGTCTCTGCCTACCCCTTTAGGAAAAAGGTGTGAGCATATGTATGTATTACATATTATACACCAAATACATTTACCCTTCTTCTGGTACTGTCGAGTAACTAAACTGTCAGCAGTGTAGATAAGTCCTTACTACGCCACATACATTTCTCACAAACTAGTAGCAAGCAATAAACTATGCGCCAAACTAGAGTATAGTATACAGGCCAAACTACAGCTGTTTATGTCGTAACAACTTCGTTGGGTAACAGAACGCGTGCGGCGAGTGCGCATGCACCGAAAATGCACTCAGATACGAAGTCAGTACAACCTCCGCAAAGGGGCTGGCTGAAGCTATAAGCGGAACGATTCCAATTTGTATTTAAAAATAGGGATGCCTAATAGAATTAAGTACTAATACGATAAAAAAAAAGATTTGTATTTTGTAACGAATAAACTCATAAACTACAAGACCGATTTTAAAAATTCTTTCACCAATGGGAAGCTACAATATCCCTGAGTAACATAGGCTGAATTTTATTCCCGTATTCCTACGGGAACGGGAACTACTGTGCGGTTTCACTTTAAAACAAAGTGGTCAGTGCAGCAGTAGTAGCACTGTTAGAAGTGAGCCCGCGCGCCGCTTAGCGTGAGTAATACTTAATAATTTTCTTTTTTGTTTCATTTAATATTCATACATAACATAACCACTCTAAAGAGTAAAAAAACCGACTTCAATCTTGAACTTATATGGTTTTCTCATGGATTCCGTTGTCAGAACTGGACGAAATTAAAAAGGGAATTAAATCTGGAAGCGCCAGCTTTCAAATAAAAAAAGAATCATCCAAATCGGTCCACCCAGTCAAAAGTTCTGAGGTAACAAACATAAAAAAAAATACAGACGAATTGATAACCTTATCCTTTTTGAAGTGGGTTAAAAAGAATGAGACCCAGGTAACTAGACTAAGTACGTTTCAACTAAGTAAGTATCAACGAGTTTTTACAAAACTTAGGTCCAATGAGGGTGTTTACGAAAATTTACGCCACTAGGTGGCGCCACTTAGTCATGAGGTCATGCGCGCTGTCAAAACACATAGTTTCTGCAATTCTGCATAGCGTTTTTCAGTTTTTAGCAATGATATTATATGTTAGTATCTGGTTTTTAGTTCCTAAAATTAATATTATCTTAATGGATCGTGTGTATGGACAAAAAAGGGTTGCCGAATTAAAACTTTACCTTATACTTTTGGAAGTTAAATGTCCATTTTCCATAAAGGATGAGTGTATAGGGCTAGAAAACTATCCACATGTGGTTTACAGTTTAAATTGTTTACAACTCAAATAAAACAGTAGCTATTACTACCAAATTCAAACACAATTACTTGTTACGGGTAGAGAAAGCTGTGACTTGTTCATATGGACGAATGTGGATGAAAAGATAATAAACATCAAAAGAGATGATATATTTATTGAAAATATTATAGTTCCACAAATAAAGGATTTTTATAGCTAGCTTGTCCAGGTTTTGTAGTGTAGAAAGGAAAGTAAATAATAAAACTTATTTATACATTGTTTCTATTTTGCCAAAAAAATCTATTATGAAATAACTAAATATAATGTTTTTAGAGATATGTCTATATACATAATAATATTACTTTTAAAATTTGTCATCATGAAACAAACAAATATTATGCGGTCTGCAAGAGGCATCAGTTTGGAATCTAACTTGCCACTTAAAATCTCAAATGTTTTAGCTAAACCAGCAATTAGTCTTTCAACATGTATTTGTCGTATCAGCTGATCAGTCTTAAACTGTCCATCGGTATTTTTCAGAAATTGTGGTACCTATATTATAATCTGGTAAAAGCATATCACTTGTATAAAGAGATATACATTTTGATATTTTGATCTTGTATCGCAAACAAAACAACAACGTTGTTGTTCTTTTCTTTTGTGGTGTAATAAATCATAGCTTAATTCCATGGAAATCTACTCGGTACTGCATTTTTTTCAAATTTAGCCTGGCTGAAACATCAAATAAATAGGTATGATTTTATTAAGAAATTCACTAAATTAAATGAAGGCATTAGTCTCCATTTACATACTTTACAATGAAATAGGTATACCAAATTATTATTATGATGTAGCAAAAACTTTAAAAGTTGAGTGCTATGGTAATTGCACTTGAGCTTAAGTTTTTTTAAATTACACAACAAGAAAGACTTAATTGTGCTTATAAAACTTTAAAATACTTACGGTTCTCTAACACTGAGTCTGTTGGCAGCTCGTAATCGTTATTACTAAAGCGATCTTTGCATATACGACTATTATTTGTAGACGTAAACCCAGTAGTAACTTAATAACATTGCGTAAACCGATCTCTACGAATAGTTACAAGCTACAAGCCATTGTTTTAAACGTATTTTGTCCTTAGGAAACTTGACCACTCGGTTTTTTTGAGCACATAAGAACTGCACAACATTGTGGCATTTCGATTTGGAGAGAATATTCGTTAAACTTGTTTAATTTTATTAGAAAATTCAAAAAAATCAGACATAGTAATAGAAAATATACGCGCTCTGACAGTTTTGACAGCTTTCTGGACCAAACGCCTAGGTGCTGCCACCTGGTGGTCGTCATTTCAGAACACCCTCATTTCACTGGCTCTACGGTGAAGGAAAACATTATGAGGA
This sequence comes from Ethmia dodecea, assembly GCA_963855545.1. Classification (NCBI taxonomy): domain Eukaryota; kingdom Metazoa; phylum Arthropoda; class Insecta; order Lepidoptera; family Depressariidae; genus Ethmia; species Ethmia dodecea. The sequence continues at coordinate 2,458,660 of OY979443.1, forward strand.
AAAGTAACAGTTCTCCTCATTTGGCTCAAAGGCATAAGAGCTAACCACACCACCTCATTTAGTGTCCCCAAAATATTTTTATCTCGCTCCTTTGTTAAAGTTTCAACACAAGCTGTAAGTCGCAAAAGTAAGATCCTAATTGATATTTTAAATATTCTATCAGAATGAAGTTGTTTTGTCTGATAAAAACTAAACAACAAAAAAGGTTGCAATTGGTTTGAGTGCGTGTGCACCGAGAACGCACTCAAAACTGGAAATTATACGCTATTGGTACAAAATAAAAGCGGAAAGATTTTATAGCATTTTGCCATTAAAATGAAAGACATGTATAATACTATATTTGCAATAAGTACTTAAGTCGATAACATCAATACAGTCTCACTGTCCACTGTAAACAGTGGAGTATTCACCTAAGTAGGTAGGTACTAAGGTAGGTATAATAAATAAGATCTAATTTGTCCTAACATACCTACCTATTACACATTATTAATGTGTGAAAATATTATAAACCAGCGTAAAGCAATGCTTTGTGTTTCGTTGAGTGAGTGTGGTAACTGGAGGCCCCAATCCCCCTTCCCTCCCCTCCCGTCCCCCTACTCCCACCTCAAAGGTCGGCAACGCAGTTTTGACTCTTGAGTTGCAGGTGTCCATGGGCGACGGACGTCACTTACCATCAGGTGACCCGTCTGCTCGTTTGCCCCTTTTTTTTTCATAAAAAAATATATAGTGAGTGTAAAATAGCTCACGAAGAAGGTAACAAGTAAATGGTACTACTTATAAATTGATTTCTTATCTTCTAAATCTTAACAAAGTTTGCAAAAACTCGGATCGGTATTATATTCTGAGAAAGTACTCGATACAAATACCTAATAAACGTCCTAAACAAGGTCACGTTGAGATGTTATCACAGTTTCACTGAAAATTTGGCTTTAAAGCATACTGCAAAAGATTGAAACTGCAATGGCATACGTGACCCAACTTGTTTACTCTCCCTACACAATGCCGGATTAAAATCTGAGTCAACTAAAAAATAAGGGCAACGACCCTTAGCAGTGAGGGGAGAACAAAAAATGCTCCCGAAATAGTGTAGTCGACACATTTTGTTTTGTTTGCACAAAATCCTCTGCTAGTGGAATTTTTCGGATTTCTGTATGCTGCGAAAGTTATTGTTTTTTTTATAACCTTTCCGTGACAGGTTGGTATACAATATGTATCAGAAAGGTGAAATAATAATTAAGGGTCATATAAAGTAGCTTATATACAGTTCGGGAAAAATGTCTCTTGTTTAATATATACTATAAATTTGGAGTAAAACGACGTGGAAGTTATCATTAAAAAAAATCATTTTCAACCCTTAAATCAGCTGCTAAATGCTGTTGAACTCTCTATTAAGTGACTAAACATGGTACAGATAAGACATCGTGTTTTTACCTACGAAAAACTAGACAGAGCCTACACTATGAGTACTAAATAACTAATAGATGTACTTAAATAATTATTGAAAACCCAGTCACGAAGCCCACAAAAATGTTCATTCACACAACTGTAGGCCAACATATGTTGTTCAGCGGGAATCGAACCCGCGAGCTCCGGTTCTGAAGGTCACTACCAACTGAGCCAACAGGCCCGATAATACCTACTCCATCATTATTTTTTTCCCCATAGTTTTAAAGAAAACCTACTAATTTACCTACGTAAATATCTGACATTATTAGTCTTTGATAGAATTTTGTAGTCCACGTGGATTGCGGTCTTAGATCAATGAAAAATCCATTGATCACTAGGAACGTCCGCGCGCTCCTTTTTGGCCAATAAGGACACTGCGCAAAGGTCAAAGGGCCGTCGGCGGCATTATTAAAGAGTCTAGCTCCACCCTCTATTTATTGAGTGGTTCCGTATGTTTTAAAAAATATTACTAATTCTAAGTCTTTTACCTTATTTCACGTTATTATTATTTCACAATTGAGAAAAGTAAATTATGTAATTAATTGATTCATTATCATTGTATCGCTTAAAATTATTTTTACGTCTTTTATCTTCATAGGTTTATGTTTAATTTTCAACTGAACCCTATAACAAAATTTTAGAAAATCGGCAAATTCTTTCATTTTCAAATCAATGAACTTAGTTGCTTCCTATCTATCAACGAGTGAAGACGTGTTATAATCAAAGAATATGACTCGCAACAGTCGTTACAGTGTCTCACGATTATTCAAGTGAATCTTATGAAATGACTTTGTGTCGGTGCTCCTGATGGCAATATCAGTCGAGTTAGGGAGCTGTGTCACGTGCGCTTCGCCGAAGGTAGACCGCTGGATGAGCAGCGGATGCTATCCTTCAGCTGCTTCGGGAGAATTTGTCAGGTGTCTGCCTCCGCGCGAGGCTGGTTCGTTCCGCGCTCAAACCCCCAAGGTCGCGCGCCTGTACGTCTACTCGTGGTACCGGGACCTGCGGCTGGTGGTACCTACCCACTGCGCGCACGGGTGGACATTTTGAGTTATTGTGCGGTATTAATGTGTGTGTAAACCAATAGTAGGTCGGACCCAAATCCCAAAGTGTAAAAGTTGGATGAAACTACATGACTAGTATGTAGGTAGGTATTACTTGTTTAATGACAATGTTTTGATCAGTTAAATTTATTATTGAATAAAAACTATGCTTTTACCTCTAATTTTTTTTGAATAAATAATTACTGCTATTAATAACTTTTATTATTTCCAATAACATTTACCCTAGAATAAAATAGGTAGGTATGTTAAGGCGCGGGCGGCGACCGGCGCTCGGCGCGAGCGATCAGCTGCGCGCGCAGGCGCTACCTGCCACTACTACGGTCAACGACACTAGCGCGTAGGGAGCCCCTACGCTTTTATTCTTCAATCACAGGGTTGGCGAAAATTCACACATAAAAAGTAATTATTAAGTTTATATGAAAGAAAAAAGTTGCTATATTAGATCTGATATTTTTGTAGGTATTTCGTTACACGATATACATATACACCCTTCAATATTATTTCACCTTTCTGATACATATTGTATATTTGATGGTGAGAAATCGGAACGAACGAAGTAAAACTCTGTTTAGCTCAGAATTAGTAGTACTTACAGGCTACGTAATTAAATTTTAAGTTTTTCCGCCCCGGGCCTCCGACAGGCTTAGTCCGCCACTGACGATAACATACATCGACATCAGTCTAAATGTATGTTCTCGTATTACATAGGTACGGCATATCGGCAATAGAAGTAACGACTTTACAAAAAAGTCGGCAAAATGGGAAAGTTGGCAAAAAGGTCCGTACTCTATCTAAAGTCAGGCACAGCAAATTAAGATGGTTTGATTTGATACATTTTCGACTTCAAAAACAAAATCAAGAAATTATAAATTGGGAACGGCAATTACGCGGGTGAAACCGCGCAGAACTCCTAGTCTTGCCTACCTACTTTTACCTATTGGTATCGGCGGTTAAAATAATATGTAACACTCACAACATATTTTTAGTTTGCTGGTTGTAACTTTTTTCATTAGTTTCTCAAAACACGCAAAACTCAAATTAAATACAGCATACCTACCTAATTGAGTAAATGAATGAATGTAAGAGAATGAGTTTTAAAAAACACCGGCTAAGTGCGGGTCGGACTCGAAAACGTCATAAAGTTCCCTAGTTTGGAAAGAATATCCTTATGTGTTTTAATAATAAGGTAAGTACCTACTTAAGTGTTTTAATAATAGTTAGTAAGAGCGACATTATTGTATCCTCTTTTTGGGATTACGTCGCTATAATAATTGTATACCTAACTACGAGTAATCTCTGAGGAGTATGTTTCTACTCCAGCCCTATTTTTGGACACTGGACACGAAAACTCTTGGGTCCAATTAGAAAATAAGTAATTTTTCATATCTCATACTCGGAAAGTAGTGTATGTTTGATCTGAGTACCGGGTCGGAAGTGATGATTCCCACCACAGAGAGATTCAGGGCTGTGATTCCCGCCCTCGGTCGGGAAAGACTCATAGTAATTGCTTCCGGCCTTAGGGCGGGAATGAATTAAAAAAAATAGTACTATATTTGGAGAAAAAGGGGTTTAAAGAAAAAAAATCTCTAGGAAAGAGAATGACTTTCTTCCAACCTCTTTGGGTACTTAGTAGGGATACGAAACTTTTTACATCGATTAGAATAAGAAAAAAAGGTGCGGCCTTGTGAGTGTAGGTATAAACAACAGAAAATAGCCCGTGCGCGGGGCGGTAGTACTCGTTCCATATTTAAAATTAAAAAAAGAGTAATAATTTGGTAAGCTGTTCCGAAATTCAAAATCTTGTTTTTCATCGACACTAATAAGCACAGAAAACTATTACTCGGCTAAAAGTACATATTATTTTAAAGAGGAAGGATTTGTATACCTACTATTTTTGTAATGTTATTTAGGTTAGGTACTCTATGATGTACCTAGTATTCAGACGTTAAAAGAAAAAGTTTCTCTTTCTTCCAACCTCTTTGGTTGTATTGTTGACAAATTTGTTTTTTTTTTTGTAGGTATTATTGCGTTTTTGCATGTTTGAATTTTTGTAAAATTGTATTTTTTTTGTTTACTTTCCTTGAATTCGAAATGAAAAGTAGAGTGTTTAACGCGGGTGGAAGTTATCAATTCCTTCCGATCCTTGTATAACAATCTACTATTGAATTATTATTTTTATTAAAAAGCACCCATAGTTTACAAAATTACCTACTATTGTATTAAATACCTACCTAAGTAGTAAGCTGTTAAGTTCAATTGTCATTTTATTAGGGACCGCACCGTAACTAAGTTTGTATTGTGAATGAGTTTAGCTGATATCATAAGCAAGTTTTGATTTGAATTAGATATGAGGCAAAAAACGACCTAGTAACCCCACTTTAAAATTTCTACTTCCCTATTTTGTTAATCACACCAGGAATGATTCCTTTTTTAAAGTTTTGATACGAGAGCCTACAAATTTTATGCTGAAAATTTTAACTGTCTAACTATCTACCACGGTTCGTGAGATACAGCCTGGTGACTGACGGACAGACAAACGGACACACAGCGGAGTCTTAGTAATAGGGTCCCCTTTTACCCTTTGGCTACGGAACCCTAGTAAGATTTTTGGAAACACCGAAATCAAAGTCTCTTTGTTGTTTTCTTTAGGTTAAAACAAAGAGATTAAAATATAATAAGACATAGAGGGGGCATTGGGAATGTTTTCATACAAAACTTTGAAGCATGTTTGAAGCTCAAGCGTTATGTCAGTTAGTATGAACGCGAGCTGTCATTTGGTCGAAATTGTGGTAGACTTATTCCACATGGAATAACTTTTGGCTTCAAATTTTCCTAGCTTTGTCCCCTCTATGCCCTATTATATTTTAATCTCTTTGGGTTAAAACCAGTTGCACTAAACAATATTGTGACTAATTCCATTAATAGGTACTTATGTTATGTTATAGTAATTGCATAACCAACCTCATTAGCCACTAAATTAATAATAACAATACGATTGTGTCAGTAATTAGTAGCTGTTATATAATCATTACCGTAATTTATTGTAAACAAAAGATTACAACAACACACGTGGCCACTGACAAATAAATAGGTAATTAACTGATATGCCCAGCTGACAGATAAGTTAGTATATTATTAAAATCGCGCTTCTTTGAAATCAATATCATGGTGAAAAGAGCAGTGATAGCCTTTACGGTTAAAGAGCCGGCCGAAAATCAGTGAGGCTCGGGTTCGAATCCTGGCATGTACCAATGAGTTTTTCAAAAACTTACGTACATATTTATCACTATCTCGACGGTGAAGGAAAACATCGTGAGGATACCCGCAGGTAGTAAATAGACCCTGTCCGACGATGGGCTCACCACCTATCACGTTTAGGGGTCCAATGTATCTCGTGAAATGTAGGTATATCCAGTAATGGAATACCTCTGCCTACCCCCTCGGGGATGAAAGGCGTGAGATTATGTATTTTTTTATAAAGTGCATATAAACTCCCTCGAAAGGGTGGATACACCCACTTCTTAACCGACTTCAAAAAAAGAAGGAGGTTATCAATTAGACTGGATGTTTTTTTTATGTTTGGTATACCTCAGAACTTTCGACTGGGTGAACCGATTTTCATAATTCTTTTTTATTTAAAAACTGGTACTTCCAGATTGGTCCCATTTTAATTTCGTCCAGTTCTGACAGTGGCATTAATGAGAAAACCATAAGTACCTATAAGTTTAGTCTTAAATTTTCATTATGTATGTGTTCGACAAAGGAACGAATAACTCAATATCACGCCAACCGATTTTGATGATTCTTTTTTTAACCGACTTCAAAAAAGGAAGAGCTTCTCAATTCGACTGTATTTTTTTGGTATTATTCGTTGAAGTCGGTTTTTTACACTTTAGAGTTCTATGTTGTCATGTTTATTTTTTGGACTTTCAACGTTGTGGTCCCTTTTCTTCCGTATTCTATTAGAGAAGTTTCAAATTAGGAATTTTAGCTGGTCAGCCAGAATCGAGTCCAATAAGGCCCCAGGTTGCTCTTACACACGCGTCGGAATCAATTGTGGGACTTGTGGGTTTCCTTTTCCTCACGATGTTTCCTTCACCGTCCGCGTCGGTATAGTGATAAATTTGTACCTACTTAATTACATATACATACTTATATAACTGTTGAAATTAGCGAGTAAGCAACAATCTTTAATTGACACCAATAAAGTGTGATAATATACAATACAAAAAGGAGAGTATATCAGTAGTATTATAGTTAAACAATAGAGTGTTAATATAATGTATTGTATTTTAACGAAACCATTTATGATTCCTATTGTTTTTCTAGCATTTTACAGTTATAAAGCTTATTATACATCAGAATAACACATAGGCTATATGTTATCCCCGTTTTCAAACAAGAACGGGAGCTACGTGGGTGAAATCGTGGGGCGCTGCTAGTTCACAATATTCGTAACCTCCACACCATTTACAGCCAAGCGAGTACCGTACTAACGGATATGTCCACGACAGTCACTGGCCAAGTGGCCAGGCCGATGATCGGAGTCGACCAGACCAATGAGTCACCTAACAGTTTGGTGTGAGAGGTAAGTGGAGAGCGAGAAAAGGCGTAAAATGACTAGTTACTCTATCTATGAATATTACGGCTTTATATTCTCTTTTGTAATACGAGAACCACTGGCGGACTAAGGTAGGGGCGGAAGGGGCGCCACCCCGGGCTTCTGGTCCTGGGGGGGCTCCAAATTTAGCGAAAAGTTATCTTAATCATATCCTAAACAAGGATAAAAGGCAGTTGGGTGTTGGTTGGAGGCACCCTAGATACAAATACGGTTAAAGCTAGTAAATTTGGAGGCCCCCCGGGACCAGAGGCCCGCTCTGGGTCTGGGAGGCCTCCAAATCCAAAAGTTCTAAGACCTGAAGAATGACAACAGTTATATAAGTATGTATATGTAATTAAGTAGGTACAAATTTATCACTATACCGACGCGGACGGTGAAGGAAACATCGTGAGGAAAAGGAAACCCACAAGTCCCACAATTGATTCCGACGCGTGTGTAAGAGCAACCTGGGGCCTTATTGGACTCGATTCTGGCTGACCAGCTAAAATTCCTAATTTGAAACTTCTCTAATAGAATACGGAAGAAAAGGGACCACAACGTTGAAAGTCCAAAAAATAAACATGACAACATAGAACTCTAAAGTGTAAAAAACCGACTTCAACGAATAATACCAAAAAAATACAGTCGAATTGAGAAGCTCTTCCTTTTTTGAAGTCGGTTAAAAAAAGAATCATCAAAATCGGTTGGCGTGATATTGAGTTATTCGTTCCTTTGTCGAACACATACATAATGAAAATTTAAGACTAAACTTATAGGTACTTATGGTTTTCTCATTAATGCCACTGTCAGAACTGGACGAAATTAAAATGGGACCAATCTGGAAGTACCAGTTTTTAAATAAAAAAGAATTATGAAAATCGGTTCACCCAGTCGAAAGTTCTGAGGTATACCAAACATAAAAAAAACATCCAGTCTAATTGATAACCTCCTTCTTTTTTTGAAGTCGGTTAAGAAGTGGGTGTATCCACCCTTTCGAGGGAGTTTATATGCACTTTATAAAAAAATACATAATCTCACGCCTTTCATCCCCGAGGGGGTAGGCAGAGGTATTCCATTACTGGATATACCTACATTTCACGAGATACATTGGACCCCTAAACGTGATAGGTGGTGAGCCCATCGTCGGACAGGGTCTATTTACTACCTGCGGGTATCCTCACGATGTTTTCCTTCACCGTCGAGATAGTGATAAATATGTACGTAAGTTTTTGAAAAACTCATTGGTACATGCCAGGATTCGAACCCGAGCCTCACTGATTTTCGGCCGGCTCTTTAACCGTAAAGGCTATCACTGCTCTTTTCACCATGATATTGATTTCAAAGAAGCGCGATTTTAATAATATACTAACTTATCTGTCAGCTGGGCATATCAGTTAATTACCTATTTATTTGTCAGTGGCCACGTGTGTTGTTGTAATCTTTTGTTTACAATAAATTACGGTAATGATTATATAACAGCTACTAATTACTGACACAATCGTATTGTTATTATTAATTTAGTGGCTAATGAGGTTGGTTATGCAATTACTATAACATAACATAAGTACCTATTAATGGAATTAGTCACAATATTGTTTAGTGCAACTGGTTTTAACCCAAAGAGATTAAAATATAATAGGGCATAGAGGGGACAAAGCTAGGAAAATTTGAAGCCAAAAGTTATTCCATGTGGAATAAGTCTACCACAATTTCGACCAAATGACAGCTCGCGTTCATACTAACTGACATAACGCTTGAGCTTCAAACATGCTTCAAAGTTTTGTATGAAAACATTCCCAATGCCCCCTCTATGTCTTATTATATTTTAATCTCTTTGTTTTAACCTAAAGAAAACAACAAAGAGACTTTGATTTCGGTGTTTCCAAAAATCTTACTAGGGTTCCGTAGCCAAAGGGTAAAAGGGGACCCTATTACTAAGACTCCGCTGTGTGTCCGTTTGTCTGTCCGTCAGTCACCAGGCTGTATCTCACGAACCGTGGTAGATAGTTAGACAGTTAAAATTTTCAGCATAAAATTTGTAGGCTCTCGTATCAAAACTTTAAAAAAGGAATCATTCCTGGTGTGATTAACAAAATAGGGAAGTAGAAATTTTAAAGTGGGGTTACTAGGTCGTTTTTTGCCTCATATCTAATTCAAATCAAAACTTGCTTATGATATCAGCTAAACTCATTCACAATACAAACTTAGTTACGGTGCGGTCCCTAATAAAATGACAATTGAACTTAACAGCTTACTACTTAGGTAGGTATTTAATACAATAGTAGGTAATTTTGTAAACTATGGGTGCTTTTTAATAAAAATAATAATTCAATAGTAGATTGTTATACAAGGATCGGAAGGAATTGATAACTTCCACCCGCGTTAAACACTCTACTTTTCATTTCGAATTCAAGGAAAGTAAACAAAAAAAATACAATTTTACAAAAATTCAAACATGCAAAAACGCAATAATACCTACAAAAAAAAAAACAAATTTGTCAACAATACAACCAAAGAGGTTGGAAGAAAGAGAAACTTTTTCTTTTAACGTCTGAATACTAGGTACATCATAGAGTACCTAACCTAAATAACATTACAAAAATAGTAGGTATACAAATCCTTCCTCTTTAAAATAATATGTACTTTTAGCCGAGTAATAGTTTTCTGTGCTTATTAGTGTCGATGAAAAACAAGATTTTGAATTTCGGAACAGCTTACCAAATTATTACTCTTTTTTTAATTTTAAATATGGAACGAGTACTACCGCCCCGCGCACGGGCTATTTTCTGTTGTTTATACCTACACTCACAAGGCCGCACCTTTTTTTCTTATTCTAATCGATGTAAAAAGTTTCGTATCCCTACTAAGTACCCAAAGAGGTTGGAAGAAAGTCATTCTCTTTCCTAGAGATTTTTTTTCTTTAAACCCCTTTTTCTCCAAATATAGTACTATTTTTTTTAATTCATTCCCGCCCTAAGGCCGGAAGCAATTACTATGAGTCTTTCCCGACCGAGGGCGGGAATCACAGCCCTGAATCTCTCTGTGGTGGGAATCATCACTTCCGACCCGGTACTCAGATCAAACATACACTACTTTCCGAGTATGAGATATGAAAAATTACTTATTTTCTAATTGGACCCAAGAGTTTTCGTGTCCAGTGTCCAAAAATAGGGCTGGAGTAGAAACATACTCCTCAGAGATTACTCGTAGTTAGGTATACAATTATTATAGCGACGTAATCCCAAAAAGAGGATACAATAATGTCGCTCTTACTAACTATTATTAAAACACTTAAGTAGGTACTTACCTTATTATTAAAACACATAAGGATATTCTTTCCAAACTAGGGAACTTTATGACGTTTTCGAGTCCGACCCGCACTTAGCCGGTGTTTTTTAAAACTCATTCTCTTACATTCATTCATTTACTCAATTAGGTAGGTATGCTGTATTTAATTTGAGTTTTGCGTGTTTTGAGAAACTAATGAAAAAAGTTACAACCAGCAAACTAAAAATATGTTGTGAGTGTTACATATTATTTTAACCGCCGATACCAATAGGTAAAAGTAGGTAGGCAAGACTAGGAGTTCTGCGCGGTTTCACCCGCGTAATTGCCGTTCCCAATTTATAATTTCTTGATTTTGTTTTTGAAGTCGAAAATGTATCAAATCAAACCATCTTAATTTGCTGTGCCTGACTGTATTTCAACTTTTTATGAACGACTGATACGAGCTCACTGCAAAAAGAATCACCGCAGAGAGAATGCGATGTTTAGAGAAATATATGCTAAGGTAATAACTCGTGGGAATATGGGAATAAAATATAGATTATGTTATGGTATTCAGGGATATTCTAGCTTTCCATTTGCAAATTTTTAAAATCGGTCCTGTAGTTTTTGAGTTTATTCGTTAACAAAGATACAAACATACAAAAATACAAATCTTTCCTCTTTATAATATTACTATATGTAGACGTGTAGGTACGTAGTATATAGGTACTTACTTGTTTTATTAAAACCGCAGATATACAGAAATATTTCCGTATATATACGTAATCTATGCTAAAAGCTAGGAGCGAAGAATAGTAAGAATCAGTTATACAATCCTTGGAAGAGGAAATGGAATGGCTTTATCGGAAAGGCTATCCTATCTCACGAACGTAAACTATCTATAAGTACCTAATATTCTACTCTATTCTATGTACCTATGCCACCCCCGGCCTGCGGTAAGCCAATAACCCCTGGTTTGAGGGGAAACTCGCGCTGTTTACAACGACAGTTAGAATCCTTGGATTGTTTTATGCTACACCACTGGCATTCCAAGCAAATAAAGTCTTCTCTGAACTTATTAACTTAAGATTATTTCCGAAATTCATATTATAAATTCAAGTTGCTCAAAATATAATTTTAAACGTTATTTAACACAACAAAATTTAATGTTTGTATTGACCGTAATGTAACTGTCTTTGTAAATGTTCTTATATTTGTCATGTTGGCAAGTTTGGAACAGTTGGTAGCATTGCGCTAGTGTTACCCAATAAGAAAACTACCCATATTATCCGAGAATTAGTTTAAAATATTGTATTGACCTTTTTTAAAAATAAAATAAACATAATGTATTGACCTTTTTTTCGGAACTTAAATACTTATGGAACATGGATTTAGGACTAAAAGAGATCTGATTTAATTCTGTATGTTGTTCTTGAATTCATTTGAACTTTTTTAGCAATGTTATTTCTACATTTTGAACATAAAAATATATATTATTAATTTATTTTGAAACGGAAGTAAGATTAATAAAATGAGACAGCTGTAGGATTTAAAAAATATATATAATTTTAATCAAATTGTATTACTTTATACTCGTTATGAATACAAGTGAAAGCTGTATTTTTTTTTATAGTAACGCTTACAATCCGGGTCAATGTACTTATTACTTGGCAACATTTTAAAAAGAAAGTGAAGTGAAAGAAATGAATTTACGAGAACAGGTCGCATAGATTTTTGGTTGATTTCCTTTTCACTTTGCTTTCATATTCTCTGTAAGATCTAATAAACTGTAGTTTATTTGTGTTCCTGAATATATTTTGATTCATCGAACTCGGTGCCGTAACACCGAGCACAGGATAAGTACGAGAGTGGACAGCATCTTATTGATTTTCTTTCCTTGCATATGCTTTCAACCAACGCGAAGTGGTGTTACTAGAACTAGGGGAGAATCTATGATCTAATTGGAATTGAACTTCATTTATGTAACAAGTCATCCATATAGTGTCAATTCACCTAATTTGGTGTAAACAGGAACAGTGAAAATGATGGCTAATTCACTTGACACCGTAAACGCGAACCAGCCCACGCAAAATGGTAGCAAGGTACAACCTAGCAATAATGAGTCCAAGACTAACCTTATAGTAAATTATTTGCCACAAACCATGACTCAGGAGGAGATAAGGTCACTGTTTTCTAGTGTTGGTGAAGTAGAAAGTTGCAAGCTCATTAGAGACAAAGTGACGGTGTTCCCTGACCATATCCTCAATGGGCAGAGCCTGGGGTATGCCTTCGTCAACTACCACAAGGCAGAAGACGCAGAGAAAGCTGTGAACACACTCAATGGCTTGAGATTGCAAAATAAGATCATCAAAGTTTCGTATGCCCGTCCCAGTTCCGATGCTATCAAAGGCGCGAATCTGTACGTTTCGGGCCTACCCAAACATATGACACAGCAAGAATTGGAGAAGCTCTTCAGTCCATACGGTACCATCATCAGTTCGCGCATACTCCACGAGAACGTGAATGTTGGGCATCTGCTGCAGGGCGGCGGAGACGAACCAACCATCCAAGGACCCTCAAGAGGTGTTGCGTTCATACGGTACGACCAAAGGTGTGAAGCTGAAGCTGCGATACGTGAGTTAAACGGTACTATACCTCCAGGTGGCACGGGGCCGATGACGGTCAAGTGTGCGAACAACCCAAGCAACCAGAACAAGGCTCTGGCTCCCTTGGCTGCATATTTAGCTCCAACATCGACTCGGCGTTTCGTAGGTCCCGCTGGCAAGGCTCTGCTCGCTATCAACAAGGGTCTTCAACGATTCTCTCCATTAGCCGACCCTCTCATCCAAGGTAATGCTTTGGGTGGCTCTGGTTGGTGCATTTTTGTCTACAACATCGGAGCTGATACGGAAGAAAGCATTCTTTGGCAGCTTTTTGGCCCCTTTGGTGCCGTCCAGAGTGTTAAGATTATAAGAGATCCCACCACTAACAAGTGTAAGGGGTACGGGTTTGTAACAATGACAAATTACGACGAAGCTGTGGTCGCTATCCAGTCCTTGAATGGGTACTCCCTCAACGGCCAAGTGCTTCAGGTCAGCTTCAAAACAAACAAGAGCAAAACAACTTAAGCTCCGCAAAGTCTAGTCAATAAATTGTAGCTAATGCAAAAATGTTGATCATTACTCTGTCATGGTTTGTCATCAGTTTGATTTTAGTACTTAACTCGGGATGCAAATCATGACATGATATTTTAAACCAGTGTTTAAAGTACAAACCAGCAGACTCTATTACTTACCATCACAAATGTAGTCTACAATATATAAGTAAAAGAGAAAAATTTAATTTATTTTTTATATTAAATGACTGGCAAATTCAAGCTGTTAAATATTTATGACTAATTTAGTAATCAGTCACAAACAGTAAATAGCATGGTTACGTTTCTGTCTGTTCATGTTCAGTGCTTGTTTTAGATAAGTGGCCACTAGATGGCGCTGGTCACAAACATTAATTTTTGTATAACATTAGCTACCAGATGCTGGTAATCTGGATTGCAAAATGGGGTTCCATTTTCAGAAATATTTTTCTTTAGCTACCTTGTATGAAATAAAGAAGGTAACTTCATTATATTGTATTGGGCTACATTCTGTAGTTCTTGTGTAAATTACCCATAAAAGGCATATTGTAGTATCTATAGTCCAGATTACTAATTCGGCATAACGTCCACTTGTACAGTAATTTGATCCTTGTCAATGAGACAATAGTAAAATTTTGACCTAAAAAATCTTTTCTGATATTATGTCTATCAAAATCATTATCAATGCTAATAAGGGGTTCATTAGAATGAAAAGTATAAAAAAAAGAACAAATGACAATCTAAAGTAACTTTGAAAGAAAAATTGTTCTTCAAAAGCTGTAACTTTCAGCTTAAAAAATCAAGAGAGATATAAATACCATATGTGGTGTCTCTAATCGATTCTAAGGAAACCCTTAAATACTTGATATTTTATATTTCACCTGTAGATAAAAATAAGATTATGAAATAATCTCAGTGGAATTCAGGCAATAAATAGTTTCTACATTTCACAGTGCAATATTAAAAGATTTTACTATAATTTAAAAAGTATATCAAAATAATAATATATTTTATTCTGACAACCAGTGCAATTATATTTCACACAAATTATATTGAAATAGCAGAAATTATTACAAATTATATTTATTTACCCTATTGTTGCAAAACCAAAGAGTCAGAAAATATTAACTATGAGTCTATGAGTATGACTGAGTAATAACACTTCTTCGAGGTAAGTGAATATTTATTTTATAAATAGTAATTGCTTCCATGTCAAGAAACATTGAATTATAGCCCTGTCGCTGATAATTAAATATTAATATAATGTAATGATATACTTCTGGAGCTTGACTCATGCACAAAATCATAATGGTGGATGTTAAATTTAATCTTCATTTGTAATAGTATTATATTTAATCATTAATAGTATTTTTACTATTCATGTGTGTAATATTATGATTAATAATGTAGTAATAATATGGGTGTATTTTATTTTCTATTAAAGTTATTTACTTGTATCTTGTGTCAGCACCACCGTATTAGCAAATAATGATAATAATTATTATTATTTATTAACTTTGACATTTGCGTGTATTTATGTACTTACTTTTAACAGTAGGTCAAATAAAACATACCTTTATAAATAAATACTTATATTACTAATATCTATACGGTGAGTTGGTGAAGCAAGTTTCTTTTCTTGAACCAAATCCATAATAATTAAGTATCATTATTTTTTTTGACGTAGCAACTAAACAAATCTCTCAAAATTATGAAGTTGAAGGACCATGACATTAAAATAACTAAATAGTTATTGATCAACATTTTATTGAACTAAATTTTATATTGACTAATGTAATATAATCTCGTATCAGATTTGGGGCACATAGTTAAATGTGAAAGTCAAATTGTGTGTTTTGGTGTTGTAGGCATTTTTACATGATAAATATAATTGAGATAGCGATGTAACTTAGTTTTTGTGGATTATAGCTGTCGAAAGTGATGTGCTTGGTTTGTCGCATGTCTTTAACACCTAGACTTCAAATCATTGCCAAAGTTATAGTGTAACTTTAAATCCATCTGAAGTATGTATTGATATATTTGACTTTCACGGCATGATATTCTCTCTAATTAATTTGATTGTATAATCATCTCTATTTATTATTACATTTAAGTAATTTATAATTCATTATAAACATAATTTATTATCGTAATCGTAATAGGAATATAGAGTTCATTTGATGTTTAAATTAATATATTGAATATTAGCGTAAGTTCCAAATTAGTTCAGTAAATTTACTCAATAATGTATTTCTTACCTATCCCATGATTTGTATTGTTCCAGATACTTGTATTTAGTAGTTTCTGTAACTACATAGGTAAATTATAGATAAAACTAAATGCATATCATATAATGGGAAATACTACCACGGTGAGAAATTCTCATAATAGATGGGCTTGTATAATGCATTTTGAATTAAGTATTTTTTTGTTTAATGTCTATTATACTGGTAAGGATAAATGTTTCACTAAGATTAATAATTATTTATTTAAAGTACTTATCTACACGGAACTAGTCAGCTATAATTTGCGCAACATAAAATTGTTAGGCGTAATTTAAGTATTTAAAAAACTGTGTTCTCTAATTTAAATGTAGTGTAGTATTTTGGTTTAAAATTATGTTGGTGTGGTGTTTGGTTAATGTAAGTAATATGTACCCTAAAACAAGCACACATAACATAACAAAATACAAATGGTGTGTATGAAACTAGTCACAGGTAAATATGTACCTTTTCAGTAAATAAGCTATGCTGTAGACATGTCCTAAAGACTTTTGTGCGCTTGTTATATAGCTGGCTTAATAAACAGGATTTTATATAGGGTACTGTTTCTCTATATTTATTAGAGTAAAATAAGTATAAATCAGTTCGCTATTGCAGGAAACTTACAATTTTCTATTCTATTATAATAAATGTAACAGCATTTAGTATTTGTGCTAAACAGTGAAGACATTTGTACTTGTTCTGTATTAATATTCTATAGAATATTCCGGTTTCTTTATACAAGAAACTTTAGCTCTCAAAACGCAAACGAATTTTCTTCCGGTGAAAGAAGTGTTTCTAGTTCGGACAACCATGCCTGAAAGATTTCGGACATTTTATACTGTTTACTATATAGTTTGTGTTGTGTCGTCCCTGAATATTATACACTGCTTCTCCACCGAATGTACACATTTTGATACCAATACACACCTGTCCCATTTATTATATTGTTTTGTTCATTAATATTTTGTGTTCTAAGACGTATTTTATTTGTGTTTAGAATAGTTTCAGTTAATTTAAACTAACATTATAGGTTTTTTAGTGTTTACTTATTTGTCTTAATCACATTTAACAATTTAGTTTATTTTTTTTCTTGTTTGTTTTATTGGGCAGGTTTGGGTATTGTAAGGGTTTGGCCTAGGATGTAGCTAGAGTTATTAAGACAGAGTACAAATCGCCGTTATTGTATGAACATTTTTTGGCTTACTTACAATTAATTTTGAAATGTCAACGAATGTAATCTGATGTAGGGAATATTGATATAGACATTAAATATTGACATTAGCAATAATAATGTAAATAATCTTTTATTTAATCCAATCCTTTTTCTATAAATATAATATTATCAATAGACACCTAGGTAGGTAGATGTAGTTAACGTACCTAATAATATAATCTCACGCCTTTCATCGAAGGGGTAGGCAGAGGTATTCCATTACTGGATATACCCACATTTCACGAGATACATTGGACCCCTAAACGTGATAGGTCGTGAGCCCATCGCCGGACCGGGTCTATTTACACATGTCTCAGAATTAATTCTGAGACCTGCGGGTTTCCTCACGATGTTTTCCTTCACCGTCAAGCGCCGCTAGTGATAAATATGTAGGTACGTAAGTTTTTAAAAAACTCATTGGTACAGTCAAGAGCACGCTGAGCTTGACACTTTGGACTTTGACCCGGCCCTGTATTAAATGGCGCGCAGTATAAATCAGAGCTCAGCTTAAACTGGTAGTGTCAAGCTTGACTTGCTCTTGACTGTACATGCCAGGAATGCCTAGTAAAACTACAACAATTTTTTAATTAAGTACATACTTTCTTACTTTGTGTCTTGCACGGAAGTAGGATGTACTATAAATAAATATGGCACTATGGGTATTTATTTATTTGATGTTTATTTATTTGTTTCAGATATTATGTATGCTTTGTAAATTAAATAAAATTTTACATGATGGAAGCTAGGTAGTAAGTTAGCGGCATTTACCTATAGGTAAATCAAAATATTGCCTTCATTGTTGGGTTTCTACATTGATCCAGATTTTTTTCTAATAATTATGGGTTTATCTTTGGATGGCAGAAATAATAGGAATCTACTATAGATACGACCACTTGGTTTTATTTAAGTCAACCAGGCTAGATAAGTAAGTACATAAGTTAGGTTCTCAATTCTCTCAGTAAGCCCTTTAAGTTATAATTATAACTCAATAAAAATGCCAAACTTTTCCATAAAGACTAACTTAATGGAAAAGTTTGGCATTTTTATTTAAATACTAGTGGCCCGAGCAGACGTCGTTCTGCCACCGTATAAACTATCCCTGGACCCACTCTAACCCACACAAAAAGTTTCATCAAAATCTGTCCAGCCGTTCTGGAGTTTTAATCAGACTAACGAACATCAATTCATTTTTATTTATATAGATTAAGTATGTACTGTAATCAGTAATCACGAACTAAAATGAAACGGTACAAAATTTTTATTTATAGACTCTGGAGGTAAAGTAACTGGTAAAGTGGCTGTGTAAGTTAAGATTCCTTTGCCTTTCTACATGAGTACCTCATAGGAACAATGGGAACAAACAACCGTATTAATGTCACTGTCAGATGCAAATATCATTGGCTTTTTGGCGGGAATCCGAAGAAGGACGTCATGTTTTTTGTAAAATTTTCGTTTTGCCGTATATTTTGGGCTTTAGTTCATAATAGTGATAGTATATTATGTGGTAAATGTCCGTGATAGTGTGCAGTGAATTGAAAATTCGATAAAATGGGTGCGATGGACTTTTTCGAATTACCTCAAGAAGCCTCTTCAAAATCTTGAGTAAAAGTGCACTATCGCTTTACTGTTGATAACCAAGTGACATTTCGATAAGTTTTGAAGAAACTTATGTATTTTTGTGCATAGCTCTGAAGCAGAGCTGAAAATCTTGAATTTCGTATCGTGTTTAGTGCTGATGGCTCAAAATGCCAATGCCTTTAAATAAGAAAAAAAAAAAAAAAAAAAAAAAGCAAATATCATTGGACCATTTGTTTGGCCCAATATTTGACCAACATTTGACAGTGACATTATGAGTCATTTACACGAGGCCATTCCATGAGCCATTCCACTGAGCCAATCCACTAAGCCAATCCAAACTGCATACAAAAAAAGCTTGAGGACAATCCATTGCAGTGGACTGTCTCCATTTAGGAGCCATTTACACGAGGGCAATCCACTAAGACTGCATACAAAAAAAACTTGAGGACAATCCATTCCATTGTCCTCAAGTTTTTTTACGAAGCCATTAGTGGATTGGCTTACTGGAATGGCCTCATGTAAATGGCCTATTGGCTATTAGTACGGTCAGATCATGTCAGATGCAGATCATGCAGATGCATTTCGTGCAATTTATTTCTATTCGTTCGTTCGTTCCGTTCATCAATCCTAAAAAGCTAAAAAGTTAATTATTTTTGCAATTCAATCATTTTTAATACCTAAAATTGAGAATTTATTATGTATAATTATTTGATAATTTATGTATATACCGATTAACTTTCTTAAATAATCATAATTATAGTGGTGCTCACGCGAGTTCCTATGTTGTAGAAATTGTTTCGAGTTGTTTACTAAAAATGGATTCTCTATCAAAACAAGAGCTAATATCGACTATAACTAAGCAAGCGGATCAAATTAAGAGATATGAAGCCCGCCTAAGAGGTAAGCCGAGTGTAAACTTACAAACATTCCATATTCAAGTGCAACAAGTATTCAAATGGGACCATATGGCAACTGCATCCCAACATGCATTTTCAATCAGTCCAATCATGCATTTTCAATCATTTCAATCCAGTTTAGCCTTAGGTTAATTATGTATGTACTATAGGGTGCCCTGCAGCGCTGTTCGCGCGCGGATCCAGGTTTTTGGGAATTTTCAAAAATCCCTTCATAGCGGTTCCCATACCATATTTCAAGTTTGTAGGTAGTTTCGGGGTAGTAGGTACGTATTGCTCTTTACTCTGACCATTATTTTTATTTTCCTGTGGGAATAAGATTTAACTTTGGTAAAAGGTACCCTAAAAGTTGTCTCAGTTAGGTATCTCCATACGAAAATTCATCAAAATCCGTCCATTGGCGTGATGCGTGCTCAGACAGACAGAGGCAGAAATAAAAAATTTTTTTGATCTAAATCAATAACACTACCTATGGCAAAAATTTACAAAAAATATTTCATGTAAGTACAGACATGGTCACATAACAGTTCTGTTATATGTATTGATAAGTTATTTTAGCTTACAAAGATCCTTCTCAAATGCTGTTGCAGTGACCATGGGATTTGCAGAGGTACAGTCAAGAGCACGCTAAGCTTGACACTTTGGACTTTGACCCCGGCCCTGTATTCTATGGCACGCAGTACAAATCAGAGCTCAGCTTAAACTGGTAGTGTCAAGCTTGACTTGCTCTTGACTGTACTATCGACAAACGCTAAGGCTCATACATACATTTGGCTCAAGCTCAAGTTTTTATTACCCTGACCCTAATTAGAGTTAAACAATCAGAAGCCAGTAACACCATTTTTTTCTATTCCGATCCATTAATCGACCCAAAATTTTTTATAAACATGAAAGGAACCCTTTTTTGTAATTGTCATTGTTACTTTAAAAGAGGGTTTTGTAGCCAGGGGGTGGGAAAATACAGCTGCTTTCGAAAATTAGGTGTATCAGAACTTTTACTTAAACCATTCTTGGAAATACCTACCCACTTTTCAGAGGTGTATTTTTCGATCTCCAAATCTGAAATGTGGTAAACTTAAGGCCGGACCAGTGTGCTGTTAAACACATACCTCAGAATGAATGTTTTCCTTCACCATTAGGCTAGTGATTGGCATAATTAAGAAGTGTTCCTGCTCTCTATTGCTCAACTACAGTTTTCTTTGTAAATCTTCCTTTTTAGATGTTGTAGCGGCATACAAAGGATTGGTAAAAGAAAAGGAAGCCTTAGAAATAAGTTTAAAAGCTTTGAACAGAACTGAAGCCCCAACAGAAGGAAGTAAGTTTTAAATTGAAATACATTATTATTATGTTATTTAACTTGTTGCAATATTAAAATGCCTAGTTGTCTCACTAATAACCGGGTGTACTTGTACTCCACCTTATTGATTGCCAGCTGTTCAGTGAGGTTTCACTGGCTTAGTTACCGTACCCGTTGGAATACGCTGATAAAATATAGCCTATGTTACTCTCTGATAATGTAGCTTTTAAATCGGTCCAGTAGCTTATATGGTTTATTTAAACTTTTGAGTTTATTCGTTACAAACAAACAAATACAAATCTTTCTTCTAAAATAAATATAATATAAATAATACACTAACTAGTGCAGTGATATACAAACATCAGATCAAGAGCTGCTAGTGTATTAAATAAATAATAATATATGTATATATAAAAGTAATATAACTATGATATATCAAAATTCATTCAATTTCTTAAAAAAGAAACAATCAAAATTTATGTAGTCTACTGTGTGGTTAAACAAGTATTAAGTATAAAAATGATTTAAAAATGTTCCAGATGATTCTAATGACTCTGTGGTTGCCCTCACACTATCTCTATCAACCCTCACAGAGGAAAAGGCTCGGATGGAGGAAGCATTCCAAGCAGACAAGAAAGTCACGAGAGAAAAGGTACCTATACATAATATCTCACCTCTTCTTTAGTGTATACTCACAAAATCAGCTGCGCGAGGTCAATGACCGCCGGCGCCGCGGCGGGTGGCCCGCGTGTGTGCAATATGCTACATAGTATATGGCAAATTCAGAATAATCGCCTTTTAGAAAATTTCGCAAAAGTAGTGTTTTATTTTTATTTGTTACTGTGTTACCTTCTGAGAGGTCCCTCAATTACCAGTCACACTGTATGTATTGTATGGAGTATCGAATAAAATGGGTGGGGAGAAAGAAATGGTATAATAAATAACCATCTATGGTATATGTTGGGCCTGATTTAGACTACCGGCACTAAAACCTAGTTAACTGTATAGTATAACTTTTATTACTGTCAAGGTGGGTAAGGTGTTTATCAGCCTATGTATGTATGATTTTTGGCGCTTTAGAGACCAAACGCTTTGGCCGAATTTGATGATAATCACGTCAATCGATTTGTTTTAAATCTTGGAAGTGTAATTAAAGACATGACAGTAATCAAGATTCAATATAATTTTATTTATAACACATTTGCTCGTAAAAGGTGTCTTATTTCACCAATTTCAATATCGTATTTTATTTCATTACGCCCAAGTGCGGTAAGTGTAAAGTAAAACGCACGGTTTATCAAACGGTACTTTTTAAAATCTCAGCAGAGTTTTTATGTCAAAAAAGTTGTCAACATTTTATGATTAAAATTAACTTTGGGAGATAAAATATAATAAAGAAATATTTATTTACATAATTATTTAATTTAATTAATTTTGACAGTAAATTACAACCAATTAATCTGTAACAAAAACACAAAATTATTAATTTACTTTAATTACTAATGAAATACTGGCTGTTTTTTGTGCCTTTGCCTAAAAAAAATGATGATGCGCGCTGCGCGCTTTTTCTTAACGCTGTATTGTTTTTATTCGTTTACCATAGTCGGAGTTTTATTTTATTTCCTCGCAAATGTGTTATAAAACGTCGTACGACATACGTGTGCTTTGATAATTACAGCCTCTGCTTACTTGTAGCCCTCGCCTACGGCTCGGGCTAGCAATATCGCCTCGGCTGTAATTTTCAACCTACCGCACTTATATCATAATGTACTATTTTATGTTTCAGTATGAAAGCATAATAGCTTCAATGCAAGAAGAGACCAGGGCGTTAGTTCAGCAACATATAGCTGAGACAAATAATCTCAAGGCAAAGATCGCTTACGAGATCCAAGAAAGAGAAAGAGAGAGAGCGGATAGTGCTGCTATGATGAAGTAAGAGTTATAATTTTTTTTCAGCTTGCTTCTTTGCATAGCAGTTATAGCTGTTGGTAGTGAACCTAAGACAGAAACTTGGTGAGAGCTTGTACAGTCAAGAGGACATGAAGCTTTACACTTGTAGAGTAAGGCGATTGTAATAAGGACGTTACAAAGTCCGATGTGTCAAGCTCCTCGTGCTTCTCACTGTATGTATATGGTATCATTGAGTTTATCTTTAAGTTCTTTCATTATCATCATCAACCCGTAACAGCCCACTGCTGAGCTAAGGGTCTTTCCACGCACACGAGGAAGTATGGGCTTTAGTCTCCCACACGAGCCCACCGCGGATTGGGAGATGGTGTTAAGCTTGTGGCCATTTAACAGTCAGATTTTTTCAAGGCACCCGAAGGTATCTGACATGGCTTAACGACTTCCATTGCACGTAAACAACGAAGACCGGGACCAACAATTTAACGTGCCTTCCCAATCCTCCTTGAGTTCTTTGGTCCGATCCTAAAACAACATAGAAAATAACCTAATAACATAGAAATCTGAAGAGTAAAAAAAATAATTCAATCTTCAACTTATATGGTTTTGTCATGGATGCCGTTGTCAGAACTGGACGTAATTAAAATGAACCAATCTATAAACACCAGATTTCAAATAAACAAAGAATCATCCAAATTGGTTCACCCGAGTCGAAAGTTCTGGGGTAACAAACAAAAAAATACAAACTAATATATAACCTCCTCCTTTTTGAAGTTTTAACAAGACCTCCACTATTACAGAGAGCTTCACTCAAAGCTGAACACGGAGAGAAAAACAAAGGAAAAACTGGAAGATAAAGTCGTCTACACATCAGAAGCTCAGGCCTCACAAGCTGAGCTGGAGAAACGTGTTAGAGACCTCAGCAGTTCGCTAGAGGCCTCCCAGAGGCGATTGCAGAGGGCAGAGGCCCGCACTGTGGAGACCCCAGCGCTGTTAGTGAGACTACAGCAGAAGTTAGCGCTGGTAGAACAGTCGCATTCCTTAGCCATACGAGAGGTATGTATTACGCATCTACAGCTGGCTTGTCTGTTTACAGTTTTTTTTTTTTTCTTTATCTATCTGCAATCAGCTGTTAAGCCTTTATCAGATCTTGTCATCTTCATCATCATTGCCATCGCGTCTGTTTACAGCTGCTGGTAAAATAAAAAAAAATTATCTACATAGTTTTATAAAGAGGAAAGATTTGTAATAAAAATACTTGTACATATTATGTTTGTAACGAATAAACTCAAAAACTAAAAAAACTCATGCCTTATATCCCCGAGGGGGTAAACAGAGGTGTTCCATTACTGGATATACCCACTTTTCACGAGATATATTGGAGCCTAAACGTGATAGGTGGTGAGCCCATCGCCGGACCGGGTCTATTTACACATGTCTCAGAATCAATTCTGGAACTTGCGGGTTTCCTCACGATGTTTTCCTTCACCGTCGAGCTAGTGATGAATATGTACGTAAGTTTTTGAAAAACTCATTGGTACATTGCAGAATTCGCACCCGAGCCTCACTGATTAATGATTATCATCATGTGAAGCAGGCTCTTTAACCGTACGGCTATCACCGCCGTTTCACTGAAATAAAGAAATATTCTGTTCTAAAGAACTGGAACTTTCAATTTCAGGAGCAAATAAAAGCGAAACGAGCCGAGGAATCAGCTCGAAAGATCTGTGCACGGCAGGAGGAAAGAGTTGCACTGCTAGAAGGAAAACTGGCGGAACTGTCGCAGACGGTCGGAGAATACGATCTGAGACGTCGTAGGGACCAACAGATCATAAAACAGTTGCAGGATTCACTCAACGGACGGTTGTTGGATAAAATTGGCGGTAGTAGTTTCGGTGAGTATTTTTGTAGGACTCTATGAGAGCTATGGTTAATGAATTCGCCGATAGAGGCGCTAGTGTAGCGTGAGGTCTCCGAAATGTCAAATGTCAGTGTGTTTTTGTGTGTAATGTGTGTGTAATCATACAAATCTTTATTAGTTATAACATTAGATTATAATAAATATAATCTCACGCCTTTTATCCCCGAGGGGGTGGGCAGAGGTATTCCATTACTGGATAAACCCACTTTGTACGAAAATATTCGACCCCCTAACGTGATAGGTGGTGATCGCCGGACCGGGTCTGTTTACATATGTCTCAGAATTAATTCTGGGACCTTCGGGTTTCCCCACGATGTTTTCCTTCACCGTCGAGCTAGTGATAACATTAGTGTAGATAATTAATATCACGAAGCCAACAGACATGTTCATGAACACAAATGTTGGTCCCGTATGGGATCCAACCCGCAACCTCCGGCTGAGAAGATAGCACCACTATAGTCCGTGCGAAATAGATCTGGATAAAAGTGCATTGACGCCTCTCTACCAATATACGCCATTTTTGCAAACGATACGATGCAATGTCTATGACAAGTATCGCAAATACGTCTTACCTTGCGTATCGCAGTAGAAGGCGGGGTGAGCAAATGACCTTGCCAAACGTGACAAACATTTTTTAAATGACATTAGATTAAAAGTTATAGCTTCTTAATTGGAATAAATGTTTATTTATTTAGGTGGAGTTGTATAGTAGTAGTAGTATTTATTCATAAACAATGTATATTGTATTCGAATATCAAACAAAAAAAAACAATTGAACACCATCAATTATACATTTTATATGTCAACTAAATATAATGTAAAAATAACTCTTCAATAAAAATAAATAATAATACAATATCTTAAACTAATCAAATTAATCAATAACAAAAATAAGAATATTATTGAAAATAAACTCCTTAATGGAATATAAGCACTTTTCTACATAGTAATAGTGACTTCAATCTATTTTTAAACATACATTTACATTTAGGATGTCATTATTCTTGATAGTTGTCCTGAACGGCATTATGTCTAATCTTTCCTCTTTATAATATTAGTGTAGAAGTGTATAATATCTAGATTGAAAGGTGAGTTTTTTCAAAAAATAATGGGCAGTATTTTAGACAAATAATATTTATCTATTTGCACTATCCCCGATGACATCAGTATCAGATATTTCACTCTCAGAACATTCGGTCGGGTGGGGTATTTAATTGTAGTAATAAATAAAATACATCATGGAGCAGTGATAGCCCGGACGGTTAAAGAGCCGGTCGAAAATCAGTGAGGCTCGGGTTCGAATCCTGGCATGTACCAATGAGTTTTTCAAAAACTTACGTACATATTTATCACTAGCTCGACGGTGATGGAAAACATCGTGAGGAAACCCGCAGGTCTCAGAATTAATTCTGAGACATGTGTAAATAGACCCGGTCCGGCGATGGGCTCACCACCTATCACGTTTAGGGGTCCAATGTATCTCGTGAAATGTGGGTATATCCAGTAATGGAATACCTCTGCCTACCCCCTCGGGGATGAAAGGCGTGAGATTATTTTTTTTTTTTTTTTATTTATCATGGGGAAGAAATTAAAAACAAAAAAGACATGTAATCTAAGCCTATACTAAAAACTGAGAGTTTGAAAAAATCTGTAGAACTACAGATAAAACTAAGGCTGACTACACTGCGACCGAGTAGCGTACCCCTGGCCGCAGGACGGTTGCCAACGTATGCGCGTAACTTAAAATATTGAATTTTTGAGTCTCAAAAATACAATTGTTAGTTACTACTATGTAATAAAGTATTTTACAATCTATAATGAACTACGCATTTAGAATTGAGGGTTACATTTACAAAATATTTATTTAACGTAACTTAATCTTCAATTATATCAAAAATACTGAAAATTTCGGAATCATATGTATATCTAACAAACATATCAACTTTAATTTCTGTAATAATAATAAATGTCAAAATAATAATAATGTCATATACCAAAAAAAAATCCTGATAAAGTGCAACTTTCGAGGTTACACTTTTCACATTTGTCCGACGTATTATGAAACGCGTGTCGCGTCATGATTAGCGACAAGTTAGCGACAGTTTGTAAGACGAGCGATAAAGTAAGTAAATGTTTTGTGAATGCACTTTTATCCAGATCTATTTCGCACGGACTATACCAACTGATGCAACAATCCTGTCAAGTGTGGCAGTTATACGGCTGAAATTGTCGAAACACATCTCAAACAACATATGACCTTATATGTAGATAGTTAAGGCCGAATATTGCTTATAACAAGTATACATTTTTTTTGTCACTTAGGTCCTATTCCACGTTTGAACAAAAGGTCGTGGATTAAAAAAAAATATAAATATTGTTATTTTAATTTTATGTTTATTCTTTTCAGCCATTGCTCTTCAAGTCACAAAAACACTCGTCTACGGGTGACGTTTCATTTTTTTTTATCAAATTTTAAATTTTGAACTAGTTGCTAGCCAGTGCACACTACTTATTTATACACTCTGCTACAACGTTAACAATAAATCTTTTGTTTCAGACGAAAACCAACCGAAGAGCGAGACGGACAACGAAAAGCTAGCAGACAGCGAGTACCTACAAAACCTAATAGACAAAATACACATACTAAAAAAAGAATTGATAGCCGAAAACGGGAAAATTGGCAACCCTATTGACATAAGCGCTATATTCAAAGTAGACGGTTACGAAAACGTCCATACAAAATGTAGAGAGGAATATGAAAGTCTGAAGGTTGAATTCGAAATGTATAAGGTGCAGAATGCAAAAACAGCTGTTGATGATAACAGCGATATGGAGAGGGAGATATCAGATCTAAAGAGCGAGGTGGTTGTGTTGAAAGAAAAGGCGGAGACATACAAACTTTTATTGGATGAGGAGATACAGGATAAAGCTGATACCCTGAAGTTGTATGAAGAGGTATTTTTTTTTATTTTTTATTTTTTTACTAGGCCTTTAAACCAAGTCTTTACTATATTCTTAGTTAAATGGCTCTACTTCAGAGTCCATGTACTAACAGAATTTCTTCAATCCTTTCTATATACAATATGTAACAGAATAAACGCAATTCCTGAACTTTGTTCAGTATAGGCTACTTAATCGATTTCAACTATTTTTGATGTGTTAAATTTTTTGACATACGTATGTGTGCCTCGGCTTCGCCTCGCCTTAAATTTACACGTTCGTCCATCAATGCCTCTTTTGCTGGCCGCTGCAGTAATTTACTATATTTTGGCTTACAATGCCAAAAACAATATAATATGGATATATTAATAAATTTAAGTACAATGGCGGACAACCTTGGTATGGATGAAACTGAAAGATTAGTAGACGGTGCACTATAAAAGTACTTACGTAATGCATTTAATGTGTCCTTCAGGGTCCATGATGACCCCTTAGCTTTATGGTAGTTTATCTTATCTTAGTTTATCTGTATGGTAGTTCATTATCGTAGGAATACAGGAATAAAATATAGCCTGTGTTACTTAGGGGTTAGGGATCTTCAAGCTTTCCATTGACGAAAGAATTTTTAAAATTGGTCCAGTAGTTTTTGAGTTTATTCGTATCAAACATACAAAAATACAAATCTTTCCTCTTTATAATATTAGTATAGTAGAAGTATAGATATAGGCTGCGGTCCGTTTTGTGCAAATAGTAAATACGTTCGTAAGCACGCACACGACTGTTCAAAATGATTACGATTGTTAGCATGCAAACAATTTGAACAGGTTTTCGTTTGTCAAAAATGACAGTTCTTTTAATATTTAGGTTGATACTGTTCTGAAGTTAAATTCAGTCGTATTTGAGTCGTATAGTGTCCCCCGAAGCTTCACAATGTAATGCTTCTGTTAATATTAATGACGACATACCTAATTTTAATTAATCGATTACATAACGAATATGAAAAAAGTTCGCGGGAAAAAAAAACACCACGCACATTGAAGTTTGACAACTGTTTGACAGATCCGGAGACATTGCACTACCTCCTCGTTGTTAGCACTGTTTGCACCAATCGATGACGTCATCGATGACGTCACAATGCTCATGTCAGCGTACCACAGCGCAATTTGAACAGTTGTTTGCATGAATATAGCGCACACGAGCGCAGAAAGCGCAATTTGGACCGTACCAATAGATTGAGTATTTATAGTACAATTTAATTTTTCCTTCTCAAAGAAACTGAAGAACGAGCAAGACTACCACAAGGAGATAGCTTCGGACCTGAAGACCAGGATTCTCAGCCTGGAAAAGCAGGTGCAGACCCAACGGGACAGGTACTCTGTCCTGCTGGAGGAGACAGATAACCTCATCAGGGCCAGGAGTGACAGGTCCAGGAAGGTCAGCTTGGAGGAGCATTGGAAGGATGGACACGCTGTGTTAGGGGTGAGTTTAACCTAGTGTGACTAGTAAATCAAGGGAAAGGGTATAGGTAAAAGAGTAACCGACTAACATTCCGTTAAAAACCCAATTATTTACACCCCATGATTAATTGACACTTCAACAGCTTTATTCAAAATTAACGAAATGAATACACAATTATATTTAGAAATTAGAATAGTTAAATAAACACTGTGTTTTTATTTAATTATCCTAAATATAATCGTGTATAGTAATTTTGTTAATTTTAAAAATATCTGTCAATTAATTGGTAGGGCTAACCGGAGTGTTAATAAGTAACGAATTGACCTCGCGCAGCTGATTTCGCGAATAATCTTTTTAGTGTTATTCATTGAAGTCATAGTACGAGATCCGGTCGCAAAATTGTGTAGGGATCGAGTACACGCTACAAACCAAATTTTTACGCATATTTATGATTATTGATTAGGAGAATATATATTTATCAGGGTAATAGGGTTGAAAAATGGCCGATATTTTATGTAAAAAAACAAGTAAATGAAATTTCGTCCCAAAAATCAATTAAAAATATTTTTTTTATACTTGCGGCCATTTTTCGACCCTATTACCCTGATAAATATATATTCTCCTAATCATAAATATGCGTAAAATTTGGTTTGTAGCGTGTCCTGGATCTCTACACAATTTTGCGGCCGGATCTTAGGCTATCAGTTTGTATTATTGTTTAAAATTTTGATTATGTTTATTTACTTTATTTTAATATGTTTCGCAGGACGTAACGGCACCGCCGCATATGCTGCACTATGCGCACGAGCTGGCCCGCAAAGATCTCGACATATCGCAGCTTAGAAGAGAGAAACACATCATGGAGGGACAATTTAGGTAATACTTATATTATGGTGGGATAATTTATGGATTAATGTTTCTTGCTCTTTCGTTCGAAAACTACTAGAGCGATATTGATGAAAGTTTGCAGTAATATCTACAGCTACACTAATAATATAAAAAAGTAAGATTTGTATTTTTGAATGTTTGTATTTTTCTATGTTTATAATGAATAAACTCAACAACTACCGAATTTTTAAAATTGTTTTACCAATGTAAAGCTAACTTTTTTGGGAGTAACATGGGCCTAATTTTCCCACGGGAAAAGGAATCACGCGGAAGAGGTAGTAGCTTATACACCAGAATAAACACATACGGCAAACAAATATTATTCTTTCCTAAAAAAATCTAGGCAAAAGCTAATTATACTAAAATGTGAAAGGGTTTGTTACTCAATCACTCAAAAACAGCTAAACGGATTTTGATTTTTGGCACACAGAAAGCTTAAAATCTGGATTCACACATAGTAAAATCTGGATTCACACATAGGACACATTTTTCCATAACAATAACTTAGATGTGACTACTTTTATTGTGATCTGTCAAACGCTCATGAATCTTATATAAAACAAACGTCATTTTTTATATAAAGACAGACAGACCGTTTATAATATATTTTTATATAAAAACAGACCGACAACCGATAACCGATAGATATACAGTCTGACATGAAATTATTAAGTTTCCGTATTTTGTCACTTGACTATATGACTTGATATATTTTTCTTTGCTCCATAAATTTATTTCTACTTTATTTTTTTGCAGGGATTGTCAAAGAGAATCTACTATAGACAAGGAAAGGTTTAAAGAAGTCATAAGAACGTTGAAGGAAGAAATTGATAGGTAAGAATTCTGATTTTCTTAATTTTTACTCGTCCACCAAAGTTAGTTCATGCCCATTTGTATGTTTATTTATGTAATAGTATGTTCAATGTACTGGATGTTTTTTTACCGTCTGGAAAAAAATATGACGTATAAGGTATCCAAAGCCGAAGTTATACACGAGATTAATTGTTAAACAATTATAGTCATAACTATCTACAGTACCACCGAAATTTTCAAAAAATATTACATCTACAGACACGGTCTCGTTCATCAACAACCCGTAACAGCCCACTGCTGAGCTAACGGTCTTTCCTCACACATGAGGAAGTATGGGCTATAATCTGCCACGCGAGCCCTCGGCGGATTGGGAGATGGTGTTAAGCTAGTGGCCACTTAAAAGTCAGAATTTTTTAAGCCACCCAAGGGTATCTGACATGGCTTAACGACTTCCATTGTGCGTAAACACAACGGTCTCGTCAGGGTTTCATTATATGTATAGATTATACGAATTATGTGACTATATAAATAACAATGATGCTTGGAACAGATTTCCTACAGCACAGCGCAATACGACAGCGAAAAATAACGAAATTATGTAACCCAATTTAGTATTAAGTAAGAATTGATTAAAACAATACTGTGTTGAAGAGTTTCTTGTCTTTCTTCTCCTCAACCATACATGCTGAAGCGGTGGAATTGAAATGACGTTCAATAAGTGGACTTGTAAGTTCCTATGAATAAACCATTTTCACTTTGATTCTCATTTTCTCAGGTTAAGGCGAATACAGTCTCGCGAGGGAGCCAATCTCGAGTACCTCAAGAACGTAGTGATGGCGTATTTGATGTCAACGGACTACGCTGGTCGTAAACATATGCTGAACGCGATCGCGGCCGTCCTGCATTTCACATCGTCCGAGAAAAACATGGTTCTATCCAATTTGTAATGAAATTAAATGATATAGTATTTATTTGCTTGATTTCGCAAAGTTTCGTTAAGGAGCCGGCCGAAAATCAGTGAGGCTCGGGTTCGAATCCCGGCATGTACCAATGAGTTTTTCAAAAACTTACGTACATATTTATCACTAGCTCGACGGTGAAGGAAAACATCGTGAGGAAACCCGCAGGTCTCAGAATTAATTCTGAGACATGTGTAAACAGACCCAGTCCGGCGATGGGCTCACCACCTATCACGTTTAGGGGTCTAATATATCTCGTGAAATGTGGGTATATCCAGTAATGGAATACCTCTGCCTACCCCCTCGGGGATAAAAGGCGTGAGATTATATTATATATATATATATTGCTTGATTTCGGTGTTATGGTAGATAGAGTTGTGATGGAAAGTTTGGCAAAATCTGTCTAATATGACGCGCAAATATTAATTATTATTATTATTGTAGGGCACAAGTCACACACGGTTATTTAGTGCCAATTTAGGCAGGGCCTGTACTATGGGTACTAAACAACTGATAAGCATACTTAAATAAATATTAAACGACCAGACACGAAGCCAACAGACATGTTCATGCACACAAATGTTGAGCCCGAGCGGGGAGCGAACCCGCGACCTCCGACTCAGAAGGCAGGGTCACTACCAACTGAGCTAACAGGCCCAATCAATGAAATGAAATAGTATTTATTTGCCTTGATTTCGGTGCAAAGGTAGATAGAGTTGTGATGAAAAGTCCGGCAAAATCTGTCTAATATAACTAATGTCTAATGTGCAAATATTTATAAGAAATGATGCTTGTCTACATCGATGTATATTTGTACAGTCAATAGCACGCTAAGCTTGACACTTTGGACTTTGACCCGGCCCTGTATTCTATGGCGCGCAGTATAAATCAGAGCTCAGCTTAAACTGGTAGTGACAAGCTTGACTTGCTCTTGACTGTACAAACTGGCTCCAGTAGATAAGTTTCCGCGATGTTTTATCGAAACTAGCCCGCGCCGGTTGATGTGACATATTAAACAGCTTATATAACCGTTTATTGAAATATGAAACAGTATAACATTTCAAAATGTTTTCATTTACCACGGTTTGAAAGCGAACTGATATAATAAAGTGTGATAAAGCATTTTCATAAAGTTTTAAGTCTCTGGCTCGTTGAGAAGTTAGTTTAGATCGATTGCAAAAGTGACGAACAGAAAGAAAATGAAACAGACAAAAAAATATGTTAACGTAAAATGACTTAAGAATAGTGTGATACAAGGTGTTCCTAATAAGTATATTAATAACATTGGATATATTTCCCTTCTATTATGTTCTTACCTAAATGTTCTCTGTATTGTTATGATAAAATATAACATTCCAAGCGTTCTTTCTATTTATGTTGTGATTAATAAATTATTGATTGACTGTTTGTAGCTGGGTAGTTTTATTTACAAAGAGGAGATTGGAAGAAAACAACATCTATCATGGCACCATTTTCTAAAATAAAATACCTCCTTCAATATAGCGCCACCTATTTAACATAATTAGTATGACTCTTTATAGCGACATCTAGTGTATGAAATTGATAAAGAGGTACTACAGTGCAGCAATCATGGACATACTAAACATTAGTCAGTGGCAATGCCATCTGTGGATTTTTATTTGTACCGTCATGTAAAGTGAAGTACTAGCTCTATTCAATTAGTTCGATTATTAGTTGACAAGATGTCGGTATTTCTGTTTTTTTTTTCTGTATATTTCACTTAGTATGGGTACCAACATTTTTTTATTATTCCTATATTATGTGGTATGGAAAGATCGTGGGTTGTTAGTTATGCTAATGAATGAAGTACTTACTACTATTTTTGTTAGTAGTTACTTACCTAAATAGTTTAAATATTACACATACCTAAGTAGTAGGTTCTGAAATATCATGTCATGCCAGTAACAGGACGTCCACTGCTAGACATAGACATTCTCAAGATGCAACATAATATACCTACTTACTTACCCGATTTTAAGTTAGACTGCAACAATATAATAAAATTGGGAAATACGCTTAAATTTTAGTGCAGTAGGTACCTAGTTTTTCAGACAGACAGGCAAGCATAAATTCTGAAAAGCACTGTTTTAGACTCTGTATACTTATTTTTGTTATAAATACTTATTAAATTATCTCAATGTACACACTTCAGCCATTTACAACTTTGTCGAAACCTAATTAAAATACTTAGGTACACTAACAAAGGTAACCTAATGTTCACGATATTTTCCACATTTCCTGTCAAATTTCCATTTAAATTACCTGTCATCAGGTAACCACTACAATTACGGTCCTACCCAGCCACACGGGCATCAAAAAACGCTTTTACTTGATTACCCCGAGGGTTTACTCGTAAAGCGACATCCCTATTCCCAGGCCGTATTATCAAAATTAACTTGCATGCTATCAAACAAGGGAATGCTACGGCAAATCGCTTGCTTGTTCCGAGTCGACCGAGACGCGCGCTCATCCATCATAGTAGCTTGGAGGATGGTAGTGTAGGGTTTCCATTATGTTTTGTTTCTAAAGACTGGCTACTCGACCATTTTGGATGCAGCCGTGGTACCCACGGAACGTGTCAGCGGATAAGAAAATTTGATCTTCTTGACTATAGGGGTAGAGACAGTTCCTGGCACACCTTTTGCGCTTTGGCCACATCGATTAATCCTCTTGGGTACTCTTTAGATATCTATTCTTAAGTTTTGATCTGAATATTGATAAAAATGTTGATGTGAGGTACGAATGTGTGTAGGTTATTGGCGTCACGGCGAAGGAAGAAATAAACATGTGTTTTAATTCAGTATGTATTTTGTCTGACTTCAGAGTAATTTATTGCAGTTGACTCTAGATCGCTCCTGCCTTCGCCAGACAATCTTTGTTTGTATAATAATGTATATGATAAAAGTATTGTACTTACTTATTCATATTTATATCACTTTACGAATTAGAGAAAGAGAAGAAAGAATACTTTGAGGTATATTAGTCACCTCGTGACGACAAAAGGAAATTTACTACCTGATTGAAATACTTAAATAAAATTATTTAAAAATAAATGACGACATCATCTACAAATCAATACGTAGACTAGCAGGCAAGAAGCAGAAATATGCTATAAATCTTCAAAGCGTGGAGTCTCTACCCAACACCGAGGCGCCCAACGCTCCGCGACGAACATCGATTGTCTCAGTCCGTCCACTGTCAATGATAATGGACTCCAGCCGCTGATTAATACCCGGCGTCGCGGCTAATTATCTCGCTTTTGTGTACTGCAAGCAACTTTATTGAAAATTTACTAGGTACTTCTCATTTTATGGTTGTAAAGTAGATAAAGCTTCTTCAACAGGGTATGCTACTGATCGTTGTGGGGCACAATTCACACATTCAATTCATGTTTATGCACACAAGTGTTGGCCGCGAGCGGGAATCGAACCCGTGAACCCTCCGGTTCAGAAGACAGGGTCACTACCAAGTACCAACTGAGCCAACAGGGCCGTCGTGGCAGGCCATAAAATAAAATGAAGTCGCTTTCCGCGTCTGTAATCCGCTAACTCCTAAACCTCGGATCGGATTTTGATGTGGTTTTCATATAAAGAGCGATAAATTTGGAAGGATTTTATTATATAAGCCGAAGCGAAGAGACGGCGAGTCGCTATTGGCTGACTGACTGATGGATCAAGGCACGGCACTACACCAGTGGGGTAGAAGCATGAGAATATTGCATAAAGGTTCCTAAAACAACATACCTACCTATACCTATAATACCTACCTTATCGTGCACTAAGAAGGAACGGGAATAAACAGAATCCTGGGAGTGGGAGCATAACGTTAGTATACTAAATCTATGGGGAGCATCGAAATGGAGACGACAGACAAAAGTCCGTGCAATTAACAATACCACTAGTGAAATTAAAATATCACGGCTCTTACAATAACCCCGCGACAATCCACCTTACATACATACATACATAATCTCACGCCTATTTCCCATTGGGGTAGGCAGAGACAACAGACCGCCACTTGACCGCCGCTACGAACCTGGCAGATCTCTCGTGCTTCCTCCACATCCATCAAACGACTCATGCATGCTCGTCGGTTTCGGGTACTCTTTATCTGGCTTTTCTTCAACACATCGCCGATCTGGTCGATGTAGGTACGCCTAGGTCGTCCTCTACCGACTCGCCCATTCACAACACCCTTGTATATTTCTCTCGTTAGTCGACTTTCATTCATCCGCTCCAATCCTCCTTCTACGAACAATACGAACATGGCGCAAAATCTAACTCAAAAGCCTATCCCGAAACAGTCACGGCCAAACCTAAAAACTGGCGTCCAATTCACAAATTCTCACTCCAATTACTGAAACAATTCGGCATTTTTGTCGCCGGGCCAAACGGCCGTGTCGCAGTGGCAGTAGCCAGTGGCTGAACTGTTAGTTGCCAGTCAGAGGGTTGTAATTAAATCGAGCCTTGCCAAGAAACTGTCAATGTAGGTATGTCGGACGTCTGTGTCTTAAGTCCACTGGGGTAGGAGAAGTTTGGCCGTTGCTTCGATCACGAGACATGTTCTGGATTCGTTTTATTTTGATAATCTATATCTGGTTACGTATCTAAATAAGTATCTAAAAAACCTAACGTTAAATAACCTCAGTTCAAAATACCTAAAATCAAAATACCTAATGGTTGTTTGACTTAAAGTTAAAATACCGAAAGTTTAAAATATCAATCTATACTACTGTACTTATACTAATATAATAAAGAGGAAAGACTTGTAATTTTTAACCGACTTCAAAAAGGAGGAGGTTATCAATTCGTCTGTATTTTTTTAAATTTTTTTTTTATGTTTGTTGCCTCAGAACTTTTGACTGGGTAGACCGATTTGGATGATTCTTTTTTTATTTGAAAGCTGGTGCTTCCAGATTGGTCCCATTTTAATTTCGTCCAGTTCTAACAACGGAATCCATGAGAAAACCATATAAGTTGAAAATTGAAGTCGGTTTTTTTTACTCTTTGGAGTGGTTATGTATGTTTGTTACGAATAAACTCAAAAACTAGTGGACCGATTTTAAAAAATCTTTCACTAATGGATAGCTAGAATATCCCTGAGTAACATAGGCTATATTTTATTGCCGTATTCCTTCGGGAACGTTAACTACGCGGGAGAAACCACGCAGAACCGCTTATACTAATACCGTTACTACTATCTGATGGTACAACTCACATCCAACAATAAAATGTTCAGCAATCTGTGGCTTAGAAGTGAACATGCACATGAGATAAAATATCTCCACCAGCATAATTTACAAGGCTAACACAAGTTTAATTTTAATTAGAGCAGAGTCGACGCTAGACGAGAACGGTTTGCGCTTGTGAGAATGTTATACGAGTATGGTACTTACGTGTTTATTTAAGAACCAACTTTTATTATTTTATTTATTTATTATTAAAACTAGTACTGTTATCAGTAGAGCAGTGATAGCCCAGCGGTTAAGGAGCCCCTTGTCATCCGTGAAGCTCTGGTTCGAAATTTCTCTTGTACCTATACCAATAAGTTAAAAAAATCTTACGTAAGTAGGTACATATTTATCGCCGGCTGAACGGTGAAGAAAGACATCGTGAAGAAACCCGGGGGTCGATTTTTGAATCTCACCAAGTGACTAATTCTCACCGATGTGAGTGATTTCCGAAAGTTCGTATTTTTGAAACTCATCGGTGACTTACATTTGTCATACCTATGATATCGATTTAGGAGAGCCCTTACCCACTCGTAATTGAAATCACCATGCGATTGTTTTTTACAGTTGACGTATGTGACATCAGCCAAAAGTGCCAAAGTATGTTTTTCGGAAGAATTAGCAGCGGGGCTCGATTCTGATTTATTGAAAACAGCGTGTGACTTTCAAAAATACGGCTTTTGGAAAATGGCGACATAAAAGTCATCGGTAATAATTTTAGTCACCGGTGATTTTGATATCACCAGTGAGATTCAAAAATCGCACTCCTGCAGGTATATTTCACGATGGTGTACAATGTGCAGGCCCAAGATGGAACGTCTAGTGTTGACGGACAACCTAGACGGGCCTGTTGGCTCAGTCAGTTGGTATCGGGTTCGATCCCCGCTCGGGGCCAACATTTGCGGGAATGAACATTCCTGTTGGCTTCGTGTCTGGGTTTCTTATTTAAGTATGTACCTATGTTTATCAGTTGCTCAGTACCTTCTCAGCAATAAATAACCGTGTGTGAATTTGTGTCCCACAATTTATTATTATTATGTATTATTATAACTTTAATATTCATATCCAAAAACATGGCCTGTCTCTTCAGTAACATTCACAGCATTTCCGTAGACATTGACAAGTGTTAGGATTTAGCTAAGTTGGCGACGAGCCACACGTGCTAGTACATGCCGCCAGTGAGGACGCCCCCTAACGTCACATGAAGCTTTAGTATACTCATCTGTCATGTTTGTTATAAGCTTTTAGTAAATCTTGGATCTGAACAAAAACAGAAAATAAAATTATATTTTAAGCAACAAAAAGACAAGTGTTTAAGAATCTAAACATAAAATAGATGCTTTTCTTGTGTTATTTAGTGGGTAACACTTTTTGTATCTTCTTAAACATGCAACACTGTTATTCTACTGTCTATGCCTTCTCTTCTTGTATGCGCTATGAGCAGTTCGATAAACAATTAAAATTTAAATAATACAGTCCATTTGAAATTTCAACTTGCATTTTATTTTGTACAACAAGCTTTATATCTACATAGCACTCGTCGAAACAAATTAAACGAGCCCAAACTTATAAAAAAATATATCAAAATCACTATAAGTACATATGCCTATAAAATAGGAGTTCCCTTTATTCTTCATGAATCCCATCATCAACTGGATTTTGATAACGGGACCAATCTGAAAGGATGCCATTAAAATAAAAAAGGAAGCAAAAACATAAAAAAACAACCGAATTGAGGACCTCGTTCTTTTTTTTAAAGTCTGATAAAAAAAATTGGTTGCCTGTAAAGTCGGTATACGGGCGAAAGTTTTACGTGACAACGATTTTATGTCTGTCTCTCTCGCTCTTAGGCGGGCTAACCATGCCCGAGTGGAAGGGACGCGTGCCTCTCACTCGCTCTCATTGTGAGCGCATAACGTGAGCGGAGCGTAACGCAGTTTCTTGAAGTGTCACCCGGCAAACCAATTTATAAGACGTTGTCACGTCAAAAAGATGACGTCACTACATTTTCCATAGTAAATTTTCGTTTTGACAGATCATAAAAAGTGAATCCTTATACCATATTGCCTGAAATATTCTCTTAAACCGATTCAAGCGCAAAATCAGACAAAACTCTCCCAACGCAGACATGTAAATAACTCGTATAATGTGAGAATTCGTTACCTGTCCCGGTACAAATGCATTACCCAAGTCTTTTATATTCGAGAGTCGCGCCAGGACACTACGGGACATGGCGGGACAGAGCGGGACAATGGTGAAATGAATGTAATGTCATCGGTGGGACGCCTGTGAAAAATGAGCCGACATTTCACTGTCTCGGTGCCCATGTAGAGCTTTCAGCCACTTTCAGGTTTTCAGCGTTTAAAGATTGTTTCGGTTGGTGTTTTTCTAGTTTCTTTCTTAGTGTCAGTCAATAGGGTATTTGACTACCTAGTCAAATGAGGTATTTTTTATGAACTGTCAAAACGAAAATTTACTAAGAAAAATGTACAGAGTCCTAAGTTGTGTACGTTCTTAATTAATATAATAATAATTATTTGCTTTTCAAGTACCTATCTCTCTCTCTCTCAACCTGCACATGCTTCCTACGATTATAAAATTACTATTTTTTTGTTAATTCTGTGGTGGTTTACTGGAGTTTATGAAGAAAATAGCCAAATTGTAAAAGAAAACATTGTTGCATTTATTCAGGTTTGAATCTAGTTTTTTGTCTGACATAACTTTTTTTTGACACCAATATTATTCCTCTAATTATCAACTTAAATGAGTTTCACAAGGAGTTTGGACATGCCGCCCGCCAAGAACCACTGTTCTTACATGTGATAACTTGCTTACAATGGTTATATAAAACTATAATTACTAAAACTAAAATGACATACTTAATACGCAATTGTAATCAACACACATTACAGTGTTGTGATAGATTCTTACTAACAGAACAACAATTAAATAGTTATTTTAACTTGCCCTAAGACTAGGTACGTAAACAATAACAATTAAATAAAACTATTCTCATTGAGTTCAATTAAAAACATCATAAACAACATAACACCATTTCACACTTTCGGTGATGGTTACACTTGAGTGAAAATAAATAAACATTTAACTTATTTGACAATTAATCAGCTAAAGGTAAGACACAGAGTTTAGACACTGGTCGTTTGATAAACGAATTCTTATAGCGCAAAGTCACAACTCGCGTAACCTTGTCCACTCCAGGATGCTTCTCAACAATCTGACCTAACAACCATCGTGATGGAGGTAAATCAAGTTCTTTAACTAACACCACGTCTCCAATATTTGGCTCAGGTACTACCTGTGTCCACTTGTGCCGTTGCATGAAATGATGGAGATACTCTTGTGCCCAACGTCGCCAAAATTCTTGTAACATCCGTTGACAGAGTTGCCATCTTCTAAATGAACTTATCGACGAATGTTCGTAATTATTATCCGGAACGGTTAGTAACGGCTCACCTACCAGAAAATGTCCTGGTGATAATGGCATTGGATCCCCTTGATCCTGGATATATGACATTGGCCGTGAATTTAAACAGGTTTCTATCTGAGTCAGCACCGTGGTGATTTCTTCGAAAGAGAGAATTGCCAATTACTCTCTTTAAATGGAACTTACAAGACCGAACTCCGGCTTTCCAAAGACCCCCAAAATTGGGTGCTTGCGGAGGTATAAAATGCCATTGTGTTCCATTCGTAGCTAACCAATCTGCAATCTCAGGCAAGAGTCTGGATTTTTCTTCATCGAACAAATCCCTTAATTCTCTGGCTGCTCCCACGAAATTCGTCCCATTGTCACTATACATATCACTACAGTGACCACGACGTGACACAGAACGCCTAAAGGCAGCCAAAAACCGCTGTGAAGTCAAATCACTCACGGCTTCTAAATGCATCCCACGTGTGGCCATACATACGAATAAACATATGTAGCCTTTATATGATTTATTACCGCGACCCTTTGATACCCGAATATTTATTGGGCCGGCATAATCGACACCAGAACGTAAAAAAGCCCGGCTCATGGTCACTCTTGGTGAAGGTAACTGACCCATCAGTTGAGGTTTGTTTGCTACGGCATACCTGACACAAATGACGCATTTCCTACAATGAAATTTGACAAGTGATTTAAGCCCAATGATGTAATACTTATCCCTTATGAAGTTCATCATCAACTGTGGCGCTCCGTGAAGGGTAAACTTGTGTGCATTTCTTAAAATGAGAGTCGTCAACAGTGATTGCTTCGGTAAAATTATAGGATGCTTTTGACTTTCACTCATATCAGCGTTATGCAGCCGCCCACCAACTCGTAGTAGGTATACCGAACTCGTCTAACTGTGGACTCAGTGAAGTAAGTACACTTCTTTTATTTACAGAGTTTCCTTGTTTAACATCCTTCAATTCCTCTAAGAATGCTTGGGCTTGACACTTTTTTATCATTATTATTAGTGCCTCATCAATTTCCTTCTTTAAAAGATACTTATGTTTTGGTTTCTCTGACTTTAGAAGTCTGCGGCAGTAAGCTACCACTCGCAATAACTTCGTCAACGATGAGAACTTTGACCACACATCTTCACCATTGACGTGATCATCTACCGAAGTACCAAGGTGAGTTTGAATTTTCCTTTCTTCCAAATTTGTACTAATACCCTTAGAATTAGGATAATGTATAATATCTTCACTCAACCATGAAGGTCCCTTTAACCACAGTTCAAATCCTACCAACTCAGACGCGATGATGCCTCGTGATGAGCAATCTGCTGGATTGTGTTCAGATTTGACATGCGCCCACTTGCTACGGTCTGTCACTGTTAGAATCTCTGAACACCTATTCCCGATGAATGTTTTCCAACGACTTGGATGACTACTAAGCCACGCAAGTACGATTTCAGAGTCAGTCCACGCATGAATATTAGACTTTGGGATGTCCAAAACTTCTGATACTTCTATAAGCAGCTTGGCCAGTAATACGGCCCCTGATAACTCCAGTCTTGGAAGACTGATCTGTTTGATTGGAGCTACTCTGGT
The DNA here is from genome assembly GCA_963855545.1 of Ethmia dodecea. NCBI lineage: Eukaryota > Metazoa > Arthropoda > Insecta > Lepidoptera > Depressariidae > Ethmia > Ethmia dodecea. The sequence goes on from OY979443.1 coordinate 2,500,611, forward strand.
TTTTGCTGTGAGCAAACTGACATGAACGTTTCCATCTGCATCTATGACCCGTACGTATATCACTGCTGCATACGCAGAGTTTGATGCATCACTAAAACCGTGGAGTTCAACTAACTTCGCGTCACTTCTGACGTGCGTCCAACGTTTCAACCGAAATTGTGTAAGGTCTGAAAGACCCTCTCGATACTTAGCCCATTCTTCTAATAACGGTTGTGATAGTTCCTCGTCCCAACTCATACCTGCCAGCCATAATTTCTGTATGAATATTTTTGCTTTTATTATGCTCGGTGCTATCCATCCTTGTAGATCATATAACTTTGAAATATCCGAGATAACCTTCCTCTTTGTTACAGGTGCAGTCATAGGTGGCAACAGGACAGCATACACGAACTCATCGGTACCACGACTCCAGGTAAGTCCAAGTATTTTGTTTATCGCATCTAGTTTGACTTCTATTTTATTATCATTTTGCTTGTCTAAGTTCCTTTGCTGTATTTGATTTAACATAGCTTCGCTATTGCTGGACCATTTTTGCAATTCAAATCCACCCCTTAATAACATTTCATTCATTTGCTTATAGATTTCAATTGCTTCCTCGTCACTTTCACAACCCGACATCAAATCATCCATATAAAATTCGTGTTTTACTCTTTCAGCTGCTAACAGAAAGTGTTTTCCTTCGTCCTTCGCAACATGTATCAGGCTTTTTACCGCCAGATATGGAGCTGAAGATGTTCCAAATGTTACTCTGAGCATCTTGTATTGTTTGACGTCTTCCTCCGGAGTTTCGCGCCACAAAATACGTTGATATTCCGAATCTTCGTCGCTGACCTTTATTTGGCGGTACATTTTAACTATATCTGCTATGAAGCAGATTGGGTACATACGCCAACGCATTATTATGTGACGTAATTCCGACTGTAAGCTTGGTCCTACCATTAAATCATCGTTTAAGGATACCCCATTCGTACCCTTGCAGGAAGCATCAAAGACCACACGAAATTTCGTTGTCAGTCTGTCCTCGCGTATCACTGCATGAAAAGGTATGTATAAACTCTTTGCTTTGTTGTCATGAACTTCCGTCATGTGATTTAATGCTAAGTATTCATCAAATACTTTTTTGTATTCCTGTTTCAGACGCTCGTCCTTTTGAAACTTCCTCTCGAGATATTGAAACCGTTTCAATGCTATCTCCCGTGAACGACTATCCGCGCAGGCTGGTTCACTGTCTCGAAACGGGAGTTTCACAACATAGCGACCGTCTTCGTCACGTGTGGTGGTCGCTTCGAAGATATCTTCACATCGCTGCTCTTCGACTGACAGAATCTTCTGTTTATTGGACGGTTCTGCTTCAATTTCCCAGAAGGCCTTTAGCAATTCTTCAACAGGCTCCACTTGTGTATGCATGGTGATGAATCTATTGATAGGTGTGTCTTGTTTCACTTGCCCGCTTAATATCCATCCCAGGGTGGTATTTTGTGCTATTAAAGAACCTGAGGGATATTTGATAACACCATGATCAATAATTCTACAGTAAACCTCCGCCCCTAATAAGATGTCTATCTTATTCGGAGTGTGATATTCCGGGTCAGCTAGAGTAACAAGCTCTAGCTCCGGCCATGAGGTGATTGACACTGCAGTCGCAGGTAAGTACGCGGTCACTTTGTCGAGGACATACGCTGAGACTTGCATCACACAACCTGGATCGAGACGTGAACTGATTTCTAATTCTACCATGGACCTTGCGACAAGGTTCTGTTCACCTCCTAACCCTGATATAACTCCCTTGGTTGGTGTGGTTTTTAGTCCAAGTAATTGGACTGCCGTTTTTGTGATAAAAGAGGCCTGAGACCCCTGATCTAAAAGAGCTCGTAAGAGCTGATGATCTCCGCCATTTTGTGACTCAGCTTTCACTAATGCTGTGGCTAATAGCACTTGATGTGCCACTCCTTTAACAAAATGGCTTGTGATGGTGTTAAACGTCGATGGACGTTCCTCCTGTGATGAGATGTTGGGTGCCTTTCCTGAAACCACAACTGGTGTGACTTGATCATCAAGTGTATGATTAGCTACTGATGCTTGTGCTTCACCCTTCAAATGTAATAATGAATGATGTCTCCTGTTACAAATTTGGCATGACGTGGTGTTTCTGCAGTGTTTAACAGAATGGTTGTTTCCTAAGCAATTGAAACATAACCCGTGAGACTGAACAAAGTTACGTTTGTTGCCGAGCTCGGTGTTAATGAACTCCTTGCAGCTCCTAATGTGATGATCTTGTTTACAAAAAACGCAAGATTGAGTCTGAGCTACGTGATACATGTGGACCGGGTTTGGTTTGTTATTTTGATTACTGTGAGCTTGAATGAAATTGCGCTGCTTCTGAACATATGGAGTGTTAGGTTTTGAATCTAAAAATTCTAGCGAATGGTATTTTGTTTCCAAAAACTCCTGAAATTGTGCAAAGGTGGGCAGTTTATCAGATCGAGACACCACCTCGCTTACCTTAGACTCCCATTGCTTCCTACTCTCAGAATCTAATCTTTGGCTTACAATATAAATCATCATGACATCCCACGAACCAGTGTCAATTCCTAACCCCTTTAAAGCATTAAAAGTTTCTGTTGACACATCTAGCAAATGCTTGATTGCACTGGAGGACTCTGATGAAACGCCTTTTTGTCCAAAAAACCGTTGTAATATGCAATTAACTAGGTACTGCTTATTATTATACCGGCTTTTCAGAAGAGTCCAGCATTGCTCGTAACTATCATTGGTTATGGGTATATGCCTTAATAATTGTTCAGCTTCTCCTTTGAGATGATCCTTCAAGTAATGTAATTTCTGTACATCATCAAGTTCTTTGTTGTCGTGAATGAGTGATACGAATAGGTCCCTGAAACTCATCCACTCCATATAAATCCCGCAAAATATAGGAATCGTGATCTTAGGCAGCTGAACATGATTTGTCTTCGATGCTTTGTGGATCGGTATAGGATGATTAAAACTATTTGGATTTGGTTTCAGATCATTGAGTGCATCCTTCAGATCACATTTATAATCCATATAGTTTTTTTCCGTCGTGTCATATACCGCCTCTTTGCCATATACCGAATCTTCTATCTCTGCAGTTGTATGGCCTCTAAACAAGCAATCATATCCCTCACAGAATCTCTGCCATAGTGATTCCAAAAGATCTACCCGAGTCTCCACGTATGTCAGGGTCACTCTATCCTTGGGTGACTTTCTGAAGTTGGTGTGTGCCTTTGCGATTCTCACGGACACGTCTATAAGAACGCTTATTTCCGCTTCCATTTTGTCCAGAGCTTGATTAAATTTTAGATGTCTAAGCCCGATGATATATTACAAGTCCTAATTGTATTAATTCTGGTTTAAAAATATTCGAATTTATAGCCTTCATTCACAGGGGAACAATTCTACCCATTTCCCGTTGGTTAATTTTTCTAGTGGGTACAATTAGCCTTGGTCTCCCCTTTCGAAAAAAATTCGGAATAATTCTGATTACTTTCTTAGGACTTCGTAATGGATTTATTGGTAAATTTGCGTGACTGCACAACACTACAAATAACTTGAATGTACTCACAGTTTTATCTTCATAAATTTGTATTTTGTATTTATAAACACTGCACTTATCCCATCATTCTCCGGTTTCGACTTTACTCCCAATAAACAGGAACAGTGACTGCCGCTGCGGGCTCCGCCGCCGCTCCTGATGATGTTTCTTTGTAAGAAACCTCGCCGAATTTTCCGACGAACAACACGCCGTGCACTTAAATCTTCATATTGTGAATTCCGACTCGAAGGACCATGTTAATTCTGTGGTGGTTTACTGGAGTTTATGAAGAAAATAGCCAAATTGTAAAAGAAAACATTGTTGCATTTATTCAGGTTTGAATCTAGTTTTTTGTCTGACATAACTTTTTTTTGACACCAATATTATTCCTCTAATTATCAACTTAAATGAGTTTCACAAGGAGTTTGGACATTTTTTAAGCATTCGACCGAAAACGCCGTATGTGATATTAGTGGCAGCAGCTGTGTAAAAAGCCTCATTAAATACACTTCAAAGTTACTTTTATCTTCAGCTACCTTTATTTATTTAGGTAATACAACCATTCATACAAGTCATCATCAACCCGTAACAGCCCACTGCTGAGCTAAGGGTCTTTCCTCACACATGAGGAAGTATGGGCTTTAATCTCCCACGCGAGCCCACCGCTAGTTAGGAGATGGTGTTAAGCTAGTGGCCGAAACACGGAAGTTTATACAAGTACTATTACTTATTCTGTGACAATATGTAACAGAATAAGAGTAAATTTTTGTTGGTTCAGTATCGCCTAATTGCTCTTTATTTGGTTAGACAGAACTAAAGTACGAATGCATCATATTTTTTTTATATTACTATAGAAATTGGGGTGTATGAGGAATTGCGCTTGTTCTGTGACGCGTTGTGTATCACTTCTTATTTTTATTTGACAGTTTATAAAAAAATATTTGGAATAATCAATTTCATACCAGGAAATCAGAACTTAGGTAGTGTATTTACAATCTAGGTACTTCAATACGTTTACTCGTATCGTATAGAATACTGTAGTGTTTATAGGACACATGGTATCGTGTGGCTTCGTCCGTCGTTGCTGCGGTGATAACAGTTTTATGATTCAACGCTTGCGCTCCTCAAATTTTGTGTTCGTAAAATTAATACACACCGCTTTTGGCAACGACGTACATATATTAGTTGTCAGGTTTCTTACCTAATAATATGTATATGTGAGACTAGCTTATTATGCTCCTAGCCTATATCAACATTGGATATACCTCACGTGACTTCTGCCAATATCCATAGCAAGAAGGCATCTTCTCATCTAGCTCTTAATAAGATCTCCGGCCAATTATTATCCGCTTGCACCAAATGGAGGATAAAGTTTCTCGGTTTTTGTGTGTGTAGGCTGTGAGCATTTTTGATGTGATCTCCTGTGGCCTAAACAGTTGGACGAAATTTTTTATACTACATTTTTAACCGACCTACCTTTTATTGTCATCAACTCCGAGAAATATGATGATACTTACTTGACCCGAATTAATATAATTCAAGTCATCAAGGTAAAAATTTAATTATTGTAGTGTTTTTGTGTTTTTTGAAGTCACTTTTACTTTCTAGAGCTAGGTCATACATACAGAGCTCTTCTAGGATCAGAAGAACACTTCTGATCCTAGAAGAGCTCTGTATGTTGAAACACAGTTTCTTAACTTAGTTCGACGGCAGATATAAAAATATATATAAGAACATTATAAATATAAGTATATTTAAAATATTATATTATGTATATATTTTTTATACCTATGTATTTATTTATTTATGCAATAGTATGTAAGAGTATGTTCAATAATAATATATAGTGCACCGTCTACCCTAGTTCTAATCTCTCATCGTTCCTAAGGTTGTCTGGAAGAGACCGCCCATTGTACTTTAGTTATTGTTGGTATCCATATTGTGTTTTTTTTTTAAATGTTCCGCACATATTTGTCCCCTGACATGGTGGTCAGGGTCCTTTTTATGGTCGGTTTTTATTCTGTTAGTATAACAAAGAAAAAAAGATGTTCGCTTTCGTTCTATGTATAGACTAAAAAAAAATAGGTAGACACATAAATATATAATATATGTATATAAATATACAATATACACAAATAAATATAATACAATTCAATCAAATATTCTCTTCTCTCTTCCTGTCCTCTTGCTTTTTTTTTATTTTATTTTTTTAATTATTTGTCATTCCTTTTTTTTTCCCCTTAATATTTGTATCTGCCTTTTTTTTCTTTCTTTCTTACACTAACAGATCAGCAGAGTGCATCGTCACGTTTTCAGCGCTAGCTTCATCATGTTATCTTACATTCTATTATCCGCAAGGCTTCGTCATACATTTCCTACTAATGTCATCCAATTATGATAATTTCCATAATATTGTGTTGTTTTTGGTGTACAATAAAGAGTTGTTGTATTGTATTGTATAAGTATATCTCCTTTCATCGCCTCGCTCACCGAACGCAAGGGCAGTGCATATCACGTCACCTCTCTTGCAACGAACACTTTGATACGCAGCAACAAAGTAAGGGGTTTATCTTCAGAATATAATATGTTAACGGTATAATAACTCTGCGGGTTACACTTGCAGTAAAATACATTGTAGTTTCTATTGAAATTACGACCAACTATCACAGATTAAGCAGTATCAAAGGCGTGGAGGAAGACACATAAACCAGGGTTTAGTCACCATAAAATGCAACTTAGATAGTGAGATCTTGGAAATTAGTTTGTTAATCATAATAATAGCAGTGATAGCCTTTACGGTTAAAGAGCCGGCCGAAAATCAGTGAGGCTCGGGTTCGAATCCTGGCATGTACTAATGAGTTTTTCAAAAACTTACGTACATATTTATCACTAGCTCGACGTTGAAGGAAACATCGTGAGAAAACCCACAGGTCCCAGAATGAATTCTGCATGTACATGTGTAACAGACCCGGTCCGGCGATGGGCTCACCACCTATCACGTTCGGAGGTCCATAGAATATCTGGTGTAAAGTGGGTATATCCAGTAATGGAATACCTCTGCCTACCCCCTCGGGGATGAAAGCCGTGAGATTATTCATTTTTTCATAATAATAATAAATTGTGAAACACAATCCACACACGGTTATTTAGTCCGAAACTAGGCAGGCCTGTACTATGGGTACTGAACAACTGATAAACCAGGTAGGGTGCCAAAGCATTATTACGTCTCGCCATGCTAATGCTTCCAAAATTGAGTTCCCGAAATGAATTCGCGTAATATTCCCGATCCCGGTCGGGGATGGATCGTCGCCTCTTCATCTTTCTTATTCATTTACTGCCAGAGGAATTGCAAATTATCAAGAGAGTTTGCTAGTGGCTGGAATTTTAATAATACGTATAGAACATTCTGATAGCCACTAGCGTCACGCCATTTTAAACAGATGTTTTTTAAAACTTACGTACCTACGAGTATATATTTATCACTAGCTCGACGGTGAAGGAAACAATTGTAAGGAAACCAGCAAGTCCCAGAATTAATTCTGAGACATGTGTAAAAGACCCGGTCCGGCGAGGGGCTCACCACCTATCACGTTTAGGGGTCCAAAGAATATCTAGTAAAAACTGGGTATATACCTCTGCCTCGGGGATAAAAGTCGTGATATTTTTTTAAATTTTCTTTTTTGTACCATGGTTCTTGCAAATAAAAGGATTTCATCATTTCAATTGTTTCGTAGTACCTATCGGCCGAGATATGGGTAGTTCTCATTATGAAGGAATAAAACTGGACCTTTTTGGTTCCACACATTTTTTTACTAGATTTAGTATACAAACTAGCCAGACATCAAGGATATGACTTAAATAAGCTAAAGTATTGCGGGTCAGACAAAATATTTGCAAATTTTAAAATTATGGCCGTTTTAAGATTTTTACATGACAGGCAAGTGAGACGTGGCGCAGGAAAATGAAATCAATGGTTTAAAATGTTTAAAAATGCATAATAAGTTAATAGCATAGTACTTAACATATATGTTTTATCCTTGGATTCAAAACCAATATATAATACCACTATGACAACATTAATTTACTACCAGGAAAATGAGGAGAACCAGGAAAGTGAAATTATCACACACAAATGTCCATATTTATTGTTTATTTAAAAACAAATAATCACAAAGAGTAAACAGTGGAGCACTAGCAATCATCAGCGTTTTAAACAAATCTTTGTATAGTAAAAATTCACTCGAGAGCAAAGAATCCGGGTCACTTAAAGATACTTGAAAATCTTGGAAACTAATAGTACCAGCTAAATGAAATATTTTTTGTTTAATAGACATTTAAATACTCCTTAAATGAAGGTATTAAAACATCTAAGTAATAGTGAAGTTATGTCATAGAAAATCAAATTTGGAAAAGGGATACTTTCGAAGATTTGGTACTGGCATTTGATTTTGCTTTTGTTTCTAATTTGTGATTTAAGTGGGTATATAAACCATGTTTATAGTGTTCAATATTTATTATTCAAGCTGTAATCATGTCGCTTACACCTGAATAATGCACCAGAACTGTCACAATGCTGGAAACCGGCCGGAGGCAACGCAATACAGCCAGGACTGTCGGTGTGCCACTATCAACAGTACAAAGAGTTCTCTGACGTTTTGAAGAAACTGGCTCTAACCTCCGCAGACCAGAAACAGGTAGAACCAGGTGTCCCACAGCACGAGAAGATCGATACTTTGTGAACTCCATGCTTCGTAATCGAAGAACTGAACTTACAAATAATGTCGACGCCTTGGAGGAAGTAACCCAAGGACAGTAAGACGACCACTTGCTGAAGGTAACTTGAAACCACTTACCCTAAACTGGAGCATGGGTATCGTATTTCAAGACTAAGATATGCTTATAACTACTTAAATTGGAGTGTTGAAGATTGGTCAAAAGTTATGTTCTCCGACGAATCAAAATGTATTTGCTACAAGCACGATGGAGGACACAGAGTATGTAGAAGACACGGGGAACGATTCAAGCAAGCATGCATCCAGGAAAATGGGTCTGTACTTGATTGCTTCTGAGAGTCGCACAAAACTGGTGTTTAAAGAAAATGGCTCTTCAACTAGCGAAAGATATGTGGAAGAAATCCTCAATGAACACGTTGATCCATTTATGGTCAATTGGTGAGGATGCTATTTTTATGCAATACATGAAATAAAATGTAGTGACTCAGAAACTTTATTACTTTTATTTAAGGGGTATTATATTGTCTATTTAACACAATTTGTTTCATTAAGCTAGCATTCTTAGTTTCCGAAATTTTATTCATTGCTCTTGAGTGTCTAAAGCTTATGCACTAGTTCTTGACTACTATTACTAGTTATTTCTTCCCGGATCGTCTCTTTCTTAGTTGGAATTTTGGTTTCTTTGAAAAAGTCATCAATGAGTTAATAATATTTAACCACACAAACTAGAAGACAATTGGAATCTAATATATTTGTTTCGTCCCGGTAACTAAGTAATATACAAATAAAACAATAACAACTACAGGCATACGTACTTTAAATCCTTTAAAGTACCTATTTTTCATCTCTCAGGTACGTTATTACATACAGGAACAACAAATCTGTGAATTTTTATCATTTTCCTGCAGTGTTATCATTCTCCTGTCTAACTGGATTCAGACAAGTGATATACAGGAAAGTGGTAATTTTAAGGTTTTTCATGAATTCTACAAAAATGCTGTCTTTGATTGCAATTTCAAGGCTTTTTATTATATTTACACTAGGTATAGTAGTCAAAACTATTAAAAATATTAAAAAAAATTAAATATTGATTGCGTAAGTACTTACCATACGAGTGAGAACTTGTCAGACCCGAACACGTTTGCGCTAGAAGAAATCTCCGTCCCGACTGGCTGATTATCTAATTGGCTGCGGATTGAGCGGCAATGGACACATTGAGGTAGGCACTTTGCATCGAAAGTCAGGCAACTTCGCTTATCGCTTAAATTGTTGGTGTTTTATCATGTTTTTTAGCTCACAGGAATGTGATATGAAATTCTTGTCGCCTCTATTCTGTTATGGAAAAATGATTAAAAAGAGGGAGCTACGTATATTTTTTTTATGTATTAGCAAAGTTATATTAATTCTTACTGTAATTTGTTGCTAATCTGTTTGATTATGTACATATTTTGCTTATTATTCCGGTAGAAAGCTTCAGTTTTGGAAAATCGCCCCACAGGAAAGTGACAAATTTGATCACATTTGGGCTTACTTTTGCAAGAAATAAGTTTCTTACCACTCTGAATTTCAGTGCCCAAATAGTAGACCATTAGTTAACTGTCTCAGATAAAAAACAAATCAGGAATATTTAAAACTTTAGAAGCTACGAGCTGAGCCCACCAAAATTCCTTCACTGTAAGAACTACCCATATATATCGTAAATTGGAAGGCGTGGTAGCCCCTGGCTGTCTTCATGTGGAGCTACTTTAAAATTGTGTCAGTTGACGTGTGTCGTTACGTCTCGCGACAAAGTTTGTGGTTAGCTAGGTAGTTATACCGGCATGTTCCTCGGTTGCTTACTTTTTGCAGATTACGCTTGAAGTGAATCAAGCAAAACTTAAGTAATTTAAGTTAGAGGTAGCGCGTCGAGGAGGGCGGTCGGTTGAAATTAGACTCTGTCTCTTTGAGTGATAGTTTGAAAAGGCTCAAAATATATCAATCATTTGTTTAGTACACCGACGAGCAAAAATAATTAGTGTAAAAGTATTGTGTATATAGTGTTTATCCATAAAATATATATGCGTCGACTTTAGAACCTACACCGTTACTAGTAGTTTTATAAATTACTAGCGGATCTGCGCGGTTTCACCCTCTTAGTTCCCGTTCCCGTGAGAATACAGGAATAAAAGATAGCCTATGTTACTCAGGGATAATGTAGCATTCTAATGGTAAAATAATTTTTGAAATCGGTCAAGTAGTTTTAGAGTTTATTCGTTACAAACATACAAAAATATAATATTAATGTAGACGTAGATGTGCTGAAGTATTTGTCATCAAATCCCTTTGCCGCCTTTCCGTAGCTGTGCGCTGACCCTAAGCATATAACAAGAGCGATACGTCACTTTTCTAGTTTAGAAACTCATAAGGGATATGTGAAAATGGCTCAAGACAAAATTAAATCATTCGAAGTAGGTACAAAAACTTAAAAATAAACATAAATAATCCTTTCATCCCCGAGGGGGTAGGCAGAGATATTCCATTACTGGATATACCCACATTTCACGAGATACATTGGACCCCTAAACGTGATAGTTGGTGAGCCCATCGCCGGACCGGGTCTATTTACACATGTCTCAGAATAAATTCTGAGACCTGCGGGTTTCCTCACGATGTTTTTCTTCACCGTCGAGCTAGTGATAAATATGTACGTAAGTTTTTGAAAAACTCATTGGTACATGCAGGATTCGAACCTGAGCCGATTCGGGTCGATTCGGTGTTTGACTACGACATAAACATAAATTGTCATGACCAAGCCTCCTTTGCCACACTATAATATTACCAAACCCATTACTTTGCGAATAAATGTCCCGGTTATGGACTTAAAGCGTTTTATCTTATTGGTTATATTATCAGATTAATCTGATATCGTTCCAAATATCTGATTGGCCACGATTTTGGCTATTTTGGGGTAATTCAGTCTATATTAGTGTGGAGCACGCAGACAGTTTTTCATGACATTGGAGTCACCTTCTACAAGCCAAAGTCTAAAGTCTAAGTCTTCTAAAAAGTCATTGGTACATGCCAGGATTCAAACCCGAGCCTCACTGATTTTCGGCCGGTTCTTTAACCGTAAAGGCTAACTGTACAAAAACTTAAAACACACAAAAGCTAACATCTCGCAAGTCTGTTAAACGTTAAGAGTCTTTCAACAAACTAAGCAAAATGTATATAAGACTCCCGAGAAAGTCTTAGCAGACACGGGATCTGTCTGTTTCGTACTGTATAAAATACTCTTTAAAAAAGTTCACGAGAGAACGTTTCTTTAGACTGGGATTTCTGCGTTTGTGTTTTGATGCATATTAAATTGTTGGTGTCAGATTTTCTATTAAAGCAGTCTTTAGCCGCCAGTGTAAGATTCTGCGGAAACAGCTAACTTTTGTCTAGGAGACAACAGCGTCGCGTTGATTTTCGAGTATTTCTTGACAGGTTTTCACGGTTAACTGATATAAATGCAAGAAGAGAATGTACCTAAAGCAGGAGATAGCACAAGTTCAAGATAGGGATAGCAAAATGGATAATTCAGCAAAATTCAATATTCCCAACCTCATCCACAAAGTGTATCCTCAATTTCATTGATTTTGACACCTTCATCCGCTAGTAAACATCATAATTAGGTACTGCATTCATCCTTTCAGTCTATTTTTGCCGGCCCGAATTTTGTGTCTTGATGTCAAGCTTCGATACTGAAGGCCGTTCTTTTACTCTTGTATGTGTCATATTATCGTTTGCTTGCCCATTTCTTATTACTTGGGGTTGGACCAGTATATGTCTTCTACTTCTATTTATAATTAACCATCCACGTATTATTCTCTCATCATCATCAACCCGTTACATCCCGTTGCTGAGCTAAGGGTCTTTCCTCACACATAAGAGAGTACGTTCTATAATCTGCCACTCGAGAGATAGTGTTAAGATAGTGGCCACCTGTCAAGCCACCCGAGGGTATCGGACATGGCTTAACGACTTCTATTGACTCTCTCAGAATCAAGAGAACACATATGAGGTTGCAGTTATTGAAGATAAATAAAATATGGATGAGGCAGAACATGGAAGAGTCAATATCACAGCATTCAATACTCCTTAACCGATGAATACAGTGCTGTCGCTGCACCAGGAGACCGTTTAATAAAACCGATCAAATTCTATTCATATTTTTTGCAATAAAACGGAACTCCGTTTCCGCTCCCATTGAGGGGAGCTCATAAAGCAAGGCAATAAACCGGCAGATTGAATCGGCGACAGCAACAGTTGCGGAACTACCGCGCAAATAGAGACAATGACTGTATAAATTGCTGACCATAAAAACAACCGTGACAGCGATTTGGTTGTGCCAGAAAACTGGTTGCGGAACACACGGGTAAACGTTGCTGGTGAGTCTGCTGCTAAAACGGTGTTGGTATTTATAAGTACAATTATGGTAGGACTTGTTTCGACAGTATCATTGACTAACAATTATGGTAGTACTTGTTTCGACAGTATCATCTATACATAATAATATAATAAAACTCTAACGGGGCCGTGTCTGTACATTAAATATTTTTTGAAAATTTTAACGGTAGTGTATATAGTTATCGATATAGATACCGAAACACCAATTTTTGGAATTTCTGTCTGTCTGTCTGTCTGGTTGTGCACGCATCACTCAAAAACTACTGAACGGATTTTGATGAAATTTGGTATGGAGATAACTGAATACCTGGGTCAACATCTAGGGTACTTTTTATTCCAGGAAAATATCTCATTCCCACGGGAAAATATAAAAACTGGTTAAAAAGAGAAATACGTACTACTCCGAAACGATAACACCTAGAAACTTGAAAAATGGTATGAAGGTGTCTAATATGTCATAGGAAATTGGTATAAAGGGATTTTTGGAAATTCCCACGGGAACGGGAATAAACTAAATCCAAGCGGGAAAACGCCGCTGGGTACCCGCTATTTGAAATATGGTATGTAGGTGTCTTAAATATGTCGTAGGCAACCACTATGAAGGGATTTTCGGAAATTCCCACGGGAACGGGAATAAATGGAATCCGCGCGGGCAACGCCGCTGGGCATCCGCTAGTTGACTAATATGCTTCTGAAAGAAGACAGTCCGACTCGTAAAAAGAGCTGTCCTTGAGTTTCTTGATGGCTCTTTTCGGGGTACTGCATTTGGAACCAACAGCTCGTCGGTGGAGATGGGCTGCTGTTTACATTTAGCCAATCTTCATGGACGAGTTTAGTGTGCCTTGTTATTGACATTTCAAAGTGTATTTTACATACCTACTGAAATAAATAAATTTTGTATTTTTATTTGTATTCGTGTCCTGACTCCTGATGTATGGTGTGATTCGCATTCGCCTGGCTTGTATACCTAGTCTTGCCATAAATACTGAAACAAAGAAAATCATTTTTTTCTATTGCAAATAGCATTTATTACTTTTACAGTGTGTTAGTTTAATACATAAATATAAAACAATTTAAAATATGAAAAGCTTATTCGAAGTGGTCTCCATTGGCTGCAATACAGTCCTTTAAACGTTGAGGCCAGTTATCAATAGAAGCACGCACTCTTTCCATGGGAAAATTCTTCACTGCCAATCTTACGGATTGTTTTAGGGACTCCAAATTATCATGGCGTTTAGAGCAAGCCATACTCTCTAAAACTGACCATAAATCATAATCCAGCGGATTAAGATCGGGACTAGACGAAGGCCAGTCTTCAGCTCTGATGAAGTCCGAAACGTTCGTTTCCAACCAAGACTGCGTAGACCGAGCTTTATGACCCGGCGCCGAGTCTTGCTGGAAGGACCATTCTTGGTTATTGAACATGGTGTTGTTAAGGGGCTTCACTACCTTCTCAAGAATGGTATCTTGATACACTTGTGCCGATGTTTTGATACCTTTTTCACAAAAGTATGGCTCAGTCACTCCTTCATAGCTAATACCCCACCAAACCATCACGGAAGTCGGATAGTGCCCTCGTTGCACTCTGTCGACTAATTGGGAAGCTTCCTTAGAGCTTTGAGCATAAATACGGTCATTTTGTTTGTTAAAATGTTGCTCAATTGTAAAAAATTTCTCATCCGTAAACAAAATTTTTCTGTGACCTCCCTTTGCGTACCGCTTCAGTAGTTGTTTTGATTTTACCACCCTATTCTTTTTTAAATTATCAGTTAAAAAATGACCAGTACGTCTCTTATAGGCTGCAAGTCCTAAGTCATCTTTTAAAATACGCGACATGGTTCTAGGTGCAATCTTCATCTCCCGAGATAAAATCTTTTGCTTTCGGACAGGATTTCTTCGAATTCTTTCCTTTACTGCTTTGACCACCTTTTTCGTACGAACACTACGTGGCCGGCCAGATCTTTTTCTGTCACAAACAGAGGACGTCTCATTGTACCTGTTAATAGCCCGGTACACAAACATTTTACTAATACCAAGCGTATGGAGAGTTTTAAAAATTGCATTTGGCTCCATACCTACTTTGTGTAATGCAATCACAGCGATTCGGTTCTCTTTATCACCCCACTCCATTTAAATATCGCAAAATAGTGTACAATGTATTGGCGCCAAAATGAGAAAACACAATGAACAATCATATAAAAATAACAGATTCCAAATTCAAATGTAATATTTTGTTTATTTCTAATTGTAACAGTATTTATGGCCAGACTAAGTATATAAGACCAAATAACCCATCTTTTTTTTATTATTTTTATAACCCATCTCGTTTAATCAGTTTTTTTTATTTAATCAATTACGCTTTATACTATAAAAAATATGTTTATTTTTATTTTTCAATTTACTGTGCCGGGTGCTAGGGCATAAAATGTGTGCCGTTTTGCGTGTGCTGTTAAAAGCGTTAGCTCTTTGTCACTCTTTTTGACATAATGTTAAAAAGAGTCAGCATCCCATTTCATGTGGAAATCTATGTTTTAAAACAATATAACATCCGTTGTATGCATTTATTATTAAAGAATTCTGTATTGTTCTATTTTCGAATAAATTATCACCTTCAAAAACTCTACATTTGATATTCCCATTTAAATCAGTGTCAGTCGGTTCCAAGGGGGAAATGTTCCCGTATATTCCTAACTTGGCCAGTGGCTGCACACCCTGCGGTGGCCTGTAAAAAGTGGCAAGTAATTAAATAGCAGCTTGCCAAGAAACTGTCTATCTGCAGATCGTAGGCTTCTCACAGTATTATTTAAGCTTAGCAGACGATTTCTGAGAGATACATCACTATGAAGACAAGGAGATTTTATTGCAGTCAAACAAAAAATCGAAAAGTAACGAACACAGTGAAATAAAACGAAATAACGTTTAGCGTCCGCCATCTTTAATTTCCTGTGACGAATAGCGACACATTCTGGATCAATGCTAATTCAAAACCATTTTTATATACATTGATGTAGCTCATAAATGTAGCGAAGTCTGTCGGTCCTGCTTAGAACTCAAGATGGCGCTTGAGTTCTAAACAGGACCAAGGTAGGTCACATGTTCTAAATCATGCTATCAAACTTTTCACTAGGGTTTGTCTATATAGTGCTGTCCAACATCAATCGTTAGACCGTTGTCCTCAGGCAAGATCACCTCGCTAAGCTGAATATCCTGATGATGTGATGTGACCAGATCAAGCTTTAAAGCGTAGTGTACTTAGTTGGAGTTAATAAAGGCAAGTGTCTCATATAATAGACTACGGCTTTCTGATGGAAGCGGAGTGAGACGAGCCGTTTTTAAAAGTAAATAAAAAATTTTCTGTGGGTACAAAAAGTACACTTAGAAAGGTAGTATAAACGAACGTACGTAAAGTACGAGGTACTCTAAACTAGTCCATGAAGGTAAACACCAGCCCATCTCCACCGACGAGTTGTTGGTTCCAAATGCTATATCCCGAGAAGAACCAGCAAGAAACTCAAGGGCAGCTCTTTTTAACCTCATGTCTTACTAGTAGATATGGTTTACAAGAATAATTATAATAAATAATCTTACATAACGTCAAGTCAGTTAATCCCATGCATGTTGGTCTACTAATATATATATAATATAATCTCACGCCTTTCATCCCCGAGGGGGTAGGCAGAGGTATTCCATTACTGGATATACCCACATTTCACGAGATACATTGGACCCCTAAACGTGATAGGTGGTGAGCCCATCGCCGGACCGGGTCTATTTACACATGTCTCAGAATTAATTCTGAGACCTGCGGGTTTTCTCACGATGTTTTCCTTCACCGTCGAGCTAGTGATAAATATGTACGTAAGTTTTTTGAAAAACTCATTGGTACATGCCAGGACTCGAACCCTAGCCTCACTGATTTTCGGCCAGCTCTTTAACCATCAGGGCTATCACTGCTCTTGGACTACTAAGTAGTCTGTAATTTGATAGGACCTACCCTTTTTGTCGTTTTAACGACTTTTCTTCTTTTTTCGCGATGCAGGAGCGTTTCACATCCACTCTTCTGCAGGAAAAAGCTTCTGTTACTACAACACTTTCGTTTAACCAAAACTACTCTTATACAAATAGATCCGTTACGCCTAGAACACACTGCCGCGATATATCGCGCCATTCTGTCATGTCAAATATATCGTGTCAAATATCGCAACAGTGTGGAAATTGACAATCGGACGGTGGGCGGGTCTTAAATGACATTTATAATTTATTTTCATTTTATAGGCCCCGCCCACCGTAAAAGCGAATAGTGCGCGATTCGCCCTTGGTTTTTTTTTTGTATGAAACACGCGAGTCCTTTCCACAATACAAAAAAAACTTTTATAATCCTCAAGATAAATCATCTCAATTTTGCCTCACAGATCTTGTTCGAATGGATGTGACCACAGTCCCGGTTCCCGAGGCGGTTGTTGCTACGACCGCCGAGTGCTGTATCAGGTGTACCCGTGAGAATACACACGACACGACACGACCCAACCATGTGGTGTCAGTGGTTAGATAATTTGTTGCTTCAGTCGTAGATAAGGTGTCTTGACTGTCTTCCTGTGTATAATGAATGACTGATGCGGGTTGATGAAGTTTGCAAATGTGTTTTGTTGTTAAGTCTAAGACTTCCAAATTCTGTAATTGATGAATATTATTTATTTCTCACAGGTAAATTTATGGTGATTTTGGTATCATATAAATGATAAAAAATATTGATCTTACAATAGCATAGTCCCCTAAGCATTTGCTACTAGAGATGTATCAAGAGTATGTAAAAGGAGGATCAGCATTTTTAATTGATTTAATGGTATAAGTAGTTAGCCCCGTAATCCATAAACGCCGTAATTTTTCTTCTTGGTAAGAAAACAAACCTTTATACTGGATGGGTACTTTCGTTCGTTCTTGGTTATAATATTACATTTTATAACCTCCTTTAGAGAATATATTTAATTTTGTAGTTATCAATTGTTTTACTCGTCTGAGAAAATCATCTTGAGCAAAAGAAGCCTGTTGGCTCATAGTTAGTAGAAGTTTTTATTTATATTTACCTATACATATTGGTTACGTTATATTTTTATACTATTGAGTATCGGTGTGCATTTGTGCCAATTTTTTTTAACCTTCTTCCTAAATATGTTCATTATACTTTTAGGTTACATATATATATACATACATAATATCAGGCCTATTTCCCATTGGGGTAGGCAGAGACAACCGACCGCCACTATTTGCTACATTTAGGTTAGTTATTAAATTAATTGATAAATTTGACCAGACTCCGTCGAGCAGTGTGTAGGTCTCATAGCCACGATAAATAGTCCGCCGGACAGAAGTCCAGTTCACAGTCAGTCACCGTCGGGCGGTCCGCCGGATTAATTGCGTGTCGGACGGTGTAATGGCCAACCGCATCAGCTGTTCGACCCGATTGATTGCTCGCTGTGTCGAGGAATAGATTGCTGCCAATTTTCGGGTTAGAAAATTTACGGCAACTTCTTGTAATTTTATTTTCACGGTCCTTTCCTTTGTATGAGCGCTGATAAAGTTTTCAAAATACACTTTACTACTCTTTCTATTCGACTGCACCAGGAGTGCATACGTAATTAAGGTTTTTTGGAGTTGTTGGCGTGTTTTATTATAAAGTGTTTTAGTTTTTCCTTTTGTAGCAAATAATATTATGGTTCAACATCATAATGGTTTTTGGACCGCATGCTATTTACCGGTGATTTTGTCATCTGATGCACCACCGAAATTTTTCTTTGGCCTTATATCTGAGGGGGTTGGCAGAGGTATTCTATTTTTGCAAGTGCCCACGCTGTCCGGTTAGATGGGATGACGATCTGCGAAAGGTTACAGGCAGGCTGGATGCATCGAGCCGAAGACAGGTCTATCATCCAGATGCATCCAGCGTCGCTATGGCGCTCATCAGGGGAGGCCTACGTCCAGCAGTAGACAAATATAGGCTGATGTTGCTGTTACACATGGCTCAGAATCTAAGACCTGCGGGTTTCCTCAAGATGTTTTCCTTCACCATCGAACTAGTGATAAATATTTACGTAAGTTTTTGAAAAACTTATTGTGATGGTCGTGTAGGTCAGTCAAGGTACCCATAGATAGACGTAGTACCTGCCTAAGTCTGAGACACGTCACGGAACGAGTGTAAATTGTCATATTGTCTAGCCGCGTGTGGCGCGCGTCCAACGACGAGGGTTCCTTTTTTAAACGTTTGTCAGTTCGTCGGAAACTGTGGGGGTGCCGTTCGGAATTTCAATTTGGGATTTAGTTTTATTGTTATTAATAGCATCGCTTGTCAGTTTGCCAGTTCTATTATGATAGTATTTTCCTATCGTAAGTATGATGAGTACTGTTTTGTTTTTTGTGTGCACCTAGCACGATAATATTATTTTAAAACTAGCTTCCTTCTGGGTTTTTCCAGAATAAAAAGTGCTCTATGTGATAATTCAGAATAATGATGGTCTATATGTGTTCCAAATTTCCTCAAAATCGTTTGTCGTATAGGCTATAGGATTACGTAAAAACATACAAATTTTCACATGTACTACATACAATTCACTTGCTACTCCCCGCAATTTCACCAGAGTAAGTCCTGTTCCCGTGGGAAAATTATAGCCTATGTTTTGCCACGATAACTATTCATTACAAGAAACATAGAAAAAAACATTATTACAGATATGAGCATGAAATGTGATTTAACATCACGCATTTCAGAAAATATTATTATTTCTATTGTGTCTCGAATTCCAAGCTTCCAGAACAGGAATAAGGAACTTTGTCATAAGCTAATAATATTTTTTGTTAAAAACTCTAAGTCAAGTAATCAAATAATTCGCGAACGGTATTACATCAAAAGCGAGTAATGAGCACCGCACACACGAGCCAAGTCCTCAATTATAAATTTAAAAACATCTTACTCGGGCGTAATTACGCGGGCCATTCTCATTCAGAGAGCGGTGTGGGTATCTTTTAAAATCCCATAAAAATGCAAAGGCGGCCGGCGCGGCGCGGTATAAATATTTTTAATGACTATATTTAATTAAAGTTCACGGTGAGATACCGTTGCGTGATAGTAATGGCTAATGAGAATAAATTTGTAAGGAAATATGACCCCTTTTTCTTAAGAACGGGGAGTAAACTTAATTAATGAGCGCGCATTTTCGCTACTATTTCATAATAAAGGGTGAGATATAGCTTCGTATAGCTAGGAGTTCGTGAATATTCTTCATAATTAAAAACTCTGATAAGCCTACGGTTGTATGAGATCTAGGTATAGTTTATTTACCGGTTAATAAAGATGGTGTGCTGTTGTGAATACTGGCAATCTAACTTGTGGCGTCGTAAGAGGCGACAGAGTTCCATTTCACCCTGGCGCTTATAGAAAAAAAGAATTATCCATGACGATGATAATGATAAGGATAGATATAAATCTTACTAATATTATAAACGCGAAAGTTTGTATGGATGGATGTAATTGTTTGTTCCTCTTTCACGCAAAAACTACTGAACATATTGTGATGAAACTTTAAGATAGATTATCAGATTAAGATATAGGCAAACCGTGGGGCGTTGCTAGTTTTCAATAAATAAGACAATTTTAGTAATCAAGTGAAAAAAATTCAAAGCCATGGGTAGCTTCTGACGTAGCTATAGCGTACCTCGGTTAACACATAATTTTTTTTACAGCGAAAGACTGTCGTGCAACGAAGATACCCAAAATTCGTATGTCTACTAGTCGTAATTCGTATGTCACTTCATCATGTCTTTTTAGTTATGTTTCTTCCTGACAAATTCATCAATATTGGTTTTGTGGTCATGAAAACCTAATATTTAAATATTATTTAGTGTGTAAAATAACTTTAAACTGAACCAAATACTTAGGTACCTACCTATCATGTAGAAATATTTATTTACTGTCCATGAGTCAAAAATTTTCATTTTCCTCGTCAGACTTCGCTCCTATTTTTACAAAAACTTTAAACTGGTTTATCTTTGCCAACTAGCTAACATAACTAAAACAATAAACTCCAAGGCATGTAAAAGCTGACTACAGAAGCGCAAGTAGCTCTAATTACTCTCTCTGCGACTTCGCAACTGTCGTTATGTAGTTACACGTTACCTGAGACGGTAGGCTGAATACAGCCTACACTATTCTCAGGAGAGGCGCTACTTTTGATTCTCGATTCTATTTAATACTGACTTTAAAAATAATCAGAACTTACAACTATTTGTGTTAAATTTTCGACACCCATGTATTATTATAAAAAATATGTAACAGAATAAGCGCAATTCCTGAAATTGGTTTGTTGTTCAATATCGACCTTTTGATTCTCGATTCTATTTTAACATGTACTGACTTTAAAAATAATCAGTTACACCTATTTGTGTTAAATTTTCGACACACGTATTCTTATAAAAAATATGTAACAGAATAAGCGCAATTCCTAAAATTGGTTTTTGTTCAATATCGACTAGGTACTTAATCAATTTCAGCTAATTTTAAAATGTGCAAAATTTTTTCGAAAAATTAATTAGAATATTAAGTGAATTTAGGGCTACCTATGGAAATCGTACTATTATTGCTCTTTATTTACGCATGATATTTTTTATATTAAATAGTGGTGTGGATAATCACAGTAAAACAATTTGGCTTATTTATAAAAAATAGTATTCTTTTTTTGTCTATGCGACTTTGGAGATACATAAAAAAATATAGCGATACAACTCACATTTCAAAATCATTATAAAAATACCCTTCATTATTACTCAATCTACCTAAATTCTGGATCCAATCTCCAAGAGAAGTAATTCAAATCGAGTCCATTCGAGCGAGAATCGAGTGAGAATTAAATTGCGCAAGTTAGGTACTATCAGTAAAAGTTCTGCCTGATACACCCAAGTGTCATTTTAGCAAGCAGCTATCTTTTCCCACTCCGTGGCGACAAACCCCTCTCTTAGAGTAACAACGACGATTACAAAAAAGTGTTTCTTTCAAGTTTATGACCATTTAGTGTGGATGAATGGATCGGAATGAAAAAAAGATGGTGTTACTGGCTTCTGATTGTTAACTCTATTTAGGGTCAGGGTAGTAAAAAGTTTAGTTTTCAAGCGACAATCTCAAAAATGTATGTGGGAAGGTCGTGAAGCGAAAATCGAAACAATTGATTATGAAAACTTATTTATTTTAATTTTTAAATTCTAATGTCATCTGCAAACGTATTCACAGAGACTCGATACCGTTTCCGTTCGATTCGAGTCGAATCTATCGACATGACAGTTGGTGTCACATATGACATTAGTTTTCGATACCAACATCAACCCATCTCGATAGATTCGTTTCCGATGTCGATAGATTCGACTCGAATCGAACGGAAACGGTATCGAGTCTCTGTGAATACGTCTGCTGAAGACAGAATTCTCTGTCATGCTTTTCTTAAAACTACCAATCATATTAAAGTTAATTAAGCACTGTTTGTCTCTTTCATTCATCTCGCTTTCCTACTTAACTATCCCTTTCATACACCTTAACGTTCCATTCCCACATGTATGAAAATGTATTTATTTCCGTAGGTAATTAATAATAACTTGTCCATGAAGGCAGGCTTAGCGTTTGACGATAGTACATAGGACCTACTATACCAGGGGACAGTTTAAGAATCGGTGCCAAGTCTGCCAAGAGACGTGAATTGCAAACCTTTCAGGTGGGGATTACTGTTGGCCGCTGATCAAACTGAACCATCTCAAATTTTCGGTTTTTGAATAAAGGCTAGTTAAATGAAACGGTAGACCCAGCTTGGGTAGACGCCAACTTCTCGGAATGGAAAACCGGCGATTTCTTCTTGAATTCATTTCGGTGGAAATAGTTCTTCACAGGTACGCTTTTTGGCCGACGATAAATATTACGTTAAAAACGACACGTGACTTTGAATTTGAGTTACTTTTATGATCTTTCAAAATTAAAATTCACGTGAGCCTGAACTGTGTCGTCTCATAGTGCTTAATTGCATCACAGTTTGATTGTTTTATTTATTAAAATCTATCTGTGTTCTATATTTCTATATATAAAAGATAAACTGACTGATATCAACGCACAGCATAAACCACTGGGTCTAGAGACTTGAAATTTTGCACATAGATAGCTTATACAGTGTAGGCATCCAATAAGAAAGGATTTTGAAAAATTCAAACCCTAAGGGGGTGAAATAAATGTGCGAGAGCGAAGCCGCTGGTAAAAGCTAGCATTTAAATATAGAGTGAAGTTCTAGTCCCAGTTAATAAAAAACATTTATACAAAATCCAATTTTGAATGTTCTGATGCAGTCTTAGAAATAAAAGTTGTGCGAGCGAAGACGCGGGTAAAAGCTAGTCTAGTATCTGGCTGTCTGGTTGATCAATCAAAGCACAGAAAGCGCTGAGTCTATCAGTATGATAATTTACACTAAGTACCAAAAAGCACTAAGAAGTGATTTTGTTTATTACGCCTTTGAACACCGGCTAGTCTTTTACATAAAAAACCACGTAATTTGGTATAGGTACCTCATTACCAAGGAAATATAACGGCTTTCAAAATTTATGCCGAACGTAAAGCATGTAATTCCCCGCACTTTTTCGTCGTACGCTTTCGCGAATGATAAAACTCGCATCAAAAATATGTCCATACGCAGCACTGTCGTCCCGGACCGTAAAAGATTTAGTGACAGAGTTATTAACGACGTTATAGGCTTTAAAAGCGGGCCGACAACGCGCTAGAGGTTTAACGTCTGTGGATCATGTACAGAAAAGACAGAAATGCTGTCTGTGTCAGCCGACTAGATATACTGGATGAATTTTTTTACCGTCTGGGAGAAAATATGACGTATAAGGTATCTAGAGCCGAAGTTATAGCCGAGATTAATAGTTAAATATAGTCATGTTAAATGCAATTTACAAAGTATAGAAAAGTACAAGTAAAAGAGCAGTGATAGCCCGGACGGTTAAAGAGCCGGCCGAAAATCAGTGAGGCTCGGGTTCGAATCCTGGCATGTACCAATGAGTTTTTTCAAAAACTTACGTACATATTTATCACTAGCTCTACGGTGAAGGAAAACATCGTGAGGAACCCGCAGGTCTCAGAATAAATTCTGAGACATGTGTAAACAGACCCGGTTCGGCGATGGGCTCACCACCTATCACGTTTAGGGGTCCAATATATCTCGTGAAATGTGGGTATATCCAGTAATGGAATACCTCTGCCTACCCCCTCGGGGATAAAAAAGGCGTGAGATTATATATTATATTATATAGAAAAGTACGAACACTCTGCTATGACGCTGGCGGAGGTTGTAGATTACACATTGGAAGCTACAAGAACGACATTTTTTAAAATACCATTTCAAATATTTCAGTGTATAATATTGACTACAATTGAGTAATGTATGGTAGTATATTGTATTATGTAAAATGTACAAGATTTGTAACAAGTATTTTTTTGGAGTAGCTATGCCAAATGAATCTACTACACTTAGGTAGGTACCTATCACATCCTTAGATGAGACCTTATTTTTTTACAACTGACAGTAGAAAGGTAATTTTTTCGGGTGAAAGTAGTGGTTGAGCCTTATCTTAACACATTTTGTTTTTGCTTGTACTAGACGCCTCCGCTCTTCCACAGCCTCAATTAAAAAAAACTATGAGTTGCACCTCTTGGTATAAGAATTTAGAGTAATGTATAACAAAAATAAATTTGCATAACTGAATTTGGCTACCTAAAACCCTGCTATAATTGCTTTTTATTTAAGAAATTTGGTCACACAAAACTAAAGTGCGAATACATAATATTTTTTTATTAAATGAAAATACTGATTGAGGTGTATAAGGAATTGCGATTATTCTTTGACGAATTTTATTATGATAGACAATTAGACACCCACGAAAAGTGATATATGAAAAGTTTAAAGTCCTGTTTAGTTTTCAAACTTAATAAAAATTAAAACACTAATGTAGACAATGGTCTTATCACAATAATTTAAACGATAACTTTGACCGACAAAACATAACTCAGTTCAAACCAATAAACGCTTAAACTTAAATGTTTTAAATCACAGAAGCTATTAAAGCCAAAACCACAGAATCGAATGTAATTTAAATGCGATTGACCATTGCATCCAATGCACCGGAACACAATGAAATTCATGAGGAACTCCTTTTGCCTTTCAACACCCTCATCTAAATTCTATCACTTGAGCACAGAGTATATAATAGCACTAACGTGCAGAAGGCCGACTCCTGTACATTACTTTGAGTATTAGTAAGACAAAAACGAGTAAAACAGCAATATACTATATATAATGTGCATTGACGATTAACGCTTAGCAGTCTGTCGCCGACGAACGCGCCCCGTGCGACTCGGCTGTCGAGTAGGCGTGCGCGTTGTACGAAAATTTTATATCTAAACTGCGTAGTCGGACAGGCCTGACGTAAGTCCAGACCCCTTCAGCATTTCCTTTTAATTTAGTTATATTTGTTATATGTTTACGTCATGAATTTTCAGCAGAACTTATGTCAATGAGTGAAAGGGACAGCATAATATCATCCATATCATCACCTGTTACAGCCCAGAGCTGACCTAAGTGTCTTTCCTCGTACATGAGGAAGTATATGGGCCATAATCTCCATTCCACCGTGGATTGGGAGACGGTGTTAGGCTAGTGGTCATCTAAATGTCAGGATTATTCGAGCACCAAGGGTATCTGACATGGGTTAAAGAATTGCATTGTGTTTAAACAACGAAAACCGGCACCAACGGTTTAACATGACTGTATTCCAAAACATGGAGGCGAGATAGCATCTTTTCTTTGCCTAGCATGATCGTTACAACAACACTGGCATGGCAGGGCTGCGAGCGCATCTGATCTTCAGATCAGATTCTCAGCTCTGATCAGATTCATCTGATCATCTGATCAGATTCTCAGCTGGCACTTCTAATTGATAATTAAACACGACAGCCTCATTTAAATTTCAATTTAATTAGACACATTTTCACACTGTATTAGAGTAAAATTGGCGTAGACAAGCAAGCCCGCGCGTTACCCCAGTCCGCATACGGAGTTTTTATGTGTCGAACGCAATAAATTTTTTTTTGACTCCCTTACAAGGTATGCTAATGCTTGATAGCTACAAATTTTATTTTACGATTTGTTGTGTGGTCTCTCTGGACAGATACGATTATTTTTCATGTTTTTCACACAGTACTTGTAAGTTTTCAATACAGGCTGCCAACGGAACAGACTTAGGTAAATACTTACCTACATAGATGGGCACGGTTAGTCAGTGAATGGGCGACCTCCTAATGGAATTTCGTGAAGAGCGCCTCTTTATTTCGGAATTTGTTCGGAATCCACGGGCATACTTCTTTAAAATTTCATAATCATTTATTTTTTGTAGAAAAGAATACAGTTAGAAATGTCAAAAGTCTAATAACAAGGCACTCTAAACTCGTCCATGAATGTATGATCAAAGATCCTAAGCTTAGCAGTGGGCTGTTACGGGTAGATAACGATGGTGACTTACATATATAGGTACCTACCTACAGGGTTTATTAAAATGTATCTACCCTCTTTAAATATGTACTCAACTAGTATAAATAGGGTATTATTAAAGAAGGTCAGATCCGATCACCGATCACACTCGATCTGGACTCTCGACACGAGCAACATCTTTCATTTCTGCAACCCTCATCGCCATCGACCTCGCCTAGTGGCAGGCACTATCGCTGCCGCTAAACATACACACACTCTAAAATCATTACCCCCTAGTACAGTCCGATAAAAATATTCCACTGTTACAACAGCAGTCTCGTTTCAACTTACACACTTGCTTAAAATGTAAAGCGGATACGGCATCCAGGCAGTTGATAAAAGACACCAACTGAAGGAAAAAAATGCGAAAAATAAACAAGAAGTAAGAAAGATAAAGTGAGCTAATAACTCCCCAACAAATTCAATTTATTACGGAATTACTCTCCTTGTATTCACCTCCTTGGGTGTTCGAGTCACGTCCCTGTCACATTTTCACGACGAATTAACAAATAACCGTCGGTACATTACACGAATTTAAACTTTATTACACGTGCACAAGTGCCAGTTCGTCGAACGCATTTGAAAATATAAATCATACTTCCAGGGTAATTCTAGCTTTGGAAATATTTTACACTTCAATGGTGAATTATGAAATATCGCGAGCGGTGTGGCGCCTTAGCCACAGAGTTTGTGAATGCAGTTATTTAATATGAATAAGCACTTATGACACAGAGAATCAAATCTGAATACTTTCTAAACGTCCAAAAATCGCGCTAGTTTATGCCTGTGCTACTAGGACTGTAACTTCGAAAAAAAAAACTTTGGAACATTTTACACAAAAAAAGTGTGTGTACTAATAGTAATTTGTAACATTAAAGTCATTTCAAAGAAGTAAGTTTTTTGTATAATTTTTAATGATTTTAAATCATTTCATATTAAAATCATTTCTTAATGAATTTATTGTATTGATCTAGAAGCACGGCCGTCAATCTTATAGTAGGTATTATTATCACTACATAGTATAAAACAAAGTCGCTTTCTCTGTCCCTATATCCCTATTTCCCTATATCCCTTTGTATGCTTAAATCTTTAAAACTACGCAACGGATTTTGATGCGGTTTTTTTTAATGGATAGAGTGATTCAAGAGGAAGGTTTTAGTGTTATCATTGCATCCGTGCGAAGCCGGGGCTGGTCGCTAGTTGTGCAATAAATAAATGAAGAGTGTACTTAATTATGACACCAAAAAAAATTTCTACCCGACTACCCGCAGGATTTTTGTTTTTAACCCACACTTCAATGTCAGCACTCGAGGGCATCTGAGTTGGCTGAACGATGCAATGGTATAACTTTCATTGTGTAGTAGCACAATGAAATAAAAATCGACATATACGAGACAGTCGCAACGCCGCAAGCGGTTTAGACGAGAACTGAATACATCCACGTTGTTATGGTGGGTAAGAGCAATACAATAGTCATTCATGATTGTTTGAGCTTTTTTGCAGGAGCACAGTCGACCCCTGAGCATGTTCGAGGAACCAGCCCCCGTAGTCAAAAGGTAAACGAGTGCAGCTACATTAATTTACTAGTTGACCCAAGATACGTTTTTCTGATCAAGCCGCACAGAGGAAAGGCCTTTCATTGTTTTGCGTTTCCAATTTTCCGAAATAATTCTACAATGTTTCATTCCATAGAAACCTTATTCCGACTATAACGAACAATAAAAAAATATCCAGTTTGATCCAGCCGTTCGAAAGTAGGTACCTCATCATCATCAACCCTTATGAGCCCACAGCTGAAGAAGCATGACTCATAATCTCATAATCTCCCACACCAGCCTACTGCGAATCGAAATATGGTGTAAGACTAGTGACCATTTAGCTAGCAGATATTTTTGATATGGCTTAGCGACTTCCATTGTGAGTAATCTTAAACTCAGCGTGATTCAGTCCGTTGAACTATCTGACCGCGACCGACTTTTTGTGTGGTGATTTACTCTCACAAGGGATAGGTACGTCCCTTGTGAGATTCCATCGTCGTATTTGATCTAAGTCACATTCGACTTTTAATTAAGACAGTTAAGAACCGCCGGTTTCAATTGGAACCGAGACACAATTAAAAATCTATTGTGTCTGTGATTCATGGTCTGAGAGGTTAAATTGGATGCTGTGTGCTCCGGTGTTGACAATAATATTTAAAATTTTATCCGTTCCATGTAGAAAAAAACTGCATATTACAGCAATTAAAACGTCAAGGAAATGAATCAGGATGTTTGAAAATATTTGAGATTTTTTTAAAAGTAAACAGTTATTGACATTTTTTGCCGACGTATGACATTTGTTTTAGCGCTCGCCTTATTGTTGTCGCCTAGTTCCAGCCTAGCGATTCAAAAATACGAAATTTACCATGTCGATCGAAAATCAGCGATTCAAAAATAGAGTAGCAAATTGCTTTGCAGAGTGGAAACACTGTGTCTCCAATACTCTGTGTCGCTGCCGCTAAAATGAGAATTTACGCGCGTAAACCGCGTAAGCGATATTGTTGTTTATAGCGCACTCTGACGCGATTACCTTCTATCCGGCACTTCGCACTAACCGTGATCGGTGGGCACTGGCGACACAGCTCAACAGACTTGGATTGCAGGACGTTCAATCAAATCAAATATTTTATTCAACAAAACAAAAGACAAACAAAATATTGAAAATGCAATGGCGTAAGAAAATGTTTTACTTAAGAAGCGGACTAAGAAACTCAAAATTATTACATTTTTTAATATTTACCACCAACGTAGCAGAAATTTAATTCAATTTTACCATAATTGAGATTTACATATTTATCATTAGCTCGACGCTGAAGGAAAACATCGCATAATTATTCTGATATGGTCTAGCGGGTGCCCAGCGGCGTTGCCCGCGTTGCACCCGTTTTCACCCATTCTCGTGGGAATTAAAAAAGATCCCTTCTTAGTGCTTACTTACGATCAACAGTCGGTCAGCCAGTCAGTTTCTAATTTTATATAAGTATGTAAACATAGATAAAATTTGGCCAGAAATACTAACCTCATTATTATCGAAGACGAAAATTTTCTGTTACGAAAATAAAAGTATCCTAAATTTTTTAAGATATCCTAATGAGTAACACAATCTTTTTATTATAATTATAGAAGATTTTCCTTCGTTAAGCTAACGAAGCTTATGAAACATGAGAACTATTAAAATATTGTGTAGGTCTTTAGAAAAAATCTGAGAAGCGTATCATACAGTGCGGCAATGGCGCCAGATCTCGGCTTGACCGATAGCCGGTCAAGCCGTGTAGTCGGAAAACAACGTAAGGTTAAGTAAATTCTACTAAATGTCAACAGTTACAGTTGGATGACAATGACAATGACATGGTCAGTCGATGGCGTTATTGCCTCTGAAAAGTGTCATCATAACACCATTGACATCTCATTGTCATCCAACTATGACCGTTGACACTTAGTAGAATTGGCCCCTGCTTATCAACTTATTGCCCTTTTAACTTCATTATCTGGCCGAATATTTTAAATTTTGAATTTGAAATTAGAATTACATCTCTCTTCTATTTTTTTACAACGGCAGGTAGGTACTTACCTGAAATTTTAGATCGAAAGTTCTTTTCAAATAACATGGTAGCCTCTTCAATCAAATCTTCAATCTTTATACCTATATTGTATCCTTTTTGTCATTGTGTCATTTATCACATATTTTTATAGGTGTACAACACAGAGTTGTTTACATTACTCAAAGGAGTAAAAATGTATAATTATTTAACTACATAAATTTATTTATTATAATTTATATTACGCGTCGATCTAAAAACTCATAATGTTCCAACTTTGAATTTCAAAGGATCATGTTTTTAAAATGTAAATTACCATCAATTTATGGCTTGATGTAGAAGTCAAAAAGTCATAAAACATTTTATGAGTTCCACGTCTAGCCACTAGCTTACAGTGAATAGTTATGAGGTAGGTAGTTTTTCTATAAATATTTATATAAAATGAGGGTCTAGGGTAAAAAATAATAAAAATACTAGAAGTATCGTGTGATATCTGGTTGCTACGAAGTTACGCTTGTAAACACACACATACACACACATATATCTGTATATGTTATAATTTTACTAGGTTATAACTTCCAAGGATGAACCATGTGGGTTAGTGCCTAGAAGACTGGCCGCATTCCCTCTCTGGACAGCTAGGCTGATCCTTTGACAGAGATAACTGCCAGCCCTCTGGTCACCTGAAGTCTCGACCAAACGCACTGACAGCTCTAGCATCGATTATGTTTTGGCTGTAAAATGGCGTATTGCAAACTAGACAACTAAAATGACACTGATACTTGGAACAAATTTCCTCCAGCATATCGCAATACGACAGCGAAAAATTACGAAATTATGTAACCAAATTTAGTATTAAGTAAGAATTATATTAAAAATCCTTTTAAATAAAAAAAAAACTGTGTTGAGGAGTTTCTTGTCCCGCTTCTTCTCCTCAACCATAAATGCTAAAGCAGTGGAGTTAAAGACGTTCAATAAGTGGAATTAAGTATCTAATTTGAATAAAACATTTTTACTTTGATTTGACTTTGCGGTGTGTTGTATATCGCCTTAAATAAATTGCACATTAATTTTCAATTCGGACGGAATCCAGCGTTTTTCGCATAATGGGACATTTCGGGCAAGATTGCCAACAAGAAATGACGGTAGGCTGTGCCAAAGAGTGTTTCCGGCATACATCATGTTCCTGCATTCGGTATAATGCAATGAGCATTTGCATTAATGCATTTTGCCAAAATAGACTGATAAGTTTATAAATATAATATAATCTCACACATTTTATTCCAGAGGGGGAAGGCAGAAGTATTCTTTTTCTGTATATACCCACTTTTCACGAGATATTCTTCGGACCCCTAAACGTGATAGGTGGTGAGCCCATCGCCGGACCGGGTCTTTTACACATGTCTCAGAAATAATTATGGGACCGTCGAGCTAGTGATAAATATGTACGTAAGTTTTGAAAAACTCATTGGTACATGCCAGGATTCGAACCTGAGCGTTACTGATTATCATCATGTGAAGCAGGCTCTTTAACCGTAAGGCTATCACTGCGCTAAAGTTTATAAACCCTGGCAATACTGCTCTAAAATATTATTTATTTGTTTATTTAATACTGCTAATGATACTGCTACATAACATCGTGGGCTTAGGCCTACGGCTTAGGCTTATAGTGAAGACGATATTTTTGTGCTTGGACTCTGTACCAGGACCGAAATAAGCGAAGGTAAATTAAAATAAATGGTTTGGCTACTTGGCCATTTAATTTAGTTATAAATACGAAAATATTAAAGACTGATTATTATTTCAAAGATACTTAGTATGTTTGTTGCTCAATCCGCAAACATAGATAAACGGATTTGGATTAAATTTGGCAAACACAGTTTATAAAGTAAATTTACTCATAGACCTTGTCAACAAGAAGGCTATGATGCTTTTTGTCTCCGGAACGAAGACAAAGTCACGCCAACAGCTAGTATATAATAATAGCTATGATCATCGAAACAAATATTGGCTCCAGGCGGGAATCGAACCTATAGGCTAAGACTCAGAAGGCACTATCAATTGAGCCAACTGATTTAAGTACAATAATCCAGTTGCCCGACATCGTTATACATATAATGTAAAATGAAAATGTGAACAAATCGCCAAAAATTTCCATTTCAAAATACTTGGCGCAAATGTGGAATGCCAACAAAATTTGGCTTCCAGAAAAAAGCAACTTCATTAAGGCGGAGTTATAAAAATGTTACAAGCACGCGTCGACACGTCGAGACTTGTAAAAACGTACGTCTGAGCCATTCCGCTAATAGCGGGTTACGTACAACAAATAGTTTGTAGCATTAGCTTTTATACCTGGGTGTGTATTCTGATGCCACTCTCTAACAATTTTCTACGATTAGAAGAGGAGTTTTTCTAGAAGTTCTATAACATTACAGTGTATTAATAAAATTAACGTTCACTTCCACTGAAATAGGTGGGGTAGGTACTAGCCTGTCTTATTTTCTACGTCATGTAAGTAAAATGCAATTAAAACAAAACTTGTCAAAAAACCAAGTCTCGCAACTCAGTTTTTCTAACGTAAAAAGTTGTGAGATCCATGTAATACCAAGTCGGTTAATTTAGTCAGTCCCTACTTAAGGACCTTTTTGTTGCCTTAAGTAATTATCTAATTAGCTAACCTAACAAGATCATAAAGTATATCAATATTAAAAATTATATAATAATATATAATAATAATATACAAAAATTTTATAAATATATCAATATTAAAAACCTTTTATATTTCAAATAAATTGATTCACTTTGCCATCGCATGAAAACTCAATGCATCTCACAAGTGATACATATTAAATTAAATTAGATTGTTTAGTTTGAAATTTGAGACGGAAAATGTACAAAGTACCTACTAAATTGTGACGTCATAACTCATATTATTCAATACTTGCTTTGCTTCTCAAAGTCAATTTCGATACAGTCAAATACACTACCCTATTATAATTCAAACCACAACTAATCTAGTGATTCGATGTCGAATGATATTAGAATAGTGTCCGCGGCAAAGAGCGCTTGGCTCGCCAGTGCCCAAGTTTCGCGAGTTGCTTTAAGTTTTTGTGACAAGTTCACTCGCCAAACTCAGTTGTGCCGAAATGCTGAAGTTAACTGCAATTTTGCGACGAAACGAACGCGCCCGTCACGTTTCTACTACTCAGTTTAAATAGAGTTTCTTAAAGTTGCCTACATCGCTTTTGATGTAGGATTACGGAGCGAAGTTTGCTGGGGAATTTATTAAATTCTATTCTCTTGAAATCTGACTTTGCTTTGACAGCAAAATTATTTTGGTTTAGTAATATTAGCTGTCTTAGCTGTTTTGAACACATTATAGGCATCATTGCTTAGGCCAAATTGTACAGAAACTATGCGTCTATGGAAAAAACACGTGGTGCACTGGTAGGGAATCCGATTCTGAAGGCAATATTATTGAGCTGTTTATTAACCAACTGAGATAAAAACTGGGCCTATTGGCTCAGTTGGTAGTGACCCTGCCTTCTGAGTCGGAGGTCGCGGGTTCGATCCCCGCTCGGGGCCAACTTTATGTGCATGAACATGTCTGTTGCCTTCGTGTCTGGTCGTCTAATATTTATTTAAGTATGTTTATCAGTTATTAGTAGCCATAGTTGGGACTTTGGGACTCAATAACCGTGTGTAAATTGTGTCCCACAATTTATTATAATTACTGACTACTAGTTACTCTGCAATTGAAGCAAAACTCCTACACACTCCTACAAATTCAAACACACAAAATAATCTCGACGTAACATTATTTCTTTGGTCTCCTTTTACCAAAATTGGATCTGCACTACACATATTTATAAACATTTCCCAGCACAAAATACCAACGAAATTAACCGAACAAGATTTGAATATCTAAATTGGCGATCCGATTTCCAAGTTTCCTCATTACGGTGGCTTCACCTGCTAATTTTTCCCCGGCGTTCTCCCCGTTTTGTGGGTAATTTTTATTGTAATTTATCGGTGGAGCGTGACTAGGCACTTTGGTTGGAGTTTGTCATAAGTCTCTTATGGGTAAGAAACGGTACTGTACTATGAGGTGGTAGATTGAGGAAATAGGTACCCAGCGTCATTTCAAGTGCGGCTCCGGTCTTCTATAGAGATGGATTATGTTCATAATCCTCTATCCCCTATACTATATATAAAAAAGAAATTTAGTTCTTTAGTTAGTCTAGTCTTGAGAGCGGGTGAAATGATTTGTGTATTTTTTTATTAAATAAAGAAAATCCCATAAACATGGAAATTATTCCATCTATTGCAATTCAACAGTACTAGTTCTGTTGGATCAGATAGTTAACAAATAAAACATGTACCTTTTTGCAAGTCCACAAAACTTCACAGCGAATTATTTTCGCCTTTCGGTACCTACGCCAGAATCGTCGAGCAATGAAGCAATGATTGAAGTACCTTAGACAGCCTATAACCTACTGAAATCGAACGAGTAACCCTTTGGCAGTCGCGTCGAAAGCCGTCAAAACAACCATAACATCTTAACCCATTTCCTCGGACCTTTACTTATGGGACGATCGGCCCTCCGCCCTTGACACTGGCTAAACACGTAAAAGGAATATATTAAAAGGCCTACTTTAGTTCAATAGTGGTCGGCGCGCGTCTCGAAGAGACTGGTCTAAAGGAAAACTGCGTATTATTCAAAATTGTTTAAACTTTTTGTGGATGCAATTTTTTGTAGTTTATTGTAGATATATTTAAGAATTTGTGAAGCACTGTGCGGTTCCAATGCGCGACAGAACAAATAAAAATCAATTGTGTCATTTTTTTAACTCTGAAAAATTTACTCGTGAAATGTGGGTATATCCAGTAATGGAATACCTCTGCCTACCCCCTCGGGGATCAAAGGCGTGAGGTTATATTATTATTACAAAATTTAGAAATGGCGCTTTTGACAGATAAATCATAAAAATATTCTTGAGATAGCATTATGGTCAAACAATGTAAAACATAAATAAATATACACTCGTACTTTATTCTCAATGGGGTTGGCCGAGTTCTATCAATCCTGGAAGTATCCACTTTTTACCGGTAATGTTCGGATTTATTGTTGATCTATAAAGTTCCTTGCTACGCATTGCCTCACGATGTTTTCCTTCAGTCACAAATAACTAAAATAAATTAGAAAAACAAAAAAAACTACTTCGTGTAAATGGCACAATTTTTTCAATACATACTTAGCTTCTGGCGTAGGTATTCGGGTAAAAAGTGTAGCCTACAGATGCTATGAAGTTTTCATCAAGCCTAATGAATTCAAAGTTCCTTCCACAGTTCTCACCTTTATCGGTTTCGGCTGTCGGTTGTAAGTGACTGTAAAATTTTTAAATAGATCTCTTAATCAACACTCCACAAATCAATCACATACCAGGTTTTGCGGCGAGCTACAGCGGACGAATTAGTGACGTCACTTACTAGCTTCCCAGCCCGTCCAGCCTGCATCTGGCTGTGACGCGGCGTGACGCGGCTCAGTCCCGCGCGAGAGGCGCCTCGTCGCCACGCCTCCACGCCACACGAGGCGAGGCAGACCTCGTGCCTCGTTCAATGTTCAGTGCTAGTGTTGTGTTGTGGATTCTGAATGGTGCTCGGGTGAACGACCTCTGTGAAGGTTAGTGAATCAGCTGGTTTCTATTCAGTCTTTATGTGGAGGTGTTAAGGGTGGTTTTTGTAGTTGCTGATCTTGACAGATCGTAAACATATTTACAGGAACGCTGAAAGGTACTCATATCACACTTTGCTGTCAATTTTCTTGAAGATACTACGTGAGTTGATTGATTAAGAAAGGCTTGCTGCTTGCTGGTTCCAAATTCAGTAGGTACCCCTAGAGCAAGAAACTCAAGGGAAGCTCTTTTTAAGTAAGCGAAAGTTTTGAAAATCTAATTTGTACATATCCTAACTCGGAATCGAACTCGACCTTCACTGATGAAAGGCTCGCTCCCGGCTACCACGGATTTATGAAATGAAAATTCATTTTATGATATACCAGCAACGCCCCGTGGTTTCACCCACGTAGTTCCCGTTCCCGTGGTAAAACGGAGATAAAATATAGCCTATGTTACTCTCTGATAAAGTAGTTTTCCCTTGGTGAAAGTTTTTTTTTAAATCGGGTTAGTTTAGTGGTACCTTAACCGATTTTAAAACAATTTTTTACGGATGAAAGCGTAACAAATAAATAAACATAGTATAAACCAAGTCACTTCCCGCTGTCTCTCTATTCCTATGTATGCTTAGATCTTTAAAACTACGCAACGGATTTTGATGAACCGACTCGACGCTATGTAAAGCTATTAATTATAATTATTATTGTAAACGATATTTATTAGTAAGACATGAGATTAAAAAGAGCTGCCCTTGAGTTTCTTGCTGGCTCTTCTCGGGGTACTGCATTCGGAACCAGCAACTCGTCGGTGGAGATGGGCTGCTGTTTGTATTTATATCTGTATATTCAATACCTATAGAAAATAAATGATTTTGAATTTGAATTTGATGAGGTTTTTTTAATATATGGAGTGATTCAAGAAAAAACTTTTAGTATCAGCATCCCACCTGTGTGAAGCCGGGGCGCGTGCTAGTATTGTTTAAAATATGACGAAGAAGCTGACGTCATCTTCAAATCCCCTCATACAAATTATACCCACTCTGCAAATGTACAACTTAATTTCCACCTCCAAAATAAGCCGTAACATTTGAGAAAGCACAAATATCCGAGGGGCGTGCAACCCTTTCGTTTCGAACAGGTCTATTAGCTCGCAAAACACTTGAAAGTAATTTTAGTGCCGCATTCATTTTTATTAGCCAAACATTTTTATGGAGCCGTACTTCTTGGTTTGCAATCTTTGTTGCAAATAAAATAATACAGAGCTTCAACTTAAATGGTTTCTCATGGATTCTCATGTATCTTACTAGCTTCTACCCGCGGCTTCGCTCGCGCACGTTTATTTACCCCCTTAGGGGTTGAATTTTGCAAAATCCTTGGTGGGGCATCCCTGTATAAGCTATCTATGTGCAAAATTTCAAGTCTCTAAACCCAGCGGTTTAGGCTGTACGTTGATATATCACCAATCAGTCAGTTTATCATTTTATATACTCGATGATTTTATTTACCGTCTGAAAAAAAAAATGACGTATAAGGTATTTATACACGAGATTAATTGTTAAATATAGTCAAGTTTAATGCAATTAACAAAATCTAGAAAACTACGCACACTACTATATGTAGCAGCTGGCGGTTGTAGGTAGATTGCGCATGAATGGAAGCTACAAACCTGTTTCTTTTTAAAATACAATTTTTAATATTTCAGTGTGTAATATTGACTACAATTGAGTAATATATATTAGTTTAAGCAAGAAAAAATATTTTTAATTTTTTTTAAGTAACAGTGCCAAATGAATCTTTTACACTTGCCTATCACACCACATTTTTTTCCAGGCGGTAAAGCAACGGCAACGCATCTACATCTGTTTAGATAAAATTTCATTGCCTTAGTCCTAAATTAAACGCAGCGGCAATGTAATTTACATCCCTTTTATTACCATTATCAGCCTATTAACAGGTCACAAATGTACCCTCGCCGTTAAAAAGGGTTGTTTAAGTTTTCAGTTTCACTTTTCACAAAATTTACAATTCATTTAAGATGAATAGCAATTGGAAGACGCACATTGTATATTTTTTTATTTTATTTTTATTTTATTTTTATTATGTTCGGGAAGCTAACAGCTAAGTATTACAATATAGTAAACATAGTATATGTCCAAACGCTAATTATAAGCTTCCACATGTAAACAGTAATATAAATTAAAAAGTACTATGTGTCTTAAGGGATACAAAATAAAAACGTAATTGAACAGTGAACCAGTTAACTCCTCTGCTCGACAGTATATTTATCAAAAAAATTCTTTGCTAATGATTTTTTAATTACATTATTGCTACTGCAGAATAGGTCAATGTGACTAATGCTAAAAATATCGTTAAATAATTTGGAAGATCTATACATAAAACTATTTTTCCTATAAGTAACTTTGGTTGAGGGGACTTCAAGTAGTACATTTCGGCGTAATTTTCTTACAGGGCATTTAAGATTGATTTTGCTCAACAGCTCGGGGCTATCAATTTTTGCTTGAGCTATGTTGGCTAAAAAGCACAGATCGGCAGTATCCCTTCTTACATGTAACGGCAATAAATGTAGATTCGCACAGCGTTTATTATATTCAGAATAAGGTAGCCTAAATTTATAAGTTAAGAATCTAGTAAATTTTTTTTGGATTTTTTCTATTTTTATGGAATATTTTTTGTACGTAGGATTCCACACTTGTGATCCATACTCTAATATACTTCTTACATAGGCACAGTATAGAATTTTGATGGTTTTCATTTTTTTAAAGAATTTAGATGACCTTATTATAAAACCTAATGCCTTGTATGCCTTATCATAAATGAAGTCAATGTGCGAATCGAATATTATTTTATGATCATGCATCACTCCAAGATCCCTGCTAGTGTTACTCTTAGAGAGTTCATGGTTGGATATCAAATACGTGTGAGATAGGGGCTGACGTTTCCTAGTAAAAGTGAGATGAAAACATTTGGCTACATTAAGATCGAGCTTATTCAGTTTGCAATACAAGTCGAGTCTATCCAAGTCATCTTGCAGGAGTTTGGCATCCTCATCGTTATTAACATTGCGAAAGATTTTAATGTCATCTGCAAACAGAAGATAATTGGAATGAAGGAAACAAATATCAATATCATTTATAAAAATTATAAATAACAGGGGACCCAAAAGGGACCCTTGAGGTACCCCAGAAGGTACTTCAACCCAAGATGATATGAACCCATTAAGGGTTACAGCCTGAGACCTATTTAAGACGTAAGATGTAAACCATCTGAAGAGATCTCCATGGATACCCAGTGCTTTCAACTTTTTAAGTAAGATTCTGTGGTCAATTCTGTCAAATGCCTTACTATAATCTGTATAAATAACCTCCACTTGGTTACCGGTACTCATATTGTCTGTAAGGAAATCATTAAATGTTAATAAATTCGTAATGGTAGAACGACCCCGAAGAAAACCATGTTGATTAGGGTTAAACGAAGACTTCAGAGTAGCATAAACCTGATTGAACACGATGCGTTCCATCACTTTAGCAATTATACACAATTTGGAAATAGGCCTATAGTTTTTAACATTGCTTTTATCATCTTTCTTGTGAATAGGTACAACAAAAGCAGACTTCCAAATAGGAGGTACAACACCTTCAGAAAAAGACCTATTGAACAAAAATGTTATTGGTGAAGCAAGTTGTTTAGCACAGTTAACTAAAAAAATTGCAGGAATATGGTCAGGTCCCGAACCTTATATAATCATAACAAAATAATAACTTGTGGGACACAATTGACACAAGGTTATTTAGTCCCAAACTAGGTAGAGCCCGTACTTATGGGTACTAATCAGCGGATAAACATACTTAAATAAATATTAAACATCCAAACACGACGCCAGCAGACATGTTCATGCACACAAAAGTTGGCCCGGGCGGGGATCGAACCCGCGACCTTCGACTCAGAAGTCAGGGTCACTACCAACGGAGCCAACAGGTCCGTCATAGAAAGGGCAATGACCTTTTGATGAACTAGAATTTGACAATTCATATTTAAATATATTTAGAGATTACATTGGATTCCTTGGTTACTAAGAAGAGGTTAAATTGGTAGGCCCCAATTAAAATATGTCCCAAAATTGGGTCGGCCTACTAATTAACTAAAATCACAGTAAAGACAGCAATGACAAACAGAGAGCGGCGATATGCAAATCGCACGATGTTTACAATGCATCAGCCGACAGCTGCGCAAACACGTGCGTGCTCGCAAATATGAGCTTTAATTGTGGAGTTAGATACGTTCTAAGGGTTAAAGGTGTTGCCACACCATGCGAGGCATTCAGGGATTTGTGAATAGGCCGTACAGGCCGCGGCAGATTTCAGAAGCCGCTCGTTATCTATGGTAAGCCGTCAAGTTTGTGCGTGATTATGACAGTGGCCTATTATGAAATGTATAAAGTATACACTAGAGGTATGCACGACTGTGTCTATGCGTCGCAATGAGCGGACACGGGTTCCAACCAAACTCCAAGCATTCATTGCGAGCTTGATAGCACTCGATGTAACCCATATTTGAGTTATAGGTGCCCTGAAGGTGGTTAGGTAATATGTGGAGTGTATATTGCAGATCATTAACCAATCAGCGACAGCCACAGATCATACTCTATGACTCACAGCATATTGAAGTGAAATATACACTCCGAGTATTCTTAGGCCCGTATTATAGAACGATCATTAAACAACGATACTCCGTTTAATTTCGAATTAAATTCACCGCGTGGAGGTTTTATCACAAAACGTTGTCAGACTCCCATACTGAAGTCAATAGCTCACTACTCAACGGTCTATTCACGATGCATGCCTCGTAAGCTCTCGAGACACCTTTAGAGTTTTCGGAAAAGCAGACTGCGTTACCATTCATTACACTGGTCGATATTTAAAAACAAATTTGCTCACTCCTTTATCCTCGAAGGGGTGGGCAGAGGAATTATATTCCTGGATTACTATTCACTACTATATTTTTGGACTCCAAAAAGTGACAGGTGGTAATTCAATCGCCAGGTTGCTGTTACACATGCCACAGAATTAACATCTAGTACCTGCGGCTTTCCCCACGATGTTTCCTTTATTGTCGAGCTACTGATGAATAATATTACATAAGTTTTTGAACCAGGATTCGAACATGAACCTCACTCATGCAACTCAAAATTGGACTCTAATCGTATTCGCTTTCACTGTTTATTATAAACTAGCGGTTCTGTAGTTCCCGTTCCCGTGGGAATACGGGAATAAAATATAGTTTTTGTTACTCAGGAATATTCTAACTTTCTAAGAATTTCTAAAATCGGTCCAGTAGTCAAAGTCAAAAAAATAGGAACTTTCAAGTCCACTTATTGAACGTCATTTCAACTCCACCACTTCGGCATGTATGGTTGAGGAGAAGAAGCTAGTTTTTGAGTTTATTCGTAACAAACATAAAAAAATACAAATCTTTCCTCTTTATAATATTAGTATAGATATAGAAGTATAGATATTGGCCAATCGTCTCCCTCTGGCCAATCGTGTGCCTATAAAGAAGGAATACATAAACGGTTTTGAACTCTTTCCACACTCGATAGAAAGGCAGCAAAAGAACGAATACTCCAATCAGTGAACAATCACCTTTGATGCATTTTGCTGGAGAGCTGGCAACAGGGCGATGCATCTCTGAATAATGCATGCAAAGAGAGGTGCTGCCGAGGTGTTCGTTCATTCACTACTCTAAAAAACTTCTTTCCTAGTTTTTCATACAAACTGAAAAGTCTATATGATCAGCAGACCTAGTGTGTAAGATTTAACATTTATGTGTATATTGGACTCGATTCTGCAGACCAGCTAAAATTCCTAAGTTTAAGTTAGCATATCCTTCTCCATAGAATACGGAAGAAAAAGGACAGAAACAAACCATAGACTGAAGAGTATTGTCAAACATGTAAAAACCAACTAATTTGAGCCTTATGAACGTGCTTATCTGTCACTTTTAACCATCACCTTTTTACATCGTCGCTAAAATTGCTAAACACGCTTATTTGACAAGACTAATTTTAATTTGACAGGACTAAATATCTCTCGTCTCTTTTCTTTTCTAGGAGAAAGAAAATGACAGGACTAAACTAAAATAAGTTCAGTCGCTGTAATGCAGAATCGAGCCCATTGTACATTATTATCTATCTACTTATTTCATATTTTCACGGAGATCATTATTTAAAAAAACTTACGTACATATTTATGACTAGCTCGACGGTGATGGACAACATCGTGAGGAAACCCGTAGTTCTCAGAATTAATTCTGAGGCATATGTAACTGACCCGCGGGCGTATTCACGGAGATTCGATATTCGACTCGGAATCGGAATATCTGTCTGCCGGTCCAGCGATAGGCTCACCACCTATCACGTTGAGGGGTCGAATATTCTCGTCAATAGTGGGTATTTCCAGAAATGAAATACCTCTGGCTACCCCCTCGGGGACAAAAGTTATTACTATCATTATTTTTACTTGATATTGAGACAATATTATTTGTATGTTTGTATTGCAATGTTTTTTTTATTTAATATGCAATTATTTACAAAAACAAAATACATTTGTTAAAGATATTTATTTATAGAGAAAATGAGCTCCAAATTTGATTTATGTATTTATTGAGTCTCAATACTTTTTTTTTTCAGTTAAGCATTTGGAACCCACAGGTTGAAAGGCTAAGTTTCAGTGTGTAGAAGTTTCTAATTTTGTTGTTTATATTAATATTTGTATAAATTGGTTAGTTGTTATTTATATAAATTTATTGAGCTGTTATCTTCCCAAATGAAAGAAAGTGAATACAATGAAATGTGTACTCAGCCATAGCACTACAAATTTCCCAATGGTACACTAAGAAAACATATTCTATTTTCCTAACTGATGTATTCTGAATATTTCCTTCATAATGCCTTATCTAGAACATTTTTTAGTGCTCAATATAGGCATAGCGTCACATAAAGATTTTACGATACGGAATCTGTACGTGAAGTCTCTTCTTAGAGAACATTGTTGGTGTGTTTCGCGGGACTTCCAGGTTGCGATTCATTGGGTAATAATTCGGCGATTCGAACGAGTACGTCGTAACATTATCGTTTATATTAAAATACTGAAAGTATAGCTTGCGGTGTTAGCGATGACTTTACCATGTCACTGCTTTATCAGATTCCTACTGTACAGTCGGGATCAGAAGTAAATCCAAAAACAAAATAGAAATCTTTTTTTTATATTATGTTATTAGACTATTGACTTTTTTAAGTGTAATTTTCAATTACCTACAGAAAAATTAAATGCATTTTCATTTTCATTCGGGGGGTGTAGTTCGGGTGTAAGTAAGTAAGTAACAACTCTTTATTGTACACCAATAAAAATATGCAACAAGTGACACAATGGTAAGAAAGTACAAAGGTGTAGTTAGAGTAGAAAGAAACACTGGGCTATGGATATTATCTCGCCCACCAAAGCCCACCGCGTTTTGGGAGGTAGTGTGAGTGTAGTGGCTACCTAAGTGTCCAATTTTTTCAAGCCACTTCAAGGTATCTGACATGTCTCGCATGTGTTCACGCGCAATAGAAGTCGTTACTTCAACGCAACACAAAAAATAAAAATAAGTCGTATAGTAAAATTTATTTTGTAAAGTCAAAATCATCATTGAAATCGCAAAAATTTAGAAGATATAACAAACCTTTATATAAATAAATTAAAACGATAGCTACATAAAATCTCCCCAAAACATAAATTTGACGGCAGGTTACACACATAGTTATTAGTTGACTTTGTATTTTCAAGTACTTGCTAAAGTCGTGAAACAGTTTTATGTCCTTCGTAACTAAAGTTCAACCATTTTATTAAGTAAGACAAAGAGCGGACGTTTGTGTCTTTAAAAGTACAAAGTATAGATAATTCTTTACTATCGTTCGATCGGTTACTGTACCTTGTCCTTCTCACGTTTTACAGAAAGGTACCTAAAAGTGTTTTTTTACCATTTAAAAATAATCTACCCAAATATATACTTAAAAAACCTAAATCG
Source organism: Ethmia dodecea (assembly GCA_963855545.1). NCBI lineage: Eukaryota > Metazoa > Arthropoda > Insecta > Lepidoptera > Depressariidae > Ethmia > Ethmia dodecea. The sequence goes on from OY979443.1 coordinate 2,544,283, forward strand.
TTAGACCCTTGTCACCAAGTGTTGTATCTGTTTTTGAAAGCATTTCTCAAATCGGTCCAATCGGTACTTAAAGAGTAAAAAACCGACTTCAACTTATATGGTTTTATCATAGATGCCATTTTCAGAACTGGACCAAATTGAAATGGGACCACACAGAAAGCACCAGCTTTTAAATAAGAAAAGATTCATCAAAATCTGTTCACCCAGTCGAAAGTTCTGAGGTAACAAACACAAAAAAGACATACAGTCGAAGTAGTCTGCGGTCAAAAGTAAGAATCTATCTACATATAATAAAACTCTAACGGCGCCATTTCTGTACATTAAATATTTTTTGAAAATTTTAACGGTAGTGTATATAGTTATCGATATAGATACCGAAACACCAATTTTTGTCTGTCTGTCTGTCTGGTTGTGCACGCATCACTCAAAAACTACTGGACGGATTTTGATGAAATTTGGTATGTAGATAACTGAGTATCCGGGTCAACATCTAGGGTACTTTTTATTCCAGGAAAATATCTCATTCCCACGGGAAAATAAAAAAAGAAAATAAATTAGTTAAAAAGAGACATACGTACTACTGCGAAACGATAACACCTAGAAACTTGAAAAATGGTATGAAGGTGTCTGATATGTCATAGGAAATTGGTATGAAGGGATTTTTGGAAATTCTCACGGGAACGGGAATAAAGTAAATCCAAGCGGGAAAACGCCGCTGAGCACCCGCTATTTGAAATATGGTATGTAGGTGTCTTAAATATGTCGTAGGCAACCACTATGAAGGGATTTTCGGAAATTCCCACGGGAACGGGAATAAACGGAATCCGTGCGGGCAACGCCGCTGGGCATCGGCTAGTCATTAATAAAAAAACTTGTAACAATACAAAAAAACTTTTATTTTTGTGTGTTATAAGATTAACGTGTTAATTTGTGTATCTATGGATCTCTACCTATATGTCTGTCTGTCGCATAGTAGCTCCCAAGCAGCAAGCAAACAGATGATTATAATGTAACTAGCGACCCGCCCCGGCTTCGCACGGGTGCAATGATAACACTAAAACCTTCCTCTTGAATCACTCTATCTATTAAAAAAAACCGTATCAAAATCCGTTGCGTAGTTTTAAAGATTTAAGCATACAAAGGGACATAGGGATATAGGGACAGAGAAAGCGACTTTGTTTTATACTATGTAGTGATAATATATTAGTGCAGACATATAAATAAATCGTTGAAAAAAACATCCCTTTGAGATTAAATGGCTTATATTTTACTAATTCTATGGTCGAATGTTCTTGACACAGACAGCGACTGACCGTAAAATCACAAACATTTCCACGAAAACCTGTCTGTCTTGACGTTACTTTGTTATAGACAAAACAAATTTTAGAGGAGTTAGTTTTACATTATTTTTATTACCTATTAAGCCAAATTTTGTTGTAGCTTGAGGTAAATAAATAACTCTTAAATTATTCAAAATCAAGAAGTTCTGGAAATAGAAGACAAAAGTATTTACAGAATCAATCTAAGGTAGTATTTTTGAATCATAATAATTATTATAAATCTTTGTAACACATCTTATCTCAGTTACATCCATCCTAAGGTTGTCTGGAAGAAATCGCTTAAAGCGATAAGACCGCCCATTGTACTTTTTTATCTTTGTGTCACTTGTTGTATATTTTTATTGGTGTACAATAAAGAGTTGTTACTTACTTACTTACTTACTTGGGTATCGTACGAGACAAATAAGGGCTTATTTGGTATTGCGCCTTAATTTTTGGATTACCAACAAAAATAGTATTCCCAATTATGGAGGGTTGCGTAAGGCAGATAGTTAAAGAAGAAAATTATACAGCCTTTAACCGTAGGTATATTAATATAATTATACTGGGCTGACCCCTCGGAACTCTCGGAAATACGAGTAGCAGCATGATTTACGCTCGGACATCATTTAACTCAGGTAAAATTACGTTTGTTGAAAAAAGAAACTAAAGGAGTTGAAATAAGTTATTTTAAATTAATGAATGTATGTGATAGTAAATGAATATAATTATGCTGGTTATGATAAGAAGCACAATTCAATTATGTTACTGAGCGCACATATAGAAACTATTTAAAAAAAATTAAAAAAGACGTGTGGCACTCTGGGACTGCCGCGGTAAAGCTATTGCATAGCATTTTGTATCAACAAGACTGTCAAAAACAAACGACGTTAGACAATGCACGGCCTTCAAGCCACACCTCCGTGCCCGTCGGAGTGGGGAGCGTGAGGTTTTTTTTCGTTACGGAATTTCTGGATTCGGTCCCCGCGCTCAAGGCCCTCGATAGAAGCTATGCAATAGCCATCCATCCATCCATCCGTCCGTCCATCCGTCCGTCCATCCGTCCGTCCGTCCGTCCGTCCATCCATCCATCCATCCATCCATCCACCCATGCAATGCACGGCCTTCAAGCCACACCTCCGTGCCCGTCGGAGTGGGGAGCGTGAGGTTTTTTTCGTTACGGAATTTCTGGATTCGGTCCCCGCGCTCAAGGCCCGCGATAGAAGCTATGCAATAGCTTAATAAATAATGTTCGCTCCCATAACAGAAACTCTTTGGCCTTTAGAAGGTGACTCCAATGTCATGAAAAACTGTCTGCGTGCTCCACACTAATATAGACTGAATTACCCCGAAATAGCCAAAATCGTGGGCAATCAGATATTTGGAACGATATCAGATTAATCTGATAATATAACCAATAAGATAAAACGCTTTAAGTCCATAACCGGGACATTTATTCGCAAAGTAATGGGTTTGGTAATATTATAGTGTTGCAAAGGAGGCTTGGTCATGACAATTAATGTTTTTGTCGTAGTCAAACAACGAATCGACCCGAATCGGCTCGGGTTCGAATCCTGGCGTGTACCAATGAGTTTTTCAAAAATTTACGTACATATTTATCACTAGCTCGACGGTAAAGGAAAGCATCGTGAGGAAACCAGCAGGTCTTAGAATTAATTTTGAGACATGTGTAAATAGACCCGGTCCGGCGATGGGTTCACCACCTATCACGTTTAGGGGTCCAATATATCTCGTGAAATGTGGGTATATCCAGTAATGGAATACCTCTGCCTACCCCCTCGGGGATAAAAGCCGTGAGATTATTTATTTTTTATTATTTTTCAAACACCGAAGCTCCTTCTAAGTATGGCAACCCAAACCTTAGGTTTGACAAGAAATCTTAGTGAAACTTCATACCAATTGTGTGATTGGTGGTTTGACTGTCGAAGCCATGGCGCTCCTTCAATTAATTTGGGTAGGTTGGGTTAAAACTAACCAGCAAAAGCTGAGCGAGTGGAGAGAGCGCGTTTTGGCAGCATCTAGCAAGTAAAGCGCGTCAATGTTGTTTCAGAACCAAAAGTTTTCTAAAAGGTGTTGTTGATTACACCTCCCAAAGACTGTACACAGTAATACATTACCTATGTTAATGGAAGGCTGAGCAGAAGTGTTTAAATATTATCATGTACATGCCCTCATGAATCGAATCCAGTCTATACCTACAGCACTTTCTTGATACCTTTAGACTTTGAATAACCTTAATTACCTTATCAGTCCTATAGTGGGTATGTATATTAAAACCGTAGCAAGTCTTCGTAATACTACGTTAGTACTAGGTATTATTTATTCTGTGGTAATACATAGGTATTACCACTAACTGAAATCTATACTTATCCACCCGTCGGGCTAATGCGACCCTGTCTCGAGCCAACCGTCACACGATTTTTGGCAGTGATTCATGATTTGTTTTACGAGGCGGCACGTATTTAGTCAAAGGCTGGTCCAGACGTTCTTTATCATCAATTTGATTAAGCGGCATTAGGTTTATTGATATTAATATACATGGTCATGTTAAATTAAGTGTAAATATTTAGTAAAAAAAAATACAAGAAACTATTTTCAACATTGATTTTTATACCTTACTTTACTAGATGACAATCATGATTATGCTCCGTACCTCTTCTATGATTGTCTATTGGTATTATTTATTTAGAAATTTTAAACATAATAAATTCAAATTCAAAAATCGTTTATTTTCTATTGGTATTAAAATATACACTTAGAAACGTCAATATTTTATAATAATAAGGCACTCTAAACTCGTCCATGAAGATTGGCTAAATGCAAACAGCAGCCCATCTCCACCGACGAGCTGCTGGTTCCGAATGCAGTACCCCGAGAAGAGCCAGCAAGAAACTCAAGGGCAGCTCTTTTTAATCTCATGTCTTACTAATAAATATCGTTTACAATAATAATTATAATTAATAGCCTTACATAGCGTCGAGTCGGTTAATCAAATGCATGTCGGTCTACTAAGTAGTCTGTAATTTTATAGTAGCCTTTTTTATGTAATTTTTGCTTAACTATTATTTTAAATTTGTCAAGAGGCAAATTTTGTAATTCAATGGGAATCTTATTGTAAAAACGTATACATTGACCCTTATAGGATTTGGTAACTTTAGATAATCGACTAACACAAGCAGTCAGTTCATTCTTATTTCTAGTGTTTATACAATGTCTGTCACAATTTTTTTGTAAAGTGATATATTCTTTTTAACATACAATACGTTTTCGTAAATATATACTGTGACGCCAGTGTCAGTATATTAATTTCCTTGAATTTTTCCTTTAGAGACATCCTAGACCCCATTTTATAAATTGCACGAATGGCTCGTTTCTGCAAAATAAATATTCTCTGGACATCAGCAGCATTCCCCCACAGTAGAATGCCATATGACATTAAGCTGTGGAAGTAGCTGAAATAGACAAGTCTAGCTGTTTCTACGCTTGACATATTACGTATTTTTTTTACGGCATATGCAGCAGAACTGAGCCTTTTCGCCAACGTATCAATGTGCGGTCCCCACTGTAACTTAGAGTCTAGAGTTATTCCTAAAAATACTGTAGTATTTACACATTCTAATTTTTCGTTTTTAACTGTTACTGAGTTTAAAGTTCGTTTAACATTTGATAAAGAAAAATGTACACATTTAGTTTTTTTCTCATTGAGAAGTAAATTATTAACGTTAAACCAACTGACAACATCATTAATTGCACTGTTCACTTCGTCATAAGACTTAATAGGTCGTTTAATTTTAAAAAGTAGAGATGTATCATCTGCGAACAGTACAATATCATGTTGCACTCGGTTGGGTAGGTCATTTATATAGACCAGAAATAGAAAGGGGCCTAAAATGGAGCCCTGTGGTACACCAATACAAACCGCCGATCCAGACGATCTTGAACCGTTTACATCAACACACTGTATCCGGCTTCTCAAGTAGGACTTTATTAAATCAAGAGCGCGGCCTTGTACTCCGTAACGACGTAGTTTTCTGATGAGAATAGTTTTGCTGACCTATTTAATTTGCAATAAAGTTGGGCAATCATTAATTACTGAAGAAGTGGGCAGCATTGGTAGTTGCTGTGATCAACAGCTGTGACATATAGACACAGCGGCACTATAATTGTTTTTGACGTGACAACGTCTTATAATTTGATGGAGCCGGCTGAACTCACGAAAAAATATGACGTATGCGGCGTTACCTCGCTCTGAGGCGTTCCATTTAAGGCTTGAAGTGCAAGCGAGAGCGCGCAACGAACGACAAAGAGGCATAATCCATTCCATCAGTATTTTCTTATGACGTCGTCACGTTCAACTATCGTCAGTAAACCTACATTAAAGACAACCAATTTTTTTTACTTTTTGGTACGAAATAGAAAAATTGTCTTCCTAGATGAGTCCCTGTAGCTCAGGATTTTTGGCAGTGATTCATGATTTGTTTTGGCTTTAACTGCCGTCGGCGGCGGTTAAAAAGACGACGTCTGACTGACTAATGGAGTCTAGGCTTCATACTCTGGAATTTTAATTTAAAAGTGATAGCCTTGTTGAAAATACCTGTGGAACTTACTCTACCTATTTCTTTTTAAACCAATAAATAAATGAAAAACCAGAATGTTCCGGTAAACCGGCGTTGCGCTTTCCACATGTCATATTTAGGAAGGATAAATCTAGGAGTAGAATACCTTTGCGAACCTACCTACCCCACTACCTACTTAAACTATTATTATAGGAAATTAAGAAATAGGTAAGTAGTACATTATTGCAAAGACCGGGAAATAGGCAATTGCAGGACGAGAATGAGTTTGAAGGCTTTCCGTAGGTGAGGACTTCACTAATACGAGACTGGCTAGTCTCAAAAGAATGCAGGGAATGCATAATATGTATGTAAATAACAAATCAAGACGAATTTTCAGCTTTGCCGCCAAATTTCTATTTATCACTTGTGCCAAAAGGCAAACGCTTTTTTATTATACAGCCATGTTGCACTATGCAATTTGTACTAAGCAAAGAGACTTACCTACTTTGTTATTCCATGATTGGTAAAAGAGATCCAATCAAATAGTATTTATTAACTCCAGCACGCCGTTTCATACAGCATTGCTGGAGCGTTGTAATGTTCCAAATTCAAAAAACTCTCCAGCAATGGATTTGATTTTATATATGTTCGTTCATATTCTTTTCAATTGACATAATTTCCATGCATGTTTGAGAAAATAAGATATTAATAAATATCTGTTCCTAAATATTTTTCTCTTTCTTTCAAATACAGTGTTTTTTTAACTGAGTCAGTATGGGGACAAAGTAGAAAAAATCTAACCTAAGACTCGATCGCGACAGACTTCGCCAGGAAACCGCGCTGGTGGCTCAAAAATAAAATTGTGATTTTAATAAAATGCAAATGTCATGTCTCGCCGCCTCCCGCCGTTGATGGAACGACGGACGGATCCAACGTTTATGTATTAATATTGTTATATAGAAAATTTGCGTGTAAATTTTGTCTGGTACTCGCAAATGATTTATGTAGCCTGTTTCCAAATCTTTTGTAATAATGTAAAGAGGTAAAATTGGTTGTGTATTGATGTAGTGAAAGCTACACTTTTCACGTATACCCCGTATAGGTTTTGTAAGAAATTTTGTGTTTATGCACTTAAATATACACACAATATATTCTTGTAGTTTCATGAAAATCCATTCAGTAGCTTTTGCGTCAGTAACGAACATCTGTCTATCCCGACAAACTTAGGCTTTATAACATTATTTGAATTTGTCACTAAATAATTATTTAAGTCTCATTTTGCATTTTATTGATTAAAAACTAGATTTTACCCGCGGCTTCCCTCCCGCACGTTTATTTCACCCACTTAGGTATTGAATTTTGCAAAATCCTTTCTTAGTGGATGCCTACACTGTATAAGTTATCTATGTGCAAATTTCAAGTCTCAGACCCATCGGTTTAGGCTGTGCGTTGATACATCAACAGTCAGTCAGTCAGTTTATCATTTTATATGTATAGATAGATACTTCAGACTTCATTTTAGCCGACTGCGGGGAAGCAAAAAAGGAGGGTTAATGATATATTTGTGTTTAATTTCAAGTCCTAATCTTTCAACAAAATCTATATCTAATTTTGACTAACAACAAATGTTTACTTTATCTATATTAAAAGTTCAATGAACTGTGCCTAATTAAATTAAGGATTATCCCGTCCCAAGGTAATTTTGACACACGAAAACCAATTTAGCGTCAATTTATTGGGCTTAATAGAGTTGATAACCTATCCAGCGTTAGTTATGGAATTATTTAAGTGCTAGTGTCAGCGATAAGCGACAGCGTTTTAGATGTCAAAATATTTTTTATAATTAAATAAACTTAACCTAAACCTGCAGAAATGCAGAACTTGCAGTCAAAAATTTTGTGTAGAACCCCTGTAGATAGGATTAAGGATCTTAGGTAGCATAAATATACAATATGTGACAGAATAAGCCCAATTCCTGAAATTAGTTCGTTCAGTATCACGATTTCAGATATTTTTAATATGTCATAATTTTTTCCGAAAAATGAATTAGCATAACTGAATTTAGTGCTACCTATTAAGTATGTATGCAGCATATTTTTTTTAAATTATGTACTTATTGGGGTGTATGAAGAATTGCACGTATTCTGTGACGCGTTGTATATTGTTATAGTTTGGGAATATGAAACGCTTTCAAATATATTTGGATTTAAATAATTTGACGTTATCGTATCAATTTAACCATGAACAAAATACTAAAATATCGGGTTTATTAATTTTTCTTTGTTATTTCTTTTTAGTAATCTTATAATTACAATCACAATTCTTACAGTTACACGTGCTTTATCTACACTAATTTATAAAAAATAAATTATAATTATTATAAAGAGGAAATATTTGAGTTTTTGTTTGTTTGTATTGAATAGGCTCCCAAACTACTGGGCCGATTTTTACAATTCTCATACCAATGGAAAGCTTAGTTTTCTGGAAGTAACATGAACTATAATTTTCTTCCAAAAAAGTGGATTATAATAATAATAATAATAAAAATTTATTTAAAGAGCAAATGACACTCTTAAATCAAAACATTTTATGTTACAAATGATGCTCAATAGATTTAGTTGCCTGGCTCCCAAACTAGGATTCCCTGTACTATGGTTAGCCAGTCTTACATCCTATAAATAATTATACATAAAAATTGCACTATTGTAGTCTTCGTTTTAATAAGTAAGTAGTTAGTAGCTAAAACGAATCTGCAACACAACTCATCGTCGGAGGGTAATTAGAAAAGAATATCGGCAGCTTTGGTACCCACTGAAATAGACACCCACGGGGTATCACACTATGCTTGTTTTATTGACTCATAACAAGTCGAAATTTTCCATATTTTTTAATTAATCTAGCAGTTGAAAATATTGAGTCAAATAAAACAGAAATATCATAGAAACACGAATCGATCGATTGGGAAATCTATTAATACCAAAGAGATTAAGATATAATACAAGGCATAGAGGGGACAAAGCGAGGATTATTTGAAGCCAAAAGTTATTCCAAGTGGAATAAGTCTAGTACAATTTCGACCGAATGACAGCTCGCGTTCATACTAACTGACATGACAAGGACATGACGCTTGAGCTTCAAAGTTTTGTATGAAAATATTCCCAATGCCCCCTCTATGCTATTATATTTTAATGTCTTTGATTAATACAAAAACTTTTTTGTGGTTGTGGTAAAATTGAACGTCGTGTCATCACGTCAACCATGTCATTCACTAGGGATGGCCAAGTGAAAAAATAAATTGATATTTATCGTATCGACATTTCTAAATACTATAGATAAAAATCGAGTGAAAAATATCGATACATCGTCAGTTTTTACATTATTATTAATACATATTCCCAAATTCGTAAAAAAGGACGATGAAAATAGTATTTTTTTATAAATGCTTGAGTCTAAACAAGTATCTAGTACCTATAGACCAGGGTAGAAGCCTTTAAAAATAATAAAAAGTGAAAAAAATAGTAGTAGGATGAAACCCATTAGAAAAGGAGGGGAATATTTATTTTTCCTTTCATTTTTATAATATTTCCCTCCTTTTCTAATGGGTTTCATCGGTGTATTCCCGTTGTCCCCATTGACGATATCCCCATTGAGTGGGGACAACGGGAATTGAATAACATAATTAAAAATACTTCCTGTTGTCCCCACTATCTGTCCCCATTGAAATAATGAAATAAAATTATTAAAAATACTTCCCGTTGTCCCCATTGAATTTTTTTTCTCTCTCCTTTTATTTAATGCAACCAGTCCTTGGACATTCAGCAATATTTTGATGAGAATAATAGTATTGCGAGAAATGGGAACAGTGTTCCACCCTTATAAATTTTTATCTATTCTTAGATTAGATCTTGAGGGGTTTTTCTTTTTAATCTTTTGAATGTTTGAGAGTTGCTCATTAGTTCCTTTGCCATTGGATAGGAATGTGGTTTGAGTCTATTTCTTCTTTTCAGTTCTGGGTACGTATTTGAATGTCTAAAATTAAAAAACCTAACGTAAAATAACTTACGTTTAAAATCCCTAAAATCCGAATACCTAATGTTTTAATATACCTACGCAGCGAATACTTACCTACGAAATATCTAAGATTATAATACAGATTGGACTGAATACCTAATATTCAAAATTTTTATAGTTATAACGACAAATATTTTATACCAACTTTTTAAATACACCCAGTATATAGAAACTTTGATGTTAGTTTTTTTATGAGCAACAAATCAATATGTTTTATTATAACCGTTACCGTAACCGTTGTTAAGTAGATTTAATACAATATGATATAGTTACAGTACGATATAAGTGCGGTAAGTTGAAAATTACAGCTGAGGCGATATTGCTAGCCCGAGCCGTAAGCGAGGACTACAAGAAAGCAGAGGCTGTAATTATTAAAGTGCACGTATGGCATACGACGTTATATAACATATTTGGGAGGAAATTAATAAAACTCGGACTTACAATACAGTAAAAAGAAAAAGCGCGTGGAATAATTTTTACATGTTCACAAATTAGCGATGCGCATCAGCATTTTTTTTAGGCAAAGGCACAAAAATAGCCAATATTTCTATTAAAGTACATAAATTAATATTTTGTGTTTTTGTTACAAATATTTATCTGTAACAAAAACACATAATATTTTTGTGTTTTTGTTACAGATAAATGGTTGTATTTTATTGTCAAAATTAATTAAATTAAAGATTAAATGTTTATTTATTATTATATTTTATCTCCCAAAGTTAATTTAATTCATAAATCATTGACCACTTTTCTGACATAAAAACTCTTTGATATGATTTTAAAAAGTACCGTTCGTTTATAGACGGAGGATTTTGATAAACCGTGCGTTTTACACTACAATAACGCACAAGTAAGTAATGAAATACAATACGATATTGAAATTAATGAAATAATAGACCTTTTACGAACCAATGTGTTATAAAGTAGATTGTGTACATACTTTAATATCGGTATTTGTCATTTTGGTCAATTAACTGTGAGGTAAATCGATTTCAGGGAATTTGTACATAGGTACACACACCGGCACAATTAGCGGAACAGAAAAAAAAGGGAGTATTTACGCATTTTTGCGTGTTACTGGCCGGCTAAACAAGCTTTTTTTAAATTTGGGTTTTAATTTAAAAATGGAATACTAAGCGACTGCCCTTTTTTTCATTCTTTTGTTTTAATTTTCATTGATTCATTTTTTCCACCGCTTCTCCGTTTTTAGAAGGTTCGTGAATTCCATTTGAAAAGCTTTGAATTGCAGTTTTTGAGGCTTTTGAGTTTTTTCGCATATTGATAATTTACGAGCATCTAATTATGCCTGATTTAACGCCATCAGAAATCATTAGGGCAGATCAAATGAGGAGAAATGGTCAAACCTACAGATCGATTGCCAGAAGCCTTCGTCGATCGTTATCAACGATTTATCGTAGCATCCAACGATACAGATTGACGAATGCTCTAGTGAGAAGGAGAGGACAAGGCCGGAAAAGGTGTACTTCAAGGAGGGATGACCGTTTTCTCCAACTTCAAGTCCGACGGAACACGAGACTAACGGCGGTGCAGGCTCGAAATTTACTGGAAGAGGTACGAGCAGTAAGGATGAGTGAGCGGACAGTTCGTAGAAGATTCGAAGAAGTGGGTATAGGCTCGTATGTGCCCGCCAAAGCCCCAAAACTTGAGAGACATCATCGCACAAACCGTCTACACTTTGGTCGTGAACATCGTGATTGGGACTTCGACGACTGGGGACAGGTTCTTTTTACTGATGAATGCAGAGTTATGTTAAATCAAATTGATGGAAGGCAGCGAGTATGGAGACGCAAAGGAGAACGGTATATCCAGTCTAATTTTGAAAATACAGTTGCATATGGCGGCGGTTCAATTATGGTCTGGGGAGGAATATGTTTAGGAGCTCGTACGGAGTTAGTAGTGGTCGATGGCGGGAATCTGAATGCTGATCGGTATATCAGGGAGATTTTAGAAGAACATGTTGTGCCATTTGCCCCCTTTATTGGTAACAACTTCATTCTAATGCAGGATAATGCTCGGGCTCACAGTGCTCGCACAGTACAGACATACCTAAACCATGTTGGTATAACGGTGATGGAGTGGCCAGCACGGTCCCCCGATATGAACCCTATAGAACACGTCTGGGACTTGCTAAAGAGGAGTGTAAAGTCAAGAATGCCCCCTCCCAATAATCTCAACGAGTTGCGAAACGCATTACTTGAAGAATGGCAGAGGTTGCCCCAAGAAACCATTGATAACATCATCCGCAGCATGCCCAGACGGATGGAAACCCTCATCAGAGCACGAGGAGGAAACACTCGATATTGAACAGTCATTGAAATTGTTGTTAAACTTTGGAAAATCTTGAATTTTCTGCTGTTTCTCTATAATTAAAAATCGAAGAAAAATGCATTTTGTTTAATTTAATTTTTATTTTTATAAAATTTTAAGTATGGTGTTACAAATGAATGTCAAAACATGTTAATTTAATTGTTGTTTCATTTTAAATAATATATTGTTTAAAAATTACATTCATTGTTCTAAATTCCCTCTTTTTTCTCCTTTTTTTTTCTGTTCCGCTAATTGTGCCGGTGTGTGTATTTTAGGTTTTATCCTTTTGAACTTCAGTAATATATCCATTTGACATTTTAAGCTTTTGGTATTTTCACTTTAAGTCAAACAACCATAAGGTATTTAGATTTTAGGGATTTTAAACGTAGGTTATTTTACGTTAGGTTTTTTAATTTAAGACATTCAAATATGTTCCCATAATTAAAGATAGAATGCTCATTTTTAGATTCCGTCTACCAGATTTCTAATACCTATTACTATTTTTCAATATATCATTTTTCTAGCACGGCACGAGCTACCCTAAAAACCACATATATGACAGCGGAGAATATATCACACTAGACTATTCCAATAAATCAACTATTGATTTTCCTATTTAACTAGTTCTAATTAATAATTCCGTTTTTACGAATTTTCCGTTTTTTTATCAAGAATGTCACAAGAGGCCCAGGCAGGTAAAAAATTATTGATAAAGGGTTGTTTTTCTTCTTGCTGCTTTAAAAACTAAGGTTAAAAAACAAATACAGACTTAATGGGGATATCGACACGTGAAATTTATGTATTCCCGTTGTCCCCACTGCCGTATCCCTATAATGGGGACAACGGGAAGAATTTTTTTTGACTTCCCGTTGTCCCCATCATGGGGATACGGCCAATGGGGACAACGGGAATACACCGTTTCATCCTACTACTATTATTTTTGGTTTTAAAAATTATCGAGCCTGGTCTACTAACATGAAATGAAACACGAAACCAGAATTGCGTTAAAAATATATTAAAATTAATACGAATTCGATACTGTAAAATAAATGTCGATATATTATCGCCATTAAAAATATCGACGATATATATAATATGCTAATTATGTATTTGGAAAAATATCGATATTTTAATATAGGTATCGATATTTTTTGCCCAAGCCATCATTAAATGCCACTATGTGGCATAGAGTAACTTATATGGCATGTGGTAGGCAGTGCTATTTTCTAACAAAGAGGTTGGAAGAAAATCATTTTCTTTCCTAGAGAAACTTTTTCTTTACACGTCTTTGGTACCTAAAATCTCATAATATCCTACAAAATACACTAGGTAACGAATAATTTTTAAACCTCAACTTATAAAAATGTGGTATGATTACATATTATCTTAGTCTGTCCAAGAACTATCGATTTTACACGGTTTCGTCTTCCGTGGGCAGGTGTAAGTGGGGTACCCAAAACACATGGACTTTTGCCATATTGTTCTTTTAGTCAACTGATGAGCAAAAGTAAATGATTCAAAACAAAAATAGTATAAGCAAAACATGCAGACAATGCATAACTAACTTAACTGAGCTGGATAATATCGTGGGAACAGCTAATAAGTTTTAAAGCTATACGTTTATACCTTCCACCAAACATCAGAGGTTAATATCCCGAACATTCCAGGTCGGTGGAAGTCAGCTAAGCCGGAAGTTCGGAACAATCTAGGGATCTTCTCAAGACATGTTCCAGTTTAATTAATTACCTCCCATCTCCAAAGTTGGTTAGTGTGGGATAACTTGCGTAGACGCCGATAAGAATTGATTATTATATCACAAACTTTTTTAATTGCCAATACCTTTTGCAGTACAGTTTTGAAAGAAAACATCGTGAGAAAACACGCAGGTCTCAGAATTAATTCTAAGACTTGTGTAAACAGTCCCGGTCCGGCGATGGGCTCACCAACGAATATTGTCGTAAAAAGTGGGTATATCCAGTAATGTAATACCTCTGCCTACCCCCTCGGGGATAAAAGGCGTGAGAGTATTTTTTTGGCAGAGTTGCATCCTTTAACATTCGCACCATACATCTCTTTCGTTACTCTTCTTTCATCAACACGTTATAAATGACCACACCATCTTAACATACTCTTTCCTATTCTTGTCACTACATCTTCTTTCAAACCAAATGAATCACTATGTCTGAATCGCCTTAATTGCAAAGTTTTATATTTTATTAATTGCTTTAAACATTTCTTCTACCATCTTTACAAACTAGGTACAACATGAGACTTGACCTGTTTTTGTGGCGTATGCGGACTTTTTGTGTGTTCCAAACTTCTAACTTCACCGCTGTGGCCGGCAGCTAAATTTCATATATACATTTTTTGTTGGCCGCTCCAACGCAATTTCGAGACCACGGCCGAGTGTCTTATTCATGCCCCCATTTACTTTCATCGAATATTGAGTTGTTTGCTTGTAATAATCAAGATTCTTTGAAAAAGATGGCAAAATATATATTTGTCATAGAATATTGTGTTTTTGGTAGCAAAGATCAAGGTGTTATATCCTTCTTTCACTAAATGTCAAATTTTTTTGTTGAAATTCGTTGAGCCGTTTCAGTGTTTATTCTAGAAAGACAGAAAAAAAATGAATAAATTTTATTAATGATAAGGCATGATGAAAATAGCAGCTTTGTCTTAAATTTTGCTATTGATATATATTATACTCGTATGTTTAGGCTGCTGTTTGTGGCAAAGAAATTTACTCTCATACATACACTCGAAAAACATTACCCTCCTTCTAAGGCAGTCAGATAAAAGCTAAAGCATTAGCGATTTAATCACCAAGTAACCCTTTCTCTTCGTTGAACGACGCCCTAAAGCAATGTATCTTTTTGTACCACTCTAAAATGATATCCCAAAGCTATCTCGTTCTTCCACTCGACCGCACCAATAGTACAGAATAGGTCCCCCGTTCGAGAACAGTTATTGAGGCCCAGTGCCAAGAAATCGGCCTAAACGCTATCTCGGGGCCCCACTCGTCGGTCGGAATTATTCAGGGGATTGGATTCCTCTAAAGGCTTTTATTTATAGTTGAAGCTTTTGAGTTATTGGTCCTTCGTAGCGAGTGTGTGAACAGAAATGTTCTCATAATTTGGGAAAGTCGATTTAATGTGAAGACGTCTTTGTTTGTAATAGGTATTAACTTTATTAAAATATAGTTCCAAAACACTTGTAAATGAATTTCGGTTTATATTTTACAATCGCAGCAAATTTTTGTATAAAAAAAATAACCTACACCTTTTTACGAAAACCAAATCACGCCTTAAACTCGAAGGGTTTTTTTTATTATAGTTATGTATTTATCTAAAAAACTAGTGTACATGGTGCAGGCTCAGTCTCCATACATTCCTGAAACGCCTCCTTTCAAATGAAGTGGCACAGACTATTTACGGATCCCTCTTCGTATCCGAATATCTAGATAAGGCGCTCACAGAATCGCATTTGCAACAAATGAATGGGCTGCATCGAGTCGGTAATCCCGCGGAATTATTCATGCCGGGCCCGGGATGACGCCGGTCCATAATGGCCGCCAGATGTCTTGTAATGATGCGATTGTTGTGATGGCTCAAGTGGCTGTGATTTTGAAAATTTCGTTTCTTATAGTCAAACGACTGGATGACGTTAGGTTATTTCATATTCGTGCCAACCAATAATGACTGTAAGTAAGTAAACGACTCTTTATTGTGAACCAATAAAAATATGCAATAAGTGATCCAATTATTGATTGAGGTATGACGTGTGGAATTCCATAATTTTTCTGAATGACAGGCACAATTTTATGAATTCCATAACTCAAAAGGGAAAAATGAACCCTTATAGGATCACGTCTGGGACTTGCTAAAGAGGAGTGTAAAGTCAAGAATGCCCCCTCCCAATAATCTCAACGAGTTGCGAAACGCATTACTTGAAGAATGGCAGAGGTTGCCCCAAGAAACCATTGATAACATCATCCGCAGCATGCCCAGACGGATGGAAACCCTCATCAGAGCACGAGGAGGAAACACTCGATATTGAACAGTCATTGAAATTGTTGTTAAACTTTGGAAAATCTTGAATTTTCTGCTGTTTCTCTATAATTAAAAATCGAAGAAAAATGCATTTTGTTTAATTTAATTTTTATTTTTATAAAATTTTAAGTATGGTGTTACAAATGAATGTCAAAACATGTTAATTTAATTGTTGTTTCATTTTAAATAATATATTGTTTAAAAATTACATTCATTGTTCTAAATTCCCTCTTTTTTCTCCTTTTTTTTTCTGTTCCGCTAATTGTGCCGGTGTGTGTATTTTAGGTTTTATCCTTTTGAACTTCAGTAATATATCCATTTGACATTTTAAGCTTTTGGTATTTTCACTTTAAGTCAAACAACCATAAGGTATTTAGATTTTAGGGATTTTAAACGTAGGTTATTTTACGTTAGGTTTTTTAATTTAAGACATTCAAATATGTTCCCATAATTAAAGATAGAATGCTCATTTTTAGATTCCGTCTACCAGATTTCTAATACCTATTACTATTTTTCAATATATCATTTTTCTAGCACGGCACGAGCTACCCTAAAAACCACATATATGACAGCGGAGAATATATCACACTAGACTATTCCAATAAATCAACTATTGATTTTCCTATTTAACTAGTTCTAATTAATAATTCCGTTTTTACGAATTTTCCGTTTTTTTATCAAGAATGTCACAAGAGGCCCAGGCAGGTAAAAAATTATTGATAAAGGGTTGTTTTTCTTCTTGCTGCTTTAAAAACTAAGGTTAAAAAACAAATACAGACTTAATGGGGATATCGACACGTGAAATTTATGTATTCCCGTTGTCCCCACTGCCGTATCCCTATAATGGGGACAACGGGAAGAATTTTTTTTGACTTCCCGTTATCCCCATCATGGGGATACGGCCAATGGGGACAACGGGAATACACCGTTTCATCCTACTACTATTATTTTTGGTTTTAAAAATTATCGAGCCTGGTCTACTAACATGAAATGAAACACGAAACCAGAATTGCGTTAAAAATATATTAAAATTAATACGAATTCGATACTGTAAAATAAATGTCGATATATTATCGCCATTAAAAATATCGACGATATATATAATATGCTAATTATGTATTTGGAAAAATATCGATATTTTAATATAGGTATCGATATTTTTTGCCCAAGCCATCATTAAATGCCACTATGTGGCATAGAGTAACTTATATGGCATGTGGTAGGCAGTGCTATTTTCTAACAAAGAGGTTGGAAGAAAATCATTTTCTTTCCTAGAGAAACTTTTTCTTTACACGTCTTTGGTACCTAAAATCTCATAATATCCTACAAAATACACTAGGTAACGAATAATTTTTAAACCTCAACTTATAAAAATGTGGTATGATTACATATTATCTTAGTCTGTCCAAGAACTATCGATTTTACACGGTTTCGTCTTCCGTGGGCAGGTGTAAGTGGGGTACCCAAAACACATGGACTTTTGCCATATTGTTCTTTTAGTCAACTGATGAGCAAAAGTAAATGATTCAAAGCAAAAATAGTATAAGCAAAACATGCAGACAATGCATAACTAACTTAACTGAGCTGGATAATATCGTGGGAACAGCTAATAAGTTTTAAAGCTATACGTTTATACCTTCCACCAAACATCAGAGGTTAATATCCCGAACATTCCAGGTCGGTGGAAGTCAGCTAAGCCGGAAGTTCGGAACAATCTAGGGATCTTCTCAAGACATGTTCCAGTTTAATTAATTACCTCCCATCTCCAAAGTTGGTTAGTGTGGGATAACTTGCGTAGACGCCGATAGGAATTGATTATTATATCACAAACTTTTTTAATTGCCAATACCTTTTGCAGTACAGTTTTGAAAGAAAACATCGTGAGAAAACACGCAGGTCTCAGAATTAATTCTAAGACTTGTGTAAACAGTCCCGGTCCGGCGATGGGCTCATCAACGAATATTGTCGTAAAAAGTGGGTATATCCAGTAATGTAATACCTCTGCCTACCCCCTCGGGGATAAAAGGCGTGAGAGTATTTTTTTGGCAGAGTTGCATCCTTTAACATTCGCACCATACATCTCTTTCGTTACTCTTCTTTCATCAACACGTTATAAATGACCACACCATCTTAACATACTCTTTCCTATTCTTGTCACTACATCTTCTTTCAAACCAAATGAATCACTATGTCTGAATCGCCTTAATTGCAAAGTTTTATATTTTATTAATTGCTTTAAACATTTCTTCTACCATCTTTACAAACTAGGTACAACATGAGACTTGACCTGTTTTTGTGGCGTATGCGGACTTTTTGTGTGTTCCAAACTTCTAACTTCACCGCTGTGGCCGGCAGCTAAATTTCATATATACATTTTTTGTTGGCCGCTCCAACGCAATTTCGAGACCACGGCCGAGTGTCTTATTCATGCCCCCATTTACTTTCATCGAATATTGAGTTGTTTGCTTGTAATAATCAAGATTCTTTGAAAAAGATGGCAAAATATATATTTGTCATAGAATATTGTGTTTTTGGTAGCAAAGATCAAGGTGTTATATCCTTCTTTCACTAAATGTCAAATTTTTTTGTTGAAATTCGTTGAGCCGTTTCAGTGTTTATTCTAGAAAGACAGAAAAAAAATGAATAAATTTTATTAATGATAAGGCATGATGAAAATAGCAGCTTTGTCTTAAATTTTGCTATTGATATATATTATACTCGTATGTTTAGGCTGCTGTTTGTGGCAAAGAAATTTACTCTCATACATACACTCGAAAAACATTACCCTCCTTCTAAGGCAGTCAGATAAAAGCTAAAGCATTAGCGATTTAATCACCAAGTAACCCTTTCTCTTCGTTGAACGACGCCCTAAAGCAATGTATCTTTTTGTACCACTCTAAAATGATATCCCAAAGCTATCTCGTTCTTCCACTCGACCGCACCAATAGTACAGAATAGGTCCCCCGTTCGAGAACAGTTATTGAGGCCCAGTGCCAAGAAATCGGCCTAAACGCTATCTCGGGGCCCCACTCGTCGGTCGGAATTATTCAGGGGATTGGATTCCTCTAAAGGCTTTTATTTATAGTTGAAGCTTTTGAGTTATTGGTCCTTCGTAGCGAGTGTGTGAACAGAAATGTTCTCATAATTTGGGAAAGTCGATTTAATGTGAAGACGTCTTTGTTTGTAATAGGTATTAACTTTATTAAAATATAGTTCCAAAACACTTGTAAATGAATTTCGGTTTATATTTTACAATCGCAGCAAATTTTTGTATAAAAAAAATAACCTACACCTTTTTACGAAAACCAAATCACGCCTTAAACTCGAAGGGTTTTTTTTATTATAGTTATGTATTTATCTAAAAAACTAGTATACATGGTGCAGGCTCAGTCTCCATACATTCCTGAAACGCCTCCTTTCAAATGAAGTGGCACAGACTATTTACGGATCCCTCTTCGTATCCGAATATCTAGATAAGGCGCTCACAGAATCGCATTTGCAACAAATGAATGGGCTGCATCGAGTCGGTAATCCCGCGGAATTATTCATGCCGGGCCCGGGATGACGCCGGTCCATAATGGCCGCCAGATGTCTTGTAATGATGCGATTGTTGTGATGGCTCAAGTGGCTGTGATTTTGAAAATTTCGTTTCTTATAGTCAAACGACTGGATGACGTTAGGTTATTTCATATTCGTGCCAACCAATAATGACTGTAAGTAAGTAAACGACTCTTTATTGTGAACCAATAAAAATATGCAATAAGTGATCCAATTATTGATTGAGGTATGACGTGTGGAATTCCATAATTTTTCTGAATGACAGGCACAATTTTATGAATTCCATAACTCAAAAGGGAAAAATGAACCCTTATAGGATCACTCCGTTGTCTGTCAAGACCGTCGTTCTCAGGAACTTGGGAGGTAGCAAGTCGAAATTAATTTGCATTACTTAAGCCTATGGTCGCTTGAGGCATTTCGATCAAATAAATAGGTTGCCGAGTCTATAATCCCGAGGAATTATTAGAATAATCGAGAAACAGAATAACGTTTTCGTCCCGTTTGTTTTAGTGGCATTACATTGACAGTGGAACAATTTTTTCCTAAATAATTCTAAGTTCTCAAACGTTTTGTTTTAGTTTACCTCTTAACTACTCGTATATGTTTATCTCGAAGGCATTTCACAAAAATTATTAATATAAATGTAACATAAATTATTATAACAGTAATGTAATTGGCTACGCCGTAGCACAGCTGCTACGCCGTCGCTACGCTGCTACGCAATGTGTGCTACATCATTTACGCTCCGTTTATGTCGGAATTCGGAAATTATGTGTATTTTTAGACTTTTTGTTTTATTAATGCGAAAAGTTTTGGTAATAATTATCTTTTTTGGATATTTAGTCATACTGCAGAAATATAGTTCCTTCCTGAAGTACGTATACACTTTATTGTTTACCCCTAAATGTAATAAATGGTGAGGCCATGCTTCAGAATAAATTGTGGAACCTAGTAGTTTTAAACATAGTGGTAGTAGTAGTAGTAGGAGCTAGTGCTCTATAAAATCTGCAAGAATGTAAGTTTGAAAAAGAACTCAGTGGTACATGCCCTCAAAAGGATTTGAACCCGAGCCTTACATATTAGAGACTACCTATCACAAAGGGCTTTTCATTTTTAGTAGTTTTTTTACTATATAAAAGCTAACTGCTGAGCTACAGTTCTTTCCTTACGTATAAACAAGGCTATTCTCAAATGCGAGCCCTATGCTAATTTTGAGATCAGTAATATCAGGACAACAAAATGAAACGATCGTAGCCCTACGATACCACACTGGTTGGGCGGGGTAAGGCATTTAATGGGCGTTTTGGAGGGCACCTAAGAATCATTTTTGTTTTATAGTCACGATTGAAGTGTTTTAGCCATATAGAATACCCTTGAGTGGCTTGAAAAATGCTGACAGAGAGATTATGGTCCAAACTTCCTAAAAAACATTTTTAAATTAAATTAAATTGTGGGACACAATTCACACACGGTTGCTTTGTCCCAAACTAGGCAGGGCCTGTACTATGGGTATTAAACAACTGATAGACATACTTTAATAAATATTAAACGTCCAGACACGAAGCCAACAGACATGTTCATGCGCACCAATGTTGGCCCCGAGCGGGGATCGAACCCGCGACCTCCGGCTCAGAAGGCAGGGTCACTACCAACTGAGCCAACAGGCCCGCCCGCCGCTTTACCTCGGCAGTGGGCTGTAGGTACGGGTTGATGATGATTCAGAAACTGAAATGACTGATAAAAAAACCTAAAGAAAAAACAAAGAAAATACAACAAACAAAACAGAAAAAAATAAGAAATTGAAAAACCCCACCCAACGACTGACCGCGCCCAACATTGCTTAACCTGTGTAGTCGCAAACACACAGCACCACACCGAGATAAGCTACAAATGCATTTTACGATTTTTTACAATTTTTCTAAAGAACCCGTCAATAATATTGCCAGTATGCAATAAATACCCAAAAATGATTTGGACGCCAACCATTTATTTAATTGGGGCGACAGTTTCACAAAACTTTTGCTAACAGATAATATTTCACCAAAAACGGTATTTAAACGCGTGCCAAAAACAACTTTTGAGCGGTTTTCTGTTACTGAACTGCCTACAGGCAGCTCCTAATGTAAAAAAATTAAACGTATAAAATATTTTTAAAAGAGGTTTTCTTTCATCGTGATGATAAACACTCCTTGGTCCATGCCCTAACCAAGATTAACCCGAGTCTTACGCACTCTCAGAAACAAGGCTATCTGCCTTTCTATGTAAATAAAAAAAAGTTATGTTCGTTTTTTCAGAATGTTATTATTCAGAAAGTTCTTCACCGCTGGCGTTGACATTTTATCACTACGTTGCACTTACTCGTACTTAGACGAGTACATTTTATGATCGCTGTTTAAAGTAGGCGTCACTAGTTTTTATCAAAAACCAGTTCTTATGATGGTATGACTGACATTTTAAGCATGATGATGATGGTGAACGCCGGATGCATGCACGAAAAAGCATGACTCATTGTCACGTTCCGCCTGAGACGAGCGTGCAAGCAAGCGATAGAGAGGCAAGATCTTCATCAATGTTATCTTATGACATTATCACGTAAAATTATCGTCCGTAAACCGACTGTACAGGCAACAATTTTTTTGATAATATTATACTTTGTAGATTCGGAGCACCCTGTACAGGAGCTAATACGAAGGCTCGGATCTAGGTAGGCTGCCAACAAGTTTCGTTATAAATCGCGGCGAGTGCGGCCGCGCAGATAGCTAGGCTGCAACCAGTAGGGAGGGCTGCATTTTGGCAGCCAACGAGTAAGAGGTTTCTTTTACTCGGCCGATTACATGGTGGTGGGGTTTAAAACTGTGTTTTAAGGGTACGTGTTTGGGTTTATTAAAAGCGTTTTTAATGGAAGTGGAATCTATTTAGAATTTTATTATAAAATAGCGCAGTCCCGTTCCCGTGGGAAAGTTATAGCCTATGTTACTTTCACAAATTAAGCATTGCATTGGCGAAGAAGCTTTTAAAGTCGGTCCAGTAGTTTCGGAGCCTATTCAATACAAACAAACAAAAAATCAAATCTTTCGTCGAATCTTTCCTCTTTAGAATATTAGTAGTGTAAATAAGTACGATTATATCATATAATCATTTATTTATTCGTTAACAAAATTATTTGTATTAATACAAATGGGCTATCATAATAACAAAAATAAAGTAATAATAACAATAACAAAATCATAGAATTGTCAGCGCATTTGGTCGAGGCTTCAGGTAACTAGAGGGCTGTTCATTATCTCAGTCAAAGAATCAGCCTAGCTGACAGAAAGGAAATGCGACCGTATTGCATGGTTTCTGTGTACATTTTGTATCTGTAATTATTGTAAATTACCTAATAGACTAATGGACTAGGGAACCTAGCCCGCATGCCCTAGACTAATTGGTTCTGAGGCGTGTCACAATGTCAAAATAATGACTGGTCAAACGTATCTACAAAGTCAGTCCTTCCAAGATTGCGATACGTCTGCTAGATACCTTGGGGATAGACCGTAAGGGTACTATTATTACAGTACCTACATTACAACGGTCCCATTATGGAACGATGTTCACTACATCAAATAGAGAAAATAACTTCAGCCGTGATGTAGGATTGTACTTTGGACTTACACCTTTAATCTGAATTAATTGATTCAAGGAATCACAATGCACGTAACATTCATGCTTCTATGTTTAAAACAACCAATAAGCAATAACATAAAATAGTAACGATAACATAAAGTCTCTTCATACCGGAATTACGGTACCTAAAAAACGTATCCGAACAAGTTAGACTAAAACTTCGGATTCGGATCGGAACTCGGAACTGGATGCAGGAGTATGCCACTGGCGAACACTCAATAAACTTTGCAGTTGGCCTCGTGGGCACGTGTCAGAGAAATTCCGAAGTTTAATGTAACTTCTGGGAGTGCCTTTATTGGACTTTTTTAGCCTGTGGCTGGGAGGCGTTATATTAATGTATACTAGCGGGTGCCCAGCGGCGATGCCCGCGCGGATCCAGTTTATTCCTGTTCCCGTGGGAATTTCCAAAAATCCCTTTATAGTGGTTGCCTATGACATATATAAGACACCTACATTACATTCGAATGAATGAAAAGGGTTCGAATCCTGGCATGTACCAATGAGTTTTTCAAAAACTTACGTACATATTTATCACTAGCTCGACGGTGAAGGAAAACATCGTGAGGAAACCCGCAGGTCTCAGAATTAATTCTGAGACATGTGTAAATAGACCCGGTCCGGCGATAGGCTCACCACCTATCACGTTTAGGGGTCCAAATATATCTCGTGAAATGTGGGTATTTCCAGTAATGGAATACCTCTGCCTACCCCCTCGGGGATAAAAAAGGCGTGAGATTATACTTTATACTACATTACATACCATATTTCAAATAGCGGGTGCCCATAGCGACGTTGCCCGCGCGCATCCCGATTATTCCCGTTCCCGTGGGAATTTACGAATATCCCTTTATATGGGTTGGCTACGATGTATAAGACACCTTCACACCATATTTCAAGATTCTAGGTGTTATCGTTTCAGAGTAGTACGTATTTTTCTTTTTACCCAGTTTTTATATTTTCCCGTGGGAATGAGATATTTTTCTGGAATAAAAAGTACCCTAGATGTTGACCCGGGTACTCAGCTATCACCACACCAAATTTCATCAAAATCCGTCCAGTAGTTTTTGCGTGATGCGTGCACAACCAGACAGACAGACAGACAGACAGACAGACAAAAATTCCAAAAAAATGTGTTTTGGTATCTATATCGATAACTATATACACTACCGTTAAAATTTTCAAAAAATATTTAATGTACAGACACGGCCCCGTTAGAGTTTTATTATATGTATAGATTATTAAAATGGTTACGCAATCACATATAACGTTTTGAATTCAATCACATTATAATTTTTTTGACAGACCTGTTGGGTCAGTTGGTAGTGACCCTGCTTTCTGAGTCAGAGGTCGCTGGTTCGATCCCCGCTCAGGGCCAACATTTGTGTGCAAAAACATGTCTGTTGGCAGACACGAAGCATGAAGCCATGTGTGTTTAATATTTATTTAAGTATGTTTATCAGTTGTTTTGTACCCATAGTATAGGCCCTGCCTAGTCTAGGACTAAAAAACCGTTTGTGAATTAACTGCCGCTACGCATAAGATCGTTGTTCACTAAAATGCCTTTTCGTGACGGGAATTTAATTTCATTTAGCACAATGACGTAATTACATCTAGAGATCTAAGCCCATTTACATACTACTAACCGATAACCACCCTCGCAGGAATTAGCACGTGTGACGTCACGTCGTCACGCCGCCGCCACGGCGCCGCACGCACATCTTTGCGTCGTAAAGAATGACGGCGCCTCTCTACCAATACTCAACCTGTATAGGAAAGGTGGTTGTGTATGGTAACTTGAAAAAGGCGTTTTTGAGGTTTGATGGGTGACTGTAAATGTATATTAAGATGGATGATAGTATAAACATGTGATTCATCACTTTGACTCCGTTTACCGATGGTTTGGAAGAAAGTACTAACTTTTCACCCAAATATTTTTTTTTGACCCTTGATCGTGATAGGTTTTGAGCCCATCGCCGTGACACATGCCTTAGATTCAACTCTGGAACCTACGGGTTTATAGGTTTACCTATTGCAAATTACCACATTGAATTCATAATTCCAAATTTACTAAAGGCGTCTCAAGATACAAATATAGAAACATATTTTAATAAAAGATGCTCAATTTTCATTTGTACTCTTTTATATACGTACTTAAAATGTACATTCTCATCCGGCCCGCAATTACTTTTCAAAATCACTCGACCCGCAATTGTCGGCCTCTCAAAAGCCATTTCCTGAGTTAGGTTCGTTTGCTTAGGACGTCTTTACGAGTGACCTCCCACATCTTAGTCGATCACCTCCTTTTCACCTCGACAGTACGCGGCGAAGGAGCCGAGGTAGGTCTACTGATCTTGGTCGTATAAAGTCACGGAATAATGTACAATAGAAAAGGGATAACGCACTTTTCTCTGGTTGTGTGACGAAAGTTGTACCGCTGAATTGTATATAGGTATAATTTATATAATTACTTACTTTGAGGAATATGGAATATTTTATGAAGTAGTTCTAATATATATATATATATATATATATATATAAAATTGCCTGTTATGGCCACAGTAACCGTACATAGTTGTTTCCGGCCCAGGTTTATCAAGGTGCGGGAGAGACGCCGGTCCAGGTGTAGAAGGGCAGATCTCCCCATATATAGCGCTAGCCCAAACCGATTATAGGCTGATTTATGTTACAACGGGACGGGCCCCGTCCGGGCCTGGGCGTGCCCCGTCCGGGGCGAACCATCCTACAACACGCCTCGACATTTGGCGCGGACGGGGCCCGTCCGGGCCAGCGCTTCATACAAAAAATATTTGACCGTTCCCCGGACGGGGCACGTCCCGTTGTAACATGAATCAGCCTTTACTCGTGAAACGTTCAAGGTCACGGATACCTTAATACGCGAGTGTTGTTTCTATCCTCCATTATTTATGTATCGGATAATCTCAGGGATTTGAGCTGAGAGTCAGAGCTGTTCCAGTCGCCTTTAGCTCAATGGTAAAGACCCGCGTACAGTGGCTGTATAAAACAGTTTACAGTGGCATTCCCTGGACGACGGTCCAATACAATGAGGCTTCGACGTCGTAATGTGATGGGTTCCTAAGTACTGGAGGGGAGAAGTGAGATTTCATAGCTTTTATTTCATTTATTTGCATGTCACGTAATTGCATTAAAGTTTTTACAATAAATATTTGGTGCTTACATGTACCTAATACCCATTATAAAATGATTACAGTAAAATAATAAATTTAGAACAAGTATTTTAATTTTACATTAATTTCATATTCTGCTGCTTGCTTTTGGGGGTCTGTGGTGATAGAAGTTGTTTTCATGTCGTAACCGTTTGAATAACAACAGTTTTGATGCAGTTTTGAGCTCGCTTCTCGTACGTGAAGTTCAGGTTCGAGTCCTGGTGACGGCATAGTACTAATAAGTTTTTCAATAAGCTAGTTTGATGGATAAGAAAAAAATCTTTGAAACTTTCAGTATTCCAGATTGGTTCTGAAGCTTGTGTAACAGCATTCTGGAAACCACTAACACTGAAGTTCGTAAGTGGCTATTTACTTTCAAAAATGGTACCTATAACTCGACCATCTAATTTGAAGCAATTCAAAGAGTCTGAAGGCTCTTTTTAGTCTAGGCAATGAAGCGGATTTTTGTATGAAGACCCCAACATTAATTCCTCAGTCGATGAAACTTTGCAGGATTGTAGTATAGTATGAGACAATACTTGCATAAAAAAATCCAAAAAAAAAAAACCTAACCGAAGTTAGGTATTTTTACTGAAATACTTATTTATTTGATATCTTTGTTGGGAAAAATGCTCAGTCAAAATTTTCTTCTCCAGCAATATTCATGTGTGTTAAGAAAGCTATATGCGAAATATCCAAAAAAATCTCCTGGTAGAAACAACAAAACTCAGACGTATATGTACCTTGCTCGGGAAAATTGCTCAGTCCATTTTTTTAACTGGAATGTCATTTAATGGTCGCTGTGGACTTACAATACGAAAACCCAAAATAAAAACCTTCTCGCTACATTATTTTTAGAAATTATCAAATTATCAACCAAAAAAAATTTTTTTTTTAGTATAAAAACCTAACTTCGGTTAGGTTTTTTTTTTGGATTTTTTTATGCAAGTATTGTCTCATACTATACTACAATCCTGCAAAGTTTCATCGACTGAGGAATTAATGTTGGGGTCCACTACCTTTATTGCCTAGACTATTTGTTGAGAAAGTGTTATTATTCTGTGAATGATTTTATGGAGGACGGGAATATGTGTAATGTTCGTTAGTTTGTAAGTTAGTTTAGTATATAATTTTTAATTTTTAGAATTTTCACTAATAAATTTAATAATTATGTGTAATATTCAAATACAATGTATATTGTTATGGAATAAATAAATAAATAATAAAATAAATCACCCGGTCATCGAATCATCAATATACATAATTCACGACTTTTTGACGGCGAGGCAAGCAGAGACAGTATGCGGCCATCTTTTACGAATTTGACATGCCTTTCTCGCTTCACCTACATCTATTAATCTGTGGACACTAATAATATAATGTATGGTAATAATAAATAATATATATATATATATATATATATATATATATATATATATATATTTAATTTTTTAAATTATTCGTGTAAGAAAAGAAATCTAATTACAATAACTTACACCCTGAAAATAGTTTTACTGAGTGAAATATAATTAAAATTTGTATTATTCACTTTATAAATTACTAAAACAGCAACTTGGAATTACGAAACAAAAATCTACAGTGCAAAAGTGCAGTACACTGCTCCCATTATATCCTATATAACAGATGGATGCATGTACAAGTAAATAAATACGCTTCAGCTTTCGGAACATACATTATAGATGCATGTTTTACAATCTTGCTTCAATCCGTGCCTCACTATTACAGCGCATATTCACATGTCTGGCCCAAGTCATGAGTAAAAAGTGAAGGAATATATTAGACACTACCTGTTCCTGACGTAAGTCTTGTTCCCGTGGAAATAGCTCATAATATTACTCCCAGAAAAGTAAGCTTTCCATTGGTGAAATAATTTTTAAAATCGAACTTGTCGTTTCGGAGCCTATTCTTAACAAATAAACGTTAGATTACTGGGCTATAGGGTGAAAGAATATCTTCCTAAAAATATATCATCATCACACATGAGGAAGTATGGGCTATAATCTCCCACACGATGGCCAGCTAATAGTCAAAAATTTTCAAGCCACCCGGCAGTATCTGACATGGCTTAACGGCTTCCATTGTGCCACGGTCGGCCATTCTGCACTGACTGACTGAAACAGTGTGTACAAACACACTGGTACCGCAGGGCTACGAGCGCTACTTTTTCGCATAATATCACAATATTATTATTATTATTATTCGTCTTCCGCTCCCGCTCTCGCTCCTGATCTCGCTCCCGCTCGTGATCTAAGCCATATCTATCGCGGAGATTGGCCGGGGACGTATTCAATTTCGCGCGGCGCTATCTACGGGCTCTATTAGCGGGCCAGGCCCAACGCGGGCCATACAAAACGCCTGAATGAGCTATTCATGGGAACGCGATTACAGTTTTATTTTGAAAAACCTTTAAAAAAGTTTTAATGAGAGCTCTCTAGTTGGTCTGTTTTGAGTCAGAACGAAATTGTTAATTAGGACTGGTGAAAAGTTTCGAGCAACTATATTGTTTTGAGTAATTTAAAAAAATATATGTGCTTACGTTCCTGGTAGAGCAGTGATACCCCTGTGATTAAAGAGCCCGCTTTTCATGCGTGAGGCTCGGGATTCAATCCTAGCAAAGGCATGTACCAATGAGTTTTTTTTTATTTATCACTACATCGGCAGTGAAGGTAAACATCGTAAGAACA
The DNA here is from genome assembly GCA_963855545.1 of Ethmia dodecea. Taxonomy (NCBI): domain Eukaryota; kingdom Metazoa; phylum Arthropoda; class Insecta; order Lepidoptera; family Depressariidae; genus Ethmia; species Ethmia dodecea. Next base: position 2,573,744 of record OY979443.1, read on the forward strand.
CCCGCACCCCACAATTGATCCTTCCTTCTCTTGATCTTTACCCCCTTTTTGATAAAAGCGAGTAAGCATTTTTATATTTTATGTGTACTACATATACACAACAAATAATTGAGACAGTAGAAAAACTATCGTTCTTGTAAGTAAACATCCATTTTAAGGTTAAGTAGTAGATAAATATTGTGGGATATAATTCAGACGGTTATTTAGTTCCAAACTAGGCAGAGTCTGTACAATGGGTACTAAATAACTGATTATGTCTATACTTAAATAAATATTAAAAACTCAGACACGAAGCCAACATACATGTTCATGCAGACAAATGTTGGCCCTGAGAAAACATGGTTAATAACCAATGTATATGGCCATAGAAATGTTAAGATTTTTTTAAAAACACTTCACTGATGTACAAAATTTACATAAAGAATTTACACAAATTCCAAGTTGGTTCCAAAAAGTACATAAACTTGTGCCCCGACTATACTTAATACTTTCATCGCTCCCCTCTCGATACGCAAACTTTACTCTTTTGCAAAACAAAAACTTAACTACGGGTAGGTAGCAAAAAAGTGACGGGAAAATGAGTCATCTCGTGATTCGCTCAATTGAATCTGATTCACATGATCAGGTAAAACGTAATAAAGGTGTCCGTTTGTCTAAAAGTGACTTCATAAGAAACCTTAGATCATTTAATTTATTTATTTATTTATTTAACTTCATGTACCAAGAAAATATATAAATGGCGAACTGAAGCCCTAAAGGCTAATTATCTACGAGTCAACTATCAGTAATAATCTGAGTGATAATTTAATCTAAGTTTAATCTAAGTGAGAAACACATCTACTCAGCGGATCTAATATTATGGTGATTTTTCTCAATGTCTAGCTAACGAATAGACACAAGTAAGCCATTGAGCATAAATATTCGTTAAAACGTCAGAACGTAAGTCGTTTTAGTTGTTGTTAATACGATGACGATTTTTGAAAATGACACTTATATTTGTTTTATTATTGTCTATTGTCTTAAATAAATCGGCCTCAAATTATTTAACTTGTAATGAAACCACAGAATAAGTAATACTATGCAACTCAGGTACCTAGTTGGTTTCTTGGTTTCAAATGAAAGAATTTAGAGTGCCTTGTTTTTAGACTATTGGCGTTTCTAAATGTACCTTTAGTACTTACAGAAAATAAATGATTTTTGACCTTGATTTTTGAGTTTGAATATTTCGAGAAACAAGAAACTGGCGACTGAGTCAACTCAGTGAGTCATCTAGTTCAATACACCCCAACCCTAATCGGTAAAACTTGATCGTCTCGTCTCGCTCACGCCTCATTTGGCATCGAATGAGTTCCCAAGTCTATTTAAATTGTTGGACATGAACATCTGTAACTTAAGATGTTTATTGGGTCTTTTAGATGTCTGGATCGTTTTGGGTCTGCAATCCATGATTAAACAGTGACGTGATTACTTTATTTTACTTTTATAACGACAGATATAAAAGAGATTCTGGTCTATGTTTATAACGTTTATGATTTAAAAAAAAATAATAATAATCGAACGCCTTTTATCCCCGAGGGGATAGGCAGAGGTATTCCATTTCTGAATATATCCACTTTTCACGAGATATTCTTTGGAGCCCTAAACATGATAGATAGGCGGTGAGCCCATCGCAGGACCGGGTCTTTTACACATGTCTCAGAATAAATTCTCGGACCTGCGGGTTTCCTCACGATGTTTTCCTTCACCGTCGAGCTAGTGATAAATATGTACGTAAGTTTTGAAAAACTCATTGGTACATGCCAGGATTTGAACCAGAGCCTCACTGATTATCATCATGTGAATCAGGCTCCATAACCGGCTATCACTGCTCTTTATAGTTTAAATGATAGAGTATTTTTCCTCAACACAAGTAAACTTGACAGTAACACCGTTTCATTACAGCCAGCGTTCCATCCGATTGAACGTTTCCACCTGCGTTGTTTTAGTTGCAATCCCGTTGAGTGCTCGATACTGTTTATTGCGTCGTCCGTTACCCGCCGATACGTGAACTTGTGTTGATGAATTGAAACCCAGTGATGGACACGTTTTTATTGATGTCAATGAACCTCAGCTGCATCTAATTTTTTGACGGGTGTTGGCTCAGTTGGTAGTGCCCATGTACCCTGTCTTCTGAGTCGGAGTCTTCTGCCAACATTTGTGTGCATGAACATGTTTGTTGGCCTCGTGTCCGAGTGTTTAATATGCATTTACCTAAGTATGTTTATCAGTTGTTTAGTACCCTTAGTGCAGGCTCGGCCTAGTTTGGGATTAAATAACCGTGTAAAAATTGTGTAAAAAAAAACGACGCTGAGTAAAGTAATGATAAACAATTATAAAACGGAAATAGCTGTTGATCTCTATTCTTTGTGCGCAGACGGCGCCATTTTGGGTCCCAATTGAAAACGCAAACGTCAAATTTAACGGTAACCAAATGCCATTTAACGCTGTTGGATCATCAATTGTCTTGGGTTTGGTTGGTTGGGTTGGGCTTATGGAAAAAAGTCCCTACTTACATGTATCGAAAGGCACGTTAAGCCGTTGGTATCGGTGTTTATTGGATCTTTCCTTTCTTTCATTGAAGTCATTAAGCCATATCAGATATCCTTGGGTGGCTTGAAAAAATCTGAGTTAGGTGGCCACTAGCCTAACACCATCACCCAATCCGCCACGGATTAGATTTTGGAAAGACCCTTAACTTAACAGTTACAGGGTGCTGATGATGATGATGACTTATCTTCAGAAAGTCAAATCAAAGACAGTGTGAAAGTGTCTTATCGAAAGTACATGAATACCGATAATAGAAATAGGATTACATACATTTAAATATCATTTTTCTTCTTTTAGTTAGTTTGTTGACTAAGTGAATGTGCCAATCAATTTGCAAGCTATTGCTTTCGTAATAAAATGCAATGTGTTTTACTGCTGTCAATAAACAACGGAAGATAGATCGGTTTCTCTCGATGAGTCGAGTCGTTTTATTTGTGAAGGCAAACAAGCGTCCATTTATTTATTATAGGTATTGGTGTAGAAACGATTTTGAGACGGATCGGGTTTGGATTAAATTGTTGACTTGGAATATTTTTTATCAAAATAAGAGGCGGTTATGTTTACTGATAAATTCAATTTATAAACACAGCGCCAATGTCTGATTATTATACATGGTCATTTTAAATCAAGTTAGAAGTGGTGTTTTAGTGCGGTAATGAGGGTTTATGCAAAGCATGTTTAAAAAATGTTTATTTTTAGTTTTACATGTCTAGTTTTTTTAGGAAATTATGTGATAGATTCTATGATGTATAGTATGTATTATTTTATTTTATCAACATATATAAGTATTAGAATTTACTGTAGGTAATGTTTCATTAATCAGCAATATAATTTTTATTATTTACGGCCCATTCCGCCAAATTATTTCTGCTTAGTCTGATGGTTGACTGGTAGATAATGCCTTTAGGCATTAAGTTCGCCATGTGTACATTTTCTTGGTACATGAAGTAAAATAAATAAATAAATAGTCTTAAATATAATAATGAACAACTAAGTTAATAGTGCTTTGGCTAACTGCTGTTAACTATAAATGTAAATTGTAGAAAACAAATCGTACCTACCCTTAAAATATTTGCACTAGATTTAAAATTACCTTTATATAATTACTCATCCATCTATAGATTAATGTCTGACAACAACAGAGCAAATCCGTTACGTGTAAACACAATCAATTGCGGTGCAATAAATCGGGGTAGGTATAACGGATGCTAACCGCAGGTAGTCGCAGGCGGTGATCTCTATAGATAATTCACGATATTGTCCGTGTGTACCCTTACTATTGGAAACATTCGAGATGATGACTAGTTTCTAGATATTCTTTATAGTTGATAGAATGTGTATGGGTAGATCCAAAATGTTCAGTGAATATTTTAACTATATCTCTTACGCGTCAAGATCGGGTTCGAATCTTGGTGATGGCAAGTACTAATGAGTTTTTTAAAGAAACTTATGTAAGTTCATATATCATTAGGTCGACGGTGAAGGAAAACATCGTGAGGAAACACGCGACATGTGAACGAGTAAGGTAGTTGTGGTGGGTGTTGGACTTAGGCTTTTTAACCTGGAAAAGCACATAGTTCTTTTGTACTTTGTTCCTAGTTACTTTAATGTACTTTAATTAATGTTGGTACCATATTGTGTTGTTTTCGGTATACTGTTACTACGTGTTATAGTATTGTATTGTTCCTGGAGAATCACGAAGACGGAGTCGCGGACAACAGCTATTGGCTCTTGGAGAGACCTTAGCCTTAGTCATCAGCTGCTATGGTTATGCTACTATCGAAAACCTGTCATCATCATCATATCAGCCGAAACACGTCCAGTGATGGACCTAGGCCTCCTCCAAGAATCGTTACAATGATCTGTCTTGTGCTTCCCGCATTCAGCGTGTTTCGCTATTTTCACTATGTCACCGGTGAGGACTACCTACGCTGCGCTTTCCGGTACGGGGTCACTAATCTGTAAGGCCCCTCTCTCTTAATGTACTTATGCTGTGCCTTTCCGAGTCCATAATGAACTTGGGTTTAAGGATATCTCTATGGAGATCATTATGCTGCAATAAAATTGTATTGAAATTTTGGGCTTTGAAATTTGGGGTCTTGAAAGAAGGCCAGGTCAAGAGTACCCTGAACCGAAGAGCATGTATGAAAGGAACAATGAAAGTTGACGAAGCGAAAGAAGTAAGGATCGTAGCAAGTGGAAAGAAGTGGTCTCTTCCTACCCCTACGGGAAAGAGGCGTGATTATATGTATGTATGTAAATTTTGGGCACCATCGGCCATCCATTCTACGAGCAATGTGCCACTTCAGTTTAGCAATTCGAAAACCTGTAGTACCCCATAACACTTAACACATCCAAATAAAGACCCAAGTTGTTGGAATCTTCTGAGATTTCCCAGTTAAATTCGGTTCGAATACAAAGTGCGGGCTTAGTTTTTATGGTCCCCACACCCACTTGCTCGTGTTCTTTAAGTCGAACAAGAGGAATGTCATTCACGTAATCCGATACATTTGTGTCAGTTTGGAAATGTTCCTGTATTTAGCAATTTTAGGGGACATTCAACAGCAAGGGGAGTTGACGTTGCTTTTGCAAATTTTATTTTATTATCTATACCATAGAGGTTAATATTTGTTGTGTACTGTGTCTTCTGTTTGTCAGGTTTATATATATCTACTTCTTTTAGAATGGATAATTAATTTGATTTCTATTCCTTCTTTAAAGGATGTTGTTGTGATATCTTTTGCGATCCGTTTGTCATCATTATACAGTTCATAAATTGTGAACAAAATTGACGACATGTAATTATAGCTAAAAGAAACAAAAACATATATGACAAAATTTTTTTAACCACACTATATATTTTCTCCTTGAGTATTTTTAAAAAATAGCAGCGCCCCGCGGTTTCACACGCGTAGTTCCCGTTCGCGTGGGAATACGGGAAATAAAATATAGCCTACGTGTTATTCTAATGTATAAAGTAAGGTTTGATCAAAATCCGTTCAAAAGTTTTTGCGTGAAAGAGGAACAAACATCCATACATACAAACTTTCGCGTTTATAATATTAGTAGGAAGAAGGATATGTTACAAATTTACTCGTACTTTAATGGCTCCAACGAAAAGGAATTTTATTTGAGGATCACATCGAATTTTGGACTGCTCAGGAAAATATTGATTTGCGATCATTCGATGTGATTTCCTTTCAATTTCGTTCACATATCCACGGAGCGGTGATAGCCCGGACGGTTATAGAGCCTGCCTAAAATCAGTGAGGCTCGGGTTCGAATCCTGGCATGTACCAATGAGTTTTTCAAAAACTTACGTACATATTTATCACTAGCTCGACGGTGAAGGAAAACATCGTGAGGAAACCCGCAGGTCTCAGAATTAATTCTGAGACCTGCGGGTTAATAGACCCGGTCCGGCGATAGGCTCACCACCTATCACGTTTAGGGGTCCAATATATCTCGTGAAATGTGGGTATTTCCAGTAATGGAATACCTCTGCCTACCCCCTCGGGGATAAAAAAAGGCGTGAGATTATACTATACTTATACTTATACTATACTATACTATACTATACTATACTATTATACTATACTATCCACGATAACTTAGGTTATGAAAAGTATGTATTACAAGTAACATTAGATTTTGTGCTAGAAATGTTTACTTACCTACATGTGAAACTGAGCCTTAACAGATAACCTATGACCGCAATGGATCTAGGGTATGAATCTTAGTATTAAATTGGTGAGTTGAACCTTTCCAACGAGATTAACATTCGGGGTTTGTGTGTTAATAAATTTATTCCTACTTGATATACTTTTAAAGGATCTTCCATTTTCGGCCAGGCTCATGTGCAGTATCTCAAAAAGTCCAAAAAAAACTATAGATTGTAGGGAAAATACTAATTAAAATTTATTAAATCTAATTTTTTTTGCAATAAACATTTGTAATCAATCACTTAACTGACTAACATGGAGTTTTGGATTTAAATGTTGTGGGTCGCTTATACTCCAATTTTAATATTAATATATAAAATTTATACATTTTTTGTATTTATTTTGGACTTTGTCTGATAACGGCATGCTTATACCATTAACGTAAGTAACAGGTAAAAAAAAAACAAATTTTACTTACGAAGATCTACAATGTGACGTTCTTTTACCTTCATTTTTAACACATTCCATCAACAAGACTAATGTGTAAGCAATATGTAACAGGATAAGCGTTATTTCAGTATAGTGTAAATGACGTCTCTTGGTGCCCCTTTATTCTGGAACAATTCTCTGATTCTGATTAGGGTCGCCACGTCACAGATCTTGCTAAAGAAAACGCCGCTGTCAATATAGGAAATTAGTTTAAACCAACCCCCATATACCTCAATAAAAGCTTTTACTCGCGAGTAAATCGTGGAATGGCTACGTAACCTCATTTATCCAATTTCTTTCCCGTGTACATTCAAGAGCACGTGGAACTCGACACATTGGACTATGTAACGTTCTTATTACAATCGCCTTAGAGGTCAGACTCGCACTACAAGTGTAAAGCTTCATGTGCTCTTGACTGTACGTTGCCTCCGAATTCGCCGCTAATGAAAAATACGCACGCCTCGGAATCCGCATCGATCCACGCTGACGCATCTTCGGCGTTACGTGACTAAAGAGAGTTTTATCACACCGTCGCGTCACCTGATGCGTGGTGTGTAAATGAATAAATTAAGTAAAAAATAATTTTTAAAACAAGCTTTTATTTTAATGCGCTAAAAAGAACAAAATAAACTTTTCCTTTAAAACTGTCTTAAAACGTCATTACACAATTTATTATGTAATAAAAGCTTGTCGCAAGATCTGAGTAGGTACTCATATTTAAGTAAATATATAAGAAACTCTAACTGATTGAATTAAATTTTTAGAATTTTCAGACTAAGTTAATATGGGTAGTTACCTAATTAATCCCGCGACAAGCTTTTATTACATAATAAATTGTGTAATGACGTTTTAAGACAGTTTTAAAGGAAAAGTTTATTTTGTTCTTTTTAGCGTATCAAAATAAAAGCTTGTTTTAAAAATTATTTTTTACTTAATTTATTTTATACTTTTTAGTTGGATTTAGAAGGGCGTCACATGGCTAACCCTGCATTGTTATCCAAACTAAACGTGTATACAAAATTTCAGCTCAATTGGTTATCTTTAAGCTCCATCATCAGACCCTGGTTACCATCTAGTACCAAAGTACTCGTCAAGACGAATCAATCGAGCCCAAACTCGATGGGGTTATCTTGTTTAATAACTGAGTTCCTATGGCCATCTTCCAGCTCCATCATCAGACCCTGGTTACCATCTACCACTAAAGTACTCGTTAATATAAATCAAACGAGCCCAAACTCGATGGGGTTATGTCGTTTAATTACTGAGTTCCTATGGCCATCTTCCATCTCCATCATCAGACCCTGGTTACCATCTAGTACCAAAGAACTCGTCAAGACGAATCATACGAGCCCAAATTCGATGGGATTGTGTCGTTTAGTTACTGAGTTCCTATGGCCATCTTCCAGCTTCATCATTAGACCCTGGTTACCATCTAGTACCAAAATACTCGTCAAGACAACTCAAACGAGCCCAAACTCGATGGGAATATGACGTTTAATTACTGAGTTCCTCCTATGGCCATCTTCCAGCTCCATTGTCAGACCCTGGTTACCATCTGGTACCAAAGTACTCGTCAAGATGAATCAAACGAGCTCAAACTAAATGGGGTTGTGTCGTTTAATTACCGAGTTCCTATGGCCATCTTCCAGCTCCATCATCAGATCAGCTTGGTGGTACCATAATATTGCATTGTCATCGCACTTACATAAGTATACCAAATTTCAGCTCAATCGGTTGCAGATATCTGCTTCAAAATTGAGTTGCAAGATTCCACCCGAACATACATAGTTACATACATACTTACATACATACATTGCAAGTTAAATAAAAGCTTTTAAAAAGAAAGGTAAGTACTAAGAAAAATACAAAAAAAAGACGAAGTCGCTGGCAAACGATAGTTTTTAATATAATTTTTTCAAAAAGATTCCTCAAATGACGTAGGTGAGCACTAAGAAGGATTTTTTGAAAATTCTGTTGTAAACGCGAAAGTGACTCTGTCCGTCTGTCTGTTAGCTTTTGACGGCTAAACCAGTGCATCTTTCGTGATGAAATTTTGCAACACGATAATATTCCTTGAAAAAGGACATAAGTTTCCTTTGCATTCTGTAAAAATCACATAGTTATTAGGGGATAAGATAAATTAAAGTGCACGTGGACGGACTTCAGTTAGTAGTAGACAAAGTATCGCAACGGATCACTAACAAAACTATGTAACCGCCATGGCAACCCAACTAAATCAAAAGTGGACTCAAACCTTCAATATATTGCAAAATTCCGCCATTTTAGGCGTTGGTTATGCGCTTTTATAAGTGATCGATCCCACCCACTAAATCAACCGACCTATTTCAAGTTACATCTTATCTAGACCGTACTTAGTACCGTGGCCCATAGATTACCTAGACCGAGGTAATCCCTTAAATTAGAACACTACTAACGTAGGTTGTCAAATTCAAATACTGGAACCAGCTAAGTATTTGTGGCAACTAAAATTGAGCTAGTTCAGAAACCTAGTCGAACTAGTTTCGCTTCTTTGACGTTACGTGACAAAGAGACTTCGTTTACATAGAGGCGTAACTTTGTAATTGTATAATAAATGTCGTATCCGTATGAATACAATAAAATACAATACAAAAACTTTTTATTGTACATCAAAAACAACAAACAATAATAATGGTGAATAATAATAATAATGATTAGTTAGTACGAATAGTATAAGGAATTATGTTCTCTTTTATTTTTGTATGACTAATTTTCATTAATCCATTGTTTTGATCGAATCTAGTCCCACTGAATTCATTGGAAATATAAAAATGATATTAACGAGACCAATATACAAGGGTTTTGACATTGGGCGATTTGGTTGAGAACGACCTTGGCGTAGAATTCATTGAAAAAAATCTAGATAAAGAGTATCCGAAACCAACGAGCATGCTTGACTTTTATGATTGACGTGGATTTTAATCACAATAGATTTGGTACCTCGAATCCAATAAAAAAACAATCATCAAAACCAGACCACTCTGTCAAAAGGTATGTGTCCATAAAAGTGTATGTAATGTAAGTATCAATAAAAAAAAATGTATACGCATCGACTTGAAAACCTTCAAATTTTTTTACGTTAAAAACTAAACAAGAAGATGGAAATATAAAAAAAATAATAATAAATAAGACATTACAGTTCGGTGTAACAGACCACCTATTTAAACTTAACATGCCGTTGGCGTCGTGGAATATTGGAACAATTTATGTGAAGACCTTTGTAATTTAGAGCGGCTCTCAAATTGGAGGTACGGAGGTTGACACCTCCGGCCCCTCCACGGAATTTAGATGACGTACTTAGCTTGAGAGGCCTAAGTCTATCAATGAAGCCGTGGAGAAAGATGACTTGTTTAAAAGAAGTGAAATATGCTTAAGGAAGACTAGCGAAGTAATGAAAGGGGCCATGACAATATTTGATTTAGAGTTGATTACATTGGTTAGGGCATGTACCAATGATTTTTGGGGTACTGCATCTGGAACCAGCAACTCGTCGATGGAGATTTGCTGATGTTTATCTTCATGGACGAGTATAAAGTGTCTTGTTATTAGACTGTTGACGTTTCTAAGTGTACCTTTAATACCTACAGAAAATAAAGAATTTTGACCTCTTATTGACTTTTTTAAAATACTGACGTACACTTTTATTTTAAAGACAGATATCGTGAGGAAACCAGCAGGCCCTAGAATTGATTATCAGGCATGTGTAACAGTAACCCGGTCCGACGGTCGACTGACTGACCACCTAGCCGGCTTCAAGGTGGGACTGTTTTCTTCCCATTTCGAAGCCAGCTACGAAATGATACTAAAACCATCCCAACTCGTAGCTGGCCTGCAAATCTAGCTACGAAGTGGGACGAAGGGGCGTTAGTTTCAGTGGTCCGAAAACTACACATAAGAAATGTTGGTAGTTCTAGGATTGGGAAACGATCTCTGTCAAATCTCTTTCGAGGTAAGGCATAAGGTTCATTATTTGTGGACATTATATTTAGTAAGTAGGAGATAGGCATAAGGTTCATTGTTACGTATTTGTGAACATTATATTTAGTAAGTAGTGATTAACAAAAGTGGTGATGCAAACTGAAAATTGTTAGAGGACTAATGGCTTCTGGAGTAGACGATTCATTGAGTATGGACAGAGGTATACACATAATAATATGTCCACTCAATCGAACAACAAAAAAAACAACCAATAAGCCGAAGGCCTGGTAAAAGTAAAAAAGGAACATTGAAAAGGCCTTCGTTTATGAGTAAAATTACAAGGAGTTGATTATGATGTTGATGTAGTAATGATGTTTTATATTATCAAATTAGTTACCTCATGATCATCACAGATACATACTCGTATCAGACCTATCACCCGTGGCAATGAACGAATGTGGACTGAATAAATAATTCTTTGATAAAGGAAGAGTACAATATTCAATGAGGCTTGAAATCTTAATGACGGAAACGCAACGGGAAAATTATTTCTGGTGTTGAAATTAGTTTGGACACCAGAAGGAAGTGTTAATTATGAATGACGATAAATCGAGACAAACTATCATAAAAGTAACAACGAATTTTAAAATAATAATAGGAAATCTCTTTGAGCGAATCTCAAAGACAAGGAAAATGCCCTAGAATTTTTAATAAACTGTCGCGGTCGCAAATAAACAGTAGCGGAGTAATCTTACGCCGGTTAGAGAGACACAAAGACAAAGCCACAGCGAGGTTGATTTTAAAACATGGAAATAATCAATGAGACTACTGTACAGGCTCACAGATTTCCGGAATCTTTTGATAACAGGAAAAAGGTTATACAAAATGTTTTAATGGAAAAGCAGGGATTAATGTTTACATACGAGTATGTTGTAGTCTTAGTTTATTGCAATTTTGTATATTTATGAGTTTTGGTCATTACGCGTACTCTTGTAGTCATTTTGCGTATTGGTCATTGTGCGTAGAGAGCAATTGTGTAGTTTAATGATACCACATGATGGAATATACAATGCAATAAAACAGTTTTTATATCTTCGCTATCTAATGTCAACCAAGTATAGTGTTATACAGATTAAAACCAATTCTCTCGTAATCCTTTAACTTCGTCACCGTATAGGTATTAGAACAAATGCAACGGCTTTTTCTGGGTAACTTCTCACCATCGTTTACTTTATCTGTGTCCTCTGGAATAGATTGAGGTCAAGAGAAAGCCTATCAATAAAAAACCAATATGATATGTCGTTGATTGTGTTATAATGACCTCAAAACTTTAGAATCTTTAAAAAACTATCACTTAATAACTACTTATTTAGTGATGATTGTGTGACGAAGCGGTTCCATATTATATTGACAAATAACTGTATACCGTACCACAAGATTAGGTTAGGTTAGGTTATATAATTCTCTGGTAAAAGACACGTACAACCTGTACGGTCAAACGTAAATACCTTCTCCATTCCTTAATAAATGAAAATATTCAATCGGTTCATGTATCCGGTAGCACACAGATTACTCGAATAGAAAGAATTCAGAACTCACATAGCCTACATTTTCCATTACAAATTCACGTAAAATGCTCGATGCAGATACATCCGATTCCAATGAATCGAGTAAACATCCGAGTTATAGCTGAGCGGCCACAATAAATACATCCGAAACAAAGGGTTCCTGATATTTCAGACGAATCGCTTTTACAACTGCATTCAATCATTTCGAGTCCAATTTCGTCTTGGCATAAGTGTTATGTCAGAGGATGCAGCGATTCACTTGCTAAGGGCATCATAATCTACCAATTTATCCAGAGAGACAATTTTTGTGTAGTAATCTTAATCAATTTGTATCTTTAGTAATCAGTCCACTAATAATATAAATTCTCTTTTTTTAAGACGGAGGTTTGTTCCTCTTTCACGCAAATATTAATTTCTGAACGGATTTTACGCTATAGTTTTAATATTGTTTCAAATACGGGTTTCCAAAAAGATATACCACGAGCGTCCGGCGTATTTACACCTACATGTAAGAGAAATACCTATTTATACATATTAGTTTATCACGTTTATGGGTCTAATATATCTCGTGAAATGTGGGTATATCCAGTAATGGAATACCTCTGCCTACCCCCCCGGGGATTAAAAAGGCGTGAGATTATACTTATACATATTAGGTACTAACTAATTATCTACTTCAAAAAATATGATTTATTTGTAGGCTGTTGCTAGTCGTCCGTTAACCAGACGAATAATCGGATGCAAATAATTATTTAGTAGTTAAAAACGAATAAAGTTTTTGTTTAAAAAATTAAATGAAGGGTGGGTGGGTAGGATTGTTAATTTACAATAAATTTCATTGGATGAAATTTTCTTCAGCCGACATGTCCTTATCGGACGACTAGACACTTCGTTATTTTCGACATTTGTTTGTTGAATTTATAAGCAAATGTATAAAGTTATGTAAGCGACAGAACAAATAGTTTCAATTGTGGATGTACCTCTGTCTAAGACCTTATGATAGAGACTACCTAAGGACTCTAATTACGTGAACAAAAGGGAACAGATCATTAGTTTCTACAGCTCTTTATCCAGTGCCGGTTTTAGAAATACCAGCGCCCTGGGCGAGATTTCAACAATATTTAAACTCAAACGAAAAAAGGCAAGGGACTGAATTAAGTACCCATTTTTTTCTTCAATAAAATTGTCTTTTTCTCACCTTTTTATCAACGAATTCTTTTTATAAGACTCCAAAGTTGCCAAATCTGACAATCTAGATTGAGATAGTGTAGATCGCAGATAGGTTTGATCAACTTAGACTTTATTTACCACTAGCAATCGTTACAGGTATAGTGATCTTGTGGCGCCCCTTTATATCTGGGTGGTCGCCCAACCGCGCCCTACCCTAACGCCGCTACTGTCTTTATTTTTTTTATAGGGAAAAAGGGGGCAAACGAGCAGACGGATCACCTGATGGTAAGTGACTACCGTCGCCCATGGACACCTGCAACTAAAGAGTCACAACTGCGTTGCCAGCCTTTGAGGTGGGAGTGGGGGGAAGGGGAGGGGGATTGGGGCCTCCAGTTACCTCACTCACTCAGCTAAATGCAATGCAAGCGTTGCTTTACGCTGGTTTTCTGTGAGGCCGTGGTATCACTCCGGTCGAGCCGGCCTAAGCGTGCCGAAGCTTGGCTCTCCAACGTCATTTTTTTTTATCACCTCTTCGTGTCTACCTGCCATGTTTGTTCTCCCGCTCATGCCTTGCTCCGTATTCTAAGCAGCGAGCGTTTCCAGCCGCTCCCTGAGGACTCCTATCGCCGGGAGCCGGGCAAGGCTTAATCCAACGAATGCTGCCCTAACACAAGTTACTACAAATGGAATTCGATTCTCGATTTAACTAAGAGCTTTTACAGAAATCATTTATTGTTGGTTGAGTAGTTTGGGATGGATATATTTTAAGAGTATTTTTATCTTTCATATTTATCTTGAAGACCATTTGACTTATTTGTGGTTGAAGTCTGATAACTGTTGATCTATACTATGTTTCAGAGGTGTAACTCTTAGTTATAAAGTAATTGCGTCTATGGAAGTAGAACTAAGAACCACATGGTGTAGGTAAGAACCGCGTCCATAAATCTTTGGCTGCAACTTAACTTTTTCCGACAATTCTTCGACTGCCCAGATTCCGGGCCGACCCTCGTCATCTCGTGATAACGTCAAATCAAACGTTACCCAATTGTGCTTCTCAGACAGCACAATGATTCTTTGTTCTGTCTGATGTAAGGGTAAGGATGGTATGATTTTATGAATATATATGATTGCCACTTTAAAATGTTTTTAATGAGGATTTGACTTTTTCTTTTCTCATGATTTCTCCTGGGACATTTCACAGGCAATTAATTTTAATTACGACCGAAAGAAGAGCTCGTAGCCCTGCGGTGCCAGTGTGTTCGTAACGATCACACTGGTTTCGCAAAGTTGGGTGCGGTCAGTCAATGAATGGGTGACCGCCTAGTGGCATTTATATTACGATCGCTTCCGTGTTTCGAAAGGCGCTATAAATTGTTGGTCCCGGTTTTAGTTGTGTTTACGCACAGTGGAAGTCGTTAAGCCATGTCAGATACCCTTGGGTGGCTTGAAAAATTCTGACTGGTAAAGTGACCACTAGCTTAACACTATCTCCCAATCCGCGGTGGGCTCGCGTGGGAGATTAAAGCCCATACTTCCACGTGTGCGAGGAAAGATCCTTAGCTTTGTTGGTTGGTAGTTGGCTGTTACGGGTTGATGACGAAGATGACGACCGAAAATCACAATTGATACTGGAAATTAAATATGTAATGGAAAAAGTGCAATGACATTCATATAATTAACGATTTCATAATATGTGATAGATAGTAGCAGATGTGACGTGAAGATCCGTACATAAGTTACAGTGATTTGGTTTCGTTTGCATGCATTTGCATGCATTTTCCCAAGAAAATCATAATTATTAATCTTCTTAGAATTGTGAATTTAGTAAAAAATTAAAAATCTACAGTAATATTATAAAGAGGAAAGATTTGACTTTTTGTTTGTTTGTTGCAAAGCTTACTTTTTTGGAAGTGGCTGGGTTATAATTTTCCATCGGTAACGGGACTTGGTATATTATAAAAACATAATTTGATGCCAAATTGATCTCAATGATGAAAACAATTAATGAATCATAATTTATCATGAATCGAATCTATTTGTTATACATCTCTGGTTTGTGCCGACTCGGACAGATAGCCTGTTAGTGTCTGCAAGGGCAGAATTAATTCGTAATATAACCCAGCTGTCAAGACAGATGTTACTCGTATATGCCACAGACTGCTTCCGAGTCGCTTATTGTACTCCGAAATGGATCGGGTGTTGAGATTGTGTGCATCGTGTGAAAAGATCAAAATATTTCTCAACCAGCTATGTAACAATTTGTACGAATTGAGAATTTGTGCGAATGGCCAATTTGAACAAAACGAGAATTTCACTACATTAATTAATATTATAGGTAAATATTTGGCGGGCCTGTTGGCTCAGTTGGTCAACCCTGCCTTCTGAGTCGGAGGTCGCGGGTTCATTCAACGTTTGTGTGCATGAACATGTCTGTTGGCTTCGTGTCTGGGTGTTAAATAATTATTTAAGTATGTTTATCAGTTGTTTAGTACCCATAGTACAGGCCCTGCCTAGTTTGGGACTAAATAACGTGTGAAATATGTCCCACAATAAAAAAAAATTGTTGTTTGAATGTAGGGGGTAAACTGGAGTTTCTGAAACTGTGAAACTATAGGGCGCACCTAGTCTTTAATAATGATTCAAAATGTAGTGATCAGTTTAGTTTAAATACCCATCCATTTTTGACAAGTATATGCTTTCATGTCTACCTACATATGGAAAATGCTGTGTGTGCTTGCAATTAGCAAGGATATCGTACCTGTTACCATAGACTACTCTAATAAGTCCAATATAATATGTTTTGCTGTTGGTGTACCCTAAAAAAATATAATCAACTAGCGGTTCTCCGCGGTTTCACCCGCGTAGTTCCCGTTCCCGTTTGAATTAATGAAATATAGCCTATGTTACTCAGTGATAATGTAGCTTTTCATTGTTATACGAATTTTTAAAATCGGTCTAGTAGTTTTTTGAGTTTATTCGTAAGAAACATACAAAAATACAAATCTTTCCTCTATGTAATATTAGTGTAGAAAAGTTTATATTAAATGTGTATACCACTGTCTATTTACAGTAAGTCATAGCAGCTACCGCTAAACTGCTATTGCGATTGTTCATAATGGTCTTCATCAACTATTAATGATACCATTTGCATTAGATATTAATTAGATGCATCCGATAATTAGATACTCAGATACTATTTGATAACGGTACTCAATTAAAGTCAGTTATTAAACACGTTACTGATTCATAAACTCGATGCCAAGGGATTAATATGACGCAGCACGATTGATTTTTAACATTATTAGTACCTATATCAAATGCTCCAATGTTCGTAACATACAAATTCAAATTCAAAATTTATTTATTTCCGTAGGCATATAAAATACACTTTGAAACGTCAATAACAAGGCACACTAAACTCATCCATGAGATTGGCTAAATGTAAACAAATGCAGCACCCCGAGAATAGGGCCAGCCAATACACGTTCGATAATACATAGTACCTACACATAAAAATTAGGAGATTGTAAAAAATTATGGGCTCACCACCTATCACGTTTAGGGTTCCAAAGAATATCTCATGAAAAGTGGGTATATCTAGTAATGGAATACCTTTGCCTACCCCCTCGGATATTTATCAAAAAGAAATCTGGTGAAACGTGAGTTTGTCCAGAATTTCCACTACCCCCCCCCCCCCCCTCGGGGATAAAGATGTGACCATGTTTTTTTTACAATATTTAGTAATATTTTGTGGTTTGGTTACTAATATGTTAACCCTAGAACTGTATCTCGAAATATTAAACCCCAATTACAAAAATTACAAAGTTTAAAATTTCAAAATATAATTTATTGTGACACACAGGTTAAATTAATTATACAAATCATGCAGGTCTTAAAATTTAAAGAGAGAGCGCTGTGGTACAAGCTTAAACATAAGGAATTACAGAAAAAAAGCATAACATTTATTGCTATAAGCTAATAATACATAGGTACATACGTATATGTATTGTAAGATTAATATAGATCTGAAGTATTTACAGCAATTTAAATGTATTAGTAACAGCTACACAAGCTGAAGCAATTCTGAGTAAGGTAACTCAAAAAGTTGTAACAGTAGAGTTTCAAAATTGTCATAGAAATATCATTTGTATTCCTGCTCAACACTGAAACAATAACTTAAAACCGCTTTGCAAAAAGTAGCTCTAAATAATCTAGTTAGCGAAGTTATTTGCTTGCACCAACATCAGTTGCTTGTTGTATGCAATCGAAAATAATTTAATAATACTAAATTCGGACCGTAGCGCGTTCCAAAAACCGCAACACCTACTACATGTTTTAGATCCAACTTTTGTGAGATAGTTTCGAGTTAAATGTGAACGACTTCTTATTACCAAGCATGGATTAGGTTAGGTTAGGCAGCTTCCAAAAACCGTGTTTAAGTTACGTTAATCTGCATGGTATGAAATTTACGACAGCCAGAAGTAACACAGCAACACAGATAATTATGAAAAAAAAAACCATTCTATTAGCAATGGCATTACAATTATAAGTACCTAGTCATGAAAATCTTCTAAAGAAACAAGTAAATCGAAGAAGATGAAATATGGTTTCACTTCAACACTCGATGCCGATGCATATTTTAGTAACTAACAATCAGAAGTAACACAACAAGTCATATAAAGTTGAGAAAAACCAAAGAGATTAAAATATAATAAGGCACAAAGCGAGGAAAATTTGATGCCAAAAGTTATTACAAGTGGAATAAATCTAGTACAATTTCGACCGAATGACAGCTCGCGTTCAATACTAACATGACGCTTGAGCTTCAAAGTTTTGTATGAAAATATTCTCAATGCCCCCTCTATGTCCTATTATATTTTAATCTCTTTGAGAAAAACTATTTTAGGTGCACCATCCTCTACAAGAAGTTGTGAAAAGTTTTTAAAGGAATGAGTAAAACGAAGACAATGGAATATGAATTAGATCCAAGACTCGATGTCGGTGCATTTGTTTTATTTAATAACTACAGCTAGTACAATGCTAAAAGCTGCTAATTGCAAGAGGATTGTCTGAGAAAAAAATTCGTCAAAAGCAATTTGAAAATTAAGCAGGTCATTCTAGGTCACTCGAATCATATTTTGAGTGACATCACCTTGCTCGAAACTAAAAGATCAATAGAGATATCAACCCACATATTATTAAAAACTATAGTGGGTGACCAGCGGCGTGACCCGCATTGAATCCTTGTTTTCCCGTTCCCGTTGGAATATCCAAAAATCCTTTATAGCTCACGGGATTTAAGGAATCTTTGTGAAATATTTCTTGTTTCTAGACCCAGAGGTTTTGGTAGTGCGTTGATCAGTCAGTCAGTTTCTTCTTTTCAACCGACTTCAAAAAGGAGAAGGTTATCAATTCTACTATATTTTTTCAAGTTTGTTACCGTAGAACTTTCAACTGGGTGAACCGATTTAAACCGATTCTTTTTTTATTTGAAAGCTGGTGCTTCCAGATTAGTCCCATTTTGATTTCGTCCAGTTCTGACAACGGCATTCATGAGAAAATCCTATAAGTCTTAAATTTGCATTAAGTATGTGCGGGACACATGGACGAAAAACTCAATATCACTCCAACCGATTTCTATTATTCTTTTTTTAACCGACTCCAAAAAAGGAAGAGTTTCTCAATTCGACTGTATTTTTAGTATAATTCGAATTTGAAGTCAGTTTTTTAATCTTTAGAGTTCTGTGTTATATTATATAATTACAGACAAGCAGTCTGCAACCAAAATCAAAACAATAGTAGAAACCGTGGCCATCGCCTGATTCAAGTTAGCGCAACAACTAAGTGCCAAACTTAGAGTACAGTGGGCACAACTTGTAAGATGTATCAAACCGTTGCCAAGCCTCAAACTTAGCGTGTGATGCTAATTGTACTATTGTTTTTGTGTTGCAACACTTGATTATGTATACGATTTGAAGTGTTTGAACAATAATTGTTAAATTTTTATTCTTCTCCACAACTTAGAAAATTATCACAAATTTCCGGTGTCCATTGTACTAACTTTTTATTAACAATTAGTTATATAAGTACATATAGACAATAAAAAAATACAAAAATAGTACAATGGACATAAATAATAATAAAAAAAAACCGGTGAGTATTTTTATTTGTCATAAAAATTTAACATCTGTTTATTTTTGGGTGATCTACTAGTAAGCAAAAACATCATAAGCTAGAAATAAATTACAGTGTGACGTGGATTCGAGTTATATTCTGTTATAAACTTTTCGTAATCCTAGAAAGATAAAAACTCACTTTCGTCAACTTCAGAATTTATGTTTTTTGTCTACCACCATGATGAGAATTTTCAAAAGAACGCTCAAAATTATACAACGTATCCAAACGTCTCGACACACTCCACAATATCGGCACCAGCGAAACTCGTTTACATTAGGTAACATTAATAATTCAGTATCCGTCGGAGGGCGCTCACGACAAATACTGGGCCTTCACTGTGTATCTTAGGAAAGAAAATTTCGGTGTAGCAAGATGGTTTTTAGGAGTTTATATAGTCAAACTCAAGCGACAAAAATGGAGCGACTTTTACTAACTTACTCCTATGTGTGCATGAACATGTCTGTTGGCTTAGTGGAGATGGGCTGCTGTTTACACTTAGCCAATCTTCATGGACGAGTTTAGTGTGCCTTGTTATTGACATTTCAAAGTGTATTTTGTATACCTACTGAAATAAATTAAGTTTGAGTTTGAGTTTAGTGTCTGGGTGTTTAATATTTATTTAAGTATTTTTATCAGTTGTTTCGTGCCCATCAGGCTCTGCATAGCCGTGCCGACTGAATAACCGTGTGAGAATTGTGTTTCACAATTTATTTTTTTCGAACTAAAACTACGTAATTGCATACGTCTTAAGGAACGAGCAGCCCACATTGTATTACATTTTTTGCTATAGCCCTGTTAAAAGTGAATAACCTAAAAGATCGGAGCACAGCACAGCTGACAATCTGTATCCAAAAGCCTATTGCAGAATTCATAACCAACAAAACCTTTTTTTCTTGCTTTACCCGAGCCAGCTAATTACAAAGACTCTTCTGTTTCTACAAGCCTTTGATTGGATATTGGTATGGATTTGTGATTTAATTAAGCCGGCTAGTTTCAAACTTGGAACACTGAATGCTGAATGAGTTCTTTGTTAGCGCATTTTTCATTGACTTCCGTTTCTGCAAGTCGTTTCTGCGTTTTCCGTTTTATGGATTTGAAAGAGGTAGCGCATTTGGAAATGATGCCCTTCTTACATAAGATCCTGCTTGGAAATGTTAACGGCCTTAACAGAATGATGTTTTGTGGTATATATGCTGTTGACACGTAGGTATTTTCAGAAATTCAATACCAAAGTTTTTCAAAACGTTTTACATATTACGCACACTAGCTCGACGGCTAAGGAAAACATCGTGAGGAAACCCGCAGGTCTCAGAATTAATTCTGAGGCATGCGTAACAGACCCGGTCCGGGGATGGGCTCACCACCTATCTCGTTTAGGGGTCGAATATTCTAGTGTAAAGTGGTTATTTCTAGAAATGTAATGCCTCTGCCTACCCCTTCAGGGATCAAAGGCGTGAGATTATTTTTTTGCAATACCTGTGTCAAAATAATTTAGTTTACATACAAATATTCCAGTTCTATCCTAACTGTAGCAGCATTATTACTAATATCGTGTGGCTTAACCCCATCAGTCAGTTCTATTTGTTAAGCAAATCCAACGAGTTGGGGAAATATTTCCATTCACCTTTCAAATGCAAAGTCGATGTTTTGTTCGCTCGCAGTAAATTAGTTCAAGTTTCAGTCTCTATATAATTGGTTTGGAAAACTAGCCGTTAAAATACGTTTAAATTTTTTTTTTAATTCAGTTTTTGTTGTTCTGGTGTTGTCCAATAGCGTTGTAGATGTTGTTAGGTTAGCTAAGTAATTACGTAATAATTTAAGGCAGAAGGAAGGGACTAAATAAATTAGACGACTTGGTAATACATGGATCTCATAACTTTTCACGGTAGAAGAACTGAGTTGCGAGACTTGGATTTTTGACAAGTTTTGTTTTTGATGGCATCTATATATTGCGTTAACATACATGTACTGTTATCATCACCACGATATTCAATATGCGTTAGTGTTACTTACCCGCTTGTCTCATATAACATACAAATCATTACCTTTAACTGGACTTAAACTCACACTTTTATATTTAGCGTATTCTTCAATACTTTATGACTTATTTATTACTAACAGTTCTTTAAAAATATAATGTTAATTTTAAAACGACCATATATTTGTAGTTTAGTTTAGTTCGTAGTTTTAGTTTTACTCTTAATTTTACTTTTTGTTTACTGTTGTACTTACCTCTATGTCTTTATCTTAATAAATAAATATATTTGTTGTGATAAGAAAGATGAGGTACATAACGATGCCTGTCGTCGCTACTTTTGGGAGAACGAAAATCAGTATAAGACTTCGTAATTTTCCAAGTCCTATCGGCACAGCCATAGTACAATTAACTCAAAAATATGCTAATACTCCAAATGAAATACGCCATCCAAAAGCGGCACAAATTTAGATACTGATGAAGTGCTAAGTTGCATAATTGAATTCCCTGCAGTGGAAATTTTAATTACGTCCGAAAATTCAAGTTATGTAAACGCCAAGTCAGCTTTCCACAACTTGTGGGCTCTGGAGAGATGCGGGAAACAGCGGGAACGACTACACAGATATACGTATATGGGTGTTGAACTATATTTACGTTTATGTACCTGTGATAGTGATAGCCTTACGGTTAAAGAGCCCGCTTCTAATGATGATAATCAGTGAGGCTCGGGTTCAAATCCTGGCATGTCATCATCATTATCATCAACCCGTAACAGCCCACTGCTGAGCTAAGGGTCTTTCCTCACAACAGGAAGTATGGGCTTTAATGTGTACTATATCAAGTTTAATATAATATTGTGAGTCGAAAAGGCAAGTTGTAATGGCTCACATGTATAAACAATATAATGTTTATAAAATATCTAATTATACCTACAACTATCAATAAATGATTATGATTAATCTTCCACGCGAGCCCACCGCGGATTGGGAGATGGTGTTAAGCTAGTGGCCACTTAACAGTCAGAATTTTTCAAGGCACCTAATAAAGGGTATCTGACATGGCTTAACGACTTCCATTGTGTGTAAACACAACGAAAACCGGGACCAACAATTTAACGTGCCTTCCGAAACACGGAAGCGCTCGTGATATAAATGTACCAATGAGTTTTTCAAAACTTACGTTGTACATCAGTAGCTCGAAGGTGAAGAAAAGCATCGTGAGGAAACCCGCAGGTCTCAGAATTATTCTGAGCAATGTGTATCTAACAGACCCGCAGGCGTATTCACGGAGACTCGATACCGTTTACGTTCGATTCAGATCGAGTGAAAAATTTTCCGAAGTCGAATCTATCGACTTCGGAAACTTTATTCTAGGCGTTTCTGACAGCCACGGAAAATTTTCCTCCTAATCCGAATCCTTATGTCACATATTATGAAATTAGTTTTCGATATCAACATCAGCCCATCTCGAAAGTGTTAGACAGATTTCCCGATATCGAAGTTCCCTGAATAAGCCTGCTGGTCCGGCAATGAGATCACGTTTAGGGGTCGATTATTCTCGTGATAACCACTCTAAAGAGTAAAAAAACCGACTTCAATCTTCAACTTATATGGTTTTCTCATGGATGCCGTTGTCAGAACTGGACGAAATTAAAATGGGACCAATCTGGAAGCACCAGCTTTCAAATAAAAAAAGAATCATCCAAATCACCCAGTCGAAAATTCTGATGTAACAAACATAAAAAAATAAAAAAAAGCAGACGAATTGATAACCTCCTCCTTTTTGGAGTCGGTTAAAAGTGGGTATTTCAAGAAATGTAATATCTCTGCCTACGCCTTTGGGGATAAGAAGCGTGAGTTTATTTATTTATTTATGTATCTGTCTTTATAAACACGAGTTTAAAAAAGCATACATTCATATTTTATCATTAGCTCGATGGTGAAGCAAAACATCGTGAGAAAACCAACAGGCCATTGTCAGGCCTCAAAAGGGGTAAAAAAATGAACGGCTTCAGAAATGGAATACCTTTGCTAAACTTGCGAATTACGTATAATTAACATATAAGTAATGTATTTATATAATATAATCTCTTTATGTATTTTACGACACTGTAAACCCTTTCCAAGCGAATAAAGGATTTGTATTTATAACGTCTAGTTGGGATATCTGAGTGTTCAGTTTAACTCAGTCACACATATGCACTAATATTATAAAGAGAAAAGATTTGTATTCTAGTTTTTTTGTATGTTTGTAACGAATAAACTCAAATACGATTTCAAAAATTATTTCACCATTAAAACGCTACAATATCCCTGAGTAACATAGGTTATGTTATACTGGTGATTTTTTTTACCGTCTGGAAAAAAATATGACGTATAAGGTATCTAGAGCCGAAGTTATACACGAGATTAATTGTTAAATATAGTCATGTTTAGTGCAATTTACAAAATCTAAAAAACTACGCACAGTACTACGCGCAGCTGGCGGTTGTAGGTAGATTGCGCATAAATGGAAGCTACGAGCCTGTTTCTTTTTAAAATACTACTTCTAATATCTCAGTGTGTATTATTGACTACAATTGAGTAATGTATATTAGTTTAAAGAAGAAAAAAAAATTTGGAGAAAAAAAATTTTTTTTTAAGTAACATTGCCAAATGAATCTATTACACTTACCTATCACACCACATTTTTTTCCCGACGGTAAAAAAAGTCACCCCGTATACATTTAATTATTCCCATGGAAATGGGAACTACGCGGATGAAACCGCTCGGAACAGCTAGTTTTATATATTTACATTATATGTCCAGGGGTGCCCCCCTCGATGACAATGATATGTCAATGGTCAGTCTAGGGTGTTATTCGCTCTGAAAAGTGCCAAAATAACACCATTGACTGACCATTGAGATGTCATTGTCATCCAACTATAACCATTGACATTTAGTGGAATTGGCCCCTGGTACATCCTTCTGCCCCCATATAGCGGCCATGCGAAAGAAAAATTCTTCAATACAATAAAAACAATAAGTACTAATTTCCACTCGATCACACCTCCGGCAATGACGTCAACACAAATAACAGTCAAAAGGACAGTTAACTTTTACGCGTGTGTATTTACTAGCAATAATCGTAAAGCGCACACGATTGGTTTAATTATAATGGCGCGACAGCAGGACGCCGGTACAAATGTCCCCGTCATAGTGCGAGCTGACCGGTCCTATGATTTATTACACGATCGTTATTGGCATTTAAATTGTGTTGGTGTACTGTCCATTAAAGCATTGTAATACTCAGTGTTGCAGCGAAGAGCAAAGGGTTCGGTGACTTGTATCAGATGCACGTATTTTTAGCTTTTGTTTGTTGTTGTACTTTTAATATTAGCTTGGTTCCGAAACTATTTCCAGATGGTTAACCCTTACAGATTTTAATAAAATAAGTAAACAAATAAAAACTCGTTTATGGCCAGTCACAAAAGTACTTAAAACTTGGTAGATATAAAAAAAAAAAATCTTACGCCTTTCATCCCCGAGGGGGTAGGCAGAGGTATTCCATTACTGGATATACCCACATTTCACGAGATACATTGGACCCCTAAGCGTGATAGGTGGTGAGCCCATCGCCGGACCGGGTCTATTTACACATGTCTCAGAATTAATTCTGAGACCTGCGGGTTTCCTCACGATGTTTTTCCTTCACCGTATTGGTAGATATAGGTAGTTACAATATTACAGTAGAAGTCAATAGTAGTCTTAGCATTTGATGAACTTTACGGGCGCCAAGCAATGGTTCAGAGCAATGGGTCAATGGTTCAGAGCAATTCACACTACTCATATAAGACTTTTTGAATTAACAAAAACTAGATCTACACCTAATTTTGTACAATGCTACGGTTATTGTGACACTTAAAGCTTTATTTCTGTCTCTTTCTCTCTCTTTTGACAGAATAGTCTAAGTTAGTACTGATACTACTTACACAAAATCACCGAGTTAGGTTAGGTTACGAGATTTGAACATAATCACTTCTTAAATGCGTAATATGATAGGTTCAAGATGTTATTAAGTTTTTGTTATAACAGCAGTAGTCTACTTTACAATGTAAATACTTATCTATATCCTACTAATATTATAAACGCGAAAGTTTGTTTGGATGGATGTCTGGATGTATGGATGTCTGGATGGATGTTTGTTCCTCTTTCACGCAAAAACTACCAAACGGATTTTGATGAAACTTTACAGTTATATAGCTTATACATCAGAATAACACATAGGCTATATTTTATCCCCGTACTCCCACGGGAACGGGAACTACGCGGGTGAAATCGCGGGGCGCTGCTAGTATTATATAAAATGATAAACTGATTGACTGATTGGTCAACGAACAGCCTAAACCGCTGGGTCTAGAGACTTGAAATTTTGCATATAGATAGCTTATACAGTGTAGGCATCCACTAAGAAATGATTTTGTAGTAAACTTGCGCGAGCGAAGCCGCGGGTAAAAGCTAGTTATTACTATAAGGAGTACAATCAAAGCGTATTTTACTTCTAATAACTTTCAAAAGGAAAACTTCAATTTTCAAGCATACAATCTTCGCGACTCTCGTAGACAACCTAGACTGTTAGGAATTGTTACGGAAAGGCATTGTGGAGAAGACTATAAGAGGTTTCAAGGGTCGAAAGCTCAAGGACTCTAGAAGAATTAAAGTCTACGGAAAATAATGGGGACTATGGAATAGTTCCATCTTGAATAGTGGATGTTGAATAAAGTTCGGAATATTTAATGATCTAGTATGTTCTGTAAATCTGTTTTTGCGTACCCGTGGGTATTTTCAAAATAACAAGTTCAAAGTTGTAACTTAAGAGGTCTACTAGCCCTGTGGTTAATAAGCAACCTATATGAAAATGAAGTTGTATTTGTTTTTATACAACATGTAACAGAATAAGCGTAATTCCTGAAATTAGTTTGTTCAGTATCGACTACTTATTTGATTTCAGATATTTTTAATGTGTTAAATTTTTCACAAAAATTAATTAGCGCAGCTGAATTGCTATTAGTGCTTTCTATGGAAATCGTGCTATTGTTAATCGATATTTAAGAAAATTGGTTAGACACAACTAAAGTTCAATTGATCGATTTTTTTTTTATATTATTATACTTATTGGGGTGTATGAGGAATTGCGCTTTTTCTGTTACACTTTGTATAGCAGGGAATATAAAATAATAGACAATCATTCGTAATATGTAAAAAAGATTACTCATAGGAAGACGATGGTGACCGTCTGGTGGACAAGCACCGGACTTGTACATCACAGCTTCACAGCACATAGATAGCTTATATAGTGTAGTCATCCAATAAGAAAGGATTTTGCAAATTACAACCCCTAAGGGGGTGAAATAAATGCGAAGCGAAGCCGCGGGTAAAAGCTAGTAAATTATAAACTAAGAGCTGTAAAAGCCAGCGAAGGCTTATAAAACAGATAGTGAGTCTGGACATTATATACTATTGTTGAAGTGCTAATTTATAAGTGGGTATTTATAAAGTAAGTAGATACATACATTTACGGTGGTATAGAATGCACTGTGATGCGGTTTTTTCAAAAACGGCGGTAGGCTCACAGAACTAGCTTTGAATTTGCAAAAATTTCCCGCCAAAACAGTAGAGCGCAATAATTGGCGCGCAAGGGCCATAATTGGTTGAGGGCGCAAAGAGTGCGCGCCGCGGTGAGATACTTCACGGCACGAGCGATTTTGGAACCAGCTTTTTAGGGTTACGTCAGGAAGTTACTGAAATAATAATTAACATGCTAATGTTTTGATAGCACTATAAAGTCGTAAGCCAATCCATGTCAGGTGCCATTGGATTGCTTCAATAAAAGTGTATTTGACCTATGAATGAGTTACTTTTTATGATCTTTCAAAACGAAAAGTTACTATGGAAACTGTGATAAATAGCACCAATCTTTTAAAAGTTTATTATATTATATTTAATATTTTCCCTAGTTTTAAAACGAAAATAGATTTTAGAGCGACTTTAAAAAAAGGAGGTTCTCAATTCATCCTAATTAATGACTACTAGTAATTCAATTTCGATACATTCAATACTCTATTGGCGAATGGATGGCAGATAACATCATTCTGTTAATATATATAGCACTGCAGGATAAAAAAAAATATAAGTCACGCCTCTCTTAGTATTTGAAATGAGACCTTACTCATTTTAAAATTAAAACAAAAATAACTATACAAAGAACCCAGTGAAATCTTTCTACTTCACTCCTTACCGCACCTCGTTTACCCCTTTTTGCGGGTAGCAAACATTACAAAAAATTCAAATTCCCTTGTTAAGTCCTTTCGCCATTTTCTGGCACTTTCCATGAATATTAACATGTGCATGGATTTATGAGCAAGTAGTGTGTTTTGTGTAAAATAGTTTGAATTTACTTGATTTTAAGATTACATGATGTTGACTGTTGGCTCCGTTGATGGTGACCGGTTTAATATTTATTAAAGTATGTTGGAAAACGTCGTGAGGAAACCCGCAGGTCCCAGAATTAATTCTGAGACATGTGTAAACAGACCCGGTCCGGCAATGGAATCACCACCTATCACGTTTAGGGGTCGAATAAAAATGTCGTCTCGTGAAAAGTGGGTATATCCAGTAATGAAATACCTCTGCCTACCCCTAATTTATTTTTATTGCTTTAATTATGGAACTAATATAACATTCTACTGGTGATAAAATAACGTATAAACATTATAATCTTGGTAACAGTAGTCATCAGGGGGTTTAAATCAAGTCAGGCGGTACGCAGCGGTATATCGTTCTGTGTGGCGCGTCCGTGTCCGCCGGCCCGTCACTCGTGTTAATTAAACGTTCTGACCACGACCTTTTGGTACTAGATGGTGTAGCAAACAATGAAGGAAAAATCCTCGTCGGTGGAGATAGGCTGCTATTTACATTTAGCCAATCTTCATGGACGAGTTTAGTGTGCCTTGTTAAGTGTATTTTACATACCTACTGAAATAAATGAATTTTGAATTAAATTTGAATGTTTTGATTACTCATTTATTTAAACTCCATACTGTAGTACGGAGGAGCGGAGGTAGAATGCTCCTCCATCGTGAAACGGGAAGATCATCCGCCAGGCGGTTGACGTAGGACACTTGTATTTATACAAACTCATATGAAAACTTCGATACCGCGGTTTAGAACTCAGCCGCCTATTGGCGCGTTCTATGTAGTGTTGCTACTGACTGGTATTCTTAGTCTTATGGACGCAAAAGTAGTGGTATCCCTTTTTTCCCCGGGTCAGAAGTACCATAGATTTGTATCATTTATGGTACTTTTGACTCAGATTGATGTCATTTGTACCATTAAAAACAAGACTAGTTTTAGCTCATGTTCATGCGTGAGATGTACCAAAGAGATATTCATAAGCTTAAGTATATTATTTATATTTAAAACATCGTGAATTCGTGAGGAAACCCGTAGGCGACAGAGTTTTTTATATTATCACTCCAGTCCGGCTCGCCACTTGTCACCCGAAAAATACACTAGTAAAAAACGGATATTTTAAGGACTACAACTACCAACCTGCCACTTCAGTTTGGCAAATCTTTGTGCAATTATGCCAAATGTCGGTTACCCTTTCACAGACTAAATAATAGCTATATAAACATTGCAACAGCTCTTCCAGTATTCCCATATCCTCACGTATGCACCGGTCTTGTATGTGTGTCCTATTTATACATATCGGAACAATGGATCGTGCTTATGTCGAGTTTTTCCGTAATTGGTTTTCGATTTAAAGTCGACTCGTTGCATAAACGAGGCCTTGCTGGGATTACGTTTTGTTCATTAAAATTAATCTATGTTTTTGTTGGAGTGTTTGTTTGTTAGTTTCAGAACATCAGATGTTTTTGGGGTTCAATACAATAACTCTTTATTCTACACCAGAAACAACACAATATGAATACCAACATTATTTAAAGTACAATAAATAAAATAAATAAATAAATATTGTGGGACAGAATTCACACACGGTTATTTAGTCCCAAACTAGGCAGGGCCTGTACTATGGGTACTAAACAACTGATAGACATACTTAAATGAATAATAAACGACCAGACACGAAGCCAACAGACATGTTCATGCACACAAATGTTGGCCTCGAGCGGGGATCGAACCCGCGACCTCCGACTCAGAAGGCAGGGTCACTACCAACAGAGCCAACAGACCCGTCAAACCAAAGATATTATATATAGAAAGACGTAGATATGTTACTAGAGCACGGAAAATGAGGCCGACAAATGTAGAACAGTTAATTAACCACATTTTATTTAGTCGCATTGTATTTCAAGTCGTATTTTGAGCGCAACTTTTAACAGATAACTCTATTTTTCTTTATTATTCGTACCGTATCATCTTTCCCTGTCATTGTTGTATCCTATAAATACGCTAAGAAGTAAGTATGTACATGTTGTAGCACACTCGTAGGGGATCAACTTTCAAACCCAAGCAGTATGAATATAACTCATCCTTACTATAATATCTTTGCATCAAACAATAAGCGGTCTTATCGCTTATACCGATATTTTCCAGACAACCTTAGGATGGATGAAACTGAGAGATTAGAACTAGGGTAGACTGGTAGGATGGGTTGGGTAGAGGGGTAGCGTACTTCGAAAGGAAAAAAGGAATCTTGAAAGGATGACTTCCTTGTCCGTCTGTTTGTTTGTCAAGACCCTTTTTTTCAGCAACTTGTAGAGGTATCAAGTTGAAATTAATATTAAATACTTAGTACGCAATTCTTTGGAGCTGCGAAAAAATAAAACTTCTAAGGCCTGATTTTTCAATAGTCAGTTAAAAGTTATAATAATATATATATATATATATATATATATATATATATATATATAATCTCACGCCTTTTATCCCCGAGGGGGTAGGCAGAGGTATTCCATTACTGGATATACCCACATTTCACGAGATTTATTGGACCCCTAAACGTGATAGGTGGTGAGCCCATCGCCGGACCGGGTCTGTTTACACATGTCTCAGAATTAATTCTGAGACCTGCGGGTTTCCTCACGATGTTTTCCTTCACCGTCGAGCTAGTGATAAATATGTACGTAAGTTTTGAAAAACTCATTGGTACATGCCAGGATTCGAACCCGAGCCTCACTGATTTTTCGGCCGGCTCTTTAACCGTCCGGGCTATCACTGCTCTACAATAATAATAATAAATATTAATAATATAATCTCACGCCTTTCATCCCCGAGGGGGTAGGCAGAGGTATTCCATTACTGGATATACCCACATTTCACGAGATATATTGGACCCCTAAACGTGATAGGTGGTGAGCCCATCGCCGGACCGGGTCTATTTACACATGTCTTAGAATTAATTCTGAGACCTGCGGGTTTCCTCACAATGTTTTCCTTCACCGTCGAGCTAGTGATAAATATGTACGTAAGTTTTTGAAAAACTCATTGGTACATGCCAGGATTCGAACCCGAGCCTCACTGATTTTCGGCCGGCTCTTTAACCGTCAGGGCTATCACTGCACTCACTGCTCAGTTAAAAGTTATCTGAAGAATAAACATAACCTGTCACTTTTCCTTTCTATTGTGTCAGACAGTGACAGCATCAATTTATTCTCAAGATAAGATTTATCTGACGATTGAAAAATCAGCCCTAAGTCAACTAAATTAAAAGACACGGATAGGGAAGTATATGTCACATATCACATATTTTGACATTCGCTAGGAAATAAAAATCTATAGGGTTGACCTAAAATCATGAAATTGTATATCTGTCTCCAATTTGTAACGTCGTTTTTCACAACTAATGTATACTGGAAGATTTATTAGTACCTAACGTAACTATTTTAACTTATTGTTTATTCGAAATTCTAAATACATACCGAATACTTGTTCTAAAATACACCTTTTATCTCTGTGGTTAATACAAATTATGTCTAACATACTCTTGCAAGATATTCCATAAATTCAAACACCGAGAGGAATTCCACCAAAAATCTCCACAAAATTACTTACAAAACCCAACTATCCCCATATAACTCAACTAAAACTCATGACGTACCTAAAATTTGTTTCCATTCTCCTTGCAACGCAAAGTCAAATGCTATTAAAACTTTTAATGACTTGAAGCATTCTTTGGGTGGAGTTCGAAGTAGTATTAATTAAAAAAGAGAGCTCGGATCAAGCACTCGCGGCTCTGGAGTTGAACCAGATGCTTTACTTAGGTGGATACGGAAATCACGAATGACGAACTGTAATTATGTTATTAACAAAGGTATGAAAGTAAGGATGAGTTATATTCATACTGCGCGCGTTTGAAAATTGATTCGCTACGAGTGACTACAACATGTGCATACTTGTTAGCGTATTTATAGGATACAATAATGACGGCAAAAGATGATACGAAACGAATAATAAAGAAAGAGATAGCCATCTGTCAAGAGTTGCGCTTGAAATACGAATAGGTGAAAAATGCAAACATTGCGACTAAATAAAATTAGGTAAATTACCTACATTTGTCGGCCTCATTTTCCACGCTCTAGTAACATATCTTTTGGTTATTAACTAACTTCTGCCCGCGACTTCTTCTGCATCATCCCCTTGTAATTTTCATCAAGATTAGATAAACAATTCAGTCCCGCAGACGTACTCACAGAGACTCGATACCGTTTTCGTTCGATTCGAGTCGAATCGAACGAAAACGAAACTAATGTCACATATGACATTAGTTTTTGATACCAAAATCAGCCCATCTCGATAGATTCGTTTCCGATGTCGATAGATTCGACTCGAATCGAACGAAAACAGTATCGAGTCTCTGTGAATACGTCTGCTGAAAACGTAATAAACATGCAGACAGACTAAGTTACTTTAGCAATTTCATAGAGACTACTAGACTAGACTTTAGTATGAGAAGAACTTTTCATCTTCTCTAATATCCCACCCCTCTTTTTAATACTGTGTCTTTTATTTTTCGCTTAACTTACTAAATGTTGAAATACCAATAAAAGTGTAAGGATGCAGAAAATATAAATAAAAAGTTGGTATTTCTAGCAACGGAATACCTCGGCCTATCACCTCATGAGTAAAAGCGTGAGAATATATTTACCATTAAACTTTATTTCTGAGAAATAAAAACATACCGCACAGGCAGGTAAGCCATAAATTATCTGCAGGAGCTATTTTACAATTCCCAACCGCAAAGCGGTTTAGGCATCATAAAGGAAATCATATCGCTACTGGAGCTGAGCCAAACATGTGTAAGATCCATCACGCACGAGTGGCGCTCTTGTACGATTGCTGGCGGCTCTACGTGACCGTGTGTCTCGGCTGGATATGTTATAGAGGAGGTTTGAAGATTGGTTGCATTCAGATCTGTCTGGGTTTTAATTGGTTTCATCGAAAAGTCTTCGGTGAGTGTGTTATTGATTAGTTGGTAAATTTATTGAACGTGTTACTGATAATGCTGTTTAAAAGACATACTCGTATTGGCACCTGATATATTCTACCCTACGTTTATAATATCTGTAGTTGGATGGATGAATGTTTGTTATTCTTTCACACCAAAACTACTGAATGGATTTTGGTGAAACTTGCTTATACATCAAAATTAAACATTGGCTAGTTTTAATCTCAGAATACATGTAAATTGCAAAGAATAATGGACGTGTCGCAAATCGCAGAGACACGCGGTGCAACGATTGTATATGTAGAATTTAAATAAGTACTGTAGTTTCCTGTGGTAGTCTTTAGATTGTATTCATAGATTATAAAAAATGTTTTGATATCAAGTGAAAACAATATAATTAAACAAAATGTTATAATAGGTTTGAAAATGCTGAGATATATAGTAGCCACAGGCAATTGAATCTAAATGTTATGTTGTGCTACTTAAAGACATAACACAAGGCATAATGTCGCAAGTAGCAGAAAAATATTTATCTTTGAACCCGTATAATTTTTAGTTGTCTCTAAATTGCACAAAACAAAGTGGCTTTCTGCTTCTCACTCAGTTTTAAACCACGGAAAGGATTTTGTTACGATTTTGAAAATGTACGTTTTTTACGACATATACGACCGAATTTTTTTTTAAGTTAACTTAGAAGTTTGATTTTTTCACAGATTAAAGGGACCGTAGAAATGAGTGATATGGTTTTAATTTCAACTCGATACCTCCTTCCGCGGCCCTCGTTCCGCGCGCGAGGCAAGTAGGGTCTTGAAAGACAGACGGACAACAAAGTGATCCTATAAAGATCCAAACAAAAAACATTGTATTCTGTGTTAAGTGATATAAATAGTAAATGTCTATAAGAAAACTGATATAATATACATCATTGCGTCAAAGTGAAGACG
This sequence comes from Ethmia dodecea, assembly GCA_963855545.1. Classification (NCBI taxonomy): domain Eukaryota; kingdom Metazoa; phylum Arthropoda; class Insecta; order Lepidoptera; family Depressariidae; genus Ethmia; species Ethmia dodecea. The sequence continues at coordinate 2,607,721 of OY979443.1, forward strand.
AGAACAGAGAAAGCTTTTGTGTAGGAAACAAGAAAGCTGAATCTTTCACTCTTTCGTTCACTTATCGTTCATTCAATCGGTGATCCGTTGTTCCGACAATTTAATCGAATTCCATTCGTTCATTGGATCTCTAGCAAATCCGTTTCGAAGATTCGCAGTCAATGTTTCGTATTTACTGCGTGTGAATTTTTGTACCTACTAACCTTAACTGTACTTTAATGTGATTTATTAAATTAGGTACTACCCGTGCAAATAAAGAATGGGATTGAAAATAGCGGCTCATTGAGTCAGTACCGTCTGCATACTACGCAACGAAATAAAGTTTTATTTATCTTAATAAATAAATAAATAATTTATTTATTTAGTTAAATAAAACTTTATTTCGTTGCGTAGTATGCGGTACAGACTCAATGAGCCGCTATTTTCAATCCCATTCTTTATTTGCACGGGTAGTATATATTTTGTAATGTATGTAAAGATCTTATCTTTTAAATTATATAAAAGCAAAATAATAATAATATCTATTACTTTCTTAATAAATAAATATTTAAATAAAACAGGAAGCATTTGTGCATACAATAAAAAAATACGTTTAATGTTTAATTTTTGACGTGACAACGTCTTATAATTAGATGGAGCCGGCTGCAATGCACGAAAAAGTATGATGTATGCGGCGTTCCAGTGCAAGCGAGAGCGCGCAACGAGCGACAAAGAGGCACAATCCATTCCATCAGTACTTTCTTAAGACGTTATCACGTTTAACTATCGTCAGTAAACCGACTTTACAGACAACCGATTTTTTTTAAAGAAGAAACAGTTCTAGATGGCACTGACAGAGGCAGTGGATAGGGAAAAAGAAAATAACCCTTTCTAAAAGAATACAAACAAAATACCACTCACTTAATCATGTACCACTAATCACAGAAACTATAAAGGATATCCGTCAATAACCCGCAACAGCTACTGCTGAGCTAAGGGTCTTTCCACAGACGTTATAAGGCTAAAGGCCAGATATACTTGAAATTTGACAGGTAGATTTCTCACTTGAAGTAGATGTATCCGCTAAGAAAGGATTTTGCGAAATTCCCATTCGTAAAAACATTAACGCAGCTAGGTGTATGCTAGTTGATGTATATTATACCAAATTTGACACGTTTATGTGAAATAGTTTTTGAGTTATGAAGGGGTCAAAAGTGGCTCCAAATGGTTCGTGTAAAACTACACACGGTGCTGCTCGCCGTTCTGCTACTAGAACTTGGCTTTGACACGCTACCGCGTGTCTAGATAGTTGTAACTTACTGTGTCTATTTTAAATCCAATTCTAGTAACATTAAGATGATTTATCTGGCTCTGTACCTACGGTCTATTTATGACTTCACTCATTTACAGTTCTTGTATTGCCCTATAAAAACTGGTGCAGTTTCAACTTTGAACAACCAGAACCAGAAACTGAAATAACTATTTAACTTGCTTACTGTGACATCAAAGTAGTAATGTCACTGGAAGAAGCAGCTTATAATAGTCCACTGTCCACGATATTGAGCGGGGCAAGAGCAGCGCCGCGGGGAATGCAAGTCTTATTGTGTTTACACACGGACGGAGACGACGGAAAGCATTTTATTGTATTTATTTATTTACAACATATAGCACAGACAACAATTTGTTGGCAATACCAACTTCAATATTGTAGACTAGATGGTCATCAGTGGCGTTGCTTGCTTTGGATCGTTTTTTTGCGTTATCGTGACAATTTTTAGGTCGTTAAAATAATTTTTGTGCAGAATTTCATGCTTCTAGAACCAGTGGTTTCGGCTGTGCATTGATCATTTGGTCAGTTTCCTCTTTTATACAACGCGTAACTGAAAAAGCGCAATTCCTCATGGGGTGTATGAGGAATCAGTATATTAATAAAAAAAAAAACTACTTCAATCTTCAATTTATATGGTTTTTTCATGGATGCCTTAGTCAGAACTGGACGAAATTAAAATGAGACCAATCCGGAAGCACATGCTTTCAAATAAAAAAAGAATCATTCAAATCGGTTCATCCAGTCGAAAGTTCTGAGGTAACAAACTTAAAAAAAAAATACAGACGAATTGATAACCTCCTCCTTTTTGAACTCGGTTAAAAACCGACTTCAATCTTCGACTTACATGGTTTTCTCATGGATGCTATTGTCAGAACAGAAATGGGACCAATATGGAAGCACCAGCTTTCAAATAAAAAAAGAATAATCCAAATCGGTTCACCCAGTTGAAAGTTCTGAGGCAACAAACATAAAAAAATAAACAGACGAATTGATAACCTCCTCCTTTTTGAACTCGGTTAAAAAAATATTTGATGCCTTCGTACTTTAAATGTTTCTAACCAATTTTCGTAAATAAATACCAACAAAGTACAATTTCCATAGGAAGCACAAAGTTCCGAGTCAAATTCATATATTTTCAAAATTCACCAAAGTGTCGGTCTGTCTGTCTCACACTAAGGCTAGAAAACTCGCTGACGGGTAACACTCTTTTGTGCACTACATCTCACTGTCCACCCTTGTATATGTGCCTACATATTATACGAGTCTTTGTACATACACGTTATTAGACTCTGAAGGAGATATTTTTGAGGTACATTTTTATTATTTTATTTATTTTTATTTATTAGGGTTCCGTACCTCAAAAGGAAAAAACGGAACCCTTATAGGATCACTTTGTTGTCCGTCTGTCCGTCCGTCTGTCAAGACCCTTTTTCTCAGGAACGCGTGGAGGTATGAAGCTGAAATTTATATCAATTACTCAGGTCTACTGTCCCTTGAAGCTGTGAAAAAATCAAACTTCTAAGCCAACGCAATCAAAAGATACAGCCGTTTATGCCGCAAATTTTCGACACTTGCAAGGGAATCAAAGCCTACAGGGTGCTTCCCGTGAACTCAGAATCTTGAAATTTGGTACGAAGCAACGTCTTATAGCATAGATAAAGGAAAAATTACGAAAACCATAAATTTGCAAGGTTGTACGGAACGGAGGAAGGTGGCAACAGACAGTCATATTATATAACAATATTTACAGATTCTTAGGTAATGATAGACCTGGATATCGAGTAAGGAAGAGATACAATGAGAAAAAGAATTTATAAGTACTTGATTTTAGCATAATATAGTAAGAGTCTTAATATTACAAAAGAGATACAAAAGTTGTGTAGATACTAATTTTGTGCAAATACAACAGTTATTTTTATTTTCTTTGTTTGAACAAATATTCATTCACTTCATTCTTAAATTTCTTCAAGGTATTACTAAAAGGATCAATGTGAGATATCTCTTTTATATCTATTTTATACACAAAATGTATGTTTTATGTTCTTGCGTAGACATATTGCTTGCGTGAACACAAGTTGGCTTTCGTAATGGTGAAATAAATATTATTAAAAGGAAGTGCCTAAGCCAAAAAAAAGCCTCAGTAAACCTTGGAAGCCTTACTCCAGAAGACCAAAATAAGACAGATGCTAATAAATATGTACATCCAGAAGACAATACAAAAATTCATCAACAAAGCATGTCTTTTGCGAGAATCTTGCAAGCCTCAGTTAAAGCTCTAACTCATATAGAATACAGTCGCAAATAGTAAATTCGGAATGAGATAAGTCGACTAATTCGGTTTGTGGTATGCACAGTGTTTGTTTTGTCCGCTTTTGAGTATGTAACGTACCAAAGCTATATAGTTACCAAGTTCTGGTTACATTGGAGACAACTTTCACTAAATAAATAGTGGTAACAATCAACTTTGGTTAGGGAAATTATTTTCGAGGTTGTTGAGTTCTCTTTTTAAAGTACGCATTCAAATTTCGGCATGGTTACGCCTGCTATGTTTTTAAATTATCAGTGACACATTACGCCTAATTAAGTCGCGAGTGTCTGATGTTAAGATCCAATAGGATTTAAAAGTGTTTATGTGGATCCAATAAAGATCCAGTGCCACTGGATTCTAAGACTGCATCAGAACATTCAAAATTGGATTTTGTATTAATGTTTTTTTATTAACTGGGACTAGAACTTCACTCGATATTTAAATACTAGCCTTTACCAGCGGCTTCGCTCGCGCACGTTTATTTCACCCCCTTAGGGGTTGAATTTTGCAAAATCCTTTCTTAGTGAATGCCTACACTGTATAAGCTATCTATGTGCAAAACTTCAAGTATCTAGACCCAGCGGTTTAGGCTGCGCGTTGATACATCACCAATCAGTCAGTCAGTTTTTACAGGGCGACTTTTTTACCGTCTGGAAAAAAATGTGGTGTGATAGGTAAGTGCAATAGATTCATTTGGAAATGTTACTTAAAAAATTTTTTTTTACTCAAACATTTTTTTTCTTTCGTAGACTATTATACATTACTCAATTGTAGTCAATAATACACACTGAGATATTTGAAATAGTATTTAAAAAGAAACAGGCTCGTAGCTTCCATTTATGCGCAATTTACCTACAACCGCCAGCTGCGCGTCCTACTGTGCGTAGTTTTCTAGATTTTGTAAATTGCACTAAACATGACTATATTTAACAATTAATCTCGTGTATAACTTCGGCTCTAGATACCTTATACGTCATATTTTTTTCCAGACGGTAAAAAAAATCTTCCTGTAGGTATATAGATTAGAAATTTCCATATCAAGGCTAAACCACTAATAGATCGAGATGAAATAAACAGGACATAGTTTGCATCTTGAGAATGGATTTAAATGGATTAAACTTCATGCAGACGGAGTCGCAAGCAATAGATAGTTCCTTATAGAATCTGATCATACCTTAGCAGGAGACTGTTAGAAGGTAATGATGAACTGACTGGATAATTTGTTTTTTATCCCCAAATTATAGTTAGAAAACAAGCTACTTATTATTTTAGTTATTTATTTACAGTACTTATGCATTACAAATTATAACAAAAAAAAATCGGTTGTCTGTAAAGTCGGTTTACTGACGATAGTTGAACGTGACAACGACATAAGAAAATACTGATGAAATGGATCGTGCCTCTTATTGTCACTCGTTGCTCGCTCTCGCTTGCACTGGAACGACGCATACGTCATACTTTTTCGGGAATGCCGCCGGCTCCATCAATTTATAAGACGTTGTCACGTCAAAAAATCTAGCAGAGTTGGTCCGTTTTGACTACTTATACATATTGTAACACCTATTTTGTATAATGTTTTCGTGCAGCACTATCCTAAATGTTTTAAAGTGAACTTACTAATACGTTGATATGTATAGTGTTGTCGCTATACTTTTTAGTTTTACAAAATTGAACGAGTTTCAAGAAAATAAAACAATTTCTGTATCAATATTTGCGATAAACAAATCCGGGGAGCCGATAAAATTAATTAAAAGTCGCTGGCTCCAGCCTCTGGCAAAATCTGCCGATAGAGTTGAGCGAAGCGCTGAGCTGGTGCAAATTTTCACCAAACTTTCATGTGTAGGTGGAAGAATGTATAAAACAAAAGCCGAATGTTAGCTATATACTTTTTGTATTATTGGACCCAGCGGAGTTGCCCGCGCGGAACCTGTTCATCCCTGTTCCCGTGGGAATTTCCCACTGGCTGCATATTTTTATTCGTGTACAATAAAGAATTGTTACTTACTTAAGTCATTTAACGAAACTATGTGCAAAATTTCATGTTTCTAGACCCATTGGTTTCGGCTGTGCGTTGATCGATCAATCTGTCAATCAGACAGTCAATGAGACAGTCAATCAGACAGTTAATCAGACAGTCAATCACACAGTCAATCAGAAAGTCAATCAGACAGTCAATCACACAGTCAATCAGCCAGTCAATCAGAGAGTCAATCAGACAGACAATCAGAAAGTCAATCAGAAAGTCAATCAGACAGTCAATCACAGTCAATCACACAGTCAATCAGCCAGTCAATCAGAGAGTCAATCAGACAGTCAATCAGTCAATAAATCAGACAGACAATCAGACAGTCAATTAGACAGTCAATCAGACAGACAATCAGAAAGTCAATCAAACAGTCAATCAGTCAATCAGTCAGTCAATCAGACAGACAATCAGAAAGTCAATCAGACAGTCAATCAGTCAATCAATCAGACAGACAATCAGAAAGTCAATCAGACAGTCAATCAGTCAATCAACCAGACAGACAATCAGAAAGTCAATCAGAAAGTCAATCAGACAGTCAATCAGTCAATCAATCAGACAGACAATCAGAAAGTCAATCAGACAGACAATCAGAAAGTCAATCAGACAGTCAATCAGAAAGTCAATCAGAAAGTCAATCAGACAGTCAATCAGTCAATCAATCAGACAGACAATCAGAAAGTCAATCAGACAGACAATCAGAAAGTCAATCAGACAGTCAATCAGAAAGTCAATCAGAAAGTCAATCAGACAGTCAATCAGTCAATCAATCAGTCAGACAATCAGAAAGTCAATCAGACAGTTAGTTTCTTCTATGCACATAAAGAAGATGTCATTGTATGTGATGATGATGTGAAATATGAGGTTAACGATGTAGAGACCCAAAAGAAGCATTACAAGAAGTATGCACTCTGGTGAACGGATCTTGTGATCTACGAAGATGAACTGAAAAATAAGTACCTAATGTTTTCTATTTCAAATAAATAAATGTATATACACTCTCCTTATTCCGAGAGGGTGGTAGAGTTCCGTTATTGAAAGTGTCAAATTTTCATCAGTGTATTTTTGAACTTCACAGGTAAAAAGTTATCGACAAAACTAGGGCAACTGAAGGAAATTCCAGTTTAGTGTCTAAGGGTTTAGTGTTAGGCACCAAAAAAGGGATTTTTTCAGGTGTATGTGTTGTAAGTATGCGAGTTAATTTTTTTGACACAGCTTGATAGCGCTAGTTTTAATTTTTCAATTTATTTGAATATATTATTGTGATACGCACTACATAAACACCTTACTTTATTTCTTTCAAATTAATTATCACTTCAAATCCCGACTAGTAATTTCCAACATTGATCAACGCATTTCCAACATAAAAGAATATCGTCTTTGAATTCTCCCTGAGATCATCTTGTCTGGTGGAGAAAATAATGCAGACGATTAAAAAGATAATATTCAACCGAATCCCGTCTCTAAATCCAAAACCCGAGGTACTCTCGATTCGATCCATCCGAACGAGAATATTCAAAGTCCATCGCAGTGCTCGAATGTTGAATTTTATAAAATTCCAGTTGCGCTCCGTCTCAGCGATATTCTGCCAGTTTTGCCTCACTGATCGGTCTTACCGAGGCACAAAGTTGCCTTGCATCGAATCCGCCTCAAACTGTTTTTGTGTTGAGCTTGGCCGAATTTCGCGGGCCTAGATTTTTATTTTTAATGCTTTTATATTGAAGTAAGTGAGAATTTGGGAATTCGGTTTAGAATGTACACACCTTTAGGCATTAGGATCGCCATGTGTACATTTTCTTTGTACATGAAGTTAAATAAATATGTCTCTGATAAGCAATAAATTAGTTTTTCACAATACTTGTTCAACAATGTTCAGTTAAAAATCATGCAACATCTCAACATACAGCAAGGCATTATATCCCAATGCAATTTAAATTTAGAACGTTAAAATTCATGGTAAAACTTTTAGCACAAGGGCACTGTTTATATAAAGAGTGTTTATACAAAATTCGTATTACCCTCTGTAAGCTCTACTCTGTACGCACTGTACGCAGAAAAGAAAAAGATGCGATAGCAAAAGAAAAAAAAATGCGAAACAAACGATGGTGTTTGATGTTATTTTAACAGTTTCCAATTTTATTATATTCACGTTGACACAAAAATGTCATCGAGTTATAAATTTGACGCTTTAATTTATGCAGGGCATCTTATTGTCTCGCAAAAACTAAAGTGAAAAGTAAATTATTAATTGTAGATACCAGACGTCCTGTATCACAACTCGGTTCTCACATAACTCATATCTTCACAGGTACAAGTGGAGTATTACCGACCCAATGACAGAAGCAGTGTTGAGGTAAGTTAAAAAAACTTGAGTATCTCTTATCGCTTTAAGCAATTTCTATAAGATAGGTATGTCGGTATTACAATAGGTATTATTAATTGTCAAAACTGAGTGCCAGCTTACCAGTAAACTACTGTGCAGTTTGGCGAGTAGTTTTAAGCTACAATTTGTAATGCCTATCTTATATATAGATATATAAAATGATAAACTGAGTGACTGCAGATTGGTGATGTATCAATGCACAGCCTAAACCGCTGGGTCTAGAGACTTGAAATTTTGCACATAGATAGCTTATACAGTGTAGGCATACATTAAGAAAGGATTTTGCAAAATTCAACCCCTAAGGTGATGAAATAAACGTAAAAGCAAGTTATACATAAATAAATAAACAAAAATTTTAGATACATAATAAATTAGTTATTTACAAAAAAAAACATTTTTTTTTTCAATCCTAATAACTCTATTGCATCTAAACTTGTTGTGCTTACCTGTAATTGGTAATTTTACTTTGTTTTTAGTTGTTAAATCAACTAAATAATCATTGATAAAACAAATAAATTACTGTGACCTCAATTGTATTTGTTGGTGCAAAATGGTTTGTAATAAAAATTTCTCTGTTTTTAGCCCCCCTTCTCTTCTCCTTCTAACTTTGTGCTTGCGTCCAAGCTCGCCACAAAACGCGCAGTTAAAAAGTTTCTGTCATTAATAGATGCTCAGCGTGAATTCCGTGGACAGTTATTTTTGCCTCAGAAACTAATTTGAACGTAATAATGTTGGCTAAAGTTTTGGATTGTGTACACTTTGTCTGGCTAAATACCACTGTTTTGCCAGAGAAATTGTAATAAAAAAAATTGGTTGTCTGTAAAGTTGGTTTACGGACGATAATTTTGTGTGATAACGTCATAAGAAAACATTGATTAAAAATTGCATACTGGATTGGAAGATAGTGTCACAAGCCGAACGTTTAGGCTGATCGTGCCTCTCTATCGCTTGTTCCGCGATCTCGCTTGCACGCTCGGCTCAGGCGAAACGTGACAATAAGTGATGCTTTTTAGTGCGTGCAGCCGGCGTTCATCGATTTATAAGACGTTATCACGACAAAAGGATCAAGTATGAAAAATAATATAACAGCATCAGTCGATACAGCTTTCTTAGAAAGAAGTTTCGGTATTACATATTTTTTTCATACTGACCATTAGGTAGAGTTGCCATCAAGGACTGTTTTAAGTTATTTATATTAACTTCATTCAATAAGCATTTCAGTACTATCTTACGATTTTTTAGCCGATCACAATGCTGTACTGATTCTCCGGGTTTTAGTGTCGCACTAAATTGTGCGAAAGTCGTATAACGTGCACACACGTGCTGTAGGAGTCCCTTCGTCCCACTTCGTAGCTAGATTTCGTAGCCAGCTTCGAGATGGGACTGTTCTTTTCCCATTTCGAAGCCAGCTACGAGTTGGGATTGTTTTAGTATAATTTCGTAGCTGGCTTCGAAATGGGAAAAAAATAGTTCCATCTCAAAGCCAGCTTCGAAATGGGAAGAGAACAGTCCCATCTAGAAGCTGGCTACGAAATGTGATGACTCTTTGGCTAGGTACTACGAAATAAATTTAGTTTTAATATTTACCCTCTGACCCGTAGTCTTTGTCACTATGTATCTATTGTGTTGTCAGAAACCGCAGCGACATGCGTCACAGTAATAAGCGCCTTAACATTAAACCTCAACACACTTGCATCTGACCCACATCACCAACACATCATCATTAAACGCGGATTCCTCAAAACCGCAGATTCACCCATTAGCAGAGCGCGAACTTCATAAGCGCTCGCAACCGAAACAAAAAGTAGAAAAAAAACACCGCAGGTACTTTGAAAATATTTCAAAGTTCTTTTGAAGCCCTGAAAAAGTCGACCAACTCATTAGGCGAATGAACTAACGTTTCCGTTTTTCGTAACCTGAGGTCGAGATTCACTTTTTCGTAGACCCCTACTATATACGGTTCTAGATAATTTTTTCACCCACGTAGTTTCCATTCCCGTGGGAATACGCGAATTAAATATAGCCTATGTTACTCAGGGAGCTTCTAGCTTTTCCATTGGTGAAAGAATTTTTTAAATTGGTCTAGTAGTTTTTGAGTTGTTTCGTAATAAACATACAAAAATACAAATCTTTTCACTTTATAATATTAGTATAGAAGTATAGATAAAACTAAAGTAAGAAAGACCAGTATTTTTATCTGGTGTTAGGAATTGTTCAGTCATTTGGTACCTACTCGTATAACTCTGTAAATGCAGTTCAAGATAATGTTTTGGTTGCAGTCAGTTGTTTCTCCGAAGAAAGTATTCAAAACTTATATAAAAGTTTGTTGGTATTTTTTAACTCCTGCTGGACGTCAACTCTCTTTTGGATTGCAGTTGTTAGGGACCGGAGCAGAAAGTAATAGTGGCCAAATTTACATGGTCAACGCCATGATCGGCAGTGAGCAGGCCTGGCAGGCGGTCGTCTCCTTCTGCGACGAAGTCATGTCGTAGAAGGAGGCGGCGGAGCGGGAGCTTGAAGACGATGTCGACGCGATCCCCATCCGCCGCAGGCGACCAGGGCGAGGTAGGCGGGCCTACGCCGCCTACTACCAACCGCCCTGAGGGGACTTGTGGGTGACGGATCGGGGGATCCGCCACCTACGTTGAGAGATCCCGTGCTGGAAGGCGCCCTGGTTTTCCGGGCGCCTTAAGCTGAGATTGCTGGACCCCCCCTCGAGGAGGACCCGCAATGTGTTGCGGGCGGCCGTGACCCAGATGCGGATGCATAACCGCGGTGCCATGGCTGGGTCCGAAGCGGCGAGGAGGAACACCTCAGGGTTTTTAGTGGGTATGGCAGCACTATGCTGCAGAGCCCCACATAACCGGTCGGCCCCCGGGTCGGTTGGTATGCAGTAATGCATTTTCCCTGGGCAACAAAAAAAAGTAGTATTCCTAATTGGCTACCATATGCTAGACGGCAATTATATTGAACGTGGTAAAAACTAAAAAGCACTAGGTTGATTTTCGTAAACCAAAAATACAAACATTTTTGATTCGTGGCTAAAAAAACTGTAGTATGAGTCAGTCGAAACCAATGTGGGAAAGTTTTCCTTTCTTCCCCTTGAACCGCGAGGGCACATATTCCTCTTAAATTATTCATAGAAGGCCGTTACGTGTTAGTTTTCCTTGATTTCTGGCACATTTGCGAGGTTATTAGTAACGTTAGCTGTAAACTTTTGTATCGAAAGGGGAATGTGGGAATTTCTTGCCCCTACTTAGGTAAAAAGTTTTGGAATAACAGCTTTCGGTTTACCGTACCTTTATTCAATATCAATCTACTTTATTCATAGTCTTCTTGTTGTCATCGTATCTGTGGTTATTGTGGTCCTTGTTTTTGAATTAGTATCCATTTAAGATTCTTATAATAAATAATATCAATAATAATCTCACGCCTTTGGCCCCGAGGGGGTAGGCAGAGGTATTCCATTTCTGGATATATCCACTTTTCACGAGATATTCTTTGGACCCCTAAACGTGGTGGTGAGCCCATCGCCGGACCGGGTCTTTTACATATGTCTCAGAATTAATTCTGGGACCTGCGGGTTTTCTCACGATGTTTTCCTTCACCGTCAAGCTAGTGATAAATATGTACAAAAGTTTTGAAAACTCATTGGTACATGAAAAGATTCGAACCCGAGCCTCACTGATTATCATCATGTGAAGCAGGCTCTTCAACCGTAAGGCTATCACTGCACATAAGGTTCTTATTAATTTTAATTTTCAGACAAACTCTTAATCCACATTATATTTTTATTACTTCAAAATTAGTTGCTTCTTTTAGTACGATACATCATACAGTCTCGATATGCAAATTCCTGTTTATGACCAATAAATTGGTTTTGATGCTGCAAAAGACACTTTAGAACCGCCGTTACCACCAGCCGTCTGATCAGACATGAGGTCATAAAACGTCATCCTTATTGACCATAAATATAGAAAGCAATCGCCCAAATGCTCGTGATCATCACGGAAATATGTTCAGTTGAGGTTATTAAACTCAACCGCACTTAGGAAAACGAGGGGGCTTTAGTGTTGGGCGCACCGTAAAAATGCAGTTTTTATGTCCCCACAGTTCTGGATGCTTCTTTTTTATTTTCTACTTCGCAGCTGTCAAAGTCCTTTTTTGTGAGTCGTGATAGTTAGATTTTACTGTCGCGGAGTGACTGCTGCTACTGTGGGTTTTCGATTTGATTTACTTCCATTTTAAGAGTGGATGGAATGTATTAGAATGTGAAATAGACTGAAGAAATACTATACCACTGTATCAGAAGAGTAACTAGTCGGGTAAGTCAAAAGGAAGACGAAAGTAAGAGAACGATAAAGCAGCAGACGAAAAGGATGAAAATGCCGTAGAAATTATGAACCTATTTTGTGGTGTTTTTGAAAATATAATCTTATTTGAATGCCTTTCTACGTCAGCAGCATTTTTAACCGACTTCAAAAAAGGAGGAGGTTTCTCAATTTGGCCGTATATATATATATATATATATTATGTGTATTCGCGGATAACTTAGTCGTTTATGAACCGATATTGATGGTTTTTTTATGGTAATGACATATTTAAAGTGTGGTTGGTACCATGATAAAGAAATCAGGATCTGATGATGGCATCCCAAAGAAATTAAGGGGAACCTTCGAAAATCGGAGTGGCGACTAGTGTTTTTTTACTTCTTTAGTTCGAAGTCGGTTGATTTTTTTTTGTTAATTACTTGGCCTGAATATAATATTTATACTACTAAGTCTAAAAAGCCGTATACAAAAAGAAAGCTGAAAACTTATCGGCGCCGATAAGCGCCGATCGGCGCCCATCGGCGCCGGTCTACGCAGGTAACCGGCGCAGGCATTTATATGAATAACGATAAGCGCCGATCGGCGCCGACACGCGCCGGTCAGCGCTGGTGCCGCCCGCCAATCATCGTACGACATTTTGCTCGCTCTGCTTAAATCTGCTTGCTTTCTGTAGAATGGACCGGCGCCGATCGGCGCCTATCGGCGCCGACAAGCTCTCAGCTTTCTTTCTGTATACGGCTGAGAGTTTTGAAGTATAGCGTAGTTATCGCAACAGAAATACCAATATCCCAGACTATTGGGATTGTTAGTAATCATACTACATAAATTTGTGTAGTTTTAAACTGTTGTGGACGATGAGAGTGAGATTTTTTTTTTCTGTCATACTCGTAAGTCTACGACTCCCTGGATTATGTGACACGAACTATAGTTCTATTAATTAGATTGTATCATTACACAAAGTGGCTGTTTTATTATGCGGCAGTTAATCATGATTATTTTTCTTTCTTCTTACTCGTATATCCGTATTTGTCATTATGAGTTATAGTTCTTTATATGTCTTTAGTTATATTTGAATTATCATTTGTTACCAAGTTAGGTTTAAGACTACCGATTTTACTTTTAATTTTCTATTGGTTGTTTTGAGGAAATATTTTTTTTGAAAGCATCTGCTTTTTGGAAGGTATTCTGATAATTGGGTTTTAAAAATTCATATACATCTTCGTCTACGTTTTGTTTAATTGTACCTACTTTCTCTAATATAGTAGGAGTATCTAAACTTCTATGTTTTTGTTTAGTTTGAAAATCCCATTTATTTATTTATTTGCCATAAATTGTATGTAAGTAGACATAACATATTGGTTCTTGAGTTCTATTAGTTTCAATAAAATTTTACCCAATGGGTGTTAAGCAAGGTGGCAAGGAGGTGACATATTATGATAAACAATTAATAATTTACATTGGGTTCGATTCTGCATTACAGCGACTAAACTTATTTTAGTTTATTCCTGTCTTTATTTTACCTCAAAAAAAGAAAAGGGATAGAAGATAACCTACCGAATTTAGTCCTGTCAGAGGCTGTATTTTGGTCGTGACTTATTTACATAATGCTCTAAACACGTTATGAAATGCCTTAGTTGACAGGACTAATTTTAATTTGACAGAACTAAATATCACTCGTCTCTTTTCTTCTCTATGAGAAAGAAAATGACAGGACTAAACTAAAATAAGTTTAGGCGCTGTAATGCAGAATCGAACCCATTGTTACACTTATTGACAAATTATAACCATCAGCTCATAAGGATTTGTTTTTATTAATGAATGATTCGAGTTCAATAGTCTTAAGCAGACGAATGGGATCCTTATGCCACTTTTGCCAAACCCCTTATATGCCATCCGTTACGTTGACGGCTCACTCAACTCTACCTGTTCAAATCTCACTCATTATTCACTGTCGAGGATCCGTAGTGACACCCACACTCCGTCTCACACGACCCAGCTTTTACGAGCGGTGACAGTGATAAGAATTGTTAATTTTATAGAGGACCACAGACGCGTGCATCAAATTCAATGTTGTTTTACGTCCAGTTGGGTTAAAGCTGGAAAGGAGAGTGTTAAACGGCTTCACGTTTATTTCAGCAAAGTTTTTTTTTTATAGGGGTATGATTGCTTATAAAGATTTTTAATCGAAGTTTATTCACATTCCTCAGAAATTTTACTTTTTTTTTGCAAAATTTGCGGCAGAAATTATTATTATTTGTAGTAGTATTGTTTGATTGCGTGGACTTTGAAGATTGATTTTTTCAGAGATCCAAGGGGTTGCTGTAGTTCTGGGTAGTTGATATTAAATTCAAATTCATATTCACCTTCTTTAATTTCGAAGTGCGGAATCCTAAGAAAAATCATAAGTTATATAAATAAAAAAATATTGGAACACAATTCAGACACGGTTATTTAGTTCAATTAGGAAAAGCTTCGAATAAGGTACTAAATAATTCAAGCGTATTACATGCACAATTGCACACCCAGACACGAAATCAACAATCAATACCATGCACACAAATGTTGTCTCCAATCAGGAATATAACCTTTGCCCTAGTCAAAAAGACGCCTGAAATCTTGACAAAAAATAAACTGCTAATATATCTTTTAGAACATATTTCCCTAGATATAGGGTTATAACAAGTATACCTATCTAGCATGTACGGTGCCCCTATAGATGCCTGTACCCGGATGGCCTCTCATCAGATTAAGGGCCTCTCAGCTCTTAATCGATCGTTCTTCGTATACAGGATGCTGTAATTTGAAAATACATTGGCTTACCGACCAATTATTTTAGAAAGAGCTCTGCAGGTGACATTTAAAGAAAATTATAAAATAAAATTGTACATATATTTACAGCAGTCAAAGCTCTAAATATAATAACTGGAATTTATTTAACTGCCTACAAAACGCGTTACAATGGAATATGTGCTGATAGGTTTTATTACCTTTGCCATCTTTGGTCCATAGCGTCAATTCAATTAAATTCAAATAATTTATGTAAACAAAAATGACACTTGGAAACGTCAATAGTCTAAAGTAACAAAGGTACTCTAAACAGCAGTCTATTTTCACCGAAGAGTTGCTGATCCCAAATGCAGTAGGTACCCCGAGAAGAAAAAGCAACAAACTCAAGGGCAGCTCTTTCAAAAGTCAAAATGTTTTATTCAAAATAGGAACTTACAAGTCCACTTATTGAACGTCATTTCAACTCTAGTCTTTCTCTAAGTCATGTCTTCATCACTACATAGAATAAAAAAAAGTCACTTTCTCTGTCCCTTGGGGACTTCCATGATGATGGGGCGATTAAGAAGGTTTCCATGGCACTACTGCGCTCCAACATTGAAACCGCCTCCATCGTCTGGGGTCCACATGAAGGTGCTTATGTATTGCTCCTGGAAAAAGTCCAAAAAGCCTTTCTACGATTTCTTTACAAAAAGAAGTACGGCTACTATCCTTTCCTGTATCCGACAAAGTTCGTGCAGGGTGCCCTCGGTTTCAATTCTCTCCAGACGAGGAGAAACTATCAATCGTGTGCCATGATTTGCCGGGCACTCCGAGGGGAGTTAGACTGTCCCGAGCTGATCTCGCGAGCGTGCAGGCTGTTCGTGCCTGACTGCTACCTGCGTGCGCGCGCCCACCGACAGCTGGCGTTGCCCGCGACCCGCACGGTGGCGCGCCGCCAGTCGCCCTTGCCGCGCGCCCTCGGCCTGCTCGATGCACTCCTGGCGTCAAAGCCGCGGTTAGATGTGTTTGCGGATGGATGGATGAGTGTATGCAAGGAAGTGTTGTGTTTTTGTGAATTTTTAGAATCATAAATTTGTGTTTTACTTTTACGTGATTATTTTATGTTTTGTATTGTTCTTTTTTCTCTTTCTCCTGTTGCCTTGTATAGTGTTTTGGCTTTGTCTGTGTGCTATACATTGTAAATAAATAAATAAATAAATAAAAATAAAAATCCCTATGTATGCTTAAATCTTTAAAACTACGCAACGGATTTTGATGCGGTTTTTTTTAATAGATAGAGTGATTGAAGGGTAAGGTTTTGGTATCAGCATTGCACCCGTGCAAAGCCGGGGCGAGTCGCTAGTACTTAATAATTATAATTCACCTTTCTGATTGTTTTAAGGTAACACGTCGGTATTTTGCATATTAAATCTCATAAAATTTATTGGACACGACCCCGCCCAATTCTTAATTGAAGTAGTTCATTTCTTTTTTAATCATCAATCAAACCTCACTAATAAAAAGTTGGCCCTCTTAAGACTGATCTTATACTTAGTATTCAATGGATTCGAAGGAAAAAGCGTAGTACTATCGTGGGTCAATATCGAAATACCCAAGGGGAAATTCTGATTCACCCTGTAGTACCAATCACCACGGATTTAAGGAAAATGAATGAGTCATTGTGGATTTTTGTATTTCTGCATAGAAGCTAGGAGTGTGTAGGATAGTATTTTACTTTGTAAAATAGTAAAAAAAGTAGATATACTGCGATTTTTTAAATAATATAAATTGGAATATCTAAGCCATTTAAATTTAATCATTGTCAAGAATCCTTATTTATAAAGCTATCTTGATATACAGCTTTCTTTGTTATAAATCAAATTAAAGCAGAATGCAAATAGAAAAAGAAAAAAAAAACGTTTAATAAAAGCAACGGAGGTTTGAAATGTATCCTAAATACAAAACTGATCTTAGAGAAAAAAAATCAACTTCAACTTTTTAAACCTCTATGTATAGGTTATGTTCAAATAATATGTTTTATTTAACATACATTTTATTAATTACAAGAGAAAGGAAAATAATATAATGTGACGAAAAGTCCGTCATAGTAAATAAATCACCTTTGATAAGATAACATAAAATATTGTCCAACTGTGTACATAGAAAAAAAGAAAGAAAAGTTTATTTTGGCGTAAATGGAAAAAAAGTTATTACATGTTTTAGTCAGTGGGTATCAACAGCTTTGTTTATTTCTTACGTACAATATTTGAAAAGAGGAATGCATACATTTACATAATAAAATACATTAACTTTAAAAGAAATATTAAATCTTTGATGTCGGTTCCACTGCGACATTGTTCCATGTAATGACTCTATATACTACAGTAAGGTATGTACATGATTGATTTCCATTTTAGCTTGATTACCTTTGGTTGGAGACCGTTGACATAGCTGTGGGGTCGGTATAGGGTTACTGATTGATAATATTATATATTATGACTGATAGAGTGGCGATAGAGTCGAGTTCTGTTATATTATACCCCTCCCCACTTTCTCTACTGGTATCATAAATGCGAATGTGGCGCCATATGTCTGCCTGTTACCTTTTTAAAGCTAATCTGCGAACGAATCTTCATGCAATTTGACAAGAAGCTTGTTTAGAAAGGATAATAAAAAAATTTAAAAAAATGGTTGTCTGTAAAGTCGGTTTGCGGACGATAATTTTACGTGATAACGTTATAAGAAACTAGCGACTCACCCATGTAGCTTCCGTTCCCGTGAGAATACGGAATTATAATGTAGCCTATGTTATGCAAGGATATTCTAGCTTTCCATTGCTGAAAGAAGTTTTAAAATCGGTCCAGTAGTTTTTGAGTTTATTCGTAACAAACATACAAAAATACAAGTCTCAACTGTTTATAATGTTGGTATCATAGACGCTTAGGCTAACCGATGTAGTCTCTATCGCTTGTTCCGCGCTCTCGCTTGAACGCTCGGCTTAGGCGGAACGTGACAATGAGTCATGCTTTTTCGTGCGTGCAGCCTGTGTTCATCGATTTATAAGACGATATCACCTGTTTATTTTCGGAGAAGGTTGGTAGATGTTTACCATTCTTGGAAATACGCACTTTTCACCAGAACCTTTTTTTTATATTCGGACCTCTAACACTGACTGGTAGTGAGCCCATCGCTGGACCGGGGTGGTGTTAAACATGTTTCAGAATCAGTTCTGGGACCTGATGGTTTCCTAACGATGTTTTGATAATCCTAAAGTTTGTATACAGCATGTAACAGAATAAGCGCAATTCCTGAAATTAGTTTGTTCAGTATCGACTACTTATTCGATTTCAGATATTTTTAATATGTGTTATTTCTCCCAAAAATGAATTAGCGTAGCTGAATTTAATGCTTTCTATGGAAATTCTGCTATTATTAATCGATATTTAAGAAAATTGGTTAGACACAACTAAAGTTCGATTCCATCATGATTTTTTTTGTATTAATATACTAATTGGGGTGTATGAGGAATTGCGCTTTTTTTGTTATGCGTTGTATATGGATGTATAGATGTTTGTTCCTCTTTCACGCAAAAACTATTAAACGGATTTTGATAAAAGTGTACAGTAATATAGCTTATACATCAGAATAACACATAGGCTTTTTATTTCCGTATTCCAACGGGATCGACACGGGTGAAACCGCGGGGCGCTGCTAGTGATAAATAAGTACGTAACATTGATATTGTACAATACGTAGTCTGTTTTCTGTTGATGGTTTTATTACGCAAAATTAAACAGTTATGTAACATCCAATCAAGTCATAAATGCGATCATTTATTCACCCGCCAACTTGGATTTTGCGAGTAATGCACAAGTTAGAATTTTCAAGTTAGTTGCTAACAGCATCTCCGCATTATGGCTTGGAACTTCAACTTGAGGGGTTACTTAATGTACCTGGAATATGTAATAGCAGACTGCAGGGATTTATGCACTAGCTAATTTATTATATATACAAAAAATATTAATAATAATAATATAATCTCACGCCTTTCATCCCCGAGAGGGTAGGCAGAGGTATTCCATTACTGGATATACCCACATTTCACGAGATACATTGGACCCCTAAACGTGATAGGTGATGAACCCATCGCCGGACCGGGTCTATTTACACATGTCTCAGAATTAATTCTGAGACCTGCGGGTTTCCTCACGATGTTTTTCCTTCAACGTCGAGCAAGTGATAAATATGTACGTAAGTTTTTGAAAAACTCATTGGTACATGCCAGGATTCGAACCAAAAAAAAATATACTTATGTTATTAGTATATTTATTATGAAATAAATCATAAAGATTGTGCTACTGGACTAGGTACTCATTTATCGCTGTACAGATTTATTTAAAAATGTCGTACAGGGTGTTAGGGAAAACCGTTTCCCTTAGTCGGGGACTAAGTAAATGTGTGTGGATTGTGTACCACAATGTTATTATTGTATTTTAAATTAGAATTATTCAGTGTATCATTTCACGTTGACGAATGAAAAATACATAATAATTATGTTATACAACATGTAACAGAATAAGCGCAATTCCTGAAATTAGTTTTTTCAGTATCGACTACTTATTCGATTTTAGCTATTTTTAATATGTGTTCAATTAAAAAAAAATGAATTATCGTAGCTGAATTTAGTGCTTCCTATGGAAATCGATATTTAAGAAAATTGGTTAGACATAACTAAAGTTCGATTGCATCATATTTTTTTTATATTAATTTACTAATGGGGGTGTATGAGGAATTGTGCTTTTTCTGTTACGCATTGTATATTTGTTTATCGGTTGTGTGGCTTTGGGTGGCTTGAAAAATTCTGGCAGTTAGGCGGCCATTAGCCTAACACCATCTCCCAATCCGTGGTGGGCTCATAACCCATACTTCCTCATGTGTGATGAGAGACCTTTAGCTCAGCAGTGGGCAATTACGGGTTGATGATGAAACTGTGGCAGATAGTAAAATACATATGCCATGAAAAACAAAACTTGTCAAAAAACCAAGTATCGCAACTCAGTTCTTCTGCCGTAAAAAGTTGTGAGATCCATGTAATACCAAGTGGGTTAATTTCAGTCCCTAATAAGGGACCTTCTGTCTTAAGTAATTACGTAATTAGCTAACCTAACAACATCTTATAGTGACCATATCAATATTAAAAATACAGACAGACCGGATAAAAAGTCAGTTTTACAACTTTATTGCGGAACCCTAATTATGCAAATCCAAGACCCTTTTGCGACAGCCATCAACCCTTTCACTTTTAAAATCCCGGGAACTTTCCCAAATAGGCAAATTAAAGTCCCACGGGAACGCTGTCCGTTCCCACTTGCATTCAACTGCAAATTTAATCAGTGCGTACAGTCGGCACTCGGCGGCGATTCAATGTTACATCTCATGAAACGGGCTGACCGTACGCGCTATAGAGTAGCTATACAACTGTGTACTTTGTGGATTGAAATAAACTTTTTGTCCGACTGCACCGGAAAAAGGTATTTTTTGTGTATGTAGGTATCTAAGTTATTATATTATCTAGTATTAAAAACGAAATGTCTGTAGATTGGTCTTAATTGTGGGAGTGACACAGGCTTAAAAATGTTCACGTCTTATTCCTGAGGGTTATGGCAGAGGTACGTAAGTTTCTAAAAACTCACTGATAAGTACATGCCCTCACCAGGAATCGAACCCAAACCTTACACATTGGAGACGGGCGCACTCCCAAAAGAGCTATCAATGTTCTAGTTTAGTGACGTCACAAAAACAACATTGTGGATCTGTAGGATAAATAGTTTGACGGATATTAAAGCGCGAGGTATCGAGTTCCATCGCATTATTTATAAAACGCGAATAGTTTTAGATAAAAAAACGACTGCTTAAAAAGTAAAAATGGACGTTATACGAGTAGGTATAAATGGTAATTCAAAATGAAAAATTGTAAGAGAAAATAAGAGAAATAATACCTATACAATAATTCCCCACTTAACATAGTTTGTCGATTTTTTTTCATAATATGGCGTCTGGTTGTCGCCATTGAAATTTGATTAATGTCATGACAGTGTGACACTTGTAAAATTGAGATTTATAAATCGATTGACGTAAGATTTATCGAAATCGTCCCACGCGTTTGGTCTCTAGAGCGCCACAAAGGAACATACATATCTACATAGCGTCGCCTTAGAGTGAAAACCTCGTATAAGAAAAAGAGCAACTTTACAGGAGGAAGAAAAAACCGCGCCCTGAAATTTTTTGTTACCAAAGCTTATTGGATTATACCTGTTTTAGTATGTAATTATACTACTTTTTTTAAAAATAGAGTGATATGTTATTATTATTATTATTATTATTAGCCTAAACATGTTAAATGTCACTTACGAGGTTTTCTAACAAAAAACTCACTATTTGGACTGCAGTTACAAGTTAATCATTGAAACCGGGTAAAATAAAAATAGTTATTTACATTAAAATACATATAATTTTAAATAAAATTATATTTGTGATTACAAATTCTTCTTGTTTTAGGAAAATTCTTAGTAAAAAAAGTTTAAAGTAATCAAAAAATTTATAAGAAGTCGAATAACTATAAATCGTAAGATGCTGAACCATCTTGACCTTTCCTTGAGCGCCTGGCTTCACATAAATTTTGGTTTGGACTGCTGACTATTGCCATCCTTCGACACAACTCAGAAAGCAAAAGCAATCTCTGATATTTTTGATTTTTTCTAACATACAGCAGTGCTTTCGAATTTTGCCGTCATTTGTATTTTAAAAGAAAATTTTGTACTCTCTGCATGCCTTTTTAAATATTTTATGCTAGTTATAAAAAAAGTAAGTAAGTAATTAAGGGCTTTTGGATGCGGACCTTCTAAATTGTGTAGGTACAGTTTGACATTTCCGTAATGAATGAAAATTACATGACCTTGCGTGGCTAAATATCTGAATCTCATTCTCTTTCATAAAGTTATTAAGAATAATTGGACGTTCTTTGGTGTTTTTGCGCCCTTTTCGCCACTCTAATCCAAAATCTCCTAATTAGGTTCAATATAACTTCGAGAAAACCTCGTAGGTAGTCAAGTTTGATAATTTTATGAGTCTTTATCAACAAATATTTAATCATTAACACCTCGTAACTACACATACGTGGTTTATTTTCCAGCTATTTTGTGTAAAAAAAATCCTCGTAAGTGAGTTTGCGAGGTTTTCAAACAAGAGATAGATAATTATACGAGTTTTTTCTATCAAACGAGAAACAAAAATTGCAATAACTTCTGAAATATTAATTAATACAATTTACCAAATTATTTATAACATCAAAAGCACTTTTTTCCTTCAGAAAATAGTATAACTAAACTGAAAAAACGACTTTGAACTATTGAATTCGCAGCCACGCATGCACTTTCTTACGAGGTTTTCACAGCAGACTGACATACGAGTGCTTTTACGAGGTTCTCATTATAGGTCATAGATGGTGCACCATGTCTATGATGTTTACTCGAGTAAAACTAGAACGTCCGTTACGAGGTTTTCTTTCCAAATATGTAATAAAAAAAAACCATGAAATTTCAAATACGAGGTTTTCACTCTAAGGCGACGAATAGGCTGAGAAACATACAAGGTGTTACCGAAAGGGTATATCAAGCCGAAAGTGGGTTGTTAGAGACAACATTTGGAACAACATTCACTATGGGACCAACTTGATCAGAGCAACTTTTTTTTTCTCATCTCAGTACATTTCGGGTTCAGCGCTCAGCTGATTTGTATGGTGGAGTGAAAAATAAAGTTGCTCTGATCAAGTTGGTCCCATAGTGAATGTTGTTCCAAATTATGTCTCTAACAACCCACTTTCGGCTTGATATACCCTTTCGGTAACACGCTGTATAACCTTTGCTTATTGATGCATCGAAAAACCCAAAAGCAAGTCCAAACCATATAATAGCACGTCAGCAAGCACTCAAGCTACCTTTATACCCTTTATAGTCCCAGCTTGCATTCGACTGCAAATTTAATCAGAGCACTGTACACGTTATATTCAACGAATTCCCGCCATCGCCGCTTTTCCCTCCAAATGTTTTTCACAAATCACGCTCAAAATGTTAAGCGTTATTTAAAATTTTAATTAAATATCGTTTGAATTTCTGACCGGCTGCGAGTTGGTATTTGGTGGCTTATGGGTGTAATGGTAAGATTTCAAACTCTGTTTTCGTTGTGTAATTTTTTTTTAACCTTAGTTATTTGACCTTACCAAAAATATTTTTTTTTATGTTTATAATTCCCACTGACAGACCGACGCACGGACAACGGAGGTTTAGTAACAATTTAGGTACAGAACCTTAAAAACTAATCTTGTGTATGTACAGTACAGTATGTACAGTCAACAAAGCTGCTAGGGTTACATGGCCAGAAACTAAGATTCAGTTTTCTCTTAAAGCCTTTATGTACTTATATTTTTTTTTAGTAAAATATAGGGATCAATGATACCTTTTGAAATAAACATTAATCAATAAGATTTATTTATAACTACCCCAGATAAATTCGTTCTTAGTTACTGGCCATGTAACTCTAACAACTTTGTTGACTGTACCTAATAATTTGATAGCATTCATCAAACACACAGACATTCTAAGAGAAGGCATATTTGTTTCTATTTTTGTAAAAATCTGTTTAAAAAATTTAATTACATTACCGAACCGATAAAATACAACCATCGCATCGACGCTCGTAACTGCAGCCTATAAATAAGGAAAACTATCTGAGAAACAAAAGTCATAAATTTTTGCTACCAATAGCGCGAAGAATAGTTTGTAGCGAGTGTCAATTGTTTTGTTTTGCTCCATTTCGCCCGGTGTTGGCCGGTTTTGTCCGGTTTTGCCTGGTTTTGCTCTGTTTTTGCAGCGGCAGCGTCGATTATTGCCCGGCCCGGCGGAAAAGTTTTGCTATCGTACGCTCTGTTCCAAACGGTTGCTTCCAACTATTGTTTGTGTATGACACCTCATATTTTTTAGAGAGTTTTATGATCTCCGAATATTGATTTATTAGCTGTGGTGGTGTCGATTACAAATAAGGAATAGATGAGGAGACAACGTCTTGCAAAGGATTATATTTAGAGGGAAGTTATATTACTCTAGTGTTACAGCAGTAACATTTTACTCTGCTAAAATAAGAATGTCTTGCTCAGGTAATAGTATATCACTAAAAATCTTAAATTATTCCGGTTCATCTTACTAATGTTAACATATTTCCACCGTATTTCCAAATGATTAAAGTCTATTTTAATTATAACATTTTTGTGAAACTTATTACTATGCTGTATGTAAATTTTGGATAGTAAGATGGGTCAGAAGATACTTATATTTGTTTATAAAAAAATAAAATATAAGTATCTCCTGAACCCAGAAAGAAATCGAAATAAAAATACATTATAATATCTGTTTAATCACTGAAATTTAAATTTAGCAATCGAGTTTTTCGGTTACCCAATCTAAATAATGTACTTTGAATTTTTTCTGCAAGTTTATTGCTTGTTTAACACATACTAGCAGTAATGACAGATGTACATTGGAAGCTATGTATTCGTATTTCAAAATGAATACAATTACAATTATAATAGGCAACAAGCCTGCAGGATACGAGACACGTTCAATAAACCAGCACCATCCCCCCACTCCCCCCACAAAACAGTGCAAAGAGGAGGAAATTAAAATGGATAATATTTTTAGACGTTGTCGTGGTCAGTTTAGGATTCCCCGATCATGATGAGAGAAACCTTTTGTTAGTAATCAAAATACGTCGGAAGAGGTATAACATTTCTAGAAACACCCACTTTTTACTAGCGTGTTTTGTCACAATGTAACTGTCCATGTCCAACTCTTAACTCTTAACGTAACGTGACGTCATGTGCTGTTTTTATTTGTTTTCAGATACTTGACGCTGTGATGTTATGCTAAAATTTTTACCGAATATTTCATTCTCCGCACGTAGTTTTTTCTTTACTTGGACATTGGCGAAAGTCACCAAAACCACGGTAAAAAGCCATTATCACAAAAGAAGAAGAACTGTCCATGTAATAGTGACTCCATCACTGAATCGTTGATGTGGAGACATGGTAAACTTCTCAAAAATTACTTTTACCATATCTACCGAGTATGTTTCTACTAAGATATTTTTTTCGTTGCACTATGTACCTACAAAGATATTTTTTAAACTGTGTTCTACATTTATCCGGTTTTGACTTACAGTTACCCGGGGATAAGTAATAGTAGACAAGCGTAGCCAGTCAACAAAGTAAGCCATATTCTCCACTTACCGGTATGAAACCAGACCCTCTGTAGAACGCGTCAAATTGTCATCATATTAAAAGATAATATTCATCTCACGCCTTTTATCCTAGAGGGGGTTATTTCTGGAAATACCCACTTTTCACCCCTATATATATTCGACCCCTAAACGTGATAAGTCCTATCGCCGGACTGGGTCCGTTACACATGCCTCAGAACTAATAAACTCACCTGCTGGTTTTTAAAATTTGTAATTGAAAAGTAGACTTCAAAGACTTCTAAGTTTTACATACCTTTAGGATAGTAACCTACCTACAAAGACTTTGTGTCGTAATATTTTTTTTAAGAATAATACAGATATAGTGTGGAACCTCAAATTTGCAAGTTAGGTGTACCCTTAGCCATTTTTTTAGCTCTCGAAACAAATAGGTAGCTCGAGCGTTTCTATTTATCGCTCGAATCCGCCACGTGAATTACACAGCGCAGTTGTAACTCATAAAACACATAGGAAAATTTAGTACAGTCAAGAGCAAGTCAAGCTTTACACTACCAGTTTAAGCTGAGCTCTGATTTGTACTGCGCGCCATAGAATACAGGCCTGGGTCAAAGTCCAAAGTGTGAAGCTTAGCGTGCTCTTGACTGTACGTGCTACCGCGAGATTCCATTTCTGTGTAGTAGGGATACAACGGATGTTGTTGAGTGGATGTTATAATCCTGTGAAAAAGGATAAAGAATAACGTGTAGTTAATAATAATTGTGGGACATAAGGCACACATGGTTATTTGGTCCCAAACTAGGCAGGGCCTGTACTATGGGTACTAAACAACTGATAAACATACTTGTAAATAAATATTAGACGACCACGCACGAAGCCAACTGACATGTTCATGCACACAAATGTTGGCCCCGAGCGGGAATCAAACCTGCGACTTTTTTTTTTATGATAAAAAAGGGGGCAAACGAGCAGACGGGTCACCTGATGGTAAGTGACGTCCGTCGCCCATGGACACCTGCAACTCAAGAGTCACAACTGCGTTGCCGACCTTTGAGGTGGGAGGGGAGGGGGG
Source organism: Ethmia dodecea (assembly GCA_963855545.1). Taxonomy (NCBI): domain Eukaryota; kingdom Metazoa; phylum Arthropoda; class Insecta; order Lepidoptera; family Depressariidae; genus Ethmia; species Ethmia dodecea. The sequence goes on from OY979443.1 coordinate 2,634,218, forward strand.
GAGGGGAGGGGACCTCGGGCTTAGAAGCTCTTGGCTCAGTTGTGAATCATTTGCGGACGGAAATACAGATGAGGTTGTTGTGCAAGTAGATGAAGCTGCGGTTGATGATGTAGATAAAAAAACCAGCTTAAAGCGACGGTAGTCACTTACCATCAGGTGACCCGTCTGCCCGTTTGCCCATGAAAATATTCTACAGCCCCGTAGATACGAGGCATTTTATGCTCCTCGGTCTGACAATGGACTCATTAATTATCAAGTCAAGGTCGAAAAATACTCTAGTGCAGTAATTCTAGAAAAGGAATACATCACTCTATATCAGAAATAAGGCGGGTACAACATTCATTATAACACAAAAAAATATCTAGAAAATAGTGTAACGTGTTTTTTTTCGTGGAATTCGTACAATGAAATGAAACAGCACTATATGGATAAACCAAAATCCCTGTTTGATAAAAGGCTTTAGTAATGCATGTGGGGATAGCGGTTTGGTATTTACATGACAGAAGGCAAGCCGGCATCGCATTTTGACGGCTGTAATATTTCATTAGGCTTCAAATAGGACTTCAGAAATGCTATTCTATTTGGTCGGTTAACGATTGTACTATCATTTGTTGTGAAAAAAATGGTTGTTTGTAAACTTGGTTTAAGAACGATAATTTTACGTGATAGCGTTATAAGAAAACATAGATGAATAATAGCATACTGGAGCGAAAGGATACTCGTAGATGCGTCACAAGCTGAACGCTTAGGGCGATCGTGCTTCTTTATCGCTTGTTCCGCGCTCTCGCTTGCACGCTCGCCTCAGGCGGAACGTGTCACTTTTTCGTGGGTGCAGTCGGCGATCTTCGATTTATAAAAAGAGATCTGGCTGGCGGACTACATGCTGTTGAAGTTATAAAGGTATTTGCATAATTATTTATGCATTATGGGGACTTTTGTGGATAGTTGGATACTGAGGGATTTTTGGTCATTCTCAAGGGAACGGGAAAGTTTATTATAATGCCAAAGTGGAAACTTGCTGACTTAAGCGATAGTTCTAGTAGTTAAAGGTCTCTGTGTTATTTTAACGTACGTCACACACTAGAATTTGGATTCGTACGTAGATTCCATTTTTATTTATAGAGTTTGGTTCAATGCAAAGAGATTTAAATATAATAGGGCATAGAGGGGGCATTGGGAATATTTTCATACAAAACTTTGAAGCCTAAGCGTCATGTCCTTGTCATGTCAGTTACTATGAACGCGAGCTGTCATTCGGTCGAAATTGTACTAGACTTATTCCACTTGGAATAACTTTTGACTTCAAATTTTCCTCGCTTGTCCCCTCTATGCCTTATTATATTTTAATCTCTTTGGTTCAATGGAACGTGTGATGTCAATAAGCTGAAGAACGAAATCCAAAGTTTTCAAACATACAAAAACCCAGATACGAATACATAAATACACGTACGTTAGCATTTAATTTCGTTTCAAACAATTATCATGTATTTTATATATAAATCTACATATTATATACTTATATCTGAATAAATTCAAATGCAGTCACAGGAAAGTAATAGAAAAGCGGAAACTCTACTAGACCCGTACTTCCCTATATTAAAATCACTCATACGATAGCGGTTGCAGAATCTAGCTTGCGTTATAAAATTCAACGCTGCAAAATGTATGTTCAAATCCGCCTTTCACAAAAATGCAGTTGACACCTCTTTTATATTATAACTACAGTTGAGATTGCATTTCCTTCTGGTTTTCTTGAAAAAAGATTATAAACCTTGGAGTACGGATATTGCAATAGCTATGTAAATGCCTGTGGCAACAAACAACAACCTAAAGAATAAAAAAACGTGTGTTTCAACTTATATGGTTCTAAGCCCTCAGTTTCATCCATCCTAAAGTTGTCTGGAAGAGATCGCTGATATCAATATAAGACCGCCCATTGTACTTTAGCTAATGTTGGTATCCATATTGTGTTGTTTTTGGTGTAAGATAAAGAGTTATTCTACTGTCTTCTATTGTATGGTTTTCTCATGGATGCCTTTGTCAGAACTGGACGAATTACGACCACACGGGAAGCACCAGCTTTCAATTAAAAAAGAATCGTCAAAATCGGTTCACTCAGTCAATAGGTCTGAGGTAATATACTTAAAAAAAAACATACGTGTCGAGTTGAGAACCTCCTCCTTTTTTGAAATCGGTTGAAAAAGACAAACAAAACACTTTTGCTTAAACCTATTGACATATCGTTTTTAGTTAAATCTTGTTATAAATAGATGTAAGTTTAAGTCTTCTGTGCAAAGGGGTTAAAAACAGAAAAAAAAAATTGCTTTTGTTCAGGAACCTTACCTTACTTTTTAGTGCTGAAAAGTTGGTTTATCCAAAAATAGAGGCAGAACTATCTGGGATAAGGCGTGAGCACAACATATTATTTTCTTTTTACTTTCTACTGTCTAACGGACAAAGAGATAAATCGACTTTATCCACAGCTCTTCAGTGGTACTAACTAATGAGACACACAACCCTTCTTTCCTCAATGCAGTCGAGTAAAAATACAAGTAATTCGAAACGGCATACCGCATAAGTGAACCGCTGGGGCCAACTCGCGACGTCTTAATAGTTAGTTGGCAAGCTTTGTTATTCCGACACCAGAATGTGAATCTGTGGAGACTGCGGTGGTAATCTGCGACATACTGTCCTCTAATTGCGGTCCTAATTGCCTCACCCCTTCCCCTCCCTTCTTTATTCTCTCCTTGTTATGTGACATATGGGCTTGAAGGTCCGCGAGCGGTGGACGTGAGCCGACGAATATGCTTTGTTAATTTATAGTCTCAGAAATTGTAAAAAAAATTTTTTTGTTATCATAAATAAGAGTAGTAAAAAAAATTTGCACAGAGAATTCAAATCAAGTAATAAAATAAAATAGATATGATACTTTACTGACTAAACTTTATATATCTTAAGTTATTAGTATGCCAATAGTGCCGAAATTATACTATTAAAACTCAGAACTTTTAAAATTATGTTTCTTTAAATACAACATAGGAAAATATTTTTTTACAGTCCGTACGATAATGGCCTGTTTGATACATGCAACAGTCTTATACAAGCGACTAAAATGAAATTGTAGTAGATAACATTTCAATTCAAATGACAAGATGTAGCGATACTCTTGCACTTTTTGATAAACTGGAGCAAAGTCTCGAGTCATCTATATGATAGACCATATTTTATGAGTCATACTACTGTTTCTTTTTATAATTGAAACTTGAGAAAATATGGCTCTTCACACTTGCGTAGAGATTTTATTTCACGAATCTCTTTCTATACTCATATTATAAAGAGGAAAGATTTGTATTTTTGTATATTTGTTAGGAATAAACTGAAAAACTACTGAACCTATTTAAAAAATTATTTTACAAATGTAAAGCTAGAAGATCAGAGAGACAAATGCTGTATTTTAATCCCGTATTCCAACGGGAACGGGAATTACGCGGGTGAATTTCAATGAGACAGTTGACCATTTTCCATGTCCGTATGTCCGATTTTGCGGCCGCTCTGCCCAACACATGCCATCTGTTGGCTCGGAAGAGGCCTAGCGCGATGCCAAGCCCGATACATTCCCCTAATGGCGAGATTACAAATCTACGCTTATTCAACCACTGTGCTTACTCCAAGTTGGATTTAATACGCCATTTTGTCGCTTTCAATGTTCGCTCTGTTAACAGGATGATCAATGGAATCACATTTTGAGAGGAATAGAATTTGGTTTTGATCTTGTTTTGCTTTTATGTGAGCCCGTCTTTCGTGCGTGAGGATCCGGTTCGAATCCCGCTAAGAGCTTAAACAAAGATTTTTACAAAAAATACGTACGCATATATCAGCACCCTGGGCCGATTGGCTCTTCACCAGTCGCTTTTAGAGGTCCAAAAATATAATAGTATGAATACCCGTGTACCAGCATACGCGCTGGGGAATAAGAAGAGTCTATCATCAGACAAGGTAATGAAATGTGAATTCTGTGGCCTGTGTGTTGAGAGGTTTTTATTCATCGAAGAGCTAGTGACACATGCATCCTATCCTACTAATATTATAAACGTAAAAGTTTGTATGTATAGCTGTTTGTTCCTCTTTTACGCAAAAACTACTAAACGTATTTTGATGAAACTTTACAGTTATATACCTTATACATCAAAATAACACATAGGCTACATTTTATCAGTAAGTAATATTTTGTAAAACTCACTGGTAAGTGGTACATGATGAACCTCAGCCACATGAGTGAGACGCGGGCTGATTTTCAATATTTCACTGCTTCGTCTATCTTTAGTATCTCCAAAAGATTTAAATAGCGCTCTCTTTGTTTGAAACCAAATAGGAAGTAATTGTAGTAAGGTAGTTTGATATTGTATAGGTATCTTATCTTTTACTGTGGCGTACTACCGACATTGTAACGCCTTGTTTTTTTTTAAGAAAACTGTTATGTTGCTATTGAATAATGAATAAATAAATAAATAAATTGAAATAAATAAATTGACACAGTAAAAGAGTCAGTTGGGTTATACAATGATACTTGGAATACGTGTCTGTTTTGTGAAACTACACTACTTATACCTATGTTACCGTATCTTTTTTATTATAATTTTAAACATAAAACACCTACTTCAAACAGGAAACTAAAAAAGTAAAAAAACACTAGTCGCCATTACGATTTTCGAAGGTTTCCCTCGATTTCTCTGGGATACCATATCAGATCCTGGTTTTCTTATCATGGTAGGTACTACCGTTGAGATATCACCTTTCCAACAAAAAAAGAATCATCAAAATCGGTTCATAAACGACGAAGTTATCCGTGAACACACATAAAAAAATATATATATACCGTCGAATTGAGTAACTCTTTTTTGAAGTCGGTTAACGGACTCATTCTGTGATATTACGTACAAAATACGATAAAGAAATCCAAACATTTCTTGCTGTCTCTATTAAGAGACTTTGTTCATGTGTTCTTTACCTAAAATATAACCTCAATATTTTAGCAACGTTTAATGAATTCTCACTTTTCACCGCCGTCATATTTCAGGGACCGTAATTGAAACTCGTAACGTTGCGGGGTCCAGGCGTAATTGCTCCATAATGATCGAAGGGTCAATTCTGTGGTTGTACGATAACTAGCGGCCCGCCCCGGCTTCGCACGGGTGGACATCTATTTTTTCAACATTTTGGGATGCACAAACAAATTTCTCCTAGCAACCGATAGTAAATTATCAAAAAAAATTTGACTTTGTATGGAGACTTTTAAAGAATATTTGTGCCAAGTTTCAAGTTGATAGACGCAAAAAACCCCTCTTCTCTATACCAACTTCAACCCCTAATTTCACCCTTTTAGGGAATCATTTTAAAATAATACAAAAATACGTTTCTCATCATTTATTTTTAAGAGTATCTATAAATATAATAAAACTCTAACGGGGCCGTGTCTGTACATTAAATATTTTTTGAAAATTTTAACGGTAGTGTATATAGTTATCGATATAGATACCGAAACATCAATTTTTGGAATTTTTGTCTGTCTGTCTGTCTGTCTGTCTGTCTGTCTGGTTGTGCACGCATCACTCAAAAACTACTGGACGGATTTTGATGAAATTTGGTATGGAGATAACTGAGTACCCGGGTCAACATCTAGGGTACTTTTTATTCCAAGAAAATATCTCATTCCTTGACTTGAAAAATGGTATGAAGGTGTCTGATATGACATAGAAAATTGGTATGAACTGATTTTTGGAAATTCCCACGGGAACGGGAATAAACTAAATCCAAGCGGGAAAACGCCGCTGGGCACCCGCTATTTGAAATATGGTATGTAGGTGTATTAAATATGTCGTAGGCAACCACTATGAAGGGATTTTCAGAAATTCCCACGGGAACGGGAATAAACGGAATCCGCGCGGGCAACGCCGCTGGGCATCCGCTAGTTTGTGATAAGTTTCAAGTTGATAGATGTAAAAAAACCACACGTTTCCATACAATCTCCAACCCCGTTTCACCCGTGAGTTTTGAAAAATCGAGTATACCTACTTGTCTTGTTGTTTGTTTTGAGGAGTATTTTTACAAAATTTCGAATTGATACATCCAAAAATGAAGGTATTCATGCAAACTTCAACCCCTCAAGGGGATGAAACCCCTTGCAGGATGGTTGTCGATAAATCCTAGAACTAATATATCAAGTTTATTTTCAAGAATATTTGTAAAAAGTTTAAAGTTGACACACGCAGCAATCACACTATCCCATACAAACTTTATCCCCCTCTTTCACCCCTTTAAAAGATGATTTTCAAAAAATCCAAAAACACGTGTCTCATAATTTATTTCTAAGAGTATTTATGTAAAGTTTGAAGTTGATAGACGTAAAAAACAACACGTCTCCATACAAACTCCACTCCCCTGTTTCACCCCCTTAGGGGATGGTTTTTGAAAAATCCGGAAATACGTGTCTTGTTGTTTGTTTTGAGGAGTATTTTTACAAAGTTTCGAATTGATACACCCAAAAATGAAGGTTTTCCATACAAACTTCATCCCCTAATTTCACCCCCTAGGAGGATGATTTTCAAAAAAATCCTAGAACTAATATTTCATAGTGTGTTTTGAAGAGTATTTGTGCCAAGTTTAAAGTTGATACACGCAGAAATCACACTATCCCATACAAACTTCAACCCCCTCTTTCACCCCCATAAGGGTTGAATTTCGTAAAATCCTTTCTTAGCGAGCATCTACACTATAAACGTAACCTACACACAAAATTTCATGTTTCTATGTTCAGCGGTTTAGGCTGGGCCTTGATTTTTAGATTTAGCTTCTCCTTTTATATATATAGACAAGATGTCGCGCGGTGCGCGAGGCCGCAAGCGGCCACGCGTGTCTCTGTGGGGTCGTATTTTGACATAAAAATAAAGTCTAATTTTGGGCGCCCATCTTGTTTTAGCCATTTTAAATCGAAAAATAATTAAAAAAATTAAATATTTTTTTTCATGGCAACACTGTTTACTGAGACCCACAATCGCTCCATACAAGTCAACTTTCCAAAGTGTTGCCAACTGGCTAAAAAAGTCGATTATTATTAAGAAAATTTAAATTTTTCAGTAAAACAAAAATAACGGGGCGGCCATCTTGTTTTTTCAGATTTTCGGGATTTTCTGGTAAACTACAGGATATGACCTATGTGATGACATCAAACACATCCCTGTAGGATATTGGCATCTGGGAGATCAATACGGGTCTTTTGAGGTCCACCCTAAAAATTAAATCAACCATAACTTTCAGTGTTGCCAGGCAAAAATAAGAAATCCTACATAAGGTCATAAGGAGAGATAAAATGTTTCACTGACTGTCACTTGTTTTTGCAAAATGGTAAAATTTAGAGTTTTGACATTTTGCATTAAAAGTAAAAAAATACGCCAAATTCCGGGAATATTCTTAAACATGGCAACACCACGTAGTGAGACCTCTAACCCCGCTTTACAAGCCAACTCGCTCAGGTGTCGCCATCTTGCCGAAAATCGACATTCAAAATCTGGTGAAATTCATCTTTTTCTTTGGGAGCCAATTACAGGGCGGCCATCTTGTTTTTTCAGATTTTCGGGATTTTCTAGTAAACTACAGGATATACCCTATGCGATGACACCAAACACATCCCTGTAGCATATCGGCATCTGGGAGATCAATTCGGGTCTTTTGAGGTCTACCCTAAAAATTCAATCGGCCTTAACTTTCAGTGTTGCCAGGTGAAATTCAAAAAACCTACAAAAGGTCATAGGGAGGAATAAAATGTTTCACTGACTGTCACTTGTTTTTGCAAAATGGTAAAATTTAGAGTTTTGACATTTTGCATTAAAAGTAAAAAAATACGCCAAATTCCGGGAATATTCTTAAACATGGCAACACCACGTAGTGAGACCTCTAACCCCGCTTTACAAGCCAACTCGCTCAGGTGTCGCCATCTTGCCGAAAATCGACATTCAAAATCTGGTAAAATTCATCTTTTTCTTTGGGAGCCAATTACAGGGCGGCCATCTTGGTTTTTTAGATTTTCGGGATTTTCTGGTAAACTACAGGATATGCCCTGTGCGATGACACTAAACACATCCCTTTAGCATATTGGCATCTGGGAGATCAATTCGGGTCAAGTGGGGTCTAAAACCACTCCAACTTTGAAACACTACTACGCGGCCGCCATTTTGTTTTTTCAACTTTTTTAACTATTTTCGTAAATCATTTAAACATTTCTACAGATTCCAAAAATTTCAACCCGATCGGCCGGAAAACAAAAGAGATACGATAGGCAAGCCTGGCCGCCATTTCGTTTTTTTGAAAAGTCGGAATTTTCCCGGGGTCACCCCGCCATCTTGAACACTTTTCTCATATATGACTTGTCTCCAAAACGACTCCTTCTGGGAGAACAATTATGTCAATGAGTCAGTGAGTGAGTGAGTGAGTGGTAGTCTAGCTTTATATATTATAGACTAGATGTCGCGCGGTGCGCGAGGCCGCAAGCGGCCACGCGTGTCTCTGTGGGGTCGTATTTTGACAGAAAAATAAAGTCTAATTTTGGGTGCCCATCTTGTTTTAGCCGTTTTAAGTCGAAAAATAATAAAATTTTGTTAAATATTTTTTTTCATGGCAACACTGTTTACTGAGACCCACAATCGCTCCATACAAGCCAACTTTCCAAAGTGTTGCCAACAGGCTAAAAAATGCCTATTAAGATTAAGAAAATTTAAATTTTTCAGTAAAACAAAAATAACGGGGCGGCCATCTTGTTTTTTCTATTTTTCGGGATTTTCTAGTAAACTACAGGATATACCCTATGCGATGACACCAAACACATCCCTGTAGCATATCGGCATCTGGGAGATCAATTCGGGTCTTTTGAGGTCTACCCTAAAAATTCAATCGGCCATAACTTTCAGTGTTGCCAGGTGAAATTCAAAAAACCTACAAAAGGTCATAGGAAGGAATAAAATGTTTCACTGACTGTCACTTGTTTTTGCAAAATGGTAAAATTTAGACTTTTGACATTTTGCGTTAAAAGTAAAAAAATACGAAAAATTCCGGGAAAATTCTTCAACACGGCCACACTACGTAGCAAGACCTCCAACCCCGCTATACAGACCAACTCGCTCAGGTGTTGCCATCTTGCCGGAAATCGACAATCAAAATGTGGTAAAATTAATACTTTTCTTTGGGAGCAAATCACCGGTCGGCCATCTTGGTTTTTCAAATTTTCGGGATTTTCTGGTAAACTACAGGATATGCCCTGTGCGATGACACCAAACACATCCCTTTAGCATATTGGCATCTGGGAGATCAATTCGGGTCAAGTGGGGTCTAAAACCACTCCAACTTTGAAACACTACTACGCGGCCGCCATTTTGTTTTTTCAATTTTTTAAATAATATTCGTAAATCATCTTAACAAAACTACAGATGCCAAAAATTTGAACCGGATCGGCCGGAAAACAAAAGAGATACGATGGGCAGGCTTGGCCGCCATTTTGTTTTTTTGAAAAGTCGGAATTTTCCCTAGGTCACTCCGCCATCTTGAACACTTTTCTCCTACATGACTTGACTCCAAAACGACTCCTTCTGGGAGAACAATTATGTCAATCAGTCAGTGAGTCAGTGAGTGAGTGGTAGTCGAGCTTTATATATTATAGATTACATTGTAGGTATAAATTTTAGTACGGATCATGAATTTGTTTAGTTCCGTAGAATTTTATTATTGCTGTCTTACTATAGGGTATTTTACTACCTAATTCGATAAGTTTTTTTTATGCTCTGTCAAAGTGTATCTAGTATAGCTTGACCGGCAAGGATTCTATTTAGTTAAAGGATGCCTTCAAACGTAAAAGTTTGGCGAGGTTAGAATGAAGTAACACCTCTGTATCTATTATATATAGCGGGTGCCCAGCGGCGTTGCCCGCGCGGATCCAGTTTATTCCCGTTCCCGTGGAAATTTCCAAAAATCCCTTTATAGTGGTTGCCTATGACATATATATAAGACACCTACATTACATACCATATTTCAAATAGCGGGTGCCCATAGCGACGTTGCCCGCGCGCATCCCGATTATTCCCGTTCCCGTGGGAATTTACGAATATCCCTTTATATGGGTTGGCTACGATGTATAAGACACCTTCACACCATATTTCAAGATTCTAGGTGTTTTCGTTTCAGAGTAGTACGTATTTTTCTTTTTACCCAGTTTTTATATTTTCCCGTGGGAATGAGATATTTTTCTGGAATAAAAAGTACCCTAGATGTTGACCCGGGTACTCAGCTATCACCACACCAAATTTCATCAAAATCCGTCCAGTAGTTTTTGCGTGATGCGTGCACAACCAGACAGACAGACAGACAGACAGACAGACAGACAGACAGACAGACAGACAGACAGACAAAAATTCCAAAAATTGGTGTTTTGGTATCTATATCGATAACTATATACACTACCGTTAAAATTTTCAAAAAATATTTAATGTACAGACACGGCCCCGTTAGAGTTTTATTATATGTATAGATATATTCCATTCATCTTAATAAAAAAATCTAAGTATAAGAAATTGGTTGTCTGTAAAGTCGGTTTACGGACAATAATTTTACGTGATAATGTCGTTAGAAAACATTGATGAAAAATTGCATACTGAAGCGGAAGAGAGACAGATGCGTCATCCGAACGCGTAGGCCGATCGTGCCCCTCTATCGCTTGTTCCGTGCGAACGTGACACTTTTTCGTGCGTGCAGCCGGCGTTCATAGATTTATAAGACGACGGGGGATAAATATTATGAGAAAAAAGTATTCCATTCCTAGAAATACAGTACCCACGTTTCACCAGAATATTGGTTGGACTCCTTGTGACAGATGGAAAGCCTATCGGGATGCTGCTACATAATTAATGACAGTAGTAGCTATTGCTTACTAAGTAAGTAGTAAACATTATTCCAATTCCAACTATTTGTAACTAGACCACTATACAACTTAATGTTTTATACTCTACTCTCATATAAATAACAATTCTATCTTAAACGATAAAACCCCGCCAAAACTCCCAACCGAAAACACCTGATTAAACACCCCAACAAATCCGCACTCCGAACAAAGAATACAAAGTGACTTTCGCCGTCTGCAAACAGAAACTACAATAACGAGAATCAGTCCAATAGAAAGCAGGTGTGGGACCCAACGTAAATAAGCTATACCGACAATTTGCGGGAATGGCAGCGCAAACACTGGGACCCTCGTGGAACTACTGTTCGAAAAATCAGCGAGGCGCGATATCGTGCAGTTTGAGAATAGGGCGCTTTATTCTAATAAGGTGTGTGTAAGCACTGGATTTTCGTAGACGACTTTAGATGTGTTAATGTTGCGATGTTTATTAAAAAAACTAGTGAAAGTTGAGGCTTTGTTTGCGTCGTGCCGAACTGCCTTAACAAACATTTTTATGTCGCATTGGAGATTAAGGCGAGTAGTGTCGTGAAATGGTCATCTTTGAAGGCATAAGGCTTATAAACGAGCAATCACAAAATTCCAGAAAAAATATATCTTAAGCATTGATATATGATCTTCATTTTCATAGTTTGAAAATGTTGTAGAACATTATTTACTATATGAAAAAAATTATTGCAACAAGGCTGTTTTGAATTTTAAATTCGCTTCTTCTTCTAAACTAAAAGAGATATTTTCATAGCTCTTGCGGGAAAACATTGGTAATTCATCTATCTAAAATTTTATAGTTCAGTTTTTTAAAAGACCAATTAGTTTTTACGCAAATTACGAAATAGCAGTTTCACCACAAATCGTCTCTAGCGGGTCCGTGCGGGGGCGACGGGAGCCAGTCCAGCGCAGACATTCAAGGAGAGAGGCCGCGCGCCGCGTTGCCGCTGCGCGCTCGAATTTTTACGCATTTTATGTGTAGTACAGTTTGCAAAGAGGGATGTCTTTTAAACTTATAACACAATAAATAAATATGAAAAATTGTAACTGGTTAATAAAAAAATTAAATATGTCGAATTTCGTAATATTGGTGTAAATATACATACATTTAAAATAATGTTTCGATTAATAATTTTTTACTCAAATTTTTTTTAAATCTCACCTACCTCTTCCAAAAGCTTAGAATATGAACACAATAACTTGCATGTACTTATAAAAATAAACACGTAAGGCTTTCGCAAAGAATAATTATAAATAAACATAATACAACTAAAACGTTGAACTATGCATTTCTATATATACATACATATAATAAAATTGTAACTGATGTCTGTACATATATAAGATATTTAAGAAAAACGTATGTGTTTGGGGGTCTTCATAACGGCAATAGAAGCCGAAACTATTATTTTTAGAATTCATCATAACAAGTAATAACAAACATCATCATCCTTATAAGGCAGTCGGGTAAGGGATACAAAACATAAAGATTGATTCAAGGAAACAATAGGGGTGTTTTATTTGTTGTTGGAAACCTCAATTTATTGAAGTGGAACTGAAGATAATGGATTTTCAACCGACTTCAAAAAGGAGGAGGTTCTCAATTCAGCTGCATGTTTTTTTATGTTTGTTTCCTCAGAACTTTAGACTGGGTGTACCGAATTTGGTGATTCTTTTTTTATTTGAAAGCTGGTGCTGGCCGTGTAGTCCAGTTCTGACAATGGCATATAGAGATATAAAGAAAACCATACAATTTAAAATCTGTTTTTTACTCTTTAGAGTTCTATTTTATTAATGCAAAACATTACATAAGAGCAGTGATAGAGCCGGCCGAAAATCAGTGAGGCTCGGGTTCGAATCCTGGCATGTACCAATGAGTTTTTCAAAACTTACGTACATATTTATCACTAGCTCGACGGTGAAGGAAAACATCGTGAGGAAACCTGCAGGTCTCAGAATTAATTCTGAGACATGTGTAAACAGACCCGGTCCGGCGATGGGCTCACCACCTATCACGTTTAGGGGTCCAATGTATCTCGTGAAATGTGGGTATATCCAGTAATGGAATACCTCTGCTTACCCCCTCGGGGATGAAAGGCGTGAGATTATTTATTTTTTATTTATTTTAATTTTTACCATACCAACCATAGTAATGTAAGCAGCGGATCCGATCCGGTCCGATGTGACCTGATCCGATCTGGTCCGATGTGACCTGATCCGATCCGGTCCGATGTGACCTGATCCGATCCGGTCCGATGTGACCTGATCCGATCCGGTCCGATGTGACCTGATCCGATCCGGTCCGATGTGACCTGATCCGATCCGGTCCGATGTGACCTGATCCGATTCAGTCTGATGTGGTCTGATCCGATCCGGTCCGATTTTATGTGATCTGGCCCGATCCCATCCAATATGATGCAATCAGGTCCGGTACTATCCGGTTTGGGCCTATCGGGTCCGATCTGATCCTATCCGACCTGGTCTGGTCTGATCAGATCGGTCCGGACCGATCCAGTTCAGATCAGATCCAACCCGAACGGATCTAACCAGACCGGATCGGACCACATCGGACTGTACCCAATCGGATCGGATCGGATGGAAAACACCCAATTCGCAAATCACTATAGATGTTCCTATAATATTTGAAGAGTTTCTTTGATTTCTCCAGACTCCCACAGTGGGAACAACACCTGGAAAGTATAGGATTTAAAAAAAAAAGAATTTTCGGAACCTGTCCTGTCGACTTCGAGTAATCGGGGAAAAAACCGACAAACTGAGAACCTCGCGCTTTTTTTGAAGTCGGCTAATAACATTATTAGACACAATATAAAATGAGGAAAAGATGTACATAGACAATGTTTATTACCATGATCCATGTTAGCTTTCACGAATCTCCTTCATTAAATCGTTTTTTTTATTTAACCAACTTAAAAAAAAGAGAAAGTTATCAGTGTCGAAATCTTTTATTTATTTTTTTGTGTGTTCCCAGATTACTCGAAGACTGCTTGCTGCGATTCGGGAAATTGTTTTTTCGTTTGAAATCGTATACTTTCCAGGTAGAACCTAATAAATAAAAGATTTCGACACTGATAACTTTCTCTCCGAACCGAATAAATAAAATGAGTAACATCAAGTCAGGATCCGATGATGGGATCCTCGAGAAATCGAGGAAACTCTTCCAATATTATAACGCACCCCCAGAACGAAAGTGACCTAAGTCAAAAAACGCAATTTGTGGGAAATGAGCAAGAAAGTTTTCAAAAGCGTGTAAATTTGAATAAACTTAATGTATCTTTACCGTGTTTCATCGGAAATGATTTCTTTTTCGCGGGTATATGTATTGATCTTTAATGTACATATTATTAACATCTTATTCAATTTAAATGTATTTTAAATATTTATTTTGACACTAAACATAAAGTAGTTCCAAATTACGTCACTTTATGGCAAAAATACTGAATGACTTTTTTTACCGTCTGGAAAAAAATATGACGTATAAGGTATCTAGAGCCGAAGTTATACACGAGATTAATTGTTAAATATAGTCATGTTTAATGCAGTTTACAAAATCTAGAAAACTACGCACAGTACTACGCGCTGCTGGCGGTTGTAGGTATATTGCGCATAAATCGAAGCTACGAGCCTGTTTCTTTTTAAAATACTATTTCAAATATTTCAGGGTGTATTATTGACTACAATTGAGTAATGTATATTAGTTTAAGTATGAAAAAAATTTTTTGAGAAAAAAAAATTTTTTTTAAGTAACATTGCCAAATGAATCTATTACACTTACCTAACACACCCCATTTTTTTCCAGACGGTAAAAAAAGTCACCCTGTATATACTACTAAAGAGGCCTATACCTATAAGTGTCTTTCTTCTTTTATTTAATGTTAGCACTAAAGTAACCCAATCTAAAACAGTCAATAAAATCTAGTAGATATTTTGTTATAAACAGACTTATTTCAAAAAAGTGGTCAGTTTAGTACTAAAAAAGAAATGTTATTTACTTTTACAGTATTTCCAATAAACTGGCATAATTCGAGATCCGTCGATGTTGTACTCGTCTACTCGCGACCTCTTCTGACGCAATACTAGTTCGGTCTCTTTCACACGACATGCATAGGTAAATACCGTGATCAACTAAAGTGACCGATTTATCGGCGGTCCCTCTTTTACTTATAGTTTGGTCTCTTTTTCTCCATAGGGGTTTAGAATAGGCTGTTTCAGGTCAGTTTATAGCAAAATCAGAAAATACAGGAATTTTGAGTTGGGTCACTTTCATTCTAAGGGTGCGATAAATCTATGAATATTATAGTGTACACCTATTGCAATTTTGGTTTAACTAGTACATTTACTCTTGGTAAGCACCATTTGGTGAAGTGGAACTGATGATGAAGACCAGATTGGGCTACCTGAACTACTCAATGATTAGTATTTTATTTGTTGCGATTGTATTAATAATAATAATATTACTTTTTTTAGTATTACTTTGATAGAGTTGCCAAGCATTTTATGCTCGTCCGTCACAATGCATACTACCTATGGTTAGTGGAGTTGATGGTGAAGTGGCAGGAGAACTCTTCCACAATTTTGCTTTCTAGGTTTTTGTTATCAGTTTATTATAATTACTAAAAGATGTTTGGTGTTTGAAGTAACGTTCCATTCACAAAATGTTTTGTTATGAATGTTAGATCAAAGATTCATTTTTATATTGATGCAAGTTTCGTTTTGTATTGTATATATTTTATTACTGACCCTACTGCGTTATCAAGACGCGTGGTCAAAATGCGGGGAAGCGCGGAGCGGGAAACATAAGCTCCGCCCTGAAGCCCAAGGCCGTTGGCGGCTACAGTCGCCTTAATAGGACTGGCAGACGAAATGAAAACTCAGAGAGAAATGCTTAAAAATAGTGCTATTTTATCATATTAATATATATCAATTATATAATAAAAAATCATCTTAAGTATAAATAGCAGCCAAGATCATTTAAATTCAAAACTTTCCAAGCAAAATTTTGGATTCAGAACAAAATAATCATTTCCGCCAATATCTCGTGAAACACCTCTTATCAGAAACATCGGCCTATTTTCAGCGACAGTTTATTTAGTAGTGAATTTATACAGATAATATTTATATTATATAAACAATTAGGTACTACATATTATTTATATTATAGGTATAAATAATTACTACAGACATTGTAGTAAATATTTTTATAATTTCCTTTTAAATATTTTAACTAGTGACTCTTTTATGTCATTCGGGATTTTATTACATTATATTCTAATATTCATGCAAAGCAATCCCCAGAAAGTAAGATCTAACATAGTTCCACATAAATGACCGAGCAACCACCTAAGAATCACAGGTACTATGGAATGCAGGCGTTGTTCGCGCGAATAATCGGGTTCTTGAAATTGAGTCTGCGAGTTTGGGATGCGTTATCGGATTTGCCAGGCACGCGGAGTGCATGCTGCATAGGAAGCAAAGAGCAAGCCTCGTCTTGCTGGAATCGGATAAGTGTCTATTTTCTAGTCTTTGGTAGTTCGCGAACGACCTAGTTCGAAAGAGCGCTCTTTTAGGTGAACTATGCGAACTAGTTCGTCCACAGTCTCGCTCTTAGTTCTTTTAAATATTAATTTTTCTGGCGTCATCTCCTCTCCTCTATTATTCTTCTCTAGTCTTAGTCTTTCTCTATTATTGAGTGTCGCTGCATGGCTAACCGACTTAATTTTTCTTACAAGAGTTTCTTATTAAATTATAGTCTAAGGTTAAAGTTTTTCACCATTATAAAATGAAAAACATTTCCGATGGGCTCACCACCTATCACGTTTAGGGGCCCAATATATCTCGTGAAATGTGGGTATATCCAGTAATGGAATACCTCTGCCTACCCCCTCGGGGATAAAAGGCGTGAGATTATATTATATTATTATTAAACATTTCCTTATTAAAATTCAAAATAATGTATAAAAAATAAAAAAAACTAACTAAATGAACGAACTAGTTCGCGGTATGACTGCGAACTAAATTGAGGACTCCCAATGGCGAACCACTATGCCCAAGACTATACTATTTTCTATGTTAGTTCGTATCCGGGTGATTTTGCTACGTATGCTGATGCACATTGCCACGCGAGTTTTGACTGCGCCGTACAATGACATTTTGTACAAATAGAGATTGATGCGGGCTGCTGAAAATAAGGCGATATCAAATAAATTTGTATAATATCAAATAAACGAAAATTGCTTAGTTGCGTACAGAACTGTTAGACGTTGTACCCAAAGGGTAAAACGGGACCCTTTTACTAAGACTCCGCTGGTTGGTCCGTCTGTCTGTCTTTCTTTCCGTCTATCACCAGTCTGTATCTCATGAACCGTGATAGTAACACAGTTGAAATTTTCATTGATGATGAATTTCTGTTGCTACTTTAACAACAAACTAAAAAAAAAACTATGGGGCTCCCATACAACAAACGTGATTTTTTTGCCTTGGCACTTGGCCGATTTTTTGCAATCGTTTGTAGTGCGAATATCCTTAATAAAATGTTACTTCGCGATTCTGATTCAAATGAAAGCTAAAGTTGTCATGTACATATATTGTGTCTAACTGGCAAAATTCTGACACTTGCTGTTCTCGCCATTTATTTTGTGGATCCCGTCAAACCATAATAATAGGGTAGGATTACGAGTATCTATTGTCATCTTTTACCTGTTCATCAATGATGTTTGACTGGCTACGTAAGAGTAACGTGTCTACCTATAAAATGTCATTGGCGCCATACAAATTGAGTCGCACGATTTTGCGTCGTGTGTGCACCTTGTGCGACTTTCAAACTAGTTCTTAAAAGGTTAATTCTTAGAGTCAAAAGTACAATTTTTGTTTATAGTTAAGTTATTACAGAAAGGACTTTGACATCTTCGAAATTTTATAAATTTTATCTGTCGATGCTCTTTGGTAAAATAAATGACCTACTCCGGTTATTGTGGGAATAATCCTAAATGCTCCGAAATTTAACATTAAGATTTAATATATTTTAAGTAACTTCGTCTGTCAGAGCACTTCCTATAATAACTTATCTTTAGTTACATTAAATACCATTATATTGAAAGCTAACACAACCCGAGGCTAAAATGCTGTTCAATTTGACGGATTTATTTCTAAAATGTATCCGAAATTTAATAATTTTTCTCACCGCACCAAGACATCTCAATTATGAATTATTATTTAAGTTATGTAATATTGAAATCTCCGGTCGCCTACTTAACATTACAGATGACGTTGAATGTTTTATTCATAGTTTAGTTTCAAGTAAAACTTGCTCCAATAAGTTTGAAACTAACGTAAGATGAACTCGTGCCCACGATAGGTTCAATTTACATTTTAATTGGATCTCCTTGGGTCGCGGACGCCATTAAAACACTTTTAATTATCGAGTTAAAAAGAGCTTGGATGGGAAGGTATTGGTTTATTTTTCGATCGGTTCTTTTGTGGGCTGCTTGGTGTTTTTAGAGATGAAGTGAAGAGCCAGTGTTTTCTTGGACGCTCTGTTAATTTAAGAAACTGTTACTTAATCTTTCGTTTGTCTATTTTTACATACCAAGCAATATACATCGCTTTGCTATTGTTATTGTCGTATTTAGTACTAGCAGCACCCCGCGGTTCCACCCTCATAGTTACCGTCCCCGTGGGAATACGGGGATTAAATATAGCCCATGTGTTATTCTGATAAATAAGCTATATAACTGGTACAGTTTCATAAAAATCCGTTCAGTAAGTTTTTGCTTGAAAGAGGAACAAACATCCATACATACAAACTTTCGCGTTTATAATATTAGTAGGATAACTGTTATTAAATTGATGTAAGCAAGCAATACAGTGTTTTCGGCCATCATTACTTTCTCTTTCACATCATTTGTAATACGCTCAGTATATCATTTTTCTGAGGTTTTTTCCGTCATAATTATTTGCATAAATTTTTAAATTTGATTCAATAATTATTTCGCAACTGCCAGTAACATCATAACTGAAAGAAATGCCAGATTTTCGTTTCTAAATAAAGTCTTCTTTAGCATTTTTATGTTTCTTTATAAAGTTGGTAATGTGCTTGTTTCAGATCGGTCTCCATGCTTTCCCAAATGGATGCACTATCGTCCTACACCAGCCCGGCCCTCCTTATGCTGGGTGAGGGCTACTCAAGTAAGTATTATACTGTTACATATAGTACTAGCTGTGTGCGAATTGTCATTTGAAAAAAAAAAAATGCGTACCTGATTTAACAAATGTTTTTCGGTGTGGTGGAAACTGAATAAGCTTATCTAAGAACTAGCTTAGATTGTTATAAGACATAATTTATGCCGTATCCTTTACTTTATAAATAGAATAAAAATGTATTTAGGATATTAATTTTCAGCTAATCTTGTGCCCCCTAACGGCATATAACGAACAGATTATGTTCAAATTTAATGTTTCTATAGCTACCAGTTAAGGCTGTGCGTTGTCTATTAGGGAGTGAGTTCTAAAATTTTCATAGTTAAGAAGATTGGTCACATTAGAATAAAAAATGTTATTAATTCAGTAAAAAATTCTTGTAAATGTTTTTACAAATATATATATTTTTAAAACTAAACAATAATCTTTGGATTGAAGGCAAAATTATCGAACTTTAAAACGAAAACATAAGTCCGAATTATTCGCCAACTTGAAAGAAAGATAAAAAAACAAATCATAGGGTAGGCCCTACTGCCATTGATCAATGAAACTTCCATATCTATAAGTTACAATCTGTTATCTATACCATCATAGCAGCCCAGAGAATGCAGACGGCGGCCATGGAACGCTGTTAGGCCAGCTTCACACTATCGATTGAATATTAACGCGACACTCGCATAGTTACGCTAAACATTCGCATCGCTTGCCGCACGGCTGCGGGATGCGACCTATTTCCATAATACCTTGATGAAATGCTGAGGTGGATTATGCCGAGGTATTTATAGAGAAATTGCTTTTTCAACCGCTTGGCTTGGAGTTTTATACGATAATGCTCCGCGTGGTTTCGTCCGCTTAGTTTCAGTGGGAATACGGGAATACCTAAAATATAGACTATGTCACTCCCTGATGATGTAGCTTTACATTAGTGAAAGAATTTTTGAAATCGGTCCAGTAGTTTTTGAGTTAATTCGTTACAAGCATACAAAAATACAAATATTTCTTCGGTATAATCTTAGTTTAGAAGTTGTAGATGATTAGGAGATTTCGATTAATGTATTTCCTTGAGAGGTTCTGACTCTGAGACTTATGAGAGAAGGACCTACTTCTTATCACTATCAGTGTTCTAACAGAATAGTAGTACTTATATGCAATAATATAAATAGATCATACAAAAAGTTTTGAACGAACTTTGGCAGAGATTTAGGTTTTTGAAAAAAAAATTTATAATTTTTCATTTAAAATCATGGTCAGGAAGCAGAAGCAAAAATATACAACATATAAAAGTTAAACTAACCTCAAAATATTATTGAACCTCAAATTGCACGGACAAAGTTGCTATGTAGCAAACACAAGCAAACACCGCTACACATGTATTTCTAAAAGTTATCCAGTTTACCAATGCTTTTCCGTTCTCAATGTATAATTTGGACGAGAATCACCTCAGTAAACTGCGAGTGCTCTCAGGAGCCAGCTGGGGCCGGTCCCCAAGACGTTTCCTCTTTTCGACGCGCTAAAAAGCGCATAAACCGGTATAGCCGATTGTGGAACCGACTTAAGTTACAAGCGGAAGCGATGTGCTAAATTGTCTTATGACATAGAAGATTTTTGAGCGTAGGTGATTTTGTAATCCCGTTAAAGCTGATTCCGCCGTGACTATAATAACAGAAATTTCGCGGTAATCTAGTTATGAAGGTGTTTTTGTACCGACAGTTGTGTTATACGCTCAAAATACACCTGTGTGATTGATAAGGCTCTTGCATAGTGTTGTGTGTTTTGTTTGGAGTGTATTCCTATTCCGGAAACCACAATTCCAATTTTATACCAGAGTTGACAAACAAATTTATATAGTTAATAAGGCTAAGGTATAGTTATATAAGACTAAGAGTCATATAATAGATTTTAATTCATATATTATATGACTCTTAGCCTTATATACCTACGATAAATCTACATATAGCTCAACTTTGTGTGAGTTTGTGGTATACTGAGTTTTAAATCTGTAAACTTCTAAATAATAATGCTAACGTTACAGCTTGTGAACCATAATCAGATTATGGTTTCGTTACACTTGTCTCTGATCGTATTCTGAAGTCTGCTAATTTCAAAAAAATTGGCTGATACATCTTTTCAAATGTCTAAATGAGAACATAATTGAATAAAGAATATCTTCAAAACGCTGTCGCTTACTACTTGATACACCACTAACTTGAGGACAGTACTAAGTGCTCTCCAGACGACTAGTGTATCGCAGATAGTTCTCCAGATTTACGACGCGGTTCGATGCCCCGTTGCTGCTAAATTTCACCGATCGTGCGTAAGATGCCTTATTATTTATTATTAAACTTCATTAATGTCTTGAAGTTTATCTATCTGATTATGTCTTGCGGTTTCTGTGACGCGTGGACAACAATATTTTTGACAGCTTTGAAAATTAGTCGTGCGAATCATTTATTTAGGTATGTAGGTAATCGAGAATTACACTTCAGTCATAATAAGAATGCACACTAAACTCATCCATGAATATTGGCAAATGTAAACAGCAGCCCATCTAGATCGACGTGTTGCTGGTTCCAAATGCAGTGTTGTCCTCATATAACTTATATATTTTTTTGAGAATCTCTAATCGTTATAAAGAGTTAAACTCTTTATAACGATTAGAGATTCATTTGGATACGATATAGGTACGACGCAGGGTGAAAAATGTAGACGCGAACATTTTCTATGGACTTATCCACAAACGTAAGGATCACTGATAGTGTCGGGATCACTGTTTTTGCTCTTAATGGAACATGAGTTGATCACAGTCCTGGTGCCGTCTTGTCTATTTATAATTCTAATTGCAATCGTCTTCATTTTGACACACGTTGCTTCTTCCGTACATCTGTCAATACAGTCAGTGAAAGAAGAGCAAGCACTGATCGCGTAACAAATGTCAAATAAAGACGATTACGATAACAATTATATAGTCAATAAGGCCCCTGGTCTTGTACCAGGGAGCCAATTCTACTAAATGTCAACGGTTATAGTTGGATGACAATGACATGCCAATGGTCAGACAATGGTGTTATTTGTTCAAGGGCCAATTCCACTAAATGTCAACGGTGACAGTTCGATGACAATGACAAATCAATGGTCAGTCGATGGTGTTATTTGCTCTGAAAAGTGCAGAAATGACACCATTGACTGACCATTGACATCTCATTGTCATCCAACTATAACCGTTGACATCTAGTGGAATTGGCCCCCTGGTGTGAGCCAATGATCGTTAAATTATGTACCTAACCTTAGTAAAAAAAATCGGTTGTCTGTAAAGTCGGTTTACTGACGATAGTTGAACATGACAACGTCATAAGAAAATACTGATGGAATGGATTGTGCCTCTTTGTCGCTCGTTGCGCGCTCTCGCTTGCGCTGGAACGACGCATACGTCACACTTTTTCGGGAATGCCGTTGGCTCCATCAATTTATAAGACGTTGTCACGTCAAAAACCGTGGTGATATGATTCAAAATGCAACATCTTATTCTTTAGTCAGCTTTAAAAAACTATATTTAACTAGTTTTTGCCCGTTGAAATACGAGATACAAAGTAACCTATGTCACTTCCTTTATCTATTATCTATCTTGATGCAAAAAATTACGTCAATCCGTTGCCTCGCTGCTGCGCAAAGAAAACAAACCAACAAACACACTTTTGCATAACATCTTTAAAAAGATTGTAAAATAATATTATTGTACAGACCAAAATGAGGCGGATAAAATGTAATGGACTGTATGCTAATTTAAATGAAATGCAGCTCTTGGGCTTAAAACTCGCTTTACTCATCCACACCGTAAAAGAACTACCTGTACTCTTAAGTGAAGATTTCTTCGAAATTTTCTTTGTTTCAACATGAAAAATAACATTTGATAAAAATGTGGGTATTCTGAGAAAATACGACTGCCTTAACGGAAATATCGAACATTATTCCAGAAAGTTCCTGGAAAGTAGAAGTAGTTACGACGGAAAATTCAATACAGACACTGTGAAAGTTTCAACAGACGAAAATATCTTCCAAAACCATCGCGCATATTCGGAACTATTACGTGCCATTAAATGGATTGAAAGCCTTTATTAATATGTAATTTTCCATCGGTGTTTCAGATTGAAAATTTAAGTTGTTAAGGGTCTAGTTCGCTGAAATCGCCAAAGTCAGTAATCCGTCGATAAAACGATACAGCGACGAACACTGGAGCGCTTTTTGACGGCTCCATATAAACATTGATACTCGACCGAAAAAGGTGAAACCAAAATCCCCCTACGGAAATGTAGTTTAAGTCACAGGAACTGTAATATCGTATTATTGATATCTCATTCATCAAAATCTGTTGAGTAGATTTGGCACTACGGTGGAACATTCAGATACCTAATAAATATAGTATACATAGCCGGCTTAAGCCATTTCCTATCAGGTTAGCCGTAGCGGGGTAAAAAAACTTCTTGAAACTTGAAAAGCGTCATATACAAGGTCATGGTGGAATTCCGATCATTCCATTGCAGGTCATAAACTTCAACTTTCAAAAGCCTTTCTTATACTGAATCTGTTTATTCGTTAGTATATTCGATCGAATCTAAGCTAGTGAAATTTTTAGCAGTTTTTCATAAAATACTGAGTAAATTGTTTACATAATACTCGTACGAGTATATTCTTTGGTTGAGCCCCGGTGACAATACATTTATAATGATAGACGAACTTATTCACGGCTGATAAAAAAAAATACACACGTTTAATTTGGATATATGAATATTTTGTTGAAGTTTTATGCAGAAGGGCTAAAAAAGAAAATTGCCTTCTGATGTAGGTACGAGTGTGTGCTGCGGTTAGGTAGGCGATTATAATGCCACTGATTATAAGGTCAATTATTTAAACTTTATTCGCACTGATATTACTAACATGGCGCTTTTATCTTTAACGGTAGTTTAAATTTTAGTGAAATCTGAGGCAAGAAGTAGTTGTGTGTAGGTTATTTCGTTCGAGAATTTGCATGGCAGATTGTATCAATGTTTGATTATAAGTCGATTGAACACTAGCTGCGGGCAGGAAGCCTCATCATCGGTGCCGATAACGGAGTGTACATACGGGATCTTAATTCATCGAACAATTTATTTTGTAGGAGCGTTCTACGTTCATTTTTGCAATGTGAATAAAGAAGATTTTCCGCCAGGTAAGGTGATTGTCCACGAGGATGGTACGGTTGTCAGAGAACTTTCATAGAGTGATTTAGAACTAAGTTTTTATTTTATTTTAGAACATAATTCACACTCAGCTATTTAGTCTCTAACTAGACAGAGCTTGTACTACGAGTATGGCTACTAAAAAACTGATGAGCTGTGGATAAACATCATAAGTATAAAGACACAGACACGAAGCCAATAGAAATGCATAAACACAATATTTTCTTAAATGCACTGCTCAAATATACAAATCTTCCCGGTATCACGACTTTGTTTGGGTAGGCAGAGGTATTCCATTTTTTTCCATTCTTTGGACCCTTAACGTGATGGGTGGTGAGCCCATTGCCGAACCGGGTCTCAGACTGAATTCTGTTACCTGCGGGATTCTTTATAATCTTATCCTTCACCGTCGAGCTAACAGTTCTGCAGGCGTATTCACAGAGACTCGACACCGTTTTCGACAGATTTTCCGATTCCGAGTCGAATATCGAATATAGAAGCTCCTGCGTACTCCTCCATACGCCTGCTGAGCACTTTTGAGCTCCACGGAAAAGCAACCCGTATGCCCCCGTTTTAAGCAATAGGCAGGCCCTATTACTGGTGCATGCAACGCTCGCATGCAAGCAGTCACTATCAGAGATTGAGAAGCCTCATACTTGGCGTATACTAATGCTTGCTTACCGTTGTTAGATTGCGGATTTTGATTGCAAATTCGGGTGTGTGAAAAGGTAATGTGATAGCGAGTGAATAATGCAATGGGTGCAAATGAGAAATTAGTGCTTTGTAAAACCGGTGTTGTTCAGTGTCCTGATTTAATAGTGGAAGTGGTTTGCCTGTTTTGTTAGAGACTGTCTAACAATTGATACTGCTAGCATTTGGAGTGGTATAGACATTGAAATGTGAGTTTGAAGACGTAAGTACCTACTAATACTCTCACATGTCACGAATATTTATTTAAATCTGATGTCAGCAGGCGTATTCACGGAGCTTCGATATTCAATATTCGACTCGGAATCGGTAATCTGTCGAACACTTTCGAGATGAACTGATGTTGGTGTCGAAAACTAATGTCATATTAGACATAAGGATTCGGAAAATTTTTCACTCGATTTGAATCGAACGGAAACGGTATCGAGCCTCCGTGAATACGCCTGCAGAACTGGCGACATAGACAAATAACGGTCGATTGATATTATTTTAAAAAGAAGAGAGGGTATTAATGATGACAACTTTTGTATTTTGTTAACTCTCAGAATTAATTGTTTTATATTTATGTACGCTATTTGAATTTTAATTTAACCGTTCCGGGTGGAATTGAATACAATCGGTGGAGCCCATTTCAGAAATTATGGAATACCTAAGGTCCCATTCCGTTCCTACGTACCTGTAACTCAATATGACGGAAAATAAAGGTAATGAAAACTAGGTATGACTGTTACAAACGGACGATGTACAGCAATAATAATAACTTAACGTCTTTAAGCCAATAAAATAAAATAGGTTTTTAATTGCTACGGTGCGCATTGGAATGGCGCGGTGCTCGACGAATTCATGATATAACTATACTGTAATCGGAGACACATTATCTTGATAAAAGGAAAGAAACTACAGCAGCGGTCAGTAAATCATTATATTTTGTTTAATTATTTACGAGCACATAAAGTTAAAGTTAATCTCACCACTAGCATTTCTATAATACACGTGGTTTTGAAGAATACTTATTCTTAATGACGTTTTCTGTACCTATTTCCCATAAAAATAAAATAAACATGGTCTATATACGCTCTCATTTGTTTAACAATAACTTTTATTCCTCACAGAATTAATTTTGAATTGAAAGTACGAATAATAAAACCTGCTCCTTAAGATCCCGGCTCATTTAAAACGCAAAGTCTTCATCTTTCCCTTTCTTACCTCAACAAAAGCAGCTAAGTGTGAAAGAGTAAGCTATTTTAAATCCGCGATGACCTCGCGTAATCCTCGCGGAAGTTAAAGGAAATTGTAACTGCGGTCGCTCCACTTTACACTTCCCGTTTCGCTTTGAGTCACATTGTCCCGTATTGT
The DNA here is from genome assembly GCA_963855545.1 of Ethmia dodecea. Classification (NCBI taxonomy): domain Eukaryota; kingdom Metazoa; phylum Arthropoda; class Insecta; order Lepidoptera; family Depressariidae; genus Ethmia; species Ethmia dodecea. The sequence goes on from OY979443.1 coordinate 2,660,693, forward strand.
GTGGGACACGGAAAGGGAACATGGCGGGACATGTCTTGTTCAATAGTGAGACATGTTACGTCGGAACGTCTCTTTTATTTAAATTATGGCAATGGATAACTATTGAATCAGAAGTCGTTTAGTTTTTATTATTTGCTAAATTAATAATTAAACAAAACTAAACGAGCTCATGTCCGTATGGGGTTGGCGAAAATATTAAATTACTAGAAGTATACAATTTTAGTGGCAGATGAGGAACCAAATTGTTTTCAAATAACTATTTCCTTGATCGTTAGTTTAAAAAAATATTTGTACCTACATATTCTTACAAGGTAAAAACAATACGTATCTAAATAACACATAAATACAATAAAGTTACAATACGAAATATACGACAGCATAATTATCGTTGTATTATTTCCATTGGTTGAATCACCCAATTGTAAATTAATTACAGACTATTTAAATCATATTAAAATTTAAAGCAGCCGGCTTTTTGTGATGATAATCAGTGTGGCTCAGGTTCGTAAACTGACGTACATATTGATCACTAGCTCGAAGGTGAAGGAAAACATCGTGAGGAAACCCGCAGTTCTCAGAATTAATTCTGGGGCCCGTTCCGGCGATGGGCTTACCACCCATCACGTTTAGGGGTCGAATATTCTCGTGAAAAGTGGGTATTTCCAGAAATGGAATACTTCTGCATAGCGGTGATAAAAGGCGTGAGATTTTTATTTTTATTTTTGTAAATTTATTGACTCTGTTTTTACGGCTTTTAAAAGGGTTGCCTAATGTCCGCACCACGCTATTTAAGGCTTTACGCCCGTGTAAAGAGTGAAGAGATTACTGCTAAAACCAGCGGAGCGTAAATAGTTGAACATGCGTGTATACGCTTTTATTTTTCGCTTCACAATGTGCATTTAAAATTACGGATTTTGTTTCATAAATATTTTATAAAAAAGCCGTTCCATATAGCTTATTTATATTATACTCATAATATTAACTTCTCCGTATTATAGTTTTTACATACCTTTGTTATTAATACCTACAGCATGGAACAGAAAATTCTAGTAGTTTATATGATTGTTAATCTACGCACCAAAGTGAAAATGAATAATTTATAAACAACTAGCGACCCGCCCCGGCTTTGCACGGGTGCAATGCTAATATTAAAACCTTCCTCTTGAATCACTCTATCTATTAAAAAAAAACCGCATCAAAATCCGTTGCGTAGTTTTAAAGATTTAGGCATACAAAGGGACATAGGGATATAGGGACAGAGAAAGCGACTTTGTTTTATACTATGTAGTGATGTAGTGAAGATAAAACAAAATTCCATAACTATCTAATCCGCACTCAATCAAAGACCAATTTTAGTTTTATTTTAGCAAACAAAAAAGTTTTCAAAGAGAAACCAGCCGAGACAGTGCTCAGAAGAACACATTCCCTTTCTAGAACACTAGTCAGAGCCTTTGACGGAGCAACACAGCAGAGCTGCAGCCCTCAAAAAATTTTTGGCAAAACCTTTTAAATCGAGGTAAATAAAAATTATTAATTGGCCGTCATCTTCCACCAAATAACTTTATACAACAATACTTAAATTTTTCTTAAGGTATTAAATTTCAAATTTTGTAAGTGCTACTTTCAAAAATTTAATTCCCCGCTTTGCATACGCGCAAATTCGACGTCCGTAAAGAATAAACAAAATATTATTAGTTCAAAATAAGTGGTACTAAGAAAAATCCTGCGTGTCTCAAAATTGTCTCATCTCGACCCTAAGTGAAGTCTTCGTCATACCGCAATGCAGGTGTGTTGAGTAAGTCTATCAGAGGCAGTAACGTAGTAACTCGTTGGGTACAATTAACATGGTAATATAGGAAGGCAGGTAAGGGGGCGATCAGTTATTTCGCGTCGAGGTAACGCGTAGACATACCAATTTTAGGTTATTTAACGTCGTGATATTAATTTCACTAGTGGTATTATAATAGGGTATTTTACTATACCAAATTTCATTAAATCATCATCAATAAAAAACTCACGCCGTTTATCCCCAAAGGTTGTAGGCAGAGTTATTCCGTTTCAGGAACTACCCACAGTTCACCAATATAATCTTTGGATCCCTTAACGTAAAAGGCGGTGAGCCCATCGCCTGACCGGCATGCGTATTCACGGAGCTTCGACATTCGATATTCGACTTGGAATTGGAAAATCTGTCGAAGATGGGCTATTCACAGATGTCGGTATCGAAAACGAATGTCGTATTTGACATAATGATTCGGAAAATTTTCCATGGCTGTCAGAAACGCCTAGGATACAGTTTCCGAAGTCGATAAATTCAACTTCGTAAAATTTTTCACTCGATCTGAATCGAACAGAAATTGTGTCGAGCCTCCGTGAATACGCCTGCCGGTCTGTTTCACATGCCTCAGAATTAATTCTGGGACCTGCCGGTTTCCTCACGATGTATTTCTTATTATATATTATAAAAGGCACCGTTGTATCTGGAGGCCCCTTTATAGTAAGGAAGGGGAAAGGAAGGCACAGAGTACTGCTTCCGTATGCCGGCGCACCCTGCGACTTGAATTTATCGCTTGTTGTAAAATTTAATTGTTTCACCCGAAGTAGGCGTGAAAGTAATTAGGTAATTACAGTTAAACGTTAAAGATGGAAAGTGAAAATATTTAACAAGTTTTTATATATTGGTCATCATCAACCCGTAACAGCCCACTGCTGAGCTGAGGATCTTTCTCACGCATGAGGATTGAAAAATATGGGCTTAAATATCTCACGCATGTGTGTATTATGCTAGTGGCCACCTAAGGGTCAGAATTTTTCAAGCTGCCCAGGGGTATCCGACATAGCCTAACGACTTCCATTGTGCGTAAAGACAACGAAAACCGGGACCAACTATTTAACGTGCCTTTTGAAGCACGGAAGCGCTAGTGATACAATGCCACTAGGAAGTCGACCATTCGCTGACTGACCGTTGACCCAACGTTGCTTAATCTCCGGGGTCCAATATATATGGTGAAATGTGGGTATATCCAGTAATGGAATACCTCTGCCTACCCCCATTGGAGATAAAAGGCGTGAGATTATTATTATTATTAATAAGCGCCATTCCTGAAATTAGTTTGTTCAGTATCGTATACTTAATCGATTTCAGCTATTTTTAATGTTTTAAATATTTCCGAAAAATTTATTAGTGCAACTGAATTCAGGGCCTATGGAAACCGTAACGGGATAAAAGGCGTGAGATCATTATTTATTTATTTATTATTATTATTATTGTAATACACTGACTCGCAATTCCTCATACATCCCGTATGAGGAATTGCGCTTATTCTGTGACGCGTTGTAGGTACTCCCACTCATTATACGCCCGAGGAGGTAGGCCGAAGTGTTTTATTTCTGGAAATAAACAGGTTTCAGAAGTATATTTTAGGACCTATAAACGTGACTATGGTGAGCCCATCGCAACACATATGTAAAACAACAGATGAAATCGATTAAGTAGTCGATACTGAAAAAACTGATTACAGAAATTGCGATTATTCTGTTACATATTGTACATTTCTTTGCTTAATTTAGTTTCAGTTGCTAAACCATGTAATAATGTTAGAGACATTCGCTCTGAGACGCCAGGGGTCATTCAACTGCGTCTTGCAAAAATCTGGAATGAACCGGTTTTGGGAACCATTCCCTAAAGGCATGTTGACCCTCTGTTATTCCAATTAAACACTAAAGCTCAGCCTATTTAGAGCTTAGCTTAGAACAATGGCTATTAGGTTTCAGTTGAGATTTTATTCCTTTAGTTCCATTGGGTCTGTTGCGACGCCAATAGACGGCCGACTTCTAAACCGCGCTATCGAAGTTTTTTATAAGTTTGTAAAAATAAAACTGTCCAGCATTCACCGTTGGACCGCGATCCCCAGGCACGATCACCTCGCCTGGCGGAAGATCTTCCTTTTTCACGATGGCGAAGCATTCATCTCCGCTCCTCCAATAGGTACAAATACTAAATAAAGCAAATCTATATAATTATTTAAGTGTTTTTAGGGTTCCGTACCTCAAAAGGAAAAAACGGAACCCTTATAGGATCACTTTGTTGTCCGTCTGTCCGTCCGTCCGTCCGTCTGTCAAGACCCTTTATCTCAGGAACGCGTGGAGGTATGAAGCTGAAATTTATATCAATTACTCAGGTCTACTGTCCCTTGAAGCTGTGAAAAAATCAAACTTCTAAGCCAACGCAATCAAAAGATACAGCCGTTTATGCCGCAAATTTTCGACACTTGCAAGGGAATCAAAACCTACAGGGTGCTTCCCGTGAACTCAGAATCTTGAAATTTGGTACGAAGCAACGTCTTATAGCATAGATAAAGGAAAAATTACGAAAACCATAAATTTGCAAGGTTGTACGGAACCCTCGGTGCGCGAGTCCGACTCGCACTTGGCCGGTTTTTTTAATAAATGCACATGATTTGACGCACCTACCTACATGCGTCTGTACCGTAAAAACGTAGCTTAAATGACTTTAACTACAAATCGAAACAATACAAGGTACTACGCACAATAGCTAGCAAAAGCGGTTAATTTGGCAGACAGGCCCACTGACTGTGAACTGAAGATTTAGTGCGCCTACTAAATTAGTTCGGGTCTGTCAGATGACGCATAGCTCAAATTAGATGCGGTAAGTCAGCTGTGTTTCCAGGAATAAATAACAACGAAAGCATATATTGCTGAAACGTGGATAATTACTGGAAAATACCTCTACTCTTTAGGAGATAAAGGAATATTTGTGAACTAGCTTGTGCCTAGTGGCGTTGCCCGCTCGGATCCAGTTTATTCCCGTGGGAATTTTTTAAAAACGTAGTGGTTACCTACGACACAAGAAATCTACATACCATATTTCAAATAGCGGGTGCCCAGCCGCGTTGCCCGCGCAGATCCAGTTTTTTTCACTGGGAATTTCCGAAAATGTCTTTATAGTGGTATTTTTAGTTCCCAGTTTGACCAAATGTTTATTTTAACTACAAAATAGAACATTACACAACACCTACTATTACGAACTATTACTATAATATTATATTATTATTAATATTACTATTACTATGGCATCCTGAATCTGCATGACTATACGAATAACGAAAAACTGTGGAATAGTAGAATGTGAAAAATGAACTAAAACTGAATTCCAAACGCTGTGTTAGTCAATTGTTGAATGTTATTCATTTCAAATGGTTGCAAGGATTTTTTTCAATATAACTTTTTCTGTTATATTCTACTAAAATTATAAACGCGAACGTTTGTATGCATGGATATATGGATGTTGTTTCTTTTTCACGCAAAATTTAATAAACGGATTTTGATGAAACTTTACAGTTATATAGCTTACTAGCTGATGCCCGCGACTTCGTCCGCGTAGAATTTATTATTCCTTTGCGTTTCGAAGATATATCAAGAAGGATAATCCACACTATCTCTATCTATCAACACTAATATTATAAAGAGGAAAGATTTGTAGTTTTGTACCTATGTTTATAACGAATAAACTTAGAAACTACTGGACCGATTTTAAAAACTCTTTCACATACATTTCGTCATAGATATAGCCTATGCTATGACGAAAAAAAATTAGGGATCCCTACAAAAACTTGACTGTATATGCCAGGATTGGGACCCGAGTCTCACGAATGAGAGGCGGGCTCTTTAGCCAGTGGGCTATCATTGCTATTTATTTATATTTTTGTTAACGCGTCCCAGAATAAGCACAATTCCTCATACATACTAATATAAAAATATGCTAATGTATTCAGACTTTAGTTTTGTCTAACAAAATTTCTTAAATAAAGAGCGATAATTAACATTACGGTTTCCACAGGTAGCCCTAACTAAATTCAGTTCTCTGCTGATTCATTTTTCTAAAAAAATTTACACATACTAAAAATAGCTGAAATAAATTATTTAGTCGATACTGATTGATTACGTATTGTATAGCCTACACACACTCTGGTTTATAATTTTTTAATTTGTTCTTGATTCCAAAGGCTATGCATGTGCTCATAATAACAAACAATCGCAAGGGGAACACGAGTCTGTAGCGCAAATTTCTTCAAGGAACCCATAGTGAATTCTCAAAAAAAGAAGTGGACTTTGTATGGAGACTTTTGAAGAATATTATTTTGTGCCAAGTGTCAAGTTGATAGTAGAAAAAAAACACACTTTTTCATACCAACTTCAACCCCTACTTTCACTCCTTTAGGGAATAGTTTTCCAAATGGGAATCCAAAAACACGTGTCTCATCGTTTATTTCTAAAAGTATTTGTGCCAAGTTTCAAGTTAAGATTTATTTTTAAAAGTATTTGTACCAAGTTTTAAGTTGATAGACGTAAAAAACAATACGTCTCCATACAAACTCCATAGGGGGGGGGGGGGGGGTTGCAAATCCAGAAGTACTGGTCTTGTGGTTTGTTTTGAGGAGTATTTGTACAAAGTTTCGAATTGATACACCCAAAAGTGAGAGTTTTCCATACATACCAAGTTCAACCCCTACTTTCACCCCTTTAGGGGACGATGTTCTACAAATCCAAAGATACGTATCTCATCATTTATTTTTAAGAGTATTTGTGCCAAGTTCCAAGTTGATACACGTAAAAACAACGTCTCCATACAAAATCCAGAAATACATGTCTTGTGGTTTGTTTTGAGGAGTGTTTCTAGAAACATTCGAATTGATACACCCAAAAATTAAGGATTTCCATACATTACAAATCCATTCCAATCCATTAATCCACCCTTACTTTCACCCCGTTAGGGGACGATTTTCGGAAAATCCAAAAACACGTTTCTCATTATTTATTTCTAAAAGTATTTGTGCCAAGTTTCAAGTTGATACACGTCAAGAACAACACATCTCTATACAAAATCCCACCTCCATTTTCGCCCCCTTAGGGGGTGTTTTTTACAAAACCCAGTAATACGTATCTTGTGGTTTGTTTTGAGGAGTATTTCTAGAAAGATTCGAATTGATACACCCAAAAATGAAGGTTATTCATACATTCCAAACTCAACCCCTACTTTCACCCCGTTAGGGGACGATTTTCGGAAAATACAAAAACACGTATCTACTCATTTATTTCTAAAAGTATTTGTGCCAAGTTTCAAGTTGATAAACGTAAAAAACAACACATCTCCATACAAAATCCCACCCCCTGTTTCGCCCCCTTAGGGGGTGTTTTTTACAAAACCCAGAAATACGTGTCTTGTTGTTTGTTTTGAGGAATATTTCTAGAAAGATTTGAATTGATACACCCAAAAATGAAGGTTTTCCATACATTCCAAACTCAACCCCTACTTTCACCCCGTTAGGGGACGATTTTCGGAAAATCCAAAAACACGTATCTTTTCATTTATTTCTAAAAGTATTTGTGCCAAGTTTCAAGTTGATAGACGTAAAAAACAACACGTCTCCATACAAACTCCATCCCCCTCTTTCACCCCCTTATGGGGTGTTTTTTGAAAAATTAAGAAATACATTTCTTATTGTTTGTTTTATAGAGTATTTTTACAAAGCTTCGAATTCATACACCCAAAAATGAAGGTTTTCCATACATTCCAAACTCAACCCCTACTTTCACCCCGTTAGGGGACGATTTTCGGAAAATCCAAAAACACGTATCTTTTCATTTATTTCTAAAAGTATTTGTGCCAAGTTTCAAGTTGATAGACGTAAAAAACAACACGTCTCCATACAAACTCCATCCCCCTCTTTCACCCCCTTATGGGGTGTTTTTTGAAAAATTAAGAAATACATTTCTTATTGTTTGTTTTATAGAGTATTTTTACAAAGCTTCGAATTCATACACCCAAAATTGAAGGTTTTCCATACAAACGTTCAACCCCTTTTTCACCCCCTTAAGGGTTGAATTTCGAAAAATCCTTTCTTATTCCTACTTTACGTCCTAAAAACAATATATGTGAAGAAAATCAGATTTCTAGGTTTAAGGGTTTAGGCTGGGCGTTGATGAGTCAGTGAGTCAGGACTTCTCTCTTTATATATATATATATATATAGAAGATAGATAGATAGATCAGAATAAAACAAAGACTATATTTTATCCCCGTATTCCCACGGGAACGCGAACTACGCGGGTGAAACGGCTGGGCGCTGCTAGTTATTTCCTATATTACAGGCATAGATCACAAATCCAATTACAATACCGAATGGATATGAGCGAAAATAAAAAAAAATAAAAAAAATGTATTTATTTCTGTAGGTAATTAAGAATTAATCATATTATATATATAAGATTATATTATATATATATATATATAACATTTCACGAGATATATTGGACCCTTAAACGTGATAGGTGGTGAGCCCATCGCCGGACCGGGTCTGTTTACACATGTCTCAGAATTAATTCTGAGACCTGCGGGTTTCCTCACGATGTCAAAGTCAAAATTCTTTTATTTCAGTAGGTATAAAAAATACACTTTGAAATGTCAATATAAACAAGGCACACTAAACTCGTCCATGAGGATTGGCTAAATGTAAACAGCAGCCCATCTCCACCGACGAGTTGCTGGTTCCAAATGCAGTACCCCGAGAAGAGCCAGCAAGAAACTCAAAGGCAGCTCTTTTTAGTCTCATGTCTTACTAGTAAATATGGTTCACAATAATAATTATAATGAATAGCCTTACATAGCGCCGAGTCGGTTAAACCCATGCATTTTGGTCTACTAAGTAGTCGGTAATTTTATAGTAGCCTTTTTTATGTAATTTTTGCTTAACTATTATTTTAAATTTGTCAAGAGGCAAATTTTGTAATTCAATGGGAATCTTATTGTAAAAACGTATACATTGACCCTTAAAGGATTTGGTAACTTTAGATAATCGACTAACACAAGCAGCCAGTTCATTCTTATTTCTAGTGTTTATACAATGTCTGTCACTATTTTTTTTGTAAAGTGATATTATATTCTTTTTAACATACAATACGTTTTCGTAAATATACTGTGACGCCAGTGTCAGTATATTAATTTTCTTGAATTTTTCCTTTAGAGACATCCTAGACCCCATTTTATAAATTGCACGAATGGCTCGTTTCTGCAAAATAAATATTCTCTGGACATCAGCAGCATTCCCCCACAGTAGAATGCCATATGACATCAAGCTGTGGAAGTAGCTGAAATAGACAAGTCTAGCTGTTTCTACTCTTGACATATTACGTATTTTTTTTACGGCATATGCAGCAGAACTGAGCCTTTTCGCCAACGTATCAATGTGCGGTCCCCACTGTAACTTAGAGTCTAGAGTTATTCCTAGAAATACTGTAGTGTTTACACATTCTAATTTTTCGTTTTTAACTGTAACTGAGTTTAAAGTTCGTTTAATATTTGATAAAGAAAAATGTACACATTTAGTTTTTTTCTCATTGAGAAGTAAATTATTAACGTTACACCAACTGACAACATCATTAATTGCACTGTTCACTTCGTCATAAGACTTAATAGGTCGTTTAATTTTAAAAAGTAGAGATGTATCATCTGCGAACAGTACAATATCATGTTGCACTCGGTTGGGTAGGTCATTTATATAGACCAGAAATAGAAAGGGGCCTAAAATGGAGCCCTGCGGTACACCAATACAAACCGCCGATCCAGACGATCTTGAACCGTTTACATCAACACATTGTATCCGGCTTCTCAAGTAGGACTTTATTAAATCAAGAGCGCGGCCTTGTACTCCGTAATGACGTAGTTTTCTGATGAGAATTTCATGATGGACACAATCGAATGCCTTAGATAAATCACAGAAAACCCCAACAGCATCCTGCGACTCCTCCCAGGCATCAAAAACATGATTTACTAGCTCAACACCGGCATCGGTTGTCGAGCGACCCCTAGTAAATCCAAATTGCTTTACAGACATTATACTGTTGATAGAAAAATGTGCACTCAACTGATATAGAATAATTTTCTCAAAAATTTTACTAAGAGTCGGTAGAATTGATATTGGTCTGAAGTTAGAAGGGTCTAATCTACTACCGGCTTTGAATAATGGAATAATTTTACTATGTTTCATCAGATCAGGAAACACGCCATCATCAACGCATTTATTAAATAAACAAGCTAGGGGTGAGGCAATTAAGTCTATTATGGATGATATGATTTTTACAGATAAGCCGTCGAGATCGGCAGTATTTTTCATTTGTATTGATCTGAATGCTTTTAGGATGTCCCAAGGATTTACATAATCGAATACGAAATTGCGTGTATTACATGCAGCGGTATGTTCTTGTAGTAGCGATTCAGCGAGTGCGGGTGACGAGTTAAGTGACTTGGTCGTCGATGTTTTCCTTCACCGTCGAGCTAGTGATAAATATGTACGTAAGTTTTTGAAAAACTCATTGGTACAAGCCAGGATTCAAACCCGAGCCTTTAACCGTTCGGGCTATCACTGCTTTGTTATTATAATTAAGAATTACAATTAGAAAAGTCAGTAGTCTAATAATAAGGCACAATAATGAAAATATTTTTCTCGTAGGGAAGAAGACAGTGTCCTATTTACTTAATTGGTAAGATCACCCTCTCTCCCTAAGGGAGTTGAAAGAGGTATTTCATTTCTAGAAGTATTCACTTCTGATTGAAAGTAGTTGTAATTCTGCCGCTCCGCATCGGTGAAGAAGTGGAGTAAGAATTCCCAGGACCTCCCTAGAATTGATTCTGAGGCATGTAATACTAGTGAAAAGTTAGTACGAGTATATCCATCAATGCAATACATCTTCACCCCTCTAGGGTACAGGCATGAATTATTTTTTATTATTTTCAAGAACACAGCTCCTACTATACGACCTGCTCTTACTGTTAACTTTTTTTTACTAACTTTATTAATCCAAATCCCTTTCATAAACCATGACATAAACACTGATAGTTTGAACAAAAAGTTACAACCAAAACAACATCAAGAAGAATGGGAGTTCGTAATAAAGGCATCATAGCGAAATTTACTACGCTTTTTATGTGGCCTATAAGGGGCTATGCACACGTCTACGCAAAGTGCTACGTCACCGTAGCGCGTGCGTAGCACTAATTTATATGCTACGCCGTAGAATGGGATCGTGTCAGGGGTTTTTGTAATGTAATATTTAAGTGGTGTATTTTGTATTTTTACAGTAAAACAGTTTTATTGGCAGTTATTTTTCCTTGTTATATTTTATAGGAATATGTTAACAGTTGTACGTAGGTGTGCCAGGCTTGTAGTAGACGTATATCTGCATACCAAGGGCCTAAAGTGTGAGATTATAATGGTAGTTATCAAAAAGTGGTTTACAAGATCAATAAAATCAAAGCTAATATATTATCTCCTATTGCAAGACACAACCTTCTCCCAACTTAAAAAAGGATGAAGATGACACGTAAGAGCCAGCTGCTGAGCTAAGGATCTTTCCTCACACATGAGGAAGTTTAGGCTATAAAAGCCCACCGCGTATTGGTGGTATTAGGTTAGTGGCCGCCTAACTGTTAGATATTTTTAAGCTACCTAAAGGTATTACCCTTATGCGAAAACAGAATAAAAACAGTTTGGTAGTCATAGTTTACCATACCGAATGTAGCAAACAAAGTTTTATTCTTACAGTGTCTCTCACCTTTATTTTTGTAAGTACAATGTACAACTGTATTCGGCAGTAAAACGCACTCGTTCGCAAACAGACCGACAATTTAGCTGGAACGCTAATCGTGTGCGCGCATGCGTGGGATGCAGCTAGTTATTACTACCTATACAGTTTTATTACTATGTAAAATAAAATGTACGGAGAGAAAGTATTAAATTTTTATATTCGATCTGCAGCAGTCTATTACTCAACTCTAAGAATTTCCTTTAATAATAATCCTACTAATATTAAATCAAGAGATAAATCCCAATGACGAAAACGAAGGGCCTGTAGGCTCAGTTGATAGTGACCCTGCATTGTCGCGGTTTCGATCCCCGTTCGGGGCCAACATTTGTGTGCATAAACTTGTCTTTTGGCTTCGTGTTTGGTCGTTTAATATTTTTTAACCTCTCAGACCATGAATCACAGACACAATTGATTTTTAATTGTGTCTCAATGCCAATAATAATTGGAACCGGTGGTTCTTAACTGATTAAGTATGTTTATCAGTTGTTTAGTACCCATAGTACAGGCCCTGCCTAGTTTGGGACTAAATTGCCTTGTGTGAATTACGTCCCACAATTTATTACTAATATTTCTATTACAATTTATAATTATTATTCCGTCTTGGCACATACAAAACAAACTCATTTTTGCATTTATAATATTTGTTATTATGATAAATATTAAATGCCAAAGTGACTTTATTTGTTTGTTACGCATTCACACCCAAAACCAAAAAACTGATTTTAAAAATTCTGTCATAAATCGCAAGCTACATCATCAGTAGTAACACAATCTATATTTTATCAGTATATTCAAACGGAAACTAAGCTAGAAACCACGGGGCGATGCTAGTTTTATATAATTAGGGATGTTGATTTGCCGTGATTTAAGAGATGTAGCTTTTGTTTTATGGAGTTACGGAAAACTTAAAAAATATACCTACATGCGCTTTTGCATCTGTATCCTTCACTTACAAAATTAAATGAAACAACAATTTCTCTCCGAATATTATTAGAGGTAGAGCGCATGCGATTCGGGTGCAACACATGTTTGCGACTTTTTTATGACGTCCGTTCCACTCCGGTCCGGTCCACATGTGTTATTGGCGGAATTTATCCGGCTTTTTAATTCCATTGTCCAGTTTTTCTGGGTTCCGTTGTGGTGTCGGTTGTTACATAAAATTTTTCTGTTACCTTTGAATATGATGTTTAAGATAAGAACAGATTATAAATATTTATTTTTCACTGTATATATATTTATATTAGTCTATTTCACGTAGCGTGGGTGCGGTGAGAGTTCACATTTTTCCGATTTACGCTTACTAATTTCGACTAATAAAAATATTTAATTAAAAAATAAATAATATTTTATTATTTTATCATAAAAAATACAATATTTTAAATTAGTCAACAGTAGTATCAGTAAAATATAAAAATGTGAACTGTCACTGAACCCATGCTACGTGAAATATACTATAATTAAGATCTTATAAATAAGAAGGTTCGACCCACCAGTGCACCAATTTGGGACGTACAATAATATTATAACATTTAACTAAACATTTAAAAGTACGATTTAAATAAAATCTAGCAAAATTTTAACATTAACTTTGAGATTAAGTAGAAGAAATTAACATTCAAACATTGATGGGTTTGGCTTTAAATAGATTTTAAGAAACAGATGGTTTGGGTATTGAGCGGATGGATAAAATACGTTTGAGACAAATGTATAAGAGGTATGAGTTAGGCTAGGTGATAGAAAGTTACCTTCGTGTAACTAAATCGATCAGGTCGTCAATGTAGAAAAAAAGTTCATATACAGACTCCAAAATTAACAATCTATATATCTAAACTAAAATGATAATCTGACTGACTGATGTGTGATGTATACGCACAGCCTAAACCACTGGGTCTAGAGACTTAAAATTTTGCACATAGATAGCTTATACAGTGTAAGCACTAAGAAGCGATTTTGCAAAATTTGACCCCTAAGGGAGTGAAATAAACGTGGACGAGCAGCCGCGGGTAAAAGCTAGTCATGTATAAATGAAGTGTAGGAATTGCGAGAGATGTGCCAATCAAGGGTATAAACAAATAACATTTTAAAAAAGCAGATAACATTTTATCTGCCTCTTTTTAATCTTAATTAAAAAAGACATAAGACAACAACCCTTTTCCCATTATTTAGGGTCGGCACAGAATATATTTTTCCATCTATCTTTGTTAGCTATAATTTCAGTATTTACTTCTCTTTTCCTCTTCTTGATTAAACAATGTAAGAATTTTTCAAAATATTTTAGTAAGATAAAACAAATTTTGACGGAAAAATATTTCTAAATTTTAGAGCAGCTAAAATGTGTGACATATTCATATTTTTTCCAATTTACGGAACCTTTAGGCTCTGTTTTGTATAACTTTTGCAATCTAGATTGTTTTTATTTCAGCGGCCAGTATTTTCCATTGGCGGTAAAGGGGATTAGATGAGAAGTTATGGTCTCCATTTTAATTGAAATTTTAATGGTGCTTGAATTTATTTTTACGGCTCTCTCATCATTGTCTAATAGCCTTTTAGTCGACTTGGAATATTATTTCAACAACTTTATATTAAATGTTAATTTATTTCAAGTGGTCTGTTTATAATAAGGGGAGACGAGACGTAAACAAATAAACAGTTACATAAACAGGTTATTTAGGTTGTAGCAGCTTATTTAGGTATTTTTTGTGTTAGTGACTATTTGTTTATGTTTCGTCAGATAAAAAAAGTTTTAGAATACTACTTTATTATCAATATTTAATAATCTTGTATTAATTAATTATTAGATAAAAATATATTATAGTATGCCATTCTTGGAAACACCCACGTTTCAACAGAGTATTTTTCAGACCCTGAACGTGACAAGTGGTGAGCCCATCGGCGAACTGGGGTGTTGTAACACATACTAACAACTTATTCTGGAGACCGAATTTTCTATACAAACTGAAGCATGCTCAATTTCATATGTTTAACAACACTTCTTACATAAACACATAACTCCAGCCAGGCTTCCAATTCCATAACCAAACTGTCTCGCAATAAATCGTACATCACGGCTGCATTCTACCTGAAACCGTGGTAAATTCGGAGGCAATACTTTTGCAATAACAAATATGAAGATGCAGGCTGACAAAAGGAGGGGTAGTAAATAATTTGCTCGCGAGACATCTGGTCGCACCCCTTCGGTGTTGCCCTGCGAGCGAATTGCGGAGCCCGGCGAAATGGGAGAATAAAACGGTCACACCCACTGTGCTATTGAGTTTTGCTGGGACACACGGGCGTGTTGAGTGTGGAGCTTGAAATCTGACAATTTCAAGTGTCTGCATATTATTGTTCAAAAGATACAGTCTGAAAGACAGATTTGCGGAAAGAGAACGGCGCTTTAGTAATATTTTATTAACCATGTAACTATGGTGGCTGTAACCAAAAAATTTAAAGTTAAAGATTGAAGAAGGTCCTCACACAAGTATTTTTTTTATTATTCGCTGGTACTGAACCCTGAAAGTTCGACTCGTACTTGACCGTTTTTTATTGTAAAAAAACTAAATTGGGGTCAATCAGTTAAATACTTCTTTTAAAAGTTGTTTCATATTTTGATGCCAGCTAATATCTATTCTTACCTAACCTTTGTACAATTTTTTTTGTTATTATTTTCTATTCAATAAGTGGCAGCGAACAGATTAGTTTTATCGTAATTAGCAATGCGTTGCCGACATTTAAAAATTTCGTTAACCTATGCAGTGAGCTAATTTTAAAAGGTCCATAGCCCCCATAGCATTTTAGGGTTTGGTGTTTTTGTATTATTTTCCCTCCACACAATGAAACGTTTGGTAAATTATCTAAGAGCTACTATCAACGATGTGGGTTTTTAGTACAATTTCAGAATTGAATAACATTTTATAAAAAATAGTTTGATTGTTGGACGCTGTATCTAAACGTGTCTCACATCCTACCTTGCGGCCCCACCGGCTCGTGAGATGGTGAATATGGATATAAAAAATCGCCCGGGGCTTTTCATCCGGATAACTTGGAAATGAATTCTTAAATCTTTTTCTTTTGATGACAAACAAAAGTGGAATAATTTGAATTCCTTTTAAAACGAAACGTCTTATTGAGCTATATTTTTTTCTTTTTGCAATAAAAATACCTTCGGAAGAGATTGTTTCCTCCAAGTTGGTCTTTTTCAACGGTCCGCTAACTTTCATAGTTTTTATTTATTGCTCAGTGACTTTGTAAGTACGAAACTTTGTCTTATAGCTCTCACGGATTAAAAAACTTAAATGTAGCTTAAGGAAATATTAACATCAGCAGCGAAATCTGTTTGTGCCAATGTGAGCAATGTAGGCTGTTATGGAAAACACATTTTCATATCGGGAATATATTGTGTACAAAGTGAATGCATTATCGGTTCTACATGAGTTATTAACTTCTGGAATTTCCTCATCGTCGATTTTTAATAATATTTTCTTTGGATAATGCATTTTTTTATAAAAATCTAAAAATAGAAATGAATGCATTTATGGTTTTGGAGATTAATGAAATGATGATAAACCAGGAAATAATAAGAAATTGCTATGGAAAGCTAGATAGTAATTGACCTAGAAAACTAACAACCTGCCTGGTCTAACTAGGGCATCAAAAACGCAAAGCAGATGTCAAACTAGAATAAAACTGAGATTTGAGTTGAAGAAAACGTACAAACAAGTAGTCCTACTAATATCTAAAAAGGTTGTAGTCAAAAAACTCGATAAAACCCAAACACAATATCCAACTGAACGCATATGTTTTATGACTAGAAGTAGATAGTACTCAAGATATACAACGTAGTAGCTGCTTCACCTTCGCAGCAGAAAAAATGCGGACGATAAATCTTCGGGCTGTCAAGTAAGGAGCACACTTTAGATGTAACAGAATAAATCAAGACTGCAGATTACATAGCAAAGATTGGGGAGTCAGAAGTATATGAAAAATAGTTTTTGTATCAAAGTGTTTTTGTTTTGATGAAATGAGACATTGATTTTAATTTTTACTATTGGGATAATGATATCGGAGCTGACGAAAGTAGCAATATTTGAATTTTATAATCTTACTAAAAGGATTAACTGAATCCAGAAAATTTGGAGTTGAAATTAAAATCAATAAAAGGTTTTAATTTCGATAACATTTGAGAAAAGGACGTTCACGGTTCAAATAAGTGACGTCCTTCAAAAAGTGGTCCGGAAAAGAAAAGGCTTATGGATGTGAAGGAAGCGAAAGAAGTATGCAGAGATCGAGCAAAGTGGCGATCCATCATCTCTGCCTACCACTGTGTGACAATGGCGTGAGCTTTATGTATGTATGTATGTACATTTGAAAAAAAAGGAGAAAAATAGTGGTTTTGTGTTCAAATCCTGGCGAAGGAAGGTGCGAATGAGTTCCCAGGAACTTACGTAAGTACATATTTATCTCATAGCTTGACGACGAACGAAGACAATAATAGGAAGCCCTGAAGCCCCAGAATTGATTCTGAGACATGTGTGACAGCACCCCGATCCGGCGATTGGATCAACACCTGTCACGTTTCAAGGTCCCTAAAATATACTGGTTAAAACTGGTTATTTTCAGGAATGGAATATCTTTTGCAAAGGCTTGACTATTAATAATTTTATTTATAATATTTTGGTAATCCTACGAATATTATAAACGCGACTATATTAATGGATGTTTGTTCCTCTTTCACGCAACGGATTTTAATAAAACTTTACAGTTATATAGCTTATACATCACAATAATACATAGGCTATATTTTATCCCCGCATTCCCACGGGAACGGGAACTACGCGAGTGAAACCGCGGGGCAATGCTAGTAAATTATAAAGTATGTCAATCAGTAATTACCCATAATGCAGGCTCTGCTTAGTTTGGGACTAAATCGCCGGGTGTGAATTGTGTCCCACAATCACAATTATAGGTTCCGTACCCTATCTATAAAAAAGTCAAAAACATCACGATTGTTGTATGGGAGCCCCCTTAAATATTTTATTATCTGTTTTTTGGTATTAGTAGTATTTTTTGTTTTTATAGCAGCAACAGATATACATAATCTGTGCAAATTTCAACTCTCAATCACGGTCCATGAAATACAGCCTGACAGCGGACAGCGGAGACTTAGTAATGCCATTAAAAACAAGGCTTGTCAAAAACCCAAGCCTCGCAACTCAGTTCTTCTACCGTAAAAAGCTGTGAGATCCATGTAATACCAAGTCGGTTAAAATATTCAGTCCCTACTAGGGGACCTACTGTCTTAAGTAATTACGCAATTATCTAATCTAACCACCTCTTATAGTGACCATAACAATATTAAAAATCTTTTATGTTCGAAATAAATTGATTCACTTGGCCATCGCATGAATACCCAATGTATCTCACAAGTGATACATATTATATTAAATTAGATTGTTTAGTACGGCCTTGCCGCTTTTTGCTCGACTTGGCGGGGGCACTGCCGTGCCCCCAGATACGGTCCCGTTTTACCCTTTGGGTACGGAACACGTTTTTCTTTCTAGTAGACTTAAGGCTGATTGTTCAATCGTCAGATAAACCTTATCTGGAGAATATATTGATGCTGTCACTGTCAGACACAGTAGAAAGGAAAAGTGACAGGTGATGTTTATTAGAAAACAATTGAAAATCTAGAAATATAGAGATATCAAAGAGAATACAAGTAGCAGCTATAACAAACACCTCGACACCGACGTCGTTAATTAGCTTCCTGGCTCACAGCCAAATCACAATAACTGGGATATTATGTTGAAACACGAACAGGTAATCAGCTAGATTTGGAGGCATGCTGTGTTGTCAACAGAGGCTGGTTGGACACTAATGAAGTTATGGTAATACATGAAATACTTACTCTAATTGCAGATACTGTATCAAAAATCCGGTCATGTTCGAGTCTGAAGTCGGAAGGGTTCCATAAGCCGTATACAGAAAGAAAGCTGAAAGCTTATCGGCGCCGACAGGCGCCGATCGGCGCTTATCGGCGCTGGTCCATTCTACAGAAAGCAAGCAGATTGAAGCAGAGCGAGCAAAATGTCGTACGATGATTGGCGGGCGGCACCAGCGCTGACCGGCGCGAGTCGGCGCCGATCGGCGCTTATCAGCGCTTGTTCATATAAATGCCTCCGCCGGTTACTGCGTAGACCGGCGCCTGTAGATAAGTGCCGACAGGCGCCGGTCGGCGCTGATAGGTTTTCGGCTTTCTTTCTGTATACGGCTATACCATCTATAAAATCGGTAAGAAATCACGATTTTCGTATGGGAATATTAAATAAATATTAATTTTATTCTGTTTCAGCAGTGACAGCCTTACGGTTTAAGAGCCTGCTTCACATGATGAAAATCAGTGAGGGTCGGGTTCGAATCCTGGCATGTACCAATGAGTTTTTCAAAACTTGCGTACATATTTATAACTAGCTTGACGGTAAAGGAAAACATCGTGAGGAAACCAGCAGGTCCCAGACTTAAATCTGAGACATCCAAAAGTCCAAGGAATATCTGTAATGCGGGTACATCCAAAAATCGAATACATCTGACTACCCCTTCGAGGATGTAAGGTATGAGATATATTTTTTTTATTTTTTTTTATTCTGTTTTTTAGTATTTGTTGTTATAGCGGCAATAGAAATACGAGTACATCACCTGTGAAAATTTCAACTGTCTTACAATCACGGTTCATAAGATAAAGCCTGCTGACAGACGGACGGACAGCGGAGTCTTAGCATTAGGGTCCCGTTTTACCCTTTGGGTACGGAAGCTTAAAAATATATGGATCTTGAGTCATTCATTCTGAGCTGAGATGAGTCTGTGAAAAAATATGATTGTATTAAAGCAGTTTCCTACAACACCTTAATATTATGTACATTAGGTTATCAACTTATCACGTCCCCTAAGAACTATATGTGTTTCCGATATGTAAATTATGTCCGATTTATTTCTAATCTATACTCTATACGAAAAATCATCAAGATTGGTTTACCGTTTAAAACGAAACAAACAAACTCGCTTTCGCATTTTTAATATTCGTCAGATTCTTTTTGCAAAGGGCGTTGAGGATTTTCTTACAACGCCAAGGAAACTAGTTCTAACTAGATTTCGCTCGGCAAACTTCGGCGTCGCTCGTTTTCCGAAGGGTGACGATTAATCTATCTTTATTACCGGCGGTTTGGGCGCCCACATAAGTGTTTATGCGTAGCCGTGACTCGTGAATTCTAGAATCGGAATTGATATTTTTGATAAGAATTTGATGAACCTTTTAGGTTTTGAAAAGATTGCGCTAAAAGTATTTAGATTTTATTTATTTATTTCTTTAACTTACAGTCGTAATAAGTTTAAAGCTGTTAATTAATTATAGCGGTTCTGCGCAGTTTCACTCGCGTAGCTCCCGTTTCCGCGGGTACATGGAAAAAATGTACCTTATGTTACTCAAGAATCTTCTAGATTTCCATTGGTGAAAGAATTTTTAAAATCGGTCGAGCAGTTTTTGGGTTTAATATAATATAATCTCACGCCTTTTATCCCCGAGGGGGTAGGCAGAGGTATTCCATTACTGGATATACCCACATTTCACGAGATATATTGGACCCCTAAACGTGATAGGTGGTGAGCCCATCGCCGGACCGGGTCTTTTTACACATGTCTCAGAATTCATTCTGAGACCTGCGGGTTTCCTCACGATGTTTTCCTTCACCGTCGAGCTAGTGATAAATATGTACGTAAGTTTTTGAAAAACTCATTGGTACATGCCAGGATTCGAACCCGAGCCTCACTGATTTTCGGCCGGCTCTTTAACCGTCCGGGCTATCACTGCTCTCTGCTGTTTTTGGGTTTATTCGTAACAAACATACAAATCTTTCCTCTTCATAATATTAGTAATAGATACCAAAACCTTCGTCTTTGGTCTTGTTTATCTTTTTTCCCTATTAGTCCAAACCGCATTAAAATGCGCGCAAAGCGACTTTGTTTTATACTATGTGCTGACTGCAATGTTGCTTCTTTTGTGAGACGGGCCTCTTGGCTCCATTGGTACTAACCCTGCCTTCTGAGTCGGAGGTCGCGGGTTCGATCCCCGCTCGGGGCCAACATTTGTGTGCATGCATATGTCTGTTGGCTTCAGGTCTGGTCGTTTAATATTTATTGAAGTATGTTTATCAGGTGTTTAGTACCCATAGTACAGGCCTAAGTGTAGGACTAAATAACCGTGTGTGAATTCTGTCCCGTTCTTAATCCTATTCTGTGTTTAATATCTATTTATAAAATATGAACTTGTGTCTAAAATAATCGAAATTATTATTATTATTATCCACTAGTCCGCTACATAGTTGGTTCACAGTTTCTCATGTAATATCCAACGTCTATAAGTTAAACTAAATCCACTTTTACTTTAACCCTTAGCTATTCGAATGTTTCGCATTTCGACTCCATTCCCGAAGGATTTTAAACATCTACGGTTCCGATACTGACGTCGTTAGAGGTCAGAGCAAAATAAGAATATACAGGGTGTCCAAAGTTGAACAGTCTTCATTGCCATCGATTGGGATAAAAGTCTACCGCCATGCGTTAGTCTCGCAAATCATCGAAAATGACTTGACCGATGTTGATGTTTCTTTTTTCTGTGTATTTGACACGGATCACTAGTAGTGTAGAGTATAGAATAGCCCTGTAAAATAACTTGGCTAATTATTTAAATTACTCTAGTTCTCTTTGTTAGGTTTTTACAGCTAAATCACTAATCTTGATCTAATTTTATAATTTATGATTATGATAGTTTATAATTTATGAATGAAAAAAAAAACTACTTTTTATATCGTAATGCGATTGAAATCACAGGCTAATATTTTAGGGCTTTAGCTAATATTAAGGGCAAGTATTTTATTAAAAGAGCATCACTACATAGTATAAAACAAAGTCGCTTTCTTTGTTCCTATGTTCCTATATCCCTATTTATGCTTAAATCTTTAAAACTACGCAACGGATTTTGATGCGGTTTTTTAATAGATAGAGTTATTCAAGAGGAAGGTTTTAGTATCAGCATTGCACCCGTGCGAAGACGGGGCGGGTTGCTAGTTTACTATAAAATATAGTTGTCCAATGCGCACCGTAACACTTAAAAATCAATGGTGTCTCACATTTTTGGTTTGAGAAGTTCAAGGACATTTCTGTCTTTCGGACACACTGTACAAGGACACCATGTTGGGTAAGAAAGGGACAAAATCTTTATCTTTGATGGGGTCCGTCGATACGTTTTGTTCGATGATGAGGGTCAGGAAAGTTTGAAATATCTTTTATGTATGAGTGAGTTTATATTGTGGCTGCTCTTGAGTTGACAAGGACACTTGGTTTATTAATTTGTGTCTTATCTAGTCTGTAATCCAGTGACCGACTCTGGTTTTACACGAGTGCAATGTGTGTACACTGAGAAAAAAATATTGTCAATCTAACAATAAAACTTTAACGCCACACAACCCACATAAGAACGTTGTCTTTGAGTTAATGTTTTTGTTGAAATTCTAATAACGTCAATTTAAATAAAGAATATCGGCAGCTTTGGTACCCACTGAAATAGACACCCACGGGGTATCACACTATGCTTGTTATATTGACTCATAACAAGTCGAAATTTTCCATATTTTTAAATTAATCTAGCAGTTGAAAATATTGAGTCAAATAAAACAGAAATATCATAGAAACACGAATCGATCGATTGGGAAATCTATTAATACCAAAGAGATTAAAATATAATATAAGGCATGAAGGGGACAAAGTGAGGATTATTTGAAGCCAAAAGTTATTCCAAGTGGAATAAGTCTAGTACAATTTCGACCGAATGACAGCTCGCGTTCATACTAACTGACATGACAAGGACATGACGCTTGAGCTTCAAAGTTTTATATGAAAATATTCCCAATGCCCCCTCTATGCTATTATATTTTAATGTCTTTGATTAATACAAAAACTTTTTTGTTGTTGTGGTAAAATTGAACGTCGTGTCATCACGTCAACCATGTCATTCACTACGGATGGCCAAGTGAAAAAATAAATTGATATTTATCGTATCGACATTTCTAAATACTATAGATAAAAATCAAGTGAAAAATATCGATATATCGTCAGTTTTACATTATTATTACTACATATACATATTCCCAAATTCGTAAAAAAGGACGATGAAAATAGTATATTTTTATAAATGCTTGAGTCGGCAAGTATCTAGTACCTAACATGAAATGAAACACGAAACCAGAATTGCGTTAAAAATATAGTAAAATTGATACGAATTCGATACTGTAAAATAAATGTCGATATATCGCCATTAAAAATATCGACGATATATATAATATGCTAATCTAGTATTTGGAAAAATATCGATATTTTAATATAGGTATCGATATTTTTTGCCCAAGCCATCATTCACTGGCATAGAGTAACTTATATGGCATGTGGTAGGCAGTGCTATTTTCTAACAAAGAGGTTGGAAGAAAATCATTTTCTTTTCTAGAGAAACTTTTTCTTTACACGTCTTTGGTACCTAAAATCTCATAATAACCTACAAAATTCACTAGGTAACGAATAACTTTTAAACCTCAACTTATAAAAATGTGGTATGATTACAGGTATAACTAAAATTTAACTAGCAATAAGTTTTACTCTGTGAACCATTATTATAATTAGACTAAGTTTATGTAATAAATTTTTATTTTTATTTTATTATTATTATTACATATTATCTTAGTCTGTCCAAGAACTATCGATTTTACACGGTTTCGTCTTCCGTAGGCAGGTGTAAGTGGGGTACCCAGAACACATGGACTATGCCATTGTTCTTTCAAAGTAATGTTGTCAGGTTCTTTACATTGAACTTCGTACAATGCTGTTACACTTTGATGAATTAGCAAAGTATTGTTGTCATAGTTTATTAAAACTGTGCTAATTTAAATTCCAAAATTCAAGTTTTGTGTGGCTCAACATAAGGTCCCACAATAAAAACATTGAATCTGTAAATTTGATAAAGTGTTTTATTTCATAAACAATAAAAAAATCGTCAACGCTAATATTGTGCTTTGTGAGCCAATTTATTTTTCAGTTTCATAGGCATATGAAAACTTTTATGCAGTAATTTTGTAAGTGATAGTGAAGACCGAATCAAAATCCGTTGCGTATTTTAAAAGAACTAAGCGAACAAAGAGAAACATGTTGCTCTCTACGTCTTTCAACTTTGATATACATCAGCGATTAAAGATAAAAAAGAGAATAGATAATCTCACGCCTTTCATCCCCGAGGGGGTAGGCAGAGGTATTCCATTACTGGATATACCCACATTTCACGAGATACATTGGACCCCTAAACGTGATAGGTGGTGAGCCCATCGCCGGACCGGGTCTATTTACACATGCCTCAGAATTAATTCTGAGACCTGCGGGTTTCCTTACGATTTTTTCCTTCACCGTCGAGCTAGTGATAAATATGAGACTAGAGATATGATAATTCGATGCATTGCTATATATTTTTTAACTATTGATAAGTAAATAGAGTTTCGAAGTCTTAAAAGCGTGCTAAATTGCATATTAAATAGATCAAATCGTCATTTCACAGTTGTAAGGATGGCTGCCATCGACTGTCAGCTGGGGATTGATGCTTATTAGTTTATTTATTTTTGTCATCGCTCGCATATAAACTAATGTAATCATTAAAAACCGTATACTTTGCATTTCTATCAGCTTTATAGATGACCTATATGTGGAAAAGTGGGATTTTCTTTTTTGCCTTTTTGTCCTACAGCTGAGCAAATGCCTCTCCTCGTTTCCTCCACTTAATCCTATCCACAGCCTCCTCCGGCCATGTCCTCGAGAAGGGGTCCAGTTCAAATGTGGCATACGATATTAATAATGTAGAAAATTAACAGTCTTCATTTCAGAAACTAGACTTGATGCGATGACCATGAAAATATATTTGTCACTGGATCATTAAGGTCTGAGTGAATTGAACTTTATAAAAAGTCAAAATATTAAACTCGCAGAAGTTTTCTGAAAAATTTGCCTATGTTCAAAATACATAAAATTTTCTTTAAAATAAATAAAAAAACACACGCCTTTTTATTCCCGAGGGGGTGAGCAGAGATTTTCCAATTCTACCCACTTTTCACGAGATGTTCTTTGGACCCCTAAGCGTGATAGGTGGTGAGCCTATCTCCGGAGCGGGTCTGTTACACATGTCTCAGAATTAATTCTGGGACCTGCGGGTTTCCTCACGATGTTTTCTTTTACCGTCGAGCTAGTGATGAATATTGTACGTAAGTTTTCGAAAAACTCATTATTACATGCCAGGATTCGAACCCGAGCCTCACTGATCTTTTCTTTTTCTTTGCCACCCTATAAAGTAGCAGTTTTGAATTTATGATGATTTAGTATACAATATTATACGTATAGGTATAGCTTAGTCCTGAGTTATGCCTACAGGCAAAGCTCTCCCCACAATTTCACCCTCAGGCCGTGTCTTTACGCTCAACTTCTAGTATCAGGAATACTAACACTATGTTTTTACACCGAAGTGAATATTGTAACACACTTAATCTTTAATTAATTGAGGCATGTGTTACAGACACGGTCTGGCGATGAGCTCACCACCTAACACGTTTTGGGGTCCAAAGAATATCTATTGAAAAGTAGGTATATCCAGAAATGGAATAAGTACCTCCTGCCTACCCTCTTGGGAATGAAAGGCGTAAGTTTTTTTTTATCATGTTTAGGGGTTAAATATTTTCGTGAGAAGTGGGTATTTCCAGAAATGGAATACTTCTGCCTACCCGATAAAGGCGTAAGATTATTTATTATT
The DNA here is from genome assembly GCA_963855545.1 of Ethmia dodecea. Lineage (NCBI taxonomy): Eukaryota > Metazoa > Arthropoda > Insecta > Lepidoptera > Depressariidae > Ethmia > Ethmia dodecea. Next base: position 2,686,238 of record OY979443.1, read on the forward strand.
TATTTTACTTAATCTTTATTTGTTACAGAAAAACTAACGAAATACCTTAATCCCTTATTAGTATTATAAATGCGAAAGTAACTCTGTCTATCTGTTACCTTTTCACGGTTATGCCAGCCAACCGAGTTTGATGAAATTTGGCAGGGCAATAGCATGAAGCTTGAGGAAAGACATTATAGTAAGTTACGTTTTAAATCGAAACACGATTTATTGTTATCAGAATAAAAATTACATGTTCAAAAGGTTTTGACTTTGAAATAATTCGGTTAACTAACTCGGGTTCGAATCCTGGCATGTACCAATGAGTGTTTCAAAAACTTATGTACATATTTATTACTAGCTCGACGGTGAAGGAAAACATCGTGACGAAACCCGCAGGTCTCAGAATTAATTCTGAGACATGTGTAAATAGACCCGGTCCGGCGATGGGCTCACCACCTATCACGTTAAGGGGTCCAATGTATCTCGTGAAATGTGGGTATATCCAGTAATGGAATACCTCTGCCTACCCCTCGGGGATGAAAGGCGTGAGTTAATTTTTTATTGTTTTTTATTTTACAACTTACTGCGTTCATAGTAAGTGAAGTTGAGCGGATCGGACTCAGCCGGCGCCATGTTTACTGCTTCTCTGGATCCACTGTTTCATATTACGAAATAATTTCCCAAATAAAGAACCATATCCACCAACACAGTCTGGGTCCATCCAACACTAACTAAACAAAAAAAATCAAAAAAATATATTATTACGCCAAAATGTACACGTCGGTGTAACAGGCGACCACATCGTACATTCATAGTAGCGTTTGTTTTGATGAGCGTCGCGATATCCTCGCGATAACCGAACCCTTTGCCTCCATTCCGCCACTATCGCCTTTTATTACCCACGCAGGGAAATACTCTAGTGCCCGTAATATATGGAGGGTCCCCATTTGTTTTGATCTTGAAATTTTTGCGAAATGGAATTTGGTTTTTACCGCGAAATTGCGTTTGACCACAAAAAATGTCTGTGGAAGTACAAAATTAAATAGTTTTATTTAATCTTCGTATCTTTAGAAATATAATATCCTGTTTTTTATATTTGAGATACTTTTCTAGATATAGATAGGTAACGGAAATTTATAACACTATTTAAAAAGATACAACGGTATCGTATAGTACTGCGTTAGAACTATTGAGCCATTTTAAGTCACTTTGACATAATGTAAATAAAAATATCATGAGGATTGTTTAATTTTTTAAAGTTATCCTAAAATCCTATTACCTTAAAAGAACAATTCTTGTATCTCTATGTAAGTATTTATATTTCGAGTTTCCCGGAAACGGCTCGACTGATGAATTGTTGTATAAATTGTGTACCTGTAGAAATCAAATTTTATACAAAAATAATATTTGCACAAGAGTCTCGAGAGAGTCTCCCAAGTCGGTACTTGTATTAATATACGTACAACATACGTATTAAATACATTATTTCACGACTATTTCCCATTTGGGTAGGCAGAGACAATAGACTGCACTTGCTACAAACCTGAGAGATCTCTCGTGTTTCATCCACATCCGCCAAACGATTCATGCATGCTCATCATTTTCAGGTAGGTACTCATTATCTTTTCTTCAATACATCTTCTATTTTTTAAATGTAAGAATTGTTAATAATAATAATATAATCTCACGCCTTTTTTTTATCCCCGAGGGGGTAGGCAGAGGTATTCCATTACTGGATATACCCACATTTCACGAGATATATTGGACCCCTAAACGTGATAGGTGGTGAGCCCATCGCCGGACCGGGTCTATTTACACATATAATTCTGAGACCTGCGGGTTTCCTCGCGATGTTTTCCTTCACCGTCGAGCTAGTGATAAATATGTACGTAAGTTTTTGAAAAACTCATTGGTACATGCCAGGATTCGAACCCAAGCCTCACTGATTTTCGGCCGGCTCTTTAACCGTTCGGTCTATCACTGCTCTAATTGTGTTACTCCTTGATAATGTAGCTTTCAATTGGTGAAATATTTTTTTAAATCGGTAAAGTAGTTTTTGAGTTCATTCGTTACAAACATACAAAATCACTTCTTTATAATATTGGTGTAGATGTAGATAAACATTTAGACAAAAGCAAATTTATAATGGAAAAAGTACGTAGCTTAAAAACACAATAGCTCATACAGAAAACAGGAAATAGAGCGAAAGAACGAATATTTCTTTCCGAGAACTGAATATCAATTATTAACGTCGTCTCGTAACAGAAATTCATTCAATTCGTTCATTCACGTCCCGATAGTATCGGTTGGAACGACCTACTCATTCATTTCGAATATTTCATTTGTGACGCGATCCTATTTCGCCTCCTTGCGATTTGTAATCAATGGCTGCGAAAGAAAATTGCTTTCTGTTGACATTTACAACGTATTTTTTATTTACTCATCCGTGAGGCTGGGTCTCAAAAAGTGTGACGTATGCGTCGTTCCAGTGCAAGCGAGAGCGCGCAACGAGCGACAAAGAGGCACAATCCATTCCATCAGTATTTTCTTACGACGTTGTCACGTTCAACTATCGTCAGTAAACCTACTTTATAGACAACCGATTTTTTCAAAAGGTTATCAATACCTCGACGGTGATTTACTGATTCTTGCAGCTTCGGTTCGAATTCTGACATGTACCAATAAGTTTTTCAAAAGATTACGTAAGTACATAATATTTATCACTAGCTCCACGGTGAAAGAAAACATCGTGAAGAAACCCGCAGGTCCCAGAATTAATTCTGAGACATGCACTCTGGTCCGGCGATTGACTCACCACTTATCGCGTTTAAGGGTCCAAAGAATACACAAGTGAAACGTTGGTTATTTCAGAAATAAAAAAACGTTTACCTACCTTCTGCATTTTGAGGAAGAACATAGATAATTTACAATTAGCATATAAAAATGTAGTAATTACATGTATCCATTCATTCTTCTACATGTATTCTACATGTATCAATCTATCCATTTATCTATATCTGTCACCTTTTTTACTCGGAACTTTATCCCCGTCAACTTCATCCAGTGTCTTGTAAATTCTCCAATGCCATTCATGTTACAAATTATATTTAAAACAGAATAATTACAGATAAGGGGAAACGAAGTTTTCCATAACAAAAATCTGTCACCGAAGCAGCGCGTTAGTGACCGCGCATAAATTTCAGACATCTTGTGATTAAAGTAAGGGCCACTTAGCTGTGAGATACAGGGTGACTTTTTTTACCGTCTGGAAAAAAATGTGGTGTGATAGGTAAGTGTAATTGATTCATTTGGCATTGTTACTTAAAAAAAAATTTTTTTTTTACAATTTTTTTTTCTTTCTGAAACTAATATACATTACTCAATTGTAGTCAATATTACACACTGACATATTTTATATAGTATTTTTAAAAGAAACAGGCTCGTAGCTCCATTCATGCTCAATTTACGTACAACCGCCAGCTGCTACATAGTAGTTTGCGTAGTTTTCTAGATTTTGTAAATTGCATTAAACATGACTATATTTAACAATTAATCTTGTGTATAACTTCGGCTCTAGATTCCTTATACGTAAAATTTTTTTCCAGACGGTAAAAAAAATCCAGTATAAGAACAACTAAGTCTCATCTCGTCTGGAGCCCTTACTTCGAGGACACTGATAGTAAAGTATTTTTCTAGAACGTTCTGGTTATTTCGAGGCTCGAGGAAGGAATCATAACAATTTTAGACGGCTTCGATGAAATTACTTCGTTGGAAGGGAAAATAAGTTTCGTAGTACAATTTTGAGTCTCTTGAGAAATTACTTCTGTAAATGCACAGAAGTAAAAAAAGTTGTGTTCACGCACTGTGAACATCCATGGCAGGTCCTAGGATGGTATGAAAAATTCTGACAATTAGTCACTAACCTATGGCCATTGGCCATCCCAAACATAAAAAAAAAATACAGTCGAATTTATAACCTCCTCCTTTCCTTTTCGACTTTAGAGTCGGTTTAAAAAGGTAGGCAAAGTAACCTACATTCTTATCCTCAGAGTGGAAGAACAAATGATTATGCCGTGAAAGGGTAATTCGTCAAGCGCGAGCTGTGACGGCGGTTTAGGTATAATGGAAATCAATAATGCTCCCCGCTAGTCCGAACTCCAAGCCTCTCACCACTCGGGTTTGGGATGACAGGAAAAGGTATGGGGAGGGATGGATTAAAAGATTTTTTTAATCGAGTCCAAAAGATGATGATAATTGTTTTAAAACAATACAATGCTGTAAGTCTTATGGTACACCAAACGCAATGCTACATTAAAATAGAAAAATATCGATTTTAAGAGTTTCAACACTACACTGAATCGGCAAAAGGGTTAGCAAAAAAGTCATTGGTAAACTGCCGATAATTAAACAAAATATATCGCTGTTAAAAGGTACCTAAGGTAAACGCAGCTATCAACGACCCATCGCAAATCTGCAGGTATTGCCGACCCATTCAGCTTATTCTTATTTTTATCGGTTTGGAATGATTTGAGTCACAAGGGAGTATAATATACACATATGTTTGTATGTTTCCTAATTAATTTACTGGTGTTAGTGTACCGTAGGTACACGGGAATGTGACCAAATACGTTAGTTTCTGTGAACGTAGCGAGTGCGCCGATCGTATCATACTAACCCTTACTTCCTCAGGTAAGTAATCAAATTTTTTGCTTAAGATATTTTATATATAAATATTTAAGTTAAGTTTATTCTGAATAACTCAATATATTCATTTATTTGTATATTCCACATTTCGCAACTAAATTATTGTGTTTTAAGGGATTTTAAAAAGTATTTTTGAAATTAAAATAGAACGGCAATAGCTGCAGTGTATTTTAGTAGTGCAGTCATTACCGACCCATGGATCGGCAATGGCTGAGAGGTTATTCTTTATTTTTTCCCTTTTTCGTTAATGCTTATAATAATTAAACAAGTTTTTATAACACTATTCCAATCTTAAGTATTCTAAAATTATAAGCATCTATTAGCGACATACACCATGTTATATTATAAACTTGTTTTTGCGCGATAAACTGCCACGCATTATTAAACATTTAGACGTGGGATATGAAAGAAAGTACTTAGAGTTTTCTTCGTATTTATATGAAAATGGTGTATTTTTTTATAGTTTAGGACTAAATCAATAAATTATTGTATTAAAACGGATTGGGAAATATATTACAATTAATATCGAATATTTTTCGTGGCTCGGTAAAAGATTTGTTCATTTTTTTATTTAACACTAATTAACGATCCATATGAATCGGTAATTGCAACAAAGAGAAGCTATCACCGATTCTATACCGATTAATTGGTATTTTTTGATTAACGGTATGTAATGTCTAAAAGTAAAGCTACTAATTTGTTTCAATATAATGATTTGATTCAATGAGTTAGGTTAGGTTTAATTTAACTTAATGTCATTAAATTTCATTTTCATTTCATATCCATAAAAAAGTCTACTGAAGACTTGGCTGTATGTATAGTTCCCTTTGCCTACCCAGAATGGGTGAAGAAAACAAAAAAAACCTCTGCTTTTAATCTTTTACGGTTGGCGCGATTTTCCAAAAATGTTAGTTGAGTTTATTGTATTTTTATTATTTTATTAAATTGCTTCATTTTTTCGCAACTGTATTAAAAAGAGTTATTAAGTACACGTGCGGAACCGTCATTGCAACTTGTTTCGACAGTCAACCCTCACCTTCGGCTGCGCTAAACTTGGGAAGTTTGAAAAAAAATTATAGGCTTTTTGGCAAATAAAAAAAAGGGTTTAAGTTATTTTGAAATAAAATTGTCTAATTATTTTTATTGAAAACATGTAAATTATATATTTATAATATTTTTTACTTTTATTTTCAGGTTTGTGACTCGGACTTAAATAGTAGATATAAAGTATTAGTGCTAGCCACGGTGGAGCAAATCATGATTCATGTGTGTAGAAGCACCAGCCACTATCCCAACTTGAAAAAATCTGTGCTGAAAATAAAACAGTTTGTTTTTATTTTATTAACATCTACACATTTACAAAATTATATCTGAATTTTGATAGTGAATATTTATGTTTCAGGAGATTCAGTTATCCCCTATGTCAAACACAATTGACACTAGGATAAATTTTCTTCAACGGCACTACATGGAACTGCATTGTGAAGTAACAGCATTGACATTGTTTTAAGAAGTAATTACTATTAAGCAGGCTAATCAATTAGAAAGAAAGGCTATAGTAACTATGGTTTGCACTAGTTGGCCAAGCAGCAGGTTTCCGGGGGCGCAAGATAACAATAGATACATGACCTATGTTCTCACTTTGATTTTATGAATTTTATTCTGTTTACCATTTCTATTAAAGTCTATTTTCTAATATTACTAAAATTTCATTTGTGTCCACCGAGAAATCAATACCTTTATTTTTATTGAGGTCCAAATGTAAAAACAATCTTTTAAAGAATCCAAAAGCAAGCATTCCGAGGTTCACTGCGATTAGTTGGAAAGCATGGGCACTAGAAGAAGAAATCGACTTAACAATGAATTTCATGTTGGTTCTATTCCTTTTTTTTCAACCCTTACAGGGTAGGCAAAGGCATTACGCCATACAGCCTCATCATTAGTAAATGGCTCGAGTCCATGCACAAAAATACAGTGTCTTCAACACTTTCTAAATCCCTAAATTGATTATCAACAGTAAAATAATAGCATTTTTACTGACATTTTTGGATTGCCTCAAGAAGTCACAATGAGACTTCTTGAGGCAATCCAAAAATGTCCATATCTCGCTTTTTATCGAATTTCCCATTCACTGCACACTTTCACGGACACTTGCCACATAATAAACTATCACTATTGTGATGAGTCAAAACCCGAAATACACAGCAAAATAAAAATTATACAAAAAACATGACGTCCCTCTTCGGATTCCCGCGAAAAAGTTTAAAGTCAAGTTTATCTCCATTTTCAGATTATTTTAGTAACTATAATTATTGTAATGAATCAAGTACAAAAATGAGAAGCAAATAAAAGTAAACGGGACATTTAGAAAACGGGCTATTTTGGGAAAGGGATATTTCGCTCAAAATAATAATTATTTTGAGAATCGAACATGTAGCTAGGTATTTTGTGAAAAAGAGTATGGTTTATTTACTTACGCTCGGTGTTAGATTCATAAAAATCGGTAATAGCTTCAAAGCGGTTCGGGTGGGTCGGTGATAGAAACAATTGACTTCAACAATCCTTTGATTATTTTTTCAATGAAAACATGATATTTATAAACAAGTGAAAATATAAATATATATTTAAATATAAAATAAAAAAATCTGGTGTGTTTGAAACCACTACCCTTAATTCTAATAATCAATTTCAAAACTTGCTTAAGGGGGTCGGTAATAGCTGCGTTTACCTTACTTCAAAAAAATTTAGAAATCATGATGAAGAACAGAGAAACAAGGCCACAAATATTTATGCACAAATAATAAAGGCATTACATGCATTTGAAGTGATGGCACATAATGATCTAAAAGCCTTTATATGCATGAGATATTGGTACCGGTCTTGACTTATCTAAAAAGTAGGTAATAAAAATACAAAATTGTATATAAATTATTTACTAGGTTCCTTATGAAAAAAACACATTTTTTTCCCAGAGGGGGTAGGCAGAGGTATTCCATTTCTGGAAACACCCACTTTCACTAGAATATCCGACCCCTAAACGTGATAGGTTGTGAGCCCATCGCCGGACCGGGTCTTTTACACATGTCTCAGAATTAATTCTCGTTTCCTCCCGATGTTTGCCTTCTTATAGATGTTTTTCTTCTTATACTTATAGATTCTACGATCATATAGATTCGACTCAATACCTTCCCTGTTCTGCGACACATACATTCGTCGCTTTTCTTTACTTTTAAATACAACGGAGACGATCCGATAACCCTGTACCTATATATACTTATTCATTGTGTCAGAGTATGTACATAGTTATATGTTTTACTTCTTTATGGAAAAATGCGTGGTAGTAGCCGGTTGTATGCATAATTTTAATACCAAAAGACTTCTTATCTTATAAAACCAGTAGCGATACCGCGCGGTTTCATCCACGTAGTTCCCGTTCTTAAGGGAATACGGGGATAAACTACAGCCTATGTCACTCAGGAATAATGTAGCATTCTTAAGTTGAATTTTTTTTTGAAATCGGTTTAGTAGTTTTGGAGTATATACGTTACAAACATACAAAAGTACAAATCTTTCCTCTTTGTAATATTAGTAGTGTAGATAGAGTGGTTTTTTAACTGAGTCAGTACGTAAACGAAACCAAAGCTCGTTATAAAACTGTGTGCACGGATGTACCTTTGTATGAAAGGTACAATCGTAAGCACAACGCTTTTAATCTTGTTATTGATACGACGACATCGATTTTTATAGCGTGAGGAGGGGAAGATTTGCCCCTCCGAGATAAGTTTGCTTGCTTATGTACCCACCTTTAGATCTCGGGAAGTGGATCGCACATTTATTTCATTGACTATACCAGCGGCGTTGCCCGCGCGGATTCCGTTTATTCCCGTTCCCGTGGGAATTTCCCAAAACCCTTCATAGTGGTTGCCTACGACATATTTAAGACACCTACATACGATATTTCAAATAGCGGGTGCCCAGCGGCGTTTTCCTGCGTGGATCCAGTTTATTCCCGTTCCCGTGGGAATTTCCAAAAATCCCTTCATACTGGTTTCCTACGACGTATAAGACACCTACATATCATTTTTCAAGGTTCTAGGTGTTATCGTTTCGGAGAGTACGTATTTCTCTTTTTAACCAGTTTTTATATTTTCCCGTAGGAATGTGACATTTTCCTGGAATAAAAAGTACCCTAGATGTTGACCCGGGTACTCAGTTATCTCCATACCAAATTTCATCAAAATCCGTCCAGTAGTTTTTGAGTGATGCGTGCACAACCAGACAGACAGACAGACAGACAGACAGACAGACAAAAATTCCAAAAATTGGTGTTTCGGTATCTATATCGATAACTATACACACTACGGTTAAAATTTTCAAAAAATATTTCATGTACAGACACGGCCCCGTTAGAGTTTTATTATATGTATAGATAATGTCACTAGCACAAAAGATAAGATAACTAACATTTCCGTGTTTCAATATCTCCAAGTAGTTTTTTTTAAATATTCTAATATTATTTACTGTAACATACTGAGTAGGGCTCTTTTGCTTCAGCAGCATATGTACTGACGATAGTTAAAAAGTATAGGTACCTACCTTACCATTACTTATAGACGTGTTTATGTGTTGTATAAGTAAATAAATATTTTGTCTTTTTATCTATCTTAAGCAGTTCATAAAAACTCACGCCTTTTGTCCCAGAGAGGGTAGGCAGAGGTATTCCATTTCTGAATATACCCACTTTTCACGAGATATTCTTTGGATCCCTAAACGTGATAGGTGGTGAGCCAATCTATATAATGGATCAATATAATGGATCAACATTAGAAAAAGTTGACAACATAAATTTTTTGGGAATATTATTGAATAGCAATCTAAACTTTACTAATCATATTGACAAAGTCTGTAGTAAAATAAACAGATTTGTTTACGTCCTTAGAAGGCTAACTAAAATAGCCTCCCAGAATGTAACACTAAGTGCATACCATGGCTACGTTGCCTCGAACCTTGATTACGGACTTTTACTGTGGGGTAACGGTGCAAATATCGAAAGGGCATTTATAGCTCAAAAGAAATGTGTACGAGCTATATATTGTAAAGGGCCATATGAAACATGTAAGCCACTATTTACTAGGCTGAGGATACTAACTTTGCCTGGAATGTATATCCTTGAAATCTTCAAATTTGTAAAGCAACATAAAACATTATTTAGAACAGCTATGGAACTGAACCCTAGATGTACAAGGTTCCCTTTTAAAATAGTAACAGAGTTTTGTCCAAGGACGTCATTGTGCCAAAAGAGTTGCTATTGTATGTGTGTCCAGGTGTACAATAAGATTCCTGATATATTCAAAAAAGGTGCCACTAAAATTATGACTAGGAAATTAAAGGAGTGGTTAATTAATTACTGTTTTTATAGTGTGCATGAATTTTTGACCACAAATTTGCATGCTAATGTATGTTAGCTGAATAGTGAATTAAATGTACCTACTTTAAGACCCTGTAAACCTATTCTAAGCAAATAAAGAACTTGAACTTGAATCGCCGGACCGGATCTTCACACATGTCTCGGAATTAATTCTGGGACCTGCGGGTTTCCTCGCGATGTTTTCCTTCACCGTCGAGCTAGTTATAAATATGTACGTAAGTTTTGAAAAACTCATTGGAACATGCCAGGATCCGAACCCGAGCCTCAGTGATTATCATTATTATATCGATTGTTTTTTAATAAAACTATAGTTTTTTTTTGTCTAGTTATTATATAATAAGCCCCTCTATAAAATCATCTTTTATTTTGTACAAAATGCAAATTTAATGACGTCCACATTTCCAATGGAGCAATAACTGCAACAAATGGAACAATACCGAATATCTTTTTAAATGTCACCCCTCTGGCTTGGCCTGGGTCAATGACCGTCAATCCTGTGTGCGCCAGGGGTGAGTTGTCCACCGAGATGCGCCACGAGCCGCTCAAACTGGTTTTCGGCAGATTAGGCGAGGGTAGTTATGTCTAAATAATGGGGTTGATTGATTGCTTTTTACTCGACTGCGGTGCGTAAGAGCTAGTAGTATTGTACAACGTCATGTTATGTGTATCGGTCAGTATTAATTTATTCGGAAGACTTGTCAGAAACATATTATTCAGGAAATATAAATATAATCACGCCTTACCCCCTTCAGAGGGTTAACAGAGGTATTCAATTTCTAGAAGTATGAATTTTTCACAGGTGTATTTTTTGGACCCCACAAACAGTGACGGGTGGTGAGCCCATCACCGGATTGGGGTGCTTATACACAATTAAACATGCCTCAGAATCAATTCTGATGATAAATATGTACGTAAGTTTTTTAAACTTTTTAGTAAATGTCTTCATCGTGATTACTATGTTAATTTATATTCATACGCCAGCAAAATGGCAAATTATGTTAGAACTCTTTTTATGACATATTATCTATGTATCAACACACATAATAATAAATAAATGTTGGAAGTTTGAAGGATTTGCTGAAGAAGCGGGCTCACTAATTACAAGGCTATCACTGCTCTGTAGAAAAAATATACTAAAATATATTATCGAAAATAAAATCTGTATAAAAATATAATAGGATCGTGATTGAATTCTGAAAGAACCCACTATTCTCACATCTTGAGCTTAATATGGTTGGGGCTTGAGCCATCATTTAACCAGTGATGTACAAGTTTATCTCAGTTACATCCATCCCAAGGTTTTCTGGCAGAAATTTCTAAAAGAGATGGGACCACTACTTGTACTTTTTTGTAAAATCACAGGTTCAAAGGACCCCAGTATGCTAGCTGCATTGCCACGCTGGATAGCTATGGAGATCCTTTGGACCAGGTATTCCGGGAATCGCCTACCAAGATCATTCACTAAAACTTTTGTAAAAATAATGTAAATATTGTTACCAAGTTATATGCACGTGTCACAGAAAATATTTACAATCAAAAAAGTACAAATACGTGAGGTTCTATACCTACTCGTCTGTGGGGATAACAAAAACGTAGTACGATCTAAGCGCACCTATTTAGTCATTTCTCTGTTTACTATTCATTTAGTAGCAGGGGAATGACCGAGCAACACGACACGTGTCAAACATGGTAATGATATTGTGTGCAGCTATTAGTACTCTTATACAATTGTATCCCTATTCAGGGGTAGTAAGGCCCATTATTGTTTGCTGATAAAGAGAATGGTATTGTTATTGTTACGAATACACTTTTTCATATTATAGATGACGTGTTAAGTAGACGTGAAACTTAAGAGGTTACGGGTGCTACACGCTTTAACACTTTTGCAATAAATGTTTATAATATTATTTTGTATTTTATGCTTGTTGCATAATATGTTTTTAAACTTCAATTTTTATGGTTCCGTACCCAAAGGGTAAAACGGTACATTATTACTAAGACTCCGCTGTCTGTCCGTCTGTATGTCCGTCTGTCACCAGGCTGTATTTCATGAACCGTACCTAATAGACAGTTGAAATTTTAACATAATAATAATGTATTTCTGTTGCCGCTATAATAACAAATATTAAAAAACAGAATAATATTAATATTTAAGGGGGCTCCCATAGTACAACCGTAATTTTTTTGCGCCCCCCCCCCCCTCCTTATATTGCAGAAAAACGTTTGCCTGGTCAGATAGTACCTAGGTATCTCAAATGTACAAACATCACCCAGTTACAATTTCTTGTTGGTCTTCTATTTTTTTTTCTTCCTTTATTTTGACCTCAGAAACATGTTTCATTATTATTTACCAACAACATTGCGTATGCTTTTATGACTCTTTCACGCGAAAAAGTTACAGCGTCTACAGTTTTGACAAAGGTTATAAATTAACTTGATGGTTGGTGTACTCGTAAAACGGTGGCTCTAGCTAATAAGTGACACAGGAATGACGCCCTGGGATAGGGCCCAAAAGAGGAATAAGGCGCAAAAAGGTTTTATGACATGAGTGTACGAAAATGTTAAAAAGAAAATTCCCTTATGCGTATAAACGTAACGAGCCAGTGCGAGTTTTATGTATGAGCCAAAATATAATTAGAAAATTGAAATATACGAGTAGCAGCGTTTTATTATCTTGCTCTCGTTTTAGGGTAAAAACGGGACCCTATTACTAAGACTTCGCTATTTGTCCGTCCGTCTGTCTGTCACCAGACTATATCTCAAGAACCGCGACAGCTAGATAGTTGAAATTTTCATAAATTATGTATTTCTGTTTCCACTATAAAAACAAATACTAAAAACAAAATTAAATAAATATTTAAGGGGGGCTGCCATACAACAAACGTGTTTTTTGCCGTTTTTATAGATAATGGTAAGGAACCTTTCGTGCGCGATTCCGAATCGTCCTTGGTCGGTTTTTTGGTGTTGATATTGACTATTGAATAATATAAAGTTTTGCGTTTATCAAAAATATTAATAGAATTCACGAATAAAATAGGTTTAAAATATTGCCTTAGTCGTTGGTAAGTATTGCCTTACCAACTAGATATCACCCCTCAACATACAAACACACAATTTTACTTCATAATATTAGTATAGACAGAGGTACAGTTTCTTAATATATACAATACGTAATTATACTAAGTAAATTAAACAAATAGTTTTGTTACTGAACCCTAAATGAGAAAATGTCCCTGAAAGTTAGAAGATTCAAAGAGTAGTAAAATGCCAGTAATTTACGGCACTTCGTATATTTATGAACAATTTTATGGGCTTGTAACTACGATGAACAAAATACTATTGCTTAATGAGTCATGTAACATTGAAAGAGGAAAGAAAAAGACTTGGTAGAGGTAGTTGCAGGGAAATCTATAAAAAAAATTTTCATTTCGCAATATAGGTTATCTTGATTGCTCACAACCTATCACGTGTAAGGGCCAACGAGGATATTTTCAGAAACATTGTTTTTAATGTTTAATTTTGTAAATGTTTTTACGTACATATTTATCACTAGCTCGATGGTGAAGGAAAACATCGTGAGGAAACCAGCAGGTCCCAGAATTAATTCTGAGACATGTGTAAACAGACCCGGTCCGGCGATGGGCTCACCACATATCACGATTAGGAGTCCAAAGATTATCTCGTGAAAAGTGGGTATATCCAGAAATGGAATACCTCTGCCTACCTCCTCGGGGATATAATGCTTGAGGTTTTTTTACATTGCTGCGCCCTTCCACGGTTAATGTGTTTACTGTATATTGACCTACCATCTGTATAACCACATTTTGCAATAAATGATATGACTACGAAATGGTATACCAAACCCTCAGGGATAAAAAGCGTGAGCATATATATTTCTTTATTTTATTTAAAACACCTTTACATTTTGCTAGGGCTGGTGATTTATAATTTTTGCAATAAAACGTTGAAGTGTTAGTTCGTTCGCGTAAAATTTATGTGATCTTGTAACAAGAGCTGGGGAAATGAAAACTGCTTGAGCTCACATTTCTTACTTAGAAACTGGGGATTGTGGAAGTGCTGAACGGTAATAAATGGTTGCGAAGCAACTGTGAAATTGTAAGATGGTATTATAGCTAGCACAATTTTTGGTGAATAACCCGAGAGACCAAGCTTCGCTCTTTTCAATACCAGTGTCGCTAACGCCATCTAGCAGTGAGTGTTATTGAAAAAAAGACACATAGATGTTTTAAGTTGCGTTTTTACAGAAAATAGAAGTATGCAGTTGAGCTTAAAATGCAAAACCGTATTTGTATACAAAATTGTATCAAAATTGTTAGTAGTTTCTGAGATACTCAAATATAAATATTTTATACATACAAAATTGCTCGTTTAAAGTAATAAGATAACTTGATAACACTCCATTATCGCCAGGACGAAATGTTGAAGTGTGAAATAATAAAAATAAAATAAAAAATAAAATAGCCTTTATTGCTGTTATCTTCCTTACAATGGGTACATGCCTACTTACTAACTAACTTATTGTTATTATTATTATATTTCTAAGTATTATTGTTTAAATTATCGGCAACTGGATGTTTGTCTGAAACAGCTTGTCTGTAATAGTATGGAGAGGCGCGTCATTTTATTTTGTTCATATTATTTTTTTGGTATGTATTTTTAAACATATTATTTGTTAAGAGTTATTTTTACTAAGGGTACTAAACGAAAAAAAATACAAAACGGCTGTTCAATGCCAATCCAGGGAGGGCCCCGCTGGATCGATTAGAACTTCCACTTGATTTTATATAAAAACTACATCTCTTAGATGAAAAGTAATTGGTATTTTGAAAAGGGGTCTTGGGGTACTATACTTAAATGCAATTGAAAAAACCATTGAATGCATACTTACGGAGGGCCCCGCTGGATAGAGACTTTCTTATTTTTTAATTTACTCTAAAACCATCGGGGTACAAATTATTTCAATACACGTTCAGTAAGTTTGGGCGAGGGTACTATAGATATATACCAACCATATCTCTCTAGGGCAGAGGGTCCCGCTGCGTAGAGGTACACTAATTGATACGGTCAAAATACGCGCGGCTATCGGAGCGCCCCGTTCTTCGTTCTTTTCATGCAATTATTGACCGTATGTCCAAGTCGTTACGGCTTTTATTAAATTGTTGTCTTTAAAATGCGCTTACGAAGCCACATAGATAGGCCCTCTGGTGCTACTGTATCCATTCCTAGTTGTATCTATTTTCATAAACATTCTCATCTCAGCTGCATATAATCTGCTTTCATCCGCCCTCTTAATAACCTAATATTCCAATTCATAACAACAGATCTTATCATGACCTTGCACATTTTGATACATTATCAAATCCGCTGGTGCATGTATGACAGCATTGAAGTGCCAGTTGGAGTAACACTACGTATTCATATCTAAAGACCAAAACAACATTACAGCAAAACCATTCAAATGTGCCGGCCCCTTAAATTTTAGGGGTCCACAGTGCTCCCTTTGTTCCGAGGCAGTGAACACATAAAGGCGGGTTGGGACTATTTAGACAGCTCTTGCAAGTTCGTAGATATTCATTCAAGTTTCAGTTTTCGTAGAACGTAACAGATATTTGGCTAAAAACATTCGTTGACTGACTTTGATGTCGTCCTCCTGAAAAAATATGCCCGCTTTTTGTCCTCGAGGGGGTCGGCAGAGGTATTCCATTCCTAGAAATACCCACTTTTCGCAGGTTTTATTTTTGGACCCCTATACCTGACAGGTGGTGAGAGACACAGTTGCTACACATGCCTCAGAATAAATTCTGGGACCTGTGGGTTTCCGGTTTCCGAAAAAAGTGAAAAACTTATTGTTCGGCATAATGGGAAAGTCGGCAAAAAGGGCATTACCCGAAGAAACGAACCCATGCACGAAAACCGGAACTTCGTTTCAACGGTACATGCGTCGTATAATGTTACATAAATACTTATACTCACGCCTTTTGCTCGACGGGGTAAGCAGAGGCAATAGACCGCCACCAAACCTAGCACAATTACTCTCCGCTTCATCCACATCCATCGACTCATACATGCACGTCGTTGAGAACGTATAATGTTAAGACATTTGACGCACCTGTTGGCTCAGTTGGTAGTGATTCTGCCTTCTGAGTCGGAGGTGGCGGGTTCGATTCCCGCTCGGGGCCAATAGCTGCATGAACATGTCTGTTGCCTTCGTGTCTGTTTGATTATTTATTTAAGTATGTCTATAAGTCATTTAGTAGGTACCCATATTATATGCTGTGCCTAGTTTGGGACTAAATAACCGTGTGTGAATTATGTCCCACAATTTATTATTATTATTAGCTAGAACATTACACTTCAACTACAATATCCAAACTACTTCTATACAATATGGAATCTACCTTCTAACCAAAATAAATTGCCTCAAGTAAGGTCAAGAGAGTGCGTTACGACAAAAGGTAGACTTCCGTATGTCGCGGCTGATCGCAGCCTCACGCGATCAATCGCGTGCGACTGACCGTGGCTGTTGCGACAAGTCAATATGAAAATAATAGACGTCGGCCGCACGCGTCTGTCACAGACTTCGGAAATGGCGCCATATAATATATAATAATAATAATATAATCTCACGCCTTTTTTATCCCCGAGGGGGTAGGCAGAGGTATTCCATTACTGGATGTATCCACATTTCACGATATATATTGGACCCCTAAACGTGATAGGTGGTGAGCCCATCGCCGGACCGGGTCTGTTTAGGTACATACACATGTCTCAGAATTAATTCTGAGACCTGCAGGTTTCCTCACGATGTTTTCCTTCACCGTCGAGCTAGTGATAAATATGTACGTAAGTTTTTGAAAAACTCATTGGTACATGCCAGGATGCGAACCCGAGCCTCACTGATTTTCGGCCGGCTCTTTAACCGTTCGGGCTATTACTGGTCATATATATATTGACTATTGTCGCATCAGCCACGCGCGTCAGCTGCACAAGATCGATCGCGCGCGGCTGCGTTTGGCCGCGGCCTGCGCAGACGACGGACTATTGTAAAAAAAATATTAGTCCGTCTCTTTTTGTCCTGTACCGCCCGTCGATGTCCGCGATTATTCGGGGGACTTTTTGTACGCGATACTTTTAATCCCTTTACTCGATACAGTTGTAAGCGTTCTATTTTGGCGGACAAAAAAATACGGGGACCAAAAGTGTCTCGTCTGCGCAGGCTCTTACAGTCATTAAGAAACAGAAAAATGAATTACAATGCAAATAAATTAGTTGTTACCACGTCAAATTCAAGCGAATTCCGACGGATTTCGCTAGCCAATCCCACATTTACAAAGGCCATTACAATAATAACTACGACTGCGTCCTCCAAATTCATTCCAGATAATTGCCGCATTTGTACTACCGTTTTCCGTCATGTCACCCCATGTTCGTGCTTTGTACCCGTAACTTTTAAGTATTGGGGTGTCAACTGTTTTGTAAGAACTAGGTTCCGTATACGTGTAATAATCCATATACAAAAAAACATTCACAGTAGGATAATAATCAAAGTTTTTTTTATATGATCATTTCTTTAGGGAATTTGAATTGCACCCCAGCGCCCCTCGAAAACCTCAAAACCAAATAAAATTTTCTGCGTGGTTTTAGAGGTCTTACTTTGCAGTATGTTAGAAAAATGATATTCATTACTTCCACTATACGTTGATATAAAGTATTATTTGAGCTGATCAGGATTTTCTTGCTTTATCTCAATTCCCATACTAAGATCAGCAAATCCAGAATATATGAAAGTAGTAAAAAAGATCACACAAGGTGTAAGCACAGAAAAAGTAATGGGTGTAAGTGCAGACACATATTTCCCCGATACGGAAATGGCCCAAAAGGTCGTGTCTTATTGGGTGGAGTAGTAGGTAACAATTTTTTATTATTTAAATTATATTGGAAAAAAACTTCAGTGATGTGTCCGATAAATGGACATGCAAGCCGTGCCTTCAGTTAGGAGCGTAAAAATATGTTACCGACACTGATGTGTGTGAAAAATACACACTCACATATTTACATACATACATTAATAATACACTCGGAAAATATTACCGGTCTTTTAACGTAGTCGGATGAAAAATAGGCAAGACGACTATATAACTCACGGACTATAAAAGACGCGTATTATGACAAACGGAGTTTGACATTCGTTTGTTATTGCGTCAAGGCTGACGACTAGACGCAGTGACGTCACACGCGCTTTGCGTCATAATTCAAAATGCTCGATTCGTCTAATATTAAATAAATAATGTCACCCCTTTTATTCCCGAGGGTATGCAGAGGCATACAGTTTCCGAAATTACCGGGTAATATAAAAATTATTAAGTTTAGTCAGCAAAATGGTTTTTAAAATTGATGAAGAGCCGTAAAATAGTAAGACGAGCATCAAATATATATAAGCAAGACTTTTTTTTCTTTCTTATTTACCAACAAACAGCAATCATTAAACTCAAACAAACACATTTTTTATTATGCATAATTTTACCAATAAAATAATGGACTTTCGAATAAAATAATTCTTCGGATTAATAGCTAAATTAAAAGATTTTGAATCAAAAACCTTATTCAGAATTTTTCAGTAGGTAAATTATTTGTCGGACCACCTTGGAGCAAAAGGCGTGAGCATACCTATTTTATTTTATTTTAATTATACCTTTTAGACCCTGTAGCCCATATTTTATTACAATAGAATAAATAAACAGTTTCACAGGTAGTAAACAGTCTTCAAACGCCATAGAAAGTACAGTCAAGAGCACGTGGAGATTGACACATTGGACTTTGTGATGTTCTTATTACAATCGTCGTAGAGGTCAGACTAGCACTAGAAGTGTAAAACTTCACGTGCTCTTGACTGTACAAAACAATCTTGAGCCGGTTATAAATACCAATAAATGTTGACTCCAACGCAACCCTAAAGTGAAAGCACTCGCGTCGACAATAATTGTTGCTTCCTCGCACCGCCAATGATTATTTCAAAAATATTGTTCTGATTCGTGATAAGGACTTATTAACAATCCATTCGAATTTCTGTGACTCATTTTTGCGGCGACTTTTACGACCCGTCAGGCTCAGGGTTGATTACGACCGCGTAAAACTTGTAGCATTTTGTCGTTGGGTGGTTAAGTTTTTGAATTACACACCAGTGCGGCAAGAAACGTGTTTAGCGAATAAAAATTATGAGCTCATTCGATTTTATTCATGGAGTTTGACTACCGTTTGTTTTCTCCGAAACAACTTTTTTTTCTGTAAGCAATAGAATTTACGGTAAATCTTATTCTAAAAGGCAAGTATAAAATAATAAAAAACCGGCCAAGTGCAAGTCGTACTCGCGCAAGAAGAGTTCCGTACCATTATCTAGAATAACGGCACAAAAATCACGTTTGTTGTATGATAAAAATATATTTTTTTCTGTTTTTTAGTATTTTTGTTAAAGTGGCAACAGAACTACATCATTTGTGAAGATTTCAACTGTTTAATTATCATGGTTCATAAGATACAGCCTGGTAACATACGGACAGCGGAGTCTTCGTAATAGGGTCCCATTTTACCCTTTGGGGACGGAACCCTAAAAATAGATACGGTCAAGCCGAAAGTATTTCCCAAGATTTCTCAAGAGTGAGAAGCGGCTATGTAACCAAAGGCATTACTGAACTTTTACGTTTACCAAAGAAATCATATCAAATCATATTATCACACATACCTACACAAAATAAATTAGGTACCTTTACCTTCCCTTTACAGTTACAGAATCACTTTCAGTTCCATTATAACGTGATTGAATAATACACTAACTAACTTACACAAAATATTCTCAAAGTTCCATAAACAAAACACTATTCAACAGACAGCCGCAGCCATCATCCTATTCACCCAAACATCCAATACAAACGCCTAACTGGGTCAACGGTCCTTGTTTAGTCCAAACACGGAATAAGAACGGAGCTACTCATACAATCGATGCCCTACAGTTTCCGTGTTTCATTAAACCTATTAAAAATAATGATCAAGTTATTTTTATCCGATGAAAATATCTGAAAGAGAACTCTGTAAATAGTGAACAAAAAGAGTTTTTTGTTAGACGGTTCATGAAATAGTTGACTGCCTACACAAATTGGCTTAAATTCTATCAAAACGTAATTTATGTTTAAAAATTTTCTAAATAATGATGGACGACGTTATCATTTTAGTATTGCATCACTTTATAGGGTTCTGTACCGAAAAGGTGAGTTATTCGTCCGTCTGTTAGTGGGCTTTATCACATAAATCATTATTACCTGCATACTTATTGGACGACAATTAAAATTTTCACCGAATATTTAATCCAATTTAATTTAATTTAGTCTCTATAAAATCAATAATAAAATAATAATTGAAGATACAAAACACGTAGGTATGTTTGGAGATTCGATTCGACTTTCGAGTGCGTTTTTTTTTATCATTATTAATCAGGCCAGTAGTTTGGCACGCCTTTTGAAACGCCTGTATCCAGGTGTTCTCCACTCAAGATTTCTTATTACAGGATAGGTATTTTTCAAGTTTATTTTTAAATTGATTAATATTGGGCGATGAGCCTACTTCTTCTGGTAGCTTATTCCATGATCTGACCACTCTGTTGCTCAAGAAGTGTCTGATAGGATTGTGTGATACGGTGGTATGCAGTTTTTGTTTATATAATTTAAAATCTAGTTAAAATAATCTTTACTCTCCAAATAGTGCCAGCAGAGGTGTTTATATTATGGAAACTCAACGTTACCACAAGGATGTTCTACGCAGGTATACGTCCACGGTACCAAACTTTACCAGTTGTCGTCCCAAATCTACATTTATTCTTCGTCGCGCGACAGACCGAATTGCGTCTATTGAATAACGGTGTAGAAACGCAAACAGAGTGGGATTGTGTTTGGAACAATGTTGCTGGAGTTACAAGACTTTCTTGGTTTACGAATTCAAAATGGATCCATTAAAATCTGCGGAAGTTAAGGTACTGAATTGACTTTAGGTTAATATTCATGAAGACTTCTTTTTTCTCAGGTTCGGATAACAAATAGTGGCAACAGGACACCATTACTAAGACATGAGATTAAAAAGAGCTGCCCTTGAGTTTCTTGCTGGCTCTTCTCGGGGTACTGCATTTGGAACCTGCAACTCGCCGGTGGAGATGGGCTGCTGTTTACATTTAGCCAATCTTCATGGACGAGTTTAGAGTGCCTTGTTATTAGACTATTGACTTTTATAAGTGTATTTTCTATACCTACAGAAACTAAATGAATTTGTATCCTAATGAAGAGCTATAGGTAGACAGTTGATAGGTAGAAAGTCAAAACTTAAGTAATTAAAACTCAGTAACTAAAATACCCTATATATTTTGTACTAGCAGCGCCCTGCGGTTTCACCCGCGTAGTTCCCGTTCCCGTGGGAATACGGAGATAAAATATACCCTATGTGTTATTCTGATGTATAAGATATATAACTGCAAAATTTCATCAAAATCCGTTCAATAGCTTTTGCGTGAAAGAGGAACAAACATCCATCCAGACATCCATACAAACTTTCGCGTTTATAATATTAGTAGGATAATACTTACGTGGGAAGAAGGCGTGAGCTGTATGTATGCATGTATGTATGTACTTACGTAGTACATTGCTGAAAGTATTACCGTCTGACCTTTCATAACTTTTGATATTTGTTCAACTGACAATATTCTAGCAAAAGGTTTTCAAATACCGAATAGATTTTCTCTGTAGACAATATTTTATAAAGATTCAGGTCAACATTGACATGTTTCATGTTCGGATCTAATTTATTTATTATTTCACGTTCTATTTAAATATTTTTAGATTATATTGATAGAGCAGTGATAGCCCGGACGGTTAAAGAGCCGGCCGAAAATCAGTGAGGCTCGGGTTCGAATCCTGGCATGTACCAATGAGTTTTTCAAAACTTACGTACATATTTATCACTAGCTCGACGGTGAAGGAAAACATCGTGAGGAAACCCGCAGGTCTCAGAATTAATTCTGCGACATGTGTAAATAGACCCGGTCCGGCGATGGGCTCACCACCTATCACGTTTAGGGGTCCAATGGTATCTCGTGAAATGTGGGTATATCCAGTAATGGAATACCTCTGCCTACCCCCTCGGGGATGAAAGGCGTGAGATTATATATATATATTAGATTTAAAGGCACGTTACAGTATGAAAGAACTAGTCTCGGTGAAGGTAAAATATGCCTGTGCAGCGTGCACGAGTCGTGGGTTCTATTTTAAGATAAGCTATTTTCAAACATAGAAAAATGTTTAAAGACATAATTCATCACATTATTTAACATCAAGTTGACAATCATAAAACAAAAAATGAATGTTGATGAGATCAATTCTCTATGCGTGGATGATGCATTTTGGGTCCCGCAAACGTCAAATTGACTATTAAATGGTAACCAAATACCATTTGACGCTGTCAGATTATGATAGATTGTAGTAAACAAAATTTCTGGAAATAGTATGCTTACCCACATTGAAGTTTCTACTGAGTGTGTAGAATGTTATTATTCTGCAACTCTGTAATCCTTACTCTCTTGCAAACTGTGTACGAACAGTTATATTAACTGTATGAATGAAATCCACTCATAGTAGCTAAACATTGCTTTCACAAGCAAAGCCACACTAATCAGAACTAAATTCAAACGCAAAATATGAAGAGTCACGTAGTCACTGGTCATGTAGGGTTGCCAACTCTCTGAAGACTCCGGAAATGCTACGATATTTAATTCTGATTATTATTATTATTATAATCTCACGCCTTTTATCCCCGAGGGGGTAGGCAGAGGTATTCCTTTACTGGATATACCCACATTTCACGAGATATATTGGATCCCTAAACGTGATAGGTGGTGAGCCCATCGCCGGACCGGGTCTGTTTACACATGTCTCAGAATGAATTCTGAAACCTGCGGGTTTCCTCACGATGTTTTCCTTCACCGTCGAGCTAGTGATAAATTATGTACGTAAGTTTTGAAAAACTCATTGGTACATGCCAGGATTCGAACCCGAGCCTCACTGATTTTCGGCCGGCTCTTTAACCGTTCGGTTACTTCTGAATTTCAGGCTAAAAACGAGACGAAGTTACCAGTAGTTGCTATCAAAAAATGACGATGAAACCCTAGACTTGAAAAGTAAACAATGCTTAATTACATAATTTCATTTAAAATATAATTAAAATACATTAAAATGCGCCTCGTCGCAGAAGGCAAAATAATAAACCGCTATGTGATACAAACCTGGAAACCTAATATATATTTCGCACCTCATCCACATCCATTAAACAACTAATATAAATATTATGCACCTTGGTTACTCGTTACTACATATCACTCGAAAAACGTTGACAGATGAAAAGTATAGGTCATAGGTACTCAATAAACAAAATATTTATTTTTATTATCCTTCGTTTTATTCATTATACATTTAAAGGAAAGTTTTTTAAACAATAAAAATTGTCATGAATAGATTGGAAAAAAGAAAATTCTGAATATCTTTTGTTTAAGTCCTGTGAGGTGAAATATTGAAATCCCATATTTTATATTAGGGAAGTGGCCAACGCCAACCCTATTTGTAGGAGAGATCGGGCGGCGCCGTATACCAATTAAAACCGGTTTGGTGCGCCTGGAATAATTTCCTATCCTCAAATATTAGACGAACTAACTAATGGAGGATTCCTAAACGTACACTATTTGCAATAATCGCTCACTTCCACCGCCTGCCACTTTGTACGTGTTAAATAAAAACTAGATTTTGACATTTACATAATCTTTCTCGATGTTGCTGGGATACGATTAAAAAATATTTTTTTTCTAGGTGTGTGTATTCAAATCTACTTTCAGTTTATTCCGAATTTTCAAGTTTTCGGGTAACGTTTCCAAATAGTTCATTTGAAAATAGACAGAAAGATGGAAAACAAAGTAAAAGGGTTCCTTCTGACGTACATAACCCTCAAAATTAATAGCAGTTCATACCAAATTTTGTAGATGAAGACAAAACTAACGATATCTCTCCTTTTAAAATCCTTCAAACCGTTTATTAGCAACGCCAACGAAATAGGTCACATTCTTAACATCATCAGACTGTTAGCAATCCACTCCTAGATATAGGCCTCTCCAATGGGGTAGTTGAGAGCATCAAAATTTAATTGCGAATAAAATTTATTTAAAAGAATATCCCAAAACACCTTTAAACATGTATTTCGATTTTCACTTTACAAACTATAGCAAATTTAAAAATAATAAAACAACTAAAAAAATAGAAACTATGACGTCACACTTTTCTATTTCAGTACATTTTCCACATACTAAAATTTCGTTTTGACAGATCATAAAAACTAACTCATTTGACTAGGCGGGACACTACCCAATTAACACACCATTCAGCTCGATTCTCGGCAACTCTCATCCAGATGCTACCAGCATACCCTGCGAAGATCGTTGCTCCATCTAGCCTGAGGGCGTCCCACCTTACGCTTGCCGATTCGCGGTCTCCACTCAAGAATATGTCTTCCTTAACGGTCATCTTTTCTACGGCTAATATAGCCAGCTCAATGCCGCTTCAGCTTGCTTATCTGTGAGCTATGTCGACAACTTGGTTCTCTGCTAGATCATCTACATTAATTGAAGCCCGTTTTGAGAGAGGACTATTTTCTTCCCATTTCGAAGCCAGCTACGAAATGATACTAAAACAATACCATTTCGTAGCCTGCTCCGAAATGGGAAGAGAACAGTCCCATCTCGAAGCTGGCTACCAAATCTAGCCAAGTGGGACGAAGTGAAACATTACTGTCCTTCTAGTGCACCTAAGTAAATAGTGTACTGAGTTGAGTTTTCAAAGGCGGTCTTTCAAAGATATACAAAGAAAACGTGATTCAACACAATGGGATGTCAAAACGAAAATAAAATGAACCCACAAGGAAAAAATTTGCGTCATTTTTTTCACCGACGTAACACGTGTGTTGTTCACATTGTAAATAGAAAACGTTTACGAAAATGTGACACATCCAGCGAGGGGTGTCTCGTATCCAATTGCGGTCCTGCACGCGTATTCACGGAGGCTCGACACCGTTTCCGTTTGATTCAGGTCTAGTGAAAAATTTTCTGAAGTCGAATCTATCGACTTCGGAAACTGTATTCTGGGCGTTTCCGACACGGAACATTTCCCCAATCCTTATGTCAAATATGACATTCGTTTTCGATACCGACATCTGTGAATAGCCCATCTTCGACAGATTTTCCGATTCCGAGTCGAATATCGAGGCTCCGTGAATACGCCTGCCGTTGTTAAATTTTTACATACTTTTTCGTTAAATAACTATTCTTCCAACCAGTAACGCTTGGGATTCAAATCCCGCTGGTAAATGTACCAATGAGTTTTTGAAAAACTTACGCATGTATTTATCAATAGCTTGACGGTAAAGATAAAAATCGTGAGGAAACTTGCAGGCCCTAGAACTGACTGAACTGAGTCATGTGTAACCCCGATCCGGCAATGGGCTCATCACCTATCACGTTTAGGGGTCAAAGGAATGTATTGGTGAAACATTGTTATTTCCAGAAATAGAATACCCCTGCCTACCCTCTCCGGGATAAAAGGCCTGATAATATTTATTCTAGTTGTTCTTTCACTGCAAAAAATATCCCATCGACGCTACTGTCTACTGTAAAATATAAATAGAGATGGACGGTTGATATAAAATTCCATCAAAAGTCATAAATTTTGAAATTTCGAATTGGCAGCATCCGGAAATTCGGAAGAGCCTTTCTTTTTCGATATTATATTTTTTTCTAAACAGGCCATTAGAGGCGGCGTGCGAAAATCACCCGAACTGAGGCTGGCAGATGCGGGGCGCGGGGGCGGGGTTTCCCCTCGCTATTTTCGGCGTTTGAGTTATAGTCCGACCAAACATTGAAGACCTTTTACCGAATTCCGCGTTCCGTTTTACGACTGCCTCCTAAGCGCGTTTGGTCGGCTAAATTATTCAACGGAAAACTTTTTTCTTTCCCGTAACGCCTGATGTGGGTTTAAGCTGCGCTTATTAATAATTTACAAACAAAAACGTTTTTATCTCCTATTACTTTCAAGAAAAGAAAAAACTGCTCCGAAAAAATCCAGAAATTTCAACTACGTCACGAAATAATTTTCCCAGAAATTCATACACTGTAGCACATTAGATACAAAGGCACGCATCTCAAGCACACGCGGCATCATTTCTCAAATAGTTAAACGCGAGACAAGAAATTCCAAATAATCAACCTCCGCACAAAGCGAATTTACTTGCGTAGCTAAATATCCGAGGGAGAGTGAAAGGGAGGCCTGTATCAAGACTCGAGACTCCCCCATAGCGAGCTATGAGGGGACTCGAAGGGATTTTAGGTTAGTGGACATGTAGGCATATAGACGGGAACACGGCAAATTTGTTGCCGCTTTATACGTGTCGTCTTGTGCTTTTCGTTTGTGCGTCACGTCATAGTTCATCGTTGTATCGTATAATTGTCTGTGTAAATATTATTGTAGCATAATTAAGCTTGTAAATAAAAGAGTTCGTTGGTTTGACACGAATCGGTAACTTTTTTCGGTGTTTTGGATTGTGTCGTGTATCTTTATTAACAAAGGATGGTGGTGTGTGAATGAAAAATAAAGGAATTGGTAAAAAAAGTGTGTTGGACTGCGGTTTTGTTTGTAAACACAGCCGCGTGCGCGCTACAACAACAAACAGTGACTTGTGTACCTATGTGTTTTTTGTACAAAATAAACGGTTCATTGAAACGTAAATTCTAAATTATGGTAATTTGTCAGTAGAATATCCAGTACGCTTAAACTATAAAGAAATTGTCGCTCAAATATAAGAACTTAATTACCCTTAATATAGTGCCAAAATTAATATAAATTGTCGTAAGAAAAACTTTTGTATAAGTGTAAATATAGTGTTAACGCGGGAAAATTGCAATATCGCAACCGTACAGTGTGCAATTAATAATATCACAGAGAAATTACGAGATACTTTTCGGACATAAAACACTATTTATCACCACTTAATCACGTGTAAAAACTTAGTAAACCTCCGTCAGTGAGAAAACACGAGGGTAAAGCTGCCTACTACGGCTACTATAGCGATCGATAATATTACGCATTACACAGCCAGTGTCGAGAGGAGACGAAACGCACACAACCACCCTCACACACACACACAGACCTCCCCTCGCCCTCCGCGAAAACGAAAGTGAGCTTTAAAACTTACAAACCGAATTTATAGCGTAAGTACAAAGCAACTGTGATTCAAGTTTTGTGTTCATTAATATAGTACTCAGTGTTGCTGTGATAAAAGACGATGCTTGCTAATTTAAACATGAATCCGAACCTTATTTTCGGGTATAATATGAACGTTCCAAGTTTGGGGAACCAATTCATCACTATGCACCAGACATCCACAAGACCTGGATCCAGCAGTGCCAGCTTGGTTGGCAGCACTGCTCCTCCGACTCCAGTCCATGGGTGTTCGGAGACCAGGTCTTCGCCGCTCACGCATTCAGAACGCACTGGAGCCCCTCCAGGTGCTGGAAAAGATGCAGTGAAGCTGTTCATCGGTCAGATCCCTAGACATCTGGAGGAGGAAGACCTGCGGCCAATGTTCGAGGAGTTTGGCAAGATTTACGAGCTCACCGTCCTCAAAGATAAGCACACGGGCATGCATAAAGGTTGGTTGATTTATTTCGACTTTTTGTTGTGAGTTTATGAATTACTAGCAGCGCCCCGCGGTTTCGCCAGCGTAGTTCCCGTTTCCATGGGAGTAAAATATATAAATAAATAAATACATATAATCTCACGCCTTTCATCCCCGAGGGGGTAGGCAGAGGTATTCCATTACTGAATATACCCACATTTCACGAGATACATTGGACCCCTAAACGTGATAGGTGAGCCCATCGCCGGACCGGGTGTATTTACACATGTCTCAGAATTAATTCTGAGACCTGCGGGTTTTCTCACGATGTTTTCCTTCACCGTCGAGCTAGTGATAAATATGTACGCAGGTTTTTGAAAAACTCATTGGTACATGCCAGGATTCGAACCCGAGCCTCACTGATTTTCGGCCGGCTCTTTAATCGTAAGGGGCTATCACTGCTCCATGGGAATACGGGAATAAAATATAGCCTATGTGTTATTCTGATGTATTAAGCTATATAACTGTAAAGTTTCATCAAAATCCGATTAGTAGTTTTTGCGTGAAAGAGGAACAAACATCCATACATACAAACTTTCGGGTTTATAATATTAGTAGGAAAGGTTGGTTGATTTATTTCGCTTTTTTGTTGTGAGTTTATGAATTATTTGAGGGTCTAATGAGGGGTTTTCTTGGGACGGGTATCGTTGGAGTTTGGTGTTTTTTTTATTAAACTTATGGTGTTGTTTGTTGCCTATGTGTTTACGCGATTATATGGAGAAGGATGTAAGAGATTGGAGAGCGTTTATTCATCGTCACTTTATAATTATTGTATAATATTTTTAGGTAGATACATTTATACGATAATTCGTTATTACACACACACACATTTTGTGTTTGCCAACGATCATCACTAAATAAGAGATTTTATTAGTACCATATCTTCTTCTTTAAGTCTTTTATCTCTTTATCTTTGAGTTTCTTGCTGATTCTTCTCGGGGTACTGCATTTGGAACTAGCAACTCATCGGTGAAGATGGGCTGCTGTTTACATTTAGCCGATCTACATGGACGAGTTTCGAGTTCCTTGTTATTACAATATTGAATTTTCTAAGTGTAATTCTTTATTACCTACAGAAATAAATACATTTTCATTTTATTTAACTTACAATATTTTTTTATTAGTTTGGGGCAAATCTTGCTACTGAATTTTAGAGCACTTACTGACCTCCAAATGAGATGAAACTTTGTTTGAGCCAACTGATGTAAATTTGTTGACAATGCAATGTTATGGTACCATCGAGCTGATTTGAAGATGGAGCCGGGAGATGGATAATTAACCTCCCCAACGACGACTCGTAAACCCCGTGAGATTGGGCTCTCATACTATTATTATATTTTTTTATATTATACTCCAAGAGCTAGCGCCCAAATCGTATTATTTTACAATCGTACACTTTTACCACCCGTCTCATATACTCGGGGCTATCTTTCGAAATGTCGGAATTGACCGGCCTTTCTGTCCGTCTTTACTGCCGTCTTGGGGCCAATAATTTAAATACCCGCACTTAAATTATAGTGACGGTTGCGTCCCATTGGACCAGCCGGTATGATATCTCTTGACATAATAATAATATTTGTACGAAACGAGTTTATTTTTCCGCACACTTTTATGGCATTGTCTCTTGGTATGGAGATACGTTTTGTTGATAACAAATATTTTTGAAAGTATTCTTGGTACCTACCATTGTAGGTATATGTCGTCTTTTTAAATAACAATATATAATCTCACGCATTTTATTCCCGAAGGGGTTAGGCGAAGGTGTTCTATGTTTGAAAATACGCACGTTTTAGCAGTATGATCATTGGACCCCCAAAACATGATAAGTGGTGAGTCAATCGTCAGGCCGAGTGCTATTACACATGTCTCCTAATTAACTCTGGGACCTGCGGGTTTCCTTCACCTGTCGAGCTAGTTATAAATTTTTAAGAAAGTTTTTTGCCTTGGCCAGGATTCGAACCCGAGCTTCACGAATTAGAATCGGGCTATTTAGCCATAGGACTATCACTGCCTTTTCTGAAATTGATGTCTAACATACAACAAAGTTATACAACGTACTACATAGTACCAAGCTTGTGTAGAATTAATTGTTGTCATTATTTATTTATTACGGAAGGTCTGGCTTTGCGACTACAATTATGTAGGAAGCACAATTAATTATTTTTTCTGGTGTAATAACTTTACATAGGGGAAGGGAGTTGTCTACACTATTGTATGTTTGTACTACTTTGAATAAACTCAAAAAGTACTGGACCGATTTCAAAAAATATTTCACCATTAGAATACTACAATATCCCTGAGTAACATAGGCTATAGTTTATTCCCGTATTTAAACGGGAAAAGGTTCAATGTTTCTACTTCTCGTCAGTGTATATTATATAACCATAAGTGACAGTTAGTGAGACCATTGTAGGAGCGGGTTGCCTTATGTGTAAGAATGGTTTACTCACCCGCCCTTTAGAATCGATCTCGTGATAAATTTTAACGATGCAACCAGAGGTCCTTGGCAAGTGGCTTCGTAAAACGTAAAGGACAGTCGAATAGGATGAAAAATGTATGGAATTGACTTAAGCGTTCGACATGTAGAATAAGATATCTTTGTATTTGCTTGAAACATGTTGTAAAGATGTTATTAATTTAAAGAAATGTGAAAGAAATCTTGTATTTATAATTATGCAATTATTTTTATGTACCTATAATAAAACGTTCCCATAGAAACTCACAATACAGTTGAGTTGACGGGTTTTGTGGGATTTACCAAAAAAAAAAAGAAATGTGTATGTGAAATGTGCATACATGTTCAGATAAAAAAAATTAGCATTCAAATATAAAAAGGACACTGAAAATAAATAAATAAATATACCTGACCGGATAAAGGCTCCTATTGTGTCTGCATTTTGATACTTTACCAGTCAAGTATCAAAATGCAGACACAATAGGAGTAGTAATCCGAATGATTTATATTAACAACTAGTGGCCCGGGCAAACGTCGTTCTGCCACCGTATAAACCATCCCTGGACCCACTCTAACCCACACAAAAAGTTTCATCAAAATCTGTCCAGCTGTTCTGGAGTTTTAATCAGACTAACGAACATCAATTCATTTTTATTAATATAGATAGATATGCATACAAACAAAATAATTATAGTCTCAAAACCCTACATTACAAAATTTATTGCAAACATGAGTTCTGCACACTATTGTTACGATATTTTCTTTTCCTTACGTTTACACATAAATCAAAAGTTCACGTGTGACGACAATGCACGCTACAAAATGAATTACGTTTTTCATTTGCGTTACCATTCGCGTTACCATTCGTATAATCTTTACGTGACGTGACGGAGTTGTTTCTCTCTGTTGATAAGCTTAGTTATTAATAGCAGTTAATGTGTTCGCTGTCGTAAAATTGTTAGTGAGGGAGCGAGTAAGGAATCACGAGGCAATCTCAGTTAATTTAATTGTTGTTTCGAATGCCATCGTTGATTAGGGCGTAAGGTGAGATTTCAGAACTTGACGAAAATTCCTATTGTTTCATTGTGACAGAAATGGAGGAATTTAATATTATGGAGCGACTAATATGTTTTTGTGACTTGATCATTATTTTTGTTCGTTTTGAATTTGTAAGCTTCAGTTTGAAGGTTATAATTGCAATATTCATATTGTAAGTACTATTTTGTAAATTTATTAATCACCACATGAATTAAAATTGTTTTGTTAACCCTTGGCAAAACGTGTATTAATCATGTAATTACCCACATTTCACCAGTATATTATTTAACAATATCCGATATCATTTGCACTACATTTTTAATACACCATTATAATATGGTGGTTAATAGAATACATCTACCTTCCAAATTTCTTATCGTGTCAAGCATCAGTGGCTACAGGCGTTCGAGAACAATAGATAATCGGGTCTGCATTCCGTGCCATGGACGGGATATAGTGCCAAAAGTCTTCTAGTAAACTGACTGCTACAAACGCACAGACAGAACGAAAAGGACATATTTATATGAGTTCTGTTTTTTTTTCTATTTCTCTACGAAACTTTGTAAAGAAAGAAAATATTAAATAAGATCCAAAACATTACAAATGGAATATTAGTCAAAAAGAAACTAAATTAGTTGTCCGGCGCAGACGCGGAAAATCACCAACATTACTGTAATGTGATTAGACCACGTTTCTTTTATTCAAACGCAATCAGCGCTCTTGTGTGGAATGAAAAATGATTGCCACTTTCAAAGGTCGTTTTTTAGAGATATACATTTTTGTATTAAGCTGGTTTTGTGTTGTTAATGTGGATTAGATATATTTTTGTAGGGTATGTATGTAATTGGATTTTCTTTAGACTTATATATATTTACTGATACTGGAGATAGCCTTTACAGTCTTCACGGTTGATTGTTTCTTGTCGGAAGTTGTAACTTTTTTCCACTAGACCTCTAGAATATTTATTAAGTAGAAAAAAAATAAATACAAATGGAATAATTTAACAGCCTCTCAGACAATAGTCTTTTTGAGATTCGAATTTTTATGGGTCCAGAAATAAATAATCTGAGTCGGTTCAGATTTGTCGGGAATATTAATACTATTTTTTATTGCATTTAATTAAGAATAACATTTAACAAAATAGCATTTATACACATACAAAATAACAGGGTAGCCTAAAAATACTTAATAGTAAAATAGCATAGCTTTTACGTTGAATATAATTATTAAACAAACAGTAGTATTTTAAACAAATAATTCAACTTTATATCGTGATAACAAAGGGGTTAAAATTTATGAAATGAATTAATTTTTGAGGAAAATTCCATCTTCGTGTAACCCTCAACAATAGGTGTCCCTTGCGATGCCATTATTAAATTTAATGTCCCGTCCCCTTTCGAATACAAAGTACTTACCGTAATTACGCTGTTCAAAAATTAAAAACAGACAACGTTCTGTAATCATCTGATGGCGTCATTTTTAAAAGCGTCTCAATTGTTTATAATAGGATTTTTTTTAAATACTACATTAAATTTGATATATTGATTATTTGTTTTTGCCTGACTGAAAGAGGACGACTGAATGAAAGAGCTGGGGTCCGGAGTGTGAAGAAGAAAAGAGCGTGCATGAAAAGGCTTATGGATGTGAAAGAAGCGAAAGAAGTATGCAGAGATTGAGCAAAGTGGCGACCCATGGTCTCTGCCTACCCCTGTGGGACAGTGGCGTGAGCTTTATGTACGTATGTATGAAAGGGGGTAATGTTTTTCGGGTGTATGTATGTACGTCTTTTATTGGGTACGTCTTATAGACTAAATGGATTTATGAATTGTGACTTAAGTTACCTAATATGAGATGCAACATCGAGCCCTCTCAATGGGAAGATTTTACAGCACAGCGCCTGGAATGGCGTAGGATTGTGAAGAGGCGAGTCCATGAGTTCGAGGATCAACGTTTAGCTGACCTCGACGCTAAGCGCGATGAGTTAAAAGCCCGTCCACCCGCCGTCATCACCTACAACTTTGTGAAAGTTAGCCATACTCGGGCGTACCAGCGTCGCCAAGCTGACTAAGAGTCGAAGTGGTCGACATGGCCGAATACGGTCGGAGCTCATCATCATCAAGGGGAAGCGGAGAAAAAAACCACATGGGTATCAAATGAAAGCTACTAAGTAGTCAGAAATTACAGAAGGTAGACAGAGGTATTCCATTCCTAGATATACCATTTTCACTAGTACATTTTTCGGAGTATGTGTCTGTATTCCGTTACTGAACGAGATATAACTTGAAATTATTATAATGCTTCCACTTTTGTAGCAAAAGGTTATGTAAAAGGAAATGATAGAACTATTTTTTGTATAAACTAATATTACTCCCAACCAAAGAAACTTCAAACTTAAGCAAAACAACTTCAAACATAATAAGGCAACTCCAACCGCATTCTAAAGTAGAGCAAACACAAAACAATTCGCTTGCAAGTTTAAAAAAAACAAAACACGTTCCGCGACAAATTTTTCACTTACCCACCATCAAAACACGGCTTGCGTGTTCCCGCGCAAATAAACCTTCGTGAAATCATGAACCGTCAAAAAATTTTAAGCTGGCACAACGCTGCCGCGATCCTTGCATTAGCTGGGCAAAATTAAAAAGTCGACCGCTCGGTCCGATTGCTTTGACAAACACAATTTTATTGTTATAATTTTCGCAACAATGACAGTTGGTTCGATATTTGAATTTCTGGAGTATGTTATGTTTTTTAACAAATATTATTATAAAATTATTTTTGCGTTATCTGTTAAAATATTTATTTTTATAAATGGTATTTAATTATAATTGATAATGATTCCTATAATAACAGTCAGATGTGTTTAAGGTGTACCTATTTTTCTTTAGGATACTTGGAGGTGTAATCATAATTATAATTTCCGACGAAGCCTTTTCCTGAAATTTGTGCCTTTTACAGCATTTATCTGTAACCAATAACCTACTTATACAGAAAAAAAAATATGTTGTCTGTAAAGTCGGTTTACTGATGATAGTTTTACGTGACAACGTCATAAGAAAATACGACACGACACGATACGACACTACACAGCACGACGCGACACGACACGACACGACACGACACGACACGACACGACACGAAACGAAACCATAAGAAAATACTGATGGAATGGAATGTTCCTCTTTGTCCCTCGTTGCGCGCTCTCGCTTGCACTGTAACGCCGCATACGTTACACTTTTTCGTGCATGCAGCCGGCTACATCAAATTATAAGACGTTATCACGTCAATAATACAGAAATAATAAATACACCATTAGATGAATCTATAAATATTTTATTTGTATTATCAGGTTTGTAAACGTTTATAAATAGTTACATGATTTTAAATACGTTCTTCAAAACGGTTCTAAAGATTTTGATCAAATTATTATCGTATTTTAAGAGTTTGTACTAGCGAAGCCTTGTCATCCGTATTATAATAGCTATCCAAAAATATTGTACAAAAGTATACATACTGTGCCTTCAAGCGCCTGTTAAAAATAAAAGTATTAATTATATATTATAATAAATAAAATAAAAACTCGTGTTTTATCCCCAACTATGTTGGTAGAGTTATTCAAAAGTAATAAGTAATCTCACGCCTTTCATCCCCGAAGGGGTAGGCAGAGGTATTGCATTACTGGATATACCCACATTTCACGAGATACATTGGACCCCTAAAAGCTTTGAGTATTAAACCAACAGGAGACGTCACGCGCACTAGTTTCTTAGCAAAAGAGTCTGCCAATTTCTGCGGGGGGGACGAGGAAACGCACACAAATAATGTTAAAACAAACACATTTTTTGACAAAACAATTAAACACTAGCTTGAACTAGATGCAAACAAATACGTTCACCAATACGAGCACTCCGTGAACTCAAAAAAACTAGTTGTATATAACAGGTATGATCGTTGACCGACACTTTTTTTTTTGGCAGAGGGGAACGCCTGTGAGTGTCGTCTCCGGTTGGATACTCAAAGCCTAAACGTGATAGGTGGTGAGCCCATCGCCGGACTGGGTCTATTTACACATTTCTCAGAAATAATTCTGGGACCTGCGGGTTTCCTCACGATGTTTTCCTTCACCGTCGAGCTAGTGATAAATAGAGTTACTCAATTTCTGTAAAACGTGACAAATAAAAAGTATCAGGTATCTTCACATATAATTTAAATTTTCTTTATATATAAAATAAACTGTCTGTCTGACTGATCAATCAACACCGCACCACAACCAAAATAGCTGGGTCTAGAAGGATGAAATTTTCCACAAATGATCCCTAGTTATCTAGTACAAGAAGTAATTTTTAGAAATGTCTATGGCAACGGGAATAAACAGGTTGCAACGCCGCTGGGCACTCGCTATTTCAACTATAACCCGTTGAAGTGTAAACACATTTCCGACTTGTCCTGCTCAGTATAAAAGTAATATTTGTTTTGTGTCGTCAAACCGATTTGATATGCAAAAACGCAAAAATGTCTGCCGTAATTTTCCATAAATATTAATGGGCCACCGAATTCTTATCTACGGGGAAGCTTATGCAAACCAAAACAAAACATCGTAGACATACATGCATAATTTTATTGACATCCCTACCGTTTTGCTGACTACTATCTATTATTGTGACGAAATTTGAACCTTATCTCCTACCACTTAGAAGATATTTGAGGGTTATTTAAAAATATCGGATGAAGATATAAGTATGTGATATTGACGTGTACGTTAACGAATGAGTAGGCTGGTTCAAAGTGACGCCATTTTGTTTACAGTCAAAGTAAAATAAACCTAAAAACCGGCCAAGTGCGAGTCGGACTCGCGCACCGAGGGTTCCGTACAACCTTGCAAATTTATGGTTTTCGTAATTTTTCCTTTATCTATGCTATAAGACGTTGCTTCGTACCAAATTTCAAGATTCTGAGTTCACGGGAAGCACCCTGTAGGTTTTGATTCCCTTGCAAGTGTCGAAAATTTGCGGCATAAACGGCTGTATCTTTTGAATGCGTTGGCTTAGAAGTTTGATTTTTTCACATCTTCAAGGGACAGTAGACCTGAGTAATTGATATAAATTTCAGCTTCATACCTCCACGCGTTCCTGAGAAAAAGGGTCTTGACAGACGGACGGACGGACGGACAACAAAGTGATCCTATAAGGGTTCCGTTTTTTCCTTTTGAGGTACGGAACCCTAAAAACAGTTTTCTGCTCGATTGGATGAAAAAATTGCTCATGTAACCGTGTGGGTGTTAGCAGGTTACCTGTAAAAGTATAGCTTTATCCTGCGACTTCGTTCACCTTTAGCCTTTCTAGAAGATGCATCCTAAGTGGTTTAGTTGTAAAAAGCTAGTAAGCAAACATACATCGTTTTGTTTTACACATTTTATAATATCCTAGGGACCCGATATCACTTCGTTCCAATTTAAATAATTTACAAAACCTTAATTGTCTGTCGTTCTTTATGTTAGTGAAATACGTACCTATCTTAGTCCGTTCCGTGGTTTAAAAAATCTAAGCATATACTCG
Source organism: Ethmia dodecea (assembly GCA_963855545.1). NCBI lineage: Eukaryota > Metazoa > Arthropoda > Insecta > Lepidoptera > Depressariidae > Ethmia > Ethmia dodecea. The sequence continues at coordinate 2,723,223 of OY979443.1, forward strand.
AAAGGAAGCGACTTTGTTTTATACAATGTAAAACTATGTAAAGATTGTTTTTTTTTTTGAAGTTATACATTTACCAATACTCTAGGTGATAAGGCGTTAGCATTATAATGTTAATTAATTAAAATAAAAGTTTAGTACACTTTTATTCGCAGTTTTCGACGAATTGACCAGTTATATATTTTTTAGCTTTACAATGTAAAAACAAAAAGCTTGAAAAGGGCCTAAATAATATTTAATTTATTTTATTAATTACTGCTGAACAAAAAAAAAAAAACAATTCACCCAAAACTTAAAACTAATAAAAAACACGCTCTGGCTTCTCCCTGTATAAAGGTTACAATATTTACTAATTTAATTTAAGTTCATAATTATGTATATAAACAAATTACATTTTTTCTAACTAAAATTAGACAAAAAGTAGTCTCCACCCGGAGTCCAATTTTAGTGAGCGACGACTCAACTATCGTAGCCACGTGCTACGCCTTTCGTAGCAGCTGTAGACACTTTTATGAACTCTTTGCTACAGTTTATTTCTCACATTTATTTGATGTGTTTTTCTATGGGGATATAAATCAACCCTGTCTGCTTTCTAAGTAACGTTCAAGGGCGTATATATGAGGGTAGTGAATTTAGATCCAAATAACACTATCGTTTTCGTATACGTAATGGTGTTTTCATAAAGTGTATCGAACTCATTTGGGAAATATAACATTTACTATCTTATAATGTAATTTAATGACATTATAATTATAATTTATTACTTTATAATGCCAAAGTTAAAATAAAATTAAGATTCCATTTCTAAAATCAATGGAAATAGAGAGAATTCTCTACAGTATCCCATAATCTGTGTTTGCAGACTATAAAAAAAATTTATGATTTCACGCTATTGAATACTAAACTAGCTATTACCCGTGACTCCGTTTTCATAGTGTCTTCTTCCGGAAAGTAAAGTAGCCTTTGTCATTTCTTCAGGTGTAAACTATTGTCCAGCCAAATTTCATCAACGTCCATTCCCTGAATTAACCTTAAATTTTTTGATAATAAAGTAAATAGAGGTACTTTCGAATTTATAATATTACTAGCGGCCCGGTACGTGCTTCGCAACGTATAAATGAAGAACCACTCGACAGATTTTAAGAAAACTTCACATAAACCATCTGCTAAACAGTCCAAATAAAGCCTAAAAATTTGGTTGGGATAGGTGAGTCCGTTATTGAGTTATAAAATAACAATGAAAAGTGGCATTGATTTTAATATAAATAAATATAAGGGATTTACATCAAGTTTGTAAAATATTAATAAGGTAACAAACAAACAGACTACCAACTTAACTTTGATTAACTTGGTTCGCTTATTTATATTATTTAGTGTTGCGTCAATTTTACTTGGTCGCGCTATAAGCCGCGAGCATGACAAGTCGAGCGCTAATATAAATCTCATACATTTTTCATTCTATTCTACTTTTATTTTTATCAATAACTAGCGACCCGCCCCGGCTTCGCACGGGTGCAATGCTTATAAGATTTTCCCGCTTTTCTGTTTGCTATAAACCTCACGGAGCCCGAGACCTTTCCAACGAATGTAAAACCGTGGAAATCGGTTCGTGCGTTCTGGAGTTATAGCGTCAGGAAGGAAAACCCGACTTATTTTTATATAGTAGACTAGCGACCCGCCCCGGCTTCGCACGGGTGCAATGCTGAATTTTCTTTGCTATAAACCATCCCTGGATCCACTCGAACCCACACAAAAAGTTTCATCGAAATCGGTCCGGCCGTTCTGGAGTTAAATCGTCAGGAAGGAAAACCCGACTTATTTTTATATAGTAGATTAGCAATTCTGCGATATATATGATATTATAATATTTATTCATCACAAACATACAATAAAAATCTTTCCTCTTTATAATATTATACGTTATATAAACTCGGAAATACATACTACTACTATATTACTATTGTATTAAATCTACTAATCTTTACGTTTTACAAAGCCGCCCCCAGATGGTAAATGATAATCGTCGCCCAATAATGATAAAAATGACATTCGTGCTAAAATAAGAGGTCCATTGCCATAACAACCAAAACTCGATATTTCAAAAAATATTTATTTACTAGCGACCCACCCTGGCTTTGCACGGATGCAATGCTAACGTTAAAACCTTTCTCTTGAACCACTCTATCTATTAAAAAAACCGCATCCAAATCCGTTGCGTAGTTTTAAAGATTTAAGCATAAATAGGGACATATGGATATAGAGACAGAGAAAGCAACTTTGTTATATTCTATGTAGTGATATACCTTATTTTAGGGAGACCTACAGCTATAATAATAATAATAATGGGCAATGAATTTAGACACCAAGAATATAATGAATTTAGAAATATGACAAACTAGATTTACAATGTTCCAAATACAAATTATGTTAAAGCAATAATTTATTTTAATTACTGAATTATACCAAGGTCAATGTTGATAGTTAATTAATTTAACTTAATATCTGTTTTAGTCTCCAACTTAATTAAGCTAATCTTAGTTTCGTCTGTAGACTAAGTATGAGCTCGAAATGAAATTATCGCGACAAGACTTTCTTGGATTCCAAGTAGAGTTAAACACTTAGTACTAATTATAGTCGTGTGGAAGTTAGTTCGCGAACAACTCGCGACTTGTTAGAACATGTCATGGATTAGCTCCTGAAGTCTGCGTTTAGTCAAGATATTTTGAGGAAAGGTGCTCCCCTCGTAAATTTTGTTCCCGTAGGAAAATTATAGCCCATTTACTTCCAGAAAAGTAATTTTTCCAATAGTTAAAGATTTTTTTAATTCGGTCCAGTAGTTTCGCAGCCTGTTAATTAACAACAAACAGAAATATTTTATTTGTTTATAATAATAGCCCAACACCATGGCTCGTATTATAGAGCGGCTCCAAGCATGTAACTCCGCTTGAGCAGCTGATAACCTATAATATGATAACCTATAATATAATTAATTAAAGATAACCTAATGCAAATCATAAAGCTGCATCCCTTTTTGACTGTCTTGATCATAATAAAATAATAATAATAATATACTCTCACGCCTTTTTTATCCCCGAGGGGGTAGGCAGAGGTATTCCATTACTGGATATACCCACATTTCACGAGATATATTGGACCCCTAAACAAACGTGATAGGTGGTGAGCCCATCGCCGGACCGGGTCTGTTTACACATGTCTCACAATTAATTCTCAGACCTGCGGGTTTCCTCACGATGTTTTCCTTCACCGTCGAGCTAGTGATAAATATGTACGTAAGTTTTGAAAAACTCATTGGTACTTACCAGGATTCGAACCCGAGCCTCACTGAATTTCGGCCGGCTCTTTAACCGTCCGGGCTATCACTGCTCATAAATAATAACAATAAATAATCACACACCTTAGGTATATACCCGAGAGAGTAGGCAGAGATATTCCATTTCTGCAAATACCTACCCTCGATTTACAACTATATTCTTTATACCCCTAATCGTGATAGATTTTTTTTGTAAGTAAATGTGTCTAATTGTGAATGTTATATTATTAATCTTTCCTAAATGCCTCGTATACGTTCCTTTCCTCAGATACTGCACAAAACAACCTCATAAAGAGGGTTTATATTCTGTTCCAACTTGCAAACTAACCTAACTTTCGTTCAAAGGTTTTAAAACGGACACGCCACTAAGCAGTTACTTAATGCTTACAGGCATAACTAAGTTATAACTGCAAACTAAACTAATAAAGGAACTTTTCAGCATTATAAGCAAGTTTTGATGGTTGTCAAGAGGAGTCACATGTGGTCCATGTGGCGGTGGAGGGGGCGACGGGCGCGGGAGGGGGGGTGACGTCACCACGGCTGGCAACTCAGTCGAGAGCCTGCCACGGCTGCGACAACACCCGCCGCCCGGCGCACGCTAAATCGCGTAAACAAATAAACACGCCAATATGCCCGAACGCTTATGATAACCGAGTACAGTTCGATGTATTTAGTTCCAATTTTGATGTATTAATTTTGTAAACCGGAATTGTGTGTAAAAAAATACGTGTGAACGCCGGCTCGGAATCGATTGTAAATCGTGTCTTTTTAGTGCCATTTTTCTAAAGTGATAGATTAGGTGTAGTGCTAAACTTATTGCCAGTACAAAGTTTTTAATATTAATTGCCTTCTCGCATTTAAAGTAGTTTTTAATATTCCGTAGCCAAGCTTCGTGTACAGTGTTAGACGCGCTAGTTAAATTTAAGACGACAAGGCTTTGAGTTTAAAAAGTATAATAAGGACAAAAATGTCGCTTATATGTGGAGGTAAGTTGAAAAAAAATGTCTGCAGTGCTGTGCGTCCGTCACGTTATTGCCCGAAGCTGGTTGTCTATACTGCATGTCATAGACTTTACTGTCGCCCGTGAGTCAGAGTTGTGTGTAATAAAGCGGTTTTACACGGAATTTCAGTTGTGGTGCCAAAAAGTGTTAGTCATGTGGCTTCGTCAAATTTGCAAACAAATACAATTTTTGATTGATTTATGGAAGCGTTGATTTCGGTAACGTACGAGGAATCAATATTCGAATTCGTTTAAAATATAAAAAAACTGTATATCTTTAGGCGTGCAAAAAAATTATGTCTTTAATGTATTAAAAAAGAGTCCTGTTGTAATAAATACAATCTAAAAATCCAAGGTCAGGCTACAGACAACTAAAGCAATAAAAATGTATATTTCACGTAAAAAATTATTCACGCAAATTAATAATGTTGAAGAAAATGACAACAACATTTTTTAAGCCTAGATAAAATCTACATCATTGTTTTTTGAATATGAGTAGATTCATAATAGTCTTCAATGACGAAAAATAAATAGAGTACATTTTAAACGACATGAACCAGTAAAAATATTGCACTACGTTTTTTTTAAATTAAATAAAACGATAATTAATAATAATAAAAACATTAGTAATTTATAGTTCTTCTGTTAAGATATGCAACAATATTTTTAAAAAAAGGTTATGGTCACAGCAATGAAAATTTGTGCTTAGTACAAGACTATGTTTTTTTTTGGATATTTTTATTTAAATAATTTCTGTCATATTTGGTAGTTCAAACCATAATTACGTTGTTTTCATAATTTTATATTCCGTTAATATTTATAGTAAGTATTCTAAAAAACACAACAACATTCGTTTCAGAAAATTGCGCTCTCAGCCACTTCAAATTGAAACTCCAAAACGAAATCACAATAATATTACCGACAATTCCACAAAAATATTGAAAGAGCAAATATAAGATTTCAATTAAGATAAAGACGTTTTAAAAGTAAAATTGTGTATGGTGGAAACAATAATTCCTACTGAGTTTCTTGGCAATCGTTCGCAGATGTACTCCGCGACTATTAGTGGAGTCAGTACCGAGTAAGTGTTATGGCTGCCGCCAAAAATGTTGTGAAATATATCTGCCGTCCCAACCTATTGTGAAGAGGTTGCATCGCCGGGACTTTATTCGGTTAGATGAAGTTTTCCGTGTTGTTTATGATTGTTTTTCTGGAACTAATGTCTCCTGAACTTAGTTTGCCGACTTTATATGAAATATTATTAACACAGAAATAAAATTAGATGAGGATATATTTTTGCAATTGCTCCGTGTTGGGCGCCATTTATTTCTCAAATATAAAATTTGAAAATAAAATAGAAAAATAGATATTCTCAAGCTTTTTATCGTCGAAGGAAAAGCAGATACATTTTGTCGAACTATAATTAAATATTTACTAAAATTAAATTATTATGTAATTTAAAAATTGACCGTGACATCTTTGGACATGCCCCATTTTGGGCGCCAATCCTCACATGAGATAAATGTAGATAATTATAAAAATGATTTGTTTTTTTTTATTTAAAATAATAATTTAAAAGTGTACGCTTCTACAATTAAATTAAACAGTCTGAGAATTACATCTTTAAAAGTGTTCCATGTTGGGCGCCAATATTTCGATTGTCGACCGGAGATTTAACAAATAAAATTAAACACACAAAGCAACTCAAGTGAAAATAACACAGTTTACTCAGGTGTAAATTTTATAAAATGTTCCTTTTACAAAAAGTTTTTAATCTATTTATAAAGTTAGCTCGGTTCATGTCAGTTGCACCACAACTAAATTCCTTGTTGCTGTTTAAAAGTTCAGCGCGTGTTTACCTTGCAGTGAGTGTGTGCATAGTAAAACATTTTGAAAACACTTCGGGTAACGTGTTGAGAACACACTGCACACATTAATTATTACTAGGGAAATCCTTATACAACGCGTCGCAGAATAAGCGCAATTCCTCATACACCTCAATTAGTATATTAATATAAAAAAATATATGCATTGGTAACTAAGTTTTGTCTAACATTTCTTAATTAATAATACGCTTTTCATGATAACTAATTTCGGTTATGCTAAATAATTTTTATAAAAAATTTTACACGTTAAAATACCTGAAATCGATTAATTAGTCTATACTGAACAAACTACTTTCAAGAATTGCGCTCATTCTGTTATATATTTTATAAGCTATGGAGCTTAAATTGTGAGCTGGGGCCTACCACCATCTTTAAAAATAACTATCATAGTCCATGAAGGTTTTGTTTCAAACTTATTTCAACATTACTTATGATAATATCACTTTTTTGACGTGACAACGTCTTATAAATTGATGGAGCCGGCGGCATTCCCGAAAAAGTGTGACGTATGCGTCGTTCCAGTGCAAGCGAGAGCGCGCAACGAGCGACAAAGAGGCACAATCCATTCCATCAGTATTTTCTTATGACGTTGTCACGTTCAACTATCGTCAGTAAACCGACTTTACAGACAACCAATTTTTTAAACAATATTGTTTTCATGGAGGTGTAAAAAAACAAACTATTGTGTCACTATTGTCTATTTCCTGATATAGAAATGTGAGATGGAACCTCATTTTAATATAGCGTCATCACTTTCTCACAGTGTTCTGAACTAAGCTTAAATTGAGCTATTTATTATTTGACACAAAATAAGCTTATTTTAAAAGATGCTGTTATGCCTGTGGCCTACTGTCTAAGACAATATTTAAATATCCAATAGCGTCAAATGACATTTATTTTGTTTTATTATGTTTGCAATTCAAGTTTCCCATCAGCGCTTAGAGAATAGGGATAAACAGGTTTTTTGTTTTAAAATTTAGTTATTTTTACAAATATTATTGTACCTATATTATTTTCTGTCTTACTCCTATCATATTATGTAATTATTTTATATAATGCATTGAACATTTTAAGCGACAAAAAATATAACTATTTAATATAAAATTTTGTCAAAATCTGGAGAATAGGTAGATGTAAATACTATTTCATGTAGTAGGTACATAAGTAAGGTTTAATTTAATGTCTAGTAGGTTCACTAGGGATGTTAAATTTAATGTCACCGTTTACAACAAAGCCTATTTGCTTTCAGAGCCGAGCCCTCTAATGTCGGAACCGATATTGAGCTTGTACAAATCTCCCTTATCAGGTATGGTTTGTTGTATAAGTCTTCATGGTTATAATAATGTGAAAACGATGATATTATCTGTTCATTCAGTATCGTTCATGTTCAAGTTTTGAATAAACGTTAACGTATTTGTAACGTACGTCTTGAAGAAATAGCTGATAGCGTTTAGTGCAGTGTATTCTTTTAATTGCGTTATGTACCTACCTATAGAACTTCATAAGTTTTAAAATAATTATATGATGGTTGACTGGTAGATAATTCCTTTAGGCGTAAATACATTACATGAATAAATATAACACGAATTAATATTACTATCTGTAGTGGTATTTATAATAAGCGATGCGAACTTTTAAAAAGAGATAAAAGTATAATAAATAAAAATTAAAACAACAGATTTTTAAAGTTTAAATAAGGTGTTTAGGGAAAATCGAAAAAACTGAAAGACTCTTTATCTATGAGATTTTGACAGTACAATGTTTGCCGAGTCAACCAGTATTTCAAGATTATAATAAAAATGTACATAAAATTACAATTCTTACTTTAAAAAAAAGTTATACGAGTGTTTTTAACCCGTCCTAATTTGCTACGCGCGCTCGTAGCAACATCCGTAGCCCGTAGCAAATCTTACAAAAGTTGTTCCAGCTTTTCGTAGCATTACGTATTATAGTAGCTACGCTTGTCGTTGTTTAAAATGATGTTACTAATTTTACTTTCAAATTTATCAAAAGTGTATACTTTTCTTATATATTTATTTATTTACAATTAGCCACTGTCCAGTGACAGAACAACAGCGTCACTTAACGGATCTAAAGAGAATTTTAATCATCTAAAAATTTCATTGTACATAAACAGACGTACAGAACAATTAAATATATATAAATACCAACAAAACGCCCGGCTTTTCACGGATATAATGTGTTTATAAATGAAAAAAGACACTCATAAAACTTCTATAAATATATAAATTATAACATACTGTATCCTAAAAGCTAATGTAAAACTCTTTCGACAATTTAAACATAAAATCTCTTTGCTACACTTAAAAAAAACTCTAAAAAGAGTCGGTCCGTAGATTTACCTATATAATTAAAAAAGCTGGGAATTGAATACGGGTAGACCGCGGATGCGACGCGCATGCCACGCTGTACCTACGGCACACCGGTAAAGTTAAGTAACTCAGATTTTGCATTTTAAAATGTAGATAATTTTTTCTTTTTATGATATCTTTTCAAGTACGATTAACGCATAATTGTGGAGTTTCTGTACCGCGGTTATTAATGTATGTTAGATAATGAAACGGTAAGTTCACCCTAAATACATTTGGGTGTATTAAAAAACTTTTTTGTGAGTAGGTACATAGTTGCATATTATTATCATATATTCAACACGTCAAACCGAATGATAATAGATACAATAAGATTATTTGTTTACCTCGTATATCCATGGGCTACTGCTGCAGCTGCTATGCTGGTGGTAATAAATTGTGTTTGTATGATTCGCTGGTACTGAAGTAAAGCATTTTTTTAATGATTGGCTCCAAAAACTGTTATCTGCTACCTATTGATATTAACAATTCAAATTTATTTGACAAAGATGTAACAAACATATCGAAACATCTGCCAGTTAATCTGAAATCTCTTTTAGCACTTACTCGTAACATCTATACATGTATTCTGTCCAACATCCATATACAGATTATATCTGTCTGTCCGTATATTTGTACGCGCACTACGCCACTGCATCAAATTGGATCCAGTTTCCACAGTTGTATTTTTGCTGCTCAGACATAAGATCTGGTAGATGTTTCATCTTGATACGTCTTGAACCTTAAAGCATCTAAAAATACTTTTAAAAAAAAATCTGTGCTGCTATAACATACTAGTAACGCCCCGCGGTTTCACCTGAGTAGTTCCCGTTCGTTATTTGTGGGAATACGGGGATAAAATATAGTCTATGTGTTATACTGATGTATAAGCTATATAGCTGTAAAGTATCAACAGAATCTGTTTTGTAGTTTTTGTGTGAAAAAGGATCAAACATCTATACATACAAACTTTCGCGTTTATAATATTAGTAGGATATTAAAACCCTTAAGAACATATTTTCTTTACGTACACCCCTTTAGCAGTCGGCCAAGCTATGTGTCTCTGTATACGTAACTCATTTCCTTAACGATGCGAGAGGCGACGTTTTTGTATTACGTGATTTTATGTTGCTCTGCCTCGTAAATAGGACAGGTTTGGTCGAATGTTAGCGTTAGAATGTGGTTATTATTGCTGAAGAAAAACAATGTTTTTCACCAGAGATTTTTATTGACATTGAAAGCAGAACAAAAGACAAAACTATAAAAGGGCTAAAACGTTCTAAATTTAAATATATTATAAAAGCTGCCAGCACATCGGCAACAGTGGTCTTTGAATATTATATGAGTTTCAGTTTTGGAAATTACCTATCTAAGATGAAATTTAGCGTGTTCAATTAACCTTTTAATTCTATAAAAGTTTTAGAACATTGGAATAGACGAGTTTATTTGACAGGCCTGTGTGACCCCGCCTTCTAAGTCGGAGGTTGCGGGTTAGCTTCCCGTTCGGGGCCAACATTAGTGTGCATGAACATGTCTGTTGGCTTCGTGTCTGAGGGTTTGATATTTATTTAATTGTGTTCAACAGTTGGTTGGTACCCATGGTAAAGCCTGCCACTGTATCACATACTCACAAATACATCTAGATAGCTCTTTTGCACCACCACCACAAGCACCACCTCTTTGTTCTTGTTTTTATATAAACATATATTTTTTTAACCTATTAGCTTTCTTGCATTGTATTTATTTTCCAAGTGGTGGAGACCTGGTGAGCTGTAATACAGATTTTACTACCTACCACAGGCACCAGCGATCCACAACCCAAATAGATTAAAACTATAGCTTTTTTTTTTATATTCTACTATATTAATATGTATAATATCTACTATATAAAAATAAGTCTGGTTTTCCTTCCTGACGCTATAACTCCAGAACGCACGAACCGATTTCCACGGTTTTGCATTCGTTGGAAAGGTCTCGGGCTCCGTGAGGTTTATAGCTAAAGAAAATTCAGGAAAAATTTCAACAGAAAAGCGGGAAAATCTTATAAGCATTGCACCCGTGCGAAGCCGGGGCGGGTCGCTAGTATTATATATATTCAATAGCTTATTTAATTTTCTTGTACATAATATTTTGGTTTGTGGTAAGAAATAAACTTTTTTATTATAATTGTTATTCTATATTTGTTTTATAGGAACAAATTCGAGAAAAAAATCCAGTCCCATTTCCATTCTACATAAAAGCCCTGTCACAGCCACTGCCAAAAAACAGAACATTTATTTAAATTAGTGGTATTTTTTGCACCGGCTTTTTTCAATGTACATCTGAGTGATGTAGATCTATCCTCAAACTATGGTAACAAAGGGTCCTAAAATATATTCCTGTCAGTCATAGTGTATGCTGTAGCGCCTGTAGCTCATTTTATTACCTTTATTTTTCACGGTACGTTCGCTCCCGCCATCAATCACAAGCCTTTCAATTTATTACAAAATGCCTAAACGCGCTCCGAGAAAATTTAAAACATTTCACCGGATTTTTAGTGGCAGTTTTGATCGATATTTTGAGAGTATATTTTGAGGCGAAACACATATTGCTACGAACTATGCTACGAGTCATAGCAATATGTCAGGATTATTGCCTTATGGTTAGCATACGCGGTGTTGCACAGTTACATGCATCATACGAGGCGTTCATTGTATATGATTAAAATAATGTAAAAAGGGATTTCAACCACATTATACAGCGCTGCAATTCACAGATGTGTTTTAACGCTAACAAAAACTTAATCGCACTTTACTGTATCTCCGAAAATATGCTCACTCCTTTATCCCCGAGGGGGACTGCAAAAGTATTCTATTCCTAGAAATATCCACTTTGTACAAAAATATTTTACGGACCCCTTAACGTGATAGGTGGTGAGACATTCGCCGGACCGGAGTATGTAACAGTTTTTGCAAAATCAATTCCTGGATTGAGATCCTTTACCTTCGATCTGTTGATGATAATTGTAAGTTTTTAATAAACTCATTGGTACATACCATCGCTAGGATTCAAACCCGAACCTCAAGCCCGAAAAGCGGGCTAACTAATAACAAGGCTATTACTGCTTTAAAGGAAAAAAATATCATAACATCTCATTTGGATAACCAAAGTCCCACTTTCATTTGTTATTTCCAATTAATCAGTATTCAAATCACAAAATCCATTGCGCAAACTAACACAGTGAATTTTAAATCAGTTTGATCACCAAACGCAACACCGTTCAGCAAAAAGTAAACATAATTATCGGGGCTAAATTCAACTTATATTTTAGCTAATTTATAACGATCGACCAACTAAATTCAACTTATATTTTAGCTAATTTATAACGATTGTTTTACGGCCACCTTACTCATTCACTCACAAGACACGAAATCGTGTGCAAAACCATCTTTTACGCTATTGTCTTATGTGAGCCCCAAATACATTGTTACAAGGTTACAAGTATGTTTCTCTAGTCATATTTGAGAAGGCAAATTGTTTTTAACCGACTTCGAAAAAGGAGGAGGTTCTCTATTCGACACGAATGTTTTTTTTTGTTTTTTATGTTTGTTCCATCAGAACTTTCGACTGGGTGAACCGATTTGGATGATTCCTTTTTTATTTGAAAGCTGGTGCTTTCCATGTGGTCTTATATAATATTAATAATTTACCTAGGTCTGACAATGGCATTAATGAGAAAACCATATAAGTCTTAGCATTAAGTATGTGCGCGACAAACGGTCGAATAACTCAATATCACGCCAACCGATTTTGGTGTTTTTTTAACCGACTTCAAAAAAGAAAGAAGGTTTCAATTTGACTGTATTTTTTTAGTATAATTCGTTGAACTCGGTTTTTTACTATTCAGTCAAGCACCGTGCGGTTCCAATGCGCACCAGGCGTGCGCAATATAAAATCAATTGTGTCTCAAATTCTTGGCTTAAAGAATAGAGTTCCACCAGCATTATTGTTTTGTGTTTATTGTATCAACTACAGTAACATTATTCAGAGGAAAGATCTGTATTTTTGTAATAAACTCAAAAACTACTGGACCGATTTAAAAAATTGTTTCTATTAGGATGCTTCAATATTCCTGAGTAAAATAGTCTACATTTTACTCCCGTATTGTCACGGGAACGGGAACAGCTAGTGTCTAAATAAAGCTGCTGTCTTGTAAATCCTGTAGATAACTTCTTTCTGTTTATTTAGACACCCAAAATACACACACTCCAACTGAGTGTATGTATTTTGGGTGTCTAAATAAGGTTTCAATTTGACTGTATTTTTTTAGTATAATTCGTTGAACTCGGTTTTTTACTATTCAGTCAAGCACCGTGCGGTTCCAATGCGCACCAGGCGTGCGCAATATAAAATCAATTGTGTCTCAAATTCTTTTCTTAAAGACTAGAGTTCCACCAGCATTATTGTTTTGTGTTTATTGTATCAACTACAGTAACATTATTCAGAGGAAAGATCTGTATTTTTGTAATAAACTCAAAAACTACTGGACCGATTTAAAAAATTGTTTCTATTAGGATGCTTCAATATTCCTGAGTAAAATAGTCTACATTTTACTCCCGTATTGTCACGGGAACGGGAACAGCTAGTGTCTAAATAAAGCTGCTGTCTTGTAAATCCTGTAGATAACTTCTTTCTGTTTATTTAGACACCCAAAATACATACACTCAGTTGTGAACGAGCCTTTATTTTGCGGTAAGAGCTAACCGCTTTAATTTGGCCCATTCATAAAACTGTATTTTTGATGACAGTTCGGTTAGAGTTTATCGTTTTGCGGTATGTATCGTTATTGGACAAAATATTTTATCACTATTTTTAAGTTTTTAGCGTTACGAATGCCTGCATCATGTGATTGATAGATTGACGTAGCATGATTGATATCTTTTGCGTTGAGGTGAAAAAAGGCGTTTAATGGTATCGGTAATTTTCATCAATAATAAGTTTGTGGTGATTTGACACATTGGACTTTGGAACGTTCTTATTACAATCGCATTAGAGGTCAGACTCGCACTACAAGTGTAAAGCTTGATGTGCTCTTGACTATACCAAATAAATTTATAATTTGACACAATTTTGAAAATATTCCCATTCCCACCGGAACAGAAAAAAACGCTGCTGGCCATCCCATAGTATAAAATAAAATAATAAGAAACATTTAAGGACTTTTCTTATTAGTGGTTCTGCTTTTAAGGACTTTGTAATACGTCAAAATTTTTAACATTCAGTATTAAAACTCAAAGTAACTTAAATTTATCGTTCAAACTTAATAGTTTCTTGAAGAAGTGACACAAGAGGGGTAGAGTTAATTTAACTACAATTTCTCTCTTTAACTTTACCATCATAAAATAATACTAAAATATTTATTGGCAAAGAAAACTTTATTAATTGCAGATTTAAAGCATAATGTCAAATTTTACATTTTCTGTCACAAAATAGTAACATGCAAGATTGACATGTTGTGGGAGTATAATATTGTAGCATGCATTTTACAATCTAAAATCTCTCTAAAAGTGTAATCAGTGATCCTGTCTTTTGAGCCGTAAGTTGCGGGTTCGATACCCATTTAGGGTCAACATTTGTGTGCATGAGTATGCCCGTTGGCTCCGTGTCTGGTCGTTTAATACGTATAGGTATGTAAAATGATAAACTGACTGACTGATTGGTGATGTATAAACGCACATCCTAAACGGCTGGGCCTAGAGACTTAAAATTTGGCACATGGATAGCTTATACAGTGTAGGCATCCACTAAGAAAGGATTTTGCAAAATTCAACCCCTAAGGGGGTGAAATAATAGTAAAAGCTATTATTTATTAAAGAACTACCTGGGTCTAGACAGGTTAAGCTCTATAAACCCTTTATAGACTAACAACAGCAAACTTTACAATATGACTTTTTTCATCATTTCATTTATTTTAGAATGATATTCAGTTGATCCCAAATGAAAAACAAAAAAAACTGCATAATAATTCACAACCTCTCCGGTCTAATCCCAAGTAGAGTCCCAAATAAATAAGGTCGGTTAATTAATACACGAAGTAAGTACTGTTAAATAAACGAAACGTTAACAAAAGTAGCTTAGGATTGGACCGGAATTAAATATTAATAATTTATGTATTTGTGATCTAGCAGCAAATAATAATAAATTAATTAAATTGCGGGACACAATTAACTCACGGTTATTCAGTCCCAAACTAGACAGAGCCTGTACTATGGGTACTAAACAACTGATAAACATACTTAAATAAATATTTAACGACCAGACACGAAGCGAATACACATGTTCAGGCACACAAATGTTGGCCCCGAGCGGGGATCAAACCCGCGACCTCCGACTCAGAGGGCCGGGTCACTACCAACTGAGCCAACAGGCAGGCAAATATTTAATGATTTAAAATAACACTAATCCTAAGTATAATTTTTTAGGATCTAATGGGAATAAGTCAAATATGCCAGAATAAAATCTGATACGTGTAGCAGCACTTTTATCCGACGATGGGCCTACCACCTTTCACGTTTGGGGGTCCAAAGAATATACTGGTGAGATGTGGGTATTTGGTACCAATGAGTTTTTCAAAACTAACGTACATATTTATCACAGAGCAGTGATAGCCCGGACGGTTAAAGAGCCGGCCGAAAATCAGTGAGGCTCGGGTCCGAATCCTGGCATGTACCAATGAGTTTTTCAAAACTTACGTACATATTTATCACTAGCTCGACGGTGAAGGAAAACATCGTGAGGAAACCCGCAGGTCTCAGAATTAATTCTGAAACATGTGTAAACAAACAGACCCGGTCCGGCGATGGGCTCACCACCTATCACGTTTAGGGGTCGAATATTCTCGTGAAAAGTAGTGGCTATTTCCAGAAATAGAATACTTATGCCTACTCCCTCAAGCATAAACACTGTGAGACTTTTAAAATAATTTTTAATTATTTATAATAATTTTATCACTATGGTTTTGCTCTAAACCAACAACAAAAGCTATAAATAGCTGGGCTATTCGAAGAGAAAACTGGCAAATTTAAGCGGGTACACACAAAAGTTGGGCCATTAAGCTGAGCTATAACTGAGCACGCTTTCACTACTTTGACAAACGGTCGGTCTCGAAATCGTACGTCAGAACTGTCGAATGATTTTTAATGTTTTTATGTGACTGCCAATTTCTGTCACATTTCCTTTATAACGGGGTTTGGAACTTCTTGGAATTAGAGCTTATTTTTAGTTCAAGTTGATTCAATTTAGTTATAAGCAGTAATAGTTTTGTTAGATGTAAGCACGCCAACCATTACGCCTTGGTGAGACTGTGTATTAATGAGTTTTATGCAATAATAGTTTTGCCGCCATTACACCGACAAGATATCAATATGCAGATACAAAAGTAACTAAACTACACCCTGCGTAAGTAAATAAAAAATGTTTGAAAATGCTTAGCACGATATCAAAAATCGATATTGTAGATGTTAGATTAAATTAGTTTGTGCAAATACAACAAACAATGCGATTATATAAGATAGAAAAATAAAAAATTTGTAGTAAATAATTATGATACCATAAAAGGTTGACGCAGCCTTAAGAGAAATAAAATAAACTTCTTGTAGGTACCTAAAAGTGACGAAATCAGAAAGTGACAAAGTCAGAAAGTGGCAATCTAAGAAAGTGACATTCTCAGAACGTGACGCTCTAAGAAAGTGGCCTCCTTAGAACGTGACGTCCACAGAAAGTGGCGTCTTCAGAACGTGACCTAACCAGAAAGTGACTGGTAAAGAAAATGACGTACTCCGCCTAAAGGAAAATAGTAACAAGAATATCACCTAGCAGATTTAATAAAAAATGTTTACACATTTTTCTCAATATTAATATAATGTTAAAAGTCTAACCAAAACGTAAAGTGAAGTAGGTAAGACCACTACGCTGGGCTCTAACTGTTCAGCACTCAGCGAAATGTTCAGCAATAAAAGATAATATAAAAATGTTGCCAGCTTAAGTGGCTGAGAAAGAGAAATGTCTCGGTAAATAAGATAAAAGGCATAAATCATCAAGTTTAAACCATCGTCTAAATGTAGCTTAACTTTAAGGGGGAATGGAAATATTATCGTTAAGTTATTTTATAATATTTTGAAAGATATTTTATTTATATGTACTAATATTTAAGGGGATTGTGAGTGGCCGAGTCGGCAGAGGTCGACCTAGGCGTACTTACTTCGATCACATCGGCGATGTATTGAAAAAAAACCAGATAAAGATACCCGAAACCGACGAGCTTGTATGAACCGATTGATGGGCTGTTGTCTCTGCCTACACCTTCGGGAAAAGGCGTGAGCATATGTATGTATGATATTTTATTTTATTTGGGAAGCTTGCAGCCTAATTCACAATATAAACTTGTACCATATTTTCTTTAAATGCCAATTACACGATTCCGAATATGGAATTACAGAAAAAATATAGTTTGGTGTTGCCAATTAAGAGCTACATATTATACTTATTCCAAGGTTAGGTTGAAACACTCGTCACGTGTTTGTTTCCTCTAGATAAAAGTTAATTGATAGATTGACTGTTACTGACAAACAAATCGATGCAACTACTATAAAGCGTTTCCATTTTTGCCTTGCTAAATGTACTCGTAGTAGGTATAAAATACATAGAATCAATTTTCCTACAAAAATACAGATTAAAAAAATTACAAGTTCCGGAAATTATCTACTAAAGTATAATTTTCATCCAGAAATTTAAGCTAATTTAGAATACTAATTCAATCAAAAATTTATTTAGTAAATTCTGCAGAGAAAAAGGTTACAAGAGTGAACTGATTTGACTAGGCTTTTAACAGCCCTATTATTGCCACACAGATATCTAAAGACTTTTAGCATTTGATAGAATTACTATCCCGGGAACTTTGCGACCGGGGGATGAAGAAAATTTCAATTATTACGTTCGTCCGCAGATCGGGAGGGCAGGATTTTATCCCCATCTGAATTTAGAGCGCAAATGGAATCCCATTTTATAATTTTCTACTAACTATTGCTATGGAAATAGATATTTGTGGGCTTACCGTGAAACGGTATTTAACATTAGACCTGAGTGGAGTGATACCACGGCCTCACAGAAAACCAGCGTAAAGCAATGCATTGCGTTTCGTTAAGTGAGTGAGGTAACCGGAGGCCCCAATCCCCCTCCCCCTCCCCTCCCCTCCCCCTACTCCCACCTCAAAGGTGGGCAACGCAGTTGTGACTCTTAAGTTGCAGGTGTTCATGGGCGACGGACGTCACTTACCATCAGGTGACCCGTCTGCTCGTTTGCCTCCTTTTTTATAATAAAAAAAAAGACACACAAGACAGGGTTTGAAGTTAGACACTGTTATTTTCACTTTCTTGACAATAAAGCTACGATTAAAAAGCTACAGAATCTGTTTTAAACCGTTTATAGACATTTATGACTTTACCATCAAATTTTATTGAAAATTAAATACCAAAGGCGTTATTACAATATAGTGTTTCAAATAAGACAGGGGATTATTAAAAAAAAATTAAGAGAGGGTTTAAAGTTAGACATTGTTGCTGTAAATTTCTTGAGAATAATGTTAAAAAGTGTGTAAATGTCTAAATTTAAACTTCCTATGTAATGTTTTGTAATAAGATCGTAATAGTGTTACACTATTTAAAACAGATGTTGTATTTTTTTAAGATTAGTTACTGGTACTTGTGAAAAGTGGTTATACAACATGTAACAGAATAATCGCAATCCCTGAAATCAACTACTTAATCAATTTCAGCTATTTTGATATGTGTTAAATTTTTCCGACAAATGAATAAGCATAATAAGGTAACTGAATTTAGGGCTACCTATGCAAACTGCACTATTATTCTTTATTTAAGAAATTTGGTTAGTCAAAACTAAAGTACGAATGCATCATATATTTTTATATTGATATAATAATTGGTGTGTATGAGGAATTGCGCTTATTCTGTGAGGCATTGTATACAGAAGTAGGATAACCCCTACCGACTCCCTCGGGAAGATGTGAGCATATAGTATTTTTAATAAAACATAATATAAAGATACTCAGCATTCAAAGCAATAGTGATAACTCAATCGCAACCGCAGCGAATACAGCTAGTGTACATCTGTCTTAAATTTATTTTCCTACTGAGGGTAGTTGTGGCTGTATTTATCGGCCTGTCGCCCGCCGTGTGCACCAAGATTTATCACTGTTTAAACTCTGTCTGATGCGAGTTTTATTGCATTGTGTACTTACGGTACATAATGTGTAGCTGTTTATGTGTCTCGTAGGCACGTCCTGTTGTCATTGTTTGCGATTACAGCTGTTGTTTCTAAGTGTATATTCCATACCTACAGAATAAATGAGTTTGAGTTGAGTTGAGTTGAACTGTGTCGGATGTATCGGGATGGATATAGTCGGCCTCGCATACGTAGAGTTCTGTATAACGGTCCGATAAAAAAACTAACATTTAACCCTTTTTTATTTGTTGTAGCTGCTATAATACCTACTCATTTTGTGAAAATTTCAACTGTCTACAGTATCATTCGTGAGATACAGCGGAGATCTGTGAATAAAACTATTATAAGTAGTCACACACAAAATCATATTACTGTAAACTTGAAATAATAGAGCTATATCCACAGAACAGACCTCTCCTGTTACAAAAAGTTCACTCAAATTAAAAAAAAAAACATTTTGAATCTTTGATTCTGTTTCGATCTTTCATAATATTATTATTGAGAATTCTAAACTCTAAAATCACGGGCAGCAGACATAACCCACTTAAAATAAAAACAATACTAAAGAGAGCACAAAACTGGGAGTCCCGAACATCACTTGGGGTTAAAGGAGACTTCAAATGTGGGCATTCTAACTTTTCCAGTTTATACTTTGTGATCAATTTGTATGAGGTCTTCGAAGTCAGGGTGACGCCGCAAAATGTAACTTTTAGACTATTGGGGTTTTAAGACTATTGGGGTTTTGGCTCCAATAACGTGACATGGTTTAGAATGCAAAATTACCACGGTCTCTTAATTTAACGTGACATGTTCAAAAAGCCTGCTTCACGTGATGAAAAGTGAGGCTCGGGTTCGAATCCTGGCATGTACCAATGAGTTTTTCAAAACTTACGTACGTATTTATCACTGGGTCGACGGTGAAGGAAAACGTCGTGAGGTCCCCCGAATAAATTCTGAGACATGTGTAAACAGACTCGGTCCGGCGATGGGATCACCACCTATTACGTTTAGGGGTCAAAAGAATATCTCGTTAAAGGGGGTATATCCAGAAATGGAATACCTCTGCCTACCCCCTCGGGGATATAAGTCGTGATATTATTATTATTTATTCAAAGTCCCTACTAAAAGTTTAATTCCAAAAGTAAGTCTGTCTGTTTGTTAACTTTTTATAATTTAACAACTGAACCAATCATGGAGAAATTTGGCAGAAATATAACTATAACCTCGAATCTTCTTGAATCAGAAGACGAAGTCGCGGGCAGACGCTAACCCTTTACTTTTTCACGTCTCAACTGCTACACTGTGAAAAGGAAAATTTCTTCCTTCAGGCGCGGTGATCGTGCCTGGGGACCGCAGTACGACGGTTGATGTTGGACAGTTGTATTTATTCATTATTATTATTTACTAGCGACCCGCCCCGGCTTCACACAGGTGCAATGCTGATACTAAAACCTTCCTTTTGAGTTACTCTATCTATTAAAAAACCGCATTAAAATCCGTTGCGTAGTTTTAAAGATTTAAGCATACACAGGGATATAGGGACAGATAAAGCGACTTTGTTTTATACTATGTAGTGATTATTTATTCATTAAAATATTTAGATAACGCGGTATAGAACTTTTCCGTCTATTGGCGTCATTCTATGTAGTGTCGCTACACACTCCTTCGTTTATTGAATGTTGGACGGTAAAGTTACATATGTGTCCCGCTTTTTAAGTGTACAAGGAGCTTAAGATCTCACTTCCACTCACTTTAAAAGATAAACTGATGTCAGAAACTAAAAGTAGGCTTTACTGCTTACGAGTTGAGAGTTTTTATGTTGGAAAGTTTACATTGTGTTTTTTTGTTGAGCCACCTTTCATGTAGGCTTATGGACCCCATCCCCGAAACTTTTCTCGTTTTACGAAACTGACTCCTGGATACCTCGTAATTGGCAGGAGAAATCTATAAAAAGTTTTTCGAATTTGTTTTTAGGGTTCCGTACCCAAAGAGTAAAAACAGAACCCTATTACTAAGATTTTGCTGTCTGTCCGTCCGTCTGTCTGTCACCAGGCTGTATACCAAGAACCGCGATAGCTAGAAAATTGAAATTTTCAAATTATTTATTTCTGTTGCCGCTGCTATAACAAAAAATACTAAAAACAAAATGAAATAAATATTTAAGGGCCCCAATACAACAAAAGCGATATTTTGCCAATTTTCTAGATAACTAGCGACCCGCCCCGGCTTCGCACGGGTGAAATGCTGAATTTTCTTTGCTATAAACCATCCCTGGACCCACTCGAACCCACACAAAAAGTTTCATCGAAATCGCTCCGGCCGTTCTCGAGTTAAATCGTCAGGAAGGAAAACCCGACTTATTTTTATATAGTAGATTATAAAATTATTGTGTTGTTTTTGGTGTACAATAAAGAGTTATTGTACTGTATTGTATTGTAATGGTAAGGAACCCTTCGTGCGCAAGTCCAACTCGCACTTGGCCAAAATGCATTTTTGGATGTGTTTTGAGATAAGCTTTTTAATTAATTATTACTTGCAACTTATTATGGATACAGTTAACTATACTTAACCATCAGGGTGTGTAGAGCAATCACTTAAAGCCCTTACAAAGTTGCACGAAAAAGACACCAGAGTTCAGTTTACATGAAAAAGGCACAATAATTAGCCAACAAAGCAATTAGTGCTTTGTAACCTGACCGTTAGCATTTGCGCTTTAATTATTGAAGCGACTGCTAAACGACTAATGAATAGCTAGTCACGGGCATAAACGGAATTCTGGAGTGTCCTACGGCAATTTGTTTACCATAGCTGTCATTACATTATTGTATTTGAATTTATGTCGAAAAGCAGCAGTTATGCTGGGGCTCTGGCCTTTTCATTTAAATTTAATAATAATAATTGTGGGACACAAGGTACACAAGGTTATTTAGTCCCAAACTAGGCAGGACCTGTACTATGGGTACTAAACAACTGATAAACAAAAACATACTTATATAAATATTAAACGACCAGACACGAAGCCAACAGACATGTTTATCCACACAAATGTTAGCCCCGAGGGGGACCAAACCCGCGACCTCCGACTCAGAAGGCACTACCAACTGAGCCAACAGGCCCGTCATGAAATGTCGATGATAGCTTAGTTTTAATAACTTTAGTCTAGTATAAAATATTGCACTTTGTTCATCAATACAAAGTGCAATATTCTACTAAACTAAAGTCTTATTTATTTATTTATTTTTATAAGGTCGTGAAGGGTCACATTCCCTAGCCATAACCCGTATCAATTTAAGTAATTTAATCCGTTCTTGAATAAAATAAAATAAAGTTTTCATATGAAAAAGTGAACTTCAAAGTTTTTCCCGTTATAGAAAAAAATTGAAAATAAAAGCAGTAACCACATTCATTTCTATTTTTTTGGCAACACACATAACCTGTTTCATAGCAATAGGATCAATGGATAAAGAATGCATGAAGAAAACCAAACGATCTCTGGCGCCTACGATTTTTCCGTCCCCACAATACCGGCTAAAGTGCCATCAACCACTAATTGTGCCTCTCACGTTAAGGATACCTGAGTATCGTAAGTGTTCGTGTAAAGTGACGTCATTATACGGCCTGCAGTTTAATTACCGAATCTTGGACTAGCTTTGTTACCGAGTTCGTCTGTGTAGAGTCTACGCTGTAGACGGTGATGTTGTCAATTTTAGGATCTTTTAGTTTTACTACCTATATTTTTTCTTGGATACAAATTGTTTCATCTTTTTTGCGTATGATTGATGAACATTCTAAATAGAAATCATACATTTATGTTCAATAATATATAGTGCACCGTCTACCCTAGTTCTAATCTCTAAGTTTGATCCATCCCAAGGTTGTCTGGAAGAGATCGCTAAAAGCGATAAGACCGCCCATTGTACTTTAGTTAATGTTGGTATCCATATTGTGTTGTTTTTAGTGTACAATAAAGAGTTATTGTATTGTATAAATTTATCACTTGATGGTCCCAGAATTAGTTGACACCAGTATTTAGTCCCAAACTAGACAGAGCCTGTACTATGGGTACTAAACAACTGATAAACATACTTGAATAAATATTAAACACCAAGACACAAATCCAACAGACATGTTTTTGCACGCAAATGTTGGCCCCGAGCGGGAATTGAACTCGCTATTTTCGACTCAGAAGGCAGTGCCACTACCGGCTGAGACAACAGACTAGTAAAGACAACTTTACGGTTATAATGATTATAATTAGTCATAAGGCAAGCTGGCCGGCCGTTTAAGAAATGATAAAATCTTTCGCAACATAGATTACATGGAACTAGAACGGCTCCGAATAATGAATAACATAGATCACTAAAGAGTAAAAAACTGACTTCAACTTATATAGTTTTCTTATGGATGCCATTGTCAAAATTGGGACCACACGGGACGCACCAGCTTTCAAATAAAAAAAAAAACATTTAAACCTAGTCTAAAGTGCTGAGGTATGAAACACAAAAAAACATACAGTCGAATTGATATCCTCCTCTTTTTTGAAGTCGGTTAAAAAAGTGCAGTACAAAGATGGCGACGTCATTGCCCAGCAAAATAATTTTAGCCAACAAGATTACCGAAAGATTCAACGAAAACTGCGAGACACATAAATCTTGGATAAAAGAAACACACAATTAAAGAAACTATGCATATCCTAGCATTTGCCGTGTGCCCAATGAATACTAATGCGTTAACTGGCGCTCTTTGTACACATTATTACTGAAGTTTGACACTCTATTAAAAGTTTGGTCGCCTCTAGATTTATAGGGTAATATTTTTAAAGACAACAAAGGCGAATTTCGAACGGTAGTTAACATTCAACGATTCAGTTGGGAGTTTAGGAGTTGCTCTTAAGCTTATTATCTTTAATGATCTAGTATTTGCCTGTGATTTGTCAGCGTTTCGCAATTAAGAGTAACCTATGTATTTTTTGATGATCCAAGATATTCCTTGCCAAATATCATCATCATTGACGGGCCTGTTGCCTCAGTTGGTTGGCTTCTGAGTCAGAGGTCGCGGGTTCGATACCCGCTCGGGCCAACATGTCTGTTAGCTTGGTGTCTGGGTGTCAGTTGTTTAGTACCCATAGTACAGGCTCTGCCTAGTTTTGAGATTAAATAAACGTGTGTTAATTGTGTCCCACGATAATAAAACAAAAACAGTTAATTCAGCTTGAAGAGGTAACAGATTCATTTTTGATATCCTTTAGTAGTAGAGATTATGTTTCTGGAAATAATCTAATGAATAATTAGTAGTGCAAAAAGCTTACATACAACCAGAAAGTATTTTCCTTTTTCGCACAGTCAGCAGGTAAACTAACAAAAAAAAATACCTTCACCAAATAAGTACATTAATTCAATAAATAAAATAGGCACTGTAAAATTACCTTCCTTGCAGGTGAACATAAACTCTAATCTAAATTAATAAAATAATAAATTGTGGGACACAATTTACACACGGTTATTCAGTCCCAAACTAGGCAAAACTTGTACTATGGGTACTAAACAACTGATAATGATACTTAAATAAATACTAAACACCCAGACACGAAGCTAACAAACATGTCCATGCACACAAATGTAAGCGGCGAGCGGGTATCGAACCCGCGACCGCCGACTCAGAAGGCAGGGTCACTACCAACTGAGCTAACGTCAACTAAATCCGACGAACTGTTTTGTCTCAGGCTGACCCAAATAAATACGTAGACTAATATTTCGTTCCTTCTATTGCGGGTAAAAAACATATTAAAATATTTCTTTCCACAAAACTAGACAGACGCAAAAAACTTTCGCAGTCCAAAACTGTTCAAACAACATTATACATTCCCTCAATAACGAACGCTAAGACAATGAAACCAGAGGAAAAATACAGAAATTGAATTCCATTGCACGAAGCCAATCAGAATTCGAAAAATAAAATCATTTCGAACTGCAACAAGAGTATCAGGAATAAAGTAGATTCTGGGTAGTGCTTCGAATTCAAGGCACACTGTTTAAATTTGAAACAGGGGTGCAATATGAGAGCGGTGCAATCCACTTATCATCGTCTCAGTGTTTGCTCTGGCAAGAGTGGATTACAATGAAAAAGAAATCTGGAATTGTCAAGTTCCGGATTAAGGTTTGAAATATGACGAGTCTTAACGAATGCTTTGGTTGGTTCTTCTTTTATTTTTATAAGAATACTAGCGACCTGCCTCGGCTTCGCACAGGTGCAATGCTAATACTAAAACCTTCCTCTTGAATTACTCTATCTATTGAAAAAAAAACACATCAAAATCCGTTGCGTAGTTTTAAAGATTTAAGTATATATAGGGATAGAGAAAGCGACTTTGTAGTTATAAAACAAATTAAAATTATTATCCTTTTGCTTTGAATTTACATCGAAATATTTAAAGTTGATATTAAAAAACAGGCAAGTGCAAGAATGTGGAAGTCTATGTCTATTGGATAATAAATTATATACCGCATCTTTAAAAAATAAACATTTTCAAAAAACTTAAAAAAAAAAACAACAAAAAAAGTGTTTATCTAAACACTTTTCTTTAATGTAATTTTTTTTATTGAGTCATAGTTCAAATTTGAAAGGCAAGTTAACAGGTATTGATTTTGAGATTACTTTTTTTATTGAAACTGTTGCACCAGGTATGTATTTTTGCCAAAATATACAGTTTATTTTTTCTTATTTTTTAAAAAAAATTGTCTCTTCTAGATTTCCCTACACGTCTCATCTAGTCTACCTACGTCTGTGTCTCGTAAAATTCCAAGAAGCCTTAAATTCTGGCGACCTCCCGGTCCCGGACTTCATCGCGGAATGACACCTGCACTCTGCCCAGTTCCTTTCAACCGGGAATGAAAATTTACTTTATATTGTTGAAACAGTTTATGTTACTCGTACTCCAGACTAGTTGAGTGAAATGAGCGGGGATTCAAGACTAGTTTACAAAGCAGAATGTAATTTGAAAAATGAAAATGAAATTGAGAGATGATAGCCTTACGGTTAAAGAGCCTGCTTCACGTGATGATATTCAGTGAGGCTAGGGTTCGAATCCTGGCATGTATATTTATCACTAGCTAGACGGTGACGGAAAACATCGTGAGGGAACCCGCAGACTCGGTACGGCGATGGGCTCACTACCTATCACAAGGAATATCCAGAAATGTATATACAGAAATGGAATACCTCTGCCTACCCCCTCGGCAATAAAAGGCGTGAGATTATTGATTGATTGATTTGAAAATGAAATTCTGACTTGAGCAAAGAAATGAAAATGGATCGTAAAGGACGCTCAAAATAGCTTAACAATAGTGACGTAATCTTTTCCGTAACATAACGCCATCCTAGCGCACTTATTTTGTTTGGTTGACAACCTTATATATAAGTGTGATTTACAATCATGCCAAGCTTTTTTATCCTCCTAATGTTATAAACGTGACGATTGTGAGGATGGATGGATATTGGATCTATTGCTCTTTCACGCAAGAAATGTACCCGTTTCAACGATAACCCACTGACATTGACAGTGTCGATATTAATTAGAGAAAAAAATATAAATTTACCTCACTCGTAAATATACCCAAAAATAATAACTAATCCAAAAAATATCAACATATTCAAGTAAATAAAATGAATGTCATAACTTAAAAAAGTAACCATGCATAAAGTTGGTACAAGCCCTTTGAAGTAATCTATATATATAAAACTAGCTTTTACCCGCGGCTTCCCTCACGCACGTTTATTTCACCCCCTTAGGGGTTGAATTTTGCAAAATCCTTTCTTAGTATATGACTACACTGTATAAGCTGTCTATGTGCAAAATGTCAAGTCTCTTGACATAGATACCAAGAAAGGTTTTTGCAAAATTCAACCTCCTTAGGTGAAATAAACTCATCGTGTCAAATAAAATATGAACTGAAATGATACTGGATACAAAAAAAAATGTTTTTAATAATCGAGATCATTTATGTATAGGATTTTAAAATATCGACAATATTACATCGATATTTTTTGCCTAACTAAACTGCGTTGCATGCTTGTTGCATATCAAGTTCGTTACATCCGTTGTTAGATGGTGGACGCTCACCATAAATAGAGTACCCCGTTATTAAAACTGTAATTTTCTAAACAAACTTAGGTTATAATTGGATTTTTTAACATAAATATTGACAAAGTGTTGTTAATGACTCATGGCATGCAGGTAGTAAAATGTGGGCGTGGCTTACACTCTACTCGCCGTCACTTTGCTACTCTTAATAACAATTAACTTTGTAAAACAATATACAATACTGTTAATTAAATTGGTTTACAAGTCATACGTGCTGTCATCACGCCACGCCTTTGGGAAGGAGGTAAAACTATAAACGTTTGTAAATAAAAAAATAATTAATTAATAATCTCAAGCCTTTTATCCCCGAGGGGGTAGGCAGAGGTATTCCATTTCTGGAAATACCCGCTTTTCACTAGAATAATTGACACCTAAACGTGATAGGTGGTGAGCCCATCGCCGGACCGGGTCTGTGACACATGCCTCGACACACAGACCATCGACAGAACTAATTCTGGGACCTGCGGGTTTCCTCACGATGTTTTCCTTCACCGTCGAACCAGTGATGAATATGTACGTAAGTTTTGATAAATTCATTGGTACATGCCAGGATTTGAACCCGTGTGCAAATAATATTGCAAGTCACCTTTTGAGATATACGTTAATCAGTAGGTACTAATAGGGTGGTTTCACTTTATCGAAATTAAATTGTGATTAATCATAAACTAAAAAGCGTATTCCTAAACATCTTTAAAAATTCATTTAGATTTACATTTTACAATGACAATATTTTTTAAAATAATTTTAAAAAAGTGATGCAATTGAGTACTAAAAATGATCCCCTTTTTTCTAAAAGTATAGTTAGAATAAAATGACACGTATATTTTAAAAACCGCTACCGCAATCCTGTAAAATTAAACAGCAAACAACGGCGACGAAAAAGTTACGTCCAAACAAACACCTTTAATAATACGTAATAATCGTGTTATAAAAATACGTCGTAGGCATTAGTTCACTTCTAGCGTAATAGTGTCATGCATTAGGGCACACCGGGGGACTAATAAAGGGGTAATCACCCCTTGCTGGGTGGGGAGAATTACCTAGGGGGAAGGAGTTGGCTTAAGTGGGGAGAGGAAGCGGATGGGACTGGTAATTGATTATAATTTAATAAAAACATTTAATATATCTGGTGAAAAGTTGGTATATCCAGAAATGGAATACCTCTGCCTACCCCGTCGGGGATAAAAGGCGTGATTTTTTTTAAAACATATATAACATTTATATACAAAGAAAATATACAATACAATAACTCTGTATTGTACAACATAAACAACACAATATGGATACCAACATTAACTAAAGTACAATGGGCGGCCTTATCGCTTTTAGCGATCTCTTCCAGACAACCTTAGGATGGATGAAACTGAGAGATTAGAACTAGGGTAGACGGTGCACTACATATTATAAAAATATACATTAATTTACAGTAATTACAGATAAAAAATGTCCTCAAAAGAGGATACTTGCGGGACAGTGCCCAGAAGACGGGACGCATTCCCTCTCTGGATAGCTAGGCTGATCCTTTGACAAAGGTAGCTGCCAGCCCTCTGGTCACCTGAAATCTAGACCAAACGCACTGACAGCTCTTTGAGGAGCTGCCGTGCCTTTAATTTAATTATGTAAGCAAAACATATTACAGTATTTATCATTATTTCTGCTTAGTCACAAGGTTGACTGGTAGATATAGACTTTAGGCATTAACTTAGCTATTTTTACAATCCCTTTGTACATGATGTTAATTAAATAAATTAATATATTACAGTATTTATCATTATTTCTGCTTAGTCACAAGGTTGACTGGTAGATACAGACTTTAGGCATTAACTTAGCCATGTTTAGAATCCCTTGGTACATGATGTTAATTGAATAAATTAATTGATTTAAAACTAAACTCGACATTACAAGTGAAGTGTAAATGGTTTTAAAAATATTCAATCACCAATCCCATAAATGAAATAAATAGGTGTGGAATGGAATATCGGTAGTATCAAACCAAAAATGGTACTTAACTTATTGTCTTATTTCAAGAAATAGGGTAAAGTCCAAGTCTAAACAAACTCTGTACCAATAAAATTAAATCGCTAGTAGCTTGTGCCATAGCCCTCATCAGGAGTGACAGCTAGCAAGTAATGTTTGACTCAAACCGGAGCCGTGTATTTGCGTTTCTGATGAAACATGATTTCTGCGCTTTTACTGCTTACGTTATCTCAACTTCTCACAATATATAGAAGATCTGATGATAGAAACTTGTGGTACCAGAGTTGTAGACAAAATAGAAAAAGGGCAAGTGGAAAAGAGGTCATACATTCAGTGACTCAACTTAAAAAATACTCAGAGTAAACGTCAATAACTCAAATAGCAACGGATTCACACATATCAAAATTGGAAACGAAGAGTCACCACCTATTATAATTTTTCTCGAGCTTGTCCCGAGGAGAGGCCATGCCGATAAGTGTGACTAGCGTGGACACTCTCATAAAAAAATACTACTAAACGCCTCTAGTTGAAGCGGAATTGATCCGTGTCCGAGTTGATATGTGTGTAATCGTGAGTCACTATCTGCTGATATCTTTTATCTTGTCCTAACTATTAATGTTTGACTGGAACCAGCGCTGTGTGTTTAAGTTTCTGATAGCATACATTTGAGGTGCTTTTTAAAGTGACTTCAGAAAAGGAAGTTTCCGTTTTTTTTGTGTGTTTGCGGATAACTTCGCCGTTTATAAACCTATTTTGATTATTATTTTTTTGTTAGAAAGGTGATATCCCAACGATGGTACTATGATAAGAAAACCAGGATCTGATGATGGAGGAGAGAAATCGAGGGGAACCTTAAAAAATCGCAGTGTTCGTGCTTTTTACTTTTTTTTAAATGACTTCAAAAAGTAGGAGGTTATCAATTCGTCTGTATTTTTTTTATGTTTGTTAGAACTTTCGATTTGGATGATTCTTTTTTTATTTCAAAGCTGGTGCTTCCAGATTGATCACATTTTAATTTCGTCTAGTTCTGACAACGGTATCCATGAGAAAACCATATAAGTTGAACATTGAAGTCGGTTTTTTTACTCTTTATTTAGTTTCCTGTGTGCGTTCGTTTTTTTTGTATAAAATTATTTTCGAACAATAGATAACCACTTTTGCAATAAAATGCTTCAAAAATGTTTTTTTTTTGGTGAACTCACTGTGTAAGGTATAATCGCTTTCCGCTTATTCCTTTTCCCACACACAGGAGTGACACCCAGCAAGTAATGTTTGACTCGAATGCGCTGTGTTTGCGTTTCTGATGGAACGTATGATTTCTGCTTCTTCACTGAGGGGACTATGATAGTTTCATCGCGCTGTTTTTGCTCGATTGCATCTACTATGTGGAGGGTTGTGTATTCGCGAAGATCTTAGGTATTCAGAATTTCATTCTTTTGCATTTATTATCATCAACCTGTAACAGACCATTACTGAGCTATGGGTTTTTTCTCACGTGTAAAGAAGTACCGGTCATAATCTCCACCACGCGAGTCCAATGCCGGTTATGAAATGGTGTTAGGGTCTACCTTTAAAAAAATTAAATCCACCCAAGGTCTGACGCACGCTACCATAGCTTATATCCATCTGCTTCCAGTAATTTTTGCGCATTTGATAACCACAACGTAGAAAACATTAATTATTTGATTATTGCGTTGTAAATTCCTTAAGTCGCCGTCAGGAGAAAGCATAACATTTGAAGGAATGTTGCAACTTAAACTCCACTAGTCAATTTTTTAACACCTTAACTCTTATAAGAAGCTATTAAGAGCCTCCACAAAAGCTTCGCTGCTAACAAAAATTGTATCTAGCCAGCAGCTATACGAAATCGTTGTGTAAACAACACTCGCTCGCACAATAGGAGTGAACACATGAAATGAGATGTCTCATAACAGCGGAATACGAGACGGGACGTGTGTACGCCGCTTAAGGTTGTTGACTTGGACACTGTAGTAGCTGATCCAATCCAGTGTTAGAATCCAGTGCCACTGGACCAAAACACTGGATTGAAGTGTATCTACACATATTTTGTATGCTTATGCTAGGCTAAGAAACAAAAAATCTTTCATCTAAAAAAAAACCCCTTTCGACACCTTTTTAACTTCGTTAGGGGATGAATTTCAAGAAAAACGCCTTGCATCAATTTTGGTTAAAAATGTTTATGAAAAATTTGAATCCAATCTACATTACAATAAGGAATCATACAAAATTTTCCTTATCTCGAAATCCTTCCTTATCGGAACTCTAAATCATACAACCTCCAAGTTTCAGGTCTACTCATCAGCGGTTTAGGCTGTGCGTTGATCCATCAGTCAGTCAGTCATTCAGGACAAAGCATTTTATCTGTATATAGGTATGTATGATGAAGCATGTGAAAAAGAGTAATAAATTGAGTAAAGAGTAATAGGAAGAGGAGAGTGGCAGAGATTAGACGGTTTTACCCTTGCTTTTTTTCGATATTTATCATAATTATAATAGCTAACTAATGCCAGGTCTTACAGCATATCAAAAACGTGTTTTAAACCTATTCGATACTCTGTAGAAAATGTAAACTACATTAAGTGTGACCATACTTATTCTGTGGTGTGACGTACAAATTCATTCCTACAAGGCACGAAGCCGGAGACCGCACCGCGCGCACACCCGTCGCTCGCGGGGCACTCTGCTCCTGACAGATATTAAATTCGCATCCCGCGATCCCAGCCGGCCACAATATATTACTGAGGACGACTGTACCTACTGTGATGTGCCACTGTTCCTGTAGTGTACACGACTGTACAGTGTACTGTCACGCGCCAAACACATTACACCGACGGATTGCGCTGACGGCTAATGTTTTGAAGTGATTTAGATGATGATGAGTTGCGGTGTACCACGATGCGTGTAGCTCTGCTGAGTGCTGTTTGCGACCGATTCAAAATATAAAGATGTTCTTATTTCACAGTAGGTTTGCACCGACTTCCAAGAAATTTTGGAGTATGTTCAATACAAACAAATATAACTTTCTTCTTTATAATATTAGTGTAGATGTAAATATAAAAGAAGAAACTGACTTATTGATCAACGTACAGCCGAAACTGCTTCGTATATATGATTGAAATTTTGCACCAAGGTTTCTGAAATAACGTAAAATCTAGATATTTATATCATAATCAAATTAAAATCAAAATGTTTTTATTCAATGTACGGGCTTATACGTCCACTCATTGAAAGTCATGGCGACTCCAAGATAAGAATTTTAAACAAAAAAAAACTTTAAGCAGGAAACTATAAAAAAGTAAAAACAGTAGTCACCACTACGATTTTCGAAGGTTCCCCTCAATTTCTAAGGGATACCATCATCAGGTACTGGTTTCCTTATCATGGTACCACCATTGAGATATCACCTTTCCAAAAAAAAAAGAATCTTCAAAATCGGTTAATAAACGACGAAGTTATCTGCGAACACACATAAAAAAAGGTATATATCTGTTATCATTGTAAATGAATGTATATTTTCTTTGTAAATAAATGTTATTTTTCCCATTTAAAAAAGTCAAATTGAGAAACCTCCTTTTTTGAAGTTGGTTTTAACAGTAACTTCAAAACAGGCTTACCAACTGACCTTAATTTGAGTTTCAAACCTCTTGTCTTTCGGACTACAGACTCGACGAGTTGCGAAAGCACTACGCGTACCCTTGATAGTTGGACAGTGGACACTAAACTACTTGAGTAAGGCAAGTCAGCACTCGATGAGTCTAGGGTTCTCTAAGCCTTGGACTATTTACCTATCGACTTTATAACTCGGCTTTGTAGAGGCATGGCCGTACTCGTAATTATTACATTAATGCAGTTTGAGAGAAAGACTTTAGTTAGGTACTTATTTAAAATAATATAATAATATAATATAATCTCACGCCTTTTTTATCCCCGAGGGGGTAGGCAGAGAGGGGGTACCCACATTTCACGAGATATATTGGACCCCTAAACGTGATAGGTGGTGAGCCCATCGCCGGACCGTGTCTGTTTACACATGTCTCAGAATTAATTCTGAGACCTGCGGGTTTCCTCACGAGGTTTTCCTTCACCGTCAAGCTAGTGATAAATATATACGTAAGTTTTTGAAAAACTCATTGGTACATGCCAGGATTCGAACCCGAGCCTCACTGATTTTAGGCCGGCTTTTTAACCGTCCGGGCTATCACTGCTCTTTATTTAAAAAGTTGATTAATTTTTAGGGTTCTGTACGAAAAGGTTGCAACGGAACCCTATAACAAAGCCTCCGTTTCCAACTGTTTCCGTCTGTCTGTCTGTCTGTCAGTGGACTGTAACTGTTTTCCTCGCACAACCAATCTGTAGAACAAATTGTCGCCTACGGTATTTCCGATACGACCTCCGAACCTTTAAGAAAAGAGCGTACTCCCACCTCAAAGGCTGGCAACGCATTTGTGACTCTCGAGTTGCAAGTGTCCATGTGCAAACGGTAGTCACTTACCATAAGATGATCCGTCTGCTCGTTTACCATCTATATATATATATATATATATATATATATATATATAGATGGTAAAATAAAAAAAAAAAACCGCTCTGACAATGACAGACGTCTCGTGAAAATTTTATTGTAATAAATTTATTTTTATACGTTTTTATCGTAAACACATTGTATATTTTGCAACCATGTGCCCCATCCACCTATGTAACATGTGGAAACGTGAGAAAAATGTGCCTGAAATACGTGGGACATAACACGACATAATATACGAAACGGTATATAACGTACGAGTATAATAATGATTACGAGAAGTCGAACACGTGCAGCGGATTCCAGTAACGCACGACCACCACCCCCGCCTGCCTTTAAATAATGCTTTTAAAGTGGAATACGTAAATAGATAATATAATTTAGAGCAAACAATAATGCGAGTACAATTCTCTATAGTGAAAAATATAAGTCAAAGAATAACAATCAAACTGTAACTAGGTAACACAACCATAGATCACAGCTATAAGAGCAAAGAGTATATGTAGTAGATATATCGTCTCTTATCACCCTCTGAACTTTTTAGAATTTTTAAATTCTCTTTAGGCCAATTCTTTCGCTCAAATCTTCAAGCCTAGGACCAAAAAGTGGTTTGGTAAGCATATCAGCCAGTTGTCGCAGGGATGGTATTTGTTTGACTTCCAGTTCACCATTGCTTACACATTCACGGACGAAAAGATGCTTCAGTTTTGTGTTTTGTCCGCTTATGGTATTCGTATTTGGGATTGTGCGAAAGCTTTACTGCTGATTCGTTGTCCAAATAGAGTATTGGTTTTTTCAGGTTCGTCAAATCTTTCAATAAACTGTTCAGCCATAAAATTTCTTGTGCAGTTTCACTGGCTGCGATTATTTCTGCTTCGGTTGATGATAATGATACAACCGTTTGTCTTTGGCTTCGCCAGCTGATAGCTGCTCCTGAGAGTAGGCACACCGTTCCAGAAGTAGATCTGCCTGTACTTTGATCTCCTGCTAGATCAGAGTCGGAATAGCATACCAGATTTTTTGGTGATTCCAATGTATGCCTAAATACCAGGCCTTTGTCCGCTGTTCCCTTTAAATAGCGGAAGATTCGTTTAACCAGCGTGATATCAGTATCCTGAGGTGTCTCAAGGTTTCGTGATGCTCTGCTCACAGCATAAGCGATATCAGGCCTTGTACCTACAGCTAAGTATGTTAGATCTCCAACGGCTTGTCTGTAAGGAAACTGCGTTCTGTTTTCTAGATCAGTTTCTTCATCTTTAAAGCTTTCTTTAATTATTGGAGTCGGCGTTGGTTTACTGTTAACCATACCGAACTTTTCAAGAACCTTTTTTGTGTAGGCTTGTTGGCATAGCGATATTCTTCCTTTTTCGGATTTGATTTCCATGCCCAGGAAGTAGGATGCAGGTTTGGTTGTAATCTTGAACCGAGCTTTTAGTTCCTTGATGAACTCATCTCCTGCAGTATTTGTATTTGATGCTACTAGTCCATCATCCACATAAAGTCCAATAAAGACTTTAGACTTTCCTCTTATTCTGATGTACAAGCAGGGATCTGCTTCGCTTTGTTTAAAGTCAGTATTTATTAAAAATTCGGCAATGCACGAATTCCAGCATCGTGGTGCTTGTTTCAGACCGTAGAGGCTTCGATTCAATTTACATACCCGCTTAGTTCCATCATTGAAGCCTTCTGGCTGTTTAACATAAATTTCTTCCTCAACAGATCCATTAAGAAAGGCAGTTGCCACGTCAAATTGAGAAAGAGTTAAATTTTCTTTAGCAGCAATTGCTATAATAGCTCGTATTGTGCTGAGTCGAGCCACAGGACTGAACGTTTTATCGTAGTCGACACCTTGTTGTTGTGAATAGCCTTTGACAACCATCCTGGCTTTAAATTTATCAATTGAGCCATCTGGATTAGTTTTCAATTTATAAACCCATTTACATGGTAGTGCTCTTCTTCCTTTAGGTAAATCCACTAAATCCCAGGTCTCATTTTCTTTCAGTGAGTTTATTTCGCTCAGCATAGCTTTAATCCATTTTTCTTTATGAGTTGAGTCCAATGCTTGTTTGTAAGTCACTGGATCCTTTGGTAAATTTTCGACTTCAGCGACAGCTGCCTTAACAGAGTCATCATACCGTTGAGGCGGTTGTATTGCTGATCTATCTCTAAGATTGTAGCGATTCGGTTCAGGTTCAATATCAGCTGCGTTCTCGTTGTCAGTGATATCATGGTTAGGAATTTCATCATCTAGTTCGTTGTCAGTATCAGCTTCTTCGTCGTAATCAATATGTTCACCGTGCTGAGTAGAATCGGCATTTATGACATTTTCAATTATATCATTTTCTTGAATATTGTCAGCGTCAACTATTTGTACTTGAGATGTCTTCGTTTCTGGAACCAAATCACAATCTTTGTTTTCATTATACACCAAGTTGTTGGCGTTGTCTGTGACGTTTGAGTAGTAATTGGTCTTTACAACTCTTACATCTTTAG
The DNA here is from genome assembly GCA_963855545.1 of Ethmia dodecea. NCBI lineage: Eukaryota > Metazoa > Arthropoda > Insecta > Lepidoptera > Depressariidae > Ethmia > Ethmia dodecea. Next base: position 2,759,237 of record OY979443.1, read on the forward strand.
AAATGAGTGTCTTGCGTTTGGACGGAACATACACCCTGTATGCCTTGCTGGTATCTGAGTATCCAACAAATATTCCTGGTATTGCCTTGGAAGCAAACTTAGGACCCCTGGGTCCTTTCTTCAGTATGAAGGCTTTGGATCCAAAAGGATGGAGATGATTGACGCATGGCTTTCTTAGAACCCATTTCTCAAATGGTGTTTTGTTCTCGATAGCGCTGTTTATGCTTCTATTTGATAGGTAGTTGGCGGTATTAACTGCTTCTGCCCATAGATGCATTGGTACTTTTGCGTCAATAAGCATAGCTCTAGCTTTCTCCACTAGAGTCCGGTTCTTCCGTTCTGCGATACCGTTCTGGTGTGGTGTATATGGAGCAGATAAGCGTCGCGCAATTCCATGTTCCTTCAAATAAGCTTGAAAATTGGCGTTCACATATTCCGTACCGTTGTCCGTTTTCAAATGTTTTATACTGTTGCCAGTAAATTTTTCCATTTCTTGTTTGTACTCTTTGAACTTGTCTAGTACTTCGGTTTTGTTTCTTAAGAAGTAGACCCGTCCGTACCTACTATAATCGTCAATGAAAGTAACGAAATATCTCTTTTTTCCATCAGTAGGTGTGCTAATTGGGCCACAAACGTCGCTGTGAACTATTTCTAGACGTTCGGTAGTTCGAGGAGTAGTTCTCTGGGGAGGACTTGGCACTCAAGACATTTTAGCTTGAATGCAGGTTTCACAATCTGACAGAGTCTCATTGTTATTGAAGTTCATTCCAATCACTGTCTCGTTGTTGAGAGCTAAGTGGAGATCTTTGTCATTCATATGTCCAAGCTTCCTGTGCCAGTCAAGTATGGAGCTTTGCTTCGTGTTTGAACTTGATGCAGGTGTTACTGCAAAGCTTCGCTCAATGTTTGGAGATCTGACATAAAACAGACCATTTGACTTCTCTGCGGTCATTAACAATTTCCCCGTCTTATTGCGTATGACTGCTTTGTTTTTGTCAAAAGTTACTGTAGCACCGTGTTCGGTCATCTTAGGTACTGACAGTAAATTTGTTGATAGTGAGGGTACAAGTAACGTATTTTCCAAGTGTATTCTTCTTTTCTCATGATCGTTGTTCAGCGTAACTCTGCCTTCACCTTTAATTTCAGAAGAGTGATCTTCAGAGGCAAAATTGAGTTTTCTTGACACAGTTTTCATGTCTTTGAAGTACTCATGCTGATGAGTCATGTGAGAGGTGCAGCCGCTATCAAGTACCCAATCGTCCTGATTGTTCCTGTTAGAAGTAAGGAGGCATTCTTCTGCGTAGTGAGAGTTGTCATTTCTAGAATTTGAAATCTTGTTTTTATTTTTTCTTCCAGCAGTTAGAACATATTTTGTGTGTCTTTTTCTGAAAGATCTTGCTTCCTCTCCTGTTACACTGTTTGCAAGAAGCGTATAGTGCATTTTCCTCTTCATGTCTTTGTTGACCAGGATCAGTATTATTTTCACTGTTATGATGTCGTGCGTCGCTCTCTTCTATAATTTTAATTTTAAGTTCCTCCGCTTTAGGTAGGACGTCGCGCGTTTCAATCGCTACACGAAAGTTTTCGTAATCGGAAGACAGACTGTATAACATCATTATCGTAAGTAAGTCTTCATTAATATTTACATCCATATCGGAGAGCTTATCGACAGTGTCCATGAATTTATTAAGATGAGTGCGCACATCGTTTCCTTCAAGTTTTGTAAGTATGAGCTGCTTTAGAAGGGTTGCTTTACGTGCGGGACCTTTACTCGCATGAATTTGTTTCAGTTTGTCCCATAGTGCTTTAGCTGAGGAGCATTTTTTAATTTCTTTTAATTGTGAAGGAGCAATAATTAATATTAATTCAGACTTAGCCTGTTGGTCTCCTTCGATGTCCTCGGCAGTTGCAGTTGAAGTAAGGAACGTGGTAACATATTTCCACAATTTGCTCTTTACTAGTATGGCTTCCGCCTGGATAGCCCAAGTATCGTAATTATCTTTATCGAGTGGATCGATGTGATACGTCTTCGGCATGTTTACAAACGCTCTGCTACCATTTTAATAATAATGCTTTTAAAATGGAATACGTAAATAGATAATATAATTTAGAGCAAACAATAATGCGAGTACAATTCTCTATAGTGAAAAATATAAGTCAAAGAATAACAATCAAACTGTAACTAGGTAACACAACCATAGATCACAGCTATAAGAGCAAAGAGTATATGTAGTAGATATATCGTCTCTTATCAAGTTCCTCGTCCACATCGTCATCAGGCGACGAGTTTGCAACAGCGCCTGACACAGACGGGCCCAGTGACGAGAGCGGGTCTCCGCCGCCGCCGCCACGACCACCTGCGCGACGAGGGCGGCCACCGCTGCCGGCACGCTTGGGGCCTGCGGGACATCCTGCCCCGCCCACGGCTCCCGCTGCCGGTGGTATAGTGCGTCGCAGGACATGGACCCGAACAATGAACGAGAATGTCATGCGCGCCTATTATGGGGCTACAGAGGGGGGAACCCGGTTGTCCGCTCGATCGCTCAAGAGTGCTGCCTCTGTTTCAGGCTCTTGAACCAACCATTACCGTGTCGGAGCAGCGACTATCGGATCAGGTGCGCGTCATTCAGCGGCTAAAGCGGTTAGATGACGCGACACTTGATCGGCTTTGTCAGGAGGCTCTCTCTGCTCGCGCAGCTCCCACGTCGGTGCGACATCTGCCCGCCACGTCGCCGGATCCGGTGCCCGCACCCGACCTGGCACCGGGGGCGCCGCGGGTTGATTTCAATATCGACGAGGGGGACTTTGCGAGCGTGAGTACTTCTGCTAATGATCAATTGAGGAGGACTTTGGAAGAGGCAGTTACGCAGTATCGCTCCACAACCAACTCTAGGCCCCGATTACCACGTCTACCTATGAATAGACGCAATCTAGCACTAATGGGAGCCCTAAACGCTTTACTAGAGCCACATCTACGGACTAGTAAAGATTTAGAAGATCATGTACTGCGGAGCCATCGCGGCTTGTCGTGTTGCTCGAGTCAAGTTTCTGGACTCTAAACGTGCTCCTAGAACCGCCGGAGGTGTCCCTGCATGGCAAGCGCGGATCGAGCGACGTATCAGCTCGTTTAGGACTCTCATTGCAAAGCTGATCTGCTTCAGGGGGGGGGCAACAATCGCCCCCGAGTAATGCGCTTTGTGAACCAGGCGTTCGCAGGGACGGATATCAGGCCCCGCGACTACATGGCCAATATCACAGAGCGTATCGACTTTCTGAAGCAGAAAGTTTATGCATGGGCAAACCGTATTCGCCGCTACAGAGAGCGTGTGGATCGATTCCAGCAGAATCGTCTTTTCCAAAGTGACCAAAGGAAGGTATACCGAAGGTGGGAGGAAGCCGACCCTCGTGTGTCCGACGTGCAGCTGCCAGAGGCTACTGCCATGACTGATTTCTGGCGTAGCATCTGGTCGGTGCCCGTTGAACACACGGAGGGCGATTGGATAGGTGTTGTTGAACGTGAATGCGGGAACATCGAACCTATGGGGGCTATCACCATCAGCGCCGATGACGTAAGTTGTGCCATCCGTACGGCCCAGAACTGGAAAAGTCCTGGACCGGATGGATTGCACAACTTCTGGCTAAAATGGTTTCGATGCTCGCACGCATGGCTGGCAGCGCAGTTCCAACAAGCCCTAGAGCTCGGTTCTCTCCCACCTTCCCTAACAACTGGTGTAACCGTCTTGCTCTACAAGTCCGGTAGTACCACGGAAGCGAAGAACTACAGACCCATCACGTGCTTACCTACTCTCTACAAGCTCCTTACATCCATTTTGAGATCAAAAATAAACGCGCACATTGTCGCTAACAACATTTTGGCCTCCTCTCAAAATGGATGTAGGGTTGGGTCCCGTCGTACTAAAGAGCTCCTCCTCATAGACATGACCATCTGCCAGCAAGTCCGGCGGAACAGGGGGGTCCTCTCGGCCGCCTGGATTGACTATAAGAAGGCCTATGATTCGGTGCCTCACTCATGGTTGAGAAGGGTATTGGAGCTGTATAAACTTGATGCAGCTTTAATATCCTTCCTAAGTGCATGTATGAGGCAATGGATCACAGTAATTCTTCGTCAACCAGGAGGTGGGGATGACCGTCCTGACCCTCCGGACTTAATAAGGATCGAGCGAGGAATATTTCAGGGTGACAGTCTGAGTCCCCTGTGGTTCTGCCTGGCTCTGAATCCTCTCAGCACCCTGCTGAAGGATTCAGAGTTAGGCTACCGGTTTCGGAGAGAGGGTGAAATCATTTCTCACCTTCTGTACATGGATGACCTCAAACTGTTTGCACCAAATAACCAAGACCTGATGGTGCTACTGAAAACCACAGAAGTTTTCAGTACTGCCATCAGAATGGAGTTTGGTGTCGATAAGTGTGCGGTTATGCATGTACAGCGGGGGAAGGTTGTAAATTCAACGAATTTACAACTTTCTGAGGCAATGTCTTTCAGGTCTATCTCTGAATCAGAAACCTACAAATACCTTGGTATGTCACAGTCGTTGGGTATTGAGGATGAGGGCATTAGACGGTCGGTGAAGGAGCGCTTTTTCAATCGGCTCACAAAAGTACTCAACAGTCTTTTGTCTGGTGGCAATAAAGTGCGCGCTTTCAACGCCTGGGTAATGCCCCTACACATACCTCCTCCTTAGTATGAGGTGGACTCAGACCGAGCTGGGTGCCCTGGATCGGAGGGTCCGTCTACTGCTCACCACACATCGTATGCTACACCCACGCTCGTCAGTTATGAGATTGTACATCCCGCGGAAGCGTGGAGGTCGAGGCTTCCTAAACGCCAAAGATCTCCATAACCGCGAGGTGTGCAATCTCAGGAAATATTTCCTTAACAACGAGTGTGGGATGCATCGAGATGTGGTGGCAGTGGACAGAAACCTCACGCCGCTATCCTTGGCAAAAGAGAACTGGCGCAAACCTGTGGTACAGAGCACAGCGGACCGCAAGGCGGTATGGGAGAGCAAGTCGCTACACGGGCGGTTCTACAAGGCCCTCACGGGACCTGATGTAGACCTGCTCGCGTCGGTGAACTGGTTACGATTCGGGGACCTCTTCGGAGAAACTGAGAGTTTTGCCTGTGCAATTGCGGACGAAGTTATGATGACGAACAACTATCAGAAATATATCCTGAAGGACGGTACGGTCGACATTTGTCGGGCATGCCGCCGTCCCGGAGAGTCACTCAGGCATATCATCTCCGGTTGCTCTCATCTAGCGAGTACTTGCACAGACATAATCTCGTAGCCAGGATCATTCACCAGCGGCTTGCTCTTCTATACGGCCTTGTAGACCGCGAAGTGCCGTACTACAAGTACTTACCTGTGCCAGTTCTCGAGAATGGTCGTGCCACGCTCTATTGGGATCGATCTATTATCACTGACAGGACTATTGTAGCCAATAAGCCTGACATTGTGATAATAGATCGATCGCAACGCCGGGCCGTGCTCGTCGACATCACCATTCCCCATGATGAGAATCTCGTGAAAGCCGAGAAGGACAAGTCCAGTAAGTACCTAGACTTGGCCCATGAGATTACCGCCATGTGGGATGTTGATTCTACGATCATTGTCCCGATAGTTGTCTCAGCGAACGGTATAATAGCAAAGAGTCTCGACCAACATCTTGAGAGACTCTCGCTAGGTGGTTGGATCAAGGGCCAGATACAGAAGGCGGTGATCTTGGACACGGCGCGGATAGTCCGCCGGTTCCTCTCTCTGCAGCCCTGACCACCGGCAGCTTGGGCCTCTGCCCCGTTGCCGGCGGCACCCTAGGTTAGGTTTTTTATAATGTGTAATTTTTATATTGTTTTGTAAATGTTTTTATATATTTTACTTTTATATACATATTGTAAAAAAACCTAACTTAAGATATGAAATAAATAAATATAATAATAATAATCCCACGCCTTTTATCCCCGAGGGGGTAGGCAGAGGCATTCCATAACTGGATATACCCACATTTCACGAGATATATTGGACCCCTAAACGTGATAGGTGGTGAGCCCATCGCCGGATCGGGTCTGTTTACACATGTCTCAGAATTAATTCTGAGACCTGCCGGTTTCCTCACGATGTTTTCCTTCACCGTCGAGCTAGTGATAAATATGTACGTAAGTTTTTGAAAAACTCATTGGTACATGCCAGGATTCGAACCCGAGCCTCACTGATTTTCGGCCGGCTCTTTAACCGTCCGGGCTATCACTGCTCCTCAAATAATGCCAGTAGGTAATATACACATTTTGCTCGATCTCTCCATACTTCTTTCGCTTCCTTTACAATCATAAGCCTTTTCATGAACGCTCTTTTATTCTACGCATTCCGTACCCCAAGCTTTTTGAAGGACGTCACATATTTGATCTGTGAACGTTCTTCTGGGGCGTCCTCTTTCCTTGCATCCTTCAACATTCGCACCATAAATCTCTTTCGTTACTCTTCTTTTATCCATACGTTCTACATGACCAAACCAGTCAAAATTGTCAATATAACAACAAATAAAAACAAAAAAGTTTTTATAGTATAGGGGGCAAAAGGGGCCATTTGATGGTAAGTGACTCGAAAGTTACAAGTGCTTTGCCGGCCTTTGAGGTAGTAAATTATAGAAATAAAAATAAAAGAAACATATTTATATTACATTTTGTGAGCGAGTCCGATTCACTCTGAACTATTTACAGAGGACATACCTAACCAGTAGAGCAGCCATGCGTAAGTGTTGCTGTGACACGGTTCTGCCAATTACGCAGTGGACGCTCAGCTTTGATTGGTCGAGACGTTCACGCGTGTCAAATTACTGGTCAGTACTGAAGCCTCATTGGTTTATCGCGACTCGATACCGCCGCTCTAGTGGATATGTGCTTGTTCCTTTTAATGGCGACGAAACAGTAAAACACGTAAATCAACATTTAATTGTTTTTGCTGTTTAAAATCTGTTGATTTGTCCTCTGATATGAGCTCCAAGTTGGATTCACGGTAAAGGAATTAAGGTTTTCAAATAGCTTCACGGTAAATAAAAATGTCGTTAGAAAATCCGCAGGTCCCAGAATTGGTTCTTCCTGAGGCATGTGTAACGCTTCGATCGGGCAATCGGCTTAACTCTGTAACGTTTAGTCTGAAAATTACACTAGTGACTTCTCACTTCACTTGGATAATTTCATAGAATACCCCTATGAGAACTACTTCGAGTATGAGGGCTTGGGCATGTATTTATTATATTTTATGATGATTTAAGGGAAGGTGTCCTTACCAATATCCTGGTCATGACCTTGGGACGGACAGTCGGAGGGTATAGCTTGACCATTAGGTCTGTGCCGCGCCACAGGCTTGGGCGGTAAGGGTGCAACAAGGTACTCAGTCTATTATAGTTATCGGATCTCCTTTCTCCCTCACTTTATCAACTTTTTCTCTTTTAACTTCTTTTTCTAGCCATATATTCTAAATTTTGATTTGGAAATCAGAGTTACAGCTCTCTTTTCTTTTTTTTTACCAGCAAATCAGTACTTACGTGAAGTTCCACTTTTTAAATAAGCTTTTCTACGTAGAAAAGCTTCTCCTCTTTTAATGTAATATTTATATTTCCGCCTTGACCTTGCAACGCCGCAAGGGTAATCGAGACGAGGTGTTGGTCATTGAGGTAAGCATGTAAGAGGGCTAGTCAGATACCAACAGCGCTTGTCTGCTATGAGCAACTCGTCGGTGGAGATGGGCTGCTGTTTATATTCATCCAATATTGATGGATGAGCTTAGAGTGCCTTGTTATTAGACTATTGACGTTTCTAGATATAATTTTTGTTTACCTACGGAAATAAATGATTTGGAATTTGAACTTGTGGTCAAGGTACAGCAAACAAATTCAGTGTCCTCTATCTTTAATGGAATTACAGAAATCGGTGGAAGCTCCAAATTGTTTCCACGATACAATAAAGAATAAACCGTCCGAGTAAAATGCGATGTTAAACGAAACATTTGTGTAACAAACCGGCGTCCGTTCGGCGTATAATCGAAACTCGCAGTTATTTTTGTGTGCACGTGCTGTGCGAAATGTTTGCACTAGACAGAGTGGAGTGGACACGTTATTATCTTTTGTTCCAACTTTTAAAATGTATTCTGTTATAATGCACGGAATAAATGACGTTCTTCCGGGGCGACCTGGGGGCCAATTCCAATAAATGTCAGCCATTGTCATCAAACTATCATTCCATTATGCTGCAACTGGCAACTATGACATCTAATTTGTATTCCACTAAAATCATAGTAGCATTACAATGGAATGACTATGGACTACGTTAGGTGTTGCCTACCATATATAACTATTACTACCATGCGTGTCATTAGTTTTATTTCGGGTTTTCGGCACTAAAATCTTTAGATGAATGATTTTATTTATGGTACATGTGACATTTCGATAAGTTTTGAAGAAACTTGTGTATTTTTGTGCATAGACTCTGAAGCAGAGCTAAAATCTGAATTTCGTGTCGTGTTTAGGGCTGATGGCTAAATTGCCAATGCCTTAAAATAAGGGAAAAAAAGCAATCACTGGACAGCGCCATTCCATGGTAGGAATAGTAGAATACCAAAAGTGGTCAAGAATGATAGTTGAATGATTGTGAAAACTGACAGTTATCAGAATACGAAAATTGTCAAAATTTGACATAATATCACCATTGAGTGACCACAATCGTGTAATTGTCATACAACTATCACCGCTGTCATTTAGTAGAATTGACCCCCTGGTTCGGCGATGGGCTCACCACCTATCACGTTTAGGGATTTAATATTCTCGTGAAAAGTGGGTATATCCAGTAATCCATTACGGAGATAAAAGGCGTGAGATCATTATTATGTATTATATTATTCTTTTCGGGGTACTAGACTATTGAAGTTTTTTTTTTTTGGAACGTAGTTCCTTATCGCGCGTTACGAAAGGGGGCTAGACGGAAAAAATTAAGACCAAAAGTTGTAACGACCGACACTTTTTGCTCTAGTTGAAGCTCTATGATAAATCTAATGATGATGATGATGATGATGACGATGATGATGGTGATGACGGTGATGACGGTTATGACGGTGATGACGGTGATGACGGTGATGACGGTGATGACGATGATGACGATGATGATGATGAAACTTCGTTCCATTCGGGTGTCCCTTGACACCTCTCAAGTTTTTTAAATTTATGTATATAAATAATTCGAATTATTTGAAATGCCGCTGTGCCTGTCAATAATTAGTTGTAGATATTTACAAATGAGGTGCCGTCGATACGTCTTTATCTCAAAAGTATCATGGGCTCTTTACTATGACTGTAAGTCGTGGATACATGATATGGCTAGTGAAGAGCGAAAAGAAAAAAATTGAATCTTTTGTCTTCAACAAAAAGAATTTTTCCAATTATTTTCGTTGTTGGCCCTCAAAGAAATCTTCATGAAAATTTCGAGTTTCCAGCCCTTTGCGAATTCCAATTTGTTCCGCGGGTCACTGGGTATATGAAAAAGAAATTACTTGTGTAATTTCGACTACAGCGAAATTGAAGCGTTGTAATCGAAATATAAATGTGAACGCGTATTACACATTTTTGGGGACAATATTTTAGGGCAATTGAATTGTTTTTTCTAAAATAAAAATACATTCTCATACATTCTCCCGAGGATAGGTAGATATTTTCCACTCCTATATAGTTTATGCAGACGTAAATATGTGACAACCATTACAGAGATTTGCCTAACTATGTTTTCCTTTACCTAGAGCTAATATTAAATACAAACTTACGGTTTTTGGCAAACTTAATGCTACGATTAGTTGACATGCTTATTGAACTCTTTGGTATTGTATTTCTTTCAATCGAAGTTTTCATAATTATGTGGAATAAGCAATCATCAGAACAGACATCCTAATAATCGATAAACTTTTTACCTACCCCTAGGAGCCCGCTGCGGAGCTTTAGGTCTTTCTTAATTTTGGGCTATAATCTTTCACGCAAGCCACTGGAGCTGTAAGAATTGTTCAAGATACCCATAATTTACTGACAAGGCTAACCAGCTTTCATGAAACACAACAAAACCTTAAATTAACTTCCTTTATAAATAACTCCGTAAACTTTGAACATCGGCCATAATTATTTTCAACATTCAAAGTTGCCCGGCTTTCTTTCAAAAGGGCGTGTATTAAAAACAATGGCGTCCCGATAACATCCGAAGCGGAGTTCATCATGAACCGGTGGTTATTTACATAATGTTGCCTTTATCCGAGGCACAAGGTTTGAAACTTTGCTCCAGCCATGGTGATTATGAAGAATATTACCCCAAGACAGACACAAACTGAGGTAGATGCGTTATTATTGATCAAAATACGGCTATGTAAATATCAGGCAATTGCCCGAGTTGCTTTAGTCGCACTCTGAACTGTCATTGAGAAATGTGAAAATCTTTTGCTCTACGAATTGATCAAATTAAATTTGTACGCTGATGATGATAAAATGATGTACGCTAAAATGAATTATGGTTTCGTATAATTTATTGCCTACCTACAAAATGTTAGTGTGCAAAGACATTATATTCTTTGACAATTATTAATATTACTCACCACTGCTTCATTACCTGTCTATTCGTAAATCCAAGCACTAATACCAAATCTATGTGTATTAGATACCATAATGTAAAATTCTGGTATATGTGTGATTCTTCTCCTAAGCTAAAACACATTCAGACTCTGCGTTGGACATTGGTATTGATCTTAGGTGGCTTGAAAAGATGTGACAGTTAGGTGGCCACTAGCCTAATACCATTTCCCAAACACTGTGTGAGATTATGGCCCATATTTTCTCACGTGCGAGCAAAGACCCTTAGCTCAGTCGGCTGTTTCTGGTTGATGGCGATGATGATGAAATGAATATCACTTTCCAATTTTGAATAAAAGTATTTGATTATGTTGCGTTACTTGGCATTGTTATTACAGCTCTGTGGAAAGGCTGTCATTGGAAATTCACAATGCTTGTATAATACTAGATTGTTTATCATTTTTTATCAGATAAGTTGAAAATAATCTATTGATTTCCACATGGGCAAATTGTTTTACTTAGCTGAAGTTACAACATTTTGATATACCAAAACTTGATAAGCGTGAGTCGACCTCGCACACAGTGTGCCCGCATCACCTTATAATAAAAACACGTTCTTTTATGGGAACCTGCTTTTTTTTATTTGTTGTTATAGCGGCAATAGACACACATTCTGTGAAAATTTATTCTAAATCTTATGAAAATAATGTGCAAAACTTTAAGACAGACAGATAGACAAAGGGAAAGACAAACGGACAGCGGAGGCCTAAGAATAGGATCCTGTTGAGTCCTGGGTACGTAACTCTAAAAATTAAGTATAAAAGTCTGCTTTATTTTTTCAAAGCAAAAGTATTGGCTGTCTTTTAATTTCAAATTGAATATAAAGAGCTGGGATAATGTATTCAAATCTTGACATTATTTTCTATTTTCCTCAAAACATTAAGCAAGTCTATTAAAAAAGCAATGTCATCGAGACCTCCGCAAATCTACCAGAGAAGTGTGCTGAGAGACACTTTTAGGACCATTTCCCTCTTTATTTTACTTTTTTCGGGAGACAGACACTGGTCTATAATGTCCGAATTACGCGCCCTCGGATTTTACGCTTTTGTAATTTGCATTTCATTTTGAGTTTTATTACTCCATCTTGCCGTTACGGCAGTACTTCGTTAAAACATGTTTTTTCTTATAACCTTCAAGCATTAGATGCTATTAGGTACTTCTCCAGTTTTTTTTCTTCCAAAATTTATTTTTATTTTTACAATGTTTTTCAAATTTGATTACATTTTAACTTGGATTATTTTTTACTTGATTACGTTAAGGGGTGCAAAGGTGAAATACTGTTGAAATGTGGATATTTCTTGAAATGTAATACCTCTGCCTTCCCTTTGGGGATAAGAGGCGTGAGATTTTTATTTCATATTATTATGGAACTTGTCCAAAATAAACAAGTTATTAAAATACTGCTGCCTAGTTAATGCAACTTTGTATTAATTAGGTTTATTTGAAATGGTATTCAGACAGTGGACGCAAACTAGGTATCTACTTACATTTAATTTCATTTTATTATTTCATTTTCACCCTTTCATTTTAGCTTTGGTAATGTTGCTTATATTACCGTAACACTCCAATTCCAGCGATATTTTTTCTAAAAGTATACCTACTCTTTTTGTACGTAAAATGTTTACTTATTTTTCTTGACGTGTTGATGAAGGCTTACTTGAGAAATTACTCATGATTACCTTGTTTCGCAATTTATTCTTAATTATATACTATTTATTCAAATGAAACACGGTTGTTTCAAACACGGAGTAAGCTTTTTCTGGTCGAATCTTCAGGCAAAATAACATTCCAAAATTTATTTGAGAATACAAAAAAAGTTAAAAAAAAAGCAAAGTTCGTTTTAATGGAATACATATTATGATCTTCTTACTGGTTCTATGGCGTGACTAATAATATAGTAAAAATACTCAAATATAAAATTTTTACACGCGCCCATGTTGTTCATGTAAGTCGATATCTTGTTAAGCTGCACCTGTCAATGCGTGGTATTCATTCGAGAATATTAGCATTTGAGAATATAGCCATTCTCATTGCTTATTAGAAAACTGGCTTTTGATCGGTTGGAAGTGGACGTCCTATTATAATTTTATTATTATTATAACATGACAAAAATATAGTATTTTTCTGTAAATAAATGTGGTAGCAGGTACATGGCCAGTGCAAAACAATGTGGAAGCTGTTCTAACACTTACCTAAAACAACACAAATTCCATTGATTTTCAATGGTACACATCAAAAGAGTGGCCATGTAAAGAATTTTCAATCTAGCTGAACGAAACTTCCCGGGGTTAAACACCGGTCAAAGATTAAGACTTTGTTATAGAAGCGGTAACATTTTTAGGGGAAAAGACAATATGTTTATGTTGAAGTTCAACACCTAGTGTCTAAATGTCCAGCACACTGCATACAAGACTCGGTTTAGAGACCGCCCATAACCTCGTAAAAAAACTTGTTTTTCAATAAAAAAAAAATGACATGTCATATCGGTGCAATATATTTATTTATAACTGGGTATAGAGAGGTCATTAACTTTGATCTCAAGCGTCAGTTCAGTTAGTTCAGTCAGTAATTTGGACAGTACGTTATAGTGGACGAGAAGGAGACGCGTGTAGTTGAATGTAGTCCAAATGTCAACGATGCTTTCTAATGAATGTATCGTATTTTTCTTTTTTGCTTTTATCAAAGATCACTGTAAAGTTTTGTCAATTTACGTTTGGTAACTTTTGCGTAAAAGAGCAACAACCATCCACCCTTCCATATTCACAGACTTTCGCGTTTATAGTATAAGTTGGATGTACGGGGTGTCACGGATTTTTTTCGTGTATCTAATTACTTATTTCTTCTGTGTCCATTTTTCAGTCGCGGTAAAGAGGAACACGTCTCTCCGCGTGTCTCTTTGGTTAGCAGAGGGGAGAGATACTTGTTACTTACACTACCGATCATATTTTGCTTTACTTAGATATTGGAGAAAATCACCAAAACAGCGGAGGTCATTATTTAAAAGAAAAAGAATATATTTTTTATTTTGTGAACAGTTTCAGATCTGCAATACTTAATCTATGCCACCATTGCTACCTCCGAACTACGACCAAAAGGCCTATTCGTCTCTCATCGAGGTGGTTAGGTCAGCGAAAACGTTAGTAATAAACGGGGAGGCTATAAAGGTGCGTTCATGCGGGATGATGTAGCGAAATACGAGCGGTTGCGGAAACAACGGCTCAGCTAAAACCGGAGAGAAATATCAGCTGTTTTGGTGTAATAAAAACGTCATTTAAACGTATGTGGCGTTGTTGAGTTAAAAGAATTGCTTGGAAGGGATGATGTGGGATGACGTTCGGGAGTCTGAATCAAAAATGTTTTAGATGTGTTGTTTTTTGTAGGCATTTTTCGTTTTGATGCACGTGGTTTGTTGTAAGCTTAAAAATTTTCTTGATTACATTTTGTAACGTATCTCAGTGAAAATACTGTCTTAATTTATCCATTAGATCTGAAATTACAAGCATGCCTTCGGTCATGTCACATAGATAAATAGAAAAGACGTGGTAGGTATATTTGTTTTAAAGGTAAATTTTTGGCCTACGATTTGGTCCCCATGTCAGTATAAATCCTGACATCACTTCCCGGTCTTCTATGTATAAGCAATATCACTTCAATCGGTTGCTCCGTTGCTGCGTGATAAAAGGACAAACCAACAAACTCACTATTACAGTTTTGTTATTACCTAAACAGGATTGTATTTTTTGATAAGTTATGGGCTTGCTCTTAACTTCTATCTATCTTCGAGGACAATGTCACAAACTCACCCAGAAGAATACTGATGATGATAGAACGTTTTTTCGTCCTCTGGAGGAGCCTTTACAAAACTATTACCGTCCAACATATACTGGGTCGGTCTTCATTTCCTGGCCATTGTTTCATTTTTAAAACTGGCAGCCGACTCGGCCCGGTTGGCCCGAATGGGTACATCGCTGATACTGCATAATTAAAACTGTCTACGGCATTTTTATTCCAACTATATGGATAGAGGATAAAGGGTCTTTTTATTTTAACAATTCGTGATTTGTGAAAGTGAAGATTTTTTTTGTTTTTTTTTTAGCATGCGTGACATTATTTCTATTTACCGGATTATATTAGGAAGGTAATATTTTTCGGTAGTCATCTGTAGACACAAAAATCTACTTTAATCGTCTGCCCCCTAAAAGAAGACTTACATACGAGTAAATAGATATGTATGTGAGTCTTCTTTTTGTAGCCTAAACGATTTGGCGGATTTGGATGTGTGAAATGCCACTTTTGTCTTCTTTTTCAGAGTTTCATAAATAAATAATAATATATATAATATAATCTCACGCCTTTTTTTTTTATCCCGAGGGGGTAGGCAGAGGTATTCCATTACTGGATATACCCACATTTCACGAGATATATTGGACCCCTAAACGTGATAGGTGGTGAGCCCATCGCCGGACCGGGTCTGTTTACACATGTCTCAGAATTAATTCTGAGACCTGCGGGTTTCCTCACGATGTTTTCCTTCACCGTAGAGCTAGTGATAAATATGTACGTAAGTTTTTGAAAAACTCATTGGTACATGCCAGGATTCGAACCGGAGCCTCACTGATTTTCGGCCGGCTCTTTAACCGTCCGGGCTTTCACTGCTCAAATTTAAATTTATTATTAAATTTATTTAAATAAATAAATAAGACGTTTATAATCAACACAAAGCGCATAATATAAAACTAAACTAAGTGAAGTAATTTGGATGAAATGGCTAAGATACTCAGCACATACGCTGCTTTTCAGACAATGCCCTAATTTAAAAATATTTCCAAATATACTTAATACTCGTAACAGTTCTATTTCATTGTCTTAGACTACTACAAAGAGTTAGGTATGAAAACTTTTATTTGAGTGCAAAACGGGAAGGTAACGTTTTTTAAAATCGCTTCTATCAGTAGACCCCTATTATCAGTTTGTTAAGGTTCTAAATAAAGAAATCATTACATCAAAATAAAGCATTTACTCACTAGGTAGCTAATCTAAACCTGAATATGGGTACCATAACTTTTGTTCACATTTTATTACTGCACAAATGAAACACGCTGTCAAAAGTCAATTTGAGCATTTGGATATCTATCAAATAAACAGGATATCATTTGTGTTTCGCTCTCAATTTTAATGTTCCGACATCAGAAACATCTTTCATATATTTAAGTACCGCTTTCGTAACAGGAAAAGGTCCGTTTCGAAAATTACATCAGTTGGATCTTTTAATATCATTGTAATTTCTTTCATCGTTCGTTTTCCTTTTTAAATTATAAATGAAACTCGAGGCACCCTTGGACGCGGATACGATCACGCCGAAGCGGAACTTTGCAGATGAATTATATATACGAGTACATATACGTAATTACGTTTTATGGCGTCGATTATCGCCCGCTTAGGTTTTTCTTATCAAATTTTCTGTTTTCTATGATCTTTGGCTTCTCAAATGAGTTCAATTTTATCCGATTTGTTATATTGTCTTGTTATGGTATTATTTGTTGATCATTCTTAGTCTCAAATGGTTTTTGGGTAGTTATTTAAATATTTGACGGGCCTGTTGGCTCAGTTGGTAGTGACCCTGCCTTCTGAGTCGGAGGTCGCGGGTTCGATCCCCGCTCGAGGCCAACATTTGTGTGCATGAACATGTCTGTTGGCTTCGTGTCTGGTCGTTTAATATTTATTTAAGTATGTTTATCAATTGTTTAGTACCCATAGCACAGGCCCTGCCCAGTTTGGGACTAAATAACCGTGTGTGAATTGTGTCCCACAATTTATTATTATTATTTTTTATGCTGATAAAAGTATTCAAAATTCTGCAGGCCTACAATCTAAGACAATCGTTGAATATTCAATACAAATGGTATTCGATTTCCATTTAGCTTTAAATTTTTACCATTTAACTTTTCTATGTTTTCTATTTGAGTTGGCAGACTAATAGGCTATATTGACCCTATCAGCACCTATCACGTTTAAGGATCTGAAGAATATACTGGTGAAACGTAGGTGCTTCCAGAAATGGAATACCTCTGCTGGATAAAAGGCGCCGTCTACATACAGAGAAAACACATCAACGGTTATTTTTGTTATATAATTTTTCGTTCATCTTAATAAATAATAATATTAGCCTTTATTCAGACAGAAAAGGATATTTACAAAATAATTATCACTTCTCTGCTGAGTCGATTACATCGACAAGTTATTCTGTTTGCCAACTTTGGCAAAGGCTAATCTAAATAAGGCAACGTCAAATTAGATAGGTATCATGTAATGGTACTTAGGTGGTACAGCTTATGGCTGCCTTTTCTCTGTGTAGCTAGGCTGATCATTTGACAGAGATATCTGCCTATCCTAGTCCCTTATTGAATTAATTAAGATTGTCCTTCTCTTCAATAAGATGCGTTTGTTATAGTTTTTATTTTTTTTTATAAGAGAAAAAGGGGCAAACGAGCAGATGGGTCACCTGATGGTACACCTGCAACTCAAGAGTCACAACTGCGTTGCCAGCCTTTGAGGTGGGAGTAGGTGGAGGGAGAGGGTAGGGGAGGGGGGGAGGGCGTTGGAGCCTCCGGGTACCTCTCTCACTCAATGAAATGCAATGCAAGCATTGCTTTACGCTGGTTTTCTGTGAGGCCGTGGTATCGAAAATAGTTACACCATAACCATCATACATTAAATATAACGACCTGTCAATAACCAATGACTAAATTACAGACTCAAAAGTAAAGAGCTGTCAATGTCACTTTAAAAATTTACAAATTGATTCTACGGAATTGTGCCTACTGGTCGCGTGACCGTAATCATAGTTTATTTCTAACAGCATGTTTCAATGTAGCTGTACAATTTCAATATTTTCTCAATTCGCTATGCAGTATGTCGAACACATATTGGAAATGCAGCGAAATTGATATATTGATATTCAATCGTTTTCATATTTCCGCAACAGTGTTTTAAGCGCTGTTGTAAATTTTTTTATGCAAGTAGCACACTATAGTCAACAAATAAGGAATAACAATAAAATATATTCACGGCTTATCCCTAAGTGAGTTGGTAGAGGTGTTATATTTCTGAAACTACACACTTTTCGTGGAACCTCTAAGCCTAAAGATTTTTCTATACACTAAAATTACTTTCAAAAGTTGGATAGTTATAACTGGCCATTCACATAATTATAGTGTCTTTTTAGGGTTATCTATGGGCAGATTTATGCCACGTATTGGTGATTTTTTTTTAAACTTCGTTTAAGTTAGCGGTGGTTAGTTGCATCGAAATGTAGTTATTACTTGTATTTTACAATGTGTGTTAAAAATTGTGCAATAGATTGTGATTATTAATATCATATCAACCTCATAATATCAAATGAGATCTCGATTTAAATAGTGGAACTTGAGGTCTGTTAGAACTAACATTGTGACTATTAAAAAAAAATGCCCGCCTCAGAAAAAGACGAGGCTTGCGTTCAATTAATTGGTTCATCATCATCAACCCGTAACAGCCCTCTTCTGAGCTTAGGATCTTTCCTCGCATATGAGGAAGTATGGGATTTAATCTCCCACGCGATCCCACCGCGGATTGGGGTTATTGGTTACTTTTAGACCAGAATCAGTTCAAAGCACCGGAGCTTATCAGTCTCACCACCTGTGTAGGGGATCTGAAAAATACAATGTTTAAATTTTGTACTTCTAGGATTATATCTTGTAGTGTCTCTTTAAATATCTCTGCTAAACATCTCAGAGCAAATTTATATATTTATGAATAATTTTACTCGATTCCCCAATTAGTATTCTTACCAAAAACTCGAGAACAATCAAACAAAAGTTACAAGATCTCCAGATCTCGATAAAAGAGAATTCCTACATTTTCCTAAAACTCTCATTTCCATCAATTTGCAAACATTCGTCCAAGTCCGGTGGCGGCCGAAGTTTTGTTTTAATAAAATATGGATCATGTCGTCCAAACCAGCTTCGACATTGAAATACGAGTAGGCGTCCCTTACGCCTCCTTATGTTTGCTCCCAAGAGGGACAGAGACAGAAAATGCACTTATACTTCCATTTGTTGTCTCGGCTTTTTCGGATCCCGCGATGATTGATGATGGTGGAGCAAATTTTAAATTTACAATTTCTGCTACGTCGGTTAGGGGTAAAATCTTAAGGATATACAAATAGAGGCTGTCTAAATATAGATAGATAGGCTGATATTACAAAACGTGAATTGGCAAAGTATACTGGGAAGTTAGTGGAACAAATCCTTGGCACAGCTGTTGCTGCTTCCGAAGCAGTGGTGAATTCAAAATACCATTTCGTAAAGGACAAATTCGCACGTTCTTGATAAGAAAAAAGTTAAGTTGCTCATGTAGTCATGTAGTGAAGTGAAGCTGATGAAATAACTGTCGAATTGGCAGCGGTTGTTCCTAATCTCACAATGTTGATTGCAAATATCGTGTAACCACAAGGAAATCAAATCCTTTAACATGTTAGTATTTTAGCTGCCACTGTACATATCAGGGACGTTGCGGATGCCGATTTTTGCACATCCGCGGATGCGAATGCAGATGCGGATTTTTGAAGGCTCACATCCGCGGATGCGGATGTTTGGGATCTTATATAAATATAGTATATGAATGAAGAATTATCTTACTATAGGAAAAGGTATCATCCTATGGGGCAACAGTAAAAACGTAGGTAGGTAGAGCATTCATTCCGCAAAAAAAAAAAAAAATAGAGCAATAACGAAAATATCTCGCTTTGACTCTTGCAGATCATTCTTTAAAGACCTAATGGCTTATTGACATTATCATCTAACATGAATGAGATTTGCGTTTTTGCTAAACAGCATGGGGAATTGTTTAGAAAAATTTGTAACATAAGCCCTCGTAGTCACTCTTGTTTTTGAAACAATCCAAAAAATATTAAATTATGATAAAATTGGCTTTGAGTATTAGAATATATTATTATCAGTGATAGGAATAGGTAGTGCCTATTTGCCTAAACTTCGAAGAACAGAGACAAGAATCGGAGTATAACTGTTTAAATAATAATTATTATGGAGTTATAAATTATAAATGTTATGTCTAGTCGCAAACTTTAGGTGTATAGCATATTTTTTTAATGTATTTAAGTGTTGTCCCGAATGTCGGGACAGAATGTCCCGTAAAAAAATTCAGTCCTAAGGAAGTCTCCGATTCTTGTCTCTGTTCTTCGAAGTTTAGGCAAATAGGCACTACCTATTCCTATCACTGATTATTATGTATAATAAAATCCCAAATGACACTAAAGACTTACCCGTTAAAATTATTAAAAGAAAATTGTATAAATAGCTCAATGAACGTATTTTTTACAACATTAATTAATTTATCAAAAAATAAAATAAAATAAGTGTGTCCATTATGTCAAAGGTGTTTGCATGTCTTTTAATTATAGTGAACATGTATGCACTGCCAAAACTGTATTTTTTCATCTGTACCCAAGTTTGACGCAAATAAAAAAATATATTATTCTACTCAATCAATAACAGGAACCTCACTGGAAGAATTAAGAATACTGTTATAAAACTATAAACTTTACCTACAATAAAACGTAGGTTTTACTGGTATAACATAATGGCATTTTCCTGGCGATTTTAATTTAATAAGCTGAGCTAAGACTAATATAAAGATTTTCCAATACTCAATTATCTACACACAATGATCACTGTATTACAATAACACTCAAAATATCTATCTTCACGATAAGTAACCCACAGCGCAAACAAACACGTAATAATTTATTTACAAGAAACAAAGTATGTACCACAACAAATGCGTCGGATGTTGTCACCAATTTTTTCGCTCCCATTGGTTATTGTCTCATGCGAACGGCACGTGCCATTCGCCGGGTCCCGCCCAATTTCTTTCTTGTCGCAACTTGTATTACATCCGCATCCGCATAAATATCCGCATTGATTAATGCGGATGCGGATGCGGATGCAGATGTCTAAATTTCGGATGTGGATGCGAATATTCGCAACATCCCTGTTACATATACCTACTCACTCGTATATACAAAATTCACGGTAAAACTAATTTTATCACCAAGGAGATAGGTATACATCTTCTTAATGCTATTTGGCTATCATACCAACTGGACGTTCCTTTTCTTTTATTTTACTACTAATAGCCTATAAAAGCTCACTGTTTTCCTTCGCTCACAGTACAGTTTGACACTTTTATTATTACCAGCAGGATTAAATGCCTTATAGACGCGTTTTGTGCAAGCAAAATAGAGCTTTATTAATAGGAGGTTACAGGTCAAAATCCAGTATCAGGTGTTGATTGAAAGTGGGGTTTGTAATGAGAGGGTCAGCAGTTATTGATTCACGTGGTTCAGTTAAGGGGTGTACATTTTAGTTAAGTAGACGTTGATATTACGACATAGTTAAGGTAACAAGCGTGGTAGATTTATTATTTTTTTATGCATACGTTAAGTAATAATATATTCTCTTGTTGCTTTACGCAGTTAAATTACACAACTATTTTGTGTTATTTTCTTGTAATATATCGTTTTGCGAATTCGTAGAATGCAGCCCACTATTTTGAATCTAATCTTATTATAAATGACGACAATTCTCAACGACGTCGGCATTAAATTAAGTTTAGAATTATGCTTTTTCATTAACGAAGTTGCCGCTTTTCAACCCCGTCGAGCAGAAAAAAACTATACACACCTCGGGAAGTAAATAAGAAAGCCTCAGATCACATGTTTGTAGACCTCGGCTTCAACTCGTTCGACAATTACATTTGTTATATCTGAGACGTTTCTTATTTTACTTCCCTAGGTACGTAATACTAGCTTTTACCAGCAGCTTTGCTCGCGCACGTTTATTTCACCCCCTTATGCGTTGAATTTTGCAAAATCCTTTCTTAGTGGATGCCTACACTGTATAGTAGATAAGCTATCTATGTGCAAAATTTCAAGTCTTTAAACCCAGCGGTTTAGGTTGTGCGTTGATATATCACCAATCAGTCAGTCAGTTTATCATTTTATTTATATAGATAAATAGATAGATAGATAAATACTATTTACAAGCTTTTATTTAACATGCAATCTATGTTTGTTCGGGTGGAATCTTGCAACTCAATTTTGACGCAGATACTCGTATCTTTATCCAAATGAGCTGATATTATGGTAGCACCAAGCTGATCTGATGATATCGCAAGGAGGAGGTGGATATCGCAAATTCTCAATGACTAATCGTAAACCCCTCGAGTTTGGGCTCAATCAGATTAAAGATTCATTACCTCGGACTGGAATCTTCTTAATAATAAATCATATCTTGTGTGTATATAATGTATATATACATACATATATATATATATATATATATATATATATACATACATATATATATATATATATATATATATATATATATATGCAAGTAATTATAATATGCTATGGTATCTATGTATTAACTTTATATATAATCTATGCACTGTGTATTTTATTTTTTATATATTTATAGAAAACGGTTTATGTATATAAGTACCTATCTACCTTAATCCATTGGTAACTTTAGTGCACCACCTACCTTAATCTGTTTATCTCAGTTACATCCATCCTAAGGTTGTCTGGAAGAAATCGCTTAAAGCGATAAGACCGCCCATTGTACTTTTTTATTAATGTGTCACTTGTTGCATATATACATTTTTATTGGTGTACAATAAAGAGTTGTTACTTACTTACTCATTTAATTTTTTATTACGCGTGCTATTCATACAAAAGCTTGTTTTTAGGGTTCCGTACCTCAAAAGGAAAAAAGGGAACCCTTATAGGATCACTTTGTTGTCCGTCTGTCCGTCCGTCTGTCAAGACCCTTTTTCTCAGGAACGCGTGGAGGTATGAAGCTGAAATTTATATCAATTACTCAGGTCTACTGTCCCTTGAAGCTGTGAAAAAATCAAACTTCTAAGCCAACGCAATCAAAAGATACAGCCGTTTATGCCGCAAATTTTCGACACTTGCAAGGGAATCAAAACCTACAGGGTGCTTCCCGTGAACTCAGAATCTTGAAATTTGGTACGAAGCAACGTCTTATAGCATAGATAAAGGAAAAATTACGAAAACCATAAATTTGCAAGGTTGTACGGAACCCTCGGTGCGCGAGTCCGACTCGCACTTGGCCGGTTTTTTTATCATTGTGTCACTTCTTACATATTTTTATTAGTGAACAATAAAGAGTTGTTACTTACTTACTCTGCCTACCCCCGGGATAAAAGGCGTGAGTTTTTTTTATAGTTGAAACAGCTAATGGAGGATTACGATTTCGCACTTGGCCGGTTTTTTTAGTTTTGATGAACTCTTATTACTTATTTACTGTCACAACACTTACTACAAAGTTCGTAAGGTCTAAATATGTCTTAGGGATTTATCAGTGTTTTTGTGTCACGTATCTTGGTCTATGCTATGGAAGAGTGAGATCTTCTGACACAGGTATGATTATACTTAAAAGAAGGCCTCTACAACTAAACGTTATAACCTGTAATTTACTGAAATAAATTATTTTGTATTTTTGTATTTTGTATCTTGAGGACGCATCAGATAATGTGTGCTCCCTTTTAGTGTTAGCACACAAGTGCAAAATCAGCTCCGTGTCTGTTCTCGGAGGTACGTTTTGGACCCTTTCTGTCGATCGCAATCATGTTACTTACTATCCCTGTGGGGGGTTTTATTACCCCCTGTTCCGTTTATTTTAACCTTCTTTTCTTACACCTAATTCATTATGTTGCCCAACCTTTTCCTTTTTCTCACCTTAGTTTTTCTGATCAAATTGAGTGTGTAAGAAAGTAGGTGAAAATTTATTTTCGCTGTTCCTTTTTGACCAAACATTTGGTGAGGCATAGTCCAGTCAAAATAGACATTTCAAATAACAATAATTCCCACAGAGCCAAATTTTGGTGGACAGCTGGGGTTTACCATTACAAATAAAGTTTTAAAAATCCCCATCGATCCTATGTGTGCTAAAAAAGTTATTCGGGTCGAAAGGTCAAAGTTTGAGGTTTTTTGGATTTTTCTCGAAAACGGTAAGTTTTATCAAAAAGAACCTTAAACCAAAATTATAGATCTTAGAATTATCTACTAAAATGGCTCTTATATTTTTTTCCGTAAGAGTTACCATTCCTGAGATATCGCGATTCTAAGAGTCACACTATACATGATAAGCACACATTTCCACGCCACCTGTGAGGTAATGTACATACTCGGCGCCTTTTTTTACCGTGTTTTCCCCTGTAGGCCTACTCCACTAACTGCCATGGCAATTTTAGGATAATTTAAGGGAACAATACCCGTCAAGTTCTAGATATTGATATTGCTATTGATTATTGGGTTAACTAATTGTTTTGATTCCTTTAGATATTTTTATCAGATTCATACTCTTGAAAGTCTGTTCTTATAATGTAAATATTCAATATTTATATTACTATTATATATCAATGTAATCCTCAAGATTACTACATCCAATTATGTAAAACTATCATAATGTCCAAAGTTTGATGCGACGACAAATCGACATGAAAAAATAGGGTATTTCGTCGGTTTTTCGCTATGATTTTACTGTTTCTTTTTTTGAGAACTTTTAATTATTTTTTGTAATTTTCTTTTTATATACATTGGTTCTGCATATAATAAGCTATCCCTACGTCGTTTTTATTTCCGTGTAGCTGTAGTAGTTTGACTGCTATCATGTTTTTAGTAACAAGGTAGCGGCCGCTTGGTGTGTTTTTCCTTGAATCGCGAAGGCGAGCGCTCAAGGCAATTGTGACTCTTAGAATCGCGATATCTCAGGAATGGTAACTCTTAGGAAAAAAATTATAAGAGCCATTTTAGTAGATAATTCTAAGATCTACAAGTTTGGTTTAAGGTTCTTTTTGATAAAACTTACCGTTTTCGAGAAAAGTCTAAAAAACCTCAAACTTTGACCTTTCGACCCGAATAACTTTTTTAGCACACATAGGATCGATGGGGATTTTTAAAACTTTATTTGTAATGGTAAACCCCAGCTGTCCACCAAAATTTGGCTCTGTGGGAATTATTGTTATTTAACCACAATTTTTATGTCTAAATTGACCGGACTAGCAGTCGTTGAAAAATTATCTTGTTATCTAGTTTCTCTGTAGATGATATTACGTAAGTATTAAATTTTTCTGTCCATTAAACCTATGGTTTGGTCTGAATTTGGATAGTTGAGACCACTTGCAATTGTCAAAGGGAAGAGGGCATTTTTTTATACAAAAATTTCCTAATTTTTTTTTTTTCTGGCAACATGACTGTTTCTAGAAGCTTTCAGTAATATTAATTATAATAAAAAAATATTTCAGACAAGGTCCATATAATGTTACTAATTACAAACTTAAGAACTAGTGTTAATAAACAAACAAAATTAAATTACATTACATTACAGTTTTGGTATGGGATTGCACCCAACTACGCAAAAGCGGTGAGTCCCGCCGGTCCACGAACACACCCAGGATGCTGTTAGTGCTGGCTATTATAGAGCTACTACAAGAGTAAAAAATATATAATGGGTATTTAAAACTCCTAGCTTCACTTTGTAATTCTTCTGACTGGCATTTGAATTGACTTAGCTGTCAGCTGTCAATTTTTATCTTCCAGAAACAAAAACATAAAGTATTTTCTGATAAGCTCTATTTGGGTTTGACGTCGGCCGATCTTATATAACCAAGTCATAGCCCAATTTCAGATGTCAGTCTAGCTGAAGAAATAGCTATTAAGAAATATCTGCGAGACACGTTCGCCTTGGGTCTCGTAATATTGGGCTCTAGCGCTTTTTAGAAAATTTGCCAAAAAATAGTTCGATATTGCTTCGAAGTTTGAAGGTCACTGGTACAAGTGAATTTTTATCAACGTTCTGCGCAAAATGAGTTTCACTTGTTTTTCAAATTTCTGTTATAAAAAGAGGGTTAAGGATTCTCTAAATAATAAACAACCGCAGACCGCAAAATCGAGGACTGACTATTTTGGCCTGACGATCGGCTCTCCACCTATCATGTGTAGGGATCTAGACAACCTCTTAAAGATAAGGTCTGAATATAGATATGTTCTTGACTTAATTCTGAATATTTATGTATTGGTAGTGCGGTCATGTACCAATGGAGTTAAATGCTGACCTACATATTTGTCATTAACTCAACGTTGTAGGAAATATCGTGAGGAAACCCGCAGGTTCCAGAATTGTTTCTAAATCATATGTGTCTGAAAAATACATTGATCCAAAGTCTGTACTTCAATGAATGTAATGATTTGTCAGACCACCTCGGGCATAAAAGCGTGAGAAATTCTTTAACATTAAAAAAAATATTTGTGTAGATATTTGTTGGTATCAACATAAACAGGTCTAAAAAACTAAAACAATATTATATCTTCCCTCTAAATATATTTCTTCTCTCTATGTATGTCTTATTTAATCTAGCTCGACGGTGAAGGAAAACATCGTGAGGAAACCCTCAGGTCAGAATTAATTCTGAGGCATGTGTAACAGACCCGGTCCGGCGAAAGGCTCAACACTTATAACGTTTAGGGATCCAAAGAATATCTCGTGAAAGTGGGTATATCCAGAAATGGAATACTTTCCTCTGCCTACTCCCTCGTGGATAAAAAGAGTGAGTAGTTAGAGAGTAGTAGTAGTAGAGTTTTTATAAAATAATCTCTAACTAAATCAGTAAACAAAGTAATAACATATCTAATAAAAACCATTTAAAACTTACAATCGAATGTTTACTCTTACAAAACCAATTATTCTTACAAATCCCATTTATCGAAACCGAAACTCTAACCCCGAACGTGACTTGGATCCGGGATATTTATTCCCATAATTACAGCCGCGAACTTCCAAGGCATTCCTCGGACAACAATTATACCGGGATTACGTCCGGGACTCATAACTGTGTCCCGGAAATCCCGTTAAATAGGTATAATGCGCACTGCCAGGATTAGGAGCGCAGGATCGCGTTATACTTAATTGTGCTCTTAACTGCATCTTTATGGGCTGGATTATGTTTAAAACTTGTGTTTTTGTAATGCTTATTAAAATAGCAAACACCCATCGTCTTATTCACGCGCTAAACTTGAACCAAAGAGGACTGTAATAAAATAAAAAGTAAAGAAACTATTTTTCGAGTAATTCTCAGCAAGCCCTTGCATTTGATAGGTACTTATATTATAGGAGACAAAGACGTTTATAGAAAAATTTTAGGATTGAGAATAATTTTCTTCCAACCTCTTAGGTAGGTAAGAGTGCATAAAAAAAACTAGTCATGTTGGATTTAGAATGACTTCACTCAGCTAATAATGGTATTGTTATCCAAACTATAAGTGTACCTATACAAAATTTTAGCTCAGTCAGTCGAAGATATCTGTTTCAAAATTGAGTAGCAAGACTCTATCCGGATAAACATAAATCAAAAGTGGGTTTTCTAAATTTGGTTGGTATGTACTTATTTGCTTGCTTCTAAAATGCAGATTTGTCAGTTTTTAATTTGTCAGGTCTAAAGCCGTATACAGAAAGAAAGCTGAAAACTTATCAGCGCTGACCGGCGCCTGTCGGCACTTATCGGCGCTTATAGGCGCCGGTCTACGCAGGTAACCGGCGCAGGCATTTATATAAACCAGCGCCGATAAGCGCCGATAAGCGCCGAACGGCACCGACAAGCGCCGACAATCTTCGACAGGCGCCGGTCAGCGCTGCTTCAATCTGCTTGCTTTATGTAGAATGGATGGATGGATAAGTTTTCAGCTTTCTTTCTGTATACGGCTTTGTTTGGTAAGATTTAAAGAGGCGCCTTCGATATCATATTTTTTGCATGAAATACTTAGTACAAGTTTAAACGTTTTTAGTTTTAGTTTGTTGAACTTATTCATGTAAAAAACGTCTACTTCTAAAGAGCTGGAATATCTTTGCAAAATTCAGTGACTGAATTCTAGGTGGACGTACCTTTGAATTTACTGGCTCTATAAAACATCGTGAGGGAACCTGCATGTCCAAGCAATAATGTTGTAGAAACTTGCGCTTCTGATAAAATATATTCAAATTTGGGAGAGGAGATTATATTCGCAGAACATGGTTTGTAATTTCATAATTATCTTTAGCTTTCTGATTAATGAAATAAAACTATTAATGCAAGAGTATTCATGTGTTGTTAAGAACAGTCATGAAAGGAGACTTCACCATCATGTGAATGTCGAGGCGATTCAGCTCCTCGACAGCACGGACACAGTGAAAAGACTTAAAAGAACGAAACCTTTTGAGTTAGTGCATTAGTGTAAACTATAGTGATCGTAAAAGTTAAGAACACATGAACAAAGTATAAAAATCTTCAGTGGACTACTGTCTTAAAATAGTGACTTATTAGCAACTTAAGTTAAATTTAAGTTACTTTTTAGCCTCGTACGACCAGATTGTAATTATTTTAAAGTAACATTAAATTACGAAAAAAAAAACTATAACATGTTTTGAAACGATAGATATTTGCAATGACTTTTAATAAGTAAAGTTTTAAGACACTACATTAGAAAAAAATTTTTTTTTTAAATTTAAGAACAATCAAGAGGCTTAGAAACCGTTTAGGCTCATAATGTCGAATTCACATAATGTCCAGCGTTCGCATAGACGCCAAACACAGAAACAATAATTTTTATATTTAATAAATATAGACAGAATGTCGATATTTAATACCTATCAGTGATCGATAATTTGTATTATAGAACAAATATTATATAATAGAATAAAGTCTAGAAAAAAATATTACTCACAAACATTATCTACTAGTAAGAGGCGTAGACATTCTTTGTGGAATTTTGCTCACAGATTAGTAGCACAGCTCAGCTGTACAAACTTGTTTTTCTTTTATAATAACGCCCACTAATGTGAGTTTAATTGGAGTTTTTCTTACAATGAAACTACGATATCCAAGAAAGGAAAAGAGAAATAAATATTAACACTCTTTTACGTACCTGAAGTTAGTGAACATGAACGAATAAGAAATTGTAATTAATAACATAAAACTCTAAATAGTAAAAAACCGACTTCAACGAATTATACTAAAACTTTTCTGAAGTCAGTTACAAAAAGTATCATCGAAATCGGTTGGCGGGATATTGAGTTATTCGTCCATTTGTCGCCTATTGCCAAAACTGGACGAAATTAAAATGGGACCAATCTGAAAGCACCAGCTTTCAAATAAAAAAGAATCATCCAAATCGGTTCACCCAGTCGAAAGTTCTGAGGTAACAAACATAAAAAAGCAGATTGAATTGATAACCTCCTCCTTTTTGAAGTCGGTTGAAAAGTAGATTTGATGTCTCATCATGCGTTACTTATTAAATGTTTAGATAGTGATACATACCACAATCTTGATATAAATGTTTTACTACTAGCAGGAAGCTATAAAAGCTATAAAAGATAACAAAAAGAAACAAGTGAATCAAAAACCAAAAGCATCAGTCCACTTTAAACAAATACAAGATAAAGAATAGAAAAAAGTTTAGCAAATAGATGTAAGTGTTCCAAGTGAGGATGAAAAGGAAATAATTGATAAAGCCAAACATAAAACGATAAGCAACGTTATGGACGTAAAAAAGCATCCGAAACCGGTGTCCGTTTTAACGAGCTACCAGAGAAAGTTGTTCGCCGAAACGAATGTAAATTGCCAACCAACCAACTCTGGCTATTCCACTAAGTAAGTTCTGAACTGCGATGGAGCTATAAACTTGGGATTTCCACTTTATTAAATAATAAACAATGTAAATTTATGTATATGTGCTGTTTTGCGGTTTGCTACTATGTTTCATAAACTGGGCAGTTAACCAAATATTGCTTTCGGTACTAAAATTTCTGTTTACGTGGACATATGTATTAGGACAAGCAAAATTTCATTCAACAAACAAATATTGTTACTTTTTACGTTTTAAGCTTTCATTTCAAGTTATACATCCTTTATTACTTTTTTGGGGATATTTTACTAAAGTCACAACTATATTTATGAAGTTTTTTAACCATAACTCTTATTGATACTAATAGCCTTTAACAACTTGCACTAGCGGTGATCAACTATGACTCCTTATATTAAATGAGATTCCTCTAAGATACTTAAAGATACTTATAGAATGTTGTGTGCTCAAGAGTCGAGAATTAGAAAACAAGTTTGGATTATGAAAAAAAATATCCATTAAAAGTTAGATCCACTGAAATATTAACACTAAGTACATGTAATTACTCATTTGTTACATTTTTTATTATAATTTTCGGATATATAATGGATGCTACGTTAATTTAGCCTTTCTTTTAAATTGTCATAAAACATTACTTGCACTTGAACATATAATATTAAACTCTTTTCAGCTTGCAATCAAAACCTTTTGGGCTGTAAAGCCATTAAATTGGTCATCAGAAATAACGGAATCGTACTTTAATGCCTCCAACATTCATTACGTTTCCCATTTAAAACACAAACCATTAATCCACAAACCAAACCCTCCGACGGTGTATTATTACGCAATTAAATACACCACTTTAAAAAAACACGTTACACGTTTGCTTGAAAAACCCAACAAATCTGCTTGCAAAGGAAACATAAAGCCAGGTAGCAATGTGAAAATTGCTAAGTCTAAAAAGAAATTCGCCTGAAAGCCACAGTAAGAATTGCGAGTGGCCGCCGTGGCCGGCATAGTGCGGAGTAATAAACAGCTAAAAATACGAGCGTGGCCGATCAGGCTGCAGATTGTGGATTATGTTTTAGTGACCACAATGTTAAGCGTTGTGGTTTTGAGAAGGCATTTCCCATCCCCCGCGCGCGCGCTAGCCGTACGGATCCCCCGCGCGCGCGCTAGCCGTACGGACGTTAAGTGCAGTAGCTCTGTGTTATAAATTATAAACAGTGGTAAAATACGTAATATTTATAGTTAAAGTTACATCAAAATAAAGTATTTACAATAAAAAACTGAACTGTGCAATTTAAATATCAATACAATGAACCAATAAATAATAATTGAGTGATTAAGTTTAAAATTTAACGTTTTGTGCAGTGCTAAGTGCGTTCCTTGACCTTGTACACGTTCTCTAACGAGGCTGTGTCATTGACCCGACTTTGTCGCCGATAGCGAACACATATTTCGCCAGTCTAGTTAGCTTCGCCGTAGCTGATTCTGTTAACGCTTCGTGGATTAATTCTCCCGATCGTCGGTTCAAATCTGCACTTTTCAAAAAAACTTTTTTAAATTATTCTATTTACACTGTACGATAAAGAGACAAAATAATAATGAATTGCCTGGCGTGTAAAAAGCACATCGAAAAAGAAGTGGGGTTACGATGCAACATGTGTGCTGGTCATTATCATTATACCTGCCAAAGTATCTCAGCAACTGAGTATAATGCCAACAAGGAACTTTGCTTTACCTGTCGTGAATGTCGGACTCTCACTCGTCGAAACAGAAATGACAACACACCGATTCGAAATCAGTTCAGTCCGCTTCTAAACAAGACGGTAACTTCAGAAAACTGTGGTTCTGTCCCTGACTTCGAAATGAACGTGCCGCAGCCCAAGCCACATAACACAAGTCACCCAATAGCATCTGTAACTAAGCAACCAGAGAAGGAACTACTGACGCTAGAGAGCATCAGTAAATTACTTGACGAGAAATTCGGCCCATCTTCTTCTTTTGTAAATACTCTACGTTCCGATATAAAAAAGGATTTAAAAGAAATGATTACAGCGGAAATAGATTGTAAAATCAGGACCCTCGAGGAAGAGTTTACTACCACAACCGATTTTATTACTGCAGAACAAAAGGACTTGAAGGAGCAAATATCTAAAAAGGACGATATAATTAATAACCTTCAGTCGAAGCAAACACTTATGCAAGCAGAATTAAAGGACCTTGAAGGGCGTCTCAATTCACTAGAAAAGTCATCGAGAGATCACAACGTTGAGCTGCAGGCTATCCCGGAGAGACGCAACGAAAATGTTCTTGCTATTTTTAAGAAGCTATGCGAAACTGTGAACCTGTCTATGTCTGATAATGACATACGCGCTTGCCGCAGAGTTGCGAAGTTCGATGAATCAGCGAAACGGCCCCGCAGCATCGTGGTCACGTTGTCCTCACCACGACTACGTGACGAAATCCTATCAGCTGCATACCGCTTCAATAAGGCCCACCCCAAAGAGAAACTGAACACGAACCACATAGGACTAGCTGGTGAAACTAGTCAAATCTACATCACTGAACACCTGTCCCCTAAATGCAAACAACTTTTCGCTGCAGCCAGACAATTTTGCAAAGATAAGCCCTTCAAGTTCGTGTGGGTTAAATATGGCCAAGTTTATATTAGAAAGGACGAAGGTGCAGGCGTTATACGTATCAGAGACAGAAAGGCCCTTGAAAAATTTGCTTCTGATAACGGTTACACTTTAAATTGGTTCAATATGTAATAAATTTGTATGTATTAGTACTTAAGTTTCTATAGTTTGATAAACCTACTTGGATCTGTTATCTTCTTCATAATGTTAATATATTACCAAAATGTAAATGGTTTAAGAACAAAAACCAAAGAATTTTATTTGTCATTATTGAATAGTGATTACGATATTCTATGTTTAACTGAAACCAATCTCAATGCCGGTGTCTATTCTGAGGAACTTTTTGATGAGAGATACTTGGTTTTTCGAAGGGACCGTTGCACAAGTAGCAATTCTAAGTCAGACGGTGGTGGAGTTCTCGTGGCTGTTAAAAAAAGTTTCTGTGTAACCCGTCAATACTGTTGGGAGAGTGAATTTGAAGATTTATGGTTAACCATTCAGCTCGGTATGCAATCTAACAATACCCGTCTCAATTTATGTCTTTGCTATCTCCCCCCACAACTCAAAGCCAGTGAATTGTCTACATTTTATGATCATTGTGTAAAAAATATTACCTCTTTAAACAGAGATAGTGTTCAAAATTTTTTACTCTTGGGAGATTTTAATACTCCCAATATCGTCTGGGTCTCTGCAACACCTGATTATTTCCAATTACCCACTGAACCCGCTGATAGGAAGGCCTTATCCTTGATGGATTTCATGAAGGTTTGTGAACTCAATCAATTCAACAGTATCAGTAACTTTAACAATCATATACTCGATCTGGTACTTTCATCTACTGCATGTTGCGTTGCTCGCACTGGTGAACTTACGAAACTAGATCAGCACCATCCAGCTTTCCTTGTTAAGGTTGATATTGCACACAAAGATTCTATTTTGCAACCTGTTGAGGGCAAAAAGCGACTGAACTTTAGAAAGTGTAACACTGCTGCAGTAAAATCAGCTTTGCGTAACACTATCTGGTGTGAAATACTCGAACATGAGGATGTTGACTATTCCGTAAACATTTTTTATAATACTCTTAATGAAATAATTTCTAAGCACACCCCCATTGTTAAAAGAAAGGCTCATCAAACCTATCCTACTTGGTTTAGTTTCTCCTTGCAAAAATGTATAGAGGAAAAGTTAAAATTTCACTCGCGCTATAAAAAGTACGGTAATCCTCGCGATTACG
The DNA here is from genome assembly GCA_963855545.1 of Ethmia dodecea. Lineage (NCBI taxonomy): Eukaryota > Metazoa > Arthropoda > Insecta > Lepidoptera > Depressariidae > Ethmia > Ethmia dodecea. The sequence continues at coordinate 2,792,532 of OY979443.1, forward strand.
ATACTTTTGACATGCTAAGAGCTAGAAGTAAACACTTAATGAAAACATGTTACAATAGCTATTTGTCAAGCGTGGAAAAATCATGTACAGAAAATCCTAAGGCTTTCTGGAGGTATATTAGTAGCAAAAAACCTGTGAACTCCTTACCAAATAAAATGTCATACGCTGGTTGTTCTTCCACGGATGGAAACACGATCTGTGAACTTTTTTCAAGTTTTTTCAAATCTGTTTATACACACAATTCTGACACCCCTAGGGATCATGATGTAATGGATGATGTAGGAAATAATATTCTATCTAATATTCAATTCCAGCGCAGCGAAATATTAAAAAGGTTAAACAACCTAGACCCTAATAAAGGTGCCGGGCCAGATGGTATTCCTCCATTCCTTCTTAAGGAATGTGCCGATGAACTCTCTTTACCACTTGCTTTAATTTTTAATAGATCTCTTTCCCAGGGCATTTTTCCAAGAGCGTGGAAAACTGCTAATATTGTTCCAATTTACAAGTCAGGGGATAAATCCAAATGTGAGAACTATCGGCCCATAAGCATCCTGTCAACTATCGCTAAGGTGTTTGAGTCTCTGGTTTACGATGTTATTAACAGTCACGTCAAATCTACAATTACTGATGCTCAACATGGATTCATTCGAGGTCGATCCACAGTAAGTAACCTCCTAATATACAAAAACTACTTATGTGGAGCTTTCGCTCACAATCATCAAGTCGACGCAATCTACACAGACTTTTCTAAGGCTTTTGATCGCGTCAGCCATACTCTGCTTTGCTGCAAACTTTCTGCACACGGCATCCACGGCGACTTACTAAGATGGGTAAAATCGTATTTGTCCAAACGCAATCAGGTAATTGCTCTAAAAGGATTCACATCCCTACCCGCTGAAGTACCGTCAGGTGTACCGCAAGGATCACATCTAGGGCCATTGCTATTTATAGTTTTTATAAATGATCTTGTTAAACATATTCGGAATGACTGTCTCATGTATGCAGATGATCTCAAAATATTTAGAATTGTCACAGATAGACAAGATTGCTATTCACTACAGCAAGATCTGGACGCTATTGCTAACTGGTGCTTGGCGAACCATATGTCCCTGAATGAGAACAAATGTAATATTATATCGTTTACTACAAAGAAAAACAAAATCATATTTGACTACAGAATTAATGCTCACATCCTAGAAAGAAAAAGTACAGTTAAAGACCTTGGAGTATTCATAGATAGTAAGCTTTCATTCAGGGACCATTATGACTATATGGTAAACAGGGCTAATAAAGTACTAGGTTTCATTTTGCGTAACTCTCGAGATTTTAGAAAGCCCCAAACTACGCTATACCTATTCTACAGCCTTGCGAGGAGCATTCTTGAGTATGCCTCAGTCATCTGGTCCCCATTTTATAAAATTCACTCTGATCGAATAGAGAGCATACAGAGACGTTGCCTGAAGGTGTTAAGCTGGCGCTTGGGTCGATCTCGTCTTCTTCATGATTACTCCAGCCGTCTAGAATTCTTTAAGGCGGAACCTCTTCACGTGAGACGTGACAAATCTCTATTGACGCATCTCCATAAGATTTTGCACTCATCTATTGATTCCCCCTCCTTGTTAGCCTCAATTGATATCAACACCAGGCATAGATATCGGTTTCCAAGAACTTTTATTCTCGGAGTTTATAGGAACAACACATCTTTCTACAACCCCCTTATAAGAATGTGTAGAATGTATAACGAAAAAAGTTCTGATTGCAGTGATCTAGATGTATTCAATCCACGAAGAGCTACATTCTTAAGGCAAGTAGATGAATGTTTTGAATCCAAAAAATAATATTAATAACACTAAAAGCAAATTCTGGAGTTTTATGTCGTTATATATTTGTATATCTAATTTAAAAAGTTAAAAAATATTGTTTACTTAATTATTTTACTATTCTTTTTGTATTTTTCAATCAACTTGTAAAAATAGATTACTACTTAATTCCTTTTTCAAATGTTGTTTTGAGCTGCTTATGTTGTAATGTTGTATGCACATGTTTTGGTTTTAGTGACTAGATCTTTTAATTTTACTTTTGTTTGAACTGTTATGTCACTAACTGTTTTGTGCGTCTAAATAAATAAAAAATAAAATAAAATAAATAAAATTTCTACTGTGACCAACCAATGCCCTTATTGATACCAAAAATGTAAATATCTACTGTCTAGGTAAAACATAAGGATTGTAATAAACGATTTGATTGATTGATAAGATAATAACTTAAGTTTTTTACTGGAATAAAAAGCGACTTCAAGAACAGCACTAAAAAGACAAAAAACTGATCGTCACCTTTAGAAAAGATTGTCTCTGGCCATTTGTGCTCATAATCATAAGTTACACATTATTAAAGTGTGCATTTTAAGAGCAAATGCACGAGCTACAATAAAAAATACTCAAATCACTTTAGCTCTAGGATCTCATCATCAGGTTTGACGACAACGGAACCAATTTCTTTTTAGATAAAAAAACATATTTTCCAAATCAGTCCAGCTGTCTTCAAGTAATCGGGGAACAAACACAACTCCTTTTTATGATCGTAAAACTCTTATGAAACAATGTCAGTAGGAATTGAAGAGGCACTCCAGATTTTAAATGGAAAATACCTCCATAATATAAACATCTAGATTGAGGAGCCACGTTGTAACTCACAAATAACAGGTGATGATTTTTGATAATTTCGAGGGATTGTATACAAAGTACAAAAACAATTCCTCATAAACCCCAATAAATATGACGCAATCGAACTTTGGTTGTGTATGACCAATTTTCTTACATATCGATTAATAAAAGCACGATTTCCATAGAAAGCACTAAATTCAGCTACGCTAATATTTTTTTTTTTACATTTAACACATTTTAAAAATAGCTGAAATCGAATAAGTAGTCGATACTGAACAAACTAATTTCAGGAATTGCGCTTATTTTGTTACATGTTGTATTATATCTACTAAAAAACTGAGTAAAACCTCTGCAAGGGCCAAGAAGTGAATGTGAGTGGATTCCTGGCCACTGATTGGCTGTATTGAGGGTAGGCATACTATAATGAGCATGCGGGTCTCAGCGGACATCAAACGAGACGACTTATTTGGTCTCAGGATAATAATGACTAGTATGTTCAGTCCCTACCTCCTAGATTCGACGCTTCTCCTATTTCAGCCAACGAGCGAAACCATCGCAAAATGTCAGATAGGCAAAATGACGGATTCGCAAAATGTCAGATTCGCAAAATGACGGATTTTCAAAATGACGGATACGCAAAATGACGGATTCGCAAAATGACGGATTCGCTACATCGTCGCACTCACACTTACACGATACTGGTTCTCTTGCATAACATGTGCAAGCAGGAACGAGTTTCTTTCATAACTTTTATTGACAGTGCTTCAGTTGTTGTTGAACAAAATTCTCTTCACTTTCTTATAAAGGTAAGACGTTACCACGATGTATAGTTTTGTAATTTGAAATGTTTAAAAAAGCAATCCTATTATAGACTAGCTTTTACCCGCGGTTTCACCCCTTAGGGATACAATTTATCAAAATCCTTTCTTAGTGGATACCTACTCTATATAAGCTCTATATGTGCAAAATTTCAAGTCTCTAGACCCAGCGGTTTAGGCTGTGCGTTGATACATCACCAATCAGTCAGACAGTTTATCATTTTATATATTATTATATAGATTTTCGAGAAACAGTAATATAGCTAATACAAAAATTATCACAAATACTGCATTTTATCAAAAAACGCCGACAAAGTCGATAACGAAAGCTAGTATTGTAAATGTTATACTCTAAATCACAAATCTGTTACTATGTACCAAGTCTGCCCGCCAGCTATACAGAGAGAGTAGTTATTTTATCACCACGACTTAATTAATCACAAGTCCACCAGAATTTATAGCCGCTCGAGCCACCGAGACGTCTAAATGTGAGACGGGCAAAAACTCAAGTTTTGCTTTTAATCTTCTTTAGTTTGAAAGGGTAGCTTGTTTAAGTTTACTAAGACAAATTACGGCTACATCCGTCGGTGTGTACGTGACGGTAGGCAGAAAGTTTTCTGCTCTGTTTCGTATGTGTAAAAATAGTACCAAGACCCATCGCTGTGACCCGCCGGTGGTAGTTGACAATCTCCTTTCATCCTCCTTTTATGATGGCCAAGATCCTAGCGCTAAAGTCAAGGAAGAAATGATTTTATAGATTGAGCTGTATGGGATTGACATAAGCACTTGCCAACGAGTGCTAACGTTAACGCGTGCTTATTTCAATCCCATAGGTAGGTATCTGTCAATCTATAAAATAATTCGCTTTCGTTAGCACCTTGGCTACCCCTGTCAGGACTAGAAAATAGCTTGATCATGAAATTTTGTACTTCTTTATTAATTGTCAAATATTTATCCCATCAGCTAACGCAATGCAGACACAAAAGGATATTTCCTGTCTTATTAATGTTTGTCTAGTTTTATACCTGTAAGTACATCTCCAAAAAGATGCTCACATAGAAATTACAGTTAGTTTCGATTTATTGCAATTGAAGTTATTAAATGGCGAAAACGTATTTAGAATATTTTAGAAATTGCAAAAATTTGTCGCTGTTACAAGATTCCAATAATAAAATAAGATTTATTTTAAAGAACTTTAGCTCTTCAACGTCAAAAGGTGGATTACGAGATTACTCTTGGCTTACTGCTTACAGAAAGATTGGTAAATTAATCTGTTCCATTGTCTACCAATTAATAAAAAGGTTTCGTGAACGCTTAGCTTAGTTAAATGACGTTCAGCTATATACATTGTCATTTTAAATCAAGTGCAAATATTTTAAGGGTAGGTCAACAAATCTACAAGAAACTATTTTCGGCATCGATTTTTATTTTTCATACGCTACTTTACAAGATAACATATATTATTACAAAAAATGATAAACAAACTAACACGCTATATAATTAACAATATACTCACACTAACCAATAAAAAAATGCACTAAAATAACAAAAAAAATTTAAAAAGTCGACATATGGGGTTTTTTAGTACGGTAATGTTATGCAAAGCACGTTTAATTTTTTTTTCTCTTTTATTTAAGTTAATTTCTTACATATTTGTACCTACCTTTAAAATATTTACACTTCATTTAAAATGACCTCATGTAAAGATCAATTTTAAAAGATTGCCCAGGACATTCTGTTTATTTATACTAGAGCTGCAGAAATAAAAGCAACAAAAAAGTCTACAGCAGCCATTTATTTAATCCACCCATTTGTCCAGTGAATCTCGCTTCTGAGACAGACAGAAGGATTGAATACTCTTTATACCTCCTCTGACATTCAACTGGAACTAATTTCAGGCTACAATGTAAACCTGAAAGTAAACTTTAGATGTCCACCAGAGAAAGGTTGGAACTACAATAATCTTTCAAAGGAAGAACAGTTCTAAAGCCATTCTAGGAAGGTTGGATTTAGAGAGTGGCAGAAAGAGTTAAGGTTTGTTGGAACTACTGCTGAAATGAAACGCTGCATCTTTTCATCGTCCGGAAGGAAACTTTCACTAACTATAGTCTTGAGGGTCGAGAATTCTTTTCTCATTAATGATTTTCCATTCGCAAGTTAGGAATATGCTCATTAAAAAGTTCAGTTTTTCGTAACGACTGTGCTGGAATTATGGAATATTTTTAGTCTAAGTTTCTTGTTGTAGTTTGTCTGAATTTCGTTGAAACATTCCATTGTCTTTCAGTTTGAGGTTAACTTTAGGGTGTGTAGTGTAGCTGAGTAGTTTTCTACGTCTGTCTGTCAGTATATCCGCTAACTCCTCCTAAACCAAGCAAAAAAAAACGGTTGTCTCTAAAGTCGGTTTACTGACGATAGTTGAACGTGACAACGTCATACTTTTTCGTTAATACTGATGGAATGGATTGTGCCTCTTTGTCGCTCGTTGCGCGCTCTCGCTTGCACTGTCATACTTTTTCGTGCATGCAGCCGGCTCCATCGAATTATAAGACGTTGTGACGTCACAGTTTTGAGACAGTTTTCACTAATAGAAAGAGCGACAAACGAGAAAGGTTTTTTTATATAATTTAAGACGAAGCGCAGCATGGGTGTCCGTAGTCTTGTTAAGTTTTGTTTTTTGTATTGAATAGGTTTAGAAACTACTGGAGTGAGAAAAAAAATTTTCTACTTTCTGTCATTTTATCAGTGTAAGTTCCGTTCCCGTAGAAAAATTGTAGCATCCGTTACACACAGAAAAGTAAGCTTTCCATTCATGAAAACATTTTTAAAATTGGTCCAGTAGTTTTCATTATAAACAAACATACATAGGCAAACATGCTCCATCGTCGTCTGCATCATCACTTTCCATCAGGTGAGATGGCAGACAAATAGTTTGCCTATTATTAATAAAAAAAAAAAACATACAAAAACACATTTTATCCTTTATAATATACTAGCCCCGGCTTTTGACAGTCATGCTAAAATATCTATTTAAATTAATAAAAACCAATCCCTAAATCCAAATGCCGCACATATTCTAAAACAGCTACAAAACCACCACGAATGCAACATTTTCAACTTTATTCGACTAAAACGTACACGTAGGCCAGCCAGTGGCAGATTACAGGGGCTCAGATAACGTCGACTCGGAAATAAAAGCCGGGTAACTGCTAATTAGTGGCCAGACTGTAGGTGGTAGATGCAAATTCGACCACTCCGTATAAATTAGGGCTTCTAATTCGCGTGTTGTGCTGTTATACCTATTTTGTGCAATTAAACGGGATATGTAGAAACTATGTTTAGAAAAATTGCCGAGTGCGAGTCGGACCCGTGTATAAAGGGTTCCGTAATATCGTGGAATAAAGGAAAAAAACGCAAAAATAAATAAGTTTCTAGTATGGGGGTATATATATAGGCACATACAACATAAGTGGTTTTGTTTTGTTTTTTTTTTATTTCATTTTTATTATTGGTCGTTATAAAAAATACTGATTCGGTATTTTATTATTTTATCGTATCACACATTAGTTATAGACTCCTGTACAAAATTAAAATTAGTAAATATAGAAAGAACAAGAGAAAGCATTGAAATTAAATATCTAAATCAGTAAATATAGCTATAGGTACCTTAAACAACTACAAACACCGAAAAACCCAACAAGAAAGGGCATTGAAAATATTTAAAAATACTCTCTTCATAGTACAGTCGGGTAATTGTTTCAGATATCACACAAATATGTATTAGGTAACATCTCCAAAAATATATACACATTTAATCGAGAAACTTTTCCTTTTTAACCGACTTCAAAAAAAGGAGGAGGTTATCAATTCGACTGTATGTTTTTTTTTTTTTTTTTTATGTTTGTTACCTCAGAACTTTAGACTGGGTGAACCGATTTGGATGATTCTTTTTTTATTTGAAAGCTGGTGGTTCCAGATTGGTCCCATTTTAATTTAGTCCAGTTCTGACAACGGTATCTATGAGAAAACCATATAAGTTGAAGATTGAAGTCGGTTTTTTTTACTCTTTAGAGTGGTTATTTGAAGTCGGTTATACAACTACAATATGTAACAGAATAAGCGCAATTCCTGCAATTGGTTTGTTCAGTATCGTCTACATAATCGATTTTAGCTACTTTATATTAAAAGTAGCTGTTTTAAATTTTTACGAAAAAATAGTTAGCATAACTGAATTTATGGCTACCATTGGAAGCCGTATCATTGCTCTTTATTTAAGAAATTTGGTTACACAAAATTGAAGTACGAATGCATCGTATTTTTTTTATATTAATATACTAATTGGGGTGCATGAGAAATTCCGCTTATTGTGTGACGCGTTGTATGTTGTGTAGTAAATAAGGTAACACGAAAAATAAAATTATAAATCAAACACCAAACATTAAACGAAACGTAGCGAAACAATTTACACTGAAAGCTAAAAATTATGAGTTGGCAACGTCGAATGGACCGGAACAGTATAGGCGCAGGAAATGAACCGGTTACCGATCCAAGATGTCGGCCACCGGACAACGATTTATTCCCCACTGGGCCACCGAATGTGACACTTTATAATGTTGTTTATAATTAAACGGATAAGGTTCACTTTGATTTATAAACAGGGAATTCTCATATTATTATTAAACGATTTAATTTTACATGAGAAGGTTTTTAATTCGGTTGTATTATTTTAATGTTTTTAACTCAGAACTCCGTCATTAATAATCCGATACAGATTTTTTTAAATTTGAAATGATATACTTTCTGATTGTAATGATTGACAATTTAAGGGATTGACATGAGTACTTGTTAACTTTACCGCTCGTTTCACATTGTCAGTATATAAGGTCATTCGATTCGTTAGTACAAACCCACTTGGCTGCTTATGCGTTGATGATGGTTTTATAGTAAACTAGCGACCCGCCCCGACTTCGCACGGGTGCAATGCTTTTACTGAAACCTTCCTCTCGAATCACTGTATCTATTAAAAAAAACCGCATCAAAATCCGTTGCGTAGTTTTAAGATTTTAGCATACATAGGGATATAGGGGCATGGGGATATAGGGACAGAGAAAGCGACTTTGTTTTATACTATGTAGTGATTAGGCTGATAATAATGTTGATGATGATTAAAAACATTTTCAACTTAAATGCAAACAGAGCACTCGTAACCGAACCCAGGCTCTCAACCCGACACGATTATGAATTTCATTTCATTAGCTCCGGCTCGACGAGCAAAATGTGAGCCTATTTTGTTTTAAATTATGAAACGTTGGCGGCCTCTGAAATAATAGAACGTGTTATTTTAACGTCAATAATGGATGCTTGTTGAAATATCTGGCTTGTTTTGTCAGTTTCTCTTCTGTTTGCATTTTAAAACTTATAATTTTGGTATTTTTGGACTATTAATTCTCCGATTAATAAACTGACTGATAATATATCAACGCACAGCCTAAACCGCTGGGTCTAGAGACTTGAAATATTGCACATAGGGCATCCACTAAGAAAGGATTTTGGAGAATTCACCTCCTACGAGTAGGTGGGTGAAAAAAACTTGCGCAAGCAAAGCTGCGGGTAGAAACTATTAAAAATATAATAGAAACTAAGAAACGCGTTTATGTATATGGTACAAATCAGAACTCAAACTCGAGGGGTCTATGAATAGCCATTTAGGAGTTCCAGTATCTACCTCTTACCTCCATCATGATCAGCTCGATAATACCAAGTTATTGTGTTGTCATCTAAACTACATACATAATATGCAAAGTTTTAAGTGTATACAATAATTAGAAGTACTTAGAACAATTTCGATTTCCAAGATTAGATTTTATAGTTAGTTATAAGTAAAGTTACTATAAAGCGTGTAAAAATGAAAGCCAAGGTGGTTAGGTCATACCGAACGAATAAATGAGAGGTTCTTTATGAGGCAAATATACCTACAAGGCTAATTAATGTAGTTGGTAGAGAATGACCTAAGAAGACTATGTTGGTAAAAGAAGAAACAGGGTTTTTTATTGTATCAAACAGAACCCTTCGCTTGGTGGGTTTTTATATTGTAAAAGTGGCAAACTGAGCAGTGATAGCTTTACGGTTAAAGGGCCTGGTTCACATGATAAAAATCAGTGAGGCTCGGGTTCGAATCTTGGCATATACCAATGAGTTTTTCAAAACTTACGTACATATTTATCACTAGTTCGACGGTGAAGGAAAACATCGTGAGGAAACCCGCAGGTCCCAGAATGAATTCTGAGACATGCATAACAGACCTGGACCGGCGATGGGCTCACCACTTATCACGTTTGGGGGTCCAAGGAATATCTGGTGAAAAGTGGGTATATCCATAAATGGAATACCTCTGCCTACCAACTCGGAGATATAAGGCGTGAGAAAAAAAAAGTCAAAATGTTTTAATCAAAGTAGGAACTTACAAGTCCACTTATTGAACGTCATTTCAACTCCACCGCTTCAGCATGTATGGTTTAAGAGAAGAAGCGGGGCAAGAAACTCCTCAACACAATATTCATTTAATCAATTGTTACTAAATACTAAATTGGGTTACATAATTTCGTTATTTTTCGCTGTCGCATTGCGCTGTGATGGAGGAAATCTGTTCCAAGCATCATTGTCATTTATATAGTCGTCTAGTTTTATGAATGTAAGTGGATTATGTATTATGTATATAAGTGGCAAACAAATGTATACTTATACTGCTACTTTGGCTTAAACTTCTTCGCGCCGCGTGCCGATAATTGTCATTCCGTTCTCTGGAAGCGGGAAAGGGTTTTTGTATCTTCATTAACCCGATAACGCGCAGGTGGTCATAACGACCGGAGATTAAGCGCCATCTGAAAAACTAAAAATGGCGTTCAGGGCAAACTATTACCGAGAAAATGTTATTTTTTATTTTTATTGTATTTTTTGCGTTGAAAGACAAGCAAATGATAACAACCTTCCACTGTGTACGGGTTAATATCATAAATGTGAAATTCTACACATACATTTGTCTAGATATTTTTTACTCAATCACCCAAAAACGGTTTAGTAGATTTACATGTTTTTAAAACAGATAGTTTATAACCTAGAATCTAGATGAACACATACTATTTATCTCGGAACTCGGGTAGATTTGCGGGCAAAAGTTAATCTAGGTAGTACTTGAATACGCAAGAGAGTTGTGCTGACTGAACTATCAACGCACAGTCATAACCAGTATCAAAAAGCCGAAATTTAGAATGTAGGTAACTTTTACGAGGTAGGCTATCACTAAAGCGAGCTTTACAAAATTGCAAAGACACAAACGGATTTCGTGAGGACCTTGCCTTTGTTTGGGTTACAAACAAGTTTCATAGTTATGAAAACAAACAACAACGACATTTTGTCTTCTTTACGTTCCTCAAAGATCCATACCAATTATAGCACCTTCACTCATTTTCTTATTGATATCCATTAAATGAAAGTCGCTATACCATGTTAAATACACTAGAGTGGCTCGAAAAATACTTTTTACTAGCCTTACTCCATCTTCTAATCTACGGTGAGTTCGCGTCGGAGATTGCCCACACTTCCTCATATGTAAAGTAAAACAAACCCTAGTAGTAAGCTGTTCTCGTTTCATGATAATTTAAAATAGTAGGTATAATACAAATTAAAACACTAAAGTCCCAAAAATAAAAACCGAAAAATGTCACCGCATTCGCGTAGCGGCCAACAGTGCGAGCGTAATGCGATCGTTAGTTCATTCGCATTCGATTACCGTCCACACGGGAATAAAACCGCGCGTGTAATCCTATAGCCGACGGTATAAATAGTGCACGTTTCGGCGCGGCGAGTGGTGACAGGTTAACACGAGTTTATGACTTTTGCGATTGTCTATTCGTTTTCCATTAATTCGGTTTTATTTTCGCGGAATCGATTCATGGTGCAGATCAACTTTGTAAAGTGGATTTGAAAAAATATTGGTAAAAAAAATCAGTTTATTTAGGTACTTACATAATAAGAGAGGAAAGTATCAGTGCGAGGAATGATCCCGGGCTCAGCAGTGGACTATTCCGGGTTAATGATGATGATGAATCATTGATAACCCCGTTATGAAAGTGATAGCGATCGGTGAAGTGATAGTGGACTGTATATGTCTGTTGGCTTTAAAATAATAGAAACACTTAAAATAATAATATTTAAAAACAAGGCAAATTATAATCTAAGAAAAGACGCAGACTATAATCTAAGAAAAGCAAAAAAAAAAACATAATATTATTATATTATTATATTAAAATACACAATATAAAAAGGTTTCATGTCGGTCAGTCGTAAACAGAAGGCTTTGTAAATCCTTGAAAAAAAAGGCATAGGACGCCCTTTAGCCACGCGGTTGAAAATCTTACCCGGATTCAAGGATCAAGGGCACAGTTTGACACACAGGCAATTCAATATACAGGTTGACTTTTTTTACCGTCTGGAAAAAAATGTGGTGTGATAGGTAAGTGTAATAGATTCATTTGGCAATGTTACTTACTCGTGTATAACTTCGGCTCTAGATACCTTATAAATACGTCATATTTTTTTCCAGACGGTAAAAAAAATCATCCAGTATAATATCTGGTCTCGCAAACTTGACGGCGCTGTTGGTTCAGTTGGGAGTGACTCTGCCTTCTGAGTCGGAGGTCACGGGTTCGATTCCCACTCGGGGCCAACATTTGTGCTTATAAACATGTCTGTTGGCATCTTGTTTGGGTGTGTAATATTTATTTAGGTATGCTGATAGGTTGTTTAGTTAGTTAATACAGGCTCTGCCTAGTTTGGGACTAAATAACTGTGTGTGAATCGTGTCTTACAATTTGTTGTTATTTAAAAAAGAGAAATACCGACCCAAAATAAAGAGAAAACCTTCTTCCACCACATTCTTAGTCTTCCTTGCATAAGGCAAGTGGAGTCGCAATGACTTTCAATAAGAGAACTTGTAAGCTCCTATATTGAATAGAAACATGTAATAGTAAGACGCTTGATAGCTCATTGCTGAGCTTCATGAAAGTATTGGCTAAAATCTTTTGCATATTTACAGGTGATATTGGGTTAGTCGTCAACTTACTTCGAGATTTTTCAAACCACTAAAGGGTATCTGACTTGGCTTTAAAGACCTTCCCTATGCGTAAAATGAATTTTAAAGGCATGCCTTCAAATTGCGAGGGACCTAAGATTGAAATATGTGACCACATACACCGCGTCACATACTCTCTGATAGTGCCTCAGTCCTTCAATCCCTAAAGAAAAACCAGATCACCTCGAGACTCATATTGGAGTGCCATAATGCACTAGAACGCGTTACGGTACTAAACCACAACATAGTGACACTACAATGGATTAAAGGGCACAGCGGCTCACGTGGAAACGACGCAGCGGACGAACTAGCCAGGAGGGGTTCTGACACTAAGCCCATCGGACCCGAACCCATTGTACCCATCCCGTTTAACCAGCTCAGGAGCTGGTTAAGGGAACACACTCAAACTCAAGCGGAGATTTGGTGGGCCTCGACGCCAGGATGTAGGCAATCCAAGGAGGCAATGCCATCCTTGAATAAGAAACTGACCAAGCGCCTTTTGCGCCTGGACAGGGACAGCCTGAGAATGGTGTCGGGGACCATAACCGGACACTGCTCACTGAACAAACACTTACACACCTTAGGTATCACAGACAGCCCCCTATGCAGAGCGTGCATGGAGGCGGAGGAGACGGTAGCGCACGTGCTCCTTGAGTGCGTTGGCGTTGCCCAGATCCGCAAGGAGATTCTTGGAACACCAGAATCCCTTGCGGACGTCCTGAGTAGACTCGGAAGTTTGATCTGCTTTTGGAAGGAGGTAGGATGGTTGGAGTAACCGGCCGCCATGGCTCACGTACAATGGTCCACTTCAGGACTAAGTGCGGAAACCAAACCCCCTAACATAGAACATAGAACACCGCGTCACAGAATAAGCGCGATTCCTCATACAGCCCTATTATATATAAATGTAAAAAAATATATGATGCATTCGTACTTTAGTTTTGTATGACCTAATTTCTTAAATAAAAGCAAAAATAGAACGATTTCCGTAGATAAATTAAATAAAAGATAAACTAAATTCCGTTTGGCTAATTAATTTTTCGGAAAAATTTAACACAATATATTGAAAATAGCTGAAATCGATTAAGTAGTCGATACTGTACAGACTAATTTCAGGAATTGTGATTTGGTTAGGTTAGGTTAGACTATTTCATGAAATTGTAAACAACCCTTTCTTGAAATGGTCGACTATTTCATGAAATGTTCAATTCTATGATCTCAGCACGACATATACATACGCATTCAACTTATTCCAGACAGAATAGGCAGATAGAATAGAGAGCCACCTGCTACGAACGCACACCTCGCGCTCCATCCATGTATGCCATAATGTGACTAAATTGATAATGTTCTAGAATATTCTCTCAGTATATGCAGTGATAGCCCGGACGGTTAAAGACCCAGCCGAAAATCAGTGAGGCTCGGGTTCAAATCCTGGCATGTACCAATAAGTTTTTCAAAAACTTACGTAATATTTATCACTAGCTCGGCGGTGAAGGAAAACATCGTGAGGAAACCCGCAGGTCTCAGAATTAATTCTGAGACATGTGTAAACAGACCCGGTCCTGCGATGGGCTCACCACCTATCACGTTTAGGGGTCCAATATATCTCGTGAAATGTGGGTATATCCAGTAATGGAATACCTCTGCCTACCCCCTCGGGGATGAAAGGCGTGAGATTATTTTTTTTATTTTTTTTTATTTTAATATTCTCTCAAATTGACCTCTTGGTTCTAGGGTGCGCTTTCCTGACCTACTTCAACCCGGAGAGTGCGTCAAGCGCTCAGTCGACGCTACATGAAAAACGGACACTGCCTGGGGTGAGTACCAGCAATGAAATTTTATTGGTAGACTTGTTATACTTTTACAAATTGCGGTAAAAAAGTGTCAAGAGTACAGTAAAGGGGAAGAAAGCAAGTAATTTTGGGGAAAAAGCAACAATGTTTTATTTATTACGTAAATAAATAATAGAATTTTAGTAGTTACTCTTTACTAATTAACAGGAAAGTATTGGGGGTTGAAGCCGGATACAACACTATAAATGGTTCGGACAGTGTCTGATCTGACGAGTGAGTGCTTCTAGTATCATGTAAGCATTTGATACTAGTGTATACGGCGCCAGTATCTGATCAGTGTTCTATAGGCGCACTCCTAAAGCAACTCGGGCAATTACCTCACATTTACATTGCCATATTTCGAGCAATGGTAACTAATCTACCTTGGTTTAAATAGAATATCACTGAGTAGTAGTTCATTACTTCTCTGTTACACGGAGCAACGACCTCGCAACACGAGATTTGCATCTGCGTTTCGAGAATTCATTAAAGCCATGTTGGAGGCGAATCTCAAGTTTTCGGTATGTGGTCAGCGAGGAGCGATGCTATGCAATAGATTACATTGTATTATGTTTTGAATCCGCCTTGCGTATATGAGATTTTCTTATCAGACATTTTGCGTATCCGACATTCTTCCGACATTTGTATATTTTTTTTATTTATATTTTGTAAGTGCGTGCAAGAATTAAGTAGATGTAAACGTTAACAGTTGGTAGGAATAAAGGTAAGGAGAAAATATCTACGCTGAACTTAGGAAAATGTCATGAAAATAATGAGAAAATGTTATTGTTATAAGTGCATAAAGCGATTCACATATTTACGCCACAACAATTTGACGCATGAGTCTACGAACTACGACCCACTCTGTCTGTATACGTGTCATCATACGAATAATTTATTAACTTTATTTTTAACAGACTTCTAAAAAAGGAGGAGGTTATGAATTTGACTGTGTTTTGTTGTTTGTTGCCTCAGAAATTTCGACTGAGAAACCGATTTTGATGATCCTTTTTTTATTTGAAACCGGGTCTTCCCGTGTGGTGAGACTTCAATTTGGTCCAGTTCTAACAATGGCGTCCTTGAGAAAACCATAATTATAAGTTGAAGTAGGTTTTTTGCTGTTTAGAGTTATATTTTATTATTATCTATATATAAAACAAGAAAAATACTGGGTGACTGACTTATCCATCAATGCACAGTCGAAACCGCTGGGTCTAGAAGTTTGAAATATCTTATCTAAAGTTCTTTAAATATCGTTAGTGAGCACTGAGAAGGGATGTTTGTCGTCTAGATATAGAGCTCGTATAGATATTACTAGGTCGACGGTGACGGAAAATTTCATAAGGAAACCCGTATCAGAGAGAGGTCAGCCAGCACCACAGTCCGGCGATAGGGTAGTATAATATACTGGTGAAAACTGGTTATTTCCATTATTATTATTATTATTTAATAATACATAATATTCTTATTTCTATAAAAATAATGGTCCAAAACTGTCTAGCCGGTTTGACTGGGGGATCATGCACTCTCATTTAGACATTATGATTAGCAATTTAAGATTTTTAATGTGATATTGTCTTAGAAATGTTTCTTTATCTTAATTAATAAATAATACATTGTGGGACACAATTTACGCACGGTTATTTAGTCCCAAACTAGGCAGAGCCTGTACTATGGGTACTAAATAACTGATAGATATACTTATATAAATATTAAACACCCAGACACGAAGCCAACAGACATGTTGATGCATACAAATATTGGCCCCGAGCGGGAATCGAACCCGTGACCTCCGACTCAGAAGGCAGGGTCACTACCAACTGAGCCAACAGGTCCGTCAAATCTTATTTAAATATATTTTTTGTTTGGCTCTTTTCTAATATCCTCGGGCAAGCTGTTATGTAGATAGGGTAGGCGTTTTTATGCGTTCTATTACCTAAGTAATTGCTGACCCATCATTAACGCAATCCGGTCTGCCTACCCCGTCAGGGATGAAATGAGTAAACAATTTTTTTTTGTATCATCTCACAGCTTCCCTGCGTCGCCTAAAGGTCACCTATTTCAAGTGCTAAATTATTTCCGAGGCTTGGTACTCTCCAATTTCACAAAAACACTTGATGAGGGTACTGCAGGGTCGCAGTTAGATCCTCGGAACAGGGGCACGCGCTAGGGGCGCAACCAAACACATTATATCGATTCAAGCGAACTCTATTGGAACTACGTCTCTACGCGTGACGTCACGAGGAACTGTCAACAATCCCGCGCATTATGGCTGACGAGCTAGGCTGTAGCGCATATAGTTAATTGATATAAATGTTTGCCAGAGTCTGTGAAACTCTGTAACACAATAAAACATAATAAGGCCATCGCTTTTTAATTTAATCCTCTTAATGCATATTCAAAAATTCTGTACCAGGAGTACGACAATTTTGTCAATGTAGGTAAAAACAAATATTGATCAAATAATTGCTAAAACTAAAATAATATTAACTATATACTCGTATATGACAAAAAAATTGAGTGGGTGGGCTGACTGACTGACCGATTAACGCAGCATACTTAATGTGTTTGCAGGGAAATATTATTTTGTTGTTTATATAATTGGTTTTTCTTACGATTTTTTCAGACACAGACCTAAATTTTAACTTTCTTAATAGCTATAGGCTGATCCTTTGACAGAGATAGCTGAACGCCCTCTGGTCAAATAAAGAATCGACCAAACACACTGACAGCTCTTTGAGGAGTTGCCGCGCCTCCGGCCCCCATTTCACTTCATCCCAAACGTCACAAACATATAGACCTCATTGCTTCTACCTCTCATCATCATCATCATGATCATCAGCCTATAGCAGTCCTCTGCTGAACATAGGCCTCTCCAATTGCACGCCATTCAGCTCGATTCTCGGCAACTCTCATCCAGCTGCTACCAGCCACCCTGTGAAGATCGTCGCTCCACCTAGCCTGAGGGCGTCCTACCTTACGCTTGCCGATTCGCGGTCTCCACTCTAGAACATTCTACCTTTAAAGGGCGCAAATTAAGAATTTCATTTTAGGCGCCAATGACCCTAGCTGCGGAACTGAGTACGCGTGCCGCCCCGCATAAAGTAATTGCACCTTACAAAATTTAAAGAGCGTAAAATTAACCACTACTTTATATTCTCGGTGCGCAGAAATTTCGGAGAAAATAATTTTATTTAAAGAGCATAAAACGATTCCCGTATAATGACTGTATCATCGTAAAGGCGGGCTTTGTTGGGTGATTCTGCTGAGTGAGTTTAGTTGTGTGTGTGAAATAATTATTCGAAAATTATTTTCTTTCATGATTCAAAGGGCCTGGTAGTAGTAGCCAAGGGCTTTGTAACACGTAAACGTAAGTCGAATAGACTAACATAATATGTCTGGGATTGACGTATGTGTTCGAGTTGGCATGCGTGTGGCATTCTAGCGAGACCATGTCAAATTGACGTCAAAGTGTGGCGTCAATTATACTAACGACTTATACTTTATCATTATATTCCTTTTTTAGGCTTCCGTACCCAAAGGGTAAAAACGGGAGCCTATTACTAAGACTACGCTGTCTGTCCGTCCGTCTGTCAGTCACCAGGCTGTATCTCAAGAACCGCGATAGCTAGACAGTTGAAATTTTCACAAAATATGTATTTCTGTTGCCGCTATAACAACAAATACTAAAAACAAAATAAAATAAATATTTAAGGGGGCTCCTTTACAACAAACGTGTTTTTTTGCCGTTTTTATAGATAATAGTACGGAGCCCTTCGTGTGCGAGTCCGACTTACACTTTGCCGGTTCTTAGAACTATAAGTTTAAAACTAGAAGTTATAACTGGAAGTACACCAGACCCCAAGTGGCAAATTTTTATTTGTGTAGGTGGCGTTAAATTAATTGGAATGCTAAGAAGTAGAAAGTAGACAAGAGTTTACAGTGCCAAAGAAGTATAGTCACTGACTTGTAGTTCATAATGGATAGTACTACAACTAAACAAACGCCTACAAGCCGAATGAAACATTCGTTTCCCACTTGGCTACAGGAAAATCAAATACCGTGCCGCAAAAAGAGTGTAACAAAAATATTATATCCATTACCTTGGCTTGGAATACTCTTTATAATAAATCAAATAATGTGTGTATGTAATGTATTATGTATGTACTATGTTCATGTAATTATAATATATGTATATATATATTTACTTTATGTATGTAGTTACTGTGTATTTTATTTTTTTATATATTTATAAGAAACGGTTTATGTACCTATGTAAGTACCTTAATCCATTGTTAACTTTAGTGCACCACCTACCTTCATCTGTTTATCTCAGTTACATCCATCCTAAGGTTGTCTGGAAGAAATCGCTTAAAGCGATAAGACCGCCCATTGTACTTTTTTGTATCACTATGTCACTTGTTGCATATGTTTTATTGGTGTACAATAAAGAGTTGTTACTTACTTTCTTACTTACTTATATTTCTATTTCTTTCTGTTCTTTGAAAATGAAAAATGAAATAGGTTTTATTTTCTGTAGTTAATTAAAAAATACACTTAGAAAGCTCAATAGTTGAATAACAAGACTCTAAACTCAAAATGTAAATAGAAGCCCATCTCCACCGAGAAGAACCAGCAAGAAACTCAAGGGTTTTTTTTTAATTTCATGTCACCTTTTGGGAGAAATAATCTTTATCTTAAAACGTCTTTGGTGCTGCGGTCTGATCTGCCATTCTTTGATTGTAATAAAAAAAAGCTTTATAAATCAATGGTACTAATGAAACCCAATCGTCATGTTTCGGGGAAAACCTACTATAATTTAACGTTATACTCGTACTTGTAAATGTGAAGACTTGGCGGGATAATGTAGGTTACCTATTTCACTTCCGCAATGACGACACATCTTATATACTTCACATTATATCAAAACTCATCACGTCGTGCCAAAGAAATAGACTCACTACATACATACACTCGAAAAACATAACACTCCTTCTAAAGCAGTCGGGTAAAAAGTGAATTCGTCTAAAACACAGGATCTTCAACAAGAAAACCTCACATAATTGCGGCAAAGAAAAACGTGCGCTATACAGCCCGTACGTATTTTAATTTTTGATCTGCGCCCTAATCTTCCCATAAAGTCATATTCGTGAGTTCCGAGCGAACCCGCTGAATATAAATTGTGTCATTTCACCAAAACCCTAATGGAAAAGCAGATTAAATAATTCAGGCGTAAGAAATTTTTAGCCCATAACGGCATTCATAAATAATGAGGTTAACACATCGGGCGCGGGTTTCGCTCGTGTGTTCTTTAGGGTTGTATTGGAGAATATTTAAGCCTATTTTATAGATTCATAAAAAAATGTGTACATTTTTGCCACTTTCTTTAAGCGTTAAGGGGCCAAAGAATATACTGGTGAAACTTGGGTATTTCCAGAAATTGAATACCTCTGTCTTCCCGCTCGGGAATAAGAGATTTTATACACTTTCTTTTCAAACTATTTTAGATGTTATTAAAATTTTGCACTTTTATAAACTATATTTTTACATTATAACAATAGTCACTTTGAGTGTTAAGTTGACTTTAATGTGTACAAATGATTCTGCTCCCGTTAACTCTGGTCGCAGTTACAAATCAGTGTTTTGTTCAATGAGCAAACCACACACTAAGTTGAGTCCCTTTGTATACGCACGCACATACTTTGCGTATTGTCTGTGAATAATTTCATCGTGGTTTTAGTTAGTAGATAGTTCGTAGATATTAATTTTTATTATTTGATATTTGTAATTTTAGCTTACATGTGTATTTTATTTCTAATATTGGTAATAATAATAATAATAAATTGTGGGACACAATTCACACACGGTTATTCAGTCCCAAACTAGGTCGAGCCTGTTCTATGGGTACACTAAATAACTGATAAACATACTTAAATAAATATTAAACACCCAGACACGACGCCAACAGATATGTTCATGCACACAAATGTTGGCCCCGAGCGTTGATCGAACCTGCGACCTCCGACTCAGAAGGCAGAGTTACTACCAACTGAGCCAACAAGACCGTCAATAAAAATATTATTTGTCTGTCAAGACGTTACACATAGATCTCTTGTTTTCCCGTTCCCTTTGGGAATTTAAAGTCAGCTGAGACAGACTTAATATACAGATGAAAAAAGTATATCTTTATTACCACTTAAGTACGAAACCCTACAATCCTTTGTAGAGACCGTGTTTTGAGATATGGATGCTGAACAATGTTAGATTTTCTAGCTTTATATAAATAAATAGCTGTTCTGCGCAATTTTACCCACGTCCCGTTCCCGTGGGAAACTTGTAACCCATGTTTATCCCAGAAAAATAAGCTTTAGATTGGAGAAATCATTTTTAAAATCGGTCCAGTAAGTTTTGAGTTTATTAAATTCATTACAAAGATGCAAAAATACAAATCTTTTCTCTTTTTAATATTAGTGTAGAATGTAGGGGGTTTTGGAACCCCCATCAAATATTTGAATTAACACTTGGTTAGTATTTCTGTCTCTCTTTGTCGCCTAAAATATTCCCTATACACAGGAGTAGGTAAATCATTGCGATAAAAATTCAGGAGACAAATGATTTATGGAGAAAATTTTGCGACCGCGTTTTTTGTTTATATTCCTGGATTTGTTCCGTTTTACTGCATAAGAAGTCCTCAGAAGAAGTAGTGGTACTGATTGGAGTTGGTTTAATGGCGAAATAACAAAATCTATATATTATATAAAATGATAAACTGACTGACTGATAGGGGAGACCGGGGCAAAACGGGCTACCTAAGGAAAAAAAAATCATATAAAGGAAATTGAACTGTTTAATGAACTAACTTTTACATAGATAGCAACATTTACTAATCAACTTTATATAATTAACTTGTTTTGCTCTCTAAATCACATAGTTTTTTGGTTATTAGAAAAAACAATAAGAAAATGAATTTACCCATCTTGCCCCATAACTCGGGGCATAATGGGAAATTGCACGGGGCAAAAAGAGTACATATCTTCCTTTGATATTGCTATGAGGTTTGCAGGAGAAACCATAAACGTGGCATTTGATATTTTTTCTCCGGAGTTTTTTCGGTCACAGGAACCTTGACCTCAAAGAGGTCTTCTCTCAAAGTTTAAGGTTTAGACTGAGATGCCTATTCAGTGGATGCTGAATTTTGTGTAAAGTGAAAAGTGGGTATCTTCAGAAATGAAATACCTCTGTCTATCCCCTTGGGGATAAAAGGCGTGATACTACTAATTTATTTCTTTATTTTTACAAAATATTTTACACATTTCGCAAAAACGGGGCAAAACATGATATCCTGTTATGCCCCGACCATTTTGCCCCAACGGATATTTATTGTAATTATACCAAGCATTCCTAACCTTAAGTTGTGTAGGTTATAAACAGCGCCTCATAAAAAACATTTGATATTGCATTGCTGTTTTAAGTTTAAAAATATTGTCAAAACATGCTTAATTACTTCATAACACATTGATATTTGTCGTAAACTTTCGTAATATTATTCAGAATATTAAGTTTGTTCACGCAGAGCAGCCAAAACAAGCAGCAACACATTTGTTTCCACTGACCGACAAAGCGCGACTGAATGTCGTACTAATGGTGCTGCCGGAGCTCATATATCGTGCATAGCTCACGCATACCAGCACATTTCCTGTCCTGCCCCGAACCTCATCTTGCCCCGGTCTCCCCTATGTTGATTATATCAACGCACAGCCTAAACCGCTGGGTCTAGAGACTTGAAATTTTGCAAATACATAGCTTATACGGTGTAGGCATCCACTAAGAAAGGATTTTGCAAAATTAAACCCCTAAGGGGGTAAAATAAACATGCACAAGCGAAGCCGCGGGTAAAAGCTAGTTATAAATAAATTAATAAATAAAGAACAGACAAGAGTGGCTTTTTAATGCGGTAGTAAAGCTATATGCAAAGCATGTTTACTATTTTTTTGACAAGCATACAAAAATACAAATCTTTCATCTTTATAATATGTGTAGATGTAGGCTACCTGTTCCGTGCGGTTTCCCTATTATCCGTTCTCGTGGGAATTTGAAAAATAAATATAAGTTACTAGTGACCCGCCCCGGCTTCGCACGGATGCAATACTAATACTAAAACCTTCTTCTTGAACCACTCTATATCTATTAAAAAATAACCGCATCAAAATCCGTTGCGCAGTTTTAAAGATTTAAGCATACATAGGGACATAGGGATACAGGGATATAGGGACAGAGAAAGCGACTTTGTTTTTTATACTATGTAGTGATGTTACTCAGGGATAAAGTATTTTTGAAATCAGTCCAGTAGTTTTGGACTTAATTCGTTACAAACATACAAAATTTGTACTTTTTATTGTATCTATCTATATCTATACATCTATATCTATATACATATAATAAAACTCTAACGGGGCCGTGTCTGTACATTAAATATTTTTTGAAAATTTTAACGGTAGTGTATATAGTTATCGATATAGATACCGAAACACCAATTTTTGGAATTTTTGTCTGTCTGTCTGTCTGTCTGTCTGTCTGTCTGGTTGTGCACGCATCACGCAAAAACTACTGGACGGATTTTGATGAAATTTGGTGTGGTGATAGCTGAGTACCCGGGTCAACATCTAGGGTACTTTTTATTCCAGAAAAATATCTCATTCTCACGGGAAAATATAAAAACTGGGTAAAAAGAAAAATACGTACTACTCTGAAACGATAACACCTAGAATCTTGAAATATGGTGTGAAGATGTCTTATACATCGTAGCCAACCCATATAAAGGGATATTCGTAAATTCCCACGGGAACGGGAATAATCGGGATGCGCGCGGGCAACGTCGCTATGGGCACCCGCTATTTGAAATATGGTATGTAATGTAGGTGTCTTATATATATGTCATAGTCAACCACTATAAAGGGATTTTTGGAAATTCCCACGGGAACAGGAATAAACTGGATCCGTGCGGGCAACGCCGCTGGGCACCCGCTAGTCTATATCTATACATATAATAAAACTCTAACGGGGCCGTGTCTGTACATTAAATATTTTTTGAAAATTTTAACGGCAGTATATATAGTTATCGATATAGATACCGAAACACCAATTTTTGGAATTTTTGTCTGTCTGTCTGTCTGTCTGTCTGTCTGTCTGTCTGTCTGGTTGTGCACACATCACTCGAAAACTACTGGACGGATTTTGATGAAATTTGGTATAGAGATAACTGAGTACCCGGGTCAACATCTAGAGTACTTTTTATTCCAGGAAAATATCTCATTCCCACGGGAAAATATAAAAACTGGTTAAAAAGAGCAATACGTACTACTCCGAAACGATAACACCTAGAAACTTGAAAAATGGTATGAATGTGTTTGATATGTCATAGGAAATTGGTATAAAGGGATTTTCGGAAATTCCCACGGGAACGGGAATAAACTAAATCCAAGCGGGAAAACGCCGCTGGGCACCCGCTATTTGAAATATGGTATGTAGGTGTCTTAAATATGTCGTAGGCAACCACTATGAAGGGATTTTCGGAAATTCCCACGGGAACGGGAATAAAGGTAATCCGCGCGGGCAACGCCGCTGGGCACCCGCTAGTACATATAATAAAACTCTAACGGGGCCGTGTCTGTACATTAAATATTTTTTGAAAATTTTAACGGTAGTGTATATAGTTATCGATATAGATACCGAAACACCAATTTTTGGAATTTTTGTCTGTCTGTCTGTCTGTCTGTCTGTCTGTCTGTCTGTCTGTCTGTCTGTCTGTCTGTCTGTCTGTCTGTCTGTCTGGTTGTGCACGCATCACCCAAAAACTACTGGACGGATTTTGATGAAATTTGGTATGGAGATAACTGAGTACCCGGGTCAACATCTAGGGTACTTTTTATTCCAGGAAAATATCTCATTCCCACGGGAAAATAGAAAAACTGGTTAAAAAGAGAAATACGTACTACTCCGAAACGATAACACCTAGAAACTTGAAAAATGGTATAAAGGTGTCTGATATGTCATAGAAAATTGGTATGAATGGATTTTTGGAAATTCCCACGGGAACGGGAATAAACTAAATCCAAGCGGAAAACGCCAGTGGGCACCCGATATTTGAAATATGGTATGTAGGTGTTTTGAATATGTCGTAGGCAACCAATATGAAGGGATTTTCGGAAATTCCCACGGGAACGGGCATAAACGGAATCCGCGCGGGCAACGCCGCTGGGCATCCGCTAGTTAGTGTATAAGTATAGATTAGTGTATATGTAGAAGTGTAAATCACAAATTACGCTCACATGCTGCACGCGTTTGTATAACACTTTATATACAACTCTTTCTACCGCCTTCTACATTTTACCTTACAAGCCGCTATCGAGATAAGGGCTATTCGATAAGAACTCAATTACAGCACCCTTACTTAAAGCTTACAGGGGTACAGGAAACGCCACAGTCATGCTTATTCATCAGCATGAGTATAATATAGTGTGAATAGTATCTAGTGCATACACAATAGGATATTGGACAGTATTTATCTATACTTCTATACTAATATTATAAAAAGGAAAGATTTGTGTCTCTGTATCTTTGTTAAAAATAAACTCAAAAACTACTGGACCGATTTTAAAAATGCTTTAACCAATAGAAAGCTAGAATATCCCTCAGTAATATAGGCTATATTTTATTCCCGTATTCTTACGGGAACGGGAACTACGCGGCTAAAACCGCGCAGTACCGCTAGTGATAAATAAAATAGTAATTTTGTCATCCGCATAGATTTTGAATTTCGATGATTTTGTTTTCAAGTTTATTACTATTACTAGACTAGATTGTTTCTTTGAATTTGAACATAGTATGAAAAAAAGTCCTTCTCGAATAAAAAATGTTAACGTAGCTTGTAGTGTAGGGTTGATAAATCATGTAAAAAAAGAAATAAGGCTTCAAAACGCCACAGTAAACATATAAATCAGTTTTATTATAGGTTACAAAAAGCCTATATTTATACCGTGGAAACCTTGGTCTAATCACAACGTTTTAAAATACTTTATGATATCAAACGATTAAAGCTTTGCATGCATAATTTTATGCTTTTTTTAGTTTAATCTGGAACAAAATTGTGGTATATTTGCACGTTACTTAAACAAAAAAACGAGCAAGGCTCGAATGGTTAAGTACAATAAAAAAAAACTTTTCTTGTATGTAGATTAAGAAAAAATTAAGACCTCTTAATTTTTTAACTTCTTTTCATTGCAATTATTTGTTGATATAGCGGCAATAGATACAGCCCACGTACAGACGGACAAACGGATACCAAAGGCTTATTATTAGGAACTAGTTTTTCCCGTTCCCGTGGGAATTGAGAAACATGTTTTCTTAATGGATGCATTCTATGTTCTAAAAGCTACCTAAATTCTATATTTGAGCTTTTTAGGTTCTCCGGTTGAGGCAAAGCATTGATTGGTTTAAAGTAGGGATATATACATTTTTTTTTTCAAATGACTTTACCTGTGAAATTTCACAGGAAATGAAAAATTACACTTAACAAATAATAATATGGGAAGTAAAATTCAATTCAATTGCATTTGATTTGGTGAAGCAGCAGCAGATGTGATGTAGAAAAATTCATTTCATATGATTTTTATTATGGTACTCATGAAATCACCCATCTCTCGTTGATATGTTATTCAGTAATCACATTAAGACAGTTAGTTTCAGGCTATTACTTAACGTATAGTATAATTTGAAGACAAACACGTTTTATGGGCTCTGAAACTTTTTGCTGAAGACAGACTAATAAAACAGGGTAACAATGTTAGGGTAAAGCAAAAGTCCTAGCATGAATCACCGACCCAAACCTGCGGAAAAGCACCTATATTTTTTGATCCTAGATAAAAAAGCGGTTAGGACGAAGCGGGAAGTGTTATACAAAGGGTTCTGTATTTACTTAACTAGCATATTAGTATTATTATCATTACATCTTCTAGGTCTTGTAATATTTTGAAATTTTGCTTGGAATTCTAGTTTTGGTAAATTGAGAATCTGGTAAACTGCGTACCTATATATAAGCTTAGCAAATAGCACTTTTTAACTCTATATTGTGTTAAATCAGAGCTCTGTAAATAAACCGTTTTATATGTCGTGCTCGCTCCTCTCTTTCTCGCGCTATCTATCTCTTTCTCTCTCTGTCGTTGGTCGTATCGCTCATTATTAAAGTTCAGGAATTAATGGAATGAAAACCGAATGTTTTTTTTTGCAGTATATCAATTTCACTTATTGTGTTATCTTTTTAATGTCAGAAAGATGGAAAAAAGCCGGTGCAAACCGGGATCTGTTTAAAACACGACAAAAAAATTTAAATATATAGAGGAAGTCTATAGACTCACGGAACCCTAAAATATGCTTAAAGACACCACCAAAATAAATTGCTATCTCCAATACCGCAAACGCGTAAAACCCCTTTATACGTAGGTGTTTCATATAATAATATTTTCATAGGGAAATTTGGCTGATATATCTACGAGGGGCGATCTCCAAGGAATTGCCTCACAAGCAGTAACGCTCATACATATGTTATATGTGGACGTGATCTTTGAAAAATCATAACAAATACATATATACGTGTTTGGCTTACCAACGCGGGGTTTTGAAAGGCTCCTGCGTAAATACCTGTTTCGGAATTCGGTATTCTCCGGTACTCTCCGTATTCTTCGCAAATTGCTGCCGATGTTTTCTTCGGATCGGTGAGTTAGATGTGAGTTGTGTTGTGAATAAAATATTAACGTAAGTGTGTAAATGGAGCGTTAAGTCATACAACACTGTTTTGTGCGCGGTTTTCTATGGTACTCAAAGCAGCGATTGGTTTACAATTCAGTTAAAAGAGAGCGTACTTCCACCTCAAAGGCCGGCAACGCTGTTGTGACTTTTGAGTTGCAGATGTCCATGGGCGACGGTAGTCACTTACCATCAGGTGACCCGTCTGCTCGTTCGCCCCCTTTTTTTATATAAATAAAACTATTTATACAAACTCTTGATAAAACCTCCTCCAATCATCATTGTCAATCATATAATAATCTAGTTAGTACTTGTCTTAAAGTAGTTTTGAACATGCATTTAATGAATGAGCAGTGATAGCCCGGACGGTTAAAGAGCCGGCCGAAAATCAGTGAGGCTCGGGTTCGAATCCTGGCATGTACCAATGAGTTTTTCAAAAACTTACGTACATATTTATCACTAGCTCGACGGTGAAGGAAAACATCGAGAGGAAACCCGCAGGTCTCAGAATTAATTCTGAAACATGTGTAAATAGACCCGGTCCGGCGATGGTCTCACCACCTATCACGTTTAGGGGACCAATGTATCCGGTGAAATGTGGGTATATCCAGTAATGGAATACCTCTGCCTAGCCCCTCGGGGATGAAAGGCGTGAGATTATATTATAAATGACTTACCTTTAATACAAAACTAAGGTTTAAGTACCTACATAAAGTAAGTTACAACACTTACAACGCAAAAGACAACATAATCCTAACCACACAAAGAGGAAGAACGGCCAAAATAAACAAAAGAATAGCGATTAAACAAACCTAATTCAATTTACGAGAGACAGAAAATCCCCAAACATGTGATACATCACTGGCTCTTAAGCCACAAAATAAAAAAAATATAAACAGCACGCATGCTTGGCACGAACTTTGAGAATTGAAAAATGTAAATGATAAGTAACAGAGCTTTTATTTGAGTGTTTTTGGCTAATACTGGAAGGGGTCCAGTTGCAACAGGTCACGCGTGTTTTCCATGATGTAAGAATAAGGGGAGAGTGGGAATATATTACACAATCCACATGGGAGATTACCGTATGCTCTCATGTAATACGAGCAAATCATACTAATGCTGTATGCTAGGGCCGTCCGCTTGTTTTTTGCTCACTTACTACTGGTATAATCTCCAAAAAAAAAGCAATTATGGCGCTTTTGGAAGTCAGTCAGTCAGAGCAGTGATAGCTTTTACGGTTAAAGAGCCGGCCAAAAATCAGTGAGGCTCAGGTTAGAATCCTGGCATGTACCAATGAGTTTTTCAAAAACTTACGTACTTACATATTTATCACTAGCTCGACGGTGAAGGAAAACATCGTGAGGAAACCCGCAGGTCTCAGAATTAATTCTGAAACATGTGTAAATAGACCCGGTCCGGCGATGGACTCACCACCTATCACGTTTAGGGGTCCAATGTATCTCGTGAAATGTGGGTATATCCAGTAATGGAATACCTCTGTCTACCCCTTCGGTAATGAAAGGCGTGAGATTTTTTTATTTTTTTTATTTGAAAGTCAGTCCTTACCTTATGCATGAAGCTAGTTTAATTCCGAGCTAAGAAACGAACAATTTAAAAAATATCACATAGGCTAAAGAAAACATCGTCAAGAAACCCGCAGGTTACTTAGCCTGTCACGTTTAGGGTCCCAAAGAAGGTAATAGAAAAAGTAGCGAATTCTTAAAATGGAATACCTCTGCAAAAGTTGAGATAGGCCGTTTTTTTTATATTATCTTATAAACAATAAATAAATTATCTCACGCCTTTTATCCCCGAGGGGGTAGGCGTAGAGTTAGAGTAGGTAGCTAGAGGTATTTCATTTCTGGAAATACTTCCATTTCAGGAGAATATTCCAACCCCTAAACGTGATAGGTGGTGAGCTCATCGCCGGACCGGGTCTCTTACACATGCCTTGGAATTATTATCATTATTTTATATTATAATCTTATCATAGACTAACAAAACATCGACAAATTTGATACCGACAGAATACTGTTGAGATGAACTTTACGATAAACGTTGCAGCGACATACGCTGTAGCGACAGACCGTTCTAGCGACAAACGCTGTAGCGATAAAATGTTGTAAAATCACAAATGTAAAATATATATCCGTAACCGTTACCACGTCACTTCTCAGTCCTCCATCTATCTCAAAGCAAAAATAATCACTTTGACCCGCAGCTCCGTTGCCGCGTAAAATGCCAATACACATAAATTATATTACATGTATTTAGTGTCTGTAAATAGTGTAAAATCATGTAGCTACGTACTTATATATTATTCATGTACTGTGTATTATTATTTTGCTGTTAACTTTAGTGCACCATTTCTCTTTATTTGATCATTTACACCCTAAGTTGTCTGGAAACAATCGTCTTGTGTAAAAGACTATTGACATTTTAAGTGTAATTTTCATTTACCTACAGAAATAAAATTCATTTTCATTTCCGTTGCCTTAATCGATAAGGACGCCCGCTATACTCTTTTTGTCACTGTATCACTTATCTATCTAAATAAGAGTGTCAACTTAGCCCGCGGGCTAAGCGGTCTGTGGGCTCATTTGACCACAAAGCCTATCATATTTATGAGTAAAATTATTAAATTTTGTCACATCCAAATATTTGTAGATGGCAGGCAGCATGCGTTGCCAGACCACATGGCACGATTGCAGTAAATTGCTGTGTTGCGGCTAGCAGGACATTTTGTCCGAATCCGTAGCTTGAGCAATTCTGGCATGTGGACCGTCTCGGGTTGTTTGTGGCATAATGTTTGTGACAAATGATCGTGGTCTAACCCTAGTTGAAGATGGTTTTGGTCTATAGTTTTTGATTCGTATTCATGTGGTTTTCATATTGTTAGGCAGTATGAGAATGTCTCTGAAACTAAATTTTTTGGGTGTATTCTGCGTGATTGTGTTACTTGTTGCCTCGTTATCGTGCCAATATACTTTCATCATCAACCCGTAACAGCGTATAGCTGAGCTAAGGGTCTTTCCTCTCACATGACGAAGAATGGGCCATAGGGAGATTATGCAAGCCCATCGCGGATTTGGAGATGGTGTTAGGCTAGTGACCACGACTTACATTGAGCGTAAACACCACAAACTTTTTAATGTGCATTCCGAAACATGGAGGCGCTCATGATGAAATGCCACTAGACGGTCACTTATTCACTAACTGACACAATGTGTATAATATGTGCCAAATTTATTACTAGGTGAAGGAAAATACCGTGAGGAAACCCTCTTCAAAAGAAACGGGCTTGTAGCTTTCATTCGTATACGCAATCTACTGCTGCTACATAGCATTGTGCGTACTTTTCTAGACTCTGTAGTGCTCTGCCCTTCAGTTTCTTGCTGGTTCTTCTCGAGGTACTGCATTTGGAACCAGCAACTCGTCTGTCGAGATAGGCTGCTGTTTACATTTAGCCAATCTTTACGGACGAGTTCAGAGTGCCTTGTTATTAGACTATTGACATTTCTAATTGTATATTTTATAACTGTTTATTATATTTATGAAGATAAATGTTTATATTTTATTTTTTTTACTTTTGTAAATTGCATTTAAAATGACAATATTTAATTTAATAATTAATCTCGTGTATAACTTCGGCTCTAGATACCTTATACGTCATATTTTTTCTAGACGGTAAATGAATCATGCAGTATAATAATGTATTAGCAGTTCTGCTCGGTTTCAACCGCGTAGTTCTCGTTCCCGTGGGAATACGGGAATAACATGTAGTTTATGTTACTCAAGGATATTTTAGCTTTCCATTAATAATTTTTAAAATCGGTCCAGTAGTTTTTGAGTTTATTCCTAACAAAGATACAAATCTATCCTCTTTATAATATTAGTATAGATATGCATAGGCACAGTTTTGAATTACAGAGCTTATGTTTATGTTCATGGCACGTGTTACAGCAGTAAAAATAATGCAAGAACATCTGTTTGCGTATCATAATCCTAAGTAACTACTATAAGGAATATTTATAAGAGTCTCAGGAATATTAAATATGTAAAAAAAACTCACGCCTCTTATCCCCGAGGGTGTAGGTTGAGGTATTCCATTTCTGGATATACCCACTTTTCACGAGATATTCTTTGGACCCCTACACCCAGGTGGTGAGCCCATCTTTGGACAGGGTCTGTTACACATGCCTCAGAATTTATTCTGGGACCTGCTGGTTTCCTCACGATAATTTCCGTCACTGCCGAGCTAGTTATGAATAAGTACGTAAGTTTTAAAAACTCATTGGTACATGCCAAGATTTGAACCCGAGCCTCACTGATTATCATCATGTGAAGCAGGCTCTTGAACGGTAAGGCTATCACTGCTCTAATTAAAGTATTATGTTCTTTATAAAGGCATGTCTGATTGGTTTTAATATTTAGTGAAAAATACACTAAATATCATCGTATTATCAGTGTAATTGCTTATTAATTATTCACGAAAGGTTCGCTTGTCGAAGTTTTATAAGACAGTTACTGTTGATGTTTCTGCATGTCCTTGTTCTAGAGTCCAAAGAAAATAAATCCAAGAGTCTTTGTCTTTGAATGTTCTAATTTTAGGACAAACTGAAACCAAAACTTGATGGTATAAATCTGCGTACAGGATTTCAAATAAATGCCATATCGAGTTACGAATGTAAAATTGAAAAAGATACCAAGAAATTATGAAATAAACTAACATACATAAAAATGTTTGAAGCAACTCATGACGGGGGCATACGCCATAACTCGCTTCCTCTTCTAACGTATGGAGAAGAACTGCATAGAGAGGTTAGGTGTGATTGCGATCATTTTGGTGTGACGATTGTGCTGATATTTATTTGTAAAGTGTTTTTGTATAATAAATATTACCATTAAACTTTGTTTCAATTAATATTTAATGTTTGGTACATGAAATTTACATTTATAACACAACATAGTGAATAAATAATTACTATTGTGTCTACATTTGGTTGCTGACAATCAAAGTTGTAATTTACCCAATGTTCAACCAAATATGCAAACTCACTATAAATCAATTACAAGTACAAAAGACAATAAATAATTACTAGTGACATTATTTCGTTACTAATTTACATGAAATATAGATCTAGGTTTTAACAATGGCGTTTATGACTCACTCGCTAGCGTTCTCACAGTTCCAAAGGTTATGACCACTCTATATTTATACGTAGCAGCACCAAAGATTTGTGTATAAAATTTGGTCTTATTTTAGCTTTACTGGACTGCTGTACACGTCAAGCGTTACTCGGCCAATGCGTCTTAAATCGACGGTCGGAGTCGGGGAAAATTACAAGTGATTTCCGTAATATAACGAGGATTTTCGATTTCGCGAAGATTTTAGTTTTGCGAGGATTTTGTTGGATTTTATAGAGCTGTTTGTGGGTTCGGATTTGAGTCGGTGTCCCGTATTAGTGTTAGTGTGGTGTGTGCACAATGGATTACGATTCGCTGATTTATTCGCAAATAGCAAACTACTACGATGATTTGGTGAGTTTTTGATTATGGGATTTTAAAATTGTCGTTTTCAAAATCCTATCGGTTTTGTTCAAATGTTTTAAAGTTTTTAAGGATTAGTGTATTTAGTAGGTATGGGTGTTATATTTTAAACATTTTTGTTTTAAGATATTCCACTATTTAAAAAGAAAAGATTAAATAACAAGTTGCCGTTGTTCGCGTAAAAAATTCACAGAAAACTTCGTTGGCAAGAGTTGAAAACTTAAATTAAGAATACATAATTAGTTACTAAATCTGACGCCCTAATTATTTGAATAAGAAACTTCTTAACTTTTTGGTAACAGAATAAGTTACTTCAAGTTTTTCTTTGAATATTCACAACTTTACGGCAAAAATAGATTAAATCGTAAAGCCTTAACTTAAATATACAGTGAAGTATGTACTATACACCCACCTATTATAAAGGTATTTAGGAACAAAAACATGTATGCGTGTAAATACGTTTTAGAAGTTCATAGAAAAAAATATCAACATTATAGATTCGCACTGTTGGACTAAGTATAGGACTACTTCATATGGTAGTGCCTACTAAGTAAATCAATACAAATGTTACGATTTGACACCTCATCACGGTTTTTTTTGTATTGTGGTTTCGCCCACTGCCTTGGACCGTCCCTCGGTGTCGACTATTCACAAAAAATAGCTCACGCCTTTTATCCCTGACGGGGTATGCAGAGGTATTCCATTTCTG
The DNA here is from genome assembly GCA_963855545.1 of Ethmia dodecea. NCBI lineage: Eukaryota > Metazoa > Arthropoda > Insecta > Lepidoptera > Depressariidae > Ethmia > Ethmia dodecea. The sequence continues at coordinate 2,826,038 of OY979443.1, forward strand.
GATATACCCACTTTTCACCAGATATTCTTTGGACCCCTAAACGTGATAGGTGGTGAGCCCATCCGGACCGGGTCTATTTACACATGTCTCAGAATTAATTCTGAGACCTGCTGGTTTCCTCACGATGTTTTCCTTCACCGTCAAGCTAGTGATAAATATGTATGTAAGTTTTTGAAAAACTCATTGGTAGGTACATGCCAGGATTCAAACCCGAGCCTCACTGAAATCAATACACGGATTTTTTGTGTTGTGGTTTCGCCCATTGCCTTGGTCCTTCCCTCGGTGTGGACTATTCACACTCTGAATATTAATTAGTTTTGAATTAGTATTTTTAGTCCTTTCGTCCGTCTCTCAGTCTATCTGTCCGAGGGTTGTATGTAGTCTATGGACCCCCTTTAATTTACGTATGGACAAGATACGTGTATTTTCATTGTACTTTATGGACTTACACTTGACCAGTGAAAAACCCTGCCTGTATTTAAATATTTTTTACATAATTATTCATCACAACTAAGCTCACATGTTACATTACAAAGAAAAAAGAAAGAAATATTTATATGTCTAATTATTCGAGTACAAAACTTAATGTGAATAGTTATATAGGGTGGACAAAAAGGTCTAAGGCTCAGTATTGGCTGTGGACAGTGTTCCACGGCCGCTGATATTTTGCCATAGCCCGTCATGTCGAGGGTAGAATACAAATAGGCAAAATAATGGGCCGTATAAAATTACATTACACTTCCTCGTGCAGTCGGTCAACAATATAGGCCGAATGCATACGAAGCATTTCGTAAGGTCGCAATTAGTGGCCACAATTAGAATAGTGCCAGTTATCGGGCCAATAACAATTAGAGCTTCGCTCCGGGCAGGTAACGAAACAATGACTCATAGAGGCCTAATGAACAATACGCCTTAGAACTCTTAGGTGCCAGGTGGGATGTGTATTCTAGATTTAGCAGCTAGACTGGCAGATAATAAGTTGATTGCTTGCCTATACCTAAGCCGGGTTCGAATCCTGGCATGTACCAATGAGTTTTTCAAAAAGTTACGTAAGTACATATTTTATCACTAGCTCGACGGTGAAGGAAAACATCGTGAGGAAACCCGCAAGTCTCAGAATTAATTCTGAGACATGTGTAAACAGACCCGGTCCGGCGATGGACTCACCACCTATCACGTTTAGGGGTCCAATATATCTCGTGAAATGTGGGTATATCCAGTCATGGAATACCTCTGCCTATCCCCTCGGGGATAAAAGGCGTGAGATTATATTTTTATTTATTTACCTAAGCCGAGGCCGAAATTCGATTTCTGGATGAAGCCGAATAACTTTAGAACTTCAGGTCAAGGTTGTAAAAAAAAAAGGACTAATTTTATAATTTTATAACGTTTAAAAATAGATCAATCTCTGTCTTTGGTAGAATCTTGGGGCTTCTGGTAAAACCGAAAACTGTTGGGCTGAATGTGGTTTTTGGACGAATTTGGCCGACGATTCGAATGATACGAACTTGGTATGACCCTCGGGCTTTTCCACATATTATATCAATCGATTTATACATGCTTGTCGGTTTCGAGTCAAATGAAATAAATACATGCAACCAATGATTTGTATTTCACCAAACTACAGTAATATGCACAAATGTAATCTATGTTTATGGATCAATCAAAATCAATCATGTGGATTTACTTTGAACTTGTTTGTTGTCATAGAAATTTGGCGCGCTATGACCAAGGATATGTGTATGTTACACCGGTGTCTTCCTCCTAGTACCAAATTAAACTAGGTTTTCACAGTTTATTTTTATATATGTATATGGTAATTTTAAATTAAATGCAAATAATTAAAAAGTAAAAGAAACAATTTTCGGTATCAATTTTTATTTTTCAAACGCAACTTTACTAGATAATATGGATTATTACAAAAAAAAATTAAATCACACTCTACATAACCAATACACGCACACTACTCAAAAAAAATTGCGCTGTCTTAATTATATTTCTCTTACATTTTAAAAATACCCGAAAAAAACAAAAGCGAAGGAGCAGTGATAGCCCGGACGGTTATAGAGCTGGTCGAAAATCAGTGAGGCTCGGGTTCGAATCCTGGCATGTACCAATGAGCTTTTCAAAAAACTTACGAACATATTTATCACTAGCTCGACGGTGAAGGAAAACATCGTTAGGAAACCCGCAGGTCTCAGAATTAATTCTGAGACATGTGTAAATAGACCCGGTCCGGCTTAGGTGTCCAAAGAATATCTCGTGAAAAGTGGGTATATCCAGAAATGGAATCCTTTTGCCTACCCCCTCGGGGATAAAGGGCAAGAGTTTTTTTTATGTAAACAGTACCCGAAACCAACGGGCATGCATGAATTTGATAGGCGTGAGATTATGTGTGTAATATTGACAAACGTCCTAACATTCTTTCTTGAGTCTTCAAAGCTTCAATACCTTTCCCATAAGCAAAGTATTGCTTCACCATTTCAATATTCCATTTAACCGAACCGAAATAGAAAAGTAATGGTTGATCGTTAAATTTTAAAACGCATATGGCTATGTACTAGATTCCTGGCGTAGCTCACTCGTCGGCATACGCACTTTTGGTATCTCTATAGCTAAAGTTACCTCATGCTTTCTATCTGCTAAATAAATTTATCGCGAACATTGAATTTTATTTGAACTACTCGTATCATATTTATCATGCGGTTTCCTGCGTAGAAACTGATATTCAGAAATTAAATATTATGTTAATGATTTTTTTATTAATAATATATGATTTTTATTAGCAGTAATCGAAATTGAAAATGTAATGTACACTTATATGGTAAAGAGGAATGATTTCTTTGTTTGTTTGCAATAGAGTCCAAAACTACGTGGCCGATTTTAAAAATTCTTTTACCAATGGAAAGCTACATTATCAGGGAGTACTTAGGCTGTATTTTCGTATTCCTACGGGAACGGGAACTACGTAAACCCACGGAACAGCTAGAATTTATAAAGAGTTGATTCTATTTATACTAATTAGTTTCTAGTTGGGAAAAGTGATGGCTATACCACTATTTTTTCTTTGTTTGTAAGTTTACAAAAACTTATTGGTAAAAACTTTGAGCCTACACAAGGAAAGCTGGTAAATCTGCCTACTACTACTAACTAGAGTAAGGCATTTTTACAGTAAAATCTGCCAAATACAAGTCGGATTCACACACTGGATTACCTGTTGCATTGTTAAAATCAATTTTAAAAAAAGTAAAAAAATACGTTTTATTTAACATTTTCCAGGAGTGCACTAATTTACTCGTCAATGTTTTATAATAAAATATTAATTGTTATATATATACGTATTAAAAATACTCATTAGAAAAATCTGTTACTAATATACCTCAGAGATTTTCTATTATTAGTATACCAAACTATTATTTTCTACTCTAATTAAAAACTTAAGTCTTTGTCTGCAAAAAACCAATCACATAAACAACACCATAATAACTTAATAACTTTTCCCCGCAAACAAATTAAGTATGTGGAAACTCATTTTTCCGCAAACGAAATAGCAGACGTAATTAACAGGATATCAAAATAAAATGATTACGAGCTAATGGAAAAAGGCCTGTAATGAACTCGTTAATATTCGCTCGCATTATGAAGTGATGATCAGATTTGAATTAAAGATAATTTGGAGTTTCATAATTGGACTGCTTTTTAGGGTTCCTTACACATAGGGCGTCAAAAGGGAAAAAAGGGAAAAACCCTGTGTATTTATACTAATGTGTCTAAATTAATTATTTTGAACGCCGAACAGTGATTTTTATGTACAATTATATCGGTCAAGGGTAATTCTATATACTGTTGCAAGCTCAATATTAACTAATTGCTTATCATAATACGTTGCTTTGCTTGAAACTAATACTACATTATGTACTTACACACAACTTATGGCAAATAAATAAATAAATAAAATGTAATAGGTAGACAGTTGAAACTTTTCAGATAAATTTTATTTCTATGGTCGCTATAACAACAAATAAAAAAACTATAAAATTAAAATGACAACAAAAACGATACGATAGGCAAGTCTAGCCGCCATTTTTATTTTTTTAAGTCGGAATTTTCCTTGGGTCACCCCGCCGTCCTACACACTTTCCATATATGAATTTTCTCCATAATTTAACGCACACTGAACCAGTTTTTAGGGTTCCGTACCCAAAGGGTAAAAACGGGACCCTATTACTAAGACTTCGCTGTTTGTCCGTCCGTCTGTCTGTCATCAGGCTGTATCTCAAGAACCGCGATAGCTAGACAGTTGACATTTTCACAAATTATGTATTTATGTTGCCGCTATAACAACAAATATTAAAAACAAAATAAAATAAATATTTAAGGGGGGCTCCCATACAACAAACGCGATTTTTTTTACCGTTTTTATAGATAATGGAACCCTTCGTGCTCGAGTCCGACTCGCACTTGGCCGGTTTTTATTTAACCCTTCCACTACTTTATAATCTCTAAAACACAATGAATAACCGCGAATACCGAGCCAAAAACATTGGCGTAAGTCCGTTTCATCTACAAGTTATAGCAAACCAGCATGGCCGGTGTTTCTATTTTAATCGCGGGTAGCATCGTAAATAATCCGTTCGGCGAGAATCGAACGGGCATTCGTTGTTAGTGTTCGACTAAAAATAGGCGCATTATTGTTTGTAATGCTTGTTTGCGGTTAGATGCCGCTCAAAGGGTTTAACTTGCTATTCCAAAGCAAATTTTGATGAATTCTATCATCAGGTGGGTTGATCTACTGCATCTAATATTATGAAGAGGAAGGATTTGTATTTTGTAATTGTTTCATCAATGGAAAGCTTATTTTTGAAAGTAACATGTTTTATAGATTAGTTTTTAGGGTTCCGTACCCAAAAGGTAAAATGGGACATAATTTGTGTATATTTCAAGTGTATTTCTAAAATGGTTCAAAATATACATCCCTGTAACAGACGGCATAATTACAGACAGTGGACACATTGTAATCACTTTGGCAATTTGGGTACGGAACCCTAAACAAATATGTCACGAGAAATTTATTTACTGAATAAAACCCACTTTTCACCAGTTTTACATTATTATTTTACTCCACAAACTAGACCTTATAAATCGAAAGATAAACAGGCAAAACATCAACAAAATAAAACCTACAATTTTCTAGCCGTTTTCCTCAATCGAGTCCCATATTCTCGTACCTTTCCCACTATATCCGTAACAAAATCCAATATTGTGTTGTTTCTAATATCCACACGAGTCCCGAATATCTTTTCGGCTTGCATCTCGCATGCTGGCGGCAAACCCTATCATGTGCCAGAGCCACGAGCTTATGTTATTGTGGAATGTCTATTTTTATATTCCCCGTGTGGCGTAATTAGGTCTTGTAGACGTAAACTGAATATGGATACAATACCACTGATAATCCTACCAATATTATAAACGTGAAAGTTTGTATGTCTGGATGTTTGTTCCTCTTTCACGCAAAAACTACTGAACGGATTTTGATGAAACATTGCAGTTTTATAGCTTCATTATCCGAATAACATATAAGCTAAATTTTATCAACGTATTTCCACGGGAACTACGCGGTTGAAACCGCGGGGCACTGCTAGTTTATTATATTTTCGTTGTAACGATATTTTTCACATGTTAGGACAAAAAAACAAAATCTGATATTTCTTAATTTAAAGCCGAATATTACCTGCCAGCATAATCAATGGCCAGTATCATAGAGACCTCTAACAAAGAGAACTCATAAGCATTACATTGACTAAAAACTTCTTTTAATTTGATGTCTATTCTGAAATGATAATTCCATGGACAAGCCCTATCGTGTGCCAGAGCGGCGTATTCCAGAACTCCAATCTGCTATCCGTGCAAGCATCGGCACGTACGTGTTGTTTTCTTTTAATTAACTTCAATTGCGCAACTTTGCAGCTTCATTTGGGGATACAAAGTCGGCGTCTGTGAGGTGGTTGTAATTCTATACAGGGTTTGTTCGAATAACGAGCCTTAGAAATTTTTATGCTAGTAGTTAAGTGTACGTACATATTTATCACTAGCTCGACGGTGAAGGAAAACATCGTGAGGAAACCCGCAGGTCTCAGAATTAATTCTGAGACATGTGTAAGCAGACCCGGTCTGGCGATGGGCTCACCACCTATCACGTTTAGGGGTCCAATATATGAAATGTGGGTATGTTCTCTATGTTAGGGGGTTTGGTTTCCGCACTTAGTCCTTAAAACGGACCATTGTACGTGAGCCATAGCGGCCGGTTACTCCAACCAGCCTACCTAATTCCAGAAACAGATCAAACTTCCGAGTCTACTCAGGACGTCCGCAAGGGATTCTGGTGTTCCGAGAATTTCCTTGCGGATCTGGGCAACGCCAACGCACTCAAGGAGCACGTGCGCTACCGTCTCCTGCGCCTCCATGCACGCTCTGCATAGGGGGCTGTCAGTAATACCTACGGTGTGTAAGTGTTTGTTCAGTGAGCAGTGCCCGGTAATTGTCCCCGACACCATTCTCAGGCTGTCCCTGTCCAGGCGCAGAAGGCGCTTGGTCAGTTTCGTGTTCAAAGATGGCATAGCCTCCTTGGATTGCCTACATCCTGGCGTCGAGGCCCACCAAATCTCCGCTTGAGTTTGAGTGTGTTCCCTTAACCAGTTCCTGAGCTGGTTAAACGGGATGGGTACAATGGGCTCGGGTCCAATGGGATTCGTGTCAGAATGTGGGTATATCCAGTAATGGAATACCTCTGCCTATCCCATCGGGGATAAAAGGCGTGAGATTATATTATTATTATAGTTAAGTGTATCTCCAGAGAATGATAAGACAAATAAGAACTATAAATGAAGTTAGGTATTGATAAAAGGTAACATTTTTGTAAATTATATTCTGTATGTTAATTGTTACTATGTTGTATGGTAATTTCTTTGGTAATTGTATACACTAAAACAATGTTTATAATAATTGAACAAAAGTTAGCAACTCAAGATTCTTTTTGCAATTTGGTACGGATCACACATCTTTATCCAATTTAAAACTAATTTACTTTCAGATTTGGGTGGATATAAATAATATGTGTATGTAACATCAAAATAGTTACTACATTCACTCAGTCACTGATTAATCATAAAATTTTGGAAAGACAATTATTTACAAAGAAAATATACATTCATTTACAATAATTACAGATAAAAAATGTCCTCCAAGTCTATGAAAGTACGAATGCTACAAACTTGAAATGTACCAGGGAGATTTTTCATAATAATCCCCTATAGACACCGCTGGACGCCTTCAGTAAGATTTCAATGTATGTGTGCAATAATGATAGTATCAAAATTAATTTACGAGTAATCATTAATTAAAAAGCTCTTCCAAAAACACCTTCAGAAGGCATTTTCATTTTACAATTAAAGCAACCTTTAAAATTATAAAACAATACAAAAAATACCATTGATACAATGAAGTGTTATGAATAAAAACACCTTAGTTCAGTGCACAGTACATTTTCCATAGTACATTTTTGTTTTGACATATACCTAATATTTGTACGAGACCTATAGCAAATTCCCAGACTTTAGGTAGATTTTTTTGCTTTTGCACATTGTGGTTGTAGAGCTTTAGTTTTTGAAAAACACCACTGCAAGTCAAACACATTCAATTTTCATGTAACAAAAGCTTTCAAGCTTTTTCAACTGAAATGAAGTTCTTGTTTTCTTCAAGAGCCACGTTATTGGAAGTCAGCTGACTTTGTAACTTTTCCTGTTTTGAGCTTAGAAAGTTTCTAGTGAAGTATTTTTGCAGCATTTCTAAAATGTTAGCTCAGTGATGGAAAATAGTGACGTGCCTATAAATGACACTGCAACTTTCGTTTTGAAACAAAGCGAAGGTACGAGTATGTACCCACTGTTGTTTTTTCGATTTTATCTATATAAATAAAAATGAATTGATGTTCGTTAGTCTGATTAAAACTCCAGAACGGCTGGACAGATTTTGATGAAACTTTTTGTGTGGGTTAGAATGGGTCCAGGGATGGTTTATACGGTGGCAGAACGACGTCTGCCCGGGCCACTAGTAATAATATAAAATATTAATAGTTTGTTTCTTGATGAAAATAACTAACTTCAAAGAGCAAGAAGTAATGTTTATTCGAGTACTTGTTGATTTCTGATCAAACATTTCGACTTTTTAAAATTACATAATATATAAAAAAAAAAATTTGTTTTTGTTAAACTATTCAAATGCAAAAAAAATATTATTTAAATATAATATTTAAATCCTGCTCTGAAAAAAAAATAGGTATTTATAGTAGAGGGTCCCACCATAAGACGACCTTCACCGAGCTGCTTATTGGATGAAAAGTGTAATATACATATAATTTTAGATGTTAAAAAAGATATCGCGAGTTGGTTGGCTGATAAAAATTAAGTCCAGGATATAATCATATATTTTTTTAACATTGCACTGGTTTGGTCAATAGACAAATTATATACCAATCGAAAGTATGAAGTCTATAGAATATGAAAACAGTCTTGAAATTAATGAATTCCGGTTGTTAAAAATCAGAATATTGCTGCGAGTGAATATAACGGACTACTGAAAAGTCTCAGCGAACCGAGTGCGCATCCTATTTGCCGTGAAATAGAAAAGGATAGCGATACACTCATATTTTAAATATTTAATTAATCATATCCTGGACTGAATTTTTTCAGCCAACCCACTCGCGATATCGTATCTGAAGAGGTATTATATAGAACTGTGTCTAGGAGACCGATTGCATTCCCTCTCTGGATAGCTAGACTAATCCTTCAACATATGAAACCTCAACCAAACTCGTTGACAGCGTTTTGATTAGCTGTTGCTGCCTCCGGATCCCCCAGTCCCATAGTCGCTACCCCGAACGGCACAAACATGTACGAGAGTCCGTATATTATTTGCGCTTTTTTGGTAAGCAAATCTCAACCTTATGCCACTACAATACCCCGTAACTCACTTTCACAAAAAGATCATTATTTGAAAATACGACCCTACATATCTGCAGCTCTCACTTGACCGATCCGACCTCGTCCATCAATCATTTCCATATCAACTCACGTGTTACGCCTTTGTTCCTCACCTGCACTCCACAGCCCGACCCCCTAGTCATTGTCTTATGATTAATGCTCCGAGTTTCCGTAACAACGGCTTTAAAGAAAGGGATCAGGGGCCTTATTTTCTACTTATAATTGTAATCGTAATCGTATATAATTGACATTTGTTACGCGATCAGTGCTTGCTCTTCTTTCACTGTCTGTATTGAAAGATGTACGGAAGAAGCAACGTACGTCAAAATGAAGACGATTGCGATCACAATCATAAATAGACAATAAGGCATTTGGGACAAATCGCTGAAATTACGAACCTGTCTCTAAGTAACGGTTTAGTTAACTAGTACTTAGGTCTAGTAATTTCCCGTTGCCTCGGGATATTTTCGGGATGGGAATGGGATTTTTTTTGCTGCTCGTGGGAATAAGATTCTCCCGAAGTCAGTCAGCATAACTCATTGAAGTGGAGTGAAGTAAAAAGTATAGTGAAATTAGTTTTAAAACAATCTATCGGTTTGTCTATAGATATTTAAATTTAAACTCGTGAAAAATTATCTACCTGATGGTTAAAACTGAGGTTTACGAGGAGTTAGGGGATATGCTTACCAGGCAGAGCAGAATTTATTTTAAACAATGTACAAGAAATACATAATTATTAATAATATGCTTTATTAAACACTTTTACACTTTGTTACTGACTAGTACCAACTCGTTTAGGAAATAGTAGTTGCACTTCAGTGACGTTTAACAATTGTTAGCTCTTATTACGCGGTGTGGGTGTGAGTGTGTCTAAAACACATTTCTACTTTATAATTATCATTCCAAAACTTACTTAAAACAACAATTTATCTTCCTTTTGCAACGTATTTCACTCTTTTGGTTCTTACTTCCACAAAAGTACTTAGGTTTTCCATCTTACTTAAGCTTTTAAAGAGCACATTATTATTCTTTTTTGCTTCACCTACAACTATGTTCAAACTTTCTCGCTTCCTCTTATGAGTTAAATCTGTTAATACGTTTTCGTGCCCCAGATAACGGCACTCTGCCTCTCTTAGACATCGCCCTTTGACTGTAATTTCAATTTCGCCTGCTTCTATTAGCTTCCTATAATGCTTGTAACCATCTTTGTGGTTTTAATTGCACTGGTAGCGAAATAACCGTTTGATCGAGCACTGTTGCTTTATGTTTTTATACTCAAGTTTTTGTTCTACGTTCTGTAAGGCCTCCCCTCACAAAAAAGGCGCGTGGGTACAAATAGATAGGTTTTTGGGTAGGGATCATTTTTTTTGCCCATCATCATCTTTTCTCATATTTTATAGTTAAATCAGTAAAAAATTACAAAATCTGTTGCAAGTAATAAGTTCCAAGGCTCGTGTAAAATCCTCCCGTTTTGATGATAAACTCTGGTTTTAACGTTTAGGGGTACAAAAACCATAAGGATGAAAAATATACAACAACAACAACATATACCTACAACAGAATAAGCGCAATTCCTGAAATTAGTTTGTTCAGTATCAACTATTTACTTAATCGATTTCAGCTATTTTTAATATGGTGTTAAATTTTTCCAAAAAATGAATTAGCATATCTGAAATTAGGGTTCCTATGGAAACTATACCATTATTGCTCTTTATTTAAGAAATTTAGTTACATAAAACTAAATTATGACTACACCATTTTTTTTATATCAATATACTAATTGGGATGTATGAGGAATTGCGTTTTTTCTGTTACGCGTTGTATATATATGGAATCAGCAAACTGCCGAGTATTTTTTTTGGTTGTTTACAATTCGCAAGTTTCAAACAAACTCAACAGATAGGCAAGTAATTCCATAACAAATTCAACACAGACAAATAAAAGCTGGATGACATGACATCTACAATACCGTAATATAGCGGAGAAATTATTAATATTGCCTCCCAGCGTGGCGTGACAGAGGAATTCGCCCTCATTCTTTGCGAGGCATGCCTTCGAGGGCTTATGAATATTATGCACGGGGATATACTGAAATTATTGCATGCTTATAATGGCAGGCTAGATTGTGGGCTGGAATTCCAGGCCTATTTGTCGCTTGACCTAACCGTTTGATAAATACTAGTTTTTTGCATAAGCTTTCAATGCTGTCTTTGAAGAATTAGCCAGTAATCCTAATTTACGTTACATGTTTTAGGTCTTCATGAAGTCTAAAAGATAAATAGTTTACATGTTATGGAAGAACATGGACATTTTAGTCAGGTAAGCGGGTAAAGTCGCAAACAAAAGCTTGTCTATACTAATATTATAAAGAGGAAAGATTAGTATTTTTGTATTTTTGTTACGACTAAACTCAAAAACTACTGGACCGATTTTAAAAGTTATTTCACCAATGGAAAGCTAGAAGATCTCTGAGTATATTCTATTCTCATATTTCCTCAAGAACGGGAACTACGAAGGTGAAACCGCGCAGAACATATAAAGTAGAAATGCAGGACTTTTTCATGTGTCAATTATCATGATTACTTACATGCTCGTACGTACGCACACGCATAACTTACAATTCAAATTAATTGCAGTGTGGCGAGTGTTATTTAAAATTATATAACTATTTGTAAAAGGAATAATAAATAAATAAAAAAATCTAAGTAGGTATTTTTTTGCTTCTTGCAAAATTAACCTTACACAATCAGCTTCAGAATCTAGATTTCTCTACCGTTTCTTTTACCCATCCTATATTCTGTTTCTATGAAGGAAGAAACAACATTTCAAATATTCCACCTATATTCCAATATTTTTTAAAGGTGTAGGTACGACTATACAACAGTCTTCTGCTTTTGATTCAATGCATGGAAAATGACAAACTTCACATTTTGTTGTGACTGTGAAATGTATTTGGCACGAAGACATCAAAATACGTTTAGTATAACATGGTTTGCGGAGGAGTAGGTATTTTGTTGCTCCAGTCCTGCAAAAAAATCTTTCGTCTCATTTGTGACCTGTACGTCACTGTTAAATAAAGTAAAAATATTATTCTTCTTCAGAAATGATAAAAAATGTATGTGTATGGTCAGGTCGAGTGCCTCAAAAAACTTCTACGGATGATAAATGCTTGGATTTAATTGATTTGAAACCATGTTGCTACTTATTATTTTCCATTATAGTGAGATAGAGCAGTGATAGCCCGAACGGTTAAATAGCCGTCTGAAAATCAGTGAAGCTCGGGTTCGAATCCTGGCATGTACCAATGAGTTTTTCAAAACTTACGTACATATTTATCACTAGCTCGACGGTGAAGGAAAACATCGAGAGGAAACCCGCAGGTCTCAGAATTAATTCTGAGACATATTGTGTAAATAGACCCGGTCCGGCGATGGGCTCACCACCTATCACGTTTAGGGGTCCAATATATCTTGTGAAATGTGGGTACATCCAGTAATGGAATACCTCTGCCTACCCACTCGGGGATAAAAGGCGTGAGATTATATATATTATTATATATATAGTGAGAAAGAGCTGTTTGGCACTTTTAAAGTATCTTTATGTCGTTCAACCAGCTTAGTCGGGCTAAATTTCCGTTCCTGCAAGACTTTTTGCGAGTTAGCTTGAAATCCGTGGATTTCAATTTGTGTCGCCTTTAGACGTTGTCGAAAACTACTATAGCGCAAGGTCTAGTTGTGGCTTAAAGTCTTTGGTTCCATAATGGTAAGAAACTTATAACGAGTCTTCGTATCAGCACTCAAAAATACTAAAAACCTGCCTGTTTTCAAGGCAAAGCAAATATATCGCCTATTGTCTGAACTCAAGGACGCGTTAAGGAAGCTATGCCTCCTTTCGAACCTGTAGCTAATTTTAATATAATCTTTCAAAGTATTACTTTATCTAAACACTTTATCCCATAAGAGTTATGTTTTTAAACAGGCCTTGTATTCTCCAACATCTCTCTAGAAAACATTAAAACAGTATTGTTTTAAGTATTGCTGTCTTTCGTACTGTGACTTCCTCATAAAGTAAGCTAGTTTTAAAATTGTTCTGTATCAAATAACTTATATTATTTAACCTTATTTAGGAACACTGTGAAAAAGTGATTACTGTAATTGAAAATGGGGCTGCATTTCGTTATGGAATCGACATTTATGAGATAATCATTCGTTCGTTACATCACTACGAGTATGTAGGAATAAAACAAAATTGTTTTAAGCAGTAGTAAGAATCTGAATAATGTTGTTTTAAGCTTGTAACAAAACGCCCTGGAACTATGATAAGTGGTGGTGGTAGGCCTCCAGGTCTTTTAAGTATTTCTTTTTTAAAAAATCAAAAGTTACCTTTTGCAAACAATAAATTTTTAAGGCATATTCTTAAGCAATTTAACAACGTCATTTGTTACATTAATGAAATTCCATTCGTCCCAATTTGTAGCTAGATTTGGTAGCCAGCTTCGAGATTGGGACTGTCTTTTTCCATCTCGAAGCTGGCTCCGAGATGGGACTGTTTTCTTCCCATTTCGAAGCCGGCTTTGAGATGGAAATATTTTTTTCCCATTTCGAAGCCAGCTACGAAATGATACTAAAATAGTCCCAACTCGTAGCCGGCTTCAAAATGGGAAAAGAACAGTCCCATTTCGTAGCTGGCTACCAAATCTAGCTACGAAGTGGGACCAAGGGATGAATTTTCAAAATCTGTTCAATTTGATAAAATTGAAAAACGATTACCTAGTTTACTGGTACACTAAAATTATAATTGAGAATAAACCTTTTTGTAAATCAAACCATGAACTACAATTTCTCACGCAAGCCCACTGATGATTCGGAGGTTCTGTTAGACTATCACAGTCAAGAGCACGTGGAGATTGACACATTGGACTTTGTAACGTTCTTATTACAATCACCTTAGAGGTCAGACTCGCACTACAAGTGTAAAGCTTCATGTACTCTTGACTTTACGTATTGATACAGCCGATGACGTAAAAAAAGGCAAAACCCTCAAAAGTGATCCGTCATAGTATTCTTTCACGAGGAACATCTATTCACAATAAGGTTCGGAATGGCGTTTATTTAATAAAAACGTCATGCTGGCAAATAGCACGCGGATATTGATTAGGGTTCTGAGCAATAGATCTTTTGTTGACTCAGGGTACAGGCGAATAGCGAAATAGGCCTACTATTGAAATATGGTGCTCCTTTTCAATCGACTTGAAAAAAGGAGTAGGTTCTCTATGTTTTTTGTTGGTATGAGTACGAGTATTTTATTCCGCCAATTATTAACTGATTTTGATAATTCTTTTCTTTTTTTGGTTGATAATACCTCAGGTGTGGTCCCAAGGTCATTTTTTATAGAAATAAATCAAGCAGTTTTTCAAAAATCACCAAAAGGCTGAAAATTTTATACATTGATGATATTTTTAGTGCTATGTCGGTTGTTGAGTCTTTAGAGTTGTTTGTTATATCAATGTAGTTATTCAAATGTGATTGGAGCGCGAAAGAATAATCCAATAAATATTATGCTGTAAGGTTATTTATCAAATCTATTACGTTTATGGTATACTGTTACGCTCTATTTAGTTTGACTGATCTTTAAGCGTTTTTTTTTTATTTATACCTATTGTTGTATTGATTGATGTATTTTAAAATATATCTTATTTCTGGAAATACCCTCGTTTTACGAGAATATTTTTTGGACCACTAAACGTGACAGTGGTGTGCCCATCGCCGGATCCGTATTGTTACACATTATTTTTATCAAAAAGTATACGAGCATATATATTTTTTTGTATTCTAAATGTAATATTGTAATCGGTTGCCTTTTTTTCGATGTCGTAGACTCTCTATCAAATCAGATTTGGAGTCAATATATTCGTATTTACAAACATTTATATATTCCAAAAATTTTAGTTCCGAAGATGTCTTTCGTTTAATATGAACCAATTCGAATTGGTTTAAGAATGTTTGATTAGAACTACTTACACTGATGTAAGAAAAATATTAAGAAGAATAAACATTTGCCACCGATATATTTTTTTAAAGTTTTTCACACTATTATTTTTCGCAACCAAAGTAACGACTTCTTAAAATCAGCTTTCCCATTGTTTTTTTTTTTTGAAGTTTGTACATAACATTTTTTTTTTAAATCAGCTTTCCGGGCATTGATAAAAAAAGCTATTAGTGTCATTGACCTATTTATCCCCGCTTAAGCTCAGGAACTCGACCATACATTAGGTATGTAGGTGCGGGCGCGACCTGCTCTATCTGCAACGTATATCGCTCGAGGCGTCAGCCTTTGTAATTGATTGATACATCCACCGTTTAGGTCTCGTGTTTTATTTATGTTTTATTATAAAACAATTTCTTTCTTCGACTTGGCTACGTTTTTATTCTGAACTATTTTCTGTGATTTCTTTTTCTGCGTGAACAAATATAATGTATTATTCTCTTTTGACAATCCGTTCGTTGTATCTTGTATTATGTTTCGAAATAGATAGGCATATCAAGTTTATTTATTGATAGAGAACTTTAATCATATGTACTCGTATATGTGTATGTGGAAGCGGTGTGTGGCTTTTTAAATGGTTAAAGTTTGATCAATTTCAACGTCATCATCAACAAGTAACAGACCTTCAACCGAGAAAACATTAGAATTGAAAAATCAAAAACGGTTCTTTTGTTTCCGAAGAAGGCAGAGTTTATACTAAACGACAGATTATCGAACATAAATACGTAAACTAAGCCCAAAAACTAAATAAAAAAAATCTTCTCAAAGCAAATAAAAGTACTTTCAAACAGCCTCATATAGATAGCTTATCAGCCTCCTTAACATAAAAAGTAAATGCCAGTGTTACCAGTTATCACTTTAGTTACCTAACAGTGACCTTTAAAATAATCCTGTCATCTCGGCCCAAAAAGGCAACACTTTCGGACCGCTATCAAAGCAGGTCCATTCATTGTGTCACACACAAAGGCCCCGAAAAATAATCTAGACGCAACCTAAAAGCAGGGCTACCAGTTTCTAAAGTGAAATCTGGCTAGCGAAAGGTTTAGATCACAATGGAGCATTACAAAGGCGCGATAAAAAGAAAAATAATTTATTATCATGATAGCCTTCGAATAAATGTTGTTATAATTAGTAGAAAAAATGAAGGATCTGCTAGATGAGGTGGGAGGGATTATAAGCAAATATAATTGAATCTAAATGTTTTTGGTTGAGAAGAGATATACTTAGTGAAAAAAATTAGGGATCAGCGCGACGAGGTCTGCCCCCTAGCCAAGCCTAAAATAATAAGCGTTCAATACCATTTCCTTTGTCACATTCCAATGGATAAGAGGTATTGTGCTGGAAAACGGTCAAAGACATTTTGTGAGCAAGCTCGGCAAAAAATCGATAGATATGTACTAAATATTTTCAGATACCAGAGTTACTTGTTTATTGGGTCCCACTTTCTAGTTGAGCTCATAATTGTATGCTTGCTATCTGTACAGCTGATATAACTTTGCATGTTTCTAACAATTTATGTACCTGTGATACACAAATAAATGATTTGATTTGTACTTATTATTTATTTATTTATTTATTTGGTTCACTTACAGTCATCTTACACAATAATATTACAAAATAACATCCAATGGTCTTAAGCTAAGTGTAGTGACTACTTACAAGTAAACACAGCATGCAATATTATGGAGACATTAGATTTATATGTATTTATATACTTATATATATTTAAGTATTATAAGTAACTAAAAATGAAGGACATAAGCAGTAATAGTTTTTACACAAAACATTAATCGGTTATCAAGGTTTTAAAGGGCATTGCCAGAATTTATATAATTTAAGATATTCTGACGAAAACCATTCAAAGAACTAAAGTTTACATCCACGACGTTTTTGTAGCAATTCAGTAACTTGCACAACCTGGGTACCGGAGAGTTGGAACCAAGGACGGTTCTACGAAACGGTGGGTGTAAAGGTGATACCGGATGGCGTGGATATCTGGAGGGGGCACTGAATTTAAAATAATTTAGTAGTGGCGGACAATTAATTTTATTGTTGAGCAACTTATATAAGAACATCAGGTCTATTAAATCTCTGCGTTTATCCAATGACATCATTTTAAAGAACTTAAGTCTGTCAGCATATGAAAAATCTCGTTTTGCCTTTCCAACTAATCGTGCCAGATGCCACAAGAAGCGCTTTTGTATACTTACTTAAGTTACATACTGTGATAAATAATAATAAAATAATAACATACTGTGATACGATCCCATAATTCGGATACTTCTTCAAATCAATTCCTAATACTTAATGTCCACTACGATCTTTAAACAACCCTAATCCACACGTGAACGTCACAGCACGTTGTCACGAGCGTACACATTCAAAAATCTGAGGCAGAATAAAAAGGTTGGCCCCCATTATGTGGAGGTAACAATGGCCTCAACTGAAAAGTACTCCGGAAAGCAGCTGCAACATTATAATAAAAGGTAACTGCGAATAGGTTTCCGGGATAAAATTTTATTGTGAACCATCGAAAAAGGACCGGGGTCGCGAACAAAAGTCGCGGGAGGGTGCAGAGATAATTTACAGGATTTTACTTGGAACGTACAAGAACAGTGTTTATGAGTTAGATGGGAAGCGGCCCTCGGATCTACAGATTTAGATTTTCCACAGGCAGACGGTTATAATGGGTACGATTATTCAAATTCTGAAAAATAAAAAGCATCATAATCTTCTCAAGAATTTTACTTACAATTTTACTTACACAAACATTCTTCTGGACTGTTAAATGCCTACTTTTTTTTCATGCAGGACCTAGTAATTGCTCACGACTCCGTTAGCATTTCGCATCTTATCCCCTAGGAACAACGTATTTGTTGGGTTCAAAACCAGCCTTTGTCCATCTCCCAGGTCCAATCTGTCTATACCTACCAAAATTAATAAGATCAGTTTACTGGTGGCGCGAAAATTTAACATACAAATTAACTTTCTCGTTCATAATGTTACTAGCAGTGCCCGTTAGGACGTATCTACTAAAGCTCTTCACAAGTCGTTATTTGTCATGGTTTGAGTTTGAAAGCATGACAGCATAGTTCCGTGGAGGGTGTTATTCCAAACAACATCATTAAACAGGCCTTAAAAGCTCTTGGAATGAGGACATCAAAGCTATAAAGATCTAGTTTCATATTCCTGCACCAGGATTTAATGTCATGTGGCGTGACACGGTCGTAGAATATATGTAATCCTAACACTAGGGTAGGGAATAGGTTTTACACTGTATCTAACGTTACATCGTGACGCATTTCTACAAAGTTATCACATGAAGAGATGCTTTTCTGCTTCTCTATTATTGGTTTCTTAAATCTCCTTCGTGTATTATTATTTGAGGATTTTCAAATATCTTTCTTATTGACATTGATATTTGTATAAAAAGTATCTCCCGTGAGAATTTCGAAAAATCCTTACTTGTCCGGAGCGTCAGCGATCTATTATCCAAACAAGTCTTTAGCTTCATAGTTTCGGTTGTGCGTTGACGATTCAGTCAGTCAGTAGTATAGATAGACAACTGGAGCACCAATATTAATAATCATCATCTATATTATAAAAAGTGACGAAATATGGGTTGATTCTCATTTTGCCTCGTATTAATTTTGTCCACTTATTAAACTACTCATTTATGGGATACCTACAATACAGTATAATACAATACAACCACTCTTTATTTGTACACCAAAAAAAACACAATATGGATATCAACATTAACTAAAGTACAATGAGAGGTCTTATCGCTTTTAGCGATCTCTTCCAGATAACCTACTTAAGGACAAGAAACAAGGAATCCACAGATGTTTATTACTGTAATACCGTATACAGTTAGCATAGAGTGATATGACCTTTATTGGCTGTAGGTATGTTGTTAGTATGTCTGTCCATGCTACGTGATTTTACGCAACAGCTTGCAATGTTGAAGTTTACCGTGGGGTAAACTCAAAATATGAGAAATAATGTAGGCCCAAATAAACCAAAAGCGAGGTGATAATAAGCTCGTTTGTCGGAACAACCCTAACATAATCGGTAATTTAATAAGTCACGCAGGCTAATGCGATTTAATTCTTAACGACGTAATGGCGAGAACATTTCGGCATTCGCCGTACATGCAAATGTGGCGGTTAAATTAATACTAGACGGTTGTGGTTTCTATGTGATGGATGTTCTTATTCAGAACTTAATTGGTGAAGTTCTGTATGCCTATAGTAATGTGGTATTGTACTGTTCTTTCATTTGTTCGGAATATGTTTTTGCTTCACTCGATGGAGTCTAATTCTGTTTTCAAATAGATTGTAGCTCTGCGATGTATAGTAGTTCAGCAATTTAAGGCGTGGTCAGTCAGTCAATTCACAATCGTATAATGGGGTAACAACACAAGCTCCTCCATGTTTCTGATTGCGATAGTTGATTAGACTTTTTCAAAAATAATATTTTTTTTAAATATGCGAACGACTTTATCCCGGAGGGTCGCAGAATTATTCCATACACACCAGTATAATTTGGCACTTGAGAGGTGGTGAGAGAATCGCCGGACTGGCTTGCACTGTTACACATACTTCAGAATCAATTCTGGACCTACGAGCTTTTTTTTATTACTGACTTGCGACCCGCCCCGGCTTTGCACAGGTGCAATGCTCATACTAAAACATTCTTCTTGAATCACTCGATCTTTAAAAAAAAACCGCATCAAAATTCGTTGTTTAAAGATCTAAGCATACATAGGGACAGGTTGAGGGAAGCGACTTTAATTTACACTATGTAGTGATGGGCTTGCTCCTAACCCCAGAGTTTCCCAAAGGCAAAGACGGGGGCGATGGGACGATCATGTTCAGAAGATTTGTTAAGCCTTACATTCTGACGGGCTATATGAACTCGGGAACACAGACGCCGTCAGGAGTTTCCACACGATGAATAAAAAACACTTTAGATCTACCGAGAGCATAATTCTATTATTACAATAACGTCTTCACTTAATCCTTGCAATTTTAGTCTTTGTAACGCTTAATAACACCTATTATTAACTTATAACTTACGATATGTTTACAGTTTGTAAAGGGGATGTAACAATAGAGTAATTGCTACTCATGGTGACTAATCGTTAAACATTATAACATAATGAACTCAATTATTCGGTGAACTGATATTACGAAATGGCTTGATCGAAGTCTGGAGGGCTGTAATTTTAACGAATTTTGGTTAGACCGGTTAGACCATCGATTTTGGATTATCTTTCAAGTTGTTCTTGACATCGTCAAAAGATTAAACTACAAGTACCTACTATTAGTGCCGGGTTTTCAGGGGACGTGTACGCTTGGACTACTACTCGGATTAGTCTGCTCGGATTACTACTCGGAGAGTACGAGTTTTTTGTAAACACGTTTTCCAAGTATACCTACTCGGACACGTGTCTGAGAATGTTCTATGTGTGTACTACTATTAAATTTTGTTGTAATTAAGGAAATAGTCTACACTAATAATTTATACTAATAATATAATCTACATCTACAGTAATATTATCATCATCAACCCATAATAGCCCACTGCTGAGCTAAAGGTCTTTCCTCGCAGTAGTAGTCATACTATAAAAAGGAAATATTTGTATTTTTGTATGTTAGGAACGAATAAAATCAAAAACGAACATAGGATATATGTTACCCCCGTATTCCCACGGGAACGGGAACTAAGCGAAATAGCTAGTTCCTTCATATAAAGGAAGCTACATTCATTTCACATCCCCAAAACTTTTCATCCTACAGCTCAGAAACAAAACACCGCAAGCCACACTCGTACAAACGCATGCGGCAATAAGAAAACGAAGAGAATAACCCTGCCAGATGGGAGATTCCCCACAAAAGGATGCGCAATACATTTGAATGTGCATCGCTTATATCGGTCCCGTAATAGACTTGAACCCGAGCCAGAATTGCACCAATTGATTATTGATATTGCAACGGTATTGGTTCTCAAGAAATGAACGGAGTTTGGCAAGCATTGATTTATGCCCCGATTATTCTTTACTTATTTATCTGAGAGTTTGGACTAAGAAAGCTGGGGTGGTTTTTGTGAAGAGGAAATAATGGTGAGAGCTGACCGCAAAGTTTTAACTTTGCGGGATATATTTATGTGTAGGGATACCTACATAAAATAAAATTGTGACTCGCTGACGAATGTCTGTCTATTTGTATGTATGTTTGGACGCTCATCACGCAAAAACGTCTGCACCGAATGGGATGCTGTGACAGTTGTATTGTTGACGGTCTAAATTAAAATCTGATACATGATTCCTAGAAGCCGAGTTATATAAACATTGTGATTTTAGGGTTCCGTACTTCAAAATGAAAAAGCTGAACCATTATAGGATCATTCTGTTGTCCGTCTGTCTGTCAAGACCCTTTATCTCGGGAACGCGTGGAGGTATCAAGTTACCTGTGAAGACCTGTCATTGGCTTCGTTTTTAGCTCGGAAGTTTAACCTTCCTAACATTAAATAAATTATCAGTGATAGCCTTGACGGTTAAAGAGCCGGTCGAAAATCAGTGAGGCTCGGGTTCGAATCCTGGCATGTTCCTAGTTTTTCAAAAACTTACGTACATATTTACCACTAGCTGGACGGTGAAGGAAAACATCGCGAGGAAACCCACAGGTCTCACAATTCAGTTGGCAAGTAGCTTCGGGTACTGAGTTGCAAGAAATTGGTCTAGCTTAATGTTAGACCAGATTGAATTCGGAGAACGGTCTAACTTTTAATTACTGGCGGATAAAAAGTCAATAGACATTGATTAAAAAAACTTGGCCTGCTTGTGTACAGTGGACATAAAAAGCTTCCGCAGACGGGATGGGGACACAAACTTGCAGTTTTATCTTCTCTTTTATCTATACCTTTTACTTATAGATATAAAAGAAGAAACTGACTGACTAATTGTCTGACTAAATAATTTTCTGACTGACTAATTGTCTAACTAACTAATTGTCTGACTGACTAATTGTGTGATTAAATAATTTTCTGACTGACTAATTGTCTGACTGACTAATTGTCTAAGTAACTAATTGTCTGACTGACTAATTGTGTGACTAAATAATTTTCTGACTGACTAAATGTCTAACTAACTAATTGTGTGACTAAATAACTTTCTGACTGACTAATTGTCTGACTGACTAATTGTCTGACTGACTAATTGTCTAACTAACTAATTGTCTGACTGACTAATTGTTTGACTAAATAATTTTCTGACTGACTAATTGTCTGACTGACTAATTGTCTAACTAACTAATTGTCTGACTGACTAATTGTTTGACTAAATAATTTTCTAACTAACTAATTGTCTGACTGACTAATTGTCTGACTGGTTATTAGGCTCAAACTAGGCAGAGCCTGTACTATGGGTACTATACAACTTACGAGTATAGACATACCTAAGACACGAAGCCAAAAGACACAATACTTATGTTCATGAACACAAATGTTTCCTGGAGCGGGGATCAAACCCGTGACCTCCGGCTCAGAAAGCAGGGTCACTCCCAAATGAGCCAACAAGATCGTCAAATATGCCATATAAATGTCGATATTTATCAAGTTTTTCGCCGATAAGACGTGTCTTAGTAATAAACTTGGTATGGCGATATTTACGGTCTTTTTTCTCGTATAATGTGGTTATAGCATTTACTTTATATTTTATAGCCGTCTCGCAGTGTTAAGGCGGGTGAGATGGGCTAAGAAAGAGAAATAACCTACTGTTTTTGGTATGACTATTTAAAGACAAAACTCATTTTATTTTCATATTAAAAATTGCCTTCTTTAATACAGATTTGGGTGGCTTGAAAAATTCTGACTGTTAAGTGGCCACTAGCTTAACACCATCTCCCAACCCGCGGTGGGCTCGCGTGGAAGATTAAAGCCCATACTTCCTCATGTGTGAGGAAAGACCCTTAGCTCAGCAGTGGGCTGTTACGGGTTGATGATGAATACAGATTTAGATTATGTTACCGTAAGATATAACACTGATAAAAAGTTCTTGTAGAAAGTGAATACCTCTGTTAACACCCAAAGAAATAAGAGATAAGCAAACTTATTTAATTTACAGACAATGTACACACTGAAAGGTTAGGGACTTTTGTAAACTTTTCCCCAATATCTTTTTTTGAAAAAATAAAATATTTTTTTAGAATATAGTCACTAGTTCTAATTGGATATTAAAAAAATGCTTTTTGATTAAAATAGTGTCATATATCATATAATATTTTTTTAATACACCCATAAACACATGAAACATCAATAAACAACGCAGGGCCTCGTAAAATAGTGCTTAAACCTATCGAAAAACCACGCACGGTATCTGCCTCTCTGACATGGACTAAAGGTGCAGCCAGACCGACAGTGTACTACTTATCGCGAAATAATCGTGTGAGAGCTGCCATGTAAATAATACTAGTACTACTACTGCTCCGTCCGCATGTGTTTTAGGTTATCACGTCTCTTGGGATCTATGTGTTTCGTAATGAAATGTAGCTTATGTCCTTAGTTTCATAAAGATCGGTCCATCGATATATGTATATTCGTAAAAAAGTACCTAGCATACGTTTCTTAGACAGAGCTAGTATTTTTGATTTAATAAAATTAGAAAGGATAAGGCTTGATCACAACTTCAATACTCACGAATTAGAGGTGGCGCTGACTAAAGATTTTTGTATTAATATATAACTGTAATACATTTTATTTTAAATACTTAGCCTTAATTTATTATATAAAATAAAAAAAAATAAAAATCTCACGCCTTTTATCCCCGAGGGGGTAGGCAGAGGTATTCCATTACTGGATATACCCACATTTCACGAGACATATTGGACCCCTAAACGTGAACGTGGTGAGCCCATCGCCGGAATGGGTCTATTTACACATGTCTCAGAATTAATTCTGAGACCTGCGGGTTTCCTCACGAATATGTACGTAAGTTTTTAAAAAACTCATTGGTACATGCCAGGCTTCGAACCCGAGCCTCACTGATTTTCGGCCGGCTCTTTAACCGTACGGCTATACTGCAAATTATTACTTGCAAATAAATTTCGTAACACTCAACTCTCCTATTAAATAACACATCGTTATTTCTGGACAAGATTAATTATGAAACCGACTAAACTGAACATGAGTCATCGAATTGAGCGTTCGGTGTGGCTGCAGCATAAGAAAGAGAGCTTCGATCGAAGGCCTTGATGTGCCTATAAAACACTGGCGCGAAGTTACCGGCCTATATCAATCAGGGGAATGCCTATCGAGCGGTCACAGGGTCAGGTTACTAAAGGACAGGGGACGGAGGGGGAGTGGCCTGCGATGGTTATACAGATGAGTTTATTAATTAGATTGGAAAAGTAGGTTGTTCGATTATTGCTGCTTAGAATTGCTTGAGAGTTGAGATTTGAGTATCTTGTATATGAGCAATACGATTGACTAGCTTTTTTTTCCAAGATTGAGTTTTTGCTTTGTGATAGTTATACAGATGAGTTTACTTATTAGATTGGAAAAGTAGGTTGTTCGCTTGTAAAAGATTATTGCTGCTCAGAATTGCTTGAGATTCGAGTATATTGCAATAAGATTGACTAGTTTTTTGACGTGATAACGTCTTATAAATCGATGAACGCCTTCTCCACGCACTAAAAAGCATGACTCATTGTCACGTTCCGCCTGAGTCGACCGTGCAAGCGAGAGCGCCGAAGAAGCGATAGAGAGGCACGGTCGGTCTAAGCGTTCGGCTTTTGACGCATCTATTTCTTAAGACGTTATCAGTTATCACGTAAAATTATCATCCGTACACCGACATTACAGACAACTATTTTTTTTCCCCCGAGATTGGGTTTTTGTTTTGTGATAGTTATACAGATGTTACTAATTAGATTGGGAAAGTAAAGTGTTCGCATGTAAAAAACATTGTTGCTCGTAATTGGTTTTTGGAGAATATTTTAATTTTAATTTAAATAAGAAGCGCTCGTAGCCCTGCGGAAGAAGCGCTCGTAGCCCTGCGGTGCCAAAGAAGCGCTCGTAGCCCTGCGGTGCCAAAGAAGCGCTCGTAGCCCTGCGGTGCCAGTGTGTTTGTAACGATCACACTGGTTAAGCAAAGTTGGGCGCGGTCAGTCAGTGGATGGGTGACCGCCTAGTGGCATTTATATTACGAGCGCTTCCGTGTTTCGGAAGGCACGTTAAATTGTTGGTCCCGGTTTTCGTTGTGTTTCCGCACAGTGGAAGTCGTTAAGCCATATCAGATACCCTTGGGTGGCTTGAAAAATTCTGACTGTTAAGTGGCCACTAGCTTAACACCATCTCCCAATCCGCGGTAGGCTCGCGTGGGAGATTATAGCCCATACTTCCTCATGTGCGAGGAAAGACCCTTAGCTCAGCTGTGGGCTGTTACGGGTTGATGATGATGATGATGAATATGATTGACTAGACTGGCTTTTTGTTTGGAAAACTGAAAAGTAGTGTATTTGCCTGTAAACTATTATTATTGCTCAGGTTTAAGATTTGAGAAACGTTTGTTCCGGTGCATTCTGAATTTTGCAGAGTATATTTATAGTGTCATTTACTTCAATGTAAAATAATTCTTTAAACAAATTTTACCATCTCTCTTCGACTTCGATCATAATTAAAAAAAAACTTTTTGTAAGACAAAAGGTTGCAAAAACGAGCAAACGGGTCACTTGATGTTAAAAGTAACTACTATCGCCCATGGACATCTGCAACTCAAAAGTCACAACTGCGTTGCCGGCCTTTATTAGATCTCTCTTAGACTACACAAAGAATATTTCCTCCATTTCAAATATTTACTTGTTGTCAGCCAATTACTTAATAAATCAGAATATTGTTTTGATAAATAAAGATAAAAACTAAACTTAGAGGCCTATAAAAGCAATTCTATAATGCAAGAGAATTGTTCAATAATATTATTCCGAAAATTAAGTTTGTTCATTCTGGACATAACTGACTTGTATAATAGTATGTTGTATATTTGTGAAAACCTGTAATTGTAAAATTGTATGTACCTGCCTATATCGGTAAATGTGCTGTTAGTTTTCCTATAAAAATAATATAAAATTAAAAACTTTTCTCCTACCGAGACAGTAACAAATCTGCGTACTGCAAGAGAAATACTTTATATTATAAACTCTACAATCCGTATTTTATATCAAAAATTTTCGTCTCCATTATATTCCGCCATCAATTCTACTCAGCACTTAGCACTAAGAAATATTTCAGTTATAAAATGTTTTCCGTTTATTTATTTGTTGGTTAGCGTTCCTCGTGCTACGATTTTTCATGAGAGCCGAGTTAAGAGCCACTTCCTATTTATCTCAATACCGCAAGGCGCTCGAAATGGTACTGTTCGGAAGTGTGGCAATACTATGAGGATTGTGAATTTACACTTCGATTTGAGAATCTGAGCACAACATTTACAAATATAACCACTCTAAAGAGTAAAAAAAACCGACTCCAATCTTCAACTTATATGATTTTCTCATGGATGCCGTTGTTGGAACTGGACGAAATTAAAATGGGATCAATCTGAAAGCACTAGCTTTCAAATAGAAAAAGAATCATCCAAATCGGTTCACCCAGTCGAAAGTCCTGAGGTAACAAACATAAAAAGATAAAATAAAATAAAAAAAATACAGAGGAAATGATAACCTCCTCCTTTTTGAAGTCGGTTAAAAAACCAGCCAAGTCCGAGTCGGACTCGCGCACGAAGGGTTTCGTACCGTTATCAGATCTATAAAAACGGGTCTGTTACACATGTCTCAGAATTAATTCTGGGACCTGCGGATTTTCTGACGATGTTTTACTTCACCGTCGAGCCAGTGATAAATGTGTACGTAAGTGTTGATAAACTCATTGGTGCATGCCAGGATTCGAACCCGAGCCTCACTGATTATCATCATGTGAAGCAGGCTCTTCAACCGTAAGGCTATCACTGCTTTAGTTCAAAAGTATATGTCTATTATAACAACAATAGTACATTAAAGATGTTAGATTGCATAGGACTTGGTAAGTATAGCAGAACTTTCTAAGCGCATTTGATAGCGCATGTGACATGCAATGTCGCATCCAATTTATGCTATGTCAATGTTCTTTGCTTCATGCCAAGTTTGAACGCTATATTGCAAGCCACAGATGCCTGAGTACAGTCTGCAAGTTGCGAGGTCACTTTTTGTAACTTCTGTCAACATCTGTAGTAACACAAGGTTTTGTCATGTCATAGCTCTAGCCGATTAGAAATATATGGTAGTCGGAAGTTGATCAATCTTTAATAAAAAGTAGCCATTGTGAATTTTGCTATTTATAAGTTGTAGTAGAAGTTGCAATGCTGATACTAAAACCTTCCTCTTCCATTGAATCTATAAAAAAAATGCATCAAAATTCGCTGCAAAGTTTTAAAGACCTAAGCTTACACAGAGACAGACAGACAGCGGGAAGCGACCTTGTTTTATACTATGTAGTGATACTTCAATTGCGACTTTATAACGGATTAATATTATTATGCCTTCCATGAAAAGCTAACAAACAAAAAAATACATATGCATTATACTAACAGGAAAAAACTTTATAATTCTGTAACTTTTTATTGTCATTTTGCGTCGTATGAATACTTTTAAATCTTTTTTTGTGTTGTCTCCGCATCGTAGCAATCTGTTCACGAACAATAAGCCACTTGTTTGTCTGAAATATCTACTGAATGTTAGCTTGCTAAACTGAATTTTGTGTCACTTCAGTTTTCGTCATCTCTATTCCTGTATAAATATGAATAAAGTGAGCAGTAATAAAAAGTTTGAATCACTGAAATACGGGCTTCCATAAAATCGAAAAGTTTGTTGTCTATTTATAATTGAAATTCGAATCATCTTCATTTGTATTGGCATTGATTACGCTACTATTACTTGCTTAGACACTCACAGTAATGATAGATCTACATGAAAATAAAGCCGTTTGCTATTCAAATCAAATCAAATGTTTTTTATTCAATGTAGGGGCTCATAAGTCCTCTTATTGAAAGTCATTGCGACTACACCGCTTCGGTATGTATAGTTGAGGAGAAGAAGCGGGGCAAGATTAAGATGGTGAATAGAAAATAGCCCCAGGTACCTACCTATCTACAACACATTGTCACCTTCCTCCATCCATACTGTAGATAGACACTATCAGATCTCATCCAAACAATACTATGACGGAGAAGCAACTCTCCAAAGTGACCTCGAATGTATGAGAATGTCACTACCGGCCGATATTACAATGTGTTGAGGAGTTTCTTGAACGGCTTTTTGCCTCAACTATACATGCCGGAGCGATGGATTGCAATGACTTACAAATAACAGGACTTATCAACGGGCCTGTTGGCTCAGTTGGTAGTGACTCTGTCTTCTGAGCAGGAGGTCGCGGGTTCGATCCCCGCTCGGGGCCAACATTTGTATGCATGAACATGTATGTTGGATTTGTGTCTGGTCGTTTAATATTTATTTATGTATGTTTATCAGTTGTTTAGTACCCATAGTACTGGCAATAGTTTTGGGCTGAATAAACATGTGAATTGTGTCCCACAATTTTGTTAAAGTCCCAACTTTAAATAAAAACCATTTTGTTTTTTTTGCAACAAATGTATACTAAGCTCTGAAAAGCCTTTTTAAAAGCTACGGCTGCTCTTTTAAAAGATTTGCCACCGTTGAGGATAAGTAGAAACAAGTCGATCGGAAAGAGGTAACTGACCGGTCCCCAACTCCAATTTAGAATGCGGTCCCCTGTGGCGTGTTCCATCGCTCCCGCAAAATGCACTCCGAATCGGTCCACCGGACCACACCTAACTTTTTTGTCCATTTAACCCTAACGGATAGGCGCGGTGTCGCATCGGACGGCGGATTTGAATCACGAATTAGAGATTAACGATAAAGTAAAATGGGTTTGAATTTTCGATTCCAATTGTTGGATTCGGATTGTATTTTCGAATTGAATTTGTTGGTTATTGATGTTGTTTTTTGGGAGTGCATAAAGATTGGTTTGTTTATATTTATTAGGGGGTTTATAAAAATATTACGTGTTATATCTGTACAAATGTACACACCACTTGCTAATAAAATTATGTTAGGTCCTTTAAGTGGAGGTTAGCTTTTTTCCTACCAAATTCAATTAATATCAGTTCGCTGTACAACGGTTACAGAATAATATAGTACGGAAAAGGATTAAAACAACTAGGTATATAATCTACATGTCATACAAATTTAGTTTATTTCACCCCGTTAGGGGTTGAATTTTGCAAGATCCTTTCTTAGTGGATGCTTACACTGTATAAGCTATCTATGTGCATGTACATCACCAATCAGTCAGTCAGTATATCATTTTATATATAAGATAGATACAAAGTGTTTGGAAAACTTGCTGCATTTTCATCCTTTCTGAATTACAAAGACAATCCTTTGCCAGAGATAGCTATCAGCCCTTTGGTCATCTGAAATCTCCACGAATCGCAATGACAGCTCTTTGGTTAGCTAACTAACCACAAAACCCAACTGTCTCCATTTGTAACTGTATTGAAAATAACAAAGTATTATTAAAAATAAAAAATGGTTCGAGAAAAAAAACTACAAGAGCAAAAATCGGTTTGTAAAAAAATGGTGATTCAATTAGATTTCTAAACTTTATTTTTATATATTGACCTTTAAATTACGTCACAACGCCGTCATGACCGCCGTGAAGTCACTCGTCGACACTGAATATTTCAAGTATGAAATCTCAATCACCACATCTCTTTTTTTATAAGTAGTTGGATTACTAAACTCGATACAAGTCTATGCAAAGAACAAAACAATCACAAGTAATGTAGGTAGTGCTAGCAGATTGCATCCTCCTTCACTTATATCCGGCGACGTGACGTAATTAAGAGGTCAAGTGTAATATAGATTTTCTTTTGTACCAAATAATACCGCTCGGAAAGTTAGTTTTATAAAAAAATTGTTGCTTCAAATATTTAAGATATTTTAAAAATATACCTTAATAATACTTTACCTAAATACCAAATCGGATTCAACCCTCACCACATTCAACGGCTCTTTGGACCCCTGGCTGTATAATTATTTATGTACGCTTCTGTCCACAACTTCTCATTAATTAGTCAGTTTCACACACTCAACACGTACCTTTCACTTGCCTACACAAAGTAGATTATAAAACCCTGAAAAGGTTCTTCAAGAGTCCCTCCATTTGCATTACAAGTGTCATTAAAAATTCCACCGGGCCAGATAGAACGATTATGAAACGCTGAGCCATCTATTTTTAACATCTGAAGTACAGTCGCAGAGTGGTTAACGTTCCACATCATCAGAATTACTGAATAGTTTTTTAATAAGCACCGTTTTATAAGTTAAGAGGATACAAATTTCATTTAGATCGTCTGATATGAAGATTACGAATCTGGGAAGCTATGCTGGTTTTAAGCGATTTTATATTAAAGGTTAAACTTGTGTAATCTAAAGAGCATAAATCGGACGTTGTGGAATAAACAATAACAAATAATGTAAATCTGGTTTTTGAAAACTGAAGTGTAGGTATTTAGAACACATTTGAAAGTTGGAATGATAATGATGATGATAGAGAAACTGATAATGTGTGACATAGTTTCAAAGTTAGAAAATAGTAGGTATTGTTCTAATTAATAGTGAAGATTTTATCACCATCAACATAACAGGCCACTGATAAACCATTATAATGTCGGAAAGACTACAATACCCTACGTGAAGTCCTATTATATTTTTCTAAAACTCTAATCATGTATTTTTTGTAATAAGTATTCGATAGGTATAGCTATTATTTATTAATAATCCGATTTCTTAAACAGCGCTTAAACAACTTAAAAATAACATGTAAATTTCAAACATGTTGAATAAACTCCGGCACTCAGCCCTGGAGGCAAACGCAAATCCTTTTCCCAAAGGGTCCGAACTCGAAACTACTTATTTGATCCAAATGGACTTTGCATGCAGATGGGCAAACTCCCAGATTAACGCCAACGGTGGAAATTATAACGCAAAGTTTTAGGAGACCATCAGTCAAGTTCAGACAATCAAAGATGATTTGTCGAATTTTGTATTTTCTGAAAATATTTTGATCTTAGTTTGATAATCCGAATATTTTTTAAAATTTACTATTAGCTTTGTTAAAGCGTTATTGAATAATGAAGTTAAGTTATTCAGTGTCATCAAATCTATCAAAATCAAAATACTCATAAATAATAATACAATGTGAACATAATTGAAAATATTCGACAGGAAATTTAGACTAAACATTTTGAAATTTACTGCTACTACGTACGGAGGTATTCTATTGATTTCAATTAGCAATTCATCAGCATCCATTTGAATAATTGTAATGCAATCCCAATAGGTCTCTCATTTTAAATAATAATTGGAAGTTTTAGTTGTTTTAGGGCTTTTATTTTTCTTTTTATAATTATAATATCAAATTCAAAATATTTGAAACTAATTTTGTTTTCCTATTCATTAGGTACACTTCGTCAAATGATATACATATTCTGAATGCATTTGCATGGAATATTGCAGGAAATTACAATGTTGCTGATTTCTTGTGAATTCTATCATTAAAACAGATTTTAGATAAAAAGGGACCAAACTGAAAGTATATCCTTTCAAATATAATGAATTTTCCAAATCAGGTTTACAATTTAAAAAACTTAACCAAATTGAGATCCTTCTCCTCTCTTTTAAATCGTTTAGTTAAATAACTTACCTAATGAAAGCCATGCAAATTGTAGAAAGCATCTCCTATTTATTTTATAGCAACCGTTCAATGCTTAACTTTCGCAACACACAAACTTACACGATACTTTTAAGTATTGACGACAAACAAGTAAGTTCATTTGGCGAACTCGAAACTGACTTAGTTTCTAATCGAAGTTCCTCTATCGAAAGCGAGATACGAAACTTGCCAAGTATTTGGTACTGAATTACTTTCTTTATAGATCAGACGTTAAGGTTAGATAAATGTATGTTTTTAATCATGGAAGCGTTTAGAGATCATTCCTGAATCGGAAGAGACTTATAAAACGGCAACTATCACCAATGACTTAGAAGTGGTTGTCAAATTATTGACTACTAATCCTGAATCATAAATGAATCTCGTATTCGTAACTAAGAAGTCAACTAAGAACTTCAGAATTAGAAGAGTCTATCAAGTTAGTGACTATAAAATTCTGGACAATTCTGGAACCATATGCAGAACTATTTTTGATCAATACTTATACTTTCATTAAGCGTATCTTATTTTCTAAAAGTACATCTTTTATCAATACAACTTATAGGAAAAGTCAATCACTGTTATAGGATGATGATAATGATTACGTGCAATTTTCAACTTTAATCTTTGATATACCATGATTATTAATGTACTATTTAACTTGTTTCAGGTAAGTCATTTAACCAGCGCTATGTACTATATCGAGTATCACATTCTGTGCACTGTCTTCTGGTAAGAGAGTCATCATATTATATTTTTTTAATAATATCAGTAACATTAATATTAATTATTGTTATTGCATTAACATTATATCAGGTGCTTCGTATTATTCAACTTCTTTATACTCGTAACTTGTCTCAGTGACTTTGTGACATCACACATTTGGAAAACCACGTTTACGCGTCTCACCTAATGTTTTTAGTTCAACTCCAACGTACGGTACCATTTGCGAGACTACATTTTGTAAAGCAACATTAGCTTTAAGTAAAGATCGTTAAAACTTTGGAGTGGGTAAGTCCATTAGCCCGGAAAGTCGGGTTTGTCGTCAAATGACTATGCAATATGCAGGCCTCTTAGAAAAGGCTGGCAACGTGTTGACCACTCACTACAAAATTGCTTTTGCATGTTCTCTGAAAATATTCATTGTGATACCAAAAGTGCAAATAATACTTGAATAAGCTTTAGAAGCTTAAGCAGGCTTAAGTGGTAATTGGCAGGCCACATCACTCGAAGAACCTATGACCGATGGGAAAGAAAAGTTCTCGAGTGGCGACCACGAACCGGAAGTCGCAGCGTTGGTAGGCTTCCACCAGGTGGACCGACGACATCATCAAGGTCGCGGGTAACCGGTGGATGCAAGCGGCAAGATGCCGTTTGTTATAGCGTTCTATGGGGGAGGCCTTTGTTCAACAGTGAACGTCTTTCGGCTGATGATGATGATGAAGCTTTAAAAAGGGAGGTCATGGTTATCTTTAAGAAACAAAGTCACGTGAAATGTGTAGGAAGCTTTTATTTTGTAGACGCATACAAAGATTATTGAGAATTCCCAAAAGAAACAGAGAAATGTAAGTAATAATGCTAAACTAACGGACTGACTTACAAATTAATAAATGATAAGATATAATAACCTATTGATACCAGTCAAAGTTTATTGCCTCAACTACTACATCTAGGAGTCAGAAATGTTGAATGTTGATATTTATATGTTAAATGGATATTTGTATTGTCATTGATTTATAAAAAAACTAAATACACTTCAACACCTCAAAAATGTGCACCCAGTTAAAGGTGGTTTAAGTTGTTTATTAGTTCATGTCTACAATATTTCAGTATGTAACAAGTTATCTAAGGTTTATCTATTTTTTTTTCCGTTTCATTGATGTAACCTATCCTCCATAAAAGACTTTCATATTTTCTAGATAGCCCTGTATTATTGATGATTTTCATGGTACAAAATTGACATTTGAAGGCGTTACTTGCATATTATTTCTACTTTTTTGAAGTTCTCAAAACCTACAGTTTTTCATAAGAAGTTTAGTTGAAATGCACCAAAGGTTGCCAGGAAGCACTAATGCAATCATTAGGAGCAAACCACATTAGGAAACTCTGAAAGGAAAACTTTCGAGTGTAAAGTGACCCGTTGCGAATGGCTTTCAGTTCAGTATGGTTCAGTTCTGGAGTAAAATGTGCACTCTTGGTGAACTTAAGACGAGTTTTAATAAGAGTGTGCACAGAGTGGAACTTTAGAAAAGGAGATGAAATCAGTAAGAAGTTCTACTTGGAATAAGTTCTATAGAAAATGTAACCCGCTTTGAGCCGAACGAGATTAATAGTTATAATAATTTGTGGGACACAATTTACACACTGTTATTCAGTCCCAAACTAGGCAGAGCCTGTACTATGGGTACTAAACAACTGATAAACATACTTAAATAAATATTAAACACCCAGACACGAAGCGACAGACAGGTTCATGCACACAAATGTTGGCCCCGAGCGGGGATCGAACCCGCGACCTCCGGTTCAGAAGGCAGGGTCACTACCAATTGAGCCAACAGGCCTGTCAAGAAGATTGTCTATGCATTGGTGAATTCACTAGTGTTGTAGATGTGAATAGGCGATTATGATTATTTGCCATCAGAAGTCTCGTCTGGTTGTTTGCCACATTTAAAACATTTTTCCGGCAAGTCGTTTATTTCATAGTCCTTACGAAAAGTCACATAGTACCTAATATACTTACTTAAAATACCTTATAGTACACCTTGTAGTTTTTAAAGGATGTCTTGTACAATTATGTTGATACTGATTTATTCAATAGGTACACTTTTATTCAAATTAGAACTACCATTTCCGTTCGATTTGTTTTCGTTTATTTATTTATGTGGCCAATTTTGAACATGACTGTGAACAAATTTTACTGTTGGTACTGATTTACATTCTTCATTTACGAATATTAATTAATCCCAATCATGGGTAGATTCCTCAATTTTTTTTTCGAGATGATACTTTCATGGCATATTTAATAGTAATTATAACATACCAAGGGAAGTTACGAAATGTCTCAGATCACATTTTGTAATTGTCGATCGAGGCTAAGCCGATCTGAGGCTTTCTTATTTACATCCCGAGGAGTGTATACTTTTTTTCAGCTCGACGGAGGCGGAAAACGGCAACTTCGTTTAGCGCAGCGGGCCGAAAGTTGACGTTTTCCACCCGGAGAGATGAAAATATATTTGCCCTTCCTCAAATGATAAAAACTCTATAACTAAAGTCTAAACAGTACACCATCGGAGATTGTTGCCAAACACGATGAAAACAAACACACGCAGTATACATATAACCTGAAAAATTTATAAAGTTTTTTGTATCCAACAAAAACTGTTAACATAAAAAAACCGCTACACATTGTAACGTTTTATCTCCCGTACTCGGCTATAAAGGGTACAAGTGCTGTGTAGGTGGATACTTAAGCCTATTTAACATAAATAAATAATACTGAAGGCAGTTAACGGTGATTCATGGATGCTGTAGTAATTTTTTACCGCCCTAATTGAATAAAGAAGTTGGGAGAGTTTTTCGTGGGTGTGTTTATTAGGGTTTCGTACCCAAAGGGGCCAACGGGACCCTATTACTAAGTCTAGCATTGAGATGCGTCTTTTGAACGGTAATAAGTGAACTTGAAATTATCACAGTCTGTAAGTACATTTTAAAGAAAAAAAATATGAAAGGTTCAACATACAAGAAACGCATTTTGTTTTTGTACAGTGTGTCGGGTTACACTAGACTAGTTATTTAGTCGTTTGATACAAAACTGAAATTTTTGTAAATTTTAGTCCTACGAGTATAGTGGGTATTTGCAGAAAAGAATTAGGTACCTCTGCGTAATCTATTTTTTTTTTATTTTCAATTGAAAATTTACGGTGTGATCTTCGTTCGCGTATAGTGATAAATCAGCTTTTCTAAAATTCCATCAAATTTGTTTAGTTGTAGCGTGATTAATTAACAAACAAAAACCTCTGAACAGCAATGAGATTTATTTATGCTTACACAAGAAATACTAATATCTAAATTATAATAAAAGCTTTGATTAAAATTTTGTTACTCTAAAAAAAGTTATCATTAAAATATGAACTCTAAATAACATGCTAGACAAAAATCAAATAATTTTATTTCCAACAACGTATCATTTAGCACTATAATGATAGTAAAAGCAAATACGAGGTGAGATTCCAGCTCTAGCCAACAGGCCGTACTTAGCAGCCTTCGGGGCCATGAATAATTTAGGGTTAGAAATAGGGCGGTCACCTTAAGCTGGGCATACACAAATACTGAAATATTCTGTGAAGAGTTGCGCTAATGAAAATTGAAATTATTTTAATAACAAAACTATAACATTTGGTTATATAGTGACTTAAAAATGTATACAAAAGATTGTTCAACAATATTTGTTATACAAAAATATCTATATTTTAAAATAATTTGTCCAACAAACAACATGATATTGGGTAACTAAGGGCTGATTTTTCAATCGTCTTTTGAAAAATAAACATCATCTGTCACTTTTCCTTTCTATTGTGTCAGACAGTGACAGCATCAATATATTCTCCAGATAAGATTTATCTGACGATTTAAAAATCAGCCCTTAGTATATAATGCACTTGTAATTCACTTCCAGAAAACTACACAAATTAAGTAACGAACTTGAAAAAAAAAGTTTCTTGCCCTGTTTCTTCTCCTCAGCTATAATAATACACGTCAAAACGGTAGAGCAGCGGAAGTGAATTTATTAACCCCTAACATTTATAAAAATCATCTTGACTTTATAGCAGTGACAGCCTTTTAGGTGGTTAAAGAGCCTGCTACACATGATGACAGTCGGTTCTAATCCAGGAATGTATGAATGGGTTTTTAAAAACTTACGTACATATTTAGATTTAGCTCGATGTTGAAGGATACCCGCAGGTCCCAGAAAAAATTTTTAGACATGTGTAAAGACCGGGTCCGTCGATGGACTGACCCACCTATCACATTTAGGGTCCAAAGAACATCTCAAGAAAAGTGGAAATTTAGTACCTCTGCCTTGGGGATAAAATGCGTGAGATTATGAATTAATTATTTTTTTATTTTTTTTTAACTTTGATTTTTATACATGCAATTCTAAGAAACTAGACAAATAATAATAAAGAACCTGTGAGTTCCATACAAACAATAACGCACAACATTTTAAGTAAATAACAAATAGTGCAGTTCCAAATCTTGTAAACATTATTTTTTTAAATGCCGATCGTACAATCACACCCCTCCCCTCAGCTCTACTTATGTCTTGGAACACAATTGAAGCAAACATCATTTACATTTTTTCACTTGATGTTGGCACTACCGAAACTAAAGTGTACGCTAAGCTTTACAGCATAGACGAGAGATGCACGGTGGAGCTGGCGATTTAGAATTTTAACAGCCATTTCGAGATGAGTGCACTTTAATGAATCCTTTACAATACTGCTTCTAAAAACCATTTGACTGCAAAACAGAATATAAAAAATATAAGTTTTTACGGTAATTTATATAATTTAGGGGTCCAATATATCTCGTGAAATGTGGGTATATCCAGTAATGGAACACATCTGCCTACCCCCTCGGGGATAAAAGGCGTGAGATTATTTTTTATTTATGATATAATTTATATGTACAGTGTGAGGGGGGGGGGGGTGTGTGTAGTGCACTGACTGGTGTAAAAATAACGGAGTAAAGTTTGAAAAATAAAATACATTTTCTACAAATTTCCATGTTGTGTGTTACTTTGATAGTGTTGTAGTATTTTAAAATCATATATTAAAAATAGGTAAAATTGTGTTTTTCGTATGTAACGTAATCTCAGGAACTATTGATCGCTAAAGGTATTATATAAAGCGCATCACACACGGTGAAGATAATATAAAATATATATTATCTTAGAGCATATTTTAGAATATCGCTCACCATACAAATCCTATGAACCATCACACACGACGAAGTTAATATATATTTTATCTTCAGTACGTTTATACGCAAATATGGAAATATATATTTCGTATCTTAAGATAAAATATTATAGCATCTGCACCGTGTGTGACGCGCTTAATAGTAGTTGTCACCTGCGTAGTTCCCGTTCCCGTGTTAATTAAAATAATATAGGTAGCCTATGTTATTCAGGGACATTGTATCATACTAATGGTTAAATAATTTTTGAAATCTATCCTCTTTATAATATTAGTAGATATAGATCCTATGTTAATATTGTGACATACAAATTACATGGCATGACCTGTTCAAAATGCGTGTTACGATTTATTTAATTATGGCCACGCATCGGTAACTCTTCTAGCTAGTACTATTTATTATACTGTGCTTCTAGTGTGGCTGATGTTCATGATGACCATTTGCCATTGGATGGCTCATTTGCTTGTTTGCTGCGTTACTGTTTTATCAATTAAAAAAAATTACAGGTAGGTAGGTAATTATATTCAATAACATAATATATCGTGGCCCTAAAGGCGAGCTTAAGTAAACAAAATGAGGCTGATCTACTCTAGAGGAATTAAGTCTCGCAGTTCAAACTGGGCCGACCGTCGAGTAATATCAATTTTTCATTAGCCCCGAAAAAGTTGCTAAACTGGGCTTTATTTATTCACAGACCTCAAGTTTGGAATTGTGGATTTGATTTGCGACACAACCGTTAATTAAAAGGAAATTCCTTTAAAAATATTTCTACACGAGCGATGTTATCAAAAATTGGACTAACTTTTTATTTTTCTTCCTCGCTTAAAATGTCATCAAGAATTTCTTTGGAAAACTTGATCCTTGTAAAAAGTACCTGTTCTCAAAGCCACCACCATTTTATAGGTACACACGGTATACTCTAAGTCCGCCCATTGTATTTTTTTTTAATCATTGCGTCACTTGTCGCATACTTTAATTGGTGTACAATAAAGAGTTGTACTTACTTACTCTTATTGTACGAAATAAATGGTGACAGTTACCAGATATCACATTTTGCCAAGGACCAATGTTAATTTTAGTGACATTTGTCTTAGAATCGCAAAAGCACATTTAATTTAGGTTTGTATAATCCAAAAGATGAAAAAATTTATATTCCGTGATGATATCTTCTTGAGGAAAGAGGCATGATTACCTATCACTATCACTATCATCACTATCACTACATAGTATAAAACAAAGTTGCTTTCTCTGTCCCTATATCCCTATGTCCCTTTGTATGCTTAAATCTTTATAACTAATCAACGGATTTTGATGCGGTTTTTTTAATAGATAGAGTGATTCAAGAGGAAGGTTTTAGTGTTAGCATTGCACCCGTGCAAAGCCGGGGCGGGTCGCTAGTATGTATGTATGTATATCTTTTTGCGTGACTAAGCCGGTCTAGACATGAGATTAAAAAGAGCTGCTCTTGAGTTTCTTGCTGATTCTTCTCGAGGTACTGCATTTGGAAACAGCAACTCGTGGGTGGAGGTGGCGGTCCTTCCATCAGAGTCCATCATTCACAGAAATTTATATCCAAGTATCAAATACCACATATAAATCTACAGAATATTTACAAAACAAATACGTATCACGCTAACGAACGCTGCAACACCAAACATTTGTTTAGAAACTGGGTTATCCCAACTACAGCTTACGTGGTTTACATGGCTTGTTTGTGTTGTTACACATATTGAAAAAGAAAAAAATACTTACGCCTTTTATCCCCGAGGGGGTAGGCAGGGGTATTCCATTACTGGATATACCCACTTTTCACGAGAATATTCGACCCCTTAACGTGATATGGGGTGAACCCATCGCCGGACCGGGTCTTTTACATATGCCTCAGAATTAATACTGGGACCTGTGGGTTTCCTCACGATGTTTTCCTTCACCGTCGAGCTAGTGATAAATATGAAAGTAAATTTTGAAACTCATTGGTACATGCCAGAATTCAAACCCGAGCCTCACTGATTATTATCATGTGAAGAAGGCTCTTTAACAAATATTGACTTGTGCATAAATGTGAATTCTGCATTAGGCTATTAAAATATTTACAAATATTTTATATCTTTGTCAAGTGGTTGGTTTTAAACTCATTCTACTATTTGAAAATAGTTTTTATATTTTTCCAGATTTCCGAGAAATCTCAATGTGTTACAAGGATTGCATTTCAAAATTTAAAGAAAATAATATCTTAAAGCATGTTCAAGTTTCTTGGTGGTACAGAATCCTTGTTATAGTCTGAATCGACTTGCCGGGTTTAAAAAATTAAAGTGTATTAAAATATCTATCGATACATTCACAATTAGAACAGTCTCAACAAATTTTTTTACCGCCTTACCCCGTAAAGTTATAAAGTTACAGACACAATAGGATTATGTATTTGTCCATCTCCACCAGTGAGGTTCGGATATTTGATTTTTAATTGAATTACATTATGGATTGCAAAAGTAGGTACAAATCAACATGTCATCTGCCGATGCACTTCAATTAGTATAAGCGCAACATCTGCCCGTAATAAATGGAGGCAATTGACAAAAATGAAAACGATATAAAAGCGATGTGAAAACGAAATAAACCGAATGAATTATTGGCGCGGCATCTGCTGCTAGTGTAATTGTTTCCGCAAGTAAGATATTAATGCTGCACTTTTTGGCAGATTCTCGTAAATATAGAAGTCGGGTTCGACTTTTTTGCCTGTCATTTGAATAACGATATATATATTAATTAAATTACTATAGTAGAGACCAATATATCATTTGCATAATAAAAGAAATATTTTTGGTGGCATAGTTTTCGACTTATGATAAAAATGTCTCAGAAAGTTTTTTCGAATATTTTCCAAAATGAAAAAAAGGATAAGTACATGTCCTTCATAAATATAATTTCCTAAAGATCGGTCCATCAGCTTAGTATTAAATATAGTCGCATAATATTAATAAACAAGGATTTCTAGTTACAGATGTTAGAAAGAACTTTAACCACATTGCATACCTGCCAAGATGGCTTCTTCTAATATTTAACATTTTATTGCATTGAAACACGCCAAGACATGTTTGTTTCCATTGTAGTCTTCGCCCACAAATACAACTAGATAACCAGTCACACATAAAATCACATTGAATTGCAGTGCAATTGAATTTATGTATATGAGTACATATAGCTATGTAAAACCTAGTAACACAAAAATGCTCTTATTTATTTTCAGGAGACAGCATTTTATTTGTTGATCAACAATTTTGTATTTGGTCCTAATGTAAGATTGTATGTTGATTTTCTTCATAGTGTACAATTCTACATACAGCCCTGTCAGGCATTTTCAGTTGTGGTCAGATTTGTTTATTGGTTAGTTAGTAGGTATGTAATGATTTTCATTTTTATCCTCATCAGTTTACTGTAGAACTGGAAGTCCTTTGCCATTCAACAATAGCAAATTATACTGATAATGATGTTAATGCTATTTGGGAGTATTTTTTAAAGCTTCCTAATTTCTGAAAGAAGACGTAACAGCTGACTTCAATCCAGTGTTAGAAACCAGTGCCACTAGATCCTTTTGAACCAATTATGTTCATTACTTCCTGGAATGGATTAAAATGTGTTAAAAGTGTCATGTAAATCTCATGTTATCTGTTACGATCGGTAGACTAAAATTATAACGACGCAGAACAGATAACATGAAATTTAACACATTTACATAACAGTGTTAGCAAATTGTAGTTTTATTTGCCTTTTAGAAACCGGAGCTCACAGTCACACACACACACACACCCATGAGATTCTTCATCCATTTAAACACAATTCAGAACTTGGCAATGAAAACGCGCATTAGAAATCATAAAATGTTAACCGTCCGGCAAATGCGGCCACGGACAGACTTTTCTAATTCATCACGTTCCCTTCTAATAATAGAAGCTTACGTGTTGCTCAGAGTTAAATAATGTGCGAGGAAATCAGATCTATTTTCTTTAAAAGGAATATATACTCATGTCTTGTGCCTGCGAGGGCTGGCAACGGTATTTAATTCACTAACTAACTAAATATAATCTAATAATCTACAAATTAACGATAACTTATCTTATATTTAACACAGTTACCGTAACAGTAAACACAAGATGTACCATTAATAGTCGGTAAACGCAATGCGTCGACGAGCAACGTGTCTGTTTCTCAGTCGCAATAAAGGTTCCAAATGACGACGGAACCTTAAAAATAAACTACCTCGTGTAAAGCTCATTCCGACTATTGTTCCCAACCGCAGGATATGTAATTGCCACACCAATTTATACAAATTATGGTCGCTTCATTCGTTGCTGTAATTTCAGCCACAATTTAAACGTTTTACAAGTGTATCTTTATGCTTATGCGGTGGATTTACATGATTTTATTTTTTATACTTAATAATAGTAAAAATAATAAATTGTGGGCACAATTCACACACGGTTTTTTAGTCCCAAGCTAGGCAGGACCTGTACTAGACAACTGATAGACATACTTAAATAAATATGAAACATTCAGACACGAAGCCAACAGACATGTTCATGCACCCGACGGGGACCGAACCCGCGACCTCCGACTCAGAAGGCAGGGTCACTACCAGCTGAGCCAAGAGGCCCGTCCACGTATGGTGCGTGCATTGCAATCAATAAAATGTTTAGATTTCAGTACTCAAATCGTGGTAACCGTCTGCCCGACCGTCTGTCTATCAGCGGGCTGTATCAGGAACTATAATTGGTAGACAGTAGATTTTTTACAGATTGGGTTAATACCCAATTAAAATTGTTATAGTGGCAATGGTAATCCATTGCCACTATAACAAACTAAAAATTAAATAAAAAAAATGAAACGGCACCTCATACAAGAAACGTGATTTTTTTTTTGCGTTTTTTGCTCTTTTTATTGTTTATTGATACGGAACCCTTCGTTTGACTTGGGTACAGTGTGCTGAAAGGTGTCAGATGAAATTTTTACAGACGGATGACAAATTTTGTCAACGAAAATATTACAGTTAGAAATAATTAAATTAAGATCTAGCCAAAGAGAGAATATCAGTCAGCCTTCTAGACCTGTTCACATAGTTCCTCGTGATTCGTAAAAAATGTAAAAATAATTATTCTAAATATTATTATGTAACAATTTTAATTTAGTACAAATTTAGAGGGACTACATCTAAAAGATACTGTGAATAATTAGAGAAGCCACGAGGTCTGGTCTGTCTTGGGCTTTTAACGTCGGAAAATGCTAAATCACTGTTCTACCGCTAAAATTGTTCAAATACAATTATCATTTTTTTAATTATACTAAAAATTACATACCAGTCGTCACTGGCACGTTATTAAATTTAATGTATAATGTGTGAACTTGCTAATGAGTAGATAACAAAGCACGCGATAGCAACGCCTAGTTGGAAAACTAAATGAACGACATGTTATACGAGTATTATTTCACTAAATAAAAATCATTACAATAATATTGTTTTATTTGTGCGATGTACTCAAAGGATTTACTGCT
Organism: Ethmia dodecea; assembly: GCA_963855545.1. Classification (NCBI taxonomy): domain Eukaryota; kingdom Metazoa; phylum Arthropoda; class Insecta; order Lepidoptera; family Depressariidae; genus Ethmia; species Ethmia dodecea. The sequence goes on from OY979443.1 coordinate 2,869,471, forward strand.
TTAACCATAATAAGTCTTTTTGCATTAAGTATGTGCGCGACAAATGGACGAATAACTCAATATCACGCCAACCGATTTTGATGATTCTTTTTTTAATCGTCTTCAAAAAAGGAAGAGGTTTTCAATTAGACTGTATTTTTTATTTGGAGTCGGTTTTTTTACTTTTTATTAAGGAATCTATTTATGGACCATCTAAATCAGACTTCAGTTTTTGAATATATAGTTTATTGAATCTTCACTTTAAACATCAACTTATCAAACGGTGAATGGAGTTTGTTCAGAAGAAATCATAAGGCGAAAAAATAGCTTATTGTTTTTTTTGTTATTGTCACTTGTGACATAAATAAAATAAATAATCTTACGCCTTTTATCTCCGAGGGGGTGGGCAGAGGTATTCCATTTCAGGAAATACCCACTTTTCACCAGAATATTCTTGTGACTTAATTAATCGAAAGTGGATCTTTGCAATCTACAATAGTTTTGTATAAGACCAGTTAAAAACTATAACAAAAGTCATCATGTAAATTCATTCGTACTCACTTGCAATAAAAGTCAACACCTGTTACAGCTAAAAAGTCTAACAAATAGTTAGCCTCAGTATCATTACCGAATTTCCCATGAAATCCGCGGTAAAATACATACCAACTTAGCCAATATAAATTGCACACGAATGCCAACTTTATCTCAATGTAATAAGCTACACGAAATTCCCTGCATTGCCAAACGGCTTTCAAACCGTCGACTATTTTGGCCGATAAGTTTATCGCAAATCAGATCCGCTACACTAAATCACAATTACACGAAACCGAAAATTTTCCACCGAAACTGAACATTATTCGGTTGCGAACCTACTAATGTGGTCGGTACCGACGTAAAGTTACTGGAAATTCTATAATTCAATAAATAATATGCCAGTATATTTTGATTACTAAAAAGTAAAAATTAAAAAAAATACCGATGAAAATAACGGAGGAGGTTCGCAAATCGACGCGTATATTATTATTTTTATGTTTGATCACTCATAACTTTTTACAGAGTAGTCCGATTTTGATATTTTTTTATTTTATTTTGTATAGTTTATTTCTTAGCTTCACTGAGGCCACACCTACTGTCCAATATATTAATTTTTAAAGATTTCTATTTGTCCTGTAAGTGGTCTCATGTAAGTTTTGTGAAGAACTTATGGTAGAAGAACGCAACTCCTCAACGGACATCAGAAAATCAATCGCTATCAGTGTAATAGGTTTAGTGACAGTAGGTAATGAATGTTTAATATGCAAATACTCTTTCTAGTGCTATTCGTTTAAGGGCCGATTTTTCAATAGTCAGTTAAAAGTTAACTGAAGAATAAACATCACCTGTCACTTTTCCTTTCTATTGTATCAGACAGTGACAGCATCAATATTCTCCAGATAAGATTTATCTGACGATTGAAAAATCTGCCGTTAGTCAGTTTGTATTTTTGTTTTAAATTCTGACTATAATAAAAAAATACAATGTCAGTAAAAGTTTAAAATAACAGAACTTACACTCGAATTTAAACCTTATTAGTAAATACACTAAACTTTAAGTTGGTCCTTAATTGTATATTGTGCTCTTGATATTATATTTCAATGTTATTTTATTATATTTATTAAAATTAAATCTACAAGAGCAAAATTTCCTCATTCTTATTCTAATTCTTTACAAAAAGGGAATCAACCTCGGGCCGCAAAATATTTTTTTACGAAACTTTTTAAATACACAATTATTCACGCTTATAACTCTCCTATAAACATGGAAAAGCCATTTCGTTCAAAGGGAAATAGCAGAAATTCTGGATTCTTCCAGTTTTCTTGAGTGGTATTGTCTAACTTTTTACCGTAAAGTGGCAAAGGCTGTCTTCTAACTTTTAACTTTTTAATCTCAGAAATTTAATTAGCTACCTTCTTTCGATTAAAAGTTTTCTTCATTTTAAACCTCGCAGTCACAAAATGTATTTACTACCTTTTTCTTCTGGCCTTTTTGTTTACAATTTGGTATGTTTAATGTTGAATGTATAGAACTTGGCTTTGACACGCTACCGCGTGTCTATATATCGCAGTATTCGCAGTGATAGCCTTACGGTTAAAGAGCCTGCTTCACATGATGACAATCAGTGAGGCTCGGGTTCGAATCCTGGCATGGACCAATGAGTTTATTAAAACTTACCTACATATTTATCACTAGCTCTACATGTGAAGGAAAACATCGCAAGGAAACCCGTAAAAAAACCCTTGTACTTCTTTTACCACTTTTACCAGGTCACGTTCCACCCACGCTGCAAAATATATGTAAATAATAAAATTAAAATGTTCCCGTAAACTCGTAAAACTCAAATCACAAATGTGTCCCAAGAATGGTCAATCAATGCCATTTCTACTAATTCTGTATCTATGCAGTGCAGTCCACACCACGCCGTTTTTCATAGCCGCCGGTGCATTAACTAATTTAATGCAATTGCATTCCTCAAAACGTAATTCGGCTCAATCAACGCGCATGCAATTCTTTGTTAGAATATTTCAGCGGGTTTCGGATTATCATGTTATGTTTTATGTGTGTATATTTTATGTGTGTAGTTTTGTATAACATGTAGATATTATTTTAAGTTTTAATCTGTCAGTTTCAACCGTCCTAAAAGTTGTCTGAAAGAGATCGCTAAAAGCGATAAGACCGCCCATTGTACTTTAGTTAATGTTGGTATCCATTTTGTGTTGTTTTTGGTGTACAATAAAGAGTTATTGTATTGTATTATATAAGTAACTAACATAAACTTGAAATCTTCATGGCATTCAAATTACCTAATAGACTGTTTAAAACTCATGTTAACTGCTTTGATTGGTTATTGCAAAATGTTATGATTTTATTCAACCAGTTAAAGCAGCTAACATGAGATATAACTGTCTGTCAGAGATTTTTAGGTTGATTTGCCTTTCGGGAACAGGAGTGCGATTTTTCGCGAATAAATCGACGATTAAATCGTCGCAATCACAAAATATCACAATCGAGCCCCGCTGCTAATTCTTCCGAAAATCATACTTTGGCACTTTTGGCAGATGTCACATACGTTATCTGTCAAAAACAATCGCATGGTGATTTCAATTACGAGTGGGTGGGGGCACTCGTAAATCGATATCATAGGTATGACAAATGTAAGTCACCGATGAGTTTTAAAAAATACGAACTTTCGGAAATCACTCACATCGGTGAGAATTAGTCACTTGGTGAGATTCAAAAATCGACCTCCTTGCAGTAAGAAGCAGAGTTTGAAACAAAACCTTTTCAACAATGGAATGAAAAGAAGCTACCAACTGTACCAATTCATTTGTCAGCACCATTAAAACTCAGTCAGTAATTGGGGCGACCATTCGTCCCGTCATTGCCACTGTCCCATTCATCATTGCTTTATTTCTGTTACAGGCTTTTTTGGGCTGACAAACACAACGGATGCTATGAAAGTTTTACTATATGCCTCTTTTGGTTACGAGTGCGATATATGAAATTGAATCTTGATTTGGTTTTGGTTTTAAACTTATAAATTATGTTTTATAATGACTGTCTGGCTGACTGATCGATATACGTATGACATTTTGCATAAAGGTTCCTTAATTGATGTAAGTAGGTACTCACTAATAAGGGATTTTCGGAAATTCTAATGGGAGCGGGAATACGAAGGATCCGCGCTGGCAACGTTACGGGGCACGCGCTAGTATACTCCATTTCTGGCCCCAAAGATAATAGTCGAAATTTCTATAGCCTACTTTTTGAATAAACATTGATAGCACTGTGATTACTGAGTCCGCCTCTCAGTAGTGGGGCTCGGGTTCAAATACTGGTGAGAGCATCTACCAAAAAGTTTTTAAAAAAATACACCTAATGTTGTAATATTACTAGTCTAACGTTGAAAGAAAACATCGTAAGGAAATTCAGTGTTCCTAGAGTTGATTCTGAGGCAACAGCAACCCTTTCACGTTTAGAGGTACAAACCTATTTACACAACAGATAACATAGAACTGTAAAGACTAAAAAAACTACTTCAATTTGGTTTTCTTTCTTCATTCTGACTCATGGATGAGTCAGAACTAGACCAAATTGAAATGGGACGGGAAGCACCAGCTTTCAAACAAACAGAATCATCAAAATCGGTTCACCCTGTCGAAAGGTAAGTACCAAACATAAAAAAAAACATGCACTCTAATTATGAACCTCCTCCTTTTTAGAAGTCGGTTGTAAAGTGGGTATTTCGAGGAATGGAATACGTCTGTCGACCATCACAAGAACAAAAGCATGAGATATATACCTATATTTTTTTAATATTAATCAAAGTCATTTGCGTACGCTGAATGACCATGAATAAAAGTATAAACAGAATCACAATGCTACTAACGACATTTAATGAACCCATTACAAATGTAGCAATGAAACTGGCATACATCATCGAAATAAAACGGAGTAATACCGGAACGCTATTACCTGATTGATGATTGAGTGCGTTTTTAATTTGCACCGGTTTTATTGCACGCCAGTGTTTTTGGACGATATTTTTGGAGTACACTGCCAGTAAATACTCATAATTTATCAAGCTGATGTATTATGACGGTAATGGAGACTATTGCGAATGGGGTTCGGACTTTTCACGGTACTCGCAGCGCTTATTCTGTATTTTGTTGGTTTTGTTTCGTAGTATTGTATTATGGGTCAAGACAATGTATTAGTTAAGCACCGCGCGGTTCCAATGAGCACCGTAACAATTAAAAATCTATTTTGTCTATGATTCTTGGTTTGAGTACGAATAAGACTCACACAAGAAGGGTTTAGAATTAACAAACCATTTTTCTTTTATAATGTACCCATTTTTAAATCTTTGGATTCGCATGCGCATCGTAGATGGATGGACAGATGTAGCGGTAGACGCATCCACATCACAGACCATCGGCTAATCAGCGTCAAGACCTAAAATACTACGGAGAGAGTTTCTGTCAACACATCAGGCTAATAGGACGAATGCATGCCCGCAGCCACCAATCGCGCATCGGTATCATCGCGTGATAATTGTATGAAATACTTTCTAGCCAATCAGCGTGCAGTTTGCTGCAAAACTGTTTTCTTAGTACAACATAAACAATACCAATATGCGCGGATAGATCTCAAGATAGAACGTAAACCATTTTAACCCTCATACGTTTCCCATACACACAACACACATAAAATACAAATACTCGCTTATGGGCTCAGGGTTGTCCCATGCAAATGCATCGGACACAACGTGAACAGCACAGTTTTCCTCATAAATAGATTACCCAGTTGTCAGCGCACTTGTGAGCCGAAGCGAATCTATTAAGCGCGTTATTTCCGTTCGCGCAGACTACATCGATATAGCACGCTGGATTGGACAAGTAATAATAATCCCAACAAAAACATTTTCATGTAAAATGTTGCCACGACGAAATCATATTATGGCTCACACAGTCAAAATGTTGTCAGATCTCATGCTTCTAAGCTTCTAACTCTACACGCCTTAATTCTACAAGTCCTTTACAATCTGTACACCTTAGTCAAAATATTATTTAGATTGGATTGAAAGGTTAGTAGTGTCCTTGCGCTTCGCTTGGCTTGTCTTGGCGGGGCACTACCGTGGCCACCGATACAACAAAGAGAGAGTGCCAAATGCACAACTAAAACACGACACGACTAAGATCCTAAAAGTAAGAAGTGGCAATTACCACGTCCTGTTAGGGGTATCTCCATCTGGTAGGCATCTTGGAATCTGATCCAAGTTGCCTGTCTGCGTTAGTAACCTAAACACGACACGACTAAGATTCTAGAAGTAAGAAGTGGCAATTAACACCTCCATAAAACTGTCTCGTGTTAGGGGAAGCTCCATCTTGTAGGCAACTTGGAATCTGATCCGCAAACTCAACAATGAGTAACGCATTCTGCCTTTTGTCCCCAGGTGGCTTTGTCCCCATTTAATGGTACGCGCGTGCAATTGGAAGCAGTTTTCATAGTTGTATTGTTGCTGGACCAACTTAAAACCTGATACATATTTCATATACGAAGGTACAAGTGGGTTTAAATTGGGTTTCGGGGATGAAGTCGAGTTCGTCCGCTAGTCGATATATATAAAAGTATTGTTGATTGCCACTTCCAGTAATATCTTAATCTACAACAATTCGCCAACAATTCGAACTCGAGCTTGGAAAGCAATCGATTTCCGGCCTATTCGACTTTAAACGGGAATCAAACTGGTATCCGAGCGGATTTAGTTGCGGATTCGATAGTCCGTAATGAATAGAGTGGCCCACTTCGTTTTAGTTCGGTTTATCCGGTTAGCTGTATTAATCAAAGTCATAGTACGGATATCGGTACGTAAGGAGTTAGTAAGTAAGGTGGTAAGTAGCAACTACTTATATATGATAGGATAACAATATGATATTTTTTCTGTAGGTAGGTAGTACACCTAGTACCTATAAGGTTCTTGGCGGTGACGGAAAACATTGTGAAAACCCACAGGTCCCTAAATTAATAATAATAATCATTTATTCACAACCCACAAGTCTTAAAATAATACAATAATATACAAATACAATACAAATATTACTTTCTTATCTAATCTAGGGTTTTAACTTGGCATCAAAAGTTTGGACTCCTGAACCCGAAACTAGTAAAAACTGTATCTTCGGGGTCAGTGATCCTCGACAAGTGGTTGAGCTAATTCCTAGATTAATTTATAAAAAAACCGGCCAAGTGCGAGTCGGACTCGCGCACCGAGGGTTTCGTACAACCTTGCAAATTTATGGTTTTCGTAATTTTTCCTTTATCTATGCTATAAGACGTTGCTTCGTACCAAATTTCAAGATTCTGAGTTCACGGGAAGCACCCTGTAGGTTTTGATTCCCTTGCAAGTGTCGAAAATTTGCGGCATAAACGGCTGTATCTTTTGATTGCGTTGGCTTAGAAGTTTGATATTTTCACAGCTTCAAGGGACAGTAGACTTGAGTAATTGATATAAATTTCAGCTTCATACCTCCACGCGTTCCTGAGAAAAAGGGTCTTGACAGACGGACGGACGGACGGACAGACGGACAACAAAGTGATCCTATAAGGGTTCCGTTTTTTCCTTTTGAGGTACGGAACCCTAAAAAGTGTGAGGGGGGTGTTCCTTATGATATCCGATGTTGGTCTCACCACCCGTCACGTTTAAGAGTCCAAGAAATATACAAGCGAAAAGTGTTTTGTTTTATTGTATAGGGGTCAAATTAGCAGTTAGATCACCTGATAGTATAGAATATCAAGTGGGTCAAGAATGGAATATCTAACCCGATCGGAGATTAAAGTGTTAGTATTTATAGTTTTACTACACTCTGCTAATGCATCCAAAACTATAAGCAAAGATTACGTACATACATTCAATGAGCATAGCCGATGCATGCACTGAAGAGATAAGCCAGCAAAGCCCCGAGAGCCCATAAAAGAGGCCAATCGGACTCCATAAAACTTTATTGATAGTCTGGTTTAATCAGAGAAATAAGCGTAGAAAAAAGTTGAGACAAAAAAGTTTTGTATATTCTGTTTTAGATCCTACTGGCTGGCATTGGTCAAAAATACAGAGTACGGTTTTAATCTATTCAATGTTGAGCTATTCAATGTTGAGCTTGTCAATTGTTTAAACCATCATTAGTACAAATCATCCAATTACATGCCCAACGACTTCTTTTAAATGCATAATATATAAATTTAGAGTTTTCGTTTAATATTAAGGACCTATTCAGATGTTTCAAATACCATATCGCCTGAAAAAAGTGACTGGACTGCTGTCTTTTGTAAGTTGTGAGCAGTGTCACGACACCACCTTTAAACTATTCTTCTTCTTTACATAAATTCTTCTTGCCGATTTGAACAAGCTGCACCAAAACTCAGCGACTGGAGAGGAACAGTTTAGTGAATTCTCACCATGTAGCAGATTTTTGTATCCTGGTAACTTTTGAGTAACCTGTTTTAAAATTCCGTGTTTTTTCAGTCATGGAAAAGCTCTCATGCAACCACATGCCACCACTTGCACAGTTGTAAACGAGAGATACAAAAGAAATTAGTGCATAACTATACACACACGTCTTTCACGTCATGTATAAACTTTTGCGTGGCATATCTCTCACACTGACAGCTGAGTATAAAAGTGAATTTGGCTTTTGGAAATTTGGGTTGTGCTGATCACTCACTTCTTAGGACGAGCGCGGACCAGCGGAGGCAAGTGAAGGTAAGGTGACACGAGTGAACCATTTTCACTCTCACGATTTGCAGATCTCGTGTTTTCACTAGTAGAGAGGGCCATTATGAGCGCCGCAATGGGAAGAGATGGGTGGTCCTATTTGTGGTTGAGTTTGCCTTTATACAATCACAAAGCCAGTAACATTGAACACGAATACTTGAAATTAATATCAGTTAGAAAGTTCACACGTCATTAAGCATAAGCTGCAAAGTTGTTTCTATTGAAGCCGGAAATGGTGCGTGAATTAATGCATAAATTATAGCACTTTGGCGTGAGGTTACTGATAATCGTTTATTGGTGATTATTTGAAAATAAATCTTGTTAATTATGCAAATGGTTCTTTTTAATGGGTTCACAAATAAAACTGAACTTTTGTGTTGCTTGGCGTATTTTGCTTAAAAGGAACTCGTCATTTTTAATTTTTTGCCTTCTCCTTATATTCCATTTGTCGCTATCAACTGTGATGTTTACATCCACTTGCACATTATCGTGTCATTTTTCTTTGTTTTACCTCTTTTCTTTTTTTCTTTCATCACATAACATGCAGCAGCAGCAGCAACTAAACTTACGTCACATAACATTTATACTTCCAAATGTATCGCTAAAATTACTATTTAAAAAGTAGTTACCAGACATTTTATTCTGTTCCTTAACTGCGCGAGCGTTTAATTAGACAGTAATTACAGGTTTAATCCAGTCCGCGTTAATGGACTCAAGCAGTTAAGGTGTAAAATCTTTTTCACGGAATTTTTTTGTTAAAAAAATGTGACTTGATAAAAAAAAATGTCCTTAAGAGGTGGAAAAGGTGTGAAAAATTGCTTTCAAATTACCACTGTGAAAGATTGAAGATAAAAGGCTTATCCATTATGTAACAAGAACTTCGGATTTCTGAAAGGTCTTCTCTAAAAAAATTAAAAATCATTTATTTTCTGTACGTACAAAACGTACACTTAGAAATGTCAATAGTCTAATAACAAGGCACTCTAAACTCGTCCATGAAGATTGGCTAAATGTAAACAGCACCTTATCTCCACCGACGAGTGACTGGTTCCAAATACAGTACCCCGGAAGAACCAGCAAGAAACTAAAAGGTAACTCTTTTTAATCTCTGGGTTGTTAGATACCCTTGGATGATGACCACTTACCTTCAAATGGATCGTCTGCTTGTTTGACGCTTTCATATAAAAACAAGGCTAGATCTCGATATCTGAAGATCCCGGTCCAAATTTATATTTATGTGCGCTTGTGAAAACATTGATAAGGTGAAGTCAAAAATCATTTATTTTCTGTGGGTACTAAAGGTACACTTAGAAACGTCAATAGTCTAAATAACAAAGCACTCTAAAGTCGTCCATGAAGATTGGTTAAATGTAAGCAGCAGCCAATCTCCACCGACGAGTTGCTAGTTCCAAATGCAGTACCACGAGAAGAACCAAAGAACAGAAGAAAAGAAAGAAATAAGTGATGTAGTGATATAAAAGATTCTAACTTCAGCTCCATTGGACTCATAATTAAGCTGATCATAAAAATGATAGAACCAATCATTCTAATTTTCTAACATAAAGTTCTCTAAATTCTTATAATCTTCTTTTTATCATCTTCGATTGTAACCTTAGAATTTGAACTACCGTTTCCATTCTAGATCATGTCTGCACCCAATTTTCGGGACCGAAACCAATTATCCTTCTCAACGGTATTTGTTTCTATTACTGCCCCTTTCTGAAGACTTTTAGTACCTATAGGACATTACCGTTAAAAGAAACTACGAACCACTAACAGCAGCTATAAGAGATTACGACTTCCAAGTAGCTTAACTCGCTGTAGCTCGGTTAAATGGGGAATAATCATATCTCTTTTCCTTAGGAAATCTTGCTTCAGATATTTTGATATTTAAAGTGGGTTATGATAGTCGTTGTAGCAATTTCTATAATCTTGAAGGACTCAAAAATGCTTATTTCTCACCAGCCCCGTTTACTTCTTTGAGAAAAAAATACGAATGCAGATGCAAAGAAATGCAGTGCGGAAATTCAAATATTGTCCTTGAGCGCACGTAGGAACTCATCTTGATATTATTATATACTATTACTAGCAGCGCCCCGCGTTCCCGTCCGTTCCCGTGGGAATATCGGAATAAAAAGTATTCTAAGTCCGTCTCCTGGTTCTAAGCTATCTCCCCACCAACTTTCAGCCAAATCGGTTTAGCCGTTCTTGAGTTATAAATAGTGTAACAAACCCGACTTTCTTGTATATATATAGATTTTTTAAATTTCCTTATAGACTACGCCCCGGTACAAAACTGTTCTTTTAATTTTTATTTCCGCTTGTATGATTGAATGTGTGTTTGAGTATTGTTTAGATGTTTCTGACAGAACGGTTTGATTGGAGAATAAACTCAACAAAATGATCAGAATGTGCTAAGACAAACTTAACCTTTGTATGAATGACACGAGCAATTGTATTCTGCATAAATTCAACCTAACTAAATACCCCAACAGCTATACCGCTAACGGAACAAGATGAGCTGACCATCCGGAGAGGAAACTGCATGGCAGGCTGAGGCCTTTTGTTCACTTTGTGCGTGCAACTGGGCTTTGGGGACAGACTGGGCTTAATAGGGAAGTGTGTTCATGCGAACGTCTTTTAAACCATGAAGGCGGATACTGACCGAGAACGCCAGCTTGAAATATACGTGGCAGCTAGCTGTCAGTAGAAGCTTACAGTGTTATATGGATTATCCGTTAAATAATAATTTATTTTTTTCTGGAAGGACGTTAAACCGTTTGGTCCTGTCATTTTGGTGGCCTCTAGGCTAACACCATCTCCCAATCCGCGGTGGGCTCACGTTTGAGATTATGGTCTATATACATGATAAGCTGACAGTTTAGTCCTACGCTTTGGGGACAGACTGGGCTTAATATGGAAGTGTGTTCATGCGATTGTATTTTAAAGCATGAAGGCGAATGCTGACCGAGAACGCCAGCTTGAAATATACGTGGCAGCTGTCATTAGAAGCTTACAGTGCACAGTGTTATGTGGATTATCCATTGCCCGGACACGGGAGTGGTTGCTAAAACTGCAACGAGGCCGTATCTGTACATAAAACATTTTTTGTAAATTTTTGCGGTAGTGTAGATAGATAGTTATAGATGTGGATATCTAAACTCTATGTTTTAAAATTTTTGTGTGTCTCTAAATGCTTCTGCATGCATCACGCAAAAACTGCAGGATGGATTTTGATGAAACTTGGTGTGGAGATAACGCAGTAACTGGGTCAACATCTATAGTACTTTACACAGGGGGGCAATGTCTAAAATTAAACAACTGGATAAAGAGAAATACGTACTACTACGAAACGATGACAGCTAGGAACTTGAAATATGATATTATTATGCAGGTGTCTTTTATGCCCAAGGCAACCGTTATGAAGGGATTTTTAGAAATTCCGACGGGAACGGGAATAAACTGGATCGGGTAGGAAGGTTGGGAAGTTTGGGGCCAAGTAACCGTGTGTAGATTTTGCCCAACAATATATAATACTGAAATCCTACTAATACCTATTATAAACGCGAAAGTTTGTATATTATTATATGGATGTTTGGATGTTTGTTCTTCTTTCAAGCAAAAACTACTGAACGTATTTTGATGAAACTGTACAGCTACACATATAGCTTACACATCAGAATTACACATAGGCTATATTTTGTCCCCGTATTCCCACGGGAACGGGAACTACGCGGGTAAAACCGCGGGGCGCTGCTTGTACTGAAATATATAATATCACATAGTCTACTTTAAAACCCAGAAAAAAACCGAACTCCCAGGCCACAGGTAGATACTTATCTCATTGAGATAGGCAAACATTTACACATACCAAGATGCAAAACTCGCTTCAACATGTGCGAACTTAACCAGCGTTCATCTTCTTCAGCATCAGTTTAAAATTGGAATACGTCAAAACCCTTTCACCCTTGCGTGTGGTAATCTTGCTACAGTACATATAAAAGCTTTTAATTATTTCAAGCCCTCAAAGTAAACAGTTGTTCCTAGTCACACGGTGCTACATTTTAATGAGAATTATGATAAAAGAGGAACCAACAAAAACAGTACCGCTCACAGGAACACTTGTATGTAATTAACGACGTCTAGAACAACGCGACTGCACTGAAACTGTCCCCGTAAACACACCTCTGTACTTTTTGTTACTAAATAATTGTTAGTTCTAGCTGCGGTTTACGAATGAAGTTTTAAAATATGTCGCGCCTTTTATTTCAAATTTTATCTCTGAATTATGAGTATATGGAATTTTGCGTTTTTATTGTAAGTTTTATTTACAACTAGCGGTTCTGCGTGGTTATGGATGTATGTATGGATGTTTGTGGCTCTTTCACGGAAAAACTACAGAACGGATTTTGATTAAACTTTACAGTTATATAGCTTATACATCAGAATAACCCATAGGCTATATTTTATCTCTGTATTCTTACGGGATCGGGAACTACGCAGGTGAAACCGCGGGGCACTGCTAGTATTTTATAAAAATATTACAAAAACAACCGATCTCCAGAATCTATTCTGAGGCAGGCTCTGCAACTGTCACCTTTATATAGGATTCAAGAATTAAAGTAGTGAAAAGTGGGTATTTCCAGGAAAGGAATATCTACATTTTCCTCAGGGATAAAAAACTTGATGTGGTGTGAAGCGATGTGTTGTTTCTTATCAAGCGTGCTTTGCAAATCCTTTCGCTCCAGTCGCTCCGTTCCCGGCTTAAAGGCTCACCTAAAATGACGCTCTGACGCAAAGTTTACTAACAAGACAATAAAGCACACTCGGCCTACCAGGAAGTGTTTGTTAGTATTTCACGAGAGAGAAACTCCACAGCGGAAGCGCTGCGAATTATCGTCTCATGTTCAGTTTGTTTTAGCTGGTAATTGTTTTTACTAGTGCGCCCTCGAGCAGTGATTAAAGAGCCCGCTTCTCTTGGATGATGATCGGTTCTGGTTCGAATCCTGGCACCAATGAGTTTTTCAAAAACTGATTCACTAGGTCGGCGGTGAAGGAAAACATCGTGAGGAAACCCGCATATCCACGCAGACTCACCACCTATGACAATGACAAAAAAATGTCATTTTTTTTATTCTTAAGAATGTTTACACAGAATGCACTAGTTTATATCACGTTTAGGAGTCCACAGAAGATACTAGTCAATCGTGGGTAATTCTAGAAATGGAATAGGTACCTCTGCCTCAATACAAGGCGTCAGTTGTTTTTTATTTTATGTTATTGTTAGTATTTTTGTGAGCATATAGTAACGCAGCGGTGTGACTGCTTTATAAGTTCGAGATATCGTTGGATTCATATGCTATAGAGTAAGGAGTATTATATTCTAAATTTATACACGATTGCACTCAATCGGGGTTTCTGGTGTTATTTTTTAAACGCATAATATTAAAGAAATCTATGCAGAACTTGTACTATGGGTACTAACTAAGTAATTGATAAACACACAGCGTATATAAATCAATATACGAAGCACAACCAACAGTCACGGTTATTAACACAAATATTGACCACGGGCGGAAATGACACCCGCGACCTCAACTCTCACGTTAGGGTCAAAGGTTATTAATAAAGTAGCGGATAACCAGATTCTGTTTATTTCCGTTCTCATGGCCATTCCAGAAATCCCGTCTTAGTGCTCACTATAATAATAATTGTAGGACACAAGTCACACACGGTTATTTAGTCCCAAACTAGGCAGGGCCTGTACTGTGGGTACTAAACAACTGATAATCATACTTAAATAAATGTTAAACGACCAGACACGGAGCCAACAGACATGTTCATACATACAAATGTTGGCCCCGAGCAGGTATCAAACCTGTGATCTCCGACTCAGAAGGCAGGGTCACTACCAACTGAACCAACAGGCCCGTGAGACGGATATTATTATCCAGTTTGAAAGAATCTTCAAACAGCTGTTATTGCTCCGCTATGAAAACGTCGACGAATAAATCACCATGGGATTGATAGGTTGATTCACAACACAACACAACTAGTTGCAAAATTAGGTTCCGTGTGCGCTGCGTGTGTAAAGTCGATACTGAAAATCCATTCGGTATGTGCGATGTAATCTGCGGGTAGGGTGACCACATTGAGAGCAAATAGGGTAGAGAACCAAATATGAAGTACGAGTGAACAGGGTATGTATGTGTGTACGATAACGCAGGCTGGTTTCCACAACTCGACGTCTTTTCTGTGCCTTTTTTGCATGGTGGGAATGGCTCTACTTTTGTCATCTCAGCTCCTTTAGGAAGTCCAGCAGTGACTTGAGATCCTTCAGGCCTTCGGGGAGCGACCTCGAGTAAACAGGCTACTACTGCATAGGTCAATCCTACTTAAATTTAAATTACCAGATTTCAAGTGTTAGTAACAGAAAACTTAGTGCAGTGTTAGTAAATATTATTTTATTTTATAATTAAATCCTGCATCAGAATGGATCCAGATGCCCTCCGAGTACTACTAACTTTTGCCAGCAACTTCGGCCGCGTTTCAGGATTATTTTGATCTACAAGCTATATCGCTGTAAAGTTTCATCAAAAGAGCATTAAATATCCATTCGTCAATACATCCTTCCTGACAAACTTTCGCGGCTATAAACAAAACATATTTTTAAATATTTCGTCCACACACCGGCAGATGGTGATAGCGACCCACGTAGTAAAAAATTAGAATTTGAATCAATAAAGCAGTTTAACCGCTACAACGGAACATAAATATATAGCCTGCTAAAAACAACCCTTCCTTTTAGCTTCCCCGTCGGTTAAAGAGGCAGTTAATAATATTTCTCTAGTTAACCCGTTCCCTTCCTGTGTCCGGAATAGTCCTAGCGAATTGGACTACGCGAAGCACTGCACATCCGTCACAGAAGCGTCTCTGATCTCCCGTCACGCGCGGCCGCCGCGTCATTTGTCACGCCGCCATTGATTTTGTGCTCGTCGTGTGTGGGGATGAAGATTTAAATTTTTATCATGTACTCGTGACAACATAGAACTGAGGGAGGATTGGTACATGCGAAAGATTGTTTGTAAAGATGTAAAAATGGTAAATTAAATTCAATTAAATTAAATTTATTCAATAACGGTAATACTGTGTGTGAACTTATTAATAGATAGGTCGGCAACGCAGTTGTGACTCTTGAGTTGCAGGTGTCCGTGGGCGATTGACGTCACTTACCATCAGGTGACCCGTCTGCTCGTTTGCCCCCTTTTTTATCATAAAAAAAAAGATATCTTAAAATAATCACAGAAAATAAAAAAATTAAAAATTATTATATTATATTTGTGTTAAGTATAGTATTAAGTAGCTTCTGCTCGTGACTTTGTCCGCATTCTGGGATTAAATTTAAATTAGCTATGCTCTTCCTCAAAAACAACCACTGAATTGAGGAGAAAATTTGCATGAGGATAACTTAATGCCAATTTTCTCCTCAATTCAGTGGTTAAGCCTTTAAAAGGTAACAGACAAGCACACACGTGAAATTACTTTCGCATTTATAAAATAAGTAAGGAAGTGTTTTGTGAAAAAAGCTTCTGTAATATGAGTAAATGAAGTATATTATATTTTGGATATCGTGGATGAATGACACACAAATTAGTATTTGTGTGAAAGAAGTGAAGTGTGTAGACTATTTTATTTACTTATGATTTGTGATATATTAAGAGTGACTAATTTCATGCGCTCACGCTTTTATTTCAGAGGAAGTTAGCAGCAGTATTCTTGTACGAAAATACTTAGTTGAAAAGTAATTACTTCCGAGACAGGAATATATATAACATATACATTTTTAGCAATACATTTTTGAACCCTTAAACGTGACAGTTAGGTAGTGAGCCCATCGTCGCTCTCCGGATAATTTCATAAATAGAGACAGAAGTATTCCCTACTATCTTCTTGGACTATACCTACTTAAAAACAAGCCAAATTGTACCTTATGACCTTAGAAGCACTATATAACCAGTAGGTAATTGATATTCGTCCCATTATCCACAATCGAACAGTGTCGAGCGTCCAACGGGGCATTCGTCACGCGGCTGTCAACACGCGACCCGTCACGTCCGATGGACGAGTTCGTCCAATCGATTTCGCATTAGCAGCCTTTCGCTCTATCAGCACTTGGGGGGTTGAGGGTTTTTGTTTTCGAACGGCTATTCTAGTTCGATAGGAATCTTGGATCGGCATAAAAAACTGTAGATTTGTCTTGAGATTTCTTTACGCTGACGAAATGATTTGTTTTTCTGATATCGGCGAAGGTGATTGAACTTTAATTGTAGGATGTCTGATTATGTAATTTTATCACACACGAAGGTTTCCGTACCATTATATTTTTTAATTTTTGTTTTGTAGCGGCTATAGTATTGTTATACTATAGCCGCTCGGTGAAAATTTAAATAATAAATAAATTTACCTTGAGCCTTAGTAATCAGGGGTCCCGTTGGTACTGTTGGATACTAAAAATGGATGTAGATATTAAATGAATATATTGAATTTTTAAACTCCGACACCGTATGACCAATCACCATGAAAGTTGGATGTAAGTATCTTTTCATTGAAAAACTTTTTATGCGCTCCACTTTATGACCGTAGACAAAGTCGGGGGCAAAGCTAGTAGAATATTTTTGGTAGAATTAGGTTTCTATATCAAATTTGTCGTAAATCACTTTTTCAATTTAAATTTTAACAACAAACAGATTCGCAATTACAAATGTACTTAGACAAGGAGCTACAAACTGCATCTTCTAGACAAGCAATCTATATTCAAGGCTTGCAGGCACCCAGCTTGCTATTAGCATACAGAAACCCCAGTACAGCTTGTTAGTTATGTATTAGATGTGTAAGAGACAGCCCTGCCCAATTACTCCGCCGGTCATGCATTTGATTGAAATTGTACTAGGCTTGATTGAGAAACTGATGAGGTATGATGAGTGTAATTATGGCTTTGGCCTGTTTCGGACGTGTAATAAGGGTTGGACGCTGCTATCGATTATTGAGCGATTCCGCCGATTACAACTTGTTGCAAAGTTATTAATGCACCAAAAAGTATTGTCTGATAAATAAAAAAAAAAAAAAAAAATCTCACGCCTTTCATCCCTGAAGGGGTAGGCAGAGGTATTCCATTACTGGATATACCCACATTTCACGAGATATATTGGACCCCTAAACGTGATAGGTGGTGAGCCCATCGCCGGACTGTTTACACATGTCTCAGAATTAATTCTGAGACCTGCGGGTTTCCTTACGATGTTTTCCTTCACCGTCGAGCTAGTGATAAATATGTAGGTACGTAAGTTTTGAAAAACTCATTGGTACATGCCGGAATTCGAACCCGAGCCTAACTGAGTTTCAAGCTTCTAGCTTTAAAAATGACGTAATATCCATACAAACTTTCATCCCCTATTTCAACCTCTTACAGCCCTTTTTCCACCATGAACCACAATGGCTTTCTTCACTTTCAAGGTAGTTATAAATATGTATGATAGTATTTCCCTGTAGTTTTACTCGCCTCAGTTCTGTTCCCGTAGGAAAATTGTAATCCATAATACCCTCAGAAAATAAGTTCTCCACTAGCGAAAGAATTATTGCAATCAGTGCAGTAGTTTCAGAGTGTATTCATAACAAACAAACAACATCCAAATCTGTCCTCTTTATAATATCAGTGTAAATAAATATATAACAGGTGTAACTACTTTCAGAGATTTCCTATGAATAAGTCCGCAGTATTTGGCTTTAACGTATAGGTCTAGTAGAATAGCTATGTTAACAAAATATCGACAAGATTTGACCTACTAAATCCTCGTACAAATATCGCAGCGAAAATACTTCCGAATCTATTTTCGAGCCTACATTCTAACCCGTTACTATCTATCCCGGCCTGGCCCGGGTGTGTTGCGCCCGGGTGTGTTATGTTGGGGTGTGTTGGTGTGACAAACGACAGGGCACGACTGCGCAGCGTGGATTTATAGCCATCTAGCCTGCGGTCTGCGTCGTCTCGGCCTGACAGGGATGAGACGTCCCGATTTATGCACAAGTTTATTGGAGGGATGAAATTAATAGGGTATGAAACTTATTTGATTGAACTTCTAACAGGAACTCTTATTATGGTGAAACTAGTCTTGAATGTATGGCGGACCTCGCACGAAGAGTTTCATACCATTATCTATAAAACGGCAGAAAAAATACGTAGTGGAGCCCCCTTAAATATTTATTTTATATTTTTACTATTTTTTGTTATAGCGGCAACAGAAATACATCATCTGTGTAAATTTCAACTGTCTAACTGTCACGGTTCATGAAATAAAGCCGGTGACAGATAGGCAGATGAACAGCGGAGTCTTAGTAATGGTCTCGTTTTACACTTTGGATACGGAACCCTAAAAACAAACACATACTCATTCAGTATGTGCATAAACTAAAACTAGAAAAATAATTTAATTTAAGTCTTCATCGTCGGCAGAGGTATTCAATTCACATATATATACACACTTTTCTCCATGTAAGAGCAGTGATAGCCTTACGGTTAAAGAGCCGGCCGAAAATCAGTGAGGCTCGGGTTCGAATCTTGGCATGTACCAATGAGTTTTTCAAAAACTTACGTACATATTTATCACTAGCTCGACGGTGAAGGAAAACATCGTGAGGAAACCCGCAGGTCTCAGAATTAATTCTGAGATATGTGTAAATAGACCCAGTCCGGCGATGAGCTCACCACCTATCAAGTTTAGGGGTCCAATGTATCTCGTGAAATATGGGTATATCCAGTAATGGAATACCTATTAGGTATTGCCTACCCGCTCGGGGATAAAAGGCGTGAGATTTTTTTTTTCTCCAGGTTGCTATTACACAATAAGGTTCAGAAATAATTCTGCGACCTGCGGGTTTCCTCACGATGTTTTCGTTCACGACCAAGGTAGTGGTAGATATAAGTTTTTGTAAAAGATAAGCATTTATAAGCAAAAAAAAGTTAACACAAAAAAAAAGTCGTTTGAATTTTGTTTCATAACCTCAAAGTTCTGTTCATCAGATTTAACTATTCCACGCGGATTTGTGTTTAACAGTCGCAGACGACGCGACACTCGGTTTTAATCGTCCAATAAACGCGGCATAAATCCCAAGTCGTCTCGTGTTCTGTCTCTACTCGGAAATGTTAGCTAGAAACAAATGCCATCCGATGTACAATTATTTACATTAATTTCTAAAGGACTCGAAACAGCGAGGAACCGCTTAAATTGGTTTAGATGCAGCTGTTTTGGTGACGGGCTTACTGCTTTTAGAAAAAGTTCTGAAATTGTACTTTTTACCCGACTACGCCAGAAGGAGGGTTATGTTTTTCGAGAGTATGTATGTATGTATGTAAGTAGGTATATATTATGTATGTATAATTGTTTGGCACGCTCTGCTTTTAGCTCTGATTTTAGCTTGAAAGGTGTCGTTAGATTCGTATTTACAGTGAGAGTGACACTGGGTATATCAAATAAAAAAAAACAAAATGGCGTATTTTTGGCGCCGACCAGTGAAAAAGAAAAATAAGAGAATCGAAGAAATATGTAAAATATATCATTGAATAGATATTTAAAAATCATGTTTAGGTTTCTTTGACCATTTTCCATTTTGAATGACCATTTAGGACTTATAAGGGTTCAAAGTTGGTAACTAACTAAAGAGTATGAAATAAAAAAGTTAATTAAAAAAATCAAAAACCCTACTGCCCAAAAAGGGAAACAAGACCTATTTGTGAAGTAGGAAGTAAAGACCGGGTGCTGCACAATCTTACAACAACCTCGTGCAACACCTTTTTAGGCAGTCGGGTTTTTTATTTTTTAAATTAACTTTTTTTTTTAGTTTTTTGCTGGTTCTTCTTGGGGTTCAGCATTTGGTACCAGCAATGGAGATGGGCTGCTGTTTACATTTAGCCAATCTTAATGGACGAGTTTAGAGATCCTTGTTATTAGACTATTGACTTTTCTTAGTGTAATTTTTAATTACCTACAGAAATAAATACATTTTCTTTTTAATTTTACTAATGAAAACTGCGGATTTGCAGCAATGAAATAACTTTACCGACTCCCTCGGTGATGACGTGTAAGTGTTTATTAACCAACGAAAAAAAAAGAAAGGACATGTTCTCTAGTCAAAGTGTACATTTATTTTTATGGATGAAAAGGCGTGATGATGATGATGATTGTTTTTTATTGGATAAGTTTTTTATCTCGAGGTCGGTCCCATTAAATTTAAAAAAACCCTTGACTTTTTAATTTATAATTTATTATAAATAAAAGTTTTATTTATTTATTTAATATAGCACAACCACATCATATTATTATATTATTTTCTAAAGTACTCTTAAGGCAAATTTTAATAACCTCAATGAGAGAATTTCATTCACTGCCTTTGGTTATATCAAAATGCTGTTGAAAGACAAACGCTGCGTCAATGACCTCGTTCAGAAGGTATGAAATAGGGTGGAAATTGGTAGGAAACATCTCATATATCCAGCAGTGGACCAATATAGCCTGATGATGATGATCTCACTCGAATTCATACATGTTTTGGGGAGGTACTATCAACCAATATTGCGTAGACAGAATGGCGTAGGTTTAGTAAAAGGATGCCTGAGTTCAAAACCCTTAATGCTACTTATATTAAAAAAGCGAAAGTTTGTATGGATGGATGTATGGATGTCTGGATGTATGGATGTCTGGATGTATGGATGGATGTTCGTTCCTCTTTCACGCAAAAACTACTAAACGGATTTTAATGAAACTTTACAGTTGTATAGCTTATACATCAGAATAACACATAGGCTATATTTTATTCCCGTATTCCCACGGGAACGAGAACTACGCGGGTGAAACCGCGGGGCGCTGCTAGTAAAACATGTAAACAAAATGAGTGCGACACTATCTTTCGTGTACGGTAACCTTACATTTAAAAATATACCTTTTTAAGCTACACTAGGTTACAACGACATTCGCGTAAAAATAGCAACCTTCCTATTATTTCCATCTAAGAAAAAGCACGGACGAACTTACAAATAAAGGTGTATTTATTACTCTGTAATAGCAGTTGGAAATAAACCTATCTAGCAAGAAAATATCGTGAGAAAACCCACACTCCACAGCAGGTGTTCCTAGTTTACACCTCGTGTACGTTGATGTATACTATGCTAGACTGCATCAGCTGTATGGTGAAAGAAGGAAGCTGTGGAAAATTTGTTTTAGAATTTTCTTTGTCTTTTCTTACATTTTGCTGCAAAAGAATTTCTGTTAAGGGCTGGAAGGACTGGGGTGGTATGTCCTTATATTTTTTGGAAAGAAGAATTTATATTTAGTTTAGTTTTAAAACAATGAAAGTTGAGAAGATATTCCTTTCAGTTGGTGCAATTAAATAGTAGGTGCATATATTTTTGAATCAAGAAAGTTTCCTTTTAATAGTGAATTATACAAGTAATTACTATTTCAAAAGGTGTTTTGTATTAGGTTATCCACGAACAAACTGCTGACTAATTAGATCATCATCGCAAATACCAACATAAACATTATCAAGACATATAACAAAGAACAAATTTATTATCGGGGTAACAATTCCGCAGGCTCACAATTCTCACAAATAGAAAACTGGATGTACAAACGTAATTAGTAACCCGTCATCGTTGTCGGGTATGAAGCGCTTGTAGCCCTGCGAGTGTGTGGTAACTATCACACTGGTTAACAAAGTTGGGCGTGGTCAGTCAATGGATTGGTGAAACGTGGCATTGTATATCGAGCTCCTTCGTATTCCGAAAGGCGTTAAACCGTTGGTCCCGGTTTTTGTTTTGTGTTCGCAAAATGGAAGTCGTTAAGCCATGTCAGATAACCTTGAAAAAATCTAAGTTACTAGCCTAACACCGTATCCCAATCCGAGGTGGTCACGCTTGGGATTATGGCCTATACTTCCTCATACATACATACATATATGTACATACAGCTCACGCCTTCTTCCCACAGGGGTAGGCAGAGACGTTGGATCGCCACTTTGCCCGATCTTCGCACACTTCCCTCGCTTCCTTCACATCCATAAGTCTTTTCATGCGCGCTCTTTTATTCCTTCCTCATGTGTGAGGAAATACCCTTAGCTCAGCAATGGGCTCTTACGGGTTGATGATGATTACTGTCCGGTGAAAAGCGTATCCAGCAAACAGTCGTTCATCAGACCATCACACAAAATGTTTACTATGGAATTATTGAAACCCCGACCGTTTGTTAAATCCATACGAGCGGCTGTCGCTGGCAAGCTCTGAATTATATATCGCTAGACTGAACCCGTCACTGTATCTACCGTAGTGATAGCCCTATCCTCCATTTTGTATCATTCGACCTTTGTCAGTTCTATTTTTGAGGTGAATTATTGATCGTTGTCTTTCGTATTTCTTGGAGATGTATTGATGACATCTATGTTAGTAGAAGTGTTTTTTTTTTGTAGTCTGTGAAATGATGACTGTAAAGCAAGTAAGTTAGAGTAACAAGATTTAAAAAAACATTGTGATGACCGCGCTTACAGAGATGAACTTCTGGAGGATCATCATCAATTTGCTAAATTATATGTTTGAGGAAATCTTACTCCTCGTTGGATGAATCTAGCTACGAAGTTGCAGTACATCGTAAAATGTAAGTGTTAATTATCCGCTCTGTAATTTTAGTAACAAGAAACAAAATTTTGAAATTGCCCTAAAGAACATTAGTAGTATTTTCAGTTTTCCATAATAATCATATCAACTTCTGAAGATCATTGATTGATACATTATTTCCTTTTCCTGCAATCACCTACATAATTTATCCTTTGACGACGTGCACTGTTGAAAATTTTAGCAATCTTTTGTTTCAAATGTCAGGTGCTTTGATTTAGGTATGTATTGATTGTCTAATAAAAATGAGCGCTGTTTTGTATTGAGCATTCAGATTTAAAACAATTTTATTTTTATATCTACCTTTTCTTCTTTTTGTATATGTATTTTCTTTTTTTGGGATCAGCGTAGTATTTTATCCACTCCGCAATTGTTTAGTATTTTTACGGGTTGCCTGCCGGACGCTAACCCCTTTAGAAATTATGGTAATTGTGTTTTAACCTGTCGCCATTCAGGGATCAGGCGGCAAGGTGGTAAGTGTTAGAGTCAAATATGACTCCTTCAACTGTTCAATATTCAATCTATCTTTAAAGATATATACCTATCAAACTCTCTATAGAAATATCCCAGTAAGTTATACTCTTCGACTTTTTTGGGATTCTTTTGAAGTTAACAGTAGATAGTCTGCTTATTATTATGCACAGAACATCTCGTGAGAAGTGGGTATATCCAGAAATGGAATACCTCTACCTACCCCCTTGGGGATAAAAGGCGTGAGATTATTTATTTTTATTTTTTAGTCGCTTTTATATAGTCGCCTTTACAACTTCCACGAGTAGTATTGAGTTGGTCATAAATGATTGACTGCTCCCATACACCAATTATTTAAAATAATGAGTACATACAGACATAATCTCACGACTAATTTCGCAGGCAGTAGTAGTTTTGTAGGCAGAGACAATAGACTGCCACTTGTTAAGAACCCGGCAGATTTTTCGTGCTTCTTTCACATCCATCAAACGACTCATGCATGCTCGTCTGTTTCGGGTACTCTTTATCTGGCTAATAATAAGTAGTATCATAATGAGTTACCTCAACTCCATTTTTATCAACTAACTTCAAAAAGAAGGAGGTTTACAATCGATTGTATTTTTTTTATGTTTGTTATCCCTCAGAACTAGGTGAACCGATTGGGATGATTTTTTTTTAATTTAAAAGATGGTGTTTCCAGATTGGTCGCATTTTAATTTCGCCCAGTTCTAACAGTGGCATCCATGAGAAAACCCTATAAGTCTTAAATTTGTATTAAGTATGTGCGCGACAAATTCTTTTTTTAAACAACTTCAAAAAAAAGATGTTCTGTTCTTTGTGTTTTTAGTATGATTCGTTAGAGTCAATTTTTTTCTCTTTAGAATTCTATGTTATTTTTCTACCTTTCCTTTACACAAACACCCATTTATTTCTCCTATTCCCCTTGGTGTATATCTAGATGGCACTTTCTTTGCTTTTGTGACAAAGATAAGAGAGAAATGTAACGGTGATCTTAATTCGGCTTAATCCGAGTAAGAAAGCAAGTCTCTTGCAAGGTGGACACACTAGACGTGAGCGCCAGACGTGAGTCGACTGCGATCTGTAAGTACGGCCATAGTGCCAGCGAGAAGGTTTTAGACAAAAAGGTTTTAAATTGTATAATGGGGAAGAACAGTACATTGTATCGCGTTTAGGGGTCCAATACCTATATATCGTGAAATGTGGGTATATCCAGTAATGGAATACCTCTGCCTACCCCTTCGGGGATAAAAGGCGTGAGATTATTATTTTATTTAACAGTATTATTGAGAATGTCTACTTACTGAAGATGGCTTTTGTGTTTGGGAAAGCATCAAAAACGTTGAAACAAACGCACGGTTATTCCTTTTATTAACAAAGTTGCGTAATGCCGCAAAATAAAATATAGAAAAATCGTTTATTACAAGAGAATTTAAATAGCATTAAATTTTAATGTCCGAACAGTCACTCGCATTTGTACTATCAGAACTGACGCTTAAAATCAAAGGTTTCGAATTAAAAAAACATACACATCAAATTGAGAACCTCCTTTTTTGAAGTGATTTAAAAATATATCTACCCAATGGCCGCTATTTACCACAGCTTATTTATTTGAATATCTTGAATCTTATTATATTATTTCACAGTTTTCATTCTCCCTTTGCGACATCAATTTGTTGTGGTAATGTATGGTAGTATTTAATTATTTTGCTTCCATTTGGTAAAGATTTTTTTAGATTTTTAATTTTTTTCGAAGCAGGCTATCGTTCGTTTCATGGCCCCAATCTAAGTTCAACTTAATTCAGTCTAGCTATCCCAGTTGTCTGTGCACTTAACGCGTGTTTGGTAACTAGATTGTAGAATGCCCTATGTTCTACGTCGGGTTCGTTTTCAGCTTTTTTGCTCCTAGTACTTTGACTCAAAGTTGAACGTTGGATTGAGTTTACTAATTCACTTTGGAGAAAGTCAAAAGGGTAAGCCAATACTGTTAACGATGCAGCGGAGTTCGATTACTGTTCCGAAATGTGGTTCTGACGCATTTGGTGACAGATGAATTGTAGAAGAGTATGGTTTGCAAAAAACACAGACTTTTACGTAACGATTATGTGTTCTTTGCTAACATAGCTATTAGAATTACTTTGTTTATAGGAACTAAAAATTGTTTTTTTATTAAGACTGTAACATTTGAACTATAATGTAAAACCTTTTTGATCTTAAAATAAGCATAATATTACTTTACTCACCTACGCCATCTAGAGCTCAGATGATTTTTTTTAGATATCGACTGTTACCAAATAAGCACTGCGCCACAGCACTGCGCCTTTAAACATAATTTATCACAATCCCTTTATTGTATTTCTGGGCTACTAATAAACAGTAAATACATATTATTATTATTGACTGTTTCTCTTTATTTGTGGTCGGCGCAATATGTCTCCTCATTTCATTTATCCTATCAACTTTCATAACTATATTCACTTCGCTTTGCACATGATATCATTCTTCACAAAATTCACCCATCCCTTGTCAATAGTAGGATATAAGTACATATAGATTAATTAATTAAGTAATTACATGTGCCCTTTTATTTTATGTCAGTATTAGCCGCTCCAGTGGGAATATCGGAATAAAATATAGTCTATGTTACTCAGGGACATTCTACCTTTCAATTTGTGAAAGAATTTTTAAAATCTGTTTAGTAGTTTTTGAGTTTAGTCGTAACAAACATACAATAACCACTCTAAAGAGTAAAAAAAAACGACTTCAATCTTCAACTTTCCTAAATCTACTATATAAAAATAAGTCGGGTTTTCCTTCCTGACGATTTAACTCGAGAACGGCCGGACCGATTTTGATAAAACTTTTTGTGTGGGTTCGAGTGGGTCCAGGGATGGTTTATAGCAAAGAAAATTCAGCATTGCACCCGTGCGAAGCCGGGGCGGGTCGCTAGTAGTCTATATTTTCTATATCATGCTTATTGTGCGGGAGGAGTAGGGGTACATTTATTTTGATTTTTCCTTTATTTTCACTACTTATAGATTCTAAACGTTTCTATTTTCAATTACATTATTTCTATACATCTTTATATTATATTTGCATGAGTTATTATACATTATAATATTACAATTCGTTTAAAAATATTCATTTACATTCTTTTTTACAATATTTACATTTACAATAACATTTTCAATAATTAGTCCAATCTGGAACCACCAGCTTCCAAATAAAAAAAGAATCATCCAAATCGGTTCACCCAGTCGAAAATTCTGAGGAAACAAACATAAAAAAAAACATACAGTCGAATTAATAACCTCCCCCTTTTTTTGAAGTCGGTTAAAAATACAAATCTTTCCTCTTTGTAGATAAATTATTCAAATTCACTTTTAATTTATAAGTGAAACTAGCTAAACTGTAATTGTTAACGTTATGGGAACTTAGCAGATGCGTGCATAACTTGTTACTTCAAACGAACACTAACTTAAAGAGTGGCTTCAAATTCCACAGCGTCTAATTACAAATGGGGGTTCATTTAAAATTGAAAACGACGTGGCCTGTCTTCGAAGGCTGCCGTGGAACTCCTAAGTGTATGTAGTTAAATCCAATTCCCACTTCCAAGTTTTAAGTAAATCCAAATTAATCGTTCTAAGTACATTAGAAAAGTTTGTCGGCACAAAAAACAATTTAACTCGACGAAAAGGCAAGTATTTCGAGTTACGATACAAAAAGACAGCTCGAGAGCTGACGCTAAGTGAATAACTGAATAGTTAAACTCTCATAATATTTACATAAACCGAACATTAACGGGGCCGTGCAAGGCATGAGCGGTAGCGGGAAGTAAAGTCCATTGACCACATATATCTTCACTTTGATACAAACAGATAAGAGTTACACTTATCTACAACATTACTGATGCTTAATACATAAAATTAAAAGAGCAAATAGACAGCAAACCAGCATAAGTTCTTAGTTTATTCTCAATAGAAGTTTTAATTTCAACTCGATACGCGTTCCTGAGATACAGGGTCTTGACAGACGGACAGTTTTTTTTTGTTTGTTGAGGTACGGAACCCTACTAATGGTACCTTCTTACAGAAGGTAAGTGCTATAGTAAAAAAATTGCGGCTTCGTATATAAATGAGTTTTTTTTTTTATTACAGATCCAATTCTGGAACCTGCCGTTTTCGTTCAACATTCGGCTTATTTTCCATGACTACAGACATACTAATAGACTAATTTTGACAGACAATCTTTCTCAGATGGTAGAACCAAAATTTGTGTACATATCTGTTGGTTTCGTGTCTGGGTGATCTATGTTTATAAGTAAGTATATGAATCAGTTGTTTAGTACCCATAGTACAGGCTCTGTCTAGTTTTTGACTAAATAAGCAGGGAAATTGTGTCTGATAATTTATTACTATCATGTTATCAATAAAGAAATAACTCGTCACTTGTCCCCCAGTATAACGCGAGCTTTCAGCAAGCGTATGGGGCGCGGTAAATGAACCAAAAAAATTCACGAAACATGCCGATCGAACTCCCTTTGATGTACCGCCCCACATCCACTGCATGACTGTGTGGATACGTAATGTTGTAATGGAATTGTACCCTAAATACCGTGTGATTGGCGTGGCTCTTTGTTGGTTTTAGTGTAAGCACGTAAGGCAAGGGATTGCTTTAAGTTTGTGTTAAAGAAATTGCCAATGCGTTTGGTTTGTACTAAGATTAACGACGATGTGGCAAGTTTTTTTTTACATTAGTTTAGACGGACGTGACGGCGAAAAGGATAAAATGTGACTGTTTCCAGGACTATAATACTACTGCCTAGGGGATAAAAGGTGTAAGCATATATATGAGGTGAGGGCAAGGTATTGATGTAGTTTTGGGATGAAGAAATTGACAATGCGTTGAGATTGCACTAAAATTTACGATGTTGCGATAATGTGACGGATTTTATTACTATAAAGGACTCTTGTTTTATACTTAGGTATTCTCTGTTTTTTTTCTTCTTTCATACATGACTCTTCGTCTGTTGTGAGAGAACGTGAGGGTAAATACTTTGTGTATGTGTGGGATCACGACAAATTGACAATGTATCTAATTTGTAATAGAATTTACGACGTTACGACAAAGTTGGTGGTTTTAATACTTCAACTTGGAACTTTTGTACTGGCACTATTTACTAAGGAACCCCAAACGTTATGCTTGTAAATTGAAAAGGGGCTGTTGCAAATATTTCAGTGATGTTAAGCTATCGTCTGTTTAAACATTAATTTTAAAGCTCAAAGGAAATTAAAGCAGACTTCATTAACCAGTACTTACGCACCGGCTCGAAACAAACCAATGAAAATATTATGAGGGATTAAGGGTAAGCGATTCAATTAATTTTAAGATTCTTGATAGGTCCCGAGGAAGTAAGGGGTGAACTACCAGTGACTGTTACTGAGTGAAACTTGACAGCCGACAACCATTTAGTGGACGATTAAAGGCTCAAGTACACATGTTACAAGGGCAATTTAACGTGCCTTCTGAAACACGTAAGCGCTCGTGATGTAATGCCACTAGGAGGTCTCTCAGTCACTGGTGTGATCGTCACAAACATGTACCGCAGGGCTACGATCGCTTAGACCATCTTCCAAACC
Source organism: Ethmia dodecea (assembly GCA_963855545.1). Lineage (NCBI taxonomy): Eukaryota > Metazoa > Arthropoda > Insecta > Lepidoptera > Depressariidae > Ethmia > Ethmia dodecea. The sequence goes on from OY979443.1 coordinate 2,898,602, forward strand.
GGGGTGGGCTCGCAAGGGAGATTATGACCCATACTTCGTCAAGTGCGACGAAAGCCCTTAGTCCAGCAGTGGGCTACTAAATAGCACGTTGAAGTGCATATGAAGTTCATATTTGCGTTGGATTTGGCATGCTTTTTACAAAAATGCTTGTGACACACAATACACACCCGCTACGTATGATACTTACTGGCAGGTGTTTGATATACATTATTAAGTAGCATTTGCTAGATAATGTAGCATGTGTATATGAGCCTTAGATTCATGCAATGTGGCGGCTTACGTAAGCAACTGAACACAACTATCCAAAAGATTTTCTTTTTGCTATGACAGTAATTTTGCCAACAAACTAGTAAGAGAATACAGTCCACGAATTCGAAGACGATAATAATATGGAACAAAGGAAACAAGTAAACATGTAACTAATGATAAAATTACTAAATATTTGTTCTACTACTCCTACAAACATTGTCAATGATACAAGGTCATTTCTATGCTTTGGAGTATTTAAAGTATTTATAAAATTTATTTTGTTGTTTTTGCGAAGTAAGCCTTAAAAAATAAAAACTATAATTTCTGGATATATTATTAATGAACTTTTAACTACCTTTTAAACTTTTATTTCAACTAAATGTGATATAGGTAGCTGTTATAGATAGTTGTACCGTTGTATGTCATAAATTAAATAAAAATTATTATGACTTTTGGGGTAAACAGTATTTATAAGTAACAACATAATAATGTTGTAAATCAACCCACAACTAGGTATAAAAATTCCGAGTTATACAAAGTTACTCAAGGGAAAATGTAGGTAATCATATTTGGTAAACAATTATATTGTTACAAATAAGGTTTGCAATAGAAAACCACCTTTGTTTACTTACGTCAGAAAGTCGCTTGTTCCTTGAATAAACAAACACAGAGTTCAAACGATAAATATTTATTAGAAAACCAGTGAAAATAAACTTCGCGATGAAGAAACGAAAACTATTTGTGAAACAATGAATTTGCGATAAGTTCGCGTTGGACGTTAAAAATGCTATACATTATTTATTTGGGTGATATATGGCTTTGCGAACGGACTTTCTTTTCAGACATGGTAATGTTTTCATTGTAGATACCGGCTTATAATATGTATCTATTATATTGTACCTACTTGGATGGGGAGTCAGGCTTGAGACGTGTGAGAAGTATCTAGAAATTTACGAAGGTCATCACAATTTTCTTGAGTATTGTGACGACTTTAAAAATTGCTAAATCAGTGAAGAAGTTTCAAGAAATTTACGGCGGTAGTTACAATTTTCTTAAAAAAGTGAGTTCTGTGATGATTAAATCTTTTCTAAATCATAATCATTAATTAAATAATTAATCTACGGAGGTTAGTCACACGATGCAATATTGTGAGTTTATGACAATATTTTTTTAGTTAAAGTTTCTGTTTCCCGGCTCCACAGTTATCTCTGTGCAAAGAGTTGCTGCGTGAAAGAAGTACTAACCAACAAACATTTAACATTTGTAACTTAGGTAGAATACGTATATATAAGATTCTAATAACTTAGTAGACGAAATCGTCGCTGATAAGTCTTATAACAAAGATAGCTGACATTGTATAAAACTATCTCTGTCCCACTTTAACACTACAATAGCTCAGACAATAGCAGTTAGACAGCGTCCAGGAGAAGTATTCAACAATGTAGCTGAACTAAAGTCTCTCCTACATATTCAAAGTTTAATCCGAATCAGCACTTCTTGCGAAGAGGGTTTTAGTTCTCACGAGCGCTGTTGGCTAAGTCTTTATACACACAGACGGGCAGACTGACGAACACCTAGCGTATTACGTATTAATATTCTGTCGTCCGTTTTGTTATTAGGTGTTATTGTCAGTGATTTTAAATGAAAGGATTATCTTTTACAGTGTATTGATATATATATATATGTTTGTGACATTAGGCAAAGTGAAAAGAAATTAAATAAATAGCTAAAACAAGTTGGCATATTATTTTCTACATTTGAAATAATAATATCTTTTTTGATATATCGAAAAAATATTGCATATAGTATCGCAATGCATAAAGTATTGCAATTTTAGTAAAACAATTATGAAATTGGTGCCATAAATCAATTAGGTACTCATTATCTTATCAAGCAAAAACCAATTAAGGTAACCAGTGAAATTGAAACCCTTTGATAATTCCCAATACCCTCTAAGTTTCCGAAATTTATGGGCCCCAAAGCTCTTATTTCGAGCTTCTAGTAGCCAATTTCTTGTACGCAAACTGAATTTATTGGCAAAGTCGACCGTAATAAATTTTTGCATATAACCGATAAGAGACGGCAAGGAAACAGAAGGGAGTAGCAAGTGGGGTCAGTTTTATAGTTGTCATAAAATATATTATGAAAAATTTTATTGAGTTTTTTTAATAAAATTACGATAAGTTAAAAATACCATGGCCATTTTCAATTAAAATATAGCTAGTCTTCTGAATACTGTCCCTCAATTATATTTTTTATCTTCAAAAGAATATGTAATGCTCTTTTGTTCAAAAGGTTGTGCAACAGTGTGTCACGTACATGGGATGAAGCCAAGTACACATAAATCAAAAAATTCTAGTCGGGTAATGAAGATGGAGAGACTTATACAATATATGTGCCCTATGCTGATAAAAAAGCTGAAAGGAACAAATATATTGCAATTACGAGGGAAAATTATGTCACATAAATGATATTATTTTCTAAGCGAGTCAATATAGTTCGCCAAAGAAATAGTATCGTAGAATTATATTTCATTACGCAAAATAATAATGAATTTATGTATGATATAAGTATAAGACTCTTTTCAATATACGTTTTACTTCAACGAGTTATACGAAATTTTGTCATGACTAACTTACTTTTTTATAGGTATTTTTTTGTACATCGATATTAATGAAAAGAAAAAGAAAGAAAATATATTTATTGCAACAAATAAATTGAAAACAGTGCTTGGTTGATAACTTGGCAAAGGGGAATAAACAGTTTACTACCATAAATGATATAATGAAGACTCTTTTTAACTACGTTACATTTTCCTCAATAATTCAATACAACACTATACTTAGGTATTTATTTCTTCAAATAAGCATTTATTTTTATCCCTGTCATGTTTTTTTATAAATACCTTCTCGTGGCACTAATTATTGTATTTTTTATATTTTTACTTTGTTTTTACTTTATAAATGAAATCAATGTCCGTGTTTGTACCAGATTTATAGGATTATGTTGTAGATACAGCGAATCATTATAGTTTTCCTTTGTCCGTCTGTTACAATTGTAATGTTATGTTTCCCAATATTTTACTTGTTGTGTCTCATTGTCGAATAGTTTAAGGCAATATCATTTATTTTACTTGTGCCGTATGTATCTCATAGCTGTATAGAGTGTGTCACGTTCCATTATTTTAGTTAGTTCCGTCGCATGTGTCCCGTTCCACGTCCCACTGCATCATCAGGCTGCTTAGTGAAGATAAAGTTAGTGTAATTAACACACCCGCTTGTCACGTCGACACCTGCGAACTTCTAAACTGCATCCAGCTCGAATACGTTTGTATTAGTTACTCTAGAACTATCTTCATTTAGAATCTACTTATATAGGTTTAGTATGACGCATCCACTTATGATTTTCGGCAGTCATATGCATCTTCAATACAATGAAGATTTCCTGAACTTAATCTTATCCAGTTTGGTACTTTTTTTATTCTTTGCGACAATTTGGCTAAAACTGTTTGTAAAATTGTATGTTTTTGCCCATCACCTAAGTGTGATAATGAGTTTCAAAACTGTATTATGTCTTCTGCACTCCAATCGAGCACCATTTCAGGGTTATTTTATACGGTTAAAAATAAAATCTCACGCCTTTTATCCCCGAGGGTGTAGGCAGAAGTAATAAATTTTTGGAAAAACCCCCTTTTCACGAGAATATTCGACCCCTAAACGTGATAGGTGGTGAGCCCTTCGTCAGTCCGGGTCTATTGTATTTATACATACTTTTGTGTCTGCATTCTCTTAATTGACGAGATATCTATACTTTCCCAACCTAAAAAGCTAGTGACGACTATCGGAAGGTATTATTGTACAAAACTTTTAAGCAGTTCTCAGCACCTGGTTATGACTAACATAAAACGAAATATTTTAACACAAAACAACATAATAAGCATTCCGTTCAACATAAAACTCTTGTAACGCAGTCTCATGTTTGAACGTAACTTACAGATTTAATAACGGAACATTTTTTACTTTTTTTTAAATTAACCATTTTATGAAAAGCGTGTGTTGCGTCCATGGCTTGATGAAATTTGCATTCATTAGCCGAGTGCTGGCGACAGCCGCGAATAAAATGTCAACGGATTTTTCTTTTAAAACTTTATAATGTACTTGGTGATACATTTCGTATATTTTTCTGGAATTTTCATAACGAATTTTGGAGAGGTGAAATTGCAGGGCTGGAACGAGTGTTGGGATTTTTACTTTAATTTCGAGACTCGTTTCGACGACGGAGATTCTTTAGGTTTATTTGTTTTATTAAAGTCTCTACATTTATCAACATACAAAAAGATATATACAGGTAATGTAGCTTTTAAAAATAAAATCAATGCCGAAAATAGTTTATTGTTATTTTTTTGATCTACCCTTTAAATATTTGCACTTAATTTAAAATTACCATTTATGTATACAATATTCTTTAGTAAAATTATGGGCCATAGCTGTTCAGTATAATATTTAATGAATGTTGTACTCTAAAATATGTAAAAAAAACTATTTTATAAAAACTGTGCATTCATTTTCCTTTTGTAATTATTAATGACCTTTTTTTATTTTTACACATTTTGTACCATTGAGTTTTTTCAAAAAGCTTACGTACATATATTTGTCACTAGCTCGACGGTTAAGGAAAACATCGTGAGGAGACCTGCAGGTCCCAGAATTAATTTCTGAGGCATGTGTAACAGACCCGGTCCGGTGTTGTATTGAATGTCGTAAACGTACATAGTTTTCCTGAATATTGATTACCTACTTACCTTATTTATACAAGTTTCTTTATACATAATAATAATATAATCCGACGTCTACCTATAGACTTAGTATAAAGGGACGTACAGAAACTTGCATTAACCATTCCCCAATAATCAAGTTTGTGAGTTCGCCAAGATGTCGCCGGAATATTCCTGGAACATTGTCCCTTCAGAATATCTTACCGGGATGACTGAGTAAATTAGCATACAATTTACGGACAGACCTAGAGAATTACGAAAATCTGTTTAATATAACCCTAGTTTAGTTTTGTGGGGATTTGACGGTTTAGAGTACAGATGGTTCTTGATTAAGAACAAGTTACGTATTTATTTAAATATGTGTATGGAAGAGCAGTGATAGTCCAGCGGATAAAGAGCCTCTCATGCGTGAGGTCTCGGGTTCGAATCCTGGCATGTTATTTTTTATTTAATTATTTATTTATTAACTTATTCAAAACAAATACATGAAATGTTCACCAAAGAGTGTAACATAAACCGGTAGGGTTTTTCGGTACACTCCGAATTCCGTCGACAATTATTTTATCAGGTAGTATGATAAATCTAACACGCCATGCTATTATAGGTAGATACAACTCATTAGAGTCACTGTGGTTTTTTTGTTCGACTCAAACATTCAAACAATGAGTTTTTAAGAACATCTTGCGTACATATTTAGCACTAATATGACGGTGAAGGAAAATATGATGAAGAAATCCGCAAAGAGTTTTTCAAAAACTTATACGTACATATCTATCACTAGCTCGACGGTGAAAGAAAACATCGTGAGAAAACCCGCAGGTCTCAGAATTAATTCTGAGACATGTGTAAATAGACCCGGTCCGGCGATGGGCTCACCACCTATCACGTTTAGGGGTCCAATATATCTCGTGAAATGTGGGTATATCCAGTAATGGAACACCCCCTCGGGGATAAAAGACGTAAGTTTTTTTTTTTAAACCCGCAGGTCCCAAAATTAAGTTTGATTTTGAAACATGCGTAACAGACCCGATCAGGCGATGGGCTCACCACCTCATGAAATGTAGGTATTTCCAGAAATAAAATACTTCTGTCTGATTATTTATTTTATCTATTTATGTATATGAATGTATGTTTGGTCATATGGAGTGAATGGATGTAAGGTATACGAGAGTTGTGAGCTGTGGGATCCAGGTGGGGTCAGTGGGGGTCATGATAACCACCCCCTAATTTCATAGATACATTTTTTATTTTGATTTATTATTGTAATCGAACCAGAGACTCTTGACTGGACCTATGTTGCCAAATTATCAAAATTTGCAGCAACATTCGTCACAGCTACAAAAAACTGTTTTGTAGAAATATTGCATAACAAATCTTTGTAAAAATTCCCAATTCATTAATCTATCAGTGAGAATCGAACCATTCAATTTCATCACGGCACAAAGCTCTCGTTGAGTAAACAACAAACAATCAATTGATTGATTAGACCTTAGTAGGTACAGTTTATAAATACATATTGTACGTTGTGGTCAGATTATAGTTTCCAAATTATATCTTATGGCCTAATAAATCGTAGTAATATCCTATCTTTAATATCGATCCTATAATCGTAAGCAAAAACTTCGTTAGAATCTGTCGAAATTATACAGAAAAGACGATAATTAGGTATGTACCTTTAAGCGAAAATACCACTCATGCCTTATCCCTGAGAGGGTCAGCAGAGGTATTCCATTTGTTGTACATTTTTGGACCCCTAAATGTGACATGTAAATGTCACTACACAATCCTCAGAACCAATTCCTTAAGATGTATGAAGGAAATAACAACTTTCGTAGCAAGTGGCAGTCTACTGTCTCTGCCTACCACAATGGGAAATATGCTTGCGATTATGTATGAATGTAAGCAACAACTCTTAATTGTGCACCAATAAAAATATGCAATAAAAGACAGAATGATTAAAAAAAAGTACACTGGGCTATCTTGATTCTGCTTTAAACTCGTTGATATACAAGCCCGCCCCTCCGGAGCCTAACACATGAGAACAGAGACACTTTTCACAAGACTATCACTTAAGCTGATATTTTATGTATATTTGTTTCAAACGATGAAGTAGAAAGACTATCACAGGGACACTCTCGGACAAACATCATCAATCAAGGGAGCAGTGCCAAAAACTTTGGACGTCGCTGCAAACTCATCAATTTGCTGCATACAAATAAAATAACAGAACTAAACTAAGTTTGACAAAAACTATTTTGTACATACACGTGATAAATCGACGACCCGGATATACTCGGAGCTATGCTGGATGCGTTATGCCTTGCGGTTTTTAATTAACATTTCACATTTACCAATATAAAATATCACGCCTCGCTGTTGGACTATCAAAAGCTATGATAAATTTTTCACTTATTTTCCTCGTAGTGGTAGCCAGTGAGTAAAGAGCCTGCATCTCATGATGTAGATGAATGAGGCCTGATTCGAATCCAGGCATGTACCAATTAGTTTTAAAAAAAAACAACATATTTATAGATTTGTATGGTTGTTTGTAATGGATACGCTCCGAAACTACTGGACCAATTTTAAAAATTCTGTCTCTAGCGGAAAGTTTTATGCTCGACTTGGCGGGGGCACTGAGATTTTCTGGGAGTAACATACGTCATCACTGCATAGTATAAAACAAAGTCGCTTTCTCTGTCCCTATATCCCTATGTCCCTTTGTATGCTTAAATCTTTAAAACTACGCAAAGGATTTTGATGCGGTTTTTTTTTAATGGATAGAGTCATTCAAGAGAAAGGCTTCAATATTATCATTGCGTCCGTGCGAAGCCGGGGCGGGTCGCTAGTTAAATATAAAATCAATTAGTAGCAATTTTATAACCTTAAACTTCATGTCTCTTCCATGGGCTCTATAGATGGTGATAATGGCCACACAAAGTGTTCTACACTGGCGGTGCCGGTGCCAACAAATGAAATTTTCGATCGAGACGAATGATGCACATTACTCTTTTTGTTCGCGCGACAGCTATGCCGTTATTGTATGACGAGCAATGATAAAATAGTTGGAGATAACACAAATATAATAAAACTAGCGACCCGCCCCGGCTTCGCACGGGTGCAATGCTAATACTAAAACCTTCCTCTTGAATCACTCTATCTGTTAAAAAAAACGCATCAAAATCGTAAAATAGTTTTAAAGATTTAAGCATACATATGGATAAAGGGATGTGGGAGAGAGAAAGCGACTTTGTTTTATACTATGTAGTGATATACACTCGATATCCATTTTCACCACTATTTTTTTCGGTCCCATAAACGTAACATACTAATGATGATGAGGTTACACACTTTCCAGAAACATTTCTCGGAGTTTTTCACGATGTTGTTCTCACCGATTTTCATTTTACGAGTCTATCGCCATCTGTGAGGTATGCATTTTTTTAGGTCTTACTTTCTGGAACTGTATATACCTACATGATTTGTAATGTACCTACTGATGTAATGATTTGTGACAAATTTTCCTGTAGCTAAATTCCTCTTTTCATGTTTTTAATGAGAATAAATCATCTTTAAGCCCAATGTATTGTTATCTCAAAATAAACAAAGCCGACATCGTACTATGATTAAAATATACCTCTATAAGGATCACAAAAAGAAGATTCCCTTGGGCTTTGTCTTTTGTGACCGAATTCGTCAAATGACCACTAATCGGGTTTCATGATAAAGGTCGTCTGTTTTTTGTGTACTTCAGCAAATTCCTCTAATGGACTTTTTGTGAAGATACAAATAAAGATTTTTGTTCCATCTTTAACAGACTTGTATTATTAGGAAAGGTTTCGATACTTATAATTGGATCTTCAAGGATGTTATGTTTTAAGATTGCAAAAATAATTAGTGCAATATTTTCCGATATTCGATTATGGTGTTACATGTTGACGACTACAATGAAAACAAAACTAAATCCGCTGAATTAATGATGCTATAGAGCATATAGTGGATGCTATAGAGCATAGTTTATAGAAACTAAATTATTTTCATAACCGCTTTGTTAGTTTTATTATTAACAGCTGTTATTCAATTTTAAAAACTAATATTAACTTCATCAGTATCACTGGATTTAAATGTTCCAATCCCGGAATAAATAAATAGCCTTTATTTATTTATCTAAGCTTTTATAAATTCTGATTTTCTTGAAAAAATTTTTACAAAGATTAAATTTTATCGGTAATTACCATAAATTATCTATTAATTTATAAACAGATACCTATTTATTTCAAAAATTTGGTATATTAGCAAATTAAAAATTTATTGAAAAACTAAAACTAATTCTAAGCTCTTCTCATCTAACTATTTTGCTGTGGTGCACTACAATTGTGTCTTATTAATAAAAATAAAAGATTTCTTTGATTCTTAGCGGATGGCGATGGCATTCTGTCTCCGCCTAACTCTTATGAGAAAGTGAGCATTCGTAATAGTCACCACATAATATTCGACGTTCAATAATTCAGCGGCATCATTATGGAATTCTAACGACCAATCCCTACGAGTAACTCTCATCCTCATTACCATAGTAAGCGGAGTTCACGTAATTTATTGTCAAACTTTATTAATTATAATCATTAGTTTAGTAGTTTGTTTACTCTAGAACAGTGTTTAATTGAATTTGGGTGTTTATCATCTAACATTTACCTTGAAGCTACTAAGTTTCTGAAACACGGCATCTAGTCGCTGATAAATTGCTTAAGTCACTTGAAAAGTATCAAGAACTCGATGCAAATGTTTCGATGATGATTATTTATTGGATGGAAGTTTATTAGTACTATTCAATAAGAATGTTCACGGATCAAGTTAGTGACGTCCTTCAAAAAGCTGGCGTCTGGAGAGCGAAGAATAAAAGAGCGGGCATGAAATGGCTTATCGATGATGGAAGCGAAAGAAGTATAAAGAGATCGAGCAAAGTGGCGATCCATCGTCTCTGCCTACCCCTGTGGAATTCTGACGTGAGCAGTATGTATGTACGATTCAATAGTTCTTCTGTACTTCAGTAAGCTTATAGAACTATTGGATAACTATTTATGTTACTCCTACAAAAGTAAGATTTCCGTGGTCGAAAGAATTTTAAAAATCTGTCCAGTAGTTTCGGAGCCTATTAAAAAAAAAACCAAAATGTTGTCTGTAAAGTCGGTTTACGGACGATGATTTTACGTGATAACGTCATAAGAAAACATTGATGAAAAATTGCATACTGAAGTGAATTCGAATGTCGAACGCTTAGGGTAGGTCGATCGTGCCTCTCTATCGCTTGTTCCTCGCTCTCGCTTGCACGCGCGACTCAGGCGGAACATGACATCTTTCGTCTTTTGCGTCCAGCCGGTTATAGATTTATAAGACGTTAAATAATAATCCCCGAGGGGGTAGGCAGACGTATTCCATTTCTGGATATACACACTTTCACTAGATATTATTTATAAGACGTTATCATGCTTTTTATAATTTGAGTATTAAAGTGAGCAGTAAATCTCTACTAGGGATACTGTTTGTTTAATGTTTAAATACACGTGACCACGGTGTCGTGACTGCGCTAGCATCAGTCCAGAAGGTTATTCCAGCGGGACAGCACTAATTAGAATTAATTACGCGCCCAAATTAGTTTCTGAGTTAGCAAAAGTTTTAAGTAAAAACTGAGCAAACTTGTATTTATGTTTTTGCTGCTGTCGTTATTAATTTAAGCCCCGTCTACGAGTACTCCTGCTTTATTTATTTATACAAATTATGACGAGCCTGTAAGCTCAGTTGGTAGTGACCCTGTCTTTTGAGATGGAGGTGGCGGATTCGATTCGGAATCGGGCCAACATTTGTGTTCATTTCATTTATTTATTGCAAGTCACAAAATTTCATATTAAGGTGGTAAAATAAAATAGAAGTAAGTACATTGTGACGCCCTGCAAGGGCACAGCAACATGCATAGTAAAGTTGTTTAACATATTCAAAAAAAAATACTATAACAAGAAACTTATAAGAAATTTAAATAAGAAATATTAATTTTAAAATAACACGAGGATAAAACAACACACAAAAACAAACAATTTCAAATAAATGTAGGAACTAATATAACTAATCTAGGAACTAAGATAATATAGGAACTATTTCATAATTATTATTATTTTTAATGTCACTAGTAGGTATTGAACTTATCATTAAAAAAATCCTTTACATCATAATAGCACTTCTTAATGAGGAACTTCTTTAAATTATTGTTAAATAGTGGATCTTTCTCTATATTTTTTATTTCGTTTGGTATATGGTTATATATTTTAATTGTCATGTGGTGGGGACTAGAAGATGCTAATTCTAATTTTGTGAATGGTTTCTTTAGTTTATTTAGGTCACGATTATTTCTTTTATTCTTATTATCTAGAGGGGAATATAAATTTCTATGTTTTCTTACAAATTTACAAGATTCCAGTATATAGATAGATGTTAGGGTAAGTATTTGGTATTTTACAAAGTACGGTCTGCAGGATACCTCTTGATTAATACTTGTGAGTATTCTAACACATTTTTTTTGAAGCGTGAAAATATCGTTGACCTCACAACAGTATCCCCATAATATGATACCATAGGACAGTCTAGAATGTGCGTATGCGTAGTAGGCCGTGAGAGCAGTTTTGAAATCTGTTACGCGTTTGAGTTGAAGGAGGGCATATGTAAAAGATGATAATTTGTGTTTAAGTTTCTGAATATAGGGTTTCCAGCTTAAGTTTGTGTCCAGATCGACCCCTAACAAAGTTGCTATCTTTGTCATTTCCAGGGGTGTTTGTTTGTACGTATAGGCTATTTGTAAGGGGACTTTTTGTGAGGGCTTAAATTGGATAATTTTAGTCTTTTCGAGGTTAAGTGCCAAATTTGATTCTTCTAGCCAGTTTGTTATCTTATCTAAAGTTATGTTCAAACTATGATTTAACTCGCTGGTATTAGTGCAAGAAAATAAAATGGAAATGTCGTCTGCAAAAAGAGTAGATATGTTTTAAATTTTTTTCGGGAGATTATTTATGTAAATAAGAAACAATAAACAACCCAAGACACTACCCTGAGGGATGGAGCCAGTCGAGATAACTCCATCTGACCGAATCCACTCCGTTTTACCCGTCTCTAAGTTATTATTTTCAATCTCTACATATTGGACACGTTTGTGTAGATACGACTTGAACCACTTGTGTGCTACTCCTCTAATTCCAGAGTCATATAATCTCCCCAACAAAGTGTCAAAGCAGACTCTATCATACGCCTTGCTCATGTCGAGCAGAAGTCCTACAGCATAACGTTTGTTGTCTATTACTTCAAAAATTTTCTGTACGTATTTGTATATTGCTAATATGGTAGAACGATTTTTCCGGAAGCCGTATTGATCTTCATGTAGTATATTATATTTTTCGTAGAAGTGATTCAATCGTTTGACCATTGCAGTTTCAAATAATTTTGCTGAAGTAGGTAGCAGAGCAATTGGTCGATAGTTATGTATATCGGTAGTGTCTCCCTTTTTATGAATTGGTTTTATATATATTTATGTGTGTGCAACATGTCTGTTGGTTTTGAGCTTGGGTGTTTTCAAATGTATTATGTATGTTTATCAGTTGTTTAGTACCCTTCCTACGAGGGAATAATGTGATTCGCAAAAAAAAAATGTGAATAAACACTTTTTCTTCTTCTTTCGTGTCTTTGTTTTTAGTTTGGAACTAAATGCTGTTCGATTCTTGGAATACTACTTCCACCCTCTCAGAATATTGCGTGAGCATAATTATTATTAGCATTTTTATTATTTCACTGAGTGACTTCTACGCTTTGCATAAATTTTTAATTTTAGGGATAATATCAAACGAGACTAATAAGCTGAGAGAACAAAACTCAATATTTTATTCATAGTCAGTTACTACATAGTTTTATGGACAGATCAAGTATCAGCAAAATTTTGCTCTTAACTTGAGTCTAGCTGAAAATAGCTAGCATCGAGACAGCATTAATCTGGTAACAAAAGGAGCTTAAGCCCGTCACCACTGTGGCTGCAGGGTTAGCATGGGTCACGCGACAAAAGCTTTTGTCAGGCAAAGTTAGGGTGAAATCGATATCAGGTTTTGGTAGCTCAAGGTCTTTGAGTAATTAAATAGCTATCTTTTTAATTCAGTATTTATGGTTTCATAAAAATCTTAGCGACTACTTTTGTTTGGTACTTCAAGCTCGGAGTAGAAGTGGGTTGGTCTTGTCACGCCATAGCTTGTTGCTTTCGTTTCACATACCTCAAATATTTGAATAACTAGGTACCGCCTTTTGAATCTGACTTTGTATTATTTTTTCGAGATGCAAGCTTGATATGGGCAAATTTCATACCTATGTTATAATTGAAGAGTACATGGGCAAAACAAGAAATGTCACAAAAACAAAAAGTTGTGTTATTTTTAAGTGTCACTTAAAATTATTAACTAGTAATAGGAACTTTAGTTTACCTTATAAAGTCTTATTTTCAGGAACATAAAATATTGAAATGTTTTTTTTATTTTTTTATAAATTTTGACATATTGGACATTCCTTCTTATGTTCCGTTAAACTATGGACCTTCCCTGTTTTGTTCCAGTATACAGTTTTGAGACTTAAGTAATTCATCTGACTATACTTGTTTTTACGCTTTTTGTGTAATGCCAAATAAAAATACGAGGGAAAATGAAAATATTGCCATCAAAACTTAACTTTTTGAATTTTAGTGATATTCTTGGTTCTGCACCTGTACCCTTCAATTTATCCCAGTATTCCCACGGGAACGTGAACTACGCGTGTGAAACCGCGGCGCGCGGCTAGTTTATAATTATACCTAATACCTAAATGTTAAAACATTTAGGTACTTTAATTAATTAAATACCATTTCAACAATAATGAAGCTACGCTAATATCTAAGCTAATATAAAATAAATGTTATGTTGCTTTAAAACAATAAAGTTGTATTAATTAATCTAATTCATTTTCGCCCTTAAAAATACTATAGAAATATATCAACAGTCGCATGAGTGAAGTTTATGACAAAATGACCGTTTTGCATTCACATAACAAGTTAATAACTAAACTTTATAAGAGAAATAAATTACGGTCGATAGTAAACTTTTAATTACATTTGCCCTTGAATTGTTATATTAAATATTATCACAGACGGTCGCACGACAATTGCTTGAAAATAAAATTTTATGTGCATGTTACCAGCTCAAGTCAAGGTTCGTTGGCCGACGAAAGTCACTTTCACCGATTCTAGAACGCCACGCCATCGAGAATTTACAACCTTCTCCATTCTAGAGTCACTCAACTTCTTTATGAGTCAGAATTGCAACAAGAATTTTCTGTTGAAATTTTCAGTTAAGTTTTCGTGTTAATAAAAGAAAGTTGGAGTACACGATTGGTGTTTTGTATTTTATTGGCCGTTGAATGTGTTTACCAAGATTCAGACGGTTTTATATTTGAAAATAAATTTCCAATGAAACATTTTACGTGTTTATTTATGTTTATGAACTTACATCTATACATATAATAAAACTCTAACGGGGCCGTGTCTGTACATTAAATATTTTTTGAAAATTTCAACGGTAGTTTATAGAGTTATCGATATAGATACCGAAACACATTTTTTTGGAATTTTTGTCTGTCTGTCTGTCTGTCTGTCTGTCTGGTTGTGCACGCATCACTCAAAAACTACTGGACGGATTTTGATGAAATTTGGTATCTAGATAACTGAGTACCCGGCCCGGGTCAACATCTAGGGTACTTTTTATTCCAGGAAAATATCTCATTCCTACGGGAAAATATAAAAACTGGTTAAAAAGAGAAATACGTACTACTCCGAAACGATAACACCTAGAAACTTGAAAAATGGTATGAAGGTGTCTGATATGTCATAGGAAATTGGTATGAAGGGATTTTTGTAAATTCCCACGGGAACGGGAATAAACTAAATTAAAGCGGGAAAACGCCGCTGGGCACCCGCTATTTGAAATATGGTATGTAGGTGTCTTAAGTATGTCGTAGGCAACCACTATGAAGGGATTTTCGGAATTTCCCACGGGAACGGGAATAAACTAAATCCAAGCGGAAAAACGCCGCTGGGCACCTGCTATTTGAAATATGGTATGTAGGTGTCTTAAATATGTCGTAGGCAACCACTATCAAGGGATTTTCGGAAATTCCCACGGGAACGGGAATAAACGGAATCCGCGCGGGCAACGCCGCTGGGCATCCGCTAGTAATATATAAAATTCTATTTGTTTTACTTTAAATAATTATGTGTGTACTTGGCGCACGCACATTTACAAATTAGGAGTTCAGCTGGTGCCTATAGCACTTTATTCTAAACTAGCGGGTGCCCAGCGGCGTTGCCCGCGTGGAGTGGTTGCCTACGACATTTAAGCCACCTACATACTGTATTTCAAGTTTCTATGTGTTATCGTTTCGGAGTAGTACGTATTTATCTTTTTAACCTGTTTTTATATTTTCCCGTGGGAATGAGATATTTTCCTAGAATAAAAAGTACCCTAGATGTTGATCCGGGTACTCAGTTATCTACATACCAAATTTCATCAAAATCCGTCCAGTAGTTTTTGAGTGATGCGTGCACAACCAGACAGTCAGACAGACAGACAAAAATTCCAAAAATTTTTGTTTCGGTATCTATATCGAGAACTATATACACTACCGTTAAAATTTTCAAAAAATATTTCATGTACAGACACGGCCCCGTTAGAGTTTTATTATATGTACTTATACATGTATAGATTACATTCTATTAATTTTACATTTTCTTGTAGTTAGATGAAAATTTATCATAAGACACTCCGAAAACAGACACAACACACTAGTTTTCTATCAAACAAAATCTGCCAAATAAAGATAGTCCTTTGCCTGGCGCAATAGGTTAAAAGGGTATTTCCCCACCAAAACGGCCTACAATTAAAAATTAGACCTCTTCAAACAAAAGGCCTGGAAAGTGGGGCAGCTAGGCGCGTTTTTAGCCGCGTTTTCTCAGCTTTTCGTGGTGCAGGAAAACAATTAAACCCTTCGCTTGTTCCACGGAAAGTTTGTGGGGAACCGTTGCATCCGTCTCCTTTGTATCTAAAGTGGTCGGGGCAAGTGATGAGCGTCTACGATATAAAAAAAATATGAGAAATAATTTGACATTTTAAACATTATAAAGTATATTTTAGTATCATTTTAAATTAGGGCAGGGTCTGAAAAGCAGCAGTTGTGTAGTATAGCATTGTGTAGATAGATGAATAAACGTTATTTATTTATTTATTTTGTTTCATCATCATCATCAACCTGTAACATCCCAGTGCTGAGCCAAGGGTCTTTCCTCACGCATGAGGAAGTATATATGCCATAATAAAAAAAAGTTTGTTATTGCAAAAACATCATAAAGGATGTGTCCGGATATAGGTAGAAACAGTTTTTGTGTTTTATACATATTATTTTTAGGTAGTCTTTGTATTTGTGTTACACCACGTACATTTGTAGGTGGTCATAATATTGATGGCAAAGATAGTTGTCGAAATTCTATTCCATCGAAAATCTCATTTATTGCTCTAAATTATAACTTGTATCACTGAAATTGCTAAGAAGTTATCATATTTGTAAGTAATCGTACAGCATTGAATGTTCTTCAATTTCCAAGGCTTGAACTTTATAGGTGAACCGATTTAAAAAAATGAAAAACAAATTTATTTTTGTAAATGTTTGTAAGAAGTAATCTATGGATGATTGATGAAACTATACAGTTATAGTTTATACATCGAATAATACATAGACGAATTTACCTAAAAACGTGGACAGTTTTCTCAATTGTACGATAACACAAAGATACCTACTTTTAACATTTTTTTTGAAACATGGGAACTATATTTATCTCACTCCCTCTTATTACTTGCACCATGCAAGACACTAGAGAGCTCGCGATGAACATTCGCTAAATACAGCTCTCGTCCCACCTCTCAGTCGCTCTCAGTCTCAACTTCCACTTGTACCTACATACTGGAATTGGATGCGTTTTACTAATTTCTAGGCAGTTTGTAAAGGCAAATGGTTGAACAGTCTGTGAGTGGATAAAACTACTAAATTGAATAGGTGGGTCTTAATTTTTACATTATTTACAATAGCCACCAAAAATGTAAATTTTTCTATTTGATCGAATGATATAAAATCCAGTCATTGTTTAAAAATGACCACCAGGCCTACTATCTGAGACATTATTTAAAAAGATCTGCCCTTGAGTTTCTTGCTGGTTCTTCTCGGGGTACTGCATTTGGAACCAGCAACTCGTCGGTGGAGATGGGCTGCTGTTTACATTTAGCCAATCTTCATGGATTACTTTAGAGTGCCTTGTTATTATTGACTTTTCTAATTGAATGAAATATCCCGTAATGAAACTTACGTGGTAAAACTGCTAGACTTCCGTGGTTCGCGGCCGATCGCAACCGTGCGCGATCGATCGCATGCGACTGACGCGCGCTTGATGCTACAAGTCAACCTATGAAAATAAAAGCGTCTGTCGCAGACTTCGGAAATGGCGCCATACATTTTCGTACGTTGACAATTTAGGAAGTATAGGCACTGAAACGTTAGTATTACAATTAAACGAACGCCAACTGAACGAATGGAACCTTCGTTTTCCACTTAGCTAGAAGAGCTAGTAATTGTTTTAAGAGTCAGTTCATTTTGGTGAACTCTGCACTAAATTAACAAAAAAACATTTCACTATAATTCGTTGTGACTAAAATACTTAGAAAAGTTTAGTGGTGACGTCACAGCTCACAACAAAGGCTCCGTATTCAATTACACGTAATTGTGGCTGCACCATTATTAACGTTGGAAACTAGCAATTTTGAACGTCGAACGCAAATTACGTTTGTTATTCATTGTCTGGGGTGAGGACAGTAATGATACTTTTTCTACAGTCGATACTTTATACTAATATTGAACTTAGTAATACTGGCTTTAGACATGAGTTTAAAAAGAGCTGCAATTGAGTTTCTTGCTGGTTCTTCTCGGGGTGCTGCATTTGGAACCAGCAACTCGTCGGTGGAGATGGGTTGCTGTTTTATTTTAGATAATCTTCATGGACGAGTTTAGGGTGCCTTATTATTAGACTATGACGTTTATAAGTGTACCTTTAGTACCTACAGAAAATAAATTATTTTTTACTTTTGGTCTCCTTAACCGACCATGGCGAAGCCAAAATTAAGGGTTATGATTTTAACAGGCTATTAGCACCTGAACCATTAACAACCATTAACAGGCTATTAACACCGTAGCACCTGAACTGGATAAATAAAATAAAAATTTTAAAAAAAACCGGCCAAGTGCGAGTCGGACTCGCGCACCGAGGGTTCCGTACAACCTTGCAAATTTATGGTTTTCGTAATTTTTCCTTTATCTATGCTATAAGACGTTGCTTCGTACCAAATTTCAAGATTCTGAGTTCACGGGAAGCACCCTGTAGGTTTTGATTCCCTTGCAAGTGTCGAAAATTTGCGGCATAAACGGCTGTATCTTTTGATTGCGTTGGCTTAGAAGTTATATTTTTTCACAGCTTCAAGGGACAGTAGACCTGAGTAATTGATATAAATTTCAGCTTCATACCTCCACGCGTTCCTGAGAAAAAGGGTCTTGACAGACGGACGGACAGACGGACAACAAAGTGATCCTATAAGGGTTCCGTTTTTTCCTTTTGAGGTACGGAACCCTAAAAATCGAGGATTTTATCCCCGAGGTAGAGGTAGGGTAAAAAAAACAATTATTGACACTCTAGTTCATCATACCAATTAATTTAGACCCCAACAGATTTATTCAAAAATTTACGAAATTACGATACACGATTATATTTGGAATAATAAGATAAATTCACCGTGTTTATTGCATTATCACTACATATAGTATAAAACAAAGTCGCTTTCTCTGTCCCTATATCCCTATGTCCATAATGTATGCTTTAATCTTGAAAACTACGCAACGGATTTGGATGCGGTTTTTTTTAATAGATAGAGTGATTGAAGAGGAAGGTTTTAATATTAGCATTGCACCCGTGCAAAGCCGGGGCGGATCGCTAGTTCTAAATATAATTGTATCGTAATTTCGTTAATCTATACATATAATAAAACTCTAACGGGGCCGTGTCTGTACATTAAATATTTTTTGAAAATTTTAACGGTAGTGTATATAGTTATCGATATAGATACCGAAACACCAATTTTTGGAATTTTTGTCTGTCTCTCTGTCTGTCTGGTTGTGCACGCATCACTCAAAAACTACTGGACGGATTTTGATGAAATTTGGTATGGAGATAACTGAGTACTCGGGTCAACAACAGGAAAATATCTCATTCCCACGGGAAAATTTAAAAACTGGTTAAATAGAGAAATACGTACTACTCCGAAACGATAACACCTAGAAACTTGAAAAATGGTATGAAGGTGTGTTATATGTCTTAGGAAACCGGTATGAAGGGATTTTTGGAAATTCCCACGGGAACGGGAATAAATGGAATCCGCGCGGGCAACGCCGCTGGGCGTCCGCTAGTTTTGAATAAAACTTTGGGGGTATCAATTAATTGGTGGGGTGTCTACAATTGGGTGCTTTACCCTATTCCATTCCTGGAAATACCCACGTTTTACCAGCATATTATTTGGACCCCTAAACTTGATAGGTGGTGAGCCGATCTCGGGTTGATGTTACTAAATTGTCAGTGATATACTTATCTCTTACGGGAAAGATAATAAATTGTCTTTTCAGGTTCCATGCTGTATTATTTTAATTAAATGATATTGTCATTAGTTTACTATAATGCTAATTTTTTATTTATTTTTGTTTCAGGTAAGTGCCGTTTGTGACATTTTGACAAACTTCTTGCCGTAAGTAACTAAGTGATATTTTATGTAAAAACATTAGAAAAACAATAAAGTTTTAAAAGTATTCGATGAAACTTCTAGTGCTGTTTTCAACAAAATAAGCAGCTATTACAAAAACACCAAAAACACCGAACCACAAAGAAACTTAATAGTTAAAGGCAAAGGAAACTTCTTGCACGTTAAAACAAATAATAAAGGTGGGCAACTCTATGCCACAGAGTATATTTACTTAAAGCGCTTTGCGAAATTATTTAAACTTGAAACCGAAGTAAAGTTGCAGAACGCTTAATAACTCCGCCGAGTGCTGGTCAGAACTTTAGTTTACTAATTCAAACTCCACGAAAAATCTACACTTTTGCTAATTTTGTTCAAGAACTATATGAGCGGGGCTCGGTAACTCAATTTGGAATTCCTCCAGCAGTTGTTGAGATGCGCTTTTAATAAACCGCGCTTTCGTAAATAAATTTTAAGAGGCGCCATTTTGTTTCAGACAAACCTCGCACTATGTCGCAAATCGGAGCGACAAACGTCGCAAAGTTGTAGTTATAGATTGTTCATAAATACAAGCGTAGAAGTACAAAAAAAGTCAATGCGACATACTTCATAATGTTCAAAGCGCCCTTACTGTATTTGTATATAAGCTTTTTTTGTATCACTGTGTCACTTATTGCATATTTTTATTGGGGTACAATAAAGAGTTGTTACTTACTTACTAACCCAATAATTATTGTTCCATTGAGCACTCTTTATGCCTATTGATGGAACATCAGAGCGGAATTCGGATTGCGGTTTAATGATTAACGTCAAATTGATTTATAATTTTAATTATTTGCCAGCTCACTCGCTACACGGGCTCGGTTCACAATCTGTGTAATGAACCGTGAATTATGTAATGCATGCTTCAGTTTCAATGCAAGTTCGGACGTCAGCTCTTGTATTTATTTCATTAGCTAGAAGCCCAGCGGCGTTGCATGTACTGATCCATTTTTTTCCCGTTCCATGGAACTATAGCAAAATATTTTTTTATCCGACACCTAGGTCATTAGAATAATTTAATGTCTAAATTTCAGGTGTTTAGCTTCACTAGCTTCAGTAATTAGATGGATACCTCTTAAACTAAGCGTTCTAGTAGAAAACTAGTTTTACCTATAGATAAATCTCAAAAAGACGAATCGTTCAATGTATTTGCGTCATTTTTGCAAAAAAAAAAAAACAATATATACATATGATGCTCACGCCTTTTTCCGAAAGGGGGAGGTAGAGACAATAGCCAGCCACCTGCTACGATCCTGGGATCATCCGCATCCATCAATCGGTTCATACATGCAAAAAAAAATATTTTGCAAAAAGTGTTAGTTAGTCCGTTTTACTTTTAAGGGTACGACATACTGTTAATTCTTTGTCGAGATGACGTTCTCCATATGATGATGATGTTCTCCAGTAATTTTGTATTAAAATGAAGACATTAAACCTGAACCCGAGTAAACAAATTCAATACCTACTAGGACCTCTACTGCATCGGGCAACACCCTCCAAATTTTGAAAGCCACCTTTAAAGCAAGGTAAAATAATAAAATAGGCCCTCTCCGAGATTGAGTCGTTACGAGGGGGCCATTATGCAAATTTCGGGCAGGAATTTTAAATTTCTCTTTACACTTATTTGATTAGGGCGCACAAATTGTTTCATCCTCAGAGTTTACTTAGGCTGGCCAAATCCACTGGTACTGGATTATTTAGGTTTTATAAGAGCAAACTTTACATTTTTTGACAGAGTTCCGGCGACTTTGTTTAAACATTTACGTTCTGTGGTAGATGCGGTGCCGTAGCGTCTTTGTACCTACATTTTTAATACTCTATGAAAAAGAAAATATGGATAGATTTGTGAAGGTGAAATTATATTATGTGCAAGAAGGAAGTGAATATAGAAATCACGGTTGATGATATCAAACGTCATTTTTACATTCACTTCCTATGATCCTTCACAGAATCAGACATTTTTTGGTTTATATCTCGTCTGTATAGAACCCTCCACATTCGTTGAGCACTAGCCTTACAAAACTTCTCTAAACAAGGTGCAAAAACCTATAAATGTTATTATTAGAACTAACAACATAGATAACCATCTGCACTTTCTTAAAAAGAGGTTAGGAAGAGAATTGAGGAATGTACGATAGCTAAACATTCTAAAACACGAACACACTGTTTTTGTAACCTCCAAAAGAAACATTGACCTGCCTTACCGACACGAGTTTATTTTTGGTTTGTTTTATGGAGTTACATTATTGAGATAAACTACAACTATCTGTCTTAGTCAGCGATAAAAGCCTAGCTCATTTTTTGCTAAAAATATTATGTAAGAGGTACCTAGTACGAAGATTATTATTATAACTCTACATATACAAATCTGCATCACTATTAATTAGTACATAGGTACAAAATCATTCTTTTTCCCAATGTTTTTTAAATCTAATAATATTCTTTTTACATTAATTACTTCTACATCTTAAATATCTCTACCAATCCCTACAAGGATAAGATATGGGTAGGTATTTATTTATTTGAATCTAAATTTGTTAAAAATAATCTAAGAGATAATGATTTTGTTGAAGCAATTTTATTAAAATTCAATTTACATTGTTAATATTATCAATCAAGTAATAGAATGCAAATACTTTTTGATATACAAGAATACTAGAAAGTAAACAATATCATCAATATATCAAAACCTCCTCTGTTGGACAATACTCCAACACTATTTATCCATCATCATCATATTTTTTTACTAGCCGTTTAGCTATTCATTTTGTTCTATGATGTCCCATTCAAACCCACTGAACATTCAGAGACGCTGTAGATTGAACTACCTAACTAGCAGATTTTTTCTTGCCTCCTTTAGGCAACACAGCTTAAAGACCTAACATCTGGGGGTCTAAAAAGGTCGTTTCGGGTGAATCTTAATAGGATCATATTTCGATTCATATTCGAAATTTTCAGCAAATACGAATCTGCTAATGAATTGAATTGTCAGTGAATCACTAAAATGAGGGACCATTTTACGAAATTTAGAGGAATTGCTTAGGATTTGCTGGGAATTCATAAAGGAGGAATTGCTCAGAGGAATTGCTCAAAGTGGCCATTTTAGACCCACTGGACAACGAAAACATGATTTTTTGTAAGCGCTTCGTTAAAGATTCTGTCTACTTAGAAAAAGTCCTCAGCTTATTCAAATCCCAAAGTCCAGCTAACAAAGCCGTCGAACGTAGAATCAATTACCTGTCCGGCGATAGCACAATTTGTCGTCGCTAATCCACCGGTCGATGCTAAGCTAATGATCTCATCAGGTGCCGTGGGTTAATCGCTTGCTGGTAATGAGAAAACGTATAGCTCTGCCATAGTATATTCTTTGTAAAGTCCTATATAAGTTACTTTTTTCGGGTTTTTGGGCTTTACAATTTTGTGCCGATTCAGACTGCTTATTCATTTTAATTAATTAATTCGTTTATCAGGTAAGTATTCATGCCCGCAACTTATATACCTAGTGCGAGTGGTGTGCTCGATGGCATTAGGTATATACAAAGAGATTAAAATATAATAGGACATAGAGGGGGCATTGGGAATATTTTCATACAAAACTTTGAAGCATGTTTGAAGCTCAAACGTCATGTCAGTTAGTATGAACGCGAGCTGTCATTCGGTCGAAATTGTACTAGACTTATTCCACTTGGAATAACTTTTGGCTTTAAATTTTCCTCGCTTTGTCCCCTCTATGCCCTATTATATTTTAATCTCTTTGGGTATATACGAGTATATTTCTGAATTATATAAAATAATTAACAGAATAAGCGCAATTCCTGAAATTATTGGTTCGATATCGACTACTTAATCGATTTCAGCTATTTTTAATGTGTTAGATTTTTCCAAAACATGAAATCGTACTATTATTGATATTTATTTAAGAAATTTGTTTAGACAAAACTTTACTTAAGTTTTGTCATGTAGAATGCATCATAATGTTTTTATATTAATATACTAATTGGGGTTTATGAGGAACTGCGCTCATTCTGTGACGCGTTTGTAGACTCGTATAGAAGTGTAGATATTTTATAATATGTAAGTCTGCATTGCGTCTGAATGCCTGTCTGCGCAAGGTCACTCACTCCACCCTTTGCCCTTATATTATCCTTTGATAAGTACGTAGGTGTGTATTCAATCCATTGTCTTGTGCGAATTTTGACTCTATATAGGTCCTTTAAGATCTAGACTTGTCTGCCTTACGGATTCCATCTGATCTGTATTGTGGGTCGTCTTAGTAATACGTTTTCTTTGACAATGCTTTTTGTTATAATAAAATCATAGTTGTAAAACTCATTGTTTTCGTTTGAGTGCTATTAATATTCATTTGTTTTTTGTGTAGGTAAAACTGGTCAAGCGTGATTTGGACTTGCACACGAATTGTTCCTTATAACCGGACAATAACAACGCCAAAAAACTTTTTGTATCACCTTATTTAAAAAAAATATATAAAAAAAGTCAACCGTGTACAATTGCCTATTACGGTTTATGAGATAGAATAGCTCAATGACAGACTGACACTGACTGGCTTAAATCTATGTACCCGTTATAACCCTCTGAGTACAGAACCTTAAAACTCATATGAGAGAAACAGTGTTTTGGTTTCAACGCTAGTAATATTACTCTGTAATCTATGTAGACAAAAAGCAACATTTTAACATTCAGACAGGACTTCAAACATATACACACTATAGAAGGGGAATGTAAAAACTTGTCACTCCGTTTTACGTCTGCCATGTCTACAGATAGAAAGCCTTCACAAAACAATTTCTTTTCAAATACATAACGTCGTCACAGCAAACAGATTAACATAAATGTAATTTACTACTATTGGGTCCTTACTACTACTTATACTTTTTATTGATATTAATATTTTTTATTCCAATTTCTGTACTTTCGCGTTTTACCCGAAGATTATTATTTAGTTGAAAACTTGAATATTCTATTAATAAAATTATACTTTTAATAAAGTTATTTTTTGTATAATAATATGTTTAATGTTTTATAAAATGAAAAAGAATTCGTGCTATGTGCTGCCAGATTCAATGCTTAGATTTATTTTATTGTTTACAGCTCTTCTTAAATTTTAAAAACAAATGAAGCTGATTAAACCTAAAAATTTGTCCAACAGACTCAAAAGATTTTGGTGAATTTGGATGTTTAGATCCAGAAATAAATTATTAAATGTTAGTATGAAAAATAATGTCTGCTTTAAAACTCCAAACAAAACGTAAATTTCTTAGGTAAACACCTAATATTTATCCATCACGACAATGCTAATCCTGAATGCAGCTTCACTTACAAAGAACTAGCTCCAACAAAAGATTCTAGAAAATTCGCCTCCGAACGTGCTCGGAGCGATCCAAAAAGCGATACGGCATAACAAAAGTCATGAAGTTCTCTTTGAGACCTTTTTATTCGTTCGGAAATAGGGAAAAAGTGTTCGTAAAGCCTTCCCAGTCGGCGGCGTGTTCGCAGCCGTTCCAGATATACTTTGACTCTATACTTTGTGCAAACGAGCGTTTGATAGGGGCGGGTCTTGATACCGAGTTTGCTGGAAGCGGCTGGGTACGCTCACTACTAGTACAATTTTTTTTTATTAATTACTAGCGGTTCTGCGCGGTTTCACCCGCGTAGTTCTCGTTCCCGTGGGAACACGTGAACAAAATACAGCTTTGTTACTCAGGGATATTCAAACTTTCCATTGGTGAAAGAATTTTTAAAATCGGTCCAGTAGTTTTTGAGTTTATTCGTAACAAAGATACAAAAATATAAATATTTCCTCTTATTATAATATTAGTATAGAAGTATAGATAACTAGCCCTAACCCTTAACCTTCACCCTCGTAGTTCCAGTTCCCGTGGGAATACGGGAATAGAATAAAACCTATGTTACTCAGGGATCTTCTAGCTTTCCATTGGTGAAAGAATTTTTGAAATCAGTCCACTAGTTTTTGAGTTTATTCGTAACAAAGATACAAACATACAAACACACAAACATACAAATCTACCCGCTTGATAATATTAGTGTAGAAGTATAGATAACTAGCCCTAACCCTTCACCTTCACCCTCGTAGTTCCCGTTCCCGTCAGAATACGGCAATAAAATAAATTGTACGTTACCCAGGGATCTTCTAGCTTTCCATAAGTGAAAGATTTTTTTAAATCGGTCCAGTAGTTTTTGAGTTTATTCGTAACAAAGATACAAAAATATGAATCTTTCCTCTTTATAATATTAATATAGAAGTATAGTTAAAAAAACAGACAGTTCCAGTAACTCTGACGCCGGGTCCGTACGTATCGCGCGGTATCGTTCGCAGTGAGCAGGGATTACGGAGGTCCGGATTATAGGCCTTTATGATAAAACGCCGGTATAATGCCGCCTGTAATAAGTTACCGCGTAATTAATCTCGTTGGTAATAATTCTCGTTTATCTTCGCATCGGCGATCATTGCGTACTCAACGCGGTAAAAGAATTCGTGTGGTTTTATTTGAGGGGTATTGTGTGGTGAGGTATATATTAAAGCTAGCTAGCTATATTTTACCCGCGGCTTCGCTGACGCACGTTTATTTTACCCCCTTAGGGGTTGAATTTAGCAAAATCTTTTCTTAGTGGATGCCTACACCGTATATGCTATCTATGTGCAAAATTTCAAGTCTAGAGACTTACCCAGCGGCTTAGGCTGTGCGTTGATATATCACCAATCAGTCAGTCAGTTTATGATTTTATATATGTAGATAATTATAGATATACCTATGTAGATACATATGATGTATGGTATACGTGTCGAGGGTTACTGTTTCTATTATGGGTAGACATATGTACTTACTAGGTATTTTGAGCAGGAAGTATAATTTAACTTGTATGGACCTAATTTCTGGTTTTAAGGTAAATATTTTGTTTTACGTAGTAGAAAAATTGAAACTGTTTAGCACGCTATGATCTACTATCCGCAATAAAGAAGACAAAAAATATATTTTTTTCACTAAATATGTGAATTATTATGCTAATCAATACATAGTTTAAAACAAAGTCACTTTCTCTGTCCCTATATCCCTATGTCCTTATGTATGCTTAAATCTTTAAAACTACGCAACGGATTTTGATGCGGTTTTCTTTAATAGATAGAGTGATTCAAGAGGAAGGTTTTAATTATAGCATTGCACTCGTGCAAAGCAGGGGCGGGTCGCTAGTAATTACTAAGTCATCATTAAAAATTGACAAAAAAATTAAAACAGCATCAAGGGAAATAATGTACCTATTGATGTTTTCATTTTTCACCAATGTGTTTTTCGAATTCATCTCCGGACTGGGGTGCCGTTACACAAGCCATGTACCTAATTCCGGGGCCCTTCGGGTTTCCTAACGAGCTAGTGATAAATATGTGCATAAGTTTTAAAACACGCATGTGGCCGAGGAACAAACCCTTAGTTGTCTATACTCATAAGAATATGAAAAGGACAGAATCAATATTTGAAATTTGCATTTATTACAATATTATAGTTAATAACTGAATCATTCTTTACTTGTTGGAACCCAAATTAATGTCCGTAAAATAAAACAGTGTTGTGGATAAAAGTAATCAAAATACATAAGCTGAAGGAAAATTCTACAACAAGATTAGTTTTCAAAAAATATGACGAATCATTGCACTACCTAAGCTAGATATAATTTTCACCCGACAAAAAGACAGAAAATGCGTTTTCTCTCGACTACATCGCAAAATTGCGCCATTTCTCTACACCACAAATTCGCTCCATTTCTTCGATGTAAAAATATCCACCGTTCAGCTCAACGGTCGCTCAGAATGGAAGACTCTTTCAAACACCTATCTCTACCATGCTACGTACAGGTAGGTATGTAGCCGCAGATGTATGTCAGAACAGAAGCGCTACGAAGTAAGAAAGGGCAGTGGCGATGTACTGATATTATGTGATCAATATGCCACACGCCAAATAAATAGGACAGTGTTTTGCAACGATCATATTAATATTGTAAACTTTGTCATTCACTTTCATATTGTATGACAAAAGAGTCAACCATATTGCTCTTCAGTTCTTTGGAAGACAAAATTAGCTTTAAAAAGTATCGCAAACAAGTGGCCGTGTTTCACATCGTTTTCAAGCTGTAGATAAAATATTATGCAAAACTGAATATTCCGTGTTTCTAAAGGATGAGTAACCAATGTCTTTTCTGCATATGTAAGCTATCATCCTACCAAATTTGGTTATGATCGGTTTATCCGTGAGAATATAACAGGCAGAAAGACCCAGCTACTGGATAAAATCTATTTTACAAGCAACCAATTTTGAAGCATCATTATCTGATTGCAATATCTTGGACAGTTTGATCAAAATAAGCCTCAAAGAACTGAACTAGGGCACCAGAAAATCTGCAATCGTCCGTTCCATTTTCACATAGTTCTTCGCTACGTCAGACACCTATCTCATACTGTATACGTATAACTATGTAGCTCGCAGAATTGTATGCGAAATCTCGCGTGAAATTGACGGCGTCTCCTCTCTATTCTTTAGCTCCGACGTTGGGTAGAATGAAACGTCGCTGAATTGATTTTGTTTTTAACGACGTCCTCTAAACGTTATTCAGGATGTTTTGTTCATCATATAGGTCAGTATGGACTGAAAATGGTTGACGTTTGAGCTACGGATATAAAAAAAAAACATTAAATATGAAAAACGGACTAGCGGATCCCGTTTTGTTCCCGTTTCCGTGGAAAGTTTCAAAATCCCTTCTCAGTGCTTACTTATTTCATTTAAGTCCGTTAAGTGCATATTTTCATGCTTCTAGACCCAGTGGTTTCAGCTGCGCGTTAATTGATCAGTCAGTCAGCCAATCATCCAGTTAGTTTTTTCCTTTAACCCTTTAAATAAGCAGTTGAAATTTTTCATTGGTTTTGAAACTTATTTCAATTACATAGAGTTCAATATTTGGTGGTAACTCTGCCCTCTGCCCGTGAAAGTGATATAGATTTAGGACCGCTCGTGTATCCGTTAACGTTTACAATTTTCACGTCACAATTTTGTCTCAAAGAGTTTCTCGCATCCTTGAAACAAAGGCGCTATGCATACTCATATATCAATCCGGACCGCCAATTTCCCGCGAAGATTGTTCTCACATGTTCAGAGAAATTGGTATATTTTTATTCTGAGGACGTTTCGGGTGTGACGACTCAGTGTCGTGTTTGAGTAATGTGTTTTATAGATCATTGGCATTTGTATTCGAGATTGGGTAGTGCAAGTTTTAGGAGGAGGCGGTGGATGGACAGTGGGCAGTACAAAAACCAAGTTTCCCTTTTTTTGTTCATTCATTGAATAATGTTCTATGACCATTCGGGTGCCTGCCATGTCTGACAGACACGCCGCTTCAAAAAATCTACGATATTTTTTAATCCGCTGCGCTTCTTAGTGGCTCGCGATAAGAACTAATAATATTAATAATAAACTTTATTCATAAGCCAAAATTACATGGGTGAGGTATAGTTTACATGATTGTGGTAGTTCAATAAGGGCTTGTAATTTAATTATACAGTTAGAATTTCCCCTGGCTTTCGAGCTAGGAATTCCTGTGTTTCAAAAGCCAGTAGTGCCAGAACTATATCATCCATTTAATGTCACCTACCGCATCATGAAACGTGCACATAATATTCAAATAACATGCTTTTTATACGCGCTCAGGTCTCAGGAACCTCGTCAAAAATCCATAACCGGCAAGAATTAGAAAAAACTAAAACCCGATTGCATTTCAATACACTAAAACGATTTTAAAAAATAATTCTCATTCTGGGGCGGAAATAATTATAACTTAAGGCACTACAAAAATACAGAGCACAGACTAATCTTTTAGATCTCGCACTTCAAAATCCGTCAAACCTTTATTCCTAAAGTATCAAGTTCACCTTTTAGTTCTTGTTCCGGGCGTCCGCCATATTGTTTTCTTGTGACGTCACCAACCCAATGTCACTCCTTGTACTGAGACAAATTTATCGACCTCATTTATTAAAACCTATCAACGCCTTTAACCTACAGGTTGACGCCCCAAAGAAATAGACTCGCTCATTGATTCACCTCAGAAAACAGGAAAATAACCCTAAACCGCTCATCACTTGATCCAAGACAAATCGGCGAGTGCCGCCAGGCCGAACGCGGGCAAATTACTCCGATCAATTTCGGTACAGAACCCCTGGGATTTGCAGCCGCTCGATGCAATCTTCGACTTGTCATTGTCACAGTGGTCGGTGGATGGACGCTGAAATGACTATCGGACGGACTGCGGTCTTTGATAGATGGATCGTTAAGGATTGATGGTTTGTATAGGGTTATACTGGTTATAATTGGGGTCAAAGTCTAAAGATATGAGACATTTTCGGCTTTGGACTTTTACTCGACTGTAAAACACCGACAGGAGGGTGATGTTTTCGGATTTATGTCTGCACGGCAGCGTTGACCGTTCTTCATGGCGTCACTCCTAGTATTGGTCACTAAATATTGTCACATATTAGATATATTTCTAATTTTTATCACCCTTTTAAATACGTTTAAGTATAAATAAAGAGCACAGCAGCCAATTCTAATCCTGTAGAGTACCTACAATAATATACTAGCTATTATTGGACTTATTGACTTTTACTTTTTTAAATACATAGCCAACCTCCAATTTAGAAGCTTTACAAGGATTTGGTAGACCTGCCTTCTAAATTAGAGGAAGTGAAGTCGTCTTCAACATTTGCGTGCATGAACATGATTGCTGCTATTAATTACTTCTGGGTGTTTTCAGTTGTTTTGTACCCATAGTAGGCTCTGCTTAGTTTGGGACTTGGTCTATATAAACCGCACAATTTATTCATTTACCTATGATATAATAGCTCATTCAAAAACGATTACTAAGCTTTTACCCGCGGCTTCGCTCGCGCGCGTTTATTTCGCCCCTTTAGGGGTTGAATTTTGCAAAATCCGTTCTCAGTGGATGCCTACACTGTATAAGCTATCTATGTACAAAATTTCAAGTCTCTAGACCCAGCGGTTTAGGCTGTCCGTCGATATATTACCAATCAGTCAGTCAGTTAATTATTTCATATATATATATATATATATATATATAGGTTACTCATGCTTTTATATGATTGTGATTTTAAAATCTATGCGAGTATAGCAGACTCAGATGGATGAATTACATTGCCATGTGTTTCAAACAGGACTACACTTACACAACAGAACCAGGCCCAAAACATGAATCATTCCAATGACACATTACCCAAAACAGAGCTAATTCACCCCGCATTTCAGTTCAATACACGTACATTTAGTTGCACTTACATAAATCAAATGGCAAACTTGCGATGCAAAGCCAGGCCACATAACTCGCGCACGTTGCAACAGCGCGCGTGTCGCATAAAAATCGCTGTGAATTCTAATAAATTTCTAAATCGACGCAAGTCGTTCCGTATGCAAGCTGGAGCTAGGGATTTGAACACAATAAGATCATGTTACAAAGGACGGTGCTTTGCATATCTACGGAGATCGGTGGGACGAGCCTCGGTGTTTGTCGTTGTAGACGTTTTGCGCGTCGGTGCAGTTTTTTCCTTGTTTCTTTTGGGTCGGGTGCGTTTTTTAGCGAATCAATTCTATAATGTTTTCAGAAACAAGTGGTCTACGGAATTATTCAGAACCAGTCTAACGGTTAGCTAAGTCCGTATTCTATTGATGTAGGATTAGACTATGATATAATTCAAGAGATAAATATGTTCAAATCCATTTTGCGACTTAATCGTAATGGAGTATAAGCAGATATATTTAGATATGACATGGCCGAAAACTATTTTTTTTTATTATTGAGAAAATGAAAATAAATTATTTAATTTACTAATAAGTAACACTTTGGAAAAAAATTACCTATGTACCCAAATTATCGATATACGTACCCGGACGATTCGATTAACTACCCCATCTTCAAAATCTGATGACTAATATAAGGATTCGATTATCTACCTTATTTTCAAAGTCTGATGACTAATTTAAGGTGGAATATACCTACACCTACATAATTTAGCCTACTAAAACAGATTATATATGGTTACTATGCAGTTGCAGTCTGGCATATGAAGTCAAGGATCTTCGCAATAAAACGCAAAGTTAGGCAACGCACTTGTGACTCTTGAGTTGCAGGTGTCCATGGGTTGTTGTTGTCACTTACCATCGGATGATCCGTCTGCTCGTTTGCCCCCTTTATAAAAAAAATATTATCAAGCATGGATAAAAAATCTAGAAAGGTATGGCCTAGACCTCTAGATCTCCGCTTAAGTATATTCGTGGATATCCTCACCGCTGACAGTGGAGCCCCGCACCACCCGTAGTAAACGCCCTCAGTGCGACACTGTACGCCAAAGTTGTTCCATAAAAGCTCTTTTGCCTCTCCACCTTTCCTTTGGCATTTTGTAGACGGTATATTTTTTTCTTTTAAAAATGTTATGCCACCTTATTTAAGAAATATAGTCGACTCCAACAACCGTGCTGTGGCTGTGACTACGATAAACTTAGTTTTTAGACGGTTTGTATCGTATTATGATACAGGTTGATATTGCTTGGATTTTCTCTAGCCCAGAGCAATAGACAGCAAAAAATAACTTAATTATGTAACCCAATTTAGTATTAAATATAACTTGAATAAGAGAATAGTACGCTGAATTGGAATTGGGCTGATTGATTCTTCAGGGCTCCAGGCGGACTGATGGCCGCAGGAGCGACAAGTGTTGGAGTGGAGACCGCGTTTAGGCAAACGAAGTGTAGCGCCCTGCGGCACGATGGACCGACGACCTAAAGAAGATGGCTGGCAGTGGATGGATGCGGGCTGCCCAAGACCGCTCCATCCACTTGGCGATTGGCGCTCGGTGCTCCTTGGGAGACGCTTTAGGACAGCAATTAGCTGAAATGCAAGAGAATAATATGTTGAGGAGATTCTTGCCTCGTTTCTTCTCCTTGACCATACATGCCGTAGCGGTGGAGTAGCAATATTATGTATTCTTTGAACAATATCATTTTGATTTG
Source organism: Ethmia dodecea (assembly GCA_963855545.1). Classification (NCBI taxonomy): domain Eukaryota; kingdom Metazoa; phylum Arthropoda; class Insecta; order Lepidoptera; family Depressariidae; genus Ethmia; species Ethmia dodecea. Next base: position 2,931,688 of record OY979443.1, read on the forward strand.
ATTTTAAATAGGCAATAGCTTACTATATATATTCAGCGCAAAGATAAACCTGTTGGATATGATATCTCATATCATGCATTAAATTTAGTTTCGAAGGTTCGAACTTCCGGTGAGGGTATATGCCAATGCGTCCTAAAATAAACGTATTTATTTACCACTATATTTTACCCGCGTAACTCCCGTTCCCGTGGGAAAAATATAACCCATGTTGCTTCCAGAAAAGTAAGCTTTCCGTTGGTGAAAGAATTGTTGAAATCGGTTTAGTAGTTTGAGAGCCTATTCAATACCTACAAACAAACTAAAAATCGAATGTTTGTTCTTTAATAATATTTGCTATAGAGAATTTTTGAAATCATTCCATTATAGTTTCGAAGCGTATTCAATACAAACAAAGTTTCTAATTTAGAACACTGGTTTAAGCTAGATTTTGTCATTTTACGCCACTCATTCTGCGCGGCGTAAGTTCAATCAATCAGAATTTATTGCAGCACTTTATTAGAATTGCTTGTAACCGTAAAATAATCGTAAAGCTCCCCTTCGCATACAAATTGTGTATCCACAACACATTGGATTGGACCCAGAAGTTATAAATGTTATAATACGCTGTCAACAGCAAAACAGGTTTTATTTAAAAATTACTAAATGTTTTTTTTTATAGTATAAACTTTTTTAAATAATGTTGGGCTTACTTTTTACCGCAGCTAACTAGCTGATCCGTGCTAATTCACTGGCGTAAATCCAGTTCCCGTTTAAAAATTATAGAGCCGGGTACTTCTAGAAAAGTAGACTTTAGGTATAAAGTTGTTTTTTTTTAAATCGGTCTAGTAGTCTATTCAATACAAACAAACAAACAAATTTAATCCTTCATAGTATTAGTATAACAACTGATCCGTAGAACTTTATTATTTGAAAAAGTACGAAAAAGTAGTACTATTTTAGTGCACCAGTTAAGGAGCCCGCTTCTCATTAATGAGGCTAGCAATAAGTTTTTCAAAAACTTACATACATATACATCACTAGCTCGACGGTGAAGGAAAACCGCAGGTCTCAATTTTAATTCTGAGGTATATGTGAACAGACCCGGTCTGACGATGGGCCCACCACGTTAGTGTACTAAATCTATGGGCCCACCACCTATCATGTTAAGGGGTCCAAAGAATATACTGGTGAAACGTGGGTATTTCCAGAAATGGAATACCTCTGCCTACCCCCTCGGGGATAAACGGAGTGAGATTATTTATTTTTATCATTTCATTTAACTTAATTTTTTTTTATAATTTACGCCGTTTTGCCAAAGTAGGTACATACGCCATTTTGCAAAATTAAGACATCTTGCAAAAGTACGCCATTTTGATTATCGAATATAGTTTTCCACAGTACAAAAACCTAAATTTTTACCGCCTCGCACGACCACTAGACAATTTCGAATTACCTAACCGGAACCAGTGGAGTTCTTATTGTGGTGCTGAAAGGAGGTGCTTCCAGCCATGATTGAATAAAGGAATTGCCCAGTCAGGTTCGCCACCTTCATAACAAAGGGTACAAAGGCCGCATGGGAAACCTGACAAATGTTTGCCTGACACTCAGGGCCGCAGTCAGTATTGGGCCTTGAGTCCGTGATTACATTTTGATGGAACCAACAGCTTTATAATAAAAAAAAATCTCACGCCTTCTATCCTATTAATAATTATATGTACTGGAAGTAGGTACCCACTTTGCACCAAAATATTGTTGGACCACTTAACGCCTCGGAATAAATTTTGGGACCTGCGAGTTTCCTGATGATGTTTTCCTTTAACTTCGAGCTAGTCATAAATATGTACTTGAGTTTTCGAATAACTTATTAGTACAACTCTCATTACGATTAGAACCCGAGCCTTACGCAAGAAGAGCGGGCTCTTCAAACACAAGGTTATCAACGCACAAAATAATACACCTTATAAAAGTAAAATTGTCGTCCAGAACGGAAAATGTATATGCATAATTTGCTAATTTTAAGTTTAGATAGCTACTACTATATGCTTCTTGTGTAATACTCGGTCTAAGGAAAAACATTTTTTTTTTTTTTGTTATTAATTAAACCTATCAATTTTTGTTTCTAGAAAATGGACTACTACGAAAAAAAATATTTATAATCTCTTTCCTTTGTTGAAGTATTTATTTGCCCAATCTTGTGATGTAAATCTGACAGCTTGTCGCTATAACTGCATTGATTTAGTTAAGGCCCCTTTTCTAAATACGGCCCTGGTTAATACCCTGTCTGGCATTTTCTGGCTTTTGTCGTACACCTACTATTTGTTTTGATTGTAACAGGAGATTCGTATGAAAATATTGAAGCTTTTCTCTATCTATAGATTATTGCTTACTATAATAATACGGGTAGCAAACGTTTATGACGTCATGGTGAGTCTATACGAAGATATTACTTAACTAACTCAAGGAGCTAAACATGACCAGGAAACTTGGCACATGGATAAAAATTCCGGACGAATTCACATAGGTATACACGTATTTATATAAGTAGGTCCAAAGTAGCAAGGCCTGAACCATGGGTAGATGATAAACAATGGGTTCGATTCTGCATTACAGCGACTAAACTTATTCTAGTTTATTCCTGTCTTTATTTTACCTCAAAAAAAGAAAAGGGATAGAAGATAACCTACCGAATTTAGTCCTGTCAGAGGCTGTATTTTAGTCGTGACTTATTTACTTATGCTCTAAACACGTTATGAAATGCCTTAGTTGACAGGACTAATTTTAATTTGACAGGACTAAATATCACTCGTCTCTTTTCTTCTCTATGAGAAAGAAAATGACAGGACTAAACTAAAATAAGTTTAGGCGCTGTAATGCAGAATCGAACCCAATGTGATACATATTATTTAATAATAATAAAATGTCCAGTCACAGATATTTTTTCCTCGGAAGGGAATCAAACCAGCAATCAGATTCAGAAAGCAAGGTCACTAATGTGCAATACAGTTTTTTGGACTTGTACTATCAAATGTAAAACGAATATTTTGGTATATTGGTTCCTTACTTATGAAATTGAAGCAAACATTTGTAATTTTACAAGTAACCTTTGATAATAATTAAATACCAATGTTGAATATATTGGTAAAATTATACATACCTAATTAGTGTTTTTTTTTTTACATCCTTATAAACAAACTGGAAAAGAGTTTATGTAATATGTAGCCCGATCATATGCTCAGATTAGTTTTATTATTTACAGCTCTTCTTCAATTTTAAAAACGGACGATTTTCCATATGCAATTTTGTTGGATTTTATTTTCTTAATCTAAAAAAAAACTCCATTCTCTACTCATTTTATAGTTTACCTACGGCCAAAAAAATAAAACAACAACTGAATGTTCAAGCGAGTGTAGGCTAAAGGCGTAACTCACGGCGTACTCGAATTCAACTGGACTCGAAAACAAGTGGTACCGGTCAATGCGATCGCGAATTGGTTCACTGCCTCCTCCAACGCCTCGAGTACATTCAAATGTTGTTTGCCAAGAATTTTGGGGTACAATAGCGCCCTGCGTGGGAGCATTGCGACCCCGACAGAATTTTCAACGGGAATTCTGATTATGAAATATCAATTTGGGTCAACGTCCCGGGGATGGTTTGCATACTGTAGTGCTTAATTAAGTTGAGTTCCTTCTTTATACAGATCGGTTAACTAAAGCTGTAACCAGGGGCTGTATTGTCTATTTATAATTGTAATCGTCTTTCTTTGACATTTGTTACGTAATCACTGCTTGCTCTTCTTTCACTGGATATATTGACAGATGTACGGAAGAAGCAACGTATGTCAAAATGAAGACGAATTACAATAAGGCACCTCTACATAAATACATTAAGATTAAGTGCGTCGGTGAAAGTTGCGTCAAGTTTTTTTAAAATTATACAACCCATCCAACTAACACAAATTTTGAAAAACATTGCTTTTTAAATATTCTGTATTAAAAAGTTGCTTTGATGTGAGTATTGTGAATGTGCCAGATTTGGTTAACTATCCTATATATATTATTTTACATAAAGATGTATACAATATAATGTGAGAGAAGAAGCGAAATTCATGAGATTAGTTTGTTCAGTAGGTACGATTAAGTAGGTACGTAGTTTTTCGACAACCTACTAAATCGATTTCGATTTATTTTTAATAATGTGTAAATTTTTCCTAAAAATGAATTAGCGTAACTGAGTGTAGAGCTTCCTATAGAAACCGTACTACTATTGCTCTTTATTTAAGAAATTCGGTTAAACAAAAGCAAAGTACCTACGAATGCATCATATTTTTTTATATTAATATACAAATTGTGGAATTTCGCTAAATATTTGGATAAATGCTCATTTGAATAAAAATAAAATGAAATAAAATGTAAGTACAACATAATTTCTAATTTGCCATTACATTGGTCATGACTTTCCGACCATAAAATCTGGGTTTTACTAGTTAAGTTCAACCGTAAAGTGAATGCACCCATTACTTGCACGAATAACCTTCAAGTTTTTTTGAAAACATAAATACGCCCATCACCAAATGTGCTTAAAAGCAATTTACGTAAAAAGTGGTTCATTTATAAATCTTGAAAAATTATATTTAAAGTTTATCTTCGAAATGAATCAGTCCAAGCTGAAGCAATGATGCTGAAATTCGTTGGTAAACCTACACATAAAAAGTTTTTTTTTAATTTCCTACAGAAAGGGAAAAAAGTTGGGATGATGTTTATAAATTCTCCTTACTACTACCTCAACAGCAACATAGGACCTTTAACTTATTAATATAAACAACAAATACAGCCATTTACAGATTTTCACTCATTTTATAAAACTAGTCATAGGTAAAGGGTATGCTTTAACTATTCCGATCTTTGAGTATTAAACCAACAGGAGAGGTCACGCGCACTAGTTCCTTTGCAATAAAGTCTGCCAATTTTTGCGGGGGGGGACGAGGAAACAAACACAAATAATGTTAAAACAAATGCATTTTTTGACAAAACAATTCAACGCTAGCTTGAACTAGATGAACACAAATACATTCACCAATCCAAGCACTCCGTGAACTTATAAAACTAGTTGTATTTAACAGGTGTGCGCGTTGACCGACACTTTTTTTTGGCAGAGGGGAACGCCTGTCAGTGGCGTCTCCGGTTGGTTTAATACTCAAAGATTCCGATAGATTGAGAAAACACAAAATCAAGTGTAAATAATTATAAAATTAAAAATAATACAAAAAAAATATAATATTTATCATCATCTTCCTCAACCCGTAACAGCCCACTACTTCCTTAAGGGTCTTTTTCTCAAATGAGTAAGAATGGACTGGTACCTAATCTCTCACTCTGCTACTATTAATATTATAAGTGCGAAAATACCTTTATACCAACACAAACACATAGACTGCTAAACGTATAACCCTTCATCTTGCCTTTGCCGTGGCCGTTAAAAAAGTTAAATTTTCCATCAAATCAAACCCTACACCGACTTCAAGGCCAAATCAAAATCGCGGTCAAATTAATTGAAAACTACCCTCGACCGGTTATAATTAATAAAGGTAATCACTCTATCCTGAGCAGGTGGTACCAATCGGCCGATAGGGGCCGCGTGAATAATGGAATGGGCCGCGATCGAAGTCGATATGTTACGATTACCTTGAACGTAGATTTGTATCTTTTTCTATCCAAGTGCCTTTCTTAAGCTGAGAGTATCTATACAGCAGGCGTATTTACGGAGCTTCGATATTCGACTCGGAATCGGAAAATCTGTCGAAAAAGGGCTATTCACAGATGCCGGTATCGAAAACGAATGTCATATTTGACATAAGGATTCGGAAATTTTTCCGTGGCTGTCGGAAACGCCTAGAATACAGTTTTCGAAGTCGATAGATTCGACTTCGGAAAATTTTTCACTCGATCTGAATCGAACGGAAACGGTGTCGAGCCTTCGTGAATACGCCTGCGAATTAAAAAAGTTTTTTTTTATGTAGTGGCACCGCATTCAGCATTTTGCTAATGTCAAGTAATTCAGTTTTCAAGTCTTTAGTTTACAAGAATTCAGTGTCTTCCACACTTTCAACATATCATATCAACAGTAAAATGATAGCACTTTTACTGAAGACTTCGTTGTGCCTTCTTGAGGCAATCCAAAATGTCCTTCCCTAGCATTTTATCGAATTTACCATTCACTGCACACTTTCACTGGCACTTGCCACATATTATACTATCACTAATATCAGTCAAAACCCGAAATATACAACTAAATAAAAATTATACTAAAAAAATTTCGTCCCTCTTCGGATTCCCGCCAAAAAGACCCCGATCAGAAAAGTTTGTAATAAAATCATCGTTTTAATAACTCGAACAAGCCCACTGGTGGGTGGGATATTCATTACTCGTATTTGTGAAAACGCTATTGTAAGTGGCCAGTACCGATGTAACACAAAAGGATTTATTCTAACTCAGTCTAAAGTAGGGTACTCAATTCCCGACCATTTCGGTGTGCCCCTGGTACTTATGAAAATACGTATGCTCACGCCTTATAACCAAGGAGTTGGATAAGGTATTAAATTTCTGGAAATAGCCACTTCTCCTAAACGTGTCCAGTAGTGAACCCATCTTCAGACCGGGGTGTTGTTACTCATTCCCCAGAATTTAATTCTAGGGTAAACTTAGCATACATTTTGAATGAGTCCATCCCTGTTAACCTATCCATGTATGAGTTCTAATGACTCTATTCACCGGTAGCAACTTAAATTGAGTCTAACGTGCCGATATGAACTTTACACTGTTCGACATAATGAAGCGAAATGTCAACATTTAATTACTTCAGCTTGGCCTTTACGTGTCTGATATTTACACCCTGGTGAGGTAAATTGTTTAGGTGTCGTGTTTTCAAAGTGCATAATTATTAGTGTTTGATGGAAGGCGTTTAACGAAACAAGTGTAGGAGGGTTTAGTGGGTGAGACGATTCTAAGGCTGTCTTGAAGAAGAGCACAGATGTCCCGGAAACTGATGAGAATGTTTGAGGAGATTGATGAATGGCGTCAGGTTTGTTAAAGTGGTGGCTATTGTGCGATGGTTACTGCCCACCGCGGATAAATGTGTGAGAGCGATTTTGTTTCGATTTTGTCTCGTGGTGTTACTGATTTGTCCTAATAGTAGGACCACGAGGGAGACCTAGTTCTGTTTGTTCTAAGTAGCGGTTGTCAATTACTTAACACTTTATAAGGCAGAGGGACAATAGTTACCACCATAAATTGAACTCTATGTACCTAATTGAAATAAGATTCAAAACCAATGAAAAATGTAAACTGCCTATGCCTGTTAAAGGCACTTAAATGGTTAAACCACCTCTTGATGAAAATGTACATGAAGTTTCTCATGATTAAGTTTTTTATCTGTGTGTTTTGACATTTTTCTAAGCTACGTTAGTGCTCGAAAGTGTAGCTATTCTCATTATTATAAACTAGTTTCTGCTTGTGGCTACGACCGCGTCTTTGCCCGCGGTTAAAAGTTTCCGGCATCAAAAGTAGAATATATGCTATTCTGATGTATAAACTATATAATTGTGAAGTTTCAACAAAATCCGTTTAGTAGTTTTTTGCGTGAAAGACCTCCGGCGCCTGAGCGAATGAAAGATCCATCTGTCCTGACAAGCTTTCTTGTTTATGATTTTCAATACCAAAAAATATAAATGTCAAGATTAACAGCGATTTGAAAGTACTTTCTTTACAAAAAAGGGGAATCTTTTAGTTTGTGTTATTCATGCATCGGTTACTTTTACGCCAGACAATTCTCCCGAGGCAGCCTGTGCTAGGCACAATAGGTATGAGACTTTACCGTCTGACGAAATCGAGAAAAAAATACAATGTCTATTTTATACGCCACATTCTCATAATCTTGTACTGTCACATAGTGCTGTGAATAAAACGGTGTAAAAAACAAAAGACAAAGAATAATGTTAAGTAACATAAATAGTTTTAGGCGAGCTCCTGTGACATTGAGGTTACGTTTTTCTCGTCCGCCTGTGAATTAAAAAAAAGCTAATGCCTTCTGCCTCAAAATTAAATCTTAGCAAATGCCTTCCGCCTCACTATAAATGTTATAGTGTCAGATGACTGAGTTAAACATCGGTTTTCGCTATTATATAGGTAGATACATACAAATATAATAACACTAACCGTCGGTTTACGAAATGCAAATTAAACGAAAATTTGCTGACGAAACTGTTACATCTCATCTTTTGTTCTGATTGTTTTAATAACTTCATAGAACCGATCAGATCAACTGGTGCAATAATCTTTTATTTCACATCACATTAATTAGTCTAGGCAATAAAGGTAGTGGACCCACCCCAACATTAATTCCTCAGTCGATGAAACTTTGCAGGATTGTAGTATAGTATGAGACAATACTTGCATAAAAAAATCCAAAAAAAAAACCTAACCGAAGTTAGGTTTTTATACTAAAAAAAAATTTTTTTTTTTGGTTGATAATTTGATAATTTCTGAAAATATTGTAGCGAGACCGTTTTTATTTTGGATTTTCCTATTGTAAGTCCAAAGCGACTATTAAATTACATTCCAGTTAAGAAAATGGACTGAGCAATTTTCCCGTGCAAGGTACATATACGTCTGAGTTTTGTTGTTTCTACCAGGAGTTTTTTTTTGGATATTTCGCATATAGCTTTCTTAACACACATGAATATTGCTGGCGAAGAAAATTTTGACTGAGCATTTTTCCCAACAAAGATATCAAATAAATAAGTATTTTAGTAAAAATACCTAACTTCGGTTAGGTTTTTTTTTTGGATTTTTTTATGCAAGTATTGTGTCATACTATACTACAATCCTGCAAAGTTTCATCGACTGAGGAATTAATGTTGGGGTCTTCATACAAAAATCCGCTTCATTGCCTGGACTAAATGTCATAGTTTTAGGTTTCACTAGTCACAAGTTGACGAGATGTGTCACGATTTTGGCGTCCGAAAAAATTCTACCTACAGCGCTCTCAAAGAACGCTGCTAACGTCAGCATTAGAAGTAGCCTGTAGAATCATTAAGAATAGTATCAGTTGTAAGAAATAATAATGAGAACGATAAATTGTGGGGCACAATTATTCACACACGTTTGCTTAGTCCCAAACTAGGCAGGGCCTGTACTATGGGTACTACACAACTGATTAACATACATAAATAAATATTAAACGACCAGACACGAAGCCAACAGACATGTTCATGCACACAAATGTTGGTCCAAAAAAATATACGGAAATAATCACATAAACAGCCTCATCTCAACAAACACAAAACAGTCCGCCCAAAACACACCGAAAACAAAAACTAATCGCACCCGCAACACTACTTCTAATGCCGCGAACCTCATTCGGACGCGGATTTATGTCACAGAAGCACGTACGGAATTTCGGGCGGTCCGGGCGGTCCGGGTGGGCCATCCGGACCGGACACTAGTGAAAAACCTCAAGCGATAAACGAAACTGCGGAACCCTGGTTATTTTGCATCTATGTTTTGCATACAACAGGGCTTTTTGGTCTGTTTATAGTTCTGTCTTTGATTTGAATAACATGCTAATTTCGGTTTTTGGTTTGTAATGACCTGTTTTGTTATGGTTTTACTACTTCCGTTTATATTGCATTTCTGATTTTAGTGACTTTATGATGTGCACCTATGTCTTAGTGTTAATTATTTTATTTTTTTCATAGAAATTTCCTTAAATTGCTATTGCTAATACCGATTTTTCATTTTATTTTCAAATATTTTTATATCATTACATAAACTTTTTTTCAAAGGTTTTTTTTTTTAAATAGCAAACATCCGTACAAATAATCTGATGGTCCATAAACATGTGAAACATCAGAGGAATCCGGGATGCGTTGCTAAACACGTAATATTATCATCCTCATGTTAAAATTCAAAAGGAAACTTCAAGAGAGCTCATTCGGTAAGCTCTAATAAAGAAAAACAAACGAAAAAGTATTCTCTAAAACTTTAAAAACAAACCAACAGCAGTAGTGCCAACAAACCCAGTCACGTGCCTACCAACGATATCGAAGCAAAACTATTTCTTCCACCACTCGAAGAAGTCGAAGAAGTCGTGCATTGCAACAGCATTACCCTTGGAAATCATTACTCTTTCCAAAAGAATTTCCCGGTAGAACAAGAAAGTTCAAATTTACATTCAACACGACGCTGTGAAACCCAATAGTCGAAAATAAACACCAGGTAAAACTGTTGGACACTGGCTGTGAAATCGTATAGCCGTTGGATACGTGGAGGGAGGATATGTAATGCTTTTAGGACTCGCTTCAGGAATAGCAACTTGTAGTTGGACTTTGAGTTGTTTTCTTCAATGAAAACTTTGTAAACATAAAACAGTTTTCATGTATTAATTTCTAAAGGAACTTCACAAAACAATTACAATTGCAACTGACAGATAAAAGTTCACTAAAATTTATGGCCCATTATTATTTTTAACAGCAAAACAATTTAATCAGTTTAACGCCATAGCCAATAAAATTACAGATTACAAAATGATTTAAGTCGCATGAAAGTGTAGATTTAAACGCATCATCTTTGAAACATTCATTCATATTTTGTATTTGTAGTAAATTTTCAATGCTGTGTTATATTTATATTATATAGTAGTGTTAGCCCATAAATATCGATTCGGGCAACTCTATTGGAGTTACGTCTCTACGCGTGACGTCACGAGGGACTGTCAAGAATCCCGCGGATTATGTCTGACGAGCTAGGCTGTGGCGGGTATAGATAACTGTTTTAAATGTTTGCCAGAGTATCTGAAAGTCTGTAACGTAAATAATAAACCATAATATGAAAGGCTATCGCGTTATAAATTTTAAATATCCAATAGTAGTTAGTAGGTATAAAAATATTACACATTCATCATATGTAATACGTAGTACCGTTTCTTGATATTGTTAATCCCAATTCCTAAATCACTTCTTGCACCTAAATCATCATCGAGACCAACTAAAGCTCCCTCCAATTTTTGTGTCTCTCCATTGTAGCCACCGGCGAGACTGCTCTCGGCGACGATGTCGCGTCGGCTGATAGTGTCTGACACAGCGACACCGCTGCACTGAACAAATTACCGTGCAACTTTCCCGGGTTTGCCTGAGGCGTGCATGTGTCTCCGCTGATTTATGTTAGGTTTGTGGTTTTTGGGAATGGTGATGTCTGTTTGAGATTTGGTGGGAAAATGTCTGTTATTTTTGAGTGGTTTAGGCCAGTTGTACGTTGAATGGTCTTTTTTAAATGCGAATATGACATCATAATATATCAGTGATATAAATACCTATGTGTTTGTTTATTTCGAATCTTTAATTTCATTAAAATGTAATATATTTATAGCATTTGCGCTTAGACTATCACGCTCAGCGAAGGTCGGTGATAGATAATAGTTTCTAGCTATTAAATAATTCTTAGCAAATTAATGAATTTTAAGTACATTTAAAAGAAATATATACCAAGGCAATGGCATTGATTTCAGTACCCACAACATTAAAATTTGTAGTGAAATATTTTGCGATGCGTGATACTATGTAGTGTGATTTCAATTAATTATATTCACTATCTACCTATAAGTACAGGTACTCAATATAAATTGTTATTGATTTAAACCATACATTCGCAAATAGAAACTCATTTTATTTTATAGAACCTCTTCCTAAGCGCCATCTCGTCACAGACTATTTATTGATGCTGTAAGCTATTTCAGGGGTGGTTTTATACAATACTCACATGAAAACGACGGCAGCGACATCTATTATCAGCTGATGGGTTTGTGAACTTTGCCGCCCGCCCAGAACACAACCCGCTTTGGCTGAAAAGTATCATGAAAATTGCAAAGATGGCGCTTCTAAACTGTAAAAGTTTGAATTACATTAAGTCATTATTTAACTGAATATTATGACGACTTAAATGAATAAAGTATTGATCATAAGTTGCTTTGTATAAATACACTCTTTTGTGAATAAAATACAATAATTTTTCATTCGTAATGGTGTGAGAGCAATAACTTTTTCATAAGCTGTTCGTAAGATGGCGCAAGTAGTATTGTTTAATGCTTAAATCTCTAAGATGAATGTTAAATTTCTCATGTACCTATTTTTTAGGAAGCTGGTATACTTAGTACAAAATAAAACAATAATTATATTACATTTTAAGAATTAAAATAATACAAAGGAAAGGTAGCCCTTGAGTAATAATCACATACTGACATACCTATCTACCTTCACAGCCAGAAATGCAATATGTAATCATGACTTAATATAATAAATAATAATCTCACGCCTTTCATCCCCGAGGGGGTAGGCAGAGGTATTCCATTACTGGATATACCCACATTTCACGAGATACATTGGACCCCTAAACATGATAGGTGGTGAGCCCATCGCCGGACCGGGTCTATTTACACATGTCTCAGAATTAATTCTGAGACCTGCGGGTTTCCTCACGATGTTTTCCTTCAGACCTAGTGATATATATATCTAAATATATATATATCTAGATGATTTTGCAATAATAGTTTAAATAGTTTAAATATTAATATTCAAATACAGATTGTGAATGAATGAATAAATAAACAATAATTTCAAAACCTCAACCATAGACCCGGTAGTAAATATAAAATTTTAAGAAAATATGCGTACATATTAATATTTTAAAAGACTTTTTTAAACCTCGCTTTTCCAGAACATAAAACAGCCTGGATCTCTAATATCTGAAGTTTATTTCAAATTCACCTTCCCATCCAAAAGATCGCATATTTTTAAAAATGAGATAACTATAAATAGGTATAAGTATCAGCAAAATTAGGCTTAGTAATTTAATTCAATAAAAAGTGTTTATTGTTCCCGCTATGCCTGTTTTATTTTGTTCAACACATTGTGTAAATGATTTCTTTACAAAACCCTTGACTCGGAGCAGACCTACAAAAGCAATTAACAGGTGTAACAATTACGGAGGCATTTCACAGGGCCCTCTCAAAGACTCCATAAATAATGTCCAATAAACGAAGCAGACGATCGCAACGATGTTTATTTGTTGTTCAACTCGTAATGAGGACTTGGAAATCTTTGGGGGATAAGCGGCGAGCGAGTGGCGCTTCAGATTTTATTGCTGACAAGCGGATACTTATTCCCGTTCCCTTGGGAATTACCAAAAATCTTCTCATTTATGTCGTTTAATGAACCTTTGTGCAATATTTTGGCCCAGAGGTTTAATTAATGCCAAGAAGGACAAGTCCAGTAAGTATCTAGACTTGGTCCATGAGGTTACCACCATGTGGGATGTTGATTCGACGATCATTGTCCCGATAGTTGTTTCAGCGAACGGTCTATAATAGCAAAGAGTCTCGACCAACATCTTGAGAGACTCTCGCTAGGTGGTTGGATAAAGGGTCAGATACAGAAGGCGGTGATCTTGGACACGGCGCGGATAGTCCGCCGGTTCCTCGGTTACGTATTTAAATGTCTAAAATTAAAAAACCTAACGTTAAATAACCTAAGTTCAAAATACCTAAAATCAAAATACCTAATGTTTTAATATACTTAATAAAATAATACATACCCACGAAATATCTAAGATTACAAGTCACTCCAAACCAACTGAGCTAACAGGCCCATGAAGTTAGAAAGTCAGTTTTTTCAGTATTTTTTCAGTGCGAGATTCGCCAGGTACTACATTTGGAAGGTGTCGCTTGAAATCTCATGTACGAGATGGTCTTAAACAAGAAAGACACTCTTTCGTTTGTGTTGGCTCAAGATAGTACAGTAAAAATCTAAAAATTAAGTAATGTTCTAACGACTTTCTCAACTCTTCCCAACAAGCGCAAGAAAGAATTTATTATAATACTAGTGATCCACCCAGCTTCGCACGGGTGCAATGCTAATACTAAAACCTTCCTCTTGAATCACTCTATCTATTAAAAAAAACCGCATCAAAATCCGTTGCGTAGTTTTAAAGATTTAAGCATACATAGGGATATAGGGACAGAGAAAGCGACTTTGTTTGATACTATGTAGTGATAGTGATACTAAAGGTAACGAAAACGATTGAAAACCTTTTCGAAACGATATTAGCCCCCCTAGCCAAGTGTTATTGTACAATCTAATCGAATGTTTTTTTAGATTGACATCTATGGGATTGACATAAGCACTTGCCAATGAGCGCTAACGCTAATCAATAATAACGCTAACGTCAATCCCATACATGTCAATCTAAAAGAAAATTCGATTAGATTGTGCAATGCCACTTGGCTAGGGGGGTAGGGATGTAAAAAAATAATCGATTTTTAAAATAATCGATTATTTTTTTGAAATAATCGATTTTTAATAATCGATTTCTTAAATAAAAATAATCGATTTTTAATTAATCGATTATATGAATTATGCGTTTTAATTTAACAGCGCCATCTATGCGGTGGATGAACCTTAACGTTGTCGTTAAGCTTTTTTACTTATCGTTTCATTTTATTTTAATACTACGAGTACTCTTATTTTTTATTATTTTTCGTCTTTTGACTGTTTAAACTTAAAAAATAAAGAAAGATTAGTTTTTTATTTTAGTTTTTGAGACCATAACGTAGTCATTTAGTTTTTTTGATTCTCGTTTTAAGTATTTTATTTTAATACTAGTAAAATGTAAAAGAGGACTGGACATTTGTGACACTAATTATTTTTTTGTTTAAATTTGAAGATTATCGAAATTTTATTTTGGTATTTCTTTATTCATATTATTTTATTTCATTTTTAATCTGTTAAAATGGTAATATGAATCTCTTAGTATTTTATTATTAAAATATAAAAAGCATACTAAATAGATTTTTAAATATGTATTAGAAAAAAATCGATTTTTTTAGAATAATCGATTATTTTCAATAATAATCGATTTTTAAAAAACCGATTAATTTTTAAGAAAGAAAAATCAATTTTTATTTAATCGATTATTTTCCTTTGATCTTACATCCCTAAACGATATCACACCTATTCTTAACTTGGACCACCGGTAGCATGAAGCCTTGCGGATGCCTGGGCAACACAGTCGCCTGTAGCAACGCTCCCCCCACGTCACTATGGAAACCCCCCCTTTGAGGTCTTTATGAATCGTGCGGCCATATAATGAATATAAATTGGATGCTTCCAAACAAGTAACTATTTTGCGAAATTGTGATTGAAACCTATTGAACTATGAAGTTGTATTTGAGACTATTTTAATTGAAAAGTTAGTTTCGATTAGATATCCTACAAGTTGTTTATCGTTCATTTACCTATGGGTTTTATTAGGTCTGCAATATAATAGTAAGAATTTTGGACCGGTATTGAAGGACACACTTTATTTTTACATTAAGTAACGTTTGCACTTTCATGTTCATTTCATATTGTTCTACTCCCAAAAAGGTTGTCTCAAAAATTTATAGGTTGTTTCAAAAAGATTGTATAAAGTGACAAGACTGTATTCTGTTACCACAATAATCTACCGAGGTAGTGATTTTATTAAAATTAAGAGTTTGATTTATTTGCAGTCTGTCTAAAAAAAGAAGTGACAAGCTTACAATAATATGTAGCAGTCTGTACGGAAAAAGCAAGCGAGCTTATAAGAATATGTAAGTGGGGAATTTGCTTTAGAAAAATAAACATGTAGCATTACACATGCTTTTATATCTGTGACATGTTTACTTTGACATATTATCACTAGCTCGACGGTGAAGGAAAACATCGTGAGGAAACCCGCAGGTCCCAGAATTAATTCTGACACATGTGTAAATAGACCCGGTCTAGCGATGGGCTCACCACCTATCACGTTTAGGGGTCCAATATATCTCGTGAAATAGTTCAAAAGAATATGACGGAAACTGACTATTATGGAAAAGGGCAATACATTGTATTGCATAACGGCATAAACTGACAACTAAAACAAAACGTAAAAAAGGATTCGTATAAAACCTTGCCACGGCTTCCAGTCAGTCGCCAACAGTGGGTATATCCAGTAATGGAATACCTCTGCCTACCCCCTTGGGGATAAAAGGCGTGAGTTTTTTTTTATTTATTTACTTTGAGGCAAATGTACAATAACCCTAAAATTTTAGCTCTGTAAAATACCTATTACCTTTACAAACAGGTACACATAAGAGGTGTCACAGCTTCGTAGAGATTATCCGAAAGTACTTGTTGTACCTTCAGTTTATTGCGACTGTGACACTGTTTCTTCAGCTAAGCTGTAAAGGTATTTTGCTGTCTGTCCGTTCGTATATGCAGAACCGACGGCCTCTTCAGTTAACGGAATTTGTGAGCATCCATTAGGGGTCCATTTACGTAATCTCTTAGTTGGAGCGCGTTAATAAAATTGAAATGGAACAAATAACCTTTGGTATCGGTGGAAAGTTTGGAGTTTCATAACAAAATAAAGCGTGAATTGAATAAGTTTGGAGTAGGGAAATTAGATTGATGGGAGAGCTGATGCCACTTACACAAATATTGGTGGTGTAGGTATTGGTAGGTATATTTTGATAGAGTGACCAGAATAGAAAAACAAGTGCTGATATTTTTTGGTCACACTATTGACCGGATGGATCTTATAAATGAGGAGTTGGAAGAGGATGACTGGTGTACTTAAAACGACAACATTCACCATGTATTCAAGAAAAGATGCCAAAGAAAGGGTACCTGAAACCGAACACGATTCAAAACGATGTCAATCAAGAAAGACAAATTTGCCAGGTTCATTTCTGGGAGATCCTGCTCTCAAGTAGAAGGCTTGGGTTAGATCTAGGTGAGAAGATCTATCCAATCTGTCATCACTAGCTCAACGGTGAAGGAAAATATCGTGAGAGAACAAACTAATGCAGTGACAGACTTCACCACTTGTCTCTGGCTGGTAAAGATTGAGTATTTTCAAAAATGGAACATCAAAAAAAAAACAGTCCACTTTATTTGATTTTAACAAAATTATGAAAAAACTTGCTGTAACTGGTAATAAAATAAAATTAAAACATGTTAGTCGTTATGTACCTACTAAACAGATCCTAAAAGTAAAAACCAAAATGAGTTGATACATAAAATAAATATTTTTTCTTCAGAAAGTAAAATACGAATACTTAATTCTAGGATGTACTGTCAAAATCAAATGACAATTTGACGTTCTTAATTTATCTGGCCAATTCAATTTAGCTTTAGCGACCTTATGGCTATTCTGTGGACGCGATTTTAAGCATTTTAGAAATGTCATCACGACTAAACCTCCTAAATTTAGCGGCGATTAAAATGGTGTCGCTTAAAGAAGATTATAGGGAAAAGTCCGACATATTTGAATTTTTGTTATTTTTTAAGATACATTTTTCATATTTTTAGAAATAGTCAAGAGGGTTTTTGGTGAGAATCCGAAAAGGGGTTTTTTGTACATTTTTCATTTTGCTGTATATTTTGGGTTTTGATTAATAATAGTGATAGTATATTATGTGGCAGGTGTCTGTGAAGGTGTGCAGTGAATGGGAAGTTCGATAAAATGTATGGGATCGACGTTTTCGATCGCTATATTGCCGAACTCATAAATAGGCCACTAAAAGTACTATAATTTTACTGTCGATGACCCAAAAAGGGATGAAAGTGTTGATGACTGTATTTTTGTACATGGACTCTAAGCAGAGCCATTTGACTAAGAAATTTGAAGATTGCTAAAGATGTTATTGGAATAACAAGGAAACACATATTAATAAATATATACACATTTATTATTGTATTTTTTTTTTGATTTCATTAATTCGTTCACTCAGCTCTTTTTTTATTTGTAATCGCAACACTATTCAACTTAGCCATTTTACGCTGTGGTTATAGACTATCTAAATTTAGTAACCATGGCGTTTTAGAATTGCATTTGGCTTAGCCGCTGCTTAAAACTAAATATAATTTAAGAAATTAATTTCGTTTTAGGCTATTTAGGCAGTGGGCGTGTAGAATTGAACCCAATACCTTACTAATTCATACCATTCTAATGTAAAACTCGCAACTTTCTTTCTCATATTTCTTCATTCTTACGATGATCCTTTAGTCTCTTTAACCAAATCCACACGTAATCTTACAAACTTTTTTGTTTTACCCACTGCTTTTAAAACCAAGTTGAATTTATAATGTCAGGTGACATTGGCTTGGAGCCAAATGATGAAATAAGACTACTTTCGCTCCTCCAGCCAGACTGAAACCGAAAAATAAATTTCATATTTGAATACCAACTCGTAGACCGCCGATTTTATTACCGTAGGTAAAACACATTATCGTAAACTTGACAATAGCGAACTTCCAAATAAACCCAAGTAATATTTCAAATAAGACCTAAAATAGACTAAAAATTTGAACGCATAAAATTCAAATAAAGCCAGTTTTACATGAATTACGTCCGGGAAGCATTCGCGTATGAAGTAAAGAATGATATTGTATGCATTTTGCATGAGTGCGGTATTATCGGATATAGCAAAGAATTTGAATATTCCGACTGCGGTGGTACTGGGGTGCATTGATTCGATCAGTACTTAGTTCGAGTTACGGTCGAGTTAGATTTATTATTCTACTAGCGACCCGCCCTGGCTTCGCACGGGTGCAATGCTGAATTTTCTTTGCTATAAACCTTGCGGAGCCCGAGACCTTTCCAACGAATGCAAAACCGTGGAAATCGGTCCGGCCGTTCTGGAGGTAAATCGTCAGGAAGGAAAACCCGACTTATTTTTATATAGTAGATAGCTACCCGCCCCGGCTTCGCACGGGTGCAATGCTGAATTTTCTTTGCTATAAACCATCCCTGGACCCACTCGAACCCACACAAAAAGTTTCATCAAAATCGGTCCGGCCGTTCTGGAGTTAAATCGTCAGGAAGGAAAACCCGACTTATTTTTATATAGTAGATAATGAAATGATCTGGATAATATTAGTTCTTTTGAAATCAATGTATTTCTCAATTATATATTATGTTATTAGGTATCTGGCAAAGTTAAAAGTAAAGTTAGTTTCTTTATTAAAACCAGACTCTTTCCGGATTATCGAGGCACTGTACAGTCAAGTACTGTACTACATAAATGAGTATGTTGATGACTAGTTAATTTATTAACATAAATAAAAATGTTAGACTTACAATAAAAAATAATAGAACAAACATATAATACTACGTTTGATATATGTAAGTATTGATATAATATTAATATTTCTTTAAATTGTTTATCAGTAGTTGTTTGAAAATCTCTTATAAAGTGGTTAACAATGCAATAATATTGTTACATAAAATTAATTTTAGTTTTGTTAGTTTCCGAACGACATCAATTCTAGTTCCATTGGTACCGTCGGTATTTTTACATACACCCATAATATGTAAACCAATATGTCATCTATGAGGCCGTGCCTAGCGAGTACAAAAGCATTCTTCACTATTATACGTTCAGTAATATTCGGGAGAAGTATTTTTGCTAAAATTTTCCCCTTTATCAATATGGTGGACTGCCAGTTCAATAGAATATGATCGCAATCAAAACTTTATTGGGTTTTCTCTTCAATTTCAAATATGAGTCATGTTGTTAAGGCTATAAGGTTTATTACTTGTTGTATCTGTGATTTAATAATGGTTAATAACATAGTCAGTAAACCGCTCTCTGCTGGGTGGGAACGTTTGAGGAATTTATAAAAAAATTGACAAACGAAATTCACACACATATTCTGAAAACATAACTTCGTCTGTACCTTTGCACGGCTAAACTGTTCTGTGAATCCGTCATGATGAAATTTGGCAAGCGGATAGTTACAATATTTATCAACCAAAGAGATTTAATTATAACAAGGCATAGAGGGGGCATTGGGAATATTTTCATACAAAACTTTGAAGCCTAAGCGTCATGTCCTTGTTATGTCAGTTTAATATAAACGCGAGCTGTCATTCGGTCGAAATTGTACTAGACTTATTCCACTTGGAATAACTTTTGACTTCAAATTTTTCTCGCTTTGTCCCCTCTATGCCTTATTATATTTTAATCTCTTTGTTATCAACCTATTTCAGGTATTTACTTTTAGGAATAGACGCTGACGCTTGACTGGATCGATGATCCCCTTGTGGATGAAGTAAGGGTTTTGATATATGCATTCTTTAATTTCTCGTAATACCCAAATTTTCGGTTCATTGTCAGACCGTCAACGGTCCGGGGTTCTATTAGATAGTGATAAATGATATATGGACGATAAATACAGGATACATGCTCACACCTTTTCCCGGAGGGCCTTGGTGGTAGAAAATAACTATTTTTCACTTATTTTAGTACAATTATATTTTTTGGACCCCTAATCATGATAGGTGGTGAGCACATCGCCATACTGGGGTGCTGTCAAACATGCCTAAGAATCAATGTTGGGACGTGCGAACTTGCAATGTTTTCCTTCACCGTCGCGCTAGTAATGAACCTGAAAGATAGTTTTTGAAAAACTCATTGATATAGGTGAACCAGTTTGAACCGGACGTAAGGAGTAAGGGGCTCTCTCTCCTTTAACCTTTTTAAGAAAACGTCTTATTAAGCTAGGTATACTTCGACAGTAAAGTTAGATTGGTAGGCACCGGTACCAACCTCCTGATAGGCAATTTCCTCCTCTTTGTGGTTCACTTCCTGTTGAGTCTACGAATATTACGAGCAGAATTTAACATTGCTTTGTGTTTTTGAAGTTAACGGATTGTTTGAAAATGTCGCTTGGTTTCAGAGAAAGTTGTCAAGCCTTTTGGGTGCTATTTCATTTTTGTAGTCAGGAAATAAAATAAAATAAATAAATGTTCACGTCCTTTATTAGTATATTTTGAATCCTTAAAAGAGACAGGTGGTATATCCATCACCGGACCGGGTTGCTGTTACACATGCAAAATTGATTGAAATTATGAATGATAAGCTAGCGTGTAACTTAAAAAAACTCATTAGTGAGTGTAACCCGACCCCCATCATTTATCTATCTATCACTGCTCTTGAGGACGAATCAAGGTTCTAACGCCATCTACCGGATCGTGCCCGTATTGTTTAATAAATATATTATCATTTTGTAAAATTGCATTTTTACAGGAAATACAACTACGCAGTTAAAGTTGAAATGAAAAACTGTGTCTGTATACAAAATTTAATCAAAATCGTTAGAGCCGTTTCCGAGAATCATGCACAAATAAATATAATATACATACAAGAATTGCACGTTTAAAGTAACAGTATTTGACAATTTCATTGTCAATGATTCGAGTTTCGCTCAAACCTGTTTCGAAATGGTTACTTTAGTTTAATAAACTAAGGAATGAACTTTATTCGAACAAATGAACCACCTTAGTAATAATCTTCGATTAAATAACACTTATTTTAATTAAATGCTCAATGAATCTTCATGCCGTCGTAGGTCACCTGAGAAATACTGAAAAGGTACTTAAATTTCTTTCAACACCGTTGATATAACAAGTCCGTGAATATATGACGTGATTTATCCGTAGCAAGAAGAATACTCTTTTCTTACCTACAGGTTAATCCTAGCTTCAAAGAAAAGGTAATACCACACTGCAAAGGTGAGGCTTCTCACAAAGGTATAGGCGAAATAGGGATGCCACACAATTTTTCTCCAAAAAGGTACGGTAATCTGATGTAGTAAATGCAAAAACAGTGTAGAGCTACGAACAAATTTTACCTACGGACGGGGAGAGAGTGTGATCATTTATTACGTCAAGATGACACTCTATTACCCCTCCCCTTGCTTGGGACGTTTGAGCCGAGATATCCCGACGGTGTTTTTCTGCGACGATATGCATAGTTCCAAATTGCATATTATATTGTGACAAATTCTGAGGTACTAAGATTCCTCATTTGTTCTCAAGAGCTGTGATAGAATATAGATGATTTCTGAGGCTAGGATTACAATCGGGTAGCAATGAGTTTTTAAAATAGGTTTATCACTAGACCGATGATGGTAAAGCAAAACATCGGGAGGAAGTCAGCATGCCCAGAATTGATTCTGAGCCATGTGTAATTGGAACCCGGTCCAGCGATGAGCTCTGGTTACCTGTTACGTAGAAAGTGCGTTTCCAGCTTGCGGTTTCACCTGCTAATTCCCGTTCCCCTGAATACGGGAATAAAATATAACCTAGGTTTCCACTGGAGAAAGAATTTTTAAAATACGAGTAGGTCCAGTAATTTTTGAGTTTATTCTTTACAAACATACAAAAATACAAATTTTGCCTCTTTATAATATTAATGTAGAAGTGTAGATGTAAATTATCATTGATCATATTATATTATGCAATACAGCCCACCACTGTAAAAAAGACGTGTGGCACTCGGGGACTGCCGCGGTAAAGCTGTTGCATAGCATTTTGTATCAACAAGACTGCCGAAAAGAAACGACGTTAGACAATGCACGGCCTTCAAGCCACACCTCCGGTGCCCGTCGGAGTGGGGAGCGTGAGGTTTTTTCGTTACGGAATTTCTGGATTCGGTCCACGCGCTCAAGGCCCTCGATAGAAGCTATGCAATAGCTTAAAAATTTACGTCTTTTATACCCGAGAGGATAGGCCGAGGTATTCCATTTCTGAAAATACCCACTATTCTTGAGTAGGTATATTTAACCCCTAGACGTGATAGGAGCCGATCGCCGGACCGGGCATGTTACACATGCCTCAGAATTAATTCTTGGAGCTGCTGGTTTCCTTACGATGTTTTGATTCACGGTCGAGCTAGTGATTATGTACGTGTACCTACTGTATCTGTTCACCAACGTTGAACTCAAGACTGTCAAAATAAAGAGTTTTCTGGATGTCGATATGGTATTGGGCTTTATTCGACTGTGGCCAAGCCAAATGGGGAAGCACGGGCCTTTTATTTTATTTAAAATATTTTGATTTTTAACTAACAGAACCGATTTTAAGAAATGAGCTAATAAGTACTATATGTGACGTCACCAACAATCTGTAGGTATGTAATAGGTTTTATGTAGTCTGTATTCAGTTTTTCTTCTTACGTCACTTCAGATTCTTTGTTTCGTTTGATTACTTTAATTGTCTTACGGAAACTTACTCTCGTTTGAGACTGTTTTTAGAAATTCGTTAATATTTGTTTTGGTATTCTATCATTAAAAATCTATTATTATATTATAATCCTTCTCATTTTGTATTGACTTTTTAAGATTAACGTTTTGATTGGATGTTATTCCTTTAGGTAATTAGTAGATCCCTTGGGTAATTATATTAATCCATCTATAAAATTGAACGTAATCTGCTTAGCAGAATAATCTGTTTGTTGTTGTTTTAAGTTCTTGAGAGCAGCTATAATCTTTGTAGTTATATAAAAAATATTAAAGTAATAATTCCTCCAGCTCTGAGTAGACTCAACTCTGAGGTGATAAAAAATAATTTTGGGTAAACTTTACCAAAACTGACTGATATTGAAGTTTAACCATATCAAGACTCCTGAAGCACGTAGTTCGTGAAATACTACTAGACCCATCCAATAGGCAACCTGACCCAATAACGTATACCTAACTTATAAAGAATACCTCACAAGCATCACAGACCCACGAGTTGCCTTATTAGAAACTTATTTAGCCCTCTAATAAAACCGAGTGTTCTAAGAAGGTTATAGCTGATCCTAATAAGGCGATGTTTACTTGATGTTAGTATAAGGGATCGGTTATACGGCTGATAAAATAGCTTAATTCGTGGCATAAATTAAATTATTACGAACATAAAGGTGAAAGTTTGCGTTAGGATGTTTATTTATTTATTTATTTATTTACAATAAGTATTACATGTTTTAACTTGTAAGTTTGTTTGTTATTTAATCACCCAAAAACGACTAAGTAAATGGTTTTGGATGAAATTTAGCACAAATATTATATGTTTATAACCTGGTTCAGTCGAACGCGAACAAAGAAGACTGAATATGCTGTTCAATACATTTAAAGTAGGTAGTTAAATGGTACGTATTGAATTAGTTGTTTTAACAAGGTTCAATGTTGATTAAAATTTTCAAGCGTCACAGCTTCGAAAAGACCTGTTTATGATAGTGCTACAAAAGGATCCCTAGTCTCATTGACACGACTGTCAGTTGATTCAGTATCAGCCGTGTATCGGAGCCCTAAAAGAGGCATGTACCAAACATGTTTATTTGATGTCGTATTACCGAGGCCGACAGGTACAAGGTTGGACTATATCGGCGACCCTTAACGACTACTCGATTCTTATGACGGGGGTGTTGCTATTGCTATGGTATTAAAGAGGATTATAGCAATTACTTGGCGATGAAGTCCCTTAATGAGCTACTTATGTATACTTAGTGAGTACCTGAACGTATTCGATAACGGTTCCACGTCGGAATACAATATTTTATTTTTATAAATAAACGATTTTGTATAGAATATAGGACTCATAAATATACCTTTCATTATAAGGGCTTATTAGAACCAGCGTATTTTATGGATCCCTAACGTGACCGTGCAGTGATAGTGCAGGGGTTCTCATTTGCGAAGTTCGGGTTCGAATCCTGGCATGTACCAATGAGTTTTTCATAAAGCTTGCGTGTATATTTTTCACTAGTTCGAAGGTGAATGACAAAGGGACATAAACGTAATAGGTGGTGAACCCATCGCCGGACCGGGTCTTTTACACATGTCTTAGAATTATTTCTGGGACCTGCGGGTTTCTTCACTATGTCCTTCACCTTCGAACTAATGAAAAATATGCAAGCAAGCTTTCGTGAAAACTTTGTACCTATATCCAGAAACGGAATACCTCTGCCGGGGATAAAAGGCGTGAGATTATTTTATATTATTACTAGCGACCCGCCCCAGCTTCGCACGGGTGCAATGCTGAATTTTCTTTGCTATAAACCTTGCGGAGCCCTAGACCTTTCCAACGAATGCAAAACCGTGGAAATCGGTTCGTGCGTTCTGGAGTTATATCATCAGGAAGGAAAACCCGACTTATTTTTATATAGTAGATCATAAAACAAATTTATAATAATACTTTAGTTTTGTTACCATATTTCTTTAATAAAGAGCAACGGTAGTAAGGTTTCCATAAGTAGACCTACATTCAGTGATGCTAAATTCATTTTCCGAAAAAAAAATTACACATATAAAAAATTGCTGAAATCGATTAAGTAGTCGATACTGAACAAACTAATTTCGGGAATTGAGCTTATTCGGTTACATAGTATATACCTACATGAAGAAACTGACTGATTAATCAATGCACATATCCCACCATTATCCTAATAATCCTACTAATATTATGGAAATAAAGATTATTATTATTATTATATTATTATTATTATTATCGATGTTTGTTTCCCTTTCACGCAAAAACTACTGAAAGGATATTGATGAAACTTTACAGTTATATAGCTTACACATTAGATTAACGCATAGGCTATATTTTATCCCCGTTTTCCCATGGGAACGGTAACTACGCGGGTGAAACCGCGGGGCGCTGTAGTAAGAAATATTGCACAAAGGTAAAATATTATGGCGTTAGTGATCACTGTAAAGGTATTTCCAGAAATTCCCACTCAACATTAATTGTTTTAATTTTTATATAAATTTTGTGTGAGAAAACAAAACGAAATATCTATTTCGATACACGTAACATGTCAATCAGGGGAAGTTTTCTAGTAGCTCATTACAGCCTGCTCAATACGCCTCGTGTTTCATTAGTCGTTAAGGAGATCACTTTCATTACGGTACTGATTCACCTAAGGTTTTATTAGAACCCCTTGATAGGTTGGACAGAGGTATCGGATTTCGTTTACTTTGGAATTATAAATAAACTGGATTAGGAGAAACAAGAAAATATTTACCCCTCTTAATTGGGTTACTATGGCATCCATGTTGATGAAAAACAGGGCAAGTACAAGTTGGATACGAGTGGCTAGGGTTCTGGGGGCCAATTCCACTAAATGTCAACGGTTATAGTTCGATGACAATGTCATGTCAATGGTCAGTTGATGGTGTTATTTTCTCTGAAGAGTGCCAAAATAACGCCATTGACTGACCATTGACATAACATTGTCATCGAACTATAACCGTTGACATTTTTTGGAATTGGCCCCCTGTACTAATATGTAATAAATTTAACCATATATTAAAAGCAAGCTCATCAAAATCTGTTGCGCAGTTTTAAAGACCTAAGCTTACATAGGGACAGACAGACGGGAAGCGATTTTGTTTTACACTATGTAGTGATAGTAAAAGTGATTGGTGTCAAATAAAGACTAGTGTATAGACTTTAAGTGTCAACGCTCGGGTGTCAACGTGGCGGGGTTGTTGTTGTAGCATTATTTGTAAATGCAATCTTAACTGTCATAGTTCACATTTGATCTTGACAGCTGTCAAACTTTTTTTCGTTCTCTCTGCTATGGCCATTTTCTGTGTGCACGTAACGCTAATCTTTAATCTGAATAAATCCTTGTACATCCCGAAACATCTTTCGATTTCTGTCCAAAAACCAACAGTTGTAGCCCGCACGATAAAAGTCACTCGCACTTCGGCGAAAAGAATCTATTAATTTTTCATATCGATGGGCACCATGTATTTAATAGATGCCTACATTCATGCATTTTTAATGTCACGGAAAGACTCTTGGCCCCTCGGCGAATAGTAAAAATGAGAATTACTTTGATATTCCACGTTTATCCTTAAAGTAAGCTTTTTTACTGGCAAAGACTTGAAGAAATATTCAAATGGCTTAACGTTAACGTTAGTGGAATAGAATGATAAATGTATGGAATTGACATAAGCTTTAGAAAATACGCGATGTGTTTTGATTGTTGCTAGAGACCCTAATAGGAATAGTTCTGTATAGTCAGTATAACATTTTGAAAAGGCTCAGTTAGTAGTCATGCAGACATCAGAGGTCGCAGGTTCGATTTCCGCCCTGAGAGAAAAAATGTGGGCATGAACATGACTATAGGTTTCGTGTCTGAAGGTTAATAGGTATTTAAGTAGGTTAATCATTTATTTAGTATCTATACACTGTCTGGCTTTGGGATTAAATAGCTGTATGTCAATTATATTTTAAAAGTGTATTTTTTTTAAACTATTGCATAGCTTCTATCGCGGGCCTTGAGCGCGGGGACCGAATCCAGAAATTCCGTAACGAAAAAAACCTCACGCTCCCCACTCCGACGGGCACGGAGGTGTGGCTTGAAGGCCGTGCATTGTCTAACGTCGT
This sequence comes from Ethmia dodecea, assembly GCA_963855545.1. Taxonomy (NCBI): domain Eukaryota; kingdom Metazoa; phylum Arthropoda; class Insecta; order Lepidoptera; family Depressariidae; genus Ethmia; species Ethmia dodecea. The sequence continues at coordinate 2,958,945 of OY979443.1, forward strand.
TTGTTTTCGGCAGTCTTGTTGATACAAAATGCTATGCAATAGCTTTACCGCGGCAGTCCCCGAGTGCCACACGTCTTTTTTTTTGTTTGCATAACAACAGCGGATACACAATAAACATTTAAAAAAAATCTCTCTCTGGATTATAATTATCATCCACTACTTAATAAAGTGCGAATGTATTTATTTATTTATTTCAATTTATTGCACAGTACATATTGTTATAGGCTTACTTGTTTACATAAAACACTATATGACGCCCCGTAGAGGCACAGCAAATTTGGAGAGGGCTATATTCATTAAATTAACAAAACTAACTTAACTAGTTACAATTTTCACCTTAGCTAAATAAAATATCTTAAATACTATTTATTAATATTTGCTTACTTATACTTATCACTAATAAATTCGTTAAGGGTGTAGTAGCTCTTATTTGTTAGGATTTTTTAAAATTTTGTAATGAATGTGGTATAACTTTCAATGTTTTCAATGTAGAAATGGATTAGAAAACGTTTGACACTTACCTACGGACTGGCTTCATTGTCATGTTAGAAACAGATGATTGAAAACCCGGTCCGGCGATGGGCTCACCACCTATCATGTTAAGGGGTCCAAAGAATATCTCGTGACAAGTGGGTATATCCATAAATGGAAAACCTCTGCCTACCCCCTTGGGGATAAAAAGCGTGAGTTTTTTTTTATTATTATTTAAAACAGACGTTAAAAAGGTATAACTAACACTATATAATATTGGGGCCGTTTCTTGGTGGTCATACTGGCATGTCATACTAATATGACCAGTGAGAATCGCTTGTATTGGTGGTCATATTGTTTTTATAAACATCCTATTAGAATTGACGTGTCTGATTGCCGTAGATTTCTAATTTTAGATCCACTAGGTAGTGCTAAAGGCAAAAGCTTAAACGGCCCACTCGGTATTATAATGAGAAAAGAGTCTTTGTTTATTTTAAGAAGGGCTTGCAAAAATTAAATGTTTACAGATCGAGAGAGCTTATTTTAGGTTGTACCAGGTATTATTTATTTTGTTTTTGTTCATTTTATTTTTTATTTATCCATTTCATCCATTAGGCTAATTAGTCAAATTAGTACTATCCTACTATATTATAAACGCGAAAGTTTGTATGGATTAATGTATGGATGGATGTTTGTTCCTCTTTCACTCAAAAACCACTAAACGGATTTTAATTAAACTTTACAATTATAGGCTATATTTTATCCCTGTATTCCCACAAGAACGGGAACTACGCGGTTGAAAATCTCTAACGAAAATTGAAAACGGACAAATGATTGTCACACTTTTATAGGTTTACAGCGATACAGAGAAAACGAAAAAATATATAATTGTATTCTCACGCCATTTTCCCCTTAAGGCAGAGGTTTTCCATTCCTTGAAATACCCACTTTCCTCAGGTATATATTTTTGGATCCCTAAATATTACAGAGAATGAAAATGTATTTATTTCTGTATGTAATTAAAAAGTCAGTAGTCTGATCACAAGTCACTCTAAACTCGTCCTTGAAGATTCCCTAAATGTAAACAGCAGATTTATCTCCACCGACGAGTTGCTGGTTCCAAATGCAGTACCCGAGAAGAACCAGCAAGAAACTCAAGGGCAGCTCTTTTTACTCTCATATGTTACTAGTAAATATGGTTTACAGTTATAAATAATAGCCATAAATAGCGTCGAGTCGGTTAATCCCATGCATCTTGGTCTACTAAGTAGACAGATGGGATCAAAGTTTTCCATCACCGCCAATCCAGTACGTGAGTTTTTAAACCTCAGGTCACCTTGACCAAGAATTGAATCACTTACTCATGAGTATTTTGAATCACTCGTACACCTCCACTCTAAACCGAATACAACAAAAACAGAAACCGAGATCGCTTGAAACGTCAATCTCATCACCGAATGCGCAAAGAGCTTATCATAACCGAACCTTTAACCACTAATTAGTGAATATATAAGCAGCGCACTAATCAAAGGGAACCTCTAATTAGATATAACATATGATATCCAGTATACGGTGTCTTATGTGAAGAGTATTGTGTAGCTCAATCAACAGATTTTGGTAAAAAAATCTGCGGACAATTTAATTTGGAATTTAGTCTAATAATAGACGGTAATTTTTAACGTTTGCTTATAATAATAATTATAAAAATATTAAAGCTTTTTAATGTATAGCACTCTTTGAATCACATCAAATTTTCGGGGCTTGTGAGTCACCGTTGAGGAGTTCGGTTATCATCAGATCAGATCAGATGCTGTAATATTGAATTGTCACCAAACTTACATAAATGCCAAATTTTTGATAAATAGAACGTTAGTAAATTGTCTAAAATTCACTTGAAAGATTTGACCTAAGCTAACACACGAACATAGCAGGTTAAATAATAGCTTGTAAAAACATTTCACTGAATTAAAATACATAACGCGAAGAAATAAGAATTATCCCTATAAAAAAGGGATCAAGAAGATGCGTACTTTTCTTAGAAATCACTGATTGGGTATAGCGATTTAAAAGGTCCCTAGATTTTATACTTTTAGAATATAATGTAAAATTAATTAATATTTTTTTGTTACAGGTAAGTCTGCTGTACTGACAAATTCAATATCAGTGAGTTTCCAACCCAAAACAAGGTGAATGAAGACTTGAATGTAAAAAAAGATATGTGTAAGTACCTACATACAAATTATTCAGATATTTTCCTTTTTAATTCAATCAAAATTATTTTAAAAACTTTTACAGAACAATTAATTTTATACTGATGGTCCGAAAGGGATGATTAATTAATTGAATATTAAAAAGGGTAAGTAAAATTGAACGTAGAATCATAAATGAATGTTTACAACATGTTGGCACATGAATAGCTAACCCATTAATTATTGTCGACTCGGGAGCCTATTCCCCCGGGAATAATTAATGATTCCCAGATATGATTAACCCGCCACAATGCTGTCATCAATGCAATCAACCTATGCAGAATGTACACACGATAGTTTATTATACAAAAATGGCTACGTTGGTCCTAGGTCCTACTATTATTAAAATGGATTTTGATGAATATACGGTAATGACATAAACATCAGAATAACATACAGGCTATAATTTATAAATATATTGTTTAAAATAAGAGTTCAAAGTGACTGAAGTTGCGATGGTCCACTATTAAACTAGGTAAGTAATGTTAAGATTTTTTTAATATAAAATACAAAATGCAAAATTTAAATATTGTACATTTTTATATTGTAGGTAGATACTTTTTATCGGTTATGGTAAAAAAAACTATGTTTTAAGGAGGTCATTTGCAAGCAGTATGTTGGCACTTTACAGTCTCTTCAGTATAACATGATTCAATTCCTTATAATAATAATAAATTGTGGGACACAATTCTCTCACGGCTATTTAGTCCCAAACTAGGTAGGGCCTGTTATGGGTGCTAAACAACTGATAAACATACTTAAATAAATATTAAACGACCAGACACGAAACCAAACAGACATGTTCATGCACACAAATGTTGGCCCTGAGCGGGGATCGAACCCGCGACCTTCGACTCAAAGGGCAGGGTCACTACCAACTGAGACAACATGCCCTTATATTTGTTGAAATCGCTTATTCTTATATTTAATACTGATGATATTGTAGTCATTACTTTTGTTTTAACCTGAGTCAGTAACCAACTTTGGTGACTCATTTATCAGCAGTCATTTTAATTTTACTAAACGAAATCTTCATATTTCAGAAAAAAAACCGGCCAAGTGCGAGTCGGACTCGCGCACCGAGGGTTCCGTACAACCTTGCAAATTTATGGTTTTCGTAATTTTTCCTTTATCTATGCTATAAGACGTTGCTTCGTACCAAATTTCAAGATTCTGAGTTCACGGGAAGCACCCTGTAGGTTTTGATTCCCTTGCAAGTGTCGAAAATTTGCGGCATAAACGGCTGTATCTTTTGATTGCGTTGGCTTAGAAGTTTGATTTTTTCACAGCTTCAAGGGACAGTAGACCTGAGTAATTGATATAAATTTCAGCTTCATACCTCCACGCGTTCCTGAGAAAAAGGGTCTTGACAGACGGACGGACAGACGGACAACAAAGTGATCCTATAAGGGTTCCGTTTTTTCCTTTTGAGGTACGGAACCCTAAAAAGGAGAGAAAGAACAAAACTAACCTTTATCTAAAACCAGTAGCTCATACCAATTAGACGCGATCATGAATGAGTCTAAGTCTCGGTTACACCATGCATCAACGTCTATTTACCTCACAATATTGGGGTACCATCAAAGCCTGTACACATGTAGATGTAAATAGACATAATCCGAATTAGAGGGGGCGGCGGTCCGTGAAGTACAATATGAATGACCTTTGTCAATGGTTCTGACGCCCGGGTGGGTCCGAATAATTTAACCGGATCCCACTTATACAATACGTAACAGTATGGCGCAGTTCCTGAAATTATTTCAATATCGACTGCTTAATCGATTTCAGGTGTACGTGATTCAATCAAATGTACATGATGGTGTGTAATCTACGTTGATGTATGGCAGTGAGTGTTTGGTATGGCAGAAGAAGCATGAGAGTAGAATAAATGCAGTCGAAATGCGGGATAGAGTGAAGAATAGCGTGATTCGAGAGCGTTGCGGATGATATAGTGACTCGGATTGAAAGAGGAATGCTGAGGTGGTTTGGTCACATTGAGAGGATGAATAAAAGTCGTCTATCGAGACACGTATACAAGGGTGTTGTGAATGGGCGAGTCGGTAGAGGACGACCTAGGCGTACCTTACATCGACCAGATCGGCGATGTGTTGAAGAGAAGCCAGATAAAGAGTACTCGAAACCGAAGAGCATGCATGAGTCGCTTGATGGATGTGGAGGAAGCACGAGTGATCTGCCAGGTTCGTAGCTGGTCGGTAGGCGGTCTGTTGTCTCTGCCTACCCCACTGGAAAATAGGTGTGAGATTACGTATGTTTCATCAAAATCCGTATAGTAGTTTTTGCTTTAAAGAGGAACAAAGATCCATAGATACAAACTTTCGCGTTTATAATATTGGTACGATAATTTATATCGGTATCGTATCGTTACCGTATCATGGCCTTGTAAACAAGCCTCGCTCCCCCAACCGGATATCCGACTGTCTTTTGTCCGTATTCGAGTCCGATGTTAATTAAAACGAATATTGTTATTAAAGCTTGTACGTTTCTACGACAGGAGTTACGATACAAAGGAACTTTTAGAAATAATGTCTGCTACTTTCTTAATAAAATGCAATCAAAATTGTGCAGTGAAATGTGCATGCATTCAGAACATCTACATAATGAAATAAAATAAAAGTAACACTGAAAGAAAAATAGGAATAGGTATGATTGTACTTTTAAATCATTCTCATTTCATGAAATCACGAATTAAAGGCAACGATTTTTAATTACTATGAAAAATCACACTCAAAACTGGATATGAAATTTTAGTGAAATGAAATTATCACGATTTTCGATTTAATAAGTAGCCCACCTTAGCCCTACTCCTAATAATCCTACTAATCCTACTAATATTATAAACGCGAATGTTTGTTTGGATGGATGTCTGGATGTATGGATGTCTGGATGGATGTTTGTTCCTCTTTCACGCAAAAACTACTGAAAGGATATTGATGAAACTTTACAGTTATATAGCTTACACATTAGATTAACGCATAGGCTATATTTTATCCCCGTTTTCCCATGGGAACGGTAACTACGCGGGTGAAACCGCGGGGCGCTGTAGTAAGAAATATTGCACAAAGGTAAAATATTATGGCGTTAGTGATCACTGTAAAGGTATTTCCAGAAATTCCCACTCAACATTAATTGTTTTAATTTTTATATAAATTTTGTGTGAGAAAACAAAACGAAATATCTATTTCGATACACGTAACATGTCAATCAGGGGAAGTTTTCTAGTAGCTCATTACAGCCTGCTCAATACGCCTCGTGTTTCATTAGTCGTTAAGGAGATCACTTTCATTACGGTACTGATTCACCTAAGGTTTTATTAGAACCCCTTGATAGGTTGGACAGAGGTATCGGATTTCGTTTACTTTGGAATTATAAATAAACTGGATTAGGAGAAACAAGAAAATATTTACCCCTCTTAATTGGGTTACTATGGCATCCATGTTGATGAAAAACAGGGCAAGTACAAGTTGGATACGAGTGGCTAGGGTTCTGGGGGCCAATTCCACTAAATGTCAACGGTTATAGTTCGATGACAATGTCATGTCAATGGTCAGTTGATGGTGTTATTTTCTCTGAAGAGTGCCAAAATAACGCCATTGACTGACCATTGACATAACATTGTCATCGAACTATAACCGTTGACATTTTTTGGAATTGGCCCCCTGTACTAATATGTAATAAATTTAACCATATATTAAAAGCAAGCTCATCAAAATCTGTTGCGCAGTTTTAAAGACCTAAGCTTACATAGGGACAGACAGACGGGAAGCGATTTTGTTTTACACTATGTAGTGATAGTAAAAGTGATTGGTGTCAAATAAAGACTAGTGTATAGACTTTAAGTGTCAACGCTCGGGTGTCAACGTGGCGGGGTTGTTGTTGTAGCATTATTTGTAAATGCAATCTTAACTGTCATAGTTCACATTTGATCTTGACAGCTGTCAAACTTTTTTTCGTTCTCTCTGCTATGGCCATTTTCTGTGTGCACGTAACGCTAATCTTTAATCTGAATAAATCCTTGTACATCCCGAAACATCTTTCGATTTCTGTCCAAAAACCAACAGTTGTAGCCCGCACGATAAAAGTCACTCGCACTTCGGCGAAAAGAATCTATTAATTTTTCATATCGATGGGCACCATGTATTTAATAGATGCCTACATTCATGCATTTTTAATGTCACGGAAAGACTCTTGGCCCCTCGGCGAATAGTAAAAATGAGAATTACTTTGATATTCCACGTTTATCCTTAAAGTAAGCTTTTTTACTGGCAAAGACTTGAAGAAATATTCAAATGGCTTAACGTTAACGTTAGTGGAATAGAATGATAAATGTATGGAATTGACATAAGCTTTAGAAAATACGCGATGTGTTTTGATTGTTGCTAGAGACCCTAATAGGAATAGTTCTGTATAGTCAGTATAACATTTTGAAAAGGCTCAGTTAGTAGTCATGCAGACATCAGAGGTCGCAGGTTCGATTTCCGCCCTGAGAGAAAAAATGTGGGCATGAACATGACTATAGGTTTCGTGTCTGAAGGTTAATAGGTATTTAAGTAGGTTAATCATTTATTTAGTATCTATACACTGTCTGGCTTTGGGATTAAATAGCTGTATGTCAATTATATTTTAAAAGTGTATTTTTTTTAAACTATTGCATAGCTTCTATCGCGGGCCTTGAGCGCGGGGACCGAATCCAGAAATTCCGTAACGAAAAAAACCTCACGCTCCCCACTCCGACGGGCACGGAGGTGTGGCTTGAAGGCCGTGCATTGTCTAACGTCGTTTGTTTTCGGCAGTCTTGTTGATACAAAATGCTATGCAATAGCTTTACCGCGGCAGTCCCCGAGTGCCACACGTCTTTTTTTTTGTTTGCATAACAACAGCGGATACACAATAAACATTTAAAAAAAATCTCTCTCTGGATTATAATTATCATCCACTACTTAATAAAGTGCGAATGTATTTATTTATTTATTTCAATTTATTGCACAGTACATATTGTTATAGGCTTACTTGTTTACATAAAACACTATATGACGCCCCGTAGAGGCACAGCAAATTTGGAGAGGGCTATATTCATTAAATTAACAAAACTAACTTAACTAGTTACAATTTTCACCTTAGCTAAATAAAATATCTTAAATACTATTTATTAATATTTGCTTACTTATACTTATCACTAATAAATTCGTTAAGGGTGTAGTAGCTCTTATTTGTTAGGATTTTTTAAAATTTTGTAATGAATGTGGTATAACTTTCAATGTTTTCAATGTAGAAATGGATTAGAAAACGTTTGACACTTACCTACGGACTGGCTTCATTGTCATGTTAGAAACAGATGATTGAAAACCCGGTCCGGCGATGGGCTCACCACCTATCATGTTAAGGGGTCCAAAGAATATCTCGTGACAAGTGGGTATATCCATAAATGGAAAACCTCTGCCTACCCCCTTGGGGATAAAAAGCGTGAGTTTTTTTTTATTATTATTTAAAACAGACGTTAAAAAGGTATAACTAACACTATATAATATTGGGGCCGTTTCTTGGTGGTCATACTGGCATGTCATACTAATATGACCAGTGAGAATCGCTTGTATTGGTGGTCATATTGTTTTTATAAACATCCTATTAGAATTGACGTGTCTGATTGCCGTAGATTTCTAATTTTAGATCCACTAGGTAGTGCTAAAGGCAAAAGCTTAAACGGCCCACTCGGTATTATAATGAGAAAAGAGTCTTTGTTTATTTTAAGAAGGGCTTGCAAAAATTAAATGTTTACAGATCGAGAGAGCTTATTTTAGGTTGTACCAGGTATTATTTATTTTGTTTTTGTTCATTTTATTTTTTATTTATCCATTTCATCCATTAGGCTAATTAGTCAAATTAGTACTATCCTACTATATTATAAACGCGAAAGTTTGTATGGATTAATGTATGGATGGATGTTTGTTCCTCTTTCACTCAAAAACCACTAAACGGATTTTAATTAAACTTTACAATTATAGGCTATATTTTATCCCTGTATTCCCACAAGAACGGGAACTACGCGGTTGAAAATCTCTAACGAAAATTGAAAACGGACAAATGATTGTCACACTTTTATAGGTTTACAGCGATACAGAGAAAACGAAAAAATATATAATTGTATTCTCACGCCATTTTCCCCTTAAGGCAGAGGTTTTCCATTCCTTGAAATACCCACTTTCCTCAGGTATATATTTTTGGATCCCTAAATATTACAGAGAATGAAAATGTATTTATTTCTGTATGTAATTAAAAAGTCAGTAGTCTGATCACAAGTCACTCTAAACTCGTCCTTGAAGATTCCCTAAATGTAAACAGCAGATTTATCTCCACCGACGAGTTGCTGGTTCCAAATGCAGTACCCGAGAAGAACCAGCAAGAAACTCAAGGGCAGCTCTTTTTACTCTCATATGTTACTAGTAAATATGGTTTACAGTTATAAATAATAGCCATAAATAGCGTCGAGTCGGTTAATCCCATGCATCTTGGTCTACTAAGTAGACAGATGGGATCAAAGTTTTCCATCACCGCCAATCCAGTACGTGAGTTTTTAAACCTCAGGTCACCTTGACCAAGAATTGAATCACTTACTCATGAGTATTTTGAATCACTCGTACACCTCCACTCTAAACCGAATACAACAAAAACAGAAACCGAGATCGCTTGAAACGTCAATCTCATCACCGAATGCGCAAAGAGCTTATCATAACCGAACCTTTAACCACTAATTAGTGAATATATAAGCAGCGCACTAATCAAAGGGAACCTCTAATTAGATATAACATATGATATCCAGTATACGGTGTCTTATGTGAAGAGTATTGTGTAGCTCAATCAACAGATTTTGGTAAAAAAATCTGCGGACAATTTAATTTGGAATTTAGTCTAATAATAGACGGTAATTTTTAACGTTTGCTTATAATAATAATTATAAAAATATTAAAGCTTTTTAATGTATAGCACTCTTTGAATCACATCAAATTTTCGGGGCTTGTGAGTCACCGTTGAGGAGTTCGGTTATCATCAGATCAGATCAGATGCTGTAATATTGAATTGTCACCAAACTTACATAAATGCCAAATTTTTGATAAATAGAACGTTAGTAAATTGTCTAAAATTCACTTGAAAGATTTGACCTAAGCTAACACACGAACATAGCAGGTTAAATAATAGCTTGTAAAAACATTTCACTGAATTAAAATACATAACGCGAAGAAATAAGAATTATCCCTATAAAAAAGGGATCAAGAAGATGCGTACTTTTCTTAGAAATCACTGATTGGGTATAGCGATTTAAAAGGTCCCTAGATTTTATACTTTTAGAATATAATGTAAAATTAATTAATATTTTTTTGTTACAGGTAAGTCTGCTGTACTGACAAATTCAATATCAGTGAGTTTCCAACCCAAAACAAGGTGAATGAAGACTTGAATGTAAAAAAAGATATGTGTAAGTACCTACATACAAATTATTCAGATATTTTCCTTTTTAATTCAATCAAAATTATTTTAAAAACTTTTACAGAACAATTAATTTTATACTGATGGTCCGAAAGGGATGATTAATTAATTGAATATTAAAAAGGGTAAGTAAAATTGAACGTAGAATCATAAATGAATGTTTACAACATGTTGGCACATGAATAGCTAACCCATTAATTATTGTCGACTCGGGAGCCTATTCCCCCGGGAATAATTAATGATTCCCAGATATGATTAACCCGCCACAATGCTGTCATCAATGCAATCAACCTATGCAGAATGTACACACGATAGTTTATTATACAAAAATGGCTACGTTGGTCCTAGGTCCTACTATTATTAAAATGGATTTTGATGAATATACGGTAATGACATAAACATCAGAATAACATACAGGCTATAATTTATAAATATATTGTTTAAAATAAGAGTTCAAAGTGACTGAAGTTGCGATGGTCCACTATTAAACTAGGTAAGTAATGTTAAGATTTTTTTAATATAAAATACAAAATGCAAAATTTAAATATTGTACATTTTTATATTGTAGGTAGATACTTTTTATCGGTTATGGTAAAAAAAACTATGTTTTAAGGAGGTCATTTGCAAGCAGTATGTTGGCACTTTACAGTCTCTTCAGTATAACATGATTCAATTCCTTATAATAATAATAAATTGTGGGACACAATTCTCTCACGGCTATTTAGTCCCAAACTAGGTAGGGCCTGTTATGGGTGCTAAACAACTGATAAACATACTTAAATAAATATTAAACGACCAGACACGAAACCAAACAGACATGTTCATGCACACAAATGTTGGCCCTGAGCGGGGATCGAACCCGCGACCTTCGACTCAAAGGGCAGGGTCACTACCAACTGAGACAACATGCCCTTATATTTGTTGAAATCGCTTATTCTTATATTTAATACTGATGATATTGTAGTCATTACTTTTGTTTTAACCTGAGTCAGTAACCAACTTTGGTGACTCATTTATCAGCAGTCATTTTAATTTTACTAAACGAAATCTTCATATTTCAGAAAAAAAACCGGCCAAGTGCGAGTCGGACTCGCGCACCGAGGGTTCCGTACAACCTTGCAAATTTATGGTTTTCGTAATTTTTCCTTTATCTATGCTATAAGACGTTGCTTCGTACCAAATTTCAAGATTCTGAGTTCACGGGAAGCACCCTGTAGGTTTTGATTCCCTTGCAAGTGTCGAAAATTTGCGGCATAAACGGCTGTATCTTTTGATTGCGTTGGCTTAGAAGTTTGATTTTTTCACAGCTTCAAGGGACAGTAGACCTGAGTAATTGATATAAATTTCAGCTTCATACCTCCACGCGTTCCTGAGAAAAAGGGTCTTGACAGACGGACGGACAGACGGACAACAAAGTGATCCTATAAGGGTTCCGTTTTTTCCTTTTGAGGTACGGAACCCTAAAAAGGAGAGAAAGAACAAAACTAACCTTTATCTAAAACCAGTAGCTCATACCAATTAGACGCGATCATGAATGAGTCTAAGTCTCGGTTACACCATGCATCAACGTCTATTTACCTCACAATATTGGGGTACCATCAAAGCCTGTACACATGTAGATGTAAATAGACATAATCCGAATTAGAGGGGGCGGCGGTCCGTGAAGTACAATATGAATGACCTTTGTCAATGGTTCTGACGCCCGGGTGGGTCCGAATAATTTAACCGGATCCCACTTATACAATACGTAACAGTATGGCGCAGTTCCTGAAATTATTTCAATATCGACTGCTTAATCGATTTCAGGTGTACGTGATTCAATCAAATGTACATGATGGTGTGTAATCTACGTTGATGTATGGCAGTGAGTGTTTGGTATGGCAGAAGAAGCATGAGAGTAGAATAAATGCAGTCGAAATGCGGGATAGAGTGAAGAATAGCGTGATTCGAGAGCGTTGCGGATGATATAGTGACTCGGATTGAAAGAGGAATGCTGAGGTGGTTTGGTCACATTGAGAGGATGAATAAAAGTCGTCTATCGAGACACGTATACAAGGGTGTTGTGAATGGGCGAGTCGGTAGAGGACGACCTAGGCGTACCTTACATCGACCAGATCGGCGATGTGTTGAAGAGAAGCCAGATAAAGAGTACTCGAAACCGAAGAGCATGCATGAGTCGCTTGATGGATGTGGAGGAAGCACGAGTGATCTGCCAGGTTCGTAGCTGGTCGGTAGGCGGTCTGTTGTCTCTGCCTACCCCACTGGAAAATAGGTGTGAGATTACGTATGTTTCATCAAAATCCGTATAGTAGTTTTTGCTTTAAAGAGGAACAAAGATCCATAGATACAAACTTTCGCGTTTATAATATTGGTACGATAATTTATATCGGTATCGTATCGTTACCGTATCATGGCCTTGTAAACAAGCCTCGCTCCCCCAACCGGATATCCGACTGTCTTTTGTCCGTATTCGAGTCCGATGTTAATTAAAACGAATATTGTTATTAAAGCTTGTACGTTTCTACGACAGGAGTTACGATACAAAGGAACTTTTAGAAATAATGTCTGCTACTTTCTTAATAAAATGCAATCAAAATTGTGCAGTGAAATGTGCATGCATTCAGAACATCTACATAATGAAATAAAATAAAAGTAACACTGAAAGAAAAATAGGAATAGGTATGATTGTACTTTTAAATCATTCTCATTTCATGAAATCACGAATTAAAGGCAACGATTTTTAATTACTATGAAAAATCACACTCAAAACTGGATATGAAATTTTAGTGAAATGAAATTATCACGATTTTCGATTTAATAAGTAGCCCACCTTAGCCCTACTCCTAATAATCCTACTAATCCTACTAATATTATAAACGCGAATGTTTGTTTGGATGGATGTCTGGATGTATGGATGTCTGGATGGATGTTTGTTCCTCTTTCACGCAAAAACTACTGAACGGATTTTGATGAAACTTTACAGTTATATAGTTTATACATCAGAATAACACATAGGCTATATTTTACGCCTTTATTCCCACGGGAACGGGAACTACGCGGGTGAAACCGCGGGGCGCTGCTAGTATTGTATACGCGAAAGTTTGTATGGATAGATGGATGTTTGTTCCTCTTTCACGAAAAAACTACCGAACAGATTTTAATGAAACTTTACAGTTATATAGCTTATACATCAGAATAACACATAGGCTATATTTTATCCCAGTATTCCCACGGGAACGGGAAACCGTGGGGCGCTGCAAGTTATCTATAAAACTGCCATGGAAAAACACTTAATCTAAAAACTATGTAATATAACCCAAGACAGACCATAAAGTGAGTAGAATGTGCACTTCGCTGTTTAATATTATCATTCATATCTGTGCAGAGTGGTGAAAGATACAAAATACCGGGAATTCTCTAGTGAAATTCAAGCTTGATAATAAAAACTGCATATCCCATAGTTTCTCTCAACAAATGGCTGCATATGAGCCTGCCTCTAGAGCAAGTTGGAAGCGGTAGCGACTTATCTTTTATACATTTAGGAAAAAAAAAACTGACTTCAAGACCCCGGAAAAACACAAAAAAGATTTAGGAAAGAACATGTAAATACATATGTACATTAAAATATTCAAAGCAATGCAGTTAGTTATGCAGAACCGCCTCATTTAATTAAATCTACAGATAATAGAGCAGTGATAGCCTTAAGGTTAAAGAACCTGCTTCACATGATGAAAATCAGTGAGGCATGGACTCGAATCCTGGCATGTACCAATGAGTTTTTCAAAACTTACTCACATATTTATCACTAGCTCGACGTTGAAGGAAAACATCGTGAGGAAACCCGTAGGTCCCAGAACTAATTCTGAGACATGTGTAAACAGACCCGGCCAGGCGATGGGCTCACCACCTATCACGTTTAGGGGTCCAAAGAATATCTCGTGAAAAGTATATCCAGAAGTGCTACCTCTGCCTACCCCCTCGGGGATAAAAAGCGTAAGATTTATTTTTATTTTTATTAAAATATTAAATTAAAAACTCAGCTAACCGCTACCGCTCATGACTCAAGGCCTCGCCCGGTCATATCGTTTATGTAAAAGAATGTCGCGGTAGATTGCGCCTCTTGGTCCTATCTAGGCACGGAGCCAAACCACTGTGCATTATGTGTCTCCATCTTCATTCTATAGAATGAGATTGCCTGCTATAATCTCTGTGGCTCAATCTTTACGGGGTTTTATGATGCTTTATTGTCATTTAGGTTTCATTTCTGCGTACGTACAGTCAAGAGCACGTAGAGCTTGACACATTGGACTTTGTAATACAATCGCTTTAGAGGTCAGACTCGCACTACAACTGTAAAGCTTTATGACTGTGCTCTTGACTGTACATTATCTGGACCTACTTAAACGTTTATTTTTTATTCTAAGCCCACAAACAAAACGAGAGGGACTAATAGATAGAGATCTAACTGACGGGACTGCTGGCTTAGTTGGTAGTGACTCTGCCTTCTGAGTTGGAGGTCGCGGGTTCGATCCACGCTCGGAGTCAACATTTGTGTGCATGAACATGTCTGATGGCTTCGTGTCTGGTAGTTTAATATTCATTTAAGTATGTTAACCTGTTGTTTAGTATGCATAGTACAGGCCCTACCTAGTTTTGGACTAAATAATCGTGTGTGAAAAAAAAGTGATAGGTGGTGAGCCCGTCGCTGCGGACCGGGTCTTTTACACATGTCTCAGAATTAATTCTGGGACCTGCGGGTTTTTTCTCGATGTTTTCCTTCACCGCCGAGCTAGTGATGAATATTCACGTAAATTTTATAAACTACCTACCTCTGCCTACCCCCTCGGGGATAAAAAAAAGGCGTGAGATTATAATTATAATTATAATTTTATAAACTCATTGGTACATGCCAGGATTCGAACCCGAGCCTCACAGATTATCATCATGTGAAGCAGGCTCTTTAACCGTAAAACTCACTGCTCATGTAATATCAACAACCGCTGAGCCTGATACATTTGGAAGAATTGTCGCTTGAAACCTCAACTTTTTATTATCCCCCTAATTGGAGTTAAGCTATCAGAAGCCAGTAACACCGTCGTTTTTCCATTCCGATCCATTCATCGAAACAATAGTAATAAGCATGAAATGAACACTTACTTGTAATTGTCGTTGTTACTTTATGAGAGGGCTTTGTCGCGACGAGATGGGAAAAGATAGCTGCTCACAAAAATGACACGTAGGTGTATCAGGCAGAACTTTTACTGATAGTACGTACATACTATTAAAAAACAAACAGTGTTTTACTATTCGTGTATACTTCATTACAGCTACGAGTAAGCTGTAGACGGTTACAGGTTAATATTTGAAAGTACCATCATATATTTATTTGTTTTAATATAAACAACAAATTCATCTCGACGAGATATCATATAAACGCTCGTACATGAGCTGAGCATCTTCAGTTTTAATTTAGCTCCGAACCAGAGGCTGAGAGTTTGTAGGATCTCGTCTTTCTACTTTTATTTACGGTGAATAAAAAAACGGGCCAAGTGCGAGTCGGACTCTTGCAAAGAGGGTTCTGTAAAACTTGTGGGCAACTATGTAATTAGTTCGTTCATCACGAGAATTTGTAAGGAATTATGTAGTTGTGCAGAATACGTATCTATTTTTTTCTGATATAATATTTTTTTTTACATTACACAACGTTTTAATGGAAATCATCTTTGACCTATATCATAAGTCGGGGTACGTAACCACAGCGTGTTCTAATTCTGAGCTAACGCCACCTATGGATACGTTTTGGAACTAAACTAATTACGAAGTGTAATACGAATAAACATTTAAATACAAATTTACGATTTTCGGATTTTCAATTTACCATTGCTTCTTGCTTGCTCTTCAAATTTTATTATTCTAAGAGGGGGTCAACGGAAGTAACCTAAAGGATTGAATGTGCTTGCGAATTTTATGTCTTTAGGAAAATAGGAAGAAAAACGACCGAATCTTTTGATAGCGTTGACTCACAAGTTTGATGTTTCACAGCTTCAAGGGATGCAGACCTGGGTATTTGATATTAATTTCAACTTGATACGTCCCCGACTTCCAGAGAACAAGTCTTGACAGACTAAGGGACAAGTAAGTGATCCTGTGTAATGGCACCTTTTTTCCTTCTGAGGTACGGAACCCTATAAAGACTTGTTTTCATTCTTGGCAATTTGAAAACCAGCACATGTTCGTATTATATTAGATTTTTAAATAGTATTATTTTTCAAATGTGTTTTATTTTATACATAATTTAATGCAGTAGATACAGTAGTCAGTGAAAAAAGCAAATTAAATTACGCTACTTTTATTTTGCAGTTACAACCTATAAATGTTATACTACCAGAGGCCCGGTGCCTATTGTTTCCCGTTCCCTTAGGAATATCAAAACTCCCTAGAACAAATCTCATTGACAAATTACAAATTTGTACCATTGATACTTTCTGAGATAATATACATATAGAATGTTATGTTATGAAGATAAGAAACCTTTTTATTACTTAATAAATTATGTCTTTTATTTTGTGACTAGCGACCCGCCCCGGCTTTGCACGGGTGTAATGATAACACTAAAACTTGCCTCTTGAATTACTCTATCTATTAAAAAAAAACCGCATCAAAATACGTCGCGTAGTTTTAAAGATTTATGCATACAAAGGGACATAGGGATATAAGGACAGAGAAAGCGACTTTGTTTTATACTATGTAATGATAAGGTAAGATTATTATATTTTGTGAAAATGATTCTCTTTCATATTTTATGCCTCCATTATGAAATGCATATTTTACTGGCCTGTTGGCTCAGTTAGTAGTGACCCTGCCTTGAGTTGGAGGTCGCGAATTAGATCTCCGTTCGGCGTAGGTATTCACGGAGACTCGATACCGTTTCCGTTCGATTCAGATCGAGTGAAAAATTTTCCGATGTCGAATCTATCGACTTCGGAAACTTTATTCTAGGCGTTTCTGACAGCCACGGAAAATTTTCCGAATCCTTCTGTCACATATGACATTAGTTTTCAATACCAACATCAGCCCATCTCGAAAGTTTTCGATACCAACATCAGCCAATCTCGAAAGTGTTCGACAGATTTTCCGATATCGAATATCGAAGCTCCCTGAATACGCCTGCTGGGCCCATTATTTGTGTGCATGGAAATGTCTGTTGGCTTGGTTTGGTTTGAAAAGTGGGTATTAGCAGCAATAGAATACCTCTGCCGTACTTCTCTTGCATATCTAAAAGGCGTTATCATTTTTCATTAAACATACACACATTTTTTTTTATTGGTAATTGACGGATGTGGATGAGGCACGTGAGGTATGCCAGGATCGTAGCAGGTGGCGGGCTGTTGTCTCTGCCTACCCCTTCGGGAAAAAGGCGTGAGCATATGTATGTATGTATGGTAAAGTGAATTTGTAACTTATACTTATAGCTCATAAAATAACTAGGTACATAGTAATATGCTACTTCGTACCTATGTTACTACTACTTGAGTTCATTCAATTAGTATACCTATCCTAGTGTACTCTTTGATAATAAAATATTTCTCCGATTGGCTGGCTCCACTTTTCCCAGTAGCTGATGCAGGCAGCTAAAAATAGCACTCCCCGCCCAGGCCTTTCTGAGAACTGAAATCAACAAGTGCTAGGCGTAAAAGATGCAGCGCCTCTGACCTGGCAAGTTGCCACGCCACGCCTAGGCTCACCATTGGTTAATAAAGCTAACCAATTGACAAGCTGTACGTTGCCATTGGTGGATGTGTTGGGTCAGGTGACGTCAATATTTGGGTCAGTAGGTCCTGTTTAAAACTTGCACGTGGTATGTGGGACTTGTTTACGAGTGCGGCTTCATTCCGCAGGTGGGAAGGTACATTCTAATGTATATTTTTTTTACTGATAAATATCAACACACACACACACGTTTTGTCTTCGATTCTGACTAACTAAGTTTATAAATGGAACACTGTCAACCTAACAGTATTCTATTTGTATAGAAGAGTATAGGTAGATGTCATTTTTCTCCAGTGACAACGTGACAATTTAAGTAACCCGATCGCCCATAGGTAAGTGTTGCTCTAATTACCTCTGGGTTGCACGATGTGAAACTGAAGGTGAACTGATTACGTAATGTCTATCAAATGGGGGCATCCATTAAAGAGAAATCAATAGATGGTAGTAGGTGATAGCGAGGTGTAACCAACAGTAATATCAAAGTGTACTATAAATCAATCACTAAAATCATAACTCTTACTGCATCTATTTATATTTTACCATAGAATAGATTGATAAACTAGTAGACTTTTTTTTGTAGAGCGTGATAGCCCGGACGGTTAAAGAGCCGGCCGAAAATCAGTTAGGCTCGGGTTCGAATCCTGGCATGTACCAATGAGTTTTTCAAAAAACTTACGTACATATTTATCACTAGCTCGACGGTGAAGGAAAACATCGTGAAACCCACAGGCAGGCATAAACAGACCCGGTCCGGCGATGGGCTCACCACCTATCACGTTTAGGGGTCCAATATATCTCGTGAAATGTGGGTATATCCAGTAATGGAATACCTCTGCCTACCCCCTCGGGGATAAAAAAAGGCGTGAGATTATATTTATAGACTTTTTAAAAATGTTTTTATTAAGACTTACAGGAACAATTCCTACATGTGCAAATAAAAATACCAATAACTAATAATAATTACAAGACATAATCTAGGTACTGAAAATCTTATCTTATATCGACTGTTACTATTAAAGTGCGATCAAACTGATGTTACTCTCCAAGAAATATTGACCTACATAGTAACTAATCTATAGGGGTTAGTATGTAGTAATAATTTTGTTAGTACCTTAGTTAGTGTGTAAATAGACCCGGTCCGGCGATGGGCTCACCACCTATCACGTTTAGGGGTCCAATGTATCTCGTGAAATGTGGGTATATCCAGTAATGGAATACCTCTGCCTACCCCCTCGGGGATGAAAGGCGTGAGATTATATTATATTATATATATTATTACCTTAGTTAGTTCTAACAGTTACTGTTCTAATTAGGCGTAGTAGAGACGTATTAAAAAAGATTCATTCGTATTTTATTTCTGTTAGATATCTACTTGAATGGTAGTCTTCATTTCTTTTGTAGATCAGTTTTTAGACATACAGGCAAAATTATGTTGACGACAGGCACTGTACGTACCACATAATTTCTTAATTTAGAAGTCATTTAAGGGATGTTAATGGATGTCCATTAAAAACAAAACTTGTCAAAAACCCAAGCCTCGCAACTCAGTTCTTCTACCGTAAAAAGTTGTGAGATCCATGTAATACCAAGTCGGTTAATTTATTCAGTCCCTACTAAGGGACCTACTGTCTTATGTAATTACGCAATTATCTAATCTAACCACCTCTTGTAGTGACCATAACAATATTAAAAATCTTTTATGTTCTAAATAAATAGATTGACTTGGAGATTTCCATTTGTAGCAAGGGACTACGTTGTTTGTGCTCACCGCAACTGTTAATGAGATTAGGTATATTATATGTATGGACAAAACTCTAAAATATTAAAAAAATCTAAATATAAAGGACTCACCATAGATTGTTTTCATAGGAAACTCAGTAGTACGCGCGAGTGTATTAGGAAGAAATTGTGGTATATTTATAAATAACATAATATAACTTTAAAGAGTAAAAAACTGACATCAACTTAATGATTATGGTTTTTTTGAAGTCGGTTGAAAAGGAGGTGGTTCATCTGTAAAGAACCGCGGGTTCCAATTGGAACCGAGACACAATTAAAAATCTATTGTGTCTCGGATGCTTGGTCTTAGAGGTTAAGTCGACTGTATTTTTGTTATGTTTGTTACCTCAGAAATTTCCCCTGGGTGAACCGATTGTGATGATTCTTTTTTTGTTTGAAAGCTGGTGCGTCTTGTGTAGTCCCAGTAATTTGGTCCAGTTGTGACAATGGCGTCCATGAGAAAATCATATAAGTTGAAGTCGTTTTTTTTACTCTTTTTTTAAAGTCGGATTAAAAATAGGGAGTGCCCGATGGTGTTACCCACTTAAATATTTTTTATCGCAATACGCTAAATGATTTTGAAACGCCATATAAAATGTACCTGAAACCGACGAGCATGTATGAACCGATTGATGGATGTGGATGAGGCGCGAGAGGTGTGCCAGGATCGTAGCAGGTGGCGGGTTGTTGTCTCTGCCTACCCCTTCGGGAAAAAGGCGTGAGCATACGTATGTATGTATTTTGGAACGCAAAAACACAAACAACAAAAATATCTAATCACACTTGCACGCACACAGGAACTCAAAGAAAGTTCAAGTTAACAAGAACGTGTCATAAGAAAGCGTAACATTACAGTATGATGAACTGACACAACTCAACCGTAAAGATGTAGTTAGCGAGTGTACTCGTGTGAAAGGTGCTTGTTATCGAGTCGATACAAACTCGAACGATAAACTTGGAGCAGGTAATAAGGGAATTACACTTAAAATTTTATAGGAGAGGAGACATGGAAAAGAAATAAAATAGGTTCCTGTAGTGCATATAAGAAGTGAAAATAAAGTATTTACAAAAAATATGTCGTATTCAGAATTAGCAATTATAAATTTTTGGTAAATATAAATAACATTATACACATTAAAATAATACAGACTAAACAAAGTTGAAGATACGATTATAAGGATTGAAAACTCTCATAGAGGTATATCATAATAATTTGTACCAATGTGACTCATGGTACAAAGTGTATGAAGATGTACTGTATCTACTAACTGTATGGTATGTACTGTATGACAAAGAGGAAGACATCTGACAAAACGTGATACTTGATATTGCTGCTAGCTATTTAGTGCAATATTTAACCTAACCTATAAATTGTCATTACAGTATCAAAAATCTATAAAAACTTTTAAGTGTCAACTATTTAGGGTAAACAGGTCAATTATAGACATACTGGTAATTATATAAATCAGTAAAAACTTGTGAGTAGATTCTAAACAGACTGTTTGTAGCAAGCGTTTTCCAGTCGATATGAATAGCTTACAATTCTCTCGTGCCACCGAGCTCCTTCAGAAGGACGTTTTAAATTACTGAAGCGGAAACACCGTGGTGACATCTGCGATGTTTCCCATGCAAGGGCAATAAACAGGCGTGGACCTTAGGTATGCCTAGCCAGTATATTGTAACAGAAAACATTGGTTGTTTTAGGGTTTGGAGAACTTTAAATTCCGCCGAAATATCTCTTGTTTGCCAGATGTGTTACTCGTAGATGATGCCAATGGGCTAAGCTGAATAATTTAATAAATAAACGAACATACACTGTAACTTAACACTCAAAAACTATTTAGGGTAATGCATGGTCTTTTGAATTTAACCTTTTTTTGGGAATTTCTAATTTCTCCCTATTTTTAGAGTATATATTTTAAGTATGCTTGATATAATATAAATTCAGCTTTTTATGTAGTCAAACTATTAATTATTGTTATTCTGTAAACAACAGAGCTTAACAAGCAACTTTGTTTTACGAGAAATTATTACAATTAAACACACAAAGTAACAATTAATGGCGCACCGGGCAGCGAATCATGTGCCTGACAGGAAATCAATAGACAGTTATAATGACGCACGGCTTTAATAAGGACGCTGTAGATTGAATAGAGTCCAGTAACTGGTGCTTTTACCCTATAGAATTATTTTTGAATATTATATTTACAATAGGTACTTTTTTAACTCATATATTATCACTAGTTTAATGATGAAGGAAAAATTGCGAGTAAAACCAAAATAAATTTTGAGGCATGTGTAACTGCATCCCGATACGGCTATAGTCTTACCACCTGTCATGTTAAGGGGTCTGAAAAATTTCACGAGCTTTTCAAATCACGAACCGGAAGACGCAGCGTTGGCAGGCCTCCCACCAGGTGGACCGACGACATCGTCAAGGTCGCGGGTAACCGGTAGATGCAAGCGGCAAGTTGCCGTTCATTGTGGCGTTCTATGGCCTTTGTTCAACAGTGGACGTCTTCCAGCTGATGGTGATGATGACTTTCATAAATAGAATACATCTCTCGTTCATGGATAAAGCGTGAGCATATTTAAGAAAGACTGTAAAGTAAACACGATTCAGCACAAACCCTTTCCAGCAAAGCAAAAGTCCTGAAATTTATTTAATCTCCATTATCTTGCCAAAAACTAAGCAGGGCACATCGGCCCGTCATTCGTTTTCGTATAATCCGCATTAAGGGGCCCAGGCCACCGTAATGCGGCTTTTGTCCTGTTTCTTTCTTATCTCACTGCAAAATTTGTCTAGGCGATGCTGCAAAATAGTCTACAAGCAGCCTCTTGTTACACCGAACAGAATGATGAAAAGATAGAAATACTTATTTGTCCAGTAACATTTTAAAAATACCAATATATTAATTTGAATACCTACTTTGGATAGAAAATGAAAAATGAAAATGTATTTATTTAAGTAGGTACTTAATTGAAAATTCCACTTAGAAAAGGTAATAATCTAATAACAAGGCACTGTAAACTCGTCCATGAAGATTGGCTAAATGTAAACAGCAGCCCATCTCCACCGACGAGTTGCTGCTAGCCCAAAGGGTCTAAAGACTGATTTACACGATGCCATTTTCTTGAACATACTGAAACAAAATTTGAATGCAATTAAATACTCGCAATATGGCCCGGTAGACGATAATGACTAATAGATTGTTAGTACCAATAACGTCACTACTGTCTTCCATTTTATGTACAGTTTTTGGTATCTAACTATTAATCAAAATCAAATAATAGCACCAACACTGACAGATCCTTCAAATTACATTACAAGTATAAACGGCCAAACTTCCAAGCGTCCAAACGCGCTGCATTACGCGTGGTTGTAACAGTCAGCCATTTTAAGAGGCAGATACTACAGCGATGCTCCAGCCACGATTTATTTGAGCCAAGCTGCACCCTCCTTTATTGCCAGCTTGTAGTGGAACCCTGTTTTTCTAACTAATGAAAATTTTAATATGGAATCTGTTTGCTGTTTCACTTTGAGATGAAAATACCAGAGCGCTGTTTCATTCACGGGAAATAGGCATTTTACTTTTAGAATTTTAAGGTATATGTAAGCTATATTGATAATATTTAAATTTGAATAAGAGGACTTATAAGCCCCTACATTGAATAAAAAAAAACGTGTGGCACTCGGGGACTGCCGCGGTAAAGCTATTGCATAGCATTTTGTATCAACAAGACTGCCGAAAAGAAACGACGTTAGACAATGCACGGCCTTCAAGCCACACGGGTGTTATTTAAATGGTTAGCAGAGTATTCGTATTTTTGTAAGCAGAAAAATATAATCTGTAAGCAGAAATAGCTAATTGGTCAGCAACTCATGGCCAGCAAACATTACAAAACCTATCAGCATTTTATGTCATTCTGGATGGCTGTAATTATTTTTGAGCTGCAATGAGCTGCTATTGTTTAATAAAATTTTGGTAAGCACTCAGAGGGGAAGCCAAAAAATATTTATTGAGCTGCATATTATTATAAAAGTAGCAAAAATAATCTTAGCAAACTTGTCATGCGCAAAATGGGCGCATTCCTTACAAAGATTAAAAAAGACTTTGGATTATGCAACATTTATCTCGGACTCGAACTCGGACTCGGACTCGGACTCGGACTCGGACTCGGACTCGGACTCGGACTCGGACTCGGACTCGGACTCGGACTCGGACTCGGACTCGGACTCGGACTCGGACTCGGACTCGGACTCGGACTCGGACTCGGACTCGGACTCGGACTCGGACTCGGACTCGGACTCGGACTCGGACTCGGACTCGGACTCGGACTCGGACTCGGACTCGGATTCGGACTCGGACTCGGACTCGGACTCGGACTTGGACTCGGACTCGGACTCGGACCTCCGTGCCCGTCGGAGTGGGGAGCGTGAGGTTTTTTTCGTTACGGAATTTCAGGATTCGGTCCCCCCGCTCAAGGCCCGCGATAGAAGCTATGCAATAGCTTAAAACTTTTGACTTTGACTTTTATTTGAATCGAAATAGATACATACTTAAATTAATTTTGTAACAAAATATGTTTGTTAATATAACTTGAATACCAGTTGAAAGTCATCACGATCACCCACGACTTATTAATTAAAAAACACTGAGATTTTCAGGAAGTAACGTACTTAATATTTAACACAAGACTGACGGTGAAGAAAACATCGTGATGAATTTACTCTGAGACATGTGTAACAGCACCTCCGCCTGGCGATAGTCTCACCTGTCACGTTTGGGTCCTAAAATTACACTGACGAAAAGTGAGAGGGTATTTTTGAAGTGACTTTTTTCTACTGGAGTGAGTGCATTAGTAATTTTTTGTATACATTTTTGCCGGTATTATAAAATAGCACTATAAGGAGTGTTGATCATTCTACTTAGACATAGTACATACATTTGGTAAATGAACGTCTTAGAATTACCTCCTAATTGGAAGTATTGCCCAATGGCCAAAAGAACAAAATTCTGAGTCATCAATACCTAACTTTTTTGGTCTTGACCGGACATAATAAAAACTCTCCAATATTTTTGTTCGTGATTGAACAATATCGCAATCGTAAGCATTCACGAATCATTGATTGCAACTGACAAATGACCGGTTAATTATCAACCATTTTTATTTTCTGCAAACCGAAATGAATACTCAGTACTGGCACCTAAGACAAATTAATTACGATATCGGAAATTGCACTGAATTCAATTAACCGCCATATTCAATTCCATTTCAAAATAAGAACGTGCAAAATATAGGAAAATTTTGTTTACCTTCAAGACCCGTTGGAAAACAATGGTGTAGGAAAAACCTGATTATTTTTCTTTCAACGGGTTTTATTTATTTATTTTTCATTTTGAATGGCATTTCAATTAGTGTGATGCTGAAATTAGAATGTAGATTTCTTTTATTTTGTTATCAAGCGTGGTAGGCGTGGTAGGTCTGTTTGATGTAAACCCACCTCTCATTAAAAATCGAAAAGCATTCAAAACACGTCTTACCTATTCAATAGAAAAAAAATATATGCTACGTCGGAGAATGGTTTCGGGGACCATCACCGGACACTGCTCACTGAACAAACACTTACACACCTTAGGTATTACTGACAGCCCCCTATGCAGAGCGTGCATGGAGGCGGAGGAGACGGTAGCGCACGTGCTCCTTGAGTCCATTGGCGTTGCCCAGATCCGCAAGGAAATTCTCGGAACACCAGAATCCCTTACGGACGTCCTGAGTAGACTCGGAAGTTTGATCTGCTTTTGGAAGGCGGTAGGATGGTTGGAATAACCGGCCACCATGGCTCACGCACAATGGTCCGCTTTAAGGACTAAGTGCGGAAACCAAACACCCTAACATAGAACATAGATGCTACGTCGGAGGAATTTACTAAGTGGCATTCTTAAGATCTTATTTTAGCTACACTTTGGACTTCACCAACACTGTACTGTATTATTTTTTATTCATAATTGAACATTTGCCCCCTAGCCAAGTAGCATTGTACAATCTAATCGAATTTTCTCTTAGATTGACATGTATGGGATTGACATAAGCACTTGCCAACGAGAGCTAACGCTAATGTCAATCCCATACATGTCAATCTAAGAGAACATTCGATTAGATTGTTCAAAGCCACTTGGCTAGGCGGCCTATAATGCCACATAGGTTTGAGATATAATATAATGTACCTACTTTGTTTAGCATGGGGAAGACACTGTAGGCTGTAACACAGTTATTTAAACTAGCAAAGGCTGCAGGACTTAAATACTGATTTGTAATTTTTGTAAATAAAGATTATTATTATTACTTAATTTAAGCTTTCTAAAATTATCTTCCACAGCTGAATCTCTGTCATTGAAATATCCATTCAGCTTCTAAGCCATAACATACTAAAATTTCCAGTAACATTCTTACTCCTAACAAATATTTACTATTCATAAAACAACTATAGATATTTCGCAAAGATAGCCGAAGGCTTATTGGGAAATGATATAGGGTACTCTGTAGGTACAATCCAAGCGAAGCCGCGGCGAAAAGCTATAAATAATTGACACACACTGCACTGACAAAAAACTGTTTTCCTTAAAGAACTCCTTACGGATTTAAACTCAACGGAAGCGAAGCAGACTGAATAAAATATTTTCCGTCTGCATTTCTTCATTCCCTTTTTTCGTGATCCGATTTCATGCCAGTGCCTTCCTTTTAATGAGCACATAATGATGAAAAATATGGCATTACAGTCGGCCCGCTTGGATATTAATCGTTGCAATTTTTCTGCGAAAGCTGGTTTCACACTTGATATAGCTTTGAAATTTCTTTTGATGTTTTTTATCGTTGTTATTTTTCTGATCGCTCAAATGATCAGTTGTCCAATAATCTCTGTTTACTGGATTTATTATTGTAATTATCTATCTTTATATTAATAAAGAACCAGTTTTTTTTAAATTTTTTTTGGGTAGTGTGCGTGTTAGTATTTGTGTACAGCGTGTTACCTTTTTATTAATCGATGTTTTCTAGTAAAGTATCGTATGAAAAATAAAACCCAATGCAAAAAATAATTTCTTGTTAATTTGTGATTTACCCCTTAAATATTTTCACTTAATTTAAACAGCTGACCATGTATAATTTAAGATATATAGATAGAAGATAAATCCAAGTGATATTGTATCCGTAGCCTTACTACGATCGCATAACGAGAGATAGTAGGATCTTTAGTGCTTTCTAGTGTTATTTCGAGCTCGACTTCCTCTGGTATTAATACTTACCGTTATTGTGATCGTTTATTATTTTGATGGCATGTACTTAATATCGGATTACGTCGGAAGGAGGCATGCTGCCAAAAAAGTTATCAGATGTTAGAAAATCAAGTGCAAGTGTTTGAAGAGTGTTTCTACTCATACAATCCATCAACTTTTGTAATACGAGCCTATAAATAAAAGTCTAGCTAGGGTATATGGCGTTGTTATTATTGTAAAAATTCACACTTCGAATACTTAAAAAAAACTTACGCCTTTTATCACCTTATCCTGCCTTATCCCCGTGTATGGCAGAAGTAATAATTCCAGGAACCCACTTTTCACCACTTTTTTTGGAGCAGATGGAAAGCCCATTCCAGATCCGAGGCGGCGCTAACACATCGCATTCATAACAGTATCTTTAAATCAGATAAACAACAATTGATCGATTGAATCGATTTTAAAATATTTACATCACTAGCTTAAGGCTTATTCACAAGAGGACGATTCGGTTTTATTCACGAATATTCTTTTTGATACTATTCGTAGTGATAAATTACGGATATATGTCTTAAATCACGTATAGTCTTTAGAATCGTGATTTTTTATGACGGATCCTATCGGTACATCGTTCGGTAGTTCATCCAAGACTAAACTCTGAATCACGAATCAATTCGGTTTTTGACGTAGCTTGAAAAAAACACGATTGCGTATGCAATGTGGATGTCTATCAGTCATGACGATTCGTGTTTGACGAATCATCAATGACGGATCCCGTGTGAATTAGCCCATAACGAAGGAAAACCTCCCGAGGAAATCCGCAGATCCCACAATTGAGAAGCATCAAAGAGATTTAAATATAATAGGGCATAGAGGGAACATTGGGAATATTTTCATACAAAACTTTGAAGCCTAAGCGTCATGCCCTTATATCATGTCAGTTAGTATGAACGCGAGCTGTCATTCGGTCGAAATTGTACTAGACTTATTCCACTTGGAATAACTTTTGACTTCAAATTTTCCTCGCTTTGTCCCCTCTATGCCTTGATATATTTTAATCTCTTTGAGAAGCATATAGTATGTAATTGTTTCCCATTCTGCTCACTTGTCATATACAATATGTAACAGAATAAGCGCAATTCCTGAAATTAGTTTCTTCAGTATCGACTACTTATTCGATTTCAGCTATTTTTAATATATGTGTTAAATTTTCAAAAAAAATGAATTATCGTGGCTGAATTTACTGCTTTCTATGTAAATCGTGATATTATTAATCGATATTTAAAAAAATTGGTTAGACACAACTAAATTTCGATTGCATTATATATATTTTTTGTTAATTTACTAATCGGAGTGAATGAGGAATTGCGCTTTTTCTGTTACGCGTTGTAAACACACCTATAGAAATAGGGGTCTGAAGAAAACATTTAAAAAAAGTGTGTAGGTAAGTATATCTCCAGGACCGGAATACGTTTGTCGACGCCTACAACAAGAATCGAGCATTTAAAAAAAAATGATGTCTTTAAGATGGAAATAAAATCGAAACCGCGCAATATCGACAAATTTTGAAAATTACGGTTAAAAACATCAAAAAGCGATGGACTCAAAGTTTAACTCATCTGAAATAGTTTCACGGAGTTTCTCTTCACGAAAATTACTGTCTTGATTGCTCCCAAGATAAATTATTCGCGTCTGAAGTCGCTTCTGACTTGAACATAAAGTTGTTGCTAGAAGAGCTTAGTCATAATATTATCTTGATACTATCTTTCATCTGGGGGCACGGCAGTCAATCTATTTATTTAAAACATAAAAGATTTTTAATATTGTTAAGATGTTGTTAGATTAGCTAATTACGTAATTACTTAAGACAGGAGGTCCCTTATTAGGGACTGAATAAGTTAACTGACTTGGTATTACATGGATCTTACAACTTTTTACGGTATACCGTAAACTAACTGAGTTGCGAGACTTGTTTTTTGACACGTTTTGTTTTTGATGGCATACTTATTTACTAAGCCTAATAGCCGTTTGTGGCCTATATAAATAATCCTATTAATAATTTCCGCGAATTATTTCACCTGAATCGATTATTTGATACAATGTTTCAATCTCACGCCTTTTATACCCGAGGGGTTAGGCAAAGGTATTCCATTTCTAAAAATACCCTTTTTTACGAGAAATTTCCGACCCCTAAACGTGATAGGTGGTGAGCCCATCGCCGGACCGGGTCTGTTACACATGCCTCAGAATTAATTTAATCAGGTGTTGAACCAAATGTAAACATTTTCAGTCTGCATTGGACAAGATTTGCATTCAAAATAGTTCTTACTGACATATAGAACAGCTATTCTTCTTTTTTAATATAAAAATGTATGTTAGTTTATTCTTCTTTTATGCAGCAAGGGAGAAATCAGACATATTAAGTCTGATTTTTAATGTTTTTTTTTTGTAAATATAGCTATAGGAACTACTTTTATCTCAAAACTCGGATGAATTCACAAGCAAAGATAGTATTTTTATAAATAAAATAACCTTGGCACATCTAGTTTACCTACATCCCCGTGACACGTTATAAATGTCGTCGACTAAAAAGGTGTCGCCTCGGATCCACGGCGCGTCTGCGACTAGCTGATAAATGTTCTGCTGAGCCACTGGTCCCCGCTCAATTTATATTAATACACGTAATATATTTGTTACATATTTATTATTGACTAGCTGTTCCGCGATGTTTCATCCGCGTAGTTCCCGTTCCCGTGGGAATACTGGGATAAAATATAGCCTATGTTGTTCAGGTATATTGTAGCTTTTCATAGGTGAAAAAAAAATATTATCGGTCCAGTGATTTTTGAGTTTATTCGTTACAAACATACAAAAATACAAATCTTTCCTCTTTATAATATTAGTGTAGATGTAGAAGTGTAGATGTAGAGTTAAGAAATAGTTTTACTCTTACAAATTTTATATTTTAATATATGTAGGTAATAAAATAAATAAATAATCTCATCCCTTTAATCCCCGGGGGGTAAGCAGAGATATTCCATTTCTGGAAATAGGCGAGTAAGGTGGTGAGCCCATCGCGGGACCGGGTAATTGTGGGACCAGCCCCCTAGCCAAGTGGCATTGCACAATCTAATCGAATGTTCTTTTAGATTGACATGTATGGGATTGACATAAGCACTTGTCAACGAGCGCTAACGCTAATGTCAACCCATTGTCAATCCCATACATGTCAATCTAAAAGCTATAGGGGGCTGATTTCCTCACGATATTTGACTTCTACTGATTAGGACGAACAAGAAGCAACACAATAGGTACAACCTTAAATTTTATAGATACATCTAGAAAAAACTTAAAAACTGTTATTTTGTAAGATCCATGAAGATTTTCGAATCAAGATTTTAAACACTTTCTTATCTAGACTTTAGGTAGGTAAAACCTATATTGTCTCCAACAAGTACAAGTGTTACTTCTCGCTACAAGGGTGAGAGCCCAATAGCGGAGCCTTTGACGTCACGTATCTCATACGACGACAACCTTTGCCAATATTGCAGCGAGAAGCGTGCACGTGGAAACTTGCCTTATTTCTTTCTTATAATATTTTGAGTCAAAACTTCGCATATTGGTACTGATATTTGCTGCGAAAGCCTATTTGGGTACATTGCTTGTTATTTTATTAGACAGCGTACACTGTTGTTAGGGTTTCGTACCTAAAGGGTCAACGGGACCCTATTAAGGCCCCACTTATTAAATATTGCAACAGCAGGCCTACTATTTAAAACAATCTTTGAATACCCGATAGCGTCTAATGGCATTTGGTTACCATCGTTGAACTTGACGTTTTAGATTTTAACTGAAACACAAAGTGGTGCCTTCCTTGAAAGAAAATAGAGATCACCAGTTATTTTGGTTTACATACATACATACAGCTCACGCCTTCTTCCCACAGGGGTAGCCAGAGACGATGGATCGCCACTTTGCCCGATCTTTGCACACTTCCCTCGCTTCCTTCACATCCATAAGCCTTTTCATGCACGCTCTTATAATCTTTGCACTCTTGACACCAGATTTTTGAAGGACGTCACTAATTTGATCCGTGAACGTCCTTCTGGGGGCGTATTTTGGTTTAACGTTTGTCTATCATTGCTAAATAAAATACTGCTGCAAAGTTTTTAATATTTGCATTATAAGCATAGAATTTATCGTCAACACAACAAAATTATCTATCTAAAAGTAGCAGCAATTTTAAGTTTGAAGGTTGGTAGGTATCCATCGCTCTTGTCTCAATATGTTTCACGTCATAGCTAGTTTATGATAGCAACATCTGAGACCTCAAGGGACTCCAGTCAATATTTAGATCAGGCTGAGCCAAACCAATTTACAATCTGGCGATATTCACGGTGCATGCATGCATGCAATTTGCATCTCAAGCTCCTTGTATTGCGGTTTCGTATAACTTGTGCTATGCCATGCTGGAGTAGACGCTGTTGCCGAATTTATTGGAGCAAATTTGTATAAGGAAAGACTGGGCAAGCTTTGAATGACACAAAACATAAAATACGAAGTTGGTGTATTATTTCTGAAAGTTCACAAGATAGCAAAGTTCACATTAATATGACAAAGATTTTTTAAACTTAAAGTACCTACTGTTCTAATTCTCAAAATATGTTAATTTCTTATATTAATGTTTAGTTTACTCAAATTTTATGTTGCTGAAACTTCTTTAAAACTTTATTTGTTAATAAATACGACACAAACTTCATAATTGAATTTAAACGACAACCAAAAAATTATGAAAACAGTATTTATTTTTATCAGCACAAATTATAAGAAAAATAAAAAATAAATATTTAACACTAAAAATTTAATAATAGACCCCGAATAAACATTAACGATAACGACAAATAATTTTAACAAACTACTTAGTAATGATATCAAAGATTTGCTTTGTACAACAAAAGTATATAAACACTATTTTATATAACAATGACCTAACTATTAGGATAAAAGAATTAAAATGAGATTCAAAGATTACTATTCACATACTTGCTTTACCAATTATAGAAAGGAGTTTCCCAAGGCAGTGTTTTTGGACCACTATTTTTGCAACCGTTCACAAGAATAATTACGCCGGGCAAGAGAACTTCTTTCACAAACTGGTGTTTACTCTAAGACACCAATACAAATAGCTACAAATTGAAAACATTGTTCAACATCTTAGAACGCGAGGCATTTAAATTTGGTCGCGGTTTCTCGACACTTCGTCTTTAAGCCACGCGTAAACGTATCAACCCGCCGTCACACTGCTCAACGTTTAAGATCGGTGTTATAATTAAATGTTGTGCTGAACATTATAAAGACATATTTTAAACACTAAATTGCTACTTTCTAAATTTCATTATTGATAAGCGAGCACTTGCGATAGATGAGTATTTAAACAAATTGATTATTATAAAATTAAATTATCTATAAAATATTAAGTATATTTTAGTCAGTCATTTTGTATTACATAAAGTGATAGTACGAGTATCATAGCCAATGTGAGAAGACCAGATAGAATACTAAAGAAAAGATGTTTTTATTCTTTAATTTAGAACGCAAGATTCGTAAGTGGGAATCATGTACTTTATGTTGATAAAGGCGTCTGGTCCTCCAAAACGCTCTAATATCTGGAGTGTTTCCTCTATCAAGTCACCAACATTCTCCCTTCTGGTTGTGGAGTGATCAATACCCGCTCCAATGTTACCTGTAACAAAAATGTTGTTCCTATTTACTTAAATCAAAAATCGATTTTCTATCTATCTATATATATTTAAATAAAAGAAGAGACTGACTCATTGGCTGACTGACTGATCGATCAACGCAGACTAGAAACTGCTGGGACGAGAAGAATTAAATTTTGCACAAAGGTTCCTTACTCAATTAAATGATCACAAAAAGTTATTTTTGGAAATTCCAACCCCAACTGGAATAAGCAAGAAACACCCGCTAGTTTAAATAAATACTAGATGATCCGGCAAACGTATAAGTACCTACCAAATATATAAAAAAAAACATCAACGTCAAAGAAGAAAACATCAAAAACATCAAAGACGTCAACGTCAAAGTCAATACTGATGATGGTTTTTGCTAAAATCACGAGCAGAATATTAAGATTATAAAAATAAAATTAAAAAAATATGTACTAACTACTATTAGCACCTTAAAAAACCAGCTACTATATCCATAACATGAAAAAAAAAATCAAAAGCACCCGTCTGAAATAACCTCAAAAGTTTGAGCGCCGATTTGCCGCCTCTGCAGCCATCAATCTTTCGAATAATTGACACATGGAGAACAGCTCAGGAGATATTGTTTTCGACCTAATAGACTTGTCACACTCTCGACTAGATTAATTACATGTGGCGTGTGACGGGACAACAAATTTTGGGAGCGTCACCGGTGCCACAGTCGACACCCGACCCGACCGCATTGTTAGGAATTCTACACGTTCCGTCTCTGGTTTTTGTTAACTCCTGTGCACACTGGTATGATGTCGAGATGAGGATTAAAGTAGAAAGTTTTAATAAAACAAAAACATCTGTTTTACTTTACTATGGGTATGTGGCGCTTAGTATTTGTAATTCATCGTCAATATCGTCAAAGTTAATTTTATGGGGCTTTTTTTTAACCCCTCGGGAATAAAAGGCGTGAGATTTTTTTAAAGCTCTAACATGTTACCTATCTCAAAATAATTGTACAGTCAAGAGTACGTGGAGCTTGACACATTGGACTTTGTTCTTATTACAATAGCCTTAGAGGTCAGACTCGCAATACATGTGTAAAGCTTCAAGTGCTCTTTTCAACTGCACTATATCAAAAATTTCTCATACAATAATTTTAATCAATTCCGAATTCTCAAGCATTTTTATTTCAAAACTCCAAAGGGTATAAAAAGGTTTAAGGATTTTGTAAGACACTTGATAATTGCCAGCTTCGTCTATTGTTATGTATTTTTTTTATTAAAATTCATTTCACTTTCCAAGAAAGTCCTAATGATGACTTCAGACGACTAGTCTAATTATCACAAAGTGGCCAATTCAAATCAGTTTCGCAAAAAACTTATAATCAAAAAAATTTTTACTTCTATATTGCGTTTAGTTGAGTCTTAAATTAAATTTTAAGATACCTATTAGATTTCTTTTCTAAAACTGCCTTTTTTATGGAAATAATTTAAAACAGAAATATGCTGATGTTAATACTATAAGATAGAGTATCAAACACAGTAACAATGTTACTCGCCGTACTAATCCCACACCACATAATAATAATAATTACTGTATCAATATTATCATAGTAATAAGAGATATTATTAAATACATGTGCAAGAAGATATATTATAGTATATTTAACATAGCATGGGTTCGGTGAAACTATACATTTTTCCATTTTACGGTTACTACTTTCGACTAATAAAACCTTTTGTATTTTTGCAATAATAAAATAATTATTATTTTTAATCCAAATATTTTTATTGGCCGAGAGTAGTAAGCGTAAAATGGAAAAATGTGAACTGTCACCGAAGCCATGCTATGTGAAATAAAACTGTAATATTAGGTAAATGTCATTTAATAACTCATTATCCACAAATACTACAGTCAAATTTATTTATTTATTTATCTTCATGTACCAAGAAAATGTACACATGGCAAAATTAATGCAAAAATTGCTTAAATAGGGTTGTGTCCTACCTAGTCAAATCAGTTACTTTTTACGATCTGTCAAAACGAAATTTTACTATGGAAAATGTACTGAAATAGCAAACCGTGACGTCATAGTTTGTAGTACTCAATTGCAGCACTTTTTTGATTGTTTTATTATTTTTAAATTTGCTATAATTGTAAATTGAAAATCGAAATACATATTTTGAGGTGTTTTGGGATAACCTTTTTAATGTATGACTACTCGCAATTTAATTTCGATGCTGTCAACTACCCAATTAACCAGCTTTCTTTAGTTTTATAATTATTTCGCAGTAGGTTTAGAAGCTTAAAACTTTGTACAGAAGTTCTATATTCGAATATAACCCAGGTAAGGTATTCGGAAAGGATTTTTGTATTTTTTTCCGAATAGCGCAAAATGTCTAAAATGTTTTTTTTTTAGTTACCTAAGTATAAATATTGAATAGAGTAAACTACCTAGAGTCCGACTCTCACTTGGACTGTTTTTTTTTCAAATCTTGGTGAGATTGTGGCTAGTGTAAATATTTTTATTCACCCTAAACTTCGTTTATGTTTACATATGTACTTGTACCTAATGTACCTACCTAATGAGTGTTGCCTTGTGTTGGTTCCTAGCGCCTCATTTCTCTCGCTGTCAAATAGTTGTGGCTTGGGTTCAAGCGGTCGTTTTTGTTCTGTTTACTTTGGTAGGCTAATGTGTAGTAAATTGCTTGCCATTATGAACATTCACCTGGGGGATTCGCAGTAATTTAGCGATTATGTTTGCTTTGAATACCAAAACACCTGTATAAAATGATCGCATACCTACGTGTTTAAAATTCTGGTCAAAAATTTTAATATTTTTAAATTAATACGGAACAAAAGTTATTTTCCTGATCCCGATCGAACTTCGGAAATACCTTTCAGTGTGGGTGTCAAGTCAACGTCCTAAAAGGTTGGTAAATAATTGTTATAGCTTATTTAGCTATAGCTTATTGTAATAAGTTGGTCAGTTTTTTACTTTTTTATCCTTTAATTTTAAGATTAAGATTTTTCAGAAAATATCCCTAACAAACGCTTGCTACAGACCTACTATATAAGACATTTTTTTTAAATATCCGAATGCGTCAAATGGCAGAGTTAATAACCATACAAAGTAAAATTTTTTTTTGAGACTTTAAATTGGAGTCCAAAATGGCACCATCCACTCATAAATGACTCATAAAGAATAAAGAAACAGTTATTTTTGTCATAAGATAGCCTTTCATCTATACTTCTATCCTAATAAAATTAAGAGAAAGAATTTGAATGTTCGTTTGTTTTGAATAGGCTCCGAAACTACTAAAACAATAAAAAATATATTTCACCAATAGAAAGCTACATTCAGAGACATACAGTCAGAGAGTGACATAGGCTATAATTGATTCCCGTATTCGCACAAGGACGGCAACTACGCGGGGAAACTGAAACAGCTAGTTAGTAAATATAGTGGCGTCAAATTAAGAGTAGATACCCTGTAATACTTAGGTGGTACGGCTGCTCATCATTGATATTGAAAAGCAATTGCAGAAGTACAGTCAAGAGCACGTGGAGCTTGACACATTGGACTTTGAAAAGTTTTTATTACAATCGCCTTAGAGGTCAGACTCGCACTATAAGAGTGTAATGTAAAGCTTCTTGTGCTCTTGACTATACCTGACAAAAATAACCATCTAGTGACATATTAAAGCCAGCCGTTTTAAGTTGGCAGCTCTGAGGTTGCGCAAATATCTGCGCAATAACAGTTTTTAGCTACCATTTCGCGGTATGTAGCGGTTGGCACAAGCAAAGCCTATGTTCAGAGCAGCCAAGTTAAAGCGGCCGTACTGTAAGTGCACTTACGATTTCTATCTTTGAAGAGGTTCAAAATTGGCAAAATCTGTCTGTAGTATGGAACGAATGCTTCTCCGACCTTGTCGCAGCCAGTCACGATCATTTGAATGCATTTCAGCGTGTGGCAAATGACGTTGGGGCGTTTGGTCGACAGCGCATCTGTAAACAAAGATTTTATTTAATAATACTAGCATACATGCATTTAATAATATAGCTGTTCTCCGTTTCAGTTCCCATCGGAATACGGAAATAAAATATAGCCTATTTTACCCAGGGATCTTCTAGCTTTCCAATAGTGAAAGAATTTTTAAAATCGGTCCAGTAGTTTTTGAGTTGACTCGTAACAAACATACAAAAGTCAGAAAATCCTAATCTTTCCTTTATAAAATACTAGCAGCGCCCCGCGGTTTCACCCGCGTAGTTCCCGTTCCCGTGGGAATACGGGGATAAAATAGCCTATGTGTTATTCTGATGTATAAGCTATATAATTGTAGAGTTTCATCAAAATCCGTTCAGTAGTTTTTGCGTGAAAGTGGAAAAAACATCCATCCATACATCCAGACATCCATCCATACAAACTTTCGCGTTTATAATATTAGTAGTATTAGTATAGATTAGAACTCTGAAGAGTTAAAACCGACTTCAACTTATATGGTTTTCTCATGGACGGAAGCACCAGCTTTCGAATAAAAAGCAAAAACTTTTTTTATTACAGTTCTATGTTATTTGAAGTCGTTTGAAAAATTTCGATACGCTAAGAATGAACGCAAAAAAATGGGTCACTTTAATTTAAACTTATAATATTAAAAAAAGAAACATTAGATATTTTTGTTCGTTTGTTAATTTGTATTAAATATGCTCCGAAATTTTTGAACCGATTTTAAAAATTCTTTCACCAATAGAAAGCTTAGGTACTTTTCTCGGAGTAACCCCCAGTTACTTATAATTTACCCTCAGGGATGTTTGTTACTTATGCTGGTAAATAAAACAAAAAACCGACTTAAACACAAAAAAGTAACGTACTTGTTCATCAAATGATTAGTTTAGACGTTGTGATGGAACATAGATAGGTTCGTACGTAGCCTGCTAAAACATGCTTCTTTTTAACCGACTATTTAATAAATAGTCATATAGACAAACATAAATAGTATTTATGTTTGTCACCTCAGAACTTTCGACTGGGCAAACAGAAAGCACTGGCTTTCAGATTGGTCCCATTTTAATATCGTCCAGTTCTGACTATGGCATCCATGAGAAAACCATACTAGTCTTAAATTTGCATAAAGTATGTGCGCGACAAATGGACGTATGACTCAAAATCACGCAAACCGATTTCGATGATTCTTTTTTTAACCGACTTAAAAAAAATAAGAAGTTCTCAATTCAACTGTATTTTTTTAGTATTATTCCTCTAAGTCCTTTTTTACTCTTCAGATTTCTATGTCGGTTAAAACTTCACCATAGTCGGTTAAAACATGTCTTTGAAGATCCACTTAGAACAATACCAAAACAGATTGAGCCAATAATGCAGGCGTTAGAGAGTTCCAATGTTGATTTATTGAGATACGAGGGCAAATAAGTATGGGGGGATTCCAGATCGGGTGTCTTGTTGAACTGCCTACGCGCAATATGATCGGATCAATTGAGATTGGTTTAGGATTGCGTTATTATAAATAATCGAATCTTGATAGAAATTTCGTCAAAACAAATATAGTTGACTATAAAATATCCTCTAGCCTTTACCCTGAGATAGAATAAGTAAAATAATAGAATAAATAGAATAATAATGCACTTTCTGGTAGTACCTAATTACTTTTCACCAGTTTATTTTTGGATCCTTAAACATGACAGGTTTTGACCACCCGAAGTGATGTAACAGCTACCTCAGATTGAAATACCGGAGCCTCGGATATTTCTGACGATGTTTTCGTTCCCGTCAATTCAAAAAGTAAGCATTTAAAAAGTCATTAGTGAAATTATAGTGCTCGTTTCGGGCAGCAAGATGATTTTGTGTCGGTAGTGCATACCTACTATTGATTTATATAGCTTTTTACTACAATTAATAAAATGGCATAAGAAAATAAGGCGTGGAATACAAGCAACGTCGCGGTCGTTGACCTCTTCGCACTTATCAGCAGATTGTTTGATTTGATTTGTTTGTGCTTTTGCTGCGTATTGCATAATGGCGCAACCCAGAGGTATGGCTCGGTAGTTCCTACATCTACTTAGTGAAGTACAAATATTTCTCAGGCTTGCAAATTGACGATTTCACGTTGTATAGGAATTCAATCCGGCTACATGAATGAAAGGCTGATGAAACTCACTTACAACCAATAAAAAAACAAATAAATAAATAAATAATCTCACACCTTTTAACAAACACATGCCCCAAAATTAATTCTGGGATCTGCTGGTTTACTCACGATGTTATCCTTCACCGTCGAGCTAGTGATAAATACGTAACTACGTAAGTTTTGAAAAACTCGTTAGTACATGCCAGGATTCGAACCCGAACCTCACTGATTATCATCATGCGAAGCGGGATCTTTAACCGTAAGGCTATCACTGCTATTTGCTAAAAAAAACTTACTTTTAATAGGGATCACGAGTTGGGGTACGGTTGGCAGCACTTTGTAGGACCCTTTCTTGACCAGATCGTTGATGCCTTGTTCCACGATAAAGGTGTAAGGGTAAGAACATTCTGCTATACCGTCGAAGAACATCGGCAAGTAGTGGTGGAAATCCAACTTCTCAATTGGCACCTGGAAAACATATTTTTTCTTAGCCACTGTATTTTTTGAGTTAGCGCTTATACAATATGTAACAGATTAAGCGTAATTCCTGAAATTAGTTTGTTCAGTATCGACTAAATCGATTTCAGCTATTTTTTATGTGTTAAATTTTCACTAAAAATTAATTATCATAACTGAATTTAGGGCTACCTATGGAAACCGTTTAGATATTGCTCTTTTTTTAAGAAATTTGGTTACACAAAACTAAAGTACTAATGCATCATATTCTTTTATATCATTATAGTAATTGGGGTGTACGAGGAATTGTGACGCGTTGTATAGTTATTATGTCAATGTTCATGTCAATAACTTCCTCAGTTGCAACGTGAAGATAGGATAAACAAAAAAATGATATTATACTAAAGTAAGGAAGGAAAAGGGTTATTGATGGATGTGGATGAAGCACGAGAGATCTGGCAGGTTCAGAGCAAGTGGCAGTCTATTGTTTGCCTACCCCAGTTGTAAATAGGTGTCAGGTTTTATATGTATGTAGAATTACATTAATTGGTTCTGAGGCGTGTCTTACAGCACCCTAGACCGGCGAAGTACCTACATATCATATTTACGTTTAGAGGTCCCAAAAATACACTAATACAAAAAATTCCTCAAAAGAACCTCTACCTTTGCCACCTCGGGTTTAGGAGTGAGAGTACTATATTTAATTATTTATTTATTAACTTTATTTATTTAACTTCATGTACCAAGAAAAGGTACACATGGCGACTTTAATGGTTAAAGGCATATCGACCAGTCAACTATCAGGCTAAGCAGAAATAATTTATTGCCTTCTTAATCCCTATAGTTAGTTCTCACATTATAATAACATTAGTATGACGTAGTCCTGGCACCCCGGCACGTCACCAAGATCCCATGAGAAGAGTAATAATTATACGCCAAATATTACCTTCCAAGCCAGCCGTTTCCCGCTCGAAGAGAACTCGATAGTCACAGGAAACTCGCCTCGTTGGTAGCATTTCCTGAACATGGTCGGCTTATGCGGCAAAGGGTCGAATACGCCGCATTTAGAAGGTGGATGGACCTTCGTGTTCTTCTGCATAGCCTGGATAGTGAAAGCAGGGACGATGCGAGGTTTTTTCGTCCTATACCCATAAGGATAGTTCGGACTCGGCTTCTTCAACGAGTTACGGAAATCCTTCCCACACTGCTCCGGCAAACAGACCGGCAACAAAACCATCTTGACGCTCTCCGATTAACGACACTATTAACTAAACGAATACGAATCAAAAAAACATGATAGTACAATGTACGGGCGCTCCGAGTAAATAAACCAGTAATATCTATCTAAAATGTTTACACAAGTAATAAAATAAGAAAGTAAATTTGCTCTCGGCTGGGCCCCGATTCTGATTGTTTATTTTGCAATATGATCGTTGCTTGGCAACCGGGCGCCTATCGATTGATTGCCGACGGCAGCGCCCCTATTCCACGACGCTTCCACTATTAGGGCGAGTGTACACGTGTTGAATTGAACACTGACTATTTTTTAGACAAATTTTATTTACATTATTTTTTATAAGTTTTTGGCAAGGGTAAAGTGATTAACATTGTATAAAGATAGCTCAACATAGTCCTAACTTATATTATAAATGCAAAAGTGAGTCATTTTGTTGATG
Source organism: Ethmia dodecea (assembly GCA_963855545.1). NCBI lineage: Eukaryota > Metazoa > Arthropoda > Insecta > Lepidoptera > Depressariidae > Ethmia > Ethmia dodecea. The sequence continues at coordinate 2,999,986 of OY979443.1, forward strand.
AATTTTGGTCCAGAGATAAATTTGACCTTGGAATAGGACGTAGGTTACTTTGAATCCCGTAAAAACAATAGTTCTCACGCGACGCGATAACTTAAGGTTGACAGACACGTGCACTGTATGTATTATTGAAAAGTGTTATATTGAAGAAATAAATTAAATTACATTCAGTAAAGCTTATAAATAGTCTTCAAATATACAAAATAAAAATATTTCAAATCGTGACAAGAATAAGGGTACATAGTTTGTAACATATTTTGACGTAGGTATGTCTTCACCTTTAGATCCGGTATATACTTCAGAAAATTATATAAGAAAACGGAAGCATTTTATTAAATTTTAATATAGTAGGGAATCTTCAGTTAATTTTGATTGGTTGCAGGTATTTGGTAATGAAACTTTATTACGAATAATTTTAGTTTTTGTACGTTATGGCCAGCTTTTTCTCTTTAACTATAGGGGAGAAGTGGCATGAAAGAGCCAGTTTACTAAACGGAGCAAAAAAAATACTTTTATTGAAAGAAATGTTGATATATATTTTTTAAATTATTATTAATTTATTAAAGTAGGTAATTTCAGAAGAGGTGGAGTTGTGATGATTTTCAATAAGTGAAAAAAAAATAAAAAAAAGAGTTTTATTAAAAGCATAAGGCATATCAATATAGAATTTTAATTTTTAAATAAAATTCTTTAAAATGATTATGTAAATTAAATTGTTACTGGAGACTACCTTTAGTTATTAGACTGCAAACCAAGTTATACACTTGCCTTGTATACACTATTGAATTATGTTAAAATTAAAGATAATTTTAATATTTATTAAGGTACTTTGCCATATTATAATAAAATATTATTTTAAATTCCAAAGTTTGTAATATGTTTGTTACTCAATCATGAAAAACGGTCGAACTTAATTAAATTTAGAATGCATATTTTTATTAGGTTTAGATTACCTACCTAAATATTTTATAACCTGGATTAACACATACGATACTTTAGATCTTAATGAATGCTATAAATAAAAAATGTTAAAGCAATCTCAACAAACACCGTTACAAATAAAATCTAATCCACGGAGCACTATACAATCTAAGTCAGCGCTCCATTTTCAAATATCACCGTCGAAATAAAACTGTCAAATATAATTTAACAAAACACGGGATAATCGCAGACGGGGTGCGCACCAGCTTTCTAAATCCCAGTCGTTTGCGGAACGGTTATTTTATTGACGTGTATATACGTCTTTATAGCTCTTGGAACAGAGATTTCGCGGCAAATTGAATGTCGGGCGTTCGATATTTAAAATTTAATATCGCATCAGCTGCGGTGCGCATTATGAAAATTTTTATGTCGTCATCGTAGCGGAAAAGTTTGCAATGAACCTCTTCAGTTCGCTCTACTTGGTCCGTCGGATGAGTTAGTTAATTTTGAGCTTGTATTTCTTTTTTTATTTCGCTTTTGGTTTCGTGAACTTTGCAATTTTAAATTAATTATTGTTTATTTATATTATATAATTTTACGAAATTATGCAAAGATAATATTGTTTCGAGCAAAAATATTAAAATCTCTTTGGTTTGGAGTGATTTTTTTTATAACTAGTGAATACCTAGAATTCTGAATTACTATTTTCTTTGTAAGTTACACAAGTTGTGGATGTGTTTTGTTATATTTATCCTAATAAAGTTGTTTTAATCCCTGTGACAAATGATGTGTAAAATTTGTCCAACGTATTGATTCGCCAGCCAAATAGTATAAAATTACAGAGACAAAACCAATATTTGCATGTACAAATACCAAACACGCTGTTTAAATATTTGTGTATCGACTGAACTCAAAACTATAAAACAAATTCCCTGTTCATATTCTGTATAATTTTCCACACGACTGCGTTCGAAAATCTAACCAATAACCGTTACAAAATAAGTTCGTGGAAAAACCGTGGAGTTTGAAATTGCGCTGTTCTGCCTACCAAGCACTGATTCGGGCCGAAAAATATGGCGCGAAAAATAAGGTATCCAACATGTATCCAACGGAAGCTGGTTTCCGCGTATTTCATTTTAGTTTTTTTTTATGCTTCCTCTATTTTCTACGGATACTCTATTCATTGGTTGTGTGTTAGTGTCGTATATACAACGCCTAACAGAATAAGCGCAATTCCTCAAACACCCCAATTAGTATATTAATATAAAAAATTATGATGCCTTAGAACTTTAGTTGTGTCTAACCAATTCAGGTTTACTAATTAATATTTCGGAAAAAATTTACACATTGTAAAAATAGCTGAAATAGATTAAGTAGTCTATATTAAACAAACCAATTTCAGGAATTGTACTTATTCTGTTACATATTGTGTATTTGGATGATTCTAAACCTAGCAGTTTTGGCTGTGTCTAAAATCCTGAAATTTTAAGCAGCTTTGATCGATCTGTCATTCAACCAATAATGCAGTTAACTTCTAAATAAATAATAATAATAATCTCACGACTTTTATCCCCGAGGGGGCTAGGCAGAGGTAGGATTCCATTACTGGATATCCCTCTACCCAATTTTCACGAGATACCTGTAGACCCCAAAACGTGATAGGTGGTGAGCCCATCGCCGGACTGGGTCTGTTAACTTCGTCTTTCACTTAAATATAATATACTATAGAAATAGAAGATAAACAGATAACGAGTGAATGACACACCAAACGCGTTCGCTCTTTCTGTATATATCTACACCATCAGAATAAAATCCCACCCAAATGCCATAAAAACAGTTACGACATTGAATCCAAGTGCATCGAGCTGCACTAACTATACGTATAAATAACCCAGTTTAGGTAGTAACTGCAGACTGATTTACGAGCGGCTAAGTACTGGCTCTGGTCTCACGTTCTGACCATAAAACAGATTTCGCTTCGAACGATGTTAAGAATAAAACCCGGGCGGTACAACTATGTTATAGCTGTTGAAATCTGGGTAAGTTTTGCATCTTACGGTATATTTAATTTTGGCTATGATAGACTAGATCAGAAATTACTATGTAATCTGAGAAACATATCTCTATCTATACTAATATTGTAAAGAGGAAAGATTTGTATTTTTGTATGTTTGTTATGATTAAACTCAAAAACTACTGCACCGATTTTTAAAATTCTTTTGCCAATGCAAAGCTCAAATATCCCTATTTAACATAGCCTATATTTTATTCCCGCATTTCTACGGGAACGGGAACTACGCGGGTGAAACCACGCAGAACCGCTAGTTTCTTATAGTTTTACTCCGCATCTATAGCTAATCTCATTCGAGGTTGCCAGCTCAGTCTTGCAATTTTCACCGTCGAACCATCAATTAATAAATCTATCGTCTGGCCATTTAACTGTCGAACTACGTTCGTGACGTCACACTACATAAAATATATATTTAAACATGGATATAAGGTAATGTGAGTATTTTGTACTTCAAAATTAAGTAATTCCCAGGCATTTGGTCTACAGGAGCTCCCATCAGGCGCCACACAACGCCTTAATGAACCTCTTTATTCGTCAGATCGTAAATAACATCGACTCAAAGCAAGCTAACGACGCCTTAAGTTATCCCTACGCGTTCCTGTATATTTGAGACACAAAGATAGCAAGGATGGTGAACGGTAACGCCAGTGTAGTTGTATTATCTGCTTTGCATTGCATTACTAGTAGAGGATCCTAGTATAAGACGACCATAAGAAGACTGACGATTAATCATATCCTGGACTAAAATCTTTCAGCCAACCCACTCACGATATCTTTTTTAACATATTGAATTTGATATAAAACACTTTTCATACATTGACCATCTCGGTGAAGGTCGTCTTTTATTCGTATCTTAGACTATACACTGAGGGCTGAGATTTTCTAAGTTATCCTCATAAACACAAACATTGTTAATCAGTCTTCTTAAACCGTGATCCAAAAAGGTGAAGTCAAAGTGTCTTGCCTGGCTTCAAAGTCAGCTGTAATAACATAGAACTCTAAAGAGTAAAAAACCGACTTCACCTTATATATGCTTTTTCTCAACGACTGGACTAAATTGTAATGTTACCACACGGAAAGCACCAGCTTTCAGATAAAAAGGAATCATCAAAATCGGTTTCCTTAGTCGAAACTTCTGAGGTAACAAACATAAAAAACAAGTATCGAATTGAGAACCTCCTCCTTGAAGTTGATTGAAAACTGGACGACCCCAAACCGCATCCGCGCGGAAGTCACTCGCTGCAACTACTGTTTGCACCAGAGAGTAGCAAGAAGTAGGCACCACACCTACTTCTTGCGAAATTCTTTTTGCTAAATTTCCTCCTCATTTTGTTGTTTTTGTTGACTTGGTTGACTCAGCTGATATTCGCTTATCATCAAACCTGTATGTCCTATAAGACACCCGCGGCATCCGAATTACCGTCGCGACATGTTTCTTGGACATAAATCCAGTATAGCCGTAAGAGCACGAGCGGGTATATAAATCTGATATAAGCATACGAGAACCCGTATATATCATCGGAACGACCCGCTAACAAATTGAATACACCTATGGAAACGATGAGATTATCTTTGTAGGTGGTTTTCGGTTGAGGTTAAGATTTGTATTGTGGAAATTATTTTGATTTTGAAATCATTCGAATATTCATCTATAATATACTAGCGACCCACCCCGGCTTCGCACGGGTGCAATGCTGAATTTTCTTTGCTATAAACCATCCCTGGATCCACTCGAACCCACACAAAAAGTTTCATCAAAATCGGTCCGGCCGTTCTCGAGTTAAATCGTCAGGAAGGAAAACCCGACTTATTTTTATATAGTAGACTAGCGACCCGCCCCGGCTTCGCACGGGTGCAATGCTGAATTTTCTTTGCTATAAACCATCCCTGGACCCACTCGAACCCACACAAAAAGTTTCATCAAAATCGGTCCGGCCGTTCTCGAGTTAAATCGTCAGGAAGGAAAACCCGACTTATTTTTATATAGTAGATAAGAAGAAAGAATTGAAATTATTTTGATTTTGGAATCATTCGGATATTCATCTATTTATAACTACGAATATTTATAAGAAGAAACTGAGCTGTGGTGTATGGCAGATTGGATGACATACAGATCGGAAACCACTGGCAAGAACTAGCAAAATTTTGAACAAATTTTCCTTATTCCGGTAGTGAGCAATGAAAGGTTTTTGAAAATCCTCAAGGGAACGGGAATTAACTGAATTTGTGTGGGCATTGCCGCTGGGCACCTACTAGTTACTTATAAATGGTCTGTTAAGAGTTGATGATAACATAAATTTTGATAACAAAGTCAAAGTCAAAATCAAAGAGATTTTAATATAATAATCTCTTTGGTCAAAATACATTTATTTGTTTAGGTATGGAATAAACACTTAGAAACGTCAATAGTTTATAATAACAAGGCACTCTAAACTCGTCCATGAAGATTGGACAAAAAAGCAAACATCGCTGCTAATAGGATAGACTAAAATAGGCCTATTTATAAGTATCCGTGTTGGCAACTGGCTGGTAGCCGTGGAAAACATTAGATATATTTTGTATTGACATTCCTTTTTTATACGCAAGTTGTCAGTTTTAGTTGCCTTGAAATGTACAGGTTTTTCATTTATGCGAGTTCCCTTATCTTCCTGATTTCGATATACCTACAGTTCACATCATTTGGTAACAATCCGATATTACCTAAGTATCCGATATTGTGAAAGTTTGTAATAAAATCTGCTCAGCTTGTAGAGAACACAATAACTCCCCTTCAACCCTAGTCACTAGATCATTGCCGAAATAATAAATATTATTGGCAGACAAAATTGTTTATTGGTTCACATGTGAAACAGTTGAGGTAGAATTTATTTTGTCCTCATCGTATGTTATCGTTGTTATTACTTTTCGACAAAATTCTTGAAAGATTATATTACATGTTAGTACTTGAATATAAATCAAAGATTAACGTTTCGATGTAGGAAAGTTAAACAGAAAGGTCCTCCTATCTACAAAAATGCGTGCATTCTTGGGTTTAAGAGTAATTAAATGCATGCATGTTTTAAATAGAAGTCAATGATAATTACGTCTGTACCAGTACCACTGACCAACTAGGTCACCTAGAGTTGAATATACATTATACAACTGTTAGTCAGTTGATACCAGGTTTGCCACACAATCTTTGAAAATGTTGTGAAATCGAGTTTCATCAGTTTCGCTAAATAAGCAACACTCTTGTAGATGAAGTAACAGAAGCCACTGGGATTCGTCTCCAGTCTCAGCCAATTACAACGATATGCAAACTGCTCACAATCACGGCCGTGTAATTTAAAATAAGAATGAGGAGTTCCTTAGACTGGAAGTGGCAGTATTATAGAAATAACCAGCAGACAATGCTTAAATGGGTTCGAATCCTGGCATACACACTGTACGTTTATCACTAGCTCGACGGTAAAGGAAAACATCGTGAGAAAACCAGCAAGTCCCAGTGTAAACAGACCCGGTCCAGCGATGGGCTCACAATCTATCACGTTAAGGGGTGGAATATTCTGGTGAAAAGGTATTTCCAGAAATAGAATACCTTTGCCTACTCCCTCGGGGATAAAAGGCGTGAGATTATTTATTTATTTATTTTAATGCTTTCATTTTTTAGATGAATGAGTTAATTGAATAGGCTTAAGCACTGGTAGCCACTGGAACAGATGAGTATTTGCACGAAAACTGTACCTAACTAACTGTAACTGTACCTAGTGCATGTCACCCCGCACCTCGAATGAAGGGTGACCTGAAAAAGGTGACTGGTGAAGATTTGAAAAAAGTGAAGGTTGGAAGTTATGACATAATTTAAAAGAAGACTGATGATTAATATTGCAGGATCTGATAAGATAGGTTATAACTATCATCGGAGATGTAAGCGGCAAAGGAAATATCTACAACAGCCAGTTGACAGAAATAGGAACCTCTTTTGACTACTTTACATCAAAGATTGTTCTGATCGATCCTAAAGATTGATAGATATATAGATCGAAAGATTGATCCTGAGGCATCTGTAATGGCATCTCCAACTGGCGATAGGTTCACATTTGAAGGTCCACAAAATGTACCTTAAAAAAGTGGTTATTTCCAGGAATGTAATACTTCTGTTGCTAAACTCTAAACGTGAGAGTATACTTTCTAAATCAACATTGCCACTTCCAGTTAGTTAATTCCACATCCGTTTCCCTAGACAACCTACCCGGAGCTTGCTTCCAGGGGGTGTCGGTAATAAGTCCGTAATAAATGACTGCTGCTCGTACAAAATATTCAGATTGCTGTGCGGATTGTTTTAATACATTTGCCATTTAGTGTGTGTGATATAATGTTTTAGACTGTGCACACTGCAGTTGAATCTGTAAACTGGGGTGCCTACTAAAGTTAAGGATTAGGTAAACGTCGCCAGATTCAAAAACCGGCCAAGTGCGAGTCGGACTCGCGCACCGAGGGTTCCGTACAACCTTGCAAATTTATGGTTTTCGTAATTTTTCCTTTATCTATGCTATAAGACGTTGCTTCGTACCAAATTTCAAGATTCTGAGTTCACGGGAAGCACCCTGTAGGTTTTGATTCCCTTGCAAGTGTCGAAAATTTGCGGCATAAACGGCTGTATCTTTTGATTGCGTTGGCTTAGAAGTTTGATTTTTTCACAGCTTCAAGGGACAGTAGACCTGAGTAATTGATATAAATTTCAGCTTCATACCTCCACGCGTTCCTGAGAAAAAGGGTCTTGACAGACGGACGGACGGACGGACAGACGGACAACAAAGTGATCCTATAAGGGTTTCGTTTTTTCCTTTTGAGGTACGGAACCCTAAAAAAGATGACAAGCCAATAAAACTTTTTATTTGCTTGAACTATATATAATATTAGACCCTATCTAATATATACTTAGTATTTTTTATCACAAAAGGTCTTGGGTTAAGGTAATAACCTCATCTTATGCTAAGAACCAAATTATGTAACGCCAATTTCTGTAATGAAAATGTTTTAAAATGCATTACAGTCAATATAATTGTAATTTGAATGGTTCTTTAAATTAAGAAACAGTTAAAAGCAATCTAAGGTAGATAAAATCTCAAAAAAAATCTTATAGAGTGCTCACTGCTCATGTTTTGTTAGGTAAATACCCAATTAAGGCTTCAAGAGGACACTCCGTTTAAATCGTTTTATGAAATTATAATTAATTGTTTGTTTTCTCTTGTTTCAGGTAAGTTCTGGCCGTCTGCACTCCAAAACAAAGCCAATTAAACGCAGAAGAGATATTAAACGGTGAAGAAAATATTAGTGCTCATAATGAATGAAAAATCTGATTTCTATACCTATTGGAAATGAGCCTGACTCTTTTGCATGAGACCTCGGTTTGAATCCTTGAGACAATATTTAAAAGAGTTTTTCAACAATGTTTTTGTTGTAGCTGAACTGTAAATGAAAACACTTTATAAACGTAGAATTATATTCTGTAAATTAATTAATATAAATATAAAATAATAATAAAAATTAGGTGCTTAATTTCAAAATTAAAATTTAATTTAATATTAGACAACCAAGAAACAATACAAAACAACATGTTTTGTTAAGACACAGGAACTCAAGATAAAATAGACGTATCATTATTTAAATTTGGACAAAACTTGGCGCATATGTAACCTATACTTATTCCGGAACCCCACAAAGCCATTTAGCTAGAAAACAGATTTTTTGAAATATAAAATTTCAGGTTATTGTAAACTCACCACAAAGTAAACTCGTCATAGAAAAAAGCATGTGTAAACTTTCTACACGTTTATTTTTAGAAAGTAAACTCGCCACACATTATTTTAGTTAGTTGTAAACTCGTCAAAACGCAAAATCATTTATTTTCTGTTGGTATAGAAAATACACTTAGAAAACTCGTCCATGAAGATTAGCTAAATTTAAACAGCAGCCCATCTCCATCGACGACAAGATCCAGCAAGAAACTCAAGGGCAGCTCTTTTTAATGCCATGTCTTAATATTAAATATGGTTTACAATAATAATTATAATTAATAGCCTTACAAAGCGTCGAGTCGGTTATTTCCATGCATGTCACATTACTTGTTCCATACCTATATATTTTTAAGTAGCTATAATAAAATCACTATTCTAATTCCGATATATAACAGTACCAACATATTATGGTTCTGTTTATTGGATTCGATGGCAGTTCGAAAGTAATTACGACTACACGTGGTATACTTGCGTAATAATAAATAACTCCTTATAAATCCATATCTCATTTGATAAGGTTTCAAGGTAATAAAAACTTGATACTAACACTGAACAGTTCCTACGACAGGTTTACGATTGTCTCAGGACATAAAACGTTTAACAGTCAATAAAATTGAATTAATTTTGTGGAGCATCTCTCATATTATTAGAACCACCTGCGCATACGACTTTAACTACTGTAATTTCTTAAATAAAATTTTATATCATCGACACCATTCTTTGATGGTTGTGCAGAAAGCGCTGTTTTTAAGATAGATTTTATTACTTTGAAATTTCATTTGGATTTTATCTATGTTGACAAAACTTCATAATATGAATACAGTGATGGCCTTACGGTTAAAGAGCCGGCCGAAAATCAGTGAGGCTCGGGTTCGAATCCTTTCATGTACTTACCAATGAGTTTTTCATAAAAAAAAGATATACCTAGTGTTAAATACGGGTCTAAGGTATACGTTTGCGAGAATATAAAAGCCTGTCATATTTTAGACAGAGAGGCTTAAATGTTAGTATTTCAGAAATAAAATACTTCTAACAACGCCCTCAGGATGTTTTAGTCAACAAAAGACTAATTCTACAAATGACTAATCTATATATATAAAAGGAGAAGCTAAATCTAAAAATCAAGGCCCAGCCCAAACCGCCGAAGATAGAAACATGAAATTTTGTGTGTAGGTTACGTTTATAGTGTAGATGCTCGCTAAGAAAGGATTTTACGAAATTCAACCCTTAAGGGGGTGAAAGAGGGGGTTGAAGTTTGTATGGGATAGTGTGATTTCTGCGTGTATAAACTTTAAACTTGGCACAAATACTCTTCAAAACACACTATGAAATATTAGTTCTAGGATTTTTTGAAAATCATCCTCCAGGGGGGTGAAAGTAGGGGATGAAGTTTGTATGGAAAACCTTCATTTTAGGGTGTATCAATTCGAAACTTTGTAAAAAATACTCCTCAAAACAAACAACAAGACACGTATTTTCGGATTTTTCAAAAACCATCCCCTAAGGGGGTGAAACAGGGGAGTGGAGTTTGTATGGAGACGTGTTGTTTTTTACGTCTATCAACTTCCAACTTTACATAAATACTCTTAGAAATAAATTATGAGACACATATTTTTGGATTTTTCGAAAATCATCCCCTAAACGGATGAAAGTAGGGGTTGAAGTTGATACGAAGAAGTGAATTTTTTGCGTCCATCAACTTAAAACTTGGTACAAATGCTTCTGAAAACAAACTGAGATATCAGTTCTAGGATTTTTCAAAAATCTTCCTCCAAGGGGGTGAAAGTGGGGGTTGAAGTTTGTATGGAAAACCTTCATTTTTGGGTGTATCGATTCGAAACTTTGTGAAAATACTCCTTAAAACAAATAACAAGATACGTATTTCTGGATTTTTCGAAAATCACCCCTTAAGGGGGTGAAACAGGGGGCTGGAGTTTGTATGGAGACGTGTTTGATTTTTACGTCTATCAACTTCAAACTTCGCACAAATACTCTTAAAAATAAATCATGAGACCCGTGTTTGAGGAATTTTCGAAAATCATCCCCTAAGGGGGTGAAAGTAGCGTTTGGAGTTTGTATGGAGACGTGTTGTTTTTTACGTCTTATCAACTTGAAACTGGGCACAAATACTTTTAGAAATAAATGATGAGACACGTGTTTTTGTATTTTTTTGAAAATCATCTCTTAAAGGGGTGAAAGAGGGGGATAAAGTTTGTATGGGATAGTGTGATTTCTGCGTGTATCAACTTTAAACTTTTTACAAATATTCTTGAAAATAAACTTGATATATTAGTTCTAAAATTATCGAAAACCTTCCTCCAAGGGGTTTCATCCCCTTGGGGGTTGAAGTTTGCATGAATACCTTAATTTTTGGATATATCAATTCGAAATTTTGTAAAAATACTCCTCAAAACAAACAACAAGACAAGTAGGTAAATGTCGATTTTTCAAAACTCACGGGTGAAACGGGGTTGGAGATTGTATGGAAACGTTGTGGTTTTTTTACGTCTATCAACTTGAAACCTATCACAAATACTCTTAAAAATAAATGATGAGAAACGTATTTTTGTATTATTTTAAAATCATTCCCTAAAAGGGTGAAATTAGGGGTTGAAGTTGGTATAGAGAAGAGGGGTTTTTTGCGTCTATCAACTTGAAACTTAGCACAAATATTCTTTAAAAGTCTCCATACATAGTCTATTTTTTTTTTCTCCTAGCAACCCATAGTATTTACTATGGGTTGCTAGGAGAAAAAAAAATTAGACTATGTATGGAGACTTTTAAATTTGTTTGTGCATCCCAAAATGTTGAAAAAATAAATGTCCACCTAGTCGTCTATTATGTGGACTAATTCTACAAATTAACAATTTTATTATATAAAAGACTAATTCTACACATGACCAATTCTATTATTGCCTAATTCTACAAATGACCAATTCTGCAAAGGACTGATAATTTACTAATAAAGATAAATGTAACTGCAAAGGAAAAGAGTACCTATATGATAGTAAAGGAATTGACTTTAGTTAATAATACAACTGAAGTATTGTATAATATTAATTTTATTAAATATATGTATTATTATATATGAACAGTGATAGCCCGGACGGTTAAAGAGCCGGCCGAAAATCAGTGAGGCTCGGGTTCGAATCCTGGCATGTACCAATGAGTTTTTCAAAAACTTACGTACATATTTATCACTAGCTCGACGGTGAAGGAAAACATCGTAAGGAAACCCGCAGGTCTCAGAATTAATTCTGAGACATGTGTAAACAGACCTGGTCCGGCGGCGATGGGCTCACCACCTATCACGTTTAGGGGTCCAATATATCTCGTGAAATGCTGGTATATCCAGTAATGGAATACCTCTGCCTACCCCCTCGGGGATGGAAGTTCTGAATTTGGTAGCATTAGTTAACTAATACGTTTGCTGTGACGTGGGGATCCCAGCAATATCCTACATGATGGATTGTACCAAATGCATCGGACACTATGTAAGCAACGCAAAGCTCCTTAGCATATGTATTCAAGGTATTTGCCATTGAGATTTGGACTCTATTCGCAGAACTAAACTATTTTAGTAATATATATATATATATATAATCTCACGCCTTTTCATCCCCGAGGGGGTAGGCAGAGGTATTCCATTACTGGATATACCCACATTTCACGAGATACATTGGACCCCTAAACGTGATAGGTGGTGAGCCCATCGCCGGACCGGGTCAGTTTACACATGTCTCAGAATTAATTCTGAGACCTGCGGGTTTCCTCACGATGTTTTCCTTCACCGTCGAGCTAGTGATAAATATGTACGTAAGTTTTGAAAAACTCATTGGTACATGCCAGGATTCGAACCCGAGCCTCACTGATTTTCGGCCGGCTCTTTAACCGTCCGGGCTATCACTGCTCTTTTAGTAAGTAAGGTTTTATAAGGAAAATAATTGGATGTCATTGGGTATCAATTTGCTCTTTCCTGTGCTTTAGTTGGTGCTAATCATAGAGACTAGGTTTGCGCAGTGGATTTTCGGACCTGTCTTACCATTTCCGATATAAATAAAAATAAAATCTCACGCCTTTTATCCCCGAGGGGATATACCCACTTTCTTTGGACCCCAAGACGTGATAGGTGGTGAGCCCATCGCCGGACCGGGTCCTTTACACAGTCCTAGAATTAATTCCCTCACGATGATTTCCTTCACCGTCGAGCTAGTGACAAATATGTACGTGGGTAAGTTTAGAAAAACTCACTGGTACATGCCAGGATTCGAACCCGAGCCTCACTAATTATCATCATGTGAAGTAGGCTTTTTACCCATAATGCGTTCACTGCATTAATTATTATTAATACATTGTTCAATTGAATAACGGTTAAAAAAAAACAATGAACCATTAACGTGATTTAAGCACCATTAACCTTCCATTGTACTTACATACAAACTAACCTCGCATTTGCGTACAGATTCAAAACTACTTGCGTGCAAACTGCAACTTGCATGCAAGTTTATGTTTTCGTTACTCGAGTTGCATACAACTTGCACCTTGCAAGTAAGTTACCAAATATTGGAAACGCGGCTTTATATGATAGCTGTTTCTGGCGATTTAATTAGACAAGTTCCTGCTGTAAAAATATAACGCTTAAGATACTCAGAAAAGTAAGATGTCCCATTGGTGAAACAATTTTTTTAAACAGTGCAATAGTTTTAGAGCCTATTTATTATAAACAAACATCCAAATATATATTAAAATAAAATAAAAAATTTGTCGTTCTAAAGTATTTTATTATTTTATATGAATATTATTTCTTAAATACAAATAATACAATACGAGCTGGAGGTTCACTAACTGAATAAAAAAACCTTTGCTTTGAGCACATAGTCGGAACTGACTGATATAATGTAATCTTTCCATTTCATAGTACTACTGTAGATTACCACGACATTGTGGCCACGTCTATTACTTATAGCCATGCAAGTAAAGTACTTCCAACATATTAAAACTTTCAACCTGCCAAAACAAACATGTTAAATTCACTTTTTCACGCGAACCCTTTCAGAGTGCGTCTAAAAAACTCAATAACGTCCCTCCAATAGAGTGCACATAAACCGTCGGATGGCAATAAATGGCTTTCACTGCATCCATTAAGGAGATGAAAGTATGAACTCTTGGATTATCCAGTTAATGCTTCAGACGGTTACAGGGTACAAGTCATAAGTGGTAGGAGTTAGGTTGTCTACTATGCTGTGCGGTAAGAAACAAACGCCCAAAGAGGTTTAAAGAAAATTTAGGAGGGAATGATTTTCTTCCAACCTCTTTGCGAACGTCTTTTCGGATGCTAAGAGGTAAAATAAGACATATTTGAGTTCACTCCTGTCATTTTCTTTCTCGTAGAAAAGAAAAGAGACAAGAGATTTAGTGCTGTAAAATAAAAATTACTCCTGTCAACTAAGGCAAATGCCTTATGAAATCATAACGTGTTTAGTGCATAAGCAAAGAAATCACGACTAAAATACAGCCTCTGACAGGACTAAATTCGGTAGGTTATCTTCTATCCCTTTTCTTTTTTTGAAGTTAGACAAGGACAGGACTAAAATAAATTTAGTCGCTGTAAAAGAGAATTGAACTTATAAACTAAACACAACAATTATATAATATAATATAATAATAATAATAATATATAATATACTCTTACGCCTTTCATCCCCGAGGGGGTAGGCAGAGGTATTCCATTACTGGATATACCCACATTTCACGAGATACATTGGACCCCTAAACGTGATAGGTGGTGAGCCTATATAAAATAATTCATCAAATATCCAGAAAACATAGATTGTTCGGCATATTTCCTATGTCACGCCCATGGACCAGGCAGACTTCCTCCGCTAAGTTGCCAGGCACACATAAAGTTAGAGTCTCTTCGCTTGCGGTTCCCTCAGTTTATAGAAAATAACATAGAAATCTAAAGGGTAAAAAACCGATTTCAATGAACAATACTAAGAAAGTTATCTAAAGTATGTTTATCAGGTGGTTAGTACCAACCATAGTATACAGATACTGCCTATTTGGGACTAACATCTTAGCAATTTACTTATTTACATGTCTAATTATGCTGCTAAACTTCCACTGCTACTTTAAAACAAAAAAATAAATAAACTCTGGCTTTCATCCCCGAGAGGATAGGCAGAGGTATTCCATTACTGGATATACCCACATTACACGATACATACATTGGAACCCTAAACGTGATAGGTAGTGAGCCCATCGCCGTACCGGGTCTATTTACACATATCTCAGAATTAATTCTGAGACCTGCGGGTTTCCTCACCCATGTTTTCCTTCACCGTCGAGCTAGTGATAAATGTACGTAAGTTTTTGAAAAACTCATTGGTCCTACATGCCAGGATTCGAACCCGAGCCTCACTGATTTTCGGCCGGCTCTTTAACCGTAAGGGCTATCACTGCTCTTCTTTATTGCTACTTTCTTCCTCGTAAAAACAGTCTTACATTTAGTTGTCGCTCGAAACCTGTCTCTTAACCCACTCCCGTCAAAGTTTCGTCGTATGTTCCCGTAAGCTGTAAAAGTGACTTGGTAATTTATCGGTCGTGAAGGAAGTTGGACCAATGGGTTGAAGTTCACCGCAATCTTACCTGAGTCGTTTTAGTGTAATGTCGGGCTTACCACAAGCTATGGATAATGACACTTGCTTAAAAACAAGTTCGAGCTACCAACTTAAGAGTATTTTTCGCTTCGAAGTTGTTCGAGTTGGCGTCGCAAGATTGTGGTGACAGTAAAAGTACTCTTGGGATTGGAGCTGTTTAGTTACAAACTTAGAATCCGAATGATGGAAGAAGTTGAAATTTTAAAACACCTTTACTATTGATATTGATATATGTACTTTTCCTTCCTGTGGAGCGTGATAATCCTGAAAAGAGGGCATGTGCAGTCAAGAGCAGTGGGAGCTTTTATTACAATCGCCTTAGAGGTCAGACTCGCACTACAAGTGTAAAGCTTCATGTGCTCTTGACTGTAAAAGTGATATTTTCAAAAACCTCACGTACATATTATATTTATCATTATCTCGACGGCAAAGGTAAACATCATGCAATAATAGCAGGCCCAAGTTGATTCGGAGGCGTGAGTCCCTTATTTTGCCGACATACTTATGAAACGTCAAAATGCCACGGTATTGAAAATCATAATATTAGAGTAAGACAGGGCCCCCCACTTTCACCCGCGTAGTTCCTGTTTCCAAGTAAAAGTATAGTCTACGTTACTCCCTGATAAGGTAGCTTTCCAATGGTAAAAGAATTTTTAAAATCAGTTAAGTGGTTTAAGCGTGAAAGCGTAACCAACAAACAAACCAAGTCACTTTAGAATTTATAATAATTAGGATTAGGATCTCTAGCATATCATTGAAGTATGCCCTGAAGAAGAATTATAGTAACTGGTGCGATGTTTTTGAATATATAGTATACTTTTTTGAAAACGGTGTAAGGAAATTTGTTTGCATGTTGTCTTGAAGTTCGATTTGGAATACTCTTGAATATATTGCAGCACAACTCATACACAGTACGACTGCTACTTCTATATTTTCTCGCTGCTTATTCTTAGCAACTTGCTAAGCAAAAAGAAACCGTAAACGTTCCTATGTTAAGTTCTATTAACGATATTAAGATACACTATTAATTTCGAAAAACCCACCTGCTTTCCAATTACAAAGGCAGAAGAAAACAACGGAACGTTTTTTTTAAAAAGTTGGATTAAAAAGTGCTAATTCATTAGCGTCATTGCTTTCTGACATCAAACAGAGGGTTTAATCCACTTTTAATCCGCAGAGGATACCGCTCAAATGCAAATGAATTGCAAAATTTTAATTTTGCTAAAACACTGATCCGCACCTGCAAACAATGCTCTCAACTGATTTGAAAACCAGAATTAATCTGCCTTTAAAAATCCACTGGAAGAGTGGAATCATTATTTTACGAGTGCAGTCTAACATGTTCTTTGGCTGGCTGTTTACTTGTTTAATCTGTAAAAACTTTTGTCCATTTTTAGGGTTCCGTACCTCAAAAGGAAAAAACGGAACCCTTATATGATCACTTTGTTGTCCGTCTGTCCGTCCGTCCGTCCGTCTATCAAGACCCTTTTTCTCAGGAACGCGTGGAGGTATGAAGCTGAAATTTATATCAATTACTAAGGTCTACTGTCCCTTGAAGCTGTGAAAAAATCAAACTTCTAAGCCAACGCAATCAAAAGATACAGCCGTTTATGCCGCAAATTTTCGACACTTGCAAGGGAATCAAAACCTACAGGGTGCTTCCCGTGAACTCAGAATCTTGAAATTTGGTACGAAGCAACGTCTTATAGCATAGATAAAGGAAAAATTACGAAAACCATAAATTTGCAAGGTTGTACGGAACCCTCGGTGCGCGAGTCCGACTCGCACTTGGCCGGTTTTTTTGTTATTAATATGTGGCTATTGAGATGCCATCAAAACATAACTTATAAAAAACCCAAGTCTCGCAACTCAGTTCTTCTACCGTAAAAAGTTTTGAGATCCATGTAATACCAAGTCGGTTAATTTATTTAGTCCCTACTTAAGGGACCTTCTGTCTTAAGTTATTAAGTAATTAGCTAACCTAACAACCATAATAAGCAACCAGATATTGACCATATCAATATTAAAAATGTTTTATGGTTCAAATAAATATATGACTTGGCCAGCGCATGAAAACACAATGTATCTCACCTGTCTTAATATTATTATTATATTTAATTAGATTCTTTAGTGCGATTGCCAAGTCAATCTATTAATTTGAAACATAAAATATTTTTAATATTGATATGGTCACCTTATGCTGCCTGGCTTCAAAGCCAGCCGTAAAAACTGGACGACGCTAAACCGCATCTGCGCGGGAGTCGGTCGCTGCAACTACTGTCTGCACAAGTGGGGTCTTAAACAGTCACCGGCGGCGTGTGACTGTGAGGCACCTTGAGGTTTCAAACAGTGTCGTCGAGGAGTGTCCCAACCGACGTTTTGATGGTAGCATCAAGGAGCTTAGCGAGTGAAAAATGTTGATTTAGCTTTATAGAGAACGCAGGACTATTTGTCAAGGCCGTACGGTAAATAGTAATAATCGGAGCCAACAGGATTATATTATATTGTCCTTGATCACTGATGAGATACTGATGCTGGAACTCTTCACGCCCTAAACGCCTGTTCCATTCCTGGGAACACCCAATATTCTTTATGGTATACTAACTTTTACCCGCGGCTTCGCTTGCGCCCGTTATTTCATCCCCTTAGGCGTTGAATTTAGCAAAATACTTTCTTAGTGGACGCCTACACTGTATCAATGTGCAAAATTTCAAGTCTCGAGACCCAGCGGTGTAAGCTGCATCACCAATCAGTCAGTCAGTTTATCATTATAATATGTATAGATTAGTAGATTTTTGCACCCTTAAACGTGACGCGTAGTAAACTTATCAACGGCATACTGGAGAGAGTTACACATGCCTCACAACTAATTCTGAGACCTACTGGTTTTCTCACAACGTCTTCTTTCACCGTCGAGTTAGTGATAAATGGTTTCAACTTGAAAACTAAGATAAATTGGTGTAAGGCTTCTATGTAGCGTACGGCTTCCGATAGTAATGATCACACTTTACATTGATTAATATTAAGGATGTTACGGAGGTAGTTTTATGGGAACCAAAGTCGGGGTCAGAGTTTTTAAATTTGGTTATTCTGAGTCAGAAGCACCCAATATTCTTTATGTTATACTAAGTCTAAGAAACTAAGGAGCATGTACAGTCAAGAGCACGCTAAGCTTGACACTTTGGACTTTGACCCGGGCCTGTATTCTATGGCGCACAGTACAAATCAGAGCTCAGCTTAAACTGGTAGTGTCAAGCTTGACTTGCTCCTGACTGTACTAATGAGACTTCTATATTTCCTTCTGATTATGTACTTAAGTCTCGCGACAAGCTTTTATTAGGATAATGAATTGTGTAATGACGTTTTAAGAAAGTAAAATGTTTAAATTAAAACCTTGTGTTAGTAAAAATATTTTTTACTTTTAATTTATTTACTAATAGAAAACTAAAGTACCTCTCTACATGATATTACCATCTGATCAAAACGAAACTTTTATGGTAGCGTTCCCATTTCAATTTCCAATATTCCACACAAAGGAAACATGAAACATGTTCTCTATAAAACGACGCATTATGTAAAAGAAGATGGCGGTTAATAAAATCAAAATAAAAATGATTTTCCATTTTGTATAGACTGACGGAGGCAGACGAAGCCAAAAAAATGTGCGTTGAATATCGTTGTACCCGCGATGATTGCATCTAACTTTTCCCCTGTTTGAAATCAAATACCCCAGTAGCGTATTCGTCTTTTTTAGAGATTCGAAAAAAAAACATTAATTAGGGTACCCTACAATAGTGGCAAAAAAAGAACCCTTAAAGAAATCCTACTAATATTATAAATGCAAAAGTTTGTATGTATGGATGTAGGATGTATGGATTAATGTTTGTTCCTCTTTCACGCGAAAACTACTAAACGGATTTTTCTGAAACTTTACAGTTATATAGCTTATACATCAGAATAACACATAGACTATATTTTATCTCCGTATTCCCACGGGAACGGGAACTACTCGGGTAAAATCGCAGGGCGCTGCTAGTAAAAACATAATTGTATCATATCAAGAGCTCACAAAGATTTACACTTGTAGTGCGAGTCTGACCTCTAAGACGATTGTAATACGAACGTTACAAATCATAATGTGTCAAGCTCCATATGCTCTTGACTGTACATACCCTAGATAAAAAAAACTATCTTTTAGGTGCGACTATGTATGTCTGTATGTATGTGTGATAGCCCGGACGGTTAAAGAGCCGGTCGAAAATCAGTGAGGCTCGGGTTCGAATCCTGGCATGTACCAATGAGTTTTTCAAAAACTTACGTACATATTTATCACTAGCTCGACGGTGAAGGAAAACATCGTGAGGAAACCCGCAGGTCTCAGAATTAATTCTGAGACATGTGTAAATAGACACGGTCCGGTGATGGCCTCACCACCTATCATGTTTAGGGGTCCAATATATCTCGTGAAATGTGGGTATATCCAGTAATGGAATACCTCTGCCTACCCCCTCGGGGATGAAAGGCGTGAGATTTTTTTATTTTTATTTTTTTTTATTTATGTATGTCTATCACAACTGATAATGCTATCGACTTGAAATTTGTATTACTTTTAAATAATTATTATAATAATTATCTGAATACTAATACAAATTTCAAGTCAATAACAACATTTAGTACCCAGTTGTTATAATAGGTACTTCTGTGCTCTATTCTCTTTTTTTTTTTTTTTGTAGAAGCGACGTCAGATTCGACAAAATTGGGTTAGTAGGTCACGTGGGGTATTATACAAAAGCGATTTATTTGCACTTTATTTACATTATACTAATAATAAAAATTAAAAAATATATAATATCACGCCTTCTATCAACGAGGGGTTAGGCAGAGGTATTTATATAGTTAAATATTCTAATTCTCTGAATATACGAGTATTATATTCAAATTACACGGATAATATTTTTTTATAAGTATTTAGGGTTTTTTTATGTTTCTGTTATTTTTTTATGTGTTTTAGATTCAAAAGATCTGTAATCTTTGCACTATCCACACTGTCATTTTGTGTGTTAAAAATAAATACGATTTAATTTTCTGTCGGAAATATCCACTTTTAACCAATATAATTTTAGACTCCTAAAAATAAATTTATAAATAACCTTAAAAATATAAAATAAAATAGGTTTTTTTATTAAAGAGATAATAAAAGAGTGAAATTGACAATGTTTGTTGTAGCAATTTTATTTTGGAACGGCTTATTTTCCTTTCATAACGATTCCACAGCATCTACGTAAAGCAATAACCACAAGGGAACTATCCACTACAACGGATTTCGCTGAAAGTGAAACTAAAGTTTATTACGAGAAGCTCTTAGCTTTAGCTCGGTGAAGTATGCAGGTAATACCATTTGCTTTCATTGTGACATTGACCCGACTGAGCAATAGCCTGAATTTAGTAAGTGGCTAAGACTGGATAGATCTTTTTTTTTATTTCACTGGCGTATTTGTACATTTGATTTTACACTAGTGTCATAATAAACCATTTTGATGTGCAGTCAAATTCCAGAAAAAAAATATTTCTAGAAAAAACATATTTACAAATAATAAAAAAGGTACCTAGTGTTATGAATCGAAACAGGAAAAAATAAAACACAGCAGATACAAAATATGTAGTGTAGCAACAAACAACATAAAAATGCCAACCATATATAAGTTACTCTATGATGCCAACACTTCTCCGAATCATAATAGGTACCTATGTAATAGGTATGTATAAATTTATGTGAAACTCGCAAAACCACAAATCGTCTAATAATATTACAAACTAGCTTTTACCCGCGGCTTCGGTTGCGCGCGTTTATTTCACCCCTTTAAAGGTTGAGTTTTGCAAAATCATTTCTTAGTGGATAAGCTATCTATGTGCAAAATTTCAAGTCTCTGGACCCAGTGGTTTAAGTTGTTGATATATGACCAATCAGTCAGTCAGTTTATAATTTCACATATTTATATAAGTACCTACCTAATTATAGTTCATAAAAATAAAAAAAAAAACAATTTATATGTATGGCAAGCCTCATTAAAATCGAATGAGCCCAAACTCGAGAGGTTTACAGTAGTCATTGAGGAGCAGCGATATCCAACTCCTCCCTCCATCATCAGATCAGCTTGGTGGTACCTAATATTGCAGTGTCACCGAACTTACAAAAGTAAGCCAAATTTCAGCTCAATCGATGGAAAAAAAATCTGCTTCAAAATTGGCTCTCTACGCACAATGACCAATTGATCATGCATGACCCTGAAAAACGTGAAATGACCAAAACGCAGAATGACCAATCGCATAATGATGACACATAGGTACTGTATACGCAGAATGACCAATCGAAAAATGACCTACGCTATATACGTATGACGTCGCGAAACGACCTGCTCCTCACCGATACGCATAATGACCAATAATTCACTCCGAAATTGAGTTTGGTGACTATTAACTAATTAATATTAATTATTCAAGATTCCACCCGAACAAACATACTCGTACATTGCAAGTTAAATAAAAGCCTGTAAAATACTGGCCAACACCCAAACACAATTATTGAACGTTACACGTCAATCACGAAAGTTTCCTTCAAACCTCTTTATGGGTGTAGCATAATCACAAACACTCAGAGGAGGCGTTGTCATAGCAACTGGAAGGCTAATGCGCAGACGTGAAAATGAAACCACGCCTCCACGACCGCCTGTTGCTGTCGTAGTTGCCGCACGCCAGTCACGTCCTGGCACTCACCAACTGACATTCGAAACTTAGATATTTGAATTAAAATTAAAAAGAAATTGAAAACCATTATCTCATGTTCCCCCGCCAATCACAGTGAAAAGACTGTTATGGACTGTCGAATGAACGTACGTGCTAGTTACGTGGGAGTTTTGTCTCGCTCCAACACACGTGACTTGCTGCCCCGGTCGTTTGCTTATGAAGGAGTCCAGCATCAGGTACTTAGATGATATTTTGAGTCCATTTCAGGTTTATCATACCATGTCAATACGAAAATTTGAAAAAAAATAATTATTAATTGAACTGATTATATTAGTACCGACTATACAAATTATATTTTTTTTTGTAATGTATATGCCTATGTTAATCAAAAAACTGTAAAGAGATGCAAATTTATCATATTAATTTTTGCATTAGTTCCAAAATTCATCAAAGTGTGGCGCTAGTCACAGTGCTAGTCTCATATTGCAAAGACCTTCAAAATTTTGCTCAGGAGTTAATATGAAATCCGTTTATAAGACGCTGGGTAGAGTGCTTCTTCCCTAGTCCGGTGAATACAGTTAAGCTATTAGGGCAAACAGCACAATAAGAAAAAAATATGTCTATAAATCCGGTGATCACTTTCAAATGGAATGTGTAACCGTGCTAAAGCCACGTGACTTTGAGTCAAGTAGTATTAATTCTATTACGAATACTGTATAAACCATCGAGGGGGAAAATCAAAATGATCCTTCTTAAGTAGAAGCTACTATAGAAATTTTCTACGAGGAACAAAATATTGTTATTCCCAAAGCACAATACAAGTACTTACTCCCAAAATCTAATAAACAGGATTAAAGTCTTATCTTCGCATCAGTCGAATGTGATTAACTCTAAACCTTCGGAGACAGAGAGAATTGCCCCATCTGTCTGCTCTATATATAAATTAGATTGCTAGACCCGTATAAATTTCCACTTGGAAGGTATGTTGCGCGGATAATTTTAAAGTATAGTTGAAAGTTCCATAAATTTTAGCAAACGGTGAAAATTGGTCTTGCAACGCAGAGTCGGTAATTGTAATTGACGCGAATTCATAAGCTAACTTGAGCTTCACATGCAGACTGTGTTTAATTCTAATTGTGCAGAAGATGATTATAAGTTGTTTGCTAGTTATAAGCGCATTCCACTTGTTCTTTTAAGATGTCAATCTTACTTCTTTGTTGCTATAGTAAAAATTGCTACCTATTCGTCACTAAACAAGGACTACACAACGCTTCATAAAGTACAATGATACTTTGATTATACAAACCCATCATATCAAACAAGCAAACATCTGAATCATGATATTATAGGTATAATAAAATGTAATTTCATGATTCATTTTCGTTGGGAATTTATTGCTTTTGGTTTAAATACTGAATTGTAAATGCCCTCTGTTTTTAATTAGTAACAGTTGAAGTTACTAAAACTAACTAAATTATATTTAAAGTAAATCTGGATTTCTCAAGTAAACCGTCTCCTGATCCAAAATAATTCCACGGGGTTTGTAATTCAACGAGGTTTGCCATCGAAACCTGTCCAAACAATACCCGACAAGTTTCCGAAGTGTTTCAATCAAACGATCCTGACAATTAATTAAAACCTGAATAGAAATACCATGTTGACTTACCCGAGTATCCCCATTGTGATTAGAGTAAATAAAATACAAGATTGTTTCTTTATACTTGGTTTTCTTTTGTTAAATAGTCTTAAGGATATACTATGGCGTGAAGGCAATTTTTTTAAGGAAATCATTGTTTAAGTTTTTGCCATTTCCAAGAATCTTACACTTCTTCGTTACGATGTTTGACGTCAAAAATTTGTTTCGACTGTAGTATTCTTGGATCGACAGAAATTTTGAATGTACTCTTTAATAGTCATCTATTTCTTTCGACGGTAGTAACATTTAATTAATTGTAAAGAATGCTTCTGTAACTTAAATGACTTCAAAATGATGGACATAATGTTTCGTTGTATCCGGAAATATAGAAAAATCAATACAGTAGTCGATAAAACTGCAAGCTTGTCAGGAAACTGAATGTAGATACAAAGGACTATAATATATTGTTCTTGAGCTACTATGGTACACTGATGCTTGACTGGTTTTATACAATCGAGATTTAGAAAAGTTGCTTTCTGAAATAATCAAACACTTTAGAAACATTATTGATATTATCACACCTAACCTTGTGTTGTCGTAGAATAATATAAGAGAATAAACTGACTGTCTGACTGGCTGATTGACTGATCGATCAATGTTCATCCGAAACCACTGGGTCGAAAAGCAAGAAATATTCAAGGTTTCTTAAATGACCTAAGTGAACACTTCTTAGGGATTTTGGGAAATCCCAACAGAATCCGAGCGGAAAACGCCTCTGGTCATAAAATAATTCACCATTGAAAATAACCCTGCTTCGTTTCTCTTGCAAAATCCATCTACGATTCCTCGGGACAAATCCAGCCTCTTATAACTAGCCTCAAATATTCCGTCTTGAAGATAGCACAAATTGTTGGAAGCACCCCGCTGCAGTGTAATCTGGCAACTTTAATTTGAGTACGACTCGGCATAAAAGCCGTTTCCGTCGTCAGAACGCGGAATGGCAAAAGTTAGCTTGTTTATTTCCACTTTGGAGGTGCGAAGGCACGCGAATGGTAGGTGCGAATTCTCGTTGACTTATTGCTGCGAACCTGCTTTTGTAATGTGATATTGTGCCTGAGTATTTGTTAGTATCACCTTATGCTTTGATGTTATGAAGTCCACGTTTTGCATCTAAATTCTGTTTTGACGAGTAATTAATGAAGTTGGTCCTATACTAAGCTTCTCGTTTTTGGTTTGTATTTTCATCATTATCAACTCGTAACGGACCACTGCTGAGCGAAGGGTATTACCTCACATATGAGGTAGTCATTGGTTGGTATTATCTTGACTCAACTTTAATATACCTATCGTTTCCTGAGGATCGGTTTTAAAATTCACGTTTTCATGAAAACCAGTTTTTCTTATCTTACCAAATGAAAAAAATCCCGAATGAGGTCTTCATTGTCTTAACAACTCAGCATTGTTATAGGATCTGTCAACTCCACAATGTTGCAGATTCGTGCAATCAGACTAATGAGAGGAGTTGACGGCAAATCCCTATTAGGACCGCCATTGACCGGCGTCCCTTTACGTGATTTCGGAGAAATGGGGAAAGGTGTGTTTCCCTGGTGCTAAAAGAAAGTGGTCTATAGACGTAATGGATTAATTCTGAAATGTTCGAATTGCAAGTTGCACTTTATTTAGAAAGACTCGTATGTTGTTAGATCTTTTTATACATTTAATTGTAATATTTTATTCGTTAGTATTTTGTTTGCCCTTTTCCTATTACTTGGGGTCAGTTCAGTATGTTTTTTTTCTTGATGCATTTATATATATCAACAGTAATCTTCATTCACTCTTTACATTTTTGTGGAAACCCATTTATATCTTTTCTGTATTTTCGACTTCAAAACGGACGAGGTTATGAATTGTAATGTTTTTTTTAATGTTTGTTACCTTAGACTGGGTGAACCGATTAGAATGATTCTTTTTTTTTTATTTGAAAGCTGGTGCTTTCAGTGTGGTCCTATTTTAATTTGGTCTAATTCTGAAAATGGTATCTATGAGAAAACCATATAAGTCCTAAATTTGCCAACTGATTTCGATGATTCTTTTTTAACCGACTTAAAAAAGAGAGAAAATTCGTTGAAATCGGATTTTTACTCTTTAGAGTTGTATGTTATCAGTTTTTTTTTTTAATTATGACAAATTACATAAAGATTAAAACTATTGATTTTTGGAAAACAAACAATTATAACAAATAAATTTAACCTATTTTTATCAAAACAAAAGTGTATTTATGGAGTGTGATAAATAAAAATAGAAAATATAACATTTTGAAAACCAGAGAAAGTGCCAACCAATTTTCCATTAAATCAGTCACCCGTTTAAATTAAATACAATGATAGTTAATCCAAAATTACCTATTCAAATATTTGATAGAACCGTATTGGGTTCCAATAATTATATTCGGTTACACTATTAAATCGAGATAGGTAATGTTTGTTAAAATTTACAGTTATTAGCGTTTGGTTTGCGGTTTTTAAATATGATTTAATTTAAATAATATTCAACGTTTTGAATAATGGTGTCATTAATTTGTAATTCAATCGTTTAATTTAGATTATTGTTACGCTTGCTATTTTATTTGTCTCTATAATCTGATTCAAGATCGTTAACAATCTGTAAAATATTTTTCTACTGAAATTATTGAAAACACTAACTTTCTATAATTTATTATTTACGGTCACCTAAGTATAATTACATTATTTATTTTATTTATTTTCTTTTCAGTTTTTTTAATAGCTACCATTTTTCTTTCATGTTTGTCCGATTGATTGTTTTGACATTTCCACAAAAATATTCTAAAGAATCAACATAGGTATTATATAGCTAAAAAAGTTTTCAAGCAAAGTAGTATTTAGTACACAAATAGAAAGATGCAAACAATGATTTAAAAAGTAACGTAGCAAAAGTATTCGGGAAAACTTTTACATTGTAACCAGGTGGAGTTCCAATAACCTTCAATAAGTGGACCTACTTTAAATAAAAACATTTTGACTTGACTTTGACCTGTCCCTTATCAGTTCATCTTCTCCAACAAAGGATTTAATACCGTGGGACTTAAGCCCGGTTACATCCAGAAGGCCACGGTTGTCCCGACTTTCAATTTCATTTCCTACCAAAGGATATTAGGGATTAAAAGTTCCTACAGTCCTAATGCCTAGACTCGGTCTGGGATGGTCTAGACTCAAATGGAATTAGAATTAGGATTCTTTGACGACTTTTAAAGTCGAAGATTTCATAGTTAGAAAAGTAATGTGGTTTTTAAGAAGATTTTGTCTTTTTACTAAATGATTAATCCCTAAACTTTTGATAAAAAGGATTCTATTGCAGTTTCTTCGGTTTTGTGTGTGCGAGTAATAAATAAAATCAAATTTTATCTACTATATAAAAATAAGTCGGGTTTTCCTTCCTGACGATTTAACTCCAGAACTGATGAACCGATTTCCATGGTTTTGCATTCGTTGGAAAGGTTTAGGGCTCCGCAAGGTTTATAGCAAAGAAAATTCAGCATAGCACCCGTGCGAAGCCGGGGCAGGTCGCTAGTAAATTATAAATACAAAATATTTCTGGAACTTCAATGATAAAACAGATTATACAAATAAAGTAAGTACCTTACCTATAATTTAAATAATAAAAATATGTTAACAATATTAAACCAGAAACACTCTGTAAATGTTCTGTTATATTTTTACTTACCTACCTATTTTTATCGGTAAATGAATGATATCTGGTGACACACATAAACAAAATTAAACAATAGACAACAGATATAAACTCAACATCCAATCCTTACACCAAACAATGTAAAAACGCTGGAAAAAAACTTGCCAAACAATTCACAATTTCACACCACTTGAGTCCAATTGACAAAAATTATCAGCCCATTAAGCTGTAATATCGTCAAAAGAAACGAAATTAAAACCCGGACAGGTAGCCGATTACGAAAATAACAAAAGCCGAAATTAATTTACGAAACGAGATAAATCCAAGTTTTATTTTAAAACAAAACTCTCGAACAATTTCGGGAATTGGCGCCGCGATTAAGATTCATTATGCCTCTAAAGTTTTATCTTCAGCCAGAGCCAGCTTGGCAACTTGTTCTTGGAAGCAATAAAGCATTTTGGCAGATTTTGAAGTGGTAGGGAGATTAAATGTGCATTACGTTCAGTCTGCTACAGATGTACGTCTGGAGGATACTGAACCACTATTCGATCTTGATACGCTGCCAGCCTGTTGGTATTGAAATATTTGACGTTTATTGAGTTTTTCTTCGACTTTTATATAGATGTTCAGTCGTTCGTAAGTTTTAGTACATCTTAGCTGTTTTTATGGTAGTTTGTTTTATCTTAACTGCGTTTCAGTGAACGATAATTTCTCCTTTGTTTTTATTATGCAGATAAAGTTCGAGTCAAAAATTTTATTCTAATCATGTTAATCTTAATACAATATCCAGAACAACAAGCACATTAATTAATAGATCACGATATAGAAGGCACTAAAATGATTTACAATGTAT
The DNA here is from genome assembly GCA_963855545.1 of Ethmia dodecea. Lineage (NCBI taxonomy): Eukaryota > Metazoa > Arthropoda > Insecta > Lepidoptera > Depressariidae > Ethmia > Ethmia dodecea. The sequence continues at coordinate 3,028,355 of OY979443.1, forward strand.
AGCGACATCTAGCGATTCTACATAGAATTAACTAAAAGCGCCACAGACGGCAAGTTCTAAACGCTATCGAAGTGCTCTCATGAGTTTGCGTTAAAACTGCTCAAAACCAACCGTTGGACCGCGGTCCCCAGGCACGATCACCTCGCTTGGCGGAAGATCTTCCCTTTTCACGACGGACCCACCATTTTCACTTCAGAGGTTAAGGCAAATCTTTCACGACCTCCCTTTAAAATCCTTGCATTCACAATTTAGGCTATAGGCTGCATACTTAACATACAAACACCAAAAAATCATTACTATCCTTCTGGTACAGTTGCGTGAAACGTCTGTCTGTTTCACTATTCTAATTTGTACCTGACAGTTTTTCAATACAATCAAATTGTTCTGACTCTGACATGTGAACAGTGTACCACAAGGCTTACTGCCTCGAAATAAACGACATTGGATGAATTGAAATACACATTTGTGTGGTTGAGGGTACGTGACGGCGTCGCCGCAGGCGTAATGAGTGTGGTGATGTGGTTTTCACTGCACTTACGTTAAATGAATGGAAACTAAAATATTAAACTGATTTCTGATCTCTATTAAAATTTAATGTTTAATTTAGTAAATTAAATTTCATTCTGATAGAACATGCAATATTTTTGTGAAAATATACCAATTTTTATGGACTATAATGCTTTGAATCTATGACTAGGTATCGTAAATGTATCTAGAAGTACAATAATAAATAACTCTTGCTCGTTCCGCAAATCAGTTGATAGCTACAAAACCACACTAATAATATTTATAAAGAGGAACATTTTTAAGTGCCTATCTCTTAAAAAAAAGTGATCCGATTCTCTAAACCATTTAAACTATTACTTCTTAAATTATTTCACTGATATATTGTTAGTCTTAAGCGAGCTGTTACTACTCACAAGGCGCAGCTTTTTGAGCAATGAAGTACCTAGTTATCAAAAATTATGAAACATCCAAAAAATATACTGTCTTCAAAAAATCCGTCTCAAATAAATCACTCCGAAACCTAACATGACAAATGCAAGACCCTTTTTCATTTACACGATACACAGGCGAAATAGAAAACTAAATGGAGTTACAGCAATACCCTGCGCCCGTCACTTTTAGACAAATAAGGAAGGAAACACTGCCGTACTCAAAGAACCCTCCTGGATATAGGAGTAAGAAAATCGTGGGTCCTTTTTCTGAGTTCTGAAAATTTTAGTAAATTAAAAATGGTGGCGTTCAATTTGTTAAGGGTCACCATTTTCAGTTTTCGGTGGGTCCTGTTGAAGATTCTGATGTCCGAATGATGTTAGAAGAATAATAATTAATTGGTCTAGTTTGACCTCACTTTTAGGACCAGTGGAAAATTTGATATACGGTGTAAGAAAAACGTGGGTCCTTGCTCTGAGTTCTGAATATTATGGTAAATTAAAAATGGTGGCATTCAATTTGTTTAGGGTCACAATTTTCAGTTTTAGTTTCTACTAGTGGTTGACCAGAGGCGTTGCCCGCGTGTCCTGTTTCAAGATTCTGATGTCTGAATGATGTTAGAAGAATAATAATTAATTGATCTAGTTTGACCTCACTTTTAAGACCGATTGTTGAAGTGTAAACAGACCCGGTTTGGCGATTGGCTCACCACCTCTCACGTTTAGGTGTCGAATATTCTCGTGAAAAGTGGGTATATCCCGTAATGGAATATCTCTGGCTACCCCCTGGGGGATAAAAGGCGTGAGATTATTAATATATTGTCACTATTTTCCCACTGGGTTTATAACTAACGTCTATTTGAGAACCAATCATTATAATATCACACTTCCACTTAGATTTGTAAAATTTCTCAACAATTACGTATACCTTACAAGAAGGAAAGGTTTATATCCAGATGCCTACTTGTGTTATAAAATTGTATAGAACGGACTGAATTGTCCACTGCAACATTTTTAAACCGAAAAATATCTCAAAAGAACCCTAAAGGCGACGTCACAGCGAAGAGGTTTTATTATTAAGTTACCGGTAGGAAGACGGCGCTCCGTGTTGTACGAAGCACATTGCGAGTTTATTTAACTATATATAGTAGTGAGTCAGAGCCCAGCAAGTATTGTATGCGACGCAGAGCGGCAGACCGTGGATAATGATGTGATGTAAGCTAAATATTAAGGTAGCAGTTGCAAAAGTTGCAGGTCTAGTGAGTTGACACTTGTATTCGCGTTTCTAGAAATAAAATTTTGTTCTTTTGCTATGAGCAAAGATTTCAATGCATTGAAGATTATAACTTACTTTTGCAACTATATATACCTACCATAAACATAATTAAAGTGTAATGAGGTAAAACTAATTTTTCTGGAAGTTTTGTCTGTCTGTCTGTGCACACATAACTCAAAAACTACTGGATGGATTTTGATTAAATATAATGACAGCTGAGTAACTGGGTCAACATTTAAGGTACTTTTTACTTCAGGAAAACATCCCAGTCCCACAGAAAAATATAAAAACTGGTTAGAAAGAGAAATACTAGGTTCAACTTCAAAACGATAACACCTAGAAACTTGAAATATGGTAGGTGTCCTATATTTCGTAGGCTACCGCTATGTAGGGGTTTTTATAAATCACAAAAACGGGAATAAACTGGATCCGCGCGGGCAACGTCGCTGGGCACCAGCTAGTTTATACTCGTAATATTACTAGGGATTAAGCTGGAAAATAATAACAACACACACAATACATTCATCACCACATACCATGACGAATTCGACAAATGCTTAGCGATAAATAATGGAGCTCGTTAGACGAATTAATCAGTCCACGAGAGCTATTGTCGCTTTGATTGGTGTTTGTGTGTGTGGTTTGGCTTTTGTACTATATACGAAAATTTTACTAAAACCTTTATTTAAAAAGAAAAAATAAAAAATTACATCGGCGAAGTATTAAGGATATATAGGCCAGATAAAGAATACTCGAATCTGACGAACATGCATAAATCGTTTTGTGAAGCAGAGTTCGCATCAGTCTACTATTGTCTCTGCCTACCCGAATGGGAAATAGAAATTACCTCCTAGAAGACTAGCAGCACTGCCTCGCTGTATAGTTATGTAACGTTGTTACTCTTACCTCTTTCTTTATTGACCTCTCTCATAGGCATATGAATAAAGTGGTTTATGGGTCAAATTCGAAATTCGAAACAAAAAAGGCAGTGTTGCCAACTTAGCTACTTTATAGCTAGATCTAGGAATTTTTGGGTGTCAGGCAGCTACAACTTACAAAATCTTGTAGCTAAATTTTTTAGCTACTTTTACTCTTTTACAAGGTGTGAGTACTTTCGAGACTTTATAGTAGGGTATCGGCCCTTAAATTGTACCTAAACGTGGCTGGCTTGTCTATTTTATTACTAATACCTGGATAAATGAAGGTAAAACCAGATTTCTTCATTTGAAACTTATACTGCGTTCTGCCTTGACTTATTTTATAAATTTAAAATTATTGCTCGCTGTTTTAATAAACTAAAAATTTATTTACCTATGAAAAAATACACGTAATCTACTTACTTTACCTATTTTAAAGTTTTAGCTACTTTTTACTTTTCGCAAGATGTCTAACTACAGGGTAAGGGTAGCAGTTGGCAACACTGAAAAAAGGAGGTATCAGTGACAACGTTACAACTAGGCTGATCCTCTCACAAAAATAACTGCCAACCCTCTGGTAACCTCAACTAAAAGCACTGACAGCTATTTGATGACTCCGGACCCCACGATCCCATAGGAGCTCGCAACAGTATATATAATTACCCTTGAAACGTAAGAGTATTATCCCAATCCATAGTGTGAGACTTCGATCAATTTAAAGAGGATAAAACAAAAACATTAATAACCCACAGTGGGGCCATACGAATTGATAGTGAATTGATGAAGAACTTCGGCAGTAAAAAAAACATATTTTTTACTGTTGTAAAGTTTAAGTTTGATCAATTTATTCGGTTTGTTGTTAACGTTTTACTATACCTTAACCTTTTTATTATTCCGAAGCGCTATTTCTTCCTAAAATCATAAAGTTTGACAGCTTAATTTAAATTTTAACAACTGTCAGATTTCTGACATTTTGAGTAATTTCAGCTGTCTACTTTATTGTTAATTTCTCGATGACTATGTAAACAAGACGTAAATACGTTTATAATAAAAAGGTCAAAATTGGCTCCTATTCGCTCAATTGCTTTCGAACTAATGAAAAAGTTCCCGTTCCCGTTCAAATACGGTAATGAAATATCGCTTGTTACTCTCTGATAATTTAGCTTTCCATTGGCGAAAAAATTTTTAAAATCGCTAAAGTAGTTTTTGAGTTTATTCGTTACAAACATGAAAAAATACTAATCTTTCCTATTTACAATATTAGTGAAGATTAGTGAGATAAGCAGTGATAGCCCTATGGAAAGGAGCCAGCTTCTCATCCTTGTAGCTAGAGTTCGAATCCTAGCCAAGCCATGCACCAGAGAGTTTTTAAAAACCTTTTTAGGGTTCCGTACCTCAAAAGGAAAAAAACGGAACCCTTATAGGATCACTTTGTTGTCCGTCCGTCCGTCCGTCCGTCCGTCTGTCAAGACCCTTTTTCTCAGGAACGCGTGGAGGTATGAAGCTGAAATTTATATCAATTACTCAGGTCTACTGTCCCTTGAAGCTGTGAAAAAATCTAACTTCTAAGCCAACGCAATCAAAAGATACAGCCGTTTATGCCGCAAATTTTCGACACTTGCAAGGGAATCAAAACCTACAGGGTGCTTCCCGTGAACTCAGAATCTTGAAATTTGGTACGAAGCAACGTCTTATAGCATAGATAAAGGAAAAATTACGAAAACCATAAATTTGCAAGGTTGTACGGAACCCTCGGTGCGCGAGTCCGACTCGCACTTGGCCGGTTTTTTTAATCACTAGCTTGATAGTGAAGGAAAACATCGTGAGGAATCCTGAGCCCCAGAATTAATTCGGAGGCATGTGTAATACCACCCTCAACGTGTTAGGTGGCGATGGGGTCACCACCTGACACGTTTAGGGGTCTAATGAATATACTGGTCATGAGTTCAGAAATGGAATACCTATCTGCCTAGCAGGGTAAAAGGCGTGAGTATTTTTTAAATTATTTTTAGGTAATAATAAATTTATCAACAGCAAAATATTCCTCACAATTCCTCCCATTTGAACACTTAACACTCTTGTCCACAAGATGTTAAGGACTCGCTTAAGAGTCACTTGAGTTAAGCTGTATTTTTTCCCCTTATAAAATTATTGTATTTTTTCTTAGGCTCACCTCACGTCCGGCTGGCTTTGCTGAAAGGTTTTTATTTAACTGTACTTCGTTGAAGGGAAGATCTTAATCTCTCCCATTCATCTTAAAATGTTGCGTTTTATTCGCTACGTAAGCTTTTCAGGTCGTATAAAGTAAAGGTTCTGAGATTGCTTCAAACGTTTTGATGAAATATTTATGTTAAAAATATGTTGAGGTAGCTTTGTGAATAGAAAAAAGATTTTAACCAAAAGCAAACTACTAAAGGAATATTTATTTTGTAATTAAATATTGCAACTGTATTTCTTATTAAGAAAATATTTATTCACATAGATAAAAAAATCCAACCAAAGACAAAGTCTTGAAATCTAAATTTATTACCTAAGTAAAGTTAAGTAGGCTTAAATCTCATCTAAAAATATTTTTTACAAACATTTTCCTTTATTTATGACTCAATTATTCCGCTAGGTACGTGTTAAATTTTCTTGATACAGCAATTAGTATAAAAGTTTATATAAAAAAAAATGAATACAACCTTTTCAACCGACTTCAAAAAAGAAGGAGGAGAGAAAAAGGATCAATACGAATGTATGTAATTTTTATGTTTGTTGCCTCAGAACTTTCGAATAACTAGTTGAACCATTTTTTTGAAAGCTGGTGCTTCCCGTCCTTTGAGTATTAAACCAACAGGAGACGTCACGCGCACTAGTTTCTTTACAAAAAAGTCTGCCAATTTCTGCGGGGGGGACGAGGAAACAATCACAAATAATGTTAAAACAAACGCATTTTTTGATAAAACAATTAAACACTAGCTTGAACTAGGTGCACACAAATACATTGACCAATACAAGCACTCCGTGAACTCAAACAAACTAGTTGTATTTAACCGGTGTGCTCAAAGACCGACACGTTTTTTTGGCAGAGGAGAACTCCTGTCAGTGGCGTCTCCGGTTGGTTGATTACTCAAAGTTCCCGTCCCATTTTGATTTGGTCCAGTTCTAACAATGGCATCCATGACAAGACCATGTAAGTTGTAGTATGTTTTTTACTGTTTAGCTGTTGAGATGATGTTATTACAATATTTATAGATAGGTAAATGAATAAAGAATACTTATAGTAGTTTATACTTATAGTAGTAGTGAGTTTCTTGCTGGCTCTTCTCGGGGTACTGCATTTGGAACCAGCAACTCGTCGGTGGAGATGGGCTGCTGTTTGCATTTAGCCAATCTTCATGGACGAGTTTAGAGTGCCTTGTTATTATAAAATATTGACGTTTCTAAGTGTATGTTTAATACCTATAGAAATAAATTATTTTTGATTTGATTTGATTTGATATATTATACAATTTATTACACCTGAAATTAACTTACTAACACAACGTAAAACTTGATGTTTTGCAATATAGCATAAAGCAAAACAAATAAGACAAAAGTTACGAGAAACCATTACCTAAGAGCTGCACCAATCTAATATAACCTAACTTTCATAATATGAGTTTGTTGGAGTAAGTAAATTCTAATACCTAGCCTATGTTTTGTTTTTATCGCCTGATAAATATGATTTTTAGTGAACCGAAATAATGATTTCATTAGTTTTGAAAATATCTTTCATAAGAGTAAATTAGCTACACTACAACACCTAATAAATAAAATAATAAATAAATAAAATCAACAAAATATATAGTAAAAAATGTGAGTTGAAATATAATTATTAATTATATTATTAATTCTGATTATTGAATATATATATATATATATATATATATATATATATATATATTCAATAATCAGAATTCAAAATTAAATAGAAAACAGCAGTAAATTAAACAAAAATTAAAAAAGGTCTCTGACTGTCAGGGGGACACTTGTATTAAAAAAAAAACTACAACACCTAAAAAAAGCCATTAACGGTAAAAATAAAAGTAACATTTGTTACGCGATCAGTAGTAAGGAATAGTACTATAATCTGTCACCTCGTTACTACTACACAACTGTATATAATACGGTCTTCATCCCAGACTTAACTGTATCCAGCTACGAATATTTGTCTTCGAAACCTCCGAAGATTGAGTTCGATCCTTCGAAACAAACAACTAGATTACGCCAACCAAGCCTGATAAACAATTCGCGTAATAATATTACGTCATAACCGAGGACAGGCAGGAATGCTACAGTCGACACCTGCTCCCGTCTCTACCAATTACAGTAGCAACTCAAGTCACTAGCGCAGGTGACACACTGCTGTCGTGAATGGAAGGCTTTGCTTTATGATTATACTTTTTTATGGATTTAATTTTTTTACTAGCGACCCGCCCGGCTTCGCACGGGTGCAATGCTAACACTAAAACCTTCCTCTTGAATCACTATTTAAAAAAAAACCGCATCAAAATCCGTTGCGTAGTTTTAAAGATTTATGCATACATAGGGACATAGGGATATGAGGACAGAGACAGCGACTTTGTTTTATACTATAAAGTGATATATATTGATGGGCCTATTGGCTCAGTTGGTTGTCACCCTGCCTTCTGAGTCGGAGGTCGCGGGTTCGACCCCCGCTTGGGGCCAACATTTGTGTGCATGAACATGTGTGTTGACTTCGTGTCTGGTGGTTCAATATTCATTTAAGTATGTCTATCAATTGTTTAGTACCCATAGTACAGGCATTGCCTAGTTTGGGACTAAATAAGTGTGTTAATTGTGTCCCACAATTTATTTATTTATTGTATATTTCGGCTGCAAACAAGATACTAATAATAATCTCCTGAATTAAAAAATTGGTGATCCTGTGTTTCGATGGTCGGTGGTCTTAAGCTGTAATTTATAGTATACCAATATTATACTTGCTACCAATGCAACCAATGCTACTAATATATTATTAAAACGGAAAATTCTTAATTATTATAATTACGAGTACATTAAGTATATTAAATATTAAAATAATCTTTGAATGCAACGCTATATAAAAGAGAGATAGATACCTTTAAAATCGTTGGTAATGTTAAGTTTGAATATTTTTTCTTTACTTAAAACGGAGACCTGAATTAAATTCGGACAAGTGCGGGTCTGATTCGCTAAATCCAAAAAAACACAAAAAGGTCGTTATTTATTTAATTTTAGACTTTATTTTCATGACATTATTAAATTTTATTGCGACTATAGGAATACTCACACACTCTGTAAACATTTTGAATATATTTTACGGTTTAAGAATAAAACCCGCTTACAGACACGCAGACGGGCGGACGGACGGACAGTGGAGGCTTACAGGGTCTCAGCGGCACCCTTTGGGTACGGAACTCTAAAAAGTAACGTCAGGAAATTGGCCATTCTTCTATGGCCGTATATCTCCGCTATAATCCAAAGCGCGTAAATCACCACACAACTTAAAACACACAAATAACAAGTTTGATACAGTTCGCAGTCTGCGCGCCCAAGTTAAGGGCAATTTGCATACATTATCATTTTAGGTGTACGGTGTACCTTATACGGAGTTTCTCGTGTGCGGTGAGCTTTATTGGAGCAAAAGTCTTCGTGTGGAGGGTTTCATATAACGCTAATGTAAATTTGATTGTCGAGGTGAAGATTTGGTTGGTGAAAGTTGATTAAATTGATGGGTATTTGGATATTTCTATGTTTAATGTTGATTGATGACCAGTTTTTTTGGTACTATAATTTAAATTTCATATCTGATATTTTAGCATCGACGATGTTCATGCATCATTAAATCAAACATGTTATTAGTTTGGAATCAAAATATTAAATTTGATTTTAAAATTGGATTTGAAATACGAATAAGTAAAAATCTCACCTCTTAACCTCGACGATTTAGGCAGAGGTATTCCATTTCTGTATATACCCACATATAACAAGTATACTCGTATTTTTTGGACCTCTGAACGTGACAGGTGGTATGTCAATCGCCGGAAGGGGTTGCTATTACACGGTTTCCAGTTGCACTACTTCTTCAGCCAACGCTAAATTTTATTTCACAATTCTTGAAAATTCACATTCGTGCAACTGTTGTACCTGAAACTAAGCAAAACGTCATACTTGGTAGGTACTGTCCCAATTTACTTAGTTTAATTATGTATGAGTATAATGTCTCTACCTATAAATTGTCATAAATTCTAGCAGGCTTCTGCAAAACAACCATAATAAATTACATGTGACATTGACATGTGAAATCTGAGAAAGGCAAACAAATTGCATTTACTAGACCGTTACAAGAATGTCTAAAATCAAAACGTCTACCCTGATCCCGTTACATTAGAAAGCCGCAACCCGTGTCTTTCAAAAAAGTAACCTTTTTCATAAAACAAATTAGGCCCGTAGCAAGGGTTAGCGCCAGAATATTTGAAATCAAACAATTATTCTACGTAAATTGCATTCCCTTTGCGCTAACAATTCTAAATTAAAGCCAAAGATACACTGTTGGGTCTGGGGTGGGGGGGACGCAATTTCCGCGAATCTTCAGATCAATTAATTAGGACGCCCTCCAAATTGAACCGGCCATTTTTAAATTAAGAATGCGGGCTTAGGTTGCGTAATTTGTAACCTTTGGATTGTGTAATAGTTGTTGCGACTTAGATTCTATTGTAAGTAAACATAAAAGTTATTTTAAAACCTCTTGTATCAGTTTTGAAAATCATTAAAAAAAATGTGCCCATGTGAAGCTGACTTATGATGACTTAAGTTAGAGTAAGTTTACTACAGACAAAGATTGTTGTCATGTTAATAAGAGCAGTGATAGCCCTTTCGTTGAAGAGCTTGCTTCTTATGCATGAGGCTTGGGTTTGAATCCCAGTGAGGGCGTGTACCATGAGTTTTTCTAAACTGTAAATTTTTATCACTCTCTCTACGGTGAAGGAAAAAATCGTGAGGAAACCTGCAGGTATCAGAATTGATTCTAAGGCATGTGTAGCATCCGGATAGCCTCACCACCTGTCACCTTTAGGGGTCCAAAAAAAAAAAAAGAGTGAAAACGGTATTTCCATGGATGTAATACAAATGCCTACCTCTTCAGGACCGTTTAGGGGTCAAAAAATATACGAGTGAATACGGTATTTACTGGAATGGAATACCAATGCCTACCCCCTCAGAACAAAAGACGTGTACATGTATTTTTATTAATATTTAAAAACGTATCTCCTTCCAGTCTCACTCACGAAGCTACAATTCCAAACACATATAATTCATGCTATTTGTATCACAATTAAATTTTCTCCAATTTACTGAATCCCGCGCAAAGTACAACAATCCCTACACAGTTTTCGAGAGAGTATTCAATTATGCCCCTCCATTCCTCGGGAATGAACGGCCCTACTTGATATATAGCTCGCAGAGTTCTCAAGTCTTGCCCCCCACCTGTCCGGTGATATGTTACCGGTATCGAGTGTCGTAAGCTTCTGCCGATTGGACGCTTGTACTTTTCAATAGAATGAACTACAATGTGGTGCCGTGTGGACCAGGATTATGTATACTTTTCTTTCTATCTTTTGTGATATGTTTTCCTATGGTTTTTGAATGGTTGATTTCAATAGTCGGTGTTGTTGTAGTCCTATTTTCTTTCTTTGCAAAATAATATTAAAGTGTATTTAATTACGCATATTTTTTTTATTAAAAAGCTCGCTTTTTATTTGTAAGCCTCTGGTTCGAATCCTATTGAGGGCAGATACCAATGAGTTTTTCAAACACGTACAAAATCAATAATTCTACGGTGAAGGAAAACGTTGTGAGAACACCTGCACGTCTCAGAATTGATTCTGTGGCATGTGTCAACATTACACCCATCACGTTTAGGGACCCAAAAACATACAAGTCAAATCTGGGTATTTCTGAACAAAATAATTAAATGTAGCAAAGAGTATTAAAATCTCATAAAATTCCGTCTCAGTTCAAATTTGGCTGTTGGAATCTCGTTTGGACGCAGCTCCATTGCTTTCAGCAGACTGGATTTGTTGATTTTTCATCTAGTATACAAACAAGTTTATGCAGCGCAGTCGGGCTCCGAAGACGGATAGCGGACGGCACTCGTAAACACTGAAAAAGAATAAAGAGTTCTCAAATGAGAATAGCGACTACGTGTTTCGGAAGAAACCTTAAACCGTTGATCCTAGTTTTCGGAGTGTTTGCGCACAATGGAAATCCTTAAGTCATGTCAGATACCCTTTTTTTTTCTTGTTTTGAAAATGCCTTACGCAAACTTGGTGGTAGCGGGGTCAACAACCAAGTGTTAGACTTGCACTGACTAAAAACCTCCCATGCTGTTCCTTCTCTAGCTCAAAGTTCGAGTCCCAGGAAACAGTTTCTTCTGTGACTCGGTCGGCTATGCTCTCCCCCCATCGGGGCAGCAGGTGCGGGTTATCCGCCGTCACGCTTGCTATCCCTCTTACTCCTATTGTGGCTTGTAAAATTCTGACAGTTAGGTGGCCACTACCCTAACACCATCTCCTAATCCGATCGAGCTTGCGTGGGAGATTATAACCCATACTTTCTCATGTGTGCATTTCACGGGATGATGATGAAATTAGAATAGCCTTATCATCATCTATGGCATCGAATCGTTAATTCTTCCGTAGCCTTATGATACCTTCTGAATGATGACCTTCGTGAATTGAAAAGAGCTGGCCTTAAGTTTGTTGCTGGTTCTCCTCGGGGTATTGCATTTGGAACCAGCAACTCGTCGGTGAAGATAGACTGTTTACATTCAGACAACCTCCACTGACGAAAGTTTAAGAGTCCCTAAATATTAGACTATGGACGTATCTAAGTGTATTTTTATGTACCTAAAAAAATAAATAATTTTAATTATTAATTATTATTATGCTGTCTGTCTCCTTGTCCGAAAGTTTACTTTCAAATCAAATCGTTTATTGCTACTTCAAAACCTACATAATAAAATTATAAAAAATATATTTAGGATGATAAAAAAGATATTATTTTATATGTTTTTTTAGTAAACATTAACAATACATTCAAGTATCAAATATAATTATAGTTCTCACTGACCATGATCATACAAACTCTTTATTATAAACTACAACAATACAAAAGAGATACAAATAAATTAGTGCAAAACTTGGATGAACTTCTATCAAACATCAATACTACCGGAAGTTGTATCTCAGGGAAATATTTATAATTAACACTTCCAATAGATCTATTGGATCTGACAGATCTGTCATCAGTAGAAGGTTATGATCACTGTTTAATTTTAATTCCTACAATCTAAAACGTATATAGCTAGAAAACACTCGTGAGCCCAAAAGTTGTCATCACAACCCAAAGCGAAGCTACTCGGTCGTGTTTCTGCCTCATTCAAACTTGTAATTTGTTGAGAAACGCAATTATGCCAGCGCTGACGGGTAATAGCGTACCGGAGGTATTTTGGGGGCCGATGAAACGGCTCAGAGCTTGAATCCATGGCCGTACTTTAGATAGACAATTTAGGTGTTTTAATTGATTGAATGGTATCTGTAGGTAGATACTGCAGTGATAGCCTTACGGTTAAAGAGTCCGCTTCTCATGATGATAATCAGTGAGGCTCTTGTTCGAATCACCAATGAGTTTTTAAAAAAACTTACGTACCAATTTATCACTGGCGCGACGGTGAAGAAAAACAGCGTGAGGTAAGCCGCAGGTCCCCGAAATAGTTCATAGGCATGGTAACAGACCCGGTCCGGCGATGAACTCACCACCACGTTTAGGTGTCGAATATACTCGTGAAAAGTGGGTATTTCCAGAAATGGAATAAGTCTCTCTGCTATGAGATTATTTATTTTATTTATTTATTTACGCTGTAGTGTATACTGCACAAAATATCGAGGTACCATTTTTTTTGTTTTTGCTTACATTTTGAGAAATTGAATTAATTGTTGCAATGGTTGTAGTAGATAATTCAAGGGCGATTAATTCGCAATAGTATCATGACCATTAATAAACTGTCTCAATTGTTGTCAGGATCTGTTTACAATGGGGTAAGTAACAGCCATATTAATCCCAGGCCCTTAACTACGATGACGTCATCGTTAGCTGTTCTCATTATGACTACGAGTATATTCATATGGTGTAGTCATTTGATGTAGGTATTACTTAGCATAATATTGTATATTTATTTTTTACTAGCAGTGCCCCGCGGCTACACCCGCGTAGTTCCCGATCACGTGCGAATTCCGGGGATGAAATATAGTCTATGTGTTATTCTGATGTATAACCTACTAGCAGTTCCCCGCGGTATCACCCGCGTAGTTAAGGCTGATTCATGTTACAACGGGACGGGCCCCGTCCGGGCCCGGACGTGCCCCGTCCGGGCCCGCTCGTGCCCCGACCGGGGAACGGTCAAATATTTTTTGTAAGAAGCGCTGGCCTGGACGGGCCCCGTCCGCGCCAAATGTCGAGGCGTGTTGTAGGATGGTTCGCCCCGGACGGGGCACGTCCGGGCCCGGACGGGCCCCGTCCCGTTGTAACATGAATCAGCCTTTAGCCTAAATATAGCCTATGCACTTATTATTCTGATGTATAAGCTATATAACTGTAAAGTTTCATCAAAATCCGTTCAGATTTTGCGTGAAAGAGGAATGACTTGGGAGAGCCATGTTTCGGCACGCTTGGGCCGGCTCGACCGGAGTGATACCACGCCCTCACAGAAAACCAGCGTAAAGCAACGCTTGCATTGCATTTCACGGAGTGAGTGAGGTAAACGGACGCCCCAACCTCCCCCCCCCCTCCCACCTCAAAGACTGGCAACGCAGTTGTGACTCTTGAGTTGCAGGTGTCCATGGGCGACGGTAGTCACTTACCATCAGGTGACCCGTCTGCTCGTTTGCCCCCTTTTTTCCTATAAAATTAAAAAAAACATCTATACATCAATCCATACAAACTTTCGCGTTTATAATATTAGTATGATTTGGGTAGTCTCTAGATAGGTAGTCTTTAGATAGACTTTAGATATAAAAAAAACATATTTATCTTTAGTCACAGATATGACGTCGAACAAACAAATAGAAGAAAAAACAAGAATAATTGTATGCTGCAGTTATACAAATGGGGTAACTGTAAGCTCAGCCTAATAGTGAGTGCCTCTGACTTGTGGCCTTTGTAAAAAAAAGTAAAAATATTTATGCCAACTAATATAAACTTTGTTGTTTATTCTACCGACCGTCTCTAGCGTTCGACTCGCGACTTACACTCGATATGACTAGCCTTGTAACCATGGCATGCATGACTTAGATAAATCGTTAGATACTTCATTTATTAAAAGTCATCCAGCTTGGGATTTTACGAGGGTATCAAGTATACCACATACATACATCCCAGTTACACGCGAAAAACATGACACGGTGTTTGCTGTCCATACAGTTGTGTCCATAGGATTAATATACTAGTTTTAGATCGGCAATGCGAGAGAGAAATAACATAGGTACTCGTGTGTTAGAGTGAGATAGATAGGCGAGACCATTCGCGTACGCTAGCGGCTTATATCGGACCGACGTCAGTTGTGAACGAAACAAATCTCGCTTATTTTTTTAATCTCGCTTTTTAAAAAAGTAAGTTTGATGTTTACATGATGAAAATCAGTGAGGCTCGGGTTCGAATCCTGGCATGTTCCAATAAGTTTTTCAAAACTTACGTACATATCTATCGCTAGCTCGACGGTGAAGGAAAACATCGTGAGGAAACCCGCAGGTCCCAGAATGAATTCTGAGACATGTGTAACAGACCCGGTCCGGCGATGGGCTCATCACTTACGTTTGGGGGTCCAAAGAATATCTGGTGAAAAGTAGGTATATCCAGAAATGGAATACCTCTGCCTACCCCCTCGGGGATATAAGGCGTGAGATTATGTATGTATGTATGTATGTGAGTTTGATGTTTAATAGACCTGGTTGTAATTCAACTAGGAAAGAAAATCCACAGAAGACGCACACTAGTGAAAATTTTTTTTGGTCTTGCCGTACTGGCTATATTTCCAATCTAACGCTAGTATATTAAATCTATGGTTGTATCACGTAGCGCCTCGTGACATAACCATTCGCCATTACTCGCCATGGCACAGTCCCGGTAGCGGTGTCTAGTTACATTTGCTTTGTACGGTAAACAATTAATCAGTTGTGATGAAGGTGTAATACAACAAAGGGTAACTTAATCATGCTTGGATCCGTCACTTAGAATAAAAGGACAGCCGCTGTGTTGATGTGATGTTCGGAGTGATGAAGGGTTTGGATGTAAGCTGTGTATACACAGTGTATACGCTGTGTATAGACCGCTAGTATGTATATTAGTGACCCATATAATTATGATTAGTGTATAGTAATAATAAATTGTAGGACACAATTCACACACGGTTACTTAGTCCCAAACTAGGCAAGGGTCTTGTACTATGGGTACTAAACAGCTGATAAACATACTTAAATAAATATTAAACGATAAGAAACCAAGCCAACAGTCATAAACAAATGTTCTCCCTGAGCTGGGATCGAACCCTCGACCTCTGACTTAAACGGCAGGGTCACTAACAACTAAACCAACCGGCCCGTCAAGAATTGTGAAAGAATATGAGGTGAGGTTGTTTTAAAAATTATATGGAGATGTTTGGATGGTTGTTTCGGAGATTTTTAGTATCTAGGACACTTTTCGAAGCAGTGTTATTTGTATTGTCTTTAAATAATTTACTTCAACAATCCAAAGTTGAAAAAAGAACATTATTCGGCAAATTGATTTAACACAAAAGTATTTTATCATGATCTAACACTATATTGTTTCGAAAATTGTACGAGATCACTCGATGGAATTTTAAATGAAGATAAAGCTAAAGATTTTATATGATACTTACTATCTTAAAATTATGAAAGTTAGTAAATATATTTGTACTGTCTTGCTTAAATTTATATGAAAACGTATTTAAATTTAGGAGTGTCCCTTGTTGTTAGACTATTTCTTAGTGTACTATTTGTAGCTACATAAAAAATATGAGTGTGTCAAACGACATTGCCTCTTACCCTCTTACAGACAATCGTAATTTTATTTTAAAATAGATAAGTGGTTTTATTGTAATTGTTTGATTATTTTTGCAGTCTGTACAGAAACATCAATTTGACGAGTTTACAATAATCTGAAATAATGTGTAATTTACTTCACGAAAAAAAAAACAAGTGGGTATTTTACATGTTTTCTGTAAGGAGTTTACTTTGTATCAATATTAAAATAAACTTTTACGAATCCTAAAGGCGCAAAGCTTTAATATAAAGCTACTTACATAATACACCCAGAACTTTAACATTAATTTGAATAAACAAAGAATCCTGTTTTTTTAAATTACCGTCCAAGTACAGAAAGGTTGCAGCCAACCGTCTGTGGTAAATGGTAAAACGGTCCATTTAATGTGGACGAAACACATCGGTTTATCGTCCGACGTCTTCATTCGGACCAGTTGGACGAGTCTTGTATTCTGAAGATATCTTTATTAGGCACGTAGTCAATTCAAAGGCTGGAAATTTATTTTTATTATTAGAATTAAGTTTGGACTTGGCTTGTTTTCTAAATTAGTTTAAGTACTTCTTTTTTATATTTAAGTAAAATACTGCGTTTCGTTACTTTACCTATTTACTTAGGAAGGTTTATCTGAACTAAATTAATAAATAAAAAATAAAAATAAAATAAATTTATTTCAGATTAAATCCATATCAACAATTAAAAAATTACAAAATTAAAATACAAATTAAAATTACAGATCAAAATTACAAAATTTAAATTACAAACTAAATGTCAAGTAGAATTACAAATTAAAATGTCAAATTAAAATTACAAATAAAAATTATAATTATAAAATTATCACTTTAAATATATATATATTTTCAATTTAAGTACCTATCTGCTAGGGCGCCGGGCACAAGAGCATGAGCTCGAGCCCAGCGCCCCAGCAGAGGGCAGTCAGGCTTGTCACTGAGGACTTTCAGGATGGTGTTTGCGCTCCCGCGCGCCCTGTGCATCAGTGAGGCGATGCGGCGACGCAGCACTGTATGAAAGCCGTCTGTGTGCGCGTGCGCAAACATCGCCGACGCACTACAGTAGCGCGGGAGCCCCACCAGCACCCTGAATGCATCATTGTACTGTACTCGGAGAGCGTTGAGAGCCCGCTGCGTATAGCTGACCCACAGATTGCACGTGTACAATGTTTGGCAGAAGGCTTTGAAAAGAGTGATCTTTACTTCTATGCTACATCGTGCAAATCTGCGGGCCAACATGTTACAACGGACTGCCATCGCCCTCCTTTCCCTCTCGATGTCACCATCATCTTTTAAGTCCTCAGTGACCACGTGACCAAGGTACCTAAACTCTGTCACCCTGTTGAGAGGGACACCGTTAAGCATCACAGGTGGCACATTCCCCAGCCTACGACCCTTAGCTTGAAAGATCAAGAGCTCACTTTTTTTCACATTATACAGGAGGCCATGTGTCGCCGCGTATTCCTCATACACACCTACCAGCTCTCTGAGCCCAGCGATTGATGGGCTAAGCAACACCATATCGTCGGCATAGCTGATACTATTTATGCAGTGACCATCAATGGAGCAGCCGACCCCTGTATCGCTCAGCCCAACAATCAGCTGGTTTATGTACAGATTGAAGAGTGAAGGAGAAGTTAACCCCCCCTGCCTCACTCCACACTCCAACCTATACTCATCCGAAAGCTCACCAAGCCACTTGACCTGGTTAGTTTGGTGATCATACCAATACTTAAAAATATTGATTAATGCACCCGGCGCACCAGTGTCTTTTAATTTACGCCACAAAATATCATACCTAACCAGGTCAAATGCCTTAGAGATCAAGGAAGGCTGCATATATAGGTGTATGCCTGTCCGTGTAGTACCTGACGGTCTGCTTGAGAGACATGATCGCGCATTCAGTCGAGAGTCCGGGCCTGAAGCCGAACTGTGCGTCGTGTAATTGGAGATGTTCTTTAAGCTGTCTCTCAAACAGGCCATCGAGCACTTTAGATGTAATCGTAGCCAATGATATCGGGCGGTAGTTGCACTTATCGGAAGTGTCTCCAGTTTTGTTTTTGACTATAGGCACTACCACCGTCTTCATTAGCTCGTTAGGTAGATAGGAGTGTCTAGTACAGAAAGTGAATAAGAGCCCTAAAACCCTCGGGAGGTGCGGCCCCGCATACTGAAAGTGTTCGATGCTGAGGCCGTCGTGTCCGGGTGACTTGCCTCGTTTCATGCCTTTTATTATCGAACTAACTTGTTTGGCTGTAACACGATCCGGCACTCCAGACACCACGGCCCCCTCATCTTCACCGGGAACACTTTGTAGCGGAGATTCCACCTGAAAATTAATTAATAATTATGTCTTGTTATTCAGTGTCATTCTGAATTGTGTTGAATTGTGGCTTGAAAAATTCTGACTGTTAAGTGGCCACTAGCTTAACACCATCTCCCAATCCGCGGTGGGCTCGCTTGGGAGATTATAGCCCATACTTCCTCATGTGTGAGGAAAGACCCTTAGCTCATCAGTGGGCTGTTGCGGGTTGATGATGATGATGATTCTGAATTCATAATAAAAACTAATTGTGTAACAGCACTTTTTCAACACGGTGTTATGTTAAGAACAAAGACGTTGAAAGAAAAATTTCTAGGAAAGAGAATGATTTTCTTCCAACCTCTTTGGTTAAGAAGTTAGAAAAAATCAAATGAATAATCAAATGTGTATATTTCCAGAAATGTGTAATTTCTATAAGCCCCTATCTTTGAAATTTGTTTACTTGGATATTCAAGAAAGGAGAAGCTAGGTTTGCTAACCGCCTTTGCTTTAACTGCTTTGTTTTTTGATTTTCTTGAGACTGTTTGCTATCTTGCGGTGAATTGGGATTGGTTGCGGTTGTCATGGCAACGACAGGTGGTCGATGGCAATCAACCGGTGAGGTTTTGCGGTCAGCACCTTCGATTAATTGCAGAGAAGGAAGATTGGTTGTTGCTTTACAAATGTCTGAGTAAAACGTGTATAACTCAAGGTACTTCACTTTATATCCTAATACAATTCGATAAAAGTAATATTTATAGACAAAAAATAAGATTAATATATAATTTTAATTACGGACATTTTGAGGGTGTGTTGTCTTCTGTACATAAAAGCTAGATGTAAATTATATAACATTTCTAATTGTTAATCTGTTCAACTAAAAATTTTACTACTTAAAAATCTGTCTACCTAAAAGTTTGTCTTCATGTGGTTTGAATGCATCTAAAATAAATTAATAAATTGGTTCTAAAGCTTATAAAGCGACACTCCTGTCACGTTTGGGGGTCCGGAAAATGTGATAGTGAAATGTGCGTATTTTCAGAAATGGCATATTTTTGCCGGCCGCATCAGGGTATGAGGTAAGCTCAACTTTTTAAAATAGTTATTTTGAGTGAAATTCTAAAATAGAACGTTGATCTTATATTTTGTAACATATTTAGTTCCTCAGTAGTATAAAACAAGGTTATTCATGTTTGAATTTTGAATCACAGTTACATGTCGTTAGATATAAATCAAATACAATTAATGTCATGCATCAATGCGTCATGCGTGACTGTCAATTAGAATTTGATACCAACTACGGGACGGACAGCAATTATTTTCTATTGTCTAGCCTACAGCTACTAATAGAGCAGAAAATATCAGAGACTATGTATGAAGGGGTCACGTTTAGGTGTCTGAGAAATCAGCAATGAAAATTTAGTAGAATCCGAAATGGAATACTTTTGTCAATCCATTCGAGTGTAAATGTATTTTATTTCCTGTCTTCCATGTCACTTTTTAGGGTTCCGTACCTCAAAAGGAAAAAACGAAACCCTTATAGGATCACTTTGTTGTCCGTCTGTCCGTCCGTCCGTCCGTCCGTCTGTCAAGACCCTTTTTCTCAGGAACGCGTGGAAGTATGAAGCTGAAATTTATATCAATTACTCAGGTCTACTGTCCCTTGAAGCTGTGAAAAAATCAAACTTCTAAGCCAACGCAATCAAAAGATACAGCCGTTTATGCCGCAAATTTTCGACACTTGCAAGGGAATCAAAACCTACAGGGTGCTTCCCGTGAACTCAGAATCTTGAAATTTGGTACGAAGCAACGTCTTATAGCATAGATAAAGGAAAAATTACGAAAACCATAAATTTGCAAGGTTGTACGGAACCCTCGGTGCGCGAGTCCGACTCGCACTTGGCCGGTTTTTTTAAAAAAAAAAGAACTCGCTTCTCAATTTGGTGGTGGGCATTGTGGTGGTGGTAAGCATTTTCATTTAAAAATAAATCATTTGGTGAAGTGTAACTAATAAAAGACCACAACTTAGGTTTTGAATATTTCGAAGTCAGTTATTTTTTTATTTACATGTGCAATTGTGGATACTTATAGTAGAAACTGTTTATAGGGTGATTATTGTCTAAACCATTTAACTTTTATATGCACAGTATAATTTGCAAACCATGGCAAAATGTATAACTAAATTTATTTGTTTACTTCATCTCAATATTTTGACCCATTAGTAAGTTTATTTCAATTTCCGTAAAGATGATTTATTGTGATGTCCGATAGAATAACATTGACTTTTTCTTTACATTTCATTTCTTTTGCAAAAATGCGTCAAACTCCAACAATAAATCTTTTTCCATTCATATTTAGGTTATTATTAAAAACCCTTAGAACCGCTGACCTGTCGGATATGACCTATCAATATCCGAGACACCTCCCACAACGTCATATTTCGTTCTCATTCCAATAGGGTCTGACAGATAAGCTGTAGCGAAAGCGAGAATCCAAAGTATGATACGAAGAAAGTTATTACCAGCACTAAAATTAATAATGTGACCAATATTAAAACGCTGGAAGCTTGTAACTTACATAATACGTTAGCTTTTACGTATATGTCACTTTGTAAGGTACCTACCCAGTGCGACGCTAGACGAAAAATTGTAATTACTTTTTTATTTAATATTTTTTCAAACTCAGAGTTTGTGATTATTACATATTTTGTAAATTAATAATAACTCAAACTCCACACAAAATTCACTTATTTATGTAGGTACAAAAATACACTTGGAAACGTTAGTAGTGTAACACCAAGTACTTTAAACTTATCCATGGAAAATGGTTGAATGTAAACGGCTATACTACACTCACGGACGAGTTACTAGTTCAAAACGCAGTACCCAGAGAAGAACCGGCAACGAACTCAACTGTTCAGTGTCAGGAAAATTCTAAAGAAAATCTTATTAATTCGTCCAACACCGCCGGTTCCAATAGGCACCCCGTAACAATTAAAAATCAATTGTGTTTTATTTTATTTGGCTCCGTACCAACACATATTCAATCTAGATACATCACTGCACACTTAAAAAAAACATATTTATGTTTTACATCGTATTACGATTCGTATATTTTTTGATTGCAAGCACAAAAAGCCTCAACAGGTTAAATTTTTAGTTTTAAGTTGCAGTTTATATATATGAAACCGCTGTCTGCTTAAAACTTACACCTAACATGGCTGACGTGTCGCTACCGTCACATGGGCGTAATTTATTCACTGTTCATTACTTTTATGTTATACAATGGTTCTTGTAGTAACTCACGCCTTATATCTCCGAGGGGGTAGGCAGAGGTATTCCATTTCTGGATATACCCACTTTTCACGAGATATTCTTTGGACCCCTAAACGTGATAGGTGGTGAGCCCATCGCCGGACCGGGTCTGTTTACACATGTCTCAGAATTCATTCTGGGACCTGCAGGTTTCCTCACGATGTTTTTCTTTACCGCCGAGCTGGTGATAAATATGTACGTAACTTTATGAAAAACTCATTGGTACATGCCAGAATTCGAACCCGAGCCTCAACGATTTTCATCATGTGAAGCAGGCTCTTTAACCGTAAGGCTATCACTGCTCTTTTTGTAGTAACGAAACGGCAAAGCCAGAATATATTTTGACTAAGGCGTAGAGTTTATTAAGTTAGGGATTGTAGAGTAAAGCTTGGCTCTACATGAGATCTGATAAATTTTTGTTATTGCAAGCCATATTATTATCTCGTCTTGGCAACGTTTTACATGACAATGTTTTGGTGGAATAAAAATAATGAATAGAATGATACAATACAACGGGCCTGTTGGCTCAGTTGGTAGTGAGCCTGCCTTTTGAGTCGGAGGTCGCGGGTTCGATCCCCGCTCGGGGCCAACATTTGTGTGCATGAACTTGCTTTGGCTTCGTGTCTGGTCGTTTAATATTTGTTTTAGTATGTTTATCAGTTGTTTAGTACCCATAGTAGAGGCCCTGCCTAGTTTGGGACTAAATAACCGTGTGTGACTTGTAAGTAAGTAAAAACTCTTTATTGTACACCAATAAAAGTAGGTATGCAATAAGTGACACAATAATAAAAAAAGTACAATGAGCGGTCTTATCGCTTTAAGCGATATCTTCCGGAAAACGTTAGGATGGATGTAACTTAGATAAATAGATCTCACAATTATAACTTCACAAGTCAATATCCATCCTTAAAGCAGTTTATTTTCACAAAACCGCTGTCAGCTTAAAACTCACGCCTGACCTAGCCACAGGACACGTTCTGACGCGATACATCAGCTACTATTGGCACGCCCCCCACCATTTGCATGTAAATTGAATAACGGGCAGAGCTCCGTCCTCCCTCTGCTTCACTGTCCTTTCAAGACGTAATGCATGTAGCATTTTGGTCTCGCCTTTCGTTCCGGTTTCAAAGGACGAAAGTTCAGAGATGTTTAGATTTTGGTTCGTGGAGCAGCATTTAAGCAGTATAATGAATGCAACTAGTACAAACTATATTCATATAATATGCAGACCTCATATTTCTAAGATTATATCACCGGTAGTCCTGGTGGTCTGTGTATCACGAGGTCTTAGATTTTAGCTAGTAGTGTTGTTGTGTAGCGTTTACTGTGGTGAGCTCATGCCTGCGTCTTTATTTTGGTGTAAGGTTTAGATTCAAAATAACATTCTATTTACTCATTGAAATCAGAGAGACATACAGATTTACTTTCGCATTTATACTACTACGTCTACACTACTTGTACATCTACACTTATAATATTTTAAAGATTCTTTTACACTTATAGTATTTTTGTATGTTTGTAAAGAATAAACTCAAAAAGTACTGGACCGATTATAAAAACTCTTTCACAAATAGAAAGCCTCAATATTTCAGACAAAGATAGGCTATATTTTATTCCAGTATTCCACGGGAACGATAAAATATGTTGTAGAATTATGTTATTTTTGTATGTCTTTTTGGAATCCAGTTCCATATCGCATGTTACATATTTTTGGTATGTTTTTGTCACGTAAAGATTAAAAGAAATCATAAAATTGAACTTGAACCAAATAGCAGAAGCACTTCTAAATAAAACAGAAAAATATCCATAATATTATTTCTTATTTCCCTACGAACTGAAATGAATGACTGAAATGCATAAGAAAATTCTATCTTGGAAATATTATGGAAGTCGTCAAATGCAGCGAGTAATTCCTAGCGAAAACAAAAGTAGATTTGAATTTAAAATAACGCGTCTGTCTGAATGCTAGTAGCATTGATGAATGCGAATGAAACTAGAATTTCATGCATTCTGGTATGACGGTAAAATGATAGAGAATGGTCAATATAAAGTGAAAACTATTGTTCGAAATTATGTTTTCCAATATTTTTATTCCAGGGTTTTGCACCAACGGAGCCTTATTACTAAGCCTTCGCTGCCTGTCTGTCTGTCAGCGAGGTGTATATCATTAATCGTTAGAAAACAGAAAGATATATTGTATTGCATTAGTTGGTAGTATCCAAAGTACCTACAGGTAGGTAAGTATATTTACATATTATTAATTAGAAACTTACATGGTTACAACTGCAATTTTAATTTATTGTAAATAGTTATAAGAAAATGAAATAAATAAAAATATTTTCACTAAATGTGTACTTCTATTGCCACTATTACATTACAAATATTAAAGACGAAATAAAATAAACTGTACTCTGTAGTGGACGTTTGAAATGTTCACAGAGTATGTATTCGTATAGACACTATAAAACCAAATAATAACTTTAAAAATTAAATAGGGGCCATACGTATGTACTTCCATTTGCATTTGGCCAGACTTTAAAGTGCTACGACGTAGCTCGTAGCATTGTCGTAGACGTGCTACGTCAAGACTGCGTGCTACGGCGTGAGAATTTGTATTTAATCTGTTTTGTTATTGTTAGTACACTTTTCTCACAAAGGCTGGCACAAATATTTGTAATTATGTTGTATGAGGACTCGTCATACATATAAAACATATTTGATAAATTTTAGAGCAATGATAGCAATGCTATGTTGGAAAGAGCAGATAAGCTTTATCTCATCGCAATACGACAGCTAAAAATAATCTTTTTTTGCCAGATCTTGTTTAAAGGCAAGTTCTGTATAAAAATATTATCAATAATTCAACATAAAAATGTTAAATTCACTTACTGAAGGTCAATACTAATAGTTATACTACTGCCACCTTGTTTTAGATCAGTAGAAGAAACAGCGCACCAAACTCCAAAAGAACACTGCACTATCACATTATTGTATTTTAGGGCTCCGTACCCAAAGTATAAAAACGGGACCATATTACTAAGACTTTCCTGTCCATCCGTCTGTCTGTCACCAGGTTATATCTCAAGAACCGCAATAGCTAGAAAGTTGAATTTTTTACAAATTATGTGTTTCTATTGCCGATATATTACGCAATACTAATAACAAAATAAAATTAATATTGGGGGCTCCCATACAACAAACGCGAATTTTTTGCCGTTTCTATAGATAATGGTACTCGCACTTGGCCGTTTTTTTTAATAATCAACGCCTTTTATTCCAGAGAGGTAGGCAAAGGTATTCCATTTCAGGTAATACTAACGTTTTTATAATCATGCCTAACAATTCTCGAATAAACTAAGCATAACATACTCCGTGTAAATCTGGCACTATAAGTGCGCTCATTGAAACGTTTGCAGAAGCACCTAACACTATTATAACACTTGCCGAATAAGAGCATTAGTGTAAGCGGCACATAAATAATATATTTGCTCTCAAATAGTGGGGAGGTGTTATGGTGACCGACATACAAGCCTGGTTTATTTCTTTTGTTTTCATCTGACTGTTTATGGAGTGCGCAATGTATTTCGGGAGATTATATAAATTCTAAAAATTAATTGTTGTAATTACTTTGTTTCAGGTAAGTCAACGATCTGAAGATAGCAAATCGGAAATAAAAGTATGTAGTTACGAACGTGATATTATTAAAAAATACATACCTACTTACGATTTATACAATAAATTCTAAAAAAATATTTTTAACGTAGCCCAGTAAATTGTAAATTGTTTAGTAATATCATATTACTAAACAAAGATATTGAAAATGTTATTGTATTTAAAATAACAAATTAAACACCACAACACGGAGAGATGAGTCTCATTTTTTTAAGACTTAAACACAAATCATCGTAATCACAAAGGGAGAATAACACAGAAATGAAGAGAAATTGAATAGCCCATTGCTCAACCTAGGGACACGACGGCTAATAAAAAAGTTTTTCATACAATAATAACGTTATACAAGTGAAATTACAGTACACGCTGTGTTCTTTACGATGCCAAAACCGGTGTAAGTCCCATCATTTAATTTAATGAGCTCTAAAACACAGACAGTCTTAAACAAAAGGGTGTCGAGTTGAGCCTCTGTCTTCATTAGAACGTGAAGATAATAGACACATTTATATAAATAATATCATGGTATAGTGTGGTTATCTTTAATCATAACATATTTTACTACAAACTTGCTTACTTAATATTGCTATAACAATTTTCTATATATTTTTCATACAGTTCACACAAGCGCAATTGGCTACATTAATAATTATAAAGTAATACTAATATTGCTAAAATAGAGTTTTCTCAGAGATAACTAAGAGATAAATTCCTTTTTTTATCACCAAAAAGCGGTATACTGTAAATATATTATGAAAATACATAATTCATTTTTCACATACTTACCCACAGTTTCCTAAATGTAAATTAAAATTAGTTGAAGGACTGTTAAATCACTCTCTAATAAAATACAATACAATAACTCTTTATTGTACACTAAAAACAGTATTAAATGGATATAAACAGATGTATAGAAGCTAAATAAAATATCATCTAAAGAAAATTAATATTTCTGGTTCCAAATATAAGCTGAAATATCATACAAATGCAGTTTAACTGAACCGACCTCGATTTAGCCCCACGAATCCAGTTTGAACCAGTAAGAAGCGGTATTAAATAGCAATTTCTGTACGTAGGAGCGGCCGTAAGCTGCCCGTCGTCGCACTATCGCAGTGGAGAAATATCGGCTTACTGCTTAAACAAAAGTTGTGTGTACAAAAATATATACTGTGGTGGTTTTTCTCTTATAATGTAAAGATATTTACTGTAAAATATAAACGTTTGTACTTATCAGATATTTTTTTGTAAACACATTTATATTTTTTTTTATTTACAATATAATTTATTATCATTATGTGCCTTTTCGTCAGTAATTTATTGTTCTTTTATCAAAGGCTTCTTCTACCAATCGTAACTTTGATTTGATAAGTTACAAAATTTTGGTGCAGCGGAGTAATATATAATAATATATATAATAATATTTATATAATATAATCTCACGCCTTTTATCCCCGAGGGGGTAGGCAGAGGTATTTCATTGCTGGATATACCCACATTTCACGAGATATATTGGACCCCTAAACGTGATAGGTGGTGAGCCCATCGCCGGACCGGGTCTTTTTACACATGTCTCAGAATTAATTCTGAGACCTGCGGGTTTCCTCACGATGTTTTCCTTCACCGTCGAGCTAGTGATAAATATGCAGCGGAGTGTGCCACTAATACACTCTCTACCAATTTAATGTATGGCGTCTACTCTTCATATATGGATATTATAAAGTGGTACCTAGTGTTGTTCGCATGTTTAATCTCTAGAACGACTGAATTACCAAAAAAACTTAAAGAAAGCTACATGTACGTATTACCAAGTTTTCTAAATAAAATTTCAGATTTCTTCACGAATTCATTATTCAAATCTGAAACTAATAATATAGAACCCGTTAACTAATGAATTACTGATATTGAGTAAAAAAAATCTAGATAGTTACTCGCAAGACATACCTAGCAGTACAATAACAAAGAACGAGTAAAAAACCAACTTCATATATTTTTTAGTTTATTGTAGATTTTTTTAAAACCACTCCACCTAATTCGATGTAATTTAAATAGGAGCACCTCTGAAGCATGATCTACCAAATAAAAAAATAATCATAAAAATCGATTCTTGACTGAATAATCGGAATAACATAAAAAAACTTCCTCCTTCTTTGGAGTCTGTTGAAAACTCAATAGTATAACAATCGCAACCGTAGAGCAATGAAGCGATATTCCAACAAAAATGAATCTTATTTCCAAACGTGATCAAGACGGAAAGTCTACAAAAAGGGTTCTTAAAAACGCTCAAACTCCCAGTAGTACCAACATTCGAATCTTTACTTTAGTTCGTTTGTTGGATTGTTGGACTTGAATGAGGTAGTTACAATTCTGAGAGGCAATTCTGATAGGTATCGAGCGTTTCAGAAGTTTTTGCTCCGTTCAAAAACTTATTAAGTTCCTGTAAGGCTTACAGTTATTTCTCAACTTTTAAGATTAGTACTTTGTAAAAAAATTTTTTTTGGAATCACGGTGTTGAAGAACATTATTATCTTCTACAAATATAATTTCTCTTTCAAAATATTTTTCTGCATTCCGGGATATAAATCAGATTATGTGTTAATCTAATAGATAAGCTATATAACTGTAAGGTTTCATCAAAATCAGTTTAGTAGTTTTTGCGTTTAAGAGCAACAAACACCTATCCATCCATCCATCCTAACTTTTCAAAATTTCGTGCTTATAATATTTTAATTTTTAATTGAGTAATTGTATTGCAAAAAAATAATTTACAGCAAAATACGATCGTTTGGAAAGAATATTCTCTACGTTTATTAAGCGGATATCACACTGGAACGCA
Organism: Ethmia dodecea; assembly: GCA_963855545.1. Classification (NCBI taxonomy): domain Eukaryota; kingdom Metazoa; phylum Arthropoda; class Insecta; order Lepidoptera; family Depressariidae; genus Ethmia; species Ethmia dodecea. The sequence goes on from OY979443.1 coordinate 3,056,752, forward strand.
TTCCGCTGCGGGCTCCGTTCTACGGAGCGACGTGCGTAGCAACGGTGATGCGGATCACGGACCTTTGTAGGGTTTGCAACGTGCTGCCATCCCTTGCTGCGGGGCACGAAATCTCATCGCTTGCTTAAAGATACATTATGTACACGTACGGTGGACCATAAAGTCAAAGTCAAAAGTTATTATTTAATGTAGGGGCTTATAAGTCCTCTTATTGAAAGTCATTGCGACTCCAATACTCCATACTCGTCATCTCAACCCAGTCCCGCATGAAAGACTATACTGCCCGATTTTGCAAACATTGCGGTACAGTCTTAAAACTTGTGTAAAAATCAGCAATAGTTGTGATGTGTGAGATTAATATGTGCATTACGTGTTATCAGTCTGTTTTCATTCAAACTTTGATACCTACTTCCAAGCAACGCTAAAACCGCCGCCCCGTATCACGCTCCGGTGTGCGGTGCAATGTGACATCCGTCTTATTTAAAACTAGCGATTCTGTGCGGTTTCACCCGCGTAGTTCCCGTTCCCATGGGAATACGGGAATAAAATATAGAATCTGTTACTCAAAGATCTTCTAGCTATCCATTAACTAAATAATTTTTAAAATCGGTCCAGTAGTTTTTGAGTTTATTCGTAACAAACATACAAACATACAAAAATACAAATAATTCCTGTATATAATATTAGATAATATTTTGGTTAGAGAAACGATCGAAGTCTCTAAATTAATAGTTACTAACCTACAATTATTATTATATAAACTCTATAACATGACAAACCTTTCATTGTGTGTTTAATTTTTATATTTAATAATACACATTATAAAAACAGAAATACACATCAATGAACTTAGTAATTACAGGAACTATTCTTTAATAACCGATTTCAAATACAGTGTACCACACTCGTCATTAAAAGATTAATATCAGTGCTTTTATCGGCTCCGTCATCTATTACTTCGTGAAGTTACAATTGTTATATTGTAGTATCTACGATTCGATACAATCACAGATATTTTTGAGTTGTGTGGTATTGTATTTATAATATTATATAATATAATCTCACGCCTTTTTCATCCCCGAGTGGTTAGGCAGAGGTAATCCATTACTGGATATACCCACATTTCACGAGATACATTGGACCCCTAAACGTGATAGGTGGTGAGCCCATCGCCGGACCTATTTACACATGTCTCAGAATTAATTCTGAGACCTGCGGGTTTCCTCACGATGTTTTCCGTCGCCGATTTTCGGCCGGCTCTTTAACCGTCAGTGCTATCACTGCTCTATTTATATATTTTATTTATTGTATTTATATATTTTATATTTATCTGATAGCTAGCTAGCGAGGGTTATGTCTATTATTTGCATATTCAACATCCATTACCTACTGTTACTAAACCTTTTACGCGGATAGCGAGTGATTTGCTGATGTCCGTTGAGGAATTCCGTTCTCTACCTAATTCTTCATCAGATTTTCACAAAATTTATATGGGACCACCAAACAAAACAAAATTCGACGGAAAAAATGATAAACATGGAGCATTAACATACAAAAAAACCCATAGGTATAAATTAAGAATCTTTCCTCTTTTGAATTCGGTTCTAAATAAAGGCGCGAGCTACAAATAAAATTCATTTAATTTCAAAAGAGACATACAAGAATGGTCATAACGAACAATAGGAACCAAAATGCTTAAACAAATGACCGCCGCTTTGCATTAGTAACCAGCCACACCTCAGTTAATTTATCACAGGCCACACACGACACTTCAATAAAATTAACTATGATGAATGGAAAAATTGTCTCCGCGTCATCAATCATAAAAGTTAGTCGACAACTTTGATTCTGTTTTCGGCTTACGACGCGTGTCCGATACGATTTCACAATTATTTTGAGTGTTTATCACAATTACATTGATTATTAGTTGGGCACTGTTTTTTCTCGGTCATTAGGAAAATCCAAAAACCGCATCATGCGGGTACCTACGAGTTTAAGCCTCATTCAAAATTGCCGTTATTATTGGTAGAATATTTAGTTAATTTGCTCAGTTCCTCAACGGGTAAATGAATACCAAACCTTATATGGCAAATGAGCTAAATATTACGTAAGCCAGTCAAAAGTTAGGATTATGACGTATATTTATGTAGCGTGACCATGAGCAATACAATGTTGAGAGATATAGCAGTTTTTTTTAATTATAATTAAGCTACAGATAATCTTCTTGATAGAAATGGAGTACAGTAGTGCAAATAATTTTAGTGAACACTACATTGTTATAAAACTAAGTCGCTTCCCGCTGTCTATCTGTCCCTATGTAAGCTTAGATCTCTAAAACTACGGCTACAGTTTTTTTTAACACATAGAGTGATTCAATAGGAAGGTTTTAATATCAGAATTGCACCCGTGCAAACCCGGGGCGGGTCGATAGTTGTAATTATAAAATCCTATGTATTCCTTTTTCATGACGTATAGTCTAAAATAAATTGACGATTCAACGACCTGTATAAATCGTACAGTGTAAAAGTCCTCAACTGTAGTTACTGATAGCATTGTGAAGATAGGTTTTAATCGTCTTTACTGGCAGTTAATGTGCCCTTCGCTGATAGCAGGGTGTGGCAAAATACTGCAATTTATGTAAGTATAGACTCTTGTTTGATATTCGTAACTTGGAGTATGGACATGTGTAAACAGTTTTAGCAATTATTAGTATGATAAATTATCCAAACTAAGAAATAGGGCAAAGACAGTGCAAAGATACTGAATTAGTTGAAGTAACAAAATGGTTTGTATAATACAATATCTGAAATGTCCGTGTGTATTGTAGAGTTACTCCAAATTTGGAAAAGAGATCATAATGAACAGCTGATTTTATTGAATAAATTCTAGAATTTGTAGTAAAATACATCAAAAGTTATATAACTACAAAAATAGCTCCTCAATTGCATTGACTTCTCAATTCATAAGGACATTATCTGAGGTATGTGTAAACCTGACACACACAACCCTACACACTTGGAAATGGAAGAATAACATCATGACGTAATTTAACGTTTTTTCGTCTTGTCTCTATTAGTGCTGATACTGCTTTACAGCGACTAAACTTATTTTAGTTTACTCCTGTCACTTTATTTCTCCTAGAAAAGAAAAGAGACGACATTTTATTTAGTCCTATCAAATTAAAATTAGTCCTGTCAACTAAGGCATTTCATAACATATTTAAAGCATAAGTAAAGAAGTCACGACTAAAATAAGGCCTCTGACAGGGCTAAATTCGGTCGGTTATCTTCTATCCCTTTTCTTTTTTGAGGTAAGACAAAGACAGGACTAAAATAAGTTTAGCCGGTGTAAAGCAGAATCACAACCATTGTGTGATTTGACATAGTTTACACAATGCTGTTACTCAATAAACTTACTCGTACATACATTTAAAAAACTTAGTTTTCGAGAAGAATTATTATTATTTCTATGCTTAAATATTCCATTTATTTTATTCTCAACAAAGACTGCATGGCCAGGCTTTACTAATTCTTATTCACCAGCAAACCGCTCATAAAATGCAAAATTAATTTTAAATTCAACAAAGTGGCGGCCATATTTGCAACTCCAATATAATTGAAGAGACTGCGCACATGAGGGATATGTAACGTCATCTTAGTTTTATTTTAGTCTCCCTTTGCTATGGACTTATTTATAAGTAGGGGTGGCAACCTTGATGTGATTTAATATGAACCCACTTTGCGATATTTTATGCTACTTACCTGTAGCACAAATATTAAGAAGCCTTTTTTTTCAAGAAAGAAAAGGCTTTATTTATTTTATCTGTAACATAAAGTATGTTGACATACTATCGTATTATTCACGTTATTCGAACAACTTTTTGCGTCATTTCTTACTAGTATGTAAATCTAATAACAGTGTTCAATACATAGAGAGCATAAAACATAAAGTTATAATAATTTTTTGATGAATGTCAACCCTATTAGATTTAAATGTCCACTCGTTTGCACAGTCGCTACTGCAGAATCGCCGGCGGTGGCGAGGGCGTTAATTTACGAAATGCACGGTATTCTTTCGTTTTTTAAAGCCTTTTCAAACAAACCATAAGGATACTACTGACTCAATCTACAATACAACTTCCTCTTAAACAAGTTAAGTTCAATAGAAATTAAATATATCTAGCCGGCGAAAGGAGGAGGTTATCAATTTGTCTGTATTTTTATTTTTTTTATGTTTCTTACCTCAGAACTTTTGACTGGGTGGACCGATTTGGATGATTATTTGAAAGCTGGTGCTTCCAGATTGGTCCCATTTTAATTTCGTCCTGTTCTGACAACGGAATCCATGAGAAAAGATTGAAGTCGGTTTTTGTTACTCTTTAGAGTGGTAATTCATCATGTGAAGCAGGTTCTTTAACCGTAAGGCTATCACTGCTCTTTATAAATAAAGTTAACCAAGAGATAAGTTTCTCTCCGACAATTACTTAGATTTCACCGATGTTGCGACAAAATAAATATGTATAAGTCGCTCAATAAATTTGAATAACATGAAAATACACTCCCTCTATCAGAACGCCTTTGCCGCTGCTAATTATGCAGTGCGTTCGCCTCGATGATTTCCCATAGGAACTGTGTCCTGTGCAGTGTTTTAATCATATACCGGACTGGAAGAGATTGCATCTGAACAAATACCGTTCCGGTTTGAACCAGATCGCTGTGTAATTTACTGTTAGTTTGTTGTTCGTGTTTGAATTCCGCAGTTTGTTTGAGCAAATGTATTTTAACTTTGGTTTCTACTTTTAGGTTGTTATTGTAAGATAAAATGAGTTATTTTCATTAATTTTTGGAAGGAGATGGAATGGAGTTATCCAAACTATGTCTTTACAAATTAACATATCGAAGTGAAATTTTAGAAGCTATATTTTACCAGATAGAAGATAGGCTGTTTACAGCCTATCTTTTGCCTCAAATTTCAAGATATCCTCGTCCCAAATTTCGTTAATATCAGTTTAGCAGTAAAAAAGGTAACAGACAGACATAGTTTCCTCATTTATATTTAGTTAGGAATCCTATTAAGCTGGATACTATATTTAGTATCCATACGTGAAATAATCTTGATAAAGAAGTTAAACCGCAAAATTTCTGTAGTGTTTTGCATCTTGGTCAATAAAATGCTGCATGAATTAAAAATAATTACAAGAATATACCAAAATTTAATTTAAAATTTACTTTAACACTTAGGTACATTTATTAATTCATAAACTTTACTATATACAACAGCCCCCGGGCGAAGTGGCAACGAATTCTAATACGAACTCGTAAGAACTACTTGTATTCACTGTAAAAGTAAAAAATACACTTAAAATTAAAATGTGTGTCAACACAAATGCTCCCAGTTTGTGTTTACATTCAAACCAAAGCCGATAATTAAATTTGTCGTTCCCTTCCCTTAATAGTCTTGGAATCGACTCTATTGAAAGAGACTCGTGCCCACAGTAAATATATAAGCTAAAACAGTACGGTAACTACGTACAAACGTCCGAAATGACGCACTCTCCAGTATGTCTCTGAGAAGACGAAAGTATCAATAAAAATAATAATAAAAGATTTCTTTAAAAGTAAATGTAAAATGTTTTGATTAGTTATTATTAGGTTAAAGAGCCGGCCGAAAATCAGTGAGGCTCGGGTTCGAATCCTGGCATGTACCAATGAGTTTTTCAAAAACTTACGTACATATTTATCACTAGCTCGACGGTGAAGGAAAACATCGTGAGGAAACCCGCAGGTCTCAGAATTAATTCTGAGACATGTGTAAACAGACCCGGTCCGGCGATGGGTTCGCCACCTATTACGTTTAGGGGTCTAATATATCTCGTGAAATGTGGGTATATCCAGTAATGGAATACCTCTGCCTCCTCGGGGATAAAAGGCGTGAGATTATATTATTATAGTTTTTACCATTTAATTATTTTAACGTAGGTACTAGAACCCAAAAAGAAATGAAGCTTTTTAATTTCACAAAAGAATAAGAGTAACGACCCCGACGCTCTGAAGAAGCGTAAGTAATTATCTCCAAAAAAAGACGCAGTTTCCGTACTGCTTTAGTTCCTTAATAGTCTTGGAGCCGACTCCATTGAAGGGGAACTTCCCGTGGCCTTGGTCAGACGAAAGCGGATTTGGAGTAATATCCCAGCTATGACCCGATTTGATGACGGAACCGAATCCAAAACTTAAGCGAACGGCTTTTGTGTTATGTGTCCTTTAAGCAGGATTAAGGATTGCTTTTTAGGGTTACATAGTAGAACACAAAACAGTCTATTTCTCCCGGCAGTGTTCATGATGAATAACTTAAAGAGTAGAATAAATAAAAATAAAAAAACTTACGCCTTTTATCCCCTAGGGCAGCTATACTCAATCTGCGGCCCGCGGGCCGCATGCGGCCCGCCGGACCTTTGTTATTGGCCCATCTGAAGTTACAAATTTATTGTAAAACATTTTAAATTGCGTGCCCATCAGAGAATGGGTGTATCAGAACGGGAATGTGAGCCGAGCGCTATCAGCTATAGCTAATCTCGCCCAGTAATTGCAGTTAATGGTGGTTTTAGTGTCAATATAATGTCAGGAGTGTCTTCTAAATATAAAAGAAAAATATCTAATCGCCAGCCAGACCTTGATAAAGTACTGAAAAAGTGTTCACAGTATCAAAAATCGCATTAAAACATATAAACATCTTTGTTAAAACATCTTTTTTAACTACATCGTTAACTTGGAATCACGTTTTTTTAAATAAGACCTAAATAATTTTTGCTTGCGGCCCTCGACACCATGACTGAAACGTGTTTGTGGCCCCTATAAAAAAAAGGTTGAGTATGGCTGCCCTAGGGGGTAGGCGGAGGTATTCCATTACTGGATATACCCACTTTTCACGAGAATTTTCGACCCGTAAACGTGATAGGTGGTGAGCCCATCGCCGGACCGGGTCTGTTTACACATGTCTCAGAATTAATTCTGCGACCTGCGGGTTTCCTCACGATGTTTTCCTTCACCATCGAGCTAGTGATAAATAAGTACGTAAGTTTTTTGAAAAACTCATTATTACATGCCAGGATTCGAACCCTAGCCTCACTGATTTTCGGCCGGCTCTTTAACCGTTCGGGCTATCACTGCTCTATCACTGTTATGCCTTTGAAAAATCCTAGAGCGCAATATTTTGACCTTTACTAGAATTCATTGGAGTAGCTACACTTATCATGATTACTCAGACAACTATATTATAGTGGCGATTTATTACAAGATTAATTACTTTACTACCACAAATATTTTATTACTACACTCATAATCTAATAATGATTTATTATTTTCTTTGAAAAAGTTCTTTGAAACTTCTACGAATTGGTATTTACACCAGATAAATTAATTTAAGAGAATTCTCACGTATATAAGAGTTTAAAGAGCAGAGAATATTGAACTCTATGTACCTCATTGAAATAAGATTCAAAACCAATTAAAAAATTTAACGGCCTATGCCCGTTAAAGTGTTAAGAACTTTTTCATTTTAATAAGTTTCGCTTACCATTAAATAATTTTTTCAACCACTAGCTTTTTCCTTTTTTTTTTCTTACGTTTAGGGGTCCAATATATCTCGTGAAATGTGGGTAAATCCAGTAATGGAATACCTCTGCCTACGCCCTCGGGAATAAAAGGCGTGAGATTTTATTTTTTTAGATTTTTCTTGCGACTTTGTCTCCGTACTGACCCAGTTAAAAAATCACTGAGTAGTTCAATACTTTTATCTACTCTACAAAAACTCTAAAAAAAATACTGATAAAAATATTTTATTTTGCTTGTCAAAACACAAGATACAAACAGTATTAATGATAATATTATTATATTCTTACAGACACTTATTTATTATTGACTCATTGAAAAAAAACATGACTTACTCGTATGTATAGATATTTCGGCTTCTAGGCCGTGCATCAAAACAAAACTTGTACCAGATTTTAAATTGGACTGGCAACAATATAACTGTGAAAACCCCATCAAATGTGCAGTAATTTTTGGTTGATGCGCATATAAACACGCAGACTGAGTGACAAAAATTGTTTTTACTTCTATATTGATGTTATAAAAACCCCTTATATCTGTACAGACATAGGGCAAGTTACTATTGTATTGTATGGATAGATATACTCGTAGATTGTTCTGTCATACAGTAGGCTTGCGTAGAAGATGATAGCACATTATTCCACAGTGAGAAGATACGTAACCTTACTGTTCTGTTAGTTACGAACAATGATATTATATGTTACTCTGGTTACGAAGACAAGTTACGTGTTGCCGAGGGATAAAACTGACGGATTAATCTGACGGGCCTGTTAGCTCAGTTGGTAGTGAGTGACCCTGCATTCTGAGTCGGAGGTCGCGGGTTCGATCCCCGCTCGGGGCCAACATTTGTGTGCATGAACATGTCTGTTGGCTTCGTGTCTGGTCGTTTAATATTTATTTAACCTTTCAGTGTTCTGTGATTCTTCAACTTTAAGTGTCTTATTTGGGAAAACAAATGAAAATTTTGACTTATTGTATAGCATATGATTAAAAAGAGGTTTTTATACATTTGGAATAAAATAAAACCAAATTATTTAATCATTATTTTTGATATTTGTACATAATATAGAACAAAGGTCTATAAAAACTCAATTTATTTGTCTCTGGGTGAAAATTACCGTTATTAATAAACAAAACCAAAACAAAATATTTTTTTTTATACTACTAACAACTTATAGACTTGACTATAATTATATTACTAAATAAATCACATGAACGTAAAACATCGTGAGGAAACCCGCAGGTCTCAGAATTAATTCCGAGACATGTGTAAACAGACCCGGTCCGGCGATGGGCTCACCACCTATCACGTTTAGGGGTCCAATATATCTCGTGAAATGTAGGTATATCCAGTAATGAAATACCTCTGCCTATCCCCTCAGGGATAAAAGGCGTGAGATTATATTATTATTATATTATTATTAAAAATCACATCACATGAAATATGGACCCCTATTTCACTCTAATTGCACTGGATTGTTCTAGAACACTATCGGTCGCGTGCGGAATCTGAGACCGCAAACACAATCAATAAAGCATGTGTGCATGCGACGAATGTCAAAGAGTTACTGAGGGGTGCTACCTCACCCCTCCGAGGGAATTATGAAAGCGCAAGCGTCTATTGTTTATATTTTTAGTAAATTAACGTCTATTGTTTATAGTTATCAGTTGTTTAGTACCCATAGTACAGGCCCTGCTTAAGTTTGGGACTAAACAACCATGTGTGTATTATATAAAAAAAAGGAAAAAACTTGTTGAATTATGCTAAAATCCACTTCATCAAAGTTTTACGGCGCAGGTGTTTGCCGAAACATCGAACCAATATACAACACTGATATAGTTTTATTAAGATTGTGTTTGAAAAAGGAATTTTCATGATTATAAAAACAGCACTTTATGACCCAGTTTTAAGAATATGTCGACTTTACAATAAAGTTAGCATCCGTAGGCCTACTACTGCCTAAGATAATATTTTTCTATATCCAATATTCAATCATCAATATTCATCAAAACTTCAAATCGTTCAATTTGAAGTTTGCGATTTAAATAGAAAAAAAGGCACCAACGCCCGCGCATAGATAATAGAGATCAGTTGTTTTATGTTTTATTATTGTCTATAAGGAAAACTTAGGTGGTAGGGCTGCAAATCAAACTATTTAGATGTTTTAATAACGAGGCAAGTATTTTAAGTCACGAAATCATTCTTCATATTTCATTACTCCTCTTTCCAAACACACACCTACCCATTTGTTGTAAAATTAGTAGGTATAAATACGGTAGTTGCGATTTTTGTTTTTTAAACATAGTTCTTTACTTTTGTGTTCTATTATTTTGTTTTTTTTTTTTTAATATTGTTACTCAGTAGCAACGGAACTATTGAAAAAAATGGATAATGTTGAAATTCTGATATTAAGCGTATCCGACATTTTGCGTATCTGACATTCTGCGATGGTTCTGTTGCAACCAAAGACCTATAAACAAAAGAGACTGCAGGGAAAAAAATGAAAATTCTCACTAAAGCTTGTCATACTCGTTATTTTGAGCTGTGGTTACGTTTGAAGGTGAAAATAAATGAGAGCAAAAAATACGGCTCATCCAGCGTCCTCACATCCGAGTAACCCGAACCCTCCAAAATACTTTATAATATTTTTCGCTGAGTTTACGAGATAGACAAACTTAGAAAAGTCCGCATGTCTGCCTCGACAACAGATAACTAATCTTGTCAACTTCATGGAGTTCCCAACCTTGTTTTTGCGATATCCAGGTTTTTATCATAAATAACTTTTGATAGAACTTAGCGATATTAATAAAACGTAGGTACGGAAAGGTAAAGTTTCCTAATCTACTTTTATTTGAAGTGAGCCAAACATAAACTACGAGTAGCATGTCGCTGGTGGAGGTCTTCTAAAACTGGTTCATATAATTTGTATGAAAGTTTACACATTCTTACTACTAAACCTAAGAGATAATAAGTAATTATAGTTCATGAAAACTAAAAAAAACTATATTTTCTATGTACCTATGGCACGCGTCATAAAAAAACAAATGAGCCAACTCCTGTTTCCATCATTAGATCAGGTCGGTGATAATATAAAACTTCATTGTCACCGAACTTTGATAATAATCCCAAATTTCAGTTCAATCAGTTCAAGATAATATCTGCTTCAAAATTGATTTGCAAGGTTCCAACCACATGAGTAAAGGTTCCAACCAAACAAACATACATTACAAGTTAAATAAAAACTGGCAAAGTGCGAGTTGGACTCGCGCACGAAGGGTTTGGTACCGTCACTATCACTTTCACTACATAGTATAAAACAAAGTCGCTTTCTCTCTGTCCCTATATCCCTATGTGCCTATGTATGCTTAAATCTTTAAAACTATGCAACGGATTTTGATGCGTTTTTTTTTTATTAGATAGAGTGATTCAAGAGGAAGGTTTTAGTATTAGCATTGCACCCGTAAGCCGGGGCGTGTTGCTAGTTATCTATAAAAATCCGATGGCTACAATGGCGTTCTTGAGAAAACCATATAAGTTGAAGTCGGTTTTTTGCCTTTTAGAGTTCTATGTTATTTACATTTTCCTCTAATGGGTACACTCATACAAACATAATAATATGCTCACGCTTTTTGTGCAGAAACAATAGACCACCACCTGCTACTGACACACCTCTCACACTTCATCTACATCCACCAATCGGTTCATACATGCTCTTTTGGTTTCCGATAACTCTTTAACTGACTTTTCTTCCATACATCGCCGATCTGATCGATGAAATACGTCTCGGTTGCCCTCTGCCGACTCGGCCACTCTCAATCCCCTTATATCTTTGTCTCGTTAGACGCCTTTCATCTATCCGCTCAATATGTCCTAACAACTTGAGCATTCCTTTCTCAATCTTAGTCACTACATCCTTTTTCAAGCCACAGCGCTCTCGGATTACAATATTCCTAATTATATAAAAAAAAATCATGTAAATGAAAAAATTATCTGCGCTGGCGAAAGCGCTCACGGCGCAGCTATAGTACCTTCACTATTAAGATATTGATTCCACGATATTGGCTGTCTGCCGCAAATACATCTTCATCGTCAAATAGCTTGGTCCAAATTGTTGTGTTCGAAAACCAAATACAGACCCAAATCTATCCTAAACTAACAAATGACCCGTTCAAATTGAACCCTCTCCTGGTCATTTCGCCTTACTGCGGTGTAATTGATTGTGGATTTTGTTTTGACATTTATATTGTGCTAGCGGTTCTGCGCGGTTTCACCTGCGTAGTTCCCGTTCCCGTAGGAACACGGAAATAAAATGTAGCCTATGTTACTCAGGGATATTTTGAACTTTCCACTGGAGAAAGAATTTTTAAAATCGGTCCAGTTGTTTTTGAATTTATACTTAACAAATATAATACAAAAATACAAATATTTCCTGTTTACAATATTAGTATAGTATAGAAATAGCTAAAGATTCCAAAAATCACTTCTTATAGGGGCCTTCAAATTAGTAGCAAAGTGCCACGCGGTGGCAGCGCTGTAGCCGCGCTGCTGTTGCTAGGTTTGAGAACCATAGTACATAGTTTCACGATGGACTCTGACGAAGAAACACTGACAAAATAGGTGCGCTCGTCAATAGTGAATAGTCGATCGATGAAGTGATGCGTGGCCGCAGCGCGGGTGTAGCGCTGCAACCAGGCGTTGTTTATTTACATAGATTTACAAAGTAGCGCGGCTGATTTGATGGCGTCCTTAGTGCTCGCTCACTTATGTCATCCAAGGAATCTTTGTGGAAAAATTCATGCTTCTAGAGCCAGTGCTTTCGGTTGTGCGTAGATCAATCAGTCATCCGTCAATTTCATCTTTTTAGCCCCCGACATTGTTTCTGTGTGTGTCTCTTTACTCGTAGCTCCCAAAACGGTTGTCCCTATTATGATTTAGTTTTTTGTTTGCAAGATGACTTGATCGGTCTATGGTGTCAGAAAATCTGTCCAGCCGTTTATGTTTATATGTATTTTATGTGTCGGGGGTTTTTAAAAGTTTAATAATTTAAGTTTAATTAGTTAAAGTAAAAAGTTTGCCAAGTTTATTGAGAATGTTAAGTTCGTAATTGAAATCTTGTAATGCCACTTATTTATTGATGAATCTTGTTCAGCGTCAACGGTCACCGACCATTGACCCAAGAACATTGTCAGCAAGACGAAGCTGCTGACTCGCGAATAAATGCAATTTGGCACAATTATTGACGTAAATTTGTATACTTACGACTTAACGATGTGTGTGTAATATGTAGTATAAATAGATGTATATTTTGTAAATAAATGACTCTTCCACCTGCAGTTGAGTTTCACTCCTGCCTTGCGGTATACCCGCTCCTCTCAAGTGGCGAAGACACCTTCACGCCCTTAATTAGTCGGTTGAGCCTGGCTGACTAGCTTGAGAAAACCACCATCCTGTGTACATTGCACGACGTACACACCCCATTTATCCTTCCAACTTTCCGTCTGTTACCTTAGGTCTCATGGTAACGGACATTCCCGCACGTATCTATATATTTATATATACGTCGAAAATATCGTTAGGGCTAGGCTATTGTAGGAACTAGGGTTGTAGGTAATACAGTAGCTTTTCCCTTACCGTTCATGTATAGTCGACTAGCTATGACAGCACAGAACACTACTCAACAATAACATTAACTTTGAATAAGTAAAGTAACTTTGATTTGGACACTAACACGACAGAACTATACACAAACACAGAAAAATGGCTAGTTGACTCTACAAATCTGGACAAGCTATTTGTATAAGTTAAAAAGTTTTGATCATTGGTTTTTATGCCGTGTCGATACTTTATTATGCTATTTATATATAAAAGAAGAAACTGACTGACTGAATATAGATTAGTATATATTCTCACTAAAATCTTTTTTTTTATTAATAACTAGCGGATGCCCAGCGGCGTTGCACGCGCGGATTCCGTTTATTCCCGTTCCCGTTGGAATTTCCGAAAATCCCTTCATAGTGGTTGCCTACGACATATTTAAGACACCTACATACCATATTTCAAATAGCGGGTGCCCGGCGGCGTTTTCCCGCTTGGATTTAGTTTATTCCCGTTCCCGTGGGAAATTCCGAAAATCCCTTCATAGTGGTTGCCTACGACATACTTTAGACACCTACATACCATATTTCAAATAGCGCGTGTCCAGCGGCGTTTTCCCGCTTGGATTTAGTTTATTCCCGTTCCCGTGGGAATTTCCAAAAATCCCTTCATACCAATTTTTTATGACATATCAGACATCTTCATACCATTTTTCAAGTTTCTAGGTGTTATCGTTTCGGAGTAGTACGTATTTCTCTTTTTACCCAGTTTTTTTATTTTCCCGTGGGAATGAGATATTTTCCTGGAATAAAAAATACCCTAGATGTTGACCCGGGTACTCAGTTATCTCCATACCAAATTTCATCAAAATCCGTCCAGTAGTTTTTGAGTGATGCGTGCACAACCAGACAGACAGACAGACAGACAGACAAAAATTCCAAAAAATGGTGTTTCGGTATCTATATCGATAACTATATACACTACCGTTAAAATTTTCAAAAAATATTTAATGTACAGACACGGCCCCGTTAGAGTTTTATTATATGTATAGATATAGATAGGCAAACCATTTGACTGCTATCTCACCTGATGAAAAGTGATGATGCAGATGACGATGGATCATGTTTGCCTAGATAATGCCTATTCACTCTTGCCTTGAAGAGGCCCAGGTTATAGCGATCCGCAGGCAGGGAGTTCCATTCCTTAGCCGTTCGCATTAAAAATGTTGAAGCGAAGCACTTCATAAAAGGCTAAATTAAACTAAATCCGTGATCCGTTGAACCGAACCGAGTGTGTCACCACGCGGCAACCACGTCCCGAGGTAATACACCCATGAATATTAATGGCGCTCACTTTATTTGCTTATTTATTAGCTGCGGGGCCAATAATAACGTTGTATCTATCAACTGTGGCTTCGCTGATTTTATATGAAGACTGATTATATGGAAACTTCGTTATTTTTCTCGTAAAATGATATCCACTATCTATTCTTTTATACTAATATTAATTATACTTTATACCAATGTATACTAATATTATAAAGAGGAAAGAGTTGTTTAATTGTATGTTTGTTACGAATAAACTCAAAAACTATTTGACCGATTTAAAAATTTTTTTCACTAATGGAAAGCTACATTATCACTGAGTAAAACAGGCTATATTTTACTCCCGTATTCCCACGGGAACGGGAACTACGCAGGTGAAACCGCGCAGAATAGCTAGTCTTCAATATGCAAGCTATCGTCCTGCAAAATTTCTCATGTAACAGACTTGCATAAATCTCTGAAACAGACCCTTACTAAAAATAACAAGATAATCGTAGAAAAAGCTAAGTTGCGACTTTGGAACAACGCTAACTACTGCTTAAACCAGTAAAGAAGTCTAGCAGGGTTGCAGTGCCAAACCAATGGCGCAAGTTTACTCGCAAATTGACTTCACGTATTCGCTAAAGGTGCAGTTTCTTTCATTCCGGCTCAGCTTTTAGTCACGGTCTAAGTTGTGCGATTGAGAGATTTAGAGATTACAAGAAAACTACGAGACAATGGAACTATCATTTCGGCTAATTGCTGTCCACTGCTGGACAAAAGGCTCCCCCAAGGAGCGCCAACCATTCCGCTCTTGGGTAGCCCGCATCCATCCACTGCTAGCTACCTTCTTTAGGTCGTCGGTCCATCGTGCCAAAGGGCGCCCTAAACTTCATTTGCCTCGCGGTCTCCACTCCAATACGTGTCGGCTCCATCGGCCATCAGTCCGCCTGGAGACATAACCGGCCCAGTTCAACGTACTGATTCTACGCGCAATGTCGGTGATAAGGCTTGATTGTAATTATTTTAAAGTAACATTATGTTACTGAAATAAAAAAAAATCGGACCCTTAAACTAGACAAGTGAAATCGCCAATCGCCGGACCCCAGTCCGGCGATTGGCGATTTCGACTTGTCTTGTCTGGTGCGGCTAAAAATGTTATAATTTAACAAGTACCTAAGTAAATTTCACTAACCGCTTGCGCTTATGACTTAAGTCATCGCATTAGGTTGTATTAAGAAATACGAAAACTAAGCAGAATGACATTCTAAAGACTTCTGCTCCGAAACTTTGTTTTGCAAGTTCCTTCGACGCTTGGCTCTTTTAAAAATTTTCGCTCTCTGCTGCACCCTTTATCTTGTTTGTGAATATCGAACACAAACAAATTGAACGAACATATAAAGTTCAATCTTCCGATTCAATATTATGAACAAGTAGTATTAAGTAGCTCTGTTCATCAGTTTCAGAACTTTATTTATATGAAAAGTTGTGTAAATTTTCAGTGATAGAAAAGTTGAAAAATCGAGTTAGCTTCTGTCATGCGTGAGATGGTTTGATTACGGCTCAGAGCAAACAATAATGAGTTTTACTTACATCTTTTAAGGAACCTTTGTGGTTTTGGTTGGGCGTTGATGGTTTAGTCATTTTTTAGGGTTCCGTACCCAAAGGGTAAAAATGGGACCCTATTACTATAAGACTTCGATGTCTGTCCATCTGTCACCAGGGTGTATCTCAAGAACCACGATAGCTAGACAGTTAAAATTTTCAAAAATTATGTATTTCTGTTGCCGCTATAACAACAAATTCTAAAAATAAAATAAAATAAAATATTTAAAGCGGGCTTCCAAACAATAAACGTGTTTTTTGATAATGGTACGGAACCCTTGCGCGAGTCCAACTTGCACTTGATCGGTTTTTATTTCTTTTACATACTATAAACGAATTCGGAATATAATTCTAAGATACGACCAGAGGGTACTCCGTAATTAATGTCGTAACGAAAGTTCCATAAAGTATCACACAAAATACAAGCTGTGATACAAGTATTCGCATAACGCGAAAGCAAAAACTCGCGCACAACTCCCGCACGCACTCCACATAAATTTGTTACAACTGATTACAAAGTTCCCGTGGAGTTGTCATCACAACTCTTCCACCTTTGCTGGCGGAAATTTTTTCATTGTTAACGCTATATCTTCTAGTTAGGGATCAGAGTCCATGAGCGCTCCGCCACGCTGCGCTCCCGCGTACGTGCCCCGAATAACCCCCCTCATAATATTCATTGCTTTAAAGCTACCGGATGAGTGCGAAAAAGACGCATCTATACGAGGGAAAGGGAACACCTTTCAGCAAGATTTCGTGACCTCTCAGCGGCTTCAGTCCGCAGAAATATGGACGGTAATAACATAAATCCCTTTGGCATATAAAACACTAAACGCCCTCTGAAGTGTCCCAGCTCATTTTATGGTTAAAACGCTCAGTTGTAAAAATATTAGTGCATTTATGAAAATTTGAGCCGTGTCGGAATTTCAATTTTGCCACTCTAACTTTTGGGATCAAAAATTTTGCAACTTCAATTTGAACGCGGTATGCAACTTCAAAAATTAAAATTAAATGAGTACAGCGCAATACAATTATGACGATAATGTCGAGTTAGTTTATATTCGATGTTTATGTCAATTTTTTTTCTATTCTTGTTTAATTTATTTAATATATTATATTATTTAAATATTTATTTATTTTTTATTTATTTATGTAATAGTATGTAAGAGTATGTTCAATAATATATAGTGCACCGTCTACCTTAGTTCTAATCTCTCAGTTTCATCCATCTTAATGTAGTCTGGAAGAGATCGCTAAAAGCGATAAGACCGCCCATTGTACTTTAATTAATGTTGGTATCCATATTGTGTTGTTTTTGGTGTACAATAAAGAGTTATTGTATTGTATTGTACAGATAAAAATGTACCTCCATAAATGAATAATATGGAACAATGCCCAGACGACTGATCCTTTGACAAAGTTTATTATCAGCCCTCTGGTCACCTGAAGCCTCGACCAAATGTACGGACAGCTCTTTGAGAGGCTGCCGTGCTTTGGGATAATATTTTAAATAATAAGTATGTACAATAACTGAGAGCACAAATAATCAACATACACAATTTTCATTAACCGTTTCAATAAACAAGGAATAGTGGATCTTGGCTTGTAAATTACTTAGCGTGCGGTACAGACAGTTTTGAATCCTGTAATATGTACCATTAGTAGTTCTTTGAATTGAAAAATAGATGCTATATTTCTAGGGCTTTTCTCTTCTCCATAGCTATCGGTGGAAAATCCCAATAAAAGAAGTAAAATAACATCCGCATTGTAATTAAAAATGTCCTCAATAAGAATATATGGTCCCGTGATTCCAAAAAGTAGTGAAGACCAAAAGTAATTTACTAAATTTATGTAAAATTAAAATTTATATTAATCTAAAACCATCAGCACCTGATAAAGACAAAAGTTCCGTCAAATATAAAGAAGCTTAGGCTACAAATTCCCAAGCTAGCCTATCGGGACTTAGAAGATAATAATTAGGCTAGTGGTCATCAGACACAAAGTGAACGTTACGACTTTCCTTGTATTTACTTCAGTAAAACAACGTATTATGTTACAAAATGTTACATGGATTTATATTGTGTTTCAATGAAAAACTGATATCACTGTCTTTTATGTTACAAAAATCCCTCATTTTCACGTACATAATTGTGTTTTGCCGCGAGTTCGAATGAGACCAAGGCTGAGTGATGAATGACGTGAAAATGGCATCACAACAAACTCATTGGTATGCCACTCAGGCTGCCCCAACCTAATCATAAATGGGGCAACATGTTATGCATATCTTGCCTAAGATAGTATGTTGTACGTTATTTAGGCCTGAAATTGAGTTTGGTAGTCTTATTTAGACTTGAGCCTACGGGATCATTAAGGAATTTCATTAAGCCTTGAAAAGCTAATTTAAAAGTGAGCATCAAGATTTTTTCAAGTGGAAATAAGTTCGAGTAATAACGTTGCTTCAGACGCGTCTTCAAGAAGAGATAGAGAGTAGGTGGATCTATGGTGGCTTGTGGAGGTTGTTTTTAGAAGTAAAATAAAGCGGGGTAGAATCCTGGAAGACGTGGTAAGAGGTCTAGTAGTAGAAGTATTGCTTCAGTAAAGACTGAGGTAGGTTGTAGAAGTGGAGTAAATTGGAGTAGAAGTCAGAAGATGTGTTATGACTAGGAGACAGGGATGTAGAAGTAGAGTAAATTTCCGGAAGACGAGGTATAAATAGAGAGAAAAATCTCTGTTTAGAAGTCAATAACAATTTATGTGTTGACAAGCAACGTTTCTTGAAATAAATTTGGTAAAAAAACAGTTAAATTAATCACTCAAATAGTGACCCGGCCTTCTATGTCAGAGGTTCTTTATTCGACAGCCATCCGTTGACAATATTTGTGAGAATTTAAATATGATTGTTAGGTATTTGTAGGTATGTAGTTAACCCATAGCACAGGATCTGCCTATTTTGAATCTAAATAACCGTGTCTCAAAAATATAGGTTAATTTATTATCTTTCTTGTAATAACTGCGGCATTCAAAAAGCGAACCACCGTTTTAGATCTAAAATACGACAAAGTAAAATAGGACAGTAAAACACATCCTGTATAAATTCGACACGACCGACGCCGTGTAGAACAGACGCTGTCTTGATGGTTCATAAAGCCCCTACCCGTCGCTACATAAAATCTGAATAAGTAAATGATTGGGACAGTGGATCAGTGATTGATTCCCTCCTGCGAGTGTTAAGTGAAAAACTGATAGCGGTGAAGAACTTCTTGCAAATGATAATACGGAACCATCGCAAAATGTCAGATACGCAAAATGACGGATTCGCAAAATGTCGGATTCGCAAAATGACGGATACGCATAATGTCAGATACGCAAAATGACGAATACGCATAATGTATCTGACATTTTGCGATGGTTCCGATACTACAATATGTAACAGAATAAGCGAAATTCCTGAAATTAGTTTGTTCAGTATCGACTACTTAATCGATTTCAGCTATTTTTAATATTTATTAAATTATTCTGAAAAATGAATTAGCGTAGCTGAATTTAGTACTACCTACGGAAATCGTGCTATTATCGGTCTTTATTTTTAAAATTGGTTAGAAACAACTAAAGTTCGAATGCATCATATTTTTTTTAATATACTAATTAAGTATGAGGAATTGCGCTTATTCTGTTACGCGTTGTATAATGGACTCGTCCTAAAGCACGAGAGCAGTAATATCCCTGTGTCGGATGGAAACTCTCAGGGATGAGGATCTACCATTATTACACCAACAAATATTATTTTTCAAAATTTTTAACGTACATACCTTTAGTTATCACTAGGTCAACGGCGAGGGAAAACCAAAAGAAAAGAAAAAAAGATTGTATGTATGGATGTATGGATGTTTTTGTTTGTTCCTCTTTCACGCAAAAACTACTGAACGGATTTTGATAAAACTTTACAGTTATGTAGCTTATACATCAAAATAATACATAGGCTATATTTTCTCCCCGTATTCGCATGGGAACGGGAACTAATCGGGTGACACCGCGGGGCGCTGCTAGACCATACATAAGTCAATGACGATACATATTGCAAAATTACATATATATTTTTTATTCGCTTTTCTCTTGTCACTGGGCTCCTCAAATCCCGAAGGCACTGTTTATGTGACGGACGAGTTACGACGTTTACGACTAGGGACTGTGTTTTCTGTTCATAAAACTGTTCTGCTTGGAATTTTGATTCTTAACTTAAGGGCTTAAGGAGGCGTGATTTATATTGAACTGTAAATTAAACAATGTTTTAAAGATTACCAAATTAATTAATGTTTTTAATTAAATATGTTCATGAATTTCTTATGTGAAAAGTTTTGGAGTGCTATAAATGTTTCTCAGGTAAAACTTTTGATGATCATTCGTTAATCCTTTAATAGTTTATCTCGGGACTTAAGCCTCGCCTATTATAGTGACTAAAGTTATCAAGGTGACATAATATGGTCAGATCTCGTCTTTGATGAGTAATCTGATACTTACTAAAAATAATTTTCTTTCTATAGGTATAAGTAAAATACGAAGGCCGCTAATGTCCTTGCTCGATTGACGCGATTGGTCGCTTAAATTATCACGTCATGCGCATCCAATGGGAGAACATTTTGATGACATTAAACTTCATTTCTACAGAAAATGGTCTTGAAGAGCTCACTAATAAAAATATAGCAATCGCAAAATAGACAGACATAAAATAAATCAACAACATTTTGGAATAGACATTACTTTCGCTTTCACGTCAAAAAATAAACACTCCAAAGAGATATGCCTACTGAAACTGGAAGTGCCCTTTCGGATACCATCATAAAACCTGAGCAAAATTTTCATTACGCCCGTGAAACTGACATAATGATCGGACCGCCATTAAATGGCATTATCTGGCACTGGAAAAGCATAATCTGACTCCTTGAATGCATAAAGAACTATAAATGTCAGATATCATCTAATTGAACTTGGAGTAATGGCCAAGAGGCAGCGTTAGGACATTAAAACGCCTAAGGTAACGATCGAATAGGCTTTCAAGTGTAAAATATTTAAATTTTCCTCGCAACAAATGGAGGTTGGAACGTAAAACGGTAAGGTGCCAGTGCCGTAGTGAAATTCATTGAAATTGCGACCTCATAAAATATTGGTGGCACATTTAGCGTGAACACATTTTTAATTGAGACTACAGCTAGAAAATATGTTGGAAACCGTGGATGATGAACATACATAATATATTCACTCCTTATTCATCTGTTACGATCTACACCTCTAGCGCTTCATTTACACCCATCAATCGGTTCATACAAACAATAACATTTTTGAACAATATAGTAATTAGTTTTTAAGAACACTCATGCACCTACATAATTATGTTGGTTTATTGAGGATACCCACAGGCCTCAGAATTAATTCTGAGGTGTATGTAATAGACTAATAGCATAAAAGTCTGGCAATGAGCTCTTCGCACATCGTGTTTCCTCATTTTTTGAAATGGAAATATTTGGTGACCCTCTCCCGGATAAGGCATGAAATTTATATATGTTTTTAAAGTATGAAAGTCATATCTCTCGAAATATTTACCTTACCCCAACTTCTTCAAACCCGTAAAATGTTTAGACTATTTCAAAATTTTAATACCTATTGATAGGCAAAATAACGTTATTGAAAGATAATTAGAAACGTACTTATAATAAGTATTACGTCGGCGTATACAATAGATATAGCAACAGGTCCTGGAATCTGAAGTATTTATAGATATATGAAGGTCAATATCGGCTGACCTTTTCAACCTTTTTATTATTTTTACACCGGGATGATACTGATGCTATTTTAAGAGTGAGAACATTTTCAAAGCATTTCATACGAAAATTGATAGGTCTTATAAATATATTTTTTCTGTTAATATTTTCACCTTCACTTTGAATTTAATAACAATTCCTTATGACATACTGTGAAACAACTAGTAGAGGTCATTTAAACCTTGCCTGTAGTGTCAGTCACTACAGGCAAGGTTGTTTGACTTTCTTAGCCCGTCAACTTACGGTTAGCAGACACAATAGAATTATCTATTGACCTTGAGCGCTTGTGGGCCTCTAATGATTGACTGGATAGACAGCGGTGATGATTTACAGTCGACTTGTATGCTTGTGCACTATTCTACCACAAAAAAAAAACCCCTGGCCATTTAAACGGTATTTCAATTTGTTGCTGTTCAATTTAACGCCCCCGAACGCCCCCAAACGCCCCGAACGCCCCAACAGTACCTTACTTCGGCCCTGTGTTTCTGAACGGAGCAGATACAGCGAGTTTAATTAAAATGGAGACGAGTGAGTGATGCTTTAGATTTGATTTTGTTGAGAACGCCAATTTAAAAGTTTCGTGCCGCGTGCTCCAGCCTGCAACCTTTGGCTTTACGGAGTAGGTTTTGCTCATTCTCTCGACTAGACTTCGTTACGTTGATATTTTTCGATGTACTTAGTTTTGCCATGCTTGTACTCCTCATTCACAAAATTATCAGTGGTCGACGGGTGGTAAAGAGCTCCAATCATGTCTTGACCTTCTGCCTTGTTTATATACGAGTGTTGAATACCATTACACTGTCAAATAAATATTTTGTAATATTTCCATCTCTGCTACTGTATGTTGCCTACACACAGTGAGGTCACCCATACGTGCCCATACATATACCCGTATATAGACTATCTCTAAGCAGCATTTTTTTAATTATTAGTAATGTTACTTCATGTTAATTATTCTGTGTCATTAAGTCTTAATTTTAAATGGCTCGTCACCTATCAAAACGGATAGACTGATAGTACAGGCTGAGTAAGGTTCCCGCCCTTCACTTACAAAACCCCAAAATACACGTGAACATTTTTTAACGCACAAAATACATTTCCGTGTAAAATTCCCTAGCAAAATGGTCACTGGAATGGCGGAGATTGTACCAAAACACTGGGGCGTCTTAGGAATTTCATATCCCAAACAAATTTCTACAGTAATGAATTCCGTTGAGTCGGCCGGGCCTATCGATCGACCGAACTGGGAATGTTTAAAATATTTCATTTGAAAACTGCGTATGAACGAGTTTAGAAATTTAATAAAATATCCTAAGCTAGACAACGCGTTAGAGGCAATAGCGTACCAGAGCCAGAGGTACTACGAAATTTATTATTTTATTTTTTGAATGAAAAGTAGTATTTTCTCAAGATGCAAACTATCTATGAAAAGTTTATTATTTATAATTATTAGTTACTTTCGCATTTACAATATTAACAAGCTGGTGCCCGGACTTCGTTCGCTCTGAACTTTGACTATGCATGACTTTTATGATTTTTTTTGGGATGCAAAGTAGACTTTGTTGACCTCAAGATGAAACACCTACTTTCACTTTTATAATATAAGCAACTAGCGACCCGCCCTGGCTTCGCACTGGTGCAATGCTTATACCAAAATCCGTTGCGTAGTTTTAAAGATTTAAGCATACATAGGGATATAGGGACAGAGAAAGCGACTTTGTTTTATACTATGTAGTGAAGATGCAGGGACACAGATTATCTTCTTTAAAATATGGAATGTTTGTTAGGTATATCGCGCTCTACTACCAATCGCGGTCTAAAAAAAATATCTCTCATCATATAACTAAACTTAAGATAAATTAAAAAAAAATAAGATTGCAAGTGCTTATTAGGGACTTTTCATAGTTTTTATTTATTTGAATTACACAATGAAAGGTTTATTACATTTAATTCCGGTAATTATTATTACTATGATTTTTAGTTTAGTTAGTCCCAAACTAGGCTGAACATATTACATAAAACATTTTTTTTTTGCCCAAGAGGACATAATATTATGGATTTTTGATTTATTTTCCTTTTCAAAATTGTATTATTGATACTCATTATTGAGTTTCCGAACTATATACAGAACTATCAAATGTTGGGTTCAAAGGAAATCAATAGAACTTCCCTTGACCGGATATGTGCCCATAGGACAAATAGACGGCGTTTCCTGTAACAAATACTTTGGCGTTTCCTCTTTTAAATTTAACAAACGAATATTGATAGAGCAGTGATAGCCCGGACGGTTAAAGAGCCGGCCGAAAATCAGTGAGGCTCGGGTTCGAATCCTGGCATGTACTAATGAGTTTTTCAAAAAACTTACGTACATATTTATCACTAGCTCGACGGTGAAGGAAAACATCGTGAGGAAACCCGCAGGTCTCAGAATTAATTCTGAGACATGTGTAAACAGACCCGGTCCGGCGATGGGCTCACCACATATCACGTTTAGGGGTCCAATATATCTCGTGAAATGTGGGTACATCCAGTAATGGAATACCTCTGCCAACCCCCTCGGGGATAAAAAAGGCGTGAGATTATGTTATTATATTTATTTATTGATAAAGAGACAATTATAATATGATCTACGAGTAAGTATACCTAACAAAAAGCTATCAAACTGGTTTCAGTTTATCATTTCTGGTCACTTCAGCGATTCAATGCGGTAATGTTCTGCTGGCGTATTTTCTATTTACAAACTTAGTAGCAATCGTCTTCATTTTGTCGTACGTTGCTTCTTTCGTACGTAGTCATTACCGCCAGTGAAGTAGAGCAAGCACTGACCGCGTAACAAATGTCAAACAAATACAATTAAAAAATGTAGAGACAACCAGCGGGTGGGCAGTAGCATTTCCCTTCCTGTAGGAATTTCTAAATATCCCTTCATAATAGTTTCCTAAGACATATAAGACACCTACCTACATACCATATTTCAAGTTTCTATGTGTTATCCTTTTTGAGTACGTATACCTAACTACATAGCATATTTCAAGTTTCTAGGTGTAATCGTGTCGGAATAGTAGGTACGTATTTCTCTTTTTAACCAATTTTTATACTTTACTGTGGGAAACAGACATTTTCCAGCGGTAAGAAATACCCTAGATGTTGACCCAGGTACTCAGTTACCTCCATACAAAAATTTCATCAAAATCCGTCTAGTAGTTTTTGCGTCATGCGTGCATAGACAGACATTATGCCCGTAAAACCACAAAACAAATAATATCCGGCGATAAACAAGTTCATAAGTTTAAAAAAAAAACTCATTAGTACATACTTACTTACATAGAAGTAAATTCGTCGTCTGTTGTTTAGATTACATTAACTCAACCATTACTGTGTATAATTAATAATATAAAACCACTTTCTTTCAACTTATGTTCCAAACGATCTCGTAATACAATTAAGTGAATTCCTTGATCACGTTAATTTACTTGGACAGAAACGGAAATGTCTCGAGTAAGTAAACATTCCGTTTGGAATTCAACTTCAAATATTTGTTCGCGTTACCACTATTCAAACAAAAGTGCAAGGATGTGGTACTTTGACTTTGAAGGTGCATTTACTATGCCACCTGAAAACGTATTCATTAGCCATACCGTGGTTTCAAGTTTAGTGACAGTATTATTATATGGAGTTTCTTATAATGGATTTATCTCATTAATGAGAAGCTCTAGATATCTTATATTCACACTATGTTTACTTGGACTCGTAATCAAAATTAATCAGAACTAAAAAAGCAGTGAATCCTGACGAAGGAATGTTTTCATAGTTATAAAAATATATATGTACTTATTTATTTGTCCCTGGGTCAGCGGTGAAGAAAAACACAAGTCCCAGAATGGTTTCTGAGACATGTATAGCAGCACTCTAGTCCGGCGATAGGCTCACCACCACACTTTTAGCGGAACAGTAAATATACTGGTTACAAGTTAATGTTTCCAAGAATGGAATACCTCTAGTAACTCCCTGGGATATAAAGGCGTGAGCATTTTTATTGTTAGGATTGATGTCAATTTTATCAGAAGATTTTTTTCAGATCGGCTCTTTTAAAATACTTTTACCGGTTCATCAATGAATTCCATATCCGAATCCAATTAGAATTAAATCATGTAAAAAAAATATATTGTAAAAATATATCCTCACGCCCTATTTCAAAAGGGGTAAGTAAAATTATTCCAATTCTGGAAATATCCACTTTTCGCCAATGTACTTTTTGAACTCATAAATATGATAGGTGAAGGTGAACCCATCTCCGGGCCGAGGTGCTGTTACATAATATGCCTCAGAATCCGTAGCATAATAAATCAAATGCAAAAACCAAACCAATTACTTCATTTTCGATTAAATAACAAACTCCAATGACGGATGTTTTTGCACCTTGTCAACAGCTGAAAAAACAGATTGCAAATCTACCAAGCTCCGATACAAATTGTGACACCTGCCACATCTGCTGATTTATTTAGCAACCGCCGATGTTGAAGATATATTGGCCCCGATTCTGCTTTACAGCGACTCTACTTATTTTAGTTTACTCCTGTCATTTTCTTTCTCCTAGAAAAGGAAAGAGACGAGAGATATTTAGTCCTGTCAAATTAAATTAAATTTGACCTGTCAACTAAGGCCAAAGAGGTTGGAAGAAAATCATTCTAGGAGAGAGAAACTTTTTCTTTAAACGTCTTTAACTAAGGCGTTTCATAACGTGTTTAGTGTTTAAGCACGACTAAAACACAGCCTCTGGCAAAACTAAATTCGGTAGGTTATCTACTTTCCCTTTTCTTTTTTTGTGGTAAGACAAAGACCGGACTAAACTAAAATAAGTTTAGTCTGTATAAAGCAGAATTGAACCCATTGACTGTTTTGATTCTTGTAAGCCTAGCTTTTATTGTAAAGGCAAAGCCTGTTTTTATAATTGTTATCCTACTAATATTGTAAACGCGAAAGTTTGTGACTATGTTCGTTGCTCTTTCACGCAAAAACTACTGAACGGATTTTGATAACACTTTACAGTTATATAGCTTTTACATGAGAATAACACATGGACTATATTTTATACCCGTATTAACACGGGAACGAAAAAAAAGGTAGACTGATGAAAAGCATACCTATATAAATGAGCCCATCACTGATGAAAAAAAAGTTTTTTTCCAGGAATAGCATACTTTTGCGGACTCCCTTGGGAATAATATTTCTTTTCTTTATGTAAACTATCACTTCATAATTTTTTGTAACAAAATCAAAAATGTTGTAGCAAACAGCACTCAAAACATTGCATTGCACAAAGTTAACATGTGATTTACGAGATATATTGATCTGTAGACTAGCAATAACTCAAAATTAAAGACGCCAATAACAGGTGCAAACTTAGCCCTCGAATTTTCCACCCGTTCACAATTGGAGATCAAACAGTCAAACGGAATTTATGCCTTCCCGCATCGGGGATTAAAATATTAAAACTGTAAAACTGCTGAGGTGTTTTGCCTACAGTTTTATTTATGGCCTGAACAATTGCTGGAGTTTTATTTAAAAAAAAAACTCCCTGTACATGATTTGTAGCCTTAAAAAATATTCGTGAGGTAATTTGTTGGAAACGGCTCAACGAAGAGGGATTTGTGCTTGTCTCGCGGGTTTAATATAGGATTTATTGTTTTTTACTGAAGTAATTTGTGGGAACAAAGACTTTCTGCTTCTTTATTGTGCCTTGTTTACATTCAATAATAACAGACGGTAGTATTCGTGTAGTATGTGGTTGCATCTTGAGATAGTACGACAGTACATATTGATCTCGGACCGAAAACGTAGATGGGAAAGAATGCTAACTACAGACATTGATTATTAAACCAAATTTAAAAAATCTGGAAGATAAAAATGCACTAAAAATATTTAAAACAGTACCCTCTTTTTAGTGCAGTCAGCTACAAAACCAAAACAAAATCCAGTTACAAACATGAACATCTATTTATTTATTACATCAAGGACCAAAAATTTATTATTGTAAGAAACATTGACAAAATTTTAAACATGACCCTTTCTTCAGTGAAATCAGATGAAATATAATTTACTATACTCCGGAGATTATGACAAATAAAACGAACACGTTAAGTGGTCCAAAGGTAGTGAAACTGGTGAAAATGTGTTTCCCCATATCAAATACCTCTGTCTACCCCCTCAGGTATAAAAGGCGTCGGTACTTTATTATTTTGATTATGACAAATCTAACGATACCTTGCACTTTAAAATCCGTCGTACCGTTTACGCTGCAGGATGCGCAAAAGTATCTATATCTCTCTGATGCATTATGTGTATAGGAATGTGACCTTAGCAACAAGCCTTACCTTACCTTACCTTATTTTCCCCTCCTTTTAAATATTGAAGGGCCTGAAAGAGTTCTTTTTTTCCACCATAAAACACCTTTTCGCTAGCCGCAGAGTCGGCGAGTGCCACTCGCGGTTGTTGTGAATTAATTTCAACTTTGACGCGAGACAAATCACGCGCCCCGCATCTTGATTAGCTGCGGTGTTACGATTTTAAATCGACTCGTGTTTCCATTTTTGAGTTCGAAAACTTTTCGCACCTCGTTGTGAGGTTTTGTAAACAATCTGACTTTTTAATTTGGTTCGGTATTCGGGTATTGACTTTACTGATAATGTTGTTAAATTGGATGAATTCTGCTTTTTAGATTTCGGGGTTTCTCGACGAAAGTAAAGTGCCTACTTATTTTCCTACTATTATTGCAAAAGTAACTGTCTGTTTGTTACCTTTCCACGGGCAACCACTAAACCGATTGAGAAGAAATATGACAGGAAGATAAGTTGCATTTTGAGGAAGGACAAAGGCTACTTTCTTACCAAAATCCGGATGAAGTTACGGATAGAAAGTTGGTCAACATAAACTGTTTTATCAGCCTTTTCGATACATGAAATTTAAATTTGAGAGGAGCCACAACTAGTGTGTCGCAAGGACTTTATTTTACCAAGAATAAGAATGAAAGTTGTATGAAGAACACAACAATTCAATGAGCTATTGCGTCATCAAAAGTTGATTCAGTTTGCGGACAACATTTTACATGCATCACCAAATTCTTAACAGCAGTCTTCGAATCTACCTTCGGTTGTAATTTTTGTCGTTCAACTCGTTCGACAGTCACTTCTTATTCGGTGACAATGGTACGGGCCGACCCGATGCACTTCCGAACTACACGGCGATATGTTAATTAATTTTCAACTCTCTACCCCACTACTCGACAGTTGGTATGAATGTAAATCACTTGTAAAGGGGAAGCACCTAAGTTTGATTGTGTAATTGAGGGCGAATGCGGTTTGAGTTGGATTCAACTGGATTTAAACTGGTGTTTATTAAAATTAAGGTTAGATTTTGCACTGGGTTGGTATATTTAGCAGTGAGCCATAGCCGGCTAAAGAGCCCGCTTCTCATTTGTGTGGTTCGAGTTCAAATCCTAGCATGAACCAATGAGTTTTTCAACAAATCTTACGTATCATTATCTTCGCGGTGAAGGAAAGCTTTGTGAGGAAACCCGCAGGTTCTAGCACTAATTCTATGAATTATGTTAACACACCCTGGTCCGGGCGAACATGTCATGTGTAAACAGACCCGGTCCGGCGATGGGCTCACCACCTATCACGTTTAATATAATCGTGAAACGTGGGTATTTCCAAAAATGGAATACCTCAGCCTACCCTCGGGAATAAGAAGCGTCATATAGTTAATTTATTGGCGTGTTGGCTCAGTTGGTAGTGTATGTTTATTTTAGTATGATTTATCAGTCGTTTAGTACCCATAGTACAGGCTCTGCCTAATTTGGGACTGAATAACCGTATGTAAAAATTGTGTCCCACAATTTATTATTTTAAGTGAGCATATTTTTGTTCCATATCTGATTCCATACCTATATATTAGTCACTTCGATTGAAAAAAAGAATTATTCAGGTTTGCTTATTCCAACGCCATCCAAATCACGCATATTCTGAAAGTAAAACTATCACAAGAGCTCAAAAACGCTAAGTAATAAGGAAGATATTAGGTCGGATAATATCGGGCAGCTCAATCGTCCGGCAGATGGGCCCGTATAATCCCACGGCCGAAGTTTTCCGGCTTCCAATCTCGACTCTACTATAACTTTCATAGCATCATTAAATGTCCGCTTGCTTTTAGAACGGATGTCTATTGATATGGCTAGAATAATATCGATTCACTCTGAATGTCAAGGCGATTGGGCCGTTTATTTTAATTATACTGTGATTTTCTATTTTTGGAATAAGTGTGGGTGTAATGGGGTTTCAATTTAAAAGGATATAATGGACTCGATTCTGCAAACCACCTAAGATTCCTAATTTTAAGTTAGCTCTATTCTTTTCAACCGCTTTGGAAAGAAAAGGGACAGAAATAAGCGCCATATTTATTTACATCGTCACAAATGTCAAAATAACAAAATTTAAACCTTAAGGACGCATTCAAATACACGTTTTTAGCAATTTTAGCAACGATGTAAGGAGATCATGGATAAAAGTGACAGATAAGACATCAAATTAGTCGGTTTTTACACGTTTGACATTACTATATAATCTATAGTTTGTTTCTGTCCTTTTTCTTCCGGATTCTATAAAGAAGGATAGGCTTACTTAAAATTAGGAATTATATGTGGTTTGCAGAATCGAGTCCACTGTTAAAACACTTACGACCTTAGGTTAAATGCCATATTCCAATTCCGCATCGTCATTTGTATGTAAACTTGAGAGAGATAAAACACAATTACTTCTATGTGCTAATAAGGTGTTTCTTACACTCAGACTAAATGGCGTCACGACTTTAACTACCTAATAACTAGTGTGAATACATAAGAAACACACTTAGACGCGTTGACAGGTAAATTTTGAACAATGCATTCGGAAAACGGACTTATTGAAGACGGACGACTCTAGTCGCACTAGAGTTGCACAGTTATCCGTCACTATGTTACAACCTCTGAGTATTAAACCAACCGGAGACGCCACTGACAGGCGTTCCCCTCTACCAAAAAAGTTCGGTCAACGCTCATACCTGATAAATTCAACTAGTTTTTTTGAGTTCACGGAGTGTTCGGATTGGTTGCTTCTGTGTGTCAATGTATTTGTGTACATTTAGTTCAAGCTAGTATTTGTTTTGTCAAAAAATGCGTTTGTGGTAACATTATTTGTGTGCGTTTCCTCGTCCGCCGCGCAGAAATTGGCAAATTTTTTTTCAAAGAAACTAGTGCGCGTGCACGTCTCCTGTTGGTTTAATACTGAAAGGTTACAACGGACTGTCTGAAGACGAGACACTTGATTCCATCTCAACATACAATCGCACGATCATACATAAGTCACACTGTCGGCCTCATTGTATCAATTTGGATTGATGCAAGAGTATCTTTCTCAGTGATTTACCTAGTGTGTATAATAATATCTAATCCACGCAGTAGCGCTAATCTAAATGACATCAACTCATTGCTACAATTTATGCATGCTCATGTAGTGTCCATGAGTCCAAATAGGCCCGTTTGATTATGACAATGAATTTTTGCAGAACACACATTAAGCAGTGATGGCCCTACGGTTATGGTTAAAGAGACCGCTTCTCATGATGATAATCAGTGAGGCTCGGGTTCAAATCCTAGCGTGGCGTGCTACATCCAATGTGTTTTTAAAAAAAACTTATCACTAGCTCGAAGGTGAAGGAAAACATAGTGAGGAAACCCGAAGGTCTCAAAACTATTCTAAGGCATGTGTAATAGTCCCGGTCCGGCGATGGACTCACCACCTATCACGTTTAGGGGTCGAATTTTTTATTTTTTTATTTTATATTTTTTTTACACATTGATACAAAGATACAGAGTAACGATGCATTTGATGAATTAATGATGACAAGATAATACGCATAGTGTCGCGTACCGAAGTCACTTCTTCATCTTTCACAGTATGAAATTGCAATCGCACAAGCATTACTTCTAGTCGCATTAATCCAGACGTACATTTATCCAATGAGTTTATCAAAATTAACGTACATATTCGTCACTAGCTCGACGGTGAAGGAAAACATCGTGAGGAAACCCGCTGATCCCGGAATTAATTCTGAGATGATATGTGTAAATAGACCCGGTCCGGCGATGGGCTCACCACCGATCACGTTCAGGGGTTCAATATATCTCGTTAAGAGTGGGTATATCCAGTAATGGAATACCTCTGCCTGCCCCCTCGGGGATAAAAGGCGTGACATTATAAAAAAAATATTTTTTTGGTATATTTGTCCAAACGGCGCAATAATTATGTGATTCGCCTAGTCTGTGGCTTCATTGAATTCGCTGAGTCGCACCAAATTATGTCGACTCATTTCTGTTGCTACAATTTGTGCGTGCTCATGCAGTCCGTGTGTCCAGCCGGGCCCGTGGGATTATGACGACAAGTTTGTGAAGTCGATACCAGCGTAGCTTATAAGAACGAAACCTTTTGATTTAGTGCATTAGTGTAATACTATAGTGATAGTGAAAACTAAGAACACAAGTCAAGTCACAACGAGGACGCCGGCGGACCGATACAAAAATGTTATTTTCAGTCAAGTGTCAACGAGTACGCCGGCGGTCTCGCGGCGTCTGGCAGTGCGCCTGTAGTCAAAAAGTCAAATCTCAAGGTCAAATGTTTGTTTTTTATTACTGGATGGGTTAATAGAAACTAAAAATCGTCAGTGGACTACTTTCTTAGAATAATGATTTATTAGCAACTTAAGTTTTTAAATTACTTATTAGCCTCATAACAAGGCTAGATTGTAATAATTTTAAAGTAACATTAAATTACAGAAAAAAAACGCTACAATTTGTGCGAACTCATGCAGTCCGTGTGTCCAGCCGGGCCCGTGGGATTATGACGACAAGTTTGTAAAGTCGATAGCAGCGTTGTTTCCAGTAGTGTGACTTGCGATACGCCCCATTTCTCCCTTTGCTGCTTCTAGGCTTTCATCGAGATCTTAGAATAGAACTAGCGGCCCGCCCCGGCTTCGCACGGGTGGACATTATTTTTTTAAATATTTCGGGATAGTGGTGGAGTAAATGTATCTTTATGCAGGACATAAGTAGGTTCTTTTTATTTTTCAAATAGCCATTGCCAGCGGTTGTGTAGGTATACGATATATTATAAGACACCTACATAAAATATTTAAAGTTTCAAGGTGTTATCGATCCGCAGTAGTACTGATACCAAAGGGTATGCATGTGCTCATGACAACAAACAAATTTTCCAAAAGAACCAATACCTAGTGAATTCTCAAAAAAAAATAACTTTTTATGGAGACTTTCAAAGAATATTTGTGCCAAGTTTCAAGTTGATAGATGTAAAAAACCACGCTTCTACATAACAACTTCGACGTAGGGGTCGAAGTTGGGGGTTTTGGCCCTTCAGGGGATGATTTTCGAAAAATCTAAAAACACTGTCTCATCACTTATTTCTAAGAGAACAAATAGGTTATCTAAGCCTTGCTTTGCCAAGTATCAAGCTGATAGACGTAAAAAACAACACGTCTCCATAGAAACACCATCATCCTGATTCATCCCCTTAGAGGGTGGTTTTACAAAATCCAGAAATACGTTCTTTGTTGTTTGTTTTGAGGAGTATTTCTACAAAGTTTCAAATAGATGCACCCAAAAACGAAGGTTTTTAATGGAAAATTCAACCCCCACTTCCACCCCCTTGAAGAATGATTTTCGAAAAATCCTAGAACTATTATCTCATTGTTGGTTTTTAAGAGTATTTGTGAAAAGTTTCATGTTGATTGACGCCAAAAAACACACTTCTCCATACCAACTTTAACTCCTACTTTCACCCTTTAGGGAATGATTTTCGAAAAATCCTAAAATACGTGTCTCATGATTTATTTTTAAAAGTATTTTTGCCAATTTTGAAGTTGATAGACGTAAAAAATAACACGTCTCCATACAAACTTCAACCCCCTGTTTCGCCCCCTTAGGGGGTGATTTACAAAAAATCCAGAAATACGTGTCTTGTTGTTTGTTTTGAGGAGTATTTTTACAAAGTTACGAATCGATACACCCAAAAATAAAGGTTTTCCATACAAACTTCAACCCCTACTTTCACCCCCACGGAAGATGATTTTCGAAAAATCCTAGAACTAATATCTCATAATTTGTTTTAAACAGTATTTTTGCCAAGTTTAAAGTTAATACACGCAGAAATCACACTATCCCATACAAACTTCTACCCCCTCTTTCACCCCCTTAGGGGTTGAATTTCGTAAAATCCTTTCTTAGCGAACATCTACATTATTAACGTAACCTACACACAAAATTTCATGTTTCTATGTTCAGCGGTTTGAGCTGGGCCTTGATTTTTAGATTCTGCTTCTCCTTTTAACAAGGTGACTTTTTACCGTCTGGAAAAAAATGTGGTGTGATAGGTAAGTGTAAAAGATTGTTTTGGCAATGTTACTTAAAAAAATTTTTTTTTTCTAAAATTTATTTTTTCTTGCTTCGACTAATATACATTACTCAATTGTAGTCAATAATACATACTGAGATATTTGAAATAGTATTTTAAAAAGAAACAGGCTCGTAGCTTCCATTTATGCGCAATTAACCTAAAACCGCCAGCTGCGCGTAGTACTGTGCGTAGTTTTTTAGATTTTATAAATTGCACTAAACATAACTATATTTAACAATTCATCTCGTGTATAACTTCGCCTCTAGATACCATAAAAGTCATATTTTTTTCCAGACGGTAAAAAAAAATCATCCAGTATATAGATAGAATAGCTCTTTATTGTACACCAATAAACAATATAGTATGGTTTCTCGTATTGTTGTTTAAATTGACTTCTCTAATTTTGAATTTAAACTTATTGACATTTTAAAATGACACTATTATTATTGAAATTATTTTGAAATTTTTGTTTGACTTAAGTACTTTTCGTTTATGTAATTTGTGTTCTTTTTCTTACTTACTTGTGTTTTGGAGTTTACTGTAAACTTGTATTGTCACTGATAAATAAATAAAAACCTTAATTTTAGTACAAAAAATTAAGCAATCTCTTGGGATGGATGAAAATGAGAGACCTGCAGCCCAGGGTAAAATTCGTTGAAGCATTCGAAGGAACTTTTTCAAGCACTTGATACCGGGTCTCTTCTGATCCCATGAGTAGATTTTAGGCAATTCCATGTATTCATAATATTTATATTATATAAAGCCTTATTCTATAGTATTCATGATAGAAGAAATCCCAAGTTACCCAGCATGCTTATTATGTAGCCGTCTTCAAATGTTACTCCATTTCACTAACTATATAAGTTAATTTCACAAAAATATCATTATACCTAAATATTATAATAACAGTCAATTTGATATTGTCAAGACGTATACCAAAACCGACGAGTTCTTGAAAATCTTCAAAAGAAAAGAGCAATCCCTTTCTTTGAACCAACATTTTTCACGCTCAATATTACAATATCTAAAGTTCGCCATTCACAACACAATAAAACTTCATGATCGCATCCGACCGGCACAATAAAGCAACGTTACAGCTGCAATATTGCATGATATACTGATTCCCGATAACTTGGAGCTGTTTATGGGGAAATAATCGAAATTTACTGAAACGGAGAGCTTAGGCAATGAGTGGGCGAGGCTTTATATATTCGCTTTAATACCAGTTGTAACGTGATAGAATTTCCTGAGAAGAAAATCAAATAAAATATGAACAAGAAAGTATTTTATGATGGGATTTAATAATCTTTGTCGGTGTATACCAGAGACTCAACCTATATCTATACTTCCATACTAATATTATAAAGATAAAAGGAAAGATTTGTATTTTTGTATGTTTGTTATGAATAAACTCAAAAACTACAAGACCGATTTTAAAAATTCTTTCACCAATAAAAAGCGAGAAGATCCTTGAGTAACATAGGCTATATTTTATTCCCGTATTCCCATGGGAATGGGAACTACGTGGGTAAAACCGCGCAGAACCGCTAGTTTTCCGCAAACCGCACCTTCAGTCAAGCACCTTGCGGTTCCAATTCGCGACAGAATAATTAATCAATTGTGTCTTATTTTCTTGGATTAGGAGGTCAAGCAAAAATATTTAAAGTATACAGTATTACGGAAGCAAGATTTTTATTAGTAAATTTAAAAGTAATTGGTATTTAATAAAAACCTGTGGTAGTAAATCAAAAATCATCAACAATCTTCTCTAGCATAAATTTGTAGTTCTACACATAAAATCTCCTATCAGAAAAGTAGTAAACCACAAAGATAATGATAGACATTATTGCACAACTTAAACGAACCAATACCAAGCAACCGATAAAGTACAGACAGAAAAACAAAAACAAAAGCGGATATTTATGAAAACAGTGGTGTTCTGTTTTCTTTTAAAAGAGCGAAAGATTTTACAAAAATGTTGCAAAAACTAATAATTTATTTGCAATTGTGGAACTGAAGTTCGTCTGCGCCTCACTCCGTTTTATTGGACAATATAAGTAGCCTGTTGATCTAATTGCAAGCTTTTTCTTCATATGTTTTATAAAAGTTGTTAGGTTTCTTTTACCATTTCGTTTACATTTGATAAGTATTTTTTTCTCTTTAAGAAATTTAACATCTTTTTTAATTTTTGAGTTTTGTTATCATTCTGAATTTCAATAAATCCAAACTTGAATCTTATTTCGTCAAGTTTCTTATAAATCTTGCATTTCTCTTATCTTTCATCATGTACTTGTCCTTATCCCATTATTTGGGGTCGGCGCAGTATGTTTTTTCCTTCCATTTAGATCTATCATACGTCATATCTACATTCACTTCCAGCTTGCACATATCATCCTTCACACAATCCATCCATCTTTGCTTCGGTCTACCCCTCTTTCTATAACCTTCCACATTCATATCAAGCACTCGCCTTACAACGCCTCCCTCCCTCCCTCCTCATTATATGTCCATACCAAGACAGACGATTACCTCTCAACTTCTCCATCACGGGTGCTACTTTCAGACTTCCTCTTATGTACTCATTCCTAATTTTATCTATTCTTGTCACTCCACACATCCATCTCAACATTCTCATCTCCGCTGCATGCAGTCTCCTTTCATCCTCCTTCTTAAGGGCCCACATTTCTCTTATCTTTGTTTTATCTTAATTGTCAGCTCTGAGCATTGCAATATTTTCTATTCACCATTTCTTTACTTATGCTTATGCTAACGATACGTCTTTTCATAGTTCTGATATTCACCAACCGTTTTCATAGTAAAATAAATAAAATAAATAAATAATCTCACGCCTTTCATCCCCAAGGGGGTAGGCCACACATTTCACGAGATACATTGGACCCCTAAACGTGATAGGTGGTGAGCCCATCGCCGGACCGGGTCTATTTACACATGTCTCACAATTAATTCTGAGACCTGCGGGTTTCCTCACGATGTTGTCCTTCACCGTCGAGCTAGTGATAAATATAAATAATATAAATAGTGATAAATAGTTTTCATAGTCTAAGGCATAATTGTTTTTGCAGTTTGCTAATAATTTCTGAGACTGTGTTTAGATCGTTTAGTTACGCATAAGAATATTCTGTAGATTATGACGCTTAACACTATTTAACTCTTCAGTAAAAACAACATGTTTAAGTAGTATTTCAGCAAATATTTTACTGCAATAATCAACTCTTCAATAAAAACAACAGGTTTATGATACTGCAGTAGTGTCTCAACAAATATTTTATTGCAATAATCAAAGCTACTATATTACAGTCCATCACCCAAATTCGTGAATCTGCAAGAATCTAATACACTTACAGTGTCGTCCATTTTAATGTGAGTAAAGGTGTTCCGCTTCCAACCGTCCCCAACAATTGTTATTCAATGGCACTTCATGAAATATGTATTTATTGTGTGGTTAGAACGCGAATTCATACGCAATATTGGAATTACCCTCACCTACTGTGTTGGGTTTCGGTTAGGTGTTCACTGAGGGGAATCGTTACACGTGTTTCTTGTCGTTTTTAGGGTTCCTTAGCAAAACTGGGGGCTCTTGACCACTGTTTTATTCTTTTATCCTCCTCCATAATATAAACACTATACACTTAAATGTTATGGAGGAGCGGAAGGTGGAATGCTCCTATGTCGTGAAAAAGGAAGATCTTTCGCCAGGCGAGGTGATCGTGCCTGGGGACCGCGTTTGATGTTGGACAGTTGTATTTATACAAACTCATTAGAAAACTTCGATAGCGCGGTTTGTAGTGTCGCTAAAATGTTACTTTATACAAAAATGTATAAGTAAAGTAATGTATTTATATACCTACTCTCTATCAATTAAATTAATACTATAGACGGAATTAAGTAGGTACATAAAGTATATAATAGCTTTTACTGCCGGTTCTGTTTTTTTTCCAAAATAAGAGTGATCGGCAAATAAGGTTAGTAGTGTAACATAAAATATTACTTAGATTTAATAAATGCTGACTTAATATTTTTGCTTTAGGAGAATTATACAATTTTTTACGAGACATGTACATCGACATCTTCAATATACGAGACAAATTAGATATTAGACCCAATCTATTAACACAATTACTCAAAAACTTACATAGGGATTACATAAAAAATCCCCATTAGCAAACACACCATTTTTTTATATACTTACTTATTATTATTTACTTTTTCTTGAAAATCTTGTATAACACTCCAAAATACAAGTAATTCATTTGAAGTTTATTCTACTTTGCAATTCCAATGTCAGTTAAGCCAAATGTAATAACACAGCTAGAGAGTAAAAATACACATGGAAAAATATCCTGTACCTCTTGAGACAGAGAGACATTTTGCCGAATCATTTGAGTTTGCAAATTGTTAGTACGGTGCGGAGCGCAGAGATTTCTGTTTGTATGTCGAGTATAAATTCAATTCCTGTTTGTGAATGTTGTATGCTTGCACTGGGTTCAATGTAGCATGGAGTTTTTAGTCGATCGTGAATTCTTATTGAACGACACGAGACTGATCTTTTTAATTTGTATACGCGATACTGTACATCGATAAAGTATGCATATCGCAAAACACCTCTTAAAGGAAATAGAAATTAAAAGGCCATAGTTCGATAGCTATATAATTTACATTGACATAAACAACATAACAAAATGGTAACAGACTAGGGCGAGTTCCCAACACCTCTGTTGGCAAAACGCTTGGCTTGAAAAAACGCCCCTGTTAGCAAAACGCTCGGATTGACGAAACGCCCCTTTTAGCAAAATGATATAGGTGTCCAAGCGATCGAACTCGAAATAATCTTTTTGTAACCCTGTTTATAGTTCTGCTAGAAAAATGAAAATGTTTTATTTCTGTAGGTAATTAAACATTACATTAAGAAAGGTCAATAGTCTAATAAGCTACGAATAAGGAACTAATAATGCACTAAACTCGTCCATGAAGATTGGCTAAATGAAAACAGCAGTACATCTCCACCGACGAGTTGTATTAGACGAGTAAATACAGTTTTTAGTTTGAATAGGCCTTAAATACTCTTTATATTTTTTTATCTGCTATATAAAAATAAGTCTGGTTTTCCTTCCTGACGCTATAACTCCAGAAAGCACGAACCGATTTCCACAGTTTTGCATTCGTTGGAAAGGTCTCGGGCTCCGTGAGGTTTACAGCAAAGAAAATTCAGGAAAAATATCAATAGAAAAGCGGGAAAATCTTATAAGCATTGCACCCGTGCGAAGCCGGGGCGGGTCGCTAGTATTAATATACTAATTAAGTATGAGGAATTGCGCTTATTCTGTTTCGCCTTATATATACACAAGCACAGCAACATTTAATCCTTCCATTAGCTCAGTAACGATGTCAATTACATTAATTACGAAGTGTTCGACACAAAGGTGACCTTTCGATTTCGATACCAATTAGTGTCACAATATATTGAAATGTTGAAATCGGACGTTTCTGTCGACAAACCTGACGTTTTGACGTTCGAATCGACTGCGAAGTGAAAGGTGGAATATTTGATGACACGAAGTATTTTCCCTTCTCAGCTTAATGACAAGGTAGCCTGAGGAGACAGATTATACAACGATATTCCACTATAATAATATTAATCTATTCTTGAATAACTATCTAAGAATTGATTTTACACTAAGAATATTGTATTTGTATCTTCTAAACACATCGAAATAGAACACACAAAATTTATGTGAAAATTAAAATTTCTATTTTTAACCAACTTAAAAAAGGTGGAGGTTATCAATTCTACTGTATTTTTTTGTTTTTATGTTTGTTGCATCAGAACTTTCAACTGCGTAAACCGATTTGGATTATTACTATTTTTATTTGAAAGCTGGTGCTTCCAGATTGGTCCCATTTTAATTTCGCCAAGTTCTGACAATGGCATCCATGAGGAAATCCTATAAGTCTTAAATTTGCATTAAAAATGTGCACGACAAATGGACGAATAACTCAATATCACGCCAACCGATTTCGATGATTCTTTTTTTAACCGACTTCAAAAAAGGAAGAGGTTCTCAATTAGACTGTATTTTTTTAGTATAATTAGTTTAAGTATTTTTTTTTTGTGCTTTAGAGTTCTATGTTATTATTCCAAAAAGTTTATTCTGAAATCGATTGAGAAGGTCGGAGCCTATTCGAGACAAACTTTCAGAGAGACTGACACATATTCATAAAAACTTAAATTATGATTAGGCATTAATACTGCTTAACATACGTTGCTACCAAAGAGATTAAAATATAATAAGGCATAGAGGGGACAAAGCGAGGAAAATTTAAAGTCAAAAGTTATTCCAAGTGGAATAAGTCTAGTACAATTTCGACCGAATGACAGCTCGCGTTCATAATAACTGACATGACAAGGACATGACGCTTAGGCTTCAAAGTTTTGTATGAAAATATTCCCGATTGCCCCCTCTATGCCCTATTATATTTAAACCTCTTTGGTTGCTACACAATAAACAAAAAAAAACCTGCACCGCCGATTAAGGTGGTGCGGTACCCTGGGTTTCAGCCCTAATTTTAGGTTTTCAATAAAATTCATAGGTTCATTCTTTCACAGGGCCAACATTTGTGTGCATGAATGTGTCTGTTGGCTTCGTGTCTGGGTGTTTAATATTTATTTAAGTATGTCTATCAGTTGTTTAGTACCCATAGTACAGGCTCTGCCTAGTTTGGGACTGAATAACCGTGTGTGAATTGTGTCAAACAATTTATTTATTAGTTTGAGACAAGCATGCTGATAAATCCACCGTCTATCTCAATCCAAATTGACACCACAAACACCTAATAACTCAGTACACTGTAAGTGAACAATTACTTAACCGCGAGTCATTTACCAAAACAAGCGCGGGTATTGTTTAAAATAATTGCTTATGATTTATTATGCGCTCACCCGTTTCAATATATCACAAGCGGTGCGATCTTAATTCTTGGGACGCCCCCGATGTCCCGCCGAGTGGTGTAAATCACAAGTGGAAGGTTGACAGAACACCCGAGTCAAGTTGTATATTTCTTCGACTTTTTTTCTGATTACTGTGTTATATCTATACTATATGAGTCGTGTGCGCCAGTAGCCCTGCGGTGCCAGTGTGTTTGTCACGATCACACTGGTTAAGCAAAGTTGGGTGCGGTCAGTCAGTGGATGGGTGACCGCCTAGTGGCATTTATATTACGAGCGCTTCCGTGTTTCGGAAGGCACGTTAAATTGTTGGTCCCGGTTTTCGTTGTGTTACGCACAATGGAAGTCGTTAAGCCATGTCAGATACCCTTGGGTGGCTTGAAAAATTCTAACTGTTAAGTGGCCACTAGCTTAACACCATCTCCCAATCCGCAGTGGGCTCGCGTGGGAGATTATAGCCCATACTTCCTCATGTGTGAGGAAAGACCCTTAGCTCAGCAGTGGGCTGTTACGGGTTGATGATTATGATGAGTCGTGTAAAAAATTATAGGTACATATGCAATATTAATTTCATGTATTTTTGTTACAGGTAAGTCACATATATTAGCTCACTCACAACTATACATGAAAAGTACTACATGTAAGTGAAACGATAAACCATCCAGAAACATTGAAACTGGAAAAAATGGAAACAGTAATTAGGATAAATTAAATAATGTTATTATAATAATACTAAGATTAACTAAGCAACTTTACTTATTACTAAGTTTTCTAACACTCTCATCAAATATCTAACACATTTTTTTTTATTTGTCATACACTAGCTAAAAATTTGCAGACGAGTTCAGAGGAAGCTAATAGTGTCTTTTCTATACATTTTTTTTACTATTAAACTTAATTTTTAAGCTATTGCATAGCTTCTATCGCGGGCCTTGAGCGCGGGGACCGAATCCAGAAATTCCGTAACGAAAAAAACCTCACGCTCCCCACTCCGACGGGCACGGAGTTGTGGCTTGAAGGCCGTGCATTGTCTAATGGATGGACGGACGGACGGACGGACGGACGGACGGACGGACGGACGGACGGACGGACGGACGGACGGACGGACGGACGGAGCGGATTGATGCCTTCTATCGAGGGCCTTGAGCGCGGGGACCGAATCCAGAAATTCCGTAACGAAAAAAAACCTCACGCTCCCCACTCCGACGGGCACGGAGGTGTGGCTTGAAGGCCGTGCATTGTCTAACGTCGTTTGTTTTCGGCAGTCTTGTTGATACAAAATGCTATGCAATAGCTTTACCGCGGCAGTCCCCGAGTGCCACACGTCTTTTTTTTACTATCACAAGTCGTGGCGGCCAAAGATACAACCAACTCAACAAACAAAACTCTTTGCACCAAGTCGCTGACGTCCGTCACTCACACCGCACCGTAAGGCTTCAAGCAAATGCTTATTTATGTTCGAGCTACAATGAACTTGTCCCGCGCTCAATTCGTTTCCAAGCATTAGTCTACGTGCTATTGTCCGGATTGTCCCGACTTCGGGACAATGGTACTGCATTTTACTCTCC
This sequence comes from Ethmia dodecea, assembly GCA_963855545.1. NCBI lineage: Eukaryota > Metazoa > Arthropoda > Insecta > Lepidoptera > Depressariidae > Ethmia > Ethmia dodecea. Next base: position 3,099,709 of record OY979443.1, read on the forward strand.
AGATTTAAATAGGCTTTGGCTGATGGCCTCGTTAATGCCATTGAGACTATCGACTTTCATTCGCCAGTCAAAACATGTCTGGAAAGTCAGACAGTATTGTTCGCGTGATGTTTTCGTTTTGTTGATATCTATTGTAGTTTTAAAAAATACAAACAATGAAAATTGAATAGTACTTTAAAAAGGTGTGAAAACTGTACGACTTTGCACAGAGATCTCCTTTTTTTTAAAAAAAAGATTACATTTTTGCGTTAAAGACATGATCAATAATAAAATATGATAATACCTCCCTCTTTGACATACCTAATAGTGCTTACAGTTAGACACAGTTTAAAATAGACATGCTATTACTTTTAAACATTGTCTAAGGTAACAGCATCAATTTTGTCTTAACATCAGACAGTAACTCAAAATTTTGTAAATAAAAACAGCTGTTCAGAAAATTGTCGTCTAAAAATGTTGGTCCCGGAAAGAAATCTAACAAATCGAGCTTCAAATGGTCCACTATTTATTAGCAACTAAGCATTTAGGCAATTATCTAATTTATTATTTTTCAAAACAAAATAAATAAAAAAACTAAGAAATCAAGTATTAAAATATTTTTTACACAGTTTATTAGGTTCACTCGTAACTTTGCCTCAGTAACTAAGTATGTACGAGTATATATAGGTTTTTACTCTATTTTTGTTATTTATACAATTATTCGCTTAAGGGCCGATTGTTCAACAGCCAGTTAAAAGTTATATGAGGAATAAACATCACCTGTCACTTTTCCTTTCTATTGTATCAGACAGTGACAGCATCAATATATTCTCCAGATAAGGTTTATCTGACGATTGAACAATCAGTCCATATCTATCCAAATAATATAAGTAACAACCGACGCAATATGTATCAGTAACCAATTTGGAGCAATATTCTAACGCTAGCAAATTGGCTCTCAGGGCCCAATTACACCGACGCCGAATACTACACGCATGGCTAAACACAGAGTAATGTCATGTAATTCGAGACGGAGGCCTTTCATCGGGTGCAGTGTGTGGAACATTGCTCGCGATGCTCTATGCACTCCTATTAACCGGCAAAATGGGTTGACTCACACCGTACCGTAACAGGATTCCAGATATAATAAGTTACCTTGGTGTTCTCTAGTTAATAGCTTTGATGGGAAATACGGTATCATATTTAGGTGAGGCACTTCCGTTAAAGCTTACTAGGTACTTTGGAGAGTTATCAAATTAGTGACGTGTATATTTATAGATAATATATATATAGTAACTAGCGACCCGCCCCGGCTTCGCACGGGTGCAATGCTTATAAGATTTTCCCGCTTTTCTGTTGAAATTTTTCCTGAATTTTCTTTGCTATAAACCTCACGGAGCCCGAGACCTTTCCAACGAATGCAAAACCGTGGAAATCGGTTCGTGCGTTCTGGAGTTATAGCGTCAGGAAGGAAAACCCGAATTATTTTTGAATAGTAGAAGAATAAAAAGCAGTGATAGCCTTACGGTTAAAAAAAAAAACGGCCGAAAAATCTGTGAGGCTCGGGTTCGAATCCTGGCATGTACCAATGAGTTTTTCAAAAACTTACGTACGTACATATTTATTACTAGCTCGACGGTGAAGGAAAACATCGTGAGGAAACCGCAGGTCTCAGAATTAATTCTGAGACATGGGCTCACCACCTATCACGTTGAGGGGTTCAATATATCTCGTGAAATGTGGGTATATCCAGTAATGGAATACCTTTGCCTACCTCTACCCCCTCGGGGATAAAAGGCGTGAGATTATTTATTTATTTATTTTAAACAATTCTTAATGTCTGAAAGAAATCGCTTAAAGCGAAAAGGTCGCCTATTGTACTTCTATATTATATCTACTAATATTATAAAGAGAAAAGATTTGGATTTTTGTATGTTTGTATCTTTGTTACGAATAAACTCAAAAACTACTAAACCAATTTTAAAAATTGTTTCACCAATGGAAAGCCCCCTGAGTAACATACTCTATATTTTATCTCTGTATTTCAACGGGAACTGAAATTACGGGCAACCGTGCAGAACCGTTGTTTTAAATAATTGTGTCACTTATTGCATATTATTATTGGCATACAATAAAGAGTGGTTGCTTACTTAATAAGTCTATAGCACTATTTCGTCAACTATACAATTCCCGTTTGAGAGTTTCAAACTTTATGAATATTCAAAGGAGATTTCTGTTTTGTAAACGCAAGCATGAGCCTGAAAACAATATTATAGCTCAACTGTTTTCAGCTTAGTCTGATATGGGTCAATAGCACTTACGCTTCCTTTTTCGAATCGTAAGATGCATGTTGGATCGTCAAGGGTTTTTATTCCCAACAATAAGGGAGGAGTATAATAAGTAGGATTATATTTCTATTATACCCTTAGTGGCTTGGTGAAGACTATAGAACTGCCTCTTATGGTCATGAGGGTTTACCACTGTCTAAATCATACTGGAACAGTTTAATTTGTTGAGTTTTATCAGCATCTTCGCTGCTTTTCACGAAAAAATACAAGTTTTCAAAACGCAAAATAATCAAGCCTACATGTAGTACTAATTGCTAGATTACTTAGCAAATGAACTCAACTCTGAGCTTTTTCGGCATCATACGGCAAATTTCGAAAAGACGCAAGTTTACAAATAGCCGAATCAATAAGTAACTAGTGAGTTGAAAGAGCTATACTCACAATTTGGAGTTAAATCTCCAACAAAGATGTCCGAAAAATCCAAGAGGTCTGGTGGGGGCTGGTCATGTCTGTAAGAGAATAGGTTGAAGCTGTAGCTTAAATCTCGATTGGAGACTCTATACAAATACTGTATATTCTGTCAAATAACCCGTTATATAAATGACCTGATGATAATAGTCACAACACATTATCCGGTATATAGCCTTCACCATACGGTATCATCGCTTATATAATTCCGGTCCTCTACCCATAGGTCGGGAATGTTTCAAGCCACTTCTACTTCTTCTTGTTATGCTATCTCCACTGGAGAGCTCATTTACTCCAGCATAGCGGTTCTTCTCCTACATAACTTCGTTGCTACATAACCTTGTTAAGCCTTTGAGCTACAGTGACTTTGGTTCTACCTCGATACCGCTAGTAATTAACCTTTCTTGTATGTATGCAGTTTTCTCGAATACCTAGGCTTCTACTAGAGCTATCAGTCCTCTGATAGATAATGTCTCTTGCCGGTTTTTTTACTAATTCTGCGAGCGAAGTCATATTAAGTGTGGACATACACGTAATCCAACTTAATAATTTCAAATGCTAATGTTTATTTTACGCAGCAAATCCTACTAATCCTACTAATAATATTATAAATGCGAAAGTTTGTTTGGATGGATGTCTGGATGTATGGATGTCTGGATGGATGTTTGTTCCTCTTTCACGCAAAAACTACCGAATGGATTTTGATGAAACTTTACATTTATATAGCTAATACATCAGAATAACACATAGGCTATATTTTATCAACGTATTCCCACGGGAACGGGAACTACGCGGGTGAAACCGCGGGGCGCTGCTAGTCAGCAATAATTGATCAATGTGTTTTTCTACACAGATGATATTTAAAAGCTACATATATTATATATTTTGGAAAGTTTACAGCTAAATTTACAAATTCATAATCCTTGTGGACAAGTACGTGCTAATTACAAGGTTATAATTACACATAAATAATAATAAATTGTTTGACACAATTCACACACGGTTATTTAGTCCCAAACTAGGCAGGGCCTGTACTATGGGTACTAAACAACTGATATATAATCTCACGCCTTTTTTATCCCCGAGGGGGTAGGCAGAGGTATTCCATTACTGGATATACCCACATTTCACGAGATATATTGGACCCCTAAACGTGATAGGTGGTGAGCCCATCGCCGGACCGGGTCTGTTTACACATGTCTCAGAATTAATTCTGAGACCTGCGGTAAACAACTGATAAACATACTTAAATAAATATTAAACGACCAGACACGAACCCAACAGACATGTTCATGTACACAAATGTTGGCCCCGAGCGGTGATCGAACCCGCCACCTCCGTCTCAGAAGGCAGGGTCACTACCAACTGAGTCAACAGGCCCGTCATTATACACATTGGCGACAGAAGTAGGGTATTCTTTTTTCGGTGTATGTATATGCGTATGTATGTAAGCATACTTTATTGGCGAGACTACTTAATGATTTTTAAGTCCATATCAGATTTATCTTCACCCCTTGTCATGTTTACCCCTTGGCACCAAAAAAAGGTAATGTTTAATATATATATTTAAGCTGTAGTCATAGGTACTTGTAGAGTTGAAATTATTTTTATCCAGGAACGCAGACAAAATCCTAGGCAAAAGGCAGTATATAATAGCGTATACTACCTTAGGGGTTCACCAAGTAACATCAGGCGAGATTTGTTAATAATACACCGGAGCTCAACGAGGATTAACTTTATACTGGTTTGTTTACTTTGGTAATCCTTTTGCAGTGCGCTAGTAGTCCAGCCTAGCCTCGGGCTTAGTGCGTGGTGCAAGGTATGAGAGCTCATTCTTGTTCGCAATGGGTCTGGCTGTTTTTATTTTTAATACGTTTTTTGAATACTTAGAATGCTGAACTGTTAAGGAATGTCAAAAAGAAAATTCAAAATCAAACATTGTATTGAATTATTGAACTTGTGTAGGTACTGGGTAAAGTGGTTTTATGGTATCTAAAAGGCACTGTACCACACTGTACTAAAAATTTATGTATGTATAAACAATTTACCAGTAAAGCCATCTATTGATAGGAAACAAGCGAATTTGAAAACTGTTTGAAACTTATTTTGTATTCGTGTGGAAATGTAAATTTGTCAAAATGTACCAAAAGAAGCTGAAGTGCCTTGAAGAGTTCTGACAGTAAGATCACCACTATCCTTCTTTCAATCATAGCTCATACTTCCTCTTAAGTTCTGAAAGACACATACAGCCAAAATGAGGTGTGACGGGTTGATAATGAAAAGAGAATGAGCAAATGAGAAACACTTCATCGACGTAAAATATTTACTAAAACATTTTTTTTTTTTGACACGATTTACACATATTATTCAGTCCCAAACTAGGCAGAGCCTGTACTATGGGTACTAAACAACTGATAAACATACTTAAATAAATATAAAACACCCAGACACGAAGCTAACAGACATGTTCAATGTTCATGCACACAAATGTTGGCCCCGAGCGGGGATCGAACCCGCGACCTCCGGCTTAGAAGGCAGTGTCACTACCAACTGAGAAAACAGGCCCGTAAAGCTTTTTTGTACTTTTCAAATACGGGTGGTATTTGAAAAATACAAAAAATCTTTTAGTTTTAATGTTTATTAAAGGTAAAGTTGCCTGGAAGAGATCGCTAAAAGCGATAAGACCGCCCATTGTACTTTAGTTAATGTTGGTATTCATATTGTGTAGTTTTTGGTGTACAATAAAGTTATTGTATTGTATTGTTTATGAGATAACTATAGCTTTTACCCGCGGCTTCGCTAGCGCACGTTTATTTCACCCCTTCAGGGGTTGAATTTTGCAAAATCCTTTCTTAGTAGATGCCTGCCTACACTGTACACAAGCTACAAGCTATCTATGTGAAAAATTTCAAGTCTCTAGACTCAGCGGTTTAGGCTTTGCGTTGATACATCACCAATCAGTCAGTCAGTTTATCATTTTCTATATTATGTAGATTTTTTTTTCTTTACGAGAAACTAAAACAGATTAGAACTTTGTCTCTCCTGACTTGCACCAAGCCGCAAAGAGCGTCCAGAATAGCGACCTTCCCTCTAATTAGAGAACACGAAGACTCCCCCATACGGCCACAGGCGGTTCCCGAAGGATTTTAAATTGATCTACAGTCTGATACGAACTGACCGTAGCTTAGGTACTGATAGCGTAGTTCTTTTGAGACCTCCAAAGCTCTTTGTGAGCCAAGAGGCTTCTGCATTTGAGTTCTAGAAAAAGATTTTTACTTGAAATTGCGGGTCTATATTAAATGTTGGTAGAACAATAAGTAGTATTGGCAAAGAAAAAATACCGTTCTTTTAAATTACATGAATGATTAAGATTATTATAAATTTCATTAGTGGTATTATAATTGCAATGACTTTTGCTAGCCGCTTTCGTTTCATATATTATAACGGGACAATCTTAGTTACATCACAGAATAGGTAATAGTACTACGTACATTCAAAATCAAGTACTTTACGAGTATTTCCATAATGACACCATGACAACATGAAAAGGAAGTAGGTAGTTCGACATTATTGGCTATCAGGTTGCGGATTTGGCTTTACAGTAAGTCACAGAGAGAAAACAACGAACCACGCACCATCTCGAATCTCTCTTATCTGTGCAACAAACAGTGATGGGAAAGACATAGATGAAGATTTTTGACAACCCTAAACACTAGGGAATAGAGCAGCCATTAGGGGATTTTTCAGACAAATATTTGAGGAAGGAAGTCAAACACTAAGACAAATTATACTTGTATGATTTTTTCGAATACTTTTAAATTAATTGGCCTTGAGTTTCTTGCTGATTCTTCTCGGGGTACTGCATTTGGAACCAGCAACTCGTCGGTGGAGATAGGCTGATGTTTACATTTAGCCTATCTTCATGGACGGGTTTAGAGTGCCTTGTTATTAGACGTGTATATTTAGTACCTACAGAAAATAAAAGATTTTGACATTTGTCATTTTTTTTAATTAATAATAAATTATTAAATTGAATATAATAAAAAGACGGGAGCGTAATGCTGCAGCTGAGAGAGGGAGACAGAGTTAACAAGTGGTTCTACAATGTGGATAGAATTAAAAAAAAACAGTTATGTATTATTACCCCCTGAACAGAAGATCCAATATCTGTTAGGCAATAAACACACAGTATTTGTTTCTTAATTTCACAGGATTTGTTTGACATACAACCGACACAGAACGTAAATTGCACCTCTTTTATATCTGGTAGTATAGTCTGTCCTCGTGACATCAAAGACCCCGGGCTGCAATTGTATTACGATCGGTCAGCAAACAGGCTCAAATGTTAATTAAGTCCAATCAGCACGTCACCATCGCACCTATTATAGCGGGCCGGGCGAACAATCAAATCCGTTTCTATTTACTGTTCAATAGATGGCGTTGTACGAAGTTTTTGGCGACGAAAATTATTATCAACTGGTGGTTCCTCGTTTTGCGATTTCACCAGCTAAAATCCCCTTCCTCTGGGAAAATTATAGCCATAAAAAACCATTTAATTAGATTGAACAAAAAATCTAGTTAAAAAATGAAAAACATCAGTTTCTCTTGGTATCCTTTTGATTGCTGCCAGAGGACTGATGTCATCAAAAGCTGCAATTGGACAGTGGAAATTAACTAGATGCAACTAGCGGTCAGTATCACTGCAATTTGAAAGCGTACAGGGTGTAACGCCTTACCCTACCCTTGAAAACGAATACATGCAACGTTTGCAAGTTTTACTAGAAGCTACACAGCATTGCTTGCTGTAATAAAAAACATTTCAATAAAATTAGTAGTAGGACTATTCTTTGGTGTTTATGGAAAAGAAGCAATAAGATGTGGACTTTTATTAACGATTAATAAACTTATTACACTTACTTACTTATAATAAAAAACGAGTTACTAAAAAATATATTAGTAATGTTAAATAAATCAAGTATTTACAATTCAATATTAATGCATAATCCTGCAAGATAAAACTAGATTTAAATGAATGGAACATAGGGCACAGGAACAGTCCCTATTTCGTTCCACGGTGAACTCTAAATTCCTAAACTCAGGGAAGCATGAAACCCATGAAATTGGGAATGGAATGAATCAAAAATTGACGAGCCTTTGATGCATTTGTATCTCTGTCCGTTGCCACTTCAACTAACGAATGCCTGACTAGTTGCTTGCTACAGTGGTTGCTCTTTTCAATCTCAACATCTACTGGTGTGTTACCATATTTCATTGAAACTGCGATCTGATATCGCATTATAGGCTACCAAAAGGTTAAAAATCCGCCAAATTCGAGTCATACATTTAAAGAGTAGATAAAAAAATTAACAAGAAACTATTTTTGGCGTAGATTTTAATTTTTCATTCGCTACTTTACCAGTTAACATCGCTTATTACAAGGATTAAAAAAGGATAACGCTGTATACAAACAATACACGTACTATACGTAAAATAGCCCAAAAACAAAATAAATAAATGAGAAAAACCGAAAAAAGTAGCGTTTCAGTGACGGTTTATGCAATGCATGTTATTAAAATCATATTTCTTTGTTAGAAAGGAACCAGAGTAAAACATTATGTTTTTTTCTCTTTATAAGTTACTTCTATTTCTCTTTCATATAACCCACCCTTAAAATATTTGCACTTGTACAACAAATAACAATGGTCCATTTCTTTTCACAAATAAATACGTATACACCAAACAAACAGACTAAACCAGTGTTGGCAAAAAGTTAATCCGAATAACGATTACAAATTAACGATTAAAGGGTTAATCGCGATTATTGATTAACGATTAGTATTTCAATCGTTAATCATGATTAACGATTAATTTAATCTAATCGCCAATCGTTAATCCAGATTAGTTCTCGTCTTTTTCTCGTTACTACTAAAGGAAAACCTTCCTGTGTTCTCCTCATTACTGTTTGTGTATCCTAAAAATAGTTAAGTGTAAAGTGTATTGGCATTATTGTTTTGTATTTTTGCGTTATTGCGTTATAGTATTAGCCTCACAGAAAACCAGCGTAAAGCAATACATTGCGTTTCGTTGAGTGAGTGAGATAACCGGAGGCCCCAATCCCCTCCCCTCCCCTCCCCCTCCCACTATTCCCATCCATAAAACACCTTTTTAATTAGTTTTTCGTAATTATATAAGCAAATCATTGGTGATTAACTTAATTACAATAAAACTACCACTAGTTACGTAAACATATTTTTTTATTTCTGCCTTAAACTTGCAATCTAAAAATAGTAACATAAATTTCTCTTCTTCAGATCACAATCACAAAAAAATATATTTAAATCCAACTAAATGAAGGAATTTCTCCTTTTTATCAATCTATATGCGATAACACTAGTATATACCGCCTTTTATCCGGGTATATACCGACTTCACTTTTTTCATCATCATTACCACCTTAAACATCATTACTTTCATCCTCTAACCAGTTTAATATATGACGTTGTTGTTCTTCGTTCATTTCTAGTAAATAAAATCTAAAACAAAAATACATAAAAAGACCGGCTACTAAGGAAATCTAAATTAAAAAAAAATTTTTTTTTACTTACGCGGTTAGTCACGTGGGGTCTTTCAAAGCCTGTCCACACAAAACACGTATATATCACGCTGCGCTTACGCGCGATCTGAATTTAGCGTCGATGGGCAGCAAATGTAATCCAACTTAGGAGGGTACCTAAAATATTGAATTGCTGAAATAGTTTTAATAGCTTAAATTTTACATTTTTGTAACACCTGGGCTTTCAAAGACCCCACGCGACTAACGGAGGGTTAAGTAACATTGCCAAATGAATCTTTTACACTAACCTATCACACCACATTTTTTTCCAGACGATAAAAAAAGTCACCCTGTATAAGAGCTCGATGCTAACTTTATACTTCACTTTTCCATAATGCCCCTCGTGCTGTAAAAATTGGTTTCACCCTCATTAGTTTCGCTTTTAATAGCAGAGATTTTGTGACAGTGACTGAAACCTAAAGCCCTTTTGAAAAATTACATCCATCAGCCATTGCGTCCCCTCGGTGACAATGATAGGATTCAATTATATGGCGCTGCGCTGCAAAATCAAATTTGAAGTCATCTCGTCAAGGGCTTATCCCTTCAATTGGTTTATTTGGATTTGAATAGGCTTCCAGAAAGTAGCTTTAAAAAAATGTTTCATATTTCGGTTTTTGATTATAGATTTATACATTACTAGCAGCGCCCCGCGGTTTCACCCGGGTAGTTCCCGTTCCCGTGGGAATACGGTGATAAGATATAGGCTATGTATTATTCTGATGTATAAGCTATATAACTGTAAAGTTTCATCAAAATCCGTTCAGTAGTTTTTGCGTGAAAGAGGAACAAACATACATCCATACATTCAGACATGCATCCAAACAAACTTTCGCATTTATAATATTAGTAGGATTAGTAGGATGATAATTAGTTTAATTTATGCATTTTTAAACAAATTGACAACAGGCTATTTATTTAAAATACTTTAAAATAATTATTACTATGTACTCAAAAAAAAATATTATTAATCTAATAAGGAAAAAGTCTTTTGAGCAGTTAAGAATTGTGGTGCGTCTTTGGCGGTTTCTTTTTTCTATAAAAATAATGTACGTAATCATGCCTTCGTTCTATTTGTATTAAAAATAGTATGTTATTGTCTGTCTGTCTGTCTGTCTTATATGCTGTTGTCTCTGCCTACCCCTTCGGGAAAACGGCGTGAGCATATGTATGTATGTATGTAATAGTATGTTATTAATTTTGAAAAATATTACCTCGTCTACCACAGATGAAAACATGGAATTTAATATTAATGTTTGTATCTCAAAGTACTGCGTATCTCAATACGACTTGTCATTAAAAAAAATGTTCTTTATTTATTTTGAATCATCGTAGACGACATATTATTATGAATGAAAATAATATAGATAACAAAAACAAAAGAATCAAACGTTTTATTTTCAAATTCAGAATGCAAAACACGAAATGCAAAAGTCCAAAAGAGACTTCAATACCCCTATTTGAGTTTTAGATCGATAGAGGAACAAACATGCTGCTCCGGTGACCTGCATCGGAAAATAGAAGTGGATCTTTAGTTCTTCGAGTCGCCAGTAACAATGTCGTGTACAGTCACGTGCTCGAGTTCAACAACCGAGACTTATGTTTGTCATCATAATTTTTACGCGAAAGCCAATTTCGAAAGAACAATGGCAAAAGTCCATGTGTTTTGGGTACCCCACTTACACCTGCCCACGGAAGACAAAACCGTGTAAAATCGATAGTTCTTGGACAGACTAAGATAATATGTAATCATACCACATTTTTATAAGTTGAGGTTTAAAAGTTATTCGTTACCTAGTGTATTTTGTAGGTTATTATAAGATTTTAGGTACCCAAGACGTGTAAAGAAAAAGTTTCTCTAGGAAAGAAAATTATTTTCTTCCAACCTCTTTGTTAGAAAATAGCACTGCCTACCACATGCCATATAAGTTACTCTATGCCACATAGTGGCAGTTAATGATGGCTTGGGCAAAAAATATCGATACCTATACTAAAATATCGATATTTTTCCAAATAAATAATTAGCATACCTATTATATATATCGTCGATATTTTTAATGGCGATATATCGACGTTTATTTTACAGTATCGAATTCGTATCAATTTTAATATATTTTTAACGCAATTCTGGTTTCGTGTTTCATTTCATGTTAGGTACTAGATATGTACTTGCTGACTCAAGCATTTATAAAAAAATACTATTTTCATCGTCCTTTTTTACGAATTTGGGAATATGTATATGTAGTAATAATAATGTAAAAACTGACGATATATCGATATTTTTCACTCGATTTTTATCTATAGTATTTAGAAATATCAATTTATTTTTTCACTTGGCCATCCCTAGTGAATGACATGGTTGACGTGATGACACGACGTTCAATTTTACCACAACAACAAAAAAGTTTTTGTATTAATCAAAGACATTAAAATATAATAGCATAGAGGGGGCATTGGGAATATTTTCATACAAAACTTTGAAGCTCAAGCGTCATGTCCTTGTCATGTCAGTTAGTATGAACGCGAGCTGTCATTCGGTCGAAATTGTACTAGACTTATTCCACTTGGAATAACTTTTGGCTTCAAATAATCCTCGCTTTGTCCCCTCTATGCCTTATATTATATTTTAATCTCTTTGGTATTAATAGATTTCCCAATCGATCGATTCGTGTTTCTATGATATTTCTGTTTTATTTGACTCAATATTTTCAACTGCTAGATTAATTTAAAAATATGGAAAATTTCGACTTTTTATAAGTCAATATAACAAGCACAGTGTAATACCCCGTGGGTGTCTATTTCAGTGGGTACCAAAGCTGCCGATGTTCTTTTGGAAGCTATTTGTCAAACAAGATTTTAGATGCAATCGATTTTGAGATTTTCTCATGTCACTGCTATTTATTTTTCTTTAATTATCTTAAACATTTGAGACGAGCACATAATAATATATTTTGACATTGTGTTTGTTTAAAAATTGTTGATTGATCCAAAAAAGTTTTACCTGCTTATTGAATAAAATATTTTATATTCATTTTGAAAGCATAATCACAAATTAATCTTTGCCACGAGAAAAAATAAAACTTGTTAATAAACTACTTACGTCGATGTCAATTTAGATTTTTTTTATGAAACCTGACAATTTTAACTTTCGTCTCACCAATTTTCTCAGCGAGAGTACAGTCGAGGGCAGAGCCGGAGCGAAGTAAATCCGAACTCAGCCGAATCCCCCCGAGAATTCGGGCCGAGTTTCGGCCGATTCGGGCCCAGTTTTGACTACTGCTTCGCCCAATCCAACCGATCCGACAAATGTAATGCCTCTCTGCAGGATTATGTATTTTATTCGGAATCTCTTACTGATGTCAGTATGTAATTGTGGATTACTGCCGCTTATGTTTTCGTCAGAGGTTTTTATTAGGTATAAAAGTTATTTTAAAATATATCAAGCAGTAATACAGTAAAACGTACTGATGTATTATTACAGTATTAGGCATGTACGTGATATTTGGAACTATTGGGGACTTTCATTTCCTATTTAAGCCACTCAGGAGATGATGTTAGAGTCTGTGTTGAAGTTTTTTGCAGATGTCTAAAAAACATAACCCTCCTTCTGGCGCAGTCTGGTAAAAAGCTAAAACTTGTGTATTCACGTATGTGTTACGGTAAAGCCCCGGGGTACCGTTACACTCACCTCAGAAACGACAGTTCTTTTGAAGAATATTGTAAGACTAGCAGCGCCCCGCGGTTTCACCCGCATAGTTCCCGTTCCCGTGGGAATACGGGGATAAAATATAGCCTATGTGTTATTCTAATGAGTAAGCTATACTTATAACTGTAAAGTTCAGTACTTTTCGAGTGAAAGAGGAACAAACATCTATGCATCCATCCATACAAACTTTCGCGTTTATAATATTAAGTAGGATTCACATGCATGACATAATTATGTAATGACGTGCATTTTCTTATAGATTTGTTTATTTTGTTTTACAATTTCATTTGATAAAGATTGTAATATGTAATCGATGGGTAATTATTTATTTTCATTACACTGGCAAAACTTGGTTGTCTATGATAACAGATGCTATAAAAAGAAGATGGCTGTCATTTTGAATTTAGTTCGTTTAATAAATTGTGCGTGTAAATAACAAATAAAGTATTTGTTAATATCCGTTTGTTTCCCGTTATTTCGTAGTCCTTCTGTTTCAAACGCATGTCAGTAACTACTTTCGAGAATGCAAAAGGTAAGTTGTTGATGTTCCTTACACAAACCCGCAGAAACAAGTAAAGGAAGATTTGATTAAATGCAACTAACTTTGAATTCATTTCAGTGAACAAATATTTAAGCTTGCCTAATGTTTACGGTATCTGCCGCAGGTCGCAGAGGTAGCAAACTTGGGAGCTGCAGAGAGAATTATTAACACACGTGTCTGGGGTAGACAACGTTCGGTGCACTATAAAAGTCAATTTAAGACTAAAATTTAGTATTTTGTAGATCCTGTTATTTTTCTGTTTGAGTATCAAGAAATATTTAAAACTTAGTGTTGCCGTTTAAATTTTAGTTTTAATTAATTACTTTTTAATTTGTTGGTACTCTAAGTCTGCAAGAATAATGTTTTCTATTATCAATATAATTTAAAATGATAAACTGCCTGACTGATTGGTGATGTATCAAAGCACAGCCTAAACCTCTGGGTCTAGAGGCATGAAATTTTGCACAAAGATAGCTTATACAGTATAAGCATCCACTAACAAAAGATTTTGAAAAATTCAACCCCTAATGGGGTGAAATAAACGGGCGAGAGCGAAGCCGCTGGTAAAAGCTAGTGGAAGATAAATGATTTGTCAATTAATAAAAAAATAATTTAAAGGTTATTTTTACAACATTAAGTTGCTATAGTAAACATAGATTAGTTTATTCGGTACTGTGGAACACAAGTAGGTAGACAAGTATATTGAAACACCTTTAACTTTTCGCTTTGCTATAATCGTCTAAAAATAGGTACTTTTTAACCAGCTGAAGCAGACCTCTAACATTATTTTTACGACAAACATTTAATCGAAAAACTTCCAAGTAAATACAAAAACTAACCAAAAATAATCACACATTCAATCAAACTTAGTAATCATCATTGTACCAATCCAATATCGGATTAATACTTTGTAACGTTAATATGTGACGAGAGATAGTTATATGGGAAATTGATTAATTCCGTCCCAAGGGACTGGTATAAGGATGGGAGGGGGGACAAGTCCGGTCCGTACGCGACATTGGTCAAAGTCCGAATAATGCCCAGAACTTTTTGATAGGTCCACTGAATGCAGTCAGACGAAATTATTTTGGATCTATTCAGAATGATACATGTGAATGGTCAAAGGGCAGGGAGCCTTTGATAAAACGGATTTGTCGTTAGACCAATTTAATTAATGTACTAGTTAATTGTTGAGGACCTTCTGTGTCCATGCTATTGTGGTTTGTGGATTTTGTTGGGATTGCGTTTAGCTTGCGATATTATGAGGTTTGAGGAAAACTTTTGTGACTATGAATATCCATATCCAATTAGGTGGAACAGATTTTTACAGTCGTACTGACTAAGAGTTTATTAAAATTAGAAAAATATTTAATATAATCGTTTTTATGTTATTATGAATGTATATTATGTTGGATCACAGTCCGGCTATCAGTTTACCGCTCACGTTACAATGGTGACATGTGGGTGCTTCTGGCAATGGAATACCTTTGCCAACCTTCTCGCAGATAATGGACGACCTTTATTTTGCACTAGGCTTACATTAAAAAAATGTAAACTTAAAAAAAAATATATTTATTAATTTATTATATTTTTTTGCAATCGTTTAGCTGTGTGACTTTACTAGAAGTCCTCAAAATGGGAAAGTCGGCAAAAAGGTTCGTACTAGCTTTTATATCCAAGACTTTCTTGGGCAACTCTATATATCCTATAGCTTTAACACATTGTATTCCATCCATTCCGTTCGGATGTTAGCTCTTCTAAGTATAAAGTCTTCCGTATTGTTCTGTTGTGAAAATTGCAGGCGTGCCCTTTAATAAAAGTTTCCGCAAAGTGGGTTTTAGCGGAAATGAAGCGAGCGTATTGTCGAGTGACGGCGAACCGGTGAACACTCGGCTCGCCTATCACTTGCAAAGCCCTGTTATTTGCTGTTTTTCACAAATACTCTCTAGTGATGTTCTATTGCATCGGTTATTGACTTATTCGGTTCGACGGAGTTCTATGAGGATCGATCTTTAAATACCCTTAGATGAGCAGTAACAGCCTTATTGAAATCCACCTTGGATCCACATATTGGAGTCATTCTTTCATGCGTCATGGTTTCGATTCCTACTCTCACCAAAAAGTTTTTCAACATACCTACTGTTTTGTTAAGATTCGAATGGGAAGCCGAGGAAAGCAAAGACGCCGCGCAACGTGCGCTCGAGTCAGTGGTATTTATTCGACTGAAGTTGTCGTCGTGCGGGTAGCAGCCGCGGCCTCTTAAAGCTAACTTAATGACTAACACCAACACTACACATTTATCACTGAGCTCACCGGTGACGGAAGAGATCGTGAGAAAACCAGCAAATCTTAGAATTGGTTCTAAGGTATGAGGTATGCACACCATCACCTACTGTCATGTTTAGGGTCCAAGAAATTTACTGTTGAAAAATTTGTATTTCCAGTAATACCTGCTGATTGATGATTTTTTTGAACTCCTTTCTAGTCCCTGCTTTTTTTTAGATTTTTTTAATAGTATAGGGGGCAAACGAGCAGATGGGTCTCCTGGTGGTGGCTACATTCGCCCATGGACACTTGCAACTCGAGTTAAAAGTGCGTTGCCGGCCTTCGAGGTGGGTGTACGCTCTCTTCTTGAATGTTTGAAGGTCATATACGAAAAGCAAAAGATTATTGAAGTCCTAATGTGTTTTAAAACGCTGTGGATGATTTTACTACTAGGGTCTGGAGATTATACATTGGTTACTAGTGGTAATTTCTGTGACACTTCTGCATTTGTAAAGACACTAACTCAACATCTATCAAGATGTATCAAAGTATACCTTGCTGGGTTTTGGATGTGACCAAAAATAAAAGTTCATAAAAGAGCTATAATGCAATTTTTAATTTTGTAGTAAAAAAATATATTTTAATATTAAATTACGCGTAATAATTAATGATCCAAAAGACATAATCCCTTAAAATAATTTCCCTTTGCAATGCAAAAGCTTTTTGTGACATCGAATTCATTTGCCGAACGCGTCATATAATACGAAATTAAATACTCACTGTATCATAATTATAATCTTTTTTGATCCATAATACTACCTACCGATCCAGTATTTGAATATATTTAAATGATATTGTGAATGCTTTATTTACTAGTAGTTTCTATACTAAGGGCTGATTTTTCAATACTCAGTTAAAACTTATCTGAAGAATAAACATCATCTGTCACTTTTCCTTTCTATTGTGTCAGACAGTGACAGCATCGATATATTCTCCGGATAAGATTTATCTGACTATTGAAAAATCAGCCCTAAGCTGAAAATAAATATATTTTTTGTGTCATCCCGTAAGTCAAGTATTATTAAACCAAATAAATAAATTACCGAATAATTCAATTACGGAATTTCAACCCCATCACTAGTACACTCCCTGGAGCGCATCCCATCGAACACGGGTAGGTGAACCGGCTTTAAGAAAGTACCCAACAACTTGGGACTTTGAAGGTTCCTTGTGTAAATAAGAACGGAAGGGGGAGGGGGCAGTCGCGAGCAGAAGCCCCAATAGAGACTTCGGAAACTATTTAAAGAGGCTTTGTAGGCAATTCTGTACCCGGATGTACGTATCGATAACAAAGAGATGATTTAAAAAGGGTGGAATTAAAATTGCTTTTTGGTATAGCTAGAATACAGTGTTTAGTACTAAGCAAGATGAACATTGCTTGCCCACTATGAAGTTTGGTATCTATACTTAAACCCGTTTATACAACGCGTAACAGAAAAAGCACAATTCCTCATACACCCCAATTAGTATATTAATATAAAAAAAATATGATGCCATGAAACTTTAGTTTTGTCTTACCAATTTTCTTAAATATCGATCAATTAAAGCACGATTTCCAATAGATAGCACTAAATTCAGCTATGCTAATTCATTTTTCGGAAAAATGTAACACATATTAAAAATATCTGAAATCGATTAAGTAGTCGATACTGAACAAACTAATTTCAGGAATTGCGCTTTTTGTGTTACATATTGTAGAAACAATGTTCACCTACGGACCAAATTAACTAAACAGTGTGTGTCCCAGCCCTAACGTTCTAGATTTTTAGCGATGATACGAGTACTTTTAAATAAATAATTAAGTTTAAGCTTCTATCTACAGAGAACGTCAGTGGATGTGATATTCCTAGTAATACCAGCATAATATTTTTGTAACCCTAAAGGTGACAGGTGGTGAACCCAGTGAGGGACCAGGGTGCTGTGACACACGCCTCATAATCAATTATCAGGCCTGCGGGTTTCCTTCGATGCTTTCTTTCGTCGAGCTAGCGATAAATATGTGAGTATACATACACATGCTCACGAATTTTTCCAAGGGCTAGGCAAATAAAATAGAGTTGCTACAATCCTTTCACACCTCTTGCGCTTTATCTAACAATCGGTTCATACATGCTCGTCGGTTTCGGGTACTCCTTATTTGGCTTTACTTTAATAAATTTTTGCATCCATTTTTTATCAAAAGGCGTTGGTACATCACCTGCTTCACTTTATAAACTCAAAATATGCCTACGCAATATGATTGGATTATCAAACTAATCAAATTTAGACTTGATTAAATGTTGTTAGCAAGGGATGTTGAGAGCCATAATAACATTAAGGTATCAGTGTATAAATTTATAACGTAACTAAACTTATATCTCCATGATATCAATTTGCTTCTTAGGAAGTCAACTCGATTCTCATGCTGCCCTGGTTCGTATCCTGGAATGCATGTACGATCGAAAAAAGTTCTGACTAAAACATTTTGATGAATTTTCGCTTGCAAAGGTCAAGTTTTTAGTACCCCATCTCTCTCTCTCGTCGTCTATAAAATCAAAATTCGAAATTTGACAGAAATATGGACTAATATTTAAAAAAAAAGCATTTTATTTGAATGGAGAACAAGAAGTTGTTTAAAAAGACGATTCGACATAATAAATAAAAACTTAATATTACATTCTCTTATGTATGTATTTCAATCTTTAAAATTCATTTCCTTAATTAAATTTCTCTATCATAATATATCGAAATTGTAATCCATGAAACCTTAGCAATCGTCATATGGCTTATCAATCCTCAGATAAATCTTATCTGGAGTATATTTTGATGCTGTCACTGTCTGACAAAATACAAAAGAAGTGACAGGTGACGTTTATTCTTCAGATAACTTTTAACTGACTATTGAACAATGAGCCCTAATACAATTATCTTAAAGACGTTTGTGCTGACGTCACATTTCCCCGTTTCAACAATCGCCCGAGTAGATACACAAAAAATCCGAACTTCAAAAGTTGGAATAGCTGGAAAATCGCCGGCTCCGAGGCACGTCGGCGTACTTTTATCGGCGGATAATTGAATTTCCGCACTCAGCAACAAACAGGAAGTTCCGCTGGGTTACGTCCGCCGCGGAATATTGCATCCAGCTGATGGAGTTATTATTTTCAATATGACGATTAAGGCTGGAGTTGTACTGGGCCTAGCCTGCTTTTGAAAACGTAAAAAATATTCGTGATCACTTACTTACAAGAATGAATTCCTTTCTTTGGTTCATGATCTGTGCAAAAACGTGTTAAAAAATAAATAAATTAAAATTATTAAAAGACCTGGTTTTTACCATAAAATTTACGTTTTTTTTTACCGTTACCTCTTAAGCCAATAAAATAAAACACAATTGATTTTTAATTGTTACGGTGCCTATTGGAATCACACGGTGCTCGACGAATTAATAGTTTGTATTACTAAGCGAATGAGACCTTGTTTTACCATTTACAAATACATACATATACATAGTGACGTGAACCAAGTGGGTTTAACTGGTGGGATAGATAAGGACCGGATATACATTGACGAGCAACAACTAGTTTCTTGTCTAAGGGACCCTTTATTTTTAAATTTGTTTGTATTCTTTCTCGTTATAGCGCCCTAATAGCACACACTATAAAAACTTCAAGCAGTTCCATATTACGGTTCAAAAGATGTATCCCTGTGACTAACGGACGGACAGACAGCGGAGCTATAAGCCGACCCTTTGGTACACAAAAATACTAAAAAACTAAATTTATTAAAATTAACTATAACATCAATGCAACTTTATTGAAATCATCTCCAAGTTTAGCACCAAAAACGTCGCCGAACCAAACTTAGTCCGTAATAAAACAGTATTGACGGAAAATATGTAATTTCATAAAATAACAATAGCATTTTTGTTGGCAATTTCTAAGAGACATACCATCTTGACACAATAAACGGTCGTATGAAAAATTTCATAGCTCGCAGCTATACGGGAGTCGGTAAAACGACGTCTATGATATGAGCCACGATAAATAATAAGCCGATAAAATGTCAATATAAATGTCGATATGAAACTTTATTTTATTTACCTATTCAACCGTAATTGAATATTTGAAGCGCATCTGAGACGGTAGAAGTAACTAGTAAGTAAGTAGAAGTAAGTAAGTAAGTAGAATGTAAGAAGGAAGTAAGTAGTAAGTAAGTAGAAGTAAGTAAGTAGAATGTTAGAAGGAAGTAAGTAGTAAGTAAGTAGAAGTAAGTAAGTAAGTAGAATGTTAGAAGGAAGTAAGTAGTAAGTAAGTAGTAAGTAAGTAGAAGTAAGTAAGTAAGTAGAATGTAAGAAGGAAGTAAGTAGTAAGTAAGTAGAAGTAACTTAGCAAATTATTGATGTGCCTTTTCTTGATACTTTTGTATCATCAAAATATAAAGTAAATGCAGGATACTCGAGCCATAAATGATCAGCGATCATACACTATACGTCGAATGGAATGAAAATTCACTGTAAAAATAAATTTAAGTTTCCAAACAATGAAGATATGATTGCCTTCATAATCGACTAGTTATTCCGCGAAATTTAACCCGTATAAGTCCAGTTATCGTGGCAACATTAAAGTCCATCTTACTTCCAGAACAGTAAGCTTTCCATTAATAGTGAAGGAATTTTTAAGATCGGTCCAGTAGTTTCGAATCTTGTTCAATACAAACAAACAAACAAAAAATATATTTTGTTTTTATAATATTAGTGTTGATAGTACAGACTGGCAAAATGAATATAGAAACAAAGAGATACAGGAAACGGAAAGATGATTTTTGTCAAACATTGGATCATCTTAAAATAAAAAAACTATAAATTAATGCAACGAAATGCAAATTAATTAATAAAACGAAACCATACCTATTAATTATAAGACTATTTTGTTTTGAACGGCCACACTGAACAACTTTCAATACAACCTTGTAACAAAACAACAGCGAATCACCGTAAATTTACCCCTTCTGCCCCACCGGAAAATGGACTTTGACACTTAACACTTTCAGTTTGGTTTTATTTCGGCGCGTGAGTACGGACGCTCGATAAATTTCATAGTACTTAGAGGACGTCACAACCACTACCTGGATCTCGAGCGCCCTCCACGGGATTGGGCAGGCGAGGCAAGGCACTCAACAAACTTGCCGAAGGGACGGCCACTTTTGATATTGCATTTTTTCTGTGACCTGTGGGGAGAATTTGTTTCGGCTTCGGCTGGTTATTGGAAATTATGGCTTCACGTTTCAATTGGGGTCGGCTGGTTATTCTTCTATTGATACTGTTTCTATGAAAGTACATGTAGCTTTATCACAAGAAGCGTATTTATTGTTCTTGGAAATGTTTGAATAACATTTATTTGTAAGACAATATTTGGGTATCATAAATGTAGTAGGATTGATTTATAGCTATAAATAATAGGTATTCATAAGTCGACGTATGAATACCTATTATTCAAGAGCGTAGCATGTAGTGACGAGGATAGAGAAAGGAATGCTGAAGAGGTCTGGACATATTGAGTTGACGGATAAACGTAACGTAAACGTACTAACATCAGTCAGATCAGCGGTTCACTCAATGAAAGTCAGATAAAGACAACCCGAAACTCACGAGCATGTATCAATTGATGTGGAAGAAGCATAAGATTTGTGAGTAGTTGTGGCTAGTAAGTCGGGAAAATTATATGAGCGTATGTATATGTGTAATGACAACAAATTGTTATAAAACTACAACGGTGACTATAAAACTACACTTGAACTGAATCTGCACAGATACAAGACTGAAAATTCCCAGCAAACTCCAAGATCAAGCTCAAAAACTTCTGCGAACATCTAAATATTTCAGCAAATCTAGATATTACCGTGCTCAGACAAAACTCCTCACTGTTTAACGTACAAAAGTGGCTTCTCAAAATTGTCTCTCAAACGTTAATAGACGACAGTCACGGAACAATTCCAGGGAGGTACTTAGTGAATAGTTGCACGGAGTCAAAGGAGGTTCAGTCGAATAGGGAACTGGGAACTAGTGGTTTGCTGACTACGAGAGTTGAGCGATTCTCGGGATCTCTCAAAAGGAGATAGCAATGAGAAAACCTTTGGAACTTTAGTTATTTATGTGAGACATCTTATCTTTAGCAAAGATCAAATAAAAGCAAAATGATTAAGTAATATTTTTGTTAGGGTTACGCTTCAAATTATCTGATTTAGCTGAAATCAAAGCCATCCTTATTCGCATTTCGATAATTGTAACTTCCTTAAATTTTTTCTTGTTTCTTTTAGTGCCTGTATGTGTATATTATGTCCTGCTCAAAAGGCACGTCAAATATAGGTCCCGGATTTTGTTAACTCAATACATGTTGCCAAGCCAAGTCATTTACGGGTGCCTAGAAACATTACGAGTATGATTATAGCCGAAAAAATTATGTGGTCTATAGCCGAGACTATCTTTCAACCAGAAGTAGGCTTGCATTGGAGATTACAGCACATACTTCCTCATATCGATTTTAAAAAGTTTATTACTTTCGCTAAGCACCATCAGTAGACACGCTTTGTCTCGCATTTTGTACCATCACACTCTAAAGTTTGACAGCTAAACACCCAGGACTCGCAAAACTCAACATTAGGTCCATGAGCTAAAACAGTCTTCAGTACAATTTTACGACTGCCACTTTTATTGCGTTCAACTGAAATGACAGCAAAGTTATTGCTGTTATGCAGTTTGTTAAAATTGAAGCCTAGATCATTACGGTCTCTGAAGTTGCTTCATTAGCCACATACTCGTACTTTAGTGTCTTGTCGCTTAGAAATTTAATAGAGATGCTTTTGGGTTGAGTTTGGTATTTTAGAATTTGGTAAACCAAAATTATATCTTCCTTCGTTATTTCAACTTTGACACGTACAGGTCTTCTACAATGTTCTCTTTAGGTCGATTTATTTTTATTCAAAAACATTATCTAAATTTAAAATTTCAACTTGTCGGCCAATTAATAATGACAGAAAATACTTTTGTAGGTGGAACGTTACTCCTGAGGAGTATTCCTTTGATAGAAGGTAGCCGTAGAAAAGTTGTTATAACATCTAAAAGAGATACAACCACAATGAACAACCAATAGTTTTCAGAATAACATTAAGTTCATATCGGAAGGGAATAACTTTATTTACATTGGCTTATTAGTGTTTCACGAATTCATTGGGTCGCTAAGTTAGTTGGGGGTCAAATTATGAATCTGGATATTACGAAGCGCCCGCGGCCCGGCCAGGGGTGGCCAATCGAATATTTATGAGTGAAAATTCACAGCTGATAAAACCCTGCTAGTTCGGTCCTCGCGCTCTAATAAACGAATGTTTTCTTTTCGTCCGCCATCTTTTTTCTTTTTTGAGGGTAGAGTAGGGGTTTCGGTAATTATCCGTGAGCTGCTATGTTGTGTTATTGATTGTAAGGGAAGTGTGTTTTTATTGTTTTATTACTGATACGAAAATGGTTGGTATCGACATTATTGTTTGTTCTCAGTAGCCAAAATCGAGAACCTAAAGGGCAGTTGCTACAATTGTAAATTTAAATGATAGACAGATCGTTCGTTGTGCTTGAAATCACGGACGATACTTGACCTTAATGCGAAGCTGGACCTATAAACTAGCTGCAGCACTATTAAAAATTTAAATATTATTATTATTATTTGTTTTTATAATAATAATAATAATTTCATTCATTTCTAGTTATATCCCTACCCCCTTTTCACGAGATATTCTTTGGACCCCTAAACGTGATAGGTGGTGAGCCCACCGCCCGGATCGGGTCTTTTACACATACCTCAGAATTAATTCTGAGACTTGCGGGTTTCCTCCCGATGTTTTCCTTCACCCTCGAGCTAGTGATAAATATGTACGTAAGTTTTGAAAAACTCATTGGTATATGCCAGGATTCGAACCCGAGCCTCACTCATTATCATCATACGAAGCAGGCTCTGTAATCGTAAGGCTATCACCGCTCTTTATTATTGTTTTTATTGTAGTCCTGATATGTGTAATCTAATATTTTTTATTTCATTCATTATTCGTAAAGTTATTGACCTTTCGACCATCAAAGGCAGACGAAGCAGAAAAAAACGCAGTATAAACCAGTGAAGGGAAATTTCTACTTTATCAGCTTCCCAGGTTTTGCTTTTATTATAAGGCTGGCTGTTCTAGCTTAAGTTTATTTTATTTCTTATGCATACTTACCTACCTACTTATAGATTTGATGATTCACTGATACAGAGTGTAAGAGTTTATTTGAATTGAGGTTTTGTTTTTAATTTTCATGCGTACAGTTTTTGCTGTTTCTTATTTCTAAATTTCTACATTTCTAAAATAATTGTGTGTGCACATCGAGTGATACATATAAGTACATAGAGTGTTTGATAAGTAGAAAATGAAGTTTAGGTAAAATTTAATGTTGTGCCCAGAAAAAGACCCTTACCTCAGCTGTGGGCTGTTACGAGTTGGTGATGATTATGTCCAGAAAATTGATAGCTATAAAATATTTATAAAGAACGGAAAAAAAGGATTATTATTAACGTATGTAAGAGCATTCATCATCATCAACCCGTAACAGCCCACTGCGGAGCTAAGGGTCTTTCCTCACACATGAGGAATTATGAACTATAATCTCCCACGCGAGCCCACCGCGGATTGGGAGATGGTGTTAAGCTAGTGGCCACTTAACAGTCAGAATTTTTCAAGCCACCCAAGGGTATCTGACATGGCTTAACGACTTTCATTGTGCGTAAACACAACGAAAGCCGGGACCAACAATTTAACGTGCCTTCCGAAACAGTAAGAGCACGGGTAATAAGTAAATAATTATAAAACCGCGCCTTAACCCAGAGAGGGTTGGTATAAGTACTCTATTCCTGAAAGTGAAGTGAAGTGAAACAGGCGGATTAGGATACTATTACATATGCTTCAGAATCAGTTTTGGGTTCTACCATCCAGATAGTGGTAAATATTTTTAAAGAAAGAAAGAAAGAAAGAAAAATATTAATAGGGTTGTGTCCTACCTAGTCAAATCAGTTACTTTTTACGATCTGTCAAAACGAAATTTTACTATGGAAAATGTACTGAAATAGCAAACTGTGACGTCATAGTTTCTAGTACTCAATTGCAGCACTTTTTTGATTGTTTTATTATTTTTAAATTTGCTATAATTGTTAATTGAAAATTGAAATACATATTTTGAGGTGTTTTGGGATAATCTTTTTAATGTATGACTTCTCGCAATTTAATTTCGATGCTGTCAACTACCCAATTAAGAACACCTTTAAAAAAATCTTAAAGATAAATAACACAGAACATAATATTTGAGTGTCCTAATTTTCATTTAATATTTTAAAAGTCTTTGTTACATTTCACTATTGGGAGTATAACAATATGATACTATAATTGACTAGCTTTTACCCGCGGCTTCGCTATCGCACATTTATTTCCCCCCTTAGGGGTTGAATTTTGCAAACACCTTTTTTAGTGGATGCCAACACTATATAAGCTATCTATGTGCAAAATTTCAAGTCTCTAGACCCAGCGGTTTAGGCTTTGCGTTGATATAACACCAATCATTTTATATATATTATATAGATTTTGAATATAGCTTCAATATTGTACTTTAAACACACGAATACAAAACGAAATGTATTCCAACATACAAAGAAAGTAAAATTACAACTCCGGCCCAAGTAATAAGTGTCACAATACTCGCAATATCTCTCGACAGGTTATAAAATTCGTTATTGCCAGTACAACCATCCTCGCAAGTATGTTCGAATCTACAGTTTGCTAGAACAAAACGTGGAAGGACGTTATTGGCACATTGTACAGGGGAATATTTACATAAAGTCCCACACGCAGTGTACCGTCTCACATGTGACGATTGTTTAACTTTGTAATATTGGGCAGACAAGGTGTGAGTTTGTCAATAAAACACGGATGTGACTGGCTAAAAGTGACTTGTTTTTAAAATATTTCAATATTTTAGTTTTATACGAGATCGTACTGTATTCTTAGGTATGATGTAATTTAACTGAGTTTTTTTTTTCAGACTAGATCTTAGAGAGTCCGTACCATTCTCTATAAAAACATCCAAAACTATATTTGTTGCATGGGAGCCCCCTTAAATATTTATTTTATTATGTTTTTTTAGTATTTGTTGATAAAGCGGCAACAGAAATACATCATTAGTGAACTGTCTAACTATCACGGTACTTACACGGTACATGATACAGCCTGGTGACAGACGGACGGTCAGCGGAGTCATAGTTTTACCCTTTTACCCTTTGGGTACGCAACCCTAAAAATTAAGAATGCATATCTATGGTAACAATGCACTATTTTTAAATAAGTCGCCAAAACGTTATTTGTGCAACTTGACATCGCCCGCATATCATGTTTTTCTCCCAAATACAAATTTGTAGCATCCCAAATAAGTATAAAATAAATAAATAAATAAATGATTTTTTCTTCTATTTTAGACTGCGCTCAATGGCTGTACAAAACCACGCTCATACCCCATCCATTCTCGCTCAACATCATCGGCTATTCAGCAAACTCGCGTTCTTCTCACTCGAATAACTTTCTAAGGTTTCAGTGGTTCGGAAAGTGGCGTTTTCTCCATAGCAATAATCATTTATCGGGTATTACGTTCGCACGTGATGCGATTCGCTATGGTGCGTAAGGGACAGAATTGACTTTTGTAGCCGTTTATATAGGGTACTGTTATTGCTGGGTGTACTTCATAATGTTCCAGTTAGCAGCTACTTGAAGTGTGGTGGAGATACCTATTGATTTAGGTAATATTGTATGCCTATTTACTTACTAAACAGAGTGCCAATTTTATGTTATTTTATTTTAAATTTTATATATAGCCAAGTTTCTTTTGTAAAACGGAAAGAGTAGTATAGAAAATGTACCAAGTAACAGTGACGTCATCGTCTTAGTACTCAATTGCTTTGCTTTTGTAGCGACACTACATAGAACGCACTATCGGAGTTTTCTAATGAGTTTGTTTAATACAACTGTCCAACATCAACCGTTGGACCGCGGTCCCCAGGCACGATCACCTCGCCTGGCGGAAGATCTCCCCTTTTCACGATGGAGGAGCATTCCACCTCCGCTCCTCCATACTTTTTTATAGTTTTATTATTTTAAAAAATCGAAACAGATTTTTAGGGGTGGTTTTTAATCGATACTCTTTTAATTTATTCTTAGTCTTAATAGTCTTTTAATTTATTCTTAGTCATAACTTGATACCATATTCATAACTTGATGAGCAATACATACACTTCAATGAAGATGTATAGAAAATTACAAGTGCACATATCCTCATTATTGCGGTTCTGAGGGTTGAAGGGGATAATCGCGTTTAGTAAGCCTGTTTATGTAGGTACAGTCAAGAGCACATGAAGTTTTACACTAGTAGTGCGAGTCTGCCTCTAAATCTTTGGTTTCCTAGGATAGCGGTGCCGTCTTATAGCGGCCGTAATATTAGTTTTTAAAAAAACGAGTATCTTTACGGTGATGACATGCTCGAAAGTTCCAAGGCCGTATTTATCGTCGGTCATCTTTATTTTTTACCAAAAGTCAACCAAAACGTATCCAGGAGACAAAATGGTCGACCTTGACTTAGCTTTAATAATTGATATGGAGGATGAACTATCATCAGAGTTATTGAAATCGTGGCAAAGAAGGTGCATTTGAGATTTCGTATGAAATCTATTAAAATATCGTCGTTCTCGCTGCTCCAGTTGGAGTTGCAACTAATTTTGTACGTTGTTACGGTCAAAAACACACAAATATGTTAATATAATTATAATAATTGCTTTACCGCTATTGAGAAAAACATTCACGAACCATCCGTAAGGCGATTGTAATAAGAACGTTATAAAGTGTGTCAAGCTCCACGTGCTCTTGACTGTACGTTTGTCGGATGACTTGCGTTTTAGTTCAGAGTTCAATAGGATGACGCAATTAAAGACGATTATAACCCTTTTGAGGATCTAATTAAGTGAATAGTGTAATTATGTATGTGGTTACCAAGCAATGTTGTAGATATTTAGGTACTATTTGTAATTATTAGTATAGTTAAGACGGTGTTATGATGAAATTTCTAAATGAAGATGAATACTAAATAACTTTATTAAAATCTTGTAAGGTGAAACGATTCAGTTATAGCTCTAAAACGAAAATATTTTATTAAGTAAGCATTCAAAAATAATAGACAAGTAAGTAAGTAACAACTCTTTATTGTACACCAATAAAAAATATGCAACAAGTGACACAATAATAAAAAAGTATGTAACCAGCTTTTTAAAATCATTGTGTCTCTTATTGCATAGTAAATGAGGAGGTTTATTTACTTACTTCATACAAAACTGCTCATCATGCAAAAACAGTTGATTCTATCCTAAGGGGTTTATTACGAGTACTTCATAAAAACCTAAAATGGAAGTGATAAAATTAATACTTTTATTCATATTTTTGTCTAAAAACACATAGAAGCTTCGGCTGGGACCTAGATAAACAAGGAATTTAAACCGGAAGCTTCCGGCTGGAAAGTTTGCGGGAGGAAATTTGATCAGGACGCGATTAAAGCGAGCTAAAAACTGGGACTCGGATATCTCGTATGTACACTCAAGTTGACGGCTAACAAAATGCAAGCGAACTTATACAAACTCAATAATGTTTTAGTTTCGATTCAAAATGTCTAGGAAAACAATTTGGTGAAAAGACGTCATCACGGTTGTTGAGCTTCTTTTTTAGGGTTCCGTACACAATGGGTAAAAACGGGACCCTATTACTAAGACTTCGCTGTCTGTCCGTCCGTCTGCCTGTCACCAGGCTGTATCTCAAAAACCGCAATAACTAGACAGTTGAAATCTTCATAAATTATGTATTCTGTTGCCTCTATAACAACAAATACTAAAAACAAAATAAAATAAATATTTAACCGAAGGGGGGCTCCCGTACAAAAAACGTGTTTTTTTGCCGTTTTGCACTTGGCCGTTTTTTTTTCATGATTTATGTTTGTTCGAGTGGAATCTTGCAACCTAATTTTGATACCTATCGTCAACCGATTGACCTGAAATTTGGCATACTTATAAAAGTTCAGTGACAATTCAATATTATACCACCGAGCTGATCTGATGATGGAGCCAGGAGGTGGATTTCGCAACTCCTCAATGACTACTCGTAAACCCCTTGAGTTTGAGCTCATTTGATTTTTTATAACGCGTGCCGCCATACATACAAAAGCTTGTTTTTTTGGTTTCATGAACTAAATATTATTACTAATTATTATTGCATGGCGTAGTTTGATGTCTTACCCCACAATTTGTTTCAGAGCTACTTGTTGAGGTGTATCGGTAGGCGTTATACAAGTGGGTACCGTCGAAGAGTATCGGGTAAATTTTACGTTTGTCTCAATGTTACGTTATGTCTTAATATTATGATGTAGTACCTGGGAGACCGAGCTTCACTCGTTTTAACACCAGTGTCGCTGACGCCATCTGCCGATGAGTGGCCATACTAAAAAAAATTATTTGTGTAATTTTGAGTTTTTACAGTAATTATAACACTATTTCTTACAGTGGGGGGAGGCCTCTGGTATTCAATTTCTGGTAATACCCACTTTTCACGAATATATTGGACCCCTAAAAGTGATAGTGGCATTTGAGGCATGTGTTACACATGCCTCAGAATTAATTCTGAGACCTGCAGGTTTCGTCACGATGTTTTCCTTTACCGTCGAGCTAGTGATAAATATGTATACGTAAGTTTTTGAAAAACTCATTGTTGTACCAGGATTCAAATCTTAGCCTGATTATCATCATACCCTAAAAATAATATCCGTATGCACTGCGAAAATCCTACTGGCACAAGTGTGGTAATGACAGGTAGCTCGATGCGTCGTGTTTGTATCTGTCCCGCTGAGAACGTCACTACGGGCTATTCCACTAGTCCCTACCAGCTGTCCCTCCTGGTAGGGACAAGTGGATTTATTTTTCCACTCTTCCCTACCACGCCTTCAGTGGTTGGGATAAGTGGTACCGGGGTAATCAATAGTTTAGATACAGGACTCTGTTGTGTAAGATATAATAATAATACTTATTTGGGATGGTTTCGTAATACCACTAATAAGGGGTAACATCAAAAAGAGCCAGTTTATTATAGTTGAGTAAGCACCAAAGAGTTTTTCGAACTTTGCAAGGAATTTATTAAGAAAGCGGTGGAGAAAACTTTTTTTATACATGTGGGTTATATTCTTAGCTGAGTCAATGCTACATTACTGAGCTCATTGACCTTACGAGTTCAATAATAAATAAACCGACTGCCATTCTTTGCATTTATTCTTAACAACCGCTATATACACATTCATTAATTCTTGCATAATATTATCTTTCACCTAATCTGTCTATTTTTTATTATATAAACTGACTGACTGATTGGTAATATATCAACGCACAGCCTAGACCGCGGTGTCTAGAAATTTTGCACATAGATATCTTATTCAGTGTGGGCACCCACTATTAAAGGATTTTGCAAACTTCAACCCTTAGGGGGTGAAATAAACTTGCGCGAGCGAAGCCGCGGGTAAAAATTAGTAAAGATTTAAAAAAATAGCTGAAAAATAAGGAAAAAATCACAATGGATCAGCAGAGGTATTTCTGAAAATATCCACGTTTCACCGGTATATATTTTTTTAAGCATTTCGTGATCACTGCCCAACGCAAAAAAATGATACTATGTTAATAAAAACAAAAGAGAACAAATTCAAAACCGCTTAAAATTTATACACAGAAATGACTGTTTTGCTGCCTCATTTTGAACACCTAAATAAAGCACCCCTCCGAAACACGCTATCTACAACTCGTGTATCGTTCGAGTTGGCGCGAGTTCGAAAATTCCAAGCGCGTAAAGCATGTCGCACGTAACTTAATTAAATTCTATTATACGGCAGCAAAGATAAATAACTCAGGCTGGTAACTCGTCGGGTGGAAGTTCAAATTTCGAAAGAATGAACTAATTTCTTTTTTAAGTTGCCTCGTCCAGGTTTTGGTAAAACTCATTTTAGACACCTAATGTAATTTTATCAGCTGAAAGTATTTGTTTTTATATATTCATTTTATTTTTTCAATCTTTCATAGTGTAATAAATTCTTTGCAGATTTGAGGAACATAAATTTACTGAGGGTTGCATAAATAATATACTTTTAAATTCAATAAAAAAAATCTAGTTATTTGATAGCTACATCAAAACTAGTTTTACTTTTTAACCAGAAATATGAATTAATATTAGTGCAACTACAATCCGACTTCTGAAAAACATATCATAAAAACACTCAGGAGTTACTATATTCAAACGAATCCTGATTTGTGTAAAAGTGGTTTAAAAGTTCATTTATGAGGTAAAAGCGATCGCAATCCCAAATTAAAACCAAAAGTCACATCGCAACTGTTGCTGAGGACTCTTAATTGTATCCCTAGCTGCAAATCTAAAACTGTGTTACAGCAATAAAAAATTCTCAGCTAAACTCATTTACGTATTTGCGCTCTTAGTGAAAAGTGAGTTAAGCATGCAGTCCGCACTCTGCCGCGTCCGTTGCTCTGCCGAGTTAAAATGTAATTATCCGTAATACGCGGGACTGACAGCCGTATACTCTATGCTGTGCACTTCCAGCCACGGGAATGACGCGTATTGTTAACTGAATAAGGACGTGTGCCGTTTGACTTGCCTGTTAGTTCCATTGGCAGTGACCTTGACAGCAGGCATAAAGTTTGTGAACGTTTTTAAAAAGTATATTGCCTATTGGTTTCTTTTTTTGAAAATGCCTAGCGGTGTTCCCGCGTGGATCCAGTTTTGTTCCGATTTTGACAAAATCTTCCAACGCCTAGGCCTAGGAATCTACTGCCTGTACTGTAAATTAAAATCAGATAAGTAGTTCAAGCGTGACAGTAACATACATACGGTACACACATTTATAGGAATATATACTGTTAAACATAAGCCATCAGCCTTAACTAAACTTTTTTAAAGACGTAAAAAGATTATGTTAAATCATGTACTTTTGCATTTGTTTTTCTCATTCCGAATCTTATTGTCCAGTTGCTTTTGAAGTTATAAAGAAACTCCTTGGAGCTCACTAGATTTTATGATTTCAACTCAATATTGCTGTCTGGGAGTCAGTGTTAAATGTTTGTGATAGGAAAGTGTAGAGGAAAGACTATGCTGTTGGAGAAAGCAAAGAATAATATAAACTTAAACACTAATATTATAAAGAGGAAAGATTTGTATGTTTGTATCTATGTTACGAATAAACTCAAAAACTACAGGACCGATCTTAAAAAATATTTTACGAATAGAAAGCTAGAAGATCCTTGAGTAACATAGCCTATATTTTATTCCCGTATTCCTACGGGAACGGGAACTACACGGACGAAACTCCGCAGAAAAAAAAAGACTAAATACCGGAAATGCTGGTACAATGTATTATGATTCGTTCCAACTCTTTAATGTTTATCGATATTAAATCATCATCAGCACTATTTAGTACCCTCTGCTGAATGTGCATTTTTCGATACGTTTACGGAATTATGCAACAATAATAAATAAAAATCACAAATGACGGTGTTTTGTACAAATCGTCATTTTTAGTGTAGCATAGGGTTCGATTCTGCATTACAGCGCCTAAACTTATTTTAGTTTAGTCCTGTCATTTTCTTTCTCATAGAGAAGAAAAGAGACGAGTGATATTTAGTCCTGTCAAATTAAAATTAGTCCTGTCAACTAAGGCATTTCATAACGTGTTTAGTGCTTATGTAAATAAGTCACGACTAAAATACAGCCTCTGACAGGACTAAATTCGGTAGGTTATCTTCTATCCCTTTTCTTTTTTTGAGGTAAAATAAAGACAGGAATAAACTAAAATAAGTTTAGTCGCTGTAATGCAGAATCGAACCCATTTTTTATTTAATTTTGGTTAACTGGTTGATATAAAACATGGCACGATAGTGGGTTCGATTCTGCTTTGATGCGCCTAAACTTATTTAAGTTTAGTCCTGTCATTTTCTTTCTCCTAGAAAAGAAAAGAGACGAGAGACATTTAGTGATGTCAAATTAAAATTAGTCTTGTCAACTCAAGCGTGTTTAGTAATTTTACCGACTATGTAACAAGGTCATGGATAAAAGTGACAGATAAGCACGTTCATAAGGTTTAAATTAGTTTATTTTTACATGTTTGACATTAACTATCTGTGGTTTGCTTCTGTCCTTATTTTTCCGTATTCTATGGAGAAGGATAAGCTAACTTAAAATTAGGAATTTTAGCTGGTCAGCTAGAATCGAGTCCATTATCCATTAATGTATAGGTACTGCAAAAGATCAAAACTATTTTTAATTCGCCTTATTCTCTAAGACTCACCGTGAAGTACCAAGGATGTTTGCCAACATTCACTTACACTTAGTTCAATTATAATCTCAAATTAAAAAGTTTTTATGCTTTGTCTTATATAAAATTTCTTTGGTCAACCCATAGAGAAATAAAAGGACACCGCCAGAGAAAAATATCCACTAAAGTTATACTGCATTCTATACTACAAATGAAGCAGGCACGTGGTTGTGACCTCTTTACCGAGGGACTAGTAATTTAACTGAGTAAGAATTATTTCTTTATTTAATTTTTTTTATAAAAAAAAAAAAATCTGGTCTATATTAATAAAATCATTATACTTTAACCAAGCAACTCTGGTATTAATGTATACTTTGGGTAACTTGAAAACGGCTAATGATGATGAAATGAAGATGCAGTTTGTATTTTAAGTTAAACTGCATTGTTTTATTGTATGTAATAAAATAATATTGAATAAATAAATTGTAGACTAATAGAGTCCCAAATAATACTATGACTTACAGATATACTTCAATAAATATTAAACGCGAAAACAACAGAGAACTTGTTCATGTACACAAATGTTGGTTCCAAGATTGGATCGAACCCGCGACATCCGACTCAGAAGGTAGCCTAGGGTCACTACGAACTCAGCCAACAGAATTCATCTCTCAAGGGATGAAAAAGTAGAAAAACTTTGTATGGAAGTTCAAGACTAAACTTGGCGAATATTTAATCAAGCGGTTAATTCTTCTTGTAAATCAACCCTAGATGTAACGACGTCCACTAAGAATGCAAAGTCCTCACCAAAATCGAGTAAAGTACACAAATTAGAATAAATAATTAGAAAACCAGTGTAAAGCAATGCATTGCGTTTCGTTGAGTGAGTGAGGTAACCGGAGGCCCCAGTAGGGTCTCAGAAATACACGCATACTTCCCGAAATGCCAACCGTTTTAGAGATAAAGCTTGATTATATCTTTTTTATACTTATATAAAATGATAAACTGACTGATTGGTGATATATTAACCCACATCCTAAATCGCTGGGTCTAAAGACTTGAAATTTTACACATAGATAGCTTATACAGTGTAGGCATTCACTAAGAAAGGTTTTTGCAAAATTCAACCCCTACGGGAGTGAGATACCTATACCTGCGCGAGCGAAGCCGCGGGTAATAGCTACATATTCATACTGTTCACATTCTATTATAGTGTCCTCCTATTCTATTTTTCTTCAAATAAAATAGGAGCATACTGGCAGCGACGAACAAAATCAATTTATAAAATCCATCTTAGGTACACGATATTAAAGCGCGATTAAAAATAATACAACCGACGAACGAGATTGAACAAACCCAATCAATAACGCTGTGTACTCAACAAATAAAATAAAACGGCTTACCCACCGCTTAGCTCCGGAGATTTCTAGAATCAATAAAACTATAGAATTTCATATCAATAAAATCGAGATCCGAAATGCTTTTATCGTTCGAGTATTTGAATTTTCCAAGAGCTCGGGCAGTAGATAAATTCCTTTTAAGACGCTGGATGAAATCAACCGTAAGGCCGCTGGCTAAGTACGCTGACCTGAGCTTGTTTAGCGCGTAGAAGATGTAAGGAGTACTTCATAAAACAAGTAGGAACATTAAAAAGGAAAACTTAAAACACGGAATAGGTATTGATTGGGGTTTAAAAAAATACCCTCTGATTGGTGCAGTCGGATAAACGTGTAGCCTGTAACATTGCTTAGATGATGACAAAACTAATGACACCGTTTAGGCTACATGAGGTGACAACGAAATATGCTCATAATATGACAAAGTTGCATAATATTCTATCACAACGAAAAATGTTTTTTTTGTTTTCACTTTTTCTCGTTCAGTGTGGTAAAATGGCACAGTACTTCAAAAATCGTCAAAAGTATGGTACCTACAATATGCTATATGTACTTACATTCCTTATTCATCATTATACTAATATACTAGCTGTTCCGCGAAGTTTCACCCGCGTAGTTCCCGCTTCCATTATAATACTGGAATAATATAACGCCTCTTACGCAGTGACAATGTAGCTTTCTACTGGTGCAAGAATTTTGAAAATCGGTCCAGTAGTTTTTGAGTTTATTCGTTACAAACATAAAAAAATACAAATCGTTCCTCTTTATAAAATTAGTGTAGATAAATGTGTTAGTGTAGATTATAAAAGTAGGTATCGATTACTATAGTATGATGGGCTCACCACCTATCACGTTTAGGGGTCCAATGCATCTCGTGAAATGTGGGTATATCCAGTATCTGCCTACCCCCTCGGGGATGAAAGGCGTGAGATTATATATTAGTATAATGCTGGACAAAAAATGAAAAAGTTTAAATAAAATGTAGTGTAAATGTTTAAATTACGTCACGCGAAGCGATGTAAACAATTAATGTCCTCTTGTCTCCGACCGACAGCGGAGAAAATTGTGTCATGTCTCTCTTGAACACGCGTCATTTCCATAACCTAATTCTTGCAGCGAACATTTCATTACGCTGCGAGTAGTGCATAAAAAATGCAGTTTATTAACTCACGCATGATCCTTATTTACTTAGGAATAGTGCTCATTTTCTCCATACCATATAAAATTATGAGTATTTTTTTATACCTAATATTTCCCGTAAAGGAGTGTGCTACTGCTGATGCTTGTCTGGTAATTCTTGTACATAGGTACGTACAAAGAAGCGTAATAGACACGCAATGCAAATTACAGTGTAATAACGTGACGTAAGAGACACATAGATAGATCCCTAATATGTGTCTTACGTCACATTATTACACTGTAATTCGATGGCTGTAGTACGATAACCGGACGTGCGATTATGTACCGACGTCCAAGGGACAAGAATTGGGTGGTCCTATTCTAAGAATCCTTAGGGAGACCCGGTCAATAATACTACCCGTGATTACTTTTCCTCCAAAACCTGTTACAGTTATTGAATATTCAGAAAATCCATTTCTACGCGTGGCTAAAGGAAAATGATCCGTTACGCTCTCAAAAAGCGGGATTAGTCATTCTGTGGCTGGCAGCTCAAATTGAGTGATCACTGACAAGAGACTCATTCATCTGACTTCGCTTTGTTTATTGAAATACCAAAGAAACCAAATTAAGGGTACCTGAAGGGTCTATACTTTGACAGCTTGATGGATTGGCCCTGATTATGTTTGCTTCAACAGTTGCAAAGGGAAGGAGAAACAAATAAATGATAAAATGCAAATTATGCGCGTGAATCCGCGGAAAAATTGGCGGAAGTTTCTTTAAAGTTTTTAAAACGCACATCTATAATAATCTTTTCAATTCAATTCAAATCGTTTGTTTCAGCAGGTAAAAAAATACACTTGCAAACGTCAATGGTCCAATAATAATTATTGCTGATTCCAAATGCAGTACCTACCCCGAAAAGAATAAGCAAAAATGTTAAGGGTAGCTCTTTTTACCTACTAATAATTATGATTAATAGCCAAACATAGCGTCGAGTCAGTTAATTTAATGATGATTATTTAGGTCTACTAAGTAGTCTGTAAATTATAATAGGAACTTTTTATGCAATTTTTTCTTAACTATTGTTTCAAATTTGTTTCAAATGGGTAAGTATGGATATAAGATATTGCTTTTTAATTTAAACTATATTTATAAAATAAAATGGTGGACAATGATTTAATTTCTGAATCATTGACCATCATTTCTATATTTCTCTACTAATACTATATAGAGAGAAAATTTGTATTTTTGTATGTTTGTTACGAATATACTCAAAAACTACTATACCGATTAAAAATAATATTTTACCAATGGAAAGCTAGAATATCACTCAGTAACATAGGCTACATTTTATTCCCGTATTCCCACCGAAGCGGGAAATACACGGGCGAAACCGTGCAGAACTCCTGGGGGTTGACGACAATGATTCAATTTCTGGTGGTACCCACCTTTCGCCAATGTTTCACCAGACCCCTAAACGTGACAAGGGGTTAGCCCTTCGCCAGACCGAAGTGCTGTTATCAATGCCTCAGTACCTATTCATCACAATGTTTTTGCTTCACC
Organism: Ethmia dodecea; assembly: GCA_963855545.1. NCBI lineage: Eukaryota > Metazoa > Arthropoda > Insecta > Lepidoptera > Depressariidae > Ethmia > Ethmia dodecea. Next base: position 3,137,133 of record OY979443.1, read on the forward strand.
ATTTAAGCTAATGCTACACATATGCCCATAACTTTTTGCCTCTGCTCCCTCTGTCTCTTCTGTTGCCTTTCTTTTGACAACCCCTGTGGGGCTAAGGTGTGGGTGTGTTTTTGACGTGATAACGTCTTCATGAACATCAGCTGCACGTACGAAAAAGTGTCACGTTCCAACTGAGCCGAGCGTGCAAGCGATAGCGCGGAACAAGCGATAGAGAGGCAGGATCGGCTTATGACGCATCTATCTCTCTTCCGTTCCAGTATGCAATTTTTCATCAATGTTTACTTATGAAGTTATCACGTAAAATTATCTTCCGTAAACCGACTTTAAAGATAACCAATTTTATAATATAATTTATGAACATATCTTATAAAAGTCATATTACTACTCGTATAATGTTCCGGGGCATCTACTTGAGATCCGTAGCAAATTGCTACGCCACGTGTAGCACCGTGTCACGAAACACGTAGCACATCTCGTGTTTTCTATTCATAAGATTTTTAATTTATTATCGTAAGGGAGTTTTTAACCGTACAAAGAAATGTTGTTACACTTGCCATATTGAAGACTAGCGCAACTATGAACAAAATCTTATTAAGTTTCTGCGCACTAAATGATGTTAATGAAATTCCTGATTTTGTTACAGGTAAGTAATTCTTCTAAGAAACATTGGAGACTTCATTTAAGAGCAGTAAGTAATTAATTTCGCTAATGATATATTTATAAAGGTCTGTGATGAAAATACAGGTATCTCTTTGATAAAAAGTCTGGTTCATCCGCTTATGAAAACTCAAACTTCCGAAAATAGAATGAAAAAATTAAAATTTATTTATTCTGTAGGAAATAAGAATTACACTTAAAACTCAATAACAAGGCCCACTAAACTCGTCCATGAAGATTGGCTAAATGTCAACAGCAGCCCATCTCCACCAAAGAGTTGCTGGTTACAAATCCACAGACAAGACATAACTAAAGTTCGATTGCATCATATTTTTTTATATAACTAATTGGGGTGTATGAGGAATAGCGGTTTTTCTGTTACGCGTTGTATATATCATATTAAAAAATCCACATAAATACAAACTTTTACCACATTTTAACCAATACCGTACCGAAGTGCAAACAAAACACCATCTCTAAGACCAGCGACGAGCATTCGAAATGGACCAGCCTTTATTCGCCAGACAAAGAAGTCCAGTGCAATTGATGGCGTCTGCATTCACCGGAGCGATTGCAGAAACAAAACGCCTTAGACTTGGAGCTGAGTGAGAAAAAGAGTCCTCTGAGTGCGACGATGTTGCTTTTATAGCTGTTTCCTCTAATGTAATTATCGTACAGTCTTGTACATACCTTACAGCTGAGTGTTGTTTAGTTTTTAAATTTTGACAGTGACAGTTGAATCAAAGCTTTGACACATAGACAAACGTCAAACTTGATCTATCACAGAGCTGCATCTTTTTCACCTGGAAAGAGGATATTAAAGTAATGAAAAACTGTTTTCGAAACGGCTCCAACGATTTCGATAGAATTAAGTAAGACTGTAGCGGCTTTCTGGGACCAAACAGAAATGAAACTCAGTTATTCCCAAGAGGTTAGGTAGAGGTACTCAATTTCTGAAAATACCCAATTTTCACCAGTATAATATTTTTTGGACCCATAAACGTGATAGGTGGTGGCTCATCGCCGGACCGGGTCTGTTACACATGGCTCATAATTAGTTCTGGTACCTGCTGGTTTCCTCACAATGTTTTCCTTTACCGTCGAGTTAGTGATAAATATGTCGATGTCGATATCAAAACACAAATTTTTATGTGACTGTCTGGTTGAGCACGCATCACGCAAAAACTACTGGACGGATTTTGTTAAAATTTTGTATGGAGATAACTGATTAATTGGGTCAACATTTAGACTACTTTTTACTGCGGAAGAATGTCTCATTCGCAAGGGAAAATTAATAAACTAGGTAAAAAGAGAAATACGTACTACTCCGAAACGATAATATCTAGTAACTTGGGATTATTCCCAGTAGTCCCCTCTAACCTTGTCCCCCGGGGTGACAGCTTGAAATATCGTATGTAGGTGCCTTATATGTAGTATGAAACCGCTATGAAGAGATTTTTGGAAATTCTCACGGGAACGGAAATAAACGCCAACGCCGGGCAACGCCACTTGGCACCCGCTAGTCTTACTAATATTTTAAACGCAAAAGTTTGTATGTATAGATGTTTGTTCCTCTTTGACGTAAAAACTACTTAACCGATTTTGATGAAACTTTACAGTTATATAGCTTATACATCAGAATAACACAAAGGTTATATTTAATCCCCGTATTCCTACGGGAACGGGAACTACGCGGCTGAAACGCGGGCACTGCTAGTAATAAATAAAGGTGTAGGTAAGTACTTGAATATTAATCTCACGAATGAACGAAAATATAAACAAATTATGAATCCCTGAAAATTAAAGTCCCCAACGGCTTGAGACCAAAAGAAGCTTAATTAAGAACACACCTACAATACTAATTTCGAATATCTAAGAGTCCTCAAAGGCAAGTAAACAGATTGAACGAAATTCTGTAATTACACTTGTAATTTGGAAGTGTATTACTCTTGTAATTAGCTTTAATTACTCGTTTTGATATCGTTCATACGCATATTGATGTTACTCTTAGGTCTGGTGATAGACTGTTATAGAAAAAAGTGTTAACCGAGGGTACATTTTATAAAAAAAAAACTTTTTAGAAAATGTTGGACATGGTGATTTTTTCTAATTAAGGTGTGTCTAGGTTATTCATGGGATGATCTAAGAAAAAATATGTTCTCTTCTAAGTTGGCGTAACACTATGACTTGATTTCTATAACAGTAATGGTAGACGGGCAAGAACGCGAAAAGATGTACACTGCTTCGAAATTGAGCTTGAATTTTTTTTGGTAGAATTTTCTTGGATATTTTACTGAAATATTATCTCTAATAATTCTTTTTTCTGAAAATCATAAAAGTTTTTACGTAAAATCGTTATTTTGTGAGAAATTAGCAATTTTCTTACAGTAGGCACTAATTTGAATCTTGTTCGTTACCACTCGTTTTTGGTTTGTTAGGATAGTATAAAACTGTAATGTAGATTAGTGTTATTGATTAAATGAAAGGAAACATGTTTTTTTATTTATAAAATGTATTAATCAGTTTTATAACTAAGAAATTAACGAGATCAATCCACTTTTCCATTCCAGTACGTTACTCAGGTCTAAAATTTATCTAAAAGTTCTTCATAAAATCTCCAATCTGACTGTTCTAATATTCAAATTTTTAAATTTGTTGTATTTTGAGAAACTACTTAAATTTTTTAAACATTATGTATAATATTTAAAACTTTCAATTTAATATCAAAATTTTTAGCAAATTAGGTTTAGGGTACAGTCTCGTAACAGGACATGCTCACAACGAACAGGACCCTGTAAGGCTGAGTTAACATAACAATTAAATATTAAGTTAAATATTTTTATTCATTATTATCTATTTCGAATGAATGAACTGGTTTTGAGAAATTCTATTGGTACATCGAAAGATGAAAAAATTGAAACAAAAAAATTTAGAAATAATTTTATACATAAGATACGAAGTTCCGAGGTAACAACCAAAAAATACAACCTCATTAAAACCCTACTTAATGCACACACAGCACTCATACTTAAAACTTTTTGCCTTCACACAGTAAGAAAATATGTGTCGTAAATAAAAGAAAAATCCCAGTTTACACCATGTAAACCTTCCTTTACGTGGTCCTTTTCGTGACTTTCAAGTTGCAAGTTCAATTGCTAATATTCAGCACACATTATCTTGAACTAAAGTAATCCTAGATAGTTAAGTAAGTAGTAGAAAAAAGATATGCCTTGTAAATACGTATTAACATCAAAAAACAAGTAAATTTACTCACCGGACAGTGCTCGGAAAAACACAACCTCTCACTGAACGCCGAAAATGAAACAGCTGTTTTGAATAAACGGCGGATTTAACCATAGACATCCCTTTTACTTTTTTGTCTGTCTCAATACAATGTTGCCTTTAAAATAAAAAAATTACTACCACATCGAACAAAAATACTATGAAATATTACGAAAATGCGGTAACGAAACCCGGACATGTCCAGCAGGTCCATATGGCGGGGACAGACTTAAAAATTACTTATTTAGTAGAAATTCTGGCTTTAGCAGCAAATTAAACATGAACAATAATAAAAATCCCGCCAAATTTCAAATATGTAACCAGAAGTTTAACAGTCTAGAACAGATTTTCTTTACAAAACGCTGTTAAATGCCGGGTTTTTTTTTGGGGACAGTACTACAGGGCAAAATTGCATTTTTTTAAACTTGATTTTTGATATGTTAATTTGGTTAAATGCTTAATATTTTAACAAATATAATATGCCAATTTTATCTAAAATCAAATAACATCGTAACAACTCTTGTAAAACATATCAAAGTCGCGTAGCATTACGATATTACTTGGGGACACGTAGAAAAGTCCAATGTACATCTTTTCGCGTTCTTGCCCAGACAATGATACAATATGTCGATATGTCGTACGTTATGCTTTAAGTCAAATACGTGGAAGTTTGCTACCATGTTTTAAAAAACTATGATAGTCAGCGTTATTTTTTTTAAACTGAAATTTGTTTCATTCTCCTATAATCAATAGTTTTCTAAATTCTCAAAATTTCAAAAATTTTTGCTACGAAATCTTGTACTCGTACAGTCAACAAAGTTGTTAGGGTTACATGGCCAGTAAGTAAGAACTAATTTTTCTGTTGTAGTCATAAATAAATCTTATTGATTAATGTTTATTGCAAAAGGTATCTTTGATCCCTACAATTTACCAAAAAATTTATAAATACAATAATTAAGGCTTTAAAAGAAAACTGAATGTCTGACTGTAATGCCAGAAACTCTGGCCATGTAACCCTAACAACTTTGTTGACTGTACCTAACAAACACTTCACCTATCACACCTTATCGATTTTGTTATACAACGCGTAATCCATCAACTAAGTAATTTCAGCAAACAGGGAACTATTTTCTTAGGAGTGCTATGTATGTCGACAGGTACCGCGCATAGAAAGTGCAGACGCGAGAGCGGTAACCAGATTATACTTAACTAGCGGTTCTGCGCGGTTTCACCAGCGTAGTACCCGTTCCCGTGGGAATACGCTAATAAAATATAGCCTATGTTACTCAGGAATTTTCTAGCTTTTCATTGGTAAAATATTTTTCAAAATCGGTCTAGTAGTTTTTGAGTTTATTCGTAACAAACATGCAAAAATACAAATAGTAAGTATATAGAAGTATGGTTTATTCTATGAGTAATAATAAATAATATTTATTATTTTCACAAATTATAAACTTAATTAGATATTATATATAATTAAGTTTATTATTTGTTTTCGTACAAAGTATCTAAAATAATAAAAATATCCATGTATAGCTTAAGTGAACCATATTTCCCGAAAATCATCTAATTAGTATATTTGTACTCTAACTTAATTTATTAACAAAGAAGGAATACATTTATTTACAATACTTACCGATAAAAAAAAACTCTAAATAGGAACCACGTGGGACAGTCCTCGGAAGACTGGCCGCATTTCCTCTCTGGATAGCTAGCCTGATCATTTGAAAGAGGCAACTGCCAGCTCTCTGGTCACTGGAATCCTCAACCAAACGCACTAACAACTCTTGATTAGTATGTATCTTTGTTATATGACCGTCACATTCATATCAAATCAAATATGTGGGATGAGATGACCTGTCAAGTTTATGGTTCAATAAACATTAACTGGGAAATAGTGGATATTTCTAGAAGTGGAATACTGCCTTAGGGATAAGGCATGAGCAAATGTATTTATTTTATTGCTCCAACTAAAACTAAAATCGGCTAAATATCACTTCACTACATAGTTTATAACAAAGTCGCTTCCCGATGTCTGTCTGTACCTATGTATGCTTAGATCTTTAAACTACGCGACGGATTTGATACTGTTTTTTAGTAGATAGAGTGATTCAAGAGAAAGGTTTTAGTTTCAGCAATATAAATACAGAATTTATTTATTTAGCAAACTCTCTTTTAATTATTTTTTATACTAACCTTACCTGAGCGCAGCATACTCACTAGGTGTAAAAAGGATGACTGAGTCCGGAACACAACACTGCTCTCCAAAACCCAAATCATTGTCGTCGGAAATCTGACAAGTTAAAATGGGAATGGGCAGGCCACGTTTGTCGTATGCAGTCGGACAGATGGGCAAAAATCTGCACCAACTGGGTCCCAACGACTGGCCGTCGACGCCGAGTCAGACCCCGAAGGAGATGGCGGGATGAACTTGACGCCTTCTCGAGAACATGGCCGGAAGAGGCACAGGATAGGGATAAGAGGAGTTAGGGAGGAGATGCCTTTGCTCAGTAGTGGGACAACATATAGGCTGACAAGAAAAACAATACAATCTACATGTCATTTTGTTTGTCTAAATGTAACACATGTTACACAATCTCGAAATAAAGTATTGCCTGGGAAGCGTGTCTGCTCCCGCTTCGCGTCGCCTATGTGATCACCCTTATTTAGTACGGTCGAGCGATACGTCTTGCCCAATTCGATCGTGACAGGAACAGGTGTCGGACGGTAGGTATCCAGTCTTGCGGAACGGGACATCCAGACAAACGATTTGAACATCCCATACTGTCCCGGAATGTCCCGGTTCGAATACGAAATAACAGTGCTGTGCCAGTTTCTTTTTATTATCCTAACCTTTTTGTTAGCGGAATGTTTTTGCGAATCTTTGAATAAACGGAAGACGAGGCTGTTTTGGATATTAATATGTGTTTTAACCCTAGAAAGATAATCATATTTTTATGTACTTAAAAGATAATCATGCGTAAAATTGACGCATGTTAAAAAACTAGCTGTTATGTTATAAATTGCATTCTGATTTATTAAAGTAATTGATATTTACTTTGAATACGTATATATAATATAAATAAAGCACAATTTATGAAAAGGTATTCATTTATTTTAAGAAAAGAAACCGAAATTTTAAACTTCTTCATAAAACTAACAAAATTTCAGAACCCTTACATTATGTATTAAACATAAAAAAAAATATGCTTCCTATTAGTAATTTTTACTTGTAGACTAATAATTATGAAATTCTTTATTATTTATGAATTTTTTAAATGACTTATAATGCGGTTTTGACACATGTCAATATTATGTTCTCGGCAAATTACTTTTTTGCATTTGGAGCACATTCGATCCAGGGGAAACAAAAGGGGGAGTCTTTTGTTTGATATAAAACCTTCTGCTACCGTCGCTCTGCACATCATCCTCATTTTCGTGGTCTTCCACCTCACTCTCGGTATCATTACATGTGGCTTCATCACCACTTTCTAAAAGAGCTCTCAGGTTAGCTCTCTTCTAAATTTGGACTCTCCATAATTATGTAGGTAGGTCAGGATATCTATAAAAATATAATAACAATGTAATATCAACAGGAAATTATAAAATAATAATTACACAATCAAAATAAACCACGAATATTGATAGAACTTCAAATCTTAAAAATCACTTTAAAGATAATCATGCGTCATTTTGACTCACGCGGTCGTTATATTTCAAAAACGGTGTCCCTTACCTTTACCACAAAAGTGCCCCTCGGAAGGTCAAAGCGGCGACGGAGATGTCCTAGAAGCACGATGCGTAAACTGCACAATTGAGAGCGAGAGAGCAACATTTCCAAAACCGATGCGTAAATTTAACGCAAATTATCTTTCTAGGGTTAATATTATAACTGTGTATGTCATACATAGTAACATCTTTAACCAAGAACTCACTAATACATTGTTTTAGTAAGTAAATGTACATCATTAAATACAAATACAAGAAATACAAAACAAGAGCAGTGATAGCCCTTACGGTTAAAGAGCCGGCCGAAAATCAGTGAGGCTCGGGTTCAAATCCTGGCATGTACCAATGAGTTTTTCAAAAACTTACGTACATATTTATCACTAGCTCGACGGTGAAGGAAAACATCGTGAGGAAACCCGCAGGTCTCAGAATTAATTCTGAGACATGTGTAAATAGATCACCACCTATCACGTTTAGGGGTCCAATGTATCTCGTGAAATGTTGGTATATCCAGTAATGGAATTTATTTATTTATTTTATTTATTTATTTTATTTATTTATTTTCCACAGAATACAACAATTATCATTATTATTATGTATCGCCAAACTGCATTACAGTTTGTTGGCGAATGTTTCACTCACTAAAACATGTAGTATTGTTGTGTACCTACCATGGAATGAAAAAAACACCACTTATCTACCCTTAACCATATTGAACAACATTAAACTGTGTCTTTCATTTTACATTTACAATAAAGTATCCAATAACTTAGCTTTGAGTTTGTTTTTAAACATCTGCTTGCTAATACATTCATTCTACCTCTGCCTACCCCCTAAGGGATGAAAGGCGTGAGATTATATTATTATGTTACTATTTATTATAAACACAAATAACTATCTTCAACAGCTGGACAGAGAATTTTAAAAAATGTAGGTACTTCTAAGGACGTTTAGAGGCATCCACTCGAAATCCTAACGGGAACACGAAAAAAGGCATAAGTTTATGTGGTTATCTAATGGGCGCCTTTTATTCTAAGAAAATTCTATGGGTTGGGCAATATTCCAAAATATACAGTTTCAAAATCAACTGTAGAAACTAAAAATTAAAATGAATGTAACTTAGTAATAAAAAGTAACATTATACAGAAGATAAACCTTAGAACTCAATTATATACCTACTTATAAAAGCTACCCTTTTAAATTTGTGTAATGATTTATAAAACAATGGAAAATATCTTAGCTTTCAAAAAAAATATTTCCAATTTCGATATTAATAGAACAAAAAATACCACCCGCTGAACTGCATACACTTATAAACGAATGTAAAATAAAAACAGCCAGCAATTCATTTAACGAAATAAAAGAAAAATGCTTAGTCGGCCTTCTAGAAATTTCTTAAATTCGTTTAAAATTCGAAGCACAATATAAAACGGCGATTACAGAGGAAAATGAGCCAAGCGACAGCCGTGTCAAATCCATTGCTCGCTCAATTAAAAACATAATTGAGTATTTGGGCTGAGAGGGGTGACCCATTGAAAGCTCCCCTTGATCTGACAGTGACACAATTAAAACTATTTCGTTTTGAAATATATAGTCGGGTCTATCTAAAGTATTCGTTACGAGAATCTATAAATTAATAGTACATTGCGATATAAGTGCGGTAAGTTGAAAATTACAGCCGAGGCGATATTGCTAGCCCGAGCTGTAGGCGAGGGTTACAAGTGAGCAGAGGCTGTAATTATCAAAGCGCACGTATGTCATACGACGTTTTATAACACATTTGCGAGAAAATAAAATAAAATTCGGACTATGATAAACGAATAAAAACAATACAGCGTTAAGGAAAAGCGCGCGGCGCGCATCAGCATTTTTTTTTAGGCAAAGGCACAAAAAACAGTCAGTATTACTAATAAAGTAAATTAATATTTTTGTGTTTTTGTTACAGATTAATTGGTTGTAATTTACTGTCAAAATTAATTAAATTAAATAATTATCTTACATAAATATTTCTAGACCCGGTCCGGCGATGGGCTCACCACCACGTTTAGGGGTCAAATGTATCTCGTGAAATATGAGTATATCCAGTATAGGAATACCTCTGCCTACCCCCTCGGGGATGAAAGGCGTGAGATTATATTATTATTATAAATATTTCTTTATTATATTTTATCTCTCAAAGTTAATTTTAATCATAAAATGTTGACAACTTTTTTGACATAAAAACTCTTTGCTGAGATTTTAAAAAGTACCGTTCATTTTAAGACGGAGCATCTTGATAAACCGTGCGTTTTACATTACACTTACCGCACTTGGGCGTAATGAGATACAATACGATATTGAAATTGGTGAAATAAGACACCTTTTACGAGCAAATGTGTTATAAATACATTAACCAACTTCTACGGAGCTACATAGTGATAGTACGAGTTAAACAAGTCCAATCAATTTAAATTAATATACGGATAGTATGAAACTAATGAAAAGCTATTTTTAACCGACTTCAAAAAGGAGAAGGTCATCAATTCTTTGTTTTTTTTAATGTTTGTTACCTCAGAATTTTTGACTGCGTGAACTGATTTGGATAATTCTTTTTTTATTTGAAAGCTGGTGCTTCCAGATTGGTCCCATCTTAATTTTGTCCAGTTCTGACAGTGGCATCCATGAGGAAATCCTATAAGTCTTAAATTTGCATTATGTATGTGAGCGACAAAAGGACGAATAACTCAATATCACGACAACCGATTTCGATGATTCTTTTTTTAACCGACTTTAAAAAAGGAACTATCTTACACCCTTTTGGAAAGTAATCGATGGTTTCCTCCTATATTTTCATACACTTCAACTTTTTAAACTCCACATCATAAACTCTAGCTATATTACAAATTAAAAGTGTATAGCCTTAGACCATGAAGTTAATTAGTATTTTGCCTTTATTCTACAAAGGTTTATTATGAGAGAAAAAAAAATACTTGTATTATAAAAAAAAAACTTCGCATTTAATAACAGGAAGCTCTTCTTAGTAAAAGAACCTAAACTACGTGAAAATAAATCGGTAACGTACCCTTTTCCTCATTAACATACTGTAACCTTTAATACACCCTGTATTATGCAGAGTATGAAAAGCCAACTGAACCGCACAAAGTTAGATGATATGCGAAACATTGAGATAACATCCAGTTAATAACGAAGCTGTGCCGAACAAGCAAAAACATTGATAGTTCCAACGCTTATTTGAAGAGGTACGCTTACGGAACAGAATTATTACTGCCTAAACCCCTTTTTAGTGTAACTTTGGAGGCGGTTTCAGGGAAATTGCGGCGGAAACTCAAATAGCCTGCATGTAGAGAATGAATCAAAATGGTCACTCATAATAGGGATATTTATTTTATTTATACACTTTTGCATAATTCAGTTTAGTATTTCAGTTTCTGTGAAGTTGAAGTAGCATTAAGAAAAATATTCAAAATTTCATACAGAGCAGAAAATTTTGTTACAGTACAGCACACTAAGCTTGACACTTTGGACTTTAAACTATCCCTGTATTCTATGGCGCGCAGTATAAATCAGAGCTCAGGTTAAACTGGTAGTGTGTAGGTAGTGACTTGCTCTTGACTAAGCCTCAAGGCACAAAACAAATAAATAAACCTTCGATTAAAATCAATGGAAGAAAGAGTAGCACCGCACTAAGCCGTACACCGAGAGGGGACAACCTCCTAAAAACGAAAGTACAAACTCGAAGTCCGAAAGCTGGGAGCCTATGCAAATTTCATTTACGTGTAATCCACTCAGAGAGATTCCCGTTGATTGATAGACGCAAATTGAAAATAGGTAGGCTACTCGCGGGCGTGTTAATGCGGGAAAAACGGACTCGCTCACAAACAGACAGCAAAGCTGGAATCAATGGGTTTGCTTTATTGAGTAGTGATAGCAGTGTTAGGGTCGCGACACACCTGCGGAACTTTCGGAAAACAACATACATTACGGTTGACGCGGGAGGCAGATCCATTTATCTTTAAAGTGAAACGTCAATGTATGTTGTTCACGGAACCTTCGGTGCCGAACTTTCCGCAGGTGTGTCGCGACCCTTAGGCCGCCTCTCATGCGTTACGTAAGGGCATGTACCAATGAGTATGTCAAAAACTTACCTACATACATTACTAGCGACCCGCCCCGACTTCGCACGGGTGCATTGCTTAAACTAAAACCTTCCTCTTTAATCACTCTATCTATTAAAAAAAACGCATCAAAATCAGTTGCGTATAGGTAGTTTTAAAGATTTAAGCATACATAGGGACATAGGGGCATAGGGATATAGGGACAGAGAAAGCGACTTTGTTTTATACTATGTAGTAATAGTGATAGTGATGATACCACCCACCCGTACCTAGGAAATGACGTATCCAGGAATGGAATATCTTTCCTGACCCCCTCGGGGATAAAGGCGTGAGCACATTTTCATAGTATCAATTTATTAATTGTGTCATTTGTATCATGCACAGAGCACATGAATGACAAAATGTACAGCGTACAAAAATGCCTTCGCACAACGGGCGACACCGAGGAACTGTACTGTTGTGAGGGTTAAGAAGTTTAATGGTTTTTGTTACAAATGGATTGAATAATAATACCCAAAATTAGGAAATGCAATAACCAAACGGGCTGCTTAGGACTTGAACGTACACCAAAAAATCTAAAATAATAACCAAAAGCAAAAATACGGGCACGTTTTTACTTTAAAAACGTGTTTCGGAAATTAGTCGTGACGTATCTTTAACTCGTATCAGTAGCTGAGCATTCAAAATTGTGTGTTACTCAAACTGAAATAAGACTTATAAGTATTCAAGGATTATTTTCTGTGTATAAATGACTAATAAGATATACATGTACGCTATTTCGTAATACAACGACTAAGTATAAAGCCAGTTATACACGTAATATTAAGAAACACGTATTTTAAGAAATTCCCACAGGAATTTCGAAAAAACGGGTCCTGTGCTGGTAATGCCGTCAAGCGGTTGCTAGTCGCCACACCATAGATGACGCAGGCACTAACCTTAAGAAAGGATTTTTGAAAATTCTTTCCCTAAATAGGAGATGAAATTTTGTATTGTTTTTAAATTACGCCGGACATACGGCTAGGTGATAAATAAATTAAAACGTACACAATTTATTCATCGTTGCGATTATACCCTCATTATTCAAAATTAATGTTTAAACAGTCTTTCCAAATCTCCTCACGGCAAAAGAGTCAGGTACTAAACACTCGTAAGTCGCAACACTCGCGTCTACAAACGGCTTAACCGTACACCGATGTTATTAGTTTTATGACATTTTTTATTACTTTAATTGAAGTTGACACCATTCCATGGGGTTTATGGCTGGGTTTATTTGTTTTTCGTCTGCGGATTGAAAATAGGGGAATATTGTAATCATACTGAAAAAAGTTGTTTGTTAGATCGTATTCTGTTCGTTCCTTTACCATTCATTCGACAACTATAAAACGGTTGTTGTTAGAATTTAACCAAAATTAAAACTAACAAACATTACATTTTATTATTTATTAACTTGAATAATTTAGTTAATAAATAATAAAATGTAACGTTTGTTAATACAATAAAATAAGAGACATGTGTAAACAAACCCGGTCCGGCGATGGGCTCACCACCTATCACGTTTAGAGGTCCGATATATCTCGTGAAATGTGGGTATATCCAGTAATGGAATACCTCTGCCTACCCCCTCGGGGATAAAAGGCGTGAGATTATACTTGAATAATTTATAAAAATGCGGGTCACGTAAATACATATTATCATAGTATTTATTGTACTTAGTCATATTATACTTAATATAGTAACTCCTTCGACAAGTAGGTAGGTATCGTGGATTTAGAGTTTCTTGTATTTAGTGTACAAAAAAATCTTATCGAAACGTTTCCTTTGATGTTGATCAACATCTTTGATGTCGTCTATTACTGTCGTGTTATATAGTGATGTTTGTTTGGTGCGATCTAATTTGTGGTTTAGTGTGTTTTCTCCTGCATTACATTGATGTGCTACTCCTGTTTTGCAGTCGAGACATTGCACTTTTAATAAGATACGACTTTTATTCTGCGATAATGAGAAACAACGCAATATCTATTGTAATATCCGCAAATCGTAAGTAGATAATGTACAACAATAAAATATTCGATGTATTGTTCACTGTCAAAATTGTCATGTCTTTAAATCAAAGAGATTTTAATATAATAGGACAGAGGGGGCATTGGGAATATTTTCATACAAAACTTTGAAGCATGTTTGAAGCTTAAGCGTCATGTCAGTTAGTATGAACGCGAGCTGTCATTCGGTCCAAATTGTACTAGACTTAATCCACTTGGAATAACTTTTGGCTTCAAATTTTCCTCGCTTTGTCCCCTCTATGCCCTATTATATTTTAATCTCTTTGCTTTAAAAATTTTATTGGGTGTGTGCTGTTATAATACTTTATGACAGATTTATTTAATGTAGTTCAGCACCATCTATTGACACGTTCGGATACTCAACTGACAGATGTCACCGAAAACGTCCTGTACATCCGCTACATCTCGCCTCTTGCACCGATGTCCTAAGATTCTGCTGCTGCAGGTTACGTGTCACGCGAGGGCAATGGGGGCGATGACTCGAACGAGCTACAGTGCCAGCTCGTCTTTATAGCAGTTGTTATACAGCATCCCTTTGTTACTATACTGGTGTAATGTAACTTCCAATTATTATAGGATATTGTATTGCGTATTTACTGAACTGAAGCTGATTTTTTAAATAAATACATACATACATAATCTCAGGGCTTATATACCTACCCAAGGGGGTAGGCAGAGGTATTCCATTTCTGGATATACCCACTTTACACCAGATATTCTATGGACCTCCAAACGTGATAGGTGGTGAGCCCATCGCCGGACCGGGTCTGTTACACATGTATCACCTGTGAGCTTGTGATAAATATGTAGGTAAGTAAGTTTTGAAAAACTCATTGGTACATTCCAGGATTCGACCCCGAGCCTCACTGATTATCATCATGTGAAGCAGGCCCTTTAACTGGCTAGGCTATCACTGCTCAGTTTCATTTGCCATATTATTCATGTTTTCTTTTGTTTTCACTGTTCAACAAAGGCTTGCCTCATTGTCTTCCAAATCAATCGATCAAGAGTGGCTTTTTTCTAGCGCCTTTCTACAAGGTCACCGATCTGTAACAAGTCGCCTTATGAGTGAAGGTCCCTAAATTCAAAAATCACACAATTCATCTTTTTTGTCGATTAGTTATCGATGAACAACAGTTTATCTCAATTGGAGTCCGAAGCCCCGATTAAGCTGTTTGGATTGGAGAAAATAAACGTCTAAGCAAAGATCGTCAGTCTTAGCAATGAGGAAAAACATTCGAGGAATTAGCGAGTCCGTATTTTAGGGGACTTCCCCTAAAATGGTAATCTTTTTGGCCATCGACAGCAATTAAGCCCGAAAACAGCAATGAAAAGATTATTTGGACTAAGGAATGTTCTTGAAGCTACGCTAATGTTGTTTTAATTCTTCAGCTTCTGTTGTACTAAGCGGAATGGGGTAGTCAGTACTGTTTTTGATGCGATGTGGCTATTACAGTTCAAAATTTTCTTCAAAAGTCTTTCCGAAATCGTGATATAATTTAAGAAGCCAATGTTTTAGAATATTTAAAGGAATTAAATAATTATATTGTTATTATATTATATTATACACTCTATCTTTCCCGAGGGGTAGGTAGTCAGTGTGGTTTTGGACCCCTAAATATTAGAGGTGGCGAGACCATTACCGGACAGGGCCAGGGGGTGTTGGACTTGCTGTTTACAAAACGTAGTAAGTAACAACTTTTTATTGTACATCCAAAATAAATATGTGGTAAGTAACACAATGACATAAAGAGCACAACGGGCAGTCTTATTAATCAGTTAAGAACCGCCGGTTCCAATTGGAACCGAGACACAATTAAAAATCTATTGCATCTGTGATTCATGGTCTGAGAGGTTAAGAGATTTATTACAGACAACCTTAGATACTCAGATTTTAAAGGCGGGATAGATTTCCAAAATACTTCCCACTTTATAATACCACATTGGCGACCATGAGACGACGTCAGCACTTAGATCACACACAATTTAACTCAAGAAGGAACTTTACGTAGTTTCTATATAAGCCCGGGGTTAATTGAACAGGGTAGGAAATTATACAAACTTTCACGCTAACGTTAATACCAACAGACATTTTGTAGGGCGTCCCATGCTTGGAGAGTCAATATTAATAGAGGATACGTCAATTATCGATGTTTAGTGATGCTTAAAATTGTGGTGTTCTCTATAAAGGCCGTCCTCTATTCGTCGAAAATCTATTAGTAGATTATAGTTATAGGTTGTAGGCTCTGACTTTATGGGTAGGGTATAAATTGTATGCTGACTCCTTTGTCTGTGGTGACTAGCGCACAAAAAAAAATTTCCAGTAGGTACAAGTTTGGCAGTCTACAAAAGTTTTAGCTAGACTATTTCCAGGTCTGAATGATATCTATGGAGGAGCGGAGGTGGAATCCTCCTTCATCTTGAAAAGGGAAGATCTTCCGCCAGGCGAGGTGATCGTGCCTGGGGACCGCAGTCCAACGGTTGATGTTGGACAGTTGCATTTATACTTATTAGAAAACTTCAACAGCGCGGTTTAGAGCAGTTCTATGTAGTACCGCTAGATGTCGCTACAATATGCTTCAAAAATAAATAAAGACAAATATTTACGTGTTTTGGAAGGCACGTTATGTTACGTTACACGCTAAGCCATATCAGATACCCTTGGGTGGATTGAAAAATTCTGATTAGGTGGCCCTTACTAACACCTTCTTCCAATCCGCGGAGGGCTGGCGTTTGAGATTACAGTTCATACTTCTTCATGTGTGAGGAAAGACGATGATGACTTACGGGTTTTGGTATGGATATTCTGTTTTTGGAAGTATTGACACTTAAGTACTTTTACTAAAAAAATTTTGGGTTTCTTTATCGTTTCAGGTGGTAATAAATATCTAGCTTTTTTTATTCTGCTGATGATTTAATTTTTCCGTTCCTGGGGGAATTTCCAAAATCCCTTCTTAGAAGTCATAATTTCATGCTTCTACGAGTATACACAGGGGTTTTTAGCTGTGCGTTGATCGAACATTCAGCCAATCAGACATTCAGTTTTTTTCTTTTATATATCACTAGCGACCCGCCCCGGCTTCGCACGGGTGCAATGCTAAAACTAAAACCTTCCTCTTGAATCACTCTATCAATTGAAAAAAACCGCATCAAAATCCGTTGCGTAGTTTTAAAGATTTAAGCATACAAAGGGACATAGGGACATAGGGATATAGGGACAGAGAAAGCGACTTTGTTTTATACTATGTAGTGATTACATAGTATAAAATAAATGTCGCTTCCCGTTTGTCTGTCCCTATGTATGCTAAGATCTTTAAAACTACGCAACGGATCTAGATGGATTTTTTTTAATAGTTAGAGTGATTCAAGAGGAGGGTTTTAAACTATATAAACCGAAGCGAAGCGAAAGCAGGTCGCTACTTTGCTAGTCTTTTATATATAATTCAAATATTCATATTACATGCAATACACCCACTACAAATACAATTTCACTTTTTTCTATGCTACTGAGAATAGGTATTGCAGATAACAAAGTACACAGTTTATATTCTCAGTTCTTTTGAACATTCAACTCCTTGATTCGATTCCAAATTCGATCGTATTCTTATTTCTAAATATGATATTGATGATGATATTATACTGCTAATTATTTTAAGTAACTGACTTTTTTTGTTGAACTCTTCAAAATATGCTGGATTATCATCATTTCATCGACAAAACGTCAAATACGTATATCGTAGTCTCGTAAGAAGTATCTTCAAAATTCCGTCATTTTGCGTATCCGACATAATGCTTACCTATCTGACAATTTGCGTATCCGACATTATGCGCATCTGACATTTTGCGTAGGTACCCGACATTTTGCGTATCTGACATACGGCTATGGTTCCTATCGAAGGTATTAGTTGTTAACTGTCTATACGGATTAGAGATTGGTTCGAAATTTATCTGCGCACACAGAACATTGTTTGCTCTTACCTCGAGCCTTCAAAAGTAAACATTTAGGCTGCGGGAGAGAAGATACGAATTGATGGAACAGAAACAAGTTTTAGTACAATGTTTTAACCTATATACTAGACTAGTGGATATATGGGTTTAACATAATTACGCCTCAAGCCTTATACCCGGGTGGTAGAAGTATTACATATCTCTAAGTTTCCAAAGGGTGCCCACCGGACCCTATTACTAAACCTCCACTGTCCGTTCGTCCATCTGTTTATTGGAGGGCTGTACTTCATGAACCGATATAGATAGACAGTTGAATTTTTTTTAAATGTGTATTTTATTGACGCTATAACAATACAATACAATACAATTAACGGGAGCCCACTTTCTTTTTCTTAATCATACAATTGCTCCATTTTAATCATGTCAATAGGTAAATGCCTTAATTTTTGACAGAGTGGGGTATTTATATACCTACAAGTATTTATCACCAGCTCGACGGTGAAGGAAAACATCGTGAGGAAACCCGCAGGTCTCAGAATTAATTCTGAGACATGTGTAAACAGACCCGGTCCGGCGATGGGCTCACCACTTATCACGTTTAGGGGTCCAATATATCTCGTGAAATGTGATGTGTATATCCAGTAATGGAATACCTCTGCCTACCCCCTCGGGGAAAAAAGGCGTGGGATTATATTATATATTATTCTTTTGTCAGTGAGCCCACCGGCTCCCGGTGGGTTCATGTACGCCAACACCGAAGAAGCAACAGGTCCTGCACTGACTAAGGGACTCTTATTATATTATATTAGTCACTATGAAAATCAAAAAATAAAATTAGAATTAAGTGAAAAGTTAAAGTTAAGTTAAATTACGAAAATTGTAATATTCGTATTTTTTTTTCATATTGCATGGTGATATGGAACCCTTTGTTTGCTCCGTCTCGCACTTGCCGGACTGGGGTGCTGGTACATCTGCCTTAGAACTAATTCCCAAAATTTATTCTAAGGCAGATGACCTTCTGGTTTCTTCACGATGTTCTCCGTCACCGTCGAGCTAGTTATAAAATATTTATTTATTTCTTTTATTTGGGAAGCTTACAGATACGTTTACAAATTAGTAGTCCTTGTGGACAAGTACATGCTAATTACAAGCTTACAATATGTTACATAAGTTTAAATTTCGTCAACTGAAGGTAATGCAAACATAAAGGTACATACAAGTAGCAATTCAAAAGTTTTTACCGACTGAAAGCAATTTCATAGAACATCCTCCGTGTTAAATTTATTTCGAAAATCTGCACGGCTCCAGTCAACTGAATGGGAGTATTATGTTGATACTTCTTTGATGTATCAAGGCAAATTCTATTTCCGGTGGCGACAGACGAGTTTTGTGTGGATCGTTTCGCTTATTTACTCGTATTTTGTATATTAAACACAGTAAAGGTAAAATTGCACTGGAATAATTCCTACTGATATTGTAAGCGCGAAAGTTTCTGATGTTTGTTAGTGGTTCAGGAAAAATCTACGGATTTTGATTAAAGTCACAGTAATTTAAAATACTAATAAAATATATAGGTAGATGTTTAAAAGCAATTAAAGCTTTGGAGTACTTCAATTGAAAGTTATTGTAACGAAAGTAATATAAAGTAGAGTTGTATTGCATGTTATTGTATTTAGAAAACAAGCTATTTAATTATAGGCTAAAAAAATTATATGTTCACAGTCAGATGAAAAGACAGCTAACCAAATAACAATGTACCTACATAGTTAATAAGTATCTAGTGTCAAATCCTTACTTCTATTATTATCTCATGTACTAGAGCGGCTCACCCGCATAGATAAACAATGTGAGGTTTTTTTTATGGAGTTTGGGAGATGGTTTGGCTACTAGGCCTTTATTTTACACTATAATCTTAGTTAAATGGCTCTGCTTCAGAGTCCATGCACAAAAATTCAGTATCTTTAACACTTTCTACATCCATCCCTTGGTTATCAACAGTAAAATGATAGCACTTTTACTGAAGACTTCATTGTGACTTCTTGAGGCAATCCAAAAATGTCCATATCTCGCATTTTATCGAATTTTCCATTCACCCTGTGAGGTTTTCGTGTTTTGTGACCACAGATAATAGTTTTAAAAACAAATTGTATTTATTTTAAAATAAAAATATATTATTTTCAATAATTTCATAATATGGTATACTAAAAACGCTATCATAATCATCGTTAGTATAATCTCACGCCTTTCATCCCCGAGGGGGTAGGCAGAGGTATTCCATTACTGGATATACCCACATTTCACGAGATACATTGGACCCCTAAACGTGATAGGTGGTGAGCCTATCGCCGGACCGGGTCTATTTACACATGTCTCAGAATTAATTCTGAGACCTGCGGGTTTCCTCACGATGTTTTCCTTCACCGTCGAGCTAGTGATAAATATGTACGTAAGTTTTGAAAAACTCATTGGTACATGCCAAGATTCGAACCCGAGCCTCACTGATTTTCGGCCGGCTCTTTAACCGTCAGGGCTATCACTGCTCTTATAATAATCATAATAATAATCATCGTTAGGGTCTCATCTATTTATAAATACTCTAACCAGCTTATAACTTCATGCATAATCTCAACTGAAGGTAATGCAAACATAAAGGTACATACAAGTAGCAATTCAAAAGTTTTTACCGACTGAAAGCAATTTCATAGAACATCCTCCGTGTTAAATTTATTTCGAAAATCTGTACGGCTCCAGTCAACTGAATGGGAGTATTATGTTGATACTTCTTTGATGTATCAAGGCAAATTCTATTTCCGGTGGCGACAGACGAGTTTTGTGTGGATCGTTTCGCTTATTTACTCGTATTTTGTATATTAAACACAGTAAAGGTAAAATTGCACTGGAATAATTTAAATTAATTAAAATGTATATTTCATTTATTTGTTTTTGAAATTAATATTTTACACGTTTTTTGATGTATGCGCACAATGTAAGCCATGTGGGATATCCTTTAGTGACTTACAAAATTCGGCCTCTTAGATGGCCACTAGCCTAAGACTCTCTGTCAGTACATGGTATATTGGTGTATACATGTGGTACGCTGGGTATAGAAGCATAAAATAGTGCACCAAGATTCCTTAAATGACATAAGTCAGTGGGAAGGGATTTTCAAGATAAACATGATAGGGCAACGCCACACTGGGCACTCGCTAGCGTATCATCTACATCAGCCGGAAGACGTCTACTGTTGAGCCAAGGCCTCCCCCATAGAATGCCACAACGAACGGCAACTTGCCGCTTGCATCCGACAGCTACCCGCGACTTTGATGATGTCATCCGTCCACCTGGGGGCCAATTCCACTAAATTTCAACGGTTACAGTTGGATGACAATACCATGTCAATGGTCAGTCGATGGTGTTATTTGCTCTGAAAGTGCCAAAATAACACCATTGACTGACCATTGATATGTCATTGTCATCCAACTGGGAGGCCTACCAAAGCTGCGTCTTCCGGTTCGTGGTGGCCACTCTAGAACCTTTCTAAACCATCGGTCATCGGTCCTTCGAGCGATGTGGCTTGCCCACTCGGTATATAGTGTCTTGGTTTAAAAAAAAAACGATTTTTACTCCAAATTGACGCATCTTACACTTTGAGTATTAAACCAACAGGAGACGTCACGCGCACTAGTTTCTTTACAAAAAAGTCTGCCAATTTCTGCGGGGGGGGGGGACGAGGAAACGCACACAAATAATGTTAAAACAGTTTATATTTAGTAAGTAAATATGATACTGTAGAAAAATCTCGGAAATTTTCAGAAGTCCCAAATAAAGTGGTGGTTTTAACAACTCCATATTTACATCCTCGTAGCAACTTTACCTACTATGGTACCTAATCACACTACCTTATGCCGATCTCTGTACATCACCAGCCGACATCAACCGTATTCTTTCTACTTCGACAAACGTTTACATTGGGATTGGGACGTTTCAGACTCTCCAAAATCCGAGTGTTTCATGCTCGAGCACGCGCTGCGTGTCGCTGCTGTTATGCCGAACCGTATTTTATGGCGTACACACTTTTATGTACCCGTTTTTTGAAGCATGTTTGGTTTGTTTAGACTATCTAGAAAGTTTATAGTGTAGCGTTTGTGTGCATTATTTTTCGTTTCAACTCGAAGCAGCTTAAAGACCCACACATCTTTCTAAACGACGAGTAAGGGAAAATGCTAGGACAGTTTGTCAAAATATCTACTTAGATACAAAAAATGATTCGTTATTTGTCGCACACTCGCTACCAGATCTACAGAATTTTAAGATAGGTACCTACTACTCCCAGTAAAATTAAAAACATTAAATTTGGCATCAGTTAGTGATTTAAATAATTGGAATGGTAGTTGATGAAATGACTATCAATCAATTTACTTTTTAGCCCCTACATTAAATAAACAAGTGAGTTGAAATCCGCATTCCTGGTGAGCTGGAGCTTTTTAAACTGAACCACCACTGCTTAGTTTGATATGAGATTCATTAAGCTAAATAAATCCTTAGTTGATTAGATGTTGCCATCGCAAATACCGAGGTAGTATTTACGTACAAACTTTAGCTTAACATCAGAACTTTGTGCACATGACGAATATCAAAACACGTTTTCAAACCTGTTTCAAACCCAATAAAGCTTAAACTAGTATGTCCAACATTCCATATTATTAAGCGAAGTTTGATTACACATACCGCTAAGTAAATAGGTGCTGTATATCGTTTTATGTCTGCACAGTTTCCCGATTTTGTACATGAAGTTTTATGGTTATTTTTATTTTAGTGTTACGGCTAAAAATATTATCCGACCACGAGTTTCACTTTGGGGCAGAGTGACCTCTATAATGCTGTGGTTATGACGTCATAAAAGGTGATCCACCCTTTTTTCAATATTTTCGCCTTTCATCTCATACGGACTCGTAAAATTCTTTTAATTATTTCTTTATAACTGCTTTACGTGATAGATTTTAGATGAGATATTTTTAACATTATTATCGTCTAACGACTACTCTAAAATTTAAACGTAAATAATACGTTTCAGAAGAATCCGCCGATAAATAAAATAATTTTTATTAAATTTTGCAGATTGCATATATTATTTGTCTCTTTACGTGGTAACATGTGTAATTATATGTCTAATGAAGTATGCGTGTAACATCGGTATATTATGGTTTTTGAAGAATTTTACACGTAGCCGAGGTGGAATGCTCCTCCATCGTGAAAAGGGAAGATTTTCCGCCAGACGAAGTGATCATGCCTGGGGACTTCGGTCCAGCGATTGATGTTGGACAGTTCAAACTCATTAGAAAACTCCGATAGCGCGGTTTTGGACTAGGCCGTCTATTGGCGCGTTCTTAGTAGTTTAATTCTTCACCATTTTTTTAAACTGCACAGATGAATACCTCTAAATTGCAGATAATACAATCAAAACGTAACAATTTCTTCAAAGGGAGTGCTCTCATTACTCGTCTAGTGTTTGTTGAAACATTTCAATCTGACAACGTTTGTTTAAGCAGACAGTGTGTTTAGTTGGGGCCACGAATCAAGCGATTGTCTTTGGGCATCACGTGATATGTTTTGTATGCATTAACTGTTAAGAATTTACATAGTCTGTGACACTATGCATGCATTATACTCCGTAGCCAGACAGCATGCTTCGTAATTAAAATAATTTCTACATTTAAAATACTGGTCATTACAGAATTTGTCATTCTGAAAAGTGGAATTCACTTATAACAAGTTAATAATTAGTGCATACCACCTCTTCATTTGGTTTGTTATGCAATGTGCGTGCTAACTAAAGAAAGTGTATAAACTTTAATATCTGAATATTGGTGCGAGGACTGTAAGCTAGAGCATTCAACAGTTCTTGTTTAATGATGATATTGTACCAAAGTAAAATGTCTATTTTCTACAGTTATATTATAAAGAGGATTTTTTTTTATTTTTGTATGTTTGTATCGAATAAACTCAAAAACTACTAGACCTATTCCCGTATTCCCACAGGAACAAGAACTACGCGGGTAGCGTAAAACTATAACCAATATTTAGCACTAAACCGATACAGATAGCGATAGCGATATTTTAAACAGTGGCCGCTAACATTTTGTCCCCTTTCCGACTAATTTGTCGCTCTTTTAGAGGCCCTTGCATTCAGAGAAAGAGCGGTTCCATTCGCAGCCGCTTTTATTTGCTTAATATTTTCGTGAAAAGGCGCACTCTGCGGTTTCCTCATGCATATTAGATTATAAATAATGCGCGTACGTCTTCGCATCGTGGCCACTTCTAGCCGCTTTAGAGGGTTATTGAAGGGGATTTCGGGTCGGAAATTAGGGGTTATGTTATTGTTATAGGACTTATGGCTTAGTAAAGCAGTAGAAAAGAAAATATAAAAGAAATTGATGTCAAAGGAAATTGAATTGGCTACGTTCTATTTTAATTTAAAAATAAATTTTAGCTGCCTAAAATTCCGTCCGTGTAAACTTTAGGTATTTTAGGATACCTCCTCATGTCAAAGTCAAAAAACAATTATTTCTGAAGGTATAAAAAGTACACTCAGACATGTCAGTAGTCTAATAACAAGGCACTCTAAACGCAGTGGACTGTTACGGATTGATCACGCTGAACTTTAGGTTGTCGCGTCGACTGGGAATGATTAAAACTAGCGTACATTCCTCCTCCAGTTACTTATTAATTATTAATTCTGAGACACGTTGTGGGGGTCCAAAATCTCGTGTAAAGAGGTTATATCCAAAAATGGAATACCTCTGCCTACTCCCTCGGGGATAAAAGTTGTGAGATTATTTATTTCAATTACTGTTACTTTCTCTTTTGTAAGTAGTAGGATTACAAAATAAAAACTTTGTAGTAGGAAAGAATTTTAAAATCGTTAAACAAGCTTACTTAAACCGGAATGGATTCTGGGTTACCCGGTTCATTGATCAATCTGCGACCACACCAAAAGTGTTGGGCGTTTGATTAAAAAATACCTCGAAATTAATTTCCCATAAAATTCGGACACAATGATCCGCCTTTTATATCACGATATCATCGTAAAGATTTATATGTAAAATTTCTCACGGGGCCCGTGTTGTAATTTGATTAAAAATTCATTAAACCGTCCGCAGCGGCCTGCGGGAATAATTTAGTGCGATTCACACGGACCGACACCTCGGGGCGGACTTATAAGGCCACGAAACACGCGATCTAGATCGGTTACCGCCTATGTTTCAATAAAATTAATAATCTAAAAATTAAATCTGGAAATACCCACTTTTCCCCTGTTTTTTTTTTACCCCTGTAAGTGACAGGTTATGAGTCTACCCCTTTAGGAACATAAAGACCACATTTGCCGGATCAGGTTGATGCTACACATGCCTCGGGATCAATTCTATATTCTATGTACTAAAGCTTAGTTTGCACTGTGCTAGTGATTTTTAATGAAAACATTTTTAATCAAGTGTATTGGCGAAAAATTTTTTAACATGGATTTAAATTGTTTTCTTAAGTTTTTCATCTTGACTACTACATGGGTTCTTCTAGAAACCGTGTCCGGTTTACTATTTTGTATATTTATAGATTAGAAACGGTACCCATAGATTCAATTATTTTTATTTCACGCGTACCATCGAGAACAAACACATTATACAACACTTCTGTTGTGATGTTGAGGGTGACGGAACTATTATTACATTAACTTTCATTAGATATACTCCGTCACTTTCACGGAATATATTCCGTCAGTTCGTTTGCCACTTTTAGTGCCATTACATTCATGCTAATATTGCATATTGCAGACTAAAATCACTATGAATGTCGACCGAGGACCGATATTTTAATTCCGCTGATGCTATCGCTGCGTTTATGGCCTTTAATAACGATTCACCTTTCGCTTTTTTGCTTTCATATCAAATCTTTGTACTCATTTACGTGGCTAAAATATTTCTTCAGCGAAACATTTCCTTTCTATCAAATACCTTTTATATTCAAGCGTTTTATAGTCAAAAATAAAACTGTTGACTATCATATTGCGTGACACTAAGACTGTGCACAGTATCTGAATACATATTTAAATCTCATGTAAACAAGTACTTACTTTGAAAAATTGCGTATTAAATACTAGATGATTATATGAATGAGAATGATGCTTGGAGCAAATTTCCTCCAGTACAGCGGCAAAAGTACAGCGCAATGGGAGATAAAACTAATTATAGATCAATTTAGTAATTTAGTATTAAGTACGAATTGATTTATTTGTTGGATTACCAACGCTTGTTTAGTTACTTATATAAATACAAGCATGAATTGTAACATTTGGCTTAGTGTAACAAACAATAATTACAGGTAATCATATATAAATCCTAAGGTTGTCTGTAAGAGATCGCTAAAAGCAATAAAACCGCCCATTGTATATTAGTTAATGTTGGTATCCATATTGTGTTGTTTTTGGTGTACAATAAAGAGTTATTGTATTGTATTGTATTATAATCACTACACTCGTAATCCAAAGGTAAGTAAAAAGTACATATTTAGCGAGGAAAACTAATTATAGATCTACACCTAATTTATCATTAAGTATTAAATGATTAAAATTAATGACGTGTTGAGGAGTTTCTTGTCCTGCTTCTTCTTCTCAACTATAGACGACGAAGTGGTAGAGTCGCAATGACTTTCAAGAAGTGGACTTATAAGTCCGTACTTTGAATATTGGGCGCATAAAGGCGCCATTTTTGTATAGTTTCTACGATGTAAGCCGTATGCAACCACTTTTTCAATATATAAAAATTAATATGTCAACAGGAACACCTCACAAAAACGCAAAGTTTGCGTGAAATCCAATCAAAATATTTCACAACCGGGGTATTGAATGCGAGGAAACCCGATTATGACTGTTTTACAATGGGCTCTGATGCAGTGCTTGTCATCCATGCGATAGGGTTGCAAGATATGTCACTATGTACTTTAATATTAGTCATCACCATAGAAAGGGATCATCACCACATCCTGGCCGGTCGGAATCCCATATTAGGCAGACATCCAAATGTTTTATTTTCTGAAACCCGTCAAATTATCTTCTTTATGACAAGCCTTTCTTCAAAAGCCGTGTTAATAGGTAACTCCTCAGCCTTATCCAAATGTAATTCTCAGTAACTATACTTTGTTTGAGTGTTGCGTTAATTTTACTTGACTTAATGACGGGCGCGTTACAAGTCGATCACTTTTGTCATTACCGTAATTTTTTCATTCTATTCGACTAACGTATAAGTTTCTAAAACCGCTTCACTTTGTCCTCTGGTTTTATAGATCCATATCACATAAAACACGAAAAATGTGAGATAAAAAGAAAACATGCTTACATATGCTCACACCTTCTCTGCCGGCGGGGTAGGCAGAGACAAGATCTACCGGCTACAAACCTTGCAAATATCTTGAGCTTCATCTACCTACATCCATCAATCAGTTCATACATTTTCTTCTATAATCACCGACGGACGAATGAGGTACGCCTATGGCTTGCCACTGCCGCCTCGGCCACTTACAATCCCCTTGCATATTTCATGACGCAAAATAAAAACTCATAAAACCATTGGTTAGTCTGGTACCTGAAGTAACAAAATCTGACTCAGGCAAAACCGGTCCACTGATCCAAGCCAGATTTCAATTTATTTACCAAATAACACTTCAATTCACCCCTACATCCAAGTATCCCAGTATCGGCGGCAACCATTCGCCGCTACGCAATCATCAAATATTTGCATTCCACTGAAAAAGTAATACGATTATTAATTTACTCTCGATTCATCGGGCCCGTCCGATTGTGTTCCGCAAGCGGGATCGGTGAATTTTGATATTCCCTGAAAACTGGGTATTGTGATCTCTAGTGGAAATACTGGGGATTTTTATGCGGTTTTATTTAAATTGTCCTTGCTGATTGATCTTACTGTTCTATCATTGAAGTGTTTACGCATACGTTTGCCATGTTTTTGTCTGCATTTCTGAGGGCTTAGTGACCTGGCTCTGTAAAACGTAAAGCGGCCATTCTACGAAGTGGCCAAAATCATGTTCGTTCTAAATATCTCTTTTCTACTCAAACCTACAATTTAATGTGATTGTGTGTTCTGCTTAATTAAATGTAACCTATTATCACATATTATAATTAATTAGATTAAAAGTTCAGTCATTAAGATTTTGGGCGTTTCCTGTAGACCAAATCACGTCCTGTAGACTGTTTGCAGCATAGGTTGTCGAACTGACAGACCATTTAAAAATACTTGCAAATAGTCTGGGGTGAATTTTGTAGAGTTATCATATTACAAATATATAACTAACTTTAATATTATGAAATTTAAAAAAATATACGTGATTATTTTTGAAGTTTCGAAATATTCTGCAGTGTTCGCGGAAAAACAGTCACCTCTGTAGACGACCTTGCAAAAGTAAATATATATTTTTTTTAATGTGGCAACACTATTTTAGTTAACTAGCAATACTGAAACACACCTATCATCGGATTACTAGATTTTTGGGATCCACCAGCGTAATTTTTTCAAAATTTTATCAAATTGAAAGTGACTCTACAGGCATGTAAAAGTTGGAGCATCACATCTACAACTACCGTAAAACAATAAGTTCTCAAACTAAAATTATAATTTTTGTATGACTTTGTTAATTACTGGTACATTTATTGAATTTTTATCAAAACGCCGCTTATAACTTCAAATTTGTTTACTTTTCTTCGACAAAAGTACCTTTCATCACTTCTGTCGAACTCACTTCTGTCGACAAGGTTGTCTACAGATGTGAGGTCTGTCAACAGATGTGATGTGTTTTCCAATATCTTATTACATTATGATAAGAATCAAAATTTCTTTTGAGCAAAAGCTTTGTTAAACAGTTTATTTAATTTTTTATCTTAATCCACAAGGGTTTTGATGAATTCAGTGCAAAGCTCAAATTTGTCTACAGAAATGATGGTACCATACTTAAACGATGACGTGTGTTTTACTATTGAATATAATCCCACAGAATAATTCATTTTAGGTCTTTAAATTATGCATCTTGGTTTTTAACTAGCTTTGTTAAACTTTTTAATTCAATTTTATACAGGAAAAATGTTACAATACTAGGCTGTCTACAGAAATGATATCTGCCAGCAGATGTCATTTGATGCGTACATTTTTTCTAGATGATCTTGTTTTGATTTGAATATTGGCAAGAAATATTATGAAGTTGACTGAAGAATAAAAGAAAAGGCGCCTTAAAGAAAAAAAATACATATATTTACAAAGAATATGGCAGCAGAAGTCTGAAGCTTAATTTATAAGAAAGATGCAGAAAACTAAAAGCATGAGAGATGTACTAAAGTTTGGGGAATAATTCACACAACGTTATTAAACCAGAACTAGACAGAACCTGTACTATAGGTACTAAAAGCTGATAAGCATACTTAAATATTAAACGCCCAGACACTTAGCCAACAGACATGTTCATAGACACAAACGTTGGCCCTGATTGGGAATTGAGTCCACGACTTCCGGGCTTGAAAGGCAGGGTCATTACCAACTGACTCAACAGGCCCGTAAAATAAATAAAAAATTAGGTCCACAAAAAAACCAGCGAAAGATCTGCAAGGCCTGGTGTGAGCAACACAACAAGCAATATTTTTCAACTTTTTATTTTACAAAGTACTGTTAACAATGGCATCATATTATGACATTCATAAACATTCATATGACAAGCAGCCATTTTGAAAATGAATTACTTTATTTATTTTTAAAAAGATAAACTGACATACTACTTGTCCGAAGTTGTGCTAGTCTCAATTTGTGATGAGATAGATTTATCAATCAATGTACGAAGATACTATAAAATACAACAACCAGAGGAGTTCCCTGGTCCATGGACTAAAGAAATATGGAAAACGAATTCGTTTATTCAGCAGTTTCTGTGACGAGAATATTATTTTATTAAATTTTTTACTCGTCACAATGTCTACAGAAATGAGGTCACTTCTGTAGACAAACTTTTGTATTTTTTTATTTACGTACCATTGTTTGTTTTTTGTGTTTAACGACTATAATAAGTGAAATGACGCTTTATTTTTTAAGTTTATCAAGTAATTTTTGATAAAAAATTATTTTTTTCGTTTTCGTCGCAATAATGTCAATTCTGTGGATAATCCCGTCACATCTGTAGACAGGCAAAATCACAAAAATGCCAAAAAAATGATTATATGTGATTATTGATCTCTGACTTTAATTTTCGTTTAAATAAAAGTTGATTTTGAATATCATTACTTCAATTAAAACACAAATACATTGATTTAGTTTTTATTTAAAAAAAAAATATGGGTTCGTAGAATGGCCGAAAGATTAGAATGTATTGATACTAGCGTTCAACTTGTCAACAACATCTTTCTGGTTGTATCGTCCCGTTGCAGAAAAAAAATACTCTAACCTTCAATGTTCAATGGGACAAATGAAGCCAGTTTCAGTGGGTTGGTCTTTATACTTTTCAAATAGAAACACAAAGGAAGATTCACTTGGACTGTGCAGCAATTTTTGTGACTCAACATCGATCAATATTTTTACCTACAAAAAAGAGGTTTTTTTTAGTCATAATTTAACATTAGTCGAGGTATTCTCATTTCAATAGCGTTTATTATTACGTTTTAAAACATCATTTGGTTTTATAGACCAACAGTAGGTAAACTGGGGCCTTCGTGTCGCAGTTTGATTACCGTAAGACCACCGCTCGCTCCAGTGAACTTTCTAAGCATTTGATGCTGTAGGGACACCATGATAAAATATTTTTTTGTTTTTGTTTGTTGCCCACAAAAATGTTTTTGTTATGAAGAAACTATTGAGGCATATAGAGTACCGCACCGCGTATTGTGACAACTCTCCACGAAACTATGGTTGCATAAATACGTTTTGTAAATGGTGACGTAATGGACAGCATTTTTCTATGAAAACCTACAGCTGAAATTGGAACACTGACTCTTTGCAAGAGGTCGCCTGTGGAGGTACAGTAAGTACTTACATTATAAAATAGATGAGAAAATCTAGTTACAAATACTAAGCTCTTGATGATAAATGTACTTCAGAACCTATACTTTGCAGCCTATCAGGGTGTTACATGTCATTTTATAATTATGGTTGTGTCATGTAACTTGCAATAAATAAATAAAAAGTGGCACAGTCATATCATTTTAATTTTGGAAATGATTACACAATTACCGAAGAAGTAACTTTCATACCTGTCACGTATATGATTACAAGAAATACACTAATGTAAAACACTTAGTTATTTCCAGAAAAGACAATAAAACCTATTGGAGATATATGTAGCGAAATCATATTATTTAATTTCAGAAGACTAATTATGTTTTATTTTTATTCATAATAATTTTATAATAGAAAATATTTTGTTTCATAAATTATCAATTATCTAAAAGAAACTCATACATCCCAACCATTACTAATAACAACATCAAAAACTATTTTGCTACCTCCTATTTTAGCAACAGCCTGTATTTCAAAATGTCTGCACCAAATTCTATTAGGAACCTTTTCCGTAACTTCGGACTTCGCAAACTGCGAGATGTATCGCCGCAATCTCCACACTGCCCATTCTGCCCATTCAGGACTATCCCAACTTTTAACAACCGGTGGGGCACCTACAGCAAGGCAAACATTTGCTCAAGTTAGTGCAAGAGCACTTCGCCGGTCTGGACCAACTCAACTACACTATTATGTGATGGTCCAGGAATCCAGGGAATTCAATTATTAGCTTTAGCTAGTGAACAGGTAATTTATTGTTGGTTGAAGAAATTGTTCTGATTTTATTCTAGGAGCTTCTCGAATGTTCTCGAAAAATAAACATATGGTAGGTAACCTTAGTAAGTAGTATGAAATATGACAGTGTTGTGACATTTCTTGCGATGGTTCTTCTGCTCAATTAAAATACTTTTTAAAACGGTGGTAGGTTGTATCTATTGTTGTTAATCAATCATGGCGTTCAACGATTTATAAGACGATATCACGTCCAAAAAATCCCAACACAAAAACTGTTTAATGAGAGATTCGTATCGTTTTGAAATACAGAAATCATTAACAGTGAACTCAAAATAAGAGGATTATGTTGCATTAAAATTCCGATAAAGTTTTGCAAGGCTATCAAAATGTTATGTCGACTTTATTCCGCGGATAAACTTTATTTTAAAACATTTCTGTAACATATCAGCAATCACTTAAAATGACAGGTGCCGGCTTAAGTCAGAAGTGAGAGCGGATTATGAATAAGCAAGTAGGTACACTAAGGCTGATTCATGTTACAACGGGCCGGGCCCCGCCCGGGTCGGGGCGTGCCGCGAACGGGGGCCCGTCCCCCTTGTATCATGCATAAATCAGCCTTTAGTATGACTATCGACATGATAATACCTTCCAACATGTCGTGTAAAATATTTTCTATTGTGATCTTGCATGAAATAAAAATTTATTACAAATGTATTTTATAAACATCTAAAATTGTATTTTTTTTAATAATATAATAAATACAAATAAAATTAATAATCTTAAGCCTGTCATCCCCGAGAGGGTAAGCAAAGGTATTTCATTTCTAGAAATACCCGAGTGTAGTAGTCTGTCTTTTATCTCATGATATTTTGTTTCAACGTAAAGCTCAATTTTTACGTTGTGTATTTAATTTTGTGAAAAATTTTACCTTCACCTTCATTTGAAATCGAATCCGGATGTCATGAATGTCAGGCAGGCAAAATAAGGTTATCATTACATATAATATTTCTGAATTACTCTTTTTTTTAAATAGAGAGTCGTCAAATAATAAATTCCGCTTATCACTTTAAATTTGAACCAACTTACTTCATGACACCCGATTCCAACATTATCGAAAAGCCCCGGGCAGCCGAAAATTTACATCGAAAATCTCACTTAATTTTGTTACCTCAACATTATAACCTTACTTTCGTAACATGTTAATATTATGTATTTTCGCCATCCTCGACCTTACCAAATTATTTAGATATTTTGGTGAAAAAACTGAGAAAATATAAAGTGCTTAAATTATGGACAGATTAGGATCATCTGTCTGAATCTAAAATGGTTGATGAATATAAAACGAAAATACAATATGTAACAGAATAAGCGCAATTCCTGAAATTAGTTTGTTCAGTATCGACTACTTAATCGATTTGAGCTATTTTTGATATGTGTTAAATCTAAAAAAATTAGCATACCACAACAAAATTCCTAGGTGTAGAAGCATGAAATTTTGCACAAAAGTTCTTTTAATGACGAATGAGGAGGCATTTTTCGAAATTC
Organism: Ethmia dodecea; assembly: GCA_963855545.1. Lineage (NCBI taxonomy): Eukaryota > Metazoa > Arthropoda > Insecta > Lepidoptera > Depressariidae > Ethmia > Ethmia dodecea. The sequence continues at coordinate 3,170,301 of OY979443.1, forward strand.
TCACGAGAAATGGAAAAATCTGAATCTAATTATATATGTCACCGTAAAATTGCAAATACCGTTAGATTATAATCTATCTCGCGAGATTGTAGACTGTCGAAAGATTGTGAACCGAACATACTGCTTACAATTTAACGCATTATTTTTCGGTAGATTATAATATATCGAAGTGAAACTGATAGATCACAATCTCTCCAGCGTTAAATTGTCAACTGTCCAAGGACTGTCCCTGATTGGTCAGTCTTTCCGTAGTTATTTCTGTGCCCATAGAGTTAGAAATCAACCACAGATGTCAGTCAAACAAAATAAAAGCATTTAAAAAATTGTGACATTAAGTATATTATATTTATTTTTTTAGTAGGTAGGTAATCAATAATTCTGAGAATCAGTGAGGCTCGGGTTCAAATCCTGGCATGTACCAATGAGTTTTTCAAAACTTACGTACATAATTCATCACTAGGTCGACGGTGAAGGAAAACATCGTGAGAAAACCCGCATGTCTCAGAATTAATTCTGAGGCATGTGTAACAGACCCGGTCCAGCGATGGGCTCACCACCTATTACGTTTAGGGGTCGAATATTCTCGTGAAAAGTGGGTATTTCCAGAAATGGAATACCTCTGCCTACCCCCTCGGGGATACTAGGCGCGAGTTTTTTTTTAAGTAAAGATTTTTGTTTTGTATTTTTTTTAAGGGACAATTTTGTTACGTTTTCGATTTTTATTTAAGTTAATGTTTGATTTGTTTCGGACAGTAAACCTTTTTAAGTTTTCAATTAGTTTTTTAATCTAGATCTTATTTTGTGATCGTTTTTTTAAGTGACAATTTTGTTACTTTTTAATTTAATTTATGTTTGAGAGAAAATATTTCTGTTTTTTTGTTCCATATTTTTCTTAACATAATGTCAGAACTATTGATTACCTACATACTAAATAATAAATACAATATACGATTCTTAACTGATTAATGTCACAATTTTTTAAATGCTTTTATTTTGTTTGACCGACATCTGTGGTTGATTCCTAGCTCTATGGGCACATAAATAGCTACGGCAAGACTGACCAATCAGGGACAGTCCTTGGACAGTTGACAATTTAACGCTGGAGAGATTGTGATCTATCAGTTTCACTTCGATATATTATAATCTACCGAAAAATATTGCGTTATATTGTAAGCAGTATGTTCGGTTCACAATCTTTCGACAGTCTACAATCTCGCGAGATAGATTATAATCTAACGGTGTTTGCAATTTTACGGTGACATATACATTGCATTAATAAATATTTCTAACTTAAAAATAGATTTACAATGAGGCACGACTAATTTAATCCAATTTTTTTTTGTAAAAAAAAATAGCTTACACTAAAAACACAGGTAGACTAAAAATATATTAAAAAAATATTTAAGAATATAATAAATTACTTGAAATTATTGCGCAATATTCCAACAACATCTATAAAGTAGACAGTTGAGTAAAAAATAAAATCAGTACTTATCTTCTTTTTTGTCAGAAAACTGTCGCTACGAGGAAATCCTTCAGGATGTAAAACCGTGACATAAACTAGTGTAACATGACAAACAGAGCAGTAAAGTTTTATCTACAACTGTAAAAATTGTTTAGTACTAACGACTGCCAGTCTGACGTGATCGTCTTATTTCAGTCGCCTTAATCTTTAGGAATTTGTTCTTTTTATTTATTTTTAGTAACTAATTTTGGGACGTTGTATATTTTGAATATAATTTTAACAGAATAGCTCGATGGTGAAGGAAAACATCGTGAGGAAACCCGCAGGTCTCAGAATTAATTCTAAGACATGTGTAAATAGACCCGGTCCGGCGATGGGCTCACCGCCTATCACGTTTAGGGGTCTAATATATCTCGTGTAATGTGGGTATATCCAGTAGGTAATGGAATACCTCTGCCTACCCTATCGGGGATGAAAGGCGTGAGATTGTTTCTTTTTATTTTTTTATTTATTTAAATCTTTAGGAATTTGTTCTTTTTATTTATTTTTGTTAACTAATTTTGGCACGTGGTAAATTTTGAATATAACTTGTAAATTTGCCAAATGTGTATGATCTTTATCAATCATCACTAATCATCATCAATTAAAGTCTAAGTAAGATACAAAATTAGACGCATTTGATGCTATTTGAGGCTATTTCTTGATTTTTTTTCATAGTATTCTGTAGGTATAAGTATATTTTGTAGTCGGTAAGTAAAATTTGCCTTTGCTCAAATAAAAGTAGTGATTATTTTATCACCAAATAAAACTTAAGCTGCTCGGTATATACTTTCCGACATCCTTCGGATCACCTGTAGTTCACCACCACCACCTACGTTAATTTATTTAAGTATAAAACTAACTACTTACAAAGTTCTGCTATTTTTAATTAATAAATAGTGACATAATCCGTCTTAGACGTTATTTACTTTCCATTCCAAATATAACAAATAAATTCTTTTAAAGACTCATCTTTATCTTCGTATTTCCAAACACGTGACCAAACTCGCGTATCGTGCCAAACCATTGCAACGTTCGATGCATTTTTATAGTCCAGGCTATAAACTGGGAAACGCTGAGACGAAACCGACAATAGTGCACTTAAGTTCCTCATAAACGGTATATCACATCCTCAGATCTGAACAATGTTATTTATTTGAAGCGGAGCTTATCCAAGATATTCGAGAAGCATTTCAAATACATCTGAGACCGTTACCGTTATGAATTGAATGGAATTGAATATTTATTTAGTTTGATGAGCTGTGGATAATAAACTTAGAGAATATTCTAGACTTTTCGCTAACGGATGCACATAGTTAGATTTACACGTTAAAAAACATTCTCAATTCAACAAAACTCTTCTCGGGGTACTGCATTTGGAACCAGCAACTCGTCGGTGGAGATGGGCTGTTGTTTACATTTAGCCAATTTTCATGGATGAGCATAGAGTGCCTTGTTATTAGAGTATTTATTTATTTATTTTATTGGGGATAACAACAGCCAGCTTAATATTAATTACAATTCTAATGGACATGTTCGCAGTTAGGCCAATATAACAGTTACAATTTATAGTATTGACTTTTCTAAGTTGTATACTTACCTACTGACTTTTACGTTAGTACAAAAACACTAGATCGACAGTGAAAGATAACATCGTAAGGAAACCAGCAGGTCCCAGAAAAGACAGAAAAAATTCTGAGGCATGTGTATGAGACCCGCTCCGGTGATGGTCCACCTACCACGTTTAGGGGTCCACAGAATACACTGGTAAAACGTGTTTATTTTCTGAAATAGAATGCCTACCTCTGCCTTTCCACCTTTGGGATAAAAAGCGTGAAAATAATGGCTTAGCTTATATCAATTTTATTCCTTACAAATCTAACTAAAGATCGCAAGTACACAAGTTAGTGCATTATTTAATGAATAATAATGAATTTACCACCTTAAGAAATAAGATGTACAAGTAACCAGCCAATTACCCATCTATGTTTTAAGGGAGTCCCTCTGCCAACAAACTGTATTGCAGTTTGGCAGAAGAAAATTGTTGTAAAATTGGGTTTATTTATCCTGAATTTATTATTATTATTTGAGATAATTAAAATCCCAACTAGGTGTAGAACAATAAATACGCAATGGAAAAGAAAAAGAAAAAGAAAAGAAAAACCTATCTGGAGATAAGGACAAGTCTACTGGTGCTTTGCATTTCTAAACATGTCAAACAATAAGGTTATTAGCTTTATAAATAGGTCCATACACACCTTCAAAACATTATCCCCTTTTGCCGTCCAATACAAACAATAGCAAACTATATTCCGCTGAATTCCGGAACTAAACAAAACACCACCGAAACTGCAGTGACACAAATACCTTTCAATCAACATATCAAGTGGACTAGCCAGAGTCACACGAACGAAATTTAATTCTCTGAGCATGCACGCGATATCCGAACGGCAAATAAATACCAATGCGAAGCTAAACTAAACGGGGCTCACGTGTGCCATCCCAGCGAACACTGTGCTAAACTTAACACGGTTACAAATAAAATTCCCTGGGATAGTCGCACAGTGTCTGAAATTGGAAAACGGCGGGACATAGAAGCTCAGACGCCCGCTCGTCATGTAGAAGTAAGAAAAGTGAGCCAGGCACACCCGCCCGCATACAAATAGTTTACAAATGGCATGTTGTCGGTGCGGTGTCGCCGCTACACTGCTGTATGTTCTATGGGGTCTAAGGGAGCAGCTATCAGCGATTTTGGCAGTTTACCAATAAAAGTAGTTACATAAGTGAGTACAGTTATATTTAAAAATCAAATAGACAATATTGAATTATATTTCCAGAGTTTTAGGATAGTTATATAGAGAGACGGAATTTGGTGCAGTCTTCTGGAGATAGGACATTTTCTATCTGTAAATACTGTAAATAAATCTAGTTTCTTTTTAAATAAGTGCAAATATAATAAGTGAATACAATTCGGAACATAATAATAACACATTGTGGGACACAATTCACACACTGTTATTTAGTCCTAAACTAGGCAGAGCCTATACTATGGATACTAAACAATGGATAAGCATACCTCAATAAATATTAAACGACCAGACACGATGCCAACATACGTGTTGCATGCACACAAATGTTGGCCCCGAGCGGGGATTGAACCCGCGACCTAATACTCAGAAGGCTCACTACCAACTGAGCCAACAGGCCCGTCTGATTAATTTCGTATTGATTTTATTACCTTTGTCATAGACAGTCATGATTTTTTTATTTTAAATGTATGATAACGAAACTGTGCACAACTATTAAAATGAAATACCAGAAAAACAAATATTAACCGATGCATTTGTACTAAACATTTACTTGAAAATAAGAGCTTATCTTGCGGTAAGGAGAAATAGTATGCGCTTTTCTTTTACACCAAAACTAAAGACTAAGAATAATAAACAAGTTTGCACTACGTAACATGTTCGCGTTTAGTTGAGATAACTCTGATACTTTTAGAACAAAAATGAAATCTTAAAACTAACCATAACCAATGGGGATTCTCCAATCCAAGGCAATCTCCTTATTAGTGATGGGTCCGTAAATTTAAACATTTATTTCCCGTTCCCGTGGGAATACGGGAATAAAATAAAGCTTGAATTTTTTTTTTACATTGGTCAAGTAGTTTTTGAGTTAATTCGTAACAAACATACAAGAATACAAAAATACAAATCTTTTCTCTTTATAATATTACTCCAGCTATGAGGGTATCTTCTCTATATGAATAATTCTTCTGTACGAGTGTATGTCAACGAACTCTTTTTAAACGGATAGACAGATTTTGATGATTTTATAGCGCCGAAAGGAAATCACTGTTGTCTGTGGCAGGACAACGTCTGCCCTTTTCAAACTAGGCAAAACATGTTATGGATATTAAACTACTGAGGCATAAAAATATATGTATTTATATAACTCATCACACCCAGGAACAACAAATTACACACACGACTACCAACGAGCTCAAAAACTACCAACTGAGACTAAGCCCGTCAGCTTATCGCGAAATTAAAGTTCTAAATTTAAATCTTATGACATTATGGCGAGAGGGCATGCTCCAATGCGTTATTCAGAAACTTACGTACACATTTATCACTATCTCGACGGGGAAGGAAAACATCTTGACGAAACCCGCAGGTCCAAAAAGTGATTTTGAAGCATGTGCCGCACCCCGGTCCGGCGATAGGCTCAGATGACACGTTTAGGAGTTTAGAAGAATATACTGGTGAAAAGTAGACATTTCCAGAAATTGAATATCTCTGCCTACCCTCTTAGGGATAAAAGGCAGGAGAATATTCCTTTGGATGGATTTATTCACTCTTACAACATAGACACAGCTATCTATCTGTCTTTGTCATATTTTTGACATAATCAAAATAAACAGGGGGCCAATTCCACTAAATGTCAGCCATTGTCATCGAACTATCATTCCATTATGCTGCAACTGGCAACTATGACATCTAATTTGTATTCCACTAAAATTATAGTGGCATTACAATGGAATGACTATGGACTACGTTATGGGTTGCCTACCATATATAACTATTACTACCATGGGTGTCATTAGTTTTATTTCGGGTTTTCGGCACTAAAATCTTTAGATGATTGATTTTATTTATGGTACATGTGACATTTCGATAAGTTTTGAAGAAACTTGTGTATTTTTGTGCATAGACTCTGAAGCAGAGCTAAAATCTGAATTTCGTGTCATCTTTAGGGCTGATGGCTAAATTGCCAATGCCTTAAAATAAGGGAAAAAAAGCAATCACTGGACAGCGCCATTCCATGGTAGGAATAGTAGAATACCAAAAGTGGTCAACAATGATAGTTGAATGGTTGTGAAAACTTAACTGTCAGTTTTCACAACCATTACCACCAGAATACGAAAAGTGTCAAAATTTGACATAATATCACCATTGAGTGACCACAATCATGTAATTGTCATACAACTATCACCGTTGTCATTTAGTAGAATTGGCCCCCAGTTCTGTTTCCGCTACAGTCACACAGTCGCAAAACTACAGTGACGTCAGAAGCTTAGAAACTCTGTGTATAGAAGTAAAACGCGAATCGTGAAAGCAAAAAAAGTATTTTAATCTTGTTTAGTGAAGTCGAGGCGATGGCTAGACCAGAAGTCAGGTGGCAAGGCGCAAAAGAAAACTCATTACTTCTTATTCAACGTTCGATAGAGTTCTTTGATTATCGATAGTTTTGTTATCGATGTATTGGATCGTCGGTCATTTATAGAAAAGAATTCTCGGAAACTTGCAAAAGCAAAAAATACTTCTCCTGCAATTCTTTTAATGAGATTTTGCTACATTTTAGAAATTTAATGTGCGTAGCGATGTTATTTATTGTTTAGTTTCTGTTTGTTACCGTTCCCGTGGGAATTTCCAAAGTTACGTTTTTAGTATGTAAGTAAGTAACAACTCTTTATTGTACACCAATAAAAATATGCAACAAGTGACACAGTGATACAAAAAAGTACAATGGGCTTATCGCTTTAAGCGTTTTCTTCCAGACAACCTTAGGATGGATGTAACTGAGATAAACAGATGAAGGTAGGTGGTGCACTAAAATGTGGTGTACTTAAATACATAAACCGTTTTTAATGCTCACTTACGTAATTTAAGGAACCTTTGAGCAAAATTTCATGCTTCTATTAGAATCAGTGGTTTTGGCTGTGAGTTAATCGATCAGTCAGCCAATCAGCCAGTCAGTTTGATCTCATATTTCCAGAATATTTTGTTCGTAACCTCTTTTTGATTATTTTTCTTAATTTCTAAAAGATATAAGATTTTATCGATAGTGTGACTCTAGAGTAGAGGTTTTGTAATAAATTTTAAGAGCAACATCAGTATGCGACTGTCGTGTCGACTTGTCTACATCGAATGGGGCAAAGTGAGATTTATTTTATTTAATAATACGAATAGTGACATTAAAGAATAGGAGCTACTATTTCGTTCTGAAATGAACTAAATTTATACTATTTTCAGAAAAATAAAGGTCAGTACTCTTTTTATGACATTCCAAGATGCGTGCTTTGCGATGTAATTTCAATGATAGAGAGCAAACTGTTTGTGTAAATATATAAAGGAGAAACTTCTCTTTTGTAATTTAATTTGCCTTTAATACATGAGGCTTTAGTATTTCCAGACAGGGTAAAGCAGGAAAGTCAAGTAGTTTCTTCAAAAAATATACATTTAACTAGCTTGACGGTGAAGGAAAATATGGTGGGGAACCCTCAAGTCTCAGAATTGGTTGTAAGGAAGAGTAACCTGAAGATAAGTGAGTATGGCAGGAGTTATTTCCTGGATTCATTTATCCTATTGTTGTCGTCATGCAGGCGGTCGGTCGTAAAGAAGTTAGGAAATCTTCTGTAGCTCAATACCATACTCCGCCAATCCTAAATAGGGGCGATGATGATTTTAGTCCATCAGACGATGATGACTTAACAAGTACTGGTCTTCAAAGTTTCCAAGAACATACGAAGTTAGCCAATGTCTGTGAGCATATTGTAAATGTAACTTTTGAAACGGAGGGAAATGTATCCAAATTGGATTTACTGGCAACCTAATACCGCGCTGTAGAAAGTGTTCAGGTGATTTGGGAATGCGGCCTACAGATTGAATTTACGCATGGCCCCTGAGAGATAGATGCCGTGGACACGGAATTGTACGATCTAGAAGAGACATCTGAAATTAATAAACAAAGAGTCAGTTTTATCAGCTACTATAACACTGACTTGTTTGTTTTTGTTTTTAAAAATTCTTTTATTTACATAAAAAGTTATTACAATTTTATATACATAAACAGATGACATACATAAAATTATCGCCGTTTTACAAAACACTTTCAGGCTAAAGCACCTATAAAAGTTTACAAAATTGGTTATTTGGGCATACTTATTACAACATAAGAGTTAAACATGATTTTTTACAATCAATAATAGGAAATAATATGTGATACTATTGTTAATTGAGTACCAATTTTTACAATGTCTCTGGAATTAACATTTGTTAACCTATTAAAAATTATATTATAGGTAGGTAAGACGGTAGAAAAATAATCATGTTGAATCCGATGAATCGTGCCGGTCACACGGAGCCGCCCCGCCTCCCGCCCCGCTCGCACCTGCGGGCGAGCGAGGGGAAGCCGGCCGGCCCGTGCGCAGCGCACGATTCACTGGATGACTTGTTTGCTCGAGCAACAAGTAGTGATGGGGCAGTCGATAAGTACCATATCTGTCGATATACGGCAAATCACGTAATGAAGTACGCGCAATGTTTGAAACCAAGCTATTCGAATGTAGGCGATTTTTAGCATAGAATTTTAATGATTGTTTATATATAAAATCTGTTAATAATGGTAACATAATATTAGCGTGCAAAACTTTTAAATTCGTTCTTAATGGTGTGTTATAAGCAATTTTTAGGGCTTTGTTTTGAATAACTTGTAACTTTTGATAATTAGTTGGGCACGTGCTGCTCCAAACCGGACAAGCATATGTAATACAGGGTCTAATAAGAGTTGTGTAAATCCGAAGTTTCGTGTGAGAACTTAGATTACTTTTTCTATTGAGGATAGGGTTCAAGGATCCCAATACTTGGGCTCCTTTTACACAAAGCTTTGCTATATGTTTCGACCAGTTAATCTTTCTGTCGATCGTGACACCGAGATAGCGAACAGAGGCACTCCAAGGGATAGAGTGCCCAGCAATTTTGAGTACTCTTTTGGGGTCTTTACGATGTCTAGTAAATAAAATAGCCTCCGTCTTGGTGGCATTTAGTTTGAGCTTCCACATTGTGAAAAAGTGAATCAGCCTGTCAATCGATAGCTGCAGTCACACTTACTGACAATCATACAACGCTTAGTCCAAAGCATGAAATTTTGCATTAGTTTTTTGACTACGTAAAGGCATTAAAGGGATTTTAAAAAGAAAACCCTCTTGATGACTTGTGACACTACGAAGATGAATACAAATCGAGGAACACCTCACACATCAAAATCTAAGCCAAGCGGCTTTGCAAAACCTAAAAATTTGTCAAAAGGAATGAAAAAAAAATATAGTACTTATTGATATTTCATACAATCGGCTTTGTAGCGCGACCAAGTAAAATGGACGCTTCACTTTGATGAAGTATTGTCACTCACACGTAGTTCTAAATAGTTAGTATTACAATCACCTAAGCGAATGAAACCTTTGCCTTTCGCTTTGATGGAGGAGCAAAGTGTGAAAAGAAAAGACTCTTTCTAGTGCAGCTGAGTAAAAATAATCTTTTCGTGGAGGGAAGACCCGGTGGCCATTTCTGGGCGGCTTAAGCGTCCCCGCAGTCTCCAAATGAGCTTCTCATTGTTTGTTACCTCAAGTGATCCACTTGGTTAAAGCAGCGCCTCGTCATCCGACTGTCACCCAACCCACACTCCAAGTTACGAACAATTCCAAAAGGAAGAAGGATCGAGTGAACAGGCATCTTCTGGACAAGATCGTTTTACCGTAGGCCAAGTCTTTGCTCTCGGGCTACTCTGGGGTCAAGAGTAAGCCCATCGTTAATAAAAAACAGAAAGTCTTCATTGAAGCCGTTATCACTTGCCTCTTCCATAAAAAGTATTGCCACATAACAGTAAGCCTGTAAGCATACGCCCCCCGCCCCTCGGGACGCTTTTCCCCCATTTACTTCTATAACATCACTTTATGATACTGAACTGTACCTTTTATTATTCATGATAATACGCCTTACATTAGCGTGTTTTGTTCTTTGTATTTTTTTATGAACTCACTCATATTTTTTTTCATTACTCACCATTCTTTTGTTGTTTGGGCTCATTATTTATTTCTTGCATCCGGAAGGAAAAAGAAAAATGTGTACTGTCCTAGAATATACTTTAGTTTTTTTACTGCAATTCTGAAATTACTTTATTTTGACGACTTAGGATTCTTCGGGTTCACATAACATTCTTTATTTTCATTAAACATTTTATCGAGATATTTCAATATAAATCTCTGAATATAATAATGAAGTATAAAAATCGCTGACAAAAAAGTTTACCACGACAAGGGCCGTTAAGCAAATTTCATGACACGTGACTGTTTTGGTTTCGTAGATCTCGTCAACTTTTGTTAGCGCCATGTCCCTTACTTATTTGAAATAATGTATTTTAAGGCAACTCGCCCGGAGGCAGTGTGACTTAGTCGAAAATTCGCGCAATAGCCGTTGAGCCTCGAAGCTGCACAAGAGATAAAATTGACATCTGTTTCCTCAAGTCTCTGTAAGTGTATGTAAAACCTTTCATCGGGATTCGCAGTAAATCCAGTCTCAGCTAGCGTCTTGACCCAGTGCCACATTATACAAATCCTACTCCACCACTCCGGCCCGTATTTATTTGGTTCTGACCCACAATTTTATAAGGATTTCTTAGAGTACGTATGTACATAAATTTTTGGATCTCGGCTTAACTCGCCTGAAGTGGAATTGATGCTCGGAGGATTAGAGAAGTGTGCATTTCTGTTTACTTTTTATTTTGTCGTGAAGAAATAAAAGTACAATAAATAGATACAATAAAGCATTCTCCGGACGTTTAGAAGTGATATTCTATTCCTGGAAATACACACTATTCACATTGGAGAGCGGATTTTTGTTATTGATGATCGGCTTACTATTGAACCCAGACAAAATAATTAAATAAATTTAAAATAAATAAATTGTGTAAAATCTTATAAATTTACATGCTTGTTCTTCTAGCTGAAAACACTGTACTAATTATTAATTATTGGGACGTTTTTTTTACTATTTTTTTTGAAAATAAAATTATTATTTTGATTTAAAAAATAGAAGAAAGAAATTGGTAAACATAAAAAAAAGAGAAAAACAAAGGAAGAATTCGGATAAAGAAAAGAGAGGACTCTATTTCTCACATTAGAGAAAAGAGGGTACTTCCAGAAATCAGTTCCTCTGCCAAACTCACCAGTAGTAAGGGGCAACTGTATATTAGCCAGTCTTCCGAAAATACCGTGTTGCAAATTTTCTTGTGTAAACGCGAACACGTTTTATATTGTAGGTACACGTGAAAGTTTGGAAATTCTTCACTCAATCATATTATTATGACCGAACTTGCTGGATTCTCGATTCTGGAAAATCTTAATTGAGAATTTTGTTTCTGTGTGTAGTATGAGATAGTTGACAGTAGGCATCTAAATGCAATCAAGAGTAATTATTAATTAAAATACGATAATTTCAAATTTCAATAACATTTTAAAATAATAGAATAAAAAAAGGGTAAAGCATTTGGATACTAAAACATGTTTGTTTTGTCATTTGATAGATAACTCATCTAGGTACATTTCAGAGCCTATACGGTAAGCTGTAGTGGGAAGACCTAGGTTCATTTGTAATAGGTAAAAGGCTTTAGAATTTCTTTTTGATTTCTTTACATATTTATAGGTAATACTGTATTGTTGATTCTTTGTAAACAGAATCATTGCACAATACAGTTTATATTTTTAACCAACTCCAAAAAAAGGGAGGAAGTTATCAAATTCAACTGTATGTTTTTTTATGTTTGTTACCTCAGAACTTTCGGCCGGGTGAAAAGATTTTGATGATTATTTTTTTATTTGAAAGATGGTGCTTCCAGATTGGTCTTTCTTTTCGTCCAGTTCTGACAATGGCATCCATGAGAACTCCATACAAGTCTTAAATTTGCATTAAGTATATGGCGACAAATGGACGAATAACTCAATATCAAGTCAACCGATTTCAATGATTCTTTTTTTAACCGACTTCAAAAAAGGAAGAGGTTCTCAATTCGACTGTGTGGTTTTAGTATTATTCGTTGAAGTCGGTTTTTCACTCTTTTGAGTTCTATGTTATATTGTTATTTATTACCATCAGCACTAAAGCTATGTATACCTATATCAAATATTGTCTAACCCGAGTAATAATAATAATAATATAATCTCACGCCTTTTTTATACCCGAGAGGGTAGGCAGAGGTATTCCATTACTGGATATACCCACATTTCACGAGATATATTGGACCCCTAAACGTGATAGGTGGTGAGCCCATCGCCGCACCGGGTCTATTTACACATGTCTCAGAATTAATTCTGAGACCTGCGGGTTTCCTCACGATGTTTTCCTTCACCGTCTAGCTAGTGATAAATATGTACGTAAGTTTTTGAAAAACTCATTAGTACATGCCAGGATTCGAACCCGAGCCTCACTAATTTTCGGCCGGCTCTTTAACCGTCCGGGCTATCACTGCTCGAGTAATACGTGATATCCCAAAAATAGTTTTATAACCAATATAAGTACAGTAATTAATTAACTAGTAGTCCTCCTTTAATACAAGCCTAGAAATTCGATACAAAATAGGCGTCTTCTTCCATTATGCAAAGTTAAGTATGTGTAGTTCTAATGATATCAATTATCCCTTGGATGGCTTCGTTATCACAAAGCAGAAGGAAACGGGGGTGGCTATAGGACAAACTAACTTGTAATTAATTGTCAATTAGTGTTGACCTTTGTGTGACCTCGAGCAAATTGCCCTAACGTTTTAACATAACGCGAAATGGCAACGCGATGGGATTTGAAGATTTAAAAAAAAACTATATTGGAATAGTTCAAATGAGTATAAATAGTTGGCTGTGATGGGTTAATAATGAGATGGATTACGAAATAGTACTGTTGCAAACGATATGCAGAGAACTGTGCATAATAGTCGGAGTACCTAATCGTAAAATTGTCGTAAAATACGTCTCGAATAACACATAGGCTAAATTTCATCCCCGTATTCCCACGGGAACGGGAACTACGCGGGTGAAACCACGGGGCGCTGCTAGTACATAATGAAAACCTACAGTCGAATTGAGAACCTTTGCCTTTTTTGAAGTTGGTTGAAAACTAATATTTCCTCTTGCGATATAAGTGTAAATTTATATACTAAAAAACAATTCCTTCTTCCAGTAGGTACTTTAAAAGCCCTAAACACGCATATAATACTAACCTCGTAATTATATACCGCTAATTGATTTGCTTTGTCTGTGGATTACCAATTAATTAGCAAGTAATGTTGAACACGGGCCTGCTCTATCCATCGTGGTCTACTGGATACTATGAGTATACACTGAGTATAGCCTTCGTCTTACATATGGTCAGTACTGTATCCAGTACGGTGAAAAAACCTCTGCTAGCCTTCCGACTATTTATAGTTAGACTATTGAAACTTTCACAGGATAATAATAATAAATTGTGGGACACAATTTACACACGGCTATTCAGTCCCAAACTAGACAGAGCCTGTACTATGGGTACTAAACAACTGATAAACATACTTAAATAAATATTAAACACCCAGACACGAAGCCAACAGACATGTTCATGCACACAAATGTTGGCCACGAGCGAGGATCGAACCCGCGATCTCCGGCTCAGAAGTTAGGGTCACTACCAACTGAGCCAACAGACCCGACAAGATGCCACTATAAAAACAAATAATAAAAGTGAAATAAAATTAAAATTAATTGTATATGGCGGTTTGGAACATTTCGTTTTGATTCATCCTTGGCCGATATATATATTTTTTTTTTTTTTTACTAAAAAATGGGCTTGCTCTTGACCCCAGACTAGCCCGAGAGCAAAGACGGGGCCTACGTTGGGACGAGCTTGCCCAGAAGATGCCTGTTCACTCGATCCTTAAAGGCTTATATATTTTTTATTATATATTTTTTAAGAAAGCTGCTTTACTCTAGAAAAATATAAATATAGGTGTTATCACAAAGCGACACATTCAGGCAGAGAACCAAAATCACATCCCATCTTTGCGAGACCAGGAAAAGAAAGATTACTTTGTTGAAAAGGATGCAGACGTTCAAAAGAGTTCCTTAAAATTTGAACAGTTCCCTCGAGCGAGCGAGCAACAATCTTTGCGTATACTAGACGTGTGTCGTAGGTCTATGAATAAATTCATACGTTCATACATTACAAGGGGCTTGGGGCAATACGTCTCCGCTCGCATCTTGAACAAGGTTAGATAGTTTTTGGGTATCATTTGGGGCATATTGAGTCAAAGTTTTTGAACTACGAAACTAAAGTAGCGCTGGTCATATTTGTATGAAAATGGCAAAACAGACGTTGTTTGAGTGGAGACTAGGTACTGGCAGATGGAATGTGATGACCTGAAGATAGTGGCGAGGCAGAAAATGTTGATTTTAGTATAGTAAATGAATATCCATCACGAAAACAAAGTTAGTATAATCTATTCGATTGAAAAGTTCTTCCATAAAATAATATTTGATTCTTTTCTTAACTTGACACTTCATAATTTGTATTACAACCTTAACATTTTATTATTATGGTAGATATTATCTATGATCATAGTAAAAGTGTTCTGTGATCATGACTCCGTCAATATTTTACTGTTGACCGCACGATATTTTTGTTCAATTTTATGGATTTTAAGAGTATTTTTATTATATTTTATAATCTTTTGTTTACTTTTAGCTAAATAAAAGTGCAAGATTGTTTTATAGACATTGAGGGTTACAAATATTAGGTAATATTTTTATTTAACCTTATAAATATTCTTCTCTTCTTCTCTTATCTTTTTCTTTTATATATAAAACAATTTCTGTTTATTAGTCTCGCTAAAACTCGAAGTCGGCGGGACCTATTTTGATGATTTTTTTTATATGGCGACTGAGTATGGATGGTTTATACCATGTCAGAACAACGTTTTTCTGAGTCACTAGTTTCAATTACGAGTAGGTATATTATTAAATTTATCAAGGAGTGCTTGCATATTGGGGCGAAACAAATTTCTATTAATTACAAAATACAGGTGAGGTTGCCAAGAAAATATTTTGGTACACCACATCATCTAAGGCATTGTACAGTCAAGAGCACATGATGTTTTTCACTTGTAGTGCAAGTCTCTATGGCGACTGAAATTCAAATGTGTCAAGCTCCACGTGCTCTTGACTATACACATAAACGTTCCATATTATACAAAAATTCTATTTTATTGTCTACTAGCGGACGCCCAGCGGCGTTGCCCGCGCGGATTCCCAGCGGCGTTGCCCGCGCGGATTCCCTTTATTCCCGTTCTCGTGGGAATTTCCGAAAATCCCTTTATAGTGGTTGCCTACGACGTATTTAAGACACCTACATACCATATTTCAAATAGCGGGTGCCCAGCGGCGTTTTCCCGCGTGGATTCAGTTTATTCCCGTTCCCGTCGGAATGTCCAAAAATCCCTTCATACCGGTTTCCTAAGACATATAACACACACTTCATACCATTTTTCAAGTTTCTAGGTGTTATCGTTTCGGAGTAGTACGTATTTCTCTTTTTAACCAGTTTTTATATTTTCCCGTGGGAATGAGATATTTTCTTGGAATAAAAAGTGCCCTAGATATTGACCCGGGTACTCAGTTATCTCCATACCAAATTTCATCAAAATCCGTCCAGTAGTTTTTGAGTGATGCGTGCACAACCAGACAGACAGACAGACAGGCAGACAGACAGACAGACGGACAAAAATTCCAAAAATTGGTGTTTCGGTATCTATATCGATAACTATATACACTACCGTTAAAATTTTCAAAAATATTTAATGTACAGACACGGCCCCGTTAGAGTTTTATTATATGTATAGATTAAAATTAATCTCGATTCCTCGACAACTTTTGTAGACCTCTATACAGCACCAGTTCTCGGATCAAAAAGCCGGCATAAATGAGGGGCTACCCGTTATGTAGTTTTTTTCCCATCGCCATATGAATCTCCCCAATTGTTGTCAGTGCATAAAAGATTTTACCCAATTACGACTTAAAAGGTGATAACACACTATCCAACAAATCAGAATGTCAGGTATTGTAATGCCTTTAAGAAAGGCAAGTTGTCAAATTAGACCAAATCACGACACTATAGACACATACGACTTAAGTAACATTCAGTTGATACTAAAATTATAAAACCTTTTTGTAAAAATTGCAATACCAATCAAGTGAAAGAAGAAGAACCCTCTTTAGCTATATTTTAAATATAGGTTTTAGCAACACCTTATTTTTGTATCATGAATATTTGATAAAGCTTTTTTTATATCCATGTTTCAGATACTAGCGCAATGTGTCAAACAATCCTCATGTTCTTACATACGATAGTATGCGCCTTCCAGATGATTGTAAGAATGATACTCACCGTCCTGCTAATGGTTGAAAACTTGATCAGAATGTTTCTCCAAAGCATATATAACTTTGTTTCTTTCTTCTTCCAAATGCTTTCGCTGATTCCTATATGCTGTATCTTTTTAATCACTGCTAGGTGTAAAAGTTTGATATGTGGCTGCGGAGGAGGCTGTGGCTCGAACAACGGTTCTGGTTGCAACTGCCTAATCGGAATCCTGAGTATGATCTTCTTCTACATAGTGTTTGATTCATTGGGAATGATCGATAATATAATGAAGGCTCTTGGATATACTAGAAACTAGAATGTTAAAAACGGATTCATGTAATAAATTAAGATGAGTACAACCAGTTGAAAAGAAGAAGAGTTTATTGAGGAATGCTCCTTCATCGTGAAAAGAGAAGATCTTCCGCCAGGCGAGGTGATCGTGCCTGCGGGGACCGCGGTCCAACGATTGATGTCGGACAGTTGTATTTATACAAACTCATTAGAAAACTCCGATAGCGCGGTTTAGAACTCGGCCGTCTATTGGCGCGTTCTATGTAGTGTCGCTACAAGTTTAAACAAAAAGAGCTAAACGGCGACACACCACCGAACATTGCCCCGTCACGAATTTTCTTGGTAATCAATAAATGAAATTAATGAATCTGATGACTATTATGCTGAAAAATTTAATACTGCTTAATAATAATTCGATGGTAATGAGAAACAGTAAATATGGATTTCTTGAGAGAATAATACCTTTGCATTGACTTGATCGTGATGTTCAAAATAAAGAGACTGTATGACAAAGAAGTGAGTGTATTGTAAGTGAATATATCAACAGTGATTAAACAACTTACGAAGGAGATAGGATTAAGCAAAAAAGTGTCTCAAACTGTAAAACATACATATTCCTTTGGAGATGCTTCCAAAGAATATTTCTAAGTAGAAAGAAACGAGGATGAAAGTGAGTAAACAAGAAGACATTGAAAAGTGCTCTAATAATTTAATATACAATAATGAAATTGAATAATAGTATATTTTATATCGAGGGACTAAACGAAGCCATTATATACCAGAGGTGCATGAAACCGAGGGTATATTAAGTTGGCGTTTAGTCTCGAGGTGGAAACTGTACTTTTCACTTTGAGTGCGAGAAAAATTGTCAATTTAGTACAAATTTATTTAAAACCCAACAAATTTACCTACACTCAACAAAAATTCAGAAATTTTCGCGGTCAGTTTTTTCTTCTAAACCTGTCAGGCTGTCACAGATTAACAAAGAGATTTAAATCTCTTTGCAGGTAAACAATTTAAAACACATGGCGCCACCTTCTTCGCGGAAAAACCATGGAACTAAAGCTCTTCACATTTTCGCAATTAAGATGGTCCACACTCTACAGATATTTACTGGCTGTTTGAGGTTGTCTTTTTCTCATTAAGGAAATTAAAAAAAAAATACTTTATACTCCCTAGGGACTAAAGTGGTCACTTTAGTCCCGCTTCGTAATGGCGTACTTTTAGAGCATGAGAAGTGAAAAGATTTTTAATCATCAAAAGTAGTGGTTTTAATTTGCAATATTATGCCGACAAGGGTCTAAAGTGTCATTGCATGTATCAATTATATAATTATTGCCTCAGATTTAGTTCTGGGACCTGACCGGATTAACATGAATTCTCAAAATGACCAACTATTTTGATATGACACCATAGATAAAATAGGTCTCAGAATTAATTCTGAGACATGTGTAAATAGACCCGGTCCGGCGATGGACTCACCACCTATCACGTTTAGGGGTCCAATATATCTCGTGAAATGTGGGTATATCCAGTAATGGAATACCTCTGCCTACCCCCTCGGGGATAAAAAAGGCGTGAGATTATATTATTATTATTATTTATTATATTATTATAAAATAGGTATAAATTAAAATCTTTTTTCTAAGTTTTCGCCATAAAATAAGAAAAGCAGGTTTTCACACAGTATATTTTTTCTTGAACATTTCAAACCAGTTATGTCTATACTTTGCAAAGAGATTAAAATAATTATATTAAATAATTAGTAGGTAAGTAGTTGATATTATTTTACTTTCTCGGCTCTTATCATACTCTCTTATTTTCTATTCCTGTTTCAGCTACAAACAAAATGTGCCAAACAATACATAAGTGCTATAACATCATAGTGTGCATGTTTCAAACATTCACAAGAATGTTACTCACCATCCTGGTCGAAAACTTAATTCGAATGATTCTCCAAAGCATTTATAACTTTCTATCTTTCTTATTCCTAATCATAATGTTTTCCTTAATACCTATTTGCTGCATCTTCATAATCACAGCTAGGTTCAAATGGTTGATTTTGGTTGGAGGAGGCTGTGGCTATGGTGGTGGTGGTGGTTGTAACTGTCTGATAGGATCACTTGGTATGGTCTTGTTATATGTTGTATTAGACGCGTTTGGTGTTATTGATGACTTAATGAAAATTCTCGGATATTCTAGACAAAAATAGACTACTATTAAAGAAACAATCCAAGTCATAAAAATATGTTAAGAACGAAGGATAAACGAAGATGAACGAAAAACTTACCAATTGAACTATTAAATGGAATTAAATTCTAAGCAATATTCTAATTAAATTGAGGAGCAGTGATAGCCCGGACGGTTAAAGAGCCGGCCGAAAATCAGTGAGGCTCGGGTTCGAATCCTGGCATGTACCAATTTATTCAAAAACTTACGTACATATTTATCACTAGCTCGACGGTGATGGAAAACATCGTGAGGAAACGCGCAGGTCTCAGAATTAATTCTGAGACTTGTGTAAACAGACCCGGTCCAGCGATGGGCTCACCACCTATCACGTTTAGGGGTCCAATATATCTCGTGAAATGTGGGTATATCCAGTAATGGAATACCTCTGCCTACCCCCTCGGGGATAAAAAAGACGTTAGATTATATTATATTATTTATATTAAATTCTAAGAACCTAGTGGTAATATTATTGATCACTACCAAGTTACTGCTCCTGTATATTAAAATGATAATTCTGATTATACCAATGTTGATTAATGAGAAACAGTAAATATAAACAAGATGAAGACTAAACACGGTATAATATCTGCTACTCTGCTCCTAGTAAAAATGTCAATGAGGTAACAGATACGCAAATGAAAATAGAAAGAGTATTTCAAGAAAATATATTAACAACAGTGAAACCAATTATTAAGGAAATAGGATTAAGAAAATAGTGATTTCAACGGTTTCTCAATACTATGATCTTAAGAAATTCTAAGAGAGAATACTGATAAATAAACCATTACAGTTATTAGAGGTAAAGGAAAGTCAAAACAGAAGAAATGGGCTTATTAGAATACTGTCACATACCTATAAAGTAATAAAGATAAATAAAAATTTATGAAATAAAGCTTTTTATTATTTCTCGATGTAAAGCAAACATGAACAAGGAAGGCCTAACGTCTAATTGCTGCATTCAGAAAAAATATGTGACTCGCAGATTTCCAGAGATGTTGGGCGTTATTAGAATCCCACATTTCTAACTCGACAGATTTTCAACTCGTCGGATCTGAAAGCCGACATACTACAATAATTAGTTCCTACTGACTTTTTTTTGTGTGATATAACTACCTATTTAGGTACTTTGTATTAGATCCCATAATACCATAAACTACATAATTAGTACTGACATTTACCACTAGCTCGAGGAAAACAACGTGAGGAAACCCGCAGGTTCCAGAATTAATTCTGAGACATGTGTAAAAGAACCGGTCCGGCAATAGGCTCACCACCTATCACGTTTAGGGTGATAAAGAATATCTCGTGAAAAGTGGGTATATCCAGAAATAGAATACCTCTGCCTCGGGGATAAAAGGCGTGGGATATATTTTTTCTTTAATATATTTTTTTTTAGTCCAGACATTCAATTGTTTATTTGATTTGACCATTATTTATTTTATCTTAGATCCCACAACAAATACAATTTCACAATTTTATTCATTTTCAAATGTAGTATTTTCAACCTACATTTATTTAAAATTTTTGATCCTCAGCATTTTCATAAACAACACCGGCAACCAAAATTTTAAGCCTGTTCATCACGAAACAATGGTCAGGAATCTGTTTGTCCCAAACACGAGTCCGAACTACACAATGTCCAACTCGTGGAACACCCTATAGTGAATAAGTTATAACAATAAGACAACGCACCCTGTACTGTTCCCACGCCCGTGTTGTGTTCAACAATCGAACCTCTCTCAATTACAAATAACAAGCCGAAAACATTGAATTTTGGAAGGACGAAAGTGGTTTTTTGTCATTGAAAGGACTGAGAATTGTGGTTTCCGGTGTAAATTTGTCGCCTCTAAAAGAAGTTCTGGGTGTAACGTTTTGTAGGAAAATATTCCCTGGAGGTTTTCGGGGTATTTTTTAATTGTTATTTGAATAAAAAACCGTGGATAAATTTCACACCAGAAAGTATGAAATAAGACAGTTGGCTAATTCGTCGTGCCGTTTATGTTAGCTACCGGTCCGAAAAATACACCCAAGTCTTTCCGGTTGAAAAACTCCGCCAACCTCAACTTTTATTATTAATTTTATTGAAACGGTTAAGTAAGTATCCATCGAACTCTATCCGTTATTCGATATCCTTGTGTAAGAATTTCCCTCCTATAAACAGTTCCAAGCTCCATAGTTCCTATAAAATTTTACAAAGAAAACTGTTCGGCCCAGCGAGCTGCGAAGGCTTTTGGGCCGAAAGTTTTTCAATACGGTACGCGTGCTAGAATAATTCCATTCTCGTTTCCGACTCAGTTGACAGCGTGAATACTCCGCAATGTATTACGTTGGGACTTTTTATTCATTCCAGATGTTTTTTTCAAGGTCTATAATGTGTCCTTGTTCATAACATTCTTTTCTACACAATTTTCAAATAATAAAACGTACGAATACAATCCTTGACGGTTTTGGATCCGTTTCAATAATATGGTTTGTTGTTGAAAGGTATGAGGTTTATAGGACTGAATTTTTATAGGAAATTTTATTTCCTTACAAGTAGGTACCATGTGTTTTGGCTCTTTAGAATACATAAATGTAAAGTTAATGTAAATTGTGGGACACAATTCACACATGGTTATTCCCAAATTAAGCAGAAATTGTACTATGGGTACTAAACAACTGCTACACACATACAAAAATAAATATTAAACACCCAGACACGATGCCAACAGACATGTTCATGCACACAAATGTTGGCTCCGAGTTAGGATCGAACCCGCGACCTCCGACTCAGAAGGCAGGCTCACTACCAATTAAGCTAACAGGCCCGTTAAATAAGATACTAGTCACATTAAATGTAGTACTAGCTTTCGCCTGCAACTTCACCCGCGTTCCTGGATGTACTCTATGTTACTCGCTGATAATGTAGTTTCCATTGGCAAAAGAATTTTAAAAATCGGTTTAGTGGGTTAGGCTTGAAAGCTCAACAAACAAGCAAACTCACTTTTGCATTTATAACATTAGACAAGATAGAAGGATTTAGAAGAGAAACATTGCTGCTTAAAAAATTTGGTTTGTCGTTGTTTCTATGGCTCCATTATGATAACTGGCTCTTCATATGGTAACGGGGATAAAATCATACAAAAAAAAATATCTCAAGCATTATGTCAGTTACTATGAACGCGAGCTGTCATTCGGTCGAAATCGCATTAGACTTTTGCCCACTAGTAATAACTATGGGCTTCAGATTTTTCTCGCTTTGTCCCCACTATGCCCTGTTATATTTTAATCGCTTTGGTAATATCACAGGAAATATGGTTATAAGTTATAAATTTTTAATGTAGTATCAGATTGAAGTAATTGAATTATCAAAGAGCAGTGATAGCCCTGACGGTTAAAGAGCCGGCCGAAAATCAGTGAGGCTCGGGTTCGAATCTTGGCATGTACCAATGAGTTTTTCAAAACTTACGTACATATTTATCACTAGCTCGACGGTGAAGGAAAACATCGTGAGGAAACCCGCAGGTCTCAGAATTAATTCTGAGACATGTGTAAATAGACCCGGTCCGGCGATAGGCTCACCACCTATCACGTTTAGGGGTCCAATGTATCTCGTGACATGTGGGTATATCCAGTAATGGAATACCTCTGCCTACCCCCTCGGGGATGAAAGGCGTGAGATTATACATACATATACATATCAGATTGAGATTTGTCTAAAATACACCGGGATTCCGTCCCGTACCATAACGCGATTATATGGCAAGTAATTTTATCGCGAAATCGCGTTCGCAGGCATAATTCGCGTTACGAAGGGAAGGAGTAATTCGTTCGCGCAGGGATGTTGGAATTGGCATGAATTTTACATGAATCTTTCCCTGTGACGTGTCACATCGTCTCGTCATTCATTTTCGGCTTATGCCAGGCTCTTGTGTAGATGTTTGCTTAGATTTTTAAAAAATTAACGTACCTACTATTTTAAACCACTAATAATAATAAAATAAATAAATAATTTTACGCCTTTTATCCCCGAGAACGTAGGCAGAGCCGGCCCCGGCCCATCGCTGGACCGGGTCTTTTACACTACACATGCCTCAGAACGTGATAGCACACATGCCGTAATGTAAACTAACCTGTACACAGGGTGTTTTAAAATTTAAATCAGTCAAGCACCGTGCGGTTCCTGTGCGCGACAGAACAATTAAAAATCAGTTGCGACTTATTTTCTTGGATTAAAAGGTTGAAGGACAAGATCTTTATTTTTATTTTTTTTATATAATATTATCCTTATATGAAAAATTTTTTTGTCTTATCGAAATTACAATAACATTATGAGATACAATTTATAGAGTTATATACCTAGTTCCAGACTAGGCAAACCAGTTTCAACTTGCTCTCAGGATTAGAAAGCGTTTCCCTTACACCCTGTATAAATAAATTCTAGCTTATTTTACCTAAAGCGTGAATTGGTAATTCATTTCAATTACAAATTAGTATACTGGCCTTGTCAGACAAGTTGGCTCACTTGGTAGTGAAGCTGCCTTGAGTCCGATTGGATTCGAATCCCGCCTGGGGCCAAGAACATAATTTGTTGGTTTTGCGTGTAAAAAATTAATTAATTAATAATCTCACGCCTTTCATCCCCGAGGGGGTAGGCAGAGGTATTCCATTACTGGATATACCCACATTTCACGAGATATATTGGACCCCTAAACGTGATAGGTGGTGAGCCCATCGCCGGACTGGGTCTGTTCACACATGTCTCAGAATTAATTCTGAGACCTGCGGGTTTCCTCACGATGTTTTCCTTCACCGTCGAGCTAGTGATAAATATGTACGTAAGTTTTTGAAAAACTCATTGGTACATGCCAGGATTTGAACCCGAGCCTCACTGATTTTCGGCCGGCTCTTTAACCGTCCGGGCTATCACTGCTCTTTTGCGTGTAAGTTTGGGTGTTATTTCACATAGTATTTTCATTGGTAGTTTAGCACTAAATAACTATGTGTCAATGTAGTACCCATACTATCTACAGGCTCTGCCTAATTTTTTACTGAATAACCATATGTGAAAATGTGTCTTAGTCTATATAAAATAAATCTAAATACTCGACTATACCTACCTACTTTATGTTGTAAAACTCAACCAGTCGATTTTTAAATGGAGTAACTGCTTATTTTGGTAATTTTCTTATACTTTTACGATCTCGGCTCCGTAATAAATTCTTAATAAACTAATTTGCTAGCAACATTCGCATCGGGTCTAATATTAAAATCGCCAGAAACCCTGTCCGTCGCACTCAACTCATTTATTTTTTATAGAAAAGCAGTATCAAAAAGCGCGGAAATTTTTTAATTTTCTCAACGAAATTCCTTTTGGACGAGTCCAAATTTTTCGTTAATAAAGCCGCTCCTCGGAGTGAAATTCCTTTGATGGCAATGAAATATTGCCAACTACGTCCGATCCGCGGGAGTGATGGCCAAATCCGAGCCTACAAATAAAATGAATTTGGCCGGGAGCTACAGTAGAAAATTGGAAATGTCATTTTCGTCTTTTTTTTAATGTTTGCGGCAGCGGTGGCGTGGCGTAGGACGCGATAGGATTACCGCTTGCCGCGCCGGCAGCGACGCCTGCATTCCCATTTCACCTGCTAGTTTGACAGAAATCGATTGGCGAAAATTACTCGTATTGGTAATTTCGAATTTTCACTGCATCCACTGGGAATACTAAGTAAAATTAAGGATTGTATTTTAAGAGATAATCAAATAGCAACAAAGGATTTGACGACGTTTTCAATGTATGATAAATTGACAATGTATAACATAGGCTTTATTTTATTCCCGAATTCCCACGGAAACGTGTGAAATCGTGAGGAACAGCTAGTTGATATTAAAGATATTTAAAAAAAATTTTTAGCTCAGTTGGTTGAAGATATTTGTTTCAAAATGGAGTTGCATAATTCCACCTGAACAAACATATTTTGCAAGTTAAATATATATACTTGTAATAAATCTTACATAGCGATTACGATTTAAAATTTATTTATTTCAGTAGGTAGGTATATAAAATACACTTTGAAACGTCAATAACAAGGCGCACTAAACTCGTCTGTGAAGATTGGCTAAATGTAAACAGCAGCCCATCTCCATCGACGAGTTGCTGGTTCCAAATGCAGTACCCCGAGAAGAACCAGCAAGAAACTCAAGGGCAGCTCTTTTTAATCTCATGTCTTTTTGGAGCCGAGTGAGTATACGCTACTCCGAGCATACTCGAGTCAGTGCGCTTGTCACAATTAGGTATTACTTAAATTCACACACCTTAAACAGTATAATGAATAGGGCTTCTTCCTCGTGGCCAAACTATAGTACGGCCACTCCCTGCATACAGTATACAGTATGGCCACTCCCTGCCTCCCGCTAAAAGTGCCGCCACCCCGCGCTTGGTAACCTCACAGTCACTACACTAGCTAGGACGAGACGACGACGGTGCGCAGAGCATGGTACGCGTTCTCACACAAGCATGGTACGCGTTCACCTACACGAGCTTAGACTGTGTGTGCAGCAACGCGTTTGTTTCATACATTTTATCGCTTGTGTCCAAGGTGTGTCTTGCGCGTGATGATATAGCTTCTTTCACTGTTCAGAAAGAGCTCAAATTGCGCCTAAAGAGTGATACATACCTCTCAAATTAAGCCACAAGCAACAACCTGTAAAACATTAAAATCTTAAAGCGAATAAAGTTTGTAGTCGTGGGTAAGGAATAATAATATTTTCTTCCAAGTAATATCAATTCGCATCTGAATTCGCTCGCATTACTACCCGGCGAATATTTCCCGGTTAACTTGCTTCATTTTCACCATCAATCATAATAATTGCATCCAGAAACACTTTCATCTCTTTCTAGCATCATTAGTTTTGTGTTTTTTGCACTTTTCCTTCCCGCTCGAATGGTTCATCTTAAGTTTCTTGTGCGAGGATATTTTTTATAAGAAATTTTATAATCCAGTGGTAGTTTTTACTGTTACTCCATACAATTGTATTTTTATATATTATGCACGAATAATAATATTTTGGTTATTTAATATTAAACTGCTTATTAAACATTATTTTGAAAAAGCTTCTTTCTTAGTACAAGTTGCGAGATTCAAATAGTAGATAACTAGGTGTTGGTGAAATTAAGGTACACTTTGATTTTAATCGACTGTATTCGTTTTTAGAAGAAATGAGAATATGTCTTTAATTTTGGAGCTATGTATTAGCGAGTGACTTGATTAGAAACGGAATGCATTATACGTGGTTATAACGGTTATTCCCAGTCCTCCGATCGGAACTCCGATTGGTAGGACGAGGTAGCTGCAATACTCAATACTAAGTTACAACCTACTATTAATAAACTAAGGGTTCCGTCCTACGATATAAGTTTAAGATAGAAAGTGTTTAGATACTGCATATCAGTATTGTATATTGTAAAACACTCTCCCACCATTGTAGAGATACGGGTACACAGACAGTATACAGCACAGTACACAGATTAAAATGACTTATTAGTCATAATATACCTACCTCCGCATGCAACCGAAAAAACTGGACGCCTAACCAAAAGACTGAATGGTTTTTACAAAACAATCTAATTTCCATTTTTAATTGTTTCAGGTATGTAAACACGGGGATAATGATAATTCAACAGACCTTATAATACAAAAGAATAAAGATAATTGAATAAAAATATATGTATTCAAAAACTGTATGAGGTAAGTTTAAAAAAAAACTTCCGATTTCATTAGTTATTTTTCCATAGTCAATTTCACGTATGGACCTGACTATGGAAAAAGAATATCGGCAGCTTTGGTACCCACTGAAATAGACACCCACGGGGTATCACACTATGCTTGTTATATTGACTCATAACAAGTCGAAATTTTCCATATTTTTAAATTAATCTAGCAGTTGAAAATATTGAGTCAAATAAAACAGAAATATCATAGAAACACGAATCGATCGATTGGGAAATCTATTAATACCAAAGAGATTAAAATATAATATAAGGCATGAAGGGGACAAAGCGAGGATTATTTGAAGCCAAAAGTTATTCCAAGTGGAATTTCGACCGAATGACAGCTCGCGTTCATACTAACTGACATGACAAGGACATGACGCTTGAGCTTCAAAGTTTTATATGAAAATATTCCCGATGCCCCCTCTATGCTATTATATTTTAATGTCTTTGATTAATACAAAAACTTTTTTGTTGTTGTGGTAAAATTGAACGTCGTGTCATCACGTCAACCATGTCATTCACTACGGATGGCCAAGTGAAAAAATAAATTGATATTTATCGTATCGACATTTCTAAATACCATAGATAAAAATCGAGTGAAAAATATCGATATATCGTCAGTTTTACATTATTATTACTACATATACATATTCCCAAATTCGTAAAAAAGGACGATGAAAATAGTATATTTTTATAAATGCTTGAGTCGGCAAGTATCTAGTACCTAACATGAAATGAAACACGAAACCATAATTGCGTTAAAAATATATTAAAATTGATACGAATTCGATACTGTAAAAATATCGACGATATATATAATATGCTAATTTATTATTTGGAAAAATATCGATATTTTAATATAGGTATCGATATTTTTTGCCCAAGCCATCATTCACTGGCATATAGTAACTTATATGGCATGTGGTAAGCAGTGCTATTTTCTAACAAAGAGGTTGGAAGAAAATCATTTTCTTTCCTAGAGAAACTTTTTCTTTACACGTCTTTGGTACCTAAAATCTCATAATAACCTACAAAATTCACTAGGTAACGAATAACTTTTAAACCTCAACTTATAAAAATGTGGTATGATTACATATTATCTTAGTCTGTCCAAGAACTATCGATTTTACACGGTTTCGTCTTCCGTTGGCAGGTGTAAGTGGGGTACCCAGAACACATGGACTTTTGCCATTGTTCTTTAGTATTTACCCCTCGGATGGTAACGAATCTATTGACACCTCATTCGTCAAAATTGAATGAGTAATGTAGGTGCGGGCGAACATCAACAAATACAACATACTCATACATAGATTGATTGAAATGAAATTTGTTTATTAACATTTTAAATATTTCTTATGAATTTGAAATTTAATTTGGGTAAATTTATGACATTTTTATATGACTGGTTAATTAATCATTATTAATAATATTGTTTAAGTTTTATATTAGTTGTAAATCACTAATAATTTTACATGCCTGATTAGTAAAATAATGCGAGAACTAGGTATATTTTATGTAAACCTCAAAAACTCCTTTGTACCATATTGTTTGGAAATAAATTATTATTATTATCATTGACTGGAAAAATAACCCTTCATTTTGGCTCCGTATTTTTAAAATTCGTAAGTTAGGCATTCATAAAAAAACCGAAACGCTCAATACTTCTTTTACATTCCAAAGGAGCAGGACGTTAATTTCCCGTTCTTTTCACGCTTGGGTAGAATGCAATCGATGCAAGTGAGATAGACTGTAACCGCTCGGTCGTTTGCCAGCTGGAAATATGGCCTAAGGCTGCGGCACCATCAGGGTGTTTCCTGTTGGGTGTTCAAACGTGAAAATTGCGACGGCGCAAATAAATGTAGCTTGTTTAGACCAGTTGCCATCATACACTACTGTGACCTAACTATGTCCATTGTGTACTTCAAAGGTGATCGTACACAATTGTAAATTTATAAATGTCCTTTATAGGATCTTTTTACGATCAATTGATTAATACTGGCTGGCGCTCTACTTATTCAAATTGTGAAAGTCAAGAGGGGAGTCGGAAATAAAAGATTTCAGTAGTATAACGGAAAATGATTTTTATTATTTTCTTAGCGGGTCTAAGAAAATAATAAAAATCGTTTTCCCCGACATATGTTTACATCTATTTATATATATAAGAAAATTAACTGACTGGCTGATTGCCTGACTGACAGACTGATCGATCAACGTATAGCCAAAATCGATGTGGTGAGAAACATGATATTAATTAAACCAACAAAACAATACCTCAGAAACAGAAATAGACTAATAATACCGTATTCAAAATTATAACATCCAGAAACTTGAAAGTTATCAGGCAGACTCTTATAAGATACCACTTGGATAGTTGACAATCCACCACTGTGAGATTCTCACGAAACTTTTTGCCTCGCACAGCCGATCTGTGGAACAAATTGTCGCCTGCGGTATTTCCGAACCGATACGACCTTCAAACCTTCAAGAAAGGAGCGTACTCCCACCTCAAAAACCGGCAACGCACTTGTGACTCTTGAGTTGCAGGTGTCCATGGGCGACGGTAGTCACTTACCATCAGGTGACCCGTCTACTCGTTTGCCCCCTACACAATAAAAAAAAATATCATCATCATCAACCCGTAACAGCCCACTGCTGAGCTTAGGGTCTTTCTTCACACATGAGGAAGTATGGGCTATAATCTCCTACGCGAGCCCACTGCGTATTGGGAGATGGTGTTAAGCTAGTGGCCACTTAACAGTCAGAATTTTTCAAGCCACCCAAGGGTATCTGACATGGCTTAACGACTTCCATTGTGCATAAACACAACGAAAAACCGGGACCAACAATTTAACGTGCCTTCCGAAACACGGAAGCGCTCGTAATATTCATTAGGCGGTCACAAAATATTTTTGGAAATTCCCACAGAAACGTGGGATACGCCGCTGCGCTACATTTTGATTTATTGGCATAATTCAACTACGAGTACTACATCAAACTTAAAATCTGATACCCGATTGAGGTGTTAAGTTAATGGTACCCCATTCCTATCACTATCCATAATAATAACAGTTCCCGTTCAACCACTCCTATCGAGTAGCAACAGGTTAGGGAGAAATATTTTTATCCCCGGTAATGTATCATTCCGCGGCCGCGCTTGAGACCAATCTTGACATTGTAACGCGGAACCACGTAACTCACTGAATAATATTTTTTCAGGACGATATAGTTACATATGAGTACGGTTCGGAGTAGAAAGGTATTTTACAAAACTCTAGCTAGTTTTATTTGCTGAGTATTTTTATATACTAAGAGTATTATACCTAAAACGTGAAGACCTGATTGACTGACGAGGAAAAAGAGGAATATTATAGTAAGTTTGTATGAGGTTTTCTGTGGAACTACTGAACTGATTCTAGAATTTTTTTCATTTATTCAAATCTACTCTGCACCTAATAGACATACGTAGGTACTTTTTTGACTTATGATCCTAAGTTCCCTAGATGGAGCAGAGGGCATAAACAAGGCATAGACATAGGTTGTTTTAATGTGTAAAACATGTAGGTTTAAATCTTCGTGGCAGCAACTAGCTAGTAACAACGTAAAATAAAAATAATACTGACAGATCTATCAATACTCAGCCTAAACATGAACCATTTTATCTATAAAGCGGAAATATTAAATGAAAGTGAGGAGGAACGCCTACAAAAACTATTTTTATAATTTACTTGAAATGATAACGCTACTAAGTACTCGGTCATAACTGACACAAAGCGTCGATATTTCTTTGTCTGATACCAAATATCACTGATTTAAATTTTAGTTTAATCAGAAATTATTTAGTAATTAATCCATCTCAACTGTGAAATTATTTTCCCATAAATTTCCCTATCTTAATTTTTGTCATTACGAAAGTTATTTCTTATCTTTTTTTGTCAGTTGCTACTTATTAGCTTCAAAAAAGAATTCGTCTACATGCCAAGTTCTACAGAAGCAAGTCTTTGAGTGCCGTAATTTGTGGTCTCACCTCGACATCGATTAAAGCTCCACCTCAGTCGATATTTCAAATATTCCCGCCCGTTATTTATGTCACCTCGTGTTAGGGTGTGATATAAGGATTTTATTGGAGGCCCTCCTATCTGCCACCTCTGCGATTTTAATTGAATCGTTGTATTTGATTGGTGGATTCTCTTTTCTTTTAATTTTTCGATTTTTTTCTAATTTTTCGTTTCAACAACTTTTGCTATTGATTAGAAAATAAAAAAAAAGTTGGGATTTCTTGTATACTATTTATCATAGATTTAAATTAATTTTGCATTTTGGAACCAGGAACTCTTCGGTGGAGACAGGTGTTTACATTCAGCCAACCACCAAGGACCAGTGAAGTCAATTGTTATTAGACTATTGATGTTTCTAAGAGCAGCTGATTTTTATCTACTGAAAGAAATGAATTTTATTGATTTGATTTGCTAACCGTCTTTTTAGTGCATGACAATCCCGAGATGGAAGGCATCTAACAATACCTCGCAATTCAAAATCCATCCATGTATTGCAAAAAAAAGACAGATAAAGAGTACCCGAAACCGACGAACATGTATGAACCAATGATGGATGGGATAAGGTGCGAAAAGTGTGCCAGGATCGTTGCACGTCGCGATCTATTGTCTCTACCTACCCTATGGTTTCTCTTTGAACGACGCTTTTTGTACATAAATATTGTAAATAAATGTATTTTTCTTTGTAGTTAAATATATATGTTAGCGAGGACCCCTGGGTGACGTGACGGATCAGATAATAGTTAGGGATCGTTGGTGATATTCAGAGGTCTCCCGCTCATCAGAAGTTTTCGGGATGGCCGATAGCGGTTACTTGTAAGATTTTAATGTGGGCGTCTATTCTGGGCAGAATATAATTAAACTGGTTATAAGTTACACAATCACTTTATTAAATAAGGTTACAAAGTAGGTAAATAAAAGATGTCAGTAGTCATACTTAAATAATAATAATAATAATCTGTGAGCTGCTTTAGAGTTCTGTGTTATATAAGTGATTATATATATATATATATAAGTATATCCACTTATATAACACAGAACTCTAAAGAGTAAAAAACGACTTCAACG
Source organism: Ethmia dodecea (assembly GCA_963855545.1). NCBI lineage: Eukaryota > Metazoa > Arthropoda > Insecta > Lepidoptera > Depressariidae > Ethmia > Ethmia dodecea. The sequence goes on from OY979443.1 coordinate 3,202,413, forward strand.
AACAATTACAGTCGAATTGAGAACCTCCTCCTTTTTTAAGCCTTTAAAAAAAAGAATAATCGAAATCGGTTTGCGTGATATTGACTTATTCGTCCATTTGCCGCGCACATACTTAATGCAAAATTTAAGACTTATATGGTTTTCTCCTGGATGCCATTGTCAGTACTGGAGCAGATTGAAATAAGCCCACACGGGAAGCACCAGCTATTAAATAAAAAAGAATCATCAAAATCGGTTCACCCAGAAAGTTCTGAGGTAACAAACATAAAAAAACATACAGTCGAATTAATAACCTCCACCTTTTTGAAATCGATTGAAAAATAAACAAACCTTGAAAAGAATTTAAGGTAACTTATACCAGTATGCCACTGCAGTCTCAGATTCGTGTCAAAATATCACAGCTACCACTACTCGGAATGAGATTTCTACATCTCATTCGCGGGTAAGGAAATTGCTAGTCATTCTATTATTATATTCGAACAAAAGAAAACATACTTCCTTGCCGGAACGCCATCTTGCCATATGGTGCCGTTTTGGCCTACGTCACGACGTATATTACGTCAAACTCGAAGTCATGGAGTTTGGGTGTGTTGGTTTTATTTTTGAAGGTACGCTTATTTTTTTTATCTACTAAAACTTCCTATACTATCCTACTAATATTATAAACGCAAAAGTTTGTGAGTATGAATGTATGGATGTTTGTTGTTCTTTCACTCAAAAACTACTTAACTGATTTTATGAAACTTTACAGTTATATAGCTTGACCATCACAATAATACATCTAATAGGCTATACTTTATACCCATATTCCGACGGGATTGGGAACTGCGCGGTGAAACCGTGGGGCTCTGCTAGTAATGAATAAATTTAAGTGCATTATAAAGATAATGTTTTCACTAGTTTGAAATCACAGAAAAGTCTGTGATTTCAAACTAGTGAAAACAGCTATTTAACGTAGCCCGTTTAAAGAATGTTTGTCTTATATAAGAAACTTAGGATTGTTTTAGTGTATGTTCCATTTTAATATCTTGAAGCTTTCAGAAGATAAATGTATACCCAAAGAAAGCAAGCGAGGGTATCTAGTTGATAAATAAATTTAAATAAATCTTTATTAAAGAATGTTAGCTAGGTATTTCTTTCATGAAGTACCAACCCAGATTTCATGAGTTTGTACAATATGATCCTATCGCCATATCGAATACGGGAATAAAATATAGCCTATGTTACCAAGGGATCTTCTAGCTTTCCATTAGTGAAAGAATTTTATAAATCGGTAAAGCAGTTTTTGAGTTTATTCGTAACAAACATTCAAAAATACAAATGTTTCCTCTTTATAATATTAGTATAGATTAGTGTAGATAGTAGGTATAATATAAATAAAGTATAGAAGTATAAATAGATAAAACAATTGATTTGAGATGTGTCTTGAATATGACCACAATCTATATAAATAAAATGTTCGTTAAAAATAGATGCACGTGTGCCTAGCCATGCATATACCTATCCCTACTTACCTACTTCACTACATAGTATAAAACAAAGTCGCTTTCACAGAGAAATGTGTCCTATGTCCCTATATCCCTACGCATCACAGAACACTCATTTTGATGTGTTTTTTTTTAATAGATAGAGTGATTCAAGAGGAAGGTTTTAGTCAAAGACGTTTAAAGAAAAAGTTTAAGAGAATGCTTTTCTTCCAACCTCTTTGGTTTTAGTATTAGTATTGCACCCGTGCGGGGCGGGGCGCTAGTAATATTATAAATGTAAAAGTAACTTTGTCTGTCTTGTTATCTGGCTAAACTGGTGGAGCGATAAAAATGAAATTTGTCAGGACTAAGTATTGACTGTGAGACAGACAATTTAAATCGCTAACTATCTATATCTACTACCGCAAAAAAATTCAATAAATATTTGATGTACAGACACGGTCTCATTAGTTTTATTATATGTACTAGTATAGAAGACCGAAACAAGTTTTAAATAAGCTACTTACATAAAAAAAACGTACCTAATTAGGAAACACAACTGTAACGATATTAATGCAAAACTGTGTAAAGATTTACTTACAACATTAACAGTTAATTAAATCTTATACTTACTATGCAAAACCTCAGTGTTTCGGGTTGCTAATTTATCATGAGTAATTTAGAATCCACTTTTCCAGAGCCTCCAGCAAAAGCAGCGAAATTAAATACTGACTTCTCAAATGACTCCATCTTTCACCTTTAATCTGAGTCTAGGCTGAGATTCACTCGGTTTATTCAACTAATTTGGAATCTGGTTTCACAACTGAGCGGATGGAAAAACTGAATGGATTTCTTAGGCGTCTGTTACGAACGCCGTCGGTAGCGTCCGTCGTGACGCTATCCGCGGCCGACGAAAGGTTATTATGGAAATTCATTATAGTCAAAGCGATTGAAATATAATAAGCCATAGAGGGGACAAAACGAGGAAAATTTGATGCCCAAAAGTTATTACAAGTGGAATCTAGTACGATTTCAACCGTATGACCGACGCTTGAGCTTCAAAGTTTTTTATGAAAATATTCCTAATGCCCCCTCTGTGCCTTATTATATTTTAATCTCTTTGATTATAGTGGTCTATCTCGCATGCTCGCGGCGCACGGCCACACACTGTACGCAGCGTCCGCAGTCACACTCTAGACGTCGCTTCCAGCATCTAGGGCAGAAAACTTATTTTCCTAAGCGGACGAAATGACATTGATCCAATTCGGTCGGATGTTTCACTAAAGGCTGCTCGTCCCGCCATTGTAAAATATGTCGAACTTAAGAAAATGTATTTTGACATAAATCAGAAATTTCTAACAAGTAAATTAATTAACCTGACAGCGTGTATAAGGCACTGAAAATATTTGCAACATTACTCTTCTTCTTATGCAATTAAATAAATTACGTTGTAGAGATAAAGACGAGTCTAATGAGGATGCCTCAAAAATCTGTAAAACCGCTTATGAGACAGAAAGGTCTCCGAATACGCAAGAAGGAAGTGAAGGAAGTCTTTTTTTTTGACTCATATTTTAAACTTGGAGGAGTTGCTCTTCATTGCCAGAGTGTCAAGATCACTATAAGGGTGGTGGTAGTATTTTTTTACTCCCACTGTTTATACGAAGGCGGTATTTATTAGTGGGTAGTTTAGCTTAAATAGCCGTTTACCGGGAAAATTTACATCCATAAAATACTTTTTCAACACACTTGCTCATAAAGTGGCTCTAATTTCACTGCAATTAGGCACATAATGACACCTATAATCAAACTGAGACTTTTTGTTTGCTATTATTCACTAGTGAGTTATAGATTTTTTTTTTCAATTTTGTTGCTAGAGTTGCTTTGTTCTTAAAAAAGTTTCGATACAAAAAAGATCGTATTCAATCGTACTAATAAATTAATACACAAATATGGCTTGCTCATTTCATGCAACTTCGTATTTAAATAGATCATTTCAACTTGTACGTGTTTAATAAACAAAACTTTCACTCAAATATAACTTTGGTTTTCTCTGTAAAAACTTTAAATACCCCATTTTGTACGTGGCTAAAACGCTATCCACGACAAACCAAAGAAAAAGAAACCTAATTTTTTTAGTCCATGGCCGATCGCCATTGTAAGATGCGAGCGCATAGGAAAACGAGGCTGTATGGGCCTAGATCCTTTTGCCTTTTCCAAATTATATAAATAAAAAATTGGAAAACCAATTAATTTTCCCCGCCATTGCGAATGATTATTTTAAAATGATTTTTTAGTATTATTTATTCACAAGTGTGTTGAAAAACGTCGTATGATACACGTGTGTATTGATGATTACCGTCCTCGGCTCTCTTATGACCCTCGCCTACGGCTCGGGTCTCAATGGCGCCTCAGCGGTAATCACCAACTTTACTCACTTGTACCATAATGTACTATTATATTTTCTTGGACACACTTTACATTAATTTATGCAAAAGGGAATATTTCGAAGTTCCAATTTAACATACAAGCACTAAGCCAAATTACCGTCACTGCGGTGAGCGTTAATAGAAAATTATGAAAATTTTCATTTAGCTAACGTGTAAGTGCTTATAATATTATTTAATTAGTTCGCATTGAATACTTCGCAATTTAGATTAGGTACCAAAATAGGTATTTTAATGAAAAAAAGACTTTTTATATGAAGTTAACAAACAGCCAAGGGCGAGTCGGACTCATACAAAGGGTTCCTATTTAGTAAAAATAACACGCTTCTTGTATGGGGACTTCCTAAAAAAAAATAAAAAAAAAAATATGAAATTTATTTATTCAGTTACACAAAACAGAATGTAATGTCGTGTTAAGGAACAGAAAAAAAATATAATAATGGGTAATTACATAAGAAAAACGTAAAATGAAATGAAAACGACTAGCAAAATTTTCTAAGAAAAACAATATCCATTACATTATGAGCGTCTAGAAAATTTCATTACAAACAATAAATAAAGCTATAAAAATAAAACGGCCAATTACTCAACAACTGGTTGAATAACACACGTCGTGTCACAAAAACGGCCCACTTATCAAATGTGCACAAAAACAAACAACATTTCTTTGCGCTTAAAAAAGAATCAAGAAAATCAAATAAAGAAAAAGTTTAGTGACGTGACTAATGAGGTGACGTTATTTTGATGGACGCCAGAGGAAAAACTTCCGTTTACTTCAACTCGCAACCCTGGGGATTACACGCATTTTTGTTGCTCAACTTGTAATGATGTTACTTTCATAATAATTTAAGTTAGAGATTGGTGGAGGCTACTTAGAAACTTATGAGTTCTAAGTTCACTAAGATGCGTTGTGTCAACCTTGAATTAATTAACCCATGGAAACAAAATATTATACATAGTGTAACATAAATATCAAATGGATGAATGTCTTTACTAAAATCTATATTAATGATTTTACTAATCCGGTTCCTTTCTATGTAAATAAGAAAATAATTAGAACACATATTATGTTAGAAGTAAAGACTAATGTAAATTCTGAATTTTTTTTCAATGTAAACAATAACCAATGAAAAATAAAAATTTCTACGAAAGAGGCAATAAAATCTTTATTTATCAGTAAACGTAAACAAGTTAGAAGCAGGCAGTAGGCCAATGAAGTTACAGGGTTAAAAAAATAAAATTTTAAAATAAACATGGCGTCAGACCGAGGAGCGGACGATTGGATTTGCGGTGCACGATTACATTAACGAGTAGTAAAGAACATTTCCGGACGGAACTGCTCTTAACCGGTTTAGACTAGACGGAGCCGGTTCACGTCGGGTCTATAGTTTGTAGTGTTGTGTAGGTGTGGACTTAATCGTGCTCGTGGTTTTGCAATGTGCTAGCGAAATAGGGAAGGCTAGGTGCGAAATTGGTTAAAGGATGGTTGCTGCTTGGATTCTAGGGCATTTTGTGTACCTTGAATACGTTTTGTGGGTGGGAATTTTGCTTACAGCAAATTGTATGTAAATTGAAATACGCTCTTTTGTTCTGGTTCTTGTACAAGCTGCTAAACCATATTAAATGGGTAAATTAAGGTAAAGTTAACACAATATATCAGTCGTCTGTGGACTCATGTAGGTCATTATAACCTAAATTCCCTCTAATTGTGAGAATGCCCTTGAGTGAGTGACTTACTTACTCATCACGATATACTCCAAAATATATAACAGCAAGAAACTTTCAATTATGTAGGTAGCTTCTAGAACTTAAACACAGACTAATAAATTTTTAAAATTCCTACGGGAACGCGAAAAATTTATTGTAAAAGGACAGCACCTGTTAGCACTAGCTAATCTAATGGCTATTGTAAACATTTGTATTCGATCTAGATTGTGTATAATTATGTTAGAAATCCAAGAAAATCTATTAATTACTTTATTTTAAAGAGACGCAGCTAGTTATTCTTATACAAAATCAAACAAGAGAGAGTATTAAAGAGTAAAACAATAGGTTCTTTTTCTTTAGGTGCCTGGACTTTATTTCAATTCAAATTTCAATTCATTTATTGCAAAATTGCGATAACTATGCAACAGTTTGCCTCACCTCCCATCTCTTCACTAAATGCGCTCAAAATTCAATTTAACCACTCTACATCTATATCAATATTCGTGACGTGACTTTACACATGAGTGCACACTAACACGCCCAGTAATGACGGCCAATCTTGTTAGTGGCCACGCCGGGCGTAACAATTGCATCTTGGCGTCTCGTCGACGATACGCCGAATGATACGCTTTCTGGTACACTCGCTGTGCATACTTCGTCATTACTGCTGCACTCGAGTGTATTGTTTGATGTTACATTTTTTGCCATTTGAATAATTAATTTTATGTTACTAATGGAAATGCTCGAGTGTTATTTTTATTCAATTTAATGTTATAATATCATTAAATTAAAATTAATTAAATATAATAATATGTATTGTACAATTTAATTTTGATACAGTCAAATACTAAGCTGTACTAACCCGTCATATAATTTTGGTATTTTACGATAACATTTAGTGTCATTCGCAGAAGGTTTCTGTAGTTATGAAGTTAAAAGTGGCGAATAAAAATGGCTTTCTTTTCGCCATCAAACACACATCCTCATTCAAATAAACATATTCATTTAATTTACATTTCAATCCCACTGAGATAAAGTAAAATTGCCCCTTCAGGCATTCCAGGCCACCTGCGCCTCCATGTCTCAACTTACGTTCTAATGTCAAAAGTTCTAAATGCACCAAGTTAACCTGCTGAATGCTAACGGGATTCACGACCTTCCTCCCACGAGATACGGTGCGGAATACCGTCAACTAATTTCGGGAACAACAAAACTGATGTTTCAGTTTTAAGTCACAAGGGTGCCGAGGCTTGAGTTGAGTTACTTTAGTTTGAGTTAAATTCGATTTCTGAGCTTAAAGCGAGATCGTGTACTGTAGGTGTTTGGGGTGCAGATGGATTTGCAGCGCCAAAGTTTTTGCTACATTACGTTTGTGTTAGACCATTTTTGTTCTTATTATCTCCTGTTTAGTATCAATATTGAACGGTATTTTGATTAGCATATTAATTTTAGTAGCAGTTGTACCTCTGCTGGAATTAATTCCATCATGCATGTGCCACAGTCACATAATAATAATATTTATTTGCTTCTATCATGTCAGTATAAATATAATTCAGATTGTATGTATGACATATGTAGTATGACGTCTTAGGGAGTTTTTAAAAAAAATATCTTGTACTTAATGACTTTGGCTAATTTTAAGAGAAAACATCTTGACACCACCAAGCTCCAGAATTAATTCTGAAGCATGGGCATTGGGCATCCCAGTCCAGCGATGGGCTCAACACTTGTCACGTTTAGGGGTTCAAAGTACACTTGTGAATAGGTTTTCCAGGAACATAATACTTTAGAACCTTCTTGCATATTTTTTTAGTTGGAGTAATGTCAAAATTTATTAATCGACATTAAACAACCTAAAAGTCAGTCTTCTGGCCTACTTAGTTCCTCTTTGTTGATCATTTTTTATTTGCAAGTATTTAATGTATACTTTTAACAAGATAAAATAAAAAATCTCACGCCTTATATCCCCGAGGGGGTTAGGCAGAGGTATCCCATTTCTGGATATAGGTACCCACTTTTCACCAGATTTTTTTTGGACCCCTAAACGTGATAGGTGGTGAGCCCATCGCCGTACCGGGTCTGTTTACACATGTCTCAGAATTCATTATGGGACCTGCGGGTTTCCTCACGATGTTTTCCTTTACCGTCGAGCTAGTAATAAATATGTACCTATGTAAGTTTTTGAAAAACTCTTTGGTACATGCCAGGATTCGAACCCGAGCCTCACTGATTTTCATCATGTGAAGCAGACTTCTTAACCGTAAGGCTATCACTACTCATTATTTATTATTTTAACAAGATATTCAAATAAAAAAGTAAATATAATTTAAACACAAGCTTTTGAAAATATTTTCTGCATTAATGCACAACCACCCCAAAAATGCTTTTAAAATACTTAGAAACCAAATTCTGTTCACAACGAAAACAATACGCCACATTTACGATCCCCACGAGATTTTTTCTTTGCACGAAGCGAACATTAGCGTCATAATAATAAAACTGCTCTTTTGACGCACGCCCTGATTCCCTTCTTTATTAGCCGACATCCGAGTTTACGCTGACTTTTTTATTTCCGCTTATCCCGACCCGAGTTCTTGCTATTATTTTTTTTAAATACACCTCTTTGGTCGTAATTTTCGCTGTAAACATTTTAAGGGTTATAAAGTGTGGTCGCGTTTGGAGTGATTGCGACTTGAGAGCTGTTTTGGAGTCTCGGCGATTGTCGTGTCCTTATATAAACAATGAGCGATATCTACTTATTATTAAAATAATGTGATATGCTCACGTTATATCCCTGAGAATTACTAGAGGTTGACAACTTCTAAAGTATCTACCCATTTTTCCGTGAAAAATTATATTAGACTAGCGGGTGCCCCGCGGCGTTAGCCGCGCGGATCCAGTTTATTCGCGTTCCCGTGGCCCTGCCGGCAAGTGACCGTTTTTTGTGAAATTGCGTTTTTGCAAGAAATACAACTACTGTGCACTTGAACCTAAAATTCTCAACTGCATCTGTAAACATTAACGATACCCGAAATATAAATACATACAAGCATTGCTCGTTTAATGTAATAGGATTATAACGGAACACCTATAAAAGAGGTATTTATTACAACCTATTTCTGTGTAATAAATAAGAAACCTTTAAAGTCACATTAATTTCACCTGGCAGTTAATTAGTGTTGCTTAAAGCCATCCCGGCCATTCAGAAGCCTCCGAAGTTGCCAATTTCAATAGGTCTGAAATTCGTCGCCATGACAACCTGAATCAATTTCCCGACAAGTTATTGCCTCGTAATTGTGGGTATTCAAAAGGAGCGTGAAGTGGGTAGTGACGGAAAAACTTTGGGGGAACGATTGGTTTAATGAGAAGTATTTCGTGGTGGCTACCTAGTAGTAAGGTTGACGCTTGTTTGACATAGCGACTTCATCTACAAGTTTAGAAATAAGTTGTGGGGTATAGCGTTGTTGACAGAAATTTTAAGAATATTAAATATTGAATCAGAAGATTTTCCCTAACTTCCCTGGGAGTGGCCGGATGAAAGTGGCCTGAATTTAGTCATGGCCTGCGACCTTTGCTAGATTGAACGTGTTTTACAATCACCATACTTCAACTTCAGAGTATTTTATATAAAAAAAACTCACTCCTTTTATCCCCGAGGGGGTAGGCAGAGGTATTCCATTTCTGGAAATACCCACTTTTCACGAGATGTTCTTTGGACCCCTACACGTGATAGGTGAGCCCATCGCCGGACCGGGTCTTTCACACATACCTCAGAATGAATTCTGGAACCTACGGGTTTCCTTACGATGCTTTCCTTAACCGTCGAGCTAGTGATAAATATATATGTAAGTTTTGAAAAGCTCATTGGTACATGCCAGGATTCGAACCCGAGCTTCACTGATTATCATCATGTGAAGCAGGCTCTTTAACCGTAAGGCTATCACTGCTCTTTCATAAAGTTGATAATTAACTTGTTAACTTCATTAAAAGATAAATAAGTTTTAGTTTAACTTAAAATTAACAGTCTGGAGTTCTTCAAGTTTAGCATCCTACTTTTCATCTCTGTTCTGAGCTTCCTATCCTCACAGTATTGGATGCAAGTTTACAAGTTTTCCGAGCGAGTCTTAAAGATTGTTGTTTGTTCAACAATATCTTCTGTGTACTAGACGGGTATTGCAGGTGCCAGCTCGTTTGATGATCTGACACATTGGTGGACTCAGGTAGGGGCGGCAGATGCGGTTCGCCCCAGGCTTCTGGTCCTGGGGGCCTCCAAATTTAGAGAAAAGTTATCTTTATCATATCCTAAACAAGGATAAAAGGCAGTTGGATGTTGGTTGAAGGCATCATAGATACTGATACGATTAAAGCTACGCAAAATTTCCCCCCCCCCCCAGGACTAAAGGCCTACCCTGAGCCTGGGGGGCCTCCAAATCCAAAACTTTAATACCGGGGTTCTAAGTTCATTCTGTTATTCCGCCCCGGGCCCCAACAGACTTAGTCCGCCACTGATCTGAAATATAATATTGTTAATCGAAAAGTTCTTGTTTGTTTCACAATAGCATTGTTCATAAAGGTAATTGAAGATAGCTGTGCATCGTTATTTTTATAATGCTACTATCGGTTCTGCGCAGTTTCACCTGTGTAGTTCGCGTTCTCGTGGGAATACGGAATAAACTATAGTTTATGTTACTCAGGAATATTGTAGCTTTACATTGGTAAAAGAATTTTTTAAATCGGTCTAGTAGTTTATGAGTTTATACATTACAAACATTCAAAAATACAAATCTTTCATCTTTATAATTTTAGTGTAGATTAAGTTAATATCAAGAAGAATACATTAGGGTCCTCAATCGAAAAAAAAAAAACTGAAATCCTATATATTAATATGGTCGCCAACAGATTACCAAGCAGTACCTAGCATCCTTTCCCGCGCGGAGCCTATATTTTCTCATTCCCGAGGGAATGTTTTAAAGTAACCATATGACTACATTAAATAAGAAACATACCTGATTAAATTGAAGTTTGTAGGTGTTCTATATACCGATATTTATTGATATATAGCTAATTGTAAACAGCAGCCCATCTCCACCGACGAGTTGCTGGTTCCAATTCTTTAAACATCGAATACAATAAAAATCATTTCACCGTACAGTTTCCATTTGCACCACACAACCTCGCCCTGAATAGGGTCGGCAGTAGAATCCACTTGGGCCGGATTACCATAATTGATATTAATGTAGTAGGAAAGGTTTAATTAAGCCGGACAAAGTAAGACGCGAGCACTCGTAAATTTCTCGAAACACTATTTCGAGTGGCGCACGTAACGAAATGGCTTTATTTTTGGAGGGATTGGCACTTTATTTACAGTATTATATATTTTGGGGATACCTATTGTCGGGGACAGCTGTAAAGTATTTTGTGGAGACAATTTTAAATTAGTTCTGTTGGGGACAGCTGTAAAGTATTTTATGGAGACAATTTTAAAAAAGTTTTTTAATTACGGATAGGTAAGATAAGAAGGAAGTTGTGTGGTTGAATGTAATGATAATGATAAGTAGGTAGTAGGCAGAGGTATTCCATTACTGGATATACCCAATTTTCACGTTCAACCCCTAAACGTGATAGGTGATAAGCCTTTCGCCGGACCGGGTCCTTCTAATGTCTGTTGAATCTAATAATTGTAAAAATGCTATAAAATGATAATATTGTAATCAAGTGAAATGTTTTCATAACCTTTAGTCTATGACTAGGACTAATATTGACCCTCCGGGAGCCGGTGGGTGTTAATTGCATAAATACAAAAGTTGAAGCAGTTTTAAGGGATTACCTGATACAATTTAATGTAGTATAGATATTGAAGACGTCATATCGAAACATTCATGACATTTTTCAAAATTAATTTACTTTTTGACTGATGATAAAAAGCAACTACATATTATAATTTGGCTGGGCAGTAGACGACCTTATAACTAAACATAATATGCGAACTATAAAAAAAAAGAAAAAACACACTGTCCGGTACGTTATTAAAACTAGTTGTAGCCCCGACGGCACACAAACAAAAGTTGAGCGACAATTCGACAGAAAACGTCAGAATGAATTCCAACCTGTAAATCCGTGGAATTTCCCGAAACCCGTACATTGCACCGTCACGTACAGTTTCAAACAATTAAATCTTTCAGTTGCAACGTGCAACTCGATGCCGCGGTGAAATTGAGATTTTAAAAAGGATTTGATATAGCAAAATTCAATATTTCATGTTTTATCGGAAAATATCTCTTTATAGAAGTTGTTATGACCCTTTTCAAAGTGAGAGTGACTTGTAACGTCATAAATGCAAGAGCTGAAATCATTTTTTTTATGAATCAGGAGAAGAAGTTACCGCTCAGGCGCCAGAGGTCTACTTCCCATTACATAGGTTTTAACAATAAAATTATTCACACCACAAACAAAAATACAAAAGAAAGAGACAGCGATAACGTAGGTAGTAGGAATCTGCTTACTGAGATATAATTATATTTATATTTCAAATTAACGTATTTCATTCCCTAAGTATACAATTCAATGTGTAGTAACTTATAAATCTTAATACCTTACGACCACTGATATTAAGTATAAGATACTAATAAAAACCAAATTGAACTTTAACCCCCTAATAACACGGTCCAAAATTACGCGGCGCGACGCAGCGGGCGCGTACCGATATAATTGAACTAATGTCGCGCTTGGGACCTCACAACAAAACGATAGCACTTTTGCTCGGCACAGAGGTGCGCTCATGGTTCTTTATTGTCCTCCGCCGTCCTGTAGTAGGTTTACTGTGTTATATTGCGCGACGCGCATTGCGCGTGTTGCGTAAGTTGATTAAGATAGGGTTAATTATTTAAACATATTTAATTTGGTATGACTAAAATGCTCTTGTTGCGCCGCGGCCGCGAAAATAGGCTAACCTCTCAGACCATGAATCACAGACACAATAGATTTTTAATTGTTTCTCGGTTCCAATTGGAACCGGCGGTTCTTAACTGATTAAGATTAAGTTAGAACCTGAAAATTTCCAAAGAATTTGTAAATTTGCTCGCAAACCTGATCAAAATAAACAATGCGTTTACAAACTTACTAGGGGTCGTCCATTAATCACGTGAGGTTCGAAAGGGGGGGAGGGGTACGGAAAAAATCACGAAATATCACAAGGAGGGACGGGGGGTGTAATGAGATATCACGTGTATTTATTTTTCATTGACCGCGCGATTTCTAAACCAAACAATAAGTAGCACGTGACTTTATTGATGCTCCATTTTCCAAAATTTTATCATTTCGTCATCGAAAATTTCAATATACTGTCTACCAAAAAAATACACGTGATTTCAGTATGGGAGGGGAGGTTGTCAAAAACTTTACCACACATCACCAAGGGGGGTAGGGGGTCAAAAAGTTGCTAAAAAAACATCAGGTGATTAATGGAAGACCCCATATACGATTATATGAATAACAATGATGCTTGTAGCAAAATTTTCTATAGCACAACGCAATACGGCACCGAAGAATAATAACTATGCGAGTAGGTCTGTAACCCATTGTTGTAGGTACTATGAATTTCATAATTTTGATTCACCACCTGTTACATTTATAGGGTTTGAAGTGTACTTATTTAAATAGATTACTAGCCGCCCCGGATTCGCACGGGTGCAATGCTAATACTAAAACCTTCCCCTTGAATCACTCTATCTATTAAAAAAACTGCATCAAAATCCGTTGCGTAGTTTTAAAGATTTAAGCATACAATATAAGGATATAAGGACAGAGAAAGCGACTTTGTTTTATACTATGTAGTGATAAAAAATGTGGTAATATATTTGTTGTGGAATTTCATGAGTTGCTTCTTCTCCTCAAATGCCTTAAATTTTTTATTGTATCTAAGTACTTTTCACGAGAAGTTTATCAGGACCTATAAAACAGATAAATGATAAGTTTTATAAAATATAATTTATTTAGTAACATTAGTTACAGATCACAAAATTTAAGGGATAATATCGATACGTGTATAATAGATATTTTTTTATATAACAAAAAGGGGGCAAACGAGCAGACGGGTCACCTGATGGTAAGTGACTACCGTTGCCCATGGACACCTGCAACTCAAGAGTCACAACTGCGTTGCCGGCCTTAGGAGGAGGGAATAGTGGGACGAGGAGGGGAGGGTAGGGGGGGGGAGATTGGGTCCTCCGGTTACCTCACTCACTCAACGAAACGCAATGCAAGCATTGCTTTACGCTGGTTTTCTGTGAGGCCGTGGTATCACTCCGGTCGAGCCGGCCCAAGCGTGCCGAAGCATGGCTCTCCCACGTATAAATCTAATTGGATTATTCTATAGATTATTGTTACACTAAATTTGTAAACGCAAATCTATTAATTCGTTAAACAAGTAGAGTACTCGCTTAACCTATTGTCACTGCAGTTGATACATTCGTATCAATATAAAGTATTGCATTTGAAACCAGCAACACGTCGGTGGAGATGGGCTGCTGTTAACATTTAGCCAATCTTCATGGACAAGTTCAAAGTGCCATAATATTAGACGATTGACTTTGCTAAGTGTAATCTGAGGGCACGGCAGTGCCCCCGCTAAGTCGAGCAAAAAGCGGCACGGCCGTACCATCCTTTTCTCGAAGCAATTCACGCCATTTTTGACCCCCTATAATTAGTAATTACCTACAGAAACAAATACATTTTGAAAATGAAAATAGATCCACTCAATTCGCAACAAATTCACCATTTCACCAAACGTGAACATTCAGTGGCTTACCGGTAAAGTACTACGAGCGGAAACGACATCCATAACCGCTTCCTAGCGACGGGCCTGGAATATGACAAAAAATGTTCCCTTCCGGATGTCTTTGGCGATTGTATTACTTCTGAATACGTCTCGGTCGATAAGACAAAAAATTGTGCGGCAAAACGTAATGGTATCACCTGTGGCAGTATTTTTTGACCGAATTTTGTAACATACATACTTATGTACAGTCAAGAGCAAGTCAAGATTTACACTACCAGTTTAAGCTTAGCTCTGATTTATATTGGGCGCCATAGAATACATGGCTTGTTCAAAGTCCAAATTGTCAAGCTTATCGTGCTCTTGACTGTACCATAGCATCTATCAACCCAAGTACTATTCAATCATTTAAAAATTGCAAGGGCCAGTTGCCGATCATCATTTTGGCAGATGGTAAAGTGACAAAGTATCATAAAACCTGAGTACCAATTGAATTGAATAACAATTTCTATAACATAGAACTCGATAAAGTAAAAAAAAACGACTTCAACTTATATGGTTTTTTCATGGATACCATTGTCAGAACTGGATCAAATTAAATGGAACCACACGGGAAGCACCAGCTTTCAAATAAAAAAAAAGAAATCGGTTCTCCCAGCCGAAAGTTCTGAGGTAATAAACATTTAAGAAACCTACAGTCGAATTGATAAAAGGCTTTCTTTTTAAAAAGCCATTTTTTTAGCGTGCCAGTTGCCACCTACGCCGCTCACGTGGGAAATTATGGCCCATATAATGGTGAAATGTGGGTATATCCAGTAATGGAATACCTCGGCCTACCTCCTCGGGGATAAAAGGCGTGAGATTATTATTAATTATAATGGTGTGAGGAAAGTCCCATAACTCAGCAGTGAGCTGTTACGGGTTGATGATGATGATGATGATGTAAACGCTATAGAAACTCCCATGGTGGCACAGCTGGAGATGGAGGTAGGTAAAAGTAAAGAATTAAGATTTAAACCACCCCACACGTTTCGGTCTGGCTATTCAAATTGGCAACAGAACACAATAATGCAAAATCCTTGATATTTATTCGAAGTGACTCCTAAGCCAACATCTGAATAATCAACAAAAGTTATGCAAATAACAATGAATATTCACTGCTTAATTTACTTGTTCATTTTGCGTGAATTGAAGATGTTTCGACGTGTTCATCAACCAAGGTTTTTTTATGGTTCCCTACCCATACAGTGCCAACCGGACCCTATTACTAAGCCTCCTATGCCCACCGTCCGTCTGTCTGTCAGCGAAATATGTCTCATGAACCGTATTAAAATAGTGTGATCAATTGGCTCGCGCGCGCCTATCCGTGTACTCGTAATAAAATTAGGCGCGCCTTCACACGGGTTAAGAGGTAGACAGTATTTTTTTTCTTAAATAGTGTATTATTATTGCTGCTTTAATAACGATAATGAAAATTCAATAAAACTAAAAATTCAAACGTGATTTCTCAGTTTTCTCACTCGTTTTTTTATTGTATGGAAGTAGAGAACCCTTTGTGTACGAATCAGATTCGTACTTGGTCGGTTTTTTTAAGCGTGTGTTTCTTTTGTTTGTGGCTTTTCTTAGATGCAGTGTTACTGACAATAAAGAGTTAAGATGTAAAAAAAAGTTTTAGTACGATTTCATTATAGGTACCTACACACTAAAGTTTAAACCAAAGAGGTTGGAAGAAAATCATTCTCTTTCCTTTTTATATAAAACAAGACATTAATCATTAACGTGGTGACAGCCCTCTTAAGCCATCTGATGTGAGGAATATTTATAATGTACATGAATAATAGATAACAGCCACTTTCATTAAACATGAAAAAACTTATAATAAATAAGGGTCCCAAGTGCATTTTTGAGCGAAACAAATTGTACGAGTCCTATTTATACTCGTACGCAAGACAGAGGTAGATAACCCGTGAATTACGGCCGATGCCCGACCATTGAGGACGACCTTTCGTATCCATCACTTACCTCCAATTGGCGACCTTTCAGTTATTGCTGATATTTATAAAGATGTTGGAAAGAGATGCCGCTATACAGGGTGTTAGGGAAACGTACGTCACTTTTTTAGTATAAGAGGTTTTTGGAAATTTCCACGGAAACGAGACAAGAACGGAATCAACGCAGGCAACCTCGCTATAGTGTACAAGATCTCAAGTGTACTCGTATTGACTAAAATATCACCTTTATAGCTGTTTGTTTGACAAAACTGTTTGAACCTTTGAAAGTTATTGAGAATTTAATATCAAAGATCTTTATGTTTCTTCGATATTAACAGGAAATAGTGTCTCAACGTTTTCCTTTGCAGTCTCTTGCGCCGCTTACGACACAACTTGTACGGTTCCTTTGAGAACGGAAACTACATTGACAAAGTATCTGTCCTTTGCCGAACTTTCGCAATTACTACTGCGACGATAATATTTTTTAATATCGCTTTAATTTGGAATCAAAATCAGTTACATACAAGCGTCATCGTCATATCCTATCAGCCACCGAACATCTACTGCTGGAAATAATATATTACATACCAAGGGAAGCCGAAGCCGAGGTCAACAAACATGTGATCTGAGGCTTTCTTATTTACTTCCCGAGCTATGTATACTTTTTTTCTGCTCGACGGAGGCGGAAAGAACTTCGTTTAGCGCAGTGGGCCAAAAGTTGACGCTTTCCGTCCGGATAGTTAAAAATTTCTTTACCATAGATCTCTACAACAAAACAATTTACTTATAAAGGATACAGTGTATTGAAACACGTTACTTTCAAGTTAATAATAGGATTTAGAAATCTGATCCCAAAAAGGGTTACGCAAGAAAATATATTTAGTTTAAAAAATGTGCCCAAATTGATTCCACGTACCGACGCCTTTAAGGTTACAGTAAACAGCTCAGAATACGTAGGTATTTCCTAACAGTATAATACTCTAAGGTTAAAATTAGATCAGTACCCTAGGCACGAGTTAAATCTAGTTACCCGAAAAAATCAAATTACAACGCGCTCACGTAACAGATTGATTGTCAAAACTTGGTTTCTTTGGATTAAGTTATTTAGGTGAGATGTTATTTTAACCCTTAATAAGTAACGCTACGTGGCGATTATTTATGAATAGGATCACCATTATTGTCAAGAGTGCTGTCAAATGGAGATTGACTTGTAACATTTGTGTATTGTAACGTGTTACAAAGTGAGCATACGTCAGTTAAGACGGAGAGGTGAGCCTCGCGATACGCGGTAGCCCTCAATTCGCAAAGCTAAATAATTTTTCGGAAAAAAATTAAAATATATTCAAAATAGCTGAAATCGATTAAGTAATCGATACTGAGCAAAGTAATTTCAGTAATAGCGCTTATTCTGTTACATATTGTATATCTTCTTATTAATAGCGTCCCGTTTGCCCTTTGGGTACGGAACCCTAAAAACAAAAATACCCAATAGTTTCACCAACCCCACATTCTTACAGCTCTAGGCGTTCCGATATCTATGATACTAAGAGCCGTAAGAGGAGTGGTAAAATAAAATCATGCGGGCGGTCTATGAGGCCGTAGGGACCGCTTACGCTGGGCTCAGGTTAATGCATAAGTAATAATCGCGCCCCTACTTTCATGGACAACCTTTTAAGAAATGTTTCCCCTGGCTAACCGTCAAAGACAGCCTTACGGCCTTGCGTTTTGGGTATTGCAATTACATTATCATAACGTAGTCGTTTTGGAAGTATTTTCTATTAGGAATAGTTTTTTTAGCAATATCCTTTGGGCATTGAAATTTTATATTGTTTCAGTTTTTCAAGTCTCAGAAATAATTCTGAGACATGTGTCAATAGACCCGGTCCGGCGATGGGCTCACCACCTATCACGTTTAGGGGCCCAATATATGTCGTGAAATGTGGGTATATCCAGTAATGGAATACCTCTGCCTACCCCCTCGGGGATAAAAGGCGTGAGATTATATATATATATATATATTTTTCAAGGTATTGGGTGTCTTTTAATATAGGTCTTTTGCGTTGCCGCGGGAAGTTACAAAAAGCTGCAAGCAAAAAGTTCTTAGCTGATGCTGATGATGGTACTCGTATAAGGCTAGCTTTATTTCAAGTTTCTTAATGGTATGGTTGTTGAGTGAGCGAATGAGTCAGAGTCAGTGGTATTTCTATTTTAAATTAATTTATTATGACGTATCGCATAATAAATTAATTAAAAGAGAAATACCACTGACTTATAAATTTTTTTATTCATAGATAAGGTTCATAATCTGTCAGCCTAGCATTGCTATTTTAAAAGCTTATACCTACGAGTACCTATAATGCAACAATACTAGTTTTCAATTTTTTTTATAAATTTACTAACCTATACTTCTATACTAATACTACAAATAGGAAAGATTTGTATTTTTGTATGTTTGTTATGAATAAACTCAAAAACTACTAGAAAGATTTTAAAAATTATTTCACCTATGTAAAATTTAAAGATCCCTGAGTAACTTAAACTATATTTTATTACCGTATTCTCACGGGAACGGGAACTACGCGGGTGAAACCGAACCGCCAGTTTAAAATAAAATTATAACAATTCGATTTTCGAAGGAATCCCGTTGAATTAATTTTAAAAAGTCCGAAGTAAAAATCGTGGCACGTTTTGCATCAATCTCATACACCCGTCATGCAAGCGAGGAATGTGACGCACCATTATAAATCTCATTGAAGATACACTGCCATCCATCACTGGGAGGAAATGAAGTCTCAACCGGCAGCCGCTCACACGCACCCGAATCGCAGTGGAATCGCAGCCGAAACGCTGAAAAGCTGGGTTGAGTTGAATTTTGTCTGTTCTGCGATTTTCGATGTCGTATTTTGAAGGTGATTGTATTTTATTACCGCAAAAAACTATTGAGACTAATACTTTCGGTTTTATGGTTTCGTAACAAAAATACTATAGCAACCAAGAGTGGCATTATATGTATTATGAAATGGCTTTATTTTCAATTTATAAAATATTTATATTCATTTGTTTTTATGCCGCATACTTTTTGGCTTATGATAAGAAGTATAATATTATTAGGTATACCTATCTCTGAAATCAGAAATGTCAAAATATAAAATATAGCGACCCGCCCGGCTTCGCAATGCTAATACTAAAACGTTCCTCTTGAATCACTCTATCGATTAAAAAAAACCGCATCAAAAGTTACGTAGTTTTAAAGATTTAAGCAAACATAGGGATACAGGGACAGAGAAAGCGACTTTGTTTTATACTATGTAGTGATAGTGATGTAGTGATTTAGGGCTAATAGATGTTTTTGTAAATATTATATGGAAAATATAACGATGTGATGTTTTTGGACAAATCTTAATTTTTTTATAGCAATAAAAAAATAGATTTGTTGCATACTAATAATTCCTACAGATATTAATGCCAGTTTTTTTAATTGAGGAGGAGGGCTATTCTCATAGCTGATGTGTTATTATTTTAAGATATTATTAATATTAGTCTTAACAATTTAACCATATGCTAAAATGTGTCTCAACGGCTCCAGATGCACTACACACTATCTCTAGACACTCGCATCTGCACAAAGCTCGAATGTTCTGTTGCAAATAAAAACTAAAAGTGCCAGTATCAGTGCACTAGAGAATTCTTGGCTATTTCCTTTTCTTGTTGCGACTCCGTAGGCGTTCCGTTTTAAGTATGTCGCTTGCCGCTGCCGGTCTACAAGGACAAAGGGTTCGGGAACGGGATTAGAATAGATGCGGTATTGAAATAAAAACCTTATTATGAAAAACCTTAGTATTGTATTTGCACAAAATTTGTATCTACACAATGTACTGTATCTCCTTTGTAACATTAGGACTCTTTCTATATTTCTATATGTTAAAATCTAGTACCTATATGATAAAATCTAGGACATGAAGAATCCATAAGGGTTCCAATTTTTGCCATTTGGCTACGGAACCCTACTTCAAAAACCCAAAAAACGAAACGTTGGAAAACTGACTTTAACTTATACGGTTTTCTCATGGATGCCATTGTCAGTACTAGACCAAAATGGGACCACACGGGAAGCATCAGCTCTCAAATAAAAAAAAAATCTAAATCGGTTCACCCAGTCAAAAGTTCTGAGGTAACAAACATAAAAAACATACAGTCGAATTGATAACGAACTCAATTTTTTAAGTCGGTTGAAAAGTGGTTACATACCTCTGGGATATGGTGCAAGTGTAGGTATATTTTTTACCATGTTTTTGCCTATAAAACTATAGGTATCTTTCTAAACCAGTAGCAAAACAAAAACGTCTACGAACCCACGTTTTAAGATTTTAATTTGGAATTTTGGAATAAATCGTAAATTATCACTTTTAAAAAGTTTTTTAAACATCTACTTTACCTAAGAATGTACCTATTCTAGCAGACTTTGTAGTCAAAATTTATTTACCTACAAGCATCTACGCTCTGGGGTAAAAAGACTCATTCTTTTGACAAACGCCGGAGGAACGAGGGGAGGATACAATTTGCGCGAAGGTGCCACGTTTTTTTGCACCGCAGTAAGAAACTGCGCATTTCTAATGCAAATGTGCTACGTGGATCATTATGCCCTGATTTCAGACCGTTTAGAGTTCGCATTCAAAGATTTCGCGACGTCTTTGTGATTCAAGCACTGGGAATGGCAGCGGGGAAGTATTTTCGGCGGTGGGTTTTGTTTAGAGGAAACTATGTTTTGATAACGTCAACAAAGGAGCTGTTTTGGATTGTTCTCAATAAGTGTATTAATTTGTTACCTAGTTGTTATTCCTTTGACCATGTAAGGGGCTTTGTTTATCTAATCTATACCATAAGAAGGGGTTTCTTGCCCCGCTTCTTCTTCTCAACCATACATGCATGAAGTGGTGGAGTTGCGATGATTTTTAATAAGATGACTCATACTCGTAAGTCCCTACTTTGAATAAAAACAGTTTGACTTTAACTTAACATTTAAAACATACATATCATGTCTTTTCTAAACATGTCTGTGTGTGATTTCAAAATAAATGACAAGTTTCAAATCCCGTTTTTAGGGTTCCGTACCCAAAGGGTAAAACAGGACCCATCACTAAGACTCCGCTAAAAATAAATATTTAAAGGGGCTCTCATGTAAAAAAACGTGATTTTTTGCGGTTTTAATAGATAATGGTAGGAACCCTGCGTGCGCGAGTCCGACTCGCACTTGGCCGGTTTTTTTGTAAGAAATATATTTATTTCTTTTCTATTTTCGTCCCGTTTTGAGTAAAATTTTCGGACCGTTATTTTAAAGAAAGCGCATGTTTGAAATAACAAATGGTAAATCGACAAAACCCAAATACAAATAAAAATGAACAAATACTTCATCGCCTTTCCCTTACGTCTTACTTAACCCACAAAACAGCCTTATTCCATAACCGTAAATCAAAAGAGGCAATCGCAATCCGTCGACTGAATTAAATCCACCATAGTCGGCGGTTTGCATTTTAATTAATTAAGAGCTAGGAAGCACGGGGGGTAAGAAGCAACAGTCAGTGTTTACGCACGGAGACACCTCGTGGCTTCCCCCGACTTCGGTCGACATTCGTTTCCTGTCGCGCGGCTTACTGGAAGCCTTACTCCATTAGGAAAATTAATGTTTTGAATTACTCGTGGACGGCCGCGGGCGGAGTGAAGACGGGTATTCTTTCAGAATAGTGCTGGGAGACGATAATGAAATTAAAGTATAAAGGAAGTCTTTACGTGGGCTTTTGTTTTAGTTGAGTTTTCTTAGGTTGAAAATTGTAATCGTTGTGATTGGTTAATTCTCGAGTACCTACTGTATTAAGAGCAGTGATAGTCCGAACGGTTAAAGAGCCAGCCGAAAATCAGTGAGGCTCGGGTTCGAATCCTGGCATGTACCAACGAGTTTTTTAAAACTTACGTACATATTTATCACTAGCTCGACGGTGAACGAAAACATCGTGAGGAAACCCGCTGGTCTCAGAATTAATTCTGAGACATGTGTAAACAGACCCGGTCCGTCGATGGGCTCACCACCTATATCACGTTTCGGGGTCCAATATATCTCGTGAAATGTGGATATATCCAGTAATGGAATACCTCTGCCTACACCCTCGGGGATAAAAGGCGTGAGATTATATTATATATTATATCTACTGTATTTACAATAAAGGGAACTGTTTCTGTATTAACTATGTTTCTTTTGGTTATAATAATAATACTTTATTTCAGTGAATCAGGCCCTTTCTATAAAACCTAACGTACAAGTAAAACATACATAATTATATTTCTTTCACCGTAAATCGAACTAAAATACCTATGTCTAAAGCTTGATATGGTGAGACAGATAAAAAACGTCTCAGTTGACAATCTCCTTCCAAAACAAAGGTAAAAGCCGGGTTTTCACGGTACGAGTGCACTCGTATGTGTCAATAGAACACCGTCCGATTCACTGATTGGCAGCTGACGTCCGATTTCACTCGGACCACATATTTACATGATACAAACGAAAACGGAAACGCGGCCTAAGTCTAACTGTGAGTAACTTTCTGTCGATTAGAAATCATTCTTCTCTAAGCCATCACATAAATACATTTGTGAAAATTTAATACTTCCCGGATTCTAGTAACTCTGACTCCAACGTGCATAAACTTACCTATTATTGTACCTACATATTATTTTACCTATTGATTAACCCGTGTAGACCGTAGTCCTAACACTCGATATTATTGCAGTACCATTAAAACGATGTAACAAAATTGGATTTCTGTGACCTGAGGGCTTTTTGCATTTGATTCCACCGTCAAACCGTTATTGGGTCCAGTTGGACCGGACGGCTAATTCTGGTTAGCTCACTTTGTGGTGATCATTGCTGCGTACAACTACCTCTGACTACGTTTGAGTGTGGTTAATAAGTACGCATCGCAGTCAAACGGCATGTTTATTGGAACGAGGTATAGTGACGTTCGATATTTGTTGACTTCGTGACGGATATACAAATATTAGTGCTGGGGACATTGCTTTTATGTCGTGTTTGCTTTCGAGCTCCATCGGGTGCGATAATTAAAATATATTGCTTGGTAAAGGTTGTTTAAAAGTCGGGACGAATGCTTATTATAATATAGTTAGTCATTTTATCTGTGAGGTCTTAGCTTGAGCTGCTTCTACCGATAGAGTTACAATATTTGTTTTTTAATATAAAATAAAAACTCCATCTAAAACTTTGTGCTGAAAGATTTTTTTCGATATGCAATCCATTTGACACGAAGTTACTTATTGCACGTCATACCTATTCCAGAAAAATGTGTAAGATTTCAACAGTCACAAAAGTGCCGCTTTATGATGTTTTTAAAGTAAGTAATGTGTCTCCGGTACTTTCTTAGATTTTTAGGGTTGCGTAGAAAAAATGTGCCAAGACTCCGCTGTCCATCCATCCGTCTGTCTATCATACAGCTGTATCTTTTGAACCTTATTAGGTAGATGATTGAAATTGTCACAGTGTGAATTACTGTGAACGATTTGTACTTGACCGGTCTTCATTAGTCTCATATTCTTCAACCACATTCTTTTGTAGGATTTTAAATTCTTCTGTAGCTTTGATCACCTTCAATTTTTACGAAGAGAAAGCTGTAACAAGTGCAATCGTAAACTTGCAGCACAGAACCGCTGTGCACTATAAAAGTACAATGCACTGACTTTACAATTCAAAAATAAACCAAATTCAAGCTGTAGTCAACTCGGCTGCAGGCGTCATAGTCGCTGATAGCACTGTATTGTTACAGGGCCGGTTCTAGGAAACCATTTTTGTAAACAAATCATAAAATTGGAACGAAAAAGTCCTAATAATATTATAATCGCGAAAGTTTTTATGGATGGATGTATGGATTTTTGTTCCTCTTTCACGCAAAAACCACTTAACGGATTTTGATGAAACTTTACAGTTATATAGCTCATACATCATAATAACACATGGGCTATATTTTACACCCGTATTCCCACGGGAACGGGAACTACGCGGGTAAAACCGCGGGGCACTGCTAGTCTAATATAAAATACTACTAGCGGGTCAGCAGTGGTATTCTATTTCCGGAAATACCAGAATGACATCAATATATTTTTAGACCCCTAAACGTGAAAGGTAGTGAGTCTCTCTGTACCGAAATCTCCGTACCGAAAAATCTTGACATTTTATTTATAGACACGTCATTTTATTATATACTAGCGGTTCTGCGCGGTTTCACCCGCGTAGTTCCCGTTCCCGTTTAAATACGGGAATAATATCATATAGCCTATGTTACTCAGAGATCTTCTAGCTTTCCACTGGTGAACAAATTGTTAAAATCGGTCCTGTAGTTTTTGAGTTTATTTGTAACAAACATATAAAAATACAAATCTTTCCTCTTTGTAATATTAGTATAGATTACACTAAAAAATCTGCGACAACTAAGGTGTCATATTTTAAAACAGAAAATACTTACACTAATGGAAATTTGATGTAACAAATGTACCAGAATCTTCAAATAAACTTTGATTTGTACTCAAAATGAAACTATATACATTGTGCAATATTATTAGCATACCTACCTACCTAAAATTAAATAGAATCTTATTGTTTTCATGTAAGTATAGATGTTTTATTGCATTGTCAGATTATCGTATTTTCTTTTAAAAACCATTCCTCTTATTAGTATTAATAATACTGAGGTTTCTTTTAAAAATGTTTTTCTAATATTCTTGGATACTGAAACCTGCCTTAATAATGCTCAATGAACTTAACAAACCTACAAACAGCGACATAAACTTCTCCATAGATTTAATTCTGGCTAAACCAACAGCGGTTTGGTCCAGAATAAAGCTCTGGTAGTGCCGTAAATGCAAGCCGAGTGGAGTCGGTAGAGTCGGGCCAGCCATTTCCTTAAGAGATAGAGTTTATTACATGGGCGATAGCGGAAAATATACTGTAAGTGGTGCAGCTGGCGAATGTTCTTTATACTGCGTAATTTTGGAGTGGCGGATGTAATATTTTATTTTTTGTTTTACATTTAAACATCTAACTTTTTAAAATAGTTTATATTGTCGTTGACGTTCGGTGCGGTCGCATCTTATCTATATGTGAAATCATGTTGTGCTGACCTAGCGTGGACGGAAGTGCAGGAGGAACAACATATACCTACTTCTATTCTACCTACGATATGAATTAACATGTTTTTAAAATAGTTCACTTAAGGCGCCAGTCTTGTACAAATCAGTGTTTTTGCAGTATTATCAGAAACTAAGATCTTTTTTAAAGTTATTAAAATAGCTTCAAATGGAATTTATTTAATATCACTCTACAGTGCGGGGTTTTGAGTTTCAAAAACATATTAGTTTATTTACTTTGATGTTACTTTTATTCACTTTGTTAGGCTTTGAACATACCCGTGTTTACGTTCTTCGCGTTGAATGTCTAATTCATGCACACGTCACGTAAAAATTATGGCAAAAACACGAAATGTATTCAGATAACATTTATTCTTATATCCTCTAGAATAATCTTACCTGATTTCATTTTTAAGATATGCCTTAGTTTTCTTATTTTAAGTGGTTCAATTAGTGGTAATTTTAAGAAATCGACCATATCTAAAACCTAATTTTGTTCTTTAAAAAACATATTTTGGGGAAAGTCACAACTTAACCACTTACAAAACAACTATTAAGTAATGAATTTTAAAAAAATTACCGAGTATGGATCGGAAAAGAAATAAATATCCATGTGTCAATAAAATTTGTTTCTATCTGTATCAATCAACTCAAACATAAAAATCGTAATATTTTCTTTAAAAATAGTATGCTTAACGTAACATAACCTAAAAATTTCAAATTAAATGGGTGTTATTTAAATGGTTAGCAGAGTATTCGTATTTTTGTAAGCAGAAAAATATAATCTGTAAGCAGAAATAGCTAATTGGTCAGCAACTCATGGCCAGCAAACATTACAAAACCTATCAGCAATTTATGTCATTCTGGATAGCTGTAATTATTTTTGAGCTGCAATGAGCTGCTACTGTTTAATAAAATTTTGGTAAGCACTCAGAGGGGAAGCCAAAAAATATTTTTTGAGCTGCATATAAAAGTAGCAAAAATAATCTCAGCAAACTTGTCATGCGCAAAATGGGCGCATTCCTTACATAGATTAGGAAGGACTTTGGATTATGCAACTTTTATGATTATGATATATTTATTTATTTTATATCTTAAGTTAGGTTTTTTACAATATATGTATATGAAAGTAAAATATATAAAAACATTCACAAAACAATATAAAAATTACACATTATAAAAAACCTAACCTAGGGTGCCGCCGGCAACGGGGCAGAGGCCCAAGCTGCCGGTGGTCAGGGCTGCAGAGAGAGGAACCGGCGGACTATCCGCGCCGTGTTCAAGGTCACCGCCTTCTGTATCTGACCCTTGATCCAACCACCTAGCGAGAGTCTCTCAAGATGTTGGTCGAGACTCTTTGCTATTAGACGGTTCGCTGAAACAACTATCGGGACAATGATCGTTGAATCAACATCCCACATGGCGGTAATCTCATGGGCCAAGTCTAGGTACTTACTGGACTTGTCCTTCTCAGCTTTCACGAGATTCTCATCATGGGGAATGGTGATGTCGACGAGCACGGCCCGGCGTTGCGATCGATCTATTATCACAATGTCAGGCTTATTGGCTACAATAGTCCTGTCAGTGATAATAGATCGATCCCAATAGAGCGTGGCACGACCATTCTCGAGAACTGGCACAGGTAAGTACTTGTAGTACGGCACTTCGCGGTCTACAAGGCCGTATAGAAGAGCAAGCCGTTGGTGAATGATCCTGGCTACGAGACTATGTCTGTGCAAGTACTCGCCGTTAGCTAGATGAGAGCAACCGGAGATGATATGCCTGAGTGACTCTCCGGGACGGCGGCATGCCCGACAAATATCGACCGTACCGTCCTTCAGGATATATTTCCGATAGTTGTTCGTCATCATAACTTCGTCCGCAATTGATTATGATTATTATTACGATTACAAGTGGTGGTGGTGGCAGTGGTGGTGTTAGTGGTAGTGGCAGTGGCAGTGGTGGTGGTTGTGGTGGTTGTGGTAGTAGTAGTGGGAGTGGACGTGGGAGGTGGGGGTAGGAATGGGGTGTAGGAGTTCGGTGTAGGAAGGTGTAGGAGGTAGTGGGAGGTAGTGGTAGGTAGTAGGAGGTATTATGAGGTAGTAGGAGGTAGTAGGAGGTAGTAGGATGTAGTAGGAGGTAGTAGGAGGTAGTTGGAGGTAGTAGGAGGGTGTAAGAGGGTGTAGGAGAGTGCTGGAACGTGTATGGGGGTAGGAGACTGTAGGAGGGGTATGAGAGGGTAGGAGCGGGTAGGTGGGAATGAGAGTGGGAGTGGCTATAGTATAATTTTTTACGTCATGTTTTCTCTGCTGTTCAATCATGAAGTCTTGCTGACCAAGTAGTTATTTTGTGACCAAGTAACTATTTTGCGGACTGAATGTTTATTATGCAAACCCATGTTATTGTAAGCTGCCTATTTCTGATTTAATTTTTGGCCATTATCAAAATTATTTGCCGAACAGAGATTGCTGCCTGATTTTTTTATTTGCGAACAAAATCTTTGTATGCCGACCAAATGATTTAAATGCTGATTTTTTGTGGCTAACCAAATTTTATTATTGCTGCACATTTAATTACTTCTCAAATTAATTTTCTGAGAAGATTTACTATAGTAACATATATTTTTTTTTTTACCATCGGAAAGTAGAGATTTCAACGAACAGAAAACCCACTTTTTGAAAAAGCTGATATTTTGACGGGTGAGTTTTCGATTGAAAATTAGGGTGTTTTTTCGATATTAATTCAAAATAAGGTGAAAAAATAAATATTTTAAATTACCGCGTATTTGGGACATAAGTTGTTGTATGGGACGTAAGTTTTCACCAAATTTCGTTAAAAAAAAATGTAAAAGATAAAAATAAAAAATCAAAAACTTGGTTTTTTGAATTTTTCACATAAATTTTGAGGTTATGTGAAAAAAGTGTAAATACAAAAGTTTTAGATATTTTTATTACCTACAACTTTGCCATTTGACTTTTTTCGATAGGACTTTTAGTTTTTCCGGAAATCGAGAAAACCCGTTTTTTACCCTTAACAACTCACCCCCATCCCCTTACCGACCTCAGATCGTCCGTAATTTATTTTTTCTTTCATTTTTATAATATTCCCCTCCTTTTCTAATAGGTTTCATCCTACTACAATTTTTTTTCACTTTTTATTATTTTTAAAGGCTTCTACCCTGGTCTATAAATGTATAGGATCGTGATGGTTGGAGGAGTTTGGGGAAGACCTTTGCCCAGCAGTGGGACGAAATGGGTTAATAAAAAAAATATATATGGTTATTGTACAATGTAGACATGCAAAAAAAGAAAATAACACGATGTAACGAATAAATAATTTTAATACTTAATAAAAATCATGCTATTGTGATAGTTGTAATGTTCATAGATTTTACTTGAACTTACACAAACCATAAAAACATACATACTTAGACATTTAATAATAAATTGACATAAGTACCAATATTAAACGTGAATAGTTGTATTTAATAAAAATCGTATACACGTATATTAAAGCAGAGCAACCTTCACGTGTAGTTTCTAACGTCTAATTGCAGCGGGGGGAGCACCACTTTCACTAAGTGTCACAAAGCGAGACTGCGCCCTTAAGGATACGGGGCCCACAGGCGAAGATTGCTTTGGGCATCAAGTTACCTTACTGGATTCAATTCTGCTTTACAGCGACTAATCTTGTTTTATTTTACTCCTATCATTTTCTTTCTCCTAGAAAAGAAAAGAGACGAGAGATATTTAGTCTGTCAAATTAAAATTAGTCCTGTCAACTTAGGTAAAGAATAATAATAATAATAATAATAATATAATCTCACGCCTTTTATCCCCGAGGGGGTAGGCAGAGGTATTCCGTTACTGGATATACCCACATTTCACGAGATATATTGGACCCCTAAACGTGATAGGTGGTGAGCCCATCGCCGGACCGGGTCTTTTTACACATGTCTCAGAATTCATTCTGAGACCTGCGGGTTTCCTCACGATGTTTTCCTTCACCGTCGAGCTAGTGATAAATATGTACGTAAGTTTTTGAAAAACTCATTGGTACATGCCAGGTAAAGAAATCACGACTAAATATACAACCTCTGACAGGACTAACTTTGGTAGGTTATCTTCTATCCCTTTTCTTTTTGTGAGGTAAGACAAAGACAGGATAAACTAAAATAAGTGTAGTCTCTGAAAAGCAGAATCGAACCCATTGATTATTGCCCCATCTCGCTTCCGCTTCCGTCTCATCAGTCACCAACGTGATTCCCAAATACTTATGCACGCTCGCTCGCGGAGCGAGCGAAGATTTGTAACAGCAAATGCGTTTAATAGATAAAAAGCCCCGTTTTATTCTCCCCGTATATTTTATTCAGGCCGAGAGTGCGACCAACGAACGTTCACTAATGAATTTTGCGAAGTCTTTCTAAGCGTGACGCTTTTTGTTAGAACTCCAATTTTATTTTGCTTACAATTCTTCAAGATTGTTAATGTTTGCATTCTTAATAGACTACGGGCCTTGTTGTTGGCTTAATTGTTATCGATCAATATAGTTTATGCGTAAATTTGTGTCAGAAAAAGTTGTGGAATAGTGAAATGTCACAAGGTTAAAAGCTATACACATCGATAGCACAAAGTATAAAAGTTATACAATTAGGTACACTTGTACAGGACGCGACACTATTTGTCTTAGTGTCTACTGGCCTATCAAGTAACGGAATACAGACACTATATGATTATCTATTGACTTTGATCGCTTGTGGACTGTTGATGTATGACTGCTAACTAGTTGAAAAGTGACTCTGATGAAATATGGATCCCGCTTCTGTTGTAGTGGTAATACCTAAAATATGTGTCTATCGTTTTCTAATTTTAGTAGTTATTGAATAGTACAGTCAACAGAGTTGTTAGGGTTACATGGCCAGCCAGTAACTAAGAACTATCCGTCCATTTTTTTAACTGGAATGTCATTTAATAGTCGCTGTGGACTTACAATAGGAAAATCCAAAATAAAAACCGTCTCGGTATATTATTTTCAGAAATTATCAAATTATCAATCAAAAAAAAATATTTTTAAATATAAAAACCTAACTTCGGTTAGGTTTTTATTTTTTTATGCAAGTATTGTCTCATACTACAATCTTGCAAAGTTTCATCGACTGAGGAATTAATGTTGGGGTCCACTACCTTTATTGCCTAGACTACAAAGCCAAACTAAAAAACCAAACCATCGCCACTCAAAGCATAAAGTCTCAAGGCGATTCCTTAATACTGTGTTTTTATCACCTCATATTTCTGTCGTCTAGATTTTTTGCGAGCTCAATTTGTAAAGTGGTTTCCTTTAGAAACCTCGGAAATGCATAGCGTTTCTTCGCACTGTACATAATAGCAATTTGCAGTGTTGTTGCAATAAACTGGGAGCTTTTGGCTGATTAGGTATTGTTTTGTTTCACTCGTGTTTTCGTCCGTGAAATATCTGTGTTTTGTCAGATTCTTGTTACCTACCACTAATTATTTAACATTATTTAAAACAGCTGTTCCCTGCGATATGACGCGTTCATCCGGTTCTCTTGGGAAAATTATAGTCCATCAACCCACGGGATTGATATTAGCGTTAGCACTCGTTTGCAAGTGCTTATGTCAATCCCATACATGTCAATCTAAAAGAACATTCGATTAGATTGTACAATGCCACTTGGGTAGGGGGCTGGTTACTACACAAAAAGTAAGCTTACTTTTGTTTTCCATAAAGGCTATTTGATAGTGTAAAAAATAGTAGGATGGTTGGAGTAACCGGCCGCCATGGCTCACGCACAAGGGTCCACTTCAGGACTAAGTGCGGAAACCAAACCCCCTAACATAGAACATAGTGTAAAAAATACCTAAATTTTTATAGGTGTGCCGATAAAATATGAGTTAAATTCATCGTAGATCCTTAATTAGAACTAGATTTTGATAGTATATTTTCAAATAAATAAATATTTTTCCAAATCGTCTTATAAATGAAGCCGAATTTAAAACCTTCTTATTTTTAACGGACTTCAGAAAAAGAAGGAGGTTCAATTCGACTGTTTGTTTTTTTATGTTTGTCACCTCAGAACTTTCGACTGGATGAATCGATTTTGACAAATCTTTTTTTATTTGAAAGCTGGTGCTTCCATTTTAGTTCCATTTTAATTTCATGCAGTTCTGACAATGGCATCTATGAGAAAACCCTTGTTTATGTCTTTAATTTGCATTAAGTATGTGCGCGACAAATGGACGTAACTCAATATCGCGCCAACCGATTTTGATGATTCTCGTATTTTTCGTTCGTATTTTTTTTAGTATGATTCGTTGAATTCGGTTTTTTCCTACTTTTTAGAGTTCTATTTATTTACAGTCGGTTATAAAATGTAGGTATTATCATCCGCTTGACTCATAGACGCTTGTTATTGATTATTAAGGAAAAAAACTCCATTCTATCTAACGATCTTGACAAAAATAACAATATACAATAAAATTCCAACATAATTGCAATAAAATGTATAAACAAAGAACCAAAAATAAAACTGGTTCCATTTCTTAACTTTTAACAGAGCAATCCTTAAACAACATTGAGATTAGTAGCAGTTGGGAGGGGGCTTAACGCATATCTTTGAAAGAAGGGCGCGTGATGTTGGTGCGCTCATGTAGGCCTGGCTTAGTTGAAAGTTAGCGAAATCCTTACTACGTGATGTAATTAAGGATCGAGTCCTCAAGGCATTCCGGGGCTTAATGCTGTCTCGAGTAAGGCCTGCTTGGGGCGGAGGCGCCGCGCCGTTTCAATAAGTTTCACTTGTTAAAATTACGCTTCTCTTACGTATTTTTTTTAAATATTAAAAACTAATGTATTTTCAATTCTCTTATTTTCAAAGTGTATTTTTTATACCTACTGAAATAAAAGAATTTTGAGTTTGAGTTTGAATGACTTAATCCGGCGACGGGTCGGTGTTATTGTTGATGCCAAACGTTGCAGGTTCTTTTATTTAAATAAAAACCACTCACGATAAATATTGTACGAACTGTTTTTTTGTTTCATTTTATATTTCTCTGCGAGTACGCTTTTTTACGGCTTTGGCTACGAGCATAATTTTACTGGCCTGACTACCAAGTCTATATTCCGTAATAAATATATTAGGTTCTTACCTATGAAATTGACTTTTTTTGGAGTTTTTAAAGCAGACATTATTTTTCATACCAACATTTTATTATTTATACCTAAACATCCAAATCCAACAAAATCTTTTGAATCTGTTGGACACATCTTTAAGTTTTCAATTAAATAATAATCTTCGGGTTAAACGCGAAATTACAGAAATTGGAATAAAAAAATAAAAACCAACTCAAATATACAGAAAAAGATAAAAATAAAGTACACAGTATTAAACTATCCTACTGTTAGTTACAGTATGGACTACAGTACCACGAAGTGCTAGATTCCATTAGATTTATATTCATCTCTGGAATATTATCGGCATATTTTAAACCCAATCACACGAGAAGCAAGAGATTTATCACTACATAGTATAAAACAAAAAACAAAAACGAAGCGCTCGTAGCCCTGCGGTGCCAGTGTGTTTGTAACGATCATACTGGTTAAGCAAAGTTGGGTCAGTCAGTGGATGGGTGACCGCCTAGTGGCATTTATATTACGAGCGCTTTCGTGTTTCGGAAGGCACGTTAAATCGTTGGTCCCGGTTTTCGTTGTGTTTACGCACAATGAAAGTCGTTAAGCCATGTCAGATACCCTTGGGTGGCTTAAAAAATTCTGACTGTTAAGTGGCCACTAGCTTAACACCATCTCCCAATCCGCGGTGGGCTCGCGTGGGAGATTATAGCCCATACTTCCTCATGTGTGAGGAAAGACCCTTAGCTCAGCAGTGGGCTGTTACGGGTTGATGATGATGAGTATAAAACAAAGTCGCTTTCTCTGTCCCTATATATCCCTATATACTATGCTTAAATCTTTGTAACTACGCAACGGATTTTGATGCGGTTTTTTTTAATAGATAGAGTGATTCAAGAGGAAGGTTTTAGCATAAGCATTGCACCCGCGCGAAGTCGGGGCGGGTCGCTAGTATACATATTATATACTCGATGGTTGTTGCTTTCTAATAATTAATGAAGTTGCAAAATTGTGACATTACTATATGTTAATATTACTTTCTCCTTTTTTTCAGGTAAGCTCATGTACTTCAAAACGGATTGCAAAAGTGAACCCCAAAAGTGACACGCCAAATGTCAGAAACCAAATTAATAGCTACAGAAATTAATAGGTTACAGTGTTCTGTAGAAAAAAGTAGCAAAATGGTGATGTTTTTTTAACGCTGATTGAAAAAGGAATGCTGA
Source organism: Ethmia dodecea (assembly GCA_963855545.1). Taxonomy (NCBI): domain Eukaryota; kingdom Metazoa; phylum Arthropoda; class Insecta; order Lepidoptera; family Depressariidae; genus Ethmia; species Ethmia dodecea. Next base: position 3,236,346 of record OY979443.1, read on the forward strand.
GGTGGCTTGGTCACATTGAGCGGATGAATGAAAGTCGTCTAACGAGACGCGTGGTGGTTTGACAGTATACCTCAAATTCACAAAATGTAATTAGAAGCGTGACTTTGTATGTCAGCCAAGATCTAGTTAAGGTCACTGAGTCGAAGTAATAACATACATACATAATTTCACTCCTATTTCCATTGAGTAGGCAGAGACAATATATGCCACTTGCACCTGGCAGATCTCTCGTGCTTCATCCATATCCTTCAAACGACTCATGCATGCTCGTCGGTTTCGGGTACTATTTATCTTTCTTCTCTTCAATGCATCGCTGATCTGGTCGATGTAGGGACCGTCATTTTCTGCCGACTCGCCCATTCACAACACTCTTATATATTTGTCTCTATAAGCGCCAACGAACAGACCACCTCAGCATTCCTTTTTCAATCGTAGTCACTGTATCATATTTCAAGCCGCAACTCTCTGGGTTATATTGTACAACCCTAAGAGCCCAGTGTATCAACTAACAGTTTAATCACATTGAAGTAGCCATCCCTAGAGCGCTGTAGTTCATTAGATGATGTAGGCATGTCATTTCCCACGCCCTCGGGGACCTCGTCCAGTTAACCTCGAGTTTAAATCGCCGATTACCCAAGTGGACTCCGCCAATTAAAAGCCCGTGATTTCTTAATGAAGGAATTTTGAGCCCTTGGACATTAAATTGTTGTATGTACTCTTGGTAATATGTATTTTAAAACTAGTCGTAAAGGCTTTTGTTATTGTTTTCTCAGTATTTTTTTTGTCTGATGATTGAGTAGATCAAAATTTGTTTGTAAAATTGTAATGACGGAAACTCTGCTCCTAAGTCTAGCCAATAATATACATCAACATGTTACATGCTTTCGATTTTGTAGGCCTCGAAACAAAGTTGTCTTAGAGACATTAACGTAACGCTTATGAACACTAAAGAACCGATGGCCATCAGGGTACTATTGAAAAATGAATCAAACATAATAGTGACTATTCTTATGTAGCCCCAGACATATGTATCAGTATAAATTATTTTTGAACCCCATAAAATGTCCAGAGGTGAGCCTATCACCGAAACGAAGTTCAACTTCATAGTCATGTCTCAGAATCAATTCTGGGACCAGCGGTGTTTCTCTCACGATGTTTTCTTTAATGATTTAATATGTAAACGTATTTTTTTTAAAACCTTATTGGTAAGTAGGTACAGTCAAGAGCAAGTCAAGCTTTACACTACCCACTTTATGGTGATCTCTGATTTATACTGTGCGCCATAGAATACAGGGCGCCTTTAAAGTCCAAAGTGTCAAGCTTAGCGTACTCTTGGCTGTACATGCCCTCATCAGAATTCAAACCAGAGCCTCATTCATGATAAGGTCTCTATCCTCAGGGCTATCACTGATCTTTGGCAGCTTTTCTTACACGTTTAGGAGTCCAAAACAAATATACTGTTGAAAAGTTAGCATTTCTAGAAATGTAATACCTATATTAAGTCCAAAATGTAAGTCGTGAACATATTTCTTATATATAGTAGGTATATATAATTACCACAGGTTTCCGACCCTTGTCGAAAGTCGAATGACTCTTTGTACAGAAATGTCGACAAAAAAAATGTCAGCAGGATTTTTCTCCGAAACAATTTTGCATTGTATTTGTGAGCAACGAAACCTTTACCCTCTTATTACAAAACCAAGACTAAACATAGTACCGGGCTTATTACTAGGTTTAATCCATGGTCTAAAAAAAACGTTATTACAAAGCGAAGATTAACGTTAGTCCGAGAATCGTCTATGGTATTAAAGTTAAACCGCCATGACCCCTAGTTTATCTATGGTACTAACCTTAAAACGTCAAATCAAAGAGCATTTTGGACATATTCTCTGTAATTTGGGTTAGCATTTTTATCGTATTTGTTCATCGTCAAAAATGGATGTTGATTTGATGGATTTGGATGATATAAGATCTGGAAACGCACCGGCGGCGTTCTATTAGACAACGAAATCGTTCAAACGCTTTGTTTGATTTGGATGACGAAGAATTTCGTTACAAATATAGGTTCACCAAAAGGTTTGCCGTTTGGGCTAAAAATAGTGGACCTATTCAATTAATTAAAAGCGTCTATATTCATTTTACAGGAAATGTAGTAGGTAACGCATACATTTCTATAACTACATACTCAAATTAAGCGCGCCGATATTCGTTTCGTTTTACGTTAGCTAGATAGTTGATCATAAGTACCTACCTTTAATTACTTAATCTTGAAAATAGGACCAAAATTAAAGGTTTCTGGTATTAAAACAACTGTGAATTACAAAATTGTACGGATTTTACTCTAAAAAGTAACGATTAGTAATTATAATTTCTGTAAACCACTTAGCAAAATTTCGTAAAAGGGAACGGCGCATCTACCGGTGAACGAATGAGTGAATGAAAACTCACATTTGTTGCTTTTAATCTGTGCATCTGATTTAAACCAGGGACTATCTTCGGTACTATGTGGTCCTTGGTTAGTCTACGATTTGTAATAAAACCAAATTTTAGTACTGTCATAAACTTTAAAACCGTAATAAGCCTAGACTATTAAGTCCTGGTTTAAACACAGACTTTCGTATGTTTTTGTAATAAGACGATTAAGTTTTCATTGTATAGCAATGTTGTTTTAATGAACAAAGTGATTCGTTAACGACTTCTGATTTGTTTAGAGTTAGCAGGTGACTTCCAACGTACTGTCGCTTTAATGAAGTCTTTGTGTAAGTTCCGATACTTTCCGATCGCCGCCATCTTGGATTAGGGAATATATTTGGTTCGGGAAATAGCTGAGGGCCAAATAGCGTCAGTCGAATCTAATGACAAACTTTTGGGCGTTACGGTGGGAACCATATCACCATCAACCCGTAACAGCCCACTGCTGAACAATGGATTTTTCCATACACATGAATAAGTATAGCAATAGCGGTACTAGCGGTTCTGCGCGGTTTTACCTGCGTAGTTCCCGTTCCCGTGGAATACGGGTATAAAATATAGTATATGTTACTCCCCGATAATATAGCTTTCCATTGGTGAAAGAATTATTTTAATCAGTTTAGTAGTTTTGTTTAATTGACGCAACACTTTAAAGAAGTATAGTCACCTAAGTGTGGTTTCGAATCGAAGCGAACGGTAGCTAAGCAAATGAGACTTTCGTTTGCTACTTGGTAAACCTGAACGATGATAAGAACTGAAGAAAACTGATGATGAACTCTTGAATATAGGCAGAGACAACAACCCGCCACCTCCTACGATCCTGGCGTACCTCTCGCGCCTCATCCACATCAATCGGTTCATACAAGCTCGTCGGTTTCGGGTACTCTTTATCTGGCTTCTCTTTAATACATCGCCGATCTGATCGATGTAAGTACGCCTAGGTCGCCCTATGCCGACTCGGCCACTGTTGAATCTATCAATAACAAAAATAATCCCTCAATCAAATCTGAATTGCTCACGTAATTAGCCCCGCACTAAAGGCATTGCCCTCCCATTTCACACTCCACAAAATTCAAAAGCGAAAAAGATACGTGCCTATGAAATTGGCAAGTAATCGAGTTAGTTACAGCTCGAAAACTCTGTAATGTCAAATTGTGACTTTGAGACCGGTCAAAGGGTTCCGCCGTGGACACACAAATCCAATTTCCGTATTTCGACTTTTAGGGCCCAATTAATCGACGCGTAAAGTGCGTGCGTCCTTTTAAAACCCTTTTTTGGTCATCGTCAGTAGGTATTCTGTGGCCGGAACTACTGTCTGGCTTAGACTTTGCACCATTGCAACTTTGAACTTAATTACGAGCGGGATCGATGCGATTTTCATATATTTTGTTGTAACTCACTTCAGAGCCTAGTATTATTGGAGTTAATCTGGCGAATCGATGGATAAGGTTAGCTATTTGGAATATGAAAGAATGTAGGGGGAGTCAATCGTGAAAAGTGGGATCTTCTGCCCGGAGAGGTGATCATGTTTGAAGACCGCGGTCCAGCGATTGATGTTAGAAAGATGAATTCATTCAAACTCTCATGAGAACTTCGATAGCGCGGTGTAGAATTTTTGACGTCATGTCTATTACTAGCTGCGCTCTACGATTAATAAAACATTTTTTTATAGCTACAATTTATCGCTATAAGTATGAAAAATAGTTTAGTCAAATTTTCAGCTTTTTTCATAGAAAAGCCTCTGACAAACGAACAGTGTAAAATTTTCCAAAACAATTGGGTTTAATATCGACCATTTGAATTCGAAACCCCAGTAATAATAACCACTGTCTATCGTTGAATATAGAGATCTAAAAGGCAATCACAGAAAACTTGTAGTATAGAGCACGGCTTAAACCAAATGTGATTCAGAATCTAAAGTATGTTTACACTTAAAGTTTTTACAAAAAATCTAAAAAGATTTTTAAAAAACTTGCGGCGAATCTTAAAACTTCATTGCCCTAAGTGAGTGCGTGGGGTGCAAAGTAAATTGTGTTCAAACGTCGACCGTTTAAGTGGCTTATTCGCTTAGCGCACTGTATTATTCAACGAGATGGAAGACCGTACGGGAATTAAGGACCTCCATTCATGCGCTGTCAGCGGCGAAGCGATTATGCAATTCAAGCTTCAAAAATATATATAACTAGAACCGTATTCGTTCTTAAAACATTGTATAATGTTTTAAATGAAATTTCTGTAAACAAGTTATTTATTTATTAAAACTTATAAAAACTACTGCAAGTTAAAGGCAATGAAAATAATTCAGGTAAAATATAGTCTATAAAACTGCGTAGATAGAATGCGTTTCATCAAATAGTTCCTATGCCGTTATGTTGGTAGTAAAGCAAATAAGTGTTGCATCTGTGTGTTCGTGTTTTTGCTGCTGAGACACAGGGTAGCCAACATGACAGCATAGGAATTTGATGAAACGCATTCTAAAGACGAATTTAACGACACCACGTACTTTAACAGTTACATGTCTATATTTATCGCTATGCAGTTGTTTTTATTACATAGTTGATGGAACCTCGCACTTCTTATCACACATGAGAGCTAGGCTTACTTTCCATAAGGTCATCTCTGGTCGTTTAAAAATGTACCTACCAAATAGCTATTCGTTTCTCCATTCCCGCTACAAGGAGCAAAACAATTATTGCTTGTTTAGAGAAACTCTCCTGTGCCGGGAAATAATAAAGAAACAGCCAACAGCTCCCGCTCTATTATACGACAGAGTTTCCGGCTCGATTGTTTTATTGCTTTGACACCCGAGCTAGCGAGAGGCGACATTTTGTTTTATTTTTTGTTATGGCAGTAATTAAAAATAGTCATTATGACGTAGCTGGTCATAAAAAGTTTGGTGGTACTCATTTTGTATGTCAACTTATATTTTATTAGGCAGTGTGAAATATATCTTTATTCAAGATACGAGAGAATATTTTATATCAATTTAAGATCCTGGAGTACAAGGACCTTGGAATCGCTACGCCCATTCCGAGCGTTATATTAATTTTGTACTACATATAACGTCATTACTGCGGTATATCGCTTAATTGCCCCCCTAGCAAAGTAGCATTGTACTAACGAATCAAATGATTTTAAAGATTGACAATGTATGGGACTAACATAAATAGGTATAGGCCAATGACAATGTATGGGATTAACATAAGTATACCTACTTATGTTAATTCAATACATTGTCAATCTATAAAATTATTCTCGCCAACGAGTACAAACTTTAACGAGTGCTTATGTCAATCCCATACATTGGTGCTGATTCTGCTTTACAGTGACTAAACTTATTTTAGTTTACTCCTGTTATTTTCTTTCTTCTAGAAAAGAAAAGAGACGAGAGATGTCAAAATTAAAATTAGTCCTGTCAACTAAGGCATTTCATAACGTGTTTAGTGCATAAGTAAAGAAATCACGACTAAAATACAGCCTCTGACAGGACTACATTCTTTAGGTTATCTTCCATCTCTTTTTTTCGAGGTAAGACAAATACAGGACTAAATCAAAATAAGTTTAATCGATGTAAAGCAGAATCGCCCCCATTGTAAATCTAAGAGATCATTCGATTCGTTAGTACAACGCCTCTTGCCTAGATTATCTGACGCGGTTTCTGAGGTAGGTGTGCGAAATGATGGATGACGTCACTGCACTGTCATGTTGCATATGACTTGATATGTGTTAACGTTTGAACGGGATAAAGCAGGATAGGTACGCGCGGACAACACCGCTGTGTACAGTCAAGAGCACGCTAAGCTTGACACTTTGGACTTTGAGCCGGCCCTGTATTCTATGGCGCGCAGTATAAATCAGAGCTCAGCTTAAACTGGTAGTGTAAAGCTTGACTTGCTCTTGACTGTATCCGCTAAAGGCTTAAAAGTAATTTATTACTCCACAATAACCCCATTATGTCAATGACAGCGTCATTTCTGTAAGAGTGTCACTTCTGTGTACAGAACCAGCTTTATGCAGACGACGTTTATCATTAAAAAGGTTGTGATCTGCTAGTTTTACGGGAACGTTGCAAAGGGCGTGGCGTGTCCTTTTTGCACTGTGGTACAAGTCACAGGAGATGGCCATTAGCCATTAGCTATTTTTGGTACGGTATACAATTTTGCTAAAAATAATAACTTAATTTATAACTAATCTACAAGGATATTAATGTTAATATATATTTAAGCAAGTAAGTATGGAATAATATTGGTATTTTTAAATATTATAATATTATAAAATTATTATTCCACAGAAAGTTTATTTCTATCCTCGTACTTAATATTACCTATATAAGTATGTGAAACTGTGTAAATAAACGTGTGCGTATAAATAAACGTGTTTTGCATCTAGGGTACAATTTACCTCAAAACAAGGACGAAACCTAAACATAATAATAATATTCACACACATTTTATCCCGTGAGGGTTGCTATTCCATTTTAGGAGTACCTACCCCCTTACCAAAATTTTATGTAGTACCTACTGTATGCAAGAAAACTTTTTCAGTGGGTTTAAAAATTTATATTTTTGCACAAAAGAAAACGGTTCTGGCACCAATGAGTGAGCGAGAGTCGAATAGCGATGTGACCTACGATTAGTGATATGGGCCTGTTGCCTTAGTTGGTACTTTGGTAGTGACCCTGCCTTCTGAGTCGGAGGTCGCGGGTGAGAACCAAGCTCGGGGCCAACAATTGTGTGCGTAAACATGTCTGTTGGCTTCGTGTCTGGTCGTTTAATATTTATTTAAGTATATACACCGAAGAAGCAACAGGTCCTCCACTGACTAAGGGTTATCAGTTGTTTAGTACCTATAGTACAGGCCCTGCTTAGTTTGGGACTAAATAACCGTGTGTGAATTGTGTCCCACAATTTTATTATATTTATTCATAACTATACTAGTGACCCGCCCCGGCTTCGCACGGGTGCAATGCTAATACTAAAACCTTCCTCTTGAATCACTCTATCTATAAAAAACCGCATCAAAATCCGTTGCGTAGTTTAAAGATTTAGAGATATAGGATAGAGAAAGCTACTTTGTTTTATACTATGTAGTGATTTAACACCAGTTTTGTTTTACCGCTTTCTCTCCTCACTTATACCACCCCCTTCACCCCGGAGTGGTGTTTTGACAGCGGACCCTAATCCGGCTCGCTCCGCGGGGCGTCACACTGCGCCTGACGTTTTTCAATTATAATTCACTATGTAACACTGTGAAAACTAACGCATTACTCCAAAACAAATTCCAGGTTTTACCACGCAAAAAGAACTCATTCTATTATTGTGATACGAAAAGTGTTCCTTTGTGTGAAAGAAAAGGTTGACAGGACAATTTCAGAGAAAACTATTTTGTTTTTGGGCGCTCTTGTATATTTATACAAAGTCTCAGCGAGTAGATTGAGTAAACATTAAAATAATAAATAGTTTTGTGGATCCCTGACAGGTGGTGAGCCTATTGCCAGACTGGCTGGACCCCTAACTTAGCAGTTAGGGGTCGCCAAATTCAGTCGATTATTTTATTGAATAATATAACAATATGTAAAAGAATAAGCGCAATTTCTGAAATTAGTTTGTTCAGTATTGACTACTTATTAAATTTCAGCTGTTTTTTTAGTATATGTTAAATGTTTCCGAAAAATTAATTAGCATAACTGAATTTAGGGCTACCTATGGAACCCGTATTATTGTTGATTTTTATTTAAGAAATTTTGGTTAGACAAAACTAAAGTACGAATGCATCATATTTTTTTTATGTTAATAGACTGATTGGGGTGTATAATGAATTGCGCTTTTTTCGTGAGGAAGATTTGGGGCCTTACTTCCTCAATTAATCAGCATAGATTTTCTTTAAATCAAAATCAAAGTCAGCGCAAAGTCAAAGTCAAAAGTTTTTATTCACTGTAGGGGCTTATAAGTCCTCTTATTGAAAGTCATTGCGACTCCACCGCTTCGGTATGTACCTATAGTTGAGGAGAAGAAGCCTGACCATTCATGTGGATGTACTGGACATGAACATCAAAAGAAAAATAGAGGGACTATGAGGATGATGATGATGACTAAAGGTAGAACTACCTACTAGATAGATAGATAGATCATTTTATTGCAACATAATACACACACATACATTAAAATAAGAGAGAGAAAAAAAAAGATAAAAGCATTTAAAAAAACACTGTACAAATCAACATTAAATAACAAAATACCTACTTACTAACTAAACATTGCAACGTATGTGTGCGTAGCTGTGCAAAGGGACACAGCTCAGTGTGTAGCTTTGCTCAAAGAGCAAAACACTGATTTTCGGCTGCGACCAGAGCTAACGGGAGCAGCATCGAATGAACACCATCAGGACCAAGCAAAAAACTGGTGCTTGTGTTTGCTACTACATTTATTTATATGAAAATAAATATCTCGGAATACATACAACAAAGGCGCCCACTCCCGGTACTCCGGATCAATTTCCAAAGTTTTACTTCGATCGTACTTTGTAAGGCTGCATGCTCAAATCTTAGTACTGCCTTTGAAATAAGAATTTGCCTCGTGATTTATTGCACGCTGTTTTTATTTCGTTTCCTGCTCGGTTGTGAAATTATAACCTTTAATTTGTTTAGAGTAGGTAAATTGCAATAATAATACGTTTGACTTATTTTTGTAATTCCATTTTTTTCATTGTTATATGGACGAATATTCTGGACTCAATTATTTATTACAATGATGATGATTATTATTATAATCAGTAGTAGTTGTAGTTGTAGTCATATCGGATTAGGGAATACATATTTAACAAACTCATTCCGCACAGCCGGACTATTGTCATTATCACTTCTGCTGCCATGGCGTTGCTACCGCAATAATGATAATATAACTACGTTTATCATTTAAATTTGAGTTATATAGATAATCTCCATAATATCTTCTCTAACCTCTTCTTAATCTTCACGAATACTTTAAAACAAGACTTATACTTAAAAAAGGTTCATATTATACACTATCCGTAACCTACGAGTTTACTCGGGATACTTCCGTTCCAGTAAAATTATAGGTCACGCTACTTCCAGAGAAAGAAGGTTTACATTTGCGAAAGATTAATCGGAAACAAAATCGCATCACGTGCGATAAACCTGGGGCCAATTCCACTAAATGTCAACGGCTATAGTTGGATGACAGTGACATTTCAATGGTCAGTCAATGGTGTTATTTGGTACTTTTCAGAGCAAATAACACCATCGACTGACTATTGACATGTCATTGTCATCCAACTGTAACCGTTGACATTTAGTGGAATTTTCTCCCAGTATGCTATGGCTGATGTTACGGATACATAATAATAATACAGAACATGATCCTGGAAACAGACATGCTTCCACAAGCACCTATCAAAAATTCAAGGTGATTACGGTGCGTATCACCGCCAAAAAGTACAAAACATTACACCTTCAAATTGTTCTTTACATTAATATTAAACTGAAGTAAAGTACGTAAGAACATCACACACAACTTACTCGCTCACGGAATTGCCTCAGAACTCCGCGTTTAATCCGAGGCACGCTCGTGGAACCCTGTCTTTATCCACAAAGCTGGCTGGGCCTGTACCGAACTTAACCATCCACTTTATTAGCAAACTTGGCGAAGAGTACAGTCTTTCAGTAATTAGAGTAGATTATATTCGGGCGACTGCGTCTCAACATCGTTTACAAGTCGCGAGCCGATAAAAGGGTTATTTGCGATTTAGATGGACGTTTTGGGCGAAGGTTATAAGGTTAAATAGTCAATATTAAAACTATAAAGAAATCTGTATATTATAACTTGCAGCACCCTTCGGTTTCACCAGTGTAGTTCCCGCTTACGTGAGAATACGGGGATAAAGTATAGCTTACGTTACTCCCTGATAAAGTAGCTTTCAATTAGTAAAATAATTTTTAAAATCCGTTTAGTGGTCACTTTGGCATTTATAGTATTTAAGGATAGGTTATGTAAAACAAATGAGCAGCATCTCGCACATCCGGGACGGGTAATAACTCTTCAGTTTCATACAATTTGTTGACTGGTCAGTTTCTTCAATTCATTAGTTTCTTTAATTCGTCAGGTTTCCTAACTCTCTCTCCTTCCTAACTCCAATCCATGAAAGTATGAGCTGTCCAGTTCAGATATACGTTTGGTCAAAGGTGTCATTTGTTAAACCATGGAATATTCTTGTATGCACTTATTTTATTTTGTTCGGAATAATAATAATAATAATATAATCTCACGCCTTTTTTTTTTATCCCCGAGGGGGTAGGGGGTTTGTTCGGAATACCAACACCATAATAAATAATAGATTGCTACATAGTCGTAGGTGAAATAATCTACAAACACATTAACAGGTATTCGCCATTATGTACATATGTGTTACATTTAGTTATTTCAAATAATTCAAGATAATAACCCCTACTTCTCTATTTAATATTTTAAATGTGAAAGTTTGTTATCTTTTCACGGCTTTTGAATTGATAAAATTTGAGGTAGCTTGAATGTTTGAGAACATAGCCTAAGTAGGTACTTCAGGGTTATTACAAAACTTTACAAGTCCGGATTTAAAGATAAACAGTGAGTAGTACAGATGCTGTTAGTTGTTGACAATATTGTTAATAATAATAATAATAAAACTTTATTTTCAGACTTGCATCCATAGTTTTGTACGTTAGTAACAATGGTGCAACAATGGTGTGGTGGTGGTGGTATTTATGTTAGTATTGTTATTTTTAAAAAGCGACAGTATCTGAATTAAACAGTGTCTAACTTTAGGCCCCGTTTTTAATAAGATATGTAGTTTCTAGGGAACACGGTAACCTAAACCAGCTAGTAAACTACAAGGCTTCAATCGTTGTGGTGGCGTTACCAACACCAATAGCATTCCCAAGGAAGCGTCAGTGAGGCTGTTGATAGTAGAATTTACCAAAACCATTTGCAGTAAGAATAAATTACGCCAACCATATAATATGTTAGGAAGAGGTAGGTTGGTAATGATATAAAAATCATTCAGAGAAACGGTAACATTGTAAATAGATGTGGCGTACACGACGCTCCAGAACGCGACAAACGGCAAAGCAACGCTCGATCGAGGTCATATCGGCCGCAACGCGCGATGTGTCACAAGAGCTCCGCAAACAAGCCCGCAGTATCGAGTGCTCGAAACATTCGTTCCCAGCGATAATACGGACGATTTGAATGCTTTACACTTTTATCAATATCGCGTTTTCTGTTGATTTATTTTTTCGCTTGAGTTTCTGGTAGTAGCTATTTATTCGTGCTTAGATTTTTCAGCGTGGATAAGAATTGTTTTAGATTTTTAGCAGACTTCAAAAAAGAATGAGATTTCTCAATTCGGTCGTATTTTTTTTTGTGTTATCCACTTCGTCGTTTATGAACCGATTTTGAGGATTTTTTTTTCTGCAAAGGAGATATCGTAAGGATGGTGTAACCATGATAAGGAAACCAGGAGCTGATGATGGAATCCCAGAGAAATTGAGGGGAACCTTTGGAAGTCGTAATGGCGACTATTGCATTTTTTCTTTTTTTTTGTTTCCTATTTGAAGTTATTTTATTTTGTACTAGCGGATGCCCAGCGGCGTTGCCCGCGCGGATTCCATTTATTCCCGTTCCCGTGGGAATTTCCGAAAATCCCTTCATAGTGGTTGCCTACGACATATTTAAGATACCTACATACCATATTTCAAATAGCGGGTGCCTAGCTGCATTTTCCCGCTTGGATTTAGTTTATTCCCGTTCCCGTGGGAATTTTCAAAAATCCCTTCATACCAATTTCCTATGACATATTAGACACCTTCAACCATTTTTCATGTTTCTAGGTGTTATCGTTTCGAAGTAGTACGTATTTCTCTTTTTAACCAGTTTTTATATTTTCCCGTGGGAATAAGATATTTTCCTGAAATAAAAAGTACCCTAGATGTTGACCCGGGTACTCAGTTATCTCCATACCAAATTTCGTCCAGTAGTTTTTGAGTGATGCGTGCACAACCAGACAGACAGACAGACAGACAGACAAAAATTCCAAAAATTGGTGTTTCGGTATCTATATCGATAACTATATACACTACCGTTAAAATTTTCAAAAAATATTTAATGTACAGACACGGCCCCGTTAGAGTTTTATTACCTATATGTATAGATAAAATTATATAGGGCTAACATTATCTTATAAAATGCGGTGGCTGGTGGGAGATTATCGGATATAGGTACTTTCTCATTTTGATATTGATACATTTTTTTTTCAGTTCATTAAGTAAAACAAAAACCTACAGAAAAAAATTGCCTAAGTCACCCGGATAAACACCGGCCAAATGCGAGTCGGAATGGCGAACGAAGGGTTGTTGTATGGAACCCCGCCCCCCCTTAAATATTTACATATTTATATGAAAACCACCTGTGAAAATTTCAACTGTCTAACTATCACGGTTCATGAGATACAGCCTGGTGACAGACGGATACACAGACCAACAGATAGAAAGACAAAAGGACGTACTTGATTAACACATCATCATCAACCCGTAACATCCTACCACTGAGCAATGTGTTTTCCTAACACTTGAGGAAGTAGGATTGACTTTCATCATTCATTTTTTATCATCTTCGTCATTCTTTCATCAAACTCGATAAAGATTTTAGGCGCTACGACGTAACAGAGACGGCTACAATATAAACCCTGCTTTTTGGGCGTTGCCGTAGTCAGGTAAAAAAGTAACACCTTTTTGACATTCATTTATTTTACCAATGACCCTTTTGCAATAATTTTCAAGCCAAAAACACTGTCCAAATACGGCCCTTCTGAATACTTGAGTCCCGTCTTCGAACCTCCAACTCCTTGCAAGTTTTATTAGGATACTTGTAAAATTTCCTCCCGTTTGATTGAAGTGCTCTCGCTTGATTAAATAAGATCCCACCAAAAAACATTAATGCAAAATAGAACCATGTTTTTGTAAGCCAGTTTTGCTTTGCGAATGAAAGAATTGAATTTTAATGTAGTGTTGTGAATAATTCGGAAAGCGCTTTTAAAAGTGTCCTTCACGTTAGAAGCTTCCTCGTAAATTTTCCTGTTTCAATAACGCCATAAAAATCTTCTAAGCTGATTCCTGATAGTGCCCCAAGCAAATAAACAGTGCTATTATACTTACGGAGATATTCACGACATTATCTAAGGCTTTTAGCTTGACTTCAAAGTATGTATCAGCTTCATTTCAGTATACTTCAAAACCACTGCACTCTAGACGAAGAACAATATACAAAAAATCTCTTCGTGAATAGTGATTCCGATTCGTTAAGTTTTATAATTGATGCTTCAAAGGAACCGAAGCTATCCGAGTTCATTAAAAGTCAAATAATTTATTTGTCATTTTAATACCTACAGCTTACTATGCATTGATTGCATGCGAATGAAGTAGGTAATAGAAATTAGCAATTATATTCTTGATTCCGTAGGTAATGATAATGTTTATTTATTTATTCATTCGGGATAAATACAGCTTCTATAATAATTTAATTTTGTTACTACTCTTGTACATTATTAAGCCAAAAAATTATCCACAGATTAGTTAACTATCTTGTTGCATATTTCTATTGGTGTACAATAAAGAGTTGTTACTTACTTACTTAAATTCAGATAAAATTGAGTTTAGAATTAAACATAAAATACAAGACGCTTGCCTTTACTCAATATATTATAATGTACATATATATATAAAGACATACATAACATAAATTTAATATAATATACCTACATACACATTTATCCAATATAATTATTATTGTTAATAATACTATAAGTATATTTGCTTTTCATATCTCATACTCGGAAAGTAGTGTATGTTTGATCTGAGTACCAGGTCGGAAGCGATGATTCCCACCAAAGAGAGATTCAGGGCTGTGATTCCCGCCCTCGGTCGGGAAAGACTCGTAGTAATTGCTTCCAGCCTTAGGGCGGGAATGAATTTTAAAAAATAGTACTACATTTTTCAAAGACGTTTAAAGAAAAAGTTTCTCTAGGAAAGAGAATGACTTTCTTCCAACCTCTTTGGGTCTTAGTAGGGATACTAAACTTTTTGTCATCAATTAGAATAAGAAAAAAAGGTGCGGCCTTGTGAGTGTAGATTATAAACAACAGAAAATAGCACGCGCGCGGGGCGGTACGCGTTCCATATTTAAAATTAAAAAAAGAGTAATAATTTGGTAAGCTGTTCCGAAATTCAAAATCTTGTTTTTCATCCACACTAATAAGCACAAAACACTCGGCTAAAAGTACATATTATTATAAAGAGGAAGGATTTGTTTATTATTTTTGTAATGCTATTTATGTTAGGTACTCTATGATGTAGTATTCAAAGACGTTTAAAAGAAAAAGTTTCTCTTTCTTCCAACCTCTTTGGTTGTATTGTTGACAATTTTGTTTTTTTTTGTAGGTATTATTGCGTTTTTGCATGTTTGAATTTTTGTAAAATTGTAATTTTTTTTGTTTACTTTCCTTGAATTCGAAATGAAAAGTAGAGGGTTTAACGCGGGTGGAAGTTATCAATTCCTACTCGGACTATATCCGCCCTCGCTACGCTCGGGCGTCCAAATACCTCGTATGGGAATTTATTCCTTCCGACCCTTGTATAACAATCTACTATTTAGTAAACGGAGTGGACCTAATTAACATTAAAAATAATATACAAATCCTTCCTCTTTATAATAATATTATGTACAAAAGTACATATTCTTATAAAGCCTTCTGTGCTTATTAGTGTCGATGAAAAACAAGATTTTGAATTTCGGAACAGCTCAAAAAATTATTACTCTTATTTTCATTTTTAAATATGGAACGCGTAACGCCCCGCGCCTGGGCTATTTTCTGTTGTTTATACCTACACTCACAAGGCCGCACCTTTTTTTCTTATTCTAATTGATGTAAAAAGTTTCGTATCGCTACTAAGCACCCAAAGAGGTTGGAAGAAACTCATTCTCTTTCCTAGAGAAACTTTTTCTTTAAACGTCTTTGCCAAATGTAGTACTATTTTTTTTATTTATTCCCGCCCTAAGGCCGGAAGCAATTACTATGAGTCTTTCCCGACCGAGGGCGGGAATCACAGCCCTTAATCTCTCTGTGGTGGGAATCATCGCTTCCGACCCTGTACTCAGATCAAACATACACTACTTTCCGAGTATGAGATATGAAAAAGAATTAGTCTTGTCAATTCAACATGACAACCGTTGGGAAGATCGACACCAAAACGCAAAAAAATACAATTAATTTTTCCAAGCCATTTTAACTGTTATTACAATGTAACAAAAACTGAAGTACACAAAGCACACTTTAACATTCAATGCGTATTTTGTTTCAAAATAAAGTTTGCAGTAAAACTTGTTTCTAGTTCGTAAGAAGATTTCCACTGTACGAGGCATGAAAGCAGCTCGCTCGAATGATTACCAGCCCGAGTTATGTAGGCTTATACGTACGTTTGGCCTTGTTTGTTTCTAGTGGGATTAAATTTACATCATAATATGTGATGGATGGTGCGAGAGAGAAAGAAACTTATTGGAAACTACCAACAGAATTACCATTACTTTAAAATGTGTTGGAATGGAGTTTTTTAAAAACTTACGTACATATTTATCACTAGCTCGACGGTGAAGGAAAACATCGTGAGGAAACCCGCAGGTCTGAGAATTAATTCTGAAACATGTGTAAATAGACCCGGTCCGGCGATGGGCTCACCACCTATCACGTTTAGGGATCCAGTGTATCTCGTGAAATGTGGGTATATCCAGTAATGGAATACCTCTGCCTACCCCCTCGGGGATGAAAGGCGTGAGATTATATTATTAAATATTATTATAGTTATGGAATTTGTCAGTTTAGATTTTGCCTGTGTTCGTATTCCGGGATAAAAAAAGTATTATTTGTACCTATTTAATACAGGTTATAAAATATACCTATAATATAATATAATATTAGCAGGATTCGGTTCAATTCTTATTGAATGCCTGTACCAGTTTTCTTTATTAATAATAATAAAATTAATTATAAATTGTGGGACACAACTCACACACGGTTGTTTAGTTCCAAACCTGGCAAGGCCTGTACTATGGGTACTAAACAACTGATGGATATACTTAAATGAATATTAAACTACCAGACACGAAGCCAACAGACATGTTCATGCACACAAATGTTGGCCCCGAGCGGGAATCGAACCCGCGACCTCCGGCTCAGAAGGCAGGGTCACTACCAGCCGAACCAACAGGCCCGTCAAATACTTATTCATTATTATATCAGCTTGCAAGGAATACTTTGGAGCCACCCGCAGGCCCAAAAATTTGTTCTGAAGCATGCGTGATGTAACCCAGTTCAGCGATGGGCTCACCACCTGCCTCAGGTTTTCAAATCATACACCCACTAATGATAAGTAGGTAGTTTTAGGACTGGTTACTGGTGAAGTGTTTATATTTAGGCATGATATCTCACATACTCAAAGATAAGGCGTGACTGTAAAATTAACGAAGAGCGCGCTAGTTAAGCAAAGCTGGACGCGCCTAGTCAGTGGATGGCCGCCTAGTGGTATTACATCACGAGTGCCTCCGTGTTTCGGAAGACACATTAAATGGTTAGTCCTGCAGACGTATTCACAGAGACTCGATACCGTTTCCGTTCTTTTCGAGTCGAATCTATCGACATCGGAAACGAATCTATCGAGATGGGCTGATGTTGGTATCGAAAACTAACGTCACATATGACAGTTGGTGTCACATAAATGACATTAGTTTTCGATACCAACATCAGCCCATCTCGATAGATTCGTTTCCGATGTCGATAGATTCGACTCGAATCGAACGGAAACGGTATCGAGTCTCTGTGAATACGTCTGCTGGTTTTCGTTGTGTTTATGCACAATGGAAGTCGTTAATCATTGATTACTAGCTGACACGACAGACGTGGTCCTGTACAACTGTCAGTTATGTCAAACACTATAAGATTACAATAGAAGAGTTAAAATAGTCGTTACGTTTTCTTAAATTCTTCTAATGTTCCGAGCAACTTTCTTATTTTTTTCTTTCTTAAGAACCTTATCCTGATAATAAGAAAAACAAAAAAAGAAGAATTAGCAAATTGGTTCAACCGTTCACGCGTAATGCCATGACCATAAAGAGACTTATTTTTACATTTATAGAATTATTTATAGTCTGTAAATCAAAGAGACATAAGTTACACGTAAAGTACAATAAAAGCGGCCACTCAATTTCTCCTTATAAAAATGTAAGTAGGGAAAAATTGTGTGAAAGTGCTCATCAAAAAGTTGTGTTAAACTTAAAACGAGGGGCGTGGCAACCTCGCAAGTGAAGTACTAATTATTCGAGCAATTAGAAGGCTGCCGGTTCAAGCTTGAGCGAGAAATTTTTCGACATCATTTGGCACGCCTCAAAAGAAATTGAGTGTTTCCGCGCTCTGAATCGGAGTGATCTCGGCTAAATTGATGAAGGGCCCGTATATGAGATAATAATAAATATACTCACGCCTTTTAATAAGGGAGTAGGCAGAGGTATTATATTCCTGATAATACGCGTTTATCATATTTTTGGACCCCTAACCGTGACCTATGTGAGCCTTACGCCGGATCTTTTTTTGTATGGCTACACGTTTCCTCACTATGTTTTCCTTCATAATCAAGCTAATGATAAATATGTACGTAATATTTTTAAACACTTCGATACCTATATGCTCCCGCCGGGAATCAAAGCTAAGCTTCACGCATGAGAAGCGGGCTCTTTAACCACTGGGCTATCACTGCTAACTGTTACTGGTGGCTATTAGGGCCCGTATATAATCTGACGAATTATACACTACTTGCTTGTTCGCGACTTCGTCGGTGGTGTTGTCGTATATTCCTTTTGCCACCAGAGACCATCATCCTAATTTAAAAAGGGCAAAACAAGCTATCGTGCCTGGAGACCGTAGTACAACTATTGATGTTATGATCTGTTTAGACAAAATTAGTAAAATAATTAATAATCTCACGCCTTTTGAGGCAGAGGTATTCCATTTCTGGATATACCCACTTTTCACAAGGTGTTCTTTGGACCCCTAAGCGTGATAGGTGGTGAACCCATCGCCGGACCGGGTCTTTTACACATGTCCCAGAATTAATTCCTGACCTGTGGGTTTCCTCGCGATGTTTTTCTTCACCGTCGAGCTAGTGATAAGTATGTACGTAAGTTTTGAAAAACTCGTTTGTACATGGCAGGATTCGAACCCTAGCCTCACTGATTAACATCGTGTGAAGCAGGCTCTTTAAGGCTATCACTGCTCTATATGCACAGTGTTGTGTAAACTTTAATAGTGCGGTTTAGAACTTGTGATGTCTAATGCATGCCGTCTATGGCGCTTTGACACATTGGACTTTGTAACGTTCTTATTACAATCGCCTTAGAGGTCAGACTTGCAGTGCAAGTGTAAAGCTTGATGTGCTCTTGACTGTACAAGCAACAGCTTTCGGCTTTACTTATAATAATATAATATACGTTCACAGCCAAGAAATAGTGCCGAAGCTGTTATTTTTTGTTACGGAACCCCAAAGATCTTAATCATCTAACTTTAGGATAACAAACGTAGCCTTTCAAACTTTCTCACAACTGTTTTTTCTTTCGCTTTGATGAAAGTAACAAATTGTATATTTAAAATTCAGAGTATTTTTATAAATTTGTAAGCATCTGATTTGCATTCAAGTTTGTAATTAGAGAGGCTGAGGCAAGAGCGAAGAAAGAGGTTTATTTCTCTGCTGGAGTTTACACAAGAAACTCCGTATATTTATTTGTAAAATTAAAGTAATTATAATAGGTTAAATTTTATATCCAAATTCTCACAATCATGTATGGACATACCAAATTAACGGGTGGATTGCTTAAGTTGGAAATTCCAGTACTGCCATTAGAATAATTGGTCATCATTTAACAATATAATAGCTATAAAAACACTGTAACAAAAAGTACATACCTAAACAAAACACCAAAATGCAGACTGCCACAGAAAAGTTCTAAAAACATGACTCTCTTTCAAGGGAAGCCGGTTAAACATGAAAGCAAATCTAAATAACCCTTATTTATTAAAATCATACACATCCAAAGATATTAAAGTAAGGATGAGTTATATTCATACTGCTTGCGTTTAAAAATTGATCCCCTACGAGTGTGCTACAACATGTACATACTTACTTCTTAGCGTATTTATAGGATAAAACAATGATGGGGAAAGATGATACGGAACGAATAATAAAGAAAAAGAGAGGTATCTGTTAAGATTTGCGCTTAAAATACGACTTGAAATACAATGCGACTAAATAAAATGTGGTTAATTAGCTACATTTGTCGGCCCCATTTTCCGTGCACTAGTAACATATCTACGTCTTTCTATATATAATATCTTTGTACACATCTCTTTTTGTTCTGGTTCTTCAAAACCATTACGGTCGGTAACATCCGCCATATTGTTTTTAGTAACGTCACTCACCCAGTAGCACACCAAGTAGCACACCCACAACTAAGAACCTAGCAAAAACATACTTGTAAGTAAAATAAGAGAGAAATTCGAAAGCCTGATTCGAGTTGCGGTAAGTATTCAACCCGCAGAGGCGAGCGTATGAAATAATGAAATTAATGACTTAATCTTGGAAATTTATTCATTGCGCCACCCGCTCTCGGCTTTCGCGATGTAATGCAACGAACATCATTATTTTTACTAAAGTTAGTTGGCTATAATATAATTTTCTTATACATATTGTTAAATTTTATTAATTACTGAAATAATTCAAAAATACTAGTAGATATTCTACTTCAATGAAGATTTATTGGATGAATGGATACAGGGATGTTTGTTGCTATTTCACGCTAAAACGCTAAAATGATTAGATGATAATTGTTCTGTCACGCATTACGCTTGACTGAGCAGTCAAGTACATATGTCTATGGTCAAGCATTGTGCGGTTCCGACAGAAAAGTAAAAAATCAATTGTGTCTCATTTTTTTCGCTTAAGAGGTTAAAGAAACTTAGCAGTTAAATAGCTAATACATCAGAATAACACATAATTATGCTACTATTTACCCCAAAATGGAGACGAAATCGGGGATAAAACCTAGTATGTAATCATTATAGAGATAGATCAAGTAACAAACACGTGGGCTTCCGGATATTAATTTTGCACACCTTTAGGCATAGGTAGTTTAAATTTTTCAATGGTTTTCAGTCTTATTTTAATTACATCGAGTTCAATGTAGGAGGAGTCGCGCAGCGCGAAGTTTAGGTTTTTTGGCGCTACTCTTACAAGGATCGAGGCTCGCGCACAGCTCACGCACACATGTCTTGAGGATTTATATTTGCATTTCGACATGACATTCTTTAAAAGGCGTGTTAACGCATTTCTTAGAGGTTAGGTGAATCCATGGGCTACGATGATCATTATGAACCATTAGCTGGCACTTTAGCTCATCTGCAGGTTGCTTATGTATTTAAACGGAGTAGGCAGTATTTAAAAATGGCACTCAGGGACTGCCGCGGTAAAGCTATTGCATATCATTTTGTATCAACAAGACTGCCGAAAAGAAACGACGTTAGACAATGCACGGCCTTCAAGCACACCTCCGTGCCCGTCGGAGTGGGGAGCGTGAGGTTTTTTTCGTTACGGAATTTCTGGATTCGGTCCCCGCGCTCAAGGCCCTCGATAGAAGCTATGCAATAGCTTAAAAATATTATGTACACGATTTTCAAAAAAAGGTGAAAGAAAAAAAATATCTTTTAGGCCCATAAAATGATTTCAATCTACAGATAAAGATTCCCCATAAAATATTCACGACACTTAATGTCAACTGGCGACATTTATATTCAGTAAAAATATCAGCTGTCTCCCGAAATCTTTTATTTCCGAAAGCTTCAATAAAATCGTTTATTTATGCGACGGGGACGCGCATCTTTAATTTTATAAATCGAATGTACGCATTAAAATTTTCTTACAACTGTAGAAATTTTGACCCCACCCAAGACCTATGACATTTTTAGGTAGACGTTATAGTCTTACATATTTCTCTAAATAAATTTACGGCAATACCGGTATCATTTAGCCAATTGTCAAAGACAATACGACGTATACAATGGGTCTGTTGGCTCAGTTGGTAGTGACCCTGCCTTCTGGGTCCTCGCTCAGGGCCAACATTTGTGTGCATGAAAATGTCTGTTGGCTTCGTGTCTGGTCATTTCATATTTATATAATGTATGTTTCTCAGTTGTTTAGTACCCACAATACAGGCCCTACCTAGTTTGGGACTAAATAACCGTGTGTGACTTGTGTCCCACAATTTAAAAAAAATATAATAATAGATAATTGCGGGCATGTGGTGATTTTCTTTACATATAAAAATTTAAATAAAAATATCGTGACGAAACCCGCAGGCCCTTACAATGATTCCAATACAAGAGCACCTCTGTCCGGCGATGGTGAGCCCTGTCTCCTCTCACAACCAAAATTAAGCGGATTAAATTCGAATGGACTGTAACTAATCTTTAAATTAAAAGCAGCTTCTTAGCTCAACCTTTTTATTTTACTCACAAAAGACAACTAACTCTGAGGCATCGTCCTGTGGGAACGCGAATGCGCGATCATCGCAGGTTCGCGCGAATTTCACTCGTACGAACGCGCGATCAAACATATTGAACTCGAATAGGTGTCCTAATTGAAATTCGTGCAATAGTTGTGTTGGGCGGCGGGGCGAGGCTGTAAGATTAAAGGAAAATAATAGATTTTTTAAAAATCGATTAATATTGAAAATAATCGATTATTCTAAAAAAACTATTTTTTTCTAATATATATTTAAAAATCTATAATTATATGCTTTTCATATTTTAATAATAAAATCCTAAGAGATTTATATTAACATTTTAACATTTAAAATGAAATAAAATAATATGAATAAAGAAAACAAAATAAAATTTCGATTATCTTCAAATTTAAACAATAAAATAGTTAAAAATAATTAGTGTCACAAATGTCCAGTCCTCTTTTACATTTGACTAGTATTAAAATAAAATACTTAAAACGAGAATCAAACAAACTAAACGACTACGTTATGGTCTCAAAAACTAAAATAAAACGCAAATCTTTCTTAATTTTTAAGTCACTCGCGTCGTCAATTCGCGCGATGATAGGACACCCAGTTTTTGCCATCGCGCCAACACGCGATGGTCGCATCGCTTAATCGCGCGATGATCGCGCATTCGCGTTCCCATAGGACGATGCCTGATATAGAAAACTTATCAAAAATTCAAATAAAATAACATAAAATGACGTACCAAATGAGTTAGTAACATTATTTATACATAATAATCTAAGTGCATAGATGAAGAAAAGCTAAATTAAGTGGTAAGGGGTCCGAAAATTCACTGAATAAAAGTAAGTTCTTCCAGGAATAGTGACCCTGGTCCCGACCATCGGAAAAATATTTATTTGTAAGCACTAGTCAGCATAGTATGTATTAACGCATCTATTTTAATTTAAATAGAATATCATTGACCTGCTTCCTTACAGAGCCATTATTAAGTAATTTATCTCAACATCCTACACGTAGTCAACAAAAAAGCCATACGTGAGCCGTAGCCGCTAAAACCTGTATTTTTGCAGTGTCGCCGCGCCCAGGCAATCAATTAGTACGCCCCTCCCAACAGTTACACTATATGTTTGCTGGACTCCCCACTCTCCCCTCATTACTTACTGGCCACCTTCGGTTTATTTACGCGTTACCATTGACACGGGTAAAAATAGGTCTTGAGGGCGATGGGTTTGCATATCGTTGTCTTACGGCAACAATTTATGAAGGCTATAATTTTGTTTTTCTTGCTTGCTTTTTTTTGCTTGAGCGTTTTTTGAATATAGAGCTTATTTATGACACCTTTGGAGATTAGATTGATGTTACAATAATTTAGGGCGGAAGAAAGATAGAGAGAGTCTTATCAGTTGCGGCACCGTAAACTATGCCGTATACTCTGACATATCCATCTCTCTATTTTAAATAACATTACACATAGTTACTTATATTAGATTTTATGATCATCATCGACTATTCTAAACAACTTCTTTATTTTGTCAGTTCTCTTATTAATCATAGTAGCACCTATTGTTTTTCTTAAATTAGAAATGTCTACGTGCACACTTTTCTTCAGTATATTTATAATCATTATTATTTTACATATTTTGTATTGATTTTTGGTGTATTATAAAGAGTAACTGTATTGTACACCAGAGACCCTACATTATTTATTAGTAATGTAAATGTATAAAAAGTAAATCAAATATTTATAGTATTACGGACTATTTCAATTCAGCGCTACAAATTGTTTTCAAAACCGAAAGTGACCAAACACATTTTTTATCCGACCAATAAAAGCTTAACCCTCCGCCTATTTTCAATTCTATAAACAAAGACCACTCATATCTGAGTAAATAACAAACGTTATAGAGAGTATAGTGCGCAGGTATTACAGTGACCCGGCAGGGTTTGTACAGTTCACTGAGCTTGTGGTGTCAGTGCGAGCGATAAGCGTATTAGTTGTTTGGGTGTGCAAGTGTCGTTTTTACGTCCTATTTGAATTTCTGGGGCGCTATTGTGCTTTACTCCTATTATAATCGGATGCACGTGGACTGAAACCGTTATTGATATTATCTACAGCAGATGGTTTTGTAGACAATATTACTAGTAGGTATATCTTAAATGTAACTTTTTATCCAACTTCAACAAGGAGGAGGCTATCAATTCGTCTGTATGTTTTTTTTGTTTTTTTTTTTATGTTTGTTACCTCAGAACTTTCGACTTGGTGAACCGATTTAGATGATTGTGTCTCATACAATGGCATCCATGAGAAAACCATATAAGTCGTTTTTTTTACCCTTTAGAGTTCTGTGTTATTTAAAACTAATTGTGCAATGCGAAATCTAAAGAGTACTTATTTTAAACTTATGCCGTAAAACAAGAAAGGAAGAAATGACTTGGTTATGGTTGCTATAAGTCACACTCGACGCAAGCCACTTTCGATCGATTGCCTTAGAAAATAATGGCGAAAGCTTATGTTCAGCAATGGACGTCTTGCTACTGTCAATGAGGACGATGACATAAGATAGCGATGCATTAGTGATTTCTGATGCAGCTGTCCTATTGTCTATTTACAATCGTAATCATTTTGATGTGCATTGCTTCTGACGGTTAGCGCTTTAGTACAGCAAGCACTGGCCGATTAAAAAAAAAAAGACGATTTTAGTAGAAAGCACTGGCCGCATCATAAATTTTAAATCAAGAAGATTACGTTTATAAATACAAAATAAGACCCCAAATGTCTGTGGGCAATGACGACGATTCACCATTAAATTCCTCGTTTGCTTGTTTATAACTTAAAAAAAATATATTTAATTTAATTTAAGTAAATCGCTACCAGCTAACAGTGAGGCCGTAGCCCAACTCGCTCAGACTTAATCCCCACTCGCTTCCAACAGTCACGTACAGAGCACCATCGGTTCTTAGAGGCTCGTGCAGGCCGATGTTTGCGCATTTATGATTCAGAGGCCTCGTGAGTAAGATATCCAAGTGTTCCGACTTATCAATTAAGGCCCGTTGAGGTGCTTATGTGGTCTGTTGGACTAAGTGCTTAGTTACATGTGTTCAAATAATACCAGAGAGCTGTTGATGTTAGGAAATCTAAGAGCTTGACAATTATGAGATGATAGATGAAAGTTCTGTACTATACGAGATTAGTTTTATGTATTTTTGATAATAAAATTTAAAACAAATGATTTCGAAATATTTGAGACCGATTTTGTGTTGTTTTTTATCGGTTCCAGTTTAATGGAAATGCTTGAAATGTTGCTGAAAATATCTCAATTAGCTACTTATGTTGGTATGACCATTAAATTTGGAGTTTCCCCAATTCCTTACAGGTCCCGTAATTGATAAAAAAGAGACCAATCTGAAAATAATATATTCTTTGACAATTAAATAAAAAAAGAATTTTCAATTAAATAAAATGACGGAGCTAAAGAATATAATAATAATAATAATAATAATATTTATTTCAAAATTTAAGCCTAGTATACAATACAATAGAGTGCATAGGTACTTGGGTTACATTAGGTGGCTGTTTAATTAGGTGGATCTCTGACTCCTAAACTAGGATGCCCTGTATCATAGGAGTCAGCGCTCCTCACAATTGGGTGTCGGTAACACAGAATTTATGTTTGTACAATTAATCTACTATTGTATAATAATTAGAGTGTGTGCGTGTTCATATGTATGTGTATGGTTGTGCGTGAGAGTGAATGAGTGTGTAGGAACTGAGTGTGTTGGGGGGATGCGTGTGTATGAGAGGTGAGTGGGTGTGTGTAAACAAAAGGTCATTCTACTTGACTCAACTCAACTCAACTCAACTAGCCCTACGATACTATTATAGTGTCTTGGGATTGGATAGCTGGCCAATCACAGGTGGTCAAGCTATCCACTAATTGGGTGTTGGTGTGTATTGGGGGTGTGTGAGTGTATATATGTATGTGTAATGTGTTATTTACTTTTTTTTTTATTTTTTTATGAAACAACTTTAAGAAACTTTTAGAAAATCCTCCATTTCCGAGTAACTTATTGTTTTTAACCATTTTTCTAGTCTCTTTTTACATTCGAATTTATTTAATATGTAGATGTTGAGATTTTTATTGATTTTGTTATAGAGTCTAGGTCCCAACGCAAAGTAATGGCGGCTCGCAGTGGACGTCCGGTAAGTTATTTTTTTACAGACATTGTCTGAGCGGCGTTTTTGAAGATGATTTTTGTCTAGTGGGAGAGATGAGTGCATTCGAAGAATCGATTTTAGAACAAACAGCTGTCTGACCGTCAGAAGATCACATTCCTTGTATAGTTTAAAAGTAGGATACCTAAACGATTTAAAGAGCATTACTTTTAAAACCGCCCTTTGTGCTCTTTCGAGTTTTAAGATTGAAGTTTTAGGTGCACTGCCCCACACAGGAATACAATAGGTTAATAAGGATTGGCATAGGGAGTAATAAACCATTTTTAGTGTATCTGTGTCCGCAGAATACCGGAGATTTTTAAATATAAATATAAGTTTTCTAATTCGTGCTGTTACATTGTCAATGTGTAATTTATAACTGAGGGTGTCATCTATAGTATTTCCTAGGTATTTCATAGATGATGTTCTAATTAAAGGTACGCATCTGCATGTAGCGTCTGTTTGAGATCCGCAGGTATGAGCTTTTAGGGTAAAGGAGTCTGATGGTTTTGCAGATGTTGAGAATCCAAACGTGATATATTTTGTTTTGGAAATATTCAGGGTAAGAAGATTCAAAGCTAAGTATTTTGTTACAGTGCTCAGGGCATTTTCAGCAGCGATTTTGGTATCTTCCTACGTTTTACCATAAACAACTAAAGCTGTATCATCAGCATAAACAATGATTTTGCACTGCGGTATATTTAATTGACACAAGTCATTAATATAGATTTGAAAAAGGGTTGGGCCTAGAATACTCCCCTGGGGGACACCGTAATTTAAGGCTTCATCATCACTTACATAGTTTCCTATTTTGATGCGCTGAGTTCTATTTGTCAGATAGTTTTCGAAAATCTCAAGAGGGATACCTCTTACTCCTATGTTTTCCAATTTTTTTATTAAGATGGGTAATATACAAAATAAAAGAATACACACTGATTGCGAATCTCCTCCTATTCTTATAAGTACGAGTAGGTTAAAAAAATTAGGTTTTTTTTTAAATTTGTTTCCCGATCCATATAGCGTGAGAATAGCACATAGCTGGCCGATTATTATTAGGTTTGAGTATAGTTACTACCCGTGCAAATAAACAATGGGATTGAAAATAGCGGCTCATTGAGTCTGTACCGTAATAAATAAATTATTTATTTATTTAGCTAAATACAACTTTATTTCGTTGCGTAGTATGCGGTACAGACTCAATGAGCCGCGATTTTCAATCCCATTCTTTATTTGCACGGGTAGTACATTAAAATTGATGCTCATATGGCTTATATGTGTCTTGTCAATTAACACTATATTCAAACACTCTTTAGGCTAAAAGTTTTTAATTATAAGTTGTATAGGACCTAATATTTTAAACTATGCAAGTCATTGGCTTTCGCTCCACATTTTGTAAAGATAAAATTAATATTGTAAATGGCATAATTCACTTTTATGCCTGTCTGTATAATCTGTCCAGCCTCAGCTGAGCCGAGTCGTTAGGACTGTTTATGATTCGCGTTCAGAGGGTCAATGGACAATTTCGAAAAATTCATGTAGCTATAACATAATAATATATTAAAAACACTCAAGAACTTTACACTTCTATTAATCGAAAGATTCAATAGACGGTAATTTGGTATTAAGGTCAATAGTATCAACCAAAAACATACTTGAAAGAATTTAAAAACATCACCCTCATAATTTAGTTAGATAAATCTGACTCCTCACTGATTTTCGGCCGGCTCTTTAACCGTCCAGGCTATCACTGCTCTATTTTATTTATTTATTTATTTATGTTAATGATTAACATAAATAAATAAATAAATTATTTATTTTATTTTATTTATTTATTTATTTATGTTAATGATTAACATAAATAAATAAATAAAATAGAGCAGTGATAGCCTGGACGGTTAAAGAGCCGGCCAAAAATCAGTGAGGCTCGGGTTCGAATCCTGGCATGTACCAATGAGTTTTTCAAAAACTTACGTACATATTTATCACTAGCTCGACGGTGAAGGAAAAGATGGGCGCACCACCTATCACGTTTAGGGGTCCAATATATCTCGTGAAATGTGGGTATATCCAGTAATGGAATACCTCTGCCTACCCCCTCGGGGATAAAAAAGGCGTGAGATTATATTATTATTATTATTATTTATTTTATAAATAAATAAATGGAAATTCTGATATAACACATTTTTTATTTCATTTATAGTAGTCGTTACTGCGTCTTGCTTAAACCTTAATTTTCAGTTTACTTATTTATATGTATTCATATCTTCTAAACCCTGCAAAATATAGAAAAAACACATACCCAAAAAAATAATTGAATGTGCTGTTGAAAATCCCTGAAATTTTAATTGAAATCCATTGATCCGTTTCAAAGGCTATTCGAAACAATCTTTCAGACAGACTTGAATTGTAAAAAAATAATTTTGATAGTTTTGGCATTTATTTTCAAATCAAAGACAGATAAGTACTTCAATCTAGGTGGGTTCCTGGAGACCTATAACACAGGCCAGACCTAGCTTAGGCTCCAGTCTCCCACAATAAAGACTTTGCCCTGTATCTCATAACTTTAAAATGTAAACTTTTTGTAGAGAGAAAATAAAAATACATTATTATTATTAATCGTATAATATCGGCAAATAACTTAAATACATAAATAAATAAAGAAACTCAAGTTTATGGTCAGGCATCGCATAAAAAGAAGTTTTTAGTTAAATATTGGCATTCATTATGAAATCTTAGACAGATATACCCGTTATTGAGATTTCCATGCCCTAATGCATTGATACTCATTTATTCACTATTACCTCTACCTACATATACATTCCAAGAATGAAATTAAAGGTCCCCATCTACTTCCTCGCTGTTAATAGGATCTTTTTAAAGCGATGAGTGCATTGTCACGTTTTAGTAAACTTCATTGGCGACGGAGATACAATAAATGGCTGAAAAATACGTTATCTTAGACTAGCTGTTAGCCGATTTCACCCGGGTCAGGCCGTTCCCGTAGAAGAAATATAGTTCATCTATACTCTATAGCTACGAGTATATCTATACTTCTATACTAATATTATAAAGAGGAAAGATTTGTATTTTTGTTACATAAAAACTCAAAAACTACCAGACCGATTTTTAAAATTATTTCACCAATGGAAAGCTAGAAAATCCCTGAGTAACATAGGCTTTATTTTATTCCCGTATTCCCGCGGGTGAAAGTAAGCTTTTCGTGATGCAGCGAGAGAATTTAAAAAATGCTGTAATAGTTTTGGAGTCCATTTAATTATTACAACATAACGTGCAAATCTTTCCTCTAAATATTAGTATAGAGTTAGGTGTTACATATGATCACCTCTTATCCCAATGGGGCTGGTAGTGATAGTCTATTACTAGAAGTACTAACTTTTCACTGGTGTATGTTTTGGCCCTCTAAACGTGGCAGCCGTAGTTTTAACCCATTTGTGGGGGCTCGTATTTTTCTTACATACTAAATACGAAAATGAGTTAGGTATATGCCCGTATAGTCTAAAATACAAACAAACATTTAGGAGTTTGAATTTCTGATGTATATAAAAAAAAAAAAACTCACGCCTTTTAACAGAGGTATTCAATTACTGGATATACCCACATTTCACGATATATTGGACCCCTAAACGTGATAGGTGGTGAGCCCATCGCCGGACCGTGTCTATTTACACATGTCTCAGAATTAATTCTGAGACAATGTTTATATTTTTTTTTATTGAGAATAATATTTCAAAATGGCGGAGCAAATGGTTATAATCTAGAAGTCGGACGCATCCAAGTACCACAAAACATGATAGCCCTTTATCGGTAAACTACTTATATTCCCAAAAAAAAATCTTTTTAGTTTCTTATTACTCTTCTATTAATTTTAATTGATTGTATTTGATTAACTCATATTTTTCACTACATAACTCAGTAGTATTTCGTTAATGGACCTAAGTTATAGCTTATCATGACAGGGGCTTTAAGTACATACGAAAAAAAAAATCTAAGGAAAACAAAGTAAAAATTGATATTGAACATTCAGAATATTATTGGAATTTCATATTAAATATTTTCCTTATCGAGAATGCGATATGTGAGGCATTCATTTTAATTTAAATCTCACGGAATATTCGAAGTTCAGTCAACGTTAAGCTTTGAATTTGTCTAACAAATTGTTTCTCTAAATCTTGGATCGCAAATCATAATGAACCTTATAATTATTTTACTAAAATTTTAGTCGACACAGTCGTACAAGCGCGTCGGGCTCTACTCGTATCATGTTGTCACGTGATCCGAGTGAACTCTTACGCTGGCAGTGAATGTGTGATTGGATAGTGTTTTATACTCATACTTATATAAGAATTAATTCTGAGACATGTGTAAACAGACCCGGTCCGGCGATGGGCTCACCACCTATCACGCTTAGGGGTCCAATGTATCTCGTGAAATGTGGGTATATCCAGTAATGGAATACCTCTGCCTACCCCCTTTGGGGATGAAAGGCGTGAGATTATATATATATATAGAGCACTCGCAAATGCGTCATAAAATTGGTTCTGTAAATAAGTAATTAAGTTAAAAACTTCTTAACATTTCTCATTTGGTAAGTATTACGAAGTGGTCCAGTTTAGGTGGAGCCAACAGTCACTGCAAAGAGCGATCGACGGCCAACGGAGCAAAGCGAGGGAACTAACCATATTAATATTTCAGTTATCAGCTCATAGCGATTTTGAAATTCATTTAAATAAAAAACAATTTAGTGTCTAAAATTTAAGTTACTGCAACAGCCACACTGTATTGCAGCTGAATATTGAATGTTTAATTTTCAAAGTAATATTTTCCTTTTAATCACGTACCTAGTCTAGAAAGTTAGGTTACTATTACTACTACTAGTACTAGTAGTACTATTAATTTGGAAACACGATCTACATCAAGTTAATACAATTAAAACGTCTGTATTTGATGCCAAATTTTGTTGTGAACAATGCTTTCTATATTTTTTTATACGATGCCTAATTTAATATCAAATGGGGACAATACGGCTCCATTTTTAGATATCCAAACAGTAATTTCAACGTAATACTCGTAGGTACAAGTAGAAGTGTTCTTATTTAAATTTTATTTGCAAACACAATTTTTAAATAGTTTTACCTACATTAACATAACTGTAAAGACATTTAGATCACATTGAACGAGCTTCATAATTATTTTGTATAATTATTTTCGTCAATTTAGTTTCCGGTTTTATTTATTATCATTTATTCATCACTAGCTCGACGGTGAAGGAAAACATCGTGAGGAAAACCACAGGTCTCAGAATTAATTCTGAAGCATGTGTAACAGACCCGGTCCGGCGATGGGCTCACCACCTATCACGTTTAGGGATCCAATATTCTCGTGAAAAGTGGGTATTTGAAGAAATGGAATACCTCTGCCTACCCGATCGGGGATAAAAGTCGTGAGATTATTGTTTATTTTATTATTATTCAGTTTTACGAGTTTCTAAAATAGCTTAATGTTTATAGCTTGTACCACGAGCTTAATTGGTTTCATTTTGAAGTGAACAGGTCAAGTCCGGTGTGTCGTGGACTTCCGAATAACGGTTTCATGTTCGGAAAAGTGCCAATTATGGACTTTACGCGCTCGTAATAAAGGTTGCCGAGCGAAGTTTTTAGGAAATGTGTAGACGTGTTTTTCCTCCAATTTTTATGATGTCATGTCACAAAAAAAGTTACAGAAAGCAGTTTGCTGGATTTTTTAAGACAAGTTGTATCTCTCGGATATGCTTATTCATTGGAGTTTGTTGTCAATTCGGTAGGAATTCGGTACTAATTTGATCTGCTTCGCAGCTTTGCCATTTTGAAATAGAAGCATCATTCTCAAATATAAATCAACGAAAATTTTATTTTTTATTAACTAACGAAATGTTGCAAACAACTGAATGTTTGTTTCCATAATAACCTTCTTCTGACTGGGATTTTAGTAGTACTTATCCTTAAAACAAAAAAATAAAAAAATTACGTCTTTTGTCCCCGAGGTATTTCTGCAAATACCCACTTTTTACGAAAATATTCGACCCCAAAACGTGAAAGGTGGTCAGCCCATCGCCGGACCGGGTCTGTTACACATGCCTCAGAATTAATTCTGAGACCTGCGGGTTTCCTCACGATATTTTCCTTCACCGTCGAGCTAGTGATGAATATGTATCCTAATCGATGCAATAAGTTCGTGGCTCAGACCACACCTCGAGAGGTAACCTCAAATTGAAGCCAATTAGACGCATACTAATTAATTGGTTAATCATGTGTAGCTGAGGACATGCGAAACTAGTTTGTACCCAATAATTACCATTTATGAGCGAACACATACGAGAGCTATGTGCGAGTGTCAAATTCACTATGTATAGCAAAGAGATTTAAATACTAGGGCATGCCCTAGTATTTAAATCTCTCTGATGTATAGGTACATTAATAAAACTGTGTCTGTAGATGTTATACTTTTTGAAAACAATCGCGGTAGCGTAGATATTTACCTATCGATTTTGATATCAAAACATTTTTTTTTTGCCTATCTGTGCACGCATCACGTAAAAAATACTAGACCGATTTTGATTTTTGGTGTGGAGATAATTGAGTAACTGTGTCAATATGTAGGGTACTTTTCACTTCAGGAAAATATCTCATTCCCCTAAAAAGGGAAAATTATTAGTAGTAAGGAAAGATTTGGATGTTTGTTTATAATGAATAGACTCCGAAACTACTGAACCGATTTTAAAAATTATCTCATCAAGGGAAATAATACTTTTCTGGGCATAGAGCAGTGATAGCCCGGACGGTTAAAGAGCCGGTCGAAAATCAGTGAGGCTCGGGTTCGAATCCTGGCATGTACCAATGAGTTTTTCAAAAACTTACGCACATATTTATCACTAGCTCGACGGTGAAGGAAAACATCGTAAGGAAACCCGCAGGTCTCAGAATTAATTCTGAGACATGTGTAAACAGACCCGGTCCGGCGATGGGCTCACCACCTATCACGTTTAGGGGTCCAATGTATCTCGTGAAATGTGGGTATATCCAGTAATGGAATACCTCTGCCTACCCCCTCGGGGATGAAAGGCGTGAGATTATTTATTTTATTTTATTTATTACTTTTCTGGGAGTAACATGGGCTAATTTTCCAACTATAACGGGTATTACGCAGGTACAATCGCGGGAGCAACTATCGTATTATAAGTCTGAATATTCCATAGATTTAGTTTACTAACGTTAAAGATTGGCAATAGAGCCAGTACCGCGAGACCAAAAAAATTACACTTCTGTGCGTGTAACGTGGATGTGTGCAAGACAAATAGTGCTCTCCCTAAACTTGTAGCTCTCGATAACAAATGGGCGTGTGGTTTATTGTGTAGTGAATACCTTTGCCAGTTACGTTATCGAAATGTGGTTAATCGATATTACGACAATCACTATAAAATTGAGGTTAGAAATACAAGAAATTCACGTATTTAATTTTTTGCTTAAATCAATTCTTATACATTCAGAACATTTATATAATAAAAAGCAATGATATTACCAATCTATTTGTACATGATTTGTTTTTTAGTTTTCTATAATCATTGAATTTAGAGAATTAAATCTTTCAACCTCATTTACATGTAAAATGAATAATTCTGTGGATTTTCTTTCCTAGATGAATTACAACCGGTACTGCACACGTAACCATAGCTGTTTACGTCTATTAACCATCAAACTTGCCCTTTTAATACGTGAGATTATTTAAAATAAGCGAGATTTGTTTCGTTCACAACTGACGTCGGCCCGGTATAACCCCGTAGAGTTGACAAAAATGGTCTCGTCTCTCTATCTCGCTCTAACACACGAGTACCTAGGTTCTTTCTCTGTCGCAATGCCAATCTAAGTATACTAAATCTATGGAATATTCATCCAAAACCAAACCAACCTAAACTAATCTAGCAAATAATTGGGCTCACTTCAAAGGCAGTAGTACCTATAGTTACTAACCTGTGACTATCGTTGCTATGGTTACCACTAATCTGGGGGCAAAAGACCAACTTAATTAGTCGGCCGCGGTTATATCAAAGTGACTTAGGAATCCCACTCATATTAATGAATGGAATACTGTAATATGTATTGAGCAGTATGAACCTATACTCCAATGAGATTTTACAATACAACACATATCTATTTGTTGTATATCGATAGCAATGCAAAAGTTATACATAAGTTTAACGTACTATGGGCGGTGATAAAGCTTGACCCACCGAGAGTTCTGTACAAATTGTGTAAATATTATAACTCGATAACAGACAATGTCAAAAGACAGACAAACAGACATACAACAAAGTGATCCTACAAAGGATCAGTTTTTTTTCCTTTGGAGGTAGAAGAAATAGAAATAGAAATAATTTATTTTGCCCAAAATGTGGTACATGAAGATGTTCAGTTATACCTAATATTATGTAGGCTCACACATTTCAAAAGAAACTGGCATGCAAAAGTAATTTATAGCATGATCTCTATCAAACAAAAAGAATATGTGGGTTACAACGCTCAAAGACTGGTGTGATTCAAATATTCATCAAAAGAGTAAAAGCAGTTTTGTAACAACCAACTCTTATGTTTGTTTTTAAAAACCCTAATCGGCAAAGTCTTAATGTCATCACCTAGTTTGTACGGAACCCTAAATATAATTATGTAGTATATTATAGAACCATAAATCTACTATATAAAAATAAGTCGGGTTTTCCTTCCTGACGATTTAACTCCAGAACTGACGAACCGATTTCCATGGTTTTGCATTCGTTGGAAAGGTCTAGGGCTCCGCAAGGTTTATAGCAAATAAAATTCAGCATTTCACCCGTGCGAAGCCGGGGCGGGTCGCTAGTCTACTATATAAAAATAAGTCGGGTTTTCCTTCCTGACGATTTAACTCCAGAACTGACGAACCGATTTCCATGGTTTTGCATTCGTTGGAAAGGTCTAGGGCTCCGCAAGGTTTATAGCAAATAAAATTCAGCATTGCACCCGTGCGAAGCCGGGGCGGGTCGCTAGTATAGTATATTAATAGACGTTCACAACTTCACCTCACTAACATCAATTAAAAAAAAACTATCAACCATTATCGCTGAGTCTGATTGTACAGTCAAAACCACGTGGAGCTTGATACATTGGACTTTGTAACGTTCTTATTACAATCGCCTTAGAGGTCAGACTCGCAGTACAAGTGTAAAGTCGCAGTACACTCGAAAAGCTTTAACCTCTCATTCAGTTGGTATCATAATTAAGTTTTACAAACTTTCTTCAGCCGAACCCTATTTTTTTTTATATAAATAAATTATGTAACAAATAAGCAACTAAAAAGGCTTACTTAACGTGAAAATGGCGTCTGAGTTTCAGTGTCTTCAACTGAAGAATCACCCAACTTATTAAACGGACGTGTACGAATGTTGCCGTGTTTTAGTTCTGAGAGCGAATGCAGAAATGGGAATATTTTTTTAAAGAAACACTTTTTCTGTTTAAGAAATGTAGGGTCCTATTTCAGTAATAATTATGTTCTTGTATACAGTTCAGCTGTTAATGAAAACATTTAGTTACAGTCACTATTGCCGTGCACTTCTTGATGATTTAGAAGTGTTTGTATTTTATAGAGGTATTTATGATGGAATATTTTTGAAAATTGTAGGTATTACTAGTCTAGGTAGATAGTTATAGATTTCATAATCAAAAACTACATGATAAAGATTGGTTTTGATAAAATTTTGTGTCATGATAACTGAGTACTTTATCCAACACTAGCTTTTACCCGCGGCTTCGATCGCGCACGTTTATTTCACTCCCTTGGGGGTTGAATCTTGCAAAATCCTTTCTTAGTGGACGCCTACACTGTATAAGCAGCAAAATTTTATTTGAAAGGTGATATCCCAACGGTGGTACTATGATAAGAAAATACTAGGATCTGATGATGGCATCCCTGAGAAATCGAGAGGAACCTTAGAAAATCGTAGTAGTGGCTAGCACTTTTTTAAGTTTCCCATTCGAAGTCGGTTTTTTTTTGGTTTAAAATTATTTATAACACATTTGCTCGTAAAAGGTGTCTTATTTCACCAATTTTAATATAGTATTGTATCTCATTACGCCCGAGTGCGGTAATGTAATGTAAGATGCACGGTTTAAGAAGATGCTCCGTCTAAAAACGAACGGTACTTTTTAAAATCTTAGCAAAGAGTTTTTATGTGAAAAAAGTTGTCAACATTTTATGATTAAAATTAACTTTGGGAGATAAAATATAATAAAGAAACATTTATATACATAATTATTTTATTTAATTAATTTGGAAAGTAAATTACAGCAAATTAATCTGTAACTAGAACACAAAAATATTAATTTACTTTATTAGTAATACTGACTGTTCTTTGTGCTTTTGCCAAAAAAAAAAAACTAATGCGCTCGCATCGCTAATTTGTGGACTAGTAAAAATTATTCCGCGCGCTTTTTCTTAACGCTGTATTGTTTTTATTCGTTTACCAAGTTTTATTTTATTTCCTCGCAAATGTGTTATAAAACGTCGTATGACATACGTGCGCTTTGATAATTACAGCCTCTGCTTACTTGTAACTTGCGCCTACGGCTCGGGCTAGCAATATCGCCTCGGCTGTAATTTTCAACTTACCGAACTTATATCACAATGTACACTTTAATCAGGCACCGTGCGATTTAAATGCGCAACAAAACTATTAAAAATCAATTGTGTCTCATTTTTGTGCCATCTGTCAAACCAAGAATCATAGACACAATTGATTTTTAATTGTTAGGGTGTAATTGACTAATTATGAG
Organism: Ethmia dodecea; assembly: GCA_963855545.1. Lineage (NCBI taxonomy): Eukaryota > Metazoa > Arthropoda > Insecta > Lepidoptera > Depressariidae > Ethmia > Ethmia dodecea. The sequence continues at coordinate 3,273,542 of OY979443.1, forward strand.
GAATTGAGAAACAGTGAAATCTCTGTTGCTAGAGTAGCATCTCTTGTCTTAAACAGATAAAACACTAAACCACAGTTTAACTGAAATAAAATTATAACGGATTCAATTTCATTACGCCAGCTTATTTAGCCAGCGAGCGGCTCATTCCACGCCATTCTTCATTTTATTACGACCCAAGATAACTTTCCGTTGAGTTAGTTCCACTGTTGACACAGTTTTTGTCCTGGCAATCCGGTAATTAGGTTGTGTAGTGTTTTGAGTCATTACTTTCAAGAAAGCGTAAATTTTAGGGGAACCCGCTACTTGACCGGTAAACGAACTAAATATATACAGGGTGAAACTAAAACTGCATCTTTGTATTTAAAAAAAAAGGTATAAATTCCTAGCTAGAAATCGAGCGCGTAGATTTTGGAAAAAACAACACACACTGTATTATTACCTATACCATTCGATAGTGTTACTAATAAGCATCGAATTACATACGGTAAAGTTAAGGAAAATGTTAGATTTTAATAAACTTTTTCATATTTTAAAGTTATGCTTCAATTCATACCTGAATTACTTGTACCTTGTCCGAAATAGAAACTCTCAGTCTAGGCAATCAATAGTTTCGATGAAATAATCTTTTAAGTTTTTTTTTTATCAAATATTTAAACAAACTTCACGTAAAAGGAGCATGTCCAATCGCGAAAGCCGTCTCACCTGCCTACTCGGTAAACGAAAAACCTGTCGATCACCCAGCTTGTTAAAACTTACGCGTGCCTAGATAGAAAAAAAGTTTTAATGGCCATCTGGGTAGATAAACACGATCAAAGGACGTCCTTTTTTGCAGAAAAAGTGAGTTTTTTGCAACTACTCAAGTAGCTGTGAAGTTTTGAGTTGGGGTAATTATGTAGATTCTTACTTTGGGTGATGCTTATTTAATTGAGTTTAAAGACTAAATTAGTGAATTCGTAAAATTAGTATTATTTATTATACTATGTAAATCAAAGATCCGGTCAAATTGGCTCTTAATGATGACTTACGATTTTGATTACGGTCTCGGTCTCTAGTAAATTTTTCTGTTGTATTTTTTTTTTGCTTACACGAATAAAATGGAACTATTTTAAACACGTATTACTCGCTTTTCTCAGATACTCTTTAACTGCAAGGAGAGGTATTATTCGAATCACAAAGATTAAGGTTTTAAATACTTCGGTGACTTCTAAATATTTTTTTCTTGTATTTAACGTTTTATTTCAAGTTGATTAACTCCACCCAAACTTTCAGACATTCGCAACACATACTCCACTATTTCCAATGCAAGCCACTATTTTGTGCATAGAGCACAAATAAAATAAATTAAGAATAAAAAAATATTTTAAAAACAAGCTTTTATTTTAATGAGCTAAAAAGAATAAAATAAACTTTTCCTTTAAAACTTTTTCTATCTTATACCGTCAATACACAATTTACTATGTAATAAAAGCTTGTCGCTAGACTTTAGCTCAATCGGTTGAAGATATTATCTGCTTCAAAATTTATTTGCAAGATTCCACCCGAACATACATACTCGTAGTTACATACATAAATTGCAAGGTAAATAAAAGCTTTTAAAAACGACTTAGCCAGATCAGGATTCCTAAGGAAATAACAACCAGAGTTATCTGAGCAGGGCCAAGCGGAAAACTGCGGCGTGGGAAGCTTGATTCGCTGTTTAATGCGTCATCAAAATTGTTCGCCCCAATTTCACCGTTCGCCCGAAGCGAAACCTGCGGGCGTACGGGCAAATGGAGTGCGAATGTAATTAGCCCCCAATTCGTTCTTTCAATATGACGTTTCCGTATGGCGCTTCCGTGTGAGAGTTCATAGCATTACAGAATAACTCCCTAAAATAAAAATATCACTTCTGGGTTCGCCTGTCTTAATGATATTTTTATACAACGCGTTACATAATAAGCGCAATCCCTCATACATCCAAATTACTATAGTAATATAAAAAAAAATTTTTAGTTTTTTTAGTTTTGTACGGTACATCATAATAGTACGTCTAAATTCGGTTAAACTAATTATTTTTTCGGTAAATTTAACACATATTAAAATATATATAAAATCGATTGAGTACCTAGTCAATACTGAGCAAAATAGTTTCAGGAATTGCGCTTATTCTGTTAGATATTGTATAAGGTTAGTCGATACGAATTCTTCATCGAACGAAACTCGGGCTACGTCTCTACGCATGACGTCACGACGAACAGTAAGCAATCCCGCGCAATTAAGCTGACAATATATTTCAAAAACATAGTGTAATGAAATCGTATCATATTATGTTCATCATCATACGAGCTTGTCTTCCACGCCATATTAATCTACGCTAATATTTTAAACAAGAAAGATTTCTACTTTTGTATGTTTGTAACGAATAAACTCAAAAACTACATGACTGATTTAAAAAATTCTTTCACCTATGAAAAGATAGAATAACACTGAGTAACGTAGGCTATATTTTATTCCCGTATTCCTACGACGGTAACGGGAACTACGCGGATAAAACTGCGCGGAACAGCTAATCACTATCACTACATAGTATAAAACAAAGTCGCTTTCTATATCCCTATGTCCCTATGTATGCTTAAATCTTTAAAACTACGCAACAGATTTTAATGCGTTTTTTTTTAATAGATAGAGTGATTCAAGAGGAAGGTTTTAGTATTAGCATTGCACCCGTGCGAAGCCGGGGCGGGTCGCTAGTAAGCAATAAAAAAATCAAGCCATCTATCCCTCTTGGCATGACGACTTGTATTATGCGTGAAAACAACGAGAGAAACTACAAATTACTAATCTAAAAGTCTGTTTCTATTTGTTTGTTTGTTATCCACTCAATCACGTCTCTATGGAGCATGGAACTTTTAATTGAGATAGTTATGGGGATGAAAAAAATACTAAGTCTATTCTATTCCAATAATACTAATTCCCTTGATGTAGAAGACTACAATCTATATCACTACATAGTATCAAACAAAGTCGCTTTCTCTGTCCTTATATCCCTATGTCCTTATGTCCCTATGTCCCTTTGTATGCTTAAATCTTTAAACTACACAACGGATTTTGATGCGGTGTTTTTAAATAGATAGAGTGATTCAAGAGGATGGTTTTAGTATAACTATTGTACCCGTGCGAAGCCGGGGCGGGTCGCTAGTATACATAAAAAATAATAAACTGATTGACTGATTGGTGATGTATCAACGCACAGCCTAAACCGCTGGGTCTAGAGCCTTGAAATTTTGCACATAGATAGCTTATACAGTGTAGTCATCCACTAAGAAAGGATTTTGCCAAATTCAACCCATAAGGGGGGGGGGGGGGGAACAAACGTGCGTGACTGAATTTCTAATATTACTATAGATTTCACCTCTTTTCAGATCACTGGTACTTTTAGGGCTCCGCACCAAAGTGTTAAAAAAGAAACTCTGATGGTGTCACTCTATTTGTGTCTGTTATCGCTGCTTATTTCAGCAACCACTATATTAAACTAGCTGTTCAAGCGTAGTTACTCAGTGATATTCTAGCTTTCCATTGGTGAAAGAATTTTTTAAATCAGTCATGTAGTTTTTGAGTTTATTCGTTAAAAACATACAAAATAAAAATATTACCTCTTTATAATATTAATTGTAGATGAAATTGTAAATATAAAATAATTTAAATAGACTTAATACCGGTTTACGTATACATTAAAGGGAAAAGATAACAATGACTCTATCACAGTTATTTTTAGAAATCTACAAACATACTTTAGACAAACTTATAGAAACTTAAAAGCGAATACCGATGAGAACCACTCACATAAAATGTAAAAAACTCAAACGAGCACAAAATTTCGAAACTTCTGACTACCATTGGCGACCGTTTTTGAGGTCAATCAAATTGTAAAGCGGGGAGTAGAGGTGACCCGTTTAAATTGGAGGGGACCTGAATTACGTCCTTTTTCTTGTACCAATATTAAAGGGAAGGGCGCTCGCTGTATTAAAGCCTTACTATTGGTATAGACGTAAAAATATCCTATAAGACAACCTATACGGATAAAATCAAAGTAAAGATGAGTTATGTTCATACTGCGCGCGTTTGGATATTGTACCGCTAAGAGTGGATACAATATGTAGGACTACATACTTACCTTCGCGTATTTATTTCGTACAACAATGACGGCGAAAGATGATATGGAACGAATGATAAAGAGAGAGACAACTATCTGTCAAGAGTGCTTGAAATACGACTAGGTGAAAAATGCAAACATTCGCTGCTACAATACGACTAAATAAAATTAGACCAATTATATATTTGTCGACCTCAGTTTCTGCGCTCTAGTAAGACATATACCTCTTTTGTATATATAATATCTTTGGAAAAAATATAATGAAACTGTCTATGGCAGCACGTTATTGTCAGTGTCAAATAAAGTTAGCAACTTGCGTGCAAACTTGCGTATATTATTCATTGGACAGATAGAAAGAAAATTGTTAAACCCTGGATAGCAGAAGATGAAAAGAAATAATATTAGTATTTACATCTTTTGACACCAATATCACACGATTATTTTGTGTTATAGGGCAGGTGTGTAGGTGTCATAGGTTAATAACAAAATATGTGTTTTACACACAATCGAGTTTAATTTTATTTATATCATAGTACACGTTATGAGCAATAACAGATTAATAATAATGATTTAAGTATAATTTATAGGTACAAATATTGTAATCACCAGTAGCTACGTTATAGTTTTATCTAGATTTTTCTCTATGCTTGCTCCTATTATGTAAAAAATCTGTATCTTACTCAAAGGCAGTGAGTAATGTGTATCATTCTTTGCTGCTTCCTACCTTTTTATGGTCCGGGTCTTGGAAGCTTTATTAAAATTTATAAACATATAATAAGCTATCAATAACTGAGATGCTGTACGTATTTTTGCTTTTACGGTTTCTTATTCGTACCAAAATGGTAAAAAAACAGCGGCTTATATCAGGAACTACTAGTGCTATCTCTCTATCTTATATTTGAAGTATTGCTTACTCCATTTATTAGGCATTAACAAATACATATTAGAAAATATTTTTATTTTCAGGGTAGAAATTTTAAAGTGGGTTCACTAGGCCAATACCCCAATTATATGAAGGAATTTAATTTTGCACAATACCAAATAAATGTTCATTTGTTTTATACCGCATAGTTATCTATACTTTACTTCTTCTTTCTTTTCTTCTTTCTTCTTCTTTTCTTATCATAACTTATCCTACTAATATTATAAATGCGAAAGTTTGTATATAATAATAATATAATCTCACGCCTTTTATCCCCGAGGGAGTAGGCAGAGGTATTCCATTACTGGATATACCCACATTTCACGAGATATATTGGACCCCTAAACGTGATAGGTGGTGAGCCCATCGCCGGACCGGGTCTGTTTACACATGTCTCCTTACGATGTTTTCCTTCACCGTCGAGCTAGTAATAAATATGTACGTAAGTTTTTGAAAAACTCATTGGTACATGCCAGGATTCGAACCCGAGCCTCACTGATTTTCGGCCGGCTCTTTAACCGTTCGGGCTATCACTGCTCTTGTTTGTATGTATGGATGTATAGATGTATGGATGAACTTTTGCTAATAACACCTACAGTCCGACGATCGCAAGAGAGCGTAGTAGTTTATTATGCTGTACCTATACCATACCTGCTGAGTCGAGTTAAGATTACTTCCAAATTTGCATTTGACGAAATTATCTACTGTTTTAACATAATTTCACTCGCGGAAAATTATTTTTGAATCACTATGAAAAATAACACTTGCTAATGTAAATTAAATTCGATTTGATGATGATTTGAGATTCTATAGATTTTATAAGCAGTGAAAACTTCAGTATCTCGGGTTTATGAATCGAAGAAACTCTTATAACCTTATACAACGCGTAACAGAAAAAGCACAATTCCTCATACACCCCAATTAGTAAATTAACATAAAAAAAAATATGATGCAATCGAACTTTAGTTGTGTCTAACCAATTTTCTTAAATATCGATCAATAATATCACGATTTCCGTACATAGCACTGAATTCAGCTATGCTAATTCGTTTTTCGGAAAAATTTAATACATATTATTAAAGATAGCTGAAATCGATTAAGTAGTCGATACTGAACAGACTAATTTCAGAAGGATTTCGATTTGATTGATGAGATGATGATGATGATGATGAGATAGAACAGAGGAATTCCGCTTATTCTGTTACATGTTGTATTTGTTGTAAAAGTGATTATAATTGTGTGTTACGAGATTTGTAATCACTTTTACGACCAATCATCATCAGCCTATATTAGTCCACTACTGGACATAGGCCTCCCCTAATGAGCGCCATAGCGCCCTGTCTTCGGCTCGACGCATCCAGCATCTGCCTGCAGCCTTTCGCAGATCGTCATCCGATCTGGCCGGAGGGCGCCCTACACTACGTTTGCCGAGTCGCGGTCTCCACTCCAGAACACGTCTACCCCAACGGTTGTCGGTTCTTCGCGAGATATGGCCGGCCCACTGCCACTTCAGCTTGCTAATTCTTTGAGTTATGTCGATAACTTTGGTTCTCTGTCGGATGTATTCGTTACGAATCCTATCCTTCAGAGAAACTCCGAGCATAGCTCTTTCCATAGCTCGCTGAGCGATCTTGAACTGGTGGACCAGCCCTACCGTGAGTGTCCACGTCTCAGCTCCGTAGGTCATAACGGGTAGGACGCACTGATTGAAAACTTTGGTTTTCAAAGATTGCGGAATGGATGACGAGAAGACTCGACGCAGTTTCCCAAATGCTGCCCAACCCAGCTGGATCCTCCTCCTGGCCTCCTTCTCGAAATTGTTTCTACCTAACTGCAGAATCTGCCCTAGGTAAGTATACTCGGAAACAATTTCAAGACGGTGGCCATGTACGACGACCGGTCCCGGATCAATGTGGCCATTGATCATGACTTTGGTTTTATCCAAATTCATGCCAAGACCGATGCATCGCGAGGCTGAGGCTAGGTCATCCAGCATCCGGTTTAGCTCCTCTAGCGACTCCGCCATTAAGACTATGTCATCAGCGAATCGCAGGTGTGAGATGTATTTGCCGTTTATGTTGATACCCATACCTTTCCAGTCCAGAGTCTTAAACATATCCTCCAACGCGCTCGTGAACAGTTTCGGGGATATGACATCCCCCTGTCTCACTCCTCTGCGCAATTGGATGGGTTTAGACTGCTGGCCCTGTACTTGGACACTCATGGTGGCGGCCTCGTAGAGACATCTCAGCACCTCGATATAACGATAGTCTACTTGGCAACGCTGTAAGGATTCCAGAACAGCCCAGGTTTCTACGGAATCGAAGGCCATCTCATAGTCCACAAAAGCGAGACACAGGGGCTGATTATACTCTTCGGACTTCTGTATAATCTGCCTTACTGTGTGAATGTGGTCTATCGTGCCATATCCTCCTCGGAACCCGGCCTGTTACGACCAAACATAGTATTAATATGGTAGATTGTACAGAGCACGTTACCAAATTCAATCTAGGTCAATATACTTTTTATATATGATCACTAGCTTTTCCGCGCTGTTTCACCCGCGTAGTCCTCATTCCTGTGGGAATACAATAATAAAATATAGCCTCTTTCACCAGTGGAAAGCTACATTATTACTGAGTAGCATGTAGCTTTCCACTGGTGAAAGAATATTTGAAATCGGTCTAGTAGTTTTGAAGGTTATTCGTTACAAACATACGAGTACAAGAATACAAAAATACAAATCTATCCTCCTTATAATATTAGTGTGGATGTAGATTAATAATGTAAATTAAATAAATAAACTGTGAAAACAATGTATATAAGAAATACTAATTCAATAATACGATATAACTTATAATAAATTACATTATATATAACATTTGTTTACACTAGGTAGCAGGCTAGAAGTAAAGGAGTAGTAGGTAGGTCCAACTTATGAAAAGCCATTTCATATGATTCTCCGTATGCTACTTATGTAATGACCCCTCACTAGTACCTACTGCTAGGTCATGAGTGTCTGCTAACTCATTTAGGAAAGTTGGGACGTAAACTCCCAATACCACATCGCCGATTCAGTTTTAATCTCCGGCATTTCATGTGCAGTAATGATGTTTTTATACTCCATAAATATTATATACACTAGCGGGTGCCCGTTATTCCCGTTCCCGTGGGAAATTCCAAAAATCCATGCAAAGCGGTTGCCTACGACATAATAAGACACCTAGACATTCCATATTTCAAGTTTCTTAGGTGTACCTAATCGTTTCGGAATAGTACGTATTTCTCTTTTAATATTTTCCCGTGAGAATGAGGTGCTCAGTTATCTCCATGCCAAACTTCATCAAAATCCGTCTAGTAGTTTTGGTGTGATGCATGCACAGGCAGACAGACAATATAATAATAATTTTCAAAAAATATTTCATGTACAGGCACGTTCCCGTTACAGTTTTATTATATATGTATAGATATTTATAAGTATAAAAGACGACTGGTTGACCGACTGGTTGACTAACTGATCGATCAACGCACAGCTGAAACCTCTATGCTATATGACGTATAGGTAAGTGATCACTAAGAAGGACTTTTTGGAAATTCCCATCGGAACGGGAATAAACAGGATCTTTTGAATTTTCCACAGAACGTGTTTTTCTGTTACCGCTGTAACAATAAATTATGAAAAAGAAAATATACTAAAAATTAAAGGGAACCCCCGTACAAGTGACGTGTGTTTTAGCGTTTTTATTGTGGAACTAGACTCTTATAGAAATGAGGTCTGAAGTATTAAAAGACCTAGAAAGAAATTGACAGTTAATTGGCCCACAAATTCACAATCACGCTATGTCAACTATGGTTGGGATGGAAGATTAAATTTATAGTAAATAGTCCTCCATACCCACAGGATGACGATAAATTGATAACACATAACACATACATAACACAAGACCTGTTGATAACGCGTGTTGCGTCACAGTTAAAGAAACAACGTCACTTGTTGCACGCCAACAATCAAAACAAAACACTATCGCGATATCTGTTCTGGCTCCCCACAAATAATAGTACACTAAACATACTTATACAGGCTGTGTTTTTGTATGTGGGGTAAATTTTAGAGGGGTGATTTATTGCAAGTTTTCTATTAGGTGCTCAAATTATATTTTACTTCTGCAATGTATTTACAGATATTTAATTTAGTTTAATTGTATTGACTGACTAAAATAATTTTTACTGTATATTTTATCTATCACAACTATTTTTGTTCTTTACTAACATTTTCCTGTGAATCTGCTCACTTAAACTTTGGATTGTCCCTGTTGCTTAAAAATCATTTGTTTTCCTACTTCCTTCGTCCTTCCCCCAGACGTAAATTGTCCTACTACCAAACATTCTGATCGTTCCACTGGTGAAGACCTGAAATGGTAACAAACAGACAGAGCTATTTTCAGTTTTATAATGTTTGTTCGGATTTTTAGGAATTTTAAATACACGCAACTAGGTTTTCAACTTTTTATTTATTTTGTGTTGTTCACTTGTCTTATAAAGTCATGAAATTTTATATAAAAAAAACCTAGCACGCTATTATCTGTTTACTAAATTCTTATTCGATTTAAGAACTTACTCAAACAAAAATCATTAGCTAAACTCCTTTAGCGAGTAACGTCTCAATTTTCATCAATCAGTAAACTAGCCTCGAGAGAGGGGCGTATACTACGGGGGTGGGTGGTAATAGGCTATCTGAAGAAAACCCTGAATTCAATAGCGACCGGCCCAATAGTTTAGGCGCGATACACGGCAGACGCCCCGCCATTTTATATTCTCGTGTTCCTTTTTTAAATAACATTTTCTTTTTTACATTTTAATTTTTACAGCTATTGCAAGCCAGGTAGAGAAAATGTTTCGAAGATTTTACATACTCGTATGAAAGTGATACCTAAACAAATTAAGTTTTTTTCACAATAGGCCAGGAACAAAGAACTATAAAGGTCGTGCAAAAGGATGAAAAATATCTTTCATACCGACTGTAGCTATCTTAGAACTTTATTCAAAGTCCAAAAAAGCGATAGATTCCTACTTCTCCACTATATTATAAAGGTGTATGTGACTGTGTCTGTCTGTTACGTTTTCGCAGCTAAACCGCAGAATCGATCTACATCCCACGAAAATATAGAGGCTAATTTCCAGGCCAATCACGACAACCTCAAGGTCACACGAACTGTCTAAAATATTAGAAGTCACCTATAATAAACTTACCCCTTTTAGTCAGATAGGCATTTAACTCTGTTGACTCAGTTAATAGTGATTCGGCCTTCTGAGTCCAAGACCACGGGTTCAATGCCCGCTCGGGCCAATATTTGTGTGCATGAATATTTCTGTTGGTTTCGTGTCTGGATATTTAATATTTATTGAAGTGTATTTTTGTCACTTGTGTATTATCCATAGTGCAGGCTTCTGCCTAGTTTGGAACTAAATACCCGTGTGTGAATTGTGTCCCACAATTTATTTGTTTATTACTAAGAGACACAGACTTGACAAATCAACAAGCAATGTTACTTTAAAAGTTAAAAACTTCTGACTGATATGAGGTACTTACTTTTGAAAGTAACAAAGTAAGTGCAATAACAAACCTACTGCTATTTTTTACCTACATTTTCATTTCCATTAAAAATAATATACATTCATTTGTTTATACAATATGTAACAGAATAAGCAAAATTCCTGAAATTAGTTTGTTCAGTATCGACTACTCAATCGATTGTAGCTATTTTTAATATGTGTTATTTTTTTCCAAAAAATTAAGTAGCATAACTATTAGAACTAAAGAAATAGAATTTAGGGCTACCTAGTGAAACCGTATTAGTGAATAAATAGTGAATTAATATACTAATTGGGGTGTATGAGGAATTGCGCTTATTCTGTGACGCGTTGTATAATTTTAAAAGTACTGGGGACCTAGAATGTTGTTGACCTAAAGGTCGTTCCAGACAAGCCTTCTGTCCTTGCGTCGGGTCAAGGACCTCTGGAGGACATAATATTCTAAGTTTTAGTAATCAAGAGGCTCCGAGCAAATGCATTTTAGACCATAAAATAAATTTCATTTTCCTCTTATTTTTGTTATCCAAGTTTGAAATAAAAGTTCCCCTATTGACTTGACGCCTTTTAGCCTTTACTAAAGGTATGACTTGGACCCCAAGCTTCGAAACAATAGTCTCCATAATAATGTACCCCGTTTTTTTAAGCACTCTTAGATAGATAAATATGAACAAAAAGGAATATGGACCAAAATCTGACCCAGATACCCCTACTAGATGTAGGGGTATCTGGGTCAGATTTTTTACACATGCTCATTGAAAAAATTTTTGTACAAACTTTGAGAATTTACACCAGTGGGCTTCAGAATTATTTTTAGTGCATTTGACACAGCACTCACGGCGTCTAAAATACACTGGTCTAAAGTTTATATTCAGAAATGGAATACCTCTGCCAACCCACAGAGGATAAGGCGGGAACACATTTAAACAGGTTCATTATTCAAGACTATTCAATAGCTTCTGATTATGTGTACAAATAAACTGAGATGAACCCTTTCGTCATAGTTTTGCCAAAATGCGTCATAATTAGGATTCAAAGCACGAGCATTGGTCGCAGGTGACGGCCACCAGTCAGATGTCTTGAATCCTGAATACGACATTACACCAGGGGTCGAGCACTCCGGGCTTCTTGATAAATTTGAAAATAATTTTCTTTTGTATCCAAAAACTACAAAATGTTCCGTGATTTATGGTCGCGATTGTCTGGTACAGATTTTCAAGAATCAAATAACAAAGAGGCTGGATACTGGATAGTTATTGTAAATCTGAGAATAATATGCCATATGTTTCAGCAATAGATTGTTTTATACACAAACGTCTCCCAGAATCTCATCAACACGAAGAGAGAAAAAATACGCGGACCTGTATATTACTGTTAAATGACAACTTGACAACCTTCCAAATATATATCAGCGTGTTTTTCTGTACTCCTACGTAAACAGAACCTACGCTCGCCAAACATAGAGGTGGTACTGGCTGAAAATATACTTAGTATTTCCCCGCAGTGTATATCGAAAAGACTTGTTTCTTATCAACAACAAACATAAAATATCTCCGAATAACCCACTCAAATAAATAAAAAAAACAATAGCCAAGAAAAGGTGCCACGCGGCGTGACAACGTAAATAATGCGTTATCAACCCCCAATACGCAGCGGCCATTTACGTAACAGACAAGTCCAAACCAAAACTGGACGGAGATACGATGATTTATTTAAACTTACGTGGAAGATCCCTTATCTGCCACCTCGCGTTATCTTATTGCGTGTTTCCTAAATAATTAATGCAATATAGGGCATCGATTGTGAGGTGACGGGCGGGTGCGGGGCGGGGAACAGGGCGCGGGGGTGCGCGCGGCGCACGCACGCGATTGGCCGGCGGAGCTGCGTGAGTGCGTACCTCCGCCCCCGCGTGCGTATGCCGCTCGCTCCGCGCTCAGTCGTCGCCCGACCGCCACGCGATACGCACGTAACTACCCGCGACCCAAGTCGTCCGATCGCCGCGACCGCGCGCCCGTCCGCTCCCTCCGCTAAATAGACCCTCACTTGAAGTTTTATATAAACTGGGACTAATTTAGCTGTCCATATGGTTCATCTGGTAGATATATTTCGTTCAGCGAAAATTGACTATCCGCCGCCTGTTATTGTAAGTAAACAACATTTACATTATAGAGAAAATGATAAAAGTGTTTCGTTTAGTTTGGTCACGTATTTTTATTTTATTTTTGTTTGTTATTTCTTTCAGATTAAGGTTCGATGGGCTTGTCAGTTTGTTAACGAGTTGGGTTTTCAAAATGAAGCTGGGAATTATTTTGAATGAAGACCGTTACAATGTTTACTGTTGATTTTTCGTGAAAAACATATGGAGTGCTTTAAAGTTTTCAAGTCTTGCAAGTATGTTTATGAGTTTTTATAATTTATTATATAAGAGTGTTCAGCTGAAAAAGTTTCAAGCAAATACATAAATGATATTGAATTCAAACTTAATTTATTTTAAATGTATTTTTGCCTGTTAACAAATTAAATTATTTTTAAAAAATTTTGGTTTTTGTTTCCTTTAAGTTCTTTTAGAGCCTTTTAGGACACGTCAAAGAACATGTGATACCGTTTTACTTTAACCATCCGTTCACAGTAAAAGACATTCGATAACTAACAAAATGCTCTGATAATCGCTGCTGTACTAATACCTAATTGAAAATAATTCAAACATCTTAATAACCACAATAGAAAAAAATGTTAAATTTAAATAAACAAGTGATTATGTTCATACTTCATAGTCATTATCCCCAAAAAGTAACTCTCTAAGTTATATTCATTTTCAAAATAATCTTTGTTATTGGAGCTAGGTATCTTTATAATTGTGTATCGGAATGTGTATTTCCAGCTTCCAATAAAGTTAACAAAAGATCTGTAATACGCTTGTTGTTGGTCTGATTATTAAGAAGTTGATCAAATAGTAAAAATACCCATCCGATCTTTAAGATATATTAGATATGATAGTGTCGTAAACCTGAGAAAAAGTGTCAAGATTCACGATATCATGTGCGTCAAAGATTTGCAATCTGTTTTATGATATTGTCATTTTGTCGGGTTACCATTGTCATTAAATAAATAATTGTAGTGGGTCAGTTTAATTCTGTCAAAATAAAATAGGACTAACAATTATAAAATTTTAAAAAATATATATTATTAAGTATATCAGTGATAGCAAGTTTCCCGTAAGGAATCATGTTTTTTGGAATTTCTTCAAACCTTATATAGTGCCTTTAACGGATGGAAAAGAAATGTAATCCTAGATTTTAAATGAAACTGTGGACGTAATCGATTGGTTTTGATAACTAAAAAGTAAAATCAACAACTTATGAGAAAACATCGACAAAAAAGACTTAAATTTGGAAAATAGTCACAATTTTATATTATTTTTCTTAATATAAAAACGGTGACAACATAGTTCAAAGCAGGTACTAAAAGCTGCTTAAATTCTAAATTACAGCATCCTTAGTCTAGAGGTAGAGACTGACTTACTAAAGGAGACGTTTCATGAATGTATGGAGACTGGGCCTGCACCAAGTAGGTACACCAGTTTTTTAGATAAATATAAATAAAATAACTATAGTTTTATTCATGATTTTGCTCATAGTTGTCTAGTTTCGTTGTACAATAAACTTCAATTTTTATTAAACTAGCATCGCGACGACCCAAAAAAAAATGCGACCTGACTGGTAAGATGACAATTGACATTATTTTGATGTTTGTCGGACTAATTCACAATAACATGGAAATTGGGCTTAAGAAGTTAGAATAGTATTATTTCAATAAGATTCCATGGATCCTCCATTGAAGTTTAATTAATTTTGTGCAAGTTAAATAGATGTTTCTTTTTATATTCGTCTGATAATTACTAGATTTTTCTTTATCTTTCACGCTGGTGTACAATGTGCAGGCCCAAGATGGAACGTCTTCTTTCTGTAGATATTTGTATTGATCAAATGTTTTTAAATTCATGCAACTTCACTAATAACATAGAAAGAGCTCTTTGAGTCCCTAAAACTTCATTAAGAGAGGGAGCTAATTGGGAAGCCCTCGCAAAATTTTCTAATGTTTATTTTTCATTCTTTTAAATAAGTAAACAACCTCTCCTTATGAAAATGGGCAGAACAGTTAAAGTTGAAGGAAAACACGACTCTCTCTTGTTTTTCTTTCGACTTCCCGTTTCGGGGGAGCGAAATTTTCTGACCTAAAATTATGAATACCTACGAAAAATACTGCTTGATTATTTTAAGCGCCACATTTATAATCAAAATAATTAGGTTAGGTTGAAAAGAAATTATTTTATTAGTGCACTTTAAAGTGTTTTTGAGGAAAACGGACCTATTTTTTTTGGTAGTACAAATAAGCTGAGAGGACACTGTATTACTTTGAAATTTATAAAGCATAACCATAGAACGTTGTTCATACATACTGCCTGAAACATAATTATGCTGTCATAATAATAGTGTCTTAAACGTGACAGCATGTATTGAAAGAGTGTCTATTAACCATTTTCTGGTAAGACCATCTAAGTGGCAAACGAATGTTTCACTTACTTAATTATAATACTAACTATTACGAACTACGTGTCAGTAGACTATGCATTATAATGTTGCGTCAATTTTACTTGGTCGGGCTATAACGGCGCGCATAGATCGAGCGCTAATATGAATCCCATACATTATTCATTTTATTCGACTAATCTTTACATTTTACAAAGGCAGTTGGCCCTCTGTACTGCTTACATTACATCTGAGGAGCTTAAGTCAAATCAAAAGTGTCATAATTAGGTGCCCAGTATATAGACATGACCACCAGAATTTTATTTTAACACACACACTTCCCAGGTTGCAAAAATTATAAAGAAAGAAAGAAAAGAAAAATGTTTAATATTTCCACAGACAAGACAACAAAAATAAAAAGACAAATAAAAAAAACTCACGCCTTTTATCCTCGATGGGGTAGGCAGAAGTATTCCATTTCTGGATATACCCACTTTTCACGAGATATTGTTTGAACCCCTAAACGTGATAGGTGGTGGGCCCATCGCCGGACCGGGTCTTTTACACATGTCTTAGAATTAATTATGGGACCACAAATTAAAAAAAAACATAAAAAACTGCCGAACCAAGCAGTTATATGCGTGTGTGTGTAGCAGCATCAGAAAAGGGCGTAAAACTCAGTTTAATTGTTTTGCTCGGGTGAGCAAAACACTGGTAGGTATTCTGCTTTTGCCCTGAAAGTATCAGGAGTATAGTGTAGTTTAATATAGTTAGTGTTTGTGTATAGTCTTCAATGTGTGTCTGATATAGTAATGTACAATCAAATGTACAACCACGTAATTTATTCAAGTCAAAGGTTTTTATGCAATGTAGGGGCTGATACGTCCTCTTATTGAAAGTCATTGCGACTCCATCGCTTCTGTATGTGTAGTTGAGGAGAAGAAGCGGGGCAAGAAACTCCTCTATTAAATAATAAGTAGGTACAATCATAATTTCATTCAATTACGAGTATATATCAAACAATTAAATATCTATTCGAAAGTTCAATTCAACAATAGGAGGTTCGCCACTACAAATTTTTACGTCAATCCAAATATCCCAAACGAGTCACCTCAAACCTTTTCACCCCGTTATGCGTAAAGGACACCACATAACCGGTTATGGATTCCAGAACCGTAGGGTCTCACATAAGCACAACATAAAAAGTTTTATCATGTCCCGGCCAGTTAGTCTGGGGGAACTTGTAAAAGAATATCCTTACGGGCCATTACGCCACTCGGTTACTGAAGAAACTTCATTTTGGGGTTCCGCGCCAAAAAAGGGTGAGAAAGTTTTACGCTGCCAGCATCAGATGTCTCTGGTTATATGTGCTAATAGTCTACCTCACTATTAGGCGTACGTAGAGTAGACGTCACACTTATAATAGTAAAAAATCTCACAGCATTTAATCCCCGAGGGGGTGGTACGCAGAGGTATTCCATTTCTGGATAAAACCACTTTCTACGAGACATTATTTGGACCCCTAAACGTGATAGGTGGTGAGCCCATCGCCGGACCACGTCTGTTTACACATGTCTCAGTTTTAATTCTGGGACGTGCGGGGTTCCTCACGATATTTTCCGTCACCGTCGAGCTAGTGATAAATATGTACGTAAGTTTTGATTAACTCATTGGTACGAACCCGAGCCTCACTGATTATCATTATGTGAAGCAGGTTCTTTAACCGTGAGGCTATCACTGCTCTTATCATGTTTGTCTGTGCTATCGCTTATCATGTTTAATGTGAATAGCCCACTGCATCAATTCAAAGTGCCTTATTATTAGACTACTGACTTTTTTTAGTGGTATTATCAATTACCTACGGTAATCAAAATACATTTCAATTTTCATGCCACCTCTGCTTTGCATCTACATACAACGAAGATATTTATTATATTTTTAGGTGAATCAGCACAATACGAAGTCTACATTGTTTGAAAGCAGGTTTAATATTCGTGTAATAACAATATTATCTGCACTATACATCGTATGACTTCACCAATTCATGGAGATCTCTCAAAGAGACACTGATAGTGCTGACCATCAACGAACAAAACCATTCAAAGATATACAACACGCATCAGCTGTAAACACTGCAGTTAAATATTACTAATTATTTCCCGCGATACCATTCACGTAAAAAGTTAAGAAGTAGCCTATTACAGTCTCCTGCTAAACATAATCAACACCCCAATGGTAAGAGTTATAATAATAATTAATTGTGGGACACAATTTACACAGGGTTAATCAGTCCCAAACTAGGAAGAGTCTGTAGGTACTATGGGTACTAAACAACTGATAAACATACTTAAATAAATATTACACGAATGGTAATAAATAGAAAAGTAATCTGTGAAATTATTACAAATAGAGACAAAAGGCAGGCAGTTACTAACTTACGCAATTATTATAATTACTGGTTCTTGCCAGCAACTTTGATGGCGTCCCGGAATAAAAGTTAGCTAACGGTTGTCGCAAACGTACTCAAGTAAAACAAAATTACCAATTGAAACGTCAATAGTTTAATAACAAGGGACTCTAAACTCCATGGAGGCCTATCTCGACCGATGAGTTGCTGTTTCTAAATGTAGTACACCGAGGAGAAACAGTAACAAACTCAACTAAGAAACGGCTCAGCACCGCCTCAACTCAAGCTTTTAGTATTTTTTATGACATTCCCTACTACAACACACTTATCACTCTTATCAGAATCGTAACGGCAACGCCTCGAGACAAACTCGCAAATATAGGTGAGGCGGAGACGATCTGTTTCCGAGTTGATATTATGTGTGCTATTATAACCCAGTGTGGGGTTAAACTTGACACAAGTGCAGGCCACTTCAGTTTGTGCAAATTTAATATTTAAAAAACTTTATCTACCCGCAGGTGATACGTTCATAATATCTTACCAACTTGACATTTACCAAAGAGAGGGAGCGCAAAACTGAAATCTGGCAACGTTTAGACACTGCCACCTCTATACAGCCTACTAATAGCTGTTCCGCGCGGTTTCACTCGCGTAGATCCCGTTCCCGTGGGATTACTGGGATAATAATACAGTCTATGTTACTCAGGGATATTTCAGCTTTCCATTGGTGAAAGAATTTTTAAAATCGGTCCAGTAGTTTTTGAGTTTATTCATTAAAATACAAATCTTTAATCTTTATAGTATAAGTATAGATTGAGAAATCCAGAGCTGCTATAACCTAATGTCATTTGCCGGTCTTCGAACTACGAGTGTCTCTATTCAAAAGTCACGTCGACTACTCCGTTACTCCGTTGCTGCGTAAAACAAGAACAAACCAACAAACAGCTTTGACATGAAGCTTTACACTTGTAGTGTGCGCTTGACCTCTAAGGTGATCGTAATAAGAACGTTGTAGATTGAGAAATCCAGAGCTGCTATAACCTAATGTCATTTGCCGGTCTTCGAACTACGAGTGTCTCTATTCAAAAGTCACGTCGATCCGTTATACTCCGTTGCTGCGTAAAACAAGAACAAACCAACAAACAGCTTTGACATGAAGCTTTCCACTTGTAGAGCGCGTCTGACTTCTAAGGCTATTGTAATAAGAACGTTACAAAGTCCAATGTGTCAAGCTCAACGTGCTCTTGACTGTACTACTCGCTAATTATTAAAGTTGTACACCACTCTCAGTCTACCTTCAGGTACACAAGTGATTACGTAAGCAAGGACTCCCCAAAATACACATGCCAATACCTTATATCCCCGTAATAAATTTTAGCGCGTAGGTGACTCAGAAAAAGTTTACGCGATTAAGTTAAGAAGATCTAGTGTGCTCTCCGCTTTGTTTACGCCGATAGTGTGCCCTTCACACGCGTCATTTGATTCGACATAAATATTAGTTTACTTTTGTCTTGGAGAATGATTATCTAAGATAAAAATAGGATGGTTGTTTCTTTTATTGGCTTACAGATTTTACTAATTATAAGTTCTAGTAAATATTTTAAACGCGATATGTGTGAGGATGGATGGTTTTTTGTTGTCCTTTTACTCAAAAACTAACGAACGAATTTTGATGAAACTTTACATAATATATTAGCTATATATATATATATACATCAGAATTACACATACTTTATGGTGCTTTCCTCGCCGGCAAACCCAAGTATTTTATTATACTGTCAATGAAATTGGATGACTCTATAGTGGTTATTGCGGTGATAGAACAAAGCCGCACCTCTTATGTATAGGTAAGCCCTGTTTTTTATTCTAGGTCAAATTATTATGTGAAATTTATATGCATACATATATATTTATATCTCAACAGCAGTGCCCCGCGGTTTCACCCGCATAGTTCTCGTTCCTGTGGGAATACGGGAATAAAATATAGCCTATGTGTTATTCTGATGTATAAGATATATAACTGTAACGTTTCATCAAAATCTGTTCAGTAGTTTTCGCGTGGAAGAGGAACAAACATCCATCCAGACATCCAGACGTCCAGACATCCATACAAACTTTCGCGTTTATAATATTAGTAGGATAAGTAGAACTAGTAGGATAGTCTCGTCTTATCCCGAAGGAAGTTTTCATTCCTGAAAGATAAATTTTGACAGGTAAATGAGGAAATAAATTCAACTAAGTACTTACGGCTTTACCTATAGAGTAAATTGTTCATAGACAATAAGTTTTGAAACTCCACTTTAAACAAAATTATCTAAATAATTTCTTATTCATAAATAATTTCAACTTCGTTACTTAGTATTAGTATAGATTAGTATAGGTTTTCAAAATTCTTTGAAAACCTATACCTACCTAAAAGTGACTTTGTCTCTTTGTTTATTTGTTGCGCTTTCAAGCCTAACCACCAAAACCGACTGAAAATTATTTCTCCCATGGATCAGGGAATAACATAGGATATGTTTTATCCCCATATTCACACAGGACGGAAGCTACGCTACAAAAATTATCTCAAAATAAATCCTTTAAAATCTTCTCATACTTGCTACCTATTGCAGTGCCAAAACAGCAAACTAAAACAACCAGTATAAAAAATCCTTATGGTTTTTTTACCTGCAATATTTCAGAAAGCCTTATCAATCGATCAAAAGATCTTTTTGAGCAGGTGATATTAAGCCCAACCTCCGTACAACCTATTATTTTAACCCCAAACATTCATCACAAAAGGCCCATAAAAATTCTATTCATCCCCAAAACTTGCCCGCTAACCCCAAGCCAGTTATTTTATTAAATTACCTACTTAAATTTCTGTTTAAGTTCAGGATTGGATAACGGAATCCTAATTTATGATCGGTTTTACTTTGTAACAAAAGCTAATAATTTTGTTCCTGAAATTTTACTTGTTGTGTTACCGCAGTGAACTTTGCTAATTTAATATAATGTGTTAGGAATTAATGTGTTCGAGTTTTGGACAGTACTTTGGGAATAATGGGCTTCAGCGTATGAACGCGCAAACAAACAATTTTGATTGGGATCTGCAAATCAAACACAAAACCGCAAATGCGAAAGCGTAGAATAATTAAATTGAAACTTTTATCAAAGTAAAAAAAAGAAATTTCTGGATATTGTGTAAATAGAGTACGGTGAAGGATGCCAAGGGGGCACTATTACTAAGTCTCCGTCTATCCGTCCGTCTATCACAGGGCTGTATCTTTTGCACTGTAATAGGTAGACCGATTCTTTTAATTTTCACAGAGTATGTACAGAGGATAGTACAGTCAAGAGCACGCTAAGCTTGACACTTTGGACTTTGACCCGGCCCTGTATTCTATTGCGCGCAGTACAAATCAGAGCTCAGCTTAAACTGGTAGTGTCAAGCTTGACTTGCTCTTGACTGTACAACCGCTTTAAGTTCTAAAAAAGAAAATATATATTTAAATTAAAGAGAATCTCCATAAAGCCTTTTTATTATACGGTGTTCCAAATATTATTATAAACGCGAAAGTGTTCTCTGTTTGTTTGTTACAATTTCACGCATATACCACTAAACCGATTTTAATAATACTTTCACCAATTGAAAGCCACATTATCAGGGAGTAACATACTTAATGTATATTTTATTGCCGTATTCCTACGGGAACTGGAACTCCGCGGGTGAAACTACTGCTAGTGCATAATAAAATTATAATATCGGGTTTATCTTATAGCGTTATCAAAACAACACAGTGGTATAAAATCACTCTATTTAATCACGTCACATATCAATTACCCTGATATTTATAATGACAACCAAAATACGCGTATCTGTTGATATCGCCGTCGCTAAGCAACATAGTGACATCTTCACATTACCTGTCATACGCTTGAAAGTGGTAAAACCGCGGTCATGGACGTAAAATTTTACGAAGTGACATGTTGTTTCACCGCTCGTGCTATGGAAACAACGAGTGCTATATAATAGTCCCCTTTCCTGATGGAATACGGGAATAAAATATAGCCTATGTTACTCAGGGATATTCTAGATTTCCATTGGTCACAGAATTTTTAAAATAGGTCCAGTAGTTTTTGAGTTTATTGGTCACTAAGATACAAACATTCAAATCTTTCCTCTTTATAATATTAGTATTACACACATCATTGCTCACTCCTTTTCCGGGGTAGGCAGAGACAATAGACCGCCACCTGCTACGATCCTGGCACACCTCTAGCGCCTCATCTACATCCATCAATCGGTTCATACATGCTCGTCGGTTTCGGGTAGATACTCTTCTGGCTTTATAACATATATATTTTTTTTCTTTTATATGACACCTTGTTTTTTTTTTCTATATAAAAAAGTTTTATTATTTCGAATAATAACACAATTATTATTATTACCCCTGTAAAACATGACTATAACGAATTATAAAAAAACTGTTGTTGTTCTTCAGATATTATACATATAATGAAATTTTAACTGTCTGGCTGTAAACGAAATATTTAAGAAAACTTGAAATTATGGTTTTTTTTATAACAGCAACAAAAAAAAACAAAAATCTTTTGTAATCTATGTCTATTTGTCCGTCTGCTTATACGAGCATTACTTGTGGTTTTCAGTTATATTGTTGTAGGTCTAAAATAAAATCTGATACATGTTTCATTCTTTCTTGATACGCCACCTAGAAGCAGAGTTGGAGAAGCTACGAAACTATAGAGCTATTATCAAAATTCTTTCACCAAAACAAATCTTACATTTGTGGGAGTAACATGACCTATAATTTTCCTACAGGATCGGGACATCTATGTGGAATAAATCATATATTTTTTATTTAGAAAAAATATTTTGTATAAAAACAAAATAATACAGACATTTCGAGACATGTGTAACAGACCCGGTCTGGCGATGGACCACCACCACGTTTAGGGGTCGAATATTCTCGAGAAAAGTGGGTATATCCAGTAGTGGAATACCTCTGCCTACCCCCTCAGATTGTTTATTTTACTTTTTACACCTACATACATAAAGGTCAAACACACAACCCTCCTTTTTTGGCTTAGCTGCAGTCAACTAAAAGTTTGTGACTCACGCGACATTTACCGTCGTCGATTACCATTAGCACATGTGTAGATGTTTATCCGCCGGAATAATTTATCACTATTACAATACGCTATTAATGGTTACTAACGAGCCTTTCATGTTTCGTTAATTTTATGCGCCTGAGCATTACTGTAATTGTTGTTTACATTATTTTATTTTTATTTATTTATATCAAATTATTGCACAGTACATATAGGTAGGCTTACATGTTTACATAAAACACTATATGACGCCCCGTAGAGGCACAGCAAATTTGGAGAGGGCTATATTAATTAAATTAACAAAACTACTTAACTAGTTACAGTTTTCATCTTAGCTAAATAAAATATCTTAAATACTATTTATTAATATTTGCTTACTTATACTTATGTAATAAATTCGTTATGGGAGTAGTATTAAACTGCAGGGCGTTTCAAGTATTTATGTCTCTAAAAAAACTCACTTTTTTGACGGGACAACGTCTTTTAATTCGATGGAGCCGGCTGCATGCACGAAAAAGTATGACGTAGGCGGCGTTCCAGTGAAAGCGAGAGCGCGCAACGAGCGACAAAGAGGCACAATCCAAAAAGTATGATCTTCAACTATCGTCAGTAAACCGACTTTACAGACAACCGATTTTTTTTATCCCCGACGGGGTAGGCAGAGGTTACTGGATATACCTACCCACTTTTCACGAGAATATTCGACCCCTAAACGTGGTGGTGGTAAGCCCATCGCCGGACCGGGTCTATTTACACATGTCTCAGAATTAATTCTGGGGACCTGATACCTGGTATGTATGTAGGTATGTTCTTTCGTAACTGCTGAACCGATTCAGGTGAATCATAACTAATTAATTGTAGGACACAATTCACACGGTTATTTAGTCCCAAACTAGGCAGAGCCTGTACTGTGAGTACTAAACAACATGGTGATATACATACTTAAATAAATATTAAACTACCAGACGCGAAGCCAACAGACATAACCCAGTGAATAGAGAGCTTATACCTTACAAACGGTCCGGTAGTTCTAAATTTTTTACATGTTGTCTAGAATGGTTGTTAAGTGTTTAAAATGCAAAATGCACAATTCCCCCCCCTCCGCGCCCTCCGCCATCTTGAAAAAACCGAAAAAAAATCGGCACTTTTTTTAGATTTTCACTTATATCTTTGTTTCGGTGCATTTTAGCTACAAAACAGTTCTATTCAATGTTGTAGAGAATGAAATTTCCTATAATATACGTGTTAAATTTTGTTTGTAAGGCAGATAGTTCACGAGATATGATATTTTAAAAAAGATTACGCATTTTTTCAAACTTTTTTTCAAATTTTTCAAACTTCTAACTTTAGAACGCTGTAATTCAATTTTGGCCTATTTGAGAAAAACAAGTATTAAGAATAAAAATTGTAGGGAATTTAATTACCTACAAAATGGATGTATACTTTTTTAACCAACCTTACGGAGGGGGCAGTAAGCATTAAAATGAAAACAACGGCATATTGTTTATTTGATACGTTTGAAAAATTTCCGGAAAATGCGTATTTTTTTATATTTTTAAAAATATCATATCTCGTAAACTATCTGCCCTACAAACAAATTTAACACGTATATTATAGGGAATTTTATTCTCTACAACATTGAATAGAACTATTTGTAGCTAAAATGCACCGAAACAAAGATATAAGTGAAAATCTAAGAAAAGTGCCGATTTTTTTCGGTTTTTTCAAGATGGCGGCGGGCGCGGAGGGGGGGGAATTGTGCATTTTGCATTTTAAACACTTAACAACCATCCTAGACAACATGTAAAAAATTTAGAACTACCGGACCGTTTGTAAGGTAACCCCCCTTATTTGGTCTCTATTCACTGTACTAACATGTTTATGCACACAAATATTGGCCACGAGCGTGGATCGAACCCGCGAGCTCTGACTGAGAAGGCAGGGTCACTACCAACTGAGCTAACAGCGTAAATCAAAATTTAAAAAAAATCCCTCAAATAATGTTTTAAAATATATTGTTTCTTTAAACGATGTACTATACACTTTTAGACTATGTTATGTTATAAGTTGAAACCTTTCACTAAACCCGCTTATTAACAAAAATAATAGGTTCAGGCTAGGTCCCCGACTGGTTCACCCCTGGGTATCCTGTGCCTAGAAATACCCACTTTCACGGGTGTATTTTTGGGCTCCTAGACGTGGCAGGTAGTAGATACTGGTAAATATCCTTCAGATCAAATTTTGGGGTCCGAGGTTTTTTTCGCAAAATATTTTCCTTCACCGTCGAGTTATTGAGAATGTAGGTAAGTTATTGAACATAATAGTTAAAAAAATTATTAAATTAAAAATCCGTTAAAAAAATTTTACCTGCCATTTTGTTGCAATAAAAATAAAACCATTTATTGGGTCAGTTCGTAAATAAAATTTTCATGAATAACACCATTACAACAGTCTATTTTTATAGCTTATGGTGAATGCTCGCATGCAAATAAATAAGAATATAGGAAAGTCCATTAGAGATGTGATAGACTTTACGATCGCCAGTTCATTAGTATAGATAACATCTATTGGTTCCGTAGACGTATTTATGTAGTTTTAATGTATAAGTTTCAATACTATTTAACGTTTTGGGGACAAAGCTATTGTTGATTAAATTAAACTGAATAATTTATAGCAAATATTATTATTGTATTTAGTACAATAAAATTCATATGAGTAAAATTTAATTATTAACTAATTTAGACTTAATTACGGTGTTTATTAATAAAATAAATCTAATAATTTCATGTCTGCAACAACATAATTAGTTTTATTATTATTACAATTTTTATATTTTTTTGATGTACTCTTTAAAATGACCATATATACATTCTATTGATTGTAATATTGTTATAGAGGTTCTTCGCCGATTCTTCTCAGCTACATACATCCCGGAAGTAGGTACCTACGATTATCAATTCTCGCAAAGAGAATGCATTATAGGTACTTAAAAACTAAACGCGGACATTTTGAAGTTGTCTTTATGTAGGTACTTAAATGCATTTTAAATTGTTTTCATTCTGGGAAGTGGTCTTTATGTAAAAACTAATCTTTTTAAATGTTGTCATAATGAAAAGTTGACCAACTGACTTATAAATTAAAAGCGGACATTTTGGGAAGTGGTCTTTATGTACTTAAAGGGTAGCAACAATGACTGAAAATAAGCCCCTACATTGAAATAAACCTTTTTATTTTGATTAGCAGACATTACCTACCCATTACAGGATATCACGGTTATACATACACGATCACATGTTGAAGTTTAAAATCTTTTCCAAATACATAATTCTCTGCTATGTTATGAGTGTTGTGACTGAAATTTCTGTACGCCAAACATATAAGACGGTATTTACCTTACCTAAGGTTCTGTTAGCCGACGCCCCGCCCACTGCAAGGCGCATATATTTTTGTCTCTCTCCCGCACAGCTGCTAATTCCAGGTAATTTCGCTGGAAGTAACTAAAGTAGAATGGAAATTGTTTTGCAAAATACTGTAAGTGTGAAACTTGGACTTATTCTTGGAATTTTTGTCAACGAATTAGTGACATATCTCTTAAAAAAATACATAATCGAAACTACAATTTATGCTTCTACACAGGCATTGTGGCACCATGATCAGGCTGTGTAAGTATTCCAAAAACCTGAATCTCTTTCAATAAGACCTTTAAATAATTGTAAAATTTAAGGTGTGTCAAATTGCCAAGTCATTTCAAAGTAAAATAAAAAAGAAAGAAAAGGTTATTGTCAAAAAAAGACACAAAACTGAACAAACATTTAGTAGTGGGAATACCTTCGCAAAGGGGGAATCAGCTTATCCTACCCATACTTGACTCAGTAGAACTGGTTTCATGATTTGTCGTATAAGATTGTATCATTCTACCTCAGGGACGTGACTACTGTCCGTTGTTTGACCACCATTGACCACTGCTTTCTATTTCGATCTTGATCCTATGGATGCTCGTCTGTATGGGCCCTTTGGTGGTCGTTGTAACCGCGTCGTCCCATCTCATTTGCGTGCGTCCTCTACTTCTCCTTCCCTCCTAAGTCTTGGTCAGGAGAAACTATAAATTGAATGCATCAACAAACTTCTACTGAGTTTCGTAGCGATAGTGATTTAACCGAATTAAATCAACTTAAATTAATATACGGGTAATACGAAACTAAAAACCTATTTTAATTAGTCGGATTATATTTTTGCGATATAACGACACATTTAAATACACATTTTTCAGACGGGTCTGCAAATATTTTAATGATAACCTAATAATTGATGTTGATCCTTTTCACGATTCTTTGCATACCGTTAGGTCCAAGATGTTAACAAAGTAAATTGTATTCTCATGTACTTACCACAGAATTGAAAATTGTATTACATATAATTCAAAGTAATTAGGTCCGACACCGCGATTCCATACTATGTTAAAATTACTTTAAGGAACCTCCAGGTCTGTTGTCATACCTAACCATTAACTTATTCTTTTACATGTTTGTATACGACTGTATGATTTCTAAATAAATAAAATAAATAAAGAGCTGTCCTGCAATATTTTGTGGTACAGGGATGCGGGATTGTAAACATTCGGTCTGACGTTTCAAAGTCGCCTCGTCATGCTAAAAAAAAATTATAACGAACAGTACTCCAAATGATGTAAAACCCTCAATGTTTGTTGTGTGTTGTCCTGAAATAAATAAATATATAATTTGTGTATAATGAAATCTACATAAGTATACATAACAATATTCAGTACATAACACAACCATTTTTTACGCACAACTACATAATTGAAAGCCCACGTGAAAGGAAAAGGATGGTGAATAAAACGGAAAATACAAATAATACAGCACTATGGACAATTTCCTACAACTGTTCATGTAATGACGAGGCATTAGTTTGGAAATAGCTACGACCCACAAAATGCGCGGCGACCACAGCGGCCGTGCGTCGAATACGATGACGCCATGATAATGACAACAGTTACGTTCGGCCACGGGAATTATTTTCATTTCGTATATAATTATGTAACAGAGTTGGCGCAATTCCTGGAATGAGGTTGTTCAGTATCGACTCCTTAATCGATTTAAATTTTAAATGAAAAATGAATAGCACAACTGAATTTAGGGCTACCTATAGAAACTGTACTATATTGTATTGTTCTTTAAGAAATTTGGTAAGACAAAAGTAAAGTACGAATGCATCATAATGTTTTTATATTAATATACCTACTAATTGGGGTGTATACATGTATGTATGTGTTGCGATTATTCTGTGACGCGTTGTATATTTTGACGGGTTATTTTCGAAGCCGTGATGTTATAATTTCACTAATGGTTTTACAATTGCATGCGCTTTTGATCAATCGTCTCCATTTCTTACAATACAATATCACGGGGCAATCTTAGTTATATTAAAATTCCACTAAGTAGATTCAGTGACATCGTAATTACACTAGAGCAATTACTCTAGTTAAATTATGAATACTATCAACACTTGGATGGGGTAAAAGAATTGGGTGTTAGTCGAATTAAGTCCAATTCGCAATTTGATTCGTCAATTCACTGACAACCGTGCCATGCTGACCAATCAGCGCTGTCTTACGATTTAACGGTGCTTATCATTTAGGGAAATTGAAAAAATCTCATTCATCCATAACGTCACTGAGTGCACCCAGGGAAATAATAATAAAACTAATATTGTCACAAGATATTGTATGAAATGGAGGCAATTGACAAAAGTCCGTAAGATTATAATACCACTTGTGAAATAATCACATTGATGTTGTAATATAATTATAATACCAATTATGTTGAATGATTATATAATTTGTGGAATCTGGCATGACAAATCTGTAAAAATAATAATATTATGTACATAGAAATTTCCACACAGCCACAATACCTAGAAAGCTCTTAAATACAACACAACAAGTGAAACACAGAGTAACACTTAACCAGCCCGATTTGTTTAGTTATCAGAGAGTTTGATTTAGAATATTTATCTAATTATATACCTCTATCAGTTGTCTAGTACTCAAATAAAAGCTCTGTTTGGCTTGTACATAAACAGCCGTGAATAGTGACCCAATATAAAAACACATTGGTAATAGCTCTTTGTCATTTATACCACCCTACCCTAAAAATGAACACCAATGTAATGAACACCAATACTTTCATAATTCCCCGTCGATTCGCGTGAGACAATTAATAAAAGAACTATTAAAAGCCAGCAGAGTGTAAAAGCAATTAAAAATTGCGACTCGTATATGAGTAGCCGCTATAAGGTTGCACACATACATACATAAACACCAGTTTTACTTTTGACTGTTACTTTTGATGTTTTCATTTAATATCAAACTCAATTCATAATATTAGTATCGGATATAATTACTAGGATTGTCTAAATTTAGATGAGTCTGTTTTAGACCCGAAACTAGGCCGTAACACAATTGAATCATCAGATTGTTAACAATGATTTTCATCAATTTTCAATAATGGCAGATCGTGTATTTTCCTGCCTGAGCAGAGAAGTAATAATGTGGCATGCCTTGATGATTGAAAAAAAAATTGTTGTCTACCTTATACGACTTTATTTATTTTACTATATTCCACACGGGAGGTTTACGTGCTATATGTTTCTTTAGAGATATTGATTTTAGGACTTGACTAAAACATGAGAACTAAATTTTCCAGCAGTATCAGTATCACACAGTGTAGAGACACTATTTTACTTTTGACTTTTTTGCCATTTCCCCGTAGCTTTGTACATAAAAATAAAATAAATAATCTCATGCCTTTCATCCCCGAAGGGGTAGGCAGAGGTATTCCATTACTGGATATACCCACAGTTCACCAGATACATTGGACCCCTAAACGTGATAGTTGGTGAGCCCATCGCCGGACCGGGTTTCTTTACATATGTATATAAACCCTAAAAACATTACTCTACTAGCCAACAGTTTTTTTTATTGTACGATAAAGTTTAAAACGCGCAATATGAAGCCGCCCTTGCCAGCATAGAGCAGCGTTAGTTAATTATGCAAGCCCGTCAACAGAGTCCGTTTATTTTAGAATAAATTAAGTCGCAAATTAACCGTTATTGCGATTCTATTCATCGTTCTGACGAATGTTTATCAAGTTTGTTACTGCATGAATTTGGCGTACGTATTTTTATCTAGGTATATATAGGTATAGGTTTAAGAGGTGTTAATGATCACGAAAAAAACATTTCTTATATCTGAACCTTAGCAAGGGCTTAACACACGTGAGTTAAAAGACAGTTTGCATAATGCGGGCTACAAAGAGGTTGAAAGAAAATCATTCTAAACTTTTTCTTTAAACTTTAGTGTCTGAAAAACTAATAGGTATCTAATAATATTAAATTTATAACAGAGTTAAATAAATATTACATAAAATACTACTATAAAATTACAGACTACTTTGCATGGCTATTAATCATAATAATTATTGTAAACCATAATTACTAGTAAGACATTAGATTAAAAAGACCTGGCCGTGAGTTTCTTGATGGTTCTTCTCGGGGTACTGCATATTTTGGAACCAGCAACTCGTCGGTGGAGATGGGCTGCTGTTTCCATTTAGATAATCTTCATAGACGAGTTTAGACTGCCTTGTTATTAGACTATTGACATTTCTACTTTACTGTGTACTTTTTACATACATACATATGCTCACGCCTTTTTCCCGAAAGGGTGCTATGATCCTGGCATACCTCTCGCGCCTCATCCACATCCATCAATCGGTACAAACATGCTCGTCGGTTTCGGGTACTCTTTATCTACCTCTTACTTACTTACTTTTTATACCTCAGAAAATAAAGATTTTTTATTATTATTTTAATTACAATTTAGGATCCGTTGCTATTAAAGTGACACAGACCGCGTTTGGCGCTAGTGTCATTTCTACTACAAGTAGTATTGGCTATTCATGTGGTTGTAGCCTATTGCTTGGTTGTAACCATTCTAGCCCCTTCTCCAAACTTAGCATGACGTCATAGGGATAGTTGCTAGTGTGCTACCACAAATTATCCTGATTTCATAAATAAAATATTCCGCGAACATAAAATATTTTTTTACTGATTATTTTCCGTTTTGGTATTTAGTCGATTCTGAGTAATGTTTGGCACTGTATTATTTTACCTTACAACTCATGCCCAAAACAAGCGCATATATCCGAAAAGTTATTTTTTAAGGGCATCCAAGCTGCATTATTGTGTTTCAAAAACTCTGTTTTAATAAATTTTGTTTTGTTTCAGATGAACCGAGCGATACAGGTGAAACCGGCGGACAGCGAGAATAGAGGAGGTACATACATTTGTTTATTTAAAAGTTGATAAAAATATCTATTAATAAGGAAATAAACAAATAATCCAGCTTGGCTTAACCATACAGGACTACTGTTTTTATTTATTTCATTTCTTATAGCTACATGTTACAAAAAATCTTAATTGCCTAACGTAGGCGCAGTTTAAAGGCAATACATTTACAATATTATGTTTTACTGAACTAGATATGCTTAGATGTAGGTACTCATACTACTAACCAATACAGTATAATAACTGTTTATTGCACATAAAATTAACTAATCAGAAAAAAGATGCTCTCAAGATTTTACAATAAATTATTACATATTAAGTAGGAATTTTATTTTATTTTTATTGGTAGCTCCAATTTTTTTGACAGTTGGGTGAATTTACCATCTCTTGAACGAAGTTCAGTTCAATACCCTCATTTAAATTACATTCTCGCATTTTTTTACTGATGCTCCAAGATTCAGTCGATCAAAATTAAAGTTATTCTTCACTCTCCCATCAAATACACTACAACTAGGTCTCAGCTCAGGTCTAAAATATTGTATGTACCTGCAGGTATGAGTTTGTTATTTTTTTTTTTAATATTTTTACTTAATGATGCTGCAAATTTAGACAAATTGTAAAAAACTCTAGATGCCCTTTGCCGTGTGTACCTATATGATAAAAAATAAAAACCGGTCACGAGAAAATAAAAATGCCAGTATTAAAAAAAATCTTGTATCTCATACATCTGATACATTTAATAGCGTCCAATGAATAATTTCAAAATTGTCTGACAGACAGAGAATCAGACGGAATGGGTTCAGAACGAAGGACAGGATAAAGTTTTAATCAGGTAAAAATGAAGAAACAAACCTAATATTAGTAATTCGGCACTAAAAGCTCGTTCTTTGTTTCAAGGATGATTAACTTTATGAAACGGCAGCCCATAATTTATGAAGCGCGCTTTGATCGCCCTGCGCCGCTCCGCTGTTATAATTCGTTTCCATTTTTTAGAGAGATCTTACTTGGCAATTTTTAGATCCCGTTTATGTAGTAAAGCAAAGAAAAAAAAATCTAATCACTTTTGGTTTTTTATGTAGGGTTTGACAGAATTTTTCCATTTCTGAAACTGATTTTTCTAACCCCTTAAATGTTTTTTGTAGAGATAGTCCTAAACATGTAGGTACCTACGTGACCTTGGGCTCATCATTTGTCACGTTCAATTGTCCTGCGGTGAAAGGAAAATCTACTGTTTTCAATTCACTGCTAACATAATCAAAGTATAAAACTCTTACTTATAAATATTACATGATCAATACGGCCATTCATTATCAGCCTGCAAATTCCTGAACAAATAAAAGGGGCTTTTATTCGAAAAGTTTGGAGCGGCCGGATGCCTTGCGCGTTCGTACGCAATAAACATAACTTTACAACCACTATTTCATTCACAAAAGAATTTGGTCAGTAATGCTGGCAAATTTCCCGGATTTTGCGGGACAACGGGACATATAGGAGTTATTGTTTGTCCTGTCGAGAAACTTTGAAGCCTGTGAAGTTTTATACTTTATTGTTGACTAGCGGGTGCCCAGCGGCGTTGCCCGCGCGGATTCCGTTCTTTTCCGTTCCCGTGGGAAATTCCGAAAATCCCTTCATAGTGGTTGCCTACGACATACTTAAGACACCTACATACCATATTTCAAATAGCGGGTGCCCAGCGGCTTTTTCCCGCTTGGATTTAGTTTATTCCCGTTCCCGTGGGAATTTCCAAAAATCCCTTCATACCAATTTCCTATGACATATCAGACACCTTCATACCATTTTTCAAGTTTTTAGGTGTTATCGTTTCAGAGTAGTACGTATTTCTCTTTTTAACCAGTTTTTTTATTTTCCCGTGGGAATTAGATATTTTCCTGGAATAAAAAGTACCCTAGATGTTGACCCGGGTACTCAGTTATCTCCATACCAAATTTCATCAAAATCTGTCCAGTAGTTTTTGAGTGATGCATACACAACCAGACAGACAGACAGACAGACAGACAAAAATTCCAAAAATTGGTGTTTCGGTATCTATATCGATAACTATATACACTACCGTTAAAATTTTCAAAAAATATTTAATGTACAGACACGGCCTCGTTAGAGTTTTATTATATGTATAGATTTTGACATGTCATTTCATATTTACGTTAGTAAAGATTGCTCTTAATTTACTTTTGCATCATGCTATTTAAGTAGGTACTACAAATCAACATCATATCAGTCAAAAAAGGTCACATACACTTTTGAACATACGCCTCCCCCTAGCATTGCCACAATGACTTGATTGTACTAATTATTTTGTAGTAATCAGTATGCTTAAATGGAAAAACATACACACACCTATTAAAACATCCTAGTTGTTTTTTTTTAGTCATAGTTTACTTTTTTTTTCTTTCCAAAACTTTATCTAGTCATACAATGGCAAACAAAACCCACATATTTCAGCTCGCTAACACCCTAGCACACTGGGAGGAGCATCCTTAATTCAAAAGCCCCTGTTGTACAGGCTAAGACAAATTGTCCCGCTGTGTCCCGTAACCAAAAGCAGGCAGCCCGTCAAACCATCGCGTGCCATCATGTTTACAACATAATTGTAATGAGTGGCAACATCAATTAGTTATATTTACTCAGCCGCTACAAACTCAACACGGCGGCGTGCTATGAAAATTAATTTCGGTTGATATGAATCCAAGTGTTTGGGTTTTATGGAAATTGCTACTGTTCTGTGGGTGACCGGCCATCGTAAACGTTTATGGATCTCAATAACCTAGGCGGGGTGAGCAAATCAATTCTGCGATGTGTATTATCAACACTAGCCATAATAAAAGCTTTTGCAATTAGGTACTAAATAAATTTCAAATAAACGAAAATTAAGATTGTACTGTTTTTATTCAATTTATGAGTTTATGTGTAAGTAGGTACTTCCATTTTTTATTGACATTAAAATTTTTAATTTTCTTTATTTAATAATTTAATAATTATATTGACTTTGATATTTTTTCTGTGGTGATTGTATTTATTTGTTGAAATGCGATGTTTTTTTTTGTATTTGAGTTAAATAAATTTAATTAATTAATGTTGTGTATTGTCGTAATGAAGAGTACTACATTGCTTATTATTACCTATATAAATGAGATGCTGACTTAAAAATAATGTTTCCAAAGGACAAACATTGCTGTAAGTATAACATTACAATCAACTTTTCAGTTATCAGACCGGACCTTGAAAAATGACATAAATGCTACCTTTTTCTGATTCCCAAAGTAATAATTACACGCGAAAGAAGTCTGGAAAAAGCTAATTTAAAATAAATAAACATCATCATAAACATATTTACAGAAAACTTATGTTAAATACGAAGATAAAAAATTTCTTTCAAACAGGAACTGTATAAATTAATAGCCAGAAGGCTGGATGCATTTCCTCTCTCATAGCTATATTATTATGAACCATAAATGATGTATTTCTCCTTAATTTCTATATTCATTCTGGAATATCCTACTTAGGTGATTGAATAAAGTCTTATCAAATGTTACTGCATAGCCCAATAGTGATGTAACTAATTAATGTATTCGTAATACCGGGTCATCGATGCCCTGTGAATAATATATCGATGTAGCCCTAAACACCTTCACTGATTTTGTTTTAATTCCGAACAATAGAGCTGTGATAGCTGTGATAGCCTTACGGATAAAGAGCCCGCTTCTCATGATAATAATGCAGGCTCGGGTTAAAAGAATATCTCGTAAAAAATTGATATATCTAGAAATGGAATATCTCTGCCAACCCCTTTTTTTTCAATTACACATTCCAAATTCGAAATTGTGTTATGTTATGAAGTATGAAGTTCAAATCCTGGAGGCAAAATTGTTGAAAGCTGTAAATCAATGACGCAAATTAAACTAATTCAAAACTGCATTTGGTACTCGTATTCTTTACTATAGTGATATTAAATTCGCGAAAGACTGAAGACTGAATTCAATATTGAAACTTTTTTTTTATGCGTTAGTATAAATATTTTTTTACTTCGAACTAGCGTGAGCATATATTTTTTAAGTATTTTTTTTACCAAACACACGATATTCCTGTACAAACAATATTCCTCTGTCTCTCGGCCTATGAATTCGATACCGATGATGGTTCGACGTGTGCGTGTGTTACAGCCTACAATGATTGGATTGGGTATTAGGGCCATTACACATTGAAGACGGCGATTTGTCACGTCAGCCTTTTGGTTTGAGCGGTTCATTTCGTTTTCGCTTGGCGGACAAATTGTGTACCTACCATAATGGCGGAATGATTTTTTTACAGTTTGATACCGTCATTTCATAAGGTGTTTTCGTTAAGATAAGATTTTAAACTTTTTTCTATATAAAGCAGTGATATCTCTCTTGGAAATAAATTCGTCGCTCCATTCTGTGGAATAGGTTTAACATACGTAATGGATGAGAGTAAATTAACCGGTTTATCATAATAACATGCTTGAAGTGTAATATTTGTATGATCACAGGCGGAATATAACAAATTATTTATATTTAAAAATATAACATCTTACATTGACAAATAAAATCGTTTGTATTTTTACGTTATCAGAAACTTGCGAAAAGTCGAGTACGTGTTTATCGCTACCTAGACAGGGTATGAAAACATGGTGACTGACTGGCATAAGTAACAGCACCTCGCCGTTCCTGCAATATGTCACGTTTAGAAGTCTAAAAAAACAATGGTAAAAGGCGTATATTTCAGAAATAATAAATTGTAGGACACAATTGACACACGATTATTTAGTTCCAAACTAGGCAGGGCCTGTACTATAGTAGACAACTGATAAACATACTTAAATAAATAAATACCTAGACACGGAGCCAACAGACATGTTCATGCTCACAAATGTTGGCCCCGAGCGGGGATCGAACCCGCGATCTCCGACTTAGAAGGCAGGGTCACTACCAACTGAGCCAACAGGCCCGTCGTAACCTCTGTCAATCTCCTCGAGGACAAAGTATAGGTAAGTGTATAGAAAAAAAGCCTTCAAAAACCTTACGATTAACTCAAAAAGTAGCTTAAAAATCAAACTATCCAACAAAAGCATTACCTACTTTCAAATAACTTCTTATTCATTTCCAAAACCATTGAATTACGAATACGGAATCGATACTAAAGTTTAATCACAGTCCCCTCCCTAAGTTATTCCATGTTTAAGTTTCAATAATTTCCTCGGGGATTAGGGATGTATTTGACGATGGCCACTGTCGGTAAATTATTAACCCAAAGCACTGGGTCATTTCTGACCCAAATTGAAATGTATTCTGACAACTGAGGTGGTTTCTGTCTTGGACCCTGTCGTGTTGTTTATGAACGGTAACAATAGTTTTTTTTTTACAATTAAGTAGGTATATGAACTTTATTTAATTTATCACCACAATATAAAGGAGTAGTAAATGTGGGTAGCAAACATAGATACATTCCCACAAGAAGGGTTTCGTATCACCATACAATAAAAATAAACGACCAAAAATTGCAAAAAAAAATATTTATATATTTTTTGTATTTGTTGTTATAGCAACGACGACGAAGTAAATACGTTCATGGTCAAGTTTAGAGTGCCTTGTTAAGAAGACTATTGACTTCTACAAGTGTAATTTTTAATTACCCTGATGTTAGATTAAAATAACAACGGTCCCTTTTGGTAGGGAATAATAAAAAACAGTTTTTGCTTGAGCGATTCCACAGGATTTTGCTACTTATTAATATGGCTCTTATGTACCAACATACGACATGATGGAAGTTCCAAAGTACAAGACTACTTCCTAATATGTTTGTCCCATTTTATGCAAAAATCAAACCAGCAACTCTTCGCTTAGCAACATTAATATTAA
This sequence comes from Ethmia dodecea, assembly GCA_963855545.1. Taxonomy (NCBI): domain Eukaryota; kingdom Metazoa; phylum Arthropoda; class Insecta; order Lepidoptera; family Depressariidae; genus Ethmia; species Ethmia dodecea. The sequence continues at coordinate 3,310,500 of OY979443.1, forward strand.
GCCAAGTGGGTCATCGTCCATAATAGAATTACGTAGGCGGTTCTCTCGTACGAGCGTAACCATTAATTTAATTGCTTTCACAATGCTCTTCCCTCGATATTAAATGCAATAACGTACAAAGTAAAACATAATGAAATAGGAATGCTAGCCAGTATGTGGCATGATATGAATAACGCCCTGAACGCGTACAGCGGAATTATCTCGGCTTCTCTTTGAAGCTCATCATCTCATCAAATGCTAATGCGTGTGGTTGTATGTAGTCCAAATGTCAACGATGCTTGTACTCATAATTTTTTTTGCTTTTAACTAATACTAGCGACCCGCCCCGGCTTCGCACGGGTGCAATTCTAACACTAAAACCTTCCTCTTGGACCACTTTATCTATTAAAAAAACCGCATCAAAATCCATTGCGTAGTTTCAAAGATTTAAGCATACATAGGGACATATGGATATAGGGAAAGAGAAAGAGACTTTGTTTTATACTATGTAGTGATCTATAAGCATGAAAGGAGACGTTTCATTAATGTCTAGACACTGGGCCTGCACTATGTTCACAAGTTTTTTAGATAAATATAAATAAAATAACTATAGTTTTATTCATGATTTTGTTCATATTAGTCTAGTTTCGTTGTACAATAAACTTATTTTTGTATGAAACTAGCATCGCGGCGACCGAAAAAAAAATTGTGACCTGACCGGTAAAATAACAATTGACATTACTTTGATGTTTGTCGGACTAATTCACAATAACATGGAAATCGGGCTTAAGAAGTTAGAAATAGTATTATTTCAATATGATTCCATGCGGATCTATTGAAGTTTAATTACTTTTGTGCAAGTTAAACAGTTTTTTTTTTGAGATTTTTTTAAATATTTTAATCTGATAATCACTAGATTTTGCTCTAACTTTCATGCTGGTGTACAATGTGCAGGTCCAAGATGGAACGTCTCCTTTTGAAGAAATATTGCTTACATGACGTAAATTTTCACGGGAACGGGAATAAACAGGATCCGGTAACGCCGGGCGCCCGCTGGTGTTAAATAGAGGTAGCTGCAGGCATTAACATCTGGTGCACGCGCCTCGAAAGCCCATTATCGCCATGCTAAATAGTTTAAATTCAACATGCCACCGTCTTAACGACTGTAATCTGCACATTTATATGATTTCATTGAACTCTTGAGTGTTTGGGATCGTGTTTTCTGGAGATCTAATATCGCAATGTGTTTATGGTGATGATGTTAAATGAAAGTATATTAAGGTTCCATGTCTTATAAGGAATCCATATAGGATCACTTGTCCGTCTGTCTGTCAAGACCGTTTTGGTCAGGAACGCGTTTATCGAATTGAAAGTTTTGAACTTCAAAAAAATCTAACTCTGGGTCAGCGCAAAAAACATGGCCGTGTGTGTCCTATATTTGAGCTCTTCCAAAATAAATAAAAATTTTACATTCCATTAACCTAGAAAACCTGCACTCTGAATTCGGTTGACTCCAGATTTTTTTTTAAACTTTTATAAAACCGCAAACTTTTCATTTCAAAATTCATTTGTTAATTCCGTAAAATAGATAAGATAAACACAGCTTATAATTAAACAGCAAATCCGCCTCGCACTCGGCCGGGTGTTTAAAACAGCTGTTTCTGGTCCATTTGATTCCCTACAAAGATCCTTTTTCGAAAGCGTAACAAATCAAAATTCACTTTGATGTTATTTACTGCCAAATTGAGTTGTGATCAATCATTTTGATAAATTAGTGGTTAGATTTGATGCGATGGAAAATATTGGATAGGCATCCGATGTTGATGTTGTTTGTTTTTAAGCACATCATAAATTTTGTTACACAGAATAAATATGTTTTACTTTGTAAAGATCTTTATATATTGTTGATGTAAATATCTATAGTTATCCAAAATCATAACACTAATTCCCATAATTAATTCTGAGGAATGTATAACAGACCCAGTCCGTCGATGTAATCAACATCTATCACGGTTAGGAGTCCAAGGAATATACTGGTGAAACGTAGGTATTTCTAAGAATGGAAGTTATTATTATTTTCAGAGCCACAGTACTCTCTCGCTATTCTCCAAACTCGCATCAGTAAAATATAGTCCAATATTTATAAAAAGATTGCCATGTCGACAGTATTTCTAGTAAATTGTATCAACTCGAATTACCAACGACAGCACAACGTGCCCCTTCACGAAAATCCCCCAAATATTTTATTAAAACGCATCAACTAAGTGTACCTTGAATAAATTACGAAGCCTCCTCACGACAAACGATGTTATAATGACAACTATTTGTCTCTTTCGCGTGCCAACCGTCATTAGTTACCACTTTATGAATCACACGCTTTATTACGACATCAATATTATGCTTGAAGTGTAAAAGTTACTGTTATATACCTGTTTTCGCACCCTATTTGCTATAAATTTACTCGGGCCTCATTATTTTCGTTTTACCTTTATATCTGGCACAACTATTAACAGCTGGTTTTTAGTACATACATACATCTCACGCCTTCTTCCCACAGGGGTAGGCAGAGACGATGGATCGCCACTTTGCCGAATCTTCGCACACTTCCCTCGCTTCCTTCACATCCATAAGCCTTTTCATGCACGCTCTTTTATTCTTCGCACTCCGGACCCCAGCTTTTTGAAGGACGTCACTAATTTGATCCGTGAACGTCCTTCTGGGGCGTCTTCTTTCCTTGCATCCTTCAACATTCGCACCATAAATCTCTTTCGTCTCTTCTTTCATCCATACGTTATACATGACCAAACCAAACCACTGGTTTTTAGTCGTACTAGTATTTTTATTATTTACTAGAGGGCGCTTGCAACTTCGTCCCCGTAATGACTGGATAACTCTGCTTCTAGGTGGCGTATCAAGATAAAAATTTAACCCATTTTTAAGTAATACCGGCAACAATGTAACAGTGATACTTGTTTTCTATTTTTAGATGTTATAAATAATGTTCATATTAAGTTTTCTTAAATATTTCGTAATTGGGTCCAGACATCGGTCACTTACAAATTTTTATATTGTTCTAGCTGTTCCGCGCGCTTTCATCCGCGTTGTTCCCGTTCCCGTGGAAATACGGGAATAAAATATTGCCTTTGTTACTCAGGGATAATGTAGATTCTAATGGTGAAATAGTTTTTGAAATCGGTCCAGTAGTTTTTGAGTTTACATACATACATACGCTCACGCCTTTTTCCCAAAGGAGTAGGCAGAGACAATAGACCGTCACCTGCTACGATCCTGGCACACCTTTCGCGCCTCATCCTCCTTGAGTTTATCTATCTTATATACTGAAAACTTGACTAATACAATAACCCAGCTGGTGAAAACTATAGATAACCCAATCACGCCCCAGGACATTCTTCATGTGACTCGTGTTGCAAAATTAAATAAAGAAGACAGTAGACCTCGTACTGTGGTTGCTAAACTACGTACACCTAGGCATCGGGATGCTGTTCTAGCAGCGGTTGCTAAATTCAATAAAGCAAATGCACAAGATAAACTAAGCTCGCAGCATTTTGGCCTGGGAGGTCCGCGCGCGCCTGTATTTGTAGCCGAACACCTATCACCAGCCAACAAAGCTTTGCACGCTGCTGCCCGTCTAAAAGCCAAGGAGCATAAATATAAGTTCACCTGGGTACGCAACGGTCGCATTTTTGTCCGTAAGGATGAGTTCACTGAATTAATATTTATCCGTAATATGGACAACTTGAACTTAATTACCTAATTGACTAATAGTTGATTGAGAGATACAGTGTATTAGTGTTAAAATTCGATATTTACTATCAAAATATACGTGGCATAAGATCTAAGACCAATGATGTTTTTAAAAACATACTTACTAGTGATTATAAGATTATAGTGTTTAGTGAAACCTGGCTAAATAGTAATATCGCTGATGCCGAATTTATTGATTCTCGTTATATAGTCTATCGTAGGGACCGTATGTGTTCTACAAGTTCCAGGTTGGATGGTGGTGGTGTATTGATTGCCGTATCCCGTGACATACCCTCATACCGGAATGAAAAATGGGAAAGCGATTGTGAGGACCTCTGGGTTAATATTAAGTTAACGATAAATGGTTTACAAACTAACATTTCTATTTGTGCAGTATATTTACCATCGCCAGCCAAGCTGGATACACAACAGAAATTTTTAGATAGTGTGGATCTTGTAATGAATCATGTTGATAATGTAATTATACTGGGAGATTTGAATCTAAATTTTATAACTTGGATGCCAGAACAGGATTGTACATATATGATTCCATCTAATTACCATAAAAGCCTAGGCTATTCTTTAATAGATTTTATGTCGTTAAATAACCTGTTTCAAACTAATAATGTCCGTAACTCAGATGGCCGAATGCTTGACCTTATTTTAAGTAACTTACAGGATGTAATTGTTTCCAGTCCTCCTGATTTACTAAGTAAACTAGATATTTACCATCCTAATATATTAGTTACAATACCGCTACATAGTGTGGTTTCCACAGAGCATTTGTTACCAAATAAGCGTGTAGATTTAAACTTTTATAAGGCTGATTATGAATATAAATAAATAAATAATATTAAAGAATATTGATTGGCATGATCATTTTAAAGATTGTTATGATGTCAATGTAATGGTTTCAGCATTTTATGATATTTTGTATAAAATAATTTCAGATTCTGTACCTAAACGTATAACTAAGTCAACTAAGTTCCCTATTTGGTTCAATAAAAAACTTGTTAAACTCTTGAATGAAAAAAATAAGCTTCGGAATAAATATCGCAAGTACCAGAACCCTCGGGACAAACTCGAATATGACATACTTAGGGAGCGTTGTCATAAATTATATGATATCTGCAAGACTACCTATCACCTGTCAATGGAAAATAATATTTGTAAAAATCCTAACATGTTTTGGCGGTATATAAAGGACAAGCGTAAAGGTCTCTCACCTCTACCAGCTACAATGAATAATGGCAGTTGTACAGCTTCAACGGGTTCTGATATTGCTGACCTTTTTGCTGATCATTTCTCTTCTGTTTACAATGAAGATAATCTAGCAATTAAGCCTATCGAACTAAACTCAACAGGCCGTTATATATCTAAAGCAATTTTTAGTGAGATAGAAGTATTAAGAAAAATTAAGCAGCTTAATGACCATAAGGGTGCTGGTCCAGATAACATACCTCCTTTATTTATTAAACGCTGTGGACCTGCTATCGCTCTACCGTTGACTTTAATATTTAATTTTTCGTTAAGAAGTGGTGTTTTTCCAACAGAATGGAAAAGAGCAAGAATTGTACCAGTATTCAAAAAAAGAGACCTTGCGGATGTCAAAAATTACAGGCCTATATCCATATTATCTTGTTTCTCCAAAATATTTGAAACACTTATATATCCTCTTCTCTATCTACATGTAGACGACAGATTATCCGATTTTCAACACGGGTTTAGAAGCGGCCACTCTGTGGAAACAAACTTAGCTTCGTTTGTATCTACTGTATCTCAAAACGTTGATCTTGGATTACAAGTCGATACGATATATACAGATTTTACAAGTGCATTCGATAAAGTAAATCACATAGCATTGTTATCTAAACTTAAAACAATTGGTATAGGTGGATCCCTTCTAGATTGGTTTCAATCTTACTTGTTAAAAAGACCTCAAGCGGTGGTTGTAAATGGTTTTCAATCTAAGGTTTACTATGCTGATTCTGGGGTTCCGCAAGGATCTCACCTTGGTCCAGTACTTTTTCTAATTTTTATCAATGATGTTGTTACACATATTAATCACAGTATGATATCGTTATTCGCAGATGACTTGAAAATCTATAAAGTTATTAGAAACTCGCAAGACGCAGATCTTTTACAAATGGACCTGACATATATTTGCAAATGGTGCAAAGATAACGGTATGACTCTCAATATCGACAAGTGCTATCATATTACCTACACAAAAAAAACTGACATCTATCAAACTTCATACTCTTTACATGGTAAACCGTTGACAAAGGTAGAAGAAATTAGAGATCTAGGGATCACAATAGATAGCAAACTCAAATTTACAACCCACTTTGATAAAACGATTAAAACAGCTTGCCGAATGCTTGGATTCTTGAAACGCAATACAAAGGGTTTTAAACAATTGCAAACCAAATTAATTTTATACAACAGTCTTGTCAGAAGTCATTTGGAGTTTGCCAGTGTAGCCTGGAGCCCTGTTTACAGCTCACCGTCACAAAGACTCGAGAGCATACAGCGAGCATTCACTCGACACCTTGCGTACATCTCGCGAGGCATATATCATCGCCGTCCCTACGAGCAGAGGTTACATTTCTTCCAAATGACCTCTTTGCGAAATCGCCGTTTCTTGTTTGATTTATTATTTTTACAAAAACTTCTACATGGCAAAATCAAATGTACTCCCCTTCTAGAAAAAATTAGTCTCACCATTCCCTATCAATATCCTAGACACCCAATTACCAAAACTTTCAGTGTACCTCGCTGCAGAACCAATCTCGGCTTGCATCACCCAATAGCTAGAATCTGCTCGGAATATAATGAAATCAATACAAAAATACCCGATCTGGACATCTTTCATGACTCGCAAAATATGTTTAGACATAAGGTCCTGGAACACATTTCTCAGATATAATGTAGAAGCTGCAGTTTTGTTTTATTAGTTTTAAGTTTTTAATTTTTAATGAAGATATGTTTAGTTTTATTAGTTTTTATTTTTATAGTTTTTAGTTTTATTGAAGATTGTCTAGTTTTATTATTATTATTACGCTGTCGTCCCTATTTTGTGCCAAAGATGTGTATGCCTATAATTGGTACACATATAATAGTATTAGATATATTAAGTGTTTTCTATTAAATGTTTTTATATGTAGTGCTGTTGGTGTACCGTATAATAAATAAATAAATAAATATATATATACCTATATAAAATGATAAACTGACTTACTGATTGCTGATGTATCAACGTCAGCCTAAACCGCTGGGTGTAGAGACTTGAAATTTTGCACATAGATAGCTTATACAGTGTAGGCATCCATTAAAAAGGATTTTTCAAAATTCGACCCCTAAGGGGGTGAAATAACATACAAAAATACAAAATTTTTCCTCATTATAATATTATTAGTGTAGATGTACTCGTATAGAAGAATAGATGATGAACTATATACTCGTAATAACAATTTTTTGAAGGAAAATTTTCAATTGACTTTTACCGATGACGCTTTGTAACATCGGTAACGCCATAATGGCGTGTCAAGGTGTCTTATCTTCTGTGAATGTTCAAGCGAAAGACTTCACGACAATGATGAATCGACGCTCCGATCACAATAACAAGTAATGGCCGATAAGCTTAAAACTATGTTTATCTTTCCCCTGAAAGTCTAGACCTAGGACATACCATGATTGATGATATTTTTTTTAAATATCCACTGAGTTATTCAAAGTTAAACTATCTTGTCAAGAATGAAGACATGTAATCGCAGGTTGTTGAACTGAACGTTTTTAAAGTCATATATAGATTTCTTAATGTTAGGACAGTGGACGAAAACATTGTAAACAATTTAGCTAAAATCGTTAGGCTTTTATAACGTACTAGCAGCGCCCCGCGGTTTCACCCGTGTAGTTCCCGTTCCCGTGGGAATACGGGGATAAAATATAGCCTATGTGTTATTCTGGTGTATAAGCTACATAACTGTAAAGTTTCATCAAAATTCGTTCAGTAGTTTTTGCGTGAAAGAGGAACAAACATCCATCCATACATCCAGACATCCATCCATACAAACTTTCGCATTTATAATATTAGTAGGATTTTCGTGAAATTCTTGTAAAAAGATCAAAAAATAGTTCTAGGTAAATTTGTAGTAGGATATAACCTATCTACAGATGAAATACCTAGGAAAAACTATTCCCGTGACCACGACGAAAATCCTACTTCCTACTAATATTATAAACGCGAAAGTTTGTATGGATGTCTGGATGTCTGGATGTCTGGATGTTTGTTCCTCTTTCACGCAAAAACTACCGAACGGATTTTGATGATTCTTTACAGTTTTATAGCTTATACATCAGAATAACACATAGGCTATATTTTATTCCCATATTCCCACGGGAACGGGAACTACGCGGGTGAAACCGCGGGGCGCTGCTAGTTATATCATAAGTATGAGCAGGAATAGACACAAAAAAAAACTAAAAACGCACTTAAAATAAGTACACATAAAAACTAAGTTAGTGATATTAATGAAGTTGCAACTAGCAACATACTTTCTCAGTACAAATAGCGTAATGCCAAATCGAAGATATACGTGGCCAATACTCCAATAAAAACACAATAAATCCACTATGACAACAGAAAAGATAAGGTATCTGAAACCCAAACTTCCGCACTCCATCTACAAACTATAAATTCGCCATACGACTTCGAATTTTTCTTCCTACGAGTTCCAGTCGTAAATATTTTAAAGTAACTTCCGAAGGAAAAGTGACACCGACTGTTGACGCTTTTGCGGCCAACTTCGGTGGCCATTGAGACAAAATAACCCTGTCGAAGCTAGGAGACTCCCAAACTTCCGATATAAAAGTTCGGACAAGGGGCTTTTTGTATGTGCTGTTTGTTTCCAATGCATTTGGAGTTTCCCCCCAAGAGAACAGAGGCCTCTTTCAAGAAAAAGTTGTTCAGCAACTTTGATTCCATAGGCCAAGTACATCTTTTTGCTTTAATTTAGCCTGTACATGAACATCTACTGGTAACTTGTTTTCTTTGGCTTTCAGTAGTATCGGAGTCGTTACAACTCAAGTTATATTTAAAATATAAAAATATTTTATCTGCCTCATTTTCTTCATAGTTTTCCTAAACATTATTTTCCTTTTTTATCAAACATAATGTGACATGAAATGTCTCGGTCCCTGTTTATTTCCTTCGGAATTATTTGTTCGGATTTCCTTTTGTTGACCATCTTATTAGCCTTGGAGATTATTTCATTATAGGACCTACGAAAGCTTTATTTTAATGTTGTTTCGTTTCTCAAAAAAATTATTTATTGAACTTTTTCGATAATTGCTTTTATATTTTTCTCTTCTCTATTTATATTTCTGTCATTCCTTTAAAGATTAAATTTTAGTAATCCAACCTTTGTACAAAACCGTATAGATACCCAAACGAACGGGTATCCTGCAAAATGCGTTTATCTCTAGTGTCTCTGTCCATTAATTCAACTGGATAGACCGTAAAGGACAAAATGATTTTAGCTAAAACCTCCGCAAAAAAGGGCTGCAATGCTTTCTGAGTCTCTGATCCCATATTCCTCATGTCCCAATTATAATTTTATTTGGGGAGGGCCAACTCGACCGCTTGTTATCCAGCCCTAAATAGCTTAGTAAGGGAAGGTTTGGTACGTAATTCAATTTCGTTGGGTTCTTAATGCTTTTTAGTTGAGACCGTTTTTGGCATAAGCCTGAAAGTTTCGAGTGGTCAGAGTGGAGTGCATGGGTAAAACAGAATTTTGGATCTAGTTTGTACTATGTTTGTTTATTGTATTCTAATTGACTTCGTATTTGTAAAGTAACCATATTTGAAAATTTTGCAACGATGTTAAAATGCATAATGTATGATCTCATGATTTTATTATTCTTGTTAGCGTCAACTTAGTTCAGTTGTTGGTTGCTTTGCCATTTTAAAATTGGCTTTAATTGTAAAATGAAGAACGATATAGATTTTTATGAATTTTGGGTAACTTTCGATGCAGTCAAGTACCTACCTGCCTTATTGGAGTAGACTAACAGTCTCGAATATTAAGAACCATTATCTACTCATGGGTGTCGTAAAAGACGACTATATTTACCCTGGTGCTTACCGATTTGCACCCCAGAATAGCAATCCCAAGGAGAATTGGCATAAGGCAGGCGGCCGGTCGTTAAAAAAATGACAATACTAGCCCTTCTATCGAAACGGTAAGCGAAAGTTTTAACGGCCGTGCCGCCTTTTTGCTTAACTTTACAGGGGCACTGCCGAACCCCCAGATTCGCTTAGCTGACGTTTGTTTCATCGTAATACCATCTATTAAGAACTGTTGTGTCAATTTTACTTGGTCAGTGTTTATACTTTATCAGAGTGTTCTTGGTCGCGCTATAATCCCGCTCGCATGACAAGTCGTCCCCTTATGTCAATTACATACATTTGTCATTCAAATCTAGATAAACCACCCTTAGTAATATGTATGAAAATTAAAAGGAGTTTAGGATGATAATGATATAGAAGACGATTTCACAACTGACATCTATGGAATTGACATTAGCGTTAGCGCTCGTTAGCAAGTGCTTATGTCAATGCCATGCCACCTAAAAGAACATTACCTTACATGCCAATCTAAAAAAACATTCGATTAGATTGTACAATGCCACTTGGCTAGGGAGGCTGAAGCGCTAATAGTAGGTAGTACTTTTGACAGCGCGATATTTATTTGACGCATGACTCTGCGTCATTGTGTACTTCTTTTACAAATTCTATACTAGTACTAGCTATGCCAAAGTGAATGAATGAATGTAAATGTATTTATTCTGTAGGTAATAAGAATAACACTTAGAACAGTCAATAGTCTAATAACAAGGCACACTTAACTCGTCCATGAAGATTGACTAAATGTAAACAGCAGCCCATCTCCACCGATGAGTTGCTGGTTCTAAATGCAGTACCCCGAGAAGAGCCAGCAAGAAACTCAAGGGCAGCTCTTTTTATTCTCATGTCTTACTAATAACTATGGTTTACAATAATATATTATAATTAATAGGCTTACAAGTCGTTAGTTTGTAAATATCCATGCCGATGATTCATTACCGTCGTTTATATTTTAATACCCATCTATTTCTATTTAATTGTCAATAACTCACTAAAATTTCTGATTTTTTGTATCATTGACATATAATTCTATCTTGTACGGAACGTGAACCAGCTAATGGTGAAGCTTACTCCCTAAAATTACAGGTTTAACTCAATTAAGCTATCAAATATTCTGTTTACAAAATGCTGATGTTAAAATTAATTAATTATAATAAAATTTAAGAACCATTCCAAAGTTGGTTTTAATTAAAATAATACTGAGGAAGGCTCCCATTTCCGAGAAACGGGTCAGGGGTCAGAGTCTGACAAAGCAACAAAAATGAATGGGGAACGTCCTTAAAATTAAATATATTGATTAGCCTTAAAGTGGACTTTTTATATATTTTTGGATTGATACTGCCTACTTGTCAGAGAACATATGAACATAGGTACCTATTATAGGTACCTACATACCTAATATAAAATCAAAATACGAGTACAACTCTATAATATAAATACTTATTTGTTTATTTGCTATTCAATCAGGCCTAAAAGCTGGTTCAACTAGTAGGTATTATAATAAATCTTCCTCTATGGAGTGTCATACATCATAGGCCTAAATTTTTACACAAGTGAGTTAAGACATAAGTTTTTAAGTCGGGATTTTTAGTTTTTCTAATAAACTAACGACCCGCGCCGACTTCGCACGGGTGAAATGCTTATACTAAAACCTTCTTCTTGAATCACTCCATCTATTAAAAAAACCGCATCAAAATCCGTTGCGTAGTTTTAAAGATTTAAGCATACATAGGGATATAGGGACATAGGGATATAGGGACAGAGAAAGCGACTTTGTTTTATACTATGTAGTGATGTGCATGCATCAAAAATTGAACAATATGGCACTATTATTCTACAATATTAAACCCAAATAATCAGCAGATACGTCAGAACCATAACCTATTTACTTCATTTGCCCATTAATAATCTCCCTCCCCACCATAATTAAGTAGACCTTTTATCAACTAGAGCCCTGAATGATAAACGCAGAGCCATTGCAACCCCAATCATTATTAATTTTATTCCAACCCTAGCGAGTGAAACTAAAGAGCAATCGAATTCCCTTCCTCAAGAGAGAAACAGCGGCGGCCCGTTGAATTATTTATACGACGAATACACGTAGCACTGGACTTATGAATGTACACATTTTAGCACTTATGATCTGTTAATAAATTATAACTGGGAATCTCTCGGCGTCTTGACGGTGGGGTCTCACGGAACTCGTGTTAAGCCTCGTATACACATTCCTACTGACTGCTCACATGTGGGTCAACTTGTCAAATGGCTTTACGCGTTTGTTATTAGTCGGTTTCTGGGTTGGTCAGTTGTGTATCCATATTATGCTGGTTTTTCGCATCCAGTAGTGGATGATGGTAATTTTGGTAATAATCGAATAAGTCAAGGTAATAGTCGAATATATATAGATCAATCCCAAGATTGATCTTCCGAAAAATAGTAGTCCTAAAACATATTGTCCAAAACTTGTCATTTCTTTGTTAATAGTACATTATGATATAAGTGCGGTAGCTTGAAAATTACAGCCGAGGCGATATTGCTAGCCCGAGCCGTAGGCGAGGGCTACACGTAAGCAGAGGCTGTAACTATCAAAGCGCACGTATTTCATACGACGTTTTATAACACATTTGCGAGGAAATAAAATAAAACTCCGACTATGGTAAAAGAATAAAAACAATACAGCGTTAAGAAAAAGCGCGCGTTTTTTTTAGGCAAAGGCACAAAAAACAGCCAGTATTACTAATAAAGTAAATTAATATTTTTGTGTTTTTGTTACAGATTAATTGGTTGTAATTTACTGTCAAAATTAATTAAATTAAATAATTATGTACATAAATATTTCTTTATTATATTTTATCTCCCAAAGTTAATTTTAATCATAAAATGTTGACAACTTTTTTGACACAAAACTCTTTGCTAAGATTTTAAAAAGTACCTACCGTTCGTTTTAAGACGGATCATCTCGATAAACCGTGCGTTTTACATTACACTTACCGCACTTGGGCGTAATGAGATACAATACGATATTGAAATTGGTGAAATAAGACACCTTTTACGAGCAAATGTGTTCTACTGAGAGTATGATTGACGTAAATATCTATTTATCGAGATAATAATAAATAAATCATAATTAATTCCATCGTACCTCAGGAAGACTGCTGTATTCACCATATCAAAAATATAAAACGGCCTATACGACCGACAGGTGTATAGTAAGCTTAAGGAGCCAGAACTGTTTCCCGCAATAAGTAATGTCGGAGTTATTTGTGCAACTCACGGAAAGACGCTTAAGATAGTTTTTACCGTTTTTCATTCATCTAACTTTTTGTTGGCAACACTAATTGTCGTTTTTCGACTGTTTCCTTTTCGTTAGCTATTGCCTTTAAAAGTCCATGTTTAGCAGTGGCTGTCTTGTTTCTGAAATCATGATGATGTATTTTAAAATTACCATTATTTCAAGATCTATTATTATCACATATTTCTAAAGCTAGCATGACATTTCCATATTTATTATCATCATAATTTTCTTGCTTTTTTCTATTATTGGTTTTGGTGCACTATTTCTTCCATTCATCCCTATCAACCATCATATTTGCATTTGCTATCCCATAATCATATTTAATAAATGTTCCAGCTTGTTGTTTATTTCAATTCAACTCTCTTGGCATTTTTGGTGTCATTCCTCTTAATGTAGTCATTTTGTTCATGGTTTCTGTCACAATCAGTAGTTTTCTTTCTTACTATTTCGCTTAAATTTTGCAGCAAATGCTCTTTTTTCTTTATCAGTGACTGCCTTGTCTCGTCGATTCTACCGTACCTATGTGTCTATAATTGGATCAATGCAAAAACTTACGCTATTAATTTAGAGACCAATTATTACTTAAAATCTAGTTCATTTAACATAGCACATTACACTTAATCATTAGAACTAAATGATACTGTCTTTTTTATTTCCGGAACTTATCACATCAAAGTACAGTGTACTATAAATATTTTCATTGCATTTAAACGTTTTGTGATATCACTCTAGTTTGAAACTACTAATCGATAGCAGTTAAGTAATTATTACTCGTAAATTACTCGTACTGTCGTAAATTTTTTATTACGACTTGTGGATGACTATTTTTTTCTATTAATAGCGAATGTAACATTAGTTTTACGTAAAGTTGTTATTATTGAAAACGGAAATACAAATCTAGAATAGGTAATTGTACGTAGAAACCGCTGTCCCGATAGGATATAGATGCCATATTGTAGTAACTATATTATCTCTGGTATTTGCTTGGCTGTAAACATAAATAAGATGAACGTCGACTTTACTATACTTAGGAGTTATTATTTTGCTTTCTGTTAGACAACGCGATACTATGGCTCCACATGCGTGCCGTAATAATTCCAAGACAACGAATTATGTATTGTCATCGTGCGCCTGTGGACCACGACTGCTACTTGACCGACTAACAAGTGAATTTTTGAGCTATCCTTTCTTAAAACTAATAATAAAAATGCCAAACTAACTCTGCTTCTATGCTATATAGCGCCAAAACAGGTAGGACAAAATTTGGTTGGACAATAATTTATAAATTTTCCTAAGAAAGGACATTTATTTTTATTTATTTATTTTATTTTATTTTTAACATCTTTGAGAAACTTACAGCTAATATTAGTATTAATTAGTATTAATGTAATACAAAAGATATATAAGCCATTTATAAAGTTTTCGCTACATGCTACTTTCATCCTGGAAAAACACACAGTTCCTATGGGATACCATAACCTAAAGATAACGCGGATGGAAACGCAAACGAAAGGCTACAGCTAGTCCTTCTGTTCACGACGGAACAAATAAAATAAGAAACTTGTAGAAATTGAGGTTTATCTACTATATAAAAATAAGTCGGGTTTTCCTTCCTGACGATTTAACTCCAGAACTGACGAACCGATTTCATTGGTTTTGCATTCGTTGGAAAGGTCTCGGGCTCCGCAAGGTTTATAGCAAAGAAAATTCAGCATTGCACCCGTGCAAAGCCGGGGCGGGTCGCTAGTTTTACAATAAATTTGTCGTTACAAGTTGTATGTACGAATGGTAGTTTTAGAAGAGGGGCGTTAAGCGCCGTTACAATACAAAATTGGTTTATATAACAAGAGCTGTCAAAAGACGTGATAGGGGCTGTCATACGTAGAACTGTCACAGGAATATCCGTCGTAGACACCTTCAATTGGTGGTTGTGTCGTTAAGCCTCATGGTATTATGTGTTACGCCAAAGTTGGTATCGGCATCTTAATTCAATATCCTCAGGTCACAAGCGTTTACTGAATTCCTTCAGGCAATAATCAGGCAAATCGCAACATTGTGTCTAGAGATATAACTCTGAATTTATGGAGGCATTAACACGGAAATAATTTAGCGCTTTATCATCTATAAAACCATTTTAATATCAGCTCGTTTGATTAATAATTAAAGTTAGTTACGTACGGGATTATTACTCCCAATATCTAAGTTTGCTAACGGCTATTTAATATTCACTTTATTAAATTTCGGGTTCGGAAATAAACCCGCTTGAATTGGAAGTTCGATTCCTGGGGACGACGAGTGGCTCCTACTATATCGTGTGTGTTATTAAGTAGTAATAATTATGAGTAATTATTATTACTACTTTATAGCGCACTTTTCACTAAGTAGTATACAAATGTAACAGAATATTAAGCACAATTCCTGAAATAAGTTGGTTCAGTATCGACTACTTAATCGATTTCAGCTATTTTTAATATTTATAATTTTCCGAAAAATTAATTAGCATAACTGAATTTAGGGCTACCTATGGAAAGAGTACTACTATTGCTCTCTGTTTAAGAAATTTGGTTGGATGAAAATGAAGTACGAATGCATCATATTTTCTTATATTCGTATACTAATTGGAGTGTATGAGGAATTGCGCTTATTCTTTGAGGCGTTGTGTACATTGTGTTCGTCTGTCAACAAACCATTGTATGGTTTGACAGCATGTTCGACAATTAGATATAAGCACTTTTTACTGAATAAAATTATTATTATTATTATTTTATCTGTAAACGTGACATTATTATGGTCCATACTTCTTCATGTGTGAGGAAAATCTCATCTCTTAGCTCAGCAGTGGGCTGTCACGGGTTGATGATGTAACATGATAGGTGGTGAGCCCATCACCGGACCGGGGTGCTGTACTTATATCTCAGAATACATTCTGGGACCTGTAGGTTTCCTCCCGATGTTTTCCTTCACCGTCGAGATAGTGACAAATATGTAGGTATTTTTTTAAACTCATTTGTTAATGCCAGGACTCGAACCCGAGGCTCATGAATGAGAAACGAACCCTTTAACTACTGGGCTTTTACTGCTCTTAATATTTAACAATAAACTTAATATAGTAGAAAGCAATATTTTTTTCAAATTGATGGACCCTACAAAGCTATTATTCTAAAAGCATTCGGTACTGCCCTTTCATTCCGCGTCAAACTAAAGTGAAAGTTTGATCACTAATTCAAAAGATTGATAGAAAATTCATGGAGGCTCGGCCGCACTTGTAGTAATAATAAATGATCTCCGATGACCTTTATCAAACTGTTCGACATTTAAGTACCTCGCCTTTCAATGGCTATGTATTGCGGGTTACGTTAGCTATATTAATGAGCCCCTATTTATGTTTTTCGATCTTATTTTCCTTGTACGGCACGCGCTGCTCCTAAATTTGGAAAACATTTCCGTTCCCGTGGGAATACTGGGATAAAATATAGCTTGTTTTACTCCTTGATAATTAGCTTTCCAAATCGTTCCACTAGTTTTTGTATTTATTCATTACAAACATACAAAAATACAAATCTTTCCTATTTATAATATTAGTGTAGACTTAAGTGCACCCTAGTTCTAATTACTCCGTTTCATCCATCCTAAGGTTCTCTGGAAGAGATCCTTAGAAACGATAAGGCCATTTGTACTTTAAATAATGTTTATATCCATATTATTTTATTTTTGGTGTACCATAAAGAGTTATTGTATTGTATTGTACACTTTTCCCAAGTAACATAGGCTGTTTTATAATACATATTATTATACGCTGGTGAAACCGTAGCGCAGCTAGCCTTCTATGTTTGTCAAATTAGGTGCAAGACGAAAAGATTACCTAAAAAGAATGAACGTAATGTAATAATAATGGACTGTGGATCCCTAGAATATTTTACCTTCGCCACTAAAACGTCCTCATAATGCATCCCACATAAATTGCCCCACGATGACCGCCATAAATGGAAGGTATTCGGGAGTAAAACAACTGTCGCATAATGTTTTAATTATTTACTTTGTTTAGGACCAACGAGCCATGCACAGTACATGAATATTTAATCTAGTGCTCTTAGGACAATGCTTTAAAGCTTTCTGTACAAATATACTTACATCTAATTTAATATTTGGTTTTGTAAATATTCGCTATTGAGTGACGACGAATTTGTTAGACCTGCTTCATAATTTTGTTCGTTTGAGTATTGTTTTCTTACAAAAGGTTGTTAATTGAATCTGATTTTAGTGTAGTCTTGTACATTGTTTGCCATTTCAATATCGCTTTCGACTTCTTTTTCTACCGAATCAAATAGACGAACAATTATGCTTTATTGTGTCAAAAGCTTCTGTATTTTGTTATCGACAGTGTATTGTTTTCAATTGTTTCACGTAATTATTTCATTTCTGGACGCAAATTGTTGAACGTTCTTCGTCTAGCCCCGTAGAAATATAGTCGAATCTTTACGTTGTAAAGCTTCCTTTTAAAATCTCAACACGAAACCCCTTTTAGGTCCCTTTCTCGAAAATTTTCCTCAATTATTTAAGGGCCTTCCCCCGGTACATATGGCGAGTGTCAAGCTTGTGACACTTTATGAATGTATTGCCTAAATGAGTTTTTTCACACGTTACTTTCCTTGGAAATTCAAAATGGCTAGTGAAATTTGACGTCACAGTCTCTTCAGTTTTGTTTTATTATAACACTTTCATTGTTTTGTTTATTGTTTTGCTTTCTTTTCTTTTTGGGTCCAAAATATGTGTATTTTTCTTCTCTTACCGCTTCCTCGAACTCAACTACATCCTGTCTGTTTTCTTTATCTATTATTTAGCTAATCTTAAAACACATTCATTCAGACTACACAACTTCAAATTAGAGTCACAACGCAAGAAAAATACCAAAATTTATTTCGTACTAAGCGTTATCGTGACTGCATCGCTTCATACAAAGTTGCCACTCTGATGAATATCATAGTCCAATCCACACTCCCACCCAGCACCTCTAATCTCAATCTCCCATTAAATTTAATAATGAATTCGTGTTTCATCGGCCGCCGGTAATGACAAAGTTAACTGGAGTGAGAGCTACAGCAACTAGCAGTAATAGCGCGGTGGGTCGGCCCGGTCTCGATTAAATCGGACCATTGATTGTTTAATGACACCGATACGATCCGATTTCAGTCTTTGTTCTGTTCTTGCGTTTAATTGCTTTATTTGCGAGGAGTTTGTTAGGTTAATTGTTGAAGTGTCTTCATGTTATCTGTTGCTGTCCGTATTCGATTTACGGGAAGTATATACTTTCTGTTACAAGTTTCCTCTGCTCATTGTTTGTGTTCTAATCCATTTATGTGGATGTCAGTACAATCTTTGGTTTCACTGTTGCTTTGGGACACAAACTTTTTCTTCCTGTTTGCTGAGATTTTTTATTTTGTTTTTTGTTCTTTTTATTTTTGTTTCCATCATTTAGACCGCAATTTTAAGTTTTATAAAGCATGCCTTGGTTTAATTGCTATGTATTTTTTGTTTCGCGGCCCTATGAGTCACAGTCAGTTCGCCACAATACGCTCCTTCTTTAAAAAACGTTACTCGAATATTTACTTATTCAACACTAGCGACCCACTTCGGCTTTGCACGGGTGCAATGCTAATACTAAAACATTCCTCTTGAATCACTCTATCTATAAAAAAAACGCATCAAAATCCGTTGCGTAGTTTTAAAGATTTAAGCATACATAGGGATATAGGGACAGGGAAAACGACTTTGTTTTATACTATGTAGTGATTACTAAATAATATCCCAAAAAATATAAAACACTGTATAATTTTAAATGTGATCCTAATAGCGTTAGGATTTTACTTATCTGAGATGACAAGTGAGCTTAGTTCTCCCATAGGTCACTCAGTGCCTCCTTGGGGCAAAGAATCTGAAACTGACGAGCATGCATGAGTAGTTTGATATAAGTATTTACCTTTAGATAAAATAGGTACAGCTAACAGAAGAACAAATTAGAAAGTTAATGGATGTAAATGAAGAGCGAGGGGTGAAAGGTTCAGATGCTGGTCTATAGTAACTGCCTAACCTAACCGGAAACGCGGGTGAGGGTATGTATGAAAGTATATTATTGCAAGTATTTAAAGAGTTCGACATTGATTAATTCAGTTTCGATCAAACGTGTTTTGACTTTTGATTTGATGATAAAATATTATTCTATAAAATGAACACTCAAAAAATCTATTGATTAAATATTTGACAAATCGAATTTTGAACAGCGCAGGTAAGTAGGTAGATACGACACTTTTTAACCTCCAAAGACCGTCTTACATTGGAACAGGTATACAGCACAACTTCTGGGCTCGTAAGCGCTCGACGGGGAACTATAAATTAGCCGCAAGATACGGGGTAAATAAAACAAACATTGACGAATAGTCGCGTCCCACAGAGTGACGTCTTCTGTCACGTGGCCAGCGTTTCGTTTAAACACCCTCTGTCTTGAACGGAGATGTATTTCTTCAAGTGCTGGATGCGGCTTTCCGTAGATAGTGAGATGTTAGTTTACAATGAGCTTCTGTGGAATGTATAATATTTTATTTATAGTTGTTTTAAAAAAAACTATTCTAGTTGCATTGAAAAATGTCATGCTATTATAAACTTGTTCTAGTCAAACAAATACTATGATGGTTGTGTGATTAACTTGATCAGAAACTTCTAAGGATTAGTATGTTCGTTCATTATTTTCGTATAATCTAGCAATTTATTTGTACAATTTCTTCTGTGAGTCTTCTGTTAAAAATTTAACCTAAAAAGTAATTACTAAGCTCATTTTAAAGAGTTTTATCACTACATAGTATAAAACAAAGTCGCTTTCTCTGTCCTTATATCCCTATGTCCTTATGTCCCTAAGTCCCTATGTATGCTTAAATCTTTAATACTACGCAACGGATTTTGTTGCGGTTTTTTTAATAGATAGAGTGATTCAAGCGGAAGGTATTAGTGTTAGCATTGCACCCATGCGAAGCCGGGGCGGGTCGCTAGTTAATCAATATACTTATCTGCTTAGATTCATGTCTGGGTATTTAATATTTATTTAAGTATGTACTCGTATATCAGTTGTTAACCCTCCGTTAGTCGCGTGGGGTCTTTGAAAGCCCAGGTGTTACAAAAATGTAAAATTTAAGCTATTAAAACCATTTCAGCAATTATTCAATATTTTAGGTACCCTCCTAAGTTGGATTATATTTGCTGCACATCGACGCTAAATTCATATCGCGCGTAAGCGTAGCGTGATTAAATACGTGTTTTGTGTGGACGGGCTTTGAAAGACCCCACGTGACTAACCGCGTAAGTAAAAATATATATTTTTAAAAATTTTGATTTCCTTAGTTGCCGGTTTTTTTATGTATTTTTGTTTTAGATTTTATTAACTAGAAATGAACGAAGAACAACAACGTCGTATATTAAACTGGTTAGAGGATGAAAGTAATGATGTTTACGGTGGTAATGATGATAAAAAAAGTGAAGTCGGTATATACGCGGATAAAAGGCGGTATATACTAGTGTTATCGCATAGAGATTGATAAAAAAGAGAAGTTCCTTCATTTAGTTAGATTTAAATATATTTTTTTGTGACTGTGATCTGAAGAAGAGAAATTGATGTTACTATTTTTAGATTGTAAGTTTAAGGCAGAAATAAAAAAATATGTTTACGTAACGAGTGGTAGTTCTATTGTAATTAAGTTAATCACCAATGATTTGCTTATATAAATACGAAAAACTAATTAAAAAGGTGTTTTTAGGCTGATTTTTTTTGGGGTCTTCAAAGACCCCACGTGACCAACCGCGTTAACAAAAATGCGTGACTGACCGAAGGTTAAGTACCTATAGTACAGGCTCTGCCTAGTTTGGGACTGAATAACTGTGAGTGAATTGCGTCCCACAATATATTTACCTATATTATTTATCTGTTATAAAAAAATATTGACAAAATATTATTTTTGTTTATTGTTTATTTATGTTATGACCGTTCCAGCTGTATTAAGCTTTCGAGCAGGAGGTAAGCGCGCATTCGGGGAGCCACGTAAATTAATCAGTTGGGACAGGGGTCTACGGCGGTCGGGATAAGAGGTATACTCCAAACTTTCCACCACTCCTTAATGACGGCTTAATGAAAATTGCTCTGGCAAAATGGAACGATGACAGTTAATCACTGGCACCAAAAATATCGCTTTAACGCCACGTCGCTTCAGCTTTATGGAGTGTTTTTTGTGGTACGCCGCGTAATTGATATTGAGTTGAGTTTCGATTAGTTCATACTTTTGTATTTTAAATATTTTCTGGGAGATGCTGGAAGTGCCTGGCAATAGAATCCACTTGAATATCTACCAGATTGCTGTGACTATTTAGTAATTTAGATACAAATTCTAGCTAATGGGGAGTTTGTTCCCAAAACGGACTTGCGGGTTTTATCACGATTTTTTGCATTACCCTCGAACTTTTGATAGATATAATTACATTGTAGGTACCTACGTTTTTAAAACTCGTTGGTACACTTATAATGACGCAAATCTTATAATGGTGGAAATCCATGAATACCAACATTTCTGTAGAACCACACAATGTACAAATTAATCTACTATATAAAAATAAGTCGGGTTTTCCTTCCTGACGATTTAACTCCAGAACTGACGAACCGATTTCCATGGTTTTGCAGTCGTTGGAAAGGTCTCGGGCTCCGCAAGGTTTATAGCAAAGAAAATTCAGCATTGCACCCGTGCGAAGCCGGGGCGGGTTGCTAGTGGCCTTATAAAAGTACCTACTATACCTACCACAAGTACAGCTCCATTTTAGCTTAACAGAAAAAACCACTCAAATGTCCAGCGTTGAAAAAAAAATATCTTAAAACTAACATATTATACAATAGAGTTAACAAATTATTGTAAGCTAAACATGCTTATAATAATTTGTTAACTCTATTTCGGCCCGGCTACAGTGGCGTTTGATAGCAAAAGTTTTTATTGTAAACAATTAAAACCGCCAGAGACAAAGCGGTGCAATAATTTACTTTTAGGTGTTTTTAGTTGGTTCCGAGTGTTTTAATGTTGATGGTCATTGCCGTGGGTTCGTTTTGTGGGCGAACATTTATTAAAAACAAATATAAATGAAGTAACTTCGCCCCGCGGTTTTACCCATCTCAATAAGAGCTATGTTACTCAGGAACAGTGCAGGTTATCTTGAGAGTTGGATCTGTTAAGTAGTTCAGTTCCACAGATTACCTCGTACAAACATACAGACAAATAAATTATGTGGTGCATAATTTACAGACGGTTATGAAGTCACAAACATTATAAACTTAATAATTAAATTTTAAAATCCAAAAACTAAACCAAAATCATACTCCGGTAATCGAACTCGCGACCTCTCATTCTGAAGGTTACCAACTCAGCCAACAGGCCCGTCAAACACACAATCAAAATCTAAACCGGTACTCTTTTGTTTTGTTTTTGTAAAAATGCACATACAAAGTAAAACAGACTGTAATATAGGTAGTACAGTATCATAAGTCATAACACAAACATTTGTTCCAACATTCCAAGTTGTGGCCATCATGCCAAGCCACAGGAAGAGCTAACAATTTATTGATGTTTCTTTTTACCGCGGACCTATTTATCTGTTTCACCTGACCTCACTGCCGGGTCGGAAAACCCCTAAATGATCGTTACCGGGGTCATCTTGACCCATGCTATTGTTGTGTGTAAGCAGGGTTCCGTTCTCTTGCGAACTTCGCCGCAAAAACGTCTACATTCCTCAGATTTCCATATCCAATGATTGAGGCTATGCAATGAGCATGGTCATGTACTAAAGTGAAGTCAGTTTCCGTACTTAGCAGAATGTGGGGTAATTCGAATGGTGTCCTGCAGCCTTATCACATAAGTTTAATTATGGGATATCATATTTGACGCCGCTTTATTTAGCAATAATAGATAATCATAAAGCCAAATTAACTGTAGATCTCTATTCCCGATTTCACTTTCCTCTTATCACCAGGTTTCTCAAACCCTTTAGTTCCATAATTTCCAGTTGTACATTTTGATACTCTGGACATTTCAATACCGGTTATTTTGTAGAACTGGACATTTTGATATTCCGGTCATTCTGATACATAGAACCTTATTGACCGAAAGATCTCAAACTACATGTGGAACATGTAAGGCGGTGAACGCGAAGTTCTTTGTTTCATGTATTTCTTTTTGTCTTTATCTAACACACACATTGGTTTGCAAAAACGTTATCTGACTAGCTATAATATCAGTAGGATTGCCAATCAGCCAATATAATTTTTGCACTGAAAATAATACCCTATACTTCCGTAGTGGTTAATATGTGAAGGTATTTTCAAATAAGTTAGCAGCGCTGATCAGATTGGATATATCAAATTCATGCCTCTTGCTTTGTCGACATAATACAAAATGCCGCATGCACTGACAGTGGTTTTGTTCAATAATCATAATAGCCGGCGTCCACAGCAGTTTCACCGCACCCAAATTGCAATTCATTTAGCTAAATGCCTCCTGTATTACGTATCTGTTCTACACTATTTAGGTATAATATGTAGGTCAATAGCAGTGATAGGCTTACGGTTAAAGAGCTTGTTAGAGGTCATATAGGATTGAACTATACTGGCTGTCTATAGACATATATACTTAATCGTATTTCATATGTGGAACAGTATCGTCATAGTTACTGTTGTTGTTTATACCCTTGCGGATATGGTCGAATTGTATTGCTGTGATTAAAAGTATATTTATATCTTTATGCCTCGCCTTTAACTGCTAAAGTTAAAGGCGAGGCATAAAGATATAAATATACTTTTAATCACAGCAATACAATTCGACCATATCCGCAAGGGTATAAACAACAACAGTAACTATGACGATACTCTTCCACATATGAAATACGATTAAGTATATATGTCTATAGGCAGCCAGTATAGTTCAATCCTATATGACCTCTAACACGCCCCCTTAATCTATTACATGTGGGCACAATAAAATAATAAACGTACACACCTCTGTACTCGACTGTACTCGGCAAATAAAATAAACAGATATCGAACACTTTCGTTCTCACCTATACTATACCTCCATTTCAATAGTATAACAATAACAATACAATAAAAATAATCCTGCACAATTAATAAATTAGTAAAATTAATCTATTACACATACAAAGCACTTATAAATACATGTATAAAACATTAGATCAAAACATCCCTAACTCGCTGACTACATATCCGCGAACAGTATCGTCATAGTTACTGTTGTTGTTTATACCCTTGCGGATATGGTCGAATTGTATTGCTGTGATTAAAAGTATATTTATATCTTTATGCCTCGCCTTTAACTGCTACTCTGTAAAAGGTTATGGGCCCAGAATCCCAGAAAGCCCTGTTAATGGCCCTGGCAGAATCCAAAGCATTGGAGTAACAAAAATATAAAAATTTATAGTGATCGTGACTTGTGAAATTTATTCTGCACAACAACATGTCAGAGGAATTAAGCTCCACCGGCATAAGCGGAATAAAGAAACTGAAAGGTACGTCGGATTATCCAAACTGGAAATTTTTAGTAAGGAATTACTTGGAAAATAAGGATTGGTGGAAAGTCATAGAACGGGATGAAACCGATAAGTATGACAAAGACGTAGATCGAAAGGCAAGGACCACTATATGTTTGTTACTCGAATCAGAGTGCTTTACGCACGTGTACAATGCGAAAACAGCGAAAGAAGCGTGGAACAGCTTGAAATCAGCATTCGAAGACAAAGGTTGGGGAAGAAGGATTTCTCTTCAACGAGAGCTCTGGAATTGCAAATTAGAGAATTACGAATCTGTAGAAAGGTATGTCTCTAATGTTACTTTCCTTGCGCAACAATTAGCAGATATTGATTCAGCAATATCGAATGACTGGATCATATCAATTTTGCTTGGAGGATTGACTCCTGAGTACGGCCCTCTTATCATGGCTGTAGATAACAGTGGTCAGGAAATCACATTGGAGCAGATAAAAACTAAGTTATTGCAAGAGGGAAGCAGGCAGAGCAAAATAAACTCAAGCGAGGAGCAAGCTTTATTTACACGAAAAGCACAAAATAATGCCAGATCACAACCGAAAGCCAATGATCGTAAGCAGAAGTTCGGTTATAAGTGCTATAAGTGCCACAAACAAGGGCACAAAGCGTCGGAGTGTAAAGAGCGAACTAAATCCGCGAATGTCTGCCTGAACACTAAGAAGGCGATCAATAAAGACATGTGGTATTTAGATAGTGGATGTTCAAATCACATGACCCACGATAGAAGCAAGTTGCTGTCCTATAAACCTGAAAAGGGCAACATGAAAATTTCGGTAGCGAATGGTGAAAAGCTACGTGTACAAGGAAGCGGGAACGCTGAACCTCAAGTCAGCGAAAACAAGAGATTATCTCTGAATAATGTTTTGCATGTTCCTGATTTAAGCATGAACCTTATTTCGGTTAGCGATTTGACCAAGAAAAATTACAGAATTAATTTTGACAAAGGAGGTTGCAACATTCGAAATGAGAATGAGACAATTGCGAACTGCTTGGAAGTTGACGGAATTTATGAATTACAAGAAAAGAAAAATGAAGTCGTCAATTTGACATTGTCAAAACAAGATGTAAATACTACGAATATTTGGCATAAAAGACTAGCCCATTTAAGTAAAAATTATATGCATCAAATGAAAAACCTTGTAACTGGAATGGAATTTGTTATGTAGGTACATTGACAATTATTGTTGCCCAACTGCCCTCACATATTTCTCTGTATTGGAAGACAGTTCGCAATAAACCGTCCTACTGTATACCTGCGTTTTCCTTTGCGGCCTCCGAGCGAACCCAACAATTAGGACCTAGACTGCCGTCTAGACAAGTACATTACATTGGCGACGATTGGACTTACGTGTGTGTGTGTTGAACCTTTCTCAGTGCATTAAAATGTCTATAGGCAAATTGAGTGAATTCAATGTCAAGGGCGGAATGTGGTCGTCATACGTTGACCGTTTGAATATGTACTTCAAGGTCAACAAGGTTGAAGAAGAAATGAAATTGCCTATTTTAATCGCTTCTATGGGGGATGAAGCATATGAGTTGCTGGAAAATCTCGCGAGCCCAGAAAAGCCAGATACCTTAACCTTTAATAAGGTAAATGAGTTAATGCGAGCCCATGTACAACCTACACCCTCAGCGCTAGCAGAACGGTATCGTTATAGGCAAAGGAGACAAAATATTGGAGAAAGTATAGCAGCTTATGTGGCGGAATTAAAGAGGCTATCGAAACATTGCAAGTTCAGCGCTAATTTAAACGAAAATTTGCGCGATCAATTTGTGTTTGGCCTACGGAGTGATGTTATTCGCCAGCGGTTGTTTGCTGAGAAGGACACGGTGACCTTTGCGGATGCGTTGAAACTTGCATTGTCATTAGAAGCAGCGGAAAGGGACGCAGCGATAGTGGAGGAGACGCGAACGGCAACAAGTTCGAGTGAATCGGGTGCAGTACACGCTATTACGTCATCGACGCGCGGGAAAGTGCCTACTAAGCGGCCATGGAGCGGGCGTAGTAATGGCGGGGCAGGTTCGGCGGTAGCGGCCGAACCGAATATATCGCAGCGGAACAATGCGTGTGGTGCGTGTGGAGAGCAGAATCATAATTACGGAAATTGTCGATTCCGTAGTTATGTTTGCAGTAAGTGTCAGCGGATGGGGCATTTGCGGCGAGTGTGTCCAGAGCGGGACACGCCACCTACACCGCGGGAAATGCCACGACGCGGAGCGGCACGGAACGGGTTAAATTTCGGTGAAGCTCATCGCAACTTAAGCGAGGAGGGCGACGGTGACATCGAGGAGGACTTACACCAATTATGTCTAAATAATTATAAATCTGTAAGTGTGCCAATTCGTATAGATAAAACTATAATTAAAATGGAAGTAGATACTGGTACAGCCATATCTTGTGTAAGTAAAGAGACATATGAAAATTATTTTTCTCATTTGGTTATAGAAAGTGATAATACAGTACTTAAATTTTACGATGGAACAAAAATTAAACCAATGGGAATAATTAAGCCAACAGTGTGTTATAACGGGATACAAAAGCAGTTGGAACTATTTATTATTAATGGTGGTACAACATCTTTGTTGGGAAGGCAGTGGTTAGCAGAGCTACAAATAGAAATACCCAATTTTAATTGTAATTTTGTATCAAGCAAAGATGGTGAACAGTTATGTGATGAGGTCTCTAAATTAATTTCCAGGTATAAGGAACTATTCAGTGGAGGTCTGGGGCGATACACGGGTGGCAGGGCCACGTTGCGCGTGCGGGAGGGGGCGGCGCCGGTGTTCCACCGCGCGCGACCTCTGCCCTACGCCCTGCGCGAGCGCGTCGACGCCGAGCTCGACGCCATGCGCCACGCCGGCGTCATCGAGCCCGTCGACTGCTCCGACTGGGCATCTCCACTGGTACCTGTTAATAAATCTGACGGTACGCTCAGGATCTGTGCGGACTACAAAGCTACATTAAACCCGTCTTTGCTGGTCGACCGCTATCCACTTCCAAAAATTGAAGACGTATTGGTTAATTTGAATGGAAATTTATTTTTTAGTAAGATAGATCTATCTCAAGCGTATAACCAAATCGAGTTAGATGACTCTAAAAAGTACACAGTTATAAACACGCATAGGGGATTATTTCAATATAATAGATTAGTCTATGGATTATCTTCTAGTGTGGGTATATTTCAACGCATCATGATTAGTTTATTAAGTGGGATACCTAATGTTCAAGTATTCTTAGACGATGTTATAATCGGTGGTAAAACTAAAATTGAGCATTTACAAGCCTTGGAAACAGTTTTTAAACGTTTGATAAATAATGGATTAAAATTAAAGAAAAGTAAATGTGTGTTTCTGGCACAGGAGGTAACTTATCTGGGTTACGTAGTATCGAGGGACGGAATAAAGGCGGATAAATCAAAGATCGAACCGATTTTAAAAATGGAACCACCAACCAATGTTTCTGAATTAAGATCGTTTCTAGGTATGGTTAATTTCTTCGGAAGATTCGTTAAGAATCTAAGTTCCACAATGTTTCCTCTATATAGACTATTGCAAAAAGGAGTTGAGTGGAACTGGGATTCAGAGTGTGAGCGGAGTTTCACGGAGGTGAAACAGCTGTTAATTAGCGCTAGGGTACTGGCCCATTATGATCCGAGTAAGCCATTGATAGTGACCTGCGACGCGAGCGCGCGGGGGGTGGGCGCTGTGCTGACTCAGCCCGGGTCGAGCGGCGAGCGGCCAGTCGCGTACGCTTCTCGTACATTGAATAGTGCGGAAAAGAATTATTCTCAGATTCACCGGGAAGCACTGGCTATAATTTTTTGTATAAAAAAATTTCATCAATACCTATATGGTAGACAGTTTACATTGCGTACGGATCATAAACCGTTAGTTTCTATTTTCGGACCTAACACAGGCATCCCAAGTATGACGGCAAGCCGAATGCAACGTTGGGCAATTATTTTGTCTGCCTATAGTTATGATATAGAATATGTCAGTACTAACGATAACTGCGCGGATAGTTTATCAAGATTACCCCCCAAATCGGTAAATAATAGTGAGGTAATTCCAGAGCAAACGTATTTACATTTCGCCCAAGACGCTTTATTGTTAGACTACAATCAAATAAAAAAGGAGACTAGTAAGGATAATATTCTGAGTAGGGTACTGAGTTATATACGGGATGGTTGGCCCGCTCAGTGTGATATCGCGGGTTTGAAACCTTACTTTAATAGGAAATCAGAACTATATGAAGAGTTGGGATGCGTCATGTGGGGTCACAGAGTGGTCGTACCGGGGAGCTGCCAGGATAAGGTCCTCCAGGTGTTACACGAGCCGCACATGGGCATAGTAAAGTCCAAGTCGCTAGCTCGTAGTTATGTGTGGTGGGCCGGCATAGACGAGGCCATCGAGGCGGTGTGCCGCGCGTGCACAGTGTGCGCCGCGCACGCGCACGCGCCTCCACACCAGGCGCCGCGGCCCTGGGCATGGCCGGCCCGGCCCTGGACCAGAGTGCATTTGGACTTTATGGGGCCTATCTACGGCAAATTATATTTAGTAGTGGTAGACGCCATGTCCAAGTGGATGGAGGTATTCCAAGTTCCAAGCACGGCCGGAAATAATACTATTAGGAGATTAAGCGAATTGTGGGCCAGGTGGGGAATACCTAAGCAGATAGTCAGCGATAACGGGCCGCCCTTCACAAGTAGGGAGTTTGAGGATTTTGTTAAGGCTGATGGAATCGAACATGTTTTTACGGCGCCCTACCATCCCTCCTCGAATGGGGCGGCTGAGAACGCGGTTAAAACTTTAAAAATAGTAATAAAAAAAGCCGTCTCAGAAGATACATGCGTCCAAGAATCGTTAAACAAATTTTTAATACACTACAGAAATACAGAACATTGCTCCACTGGAGAAAGTCCAGCGATGTTGCTAATGGGTCGGCGGTTACGTACACGGTTAGACTTGTTAAAACCAGATCGGGAATCGAAGGTTCAACAAAGTCAACGCCGACAAGTGGAAGCAGCAGGGGGAGCGAATAGGAAATTTGTAGTTGGTGAGGATGTATGGTATCGTCAGTTTTTAAAGGGAGAAAACTGGAAAACCGGTAGGGTATCGCAAGCAATAGGTAGTGCGGATTATAACATAGTAGATGGAAGCGGTGGCGTCGTTCATAGACATGTCGATCAGTTAAGACGTAGGTCTAGGAATTCTTTGGCATGTCCGACAAATATTACTAATCCTTCTCCGAGCGGAGAAGTTTCCGGTTCACCATCAGGAACTGGAGAACAGTCGGAGCGGGTGACGGGCAGCACTTCACCGATGGCGCTGGCGTCGGCGCCAGTATCGCCGCTGAGCGAATCAGCTGAGGGGGAGGCAGGGAATAATGACTGTTTTGTAACTCCTGCAAAAGAGCCGCTATCTTTTGGAAAAAAAACCAAATCTGCTTGCCGCTAGCCCTTCCCCTGTGTCGCCCCTGACTCGTCCAATAAGACAGTGTAGATTAAGTAAACCTGCTAGATATAAGTTTTAATCTTAGTCAAGGTGTAATTTAAATAGTTGTAAGAAGTCACCTACTAGCAATAAGTAGCTTTAGAATAAAATTGTTATGTACAAAGTAAACTAAATACCATTATGTACTACTAACAATAAATTAGTGTGGAGGAGTGTTATGTAGGTACATTGACAATTATTGTTGCCCAACTGCCCTCACATATTTCTCTGTATTGGAAGACAGTTTGCAATAAACCGTCCTACTGTATACCTGCGTTTTCCTTTGCGGCCTCCGAGCGAACCCAACAATTAGGACCTAGACTGCCGTCTAGACAAGTACATTACAGAATTCAATAGTCAAGAGTTCAGCAAAGGATGTATTCCTTGCATAGAAGGGAAAACATGCAAGAGTCCCTTTAAAAACAAAGGTACGAGGGCGAACGAGATTTTGCAAATAGTTCATAGCGATTTATGCGGACCGATTGAAGAACCGTCGTTCAGTGGTTCGAGGTATGTTTTACTTTTTATTGACGATTATACTAGAAAAACGCACGTTTACTTTTTGAGAAACAAGAGTCAAACATTTGATAAATTCCGAGAATATAAAGCGGAAGTTGAAAATGAGACGAACAAGTCAATAAAATGCCTGAGATCAGATAATGGTACTGAATACTGTAATAGTCAGTTTAATAAGTTTTTAAAGTCTGCAGGAATAAAGCACCAGACGACTGTGCCCTATACACCGGAGCAGAATGGTGTGGCAGAGAGGGCGAACCGAACCATCATCGAAAAGGCGAGAACATTACTGTCTGAAGCGAACCTAAGCAAAAAATATTGGGCCGAAGCAGTCAACACTGTTGTATATTTAAAGAACAGAAGCCCTACTAAAGCTATAAAGAATGCAGTACCCGAGAGTCTTTGGACTGGTAAAGATGTTGATGTAAGTCATCTGAAAGTCTTTGGTTGTTTAGCTTTCAGACTAACACCTAAACAAAAAGGACGTAAACTGGATATGAAAACTGAACCAATGATTTTTATTGGATATCCGGATAATCAAAAAGGATATCGTTTGATGAATCCGAAGACAGGTCAAGTGGCAACGGCAAGAGACGTCAAATTTTTAGAAAATAGTTTTTTGCGTGATGAGAAGGAGAAAAACTCAGCTGCGAGGTTAAACCTTGATGGAGATTCCAATGTTCAGTCCAGTGTACCCAGTGGATCTGGCAGTCAAGCAGTATCATCGACGGATCATGACATTGTATTTTGTGATGCTGAAAACGACGATGATGTGGTAGAATCTACAGAAAATAGATCAGAAGAACCTGAAGAGCTAGTTACAGTACCTGAACCAACAGAAAGAAGGTATCCTGTAAGAGAGCGAAAGCCTGTCGATCATTACGGATGTAATGTAATGCGTGCTATTGACAGTATTGATGGTGACCCCTCTTCTGTTAAGGAAGCATTGGCAAGGCCGGATAGCGCCTTATGGCGCAAAGCAATAGAAGATGAACTACAAGGAAAGGAAAACCAGACTTGGACGTTGGTTGATCTTCCGCCCGACAAGAAGCCAATACAGTGTAAATGGGTGTTCAAAATCAAGAAACATAGCGATGTAGGGATGGAGCCTATGATAGGAAAATATATTTTACTGGGAGTCTGCACATAGGATTGCGGCTAATAAAATGATGCATAACAGGACGAAGCACATAGACATCAAATATCATTTTGTTCGGGAATGTGTCCTGAACAATAAAGTTGAAATCAGATACATACCAACCGATAAAATGATAGCTGACATCTTTACAAAATCTGTAAACGGTCCGAAAATAAAAGAGTTCTTAGGGCAGATAACTTTGTCAAATTACTCTATTAAGGGGGCGGATATGTAGTCAGCGAGTTAGGGATGTTTTGATCTAATGTTTTATACATGTATTTATAAGTGCTTTGTGTGTGTAATAGATTAATTTTACTAATTTATTAATTGTGCAGGATTATTTTTATTAATGTTATTGTTATACTATTGAAATGGAAGTATAGTATAGGTGAGAACGAAAGTGTTCGATATCTGTTTATTTTATTTGCCGAGTACAGTCGAGTACAGAGGTGTGTACGTTTATTATTTTATTGTGCCCACATGTAATAGATTAAGGGGGCGTGTTAGAGGTCATATAGGATTGAACTATACTGGCTGTCTATAGACATATATACTTAATCGTATTTCATATGTGGAACAGTATCGTCATAGTTACTGTTGTTGTTTATACCCTTGCGGATATGGTCGAATTGTATTGCTGTGATTAAAAGTATATTTATATCTTTATGCCTCGCCTTTAACTGCTACTCTGTAAAAGAGCTTGCTTCACATGATGGTAATCAGTCAGGCTCGGGTTCAAATCCTGGCATGTACCTACCTACCAATGAGTTTATCAAGACTTACGTACATATTTATGACTAGCTCGACGGTGAAGGAAAACATCGTGAAGAAACCCGCAGGTCCCAGAATTTATTCTGAGAAATTTATAAAAGACCCGGTTTGGTGATGGACTCCACCTATCAGGTTTAGGGGGTCCAACGAATATCTCGTGAAAAGTGGGAATATCCAGAAATGGAATACCTCGGGGATAAAAGGCATGAGTTTTTTATTTTATTTATTTATGTAGGTCAAATTGATCATCTAAATAAAATAATATTATAGTTTAAGAAAACTATAAAACACCCTTTTGTATGTATAGCACTTGCCGAAACAAATCAAATGAGTAAAAAATCGCGACGAATGTACGAGTCACCATTGAGGAGTATTATTATCATCAGATCAGCTCGATAGTGATATCATATTACATTGTCACCAAACTCAAATAACTAGGCGAAACTTAAGCTCAATACTACATCAAGAAGACGTTTAATACACACTTGTGAGATTTGACTTAAACTAACTATAACTCTGTCTACCCCGTCAGAAAAGGGCGTGAGTATATGTAGATATTCATTAAAATTTTGTGCATTTGTAATAGAGTTTACCTTTTTCGTTTTAAATTGTTCAAAATACTGATAGGCTTGTTGGCTCAGCTGGTAGTGACCCTGCCTTCTGAGCCGGAGGCCGCGGGATCTATTCCCGCTAGCAACATTTGTGTGCATGAACATGTCTGTTTTGTTCGTGTCTGGGTGTTTAATATTTATTTAAGTATCTAGCAGTTATTTAGTACCCATAACAGAGACTCTGCCTAGTTTGGGACTAAATAACCGTGAATTGAGTGCTACAAAGAATACTACATAATACAGAGGGTTGATGTCTTTCTTTTGAATAACAACTAGAATCGCTTTAGTTCACAACGAACGACCTACTCAGCTGTTAAAGGTCATGAAATTATTTTCCGTAAATATGTCAATCACGCGTCACTCATCCCTGGGTTTTTAATTTAAAAGCACTTGTTACTCGTGAAATAATAATATGTACCGACCAAAAACATTTCTCCAAACCGCAACCTTTGTCCGACATGAAAAACTGGGTCAAATAATACCTGCAAATTTTCACGCCCTCAAATTCCGAACCGAAATTCAGATGTGACACCTTTTTGTCCTATTTAAAGCGATTTCCTGCGCTCATCAAGCGCTTATCAGATTACTGGACCCGGAATTGTGGTAAATAACGGGACGTAGGGGCAGATGACAGGTGAGAGGGGAGAGGAAACAATGACATTAGAAACTGGTATTTTCCGGTTCGGCGCCAAGGAGTCCGTAAAATTTATCTCGTCAGAATCTACGGGGAATAAAATGTCGGGGTAGCAGAGCTGGAATTGCGCAAATTGTAGTGTGCCACAATTGCAAAGTTCATTGAACTCAACTGCTTTTTCAAAGTTTGTTCTAAAACAAAATAATATTTGCATACCACCCAAAAAGTGGAAGTACCGTTTTCATTTTTCCGTGGAAACTTTATTAACTTTAGCTGCATGCTTTCCTTTTCCATTTGTAAGTCTAGAGCAATGCAATATAAGCCATCCATTAAAGTATATGTTAGAGTCAAAGACCGAAACTCCTTCGCTAAACTCCTATGTTCGACTTGTCCATACTCAAAGTCTGACAAGAAGTCTCAGTGAAAGTCCAAATCAACTAGATTTTTTTTACTAACTTATAAATTGGTATGATTGCTACTTATCCTTTTTTATTTGAAAAAATGACTTATTGCCATTCAAATAATTATGAATTTATATTTGTAGCTGGCTAGGAGAAGAAGAGTGGCAGGTGCGACATGAAAATGCTTTCATATGATTTTTCCCAAACTACTCATGAAATAGTCATGAAAAAGTCACGTCCTGTATAATGTATGCGAATGTTTGAGTCATAGGCTTGAGTAGAACAAAAATACCACACGGTGATTCTAATGAGTTGTATCTACTTATAATAGCATGTCGTGTTAGATTTATTATACTACGTTCTATATGTTCGTAGTAAACAGAAAATCTGTTTTCAATTTCAAATCTATTTTAAATCAGTCGCAACACATTAGGCTCACATTTATTCTCATTTATGCACACATTAAGATCACTCGCTGAACTTTGTTGAAGTTCTTACTAACATAACGAATAAAAAAAAATTAATATATCAGATTGCTAACCTTGCTACCTGTAGAGTAAGAAATATGAGGTTGTCGTCTCGTATTTTCAAATAGTCCAAAAACTGTCTTAAAAACCGTCCACAGCGTATTTTGGGTGATTAAAAATAGCCGTTTTAATCCCTTTAGCGAGAGCTACACATCAATGGCCTTTGTCAGTTCGAAGGCTCGGAGCGTGCCGCCGACAGTCCACGTCTAACGAACATTGACAATGACAAGCTCCGGAACGCACCTCACGGATTAATTCAGAGGCGTTAATTAAACCGTTGTATAGCGGAATGCATCGACAATAGTGGTTCAATTGTTTTGTTTGCGCAATCCCCGCTGTGTGCGTGCGTCTAAGTTAGGTGAAATACTTGAATTAATAGTAGAAATTGATCCGTCATACCGAAACACTTAGTTTTGGTATTTATGAGAGAACTACAGCAGTGTATAGTTCTCTTGGAAATACAAGGATAAAAAATATCTTGTGTGATTCTGATGTATAACTGTAAAGTTTCATCAAAATCCGTTTAGTAGTTTTTGCCTGAAAGAGCAACAAACGAGACATGTTGTCGATGGGGTCACCACCTATCACGTTTAGGGGTCCAAAGAACATCTCGTGAAAAGTGGGTAGGTATATCCAGAAATTGAATACCTCTGCCTCTCGGGGATAAAAGGCGTGCGATTATTATTATATTATTATTATTTTGAAATACTATTCTTAAGTGAGTCCTTCTATGTTTTATACGCCAATCAGCATCTGCCATGATTTATGTACGTTCATTATTGTGAAGATTTATAAAACCAAATAAAGACGTACATCTCTTAAACCATAAGTAGACTATTACGAATCTTAAAAAAAAAATTGCAGATATGTAATTCTATTGCCGCCATATCTGACATTAAAATATAGCTAAAAATTCAAAGGGTGCTGTTCCCGTACTTTGAAATAAGTGTTTTTGAAACGGTATTTTAATTGAAATGTCAAAATAAAACAGACACATTTGCCTTGATAGAATCCAACATAACTGTACCATTAACCTAAAGCTCCCACAATTAATTATTTAGTTGCCTCAATATCTACCCATAATAATTTCACTATGCTAGCTTCCTCCGCAAACAAGCTATACAAACTTTATTACAACATGAGTATCTATAAACTGAATAGAATCAAACTCCGTAAACTTGTCACTGTAGACGGAAATCAAGTAATGAGCGGTGAGCGGTTTTCTAAGGAATGTTCTCGAAAAACACATGCAAATTTTATTATTCACGTATTCAAAAGAAGACGTATTACAAACTAGACTAGAAAGTTTTCCCAACTGCAGCTGTTGTTATAACTTCGCCTTAGTGGAATTTATTTTTAAAATGTTTAAGTTTTTTGGCAACACAAACTTTTTAGTGTTTTAAATTGTACTAGGTAGTATAGTTTGCTGCTATTTAATTGTGGATTTTTATTCACAAATATTCTAAAGCTCTTTCTTTCGTTCAGTTGTACATGAAAATGTTGTAAAAATAAAAAAATAAAACTGTGGTCTTTTTTTTATTATTTCATAAAATGTTCCTCTGTAACGTCAACTATGGCTAGGGAAAGTCCACTATTTTGACACGTTAGTATCCTCGCGATGTTAAAATATGTAGGGACCATAGACATATTACTAATTATTAACACGTAAGTGTTTTTGAAGTCTTACACAATCATTTAATTCGTTTTCTATTATAGGTACATAAAAAAAATTGCATACGTTTTGAAGTTATATTAATGTTATTTTGAATACTGGCATGTGTTGACCATATTTTGTTCTTTTTTTTGTTTAATTTTTTCATTTCGTAGGTTTTTCTGTCATAGTATAACCAACTGTCCAAAGTGACCTCGAATGTATTAAAATGTCACTATAGATAATATGACAGTTTTATTAGACAGGTTTTTAAAATACAGCATTGTTATTTGTATATGTACTTCAATATTCTCTGGTTGCATGCACCGACAATGTCAATGTCAGGAAAAACCCTATAGATGGTACGATTACTTACTTAACCACGTTTTGCGTTACTGACGGATTTGAATAATGTATACTTGACGTGAAGAGCAGTGATAGCCTTCACGGTTAAAGAGCCGGCCGAAAATCAGTGAGGCTCAGGTTCGAATCCTGGCATGTACCAATGAGTTTTTCGAAAACTTACGTACATATTTATCACTAGCTCGACGGTGAAGGAAAACATCCTGAGAAAACCCGCAGAAACGTCTCAGAATTATCACAGCTGTCCAATATCTATTTTACTTTTTAAATCAAGCATTTTTTGCGGACTGCGGTGTTAATATGATAATGACATCTGATTTTATACTCGCGCCAAACATGCTACAAATTGGAATATTTTTGGCGAGGATTAACCGCAAGTTGTGTGATCTATCTATACTATAAGTGTTATACTTTTATCCTTGTCGGGTTCATGAGTGGTATTCCTGGGAACACCCACTGTTCACCAGATATTTTTTCTTTTTTTGTTCCGCACATATGTATTTGCCCCCTGACATGGTGGTCAGGGTCCTTTTTATAGTCGGTTTTTATTCTGTTAGTGTAACAAAAAAAGAAAGATGTTCGCTTTCGTTCACCAGATATTTGCCCCTTTAAACATGACTGGGAGTGAGCCCATCGCCGGACCGGTAGGTGTGCTGGCGGACATGACGGTGTATTTGTTCGGTTTTAAATAAATTTGTACTAAATTGACTATTTTTCTCGCACTCGCAAGTGAAAAGTACAGTTTGCACCTCGAGACTAAACGCCCTAAACGCAAACTTAATATACCCAAGGTTTCATTGATTTCTCAAGCTCGGAAGTGAAACCACCTCTGGTATATTTATGGTTGCGTTTAGTACCTCGATACAAAATATACTATAACAGTCTCCCATAATTTACACCATACTCCAACCGCCTTTGTCCCAAGACACCTGCGCGACCTCCAATTATCAATGTAATTGGCTATTCAACTTGGTGCGATGGGGCGAGAGCAGCATCGCTAATTAATGGAATCAACTGTACATTGAAATTTTCGCTCCAGTGATCCATGACTACCTACTATTAGGTATTTGAATGTGGAATTGCCGTTATAAATTGCTTTTAAATTGAAAAGTATATGGTTAACCGCCGAATTCTCCAACGTTCGTTTTTAAGGGGCGATCTGTAGAAACGTTTGTTACGCGAGAGTATAGAATAGGGCTCTTTCGATCGGGATATACCATGTCAAAATGTCAGTCTTAAATAGGTACTCAAAAAAACTTACTTAGTTAACATAAGAAACATTCGATGACTCGACTTGAGGGATATTTGAATAGTATAAATCAAAATTATCACCTCTTTATCCTCTACTTACTCACACACACAATACTATATTATATTTACATAAAAGTTGTTGCACAGCACAATACTCTCTATTTACATGTGGAGACTTGTTGTCAGCAACCTGAGTACTTTAAATTTATTGTCATATAATTAGTCTGTAAGTCTTCCCAAAAATAATAAAAGAAGTAACTGACTGACTGACTGACTGATCGATCAACGTATACGGTATAGCCCAACTGACATTTTGCACAAAGGTTTCTTAAATGACTTAGGCGAGCAATAAGAAGGTATTTTTGGAAATTCTTACGGGAACGGCGATGAATAGGATCAGCACGATTATTTATATATTTATGAGATTATTACAGTTAAGTATTTTTTCTCAAATTCGCTTCTTCCAATTAATAAAAGGTGCTCAGTTTCTTAAAAAAATATTAATTCTAAAAATATCCCTACCAAGAAAGTTATCGAAAAAATATTCGGACACGTTTATAAGTTAAATTTAGATGAAGATACCGGAAGATATCGCTCTCGGCAATGTAATCTGCGACCTAATTGGAAACACTTAAAAAGGGAAAAAATTCGTTCCACCATCACTGACAAGCGTAGGTATAGGTACCTACCTATTACGTCATTCGAATTCCCACTTATGTAGGATAATAAAATCGTGTGTGGAAATACGATTTTTTTTTATTCAAATTTGAAACTAATGGTTTCTCCGAAAGTAGAAAAACTTTTTTTTTTAATTGGACCATGCCAAAGAGCTTGTCTTTAAGAAAAACGCGTTTCTGGTTTTATTGATAAAAGTCAAAAAAATATACCGTTTTCAATTTTGCACCAATCTTGTATTTTCTAGTGGTATTACTGAACAAAGCTCAAGCACGGAATTCTGCTTGATAACAGTTAGGAGACCACTTTGTGCTACTCCAATACTATCATCTCTTTTTAACTGTCAAAATCGCACTCAAATTACATTCTGAAAAAAACCCTTATTCTGACCATCGTAAAGTTTAAACTATACGTGTCATATAACTCTCTTTTTATTTATTTTGCTTACATTACACCGATTTCTAGTTCAATGTGACGATCTGCTTTTTGTTATAATCAATCATTATAAGTCTAATTATCACAGAATTCTAAAAAGAGCTATTGTTCTACGAGATTATCACAAACACCAACTCATCTGACATCAGTTCTTCAAAATCTGCTTATCTTTGTTATCAGTCATCCATCCAACAATCAATCCAAGACATTTCGTTCTGTTTACAGTTTTCTATCCTCCAAATATCAGTTACCTTATACAAAAAATAGAAACAACACCAGAAACACTTTATACATTAAGTTGTACCCGAACACAGAAAATATCTTCCGGCGTTCCCTTGTATAAAAACGGTATACGTTATATCTAGATAAAGTACCTCAAAGAGAAAGTCAAGCTGCTACCAATCACCAACTAATGTTGCATGGAACCCATCAATAATCTATAGAACCCTCATAAATTTACGTTACAAGTGAGTGTTATTCTCAACCGGTAAACAATATGTTGGTATGATTGATTGGGACCGTAATACGAAGGTACAAAAGGTGCATTATGCTTGGTGATTACTGATTATGCTTCGAAGGCCCGCTCTTATTATATAAAGATTAGGGTTCATTTCTGAATGTAGGTCAGATAATGTGCTACATTTTTTGCATCAAGGGAGGTTTTGTGAAAACCATAGATACTACAAATTTATTATCCATGAAAGTCATTGCGCTTAATAGATACGACTACATAAATTATTGCGAGTTTCTCAAATATGATTGAAAATATGACAAGTGAGCAGTGCCTCTCTCATTAAATAACTACCGTCACTTCATATTAAGCTTACACATTCGAATTTCACTTAAATTACACTGCTGACACCGCTTGTAATAAATTCAAACTGTACAAAACACTCCGCAACATTAAATAAGTATTTTACAATCATTAACATCCCGATAAAGCTGTAATCCAGTATTTTAAATCCCACCCGAGTACATAATTGCGATCAATTAGCCGTCTGGATAACGGAACATTTACGACCGACCGAAGGAATTGGCCATTCGCCGTATAATTAGTTTATTTAACGTTCCAATGGGGTGTTACTGCGACAAACGTA
Source organism: Ethmia dodecea (assembly GCA_963855545.1). NCBI lineage: Eukaryota > Metazoa > Arthropoda > Insecta > Lepidoptera > Depressariidae > Ethmia > Ethmia dodecea. The sequence continues at coordinate 3,350,923 of OY979443.1, forward strand.
CGGCCCATTCGCATTAACGGGTTATACACACAGCAAAATTATAATGTAACAACTTTTGTTGCTCCAATCTGAACATAGCTTTTTTTCCCGTCCAATCCTTGTCCTTTTTCTTTGTGGTGACATCTCCAAGACTTCATAATATCTGCTTTTCTTTACAGGCGTTGTCGCTATAGTAGTAGTATTCGTTCCTATAAACAAAGTTCCTTTATCATTACAACAATATTAATATTTACTTTATCAACATTCAATAAATTATTGTCTATCTTCAGGACTAAATAATGTATCTTTATGAAATTGACATCAAAATTCGTATTATCGTCTTGGCTTGAGGCATATTTCCTTATGTTCTCCATAACTTCAGCTATTGCTTTAATAAAATATTTCTATAATATACGAGTTTGACCACCTTGTTATGATTCTCGTTTCATTCTTTGCTTTCAGTTCCTAACCACCAGTAGTGTAACTCCTACCTATGTCGGTTATTGATGTGTTTTTGTACCAGCTTCGTGAGTAGTATCGATTGATTGTCGTTTTTTCAATATAGACGAAGCGTAGTAGCTTTTATATCCAATCATAACACACCATCTATGCAGTTTTTATCCATTACTGATCACAATTATATAGGCTTCTTTCAAAGTACACCACTTATGCTGCTCTGCTACTCTGCTTTTGCCCAAAATTATTTGAATCTAACTATTTCTAAATCTGCTGACCTGAAGTGGGAATCGGCAGGCCACGGTTGTTGTATGCAATGAAACGGAGGTGCACAAATTTTCACTGTCTCCCTACGCGCGACTGTCGACATCAAAGCAAATCTCAGAGGAGACGGCCACAGGACACAGACAGGAAAAAGTGGTAGGTTGAGGAGAGGCCTATGTTCAGTAGTAGATCAAAAATATTTAAAAAACAATATTGAATAATTTGACAGCACTGTGCACGAAAACCTCAAAAATCCAGCCTACTTCTTACAGAATCGCAACACGGTCGTGTGTAGATCCCATTAATGAAGCCACGGGTCCACTGGGCCGGCTTGGCTTAAGCCGGATCCGCCACGGACAGAGTTACACAGTTAAGCTCTGCCGCTTGACGCCGCAAGTTAAGCAGTGTCCGCGGAACTCCGCGGATCATCCACTTTAGTTCCGCCTCCGACTAATTAAGGAGTTTTTAGAGTTTCGTGTTTGAATTTGAAAAGTTTTGACGGATCGAGTTTGCTCATATTAGAAGGTTGATTAATTTAGAACTAGAATATTTTACCCGGGTAAACATTTGTGGTTCTATTTAGGTATGCAATACAAGCGGGTGGCCAGCGGTGTTGCCAGCAAGGTTCCTGATATTCCCGTTCCCGTTGCAATTTCCGAAAATCCCTTCTTAACGCTCACTTACATCATTTAATGGAAACTGTGCAAAATTTCATGGTTTTAGACCCAGCGGTTTCGGCTGTGCGTTGCTCGATGAGTCACCAGTCAGTTTTTTCTTTCTATATCTAAAGATGTAAGAAAAATTTTATATCAGATGCTTCATCAAGAACTCCTGATAAATAAGATTACACGACATTAAAATTAACGTGATACACTTTTTAATGTAAATTTTATTTTTTACATCATTTAATTAACCAAATTGTCCCGGGCCCGGACAGTGCCTTCATTATTAATATTAACAAGCCCATTGGCGTTAATTTAATTTCTAATCTGGCGATGTATTGACCGGCCTCACAGCTAGCGAAACCGGGGCTGTGAAGAAAGTAATTTTGTAGATTTAAATTGAGTTGTTTTCTAATTCGACGGGCCTTTTGGCTCTCTCTGTTGGCTCTACAGTGAAATGTAAGTCAGAATGAAAATGGGAAATTTAGCATCGCTAGAACATGTTTAAATGACGTACAAGTCTTCAATGTTTTGCATCACTATCTGTGGCGCTGTCAAACCGTGACGTGTGTTACATAATATGTTCGCTGGCGGTTCCACAGATGCTGGAAGGGACGTCTAGTAGCCGGATCCGGCTGCAAAAAAGTGTAGGGATCGAGTATATGCTACCAAAACCAAATTTCTACGCATATTTATGATTAGGAGAATAAATATCTACCATGGTGCCCTATCGAAATATCCCGGCTAGTATTTTTAATAAAAAATATATATTGATATTTGTTGTTTTTTTCTGACTGATCTACTGAAAAATCTTTCATCAGAGTCTTTATGTATATTGCCCCTTTATGTATATTGCTTCTTTATGTATAAAGACTTTAAAAAAAAAAAAAAAAATGTATAAAGACTGAAAAATCAGCTGAATTTTTATGATTTTTCAGAGTATTTATTTATGTGTATTGCCGTGAAGTGAACGATATTTTATGTAAAAAACAAGTGAATGAAATTTCGTCCCAAAAATCTATATTTTTTAGTATTGAAAATACTAGCGGCCATATTTCGATAGCACCCTGGTAGATATTTATTCTCCTAATCATAAATATGCGTAAAAATTTGGTTTGTAGCATATACTCAATCCCTACACTTTTTTGCAGCCGGATCTCGTATTATAGGCGTGGGACGTATATACAAAGCGTAAAAGAATAAGCGCAATTCCTCATACACCCCAATTAGTAGGGATATTAATATAAAAAAATATGATTCATTCAAAATTTAGTTTTATGTAACCAATTTTCTTAAATATAGAGCAACAATAACTAAATTTCCATAGGTAGCACTAAGTTCAGCTATGCTAATTAATATTTCGGAAAACATTAACACATATTAAAAATAACTAAAATCGATTTACCAGTCGATAGTGAACAAACTAATTTCAGGAATTGCGCTTATTCTGTTACATATTGTATACTGCATTTTCATAATAAGCTATCGCTGGCCACAGACAGCGTCATCCTGTACGCGGCGTACAACAGACCAACGCCTTAAAACCGGTAACCGGTTTCCACCAGAATCGCCTCAAGCAAGTCCAGCAGGACCAATACCCCTTGCTATTACCAACTCCGTGCGAATTATCTCAATTTAGGTGGTCATTAGCAGAGTCGCGCGGGAGAGATATCCGGCTGGTCCGCATAAATCTGAATTTAATGACCGGCCGCCACCGGTCCTAATATTTCCGAACAATGTTGCGGGACACGTACGCGAGTCCTACGAGCGTTTTGTTTCTAGTGTGAACGTGGCTTTATTGTCAGGATTAGGTCCAACAGTGATTGTAGTATAGGTAGGTACTTTTGGTTTTTAAATTGCGTATTGATTCTTTCATAAACAAAATGGTCAAAGGGCTTAGTGGTTTAGTAGAATAGTCCTTGGGCGAATAAGCTTAAAATTTATGAGGAGGGATAAATGGATGAATGTTTTTTTAATTTCACGCAAAAGTTAGGATGAAGTTTGTTCTTCTTTCCCGCAAAAACTAGTGAACGGATTTTGATGAAACTTTACAATGATAACTTATACATCTGACTAACATACCTATAGACTTCTTTTATTCCCGGAACGCGGTCGAAGTTGTAGCCTAAAGCTAGTTTAAAACTATTAGATAAGATAATGGTAAATGCATACGCTTGACACATAGGCTTGACATGAGCTTTAGACAACTCACGCGATGTTTATAAACTGTTACTAAGTTCCCCTTTTACGGCTAATCCACTAAGCCAATCTTGATAAAAATTTGCAGAAAAGCTTGCAACTTATAGAAGAACATAATATAGTTACTACTTTTTATTTTACAAAGCAGAAAAAGCCGCGGGCAAAAGCTGGCTATTGAAACTCCAAAATTAACTTAATGTAAAAAACTTTTTTTTTATTACACGTTATCCAAATAAAGATGAACCGGAACTGAATTCGTTCATTCGGCATACCAAGTTCAGTGTTATTTTATTGCGTAAAAAAGTGCTGGAAATTAAGCAATAGACTCAATGTAGCTTTGCGTGGGTAGAGTAATTGGAGGTTTGTTAGTATACGAGTATTTGCACGCACAGTCGCGCGTGTTAGATTTTTATATAGTTAAATTGGTTTTCTTCTAAAAACATACCTACCTACAGAGAGATATGTAATAGGTGGATATATATATTAAAGGTATGTGATAAAGTAGGTAGGTATTATTACTATTGTTCTAGTATAACTGTTACCAACTGAATGGCATAAGTATATTAAACATAATGCTGGTAGGTACAAAGGAAACTAATTATTTAGGTGAAAGTGATACCTAATAAAATGTTTAGTTTATACTAGAATCATGTACCTACTGTAATGTGATTACTTCACATTATTATGTCAGGATGACTATTTAACTAATTATTGGGGATGTAATAAGCAAACACTACAATAACTATTTTATATCAATCTTTTATTTTGCCAATTCGGTGTGTTATTGCTGAGGAGAAGAATTGGCAAGAAACTCCAAAGCAACACTATATTCTTTTATCATATCATCTCAATAATAATTTCTAGGAACAATTTGGATCACTACACGTTGTACAATACTAGACACACACAATAATAATATTATAAACAATTATGCTAATACTTATCTTTATATATCGTGGTACTTGGGTAGGTATATAAACTGCGCCAGGACACAATCTCGTGGTAAATGAACATAGTAACGACTTACAAGTAAGATGATAATACAATGGATACCTCCGGTACAGTGACATTGCTATTTATAAACCCTTTCCCGCTAATTTCATGTCACGAGATATTTCGACTAATCACAAGCGACTTTACACTTTTGCTAAATAATATTATTTACCGGTCATAGGATACTAATAATCAATATATCTAATCATATTATCCTTTTAAAATGTGAGTAGGATATTTACGTATATAATGTATTCGTTAAAACAAAGTTACAAATAAATCAATTATTCTAACACGGCCATACTGACATGTACTTCGCTCTCGAAGTACTAGAAAAAAAAATTACAAAAAAAAAACTTCAACATAAGTTATATTATTCATTGCTACCGCCTAACTTTTCACACTAAGCAGACGAAGTAGCAACGGTCATTTTGCTTTGCTTTTCCAATTCCAATTATATAACACATCACATTTTCAATAGTATACATTAGGAAATATATTTTTATTAGATTTTGTCATATAGTCGCACATCAGTAGTTCAGTCATTATTGTAATCATCATACCTTTTACATTTTCGTATGATATGTACATATGGCCACAGATATCTATGGCTAAAATTTAATTTAATTTAAATTCCTTTAATTTTATTTCGTTTCGTTTAACTTCATTTCAAAGACTTAGCTTCAGAATAATTATTTTAGTTCCATATAATATCTAAATAAAATTAAAACCTTCGAATAAGCTAGTAATAACATTTGGTCATCTATCTCATTGATCAATAAACAATTTGTATAAGATTATCAGTGAAAGAATTTCTAGAATCTTTTTACCAAAGATCAACAACGTTACCTCTTTATAATATAAGTATAGATCATCACAATCGCTATATGTTTCGCAAACCGATTTCATATTTCAAAGGTTAGCTTAAACCAAACATAATCACACCAATTAACAACACCCTGAGGTTTTTTTTTTACTGAAATCACGACATTACGAAAATGGCCCAGACTTTAAATCAATTGGTACCCATTTATTATATTATTAAAATATTAGACAATAAATATTCAAATGTTAAATTTCAATTAACTATTATTGCTTCTATATTCTATTACGGCCATACTGACAGTACTTCGTTCTCGAAGTACTTAAGTATATATTAAAAATAGAAAAAACTTATCTATTTACACAAAATCTTAAACATAATTTACATCATTCATTGCTACCCTCTAACTTTTCACATTAAGCAGAAAAAGTAGCAACGGTCAATTTGCTTTCCCAATTCATATTCATATCCATATTCATATTTATTTATTGCCAGTCATGTATAATATACATTTCAAATCCATTTGATTACATTTTGTCATCTAGCCGCACACCTGCTGCACATGAGACTGACTAGATAAGCAAAATTGACTTCAGCAGTTCAGTCATCCAAGTGACATCACATTCTTAAACACTAAAATATATTTTTTCATAAACAACAATAATAATAAAATATCAGTGATATTTCTTTATACCTACTGCCTACACCTCTCAAAAGTGACCACAGGCAGTAAAATGCTTTCAGCAAAACTACGCTTACTGGTTTACTTCAGTATGGTTAAAGCTAATCAAAGATTTTATACTTAACCAATGACCCAAATAACGTAAGCTGTTATGTCTTTTGTATATAAAAAGTGTTGAATATCAGATGTAGGTAGTTTTAAGAATATTCAAAGGCAAGGAGCTACCTAATTAGCTAATAGCTCTGAATAACACAATACGTAGTTTTATCATTGTACACTTTCAACTGTAGGTACCTTCTATCGGTATTTACCATTTTGTAAAAAGAAAACAAGTGAAAATTAACCATTGATATAGATTCCTAGTAAATAAATGATCTACTTAACTTTTGGATCATACAAATTTCTTTATGTCGGAATATAAATGACTACCTTACGAAACACAATATAATAATGTTGAAACAGAAAAATAACGAATCATGTGGGTACTTTAACATTACCTGGGCACTTATCTTCATTTAACATACAGACGGTACTCTAAAATAACTTCCATAAAGAGTTCTATTTTTAGATTCCCACATCTATGTTTCTATCGGTATATTGAAAAAAATATTACTCAGAAATATTCATGAAATCTTTCCTCAAATAGTTACAACTATCGGAGAACTGATACTTTATCAATTTTACATACTCAACTAAATCTATCGCTCGGTTATTCTGACTAAAAATCTTAATACGATACTTGATTAATGGAGCAGCATAACACGACAGAAGCTCGGGAAGAAGTTGTCCTCCGTGGCGGGGCCAGGAAGTATCACACGCCGCCATCTCGGTTTAACCGGAGTCAGGAATGAAGCAGCATCACACTATGGAAACATCGGGCAGAAGTAGTCCCACGATCGGTTTTCGGACAGGAATATCTGAAACATTTCAACATTTTAGTATGATGCAAAATGAGCTGTATCCCACTTCTGATGTTAGATTTTTATATAGTTAAATTGGTTTTCTTCTAAAAACATACCTACCTACAGAGAGATATGTAATAGGTGGATATATATATTAAAGGTATGTGATAAAGTAGGTAGGTATTATTACTATTGTTCTAGTATAACTGTTACCAACTGAATGGCATAAGTATATTAAACATAATGCTGGTAGGTACAAAGGAAACTAATTATTTAGGTGAAAGTGATACCTAATAAAATGTTTAGTTTATACTAGAATCATGTACCTACTGTAATGTGATTACTTCACATTATTATGTCAGGATGACTATTTAACTAATTATTGGGGATGTAATAAGCAAACACTACAATAACTATTTTATATCAATCTTTTATTTTGCCAATTCGGTGTGTTATTGCTGAGGAGAAGAATTGGCAAGAAACTCCAAAGCAACACTATATTCTTTTATCATATCATCTCAATAATAATTTCTAGGAACAATTTGGATCACTACACGTTGTACAATACTAGACACACACAATAATAATATTATAAACAATTATGCTAATACTTATCTTTATATATCGTGGTACTTGGGTAGGTATATAAACTGCGCCAGGACACAATCTCGTGGTAAATGAACATAGTAACGACTTACAAGTAAGATGATAATACAATGAATACCTCCGGTACAGTGACATTGCTATTTATAAACCCTTTCCCGCTAATTTCGTGTCACGAGAGATTTCGACCAATCACAAGCGACTTTACACTTTTGCTAAATAATATTATTTACCGGTGATAGGATAGTAATAATAAATATATCTAATCATATTATCCTTTTAAAATGTGAGTAGGATATTTACGTATATAATGTATTCGTTAAAACAAAGTTACAAATAAATCAATTATTCTAACACGCGCTACCAAGTTTGTAAATATTTTGGCATAAAAAAAATACTTATTTTATCCTGGGTACATATTGACGGGCCTGTTGGCTCAGCTTTTAGTGACCCTGCCTTCTGAGTCGGAGGTCGCAGGTTCGATCCCCGTTCGGGGTTAACATATGTGTGCATAAATATGTCTGTTGGCTCCGTATTTGGTCGTTTAATACTAATTTTAGTATGTTTATCAGTTGTTAAGCATTTTTGGCAAATAATATATTTTTTTCATTAATCGAATTTATAAAATCCAGATGAGCTATGATAAAAACAGATTGTTTACAATTATGTAAATTATTGAAACTTAATGAAAGTTTTCTAGATCTATGATATTTTATAAGCAAAAAAATATTAGCAAAAAAAATTACATACTTATACAAGCTGTAAAGACAGTTGCGCAGTATATAGGTAAATAAATTGATAAATTAAAAAACATTTCAATTTTTTCGCATATCTTACTCTAGGAAGCATACCTTATTTTACCTTATTTTCTATTCATATTCAAAATTAATTTATTTCTGTTGGTAAAACAATTACTCTTAGGAACGTCAATAGTCTGATAAGGGACTCTGAACTCGTCCGTGGAGGTTGGCTGAAAACAGCAGCCAATCTCCACTGACGAGTTGCTGGTTCCAAAATGCAGTACCTACCCCGAGAAGAACCAGAAAAAGTAAAGGATATTTTAGATACCTAATTAGAAAGCAATTTATGAAAAACTAAAATGAGCGCACGGTAGTGCACCGCCAAGTTACTACGTCGATGCACCGTCGCGCGGACTCTAGCCTGTTTTTGTGTTCCAGGGGGCGCAGGCAGACGGCGCGCGTAGGAGGAATCAGGTAGCGTTTGTTGTGCGTGCCCTAGGCTGTACTGTTGTCACTGTCTGTCGAATAGCGCGCGAAGTGAGCGTTCCACGTCGAATCTACCTGCCTTGCTTACTCTTAATTTTTGTACATCTTGGTTTTTGTTTTTCTCCTCTATCACCTTTGTAGATTTTCTATAGATTTTTTTATTTTTGTGTTTGGTAAGTTGCTAATCATACGATCACAAGACTGTTTTAAGAAAAAAGATGTCCTTATTTTAGTTAAATTGAATGGAAACTGAATAAATTGAATTTTACTAACGAACCACCAGCGTCAATGAATCGTGAATGTTTTCGATATCGAAACGTTCATCCATGATTCCAATAAATTGGAAAGCAAGGCATTTTTAAAGTAGATTCGACATCGAACAATTCAACACTCACTCTGCACTTAGTAATCGTCGTGTTGTAAGAAACATTTTATTTTCGTATTCATTTCAAGACATATTAGTGTGGATTTATGTTATAATGTGATTACATCATTAATACAAAAAAAAATGTCTAGATATGTAGAGCTAATGCTCCTTTAAAAAAAATTAATCAATTGGGTAACACTTGTTAAAAAAATAGTATTCACTCAAAACAGAAGTCCGATTTTTTTTTGTAACTTTACTTCAATCTGCCCCTGAGGTTTCCGTAGATTTTTGTTTCCCTAATCTATGGAATTACTCAAACCCTTTAAAACTAGTCCTACGGAACCCTCATCATAAAAATCACCATTAGTGTAATGTGCTAATTTTTATGTGTTGATCTGGGTTTGGATTTTGTTCGTTGTTTCATTAACTAAAACTGTGTGTACTATGTGTTTTATAGAGAGCTATGGTTGTTGGTATCATCACCTGGTTAGGTCGATGACTTCTGGTCGTGTGGCGGCGGCGACCTTGTAGTTTAGGGCGCTGTCAAAATAAATCAAATGCGTTCAGAAATTGAACATTCATTTTAATATTTCCACCAAAGTTTTTATAAAACAAAACATTTTATTACGAAAAGTAACGTTAGCGTGAATACCATTTTAAGTTTAATTTAAATATCCTATTTTTGTTCTTCTCATTTAGGTATCTTTTTAAATGTAGATTCTATAAATATGCTTAAATTATTCCTCTTTCCAAGTTTTTTATCTTGATGCTACAATTTCTGGACGCAAGTTTTTATTTCAAACAATTATTTGTGAGACTATAACACTGACAACAGTAAGCAACTTAGTGCGTGCGCACACAGCGCTACAGAAAGTAGTGTATTTTTTTGTTTTTAGTTGTATTAAATAAACGTTCCACTGAACTTGGATAACCACTCCTGTGCACCATTATTTGACAAAACAGTATAGCGTCAAATATTTTAAAACTATAATATAACCGACTACAAACATCGATACACTACTTTATTTTGTAAAAAATACCATCACAAGTCTATAAACGACCTTTTGAAATTGAGAAATATTTTTATTTAATCATAAAATTCTAAATTATAAACAAATGCCTCAATTTTCCACTGGTATTTATAGACATATGAAATAATACAATTCTGCAGAATAAACAGTGCCTATATGCTTCAATTATAACACATAACATTTTACCACACGCATCATAACTATGTTAAAGGTTGTTTGAAGCGTATAAGCAAACACTAGACTTGGTGCCTGCGGTTGATTCTTCTTCACTTGATACTATACAACCTGAAAAAGGCCAACTTAGAGTATTCACATTTAATTAAACATCTGCATTCCTCTGGTGTTATCAATGTCCACTTGCAAACTAAAGGGGGCAAACAAAACAGTCACTATCAGGTGACTCATCATCTCGGTTACAACATTTACAACAACCTAATTTTATCAATTGCAAAAAAATACTTTAAAAAAATTATGATACACATGTAAATACGTCACTTATTAAAATTTTAACCAAAACTGCAGCTCTTTATTACGGCATAACAAATTTGACAATCATAAAACAAAATGTTGGTCACTATTTTGGGTTCGATTAGTACAAAATAAAAAAAAATACATTTATTATTCGTAAGTAAAAAAAAAAACACATAATATAATTAATAATAAGGTATTAATGAAGAGTGGGACATAATTCACACACGGTTATGTAGACCCAAACTAGGCAAAGACTACTATGGGCACTAAACAACTAATAACCGCAAAACTTGACGTTTGCGTTTGAGCGTTATTGGACTTTAAATGGTAACCAAATGCCATTTGAGACTATCTGACATTCATTTGTCTTATATACTCGTAGTTGGACTTTAGACTGCTTAAAGCCGGAGGAATGCGAAATAATGTGGTTACTCTTTCCTTAACCCTTTACAATCAAAGGCCTCACTAGCACCCGACCGTGAAAACAGCATAACTCAGTTTTTTGCATTTTTGCGGGTCCGGCTCGAAGTCTAGTGTAAGACCGCCGCTCCACGCACCACTGAAGCTTACTGTGGTGTGGCTGAGTGTTCGGCTATGTTCACATTACTCTATTCCCACCGCAAAGGGTCTAAATTTGCTTGGATTATAGTGTCACCATGATTTGTGATTTGTGTGCAAAGTTACCTAGAGAATAATTTTATAGTGTCTCATGCTGATGTTATTATGATATGATACAGTAAGTTACAGTTTGAAGTAGACTTTTAATAGGTAGCGATGTTTTAGAGATGGGCTACATCACGAAATCACAAAACTGAACAATAAAATAGTGTACAACCGCGGCATAAAAATAATTCCACTTTAATTTAAGCAAAAATGAACCTTAACCCACTCTGTTTCAATGTGAGCCTAGTCATCCATAGAGTCGCAAATGTTGTTATTGAAATTATTATTTTTCGTCGCAGATCGAAAGCTGTTTGTGGGCATGCTCAGCAAACAACAGACTGAGGAGGATGTCCGCCAGCTGTTCACGCCATTTGGGACAATAGAAGAGTGCTCCATACTTCGCGGACCCGACGGTGCAAGTAAAGGTAAGCGTCTTTTTAAAAGACTTCAAAAGAGGTGGAGATTCTTCATTTGTCACGTGTTTTTTTTTTTTTGTGTTAATCCATATTTCCGTCAAATTGAAACCGATTTCTAAAACTTTTTGGTTGATCTGGTATACCTCAAGGATCGTCCCATATAAGTTTTGTAAAAATCCAATGTAGAAAGAACTTCAGGTGGATATCGGAATTCCTCAACGAACATAGCAAATAATTGCTATCGGCCGACCTATCGACCCTAGAATTGTGTAAAAAAATATAGTTGAAATAATTTAGGTTGTGGGTAACTATTATTTTTATTTAAGTATATTTATGGTGAAGCTAGTTGCTGATACTTTGCATTGGTATTAAAAACTGTAAAATAAATTTCACATTCAAAGAAGATAGAAATTTATTTCGTCTATTATTATCAAATACAAGATTAAATGAAAAACAAAAAATACAACAGGATAAAAATAATATGTATAAGGTTTTATGATGCCTATCAAAGTGTATGTATCAGCTTCAGCTAGAAGGCTCACCGCTGGTTTTCAGTCTGGCCCCGTTAGCAAGTCAGTGGTTGTTACATAATATTTTACACATTATTTATAGACATTACAGGTTATTACACATTTTATATTAAAATAGATAATGCGGCTATATCATATTCACTATACTTGTGTGAAACTTTATCAGTGTTTTGTTTTTAAATGTCAAAGAGTACCTACACTAAAGTAAGCGACGAAACTGCGCTTGAAGATGTCAGAAAGAGATACCGCTATTTGAGTGTCATAAAACTGTCACTTTCTAATTGCGCTGAGACAGAGTTTGATGATTGATCGTTCTGTAATGCAGGCCTACATATATCTCAAGCTATAAAGAAATCTTTGTACCTACTTCTAGCACTAGATCAAAACGCTGTATCAATATAAATCAGCAACAGTAACAATAAAACCGAACTGAAAACATTAAGAAAAACCAAAGAGATTTAAATATAATAGGGCATAGAGGGGGCATTGGGAATATTTTCATACAAAACTTTGAAGCCTAAGCGTCATGTCCTTAACATGTCAGTCAGTATGAACGCGAGCTGTCATTCGGTCGAAATTGTACTAGACTTATTCCACTTGGAATAACTTTTGACTTCAAATTTTCCTCGCTTTGTCCCCTCTATGCCTTATTATATTTTAATCTCTTTGAGAAAAACCTACTACAATGACTTCAAACAGCACTATAAATATCATCGATGCACCTATACAATTTGTAGACAAATTTCGATAATACACACACCGGCACAATTAGCGGAACAGAAAAAAAAAGGAGAAAAAAGAGAGAATTTAGAACAATGAATGTAATTTTTAAACAATATATTATTTAAAATGAAACAACAATTAAATTAACATGTTTTGACATTCATTTGTAACACCATACTTAAAATTTTATAAAAATAAAAATTAAATTAAACAAAATGCATTTTTCTTCGATTTTTAATTATAGAGAAACAGCAGAAAATTCAAGATTTTCCAAAGTTTAACAACAATTTCAATGACTGTTCAATATCGAGTGTTTCCTCCTCGTGCTCTGATGAGGGTTTCCATCCGTCTGGGCATGCTGCGGATGATGTTATCAATGGTTTCTTGGGGCAACCTCTGCCATTCTTCAAGTAATGCGTTTCGCAACTCGTTGAGATTATTGGGAGGGGGCATTCTTGACTTTACACTCCTCTTTAGCAAGTCCCAGACGTGTTCTATAGGGTTCATATCGGGGGACCGTGCTGGCCACTCCATCACCGTTATACCAACATGGTTTAGGTATGTCTGTACTGTGCGAGCACTGTGAGCCCGAGCATTATCCTGCATTAGAATGAAGTTGTTACCAATAAAGGGGGCAAATGGCACAACATGTTCTTCTAAAATCTCCCTGATATACCGATCAGCATTCAGATTCCCGCCATCGACCACTACTAACTCCGTACGAGCTCCTAAACATATTCCTCCCCAGACCATAATTGAACCGCCGCCATATGCAACTGTATTTTCAAAATTAGACTGGATATACCGTTCTCCTTTGCGTCTCCATACTCGCTGCCTTCCATCAATTTGATTTAACATAACTCTGCATTCATCAGTAAAAAGAACCTGTCCCCAGTCGTCGAAGTCCCAATCACGATGTTCACGACCAAAGTGTAGACGGTTTGTGCGATGATGTCTCTCAAGTTTTGGGGCTTTGGCGGGCACATACGAGCCTATACCCACTTCTTCGAATCTTCTACGAACTGTCCGCTCACTCATCCTTACTGCTCGTACCTCTTCCAGTAAATTTCGAGCCTGCACCGCCGTTAGTCTCGTGTTCCGTCGGACTTGAAGTTGGAGAAAACGGTCATCCCTCCTTGAAGTACACCTTTTCCGGCCTTGTCCTCTCCTTCTCACTAGAGCATTCGTCAATCTGTATCGTTGGATGCTACGATAAATCGTTGATAACGATCGACGAAGGCTTCTGGCAATCGATCTGTAGGTTTGACCATTTCTCCTCATTTGATCTGCCCTAATGATTTCTGATGGCGTTAAATCAGGCATAATTAGATGCTCGTAAATTATCAATATGCGAAAAAACTCAAAAGCCTCAAAAACTGCAATTCAAAGCTTTTCAAATGGAATTCACGAACCTTCTAAAAACGGACAAGCGGTGGAAAAAATGAATCAATGAAAATTAAAACAAAAGAATGAAAAAAAGGGCAGTCGCTTAGTATTCCATTTTTAAATTAAAACCCAAATTTAAAAAAAGCTTGTTTAGCCGGCCAGTAACACGCAAAAATGCGTAAATACTCCCTTTTTTTTCTGTTCCGCTAATTGTGCCGGTGTGTGTATTTACGTATGATCTTAATCTGCCAATTAAAAAAAGTATCATCAAAATCGATTGATAATTGGCGAAATGATCGCGTAACCTACATAAAAACAACATACAGTCGAATTTAGAACCTCCTCCTTTTTGGAAGTTGGTTAAAAGGTATTTCACATCGGTGGTTGTCACGTAATTTTAAATACTTAACTCGATCATATTCCACTAACAGTCTGACAATTACACAACTTTAATTCTATTCTGTACCTAACAGTAAATCCGGGACCGAAATTGTAGGTACCAGCACCGAAAGTGTTGGATTCTAATTGAGTTGCTAGTACCCATTAACTAGTATATAGCCGCGCGGTTTGTTGGTTACCTAAGCGCGGCTGTCTTTATGTCTACATTAAGCTTTTTACGCTTGAAACACCGTCTTGCCTATCATTATTGGACGATAAAGTTATTAGGTAGGGTGTCCACGATTCTACGAGAAACTAGAATTTTCGGTAACGTAAAAGTAACTACGGAAGAAGAATGATTCTGTAACAATAAAAACATACTCGGATGACGAAGAGGAATAATAAAATAAAAAGGGGCTCATAAAAAATTAAAATTAAAAATTGTAACCCTTCAAAACGCTAAAACACAATATTGTCCTGACGAAATATGAAAATTTGGTGCTCGTATTATTAACTACGCTGTGCAGATGTACCGAACAGCCGGGAAAATTGTTAATTCGACTTAATTACGAACGCCAATGTGGAGGCAGTAAAGATTTTTACGAGAATCCTCAGGAACATTATCGTTACTGTTTTCATTATAAATTAAGCAAGAATTTAACCAGCTGAACAGGTTTACGAGCCTCTTGATGTAGATTAAAATTTGTTAGATGTTAACAGATTCCCGGCAAGGGGATGGGATTCTACCCGTGAGATGTTTTAGATTTTTTTTGTAACGTAATTGGATCTCCTTTCAAATATTTTCATTTGAAAATTATTCAATATTGTTACTTTTTTCGTAACGGCAATGTTACTACGATTTATTGAAAAATACAGCTATTAAAAAAATTTACCTCTCAGTTTATTAATAACGAAAACTCATTAGTTCGTTTTACACCAACACTAAAGCTACAAATCAGTTATATACCGTATCATTAAAAAAAACATACTCAACAAAAATAATTTCCTCTTAATAATCCTTTTTACCGCCTCAATAATACTTAAAAAAAATTACTCCACACAGAAATTTTGTTTCCCACCGCGTTAAGGAGTGAAATCACTTTTGCTGAGTAACAAAATGGAATAATGGTCAATAAACGTCTTTTTAATTTGCAATTCTCGGAGTTATCTCCTTGGTCACGTCAGCCGGTGGCGGCCGTATTATGGTTTAACGATTGACGATATTACTTCGAGTTACGATTTTTCTTTGAACGCCGTGGTCGTCAATTTCAAATGCACAGGTTTGTTGATGCTATTAGAAAAATAACTTAAAATACTTATGTAACTATGAAGTAAATTACGTTTAGAGAAACGGTAGCAAAATCTGTTTAGTTATTTATAAATATAAGTACATCTCAGTAAATTAAAAGTACGTGAAGAAAGTAAGACTGCATTCACACCATCCAATTTAATTATCAAACATTTAATTACATCCAAATTACTAAATAATTCAGTGAGACTTGAAAGATGCATCGCTATAACAATAACAGTTCAATCAAATCTTGAAAGATATCTGTCCAATTTATTTGATAGGTATCATGGTCATGATAGTATCGTGCCTAGAAGAAAAGTTGTAGTATTCTTTTAGATCACCGCAACTACACCTAAATAAATATACGATTATGACGACGATTCCCGAGATCCATCTTCGGAAATTTTCACCAGTGTTTTTTCCTTATCCTATTCTATTACTATAAAAGAGCAATTGTTGTGTGGTGTTCCATTTCTGGAAATACCCACCTTCTCTTTCTCTTCTCTCTCTTTGCTTCACCGTTCACTTCACTCGTGTGTGTATTTATATTTCTGGTATCTCGAAAACACCTCAGATGATTTTGATGAGATTTTTGGGAAAGTTTTGCATTTTAAGATCAACTGCATAGATGTATTTCCATGCAAAACCACAATTTTACACAAAAAAATCAATAATACGGCCACTTAGCAGCAGATGGCGTTCCCAGGTATTTTTTAAATAATACGGCCACTCTCCGGCAGATGGCACTAGCGCCACCGGTGTTAAAACGAGCGAAGCTCGGTTTCCAACGTACTCTTTAATAATGTCATACAAGCTATCACCTTCATTAGCATAGTTAAGTCGTTAAAGGTATTGCTTACAGCTTAAGATTTACGACTACAATAAACACAAGAAAAAGTTGTATCACAACTTGATAGATCATAACAACTACCGCCATTCAGGCCAACGTCCCAACGCCATCTTCCGTCAATCATAGTAAAACAAGTGACCTGCCGTTCGTCGTTCCTCATAATAAGGGCACAGGTCACGAATATCCCTCGTAAAGCCACAAACCCGCTCTTTTACAGCCCCCGTAATGACTGCTCGTAAAATATCGCCAATTTAGTTCACACTTAGCGACGCGACAAGACGTTCATCGACCTGTCCAATGTTATTATAATATCGCATGTGGATTCCCTAAGGTGGTGGTCTGTAACAAACATGTAAACATTAACACCATATGACACATACGAGTAGGTAGTGCTGTAACTTTTTGACACAGAACTATAAGGCACCGTGTTTGTTTCTTGAGTTAGTGACGTAGTTTGTGATTCGTCTGATGGCCTCTTACAAATTTCATCGGCCGCGTTCGGTGTGACAGACCTCCTAATCACAAAATACTTGACTAGCGGTGTGACATGTTGCTACAATTTTAACTTAGCACTAAATAATATGAAATGGGTCCAAACACAGTGCCACAAAGCCCACAAAGCTTTGTGTTAAAAAACCTTTATCATTAGGTGTAAATATAAAAATAAATTAAGAGTAAAAAATATTTTTTAAAACAAGCTTTTATTTTAATGCCCTAAAAAGAATAAAATAAAGTTTTCCATTAAAACTTTGACTATCCTTAAACGTCATTACACAATTTACTATGTAATAAAAGCGCGAGATTTAAGTACTCATATTTAAGTAAAAGAATTTTCTTTTCAGACTAAGTAAATATAAGTTTAAGAAAAGAATTTATTGAATCAGTTATAGTTATTAATATATTTACTATATGAGTAGATATATCTCGCGACAAGCTTTTATTACATAGTTAATTGTGTAATGACGTTTAAGGATAGTCAAAGTTTTAATAGAAAACTTTATTTTATTCTTTTTAGCGCATTAAAATAAAGCTTGTTTTAAAAAATATTTTTTACTCTTAATTTATTTTTTACTTTTTGGTTGGATTTAGAATGACGTCACATGGCTAACCATGCATATATACAAAAGTACTCATAAAGACAAATCATACGAGCCCAAACTCGATGGGATTATGTCGTTTAATTACTGAGTTCCTATGGCCATCTTCCAGCTCCATCATCAGACCCTGGTTACCATCTAATGCCAAAGTACTCGTCAAGACGAATCATACGAGCCCAAACTCGATGGGATTATGTCGTTTAATTACTGAGTTCCTATGGCCATCTTCCAGCTCCATCATCAGACCCTGGTTACCATCTAGTATCAAAGTACTCGTAAAGACAAATCATACGAGCCCAAATTCGATGGGGTTGTGTCGTTTAATTACCTAGTTTCCATAACCATCTTCCAGCTCCATCATCAGACCCTGGTTACCATCTAGTATTAAAGTACTCATCAAGACAAATCATACGAGCCCAAACTCGAGGGGTTTACGAGTAGTCATTGAGGAGTTGCCACATCCACCTCCTGGCTCCATCATCAGATCAGCTCGGTGGTGCCATAATATTGCATTGTCACCGAACTTACATAAGTATACCAAATTTCAGCTCAATCGGTTGAAGATATCTGCTTCAAAATTGAGTTGCAAGATTCCACCCGAACATACATAGTTACATACATTGCAAGTTAAATAAAAGCTTTTAAAAATATGTGTTCTTGTTAAGCGATATACTTTGGCGTAGCATCAGTGTCATTGCAAACTAACACTAAACACTAAATTACCTCTTAGCTTAAACTTTGACATAGAAAATACCTATTGCTAATACTATTGTATTTATTCATGAGACAGAAGCGTAAAATTGACTCTGTTGCCTCTATATTACGACTCAGTTTGGTCTATTGGTGTACGAAAACCAAAAATAATGGCACAGAATGCGAAATTAAAAACCACAGATAAGAAAAATACTATCTGCAACACAACAACCTATTTATAAACTTCAAAGATCCATTAAAAATAGAGGACATTTCTTACATAGCTAGCATCTCCTTGGAGCACATTCGACAGAATTAGCTCGATACCCGATGCTCTCGCAAATATCTTCAGGATCAATACACGCATTTTTGAACCGGAGGCATCCTCTCTAGATATTCTATCTTCTACATTTCCCAACTCAGTTTGGCCCTTTTGGCATACCGAAACTTCTGGCATGTGATAGGCGTTGGTTATATGAAACGTATTATTGTAAATTTACTTCGTTTTTAAGATTAATTTAATAAAAAATATAAAGGGATTTTTCAAAATGGGTCAGGAAATTTGACAGCATTTAGAAAAAATTAAGAAATTTGTGTAATCACATTTGAAAAATATATTTAACATTAGATTTAACAGTCGATGATGTTGGAATTTCATCAGGACTTAGGCAATGTTTTCATATGACGTTATCAGGTAAAATTATCGTCCGTAAACCGACTTTTTATCAACAAATTTTTTATCGATCCGTAGACTTCGCTTAGTGCAGGATACTGTATTCTGTCCCAAGCGGCTCGGCGTCCTCATATTTCTCCACTAAAATATGACCAGTCTAAAATATTCTGCAAGTGGATACCTAAAAACTGTCCTGTATTTATGGACGAGCTGCGGTGAATGGCAGCTCACTTTTTGGTATTTTTGAGTTGTGGCTTCCTGGAGTGGCTCTCGTCCGTTTTATCTGCATAATTTGTTGAATAAAATTGGCGAAATAATTAAATATAAATATTGTCTTTTTTACGGTAGGTACATTCTTACTTTCAAATTAGAGGGACCAAAACGTCTTACTGTTTTATAGCACCCAACAGTAGTTTTTTTTATATATTAGTAAAAAGAACATACTATGATCGAGTTTTGACAGCGTTATAAATATATTGAAAGAAAAAATAAAGAAGAAAAAAGACATTTATTAGACAGCTTATAAAAATAAATAAACAAAATAAAGAAATGAAAATCTAAACTAATAGTGCTCAAAACCCACCGGTTTTGGCTGTGCGTTGATCGATCACTCAAATAATCAGATATTCAGTTTCTTCTTTTACTCTTATATATTCTCGTAAGATATAGATAGACAAAGATTTCGCTTGCAGTTCAATAATTCAATGCCACTTCGTATAACACATAAGCTCCACAATAAAAACCATATTCGACAAAACATTTTCATCAAATCTCATACTGCAATTTGACTCTCTTATCAAATGTCATATCTCTTCACAGCCCGAGCTTTATAAATGGTGTTCCGATTCGTAATTTGTTCAGTAGACATACGAGTATGTGGTAACGGGTGCGGATCCATAACCGGGAATGTGTGGAACTTGTTTTAAATGTTCTCTATTTTTAGGATAATGTTAAACAACACTATAATGTTGACTAGAATTAGAACAAATTACTCGAATACTTATGTGTAAAATTTTTCATTGTTTCTGTTTTATATTTCTAAATTTATTTTTGTAAATTTATGATTCAAATTTCTCAAAACAATACGAGTAAATAATTGTATTTATTAGTACCTTTATTTAGTAGTACGTTCACCCGCGCAGTTCCCGTTCCCCTGAAAATAGGGGACTAAAATATAGCCTGTTACTCAAAGATCTTCTAGCATTCTAATTGTAAAAGAATTTTTTACAAAACAAACATACAATATAATATTAGTGTAGATAATGTAGATGTAGATTTTTACTACAGAAAGTTCATGAAAGGATTACAAAAAAAATTTTTTCGTAATTAAAACAAAAAAAACCGCTGCATTGTTCTTAAATCTATACATATAACAAAATACATTATGAACTCAACATAAATATATTATCTTCACGCCATATCCCCCAGCAGTCAACATAGGTACAGATTCCATTCCTAAAAGAACACATTGTCCACCAGTGTGTGTTTAAGACCCCTAAACTTGACAAGTGACCAAGATCAGGAAAAAAATCAGTCAAGACACGTATTCCACTTGAACATAATAGGCTTCAATATCACCCCACGGAACCCCAATACACCCAAACCCCCGATCCGTGAACCCGATACCAACATAATCGGTGTAGAGCACCGATCAACATTTATTATTGCTCTTTGAGAGAGGTTGCGTTCGATGAGACATATTGCTTCGTGGGCCTACGTGCAACCTATCTACTCGTATGTATCATCGTCCCTTTAGCTTAAGGTAGACTTCCTTGGGTAGCGGTATGGTCGCGGTCGATCGCAGAGGGACTATCTATTGTCCTTGAACGTCCGTGGGACGCTGAGGCTTGACTGGTTTGACGACGATCCACTTATTAAATGTCATCGTACGAGTACACTCGCATCACCCGCTTACTGAGTCACATCCGAGTAGAGACTCGATCCGAGCGTCGTCGTATAGTTAACACGCAAATTTATGTATAGTTAGTTGGGTAAATTGTATTCCTTATACAACTGGAAAAATAAAATTTTCAAATTTTTTGTTTAAGTTTCTTGCCTTATATACAAAATTGTACTGTCAGAAACCGTTGTATTCCGTTCCCATGGATTTTTTTTTTATAAGAAAAAGGGGGCAAACGAGCAGACTGGTCACCTGATGGTAAGTGACTACCGTCAAAAAAATCAAAATCCTTTCTTATCTAATACCTACCTACATTGTCTAAGCAGAGTTTTAAGTTTAAATGTGTTATTGTTTTGCATCTTTCTTCCTCATCCTAGTAACTTTGTGATATCACTGTCACTGTCATAAAATTTAAGCTAGAAACGATAACAAGGCACGATAAAAAAATTGCTTTTTAAAAAAAATCCGTATTATAAAATTAGCCTGCAAGTTGAATATGCAAAGCCAGAAATCTGAACACGTGGAATACCTAAATTGAAATCTCATTGGCTCAGCGGAGGGTCGTGTGACGTCATGATTCTCTATACTTTATTGCCGACCTTATCTCGGGTTGCTGAGTTTGCCACACCTCTACTCGCTTTTTCGGAAATAATTGACTGTCGTGTCGAGATTTTCCCGCTTTTTTCATTGCGCCTGCTTTTTTAAATTATTTGTGTCTCTCTTGTGTACTTCCTACTTTGCTACATACACGATATTATAAAGGAAAAGTTTTTTTTTGTAACAGGTTCTGAAACTTCAGAACCAATTTAAATAAATATTTCAGTAACGGAAGCCGTCACGTTATTGCCGACCTTATCGGGTTGCTGAGTGTGCCCACACCTTGACTCGCTTTTTTGGGAAATAATTGACTGTCGTGTCGAGATTCAGGCTTTTTTCAATGGGTCTTATTTTTTAAATTATTTGTGTCTATCTCTCGTACTTCCTACTTCCTGCTTTCCTACATACACTAATATTATAAAGAGGAAAGATTTTTTTTTTATATATTTTTGTTTGTAATGAACAGGTTCTGAAACTTCTAAATCTATTTAATAAAACACAGTAATGGAAGCCGTCACGTTATTGCCGACCTTATGTCGGGATATATATACAGTGGTGGTCAGATAATTAGAAACACTTCTTATGAATAAGGAAAGTATAACTTCAACGTACAAATGTTCGTAAAAAATATACACATTCAATAATTAATAATTATGCAATAATATAGCCACTCAAATAAAAAACTCATTAAATGCATAAAATATAAAACATATGTTATTTTTAATTACAAAATGAGTCTTACACATGTAGGAGTTTATTTTCTGTAACTTGCCGCTTGGACGCATAATTAGAAACATTTAAAAAAGTATCCATAACTCATTCTTTTTTTAGAAATTGGAGAATAACATTTTTTTCTTGGCTTTTTCTATTATTCTAGCGGCAATTCAAAATTTAATCTGAATTTTATTTTGTTCAAAATGGGCCAAAAAAAAAAGATGTGACGCGTCAACTAGGCAAATCATTGTTAATTTACGTATAGATCATATGTGGGCGTACAGAAGAATAGCTGAGCACTTAAATTGTTCTGTAAAGAAAGTTTTTAATGCAATTGATCATTACAAAACACATGGAACTGTTGAAAAAATGTTCTTAGAAAGGCTCGGCAAAGAAAAACATTTCCCAGAGAAGATAAGTTGTGTTTCTAAAAAAGACCCAATTAAAGGCTCCAACCAGATTATAAATGAAGTTTTTTCGCCTGATGACCCGAGAAACATCTCGCCAAGATTGATACGCCGAAGATTAGTAGAAGCTAAATTGTTTGATAGAATCTTTCGAAAGGTACCGCTTCTTACCAAGCAGCACCGAGAGAAGCGATTATTATTCGCTAAAAAAATATGTTAATTGAACGGTACAAGAATGGAAAAAAGTGTTATTTTCAGATGAAATAAAAATAAATATGGTAAATTCCGACGCAAAGCGCTATGTTAGACGTCCTGTAAACAATGCTTTTAATTATAAATACACAAGGAGTATAGTCAAGGACGGTGGCAGTAAGATTAAAGTTTGGGGGTGTTTTTCCGGATATGGAGTTGGACCCGTTCGGAAGATTGAAGGTACAATGGATCAATGGCAATACTAAAATATCTTAGAGCACACAATGATTCCATACTCGGACGATCATTTGCCTGTAACCTGGATCTTTCAGCATGACAATGACCTTAAACACACGCCCAATAGCGTCAAATGTTTCCTTAGCAAACAGCGTATATCCATTTTAGACTAGCCAGCAAATCGTCCGGATTTAATCCCGATAGAAAATCTCTGGTTTATTGTTAAAAAGAAAGTCTCAAACAAACGTAACACCAGTCAAAACGAACTAAATGAAGCATTTTTTGAAGCATGGAATTAAATCCCCCTAGAAAATTTTACGAAATTGATTGAATCAAAATGCCACGTCGTTGCAGTGCTGTTATTGGCATTAAGGGATACTCCACTTAATATTAATTATAACTATTGATAGGTTTGGGATAGTAGCTATTTCTTAAATAACAATACTATTTACTAATACTTTAAAAAAAAAAAATTTATACTTTTTTGTTGTTGTTTCTAATTAGTTGACCATTATTGTTTATAACTTAAAATTGGTTCAAATGTTTGTCCGTAATGTAATATTGAAACTGCCCTTGTGTAATGGAATTTATATTGTTTTTCTAATCAATGATAAATCGTTGAACATATTGTTGTCCTATTTATTGTTTATTTTCAAAATAAAAACGATTGCGGAGAAGTATCTTACATAATGTCAAGGACCGTTGGCAGTGTTTCTAATTATCTGACCACCACGTATATATATATATATATATAAATAGAGCCCTTGGAAAATACTTACTATTACTCAAAACTTATAGCTTTCTATACCTTTTTTTTTATTGTAAACTATGAACTGTTGCATTGGCACTTGCTTGCTGTGTCGCGTGTTCGGTTCCATGTAGCTTATAAGCGATACAGTCATATTAACATAACTGCAAGTTGAAACACCAGAGTGACCAGCGGTTTTGTGCGCGTTTATTACGATTATTACGTTTCCGAAGAAATTTTAAAGAAAGAAAGAATATTATTTATTTGGCACCTGTTCAAATTAAACTATTACAAAATAACTTAAATATTTATTTGTATTATTTTGTAAGTTCAATTTTTATATTTGTATGTTTAAAGTTTAAGGTTTTTGTTGATAGTCAGTCTGTCAGTCATTAGCTTTAGCAAGACACGGTCATGTATTCGGTCCTACATTGAATTTCATATTACCGGTATTACGAATAGTTTTTTATGAAAAATTCTGTGACACTACTTGTTTTTAAACAATGAATATTAAGGTATGTTTTCTAAATAACTAGTTATTTACACAATAACTATTTATTTAGAAAACATACCTTAATATTCATTGTTTATTATATTTTATTCATAGTCAAAATCAAAAATAAATTTATTGCAGAGCTGTAGTAGTAGTTATTTAGTGTCAACATAAGCAGATCTATTGGCACAAAAATTGCTGAGAAATGAATGAAAAACAAATGAAAATGAAAGGCCTCTACTACTTCTGCCGTCCTCCTCGGAGATACTCCGTAAATATATTTATTTTTACCCAGACAAAGAACTTACAATTAAAATCATGACACGAAACTAACAGGCAACATGAACTACATCGAGGCCTAATGTAGCACGGCTTTATAAAGGTCTGTTCACGTGGCTGATTTGCGGCGCAGAACGCGTTGTGACGGGCTTGACACGTGACGTGACAGCCACGGAATTGCGTTGTGGTTATGAGCCTTGAAGTCTCGTTAACGCGTTTGCGGACGATTTAATTACTTTAAGACTTAATTTATGTTGTTATTAATTCTGATAGTGGGAATACCAAATGCAACTTGAGAAGCGTAGGATATGATTATACTGTAACAGGTCAATTTGGCGTAGCAATATGCAGCGTAGAGGCCGCTACGCAGCTAACAATCAAAGCTACGGCGTAGCATACGTAGCAGTTGACGAAAATAATATTATCATTTATATAACACTAGCAGCGCCCCGCGGTTTCACCCACGTAGTTCCCGTTCCCGTGGGAATAGGGGGATAAAATATAGCCTTTGTGTTATTCTGATGTATAAGCTATATAACTGTAAAGTTTCATCAAAATCCGTTTGGTAGTTTTCGCGTGAAAGAGGAACAAACATCCATCCAGACATCCATCCAAACAAACTTTCGCGTTTATAATATTAGTATGATTCTGTATTAAGCTAATGGTGTATAGAGCATGCGGTATGTACTAAACCCTTATTATTGATGGGAAACTTAAATTCTCGAATCTTTGTTTTTTTGTTTAAGTATTTTAAAAACATAATGCAAAATATTATGTCCTTTAAACCCCTATTCTATAAGTTGGGGATGCTTACGTCAAAGGCTTCGGGACCCCTGAATCTCGCACCCACCCTGATTACGAACCAGATTGAACCGGAACTAATCGGTTTCCGTTAAAAACATACGTGACTCAACCCCTTTGATTCTGTTCAGAAATTATTGGACTTATGGGATGAGGGGTACCCTTTTATATAAGGGTTCTTCTTTCATAATTTTGGTGTGTTATTCCAATATCAAAAATGAAACGTTTGCTAATAAGTCATAATCGTATCTATAAAAATCTCGTGTCACGGTGATTGTGGTTGCACTCCTCAAAAACGGCTCGACCCGATATCAATGTTTTTTTTATATTACGTATGTATGAGAATAGGTGGTAAATTATTTTTCATCGCTCCGCCTCCGTCGAGCTGAAAAAAACTATACACTCCTCGGGAAGTAAATAAGAAAGCCTCAGATCACATGTTTGTAGACCTCGGCTTCGTCTCGGTCGACAATTAAATGACGTTACCGGCATTTCTTATTTTACTTCCCTTGTTAAGTAACATACTATTTTATTTAAATCAGTAAAACAGTTTTGGAGTTACATTGCGTTACAAAAAATCATATTTTTTTTTCCTTTTTATAACACTACATTGGTATGAGAATAGGTGGTAAAGTATTTTTTTATAAATCAGTGAAATTGTTTTGGGGTTTTATGTATTACAAAAAAATCATACAAATCCCTCCTAATGTTACTGTAGAAAAGATAAAATTAGAACCGAGAGGTTCTGCTTGTAATGGCCACTACCCATATCCGCATATGATAAATAAATAAATAATAATCTCACGCCTTTCATCCCCGAGGGGGTAGGCAGAGAGGTATTCCATTACTGGATGTACCCACATTTCACAAGATACATTGGAAGCCTAAACGTGATAGGTGGTGAGCCCAGTTTCCTCACGATGTTTTCCTTCACCGTTGAGCTAGTGATAAATATGTACGTAAGTCCGCATCCGCATATGAGTAAAGCTATAATATACCTATTATATAATAAATAGTTAACGAAATGCGATTCACGTGTCGGCTTCGTTGTCGGAACCAGCGGAATTAATCAGAACTACAACGGCTATCGGGGAATAAGTGATTAATCACTTTGTGTCGATAGGTGATGCGGAACGGACTTTCGTGATTTTTCTGGATGAATGCCAGCTGATACTTTATTCCAGTACTAATAAAATTCAGGATAATGTAATTATTAACAATTGTAGGTAAGCAGGTGAGCAGTGATAGCCTTACGGTTAAAGAGCCTGCTTCACATGACGATAATCAGTGGCACTCGGGTTCGAATCCTGACATGTACCAATGAGTTTTTCAAAACTTACGTACCTACATATCCATCACTAGCTCGACGGTGAAGAAAAACATCGTGAGGAAACCCGCAGGACCCAGAGTTAATTCTGAAATATGTGTAAAAGACCGGTCCGCCGATGGGCTCACCACCTATCACGTTTAGGGGTCCAATATATCTCGTGAAATGTAGGTATATCCAGTAATGGAATATCTCTGCCTACCCCCTCGGGGATAAAAAAGCCGTAAGATTATATTTATTATATTTATATCTTCACTATTCATACCAATGCAATACACATTACAAAAACCTTAGGTAATATAAAAAAAATTGGCTTAGAATAAAACTCTATGGAGCACAAAACATTATCAATTACCTATGAAAAATAAACGTTAAGGCGATATTATTACATTTTCTTTTCCCTTGCTATCATCGCTAGCATATTTCCCAGCCTTGTTACAACGAACATTCGCCCTGAGGCGGCAGAACTGTGCAACTATGTAGAAAAAAGCTATGCTTTGGGCCCGAGATACTCCGATATGAAATACGAATTTAATTAAGCCTCATATTGTTGGGAACCGAAATTGAACGATGCAATTAGTGAAATGTTGGAGAAATTGCGGTTGTATTTTTGTAGCACCGACCAGAATATTTCTTCTGTATTTTTAGGTTACGTTACTTAGTTGTGATAATAATTTTGAACTCGCAAGACTTGTGGGAAGATCTGGGTTGTGAACGGAATGATAATTTGGATGAATCGCAATAACTACTTTTTTTTTAATGTTTTTGTTGTCTTACTTTCGTAAGAATATATTATTTTGTCATTACGCCTACCACTGCTCTTAAAATAATGTGTTGCCACTACTTAGCGGCAGTATAGTAGACCTCATGTCATAGCGCAAGTTACCCATTACAAGTAGCTGCGTGGTGCAGGAGCGAAAACACATGACGTAACAGAAAGCCTAGTCAAGTATCTTGTTAAACGTAAAGATTAGTCTGATACAAAATGTATGGTATTGACATGTCATGTCATGCGTGCGGTTTTATAACACAACATCATCATCAGCCTATAGCAGGTCAGTGCTGGACATGGGCCTCTCCCAACTCGATTTTCGGCAACTCTCTTCCAACTGCCAGCCATCCTGCGAAGAGCGTCGCTCCACCTAGCTTGAGAAGCTCCACTCAAGAACATGTCTACCCCAACGGTCATCTGTTCTACGGCTAATATGACCAGCCAATTGCCACTTCAGCTTGCTTATTCTGTTAACTATGTCGACTTTGGTTCTCTGCCGGATCACCGGCTGTAACACGACCGAGTAAAATTGCCACAACATTCTAAAGAAGTGTATTCGCTAAGTGTAGTTCTTAATAACAAGTATTACAATTCTATCGTGATCGTTACCCCCCCCCCTCCCCCCCCGCGCATCTACCTCAGTAACCGTCTCAGATAAGCGGTAGAACTGTAGCATGTTGCTAACAAACGCAATATAATGTTCCCTTGAACCGTGCTAAACGTATTTCACGGAGTAATGACGGTTATATCATGAGCCAAACGCCGCTCGTTAAGATGAGAGCAATCGATTTTTCCAAATAGCTACAATCTACCGCAGGCTCAGCCGCTACAGACAGCTTAATTAGGTACTTAATACAAAAACGGGTACGGACAATAGACTGCAGCTAACGAAGATGCTTGCTTGATGGAAGAGTTTCTGTTTTAAATTTACAACGATTATTATAAGACTTAAATTGAAAATACTTCCGACACAAAAAAGCTGATTCCAGGTGATGCTGCACCACATTGTGAGATATTGATATTAAATTTGGCATAGGTTATGTAAGTTTGGGCACAATGCAATAATCTAGTATCATTGAGCTGATCTGATGATGGAGCTAGGACGTAGATGTCGGAATAACCCCTCAAGTTAGCTCTCCTTTCATTTGTTTCGACGAGCGCCATACATTTGCTGACAAGGGTCTGGTGATGAAGCCAGGAGGTGTATAGGGGAACTCCTTGGCTTGTAAAACTTTCAAGTTTAAGTCATATGCAAATATGCAATACCTAAGTGGCACAATGATTAAAAAGGACCGTGGGCTATCATATCGCTTTCAGCGATTTCTTCCAGACAACTTTTTGATAGAATTATATAGTTATATTTTCATAAATTACACAGTATTGTTGTTAACTATGGACCAAGAAGACAACAACTATAAACAGATAACGTTAAACAGATTTAACATAAACAGTAGAACCAACCGTTCCAGACTAAATCACTTCTGTGTCCCATCGCAGACACCGGAGCTATTTATTATCTGTCATTACCGTGGCAATATCGCGGTAATGACGCGATCCCCGTGGAAACACAGGATTATTCGGGCTCCTCGCGTAATAAGCGAGCCGAGACTTTGTAGTTGACGAGATAGCCATATTAAAATTTACGATGCACTATTATAATTACTTAATTAATTTCCCATAAATATAATACACAAGCGGTTCTGCGCAGTTTCACCTGTGTGTGTGTTGTGGTTTGATGATATATGTTTTTCTAAGAACATAAGAACAGAAACAGACGACAGAGAGATGATGATAGATGTCAAAAAATAAACTTCCTTTTAAATTTCGCCGTGTTCGAATAAAAACAATACATTGCGTAAATCGAAAACTCTTAGCAATAATAAACGCTTCAAAAGAAATAATTCAAATTAAGTATTGCTTCCTTAAGCACAAACAGCGCAATTGTTGGCCCAAGTCCCTTTCATGCAAAAGGAATCGCTCGGAGTACCGATTAATTTACGTCGGAAAACGTAGGGAACGTCGAAAGTGTGACGTCATCGTGACGTCCCAAAAACGTCAGTTTGTAAGCCAAGTCACCGTCTATTTGAGTTGATGGACGCAAAATACCGATATATTGATATCGATTGATTGTTGTCTATGACGTTATGTTTTGGCCATTGTATTATATTTTGGATTGACCTATTGCTTTTTAAGGTTTTTTTCAACGAATAAGATTTACTATGAGATTTAATCGCTAGAGATGAGGGCTACTCTTCGCTGAAGGAATCCGTACTCATTCTTTATCCTAGTTCACAAGGGCAGTAATAAACTGAAGTTCACTTAGACAGAGTCACGAGAAACAGTTAGTATACCTATATAGTATTAAGAAGCAAACTAGCTGTGGCTAATTTAATAAATCATATATATTTCATATAAAAAACAATATCGGGTTTGTTATATCAAGGGAGTAGATCCGATTAATAGGTGGCTAGCTTCAATCCTTTTACACAAAGGTGTAAAAGGATTGATGTTTTACTTTAAAGTAGCCAATCACAGGCTATTCACTATAAGTATTATAGCCAATCATAATACGCTATTTGCTCCCTGTTACACGCCGACTTTTCAGACAAATGTTATCAATTGGATGTCGGACGATTTTTATGAAATATAGCCTAAGCGTAAATGTTGCTCCAAGCTCAGCTGTAAGATAATCTGTTTATTTTTGAAGATTAGTGTGTAAGTGCAGCAGACAGAAAGTTTTTTTTATCCTGATACTATTTTTATCGCCCACGCTCATTTTTTGATAAATGTATTCACTTGTCTGCTTTATTATGAATAGATTTTATCCCACAAATATACATAATTAAAATGCAAACGCATTTGAAACTGTCATTACCATGTCTGTAAATGAATTCGGCAACTCCAAGACACCGCTTAAAAATAATCGGCGCATCTAAACAAGCGACAGTTTAACTCGTGTGAACCCCTCGAGAATATAATTTAATCGCTCGCTTGAGCGGTAATGACTTCAATGAGCGCGGACGAGACAGTTGATTACTGCGCGGATCGCGTGTAAGTGAGCAGGGGGCTTAATATGGCCGTTAGTGACGTCACACTGTTGTGTCATATTTATTTACCTACTCAGTTTATTGACTTACAAAGTAACATACAATCTTACAGATTGAATTGATGAATACCTTGTTGGCGTTCTGGGACACAACAGAGCATATATTTATATATACAGGGTGGATATTTGAGATGGGTCGGCCAGGGCAGCTACCTTAACCGTTGTAGCTAGACGAAAGTGGTCTGAAGAGACTATTATTGAGGAGAATAAATGATTGAACTTTTTTTCCGGTTGAAGTTTTATTCCTTACTAAATGTATGTAAAACGTTTTTTGCGTTTCCTGACTTTTCTACCCCCTTGACCTCAGTTAGTCTCTTAGAGACTTTTGATCCTTATCTGAAACTGGATCGAACGGCATCAAAAAATTTTTTTGTGGGAAACGACGATTTTCTCGCTGACTGTACCATTTTTCAAAAATCTTTAAACACAGTTCTAAATATTTTCAAAAATGGTGGATAGTCTCTTCAGACCATTTTCGTCTAGCTACAACGGTTAAGGTAGCTGCCCTGGCCGACCCATCTCAAATATCCACCCTGTATATAGGCTCGGTCTTAGGACCGATTCTCTTTGGAATATTTTTGACTGACCTGAAGAACGTAGTAAAATCTGACTTATCACTATTTGCTGATGATACCAAAATCATGGGAAACCCTCTTGTTTCTCATTCGATAATTCAAGAAGACCTGAATCGCATCACTGAGTGGACCAGAACTTGGCTGCTGACCTTGAACACTGATAAGTGTACTGTCTTACAATCGGCAACAACAATCCTGAGCATAGCTACACAATAGAATCCAATCAACTTCAGAAAGTCATCAACCAGAAAGATCTAGGGATAACCATCACACATAACTTGAAGTGGGAAGAACACATAATTCAAATTATGAAAAGAGCTAACTCTTTGCTTTACATTGTACGCCAAGCATTCCTGCGAATAAATGTAGCTCTATTCATCAACATTTACAAGACATACCTACGGCCATTGTTGGAATATGGGTTTCAAATATGGAATCCGTATTTTCAGAAAGATATTGATCTCCTGGAGAGAGTTCAGCGCAGAGCCACCAAGATGGTGGCTGGCTTACGCAACAAAGACTACCAAGAAATATTAAATATTCTCGGACTGACTACGTTGGAACAAAGAAGACAACGTGGTGACCTCATAGAGACATACAAAATACTTATGGGCTACTATAACGTGACGAACTTAAAAAACATCTACCAGATGAACCACAACATCAACCTTAGGGGACATCCACTTCAACTATCACCAACCTCGTGTGCAAGCAACCCTAGGTTTCATTTTCTACCGAACCGTGTAGTCAAGTCTTGGAATAAATTACCAGAAAGTGTGATCAGTGCTCCATCAGTGAACTCATTTAAAAACAGACTTGATAAACACTTACAAACACAAGTGCAATAGTATACATACACGTATCAGCACCAAGTGCTGCTAGTGTATTAATAATAATAATATATGTGTATTTATTATACCTGTAAAGTTTTAAAAAAATCCATTATAACTAACATCTATCCAACCATCTTTACAACCTTTGGCATCTCTACATAGCCCAACACAAAAAAAAACATATTAACACAAACGGCTTTACAGATTTTTCTTGAACCAAGGCTAAGAACTCTCGATTAAGTCACCTTTAAAACAAAAAAAAAACTAAATTAAAATCGGTTTACAAAAATTTAAATCGGTTGTCTGTAAAGTCGGTTTACTGACGATAGTTGAACGTGACAACATCATAAGAAAATACCTTAGATAAAAGCAAAAGAGGAAGATACGGTATAGTCATAGAAATCATCGTTGACATTTGGACTACATACAACTACACGCGCAAATAAAAAAAGAGATAGAAAGACGTACTCGGGTACAAGCGCGAACGAGTTGACTACCTACAACGAATTACGCTACTTGCACCTAATTTAAAGGATCCACGCGCGAGGCGCCGGTACCGTATCTTCCTCTTTTGCTTTTATCTAAGGAAAATACTGATGGAATAGATTGTGCCTCTTTGTCGCTCGTTCCGCGCTCTCGCTTGCACTTCAAGCCTTAAATGGAACGCCTCAGAGCGAGGGAACGCCGCATACGTCATATTTTTTCGTGCGTGCAGCCAGCTCCATCGAATTTTAAGACGTTGTCACGTCAAAATTAAAATCGGCGTTTGGGAGCTATGACCGAACAGACAGACTTACAGATACACTTAGAAAACCGATATTTTAAACCACCCACTGGATTGAGACCCGGTTTTCACTAATACAAAAAAACCGGCCAAGTGCGAGTCGGGCTCGAGCACGAAGGGTTCCGTACCATTATCTATAAAAAACAACACGTTTGTTGTACGGGAGCCCCCTTCAATATTTATTTTGTTTTGTTTTTAGTATTTGTTGTTATAGCGGCAAACAGAAATACATAATTTGTGAAAATTTTAACTGTCTAGCTATCGCCGTGCTTGAGATACAGCCTGGTGATAGAAAGACGGACGCGGACGGACAGACAGCGAAGTCTTAGTAATAGGGTCCCGTTTTTACCCTTTGGGTACGGAAACCTGATAAACAAGGAAGGTTTATGTATATCATACAAGTACCAAACCTAGTTTATACTAGTAGGAATTGATCATCTGTATTAGAAATTCTGTACCAATAATTATGAAAATTTCTGTAGGGATAGTTGTAAAGAAGAAAAAATTTCGCCTAGAATTCCGTCAGTGCCAAGCACATTTTATTAGTTGGTCGACTATAACTCGTTTACTTATAAATCAAAGTAGGTTCGCTGTAAGAGTTTTTCTTTTAACTTCAATAAATATACTACTTTTTGTTTTGTTTGACCATTAATTTGTCAACGTGATTAATATGCCAAGTTAAAGCTTCATAATACCACAGTTTAACAATCATACAGTTGGCTCACGAATGTACCTACTTGTGCAGAGCAACGGAGGGGGCCTTGCGGGGAAGCGAGCGACGCGGACCGCTTCATACAAACTCGCGTAGTTTGTCAGGTTAATCGTCAAGGGCTGACGTGAATCCGAGTTGTGACATACCCATAATAAATATTAAATAATAATAACTGTTTTTGTGCCATATTCAAGTTGATTTTCTCGCGGGTCAGTGAACACTTATTTAATATGATCTTTAGTAATTTTTGATAGTAACACGGCCACAGAATGTTACACTTTTTATTTGACCAACTAAAATACTCCAAAAATAAAGTGTCGGAATTTTCGGAAATATCTGGCAGTGAAACATCTTTAAATGATTTATTTATAAAAACATACATTTTTAATAATAATAATAATTGCTCGTGTGCATTCAAAATGTTTTTTTTTTCATCTATATTTAATATGTAGGTACCTATTTCAATAAGTGATTTTGTGATTGTAACTAAAAATATTGTGTTTACATTTTTTAGCAACCTTTGCATAAATACGTAGGACAGCGTCAATACCTACGCCCGCGGCGGCGGCACCGCGCGCCCACTAAGGCGATAACCAACTGTGTGATTGGTAAACTGTGGTAATACTAAGAGTGTCTGAGATAAGCTGCGTTCAGCCAGAAAAACACACGCACATGGCAATTGGTTTAAATTCAATAAATAATGGTGAAACTTTATGGGGTGTGCACTATAGAACCCTAAAAAGCTACCGTTGAAATACAATAAAGTAGAATTCCTGCAATCATGCTACAATTAAATGTCAACCTGTCCAGGGAATTAAAAAGGTCACGCTCGGTTCCAGTCATGTTTACTGAGAAACAGAAAAATAAATTAATATCGCATTCCCAAGACATAACGCTTTAAAATATACAATTTGGTAAATACAATACTTTTTGCTTTATAATAAAAAACGTTTTGGACAATATGTGCTTTGTACACATTACTAAAATTTTAGTATTATTTTGTGGCAGCTTTTCTAATATTACATAGACATATATATCTATCTACAAAATTGTAGTAAAAGCTACCATCAAGTGATTGGACTATTATTGGTACGCAGTACTATTTTATAGTTCATAGAACATTTAAAACGTTTTCATTTTTCTCTTAATGAAAACTTAATCTAAGTAAGTACTTAGAAAAAAACATATTTAAAAGTAGCAGCAAAAAACTACATAAAAGTAATTAAAAACGGCCAAGCTGGAGTCGGGCTCGCAATAAAAGTGGACAAGCTAAAATTCTGGAAAAATATACCTATTTCAAATTATAATTTCCAATAAGCAGCTGAAACAGACAAACAGACTCATAAGTAGCAACTTCCAATTTTTTACAAATTTATTCCAGAACCCCACTAATAATGACAATCCTCTAATCATTCTAGCACCGCTCCTCCACTCATATATTTATCCAAATTATAAAGCCAAGATCAAACCCGTAACAGATGAGCAATGATGGCAAGTAATAAGGCAAGTGTAGATGAGTATAGTAAGCGCAAACGGGCGAAACGGTATTTCTGCTCATTAACCCGACGACAATGTGACGACAACGAGGTGAAATCATGACGTGGCACGCAAAGAGCCAAGTTGGGAGCGACGAGCGATAATACACCAAAAACAACACAGTATGCCCACGTGTCTTTCTCTATTTCGTGGTTGGTGGTGGTAGGTACTTGTAAAAATGCGTTTGTAAAAAAAAGTCTCACTCCTTATATCCCCGAGGGGGTAGAGGTATTCCATTTCTGGATATACCCACTTTCCACGAGATATTATTTGTGTACACGAGATATTATTTGCGTTTGTATAATACATTTTCGATTCGATGGTCGATTAGACTCGTAAAAAGTGGGTATTTTCAGAAATTGAATACCTCTGCCTACCCCCTCGGGGATAAAAGGCGTGAGTTTTTTTTTACAGTAGGATCCAAGCAGTACCGATGACTTCCGTTTCCGTCTTCAACTTACGCCTCGCCTTTTGACGTGTCGCGAGCGCGCTGTCTGCACTTGACTAATGGCATTTACGCCGAGTTTCATGACCACTGCCATTTTTACTGTACATTTGTAAACAAACGCTACTTTTAGGTGTTGATCCTGTTTTTCCCATTCCCTTGGGAAATTCTCACTTATTAGTCGTTACTTACTAGCTATCTTAATATTTTACTATTTATAAATGCAATAGTTTGTTTGTCATTCATAAATAGAGATAGGACCGAAAAATTACAGGCATCTTTTTAATCCGGAACTAAGACGAAGTCGCAGGCAATTGCTAGTTTTTTATACTTTGCCATTTTCTTTAGCAATTTCTTTAACCAAACTTGTACTCGTAGTTTGCTGGATATTACAAAACATGGATCTTGTATTATTAGAAAATATTCCCTCTACTCTCTTTATTAGTTTCCCATTTCGCCTAAACATTCTTATTAAACTCAATTTTGTTAGTACAATGTGATACGAAAACTCGAGTTTGCCGTAGTGAAAATTAATTAAGTTCCCATGGCTCTGTCAAATAAAGAAAAAACCGGCCAAGTGCGAGTCGGACTCGCGCACCGAGGGTTCCGTACAACCTTGCAAATTTATGGTTTTCGTAATTTTTACTTTATCTATGCTATAAGACGTTGCTTCGTACCAAATTTCAAGATTCTGAGTTCACGGGAAGCACCCTGTAGGTTTTGATTCCCTTGCAAGTGTCGAAAATTTGCGGCATAAACGGCTGTATCTTTTGATTGCGTTGGCTTAGAAGTTAGATTTTTTCACAGCTTCAAGGGACAGTAGACCTGAGTAATTGATATAAATTTCAGCTTCATACCTCCACGCGTTCTTGAGAAAAAGGGTCTTGACAGACGGACGGACGGACGGACAGACGGACAACAAAGTGATCCTATAAGGGTTCCGTTTTTTCCTTTTGAGGTACGGAACCCTAAAAATCGGGCGGAGGCGGAATAAGATTGCCCAAAGCAGGAATTTTAATAAAGCGGGGTCACGTAAACATTGATGGCTAGAATCCCTGCTTTGCCTGGCAGTGACGTGGACTTTGAGTATTAAACCAACAGGAGACGTCACGCGCACTAGTTTCTTTGCAAAAAAGTCTGCCAATTTCTGCGCGGGGGACGAGGAAACGCCTTTGAGTATTAAACCAACCGGAGACGCCACTGACAGGCGTTCCCCTCTGCCAAAAAAACGTGTCGGTCTTTGAGCACACCGGTTAAATACAACTAGTTTGTTTGAGTTCACGGAGTGCTTGTATTGGTCAATGTATTTGTGTGCACCTAGTTCAAGCTAGTGTATAATTGTTTTATCAAAAAATGCGTTTGTTTTAACATTATTTGTGATTGTTTCGTCGTCGTCCCCGCAGAAATTGGCAGACTTTTTTGTAAAGAAACTAGTGCGCGTGACGTCTCCTGTTGGTTTAATACTCAAAGGGAAACGCACACAAATAATGTTAAAACAAACGCATTTTTTGACAACACCATTAAACACTAGCTTGAACTACTCGTAGATGCACACATTAATACATTCACCAATCCGAGCACATCGTGAACCCAAAAAAACTAGTTGTATATAACAGGTATGCGCGTTGACCGACACTTATTTTTGGCAGAGGGGAACGCCTGTCAGTGGCGTCTCCGGTTGGTTTAATACTCAAAGGACGTCGACGAATAAAAATTACACAGCGTCGTATTTATTTGGTTTTATGTCCGAGTTGGCGACCACCGGGTTCGATTTTGCTTTATAGCTACTAAGCTTATTTTAGTTTACTCCTGTCATTTTCTTTCTCCTAGAAAAGAAAAGAGACGGAGATATTTAGTCCTGTCAAGTTAAAATTAGTCCTGACAACTAAGGCATTTCATAACGTGTTTAGTGCATAAGTAAAGAAGTTACGACTAAAATGCAGCCTCTGGCAGGACTAAATTCGGAAAGTTATCAAACCCACTGTCTTTAAGGTTCTGTGAAACTGAATAACCCTCAAGGAGAGTTGGCTGTTTTACCGACTTCAAAAAAGGAGGAGGTTTCTCAATTTGACCGTAAGTTTTTTTTTTTGTTATGTGTGTTCGTGGATAACTTCGTCGTTTATGATTTTTTTTTTTGTTGGAAAGGAGAGATACTTTGATAAGAAAACCAGGATCTGATGATGGCATCCCAGAGAAATAGAGGTGAACCAACGAAAATCATAGTGACGACTAGTGCTTTTTTACTTTTTTTAGTTTCCTATTAGAAGTCGTTTTATTCGGTTTGAAACTGGTTATTATCAAAGCAAAGCGTTTTAATTATTAGTTTATTCTTTTTTTTAAAAGTTTATTACTCAAATAAAACCGAGTAAGTGTAAATCGTTTTCCAAAGAATTCTGTACCACCGTACAATAAAAATACATTTCTTGTATACTATTACCTTTTGAAAGGTTTATTATTTGCTGTTATAGCGGCAATCACATACTTTTGAAAGGTTTATTATTTGCTGTTATAGCGGCAATCACATATTCTGTGAAAATTTCAACTATTTACCCAATAAAATGACTTGACAAAAATAACTTTTCAAAACTCTTTCTTTTGTCTTGGTTACTAACTTTCATACTGTACATTGAATTATGTAAATAAATAAAGGTACTGGCAACGAAATCGCAAAATATGTGTACATCACATTGACCTACGCTAAAACCCATGTGTACGCGATTACGAACACAAATGTAACAGACACTCCAGACAACTTTAGTGTTTATCTGAGTCCTTAATATAAAGTCGGTGCCGGAAGGGAATTCTTTGAATCTAAAAGGAACTGTTTTTCTTTTCTCCGTTAATAAGTCTTTTGACTGCTCTTGGTTTTTTCACAGGCTTTAAAAGAGAGATGCTGCTTGTTTATGTATTTTGCATTTGCTTTTATGAAACTTATTCACGCTACCACAGAGGTTACGTATCTAAATGTCGAAAATTATAAAACCTAACGTTAAATAACCTAAAATCAAAATACCTTATGTTTTAATATACCTAATAAAATAATACATACCCACGAAATACCTAAGTTTACAATACCGATTGGACTAAATACCTAAAATTTAAAATGTTTATAGTTATATAACCTAATTTTGATATACCAAAATTTTTAATAACAAATGGTCAAAATACCTAAAGTAATGCACCACTTGGATAGGCCTTTTTTTATTAGGAGATTACGGATTCTATTTCCACTGAGTTTTGTGTTATAAGTCCGGTCATTTGATAAAACGTTTACTTATAAACAATTTTTTATGTCAAACTGAAAAACTTGAAAATAAGGAACTGACTGACTGATTGGCAGAATTGATCGATC
The DNA here is from genome assembly GCA_963855545.1 of Ethmia dodecea. Lineage (NCBI taxonomy): Eukaryota > Metazoa > Arthropoda > Insecta > Lepidoptera > Depressariidae > Ethmia > Ethmia dodecea. The sequence continues at coordinate 3,390,091 of OY979443.1, forward strand.
AACGTACAACCGAAAGCGCAGGGTCTAAAAACATGAAATTATAAAAATTACGCTATATTGCTAGTCAAACTATAAAGCATTTCTTTCTAGATCAAATAAATAAAATACTGTCCCAGTTTAAACAAAAGTCCGTAAAAATATAAGCTTTCGAACTGTTAGCCCATTAATATCGATTCGAGCAACTCTATTGTAGCTACGCGTGACGTCACGAGGAACTGTCAATAATCCCGCGCATTATGTCTGACGAGCTGTTAAAAATGTTATAAAGCAAAAAAACGAAGGACAGATGTAAAGAAGACTATGAACAACTTTACAGGGTGTGCAAGGTGCTGCCAGTGCATCTCAAAGTTAAATATTTACTAGCCGTGGAGCAATATGATAACGATAATTTTAAAAATCCTCGTTATATTCATAAGTCCTTAAGAACTGAAAATAGAGCACTATACGATGTACCAAAATACTGTAACTATTATGGTGAAAGAACACTACGCTGTATGATGCCTAAAATTTGTAACGATATACTATTCTTGAGTGATAAAGAAATGAGCAGAAATGTCCTAAAAGGCAAACTTAAAAAATATCTGTTAGACCTACTCACATAACTTTAACGTAAAATTGTAATGTAGGTAGTTATTCTTTTTATAAAGTAAGGAGCGCAATGCGCCAACAAACTGTTATTTACAGTTTGGCGCAAATACTGTTTGTAAAACCATATAAATATGCAAATAAAAAAAAAAAAAAAAAAAAAAAAAGCTAGGCTGTAAGTAAGTAAGTAAGTAACAACTCTTTATTGTACACCAATAAAAATATGCAACAAGTGACACAATGATAAAAAAGTACAATGGGCGGTCTTATCGCTTTAAGCGATTTCTTCCAGACAACCTTAGGATGGATGTAACTGAGATAAACAGATGAAGGTAGGTGGTGCACTAAAGTTACCAATGGATTAAGGTAGATACTGAAGTTGAGATGCTGTAGTTTATTGATATAAATGTTTACCAGAGTCTATGAAAGTCTGTAACTTAATAATAAAACCATAATAAGGTTATCGCGTTATAAATTAATCATCCAATAGTACATACTTATCACTAGCTAGACGGCAGAGGAAAATGTAAGACAACTAGTAGGCCCCAGAATTGAGTCTGAGGCATGTGTAACAGCTCTACGGTGGGCGTCCTTTCACGTTTAGGGGTCTAAAATATACTGGTGAGAAATAGGTAATAAAATTTCATACTTCTACTAACCCTCGGAGATAAACGCATGAGGGAAAATTAAAAAAAATATTATTTTCTGTAGATAATTGAAAATTACACTTAGAAAAGTCAATAGTCTAATAACAAGGCACTCTAAACTCGTCCATGAAGATTGGCTAAATGTACAGCAGCCCATCTCCACCGACGAGTATACCTATTCATTCCGTAAAAATATATTGAGTACCAGACACTTCAGTTATGAAACTAACTGATGGCTTAACACAAAATTTAGTACCAAAATAATTGAGCACAACCTCACAAGCGATGTCCAACATAATTTATACCAGTCATCTAACACATGACAAACGAGTCATGCGAGTAGCGTTGACGGTGTTGTGTGCGTGTTGGACGATTAATTGTTATGTTGTTGAGCACGTCACTAATGAGCTTTGACTGATGCGCGTCTCTGACCCGTTGGGGTTCGCGTGGGCATAGGTCTTATGATGAATTTAATATAAAAAGTAAATTTAAAAATTCATAAGCAAGTTTAATTAAAAAGTAAACTTTAAGAGATGGAAACAAGATGACATATTAGTAAAGGACAAAGTAAATGTCATTTTCATCTCTCCGGGCAGACAGCGGCAAGTTTCAGCCCGCTGTGCTAAACAAATTTGGCGCTTTCCGCCTCCGTCGATAAGAAAAAAGTATACACGCCCCGCGGGAAGTAAATAAGAAAGGTCTCAGACCATTACGTGTGATCTGAGACATTTCTTATCTTACTTCCCTAGGTGTGTATACTATTGCTGCTTGTCAACAGCATGGTGTCACCTAGGTATTTCATTTTTTTTATTAGTGTACAATAAAGAGTTGTTACTTACTTACATGTCTTTATTGTTAAATTAAGAAGATGTCTCCGACTGCATGAGATTGTAGTTAGATTGGGAAGCAGATGATCTTTACTGACAGTCGCAAGATTACGTGAGAATCTTTAAAAGCGGTCCACGCATTATGCTCTAGAGACAGAGCGCCACAAAGGAACAAACAATAATTATACATGCACAGGCTGATAAACACGTTGCCCTACCCAGTCTGATAATAAAAAAAATAGCTTTGAGTATACTGTTTGTTCTTCTCGAGGTACTGCAGAACTAGCAACTCGTCGGTGGAGATCCCAGGGAGGTCCCATTAGCCCACGATAGACAAAGAAAAAGACAAAGTCGTTTTCAAAATGGTCTGAAACTTTTAAAGGCGCCAAATTAGGTCCTGTGGCGCAACAAACCAGGCTTAATTATCATTTTGTTGTATAAAATTGTCGTTAAAAGTCAACAGAAGTCGATAAAATTCAACTCCGTCCATTGTAAAAACAGTCCTCTTGAGGAAGTAATATTTCGTGAGGACAAAAATCGTCATTTGGGTCACGTAGCTTACTAATTTTCTCCCGCGGGGCGACCTGAAATCATGTTGGGAATTCACTATTATTATTCGGTCAGTATCATTTCGGAAGATGAGAATCTTACATAGTGTTTATTACAAGACATTATTGTATCTGTCGCGACTCTCGCAGTATACGTAAAAGCCGTGATATTATAATTATACTAGTGCCGTTGGTATTAGGTACATCATAATTGCAGTATATTTACGAAAACGTATTGTATGTTAAAAAGAATATATCACTTTACAAAAAAAATAGTGACAGACATTGTATAAACACTAGAAATAAGAATGAACTGGCTGCTTGTGTTAGTCGATTATCTAAAGTTACCAAATCCTTTAAGGGTCAATGTATACGTTTTTACAATAAGATTCCCATTGAATTACAAAATTTGCCTCTTGACAAATTTAAAATAATAGTTAAGCAAAAATTACATAAAAAAGGCTACTATAAAATTACAGACTACTTAGTAGACCAACATGCATGGGATTAACCGACTCGACGCTATGTAAGGCTATTAATTATAATTATTATTGTAAACGATATTTATTAGTAAGACATGAGATTAAAAAGAGCTGCCCTTGAGTTTCTTGCTGGCTCTTCTCGGGGTACTGCATTCGGAACCAGCAGCTCGTCGGTGGAGATGGGCTGCTCTTTGCATTTAGCCAATCTTCATGGACGAGTTTAGAGTGCCTTGTTATTATAAAATATTGACGTTTCTAAGTGTATATTTTAATACCAATAGAAAATAAACGATTTTGAATTTTTGAATTTTGAATTTTGCACGAACTTTTGACAATAGTCAAAATAACATTGGCAAAAGTCCATGTGTTTTGGGTACCCTACTTACACCTGCCCACGGAAGACGAAACCGTGTAAAATCGATAGTTCTTGGACAGACTAAGATAATATGTAATCATACCACATTTTTATAAGTTGAGGTTTAAAAGTTATTCGTTACCTAGTGTATTTTGTAGGTTATTATGAGATTTTAGGTACCAAAGACGTGTAAAGAAAAAGTTTCTCTAGGAAAGAAAATGATTTTCTTACAACCTCTTTGTTAGAAAATAGCACTGCCTACCACATGCCATATAAGTTACTCTATGCCACATAGTGGCAGTTAATGATGGCTTGGGCAAAAAATATCGATACCTATATTAAAATATCGATATTTTTCCAAATACATAATTATCACAATATTATATATATCGTCGATATTTTTAATGGCGATATATCGACATTTATTTTATAGTATCGAATTCGTATCAATTTTATTATATTTTTAACGCAATTCTGTTTCATTTTATGTTAAGTACTAAATACTTGTTTAGACTCAAGCATTTATAAAAAAATACTATTTTCATCGTCCTTTTTTACCAATTTGGGAATATGTATAAATAATAATGTAAAAACTGACGATATATCGATATTTTTCACTCGATTTTTATCTATAGTATTTAGAAATGTCGATACGATAAATATCAATTTATTTTTTCACTTGGCCATCCCTAGTAAATGACACGGTTGACGTGATGACACGACGTTCAATTTTACCACAACAACAAAAAAGTTTTTGTATTAATCAAAGACATTAAAATATAATAGCATAGAGGGGGCATTGGGAATATTTTCATACAAAACTTTGAAGCTCAAGCGTCATGTCCTTGTCATGTCAGTTAGTATGAACGCGAGCTGTCATTCGGTCGAAATTGTACTAGACTTATTCCACTTGGAATAACTTTTGGCTTCAAATAATCCTCGCTTTGTCCCCTCTATGCCTTACATTATATTTTAATCTCTTTGGTATTAATAGATTTCCCAATCGATCGATTCGTGTTTCTATGATATTTTTGTTTTATTTGACTCAATATTTTCAACTGCTAGATTAATTTAAAAATATGGAAAATTTCGACTTGTTATGAGTCAAATATAATAAGCATAGTGTGATACCCCGTGGGTGTCTATTTCAGTGGGTACCAAAGCTGCCGTTGTTCTTTCGTAAGCATACGATGTTTTTAGATTTACGGTTTCTTTTTTTTTTTTTTTTTTGTCGGAAATCGTTTTTTTTTAATTAATGTACTGTTTGTAACCTTGATTATTTACAGCTTCAAAATCTTTAGCACGTTTTGAGGTTTCAATGGAACAAAGATGCCGAAATTTCACTAACGATGTAAATCGCATAGCTGACGACACATTACGAAGTTTTTTTGTCCTAATTTCCACTCAGAACACCATTTCAAAAAAGTAAATAGGTAGGTACCGACAGCATATTAAAATACTATTAAATAAAATTGCTACATTTCAAAGTATTAAATACCACAGACCAGTTTAAATGTGTAAATACTAAAATTTAAAAGTGTCAAAACTAAAATTTGAAATGACAACGAGACAGTATAACGCAAACATGTGTACTTTAACGTCATAAGTTTTAATGGCGTTTCTGATTTACGAAACGGCACACGTTTTAATAATACACGAAACTGACATTCCACTCGTGGCCCGAAAACATACATGACGTTTTGTAAACAAAACTCAGTTTAAAAATATGGTCCGGTGAGTCGGCTCACGCATGGCGGGGTAGGCGAGCGCGCGGAACGTTTTAATGTTCCTCGGTTTTGCCGGGATCCACTACGCCATTCACGCCCCGATACGTGTCTATGCGCGACGCCTACTCCTTTCAAAGGACATGAATGTTCAGCTTTATCCTACGTCATACGAAATTCAATTTCACGACAGTTTTTGTTTTCTAATTTGTTTTAGGAACGATTATTAATGTCGTATTTAATAAGAAGCAACAACCTCCTTTGTTTTTATCGCCGAGTCTCTAATTCTTGGAATTCTCGGACTTGATTAGGACGAGGGAAAATTAAAAATACGCGATTTCAACCGGTATGATGACAGGCGGGAGCGATAATTATGAAAAGTAGGCCGGATCTCCCCGCGGTCAAAGATGAGCTTGCCCGAAAATAATATTTAATACAATACGGTGTTGCCACGCTAAATGTTATCAGCCTGGATAATCGCTCTCGAGACTCATTGAGTGTTAATGAAGTATTTCATGGAAGAGAGATAATATTTTTTATTAGTGGGCCTCAGCTCCGAAATAAAGGTTACTGCTTTAATATTTTATGGGACTGTCATTTTTGTAGACTTATAAAAACAATCAAGTTCCGTCGAAAAGAATAACAATAAACATTATGGACTCCACCTTGCACAGCCGTAACGTTAAACGGCCTATGGCTCCGAGCATCCGTTACAAAATTTCCGATACGAGTGATTAACATAAAAAGGAAACAATAACCGTTTAAAATTCGAATCGACATTGCTGTTTTTTATTGGTGAAAAATCGCAATTTGTGAGCGGGGAACGTACGAAATTTAAATTTGAATTTCCGCCGGCGCGGGCGGTCGGCGGCGCTCGGGGGTCGTAATTAGGGCTAATGAGAGCGACTGTTCCTCTCTGTCCCGCTGCGGCATTTTTCTGAGCATATTTTGTTGGGTTTCGTTTTTATTATGTGACGACTGGTTGTCGTAACAACCGCGAGCTTTATTCGCGTTGTAAAGACGTGTATGCTCATTAACTTTTCGGGCGACGCAAGGGGCTTTTTAAAAGTATTGCGTATTTAAAGACAGGAGGAAAATGTAAGCAACTATACAAATGTTATGTAATGAAATGTCAGCAAATATCTTTTTCTGTGCTCTAAAATATATTTATGAGAATTTCATATGAACCGAAATAATTTTATACATATCTAGAATTTGTAGCTCATTAAATATTATAATTAATAATTAATTACATAATTAAGATTCATTGAATCGTTTTCACCCTTTTAAAATTTTTTTTGGTCCCTTACTACACATACATACGTAGACAGAAAACCCAATCTGAGTATATTTACACTGGAAAGACTAAAACGGTATAAATAATAAAATAAATAATAAAATAATATAGGTATAAAAATACCCTTCTTCTAGTGCAATTGGGGAAAAATTAAACTTAGGGTGCTTTTGAGACGAAAACAACCGCACTTCAAAAGTCGTCGAACTTTTAAGCCTGGGATGTCACAGGCTAGGCTAATAAAATACTTACCACACACCATCATCATCAACCTGTAATAGCCCACTGCTGAGCTAAGGATCTATCCTAACACATGAGTAATCCCATATACACTAGGAAAATATTATCCTCCTTCTAAAACAGTCGAGTAATTACCTACACGAGAAGTGTATTCATAACTTCTCTCACGATAGTAGAAATTATCATCTCGTAAAATATTATATTCACATAAAAAACTGCTAGCGTGGTTGTAACACCAAAATTGCCGTTTTACATTTTATTCCTTCAGCGTACAATGTCCTTATACGATATTTTTATTGTTGTAGTAACAATTGTACTGCACTTTGGTTTCGTACTACGATACTAACCTAGTTCGATATCCAGAGTTGTAAACTTAAAATGTGTTACAAGAGAAATGAAATTTGTTGGAGTTATATGAGTATGTCCTCTACGAGTTCTACGACTCAATGTTCAGCTTTGCTGGGCCATTCTTTGTATGTAAGAATTTTGGATTAATTACTTGATTTGCTCCGAAAATCAGGCACAAAATCTCTGATATTTAGCAAGTTTTTTTATGGTGACTTATTGGATTCCTTTACGTAACGTATAAAATGTATACAATAAATGTTGTTTGTGCAATAGTTACTTGATTGATATATAAATATCAATACAATTACATATATCTAACACTGTAAAAACAGGCACAAAATCTCTGATATTTAGCAAGACTTTTTTATGGTGACGTATTTGATTCTCTTGCGTAACGTATAAAATATATACAATAACTGTTGTTTGTGCAACAGCCTGTAAGTCAAAATTATTCTTGTATGTATCCAATAGTGATTGATATAAATATCAATATAATTACATATATCTAACACTGTATTTTATTACAATTGTAATAAAAAAATAAAGATATACTTGGCCGGTTTTTATTATTTGTAGGATTCTATCCGGCTAACGTTCACGTTTTTCAAAGCCAGTTGGTTAGGCCGTCAGGTGCAACTATATATTTTTTTATATAAGAAAAAGGAAGCAAACGAGTAGACGGTTCACCTGATGGTAAGTAACTACCGACTGACTACCGTGAATTTCATAATAGATCTTTCAGATGCTACTAATAAAATGACTTCTAGTAAATAGACCTCCTGGGGCCGTTAGCTACGTGCCTGTCGTCTGTGATCATTCACCCGTTCGCTTGTCCATTCGGGCAAGCCCCAGTTTTTCGTCGACGGAAAACTTTTGCCAATTAAGAGGGCTCCCTGGATAACAACATTAAAACTTCCCTGGGACTTTTGTTCCCAAACTAATCGTGACACATCTAAAACATTTTTGATTCTCATTGTTTGTGCTTCTGATTTCGATGCGTAACGAATTTATTTAAGGGCCAATTTGTAAGGTACAAATTTGTGGACGGAATCGTTTGTGATGTTTCATCTTTCTAATGCAGTTACTCTTTTTTTATATAAGGCTGCACGCTGTGGTTTCACTCATGTCAGTGAAACATATGTAACTCATGAATATTGTAGCTTTATATCAATGAAAGTATATAAGTAAGTAACAACTCTACTGAATACCAAATATATATTATGGTATAAGTAACACAATGATAAAATAAAAAAAAGTACAATTGACAGTCTTATAAGGAAGTATTTTTAGAATCACGGAACAGTACTAGAGTAGTATTACCTCTTACAAACATACAGACTGACAAGCGACTTTACCATGATAATATTCGTTTAGATTTATAAATGTAAACAGAAGTATTTTATAATTAGTAGGACCATCTTTATCTTGTGTATTTTTTTGACCTCTAAACGTTGTAGATTAGGTGGAGTGCTACACATTTATCACAACTCGGCGGTGAAGGAAAACACTATCAGGGACCTCATAGGCCCCACAATTGGTCCGGAGGTACATGTAAACAATCCGGGGACCGGAGATGGGCCCACCGCTTGTCATGCTTACATTACTACAACTTCCAGAAATGGAATAGGTACGTAGGTAAGTACCTCTGCCAACCTTTGACGGGCCTATTGGCTCAGTTGGTAGTGACCCTGCCTTATGTGTCGGAGGTCGCGGGTTCGATCCCCCCTCGGGGCCAACATTTGCTGTGTATAAACATGTCTGTTGGCTTCGTGTCTGGTCGTTAAATATTTATTTAAGTACATATGTCTATCAGCTGTTTAGTACCCATAGTACAGGCCTTACCTTGTTTGGGACTAAATAAATTGTGTCCCACAATTTATTTATTTATTTATTTTAACCCAGAGGACACCTCCCATAACAGAAAAGCCGAGAATAATGACAGTTTTTTCTACTAAAAGGAAGCAGAGCTAGGAATTTCAAAGAACAAACAACCAACCTATCGAAATCTACTAACCACATATCTGACCATTTCACGTTCCAATTCATGCAGTTATTCAATATCCGTCAGCAATTATTTTTACTACCGTCATTTCTGTGCTTTTAATCAACCTTTTTGTTAGAGTGCTCATTAAAAGACAGAATAAAATTGAAAGCGCTATTAAAAGCAGCCGATATTGGTGCGGTCAGGACTACAATAACCGGAGTGCTTTCCACTAATGATGTACCTGTCCTGACACGTGCACGGTCGATGTTATACCGGGTGTACACAGAGAACACTAAAAAGGCTGAATACGAGAGTGTGAGCTATGCTTTATAGTACTCGTATTGCCAAGCGAAATTCGTTTGCTGTTACTGATACTATTGTTGCTGGCTTGAGACTTGATTCGTGCTACGTGAAATAAACCTTAGCTTAGGGATAACGTTGATAGAAAAAATATGGCGCTACATCCAATAGCCCGGAATTGATTCTGTGCAAGTTGTAACATCACCTTGGTCCGGTGATGGTCTCAGCACCTCGTACGTTTAGAGGTCTGAGAAACAGTCTGGTAATGACAGTAGAACTCTAAATAGTAAAAAACCGACTGTAACTTATCTGGTTTTCTCATATATGCCATTGTCAGAACTGAAAGGAACCACACGGGAAGCATTAGCTTTCAAATAAAAAAAGGATCGTCAAAATTCACCCAGACGAAAGTTCTGAGGTTACAAACATAAAAAAAATACAGTGGAATTGAGAACCTTCTCCTTTTTGAATTCGGTTGAAAAGTAGGTGTTTCCAGAAATTTAATACCTTTTGTATGTACATTTATGTGAACCTCCTTATACTGATTTAACAATATCTATGTAATATATAACAATATATCACACAATCTCCGAATCCGCGGTGGGTTTGCGTTGTAGATTATGGGAGGTGCACTTTGTCATGTGTGAGTAAAGAACTTTACTCACTGCTCACTGCGCTATTATGGGTTGAAGATGATGAGGTACTTATATCGGTGTGGTACCAGATTAAAATATATACTTACAAATCATTGCTTTGCGAATTGTGCTATTAAATAAGGGCCGCTCCGCAAATTATATAAAATGTTAGTAGCAGGAAGTGACAGGTGGATGTCATTACTGTGGACGTTTTCGGTGGAGCGTAACCGATTTATCATTACCGTGTCCAAACAAACATGTTATTTTCGGCAGAAAGCTCGCTTGTTTTGACAAGTTGTAAACAAGCTTAGTGTCGGGGCACGAGATGACCTATTACAACATAAAAAATCTCTGACAAATTGTGTCTGACGTGTACATAAATTTTATGCTCAAAGTTACTTTCAGGGTTATATAACAATATTTTTTTAGTAAATAATATATGAAATACACTCTACATCCCATAAAGGAATTTGGTCATGTTAGAGGTAGTAAAGTACCCAGTTTTCACAATACTATTTTTCCTCTACTCCTCGACTCCTAAGCATGACTTGTAATGAGCCCATCGAAAGATAGAGGTACTGTTGCACACTCAATAGAACCTATTTTGGAGCATGTCTGTAGACCACGAAGTTGACCTCGTGCGGTTATCGCAAATGCAACCATTGACTTAGAAGTCAGGGTCACCACTAAGTGAGCCAACAAGCCCGTTGGTCACCAATCTGTCATCATCAACAACTTCTAATATGTAAAAAACACTCACAGCTCCACTATAGCAGAATACGGCAGCGAAAAATGAAGGATTTTTTTTATCATGAATTGATTACTGAAAACATACAATAATGAGATAGGAAATGTCGTTATAGAGTTTGTTACAACACTTCTTCTCCTTATCTGAAACACCATTGAGCAGTGGTAGATATCTATTAGTATTTACCCTCAAAAGAATTTAACATTCACATTTTGAATTAAAATATTTCATTTTGATTTTGCGCGTCAATGATTGTGTTTTGTGATGTAATTATTAGTCAAACGATTCACATTTCATGAAACATAATATTCATAGATACTAGAACCGAATGTAACAATTCCAAAATGAAAGTCGACCGCAGAGCATCAATTTTGTCCAATTTGCGAGCCCCGCACCATCTAGTTACACTAGATCTATTGTGAATGTTCGTGTCCACCGCTAATCCATTAGCGATGCGACTTTCACACAATAGCCCCTGATGTAATGTGACCGAAACCCGAAACTGGCCTTTGTGTAAAAACGAGTATTGGTTTGTCATTATCAACCTGTGGTCGTCATTTACCTGATATGTTCGTTACTTCCATCATCCCTGTTTAGACTACAAAGGATGTGTAATCTACTGTTTCATTTGCTGAATCATTATTATTACCCTGTGTGTTACACGTTGTAGCGAGTTCTAAACTGCGCTATCGAAGTTTTCTAATGAGTTTGTATAAATACAACTGTCCGACATCAACCGTTGGACCGCGGTCCCCAGGCACGATCACTTCGCCTGGCGGAAGATCTTCCCATGATGTAGGAGCATTCCACCTTCGCTCCTCCATAACGTGATAGCTAACAAGTCTGATATTTGTTATCGTCATCAGCTTGATATCCTCTATCAGTCGTTTCAGGTCGGCGCAATATGATACCGTTACTTCACAGGGCTATGGCAATTTTCTAACCAGTGACTGTTAGCGTAACAGTTAATGCACGAGATGACGAGACCCTTGATGAAAAATTACTACATAGTATAAAACAAAGTCGCTTCTCGCTGTCTGTCTCTCCTTATGTATGCTTAGATATTATTTATCGCAGAATTACAAATTGTATTACATACAATGTTCAAAACAATTAGGTCCGACACCGCTGTTTGTATGTTATACTATGTTAAAATTATTTTAAGGATCCTCCAGGTTCGTTGTCATACCTAACTCATTTTGGACATGTTTTTATTCGACTGTATGAGTTCTAAATAACTAAAATTGAAAAATTAAAAAACTCCACTCAATTCAACTATAGACTACGACGTACGAAGTATTATTATATTTCTATAAGATGCACCAACACAAGCAACGTTGTTTTCACTGAAACTCATTAGAGGAGTAACAAAATCGCTATCTCGAGTGTATTAGACAAACATTGTAAAGGAATCCTCAACGAGACGCAAACAAAGCCGTTTAATATAAACAAGTAGCGAACGTATTACCTACGAGCTTAGTATTGGGTTCCGTTTTGTACCTCATTAGAGAGGGCGTGTACACGGGAATGACGTATATTCTGTAGTCGTCGTTCTCTTTTGGATGTAGCTAACTCGGATGTTATAAAGACTTATTTAGCGCTCGGTATTAATTATCTAATTTTTTCGTCTTTTCGTTATCTCGTCGTAAAGAAAGTTTAATAGAGACACATGTTTGTGTGTGCGAATTCTATTGAGGGGAATTATAAAGTCTTTGAAGGTCAATGGTATGATTTGTTTCTAAATATAATATTATTTAACATGGTCTGATAGTTGTGATTGTGACGTAAGATGAATATATTGTAAGAGTCTTATTATTGAGCTTTTTGTGTAAGTGATTATTTACCGTAGAAAGCCACCATTCTATATCTATACCTGACACCATATGTCAAATTTCTGAGTTAAGTGGTCGCTTAACCTGTGTGTGGCTCTCTCACGTGATATTTTCATTAATTAGGGACAGGGAGAAGAGCTAAAAAAAATATTATAACAAATTACTCTCGTATTATTCCCTTATTGGGATATTCCCAAATCCAAATTAGTCGCGAATGCAACTCCATCGAAGGATGAACGAAAAGAAAAAAGCTGGCAAAAAGTTCAAGCATATCCAAGACGCAGTAATCAGCGCGAAATATAGTCGGGCTCACGTACGAATCTGCGCAGGGAACGCGAAAATAAAGTTTTGATGTAAAAAGTTCCCTTTTTATTTGCCCTGTTCTCGACAAAGTCGGGAAATACGTACTATGTTCGCGTGTGGTAATATAGTAGAATACGGGAGAAATGATAGATCGTAACGGAAAAAATCTAAAATGCAAACAGTTTGGTACTTTTGAAGAAAAAAAAAGGAGATTTATTAAATAAACAAAATCCTGGCAGTGTAAAAGTTTTTTTTTAATATATTCATTACCATCCTTCTGGTGCAGTTAGGTAAAACATGTCCATTTTATGAGATAAAGAAGAATCTAGCGTAACTCGCCGTCTTCACAATCATTTAAATCGTTTAGGCTATAGGTTTCGCCAGTGAAAATATGCTCACATACTTACATACAGCCAAAAAGATTACCATCCTTTTGGCACTCGGGTGAAAAGTATTTTCATTTTTATAAAATGTTTCGTAATAAAATCAGTGTCTGATATTTGTCATACCCACGTTACTACAATGTTGTATTTACAAGTGAAATTACCCACAGGAATGACGGGCGCGTAAATGTCTCATTGTGCTAAACATATTTAAAATTCCCACATCTCATAACTTTTTATGCAACATTTTCCGTATACATACGAGTACGTGTAAAAGCCCTCATTACATCACAGCGCAGAAGACCCTCGAAAACATCCCCCGGCAAACAAATTAAAATATGCTTCTTTAAAAACTTCCGCGGAAAAACAAAAAGTTGGACGCTGCCAAAATAAACCCGAGTCCCGGCCTTATAATAAATGGGGTATTCGGCGCACATTTGGGCATACATCGTTCGGTGGAGTTCATACGTAATCACGTTTACCTCGAAGATTTCCTATAAAAAACTTTTAATACCCGTGTTTGTTTCTTAAATTACATCCGGGAGTTTATAGGTGGGCTTGTGAATTAAGTCTTGTAATTATGTGGACGTAAAAGTGTGCACGAGTTAGTGTTCTTCTTTAATAATAAACTCACAGTCACTTTCAACGATTTTGTTTGTCACAGCACTTACAATTAGTATGTATGTCACTATCATCACTTCATCATCATGACATAGTATAAAACAAAGTCTCTTTCCGTTTGTCTGTCCCTATGTCCCAAGGAGGAGGATAACGAGCCATTTACACGAGGGCAATCCACTAAGACAATCCACTAAGACTGCATACCTACATAAAAAACTTGAGGACAGTGGAATGGATTGTCCTCAAGTTTTTTTTGTATGCAGTTTTAGTGGATTGTCTTACTGGATTGCCCTCGCAGAAATGGCTCATAAGAAGGCCCCAATCCCCCCTCCCCCTCCTCTCCCATCCCCCTACTCCTCAAAGGTAACAACGCAGTTGTGGCCAACAGGTGACCCGTCTGCTCGTTTTCCTCTTTTTTTAACATAAAAAAAAAATATGCTTAGATCTTTAAAACTGGTCAACGGATTTTGATGCGGTTTTTTATTAGATAGAGTGATTCGAGAGGAAGGTTTTTGTATATCATAAAATTTTATAATTATTTGCTAAGATAGGAATTGAATTACTTCTAGGTAACCAGGGCCAGGGGGATAAGGCTTAAGTGTATATTTACTTATCCACATAAGAAGTACATTGCGAAGAGAATCAAAAAATCGGACTGCCTGTAAAAGGCACAGAAACACTGATAGAGTATTGTAAAAAGCTAACCGTTATAGAAAATTCATTCAGTTTACACAGAACAGTTTATCTACAACAAACAAAATTATTAATCAACTGTATTTTTGTCCTCAGGTAAGACACGTCATCTCCGGTGTCAAAGGTTCAGCAAGTCGTCCACACAAATGACAGAGCACGCTGGCCCCGGTAATGACAACTGCGCCTAATACAGTCGCGTAGACCCCATAAATAATGTCGTCGGGACCGCCCTAATCTCTGGGACCCTACAAACTTATCTAGGATCTGTCGGAACTCTCAGCTCGACGAACCGACTTGTCATTAAGTGTCCAGGATGAGGAAGGATAGTAAATAGATATTATAATGATTATTTATCACACATACACATAACTTTTTAATTTTTCTCCTTATTATTACCTTTTAAAAAACATTGTTATTAGGCATTGACGTTGACTATAGGCAATAATCGTCATCATTATAGAACCGTAAGAGCCCACTGCTAAGCTAAGGGTCTTTCCTTAACCCATTTACTGACTGACAACTTTGCTTAACCAGTAGGTAGCGCAGAGCTACGAGCGCCTCCTGAGTGGGAGTAACATGGGCTATAATTTTCCTACGGGAACGGAACATAAAGATCACATTTAAAAATTTGTCTTGTTAAAAAGTTTCTAAATTGTAGGTATATCACATTTGCATAGTAACATTAATGAATGATTAAGAAAGAGTGTTAGTAAGATAAAAGCACAATTTTCTAACACATTTGTTAAGTTCACTAGCTAGAAGAAACCGATACGCTAATAGATTCTCCTGCTTTTTAGGACCTGCCGAGGTTGAAAATCTTTAAAGCGGGGCCTTAAAACAAGCGAACTACAGTAAAAACTAAAACTAAACTTTGTTCCAGATATTCATGAGCGACGATATAAATTTACAATCAAATAACTCGTCTACTCGTATTTTTCTATATAAAAGAAACACCTGAATGACGGGCCTGTTGGCTCAGTTGGTAGTGACCCTGCCTTCTGAGTCAGAGGACGCGGGTTCGATCCCCACTCGGGGCCAACATTTGTGTGCATGAACATGTCTGTTAGCTTCGTGTCTGGGTGTTTAATATTTATTTAAGTATATTTATCAGTTGTTTAGTACCCATAGTACAGTTTGGAACTAAATAACCGTGTGTGACTTGTGTACCCCAATAAAAAAAAAAAAACCTGACTGGTCGATCAACGTACGCACTAAATTGCTGAATAGAAACAACAAAATTTGCACAAAGATTAAATTACGTAAGTGAGCACTAGAATGAAGTAGCATTATAAATCGTAAAAACAAAAAAAGCACCCAAAAAATCGCTGCTCGCTCCACTCGCTTGCCCGCTCCGCTCGCTAGCCGGCTCGCTGTGTGGCCACAACTCACCGCTGGCCGGGCAGGTTAGCTCGCACTCTGAATACAAACGAGCGAATCTTTCCCTCAATCTGCTACTGAATGCATGGCGACGATAAGCCGCCCGAACATTGATTTTTCGAAATAAATTTTTAACGCGATCTTTTTTCGTCGTGTTTTGTTTTTTAATTGGCGTATTTCGTGCTGGTGGAAAAAAATGGCGATGGAAAAGCGCGGATCAATAATTAGTGGTCTTTGGGTATTCTATTTTCTATCTTGTACTGATGGTATTGTGACTTGTGAGTAAATAAACGAAGTCATTATACAGGACGATAGGGAAACGCTTATCGAAGCAAGTTCAAACCGTTTTGCCTAGTTTGGGACTACTTAACAATGTGAATTGTTTCCCACAATGTCATTAATATCCCATAATATATTTTTCATTGCTATTTTCATATAGAAAAATTAAGTTATCGTTTCATTTCACGATGGCGGGGAGGCTGCAAAAAAAACTCACATTACTTAGGTATACGCTAAAAACACCTCTTTCTGGTGCAATATTTCAAATAAAGTAATCTTATTACGAGATTTTACCCAACAAGTACTAAATCTGGCCAATCTAAGAACAAAACTCTTTTGAAACACCAAAGAGCCAGAAACAAATAAAACAACGAGTAAGCGACATTCTTGTCTCACTCCAAAAGCTTAACCCAGTTATAAAGTCACGGGTACTTTGAGCACATTACAGAGAAAGTTGTTAAGGGATTTTTTGAGAGGCACATCGCTGACACGTCGCCGACACATGTCGTATCGCGATCCGATCACGATCCTATCGGAGGACTTAATAAAATGACACGTTTAAAAGTATGGGGTAGGCTATGAGCGTCGAGCGAGGCGGGTTTGTTGACATTGTTTTTTTATAATTCTGATCTTCATCGTCATTGGAACATCTGCCCCTGAGTTTCTTGCTGGCCTCGCAACTCGTCGGTGGAGATGGGCTGCTGTTTATATTTAGCCAATCTTCATGCACGAGTTTAAAGTTCCTTTTTATTAGACTATTGATTTTTCTAAGTGAATTTTCTATACCTACAGAAAGTAAATGATTTTGACTTTGACATCATGAGCTATGGGGTATTTCGTCACAAACGAAGAAGATTAGGACATAATCTCCCACAGAGGAGTTTAACAACTATTTTTATATTACCAACTAGCGGATGCCCAGCGGCGTTGCCCGCGCGGATTCCGTTTATGCCCGTTCCCGTGGGAATTTCCGAAAATCCCTTCATATTGGTTGCCTACGACATATTTAAAACACCTACATACCATATTTCAAATATCGGGTGCCCACCGGCGTTTTCCCGCTTGGATTTAGTTTATTCCCGTTCCCGTGGGAATTTCCAAAAATCCATTCATACCAATTTTCTATGACATATCAGACACCTTTATACCATTTTTCAAGTTTCTAGGTGTTATCGTTTCGGAGTAGTACGTATTTCTCTTTTTAACCAGTTTTTCTATTTTCCCGTGGGAATGAGATATTTTCCTGGAATAAAAAGTACCCTAGATGTTGACCCGGGTACTCAGTTATCTCCATACCAAATTTCATCAAAATCCGTCCAGTAGTTTTTGGGTGATGCGTGCACAACCAGACAGACAGACAGACAGACAGACAGACAGACAAAAATTCCAAAAATTGGTGTTTCGGTATCTATATCGATAACTATATACACTACCGTTAAAATTTTCAAAAAATATTTAATGTACAGACACGGCCCCGTTAGAGTTTTATTATATGTATAGATATACGAATATATACGTTTTTTTAGAGTAGGTTATTTCCTTAATAGTTTATCCCACTAGTAAAGTATACAGTACACAGTAGGTATGTGGAAAATATAACAATTTTCAAAGCAAAGCATACCATAACCTCTAGTTTACTAGCCATAACTTAAATAAGTATGTCTATACTAATATTATAAAGAGAAAAGATTTGAATTTTTGTATATTTGTAAGTTTGTATTTTTGTTACGAATAAACTCAAAACTACTGGACCGATTTTAAAAATTCTTTCATCAATGGAAAGCTAGAATATCTCTGAGTAACATAGACGATATTTTATCTCCGTATTCCCCCGGGAACGGGAACTACGCGGGTGAAACCTACTCAGAACCGCTAGTTTGTAATAAAGTAGCTTTTACTTGATTCGCTCGGGGTTGAATTTTGCAAAATCCTTTCTTAGTGAATGCCTACACTGTATAAGCTATCTATGTACAACATTTCAAGTCTCTGGACCCAGCGGTTTGGGCTGTGCGTTGATATATCACCAATCAGTCAGTCAGTTTTATATAGATACACTTATGTTTACACTCGCTTCCGCTACCTCCTATGAATTGTACCCCAATAAGACGTTAGCATGTTCCGAGTTTGTCGCTGATCCCCTCAGATCTTTGTTACCGAATACTCGAACCGCTGACGAGAATGTCTTTTTTCTAACTTAATCGGGAATCCGAGTTCCGTGTTTACTTTCACTTGTTCTATCGTTTGGAAGATTCTCTTTGGATTATTGTTGCAATAAGGGCCGATATGTTCAATTAGCAGCGCCCTGCGGTTTCACCCGCGTAGTTACCGTTCCCGTGGGAATACTCTGATAAAATATAGCCTATGTGTTATTCTGATATATAAGCTTTATAACTGTAAAAGGTTCATCAAAATCCGTAAAGTATTTTTTGCGTGAAAGAAGAACAAACATAAATACATCTATAAATCCATACTTCTATACATACAAACTTTCTCGTTTATAATATTAGTAGGATTCAATACGCCAGTGTATCCTATCAATAAAAAAACTCATTATTTTATCCCCGAGGGGCAGGCAGAGGTATTCCATTTCTGGAAAGACCCACTTTTCACGAGAATCTTCGACCCCTAAACGTGCTATGTGGTGAGCCCATCGCCGGATCGGGTCTATTACACATGCCTCAGAATTAAATCTGAGACCTTCTGATTTCCTCACAATATTTTCCTTTACCGTCGAGCTAGTGCTTAATATGTACTTAAGTTTTGAAAAACTCATTATCACCATGTGAAGTATAGCTGGTCTATAACCGTAAGGCTATTACTGCAACCTTTCATACTACAGCATAACTATTATTATTATTTATTCGATTTCAGACAATAGTACAACTCCGAAATAAACCTTAATTTAAATCATCGTCACTATCATAATTATAACTCTTTGGAAGCACACATTTTTAGCATTTAAAAAATAAGTTTAGTAAAATGGAAATAGCGCATAATTGGACATCATTGACCACTATTCATACAAAACATCACCAGACCACGACACGAATTCTGCATTCACTGAATTGAATTTCTATTAGCCGAATACAAACCTAATCATTGGAATTCGAATTTCAAATTTTCTACAAACTTATGGCTCTAATAACTACAGTGGTACGACGTTATTGAGTTAATAATAACACTTTTCAATCCAATCTAGCGCGGAATGAGTAGATATTGGTCAGCTATACCGCTGGATTCTAGCACTGGATTGATAAAAATCGTCAAAAAAAAAGTTAACCCCCCCCCCTCCCAACAAATTTAGAACGTTATATAAGTATAATCTCACGCCTTTTTTATCCCCGTGGGGGTAGGCAGAGGTATTCCATTACTGGAAATACCCACATTTCACGAGAAATATTGGACCCCTAAACGTGATAGGTGGTGAGCCTATCGCCGGACCGGGTCTATTTACACATGTCTCAGAATTAATTCTGAGACCTGCGGGCTTCCTCACGATGTTTTCCTTCACCGTCAAGCTAGTGATAAATATGTACGTAAGTTTTTGAAAAACTCATTGGTACATGCCAGGATTCGAACCCGAGCCTCACTGATTTTAGGCCGGCTCTTTAACCGTCCGGGCTATCACCGCTAGGACGCTATTTAGAACGGTGCCCCTGAGGTAAAGAGCAAAAGCCAAATTTTCTCTTAGAAAATAACTCTCGGAGAGCCAAATTCAAACTCCTCCTGAACCATGTACGCAACTGATTTAGTTTTTATATAATTAGAAAAACAAATATTATACAATTGGCTTTCCTAAACATATAATATTACGTGATATTACCTGCACAAAAATGTATAAACAGAAGAGAACCTGGGGCGAGTTACTAGTAGCACAGAGGGTGTTAGAGAAAGGTTGTCTAAAACGCAGACAGGTGGTTATGCTGGTGATTCTTGATACAATTCCATGAAAAAATTACAAAAACACTAAATTTGGTCATAAAAATTCATTCAGCATCGCTTATAAGCAGTGAAATTAAACCATAACGACAATAAGAAAAATAATAATAATTTGAGTACCACACCAGGCAAAACTGTTTCGATAGCACATCTCTTGCTCCTTCGCTTCGAAAGCGTTTCTCTAACACCCTGTATAAGTGCCTATCATCATTATATTAGTCGTATCACCCACGTATAAGATTGCATAGCTTATGCCAAGTTTTGCAAAGAGCACAGTTTCCGTTGAACGCGCCCTGATGACGGCTATAACATATTTCAAACAATTTCAAAGTGTAATGTGCGAAAAATAAGGTGCTCGCTGCGACCCTACTAGCTCTGCCAGTCTTTGGTTGGATTGGAACACGAATATATAGTTGCTAGAAGTGGTACTCGGAACAAAGTTGAAGATATTACATAATATTCTAAGAAAAATATCGGTCAATACGTATCGGACAATCAGCGGGTTCCCGAGGGCCCAAGATTACAATGCATAGCATAAATGGTACTTAACTGGGTAGTAACAACTTATACAATACAATAACTCGGTATGCTACACCAAAAACAATACAAAAGGAGATGTATCTGTAAACAATACTAACGACACTTATATGTATAATTGTAAAAATATTGTTAAAAAATCGGTTGTCTGTAAAGTTGGTTTACTGACGATAGTTGACAACGTCATAAGAAAATACTTATGGAATGGATTGTGCCTCTTTGACGCTCGTTGCGCGCTCTCGCTTGCACTGGAACGCCGCATATGTCATACTTTTTCGTGCATGCAGCCGGCTCCATCGAATTATAAGACGTGGTCACGTCAAAACATCTTTTGTCTCAATATTTTCAATTAGTAGTGATCTAATCATCCCAGCCTTAGGATGTAGAAAACTAAAAATATACAACTCTTTTTAAGCCACATCTTGTAAGTTATATAATATATCTTTGTAAAGCTCTCGTCTTGAGCGGCAGCTACAGGCTGATCCATTTTGTTTCACAGACGGATATTGAGCCTCGCAGACAACTTTAAAATACAGCCTGTATTCGGGAACAAAATATTGAAACTTTATCGGTAGGAGAGATTTTATTATGATACTTCCTCTTGCTCCTACTACTATAGTCGTTTCATTTTGATATTTCTATCGATTTATTTTGTAAATAGAAGTAACTTTATAGAATATTCCATCTCGAACTTTTTTATTGTCACGTTTATATTACGAAAGCGAGCGACAGCGTAAACGTGATAGGTGGTAGCCTAACACGGGACTGGGGTGCTGTTACACATGCCTCAGAACTCATTCTGGGATCTGCGGGTTTCCTCGCCATGTGATCGAGTAGCCACCTAAGCATTGAAAAAGAGGCACCTAGACCATTAGCCGAGATTTCTGTGGTCGAGTAGCCACCTAAGCCTTTCCTTCACCGTCAAGCTAGTGATAAATATAGGTACCTATAGGTACGAAAGTTTGGTTTAAAAATTCATTGGTATTCACTCATGGATAAGAAGCGGTTTCTTTAATAACAGGGTTCACATTAGCACAGCTTTTATCATCACTACATAGTATAAAACAAAGTCGCTTTCTCTGTCCCCATATCCCTATGTATGCTTAAACCTTTAAAACTACGCAACTGATTTTGATGCGGTTTTTTTAATAGATAAAGTGATTCAAGAGAAAGATTTTAGTATTAGAATTGCACCAGTGCGAAGCCGGGGCGGTTCGCTAGTTTATTATATTTTCATTTCATAATAACTATAAAAAGTTTATTGAAATTTTACTGAAGGTGTCATCATAATTGTTGGTACTTTCTAGAACTAAATGAGAATGTTTATTTACTTTGTTTGTTGTAACCAAACTCAACGATAAGCAAATTTACTCAAAGCTCTTATTACTTAGAATTAGCCGAATTACTCGTATATTCTCTTGTATTCGAAAATAAACATTTAGCTTTTCATTTTAATTGGCTTCAAAATGAAAAGCTTTGTATGATTGTATTATTCGGACTGTCTCAACTGTCTCTCTCTCTCTAAAACAAACTCTATTTAAAATCTTCTGCTTTCTTCTATTATTTATATTTCTAATAAGACATTTATCCAAATCC
Organism: Ethmia dodecea; assembly: GCA_963855545.1. NCBI lineage: Eukaryota > Metazoa > Arthropoda > Insecta > Lepidoptera > Depressariidae > Ethmia > Ethmia dodecea. The sequence continues at coordinate 3,412,368 of OY979443.1, forward strand.
GTTAAGTAAGTAGTTTTTACGTGAAAGAGTATCAAACTTTTGGTTTTTAACATCACTAGCCTACCCGCGACTTGGTCCGCTTTTCGGTATAAAAAAGTAGCCTAAGAGCAGTGATAGCCTTACTGTTATAGAGCCTGCTTCACATGCTGTTCATCAGTGAGGCTCGGACTCGAATACTGGCATGTACCAATGAGTTTTTCAAAACTTACGTACATATTTATCACTAGGTCGACGGTGAAGCAAAACACCGCGAGGAAACCAGAAGAAGAATTCCAGAATTAATTCTGACACATAATATGTGAAAGATCCAATCCGGCGAGGGGCTCACCACTTTTTTTTTAAATAGCCTATGAACTATTCTGAAGTACAAGCTATATTAGTATATAAATTAATAAAAATCCATTCAATAGTTTCTGCGTGAAAGAGTCATCCAAACACAAACTATCCATCCATTCTCACGAACTAACTTTCGCTTTTTTAATATTTTTAATATTTTTTAATGCGGATATACTGAGGCTGTATACGTACGTAGTTATGTATTTGAAAATAATTAGCACTCGTACATGTTACATCTCACATGCCATTCCATCAATTTCGCCCTGTCAGCAGTGGCTGAATGGAAAATAATGAAATCACGCCGTCTACCGGGGCTTGTCATACACCTAATTCGCATGACGTATCGGCTTTCCAGTCGACGAGGTTTTAGGTCGACACAGAGGCGCATTTCGATGCGACTCTTGTCCTTAAAAGGCAAAATTTTGTATAAGTTTCTTTGTATGTTAGGAATAATCTCAGCACCTCTTAAAACTATTTTAGAAATTATTCTAGAAATTATGCTAGTAAGAATATATTTAATGTATGATTAATAAGATCAAGTTTACGCTCCACGCTTGGGAAAATTATGTTTTCGCCTAAATAAAGCCCTAACGACCTGGGCCCCAATTCCACTAAATGTCAAAGGTTATAGTTGAATGACAATGACATGTCAATGGTCAGTCAATAGTGTTATTAATGAGCAAATAACACCATTGACTGACCATTGAGATGACGTTGACATTTAGTGGAATTGGGGCCCAAGTCGTTAGTGCTTTATTTAGGCAAAAACATAACTTTCTCATGGGACCGGGACTTACGCGGATAAGATCGCAAGAAACAGCTAATATAAGTATATCTGTTTGGTAACATACTGCTATTACTGCTGCGTATTTTTGAAGCGACTGGGTGCCATGGGAAATTCAACTTCAACATACCAGAAATAAACTGAAGTGAATCAAACACCTATTTTCTAGATAGGACACAGTTTTCTTTTCTCTGATACAATATTTAATCGATACTTATTGTCTTCTTAACTGGATTGCGCTAGAAGGAGGATAATGTTTTATATAATATGTCAGTGCATTTTTAGGAGCCACCCGTAGCCAAAAATTTCCTATATTTATTTATTACTATGTGTTATTCTGATAGCAGCAGTGATAGCCCGGACGGTTAAAGAGCCGGTCGAAAATCAGTAAGGCTCGGGTTCGAATCCTGGCATGTACCAATGAGTTTTTCAAAAAACTTACGTACATATTTATCACTAGCTCGACGGTGAAGGAAAACATCGTGAGGAAACCTGCAGGTCTCAGAATTCATTCTGAGGCATTGTGTAAATAGACCCGGTCCGGCGATGGGCTCACCACCTATCACGTTTAGGGGTCCAATATATCTCGTGAAATGTGGGTATATCCATCCAGTAATGGAATACCTCTGCCTACCCCCTCGTTATTCTGATGAATTAAGCTATATAACTGTAAAGTTTCATCAAAATCCGTTCAGTAGTTTTTGCGTGAAACAGGAACATACATCCATACATACAAGCTTTCTCGTTTACAATATCAGTAGGATAGGATAGTGCCTGACAACATGTCCTATATTGTCTCGATTGCAAAGAAATTCAAGAAGAAAATCTGAATGTAGAATATTTTAGAATTTTTATTTTCGCAATTTTTCCGATTTTATTATATTTTTTATTATAATTCCGATGGTATTAATTAGTTGTAAATTACCCAACACTACTTGGTTGATGCTATATAAACATGATGTTATTTAGTAATACACCTAATATTATATTTGACCCATATCGTTGATATAGGTAGGAAAAACAATTAGTAGAAATTTTAGTTAAAAAAATATACCAGCTTCGCCCGCGTTCTGGTATGAAAAGTAGCCTATCCCGTTCCACGAGACGCAAGTTATCTTTCTGCCGGATTTCTTTAAAACCGGTTCAGCGGTTAGCCTGTAACAAATACACAGATAGTTTTACAATAGCATTCACAATATTGGTAGGAAAGTAGGGACACATACTCAAAGCGACTAAATAAACAATGTATGTATTTATAACTACGAGGTAAACTGTTTTTATATAGGTTCCTACAATACAAAGATTATGCTACTTAGTTATTTCATTTAAAACTACGATCGCTGTCTTGCGTATAATTACCATGTTACATTATCCATCAAAACTATACTTAGTTAAGCAACTCTGCTGTCTAAACAGCCCTCCAGACCCGATTAATATTTGCACCTTGGGATTTCCCGGCCGTACCAAGTTGAGCCACGCCAGCTCATTTAACTGGGATTAATGTTTTCCGCGGCTTATTTATTGTGCTCATATGCCTACGTTTAATGCGCTACAGGGTTGGACTAGGGTCTTTAATGGGTGCAAATCAACGAGATTAAAATATAATAGGGCATAGAGGGGACAAAACGAGGAAAATTTGAAGCCAAAAGTTATTTCAAGTGGAATAAGTCTAGTACAATTTCGACCGAATGACAGCTCGCGTTCATACTAACTGACATGACGCTTGAGCTTCAAACATGCTTCAAAATTTTGTATGAAAATATTCCCAATGCCCCCTATATCCTATTATATTTTAATCTCTTTGGTGCAAATATTATTAAACCTCTCTAGCCAATAAAATAAAACACAATTGATTTTTAATTGTTACGGCGCCTATTGGGACCAAGAGGTACTCGACGAATTAAAAGAAATGATGTAAGTACATCCATATTATGATGTGTTGGATCCGAATTACAAACGACCTTCACCCATTTGTAAATATTAAAAAAAACCTGCCCTGGCTTCCTTCTTCACTACATAGTATAAAACAAAGTCGCTTCCCGCTGTCTGTGTGTCCCTATGTGTGCTTAAATCTTTAAAACTACGCAACGGATTTTGATGCATTTTTTTTAATAGATCGGGATTCAAGAAGGAGGCTTATAATGTATATAATACATCAGCATTGCACCCGTGCGGAGCCGGGCGAGTCGCTAGTTCATTCATAAAATAAAAAACTAAGTGCTTGACTGATCGGTCAACGAGCAGTCGAAACCGCCATGTCTTGAATAACGAAATAAAAGACTAAGTTAAAAGTAGCACCCGTGACTGAGAATTTAAGAGATAGTTGTTCGTTGTGGTATCTATATTCTTCTCTATACAACATGTAACAGAATAAGCGCAAGTTTTGAAAATAGTTTGTTCAGTATCGACTACTTATTCGATTTCAGCTATTTTTAATGTGTTAAATTAAAAAAAAAAAGAATTAGCGGAGCTGAATTTAGTGCTTTCTATGGAAATAGTGCTATTGTTAATCGACATTTAAGAAAATTGGTTGGACACAACTGAAGTTCGATTACATCATATTTTTTTATATTAATATACTAATTGGGGTGTATGAGGAATTGCGCTTTTTCTGTTACGCGTTGTATATATAAAATGATAAACTGACTGACTGATTGGTGATATATCAACGCACAGCGTAAACCGCTGGTTCTAGAGACTTGAACTTATGCACATAAATAGCTTATACAGGTGTAGGCATCCACTAAGAAAGGATTTTGCAAAATTCAACTTCTAAGGGGCTAAAATAAACTTGCGGGAGCGAAGCCGCGGCTAAAAGCTAGTGGACGTATAATGCTTTGATCGTATAGATTTAAAACTTTTGAATGTAGTTTGGATGATTATAACAATTTGGTACATATTTATCGCTAGCTCAACGGTGAAGAAAAAACTTTTTAAGGAAACCCGCAGGCCACGGAATAAATTCTGAGGCATGTGTAACAGACCCGGTCCGGCGATTAGCTTACCACCTATCACGATTAGGGATCCAATGAATATACTAGTGAAACGTGGGTATTTCCAAAAATATAATACCTACCTCTGCCTACCCGCTCTTATATAAAAAAACCTGAGATTATTTTTGAAGTAACTTTGTTTTACGAATTCGACCTCGTACTTCTCAATAAAACCTTTGTTGCCGACTAAGTAACGTATCTCTTTAGACGGGTATTTTATTAGGATTGACAGCTTTTCTCCATTTTAGGGTTCCGTACCCAACGTCCGTCTCTTTGTCTGTCAGCAGGCTGTATTTCAGGAAACGTAATAGATAAAAAGTGGGATTTTAAAATATCAGATGTATTTCTATTGCCGCTATTTGTTGTTGTAACAACAAATACGCAAAATAAAGTAAAATTAGAGGGATGGAGTTACAATTATAAAAAGTTAAAATTTTGGCGCATTTTTTGCTCCGTTTCTATAATACTAATATGTAGACGCATGAAATTTTCACAAAGTGGGTATTCGTAAACTCGCCCAAAAATAAAGTTTTTTTCTCAGGTTATTTTATTGCATACTAGCAGTTCCGAGCGGTTTCACCCGCATAGTTACCGTTCCCGGGGGAATACTGGAATAAAATATAGCCCATGTTACTCAGTTGATAATGTGGCGTGCCATTGGTGAAAGATTTTTTTTAATCGGTATAAGTAGTTTTTGAGTTTATTTGTTACAAACATACAAATCTTTCCTCTTCATAATAGTAGTGTAGATAATGATACGGAACCCTCAGTATGAGAATCTGACGCGCACTTGCCCGGTTTTTACGTGCGACCTGGATTACGTTGATGGAAATTCAACATGAGCTCTCACCTCCGAATCAAAGATGTAAATATAATCTGTAATACTTTGCCCCCAAAATAGGATATGCCAAAATAAGTCACTCTTGGGAAATCAGTGATTTATGCGCGGTTTGAAGTAGAAAAGTATGTTTGTTTGTTTTAAGATCATTGTTTTGATAAATAAACTTTTCTTCTCTCCAACTATACATACCACCACCACCTCCACCGCTTCGGTAGGCGAAGCGGTGGAGTCGCAATGACTGTCAATAAGAGGACTTATAAGTCCCTAGATTAAATAAAACGTTTTGACTTTGACTTGACTTTGAAACAGTTTCCGTAGTACATTTTTCTTACATGTAGGTGAAACTTAGTGAAAATTCGTGGCTATCTTTAACTTTTAAGCGAGCAACATTTTTACGAAATACAACATACAAAGACGTTTAAAGAAAAAGTTAGAGAATGATTTTCTTCCAACCTCTTTGACAACATAATTGTGATGTGCGTTAATCTCTAATAACATAATTTTGTCAATATTTATCACTCGCTCGAGGATGAGGAAATAATATCGTAGAGAAACCCGGAGGTCCCAGAATTAATTCTTAGGCATGTGTAGACCCGGTCACCGTCACGATGGACTTACTACCTATTTAGGGGTCCAAAGATTGTAAGTACCTACAGGTAAAACGTTAGTATTTCCAAAAATTTAATAAGTCTGTCTCTGCCTCTGGGATAAAAGGCAAGAGATTATTTATTTTTATATAACTTTTCATTAAGAATAAATACATACATACATAATGTCACGCCTATTTCCCATTGGGGTTGGCAGAGAAAATAGACTGCCACTTCTACGAACCTGGCAGATCTCTCGTGCTTCCTCCACATGTATCAAACGACTCATGTATGCTCGTCGGTTTCGGGTACTCTCTACTAGTACTCTCTACTCTTTCGGGTACTCTTTATCTGGCTTTTCTTCAACACATCGCCGATCTGGTCGATGTAGGTACGCCTAGGCCGTCCTCTACCGACTCGCCTATTCACAAAACCCTTGTATATTTGTCCCGTTAGAAGACTTTCATTCATCAGCTCAATAATATATAATACTAGCGACCCGCCCCGGCTTCGCACGGGTGCAATGCTGAATTTTCTTTGCTATAAACCTTGCGGAGCCCGAGACCTTTCCAACGAAAACCATGGAAATCGGTTCGTCAGTTCTGGAGTTAAATCGTCAGGAAGGAAAACCCGACTTATTTTTATATAGTAGATAATATAATATATAATCTCAAGACTTTTTTATCCCCGAGGGGGAAGGCAGAGGTATTCCATTACTGGATATACCCACATTTCACGAGATATATTGGATTGGACCCCTAAACGTGATAGGTGGTGAGCCCATCGCCGGACCGGGTCTGTTTACACATGTCTAAGAATTAATTCTGAGACCTGCGGGTTTCCTCACGATGTTTTCCTTCACCGTCAAGCTAGTGATAAATATGTACGTGAGTTTTTTTTTTTGAAAAACTTATTGGTGCATGCCAGGATTCGAACCCAAGCCTCACTGATTTTAGGCCGGCTCTTTAACCGTCCGGGCTATAATTAATTGTTGTCAAAGGCATTCAATATTATTCCGATAAAAAATCTTTCCCACGGGATCTCAAACGAGTACAGTCGCGGGAGAAACATAACAAAGACCCCAAATAGGGTTGTCTAAATAAAATACTTGGCAACATTATACGCTCTAACGATGCAAAAGATAAATTTCGCAGGATCCCTTTACAGTTTGCGGGTTTTACGCGAAAAGACTGAGTGCGTGGTTACCTCTAGAGATATATGCGTCGAGTTTCACGTATGAAACTAGTTCAGACCGGATTAGGGTTGTACAATGTAGTACCCTAATGGGATTATTTGCATTTCACAATGTTTGTGATTTATCGTTTACTTTGTTTGTGTACTTTATTTTAATGCATACGTAACGGGTATCTGCTTAAATATGTAGATTGCAGGTACTACAAAAATAAAAATATGTAGGTACCTACATCTATTATTTCACACGCAGAGCTCTCAAAATGTTGTCAGTCTTAATTAATAGGTATATAATGTTATGTATTGCTATCTTACGAACTATTTCTTCACTGCATATTATAAAACAAAGTCACTTTCTCTGTCCCTATATCCCTATATCTCTATGTATGTTTAAATCTTTAAAACTAGGTAGATACGCAACGGAATTTGGTGCGGTTTTTTGAAATAGATAGAGTGATTCAAGAGGAAGCCGGGGCGGATCGCTAGTACCTGATAAAACAGATAAGTTCGGCAGGGGTATTCCATTCTTGGAAGTACCCACTTTTCACGAGTATATTTTGATTCCCCTATTGGGTGAGCAAATATTTGTTAATAAAATCAAAATTGTTACTTAAAAACTTTTAATACCTAAAATATCTCATCCACAACTATGGCTACAGTTGTTGTATGGGAACATAGCAATCTTGCTACGAAAAAATACTTTTTACGGTTCCACAGCAGGTTAACATCTTTACCCGTGTTGTAGAGTCAAGAGAACGTGGAACGTGGTTCTTATTACAATCGCCTTAGAGGTCAGACTCGCACTACTAGTGTAAAACTTCATGTGCTCTTGACTGTATAAATAAAAGTATAAGGTGACAGCCCTGGAGGATATGAATCGGCCCGGAACACGAGTGAGCCGTTATCTAATAACCCCACGACGCAGATTTCGGGAGTGTTCCGCAGAATTGATATCTCCCAATATTATATTCCGTTCTCGCACTATTTCAAATTACCCCTCACACCAGTTTACACATTCTGGAACATCTTAAATTCAAATTCAAATATTTTATTTGCCAGCGATATGTGTAACAAGATGGTGAAGTACGTAATTGCAAAGGGAATTTGCAACAACATAATAATAATAATATAATCTCACGCCTTTTATCCCCGAGGGGGTAGGCAGAGGTATTCCATTACTGGATATACCCACATTTCACGAGATATATTGGACCCCTAATCGTGATAGGTGGTGAGCCCATCGAGCATTTGCTACAAGCAGAGGTAGAAAACATTTTATCTAGGTATTTATATTTATATTTTTTGTTTTATTTTATTTATATTTATTATAGAGTTGATGAGTTGAGAGATTTTTTTTCTGCTTGTTGCCAATTGCCTGAACTTCGTCCCCGTACAAACCACCGTTATTTTTTGAAAGAAAAGAAAGAAAGAAAAAGAGTTTATTCACAGAAATATTTTTTGCAAGACAAAAATATTTAAGGTAAGGAGACGCCCCAGAAGGAAGTTCACGGATCAAATTAGTGTCAAGAGTGCAAAGAATAAAAGAGCGTGCATGAAAAGGCTTATGGATGTGAAGGAAGCGAGGGAAGTGTGCAAAGACCGGGCAAAGTGGCGATCCATCGTCTCTGCCTACCCCTGTGGGAAGAAGGCGTGACCTGTATGTATGTAAATATTTAAAACATTACTTTATGTGAAATTAGCAGCAAGTCCGATACTATTCTTAGTTGACTCGCATACTAGTTTCACCAGCTTCGGTTAGATTAGACACAATGTGTCGACAGTTGACACGCGATGCAACGGTGACGCTGTCGACCATAGTGTCGCTTAATTAGTTCAACCGCGAATAGGGCTGCCACAAATCAATGTCGACTATTCATTGCTGGAAAATTATTGAATCAGTTATAGGACCCACGGTTATTTATTCCCAAACTAAAGTGAGCATGTAATAAGGGCACTTAATAGCTGATAAATATATATCAATCTATATTAAACACCCAAACACGAAGCCAACACACAAGTTCATGAACACAAATGTCTCAGAAGGCATTGTTAGCATGTTTTCCTTCACCGTCGAGCTAGTGATGAATATGTACAACATTTTTGATAAACTCATTTGTACATGCCAGGATTTTAAACAGAGCCTCACTGATTATCATCATGAGAAGCGGGCTCTTCAACAGTAAGGCTATCACTGCTCTCTCTGAAATGCGTCCCTTCGATGTTTATTGCGCAAGTGACTTCGAAAGTTTGTGACCGCAATTTTTTTAATAATAATAATAATAAGTTAAACAAATATACATTCTTAAATCTATTTCCTTTATATTCTGTTGTGGACATCAGTTTGTCACATGTAATAATAATAATAATCTTTATTGCTTTTTTGGTATAAAAAGTTCTTAAATAATTATTCATCAGATCAACAAGAACCCTTTTCTCTTAACAAGCCTTCAAGCCCTAGCCGTAACTAAATTGGAAAATGGCGCGAACAAAATAAATTAACACGTAAGCGTATGTACACTAGACACGCCACTGTAGTTATAAAATGTTAATTTAACTAAATGCTTAAGTGCCCGGGGTCGTTAGTTTTCAACGTGCTATTATCGTAACTCGTGTTCTAACGTAATTCGTACGATATACATTATCATTACATTTTTGTCGGGAATACATTTTGCATTCTAAATACTAACCACATTCGACTAAATATTTGTTGAGCAAAGTTGTTATAGCCATATCTTTTTTTAATGTAACATAGTATGCTATGTAACATTATGGAACAGAAAATAATTTTCTTTATATTTACAACATATTATACACACCTCGCCCCCTTGTACCTTATGGTATTTTTGAAATTTTATTTTAATCATTTTCCAATAAATATTGTAACAAATATTTTATAAATATTGTTTTGTTATCTATTTAGGTATTTTTGGGTACCTAACATGAATAGTGATTATGGGGAGTTTACAAGTAAATTTTACAATATCACAAAACCATACGAAATAAAGTATAATAACTTTATTCAATTCCATAACACTCTCTTATTTGCCTTTCATTAATTACGAATAACAACAACATCGCACCGAAAAAAGGGAGCCAAGTTCCAAAGCCAACAACCAAACTAAAATGGAACTAAAATAATGGATACAATATAAGTTTGTAGCATTTTATTCGTCTAAAGCGTGGTCGGCGGTACACGGGTGGGGAGGCCGGCGTGGAGGGGGAAGGCCAAAATAAACAGAGTTTAATGACTATTGGGACGAGCTAGTGATCACAGCACGCTCCGGCGTTGTTTTTGCTATTTATGTTCTCAATGTAAAGTCAAATATACATTGAGAGTGATTATTTATTCTTTTTTTAATAACGTTAATCGGTGTATGTTTAACTGAGTTTTTTTGGGGTCATAATCACAACATAATAAGAAATTTACCTTCAGATTTCTCGGATATTTTTGTCAACATTATCGTGTAGATATTCCCTTCCCTGCTTTCCCCTACTACAAATGCAAAAGTAACTCTGTCTTTCTGTTACGTTTTTATGGCTAAACCCCTAAACTGATCTTGTCACAATTTAGCAGAGGTACGTAACTTTCATTTTAAGGAAGGATATTGGTAATCTCATCTTATCTATATCTATTTATATATCTCAGAATGCGGACGAAAGCACGTTTTAAATCTCTTTATATTACGAATTCGAAGGTTCATTTGCTTGTTAAGTAACAAACCATTAAAAAATATATTTAAATTGCTAATCTTGATTAGTCTTGTAGTTCACAAGATCATGCGAGTATACCTATTTCCTACATGGCAATGTCTAATAAAATTCTAAAGAACCTGTATAAAAATTTACCAACATAGTCACATCAAAGGACTTTTTTTCAAGCATCCCATGTTTTGATGACAAGATAACGCTTATTAAGTCCGCTTGTAATTTCGTGTGATGCAACACTGGAGAAAATAAAAAGTAATTATAACTTTGTCATCCCTTGAGTGTTATTATCTAGATTACTCCCGGGTTGGGTGGGACGACGCGCTTAAATATTTTTTCCGTATAAATTTTTATTGGAAGGTGGGAACTTGGCTCGTAATTTTAGATTTTCCAAACAGGTTGTAAGTGTCAATTATAATCTTGGAATTTAGAAAAACCCGTAGGACGTTGATATTTAGAATATCTTTGGGATAAGTGATCATTTTATTAACATTTATTTGGGAATAGTGATATAGGAGGTAAAATTCTAATTCGTAAATAAAGATTATTTTGTTCTCTTCTTTTCCTTTTCCTATTTTTTTTTAAAAACTACTTCAGAATAGGATCGTCGTCTTCTTATGGCTAAACCAAAAACTTGATCTATGCTTATATTTCTTTGGAAGGGATGTCTAATAACATAATTTGTTTATTATACTTGAATAATATAGAACTCTACAGAATAAAAAACCGACTTCAACGAATAATACAAAAAAAATACATTTAAATTAAAAACCCCGTCGAAAGTTCTGAGGTAACAAACATAAAGAAAAACATACGAATTTATAACCTCCTTTTTGAGGTCGGTTGAAAAAAATTAGTTACTTACTTTTCCCGTCCAATATTGGACCAAAGGCCGATACTGCAACAGCGACGTGCTTTTAAAAAGTACGAAAAATAATTTGGGCGTAAAATTCGTGTTTAATAAAACTCTTTAGAGCGAGCGTAAACATTGAACGTTTCCGACTCATTGGGGGAAGTGTTTGCGTCGCGTAAACCCCGTGGTGCGTTTATGAGAGGCCACGGGAATCGATGTTGTAGTGCCACCCTGGAAGAGTTTTCCATACAGAATATGTCGCAGGGCTATTGTAAGATCCGTCGTAATTAATGATTGCCCGGAATTGTCCTGTTCCATCCAGCATTTATTACCTCGTGTCATCCATGATCACGAATTAATGCCGTGTTTTTGTGCAAGAGGATAAGCTATTTATATTACTTTGAATCCAACGTGTTCTGGAGTGGAGACCACGACTCGGCAAACGTAGTGTAGGACGCCCTCCGGCCAGACGGGATGACTATCTGCGAAAGGCTGCAGGCAGATGCTGGATGCGTCGAGCTGAAGACAGGGACCTATGGCGCTCGTTAGGGGAGGCCTATGCCCAGTAGTGGACAAATGTAGGCTGATGATGATGATGATAACCCTAGTTCATCCCACCTGTAAGGAGATATGGAGTAGGAATGTTCAGACTGATGATTGCCGGGAATTGCCTGTTCCATCCAGCGCTTACAACCTCCTCGCGTCATCCATGATCGCGAATTAAAGCCATGTTTTTGTGCCAGAGGATAAGTTAATGAATAGCGCTCTGTTTGCCGGGCAGTGTTTGCTATAGCCGACACCCGTTGTTTGTCCAACCCCAATAATTTAAGGAGTATATTTCCACGTCGAGTTTGCACAAGCCGTCGACCGTGCTATTTGGTCGGCTTTTAATATTGCAATTAAATGTGATGATTATTTTGTTGGTTTTCAGGTGAAGTGGGTTGCTTGTTGTCGTATGTTTACATTTTTTTTTAAATTGTAGTTACTAACACGACGGTGACGCAAAACATCGTCACAAAAATAACAGAATTCATCCTGTTCTAATATGTTCTGTTAGTGTACCTTATAAACAAATATTTTTAAAACTCCGTAGGCTCATAAACTGGTGAAAAATAAATGGAAATTCGAATGGAATTAAATTCTAAAAAAGGAGTGCCTCTACTAACGTGTTCAGGGATTACTTCGCGATTATTATATATGGCATCATCAATCCGTAACTGCCCACTGCTGAGCCTAGGGTCATTCCTCATACATGAGGAAGCTTGGACCATAATAACAAGCGCGAGCCCACAGCTGATTGGGAGATGGTTTTAGGCTAACAACCTACTCGTCACAGATTCAGCGCAATTCTTCATATACCCCAATTAGTATATTAGATAATATAAAAAATATGATGCATTCGTACTTTAGTGATATCTTACCAAATTTCTTAAATAAAGAGCAATAATAGTGCGGTTTCCTTATTTAGCCCTAAATTAATGCTCATTAATTTTTCTGAAAAATTTAACAAATTTTAAAAATATCTGAAATCGATTAAGTAGTCGATACTGAACAAACTAATCTTAGGAATTGTGCTTATTGAATTGTGTATACAGACCTAATTGTTAAGATACAAGAACAGTTAAAGAAAGTGGCGCACGTTTTACAATTAAATTAAAAAAAAATACATTACATTAATATATTTTACAATATACGTACGTACTAACATGTAAAGCTTTCAAACTCCAAATCAACCCTTCGTCTGCGCCGATAGGACGCGTGGCCTCGACCGCAGAAAATATTTCTCAACGAGGAAGCGTTTACCCGCCTTACGGTCAACATGTAGGCACTCGAGATATGAATAAGTGCCGCACAGACCTATGAAGCTACTAGATGCGACAAAAAAATACCAGTCATAAAAAAGTTGGAGCGGAAATGTTACGATAATATTTAGACATTACGTTCGCACTGTAGACAATTTTATTGGTACAAGTTCAATAAATAAATAACAAAAATAATTTTCTACACTGGCTGACTTAATGAATGGAACTAATTTCCTGGACAAGAATTCTTGCTTCCCTTTTCGAAGGCTTATAAATTCCATTCAGATGTAGTTTGCCTGAAAAAAAAAGATTGTTAACTGAGATTTCAAATAACAAGCATACAAAAAATAAGCGTAACTAATGCAATTATTTTCTAATAAATGGAAATTTACGACGGTGCGTGACATTTTACGAGTTATTTTTATGTAAAATAAAAGTTCTGATTATGTTTTTCTCTACAATTGTACTTCAGCTGATGCCTTACGAAATGATACATTCCTTCGTTATTCACAATAAAATCAATACAGTAATATACCTACCATTACTTTATATGTAACTGTAATACAGAATTGTCTAATATTTCCTACGTCTGTGGTTGTCGATCGGGCCCTGCGGCGACGAGGATTGGGCCGAGTTTGCGGATCAAATATCAATCTGCGAGGTGCTTCCTCCATGCGGATGTGATTGGGAGGCTCTTACAGAATACTGAGCAACCAACAGCTCGCACAGGGTTAACTTCTACAACTGTATTGGTTCTAGATTTCGTAGATTATTGAAGTCAGACGATAGGTACATTCTGCTAATATTATAAGCCTAAAAGTTTTTAAAATAGATGGGTTTATGGATGTTTGGTACTGTTTCACGCAATAAGTTGACGCTGTTAATAAACAATATTTTTATTTTATTATACTGTGTACGCTTAAGCTAAGATAAGGTTTTTACAAATTACTACGGAAACGGGAAACAAAACTAATAGTGAGTATCAGACCACTCATTTAAGATTCCGTATTTGGGGTAAAATATTTCCGTATGCACATTCATTTCATTGTATCGGCAGAGAAAAGTGAAATGGACAGAAGGACAGGCAGACAGACGGCCGTTTAGTATAATTTGTATGACGTAGGATATACTAGTATGCTGCCTCACTCATGCCCGGACATTGCGTCTTGTTCCTTAAAAATCAGAATATCTTCAAGATTATAGTTAATATGCTATTTCTAGGCAAGAGTGCTCCACCCTTTGACCTCCTCAACGCTTTCCATCAGGCTTGAGAGAGGTCAAGTATGAGCATGGCATAATAAGGCTAGGTTTTATGGAGTTAGCTAATACAAAAATATAAAAAAAATCATTATTCATATTCCAACTCATTTTTCAGTTCTGTCACTGCTCTCTCATATGCGAATAAAAACACATTTTATATGAATATGTGTAAAATAATAATGAATAATTAATAAAACTTCTTCTTCGTTAACAAATAAAAAAGAGATTTTGATATTTTCAGCATTCGGAATATATATCATTTGGTGAAGTGGAACTGATGAAGAAGAAATTTGGTTTCCAATATTTATTAATCGTTTGTTTTCTTTTTTATTATTATTTCCGCCTTTCGTGCTCAAAGTCTGAGGAACACTCAGAATATACGTTTCTATGTATAACATATCATTACCAAAAAGTGTAGCTCTAGGTAACCGAGGACAAGACAGACCAAAGCACACTATTTGATAAGTCCCGATAAATAATACATAATATAATAATAATAATACTATAATCTGACGCCTTTTTATCCCCGAGGGGGTAGGCAGAGGTATTCCATTACTGGATATACCCACATTTCACCAGATATATTGGACCCCTAAACGTGATAGGTGGTGAGCCCATCGCCGGATCTGTTTACACATGTCTCAGAATTAATTCTGAGACCTGCGGGTTTCCTCACGATGTTTTCCTTCACCGTCGAGCTAGTGATAAATATGTACGTAAGTCCGCATCCGCATATGAATAAAGCTATATATATATAATAAAAACTCATTGGTACATGCCAGGATTCGAACCCGAGCCTCACTGATTTTCGGCCGGCTCTTTAACCGTTCGGGCTATCACTGCTCTACATAATCTGTGACAAATTTCCAGTGTAGCAGCATCCTTATCTGAGTAAGTACTTCCAAGTTAAAAGGGAGATGTGTAGACTCAACTCGCTAACTTTAGAGAAGTTGCCCGATCAATCTTACTTTCGCTTTCAAGGAATAGATTTTATTTTTGGTGTTCGAATTTATTTGGCCGTAACAATGATTATTGAAGAACTTTGGTTGGTTAGAAGGGTTTTGATTTCTTTTCTATAGTTTTTTGTTCCTTTACATTTCAAGGAAATTTAAAAAATAAAAATAGAAAATTTGGATTTTTTGACGTGACATGACAACGTCTTAGAAATTGATGGAGCCGGCTGCATTCCCGAAAAAGTGTGACGTATGCGTCGTTCCAGTGCAAGCGAGAGCGCGCAACGAGCGACAAAGAGGCACAATCCATTCCATCAGTATTTTCTTATGACGTTGTCACGTTCAACTATCGTCAGTAAACCGACTTTACAGACAACCGATTTTTTATTGCTCATTACTATCGAATCTATCATCAAATCTAATCTATCTATCCACAGCTAAATATTACGATGTAATACTTCTAAGGCTTATTTGATAAAGTGTAACGTTGAAAGCTATATCAGATATTATGATATCATCACAATCAAAATGATTACAAAATGTAACATTATCTGTTACTCTAAGGAAATCTTTTTCTTTAAATGAATTGCGTAACTGGTATAGGTACATCTAATTACATTTCAACTTCTGTTTCTAATAAAATACTATTTTCATTACTATCTCGATGAAGGAAAACATCATGAGGAAACCAGCAGGGTACTGATTTTAAGGCATACGTAACAGTCTAGCAGTGTCTGTCCTGTCACGCTTAGGAAATGAAAAATATAATAATAAAAATAAATTGTAGGTACTTCCAGGAATATAATGCCGATCTCCTCAGCAGTAATAGCCTTACGGTTAAAGAGCCTGCTTCACATGATGATAATCAGTGAGGCTCGGGTTCGAATCCTGGCATGTACCAATGAGTTTTTCAAAACTTACGTACCTACATATAATCACTAGCGCGACGGTAGAAAACATCGTGAAGAAACCCGCAGGTTCCAGAATTAGTTCTAAGACATGTGTAAAAGACCCGGTCCGGCGATGGGTTCACCACCACGTTTAGGGGTCCATAGAATATCTCTTGAAAAGTGGGTATATCCTGAAATGGAATACCTCTGACTACTTCCTCGGGTATAAAAAGCGTAAGATTTTTTTTATTTTCAAATAAGTACTCGTATCATATGTTTTGACTATTATCATAACCAACCTGTAATCCAATGCTGAGCTATGAATTTTACCGCACACCTATTTAAATATATATATATATATATATTTTTAAATCATTTATTTAAACTATTTTAATAAAATAAATTTGAAAATCTGGTCGCCATTCAAAACCTCTTGTTTTGTATTTGAAAATAGGAAAAATGAACAACAAACGACTAGCAACAAATTCGTACTGTTCCGAACAAAATGAATTATAATCTGTGTAGTATTGTTGAATGATGAATGGAGTGGTCCGGACTATCAATCATGGGAGCGCAAAGTTTGACGCGCGCCGTGCGGACGGAGCGACGGATCGCCATTTTTATATTATGTAAATA
Organism: Ethmia dodecea; assembly: GCA_963855545.1. NCBI lineage: Eukaryota > Metazoa > Arthropoda > Insecta > Lepidoptera > Depressariidae > Ethmia > Ethmia dodecea. The sequence continues at coordinate 3,429,199 of OY979443.1, forward strand.
TTCGTTTGTTGCCCGTGGTCCTATCACGGAGTTCTACTGGGGGCCACTAAATTTCAATGGTTACAGTTGGATAACAATGACATGTCAATGGTCAGTCGGTGGTGTTATTTGCTCTGAAAAGTGCCAAAATAACATCATTAACCAACTATAACCGTTGACATTAAGTGGAATTGACCCCCTGGTCTATCCATACACTATTTTTTTCCCGTGGTCCGTTAAATCAAACCATCGTTCTACTAATATTAAGTTGTATTGTTACTAGATCTACTGATTGAATAAGACCATGATAAATATTTGCTGTTTCTACTGTGATTGCTAAAGAACTACTTTTGTTAATGTGTTAGCTTTTAGTTCAGCAATTTGGTCTATATAGCTATAAGAAGAACCTGAATGACTGATTGAATGACTGACAGATCGATCACCGCAAGATCACCGCACAGCCGAAACCGCTGGGCGTAGGATCATGAAATTTTGCATTAAGGTTCCTTAAATGACAAATCCAAAACTTTTGTGCAACTAACTATATAACACATGTAAATTTTTTGGCCTAGAGCTATAGGTAAATACTAGAGGAGCAATGTCATTTACACTTCCGTCAATGACTTTAGCATATAAACTCTGACTTAATAGGCTTAAAAGTATTGAAGAAAATATAGGTATGTATTTTTGTGCTGCGCTAAACTGTGAATTTGAGTCATACCACAGGTCATAATTTTTAGATTTATGGATAGAATGCCTTGTTCAATACAAAAAAAAACAGATTCGGGACAAATTATAAAGCTTGAACTAAGTACATTGCGTACTTATTCTTTTCATACATTTAATATGTTATATGATAATAACTTCGTCCGCGTAGTGTGTAGTTGCGAAATTGTATCTTCCTTTTTCTAACCCTAGTAAATGAATGAAACAGAGGACGCCACGACTGTATGTATTTATGTAAATATTTATTTCTGGCTTGACTTCAAACAATTGTTACTAAAGGGTGATGCAGTCCACGTCCTCTCTCTTACCCGATCTGAAGAAAATATCACGTTCTAATAAGTTTGCTAGCCAGGTACATACTCCAAGGATATTTTCCTTCACTCCCATGACTGCAGCAGCCGAAATTCGACTTACTCGCTCTAAGTATTGAGTTGAGATTTGAAATTTGGTTGGCGCAATGCAAATTGCGTCACCGAGTTGCCCTCTGGGACACGATACAGTGGCTTGCGTTCAATTAAGTGACGATTGACGTGCGGGTGGTACCGTTATGCCTTGTCTTTTGTAGGCATTGTGTTCTGTATCCGTTTGATACAGTCTTAGGCAGTTGTTTTGAGCTAAACGTAGGTTTTGAGTGTACTGGTTCGGAATCTTTGAAAAGAAGGGCTACTGCTTTGCTCTTTTGTTTGCTAGGTAGTTTGACACACATTTTACAATCTAATCGAATGTTCTTTTAGATTGACATGTATGAGATTGACATAAGCACTTGACAACGAGCGCTAACGCTAATGTCAATCCCAAAAATGTCAATCTAAAAGAACATTCGATTAAATTGTGGAATGCTACTTGGCAAGGGGGGCTGCTTAGGTTATTTATTATTTATTGTTTCTTAAATAACGTAAAATAATGTTGAGATTTATTTTTTTGTATTTTATCTCCAGAGTATTCAAAATAAATACACACTCACGCCTTATATCTAAGAGGGGGTCGTCTGAGTTTTAAACATGATAGGGGTGAATCTATCGCCAGCTCATAGAATAATGTTTATTTATCATTCTCACTTCAAATTCACACGCAAACTATCAAACTATATTTTACCAAACGTAGCTCTCCCACAGACCTTTAACACTCATAAACTTACTTCAGAACATATCAGTACAATAATTTTAAATGGGCACCTATTCCACTATGATAGTATATAGTACTAGCTCGCGATCGTTTATTTCACCTCCTTAGGGGTTAAATTTTGCAAAATCCTTTCTTAGTGGATGCCTACACTGTATAAGCTATCTAAGTCCAAAATTTCAAGTCTCTAGACCCAGCGGTTTAGGCTGTGTGTAGATATATCACCAATCAGTCAGTCAGTTTATCATTTTATATATATAAGAAGATATATAACCGTACTAGTAACGTAGTAAACATTATGTGTAATACCTCAAGTAGTAAGTACCTACAATAAGACCCCTTTTGCCAGATAAGGGCGGACACAGGGCATCTTGTCAGACGAAACTACTCGATATTGTCGTGGAAATCTATTTTTGAGACGCACGTGGGACGGTAGGGTTGATACTAAATGAAAGATTCTTAAAAATTAATAGTTATTTACAAATTAAAAAAAAAATAAACTACCAAACAACATTCCCTACTATACCTATAATAATAGTACTAACGAACCCATGAAAGTTATAGAAATGAAACATAATTAATACGTGAAAGTTTAAGTTTGAATCCAAAGCACATTGAGCCGCTTCGGAGCCTATTCGAGACAAACAGAGAGACAATCATTCAAAAAACTGTCATTTATGATTACTGATGAGGCATCGTATAAATATAAATTTAGGCATCATTAAAAACAAACAAGAAACTTAAATTGTAAGATTATGGGTAAATTCACTATTGTATCAAATGTAGGTATTTGTCTCTCATAACAAAACCAATAACCGTAATAAATTTATTTTTATTGGTATAAATTAACGATTGCATCAAATATATTGTCTCTCAGTCATCACAAAGCTTATAAATTTGGGCACGCAGCCGACAACCCTACAAAGTCAGCCTCTCATAATGCTCGGGGAACATCGCAACCTTTTCACGCACGGCTTGAGGCCCAACAAGCTGGGGGGGATTGTCCGGGGGGGGATAGTCGGGGGGGGGGGGGGCGTGATTGTCCGGATTCCGAGTGAAGATGGTTCAATCACTAATCGAATTGATGTGCTACTCAAGTTTGCTAACATACAGGTGAGACAGAGCAGTGCGCGCGTTTTTAATTTTCGTGGACATAAGTTTTAAAATACAATTGAAACTAAAACTGGATTACGGAAAGATGTTGCCTATGTTAGACAGACTATAACAGCGAATCTATAATGGATGAGTGACACATGTAAGAGTATAACGTGCCTACCTACAAAATGTCATTGCAAAAAAATAAGATTTTTAGTCTTTTGACTTACACTTGCAATACTGAGATATTTTTATCTTTCCTCAGTCAAGTAAGCGCTATGTCGTTTTAATCAAGCTAGTTTATCGCGCTAAAATTATAACCCTTCTGCTTCACAATCGCGTAGGTATCGTCACATAATTTAAACACAACACCCGGCTGTAAAATTACTGAGAACAATTACATAAGCCGCGTATAGTAACAAACTTCTTGCGTTACAGCGTTGCGGGAACGCACGTCATTAAAACTGCCTTTGACACCCGAGAGCGACGCCGAAATTACAATAATGTGCCGCGAACACGCCGGAACACTGTCGACGGTAACTAGACACCGAGAAATTTCTGTGGCTTCAATGGGAACTTACTCGGGTTTACGCCTAAAAACTTATATTTGATAAAACTTAGCAATTAGAACAAGAGTAGGGTAAGGCAACATGTAAGAGAATAACGTATCTACCAATAAAATGTCATTGCAAAAAAATAAGGTGTTTTGGTTTTTATTATTTGCTATACTGAGATATGTTTAACTTTCCTCAGTCAAGTTGTTAAAGACGTATGTTAAGATTCATCATCATCAACCCGTAACAGTCTACTGCTGAGCTAAGGGTCTTTCCTCACACATGAGAAAATGTTAATATTGGATAGTCATTGATAGAATATAGTTTAAAGTCGTTGATAAAACACTGTGACAGTCAGTCTCGTATTAAATACTAGATATTACTCCTATTTTGTAAATATTTGTACGTGAAATCAATGATTGGATGATTACTGATTAGTGACATTCACGATTGGTTGCCGCTACAGTTGAAGCATTTTGATTGGTCGTCAGAATTCGATAAGCTCTGATTGGTCAGTGTCGAGCTACGTTACCGTTAAGGTAGTTAATAATGCCCCACTGCTCCGAAATTGCAATAGTGCTGGCTGTGCTACAAACTAACACACAAGAACTCTGTGTAGTATATTTTTTATATCTGTTATCGACTGAGTCATAATCAGATTTTGGGACTGGTTTTTTCAATTGTTGTTGGGGGCCATTTCTGTAAATTGTCTGCCTTAATCTTGATGTAACGGTGTTTGGTTTCTAGCATCTGGTCCAACTGCCATCTTTTTAGTCTCGTAGTGTCCTTGTTGGTATGAACTAGATCTCTAGCAAGTTGTTTTTTGTGATTTTGCAGCGTCTCCTTGTATTTGGCACAGTATTTGTTTACTTTCTCCTTGACTTTTGGCACTTCCAAGTGTTCATTATCTCTACAACAAACTGGGTTCTAGTCCTACCAAAAGGATAATACTAACAGTATGTTTTTATTACGTATTTGTGTAAATTGTAAAACGTCTGTTATGTGTTGCTTTCGGTAGATATTTGTAAAATTTTATACAAGGCATAACTCCTCGATGTAGCTGGTCATATACCAATAATAATATCAGTGTTCGTTCATATTAAAAATATTTAGTCTAAAGTGTCTTGAATTTTTATTTTTATAACAAAGTACATTATTTTATCTAATTAATCTTGTTATTAAAATTAAAAGGGCAACCAATAGCAGGCTAATGTGTTCTCATTGGCAGCTGGCTGCAAGTGGATATTTCTGGTTGGTGAATTGCCTTAAATATGATTGGTCAATTAAGAACTAACCTATTTTGACCGTTAATTACACGTACAAAATATCTCGATCGAAAGACTAAATCTAGATACCAACGAATTTAATGTCAGCCGTGATTTCAACGCATTTTCTGACAGATTTTTCACTATCATTTGGCATTCTCTGACAGATTTTTCACTATCATAATAATGATCTTAGGTTATAAAGTCTCCCGAACAAAAAGACAACTTCTGCATTGGCCCTTAAACATAAAATCTATAAACAAATCTCTTTAAAATCTAATTCCATTTGAACTCACAAACAATTCGCTCAAAATAAACGAACACCAACACTTCAATAAACAAAACAAATCGACTGAGCTCTCTCAACGCAATGAATCTGAGCGATTTGCAATCGCACGGCAGTGGGAAACTTTCGCACTCGAAAGCAAAACGAAGCTAGGTTACAGTGTAGATGGAAACAGTAGTTCCACTTGCTATACTAGTTGCGAAATAACACATAACTAGTCCTGCGCCAATCGTACAGAACTATGAATAAGAGTAAGGCCGCGTGTTCACGGTACGAGCGCTCGGACCAAGTCTGTACTCGGATCACATGAGTAATTTCTTTACTCATGTGCTCGGACGCAACTTATATTATGTAATCATATGATCCAAGTATACTTGGACGCCGGCAGCCAATCAGTGAATCGAATTGTGTCTTACTCGTACTAACACATACGGGCGCACTCGTACCGTGAAAATGCGGCTTAAACTAGCTTTAGTGTATTTTTTACTTTTGACCGTGGCTTCGTTCGTGTTTCGGAATATAAGATAGTCTATGAAATAATATAATAATAATAATCTAGCCTTTTATTCAGATCTTAGTATTCTATTGCAGATCTGTTTGCAAGTCGACTAAAGCCTCCTCCAAGACTAGGTGTCCAGTATTATTATTACTAATAGAAACGGTTATACATAATCTATTATGTTGAGAATTTTTTATCAGACCGGATAATACATAACTATGTTGCGTGGCTAAACATCTTTTATCATTTTTGTCTCTATGTACCGACGAGTATCTAGGTACATAGAGACAAAAATGGTTTTCATTTGTTTGATATCTTAATTGACACATGGTCTTTTTATAGTTTTATTATAATGCACAGACGTATGAAAAGCTTGTCCGACAATATAACATCAGGTGAAACTTCATCGAAACGACTACAATATCAACTCTATATTTAGATTCAAAGAGAAGGTTGAACCCTTTAACATTCGGTCCTGTTAGTTTTTGTAATCTCCCGGACAATACATCGAGTTCAGTTTCCTGCGTAACACAATTGGTGTACCTATACCTACAACATCCCTAAAACCAAAGAGATATAAATGTATCTTTCTAAATCTATATATTTCCTTAAAACAATACTGTTTTGGTATGACTGACGTCGTTATAATGAATGTAACCTTGTTTTGATTATATACTGTATTTAAGCCTAAGCAGTTTTCGAAACAAGGTTCAAAATTGCTGTGGGTATTATTATAAATGAAGCGTTAGGTATCTCGTTTACCTACTCTATACCAACATATAACACAACATGTACATATATTATTATTAGTAACAGTATTATTTTATGAGGTCCTGGTACAAATCTGAATAATGTTGTTTAATTAATGCTTGAGACGAAATGGCTACTTCTGTGATCGGTCGCTTAATTTTTTTATTTTATTTTCTTTGATGATAATGACGTCAGCTTTTACTTCTATGATGGCGTTCATTTAAAAAGCTTTTGGAGCATGTAAAAGTGATGAATTCACAGTTCAAAATAAATCTACGAAGTTTATTAAAAAACAGAAACGGTCAAAGAGAAACCCTATTTTTAACCCGACAAAGCACGTTTTGGGATGTAAAAAAAGACTATGTAACAGGGCGAGTATGTAGGCACGTACATACGTTTGTTTACTGTCCTCCTGTATACTGCGCCGATAGTGTTGGCATAGATGCCCTCTGTTTTATTCCAGGTCGCTCGAATAAAAATCAGTGACCGTAAAGTGAAGAGGTCGAGATATTGAGTGTAGTATCACCTCGTAAATTTCGCAATATACTGTACCTACACGTTTATACGTACGACACACGCCTTCACACTCGCTGATGTCACATTTTCGGACCAACGGAGCGCGAAATAGGTACATTTTTGCTCGTACGCCGTAATAAAAAAAATAATGACATGTTTTAAAAGTAAATCCGAGAGATGCCATTGACAGTTGACAAGAACTCGAGAACTCCCCAGCTCCTTGCGAGTGGAAATCGAACTTGCATTTTGTTAACGTTTCTTTGAAATTCTTCTCGTCGAATTTCTGCTTGAATTTTTGGTCTTATTCGACAATCTGCTTGGAAAAGCTGTGCTTTGAACCTCCTTGCGCACAAAATACTAAATTTTGCTTTTGAATTTTATTTCTGAAATAAAAATATTTTGTGTACAGCTATTTATAATTTCTGTACGTGGATTGTTAGCTGAGAAAGTCATTTACTAAACATGGTACCACCATTCCATTTATAACTTTCGAATTGTGGTTTCGGAAATTTTATAAAACTATAATCCTATCATAGAATGCAGACTCGTTATATACTTAATAAAAAGAGACTTAAAATAACGGGAGATGTAAGTATGTCTTTATTTATTCGTCTTTCCAACCGATCTACCTCGTAGCTTATAAATTGGAGCGAATTCTTTTACAAAGCACTTTTAATGAGACCTTTTCCAACGCTGAGACTTTGATGCGATAACTTTTTTCGATATTTTCGTCTCCCATAGGAAAATAGCGGTCCTCCCTGTCTTACCTGGCCCAAATCTCGTCTATCCATCCTGTTCGCTCCATGGTAACTGCAAACGAAAACCGCTCCCGGCATCTGCAATCAATGGAGCGTTCAAATTGAAATAAGATATCGAAAGGTATCATGTCTCATAATAAGGCGCCTGCTACTGCCTTTCATCCCCAAAGATACTGTGTATAAAGCTCGTTTCCGATGTGATTCCAAATATACAAGCTATATTTGCCATTTCTTTGCCTCTTTGGTACTCAAATTATTGGCTCTTAGGGCTCAAAGTGTACATTTGGATGTCGTCTCCATTAGCCACGTTATTATTATAATGTTTTTCTTCAATATTAAAGAGAAATACTTTGCGATAATATTTCTTTTGCAGTTTGTGCCTCAGCAATGAGAAATTAGAAGCAGCAAGAAACTTTGTGATTATTTTAGCATTCGATAGTTTTCTTTGGGATAATTTAAAAAAAAATACTTTGTAATAAAACGATCCCTATGAACGATCCCTATCAATTTTATAAGATTATAACCTTAAATAATACGAATTGGAATCATCTATAAAAAGACATTACTAAAATATTTTGAAATAACTTTTATTGCCATTGCTAACCTATAAATGTTTTACTCATTTACAAAAATATTATTTTGTTACAGGTAAGAACTCCACAACCTTACACTCTAATCAACAACGAAATATCGTAAGTAAACCATAGACTTACAAAATGTTTAGAACACAGCGGCTTTCGTGTCGGTAACGCTGTAACGTACTTAAGCGCATTAATTTACTTGTAAATTCTAAAATACCTAACTAGCTTGTTACGAACTAAACTGTGTCATTGTGACATAAGACGTTTTGGAAATTTACGAACAGAATCAATTTGCCTGCAAGAACGTTTAAGCTGCATCATCGGTAAAATTTATAAGCGGTAGCGCATTTTCTTTGAAACTAAATTCTTTGGTCTATTTACTTTTCACAAATATATAAAAATTGTAGACCTGCCAAGTGAGGTTGCGGCAACGAATTAGATATTTTACATATTTTTATAGCTACCCACTTATTTGTGTAACTTCATGTATGACTGCATACAATTCCTGTACAGTAATGTAAAAATCTTACAGGTCCAAAATTCCAAAAAGTCCAAAATTTATTAAACCCTGTCTTATCAAGCACATATTACATGTGCCTACTGCAGAGGAAGGACTACTATCTGAGAATTTTCTATTTTAACATTTTATACCAACAACCAAGCGCAATGATTAGAGACTAATTGTGATTAATAAGAATGTAGACTTTAAGAAAGAGTTCAGCCTAACTTTGGCCTGTAAATTGCTGATATCTCATGACTTGTAACACACGAGCACAGAGCCAGCGTCGCCGCGTCGGGAGACAAGGAAGTTTCAGCGCTTAATTAGCCTTTAACTTAATGGCGATTGTGTCTCAGCTTTAGCTCTGCGTGTACGGGTCCTTTTAATATAATACAGAGTTCATCCAAACTCCACATCGAAGTTTTTCGTCTAGTTTTGCAGAAATAATATATATAATAATAATAATAATATAATCTCAAGCCTTTTTTATCCCCGAGGGGGTAGGCCGAGGTATACCATTACTAGATATACCCACATTTCACGAGATATATTGGACCCCTAAACGTGATAGGTGGTGAGCCCATCGCCGGACCGGGTCTGTTTACACATGTCTCAGAATTAATTCTGAGACCTGGGGGTTTCCTCACGATGTTTTCCTTAACCGTCGAGCTAGTGATAAATATGTACGTAAGTTTTTGAAAAACTCATTGGTACATGCCAGGATTCGAACCCGAGCCTCACTGATTTTCGGCCGGCTCTTTAACCGTTGGGGCTATCACTGCTCTCTGCTCTTCTCTGCTTTTGCGGAAATAATCCTCTAGAATTACGCTGTAGATGTTTTATTTATAACTAGCGATTTCTTTTGTGTTCAGGGATGAAAAAAGTTTAATTTTTTAAACTTCTTAATCCAAGAAAATGAGATACAATTGATTTTTAATTGTTCTGTCGCGCATTCGAACCGAAAGGTGCTTGACTGATGTTAGTTAACGACATAATATCCAATGGTAAATACTCTTATGTAATATAAAATATCACAGCTCTATGACTTTACCATTCGGGTCTATAGACACAGGTCTGATCACGGCCTTGTATATTTTTCCCTTTAGTTACAAGTTGATTTTATTTACGTAAGTATGCCTATTTAGGTAGTAAGTTAAAGACATTTAATTGAATGAAGTCTTAAATAAGATCTTACTTCCTAAGGTTGAAGTTTATAAGTAATTTCTAAGAAATGAAGTTCGAAGGGCCACTACTAGGTTTTTTTCTAGAAAACCATAAAAACAAAGTTCCTGTTTCGTAAGAACTTTTGCATTTTCTTGGCTTCGCAATCGCTTGGCAAGATATTATTTTTTCTTGAACCTTTTCGTATTAAATTAGGTAGCAAAAAGTTTGATTTTCAATTTAAATTACCTAAGTAGGTATTTGTCAATAGGATTTTTTTATCGATTGTTTTCTGGTATACAGTATTTACCTACTTAACTTCTTTTTATATATTTAAACCATAGTATCTCTCACTTCTCACTTTGACCTCCCCTTTACTTATGCTTAAACCTTTTTTTTGATGGGGTAGGCATAAACAATAGACTGCCACTTGCTGCAATCCTAGCTCACTACGTTCACAGCGATACGACGAGACAAAACAAAATATATGTTCAGCAGATTTTTAAGAAAAAAAAGAGACAATCACTCCAGAATATAATACATAATGATTAATGATACATCTTCCAAAAGTATATGCAGATTTACCAAGTAGAAGATTTATTTTACAAATTTGCCAAATCCATTTCAGATGCCCTTAGAATATCAGTTACAAATCACCCAATTTCAACAAATTCACTGAGATACTCAAACAAAACACCAGATGTTTTTTAGCGTAACTTAACCGAGACTGAGAATCTGATCTTGAACAGAGAAACCTGAGCAGGGACCGTAGACAGGTTGATAATTTTATAAAATAATGAATAGCTGAATCGTTTGTAACATTATTTATAAAAACAGATAAATTACACATTTGTCGCTTATAGAGGTAACTGCAATCAATCACAAAAAAGGCTACCAACGAAACTAATAGTGAATACATACCCACAGCTAATAACATGGTCTAAAATTCACGGTGACCCTTGATCTACTAATGCAGCCTGTTAATTTTTTTTCTATCTTATTATATTTTTACTTTAAAAAAATATAGGCCCTAGCAATATTAGCATCGACTTCTGGCATCGGTCAACACATTTTGATGGAAAATTCTGAGTATATTCCTCATGCAGCTTTCAAACAATCGATAATATGCTGCGTATCACTTGTAGTATAATTCACCTAAGGCTCCACGAATACCAGAAGCAATGCAACACGATAAAAAAAATATTCACGTGAACAGATGCAAAGATGCAAGGGCTTACAGGATGAATGTTAATGAAATTACTGTTTACACCAACCAACCAACTCAACTAAAACAAAGTTAAAAAACACTCAGACGATATTAAAGTCAAACAAAGATTCAGTCAAACTAAATTTGCTTGAGCACATCAAAGAATAGTTTATCGTCCCTGATGCGAAAGGATTTGAGATAAAATCATCTATAGAATTCGATCTTGAAAGTGGTTTAGACTTACTTGGAACTGAACAGATGAATGGAGATGAAATTATGAGATATGAAGATCTATTAAACGTTTGTAATGAAACCTTAAATGTGTTTTCATTGGACATAAAAATATCTCTTTTTAGAAATCGGAATAAAACATAATCCTTATTTCATAAAAATCTTAAAGCACGAAAGTTGAAAACAGTCAGAAAGAGATGCCGCTATACGAGTCGCATAAAGGTGTCCCTTTCTAGTTAGAAGTCGTTCCACGATTGAGTATCGTTCTGTAATTAGGAAAACAATATTATATTGACACATTATGCCAAATTCCAAATCCATTACAAAACCTTTGACATTTTATCCAAACACAGTTTTTTTTTTTTTTTTTTTACAATAAGGCATTTATTCATAATTTTTGTACAGTAATGAACATTATACTATCTGCCAAACTGTATTAAACAGTTTGTTGGCAGTAATAGTGCTCTCTTCTTACAATTATTTTATACTGCCTTTCATATTAGTGATACCACTGACATAATATACCTACATACCATAATATACCTAATCTTGGTATAGTTAGTTTACATCATTAATTTTAATTTTTGACATTGAATAACTGCTCTAACAAAAATTTATTTAACTTTTTCTTGAAAGTAGCTTTTGTGACACTGCTGTTTTAAATCTAAGGGAATTACATTATAAATTGTGGGTACTAAATATCTACGGGTTCTTTGGCCATAATAATTGCAAAAACTTGGTACTAATAGGGTTTTCTTATCAAGCTTTCTATGCAAGAGTGAACAGGTCACAGGCTTTTTGAACTCTTCTGATTGGGATTGTTCTATAGCTAATGCACACTTCACTTTCTCATGCACTTAGTTTACAACATTAAAATGTTATAGTACCTATTATATATTGTTGTTTTAACATTCAACAGGTGAAAGTACATGTAGTACATGACCCATATATTGAGATTTAAAAATAAGTAGCTAACGTTCTCGACCTTTCTAGATTAGCTTTAAATCAGTTCCATAAACTACGGAGCTAGGCTTGAGATTGAATTAGTTTCAACAGTAATAATCAACTTAAGCGCTTATCAAGTTCAATATTACCTTTAGTTTTGTTTAACATTTAATAGCTGGATGGAATTTATATAGCAACTTGGAAATTGAAATGGAGCTCTACGTGTCTGAGTTAGCAGATTAAACATTTATTAGTTTAAAACAACCCGTACCTTGTTATCACTGAAAACAATCGCGTGTCCGGAGGCTTTCGTAATCACTGAGAGGGGACCCTTACATTTAGATCCTCGTGTAGATAACGAATGTTTTGTACCGGGAGCTGGGGACCGAGATTCACAACTTCATTACCATAGCAACTTCGTCAGCAACTGCCTGCTGACTTCACAACCTTTATTTGTACATTTAACTCACTTAACATGCCGAGGGAAAATTTCGCAAGTGTCACGACTCTTCATTTTCCATCCCCCACGCTCCCACTTTATGTATATATCTCTGTCTCAGTTGGATGCGCATTTCCTTATAAATTCGTCTTGTAAATGCGCTGGCGTGCTGTATAATTTGATCGAAAACAGAGGCCTGCCAGCATTTCCACGAAGGTATGAGTAGCGATGAATGAATTTAATATTATAATGAGGTTTCGAGATGGAAACATGCAATGAAAGCGCTGTCATCTTGAAATGAACAGATTATTTACATACCCACCTAAAAGAGATGTAAGACGTAATTGGATAATCAACAGTCGATGTAATTCAAAGGTTGAAGCTCAAAGCTATTAGGTTGGCTGAACACGTGATGTTAAGGCCCTTATAATCATGCCAGGGGTAAACTAGCAATACTGAAGGTAACATGTATAGTAGTAATCTCTTGTACAGCGTGGAAATACCTACATTAAATTTCGCATTTTCCCATCTTTATTATTTGAAATTCTAGTCGTACGCTTGTCTACTCCATTATCTCAACGTAACTTGTGATAAAAGAAAATAGTAAACTTATTAGACGGGTGCTCTGAAATGCAAAACCAGTGCTTTGTACCTCTGACTTTTACATCAATTTAAAATGACTAAATTCAAAAAAATATCTATCGAGTTTTTGTAAGTATTGATTTGCATTATAGTGATCACTGTCTTTGAGACCAGTGAAACAGATAAACATAATATTTCGCCAGTCAAAAGACAAATTTATTCAATGATATATCAACAGCGTTGATCTCTAGACCCTCAGCTGAAATCTGGAATATACTTAGGTAGTTTATAAGATGTTTACTTGCAGTTAGAAATATTTTGCCAAAATTCTTACAAGAACAGGATATTATCACATGTGTGTAGACCTCGGGTTTGCCTCGGTCGACAAATACATGTGATCTGAGACATTAGCCTTAGCAGCTAAGATTTGACTTGCAGAAATTTGTATACTTTTTTTCTTATCGATGGAGACGGAAAGCGGCAACTTCGTTTAGCGCAGCGGGCCGAAATTTGCCGCTTTCCGCCCGGAGATATGAAAACAACATATTTGCACGGGCTACGCCAGGAAGTCTCTGCTATTAGTACTTATCCACATGAATAACTATAAGGTGTTAATGTGGATGAATGGAATTTATCTCTGGAACTATTGATCCGATCCTGAAAACTCTTGCATTGATAAAAAGCTACACTGTTCAAGCAAGTAAATTGTCATTTAGTAATTTACTATAGAAAAGGCCAAAATTATGAACCCACCAATCTTCCACTACAACAAGCACCAGATTCTCACCAATTTAGTAATTAAACAAGCAAAATTTTTCTTTCCGTTAATTTTGCATGTCACTGTTATTTTCCACGGCTTTATGTGTTCATATGTCATCCCCACAGAGGCGAACAAAGGGCGCGATAATTTTATACGAACGCCCCTAAACTGAATGGGGCCTGTCGTAAACTCCTAAACTCATTCGCTCGCAATCCTGAATGAGAATGATATAGGGACAGGCATCGTGGATTTTTTATGTTTTCCTGCTTAACTAACTTGAAAGCGCAGTTGATAACATAATAACGCGTAACATAACAATACAACGTAACTTCTCAGTTGTTATCATATAAATTCTGAATTTCGCACAGTCTTAAGATTTGGTATGACATTTTCATCTAAGTTTTCAGCGTATATTAGTAGCTTCCTGGGAATATATTTCCAAAATCACCACGTTCTAGGTGCAAATAATCTTAGTTTATGTTGGAAATATGAACCAATATCTATCATTGTAAAACTCGGCTATGACAAAAATTTGTATGCTTGGAGGCAAATGTCATAAATAGTCATTATTATCAACCCTTTATGACCCCAAAAACATTGCTCTGTCACTTGTAGGATTTAGTAATAAAATGTATTTGAGTACATAAATAATATCGCAGACTTTCGCGATGGCTTGTTACACATTTATGAGCAGTAATACGCAAATAAAACTTACATTTATGTACGTCCTTATTGCTTATTTCTTCTGGCGTGTAACCAAAGAAATTTGATTCTGTTTAGGCTTCCTTATCTTCGAGGGAGAGAAGTAATGGATCCGTTGGACAGTAATAATTTTCTTTTTCTCCTTTGCTGTAATTCGTATACAGATATCATAACTAGCATCATCATTCTCTTGCACTTTCCCCATTATTTTGGGTCGGCCAACTAAGTCTTCTCTTTTACCTTTATCTTTTCGTTTATACCTATCATCGCCATCTCTGCATGCTCCTAGCATATACGATTCACACAATCTATGTATCTTTTCTTATTTATTTTAAACTAACTATTGTTACATTACAATTAACAACACAACATTTCCACCATTCCTCCGTACTATATGCGCCACTCAACTTCTTCATGACTACTTCTTCTTATGTATTCATCTATACATATAATAAAACTCTAACGGGGCCGTGTCTGTACATTAAATATTTTTTGAAAATTTTAACGGTAGTGTATATAGTTATCGATATAGATACCGAAACATCAATTTTTTAAATGTTTGTCTGTCTGTCTGTCTGTCTGGTTGTGCACGCATCACTCAAAAACGACTGGACGGGTTTTGATGAAATTTGATATGGAGATAACTGAGTACCCGGGTAAACATCTTGGGTACTTTTTATTACAGGAAAATATCTCATTCCCAAGGGAAAATATAAAAAACTGTTTAAAAAGAGAAATACGTACCACTCCAAAACGATAACACCTAGAAACTTGAAAAATGGTATGAAGGAATATGTCGTAGGAAACCTGAAGGGATTTTTGGAAATTCCTACGGGAACGGGTATAAACTGAATCCACGCGGGAAAACGCCGCGGTGCACCAGCTATTTAAAATATGGTATGTAGGTGTCTTAAATATGTCGTAGGCAACCACTATGAAGAGATTTTCGAAAATTCCATCGGGAACGGGAATAAACGGAATCCGCGCGGGCAACGCCGCTGGGCATCCGCTAGTTCTTAATATTATTCTAATTCATTTCATTCTAGTTCCTCCACAAATTCAACTTTAATTAAAAATAAGCTCTGGTAGTAGTAAATAAACTTTATTCTAAGAGCACCAAATTTCTATATCATACAAACAGGAGAAACTTACTGTTTGCGTTTAATAAACAACATTAAAGAGATCTAAAATGTTCACTTTACAATAACTATAAAAAACATATTGTTTCTATGCAACGCAGGCAAATTTTTACAACCTTTGCGTTTGAAACATCTCGCAGTAAAATAATATGGCACAAATGCTCGTTCTGTATTGTGAATATTATTGTAAACTTAGCTATAAAACGCACACTTTCTTGGCATTGAGGCGTCCCTTATCCTATAAAGAAGTTTAACGATAAGAACAACGCATTTCGTGATTCGTTATGTCCCGCATAGGAATTGCTGTAAAGTATTTTTGATGACTCATAAGCTGATATCAAAGTAAATAACTTTGAACATTTGCATTTGATTACGAATTCCAACCGCAGCAGAAATTAAATCTTACAATTGAAAGAAATGCCATTTTATTTGCTTACAAAAAACTTGGTGGAGATTTTAGGCTTAACTTTGTATTGCCAATATTGTTTAAGTACTTTTTATTATTTTTCAGGATTACATATTCAATAAGTTCAATGGAAGTTTTCATATTTCACTTAGTTGTCCGCTTCGTTTTGTATCGTGTTTCGAAATTTTTATCAGAAAGTCGGTCTTGAACCGTTTATTCCTTTTTTTTTAAATATCTGTCGAGTAGATGAATTAGCATGGTTGCGTTTTTTCATTACCACTTGGCCTGGCCGCTATCCTCGGAGGAAGAATGGAATGGGTAAATTTGTAATTAAATTAGTATATTTTCATATGATTATAAAGCTAATATTCTCAGGCACAAGTTTTCTGTACCTAGTCTTAAAATTCTACAACCAACGATGGTTTATCATGATCGCGATAAACTACTTCATCTAAAGGTACATTCTGTTCTGCAGATCAATTTCCAACTGATTCACTACTAACGCCTTTATTTTATACTATGAATATTTAAAACCTTCATTCAATTCACTTTTGTTGACAGAAATTACAAGAACTGTAGACGAAAACAGTCACCGAAATAGCCCCATCGGATTCGCATGATCAAGTAAGGCGTTTCGGTCATCTTTCTCTTAGAAAGCTTCATCTCTATATTTGGTGGATATACCATGTATACGCACGAAGCGCTTTTCAAGATCTTTTATTATGCGCACCGCTATGGAGTGGAACTACCTGCTAGCGTCTGTATTTCCGAGTTCATATAATCCGTCAGCCTTTAAGGGCTCGAGTGAACAGGCATCTTCTGGGCAAGCTTGTCCCATAGTAGGCCCTGGGCTAGTGGGGGGTCAAGAGTAAGCCCATCATTAATAAAAAAATAGAACTGACGACCAATACAGCGAAAAGGTTTATAAAAGTGATCACCAAGCACACTGTAAACAGAAGCATTGGAGATCCACCAATAAGGTGAACAGAATACCTGGTAAATATCGCACGATGGATCGCAAGGACGTCCAGTGGCTGGAATGAAGATCAATGATGATGATTCCTCTAGATGCAATTAAGAGATTATTGCTATTAAACTTGATCCAATGACGAGGTAAAGAAACAAGAGCCGTAATAAGCCGCCGTATCTGATATAATGTAATCCTCATAACGCGAGGTAAGTTGGCGATAACAGCGCGGTTCGGCTGCCCTCTGGAATCACGTAGCTAATAATGCTTTTAAACTACTGGGACATACAGCCGGGATGGTTAGGGAACAAAGGAGGAATGGCCGAATTTTTGTTCTACTTATCTTTTTGCTGGGGTACGTTTTCGAGAGGTGATTCTGTTTCTATAGTGTAATGAAAATCGTATGAGCTGTTTGCGTTTCATGCTCTTACATTGTTTGACAGGTACTTATATTTTAAGAGTTACATCTGTGTGATACGCTATGAATCATTATACTTAAGCCTTTAATATTTTTTAGGGTTCCGTACCTCAAAAGGAAAAAACGGAACCCTTATAGGATCACTTTGTTGTCCGTCTGTCCGTCCGTCCGTCCGTCTGTCAAGACCCTTTTTCTCAGGAACGCGTGGAGGTATGAAGCTGAAATTTATATCAATTACTCAGGTCTACTGTCCCTTGAAGCTGTAAAAAAATCAAACTTCTAAGCCAACGCAATCAAAAGATACAGCCGTTTATGCCGCAAATTTTCGACACTTGCAAGGGAATCAAAACCTACAGGGTGCTTTCCGTGAACTCAGAATCTTGAAATTTGGTACGAAGCAACGTCTTATAGCATAGATAAAGGAAAAATTACGAAAACCATAAATTTGCAAGGTTGTACGGAACCCTCGGTGCGCGAGTCCGACTCGCACTTGGCCGGTTTTTATTACACTGAGCGGTTTCCTACAATTAAATTTTACCTACTTTAGACCTCAACTCATAAAACTTTATTTGAATCTATTACTCTTTTGCTGAAGTTGCGATACCATCCTTCTTCTATTTTATTATATTGTTAATTCCCATGCTCATCCATTGTTATTTGGCGGGATATTTGAGTTGACTCAGCCAGTATAGTGACCTTGCCGTCAGAGTCAGAATTCGAAGGTTCGATTGCTGCCCAACATTTGCGTGCATGACAATGATTCTCGATTTCTTCTGGTCGATATGTTTATTACTTATTATTATTTAGTACTCATAGTACAGTCTCTGCTTCGATAGTTACAACTAAATAACCACGTGTGTTTCTAATTTATTTATTACAAAAGTTGTGAATTTGGTTATAAAAGTGATTTCGTGAAATATTTTTGCTATCCACCCTGTGTTGATACCAATTTATCCGTCCACCGCGGCGTCTATCGTGTAACTTCACTCTGCAACTTTAGTTAAGGGTACCATAAAACGGTTCATGTGGTAGATAGCGATATATTCGCTATACGTGAGGATCAGAGCTTCGGTCGGGGATTAGTTTCCAAGCCAGTATAAGCGTCTATCTTTGCTTGTGTGGATTCTGATGACATAGATGATTTACTCTATGTGGTTAGAAGTAGTCCGATTTACTACTATAGATTGAAATTCTTAAGGTGCTCCAATACTGCAGTTATACTACAAAAGTCATAATACAACTAGCAACCTGCCCTCGCTTCGCTTCGGTTTATATGGTGTATAAAAACCTTCCTCTAGAATCATTCTATATATTAAAAAAACCGCATCAAAAGTCGTTGTGTAGTTTTTTAAGATCTAAGCATACTTAAAGGGACAGACAGACGGGAAGCGACTTTGTTTTATACTATGTAGTGATAACAACTTCCAACTCATAAGTATAAGTATAATCTCACGCCTTTTTTATCCCCGAGGGGGTAGGCAGAGGTATTCCATTACTGGATATACCCACATTTCACGAGATATATTGGACCCCTAAACGTGATAGGTGGTGAGCCTATCGCCGGACCGGGTCTATTTACACATGTCTTAGAATTAATTCTGAGACCTGCGGGTTTCCTCACGATGTTTTCCTTCACCGTCAAGCTAGTGATAAATATGTACGTAAGTTTTTGAAAAACTCATTGGTACTTCCAACTCATGTTACACAAAAATAAAAAATTAATAAAAAAAAACTCACGCCTTTCATCCCCGAGGGGGTAGGCAGAGGTATTCCATTACTGGATATACCCACATTTCACGAGGATACATTGGACCCCTAAACGTGATAGGTGGTGAGCCCATTTAAACATGTCTCATAATTAATTCTGAGACCTGCGGGTTTCCTCACGATGTTTTCCTTCACTGTCGAGCTAGTGATAAATATGTGCGTAAGTTTTAAAAAAACTCATTGGTACATGCCAGGATTCGAACCCGAGCTTCACTGATTTTCGGCCGGCTCTTAAACAGTAAAGGCTATCACTGCTCTTACACGCTACACTCTCTTACGGTACACAATGATTGCTTTTTTAAAAATTTTACTTGTTTTATCACATGTAGATTTTGAATCCAGTAGTAGGTACTGATAATACTAAAAGATATTACAATATTGATAATAATACAACAACTTATTAATTCTTAACCAGCTCACTGGTACCTTCAATAGTTTGATAAAGTTAAAATTGGATCCTAAAATTTCTCTACGCTTCACAAAATTGTGATATTTTATCAACCTCCAATTCTAAAATCCAATCACCACAAGAAACTAAGAAACTGTAAGTGGAATCTGATCTAGGGAAAGCCATTTCAAATATCGTATAAATATATTTTTATTCTGTTTTCGAAAGTCACCGCCGATTTGGCAAGGCAGGTCGTTGGCATGCCGCCAAGCAGTGAAAGTTTGCAAGACATTGGCCTACCGATTTGTTTATACCGGAATGTCCTTCCCGTGGGCCGGAGCCAAAAACGGCCCGGCAAATAGAAAGTGAAATATCCGTAAATGTAAACATTGGTGATACGTGGAGGGAATTCGACGCAGTTTCTTGGGTAGAAATAGGCTAATAGGTTGCGAATCGCTGTTAGATGTTTTTGATGGCGAAAACAGTATTAATAGTAGCTGTTCACAAGCGATTCTTAGCGATTTCGATGGAATAACGAGTTCTTCAAATTGGAGAGCTTCAATTAAGGAAAGTCGTAGAACAATGTACTGTTACAGTAAGTAGCGATAGTGAGGCAACTTTAATTTTGAAAAGGGACAAAATAAAAACTATGTAAAGGGTAGTTCTCATTATGAAGGAATAAAACTGGACCTTTTTGGTTCCACACTTTTTTTTACTAGATTTAGTATACAAACTAGCCAGACATCAAGGATATGACTTAAATAAGCCAAAGTATTGCGGGTCAGACAAAATATTTGCAAATTTTCTAATTATGGCCGTTTTAAGATTTTTACACGACAGGCAAGTGAGACATGGCGCAGGAGAATGAAATCAATGGTTGAAAATGTTTAGAAATGCATAATAAGTTAATAGCATAGTACTTAACATATATGTTTTATCCTTGGATTGAAAACCAATATAAAATACAACTATGACAGCATTAATTTACTACCAGGAAAATGAGGAGAACCAAGAAAGTTAAATTATCACACACAAATGTCCATATTTATTGTTTATTTAGAAACAAATAATCACAAAGAGTAAACAGTGGAGCACTAGCAATCATCAGCGTTTTAAACAATTCTTTGTATGATAAAAATTCACTCGAGAGCAAAGAATCCGGTACACTTAAAGATACTTGAAAATCTTGGAAACTAATAGTACCAGCTAAATGAAATATTTTTTGTTTAATAGACATTTAAATACTCCTTAAATGAAGGTATTAAAACATCTAAGTAATTGTGAAGTTATGTCACAGAAAATCAAATTTCAAAAAGGGATACTTTCTAAAATTTGGTACTGGCATTTGTTTTTGCTTTTGTTTCTAATCTGTGATTTAAGTGGATATATAAACCATGTTTATAGTGTTCAATATTTATTATTCAAGCTGTAATCATGTCGCTTACACCTGAATAATGCACCAGAACTGTCAAAATGCTGGAAACCGGCCGGAGGCAGCGCAATACAGCCAGGACTGTCGGTGTGCTACTATCAACAGTACAAAGAGTTCTCTGACATTTTGAGGAAACTGGCTCTAACCTACGCAGACCAGGAACAGGTAGAAACCGGTGTCCCAGAGCACGAGAAGATCGATACTTTGTGAACTCCATGCTTCGTAATCGAAGAACTGAACATAATTTCGACGCCTTGGAGGAAGTAACATATGGACAGTAAGACCACCACTTGCTGAAGGTAACTTCAGACCACTTACCCTAAACTGGATCATGGGTATCGTATTTCAAGACTAAGATATGCTTATAACCACTTAAATTCGAGTGTTGAAGATTGGTCAAAAGTTATGTTCTCCGTCGAATCAAAATGTATGTGCTACAAGCACGATGGAGGACACAGAGTGTGTAGAAGACAAGGGGAACGATTCAAGCAAGCATGCATCCAGGAAAATGGGTCTGTACTTGATTGCTTCTGAGAGTCGCACAAAACTGGTGTTTAAAGAAAATGGCTCTTTAACTAGCGAAAGATATGTGGAAGAAATCCTCAATGAACACATTGATCCATTTATGGTCAATTGGTGAGGATGCTATTTTTATGCAATACATGAAATAAAATGTAGTGACTCAGAAATTTTATTACTTTCATTTAAGGGGTAATATATTGTCTATTGAACACAATTTATTTAATTAAGCTAGCATTCTTAGTTTCCGAAATTTGATTCATTGCTCTCGAGTGTCTAAAGATTATGCAGTAGTTCTTGACTACTATTACTAGTTATTTCTTCCCAGCTCTTCTTTTTCTTAGGTGGCATTTTGGTTTCTGTGAAAAAGTCCTCAATAAGTTAATAATATTTAACCACACAAACTAGAAGACAATTGGAATCTAATATATTTGTTTCTTCCCGGTAACTAAGTTATATCTGGTAATATACAAATAAAACAATAACAACTACACGTATACGTACTTTAAATCCTTTAAAGTACGTAATTTTCATCTCTCAGGTACGTTATTACATACAGAAACAACAATTCTATGAATTTTTATCATTTTCCTGCAGTGTTATCATTCTTCTGTCTAAGTGGATTCAGACAAGTGATATACAGGAAAGTGATAATTTTAAGGTTTTTCATGAATTCTACAAAAATGCTGTCTTTGATTGCAATTTCAAAGCTTTTTATTATATTTACACTAGGTATAGTAGTTAAAACTATTTAAAAAAAAAAAAAATTAAATATTGATTACGTAAGTACTTACCATACGAGTGAGAACTTGTCTGACCCGAACACGTTTGCGCTAGAAGAAATCTCCGTCCCGACTGGCTGATTATCTAATCGGCTTCGTATTGAGCGGCAATGGACACATCGAGGTAGGCACTTTGCATCGAAAGTCTGGCAACTTTGCTTATCGTTTAAATTGTTGGTGTTTTATCATGTTTTTTAGCTCACAGGAATGTGATACGAAATTCTTGTCGCCTCTATTCTCTTAAGGAAAAATGGTTAAAAAGGAGGAGTTACGTATTTTTTTTTATGTATTAGCAAAGTTATATTAATTCTTACTGTAATTTGTTGCTAATCTGTTTGATTATGTACATATTTTGCTTATTATTCCGGTAGAAAGCTTGAGTTTTGGAAAATCGCCCCACAGGAAAGTGACAAATTTGATCACTTTTGGGCTTTCTTTTGCAAGAAATAAGTTTCTTATCGCTCTGAATTTCAGTGCCCAAATAGAAGACCATTAGTTAACTGTCTCAGATAAAAAATAAATCAGGAATATTTAAAACTTTAGAAGCTACGAGCTGAGCCCACCAAAATTCCTTCACTGTAAGAACTGCCCTAAAAACACGTAAATCAGGCAGTAAACGATTACAATATCTTAGCAATCTACACTAATATAATAATATACACTAAAATAAAGAGGAAAGATTTGTATTTTAGTATGTGTGTAACGAATAAATTCAAAAATTCTTTCACCATTAGAATGCTATAATATCCCTGAGTAACATGGATTATTATTTTATCCCCGTATTCCCACGGGAACGGGAACTACGCGGGAGAATATATATTTATTTAGTTTTAGATACATAGAAATTAAACTAAAAGACCATGCAAAAAGTAGTCTTAAACACAGAGAACCTCATATGTGACTATTAACCTGCAAATGTTAAGCTACTACATGAAATAAGTCGTCAAGCTAAGGGAATAGTAGTTTAAGTCTAGATTAAACACAGAAATGACCTCTTAATCCTGTAAATGTGGAATCATAAAACAGTTCAGCCACAGGATGTGCGTTTTAACCTGTCTGTGCTCATATGACCATTATGACCGTAATTATAACAATATAATTTAAATAAATGGACTAAACTGGATTTTCTTTTACATTTAGAAATAATTTAATCTGTAATCTCTCACAATAACTGTAATGCAGTAAAGGTTCGGTCCCATTACCGACTTTATTTTTGAATTAGGCTTATAAAGTACATTATCCTTGCGCTTTACTCGAAAACTATACGTCCAGCAATAGAAAGATAGAAAGAAATAATGTCACGCCTTTTATCAACGAAGAGGTAGGAAGAGGTATTCCATTTCTGGATATACCCACTCCGCACGATATGTTTTTTGGACCCCTAAACGTATAAACGTCCAGCAATACGTCAGCAAATATTATAACGAAATTTTATATTACCTACGCATGGTTGTTGCAGTAATACAGTAATGTGGCAGGAAGTGTTGTTGTAGAACAGGTTCCGAACGGTGATAGCTAACTTCAATAAGTGAATTCCGCATTCCAAAGTCGAATAAAAATATTTGTTTTTATTATTGAGGATATCCGAAAAAGAACGAAGGTGGTTGACGTAGCCGTTGAAGCAAACAGGAACTGGAGTGGACACCACGTTTTCGTAAGCGCAGTGCAGGACGCATTGGAGATGGAGCGAAGATCTGCAAAAGTGGCGAGAACCAGCCTGAGAGACCTACGTTCAGCAGTCTACTGTCGATGATAAAAAAAAGATTTTTAGTAGGTTTTTGCTGTTACAAAACTTAAAACATAGAAGTACAACCATTTTAAGCAAAAATATGCGGTGTCACTTAAATCTGTGCGAACACAGTAGAGGCCAGTCGCTAGTAATGACATAGAACGTGGAAAATGAGACGTCCGCGACTAAGTGACAGGACATGAATTACAACAATGTGAGGGTAGGTGCGGCCCGCGCCTCTAAACAGAAGTTATGGTGTTAAGTAATGGCATACCTTGTCCTATATGCAAGCCTAAAGGGAGTGACTCACTAGCTTAGGCTTAAACATGTCTAGATAGCTGCTAGATCTATCCAAATTGTTTACCCAAAACGTACCTATTTTTTCTGTTTTTATCCTTGAATTGAGGATGTAACACCATCATCACAAAGATACGAACATATTTAATACTAGCGACCCGCCCCGTCTTCACACGGGTACAATGCTAACAATAAAACCTTCCTCTTAAATCACTCTATCTATTAAAAAAAACCGCATCAAAATCCGTTGCGTAGTTTTAAAGATTTAAGCATACATAGGGACATAGGGATATAGGGACAGAGAAAGCGACTTTGTTTTATACTATGTAGTGTTGAGGTACAAATTTCCGATATGTATTAGTAAGTGCACAATAATAGTATACACTATACATTACATCAGTCTTAAAATATACCTAAGTATAATGCTAACTCATGACTATGGATACAATTCCTTGATTCGGGAACATTAATACTTATTTGATAATCCAAAATAAAGTGTCAGTAACAGTTTTTTCAGATGTTATCACTGTTCACAGAGTCACTAGCAACAGTGTCACTAGCTACAGTGTCACTGGTTACAGTGCCATTATCAACGTTGTCACTAGCAACACTACCACTACCAATAGTGTCGCAGTTAATTTTACTAAAAATTTGCGGTTGACGATCCTCACTTTGTAATAACAGGAATATTCGTAAAACGGTTTTCTTAAAGTGAAAATAAGCTACATATTTGCATATTCTTCCCATTATCTCCATTTGTTTCCGTCACAATTGAATTATAACAATAGTAATCTTCCCCAAAACGTGGCATAATGTTCAATTCCGACTTTATGAAAAGCTCTCAGGCGGTGTGAATAAAAAGGTTATCGTTACTCCATAAATACAGACTTCTACTAGGTTATCATAAATGCAAAGTACAAAGCATTAGAGAATTTTCCTTAATTAATAGAAATGTCGGATCTGTATGTGCACGGCCGGTGACGGAATGAAACTTATCTCTGATTCGCTATTTGAAAAGCAGACGTCATCGGAATGACACGTGATTGGACGACTGTCGCAGTAGCTATGTGTGGCTACCTTCATGTCGCATTGTGAACGCGCGCCTTAATACACCTAACCCTATATTACTAAGGGCGTACATGCCTTTGTGAGCCACTTTATGGTGTCGTAAACCGTCGTCTGCCAGCACACATATCATGGGCACCTTACCAATGAGAAATAGGACGTAAATGCTTTTTATTTTTGGTGGTGCGCCGAGAAACGCTATTCAAGTTTGAACATTGTCAAATTTCTTTTATTTCTTTTTTTCTGGTTCCGTTGTATTTTGGTATTTCGTCAGTTTCCATTTACTGCTTTCATCTATTCAAATACTTTGTTAGTAATAAAATCTCGACATACATAAGTATATGATTACAGATATAATTATCTACCAGTTTACTAAAATACTTCAGCGACAGCAAATAAACGTGAGGAAGATAACCTTTAAACTTAGATCTCAACATTTAATTTATAATGCGACAACATAACTTAGTCTATTATTTAAGGCATCAGTTTTTCAATTACTTCATTTCAAAACAAATACCTGTGTCACAATTTTGCAAGTTGAATCTTCAAAGCACCCAACTTTAAGTGTAAAGTTAATTACCTCAGAATCTGAGCCAGTGACGAGAGGACAAAACACACAGACGAATTTACCGACCCCTCCTATGTAAATTGCGCGGCTGGACGGTCGCCTGACCTTACTGTAGACACGCTGAATGGATTTAATTTCTACCGAAACGGTTGTTACTAGAGATGCCACGAATATTCATTTACTATTCGGTTTTCGGCCTATTTGGCCACTGTTTAATATTCAGTATTCGCCCGACTATAACAAACTATTTGGCCGAATACTAGATACTAAATTAAGAAAAAAATAATTCTTCAAAGTTCTGTTTAAACAGTGCAATGTTTAGTTTTGGACGAACACTTATCAGATTTTTTCTGGAAACACATACTTTTACAGACTATTATTTACACAATCTGATCTGTAAAAATAAACAAATAATGCATGTTGTGAGAGTATTACCTCGCAAATTAAACAATTGCACGTACTGCTACCGCACCGTACTACGCAGTACATATCATCTGTAAAATGTATAACTACAAATGGAAATCGGAGCGGAATATTCGGCTCTTCGGCCAAAACCTTGGCCGGACTTTTGGTTTTGGCAAAAAGATTTTGCAAAATTACTATTCGCAGCATCTCTAGTTGTTACATCGTCTCTTATCTCGTGAGGATATTGTTGTCTCATTTTCGCTACCTTTTGTATCGATATAATGGGGTTGACTGTATCAAAATTAAGTTTCGTGTAATCATTAATTATAAAGATTATACCAAAAGACTTCTACAAATACATCTAAGTTTCAAGTAATAAAACATACGACAAAGTGAAGTAGTTGAGTCGTAAAGATGATGCCGACAGAGCTTAGTAGGTACCTACTCAGTAAATTTTTGTGTAGATAGATCATAAAAAGTATTAATTTTACTAAATAGTCAACTACCATTACTTTATCTTTACAAAACCCAGGTCTAGTCGGGTAGTTACGTCGATAACATAAATAACATTGGCAAAAGTCCATGTGTTTTGGGTACCCTACTTACACCTGCCCACGGAAGACGAAACCGTGTAAAATCGATAGTTCTTGGACAGACTAAGATAATATGTAATCATACCACATTTTTATAAGTTGAGGTTTAAAAGTTATTCGTTACCTAGTGTATTTTGTAGGTTATTATGAGATTTTAGGTACCAAAGACGTGTAAAGAAAAAGTTTCTCTAGGAAAGAAAATTATTTTCTTACAACCTCTTTGTTAGAAAATAGCACTGCCTACCACATGCCATATAAGTTACTCTATGCCACATAGTGGCAGTTAATGATGGCTTGGGCAAAAAATATCGATACCTATATTAAAATTTCGATATTTTTCCAAATACATAATTATCACAATATTATATACACACACCGGCACAATTAGCGGAACAGAAAAAAAAGGGAGTATTTACGCATTTTTGCGTGTTACTGGCCGGCTAAACAAGCTTTTTTTAAATTTGGGTTTTAATTTAAAAATGGAATACTAAGCGACTGCCCTTTTTTTCATTCTTTTGTTTTAATTTTCATTGATTCATTTTTTCCACCGCTTGTCCGTTTTTAGAAGGTTCGTGAATTCCATTTGAAAAGCTTTGAATTGCAGTTTTTGAGGCTTTTGAGTTTTTTCGCATATTGATAATTTACGAGCATCTAATTATGCCTGATTTAACGCCATCAGAAATCATTAGGGCAGATCAAATGAGGAGAAATGGTCAAACCTACAGATCGATTGCCAGAAGCCTTCGTCGATCGTTATCAACGATTTATCGTAGCATCCAACGATACAGATTGACGAATGCTCTAGTGAGAAGGAGAGGACAAGGCCGGAAAAGGTGTACTTCAAGGAGGGATGACCGTTTTCTCCAACTTCAAGTCCGACGGAACACGAGACTAACGGCGGTGCAGGCTTGAAATTTACTGGAAGAGGTACGAGCAGTAAGGATGAGTGAGCGGACAGTTCGTAGAAGATTCGAAGAAGTGGGTATAGGCTCGTATGTGCCCGCCAAAGCCCCAAAACTTGAGAGACATCATCGCACAAACCGTCTACACTTTGGTCGTGAACATCGTGATTGGGACTTCGACGACTGGGGACAGGTTCTTTTTACTGATGAATGCAGAGTTATGTTAAATCAAATTGATGGAAGGCAGCGAGTATGGAGACGCAAAGGAGAACGGTATATCCAGTCTAATTTTGAAAATACAGTTGCATATGGCGGCGGTTCAATTATGGTCTGGGGAGGAATATGTTTAGGAGCTCGTACGGAGTTAGTAGTGGTCGATGGCGGGAATCTGAATGCTGATCGGTATATCAGGGAGATTTTAGAAGAACATGTTGTGCCATTTGCCCCCTTTATTGGTAACAACTTCATTCTAATGCAGGATAATGCTCGGGCTCACAGTGCTCGCACAGTACAGACATACCTAAACCATGTTGGTATAACGGTGATGGAGTGGCCAGCACGGTCCCCCGATATGAACCCTATAGAACACGTCTGGGACTTGCTAAAGAGGAGTGTAAAGTCAAGAATGCCCCCTCCCAATAATCTCAACGAGTTGCGAAACGCATTACTTGAAGAATGGCAGAGGTTGCCCCAAGAAACCATTGATAACATCATCCGCAGCATGCCCAGACGGATGGAAACCCTCATCAGAGCACGAGGAGGAAACACTCGATATTGAACAGTCATTGAAATTGTTGTTAAACTTTGGAAAATCTTGAATTTTCTGCTGTTTCTCTATAATTAAAAATCGAAGAAAAATGCATTTTGTTTAATTTAATTTTTATTTTTATAAAATTTTAAGTATGGTGTTACAAATGAATGTCAAAACATGTTAATTTAATTGTTGTTTCATTTTAAATAATATATTGTTTAAAAATTACATTCATTGTTCTAAATTCCCTCTTTTTTCTCCTTTTTTTTTCTGTTCCGCTAATTGTGCCGGTGTGTGTATATCGTCGATATTTTTATTGGCGATATATCGACATTTATTTTACAGTATCGAATTCGTATCAATTTTATTATATTTTTAACGCAATTCTGTTTCATTTTATGTTAAGTACTAAATACTTGTTTAGACTCAAGCATTTATAAAAAAATACTATTTTCATCGTCCTTTTTTACGAATTTGGGAATATGTATAAATAATAATGTAAAAACTGACGATATATCGATATTTTTCACTCGATTTTTATCTATAGTATTTAGAAATGTCGATACGATAAATATCAATTTATTTTTTCACTTGGCCATCCCTAGTGAATGACACGGTTGACGTGATGACACGACGTTCAATTTTACCACAACAACATAAAAGTTTTTGTATTAATCAAAGACATTAAAATATAATAGCATAGAGGGGGCATTGGGAATATTTTCATACAAAACTTTGAAGCTCAAGCGTCATGTCCTTGTCATGTCAGTTAGTATGAACGCGAGCTGTCATTCGGTCGAAATTGTACTAGACTTATTCCACTTGGAATATCTTTTGGCTTCAAATAATCCTCGCTTTGTCCCCTCTATGCCTTATATTATATTTTAATCTCTTTGGTGTTAATAGATTTCCCAATCGATCGATTCGTGTTTCTATGATATTTTTGTTTTATTTGACTCAATATTTTCAACTGCTAGATTAATTTAAAAATATGGAAAATTTCGACTTGTTATGAGTCAATAAAATAAGCATAGTGTGATACCCCGTGGGTGTCTATTTCAGTGGGTACCAAAGCTGCCGTTGTTCTTTTAGGATGTTGGTTTTGCCCTGTCTCGTGGATTTTTTTGTTATTGTAAAAATTTCAGATTTTCGTTCCTGTTTGAATTTCCAAAATGTTTTTTGCTTTAAGTAATTTATAATATTTTTTCCTTTCTCAAAATTCAATACACCAACCTGACTTTATCAAGACTTACAAACATTCAATTTATATTCTGAATCAAATTCAAACCTCAAAAAACTGTGTCAGATTGTATAAAATCTTTCCTCCAAAAATCTGTTATACCGAACAGAATCCTCTTGCATCTGACACGCAAAGGAATTATTTTTTCTCCGTCACCGCAAACACATTATACCGAAACGGCTGTATTTGTGTGGCAGAGATTGTGTACCTATTTATTTTTCCCCTCCCCGCCTTTGCTCCCCCCCACAGACCCTATGTGACACTCACGTTATTTGCGCTCCCACCGTTTGCCCACGTGGAGGTTTGCCAACTTTCACAAAGTCGACAGGACATGTGGAAATTACAGGAGGTGTGAAACGGGTGATTTGATTACAAGTTGGTTTTGAGGTTCTGGTGTAAACAAAAAACATGTCAGTTTAACCAAGGGTCTTCAAATCATTGTTGCCGTCAACCTTTGTTTTCAGTCAAACGACAATAATCTATATTATCTAATATACAGGGTGTTAGGAAAAGAACTTCGAACTTTTAAACCACGTGTGCTATAGGTATAATAAAGTAGGTACGTGTAGCGGTTTTTTTTAAATATAAAAAAAATTAAATATTTTGTAAAAACTTTTCACTCAAATACAAAAATGGGTTGCTTATTGTTATGTTGTATGGAGATTTCTTGTTTAGTGAATAACGATACAACAGTTGTGCTTCTTATAAGTTGCAGAAAAACCAGAAAATTTATTGATTGAAGAAAATAGAACTGTTAACGATTATTTTTTAAATAGAGACGAATACATACATACATACATAATCTCACGCCTATTTCCCATTGGGGTAGGCAGAGACAACAGACAACAATAGAGACGAATAATAATACATAAATACTTATCGTGCGAACATTGTTACAAGAAGGAACACCAAGAAGTTTTTTTTTTTCAAATTTAAGAGGAACCCATAAAAAAACCGAATCCCGACGGAACAAATCATATAAGTACCTACTATATAGTCTATACTAATATTATAAAGAGGAAAGATTTATATTTTTGTATGTTTGTTACGAATAAACTCAAAAACTACAGTGGGCGTATTCACGGAGATTCGATACTCGATATCGGAAAATCTGTCGAATCCTTATGTCAAATATGACATCTGTGTATAGCCCATCTCGAAACCTTTTGACAGATTTTCCGATTCCGAGTCGAATATCAAGTATCGAATCTCCGTGAATACGCCCGCTGGACCGATTTAAAAAAATATTTTACCAATGGAAAGCTAGAAGATCCCTGAGTAACATAGGGTATTTTTTTTTCGCTTATTCCCACAGGAACGCGTTCTACGCACAGAACCGCTGCTGGTCCTAAATAAAACCAAACTTCAGTTATTCAACTGTCAACAACCGACTGTCTGGACGCCTGACCGCGAACGCTAAACGTACACTTTATTTATGTGTTCGGTTACCACAATCAAAATTATTTATGCTTTTTATATATGAAAATCTCCGCCTTTGTCCCACTTGGTGGCCCCTCGTATTTTTGTCCCAAATTGCTTTTATTCGACGCCTGACTTATATAATATTTCTGTAATTAAAACGCCCCGTTTTCATCGCGAACCGTTTCGACAATTTACGCTACGTTTTTTTGAAAGTTTTTATAGGGACGGTTCGCTTGATATTAATTTTATTTAATTGTTTTGTACTTATAACGTTTGGTCATAAAGGGACGAATAGACAATTAAATTTCCCTATTCTGGTGCAGTCACGACAACATTAGGTTAGGTAGGTCACGTAACATTTTTGGGAAAAAAATAGCTTCTTTATTGTTATCTTGCGCCCACAGGAACTGGCTGCTTGGCCGAATACAGAATAAAGAATAATAGTAATCAATATTAAATATCTGGGGGCACGGCAGTGCCCCCGCCAAGTCGAGAGCAAAAAGCGGCACGGCCGTACCATCCTTTTCTCGAAGCAATTCCCCCCCGAAGACCCCCTATAACTTCGTTGTGGATAAACCTAGAAGCCTGAATTTTCAGTAACCAAGCAGGCATTGTATAAACACTGTATATTTCATACATTTTTGCGTTACAAACTTATTAGCAACACAATTTAAGTACCCAATTACTAAATTATGAAACAAATAGGATGCCAACTAACTTTTAGAGTAAAAACCAAACACTAAAGTTGTCACATTTACGAAAGAAATCGTTTACAAAACGTCCAAAAAAGTTTTATATGTGTACTTGTAACTTCACTTTTACATTTTGCAAGCCCAGGAGTTGCTAAAGTTTCTAATGTTTTTGCTTTCAATTTTTCTCACAGAATAAATAGATGGAACCTATATTCAGCGACATGACATAGTATGTGAGTATCTTCGACTAGTCGTCTATTATATCAAATTACAGTTGGTTTCACGTCATACCAGTGACTTCATAACCCTCTACCCAGTTTGGGACTAGACCATTTCGAAAACAGATGTAGTTAATTTGGAACCGTTTTTTACACTGGTTAAGGGCATTTGCGTTGCATTTTTCTAATGTGTTCGTCTTTTGTTTGTGTCCCTATATGCCTCGTAGCTTCTGAAACCAGGCTTAAGGTTTCCCTCGAAACAAAGACAGAGAAAAAAATTTGTTTTTAAATGAAAATTGGTGAATGTTATCCAAGTACGTTACGTGTTATAATAGATTAGTGATAGCCTTGTTGGAAAAAAGTCGGAAGAGATAAGAGAGCCCACTTCTCGTGCATATGACTTGGTTTGGATTCATGGTGATGGCATATACCAATGTTTTTTTAACTTACCCATACGTGTATATCATTAGCTCAACGGCAAAGGCGGGTTCTTCACAAAACTCATCCCATTCGCAACGGGTCACATTCGCAACTGATCACACTGGTCATATTCGCACTGATGACATTCGCAACTGATCACATTCGCAACTGGTCATATTCGCAACTGGTCACATTCGCAACTGCTCACATTCGCAACTGCTCACATTCGCAACTGCTCACATTTGCATCTGGTTACATTCGCAACCGGTCACATTCGCAACTGGTCCCATTCGCAACTGGTCACATTCGCAATTGGTTACATTCGCAACCGGTCACATTCGCAACAGGTCACATTCGCAACTGGTCACATTCGCAACTGGTTACATTCGCAACCGGTCACATTCGCAACTAGTCCCATCTAGGGATAAGAGGTGTATATGTGAGGAAACTTTAGGTCCCAGGTCTGAGACATGTGTACAACATTGCAGTCCGATGATTGGCTCACGGCCTGTCGTATTAAGGGGTTAAAGAGGGTATTATCAGGAATGGAATTATTTTAAATGACATAAACTATTGACTGTGTATGACTTAGTGGTAAGCTGTAGTAGTAAGATATATAATTTAAAGGACCTTTTTTACCTATAGCTGCGTCTGCGTAATACAATGTGTAAACATTTTATTTTATTTTATTTAGGTCAAAATATTAACCGTTTTATCCTTTACATTTCCATAGTCATATATTTGCTGAACCCAAAAGTATAACCATTTTCGCGTCCTATTTTTATCACAGAATAAATAGTCAATCGATCAACAGTGATATAGGCAGGCGGAATGAGTCGGCCCGTCTCATTGAATCCGGATTATCCGGCGAGATTAGACTCCGGCCGATCTCTAACTATTCCGTTCAAAGCCTCTTTTATTATATCCGTACATCTTGGGTGTATCGCGAGCTGATTGTTTTCAACATTACGTACGTTTAAGATTTTTCGTATTTAATTGACGTTATTGTTTTGATATTTTTACCTATGCATGGATATTAAATCAACAAGATTTATGTAAATAAAGTCTTATGAAGCAAACCAAAAACATATGAAAAACTCAAGATTATAATACGAAAATTTTGTAAGGGGGGATTGTTGGCATGTTTGTTACTCTTTCACACGAAAACGACAGAACGGATTTTTGTTAGGTTACTTTTTATCCCGGAACACGGACGAAGTCGCGGACAATAGCTAGTTCTGTATATGTTTACTAGCTACTACGTAGCTACTCTTATCAAATGCGATTTGAACGTAACTGTCAAAAAAGTTTATAAACTACTGTTGAAGTAACTTCACTTTAGCAATACGAAAAGTATACTTAACACATGATTTCGGCGATTGGATGTTGTGTTTGACATCTCTCTATTCGA
This sequence comes from Ethmia dodecea, assembly GCA_963855545.1. NCBI lineage: Eukaryota > Metazoa > Arthropoda > Insecta > Lepidoptera > Depressariidae > Ethmia > Ethmia dodecea. Next base: position 3,463,387 of record OY979443.1, read on the forward strand.
ACCCCAAAATTATCCTAATAAGCATAAACAGCCATAAGCAAGACAATACACACGTGTTTAGAAAAACTTATCTTATTAAGCCAGCCGTAGTAGGTCTCAAAGCCAAGCACTTCGCTACTAAAGTAATGAAGAAATTACCCACTATGCTCGTAAAAGCCGGTTCAAGATTAAAGCTTCAAAAACAACGCTCCATACAATTTGCGGAGCGCCGCATAGAACCTTCGCCCTTTCAGATGGCGGAAACGCGCGTTCAAAAACACAAAACGGCCCATTTTGCGGGAAACATTCGTCAGGTTCCCGTAAATACCTATTCCCGGGATTGGGGTCACGCTGTGAATTAGGCAGTTATCACAATACGGGATTTTGTCGGATGTTCGGTTGAGTTGTTGGCAGAAAGGATTGGATTTCGAATATTTTTACAAGTTTCCTTGTCGAAAAGAATGGATTTCGAATTGTTTTACATGGATAGGTGAAGCTTGTCGAATACGTGTTATTTTTACCTGTATCAGGTAACTATGTGAGTAGAGAAAGCATGAAGATGGTCACTTACCCGGACCAGCTTCTGATAGTTTGTAACATTGATGACAGAGCGTTAATGCAAGTCACTTATAACACAAGTCCTATCAGTGACATAGATGGCAGTGGCATCAGGTGATATTGTTAAAATATCTGAATATACACACACCGGCACAATTAGCGGAACAGAAAAAAAAGGGAGTATTTACGCATTTTTGCGTGTTACTGGCCGGCTAAACAAGCTTTTTTTAAATTTGGGTTTTAATTTAAAAATGGAATACTAAGCGACTGCCCTTTTTTTCATTCTTTTGTTTTAATTTTCATTGATTCATTTTTTCCACCGCTTGTCCGTTTTTAGAAGGTTCGTGAATTCCATTTGAAAAGCTTTGAATTGCAGTTTTTGAGGCTTTTGAGTTTTTTCGCATATTGATAATTTACGAGCATCTAATTATGCCTGATTTAACGGCATCAGAAATCATTAGGGCAGATCAAATGAGGAGAAATGGTCAAACCTACAGATCGATTGCCAGAAGCCTTCGTCGATCGTTATCAGCGATTTATCGTAGCATCCAACGATACAGATTGACGAATGCTCTAGTGAGAAGGAGAGGACAAGGCCGGAAAAGGTGTACTTCAAGGAGGGATGACCGTTTTCTCCAACTTCAAGTCCGACGGAACACGAGACTAACGGCGGTGCAGGCTCGAAATTTACTGGAAGAGGTACGAGCAGTAAGGATGAGTGAGCGGACAGTTCGTAGAAGATTCGAAGAAGTGGGTATAGGCTCGTATGTGCCCGCCAAAGCCCCAAAACTTGAGAGACATCATCGCACAAACCGTCTACACTTTGGTCGTGAACATCGTGATTGGGACTTCGACGACTGGGGACAGGTTCTTTTTACTGATGAATGCAGAGTTATGTTAAATCAAATTGATAGAAGGCAGCGAGTATGGAGACGCAAAGGAGAACGGTATATCCAGTCTAATTTTGAAAATACAGTTGCATATGGCGGCGGTTCAATTATGGTCTGGGGAGGAATATGTTTAGGAGCTCGTACGGAGTTAGTAGTGGTCGATGGCGGGAATCTGAATGCTGATCGGTATATCAGGGAGATTTTAGAAGAACATGTTGTGCCATTTGCCCCCTTTATTGGTAACAACTTCATTCTAATGCAGGATAATGCTCGGGCTCACAGTGCTCGCACAGTACAGACATACCTAAATCATGTTGGTATAACGGTGATGGAGTGGCCAGCACGGTCCCCCGATATGAACCCTATAGAACACGTCTGGGACTTGCTAAAGAGGAGTGTAAAGTCAAGAATGCCCCCTCCCAATAATCTCAACGAGTTGCGAAACGCATTACTTGAAGAATGGCAGAGGTTGCCCCAAGAAACCATTGATAACATCATCCGCAGCATGCCCAGACGGATGGAAACCCTCATCAGAGCACGAGGAGGAAACACTCGATATTGAACAGTCATTGAAATTGTTGTTAAACTTTGGAAAATCTTGAATTTTCTGCTGTTTCTCTATAATTAAAAATCGAAGAAAAATGCATTTTGTTTAATTTAATTTTTATTTTTATAAAATTTTAAGTATGGTGTTACAAATGAATGTCAAAACATGTTAATTTAATTGTTGTTTCATTTTAAATAATATATTGTTTAAAAATTACATTCATTGTTCTAAATTCCCTCTTTTTTCTCCTTTTTTTTTCTGTTCCGCTAATTGTGCCGGTGTGTGTAGTTGTAATGCTCACTTCACAGATAGTGTTACAGTTTGTAACGTTCACAGATCGAGCGGTGACAAAAGGTACTGTGGAAGAGTGCATTCGACGATTCATTCAATCGATGAAGGGAAATTTGGAGTACGGAGCTCATCCTTGCCAGACTTCATAAAGATAGGTTTTGCGGTTTAACCTGCAACAGGTAACAGATATTGACAATTTATTACGTACCTGATATTATTATGTACATCCCTGTTAATAACAATCTGTTCAGTCGCAAATATTCTTCCAAATCCATATCTGCGTGACAAGTAATCATCATCGACGACAGTGTCCGTGATAAGAATCTAAAACACCTTAAATTTTCAATAAACCACCAAAACCAAATTCAGACCACGTAAATATTAAATTTGAACAATCGCGATCCCATTTCTCCGCTGCCAGTTTCTCGTGAAAACTAAGAAAGATATGTTAAGTTAAGACCCATTGGGAGGGAAGGTGTGCAAAATTTTGTGTCAGTAATCCCTCTGCTTCAAAAGCAATCTTTTCACACTACTCTCGCGTTTGATGTTTACCTGGTATATCTTTTTGGCGTGAGGCAATTACTTCTGTATACTCAAAGCTATTTTATACCCGCGTTTATATAAAGAAAAGGTTACGAATATAATATACAGAAACTTTATACAGTTATCTATAGAATATATTTTTTGAGACCTTCATAGCTACAAAAGAAAAAGACGTATAAAAAAACTTAATTTGAATAAACAAAACTCGAGCTTGCCAATGCATGGTTTCTACTCTAAAACAATTCAGGCTACTTTGAATCCCGAGCCACGGAAGTAAAGTAGTTATATGTAATTAGAAAAGTAATACTGACTGACTGACGAGCCTTAACCGATATATACTTAAGAAGCTGAAATTTGGAAAATAGTCACTCACTAAATAAGAGTTTTCAAAATTCTCGCGGGAACGGGAAAAAGAGTATCCGACCCAAAGAAGTTGGAAGAAAATCATTCTCGAGAGAATTTTTTTCTTTAAACGTCTTTGATCCGACCATTGCTAGTGTGTAACAAAAATATTATCCTTCGTCTGTAAGTAAAACGTAGTCAAAGTTGTGTAAACCGAAAAACAAATGACAACACTCGAAAATATCGGAGACAGCGTATTGCGGAAGATCTCGACCAAATTGTCAAAGTTATTGCCTTACAACGGGAAATACTTGAGCGAAGTGCTTCAAACTGGATGGCGGCGGTTATTAGCGGCGATCCTCATGACGATTTTTAATTTAAACGTCGGAATACGGAGCTCGCGATTTAGCTTAATGGATTCTTTTAATGGCCGAATGAATATTTAAATTCAGTGTGAAATTAAAATGAAATAAAATTAATTTTGCGGGCGGCCGCTACGTTTATTGGTTTCGCCATTTGGATGTTACAATGATTTAGAATCGAGTTCGGCTGTTATATTGATTAGCTATAATGTTGACAACATACTCTCTTATTACTGTAGCAGGGGCAAACACGCTAGATACTTTTTAGTTAAGTAAAAATAAATTGTAGAAGTAAGTATTGACCATTGAATTGTAATTCAAGGGTTATTGCTGCTCTAAGTATGTAATAACAATAATAACTAAGTAATCGGACATATAATACGGAGGGATGAGAGTAATGTTTTATAGCGAGTGTTTGATACGAATGTGGAGGGTAATAGGACGAGGGGTAGACTAAAGAAAAGATGGATGAATTGTGTGAAGGATTATATGTGCAAGAAGGGAAGTGAATGCAGATATGACGGTTGACAGACCTAACTAACTGGAAAGAGAAAATGGCAATAGAATTATGAAATAAGTAATCAGTTTTCTAGGTAGTCAGACCAAAGGTTCTGAGGCCAATAAGAAATCAGACATACACTCAATAGTCTACCAACTTATCCCATTCCCGAGACACCCATGGAATCGGCGTTCGCACGAGAAAAATTCCAATTTTCAAACAATAGAAACGGCAGACGGATACATGAGAGTTCACTTTATTACTCCGTTAGCAGAGTTTAATTAATTACTGTAAGTGCCGGTGAGTCTCTGGAGATTGGTCATTAATTAAACGGCTCTTTGGCTATCGATCTCGGGCAAACAATACACTTTACTAGTTTTATTACCCATTTCATTCGGTGTCTACGGTGTCTACCCCGTCCGGGAGTTGCGGTCGCTTTTTATTCCTAATGAACTCCGCGCTGACCCGGGAAGTTTTACCAATCCACGATTTTACTGTAATTATTAATTCTGCTGTTTTAGATAAATTTTTAGCTGAATACATCATTTTACGGACCTTTGGAATTACCTTCTGGATTAAAGGTCACCTATAAATACTCCGATTGTTCGTAAATAGTTTCTGTGGGCGTTTTGGTTTACAAATATCAAGTACTTTATTAAAATTATGTATCTCACGCCTTTTATCCCCTAAGTGGCAGGCAGACGTATTCCATTACTGGATATACGTGATATGTGGTGAGCCCTTCGCCGGACCGGGTCTGTTTACACATGTCTCAGAATTAATTCCGTCGAGCTAGTGATAAATATGTACGTAAGTTTTTGAAAAACTCTTTGGTACATGCCAGAATTCGAACCCGAGCCTCACTGATTTTCATCATGTGAAGCGGGCTCTTTAAGCTTAAGGCTATCATTGCTCTTTTTTTTTTGTTTTTGTATGTATTTATATTTTTCTTCTCTTGTTTAAGTTTTTGATGAACTGCTCCGTGACACTTAACGAAATGATATGCCGTAAGGGTACTTAAAAAAACTAATACCACAGTTGGGAAATCTACAAGGGTGCGATGACGAGCTTGAAATGGTGTGGTTCTAGACAACTTAAGACGATCATACGATATCGGTGCTTCCGAAAACTTCAAAGTCAATGGACAGTGGGAGGTGTTTTTCACTGTAGTAATACTATCTCAGAATCCTTACTTGGTATGAATCAAGAAATACTTGTAGTGATCTGTTGCTCGCTTAGTTTAACAAAACAATGTCTTCTCTTTCAAATTCTCAGTCGCTGAATACTAAGAGCAAGTCACGTAGTTTATCACTGTTCTCACACACACAATCATGTTTGTACAATAAGCGTGACATAATGTAACGTGATATAATAGCTGAATAATATTTGCTGGTGGCTGATCATATCTTTCGATATTCAAATGGAATAATTCAATAAACATTGAATTGTTTTCAGAAATCGGTACAAAAAATGAGGAAATGAGGATATACATCTGCCATCCCATTGTTCAAATAGATTTTTTGATCGAGTCTGAACGTTATTAGGCGCACCCGAGGTGAAATTTCCCTACATATCGGCGCTTGACGCAATCAAGGAGATTCGATTGGGGAAGATTGGACGCCGCTCCGAAGATTACATAGAACCTTCTAGAAGCTATCACTTGAGCCGTTGTCGCTCACCTGAGCGCCGAGGCAAAGGTGTTTCAGTTGACTTACTAAGGATTTCGGCCTTCAATACAGACAAAGTTATCGAAAGATATAACTTAAATAGGGATAAATTTGGAATTTTCAGATAAAATCGTATTTACCTGATAAAACTCAAATACTAAGTAAATGATACAAATCAATGAGCAAAATTATTCACATTTACCTAACGATGTCAAAAGAAATTAAACATCAAAGAAAATAGATACCTGTTCAACCGACTACGCCAAACAAAAAATATAGCAAGAAGCTAAAATAAATACCACTAATACTTATACCACTCTCATTGGACCATGTTAAAAAGAAAAATAATTTAAAAAATAATAACACTACATCAAAATATAGTACCTATAAAGGCTCGAGTGACCTTTGTGGAAGCTCAATATTTTTTATTCCAAGTCAATTCGCTAGTATTTCGTGAATACATAAAATTGTTTCATTGAGTATATTTTCGCATCGAATACGAACCAATATTCAGCCACCTTTGATGTTGGCTTATTTAAACAGAGGGTTTCCATGCCTTTATTGCGTCACTCCAAATGTTTCCCTCCACATACAGTATGTTTCAAACATATATTTATATGGAAGAATATTTCAATACCAAAGCTTTTACTGCTACTTGTTCGCCTTTGACTTATTTTATTAATGCTTGCTCAAAGTAATGCCATCAAGGCTATGTTTAAGTTTGTCAATCCATAATTTATCATTACAAATTTTGTGTCAATACCCACTTAAGCAATGTAATGATGATGACTGATATTTGACAAACAATCTTTTAAGTGTCCAGTCTTGTAAAGAGTACTTTATCGAAAATTAAATTGTACAAAAAACAAATCTTTAACGAATCTGCACGTACAACAAGTAAGTAAGGTACGTCGTATTTTTTTGACATTTTTCTGTAAATTTCTCTCTTCTTTTCTCTTCTCCTTTGTCCCTATCAACCGTCATAATATCTACATTCCTTTCTTTACTTTATACACTTTCCTTCATACAACAATCCATCCATATTCAGGCAGATGTTCTACAAACATATTGTAACCCTTAAAACTAGCTAAAATAGGATCACAAATTTGTAAACATTTCTTTTAATAAAGATTATTATTATTATTATTATATTTTTTTTAGTTTTCTCCTCTTCTTATAATCTTCCACATTCATACTGAACTTTATCTACTACCTTATTATCACCACATCGTATGTCCGTACAAACGATTACCTCAACTTCTCCGTCACCTTCGTCTTAAGCATTAATTAATTCTACCCCAGCCATCACAACTTTATCATTTTAGCTGCATGCTTCTTTCATCCCTCTTTATATTTCGGTCCTTAAATTTTACCTCACGGATTTCTTTTGCGATGAATCCTTATTAAACTATGTTATCCAACTTTCTTGTCGTGGAAATGTCATAACGATGCTATGCTATAGTTGAGGGATCAATCCCCCCCTTTCCACCCCCCGTTTCCCCCGCAGCCCCATCTGGGGCGCAGAGATCGCTTGCTGTTAGCCGCCCATTATTTTTACGGTCGACGGCCACCACTCATCGAGATCGCAGCGCACCACGTGCTAAGGTGTGTGTACACAGCTTTACTTTATGAATAGATGACGCTCGCGTTATTTCCGAGACAGATTTTGAAATCCAAACGCCAGCATTCATTGTCTAAAAATAAAGATTTTTACTTTATGTTTTTCTCTGTGTTTTTGTTTTAATTAATAAATCTTTCACATCCAATATTTTTCAAATATATTTTTTTATGTTAGGTATTTACTTTTTGGACACGCTGTAATATACGATTTCAATTATTATTTTCTCATTTATAATGATCGAAGAGTAAATTCAATGTGTAAATTTCTGTTTTTATGTATTTTCAATTGAAGCTAGCTTCTGAAAGATAGGCTGATACACTAGCTACAATTTTAGATACTGATAAAAAAAAATACTGGTATTATAAAACGCTATCAGTATACACGAAGCCTTAGTTTAGTTCTGCAGGACCGTAGTTATTTCGAATTACTCCTGCCTTTTCTTTTTCTCTAATGATCGTTGCCAGAGACCGATATGTACAAGTAAGTCCACAACGTATATAACTAACTACATCTAATTAATTAATAATAGTCCCATTGTGTAGTGATATCTTGTTAGAAGAGTCCTTGCCACTCATGAACAATGTTCGATTCCGTGTGAGGCAAAAGTTTTTGGAAAAAACTACCACGGAGTTTTTAAAAACTTTCATGTAATATATTCTAGCTTTGCTTCGTTACGGTTATGTATTATTATTGAAATATTTCTAAAATCGGTAAGCTTTTTTAAGATTATGCATTCAAAGGGACATAGGGATAGAGGGATATAGGGACAGAGAAAGCGACTTTGTTTTATACTATGTAGTGAAGTATAGACTACCTGGATAGTGATCTACAACATCGGAACATACACACACCTTAGAATCTAGTCACATGGGTTACTGTTTATCTGTCAAAACGACAATTTGCTATGAACCATGTACAATGCACAGACTTGTGTTGCCCAGTATAAAAAATATTAAAATTTGCTATAAATTTGAAATTAAAATCGAAATACATTTTCAGAGGTGTTTTGTTTTTTTAGAATAGACTTGCAATTTAATTTTGATACAGTTAAATACCGCATTGGGCAGTATTGGTATTGACGACATGTACGAACGAACATCACATCCAAACTTGTCTTCCTAAAATACACACAGCAATAAATTGCCATAAAATTTGAATTCTATGCCAAAGGAATTAACGGAAGAATAATTAGTACGCAAAGGAATTACATTCGGGAGCCCAACTATCCCTGCGCAAAGTTTTATTGCTATCAGAGCTCCTTTGAGACAAGCCTGCGTGAAACAGACTTTCACCTTTATAATTAGTTAGATAATTATAAAATTTATTATGCACTCGCGTCGTATACCCGAAGGGGAAGGTAAAGGTAGGTATTACTATTTCTGGAAATACTTTTTACTACTTTAGTATTCGGTACGTTAAACGCGATAAGTGATGAACTGAGATTAATAAAATAGCTTTTATCATCAATTTTACCCTCGTTTAATGAAGTCTTTATCTATCTTAAATCAGTGTTTATTGGTTTGTTTTTCTTTGACGCAGGAATAAAGCCATGATTTAAAGCGATTTTTGGCTGACTGGTGTAACATAGTTTACTTTTTATATTGGTCGAAATCCAGTAATATTAATAACTAGCTGTTCCGCGCGGTTTTACTGGCGTACTTCCCGTTCCCGTAGGAATACGGTAATAAAACATAGCCTATGTTACTCAGTGATAATGTAGCTTACCATCGGTGCAAGAATTTTTTAAATCGGTTCAGTATTTTTTGAGTTTATTCGTTACAAACATATAAAAATGCTAATCTGACCTCATTACAATATTAGTGTAGAAGTGTAGATTTCGGTACTGTCTCGGATCGTTTGTATATTTGTTACATTTTCACAGCCGTTGAACCGCTCTTCATGTTTGGCAAGGAGACCTAGACTACTTTTTATCTTCTAACAAGAACCACCACGCTTGAAAAAGCTAGTAAAAATAAATTAAAAACGCTTCTTTGAGAAGTGCAGAAAAACCTTTAGAAAACTAGTTTTTCCTCTGAAATATAATCTAAACCAGTTGCTCTTATTTTTCCAATCAGTGCAGTAATAATGATAGATAGAGTTTCATTGGGTCCTAATCATGAAATACTGTTATTACTTATGTATTTATGTACCTCGATCCAGTAATAGGATTAGGAATATTATTTTGTTACGTTACGCCACCGGATTTATGGCTTGAGACTAAATTATCGCAATAAAAAACTTAGCTTTGGACTTGGAATTTTGTTTACTGGAAAGTTGATAATTACTTTATTACGCTGTAGGTGTTTAATGTTCCAAACTAACAAATTCACTTTGATGTCTGTCACCTAGGAAGATACTATCCTACTTATATTATAAACGCGAAATTTTGTATGTATATGGATGTAGGTATGGATGTCTGGATGTTTGTTCCTCTTTCACGCAAAAACTACTGAACGGATTTTGACGAAACTTGTGTTGACTTACGTGGATTTCAGATTAAAACAATTGTTGATTATCACCAGATTTTACTTCAACTCGTACAGTAATTACAAAACAGAGCTCCGTTCGCTTTCGAGGTTTGAGCGTAGAATGTCGCAGCACCCTTTTGCTCTCCTAGCGGAGAGTAGAATGCCGCTCCCCACTTAGTGTTGCCAGTACAACACTTCGATTAATTGTAGACAATATTTGAAATGATATATTTTCTTAACTTAGTTACACAAAATAATCAAAATTATATCTAAATAACAATATTTTTATGTTCAATTAGCAAAATTGCTAACACTTGACAGTTTTATAGCTTATACATCAGATTAAAACATAGGCTATATTCTATTCTCTTTATTTAGGGTACATTAGTTAGGATAGGAATAACGCGAGTTCTTATAGGTTATTTCTGGTCGAGTCCGGTAAATATGACATTCAGAAGATAAAGCACTTAGCACTTGAAAACCCGTCAAATCGTTCAAAGGCTTAAAATAGGAAATCCACCATATTGTTTTTTCTGGTCATGTCACCCACCTACCGTACCCACAACTAAGGCGAATCTAAAGACACCTAATTTATTAAAATCGATCAACCTCTATAGTATTAACGTTACAGATGGTGCCAAAAAACTTACTCACAAACTTAGGTGCTTACATATACTACCAAAAAGAGCACAGTCTGGTAATAACAGAATATATAATAATAATATAATATAATATAATCTCACGCCTTTTATCCCCGAGGGGGTAGGCAGAGGTATTCCATTACTGGATAAACCCACATTTCACGAGATATATTGGACCCCTAAACTTGATAGGTTGTGAGCCCATCGCCCGACCAAGTCTGTTTACACATGTCTCAGAATGAATTCTGAGACCTGCGGGTTTCCTCACGAATAATAACAGAAGGTGGTAAAAAATCAAGCTTAGAGTAATTTTGTCAGCGCATAAAGATGTCTTGTGGTGAGGACTTAATATTTTCGTTATTAAAATTTAAGGGCGAATGTAAATAGATGTCACTAGAACCTGAAAAATTGTGGCATTGCGTGAGCCTGCGACACCACTACGTTGGAGCAAGTGATAAACTTAAATTATTGTTAGCACTCCTTTGAAATGTTAAGTAGGGTCAGGCGACCTTAGTTTATTCCCACAACATTTTCACTTGAGAAATGGGTAAAGGTTTCGGATTAAGTAACTTTTTTTAGGGTTCCGTACTCAAGTATTACTAAGCCTTCGCTGTCCATCTGTCAGTCCGTTTGTCTGTCAATGGACTGTACCTCATGACCCGTAATGGGAATACTTGAAATTTTCACAGAATATTGCAGTGAAAAATTAAATAAATATAAAATTAAAGGCTGTACGGTGATACAGATCCATTAGTGAGTGATTCCGACTCTCGCTTGACCGTTTTCAGTAGGTATACTTGTTTTTTTTATGTTTTGTAATAATAAGTTACACTGGCACTTTAGCAAATTACAGTTGACATTCAAGTTTTTTTACTTTGCCAGGGTACATTATTTTAGTAAAATAGGTATACCTAATATTATAATATCGATAATGCGTTGCTTGTTATTCAAAGGTGATTGAATATTATTTTCTTTTCACTAAGCTTACGCCTTTATCCCCCCAGAAATTCCATTCCTGGACATACCCACTTTTCACCAGAATATCTTTTGGAACTCTAAATATGACAGGTGGTGGACCCATCACCGTGTCGGAGTGATGTTTTGTTACACATGCCTTAGAATCAATTCTGCGACCTGCGGGTTTCCTTACACTTTTCCTTCATCGTCGAGCTAGTGATAAATATGTACATTAGTTTTTGAAAAACTCTTTGGAAGGTCATGCCCTCACCAGTACTCCAACCCAAGTCTCTACCATGAGAGTTGAGCTCATTAACCATCGGATTATCAAGGCTCGCATTAAACTTCTTATAATGTGTTATGACAATGCTTCCATATTCGTAAATAACCTTTCATTAAATCCTAACTAATATTATAAACGTTCTGAGTATGGATGTATGAATGTTTGTTGCTCTTTCACGCATAAACTACTGGCTGGATTTTGATGAAACTTTACAGATTTTTAGCTTATACATCAGAAAAACACATAGGCTATATTTTATCTCCGTATTCCCACGGGAACGGGAACTACGAGGTTGAACCTGCGGTGCGCTGGTTCAACTTGCCTTCCGAAATCGAAATCTACTTTGACACATAATGTACTAACATATTATTATTATTTTCCGCTCCGCTCATCGCTTGCGAACATGACTTGTACCGCTGTTAGTATTTATCGTAAGCAATTAACTGGTAACTCTACGCGTAGTAGCCTTATCGTAGACGTGCGTCGGTCGTTACGCTATCAGGACGATGCGCGCTTTGGAAGAAACTACTTTACGCCTGTATTTATAGCTAGGCTTTGTCAACGGCTTTTGAGTACGAGGGAAGATTGATATTTGTAATTATTGTGTACTAACTATATGTATGCCAGAAGTGCTGAATCGATTCACATTTTTAAAAGTCGACTGAGGCTCACTATCTTGCAAGCATTGAAATAAATAATAGTATGGTTCTGTAAGGGCAAATAAAAGTCTTTTGGTAAGCACATCCCCTGTGTTTTGCAGATATGAAATCGTTTTTAAATAAAACATCTTCATTACTTCATAAAGTCCGTCAAATGAAGTCCAATTTTTTTGAAGTCAAGAACTTGTGCCGAAACTGGAAAGTTAATCTTCTACACAAAAACTCTTTTGCTCCGGGAAAATGGCCTTTTCGATTCAAATTCCCCGAATGTGAGGGAAATTCCCTCACACGCCTCGCTGCAGGCTCCAGCTTTGCAAAGTTACAAAAAGCTTTATCAAAGCGTCAACTTTCCTAAGTGTTGCAATGCAAAATGTCCACTGAAAAGTACCTACGTAAAAGTTAGGAGTGCATTTACGGATAAATTGTTAAATTTATTACGTGGTTCCCGAGTTATGAAATTTAATTTTATTACTGGAATCTTTCGTATTGTCGATGTGCAGTTGCCTTTTTTTTATTTTACAATAGCCAGTATTAGACGAGAGGTGCCCTAGAGGTACCTATGTACGTACAAGCTATATTATTGTAAAGTTGCATCAAAATCCTTTGAGTATTTTTGCGTAAATGAGTCACTTCTATCATCATGGATGAAAACACTTTTACGCAAAAGTCTTAAAAGTAGAAAAATCCGTTAAGTACTTTTTGCGTGAAACTTTGATCCATCCTCACATTGTATGAATTCATGATGATGGATGGATAGAAGATACTCTTCCAAGCAAAAACTACTCAACTGATTTTTATAAAACTTTGCAATAAAACAGCTTATACATCAGAATAACACAGACTAATTTTCTAGTACTCGACAATAAGATAAGATTAACACTGTATCGCAAAAAACCCATCCGAAATACCCCGATCAATATTCAATACATCCATATAACAGACGCAATGATCGTTAATAAGACCTTTCGACCACTGACCTATTTCTTGCCTTAAATAGGGGTTAGTTCGGTATTAAACGAGTGGTGGGGCGATAAGGGCCAGTCGACCGGTTAATTGTTCCGAATAGATACCGGGATGGCCGATGGATGAAGTATAGGCCTCTGAAAGGCCTTTTTGTTTTGCCCTTTGGGTGTAACTGACTATGGCTATTGGCAAAGACTTTTATTCTTAAACAAATGGAAGTAAAGAAGTAGAAGCTAAATCTTTAATGTAGATACTTACAGCTAATGAAAACACAATCTTAAATAAACGATCAGAAATTTGTTACCAAAAATATCCAATAACTGCTGACTTAAGCATTCATCAAACACCTTTTTCTATTGTACGTGACACTGTGTAGAAATAATATACAATAAATTTAAAATTTACAGATAAAATCTGTTTAATAAGTATTTACATTGGTAATTTTCAGTATTGAAAAATAGTTCGTAACAACATCGTCGTGAAGAAGAATAAAAAAGGTACTAAAGTTTTCAATTTGAAGTTTTTAACAACGGACCTGAAATATGTTTTTTTATATTGTTAATAAATAATGATTACCCTCCAGAGAGGAACCAGTAACAGTCCCATAAGACTGGCTGCATTTACTCTCTAGCTTAACTAATATTTTGACAGAGATACGAGCATATAACTTATTGAACAGACAATAAGGAAAAGGCATTGAGTGTGGTATCTGCGGATTGCTCGATTACCGCAGAAGGGTCGACCACAAAAAGTGGCAATTTCCCACTCATTACGTCATCAGAATACCACAGTATCACTACTGCTTGTTAATATAAACCATAACAGCTAATAAACGACTTATAATGTAAATAACATCTTATTATTATTGTGGTGCTATGGAATATTTCCAAAAATGATAAAAACTGTTAGGGTTCATAAAAAAATACAAATAAACGGGGTCTGAAGTGAGTGATCAAGTTCGATTTAGTTCCACAGCTCTTGGCCCCGTATGTGCTTCGTGCGATATCACACAAGTTCTTGCATTGTTAAGTAGCCGTAGTACGGCGTCGCCCCCACACCTAAATGTGCTAATTGCCTTAGAACACTGGTTCCTTCATGTTGTGGTTAGTTTCTCAAGGCGAACGCCAGATTTGTTTGTACGCACCCAAAAATGAAAGAAACCTCAAAACCTTTTGGTTTCTTAAAAATACGATTACAAAGTGTAACAAAAAGAATTTGTAACATTGAACGAAAGCATCCGTCTTAAACGGTCAATTGTCACGGCATTTGTATTCAGCTGGCGCGCGTATAGGTCGGCCATATCTTTTGACTGCCTTCATAAGGCGCCGAGGTGGTTGGTAACTGGGTATAAAGCGACCCTAAAGCCAACATTCAGCGAACACAGCCGCTTTACGTTAGACGTGCTATAGGTTTTATGCACTCGTTAAATATCAATGCGATTAAGCGCGTTTTTCGCTTCATTCTCAGGTTTTTTGTTATTGGCTATTACGTTATATGGGGGATGGGAGCGTGAATAATATCGCAGTTGGAAGTTAATAGAATTGGCTATAAGTAGCCTATTGTTTACAAGGATAGCACATAAATGTAATGTTTATGCTGCGTTATAAGTTTGCTATATATATCTGCAGATTTGAAAAATAAGAGTCTATAAATTATATTTTAAACTCTGTGCAACAGTTTAATAATACCTGAAATTTAAAACAGCTCTGAATAAATCTTCAATTTATCAAGTTTTGGCTGCAGAAATGAGTATTAGTTAAAATGTGTTAGTAGAGATATTAAGTAATACATCATTGAAAACAAATGGTAAGAAAGTATCGCGTGACCATGCCTCGTCACACAGTCGTTATCGTGTCGGCCGCGCACCGTCTCGTGTCTATATACTGACACCTCTATCCGTTCTGAATTCGATAAAATTGGCTTAAGCCGTATACAGAAAGAAAGCTGAAAGCTTGTCGGCGCCGATAGGCGCCGATGGGCGCCGATCGGCGCCGGTCCATTCTACAGAAAGCAAGCAGATTGAAGCAGATCGAGCAAAATGTCGTACGATGATTGGCGGGCGGCACCAGCGCTGACCGGCGCGAGTCGGCGCCGATCGGCGCTTATCGGCGCCGATAGGCGCCGGTCGGCGCCTATCAGCGCTTGTTCATGTAAATGCCTCCGCCGGTTACCTGCGCAGACCGGCGCCTATAGGCGCCGATCGGCGCCTGTCGGCGCTGATAGGTTTTCGGCTTTCTTTCTGTATACGGCTTTACGCACTTAATCAGTATTCCAAATCTGAATCTTGATTGACTCGATTCTTATTTTAATTTTCACGGGTGATTTGGATTTGGACACACCTTGGATGTCTAATCCACCTTTATAGATATAAATTTTGATACACAGTTTTTTTATAGTTAAAAAAATATGTTTAACCTACTTAAATAACCGAAACTCTCAAGGGTTCCCCTTAAAACTACACAGCTTAAACTATGACGTCTAGTGACGGATTTTGGGGGGGCTAAGTGGCTCAAGCATCAGAGTCCACCGCTGACAAATTTTAAATTAAACTTGTTATTATTCTTTCTTAGTACTACTACTGAAACTGCAGTTTTCATCTTATTCTTAGATTTAGGTAACCATTATTATTACCTATTCAAATTTAAAAATTTTATTAAGCCATTGAAGAATTTGCAAAAACTTATCCAAGGAGACTCGCTATGAAGCGTTAAATGAGCCAAACAAAATGTTTGCTATTTTCGTGTTGTGTTTTATTTTGATAAAGCCTACCCTCAGCTGGGTCCTTGTTACAAAGACCCTCCCAAACCAAAATCCTGGATCCGCCACTGATGACGTCTCACACGTACGTAGTACCAACGAGGTCACAAAGGGTCGGGTTCCACAGACCCTCGGTCTCAGGTTTCTTCAAAACGAGGATGCTGATTTTGAGAGGCGGTTAAAGACCGCAGGGACTATTAGGGCGGGTACTCATTGGTAACATTACGCGAGTCGAGAGCAATTGCTAACTTTTTACTAAAACAACACTCACGAATATTGTAATTTGTATTATATTGAATTTATATAAGAATGTTTTGGGGAGTTTCCTCCGTTTCTTCTCCTGAACTTTAATAAAAATAAAATGAAAAAATAAACATTTTAATTTCTGACCGCACCTAACACTGCTTAACCAGATCGTTACAAACACACGGGCATCGCAGGCCCAAGAGTGAATCTGAAATTCGTCGAGTGGTGTTAACGGCCTGTCCTTCCCTTATGCCCCTATTAAGGCCTTTCTTTTCTCCACATGCTTCTTATTAAGGCCGTATTTGTTTAATAGCCCATGTAGTACAGTCAAGCGCACGTAGAGCTTGACACATTGGACTTTGTAACGTTCTTATTACATTCGCTTTAGAGGTCAAACTCGCACTACAAGTGTAAAGCTTCATTTGCAGAATTTAGTTTTACAACAGTCTATGTATTTATTTACTAACACGAAAATGAAATTTATATTTTATAATACATCGGTATTTTTTAGACCACTAAAACACACATAGAAAATTTTACTAAGATCCGTCAAGCCATTTTTGAGATTTGAGATATTTTTATATATACCTAGATAGATAAAAAGTCCTGTTTTGATAATTTTTATTTATAACATTGTGTATCTTCCGCTGGTGTTTAGTATAACAAACTTTGTCAAAAGCTTAAATAGAATAACCGAAATATTGATACCATTTAACAAAACCAAAGGTGAATTTTATTTAATTCCAAAATTTCGAACGCTAGCGCCTAAAACATTACTAATTCATTTTTTAAGCGAATTCGGATCGACTTGTTCGCTAAGACAAAAGACTGTCGCAATGCCAAAGTTTGTTAGGAGTTGTCGGGGCGCTCGCCTTTTGTTTTACAATCAAGTTACATCAGAATGGCCCTATTCGGAGACGGGAACAATGAATACAAGTCGTTTTAAGCATTTGCCGCTCGAGTTTGCGTGTTAGCTCTTTACGCACGATCGGTGAGCTATAAAAGCCATAAACCGATTGAACTCCGAGAATGACGTCTCAGTAATAGGTGCGGAGCGGGGACGACTAGGTCACGAGTCGAAAACTTTCCAGCTTTGCGAGTGGTATATATCGAATGGTTTGGAGATAGTGTAATGTCTTCCCATAAAGGAATTGATTATAAATCTCGTCTTCTCAGTGCAGTGTCGAACATCGAAAGTTAATAGAAGTTGTAGATAAAATGGGGTATAACTTTAGTGGAACCATTTTGATTACCTTCTAATCATTTTAGCTACGGCAAAACAGCTACAGTTTTGTAAGTACTCGTAATTACTGTTGTCAATCAAATTTAAAAGCTACTTAATCATCCACGTAAAATTTGAAACTATTATCCAGATGGATGTCATAATTCCATGTCAGACGATGGACAACTTTATAAATTCTGACAGTAAGGTGGCCACTAGCCTATCACCATCTCCCAATACGCGGTGGGCCCATAATTCCTTTGATGTAAGAAAAGGCCCTTAGATCAGATCCCAAGGTCTCAAGATCCCAAGACAATATTTGTAGGACTAACAAAAACACACACCACATGTGTAGCTCTATTGTTCTGTTTTGATTTTGTTTAAGTACTTACTACTTATCTATCAGAGTACCATTGGTAAATGTACTTGAGTAACAATTAAGGAAGAGCGGTGCCTCCTAAAACAGGCTACTTCGAGTCTAAAAGAAGGCACTAGCCACAGTACGAAATCACGATCATCATATCAGTCGAAAAACGTCCACTGCTGGACATAGGTCTCCCCCAAGCATCGCCACAAATGACCTGTCTTGTGCTTCCCGCATCCAGCGTGTACCGGCGGCGTTCACCAGATCATCTGTCCAACTTGTGTAAAATAATAGCTGTTCCCCGCCATTTTAAACGCGTAAGTCCCATTTTACATAGTCCTATATAACTGTAAAGCTTCATCAAAATCCGTTTAGTAGTTTTTGCGTGAAAGAGGAACAAACATCCATACATCTATACATCCATACATACAAACCTTCGCGTTTATAATATAAGTAGGATATTACCAGTTTCATCCATCCTAAGGTTGTCTGGAAGAGATCGCTAAAAGCGATAAGACCGCCCATAGTACTTTAGTTCATTTTGGTATCCATATTGTGTTGTTTTTGGTGTACAATAAAGAGTTATTGTATTGTATTGTACCATCAGTAAACTAAACCTTCTATTGGTGAAAGAATTATTTAGATCTGTCTAGTCATTTGTATGCCTATTCAATAAAAAACTAAAGATTATATATTTCCTCTTTATAATATTAGTGTAGATGTCTATTTCTTACCAATTTTAAGGATTTTCTTTTTCCATTTTCATGTATACATTTTCTTTTGATCTGACGTACGGAAACTGGCAAATAGTCGAAATCGTGTACCAAATCCCCTGGCCGCGTGGCGCCAAACACCGTAACTTATCGAAAATTGCCGGGTAAGGTTTTTATCTAGCTCATCCCTATTATCGGGAGCTCTTTGTTTCCACGTTCCGTTTACGTAATCAGTTAGGCTGGATGTTACGCGGGATTTGAATTCAATAAGTTTCCAAATATTTCAAAGAATTCAGTTCGTAACTGTTTTTTTACAAGCCCCGTCAGAAGTTAGGCTGTGAATTTTCAAACTTAAATTCGAACTCATTTATTATCTGTAGGTATGGAATATACACTTAGAAACATCTATAATAGTTTATAATAACAAGGCACTCTGAACTCGTCCATGAAGATTGGCTATTCATAAAGGCATACTAGAAGTACCTAATAGTGTCATTTTGTGGGTATTTTAGCAGATACAGTGTTTTACCTAACCGACCAGTTTGTAAACTTTAAAATTCATAAATTGAGCAAAGTAAGAGTCTGAACTTCATTTATTGAAACACTCAATAAGTGACAAAGGTACAGTAAAACCTCCAGTAGGTGACAAATCTATCGTAAGCACCAGATACCTGACATGACAAACTATAATGTAAATTAAAACGGGTCATGATGCTACTGTAAAGCGTTCAATAGGTGACAAAACTAGAGTAAAACCTCAAGCAAGTGACAAAATTACAGTAAAACCTCTAATAGGATAGTTTACAAAAAATACAGCCCGATAGTCGACATGACGAACTAGATTAAAACCTCCGCTAAAGCAAAGCGCCCGTTAGGTGACAAATGTACAATGAATTAGCAATAGGCTAACATGAAGTATGTATCACCGCCACTTTGACACCGAAAATATAACATTTATTTACAAAGAAAATATACATTCATTTACAGATAAAAAATGTCCTTCAAAGAGGAACCATGGGGGACAGTGCCCAGAAGACTGGCCGCATTCCCCCTCTGGATAGCTAGGTTGATCCTTTGACAGAGATAGCTGCCATCCCTCTGGTCACCTGACACCCATATTCAGCCATCACTGGGAAGACTCACAAAAACTCCTCATTATATTTTTCCCTAACGCATGTTCCTAAACATCCAAAACAAGGCTCTTTGAATTTCATTTATCTATACATTGTTAGGAGCGAAGGCCTGCGGCATAAATCTCATGGGATCGGATTTAATTAACTATCTCCCTGTACTACAGGTGTAGCGGGAAAGAATTAACCTCTCCTTTTAACAGGGGCGCATTTAGTGAGCCCGGCATTTTGAGGCCCCGATCCAAAGGTTTTTATAAGAAAAAAGGGGGCAAACGAGCAGACGGCTAAATAAGTCGCCCATGGACTCTTTGAGGTGGGAGCGGGCGGGGGGGGGGTCGTTTACCTCACCGCTCCGGTCGAGCCGGCCCAAGCGTGCCGAAGCATTGCTCTCCCACGATTCTCTACTACGCTATAATCAAAGTTTTAGAGGCGTTGGTAGCCCTAAGATGGTTTCCTGGTGACCCCGGTCTATAACGAGCAAGTTGATCAATGTTGGGAGTGGTCAGATAGCGAATGGAGCATCTAGTGTTTGAGAAAGCGTGATGAATCTTTTAATCCGATTTACGTTGTGATAACGCATAATGGAAATACTTAAGCAATGTCAAATACCCTTGGGTGGTTTGCAAATATCTGACAGGTGTCATTTGCCGATCTACGATGAATTATTTACTCTATTTTTCCTTAAATATGAGACTTTTCTCATATTTGAGAAAATATAGATGTACGGCTAATATGCATCTTTATGCATATTAGCAGCAGCCGCGAGCTGTTGCGTCATCATCTGATTTGAGGAAAAAGCAAAGGTTTTTTTAAATAATTTGTAAGCTCCGAACTTATGTTGACAATAGAAGTGATTGCTAGTTTTTTTTAAGAAAACAAATATACTGAATAAGACCCAAAAGGTCCAAACCACTTCAAACGTATCTGGCATCTCCCTTCGAATAGGGTCGTTTAGCGTACTAAAAGACGGCTAATTGAAAAGCTAATATTCAAGATATAACATTAATTATGCTCTAGAGAGATCGGAGTAATCTTCGGAATCCTCATTATTTTAAGCGATACGCCAGACTCTATGGGTTTCTTTAATATTTAAACAACGGCTTTTCCGATACTCTTGGAGTATGATTTCACTCTTCAGTCATGGTAGTATCTTTAGGCATGTTTATAGAGCCTTAGACGGAAGATGAAAAGAGATTGTATGCAGCTGAGGTGAGTATATTGAAATGGCTACGTGGACTGACTAGAATAGATAATATTAGGAAGTATCAAGAACGAGAAACAATAGCTCTCTGCTGCTTGATTAAAGAAAGGTGCTGTCCGGTATGTTTATAGAGCATTTAAGACGGAGGATGAAAGGAGATTGTATGCAGCTGAGATGAGTATGTTAAAATGGCTACGTGGACTGACTAGAATTGATAATATTAGGAAGTAATGCCTGGCCAAGTATCAAGAAAGAGAAAAAGTAGCTCTGCTTCTTGACAGGTCTAAGAAAGTGCTATCCCGGAGAAGTTGAGGTAATCGTTTGTCATGGTATGGATATGTAATGCGAAGGGATAATAGTAAAGTAGTAAGAAGAGGGTTTAATATGAATGTGGAAGCAGAGGAGAAGATTGAAGAAGTAGACTGGATTATGCAAGATGTTATGTGCAAGAAAGATGTGAATGTAGATATGGTGGTTCATAGGTATAAATGGAAGGGTATATCCTTGCGTGCGCCGATCCCAAATAATAAGAAAAGAGCAAGAAAATGACGATGACTATCTCTTCTCTGTAACTTTCCGTTGTGACATGGTATAGAGCTTTATGTACAGTCAAGAGCACGTGGAGCTTGACACATTGGACTTTGTAACGTTCTTATTACAATCGCCTTAGAGGTTAGACTCGCACTACAAGTGTACAACTTCATGTGCTCTTGACTGTTACCTCACCATCTCGATAAACTTATGGTTTACAAATAAAATTTATCCGCCATCATTGATTATTTGGGCCTGTATTTCAATATAACTTTATATTTCAAATTTGAAACTATATTTTATACGTAATGCCTCGAAAGATATTTATAGTAGGTATGGCATCAATATGCGGTCATAATAGAATTACCTCTTGTCCAATTATATGCCAATATCCAATGCTAGTCAAATCTATATATATATATATATATATATATAATTATAAGCTGACTGACTGTTTGGTGATATATCAACGCACAGCCTAAACCGCTGGGTGTAGAGACTTGAAATTTTGCACATAGATAGCTTATACAGTGTAGGCATCCACTAAGAAAGGATTTTGCAAAATTGAACCCTTAGGGGGTGAAATAAACCTGCGCGAGCGAAGCCACGGGTAAAAGCAAGTGTCAGCATACGACAGGTGCTCAAGTACAAAAAAAGATAATCCAATTGTGTCTGCATTCGGTTACTTGACGGGTAGCAGCGTGTGTAACTCAGACTTTGCGAAAATAACATTCTTCCAACCAAAGTGCAGGAATCGAAAAATCCCCTATTTTAAAGCAGATTCCGCTTATTTTTAACGAGCTCTGTTTTCGAATGTCAAAAACGGCGATATTTCAAAAGTGAGAACAAATTTGGGCCGATAACGCTCGCAGAAGTTGCGAGAGTATTTCATTGGAGTTGTTATCAGTTGGGGCGTCGGATAGACCGGGTTGGGCGGTCGGGCGGGTCGTCGGGCCGTCCGCATCGGGTCGTCGTACGCAGCGCAAATTCAATAAAAGTATCGAAAGAAATCGAGTCTGCTTTGAAGGTGGAATTGGTTTTAGACAGTACATGGAATGAATGGAAAATAAGCAGGTACCCATTTGAGGAGTTTAAACTCGATTCTGGCTTTTTATATGGACTATCTGTATTCGTGTTACCATATTGACAAGTTTAGAACTCTTTAACATAATAAGTTTGTAATAATAATAAGAACACACTGGTTAAACGTAGGGGAAGGGGGGGCATGATGGGGTAGCTAAGGAAAATAACAAAAATACAGCATAACCACTATATTTATTACTCTTATTTATTTATGGCACGTTATGTTATTAATCTAACTATGATTTGGCACAGTTTTTGAAAAATCAACTTATCACATTTTTTAATAACAAATTATTAAATAGGACCATCCGAAAAACCATCTTGCCCCATACTATGGGGTATGATGGGGTTATGAAATTGGGGCATGATGAGGACGGCTAATTATTCTCACAAACAAACAAATTGTTTTTCCTCCAGATCATCATTGTCCACGCCAGCACAAGCATTGTCAGCCCAATATCCATAGAGCTGGCAGGCTATCCAAGGTTACCCCACACCCAATACACCATCTTGCCTCATAGGGTAACTTTGAGCAAAAAATTTTTTTAATAATAAAATATTAAACACATTCATACAAACAACATATAATATCAAAATAAACAACACTAGTAAACTAAGATCAAAAATACATAAATGGAATGATCATGGTTAGTTTAAAATAATGACGTTTGACCTTACACAAAATTAGATCGCCGAAACGTTAAAACAGCTTTCCGTTTGTAAACAAAAGACGCGTGCACCCGAATCCACAGTTTCTCTTGCATTGACCGTTGGTCGACTGAGGCTTCCTATTGGCTTATTGCTTTCTATTCACAAACGTCTAGTTTCTTGTATATGTGCGGTACCCTATCTTACCTCGATACCCCATCATGCCCCCCCCTTCCCCTACGTAGGTATTTACAGAAATAGAATACCTCTGCCTACCCCCTCTGATAAGAGATTTTAATATTTATTTTTAAGGTAAATCATCTCTTTTCTTATGCATGCATATAAAAATAAATATAGGTGGTTAGCCCATCGTCGGACCGGGTGTTTTACACATACCTCAGAATTAATTCTGGGATCTGCGAGTTTCCTCACCATGTTTTCCTTCACCGACGAGCAAGTTAAAAATATGTACGTATTTTTACCAGTCTTACTTAAAATCTGGTAGGTATATGTTTTCTATACATACATAATGTTATTTTAAATTGGGTCATTAAGGAGTTAAGGGAATATATTAACAAACTATTTGTTTATAAGAATGCTATTTTCATTATTATTGTAGCATTAATTTGCAGAACATAATAGAATTTTACTGAATCGCAAATACCTTCTACCCCGTCTTGTAACTCAAGCAACTTGACGAATCCCTGCAACTTTCGTTGTTTACAATACCCTCGAATTCATCTCTTAACTTATACCGTCCGGAGCGAAATTTCGCTCGAGAACTTTAAAATTAAGGATTTCTACCTAACAGTCTTGTAATCCAATAATATTATCTTTGGCAACGTTGCTCTAAATGGGTCCCTTATTAATCCCAAAATAACGGCCCAAGTTCTGCGTAAGCTAATAAAATAGAATGCATAGTGTATCCAAAATTATTATGCTCGTCGACGTTTAAGATATCTTTAGTACACTCCAAATTGAAAAGGATTCCAAAAACAATTAAGTTTAAAATGAAGTAAGCTTCAGTTGTCACAGAATAATGGCTAAGCAACCTTTAATACAATCGTTATTGGACAAGAATCTCTATGTCAAGCCGAAAAGCGTCCTTTTGGGAATGTAGGGACCCTCAACCCCCCGGTTGCTGCCAGCGTGTGTTTACTCAAGATGACGCGTGTCAAAGATATAAAAGGTGCCTCTTCACGACAAGTACAAAAAATGGCCCTCAAAGAACCTTTGACAAATTATCCTGTTAAGTTGACAAGCAAACATTCATGGGACGCGTCTCTCTCGAGCTATAAAAGACGCCTCATTGCTTATTGAATTGCTATTCTTTTGAGTTTCCAACCCACTTCAACATGTAGACGAGTACAGAAGTTATGGTAATATTACATCGGAGTCAGCGATCCTCACGCTCCCCGCCAGTTTTAAGTGTCACAGTGTCTGTCGAGTGCCAAAGTTTTTAACGTATAATGCTTCCGATACATAAAACTATCCAATAATATTTGTGTGCGGCGGCGACGCGAAAACATTTTGGTCGGGGCGCCTGCTATCGGTCGACTATAAAGGCCTTTCGCGCGATAAAAACTGATCTGTGAGTTTGTTCGCCATTCGCCAACAACAGGAAAACAGATCTTTGGCGGACGGCCAAGTTACCTGCTGTGTGCAGTACGTCGCGACTGCCACGCACCCGCCCGCGCCCCTCGTGCGTGCCGGCTCCGCACAACTCGGCTGCACTCCGCGATAAAGGGTTAACAAATTGCATCCAACTTTGCAGCACACGTCGCCGAATGTGGAAGCAGTAAATAGTTCCATGTTTGCCGGGGAAGTTTTGACTTCTTTCTCACTTGCCAACTGACATTCTCATAATGGCTTTCCCGGGGCTTGCGCGGGCATTGTGCGCCCCGGCCGCCCGCGGCGCCGCGCGGTCCGCCGACGTCGCTCGTCAATTTGCTCCTCCAATTCTCACCGTTTAAATTGTGTTCCTCGCACAATCCGCGTTATTATTCTTTTATGCGCCGCCCTCGCCGGCTATCGCCAGCCAGCGACAAATTGTTTTTTCTTCCTGTATCGGCTGCTTATTTTGCGTTGTCTCTATTTTCGCAGGAAGCGGGGATGTAAACATGGCGGGGCTCAAAAACTGCGGCCTAATTTATCTGAGGCGCCTTTTCGGAAAACGTTTCGGCTATGGTCTTTTATCCAGTTGAACAAAGGATAATACGAATAAAAGCCAGTCGAGCATAATCGTACTTCGGCGTGGAGAGCTCCGCGAGATAAAATAGTCTCCACAATTTTCCCTGTAGAGTTTTTACCTCCCTTGTCGCGGTTTTTGCCGAATTCAATGCTGATCCAATAAGGAGTCGGGAGGGTACTCGGTGAGCTCACGTGCGTTTATTTTCCCGTAAAACGGGCTTATAATTTGGACATACCCGAGACAGAGGCCGTATTTGCTTGGTGGAAATGGCTTTTAAAAATTGTGAGGAATCACCTGTCTTGTGTAATAAGTAATAACGGAGAGATCACGGTAACTGATTTAGTTGTAGACCCGAGTTGGCGGGCGGGGTAATCCTCCTCATAAGCACGGATCCATCAGTCGTGATTAGGCGGACATGCTCCGCCTGGGCCGACCGCGGTATTATCCGCAGCCCTACAGCTCCTACACCTGTGGGAGCCAAGATTGATATGCCCGAGAGTTACCAGTGCGTCCTGACAGGTTGTTATTGAAAAATTGAGCGATAATCCCCGCACGGCCGCCTTGTTTAAGATTTCGTTTTGCCGAGATGTTTTTTATGGATCCTAATAAATTGTTTTTGCGCAGTCGAATAAGATTTCAACGTTAGTGTTGACGAGCATTTTAAATGATAATGATAAATATATATATATACAGATTTATTTTATTGGAAATTATTTAAGTATACTAATATTATAAAGGGGTAAATCTTTTTGTAAGTACTACTTTATGTATAGGAGGTAATATTTGTTATGTAACCTCTTGTTATTGTTGTAGTCTCTAGTCTCTAAATGGCGTAATACAAACTATCTATCCTTGTCTGTCTATCTGTGCGCATAGTTCTGTTTAACCACGCAACGGATTTTGATTCGGTTTTCGCTATCCTTTAGATAATTTCTTCCTTAACGTAAATATAAATAAGTAATAAATAATAATGTATCTCGTGAAATGTGGGTATATCTAGTAATGGAATACCTCTGCCTACCCCCTCGGGGATGAAAGGCGTGAGATTATTTTCTTATTATTTAATAAATAAGGGAATATTATAAAACATGTTTTTCCTAGAAAAGTAAGCTTTCCATTATTAAAAGAGTTTTCATAATCGTTCTGGTAGTTTTTGGGTTTGTTCGTTACAAATACACAAATATTTCCTGTTTGTAACGGGAAACGGATTATTTGGGAAAAGGTGGTGACGGGAACGGATGTTTTGGGAACGGGTGTTTTGGGAAACGGTCAGAACGTTCCGAAAGGATTTGAAGCTCGTGTCGACAGCTTAATGGTTGTGCTACGAAAAAAATCGGCGTCGCTGCTGAACAGAATTCGTTTCAGCCCCAATAGCCTCCTGAAGACCATTGCGGAACGGGTTGAGTGTCCAGTGATAAGGCACTTTGGGTTACCAAATTACAAAATTGTAGAATATAAGTACCAACATAGTCTTAAGCCTAACTAACAACCTAATGGATGAAACCTGTTGCGGCAACAAAGTTTTGAATTGAATTGAATTAGTTTAGATAAACATTGTACCCGTATGAAGCAAATAAATAAAATAAGAATAATAAAGTGTGCGTGTTTGTCTGTTGCAGGCTGCGCGTTCGTGAAGTTCAGCTCACACCAGGAGGCGCAGGCGGCCATCACCAGTCTGCACGGAAGTCAAACTATGCCGGTAAGCATGCGATCATATATTAACCGCGGCCCGAGCGATAAGCTGACGCGAGTATGCGATTTTCACGACACATGCACAGTGTAGCGACACTACATAGAACGCGCCAATGTAGTGTCGCTACAACCGTTTCAGGTGCATCGTCTGTACTGTTACCGGACATCGATAGTAGCTATGCAGTTATCGGTAGGCGTTGCCATGGCAACAAAAATGCAGCTAATGAAAAGATCTGATACAGTTTTTGATTAGGTATACCAACTTTATTAATATAGTTAACATTGGAATTTGAAAACAAAAGCATTTCTCAGAAGTTTTGTTCAATTTCATAGGTGAAATGAATTATAATCCCTATGTAGTATAAATTAAAGTCTATTTCTGCGTCTGTCTGTTTGTATATCCGTTAACCTCTAAACCACGCAACGGATTTTCATGCGGTTCTCAAAAATAGAAGGAACCCTAAACGACGAAAGTATCTATCTATATAATAATATATAAAATGATAAACTGACTGACTGATTGGTGATGTATCAACGCACAGCCTAAGCTGGGTCTAGAGACTTGAAATTTTGCACATAGATAGCTTATGTAGGCATCCACTAAGAAAGGATTTTGCTAAATTGACCCCCTAAGGGGTTCAAATAACGGGCGCGAGCGAAGCCGCTGGAAAAAGCTTTATTATATAAACCGAAGCAAAGTGAGGGCTGGGTTCTAGTAAATAATAATATCAACTGTGCAAAATCAGTTACTTAGATTCACTTCTATCATTCCGCTGACTCTCGTGCTCTAACCCACACTAAGTGTCGACATAACATTGAGTTATTTGCCTATCTATCTTTAGTAAGCGGTGATAGAATAGTTTACCACAACTTACTACATCGTAACTTACTTGGTGCTATCAAGACGTCTATACGAACACATGTGTGTACATAAGGACTATATTTCACGCTTATCCAACTATTTTTGTGTCTAATTTAATTTCAACGCTTTAAACTTTACATTGTTCCTAATTTCTTAAAACGACTATTGTTTCCTATAAAACGAACGGAAGTCATCGGTGTCTACAACACAGGTTTTCCTAGTGTAGGCACCGAGGCCCCTATGTACCATTGTGACGTTTTAACTATTCTTAGTTTTAGATAACATACTTGTAAGTTTGTGAATAATAAATTCGTTTTCAATTTCTTTTTGAGAATGAGTTTTTTTTTATAACTAAGCCTACAGTCTTTGTTTATCAAATTATAGGGTGTTATTTTTTGCATCAATGTCGGTTTGATTCGGGTGTGGCAAGCGTGTTTTCAAAAGTTATTAATGCAGTTTTACTTCTTTGTTAAAACAAAGGAATATTTTCCTTTGTGCTACATTTTTTGTCGTCAGTTTTAGAGATCTTTGACTCCATGTTTAAAAATTCAAGCTAGTATACCTATAGATACAAAAATAAAAACCCTTCAAATTGAGTCCACTACTGATTCCACATTTATTATATTACAAGTTGTATATTTTCTTTATCTAAATATATAATAGTACATTATGGTACAAGTGAGTAAAGTTGGTGATTACCGCTGAGGCGCCATTGAGACCCGAGCCGTAGGCGAGGGTCATAAGAGAGCCGAGGACGGTAATCATCAATACACACGTGTATCATACGACGTTTTTCAACACACTTGTGAATAAATAATACTAAAAAATCATTTTAAAATAATCATTCGCAATGGCGGGGAAAATTAATTGGTTTTCCAATTTTTTATTTATATAATTTGGAAAAGGCAAAAGGATCTAGGCCCATACAGCCTCGTTTTCCTATGCGCTCGCATCTTACAATGGCGATCGGCCATGGACTAAAAAAATTAGGTTTCTTTTTCTTTGGTTTGTCGTGGATAGCGTTTTAGCCACGTACAAAATGGGGTATTTAAAGTTTTTACAGAGAAAACCAAAGTTATATTTGAGTGAAAGTTTTGTTTATTAAACACGTACAAGTTGAAATGATCTATTTAAATACGAAGTTGCATGAAATGAGCAAGCCATATTTGTGTATTAATTTATTAGTACGATTGAATACGATCTTTTTTGTATCGAAACTTTTTTAAGAACAAAGCAACTCTAGCAACAAAATTGAAAAAAAAAATCTATAACTCACTAGTGAATAATAGCAAACAAAAAGTCTCAGTTTGATTATAGGTGTCATTATGTGCCTAATTGCAGTGAAATTAGAGCCACTTTATGAGCAAGTGTGTTGAAAAAGACTTAACTGACTAGCTGACTGATTAAGCAACGGCATGGACGAAACCGCTGGGCATAGAAGCATGACATTTTGTACCAAGATTCCTTTATATGACACCTTGATTATATGAGATTATATTTGCCACCCGCCCTCGCTTCGCTTCAGTTTTTATGATATTATCAGTATTTCTCTACTATATTAAGCATGTATTTATACAAATATAAACCTTACTCTTGAATCAAATACTATCTATTAAAAAAACCGCATCAAAATCCGTTGCGAAGTTTTAAAGATCTAAGCATACATAGGGACACACAGAAGGGAAGCGACTTTGTTTTATACTATGTAGTGATAGGTGAGCGCTAAGAAGGATTTTTAGTAAATTCACAGGACTCGGGCAAAGCCCCTGGGCACCTTCGAGTACAACAACAAAATTCCAATATCCGAATACAAACCGAATCTAATGTTGACACAAAACCAAAATCCACAATAACGTTGTACTAAGACGTGTCAATAATACGGAGACATGTCAATAACTGTCAATAGTGCCATACACAAACCCCTTACCCAGTAATTTCCACGTAAAAATAACACCGTGTGTTGCGTGGTAACATAGTTGTCGTCAACGTACAGTCGCGCTATCAAGTGCTTGTTTACGTGTCGCGACACCCGGACGCGGGCAAATATTTCACGAGTGTTGATCAAACACCGGACACTCTCGTTTACGGTGTGTGTTGTTGATTTTTTATTGTTATCGATTTTCTGTGTTGTTATAATTGTTGTTCGCTTCGACGTTTAGTTGTGAAAGGCTGTCTAGCTTGAGATTATTATACATGCGTTTAAAATTACTATTTATTAGGTTTCACGAAACAACTTGGGTGAAACGATTTTGTTCATGATCTTTAATTTGCGGTAGTACAATAATAATTATAAATATGCTGTGGGACACAATTCACATGTGGTTAGGGATATAGGAAGCCTGCATTAAGGATTCTCACCAACAACATACTTAAAAACTAGACACAAAATCAGTAATTGTCAAATATCGAACCCAACTCTAGCCAACCCCAGCACAGAATCAAGTCAACTGACAAACAAAACGGTATTATGCTTCAAATAGCATAAAATAACAGCAAAATTACAAACCTAAGCACATTGCACACTGTACAGAGAGCAAAACTTTCCCACATTTTATCTAAAAACTAAAACCGAAACTACAATTGTCGCAAACCAAAAAGAGCGCGAACTGTTTCAGCGTCAAATCTGCAAGCTTCTAACGAGTAGCCGCCATTATTTTAACTAGAAAATAAAATACTTTCGACACAGAAAAGTGGTAAAAATTTGTTGTCCGGACAGGAGCAGTAACTTTACAATTAGTGGTTTATATGTTTGGAAACAGTGAGTGAATGGAATAGGATATTTTAAAAATATATATATTTTAATAATTAGTTATTTTAGACAATATGCTCACCACCTGTCACATATTTCATCCGACTTCTAAAAAAGAGAAGGTTTTCAATTCGAAAGTACGTTTTTTTTTGTTTTGTTTTTAGTTATCTCAGAACTTTCGACTGGGTGAACCGCTTTTGATTATTCTTTTTTTATTTGAAAGCTGTTGCTTCTCGTTTCAATTTGGACTAGTTCTGACAATGGCGTCGATTAGAAAACCGTATAACCAAAGTCGGTTTTTTACTCTTTAGAGTTCTATTTTATTTTATCTAATTAAGTATTTTAAAATATGATAATAGAAGCAGTTTTAGCCCCAGGGACGACGTCCAGCTCATGGGGCATGTACTCGTACCAATTAGTTTTTGAAAAACATAAGGACTTATTTATCTCTAGCTCGGCGGCAAACAAAAAAAGACGTGTGGCACTCGGGGACTGCCGCGGTAAAGCTATTGCATAGCATTTTGTATCAACAAGACTGCCGAAAAGAAACGACGTTAAACAATGCACGGCCTTCAAGCCACACCTCTGTGCCCGTCGGAGTAGGGAGCGTCAGGTTTTTTCGTTACGGAATTTCTGGATTCGGTCCCCGCGCTCAAGGCCCTCGATAGAAGCTATGCAATAGCTTAAAAACAAGGAACCTTTCGGCCTCAGTATTGTTTCTGAAGGCATATGTAATAGCACCCCGGTATGGTGATGGACTCACCGCCGGTCACGTTTAGAGATCCAAAAAATGCACTGGAAAAAATGGGTATTTCAACCATTGGAATAGTGGCCAAATTGTACATTTATTAAATAAAATAATAAATCTATTTGGAGAATTAATAAAACCGCTGAATTAGATTAAGACTGCTAGCGACAGCATCAAAAGTTTCAATATTATCTCTACATTTTTTTTATGTTTTCAATTACAATGTAATGTCTATGGCATTTCAGATTCTTTACACAAAAAGAGAGAGACTGGTCACAAGCAAATTTAAATGATTCTATACGAAATCATGAGTTGCCTTCACAAATGACTCTGGCAAATATCCAAGCCCCATAAAATTGTAATAAACATTCGCATTGATTTCCTTCAAACTTTGTTTGTGGACGGATGCACAAATTCCGTGATAAAGACAAGGTGCAAAAGTTTCCTCCATAAAATAGATGGGCACTGAAAAAACTCTGTTTGCCGGAAAATCCGGAATTGTTAGACTAGATCTTGAAAAAACAAACCAACAACTTACTTTTGTCTATTGTGAATTTTGTGTATTCAAACCCTTTTTTAATTAATAAATTTTGACAAAATACAATTTGACGTTTATTTACAGACCCGATGGGCTATTCACAGATGTCGGTATCGAAAACGAATGTCATATTTGACATAAGTATTCGGAACATTCTCCGTGGCTGTCAGAAACGCCTAGAATACAGTTTCCAAAGTCGATAGATTCGACTTCGGAAAATGTTTCACTCGATCTGAATCGAACGGAAACGGTGTCGAGCCTCCGTGAATACGCCTGCCGGTCCGGCGATGGGCTCACCGCAAAAGTCTTCTATCATCATAAAAATAAACTATCTAACCTTGAATTTCTTGTATGAGGATATTATACCTGAGAATTCTATATTTTTGAATGTATACCTCAAACCGTTCTCAGAAAATTCCTTGACACTCGGACGGACACAGGGACGTAAAGCAAAATTATTCTTCAAGGGGTATGTTTTACCATTGTGAGCCTTATAAAACTGTTTATTAAGGTCATATTATTACAAAGCAAATTGTTTTCCTGTGTAAAAAGTACCCTTTATTATCAAAAAATCCTTTGAACAGCGAATTGACTTTGGATATTACTACAAAATACTTCCCAATTACGAACAACCAGTTGGAATAGCTTACAAAGGATTCTTTCACGGGATTCGGGAGCAACCAACTTTGTACTCTATCACAAGTTTTATTAGAATTAATATCGGTGAGTTCGAAAGGGGGAAGTACGGAGCCTTCTAATGAGAAAGCCTTCGGTACGAGATTAAGTCTGCAATCTAACTACATAATACCCTATGTTTATGTTCCTGTGGGAATTTTGCGTTATCCTAGTAGTTCCATTCCACAATTTCTCGAAAGGACAAGGGGACTTCATTACATACTAGTCAACCGTGATTTTCGCGTAAGTTCTTTAAATATGTGAAATAATTTTTATAATCAGGCCAGTAGTTTTAGAGGCTCTTACTCACAAACAAACAAAAAAATATCTGTTCTTTATATTAATATTAGTCCTTATATAAACATAATATTATGCTCATGGTCAGAATGTGGATTTTTTTCAACACGCCTTACAGCCATTTTTGCATAAAACTTATTAGTTTAAAGTCGCAGAATAACAAAAAAAACCCGGCATATTCTTAATTTTCTACATATACTAGTACTAGACCCGTATTACAGAAAGATCCTGAAGCAACAAAACCCCCCTTGAGGATATCAGAAAGAGATAGCGCTATTTAAATCGGATAAAGGTGTCCCGTTCTAACCGTACCCACGCGGAGTTTCAAGTTAATATAATAATAATAATATAAATATTATTATAATACAATAATAATCTTTCTGTAATAGGGGCCTTATACACTTTACTAGTTCAGCGGTGAAGAAAACCATCGTAATGAAACCTGCAACTCTGAGATTACACGATGGGGGAAGTATGGAACGCAATGGGAAGCCACTCCATTAATTCTGACAAGAAAATCATTCTGTGTCAATGATTCCACGGTATTCGATAGATACGAGTAGGTATAGATTCGAAGACACAACTAATTTCGTTCGTAGGTACTAGTTTTTGCCCTTTATGTTTGTACGTTTTTGTATGTAAAGGTAACTCGTTTTTTAAGTGGCGTAGCTCTTGTTTCCTCTTGAAAACATGTGCCGTATTTCAAGTTAAGAGCAACTATGCAACTGTGAAGACCGCATCCAATCTGTGGTAGTAGCTTTTCGGTACAAGCAAACATACACAAAAAATCTTAAAATTTGATTCTATTGATGTTTTGAAGAGCACTCTTAAATATCTCCTAATCCTGTCGACGGTGAAGAAAAACATCGTGAGGAAACCCGCAGGTCCCAGAATTAATTTTGAGACATGTGTAAAAGGCGAGGCGATGGGCTCACCACCTATCACGTTTAGGGGTCCAAAGAACATCTCGTGAAAAGTGGGTATATCCAGAAATGGAATACCTCTGCCTACCCCCTCGGGGATAAAAGCCGTGAGATTATGCTTTAGGTACTTTACATCTTACCTACTTACCCACAATAAATTGTTTAATGAAGAGACATTGAAAGTGGTTTAAAATTATGGCCTGAGCTAGCATTACCATTTTGATTCTAGCTTCTTTCCTCAACTATACATACTGAAGCGGTAGAGTCAAAATGACTTTCGATAAGTGGAATAAGTCCCTGCTCTGAATAAAACTTTTGACTTTGACGAGTATAATAAAGACCATGTAATGAACGATAGGTGTTATAATTTAATACTTATCGTTGAGATACAATTTATTGAACAAAATACTGTGTGATTTGTGATACAAGTTATTAAACAAAATACTTATATAGATAGGAACTTCTTTGAAGACAGTTGTTTGTAAGTAAATAAAGTAGGTAAGTATTTATTTAGGAATCTAAGAAATTCACGCTGTTTCTTCTGCTTGTTGGCTTAACAGAGTAATAATTACTTTAGCTCCGTTTGTTCTTGACTTTTAGAAAAATAAATAGTATCAAAAACTATTAACAATTTCACTATCAAATCAAATCATCTTAAATTTTATTAGATTACAAACTCATACATTTTGGTTTAATATCTGGTTTGAACTTTTAACTAAACAGCAAAAGACTGTATAATTAATTACACTAATTAAATTTTTTTGTGTTATAGGTAGTAGTAGTAAATTAGTTATTTGTCGATATTAAACTATCACGTAATTAAAAATACAAATAAAACTACCTAACGAATTTGGAAATACCCACAATATGAAATGAAAATAATTATAAATATGCTCCCCGAGGGGGAGGTACCTATTCGATTTCTGTAAGTACTTACAACAACAAAACGTGACAGGTGAGTGCATAGAGTGTACTTAACGGGATGCCTTTAAAAATGCCTCACATGGATGGGGGAGGCTTTGAAACTTCCTTCACCACAGATCTAGTAAAAATGTACGTACATTTTCCAAACGATTAAATGAACAATATTTTTTATCAAGCAATTGTAAGCGATATTCCACACCAAAGGTCACGAAAACAAAACCCTGTCGTCCACTAAACAGTAGCCTAACCAAATAATCCGGGTTATCACCGTCTTCATTTTAAAGCGGGGTCTAATAAGGCCCACAGTGTTTGCGGACGGGATCTCTTAATTTTGCCCGCCGGCCCATAAGCTCGGCAAATAGTGCGCTTTGCCCTCTCTGATTGTATGGTGCAAGCGATAGGATGTCACGCTATCTCACGACACTAGATACTACTTTGTAGATTATTTATAATAAAAGAATGATAAATAAATAACTAATAATCTCAAACATTTTGTCCCCGAGCGGGTAGGCAAAGGTATTCCATTACTGGATATACCCATTTTTCACGAGAATATTCGACTCCTAAACGTGATAGGTGGTGAGCCCATCGCCGGACCGGGTCTGTTTACACATGTCTCAGAATTAATTCTGGGACCGGCGGGTTTCCTCACGATGTTTTCCTTCACCGTCGAGCTAGTGATAAATTTATACGTAAATTTTGAAGAACTCTTTGGTACATGCCAGGATTCGAAACCGGGCCTCACTGATTTTTATAAAAATCTCTTTTATATAAAATATTTTTTTTTTAAATTAAGGAAAAACAAGGGTGTAGGCTTCCCCTCAGTTATAAAATCATATAATCAGTTAAAAGCAGGTTAGCAAGTGTTACGTAGCCTCAGAAGAAAAACAAGTAAGCATAACTAAATTTACTAGTTAAAGATGCCAAGCAAACTTTAATCTATTTAAAAAATATGCCTGAGTAAGTTGAATAGCCTGGAACATAGTATAACTTTGCCTAGTGAGTTATGTCGCTCAATACAAAAGTTAAGTGTTTTTCGTCTCTTTTAAAGTTATCGCAAGTGAAACTGTATTAAGTTAGTACTAAAACTACTACTACTAGTTCCTTAGCCATGCGCAGAGATTTGTTAGATGCAATTTTCATATTTAAGATTATGAATCATATTATAGATTGTCCACGTCTGCTGAGTGAGTTCCGCTTCCGAGTTCCATATAGAATACCGAGAAATCCTATAACGCCATTTAGTCCTCCTCTCAGAAGAACACTCCTAGGTTCCTGTTCTCCAGTTAGTAGGTTGTGTAAAGCTGTCAATGCATGCAGCGATCGTATAGACATACATTTGGATACTTTGAGTAAATTTTACAGGATAGTGTACGAAAGTATTTCTATGAATAATTTGTAGTAATGTAACCAAATAATGTTGTTTATTTCTGTTTTTTTTTACTATGTACATGTAGTGTCTGCCTGTAAGTGACCATTGCACTTACTACAGTGTATATTATGTTTGTATTAAGTTTATGTATTGGTGTAATGGTTGTTGGTGGACCTTGTTTAAATAAATAAAATAAAATAAAACTTAGGCAAAATGTATTTCAGTCCACCACGTAAAAGTACGACTAGTAGCTTAATATGACAAAGTAAATATTAAACCCAATGGTCCAAATAATATTCCAGTCCGTACAACGTTTCGCTTTCTACCTAAATGTTAGCAGTTTTGCCCGGTCCTTGGCTTTAGCACACTGTGCAGCGTGCATTAACCCCTCCTCGCATCAAGCGGTCACTGAGACCTCGCATCTGCGCGTAATGTCTTCGTTGGACTTTTTTATGTTATTTTTATCGGCTCCGAGTTCTAGCTCTTTTGAGCCACTGGTATAAGTTGTGATGTTCTTAATTCCAGATCCAGATTTATCAATGGATCTAGAGATGTTTATTTTAGATTAATCGTTCTTCGGATTAATAATTGTGTCCTATAGAAAAACTACTTACTCAGCGGGCTTGAAATCGAGGAGGTTGCAAATAAGTATTTAATATGGGGTATTTTAAATTATTTCCAACAATTATTTGCTGTGTTACTTGAATGTTTTGATTGTTTTTCCGAATTCCAGCATTCCATCGTCACTATATCGTAGTCTATATAGTGTTCCCGTAACTGTGTTTTTTTTTATTCAAATTAATTGTAGCTTGTTTTAGCTAGGGATTACTAAGATTTCTTATAAACTGCTTTAGTGTTGCCCCCAATAAATAAAGAAACACAATATAATGTTACCTCTTTATAGTAATAAAAGACAGTCAAAATGGAATTATATTTATTTACTTATTTATAAGTTCCATAAACATAATGTGATACTATATATTTTTAATCAGTGTAATCTTATTTGGTGTATCCCTCTAATTGCTTGGCTTGGTCCAGTAAGTGTCCTTTATAGGCGGTCTCAGAGACCGCGCGGTCATTTAATACAGTCTCATTGCCGCTTCATGCTAGAGGTTGACCAACCCTTCCCCTGCACGGCAGTTTCGGGTTAAATTGAAATCTAAAACAACGTCCTTGGAAAACTAACAAAAACATGATTTTAAAAGTAATTTCCTTTTGGTTTTAATTTAGGTAAAGTCAAGCTCCTGTTTTATTCAGGCTTGAACTTTCTTAAATTTGCGATCATATCTTGTCATAAACTTGTTTTTGTTATAAATACTTTTATTAAGAAAATTAATAAAAACTCATTTAGTTATTTTACCATAAAGAAAGCGGATTCTGATTATTCCCGTTTGGGTGGGCATTTCCAAAAATTCTTTTTTATGGAACCCTTGTGCAAAATTTCATGCCACTAGACCCAACGGTTTCGACTGTGCGTTGATCGGTCAGTCAGTAAGTCAATCAGCCATGCGGTTTTTTCTTTCATGTAATAATGTAAACACGAGCCCAGCACGTTTCCACTGCATTACTATACTAATTTTTGTAGTATCTGTGTAGATATTTTATTATATTTAAACACATAAATGATTCAATATTTCAAGCGTGGGAGAGTCATGCTTCGGCACGCTTGGGCCGGCTCGACCGGAGTGATACCACGGCCTCACAGAAAACCAGCGTAAAGCAATGCATTGCGTTTCATTGAGTGAGTGAGGTAACCGGAGGCCCCAATCCCCCCTCCCCCTCCCTCCCTACCCCTCCCTCGACTCTCGAGTTGCAGGTGTCCATGGGCGACGGACGTCACTTACCATCAGGTGACCCGTCTGCTCGTTTGCCCCCTTCTCTCATAAAAAAAAAAAAAAAAAACCTACATCAGCGACTACCAAATACGTAATAAAATTACGGGTAATATTCTCAAGTACGAAGTAGAACTCAACAAAATAGCAATAAAAGACCGGAAATAGTCAAATAAAGATAAATAACTGTAAAACGAATCAACTTAAAAGCAAGTCAGCTCGAGTTTTATAGACGGTAAAAAGTTCAAAAGTAAAATAGTAAATCCAAAAGACATTCGGTGCTACATTGTTCATGAGTCAACAAAATACACACGACAAAACGTAGAATGAAGTCACATACGACAATAGGGTCTGATTGCATAGTCAAATCATTTAGTTTTTATAATTTTGTTAAAACCATGTTAAAACGCAAAATTTACTATAGAAAACTTATATGGGACCAACCCGGAGGTAAAATAATTTTAAAACCATTTCAATCATTCCAATTGACAAATATTACAGAGAATTTTCTGCTTATTTTATATATACCAATCGCAGATAGAGAAAAAAGAAAGAGAAAACTAAGAAAAAAAATCGTTTCAGTTTTACAGATGTGGATTAAAAAAAAAAACAAATAAAAACATAGGTATCAAATTGAGAATCGCCTTTAAAAAATGACCTTTATTTTAGGGTACCTACAACCTACATTAATTATTTAAACACCCTACAATTGCAATGCTTATCAAAGCTATAATAATAATAATAATAATAAATCTTTATTTCAGGCAATATTTACATTAATAGATCTTAAATAACGTAAACAGAGGCCCATATTATATTTACCTTATAACTAACATACATATAAAATATCTAACTAAGCTATGAAAACATTTAAAACATTATCCTCCTCCTTTCTATTGCAGTGAGGTACAAATAAACTATTTTCCCTTTTAAAATCGGGGCTGTCAGAAGACAACATCCAACTAACAATTTTCCCCCTACTCGCAATTTTCGGATCAGTAATTTGATGTCTACATGTGTTTCGGCATCCGAATTGCGCTTTGTGTGAGGTGGGACTCACTAAGTACAAGATAGAGACAACCCTTAACGCTATTGTCAATATACACGTGTTTCCCAACTTTTAAAGTCTACATTACATAAATTTTGGAATCGTAATTAGAATATTAAGATATAAACATTACGAAACACTTGTATCATTGTCTTTGAATAAAATCTCCTTGCAGTAATTTTTTTGTCAAGTTTCCACCTACTTGCGAATATACAAACTCATTTCAGCAAATATTATTGTAAATTTACCATACACTTCTGAATAACATCTCCTTGCTGCAAACTGTTTTGTCAATTTATTTTCTTTTTTACGCGCAGACCTGAGCAAATTGAACATAGATTTGCCACCATTAGTTATTTACTTCGTTGCTTCCTTGTTTTATTAATATGCCTATGGTACCTTTTTGCATGAGTGAAGATAAAGTAGTATATGCAACTGCACATAATATGGTATTAAATCACTCGTGCGATACTATTATCCACTCGTGTTTTATTAACTCTTATTATATGACAGTTTCATACTTTTTCGATCAATGCTACACTTACTTAGCTTTAGTTTACCCATCTTATACTAAAAGAATATTCTCTTCATCCAGAAAGACACTTTTTATCGACACATAATGGCGGTTTTTATCTCGAGCACATAACGAAGGAACCCTAAATTTTATGTCAGCAGTTAAGAACTAAGAAAGTAGTTAAGCTTAAATATTAAGTCTTCGCGCAGTTAACTGTGTAAGAACTTAACCAAAAAGTCGTAAACTAAAACCACTACACAAATTGTGGTTTTCAAATAAACAACTCAGCTACGATGTCTACGCGCTACGACACATAGCCCTTGCTACGACAAGGTTCATCAATATTAGCCACAAAGTGGATATTTCGAGGAAATAATAGACTTTTGCATCTCTACATAGCATAAAATAAAGTCGCTTTCCACGTCTGTTTGTCTGTATATCCACTAACTCCTCCTGAACTTCGAGACGGATTTTGATGCAGTTTTCAGTAGCAGTTAGATATTTTTTCCTGGAAGGTTTTTATATAAATTCCAAGCGGGGGCGGATCATTAGTTCATTATATTTCCGGATTTTCGTGAAACTTAACTTTTATACGTTGGAAGTACTAGGGCTGACAGTGTAGTTATTTCATAATCTATATTTTTTTTATATTTAATTTTCTATGGAAAATGGACTGAATACTGAGCTGTGACGTAATAACTCATAGTACTCAATGGCATAACAATGTTAATTATTTTAAAATTTTGTTATGTTGGTAACATGAGAATCGAAATGCATTTTATAGAATTAGGATGGCTTTTTAATGAATAATTACTATGACTTTAATGTCGATAGTCAAATGCCCTATTCTCAT
The DNA here is from genome assembly GCA_963855545.1 of Ethmia dodecea. Classification (NCBI taxonomy): domain Eukaryota; kingdom Metazoa; phylum Arthropoda; class Insecta; order Lepidoptera; family Depressariidae; genus Ethmia; species Ethmia dodecea. The sequence continues at coordinate 3,503,770 of OY979443.1, forward strand.
ACAATTACCAATTAAAAAGTAATTAGAAAATAGATTTTTTTTATCCGGTCAACCGTTTTAAATAATCAGTTATTTTTAATTTATTTAAATAAGGTTTATTAACATTCTTTTTACGGTAAACGTAAACATAAGCGACGCCAAACGCCCAAAGAATTACCTGTCAATGTTGCCATCATAAAAAATACTCCCCTCTACGTGTTAAAACTGTCATTTACCCTTCTGGCGAACGTTATTGAAAACATTTACATATGTATGTAAATGTTCGACATACATAAGACGCATACGTGCCCGCTTTTGACATATTCTGAGGGGCGTTCGGAATATCACTCGGTATTGACGATTTTCGTCAACTTATCGTAATGATATTGGGACTGGGGCTAGAGTTTTATTATAACTTCTACTAGCGACTTCTTGCGACTTTGTGCAAGTACTGTTTTACCTGACTGTACCAAAGGAGGTTAAAGAGAAGCGTTTTTCAACATCTTTTGCCAAGGAGTGAAACTACCTGCCGGCGTTTGTATTTCCGAGGTCATATAACCCGGTTAGCCTTTAACCCATTTAGTTGACAGAAACAAAAAACATTTGACTTTGACTTTTCACCACAGGCGCACTGCCAGACGCCGCGAGGCCGCCGGCGTCCTCGTTGACACTTGACTGGAAATCACACATTTTTGTATCGGGTCGCTGGCGTCCTCGTTGTGACTGGGTTAAGGCTCGAGTGAACAGGCATCTTCTGGGCAAGCTCGTCCCATCCTAGGCCCCGTCTTTGCCTTCGGGCTAGTCTGGGGTCAAGAGTAAGCCCATTCATAAAATTCAAAATTCGAGTGTTTTTCTTGTTTACTTTTTCTTTATTTTTGGCTAAACCTGAGGGCCTAGACAAGCGGATTTGTAAAACGTAAAAATTAGTCGAATAAAATGACAAATGTATGGGATTGACAGCAGCGCTCCACTTGATAACAAGTGGAGCGTGCGAATTTATAGAGCGATAAAACCACGCCAAATTTAAGCACCTCTGAAAAAGAATAGTCATTGACACGTAGTTCTTAATAATTAGTATTACAATTAAGCGAATGCTAAGTAAGCGAATTAAACCTTAGTTTTTTGGCTAGGGCTAGGGGAATGCAGTCTCCACATCTGCCTCACGTGGGGAAAGACGTATGTGCCACATGGAAATAGAAGGGATTTATAGTTTTTCTTGCTTTTGTTGTCCTATCTTGTCTCACTTCTGAGATAAAACCTCTTTTCACTTATCCCTTTCCTTGAGGTTTCTAGTTCGTTATGAGTATATTTTCAAATGTTTACTTTTACTAATTAATATTTATATTATTTTATTTGAGAGTAATCCTACTAATATTATAAACTAGAAAGTTTGTATGTATGGATGTTTGTTCCTCTTTCACCGCAAAAACTACTGAACGGATTTTGATGAAACTTTACAGTTATATAGCTTATACATCAAGATTAAAATATAGGCTAAAAATTTAAAATTTATCCCCGTATTCCCACGGGAACGGCAACTACGCGGTTGAAACCGCGGGGCGCTGCTAATATGTTTATATGCCCCAACTTTTATCCGCGAGGCTATATAGGCCGAGATTATTTCATTCCTGGAAATACCCACTTTTCAATAGTATATTTTTGAGAGCTATTTATAATTTGAGCGTAACTATAACCACATTACATCTCATTCATTTTTTTAATCTTTAGATTTTTATTTTTATTTACTTATTTTTCTTACAAAATGATTACTTCAAGGGCATGTTTCATTAAAACCTGACGTAGATGGATTCGTTATTCAGTTCACGTAGGAAGGTTCCTTTGTGCGAATGTTCTCGAAACCGCTCGAAACTGCTCGAAACATTGCAGTTTTCCGCTCGATCGTCACTCGCCGGCGATCCAATCGCAAGATTGTTTCCTGCCTCATTCGAATGGGAAATTGAAAGCTGTTACGCTTCTAACGGCTACTGTACTTCTTGTATTCAGTGTTTTTATTCCAAATAAGCTGAATCAATGGTGCTATTAAGTTATTTAATTTAATATTAATATTATTAGGAACATTCAAGTAGGTACAATATAACGCGTCACAGAATAAGCGCAATTCCTCATACACCCCAATTAGTATATGAATTTAAAAAATGTTGAATTCGTACTTTAGTTTTCTTTAACAAAATTTCTTAAATAAAGAGCAATAATTTCACGGTTTCCGTGGGTAGCCCTAAATTCACTTATTCTTTTTAGTTTTTCGGAAAAATTTCAAACAAATTTAACACATAAGTACTTATTAAAAATAACTGAAATCTATTAAGTAGTCGATACTAAACAAATTAATTTCAGGAATTGCGCTTATTCTCTTACATAGGTATTGTATATGATTTGATAGATATGACGTAGATTTTCAATATTAAAAAGTAGGAGCAATTTTTCTAATTAATACATCTATACATATGATGATAAAATTTTAACTAGTCAATACATACTTTATAGCATCAATAGAACCAACTCACAAACTACTGCACCGATTTGGATGCGGTTTTCACAGTTGTATTGTTGCTTGTTACTTAAAACTTGAGTCGGAGGTCGCGGGTTTGATCCCCGCTCGAGGCCAACATTTGTGTGCATGAACATGTCTGTTGGCTTCGTGTCTGGTCGTTTAATATTTATTCAAGTATGTCTATCAGTTGTTTAGTACCCATATTACAGGCCCTGCCTAGTTTGGGACTAAATAACCGTGTGTGAATTGTGTCCCACAATTTATTATTATTATTATTATTTATATGGTACATCTTTAATGTTAAGACTCCGCCTAGAAGCCAAGTTATATTAATACATACATATTTTTTTCCAAATTCTACGCGAACTAAGTCTTAAGCTATTACATGATAATATTTCTGTACAACCAGCTATTTGTATCCGTCAGCAGAAACAATTTTAATTATAATTCCGCCGTAGACTATTAATCCTATCTCCCCAAGATTTATTTTCGAAAGTCTGCACCTAGCTCCGCCGGTAATCGGGCGGAAAGTTTATTAGCATTATTTAACATAAAATAACAAAGCCTAATTAGCCTGTTCTCGTTGTGAATACCGTAGTTGCAGGAACCAAGAAAAGCGGTATAGAGCATTTTACCATTTGTTTTTTCTATAGTTCAACCTGTTTTGGAGCGCTCGTCTTGCGATGCCGGTGTGTTTGTTACAAAGAGATTAAAATATATAGGACATAAAGCGAGGAAAATCTGAAGCCATAAATTATTACCTAGGGTCATGTCTAATGACAGCCCGCGTTCATACTAAGTGACATGACGCTTGAGATCAAAGTTTTTGTATGAAAATTTTCCCATGCCCCTTCTTTGCTCTATTATATTATTGAAATCTCTTTGGTTTGTATCGATCACACAAAGCAAAAGTTAGTCAGGGAATGGGTGAGCTCCTAGTGGCATTGCTATATCACGAGCACTTCCGTGTTTCGGAAGGCACGTTAAACTGTTTGTCCCGGTTTTAGTTGTGGTTACGCACAATGGTAGTCGTTAAGTCATGTCAGATACCCTTGGGTGGTTCGAAAAATTCAGACAGTTAGGTGGTGACTAGCCTAACACAATCTCCTAATCCGCGGTTCGCGTTGGAGATTATAGCTCAGCAGTGGGCTGTGACGTGTGTGATGGGCTGGACGGGTTCATGTCGCAACCTGTTTTACTTGTACTATTTCCTTGACTATTAGCTCTGCTACCTACTTGGGAAAACAAAACTATATACCTACTCGTTTTAGCGTAATGAATGCACAGGCGAGTCGCTTGTATTTTATACAAATGCGTTAGATGCATCTCCCTATATTAAACTGATTATAAAAACATACATCGCCTCATCCACATACATTAATCGATTATAAAAAATATATCAATATCCATAGTCGGCATTTTATAGTCCTATTTTTCCAATCAATAAATCCTAAATCTATCAATCACAATTTATTATTCTTTGTCAATACCATCAGTGGAAATCTTAGCGATAGCGCGACTATTCGGAACGGGAGTGAGGGTAGCACCATTTCTCCGGGAGCGGTAGAGGCCGTATGCAGATGTCTGTTTGTCCAGTCATTACGGGCGCGGATGTTTGCCGGCGGCAGCGCACCGCTGCAAAGATTGTGTGGTATAAGGTGAAAGCAATAGTAGACCTGTTCAATGGCTGGATGTCTGCTAGTTACCTATAAATCAACATTACCCAGTACACAAACATTTTTTCAAAATATCGAGAGATGGCGCTAGTAGCATAAAAAACCCTTTATTGATAATATTACCAATGGCATTTTACAGATACACACGTCATAAAAATAAAAATATTTTTATTCAAAGTATAAGAGCTTACAAATCTATCTTTTTTAAATCCTAAATACTAATTATTAAAAGACATTGCTTCTCCAGCGCTTCGACATGTGTATAGTTGAAAAGAAGAAGCCGGGCAAGATACTCTTCCTTATTGCACATATTCTGAAATATTCTACTCTATAGACACTGATGGTAATGACATATGTACGTCCGAAGCAATGTACGTCAAAATGAAGCTGATTGCGATAAAGATTGTCAAAAGACAATACGATCCCAGGGGCTTTATTGTCTATTTATAATTGTAATCGTAATCGTCTTGATTTGACATTAGTTACGCGGTCAGTGCTTGCTCTTCTTAACTGGCTGTATTGACAGATGTACGGAAGAAGCAACGTACGTCAAAATGAATACGATTGCGACTACAATTATAATTAGACAATAAGACCCCTGCCCCCCTAGCCAAGTGGCATTGCACAATCAAATCGAATGTTCTTATAGATTGACATGTATGGGATTGACATTAGCGTTAGCGCTCGTTGGCAAGTGCTTATGTCAATCCCATACTTGTCAATTTAAAAGAACATTCGATTAAATTGTACAATGCCACTTAGCTAGGGGGGCTGTTCTCGCTATGCTAGAATCATCAGATTTCCCATACCGAGTGAAAATCGCCAATGTTTAATCTCGTCATCATTGGATACTGGTTGCTCCTCTCTCACACCACACCACAAGGGGCCATTATGTATGCATCAGGGATCCCCATTTTTGCATTTGTAATAGGGATCATTGTGTAATTATTCACTCGTTAGTGAGAACCAATCTATGTTCGTAGAATAGATAGAGATGAGGTGTCTCAGTCGCTTTAAATGCACGTCGGGCGGCGAATAAATTTGATTTGATGAATTTTTTTCACAAATTCACTTTTGAGGTTAACCCACATTTAGATGAAAAGAATAAGTTACTAAAGTCGTGCATATAAATGCGATAAATAAAATTGAAGACCGTTGTTTAAAAGCCCACTTCTCATTCGTGAGGCTCGGGTTCGAATTATGTGTACCAGTAAGTTTTTCCAAAAAGTTACGCACATATTTATCCTTAGTTTGACGATGTAGGAAAATATCGTGAGGAAACCCGCAGGTCTCAGAATGGATTCGGAGGTACACATGATGCTACACATAGCATCACGGTCCGAGGATAGGCTCACCACCTGTCACGTTTAGAGGTCCAAAAAATATGGGTACCTACTGTTGAAAAGTGGGTATTTATAATAATAATAATTGTGATATACAATTCACACACGGTTATTTAGTCCCAAACTAGGCGACGCCTGTACTATGGGTACTAAGCAACTGATCAACATACTTAAATAAATATTAAGTACTATGGGTACTAAGCAACCGATCAACATACTTAAATAAATATTAACGACCAGACATGAAGCCAACAGGCATGTTCTTGCACTCAAATGTTGGTCCCGAGCGGGGTTCGAACCCGCGACCTCCGACTCAGACAGAAGGCAGAGTCACTACCAACTGAGCCAACAGCCCCGTCAATTTACAGGAATGGAACACCTCTACCAACCCACTCGGGGATAAAATGCGTAGATCTTAATATCAGCATTCGAGATTACATCTAATCTCAAAACTCTTTGCCAAACCAATCAATAGCACAGGTTAGTCTCATCAAAAGTTTGCCAACTTGGTTGCTTTCCCTTGCCGTGAGTAAGGTGGCGTCAGATCTGGCGATGTTCCAAAAGAGGCGAAATATTACAGCATTACTTACAAGAGTTACAAGTGTCTTATTGGTGATGTTTATTGAAATTGAAACCATCGCACTGGATGAGTTGTTTGCTGCGATACCTTTGTGAAAGACCACACAGATTTATAAATACTGCCGCGACCGATTTCGGAGCTGATTATATCAACTTCTATTGACAGCCATGATCGCAATCGCCTTCATTTTGACGTACATTGCTCCTGACTTATATATGTATATAAAATACTCTTTATTTTCCATAAATATTCAGGCAGGTAACTACTAACTTGTTTAACAACTAAAAACGTAGGTATCTATAATTTCATTTATTAGTGCTATGTACAATTACAATTATACAAGGAATAAAAATATAATGAAGATACAAAATAACAAATTTAATCTTTATTAAATCAGGGCTGTCGTATTTTAGGTAGTTAAAATCGAACGAAAAATAATAATAAATCAAATCCATTAGATATTTGTACACAACAATAGTTACTTGTGAAACATTATGCTAACAAAAAGTGCCTCAGCTGCGATTTGAATCAACTTACACTCTAATGTTTAGATTTGTTGAAAGACTTAAAAACATTTTGATTGTCAGTTACCTCGCCCTGTTTGTCACCACAAACATTGCATCAACCTCATACCTTTCTTAGCGAAATATATACACAAGGGAATATCATTGTCTATAGAATTTTACAACAGGAAGATTGCCTTGATACAAAATTTTAAAACCTTGCAATCTTTGTACTACATGTTAGGGATTTGACGTAAAAGGCGTGGGACCAAACAAAACTGCACTGATATCTGCAAACTCCAATTTTGGGGGAAATAAGCCAATCTGTGACCAAATGTTGCTCTTGAACCAACTCTGTATGCATCCGCCATGCGAGCAGCGGAATAGCTAAGAGCGTTTAGCATAAAAACCTGAGTCGCCGAAATGCACGTTTAGTTGCAAGCGCCGGTAGGGTTAACACGGCGGCCATCTTGTTTTTATTATTCACCAGATTAAATGGGTTATGTCGAAAGGTATGTAACATACAAATGTGTTTAACTATTTGACTTTATCAGCTAATATTCTAAATGTAAAAGTATCTGTCTGACTTTCCGTCTGTTACCTTTTCAAGGCTAAATCGCTCAAGCAATCCTTAAAAAATTTGGCAGCAAACAAGTTTGTATCTCGAGGTAGGATGCATTACATCCCAGAATATGGATGACGTCACCGGCCCGTCGGATTGCTTTCTCCTAATTTCTTTCAGATGATGTTTAATGTGCATTTATATTCTACTAGCTTTACCCGCGGCTTCGCTCGCGCACGACTATTTCACCCCTTAGGGGTTGAATTTTGCAAAATCCTTTCTTAGCCTACACTGTATAAGCACAAAATTTCAAGTCTCTAGACCCAGCGGTTTAGGCTGTGCTTTGATAGGTACATCACCAATCAGTCAGTCAGTTTATCATTTTATATAATAATATATAGATTTCACGTAGCATGGGTTCGGTGACAGCTCACAATTTTCCCTTTTACTCATGCTACTTTCGACTAATAAAAAATATTGTATATTTGCAATGAAAAAATAATAAAATATCATTTATTTTTTAATCAAATATTATTATTAGTCGCAAGTAGAATGAGTAAAAGGAAAAAATATGTCACCGAACCCATGGTACGTGAAATAGACTATAGTTATCCTTCATAAAGTCAGTTAAGGGGTGGACGTCCATAGTTAGTGCTAACCCTGCCAAGCGTCCACTAATTTGCATAGAATAACAACAGAATGCGGTGGCCGAATAAAGAGCTTGGTGAAAATCTGCGCCCGGTACTGTGGACCCAATCATTAGACGGTAAATAGACAGATTAATTTTGGACGGTATTTTTTATTTTTCATCAAAGCAAAAAATAGTTTCATGTTGATTATTTGGCCTACCCTTTAAATATTGGCACTAAATTTTAAATGACCATGTAAGTATATAATTATTTATAACTTTAATATTTCTTTAACTTATCAAACTTTTATAGTGTTTTCCCTCTACCTGGAAACTGGCAGGAATAGTTGTCAGACTATAAACGACCCAATGCCATTTAAGAAAAAAATATGTCTAATTAACCTTTTTATAACACGCTCCATGAGCCATGATTTACACAGAGGCGCAAAGTCTACCAAATCGCACTTCCGTCCATTTGTTACTGCGACAAATAAATCAGCATTAACTGTAGAAGTAAATCAGCTAAGTTATTAACGCATCCCTTCATTCGAAAGGAGACAATACGCGTCCCGCGGGTTCGCCGACACGGACAGAAAAAATGCGGAAAACAGGGGAAAAATTGAAATTCCCTGAGCGGAAAACCCGTTGTTTTGTAAATAAACAGGCTCGCTATCAGTTGTCGACACTCGAGCGACTTGCCGCTTTAATAAAAAACGGGCCAAGTTTGAGTTGGCTCCGATATTAGAGGTGCTACTCGTGTTTTCATTGTTTCAACTACATAACTACTCAGTAGTAGTAAAAATCCAAAAGCAACACGAATTTATATTTAAAAGTTTATATCATCGCTCCTCCTCATGCAAGTTCCACTATTGATTCATTTTTTGGAGATTTACAACACAGTATAAGGACCTCATTAGTGCTTTATACCTATACAATCATCACCATCATCAACCAGTAACAGCCCACTGCTGAGCTATGGGTCTTTCCTCACACATGAAGAAGTATGGGCTATAATCTCCGACGCGAGCTCACAGCGGATTGGGGGACCTATACAATAACTAGTTTAAATAAATAATGTAATTATTTAACATTCTCATTAATGAAAAGATAATAGTAGGTAATAAGGAAATTAATTATTGAAATATAACTGTATTTTAACAAGCTATTGTGTAACCGATGTTAAGTCCTCAAAGTATGGTGTAAATTGTAATTGAAAAAACTAAAATGAGTTTTGTAGTTTTAAAGATCAACTAAAATGAAACGTTCATATTAACAATAAAGACGGACCTCTGAAATCAAAGCAGTAAAATCCCAGTAAATATTTATTGTACTCAGTAGGTAATAAAACTTTACAACCCTTTACTCATTCATGCGCAAATCTACAAAAAGACTAGCTTATGCATGCAACTTCGTCCGCGTTCCGGGACAATGAGTAGCCTATGTTATTTCCCCTCTTCTAACTCTAGAATTAAACCTACCTGTAATAGTATTCTAATATCTGTGCCTGTACAAAATATGTAACTACCCACGCAACTTTCTGATTTACAACCGAAGTAAAATATGCAGACATTACATTACATTTTGCTAGTAGAAAACATAAATAGAACAATAACTTCTTTTCTCGCCTCGGGGCTTAGACATGAGGAAACATGGGCTATAAACTCCCACGCGAGCCCACAGAGTAAAAGATAGTGGTCAAATAATTTACAGATCTCCCCTGTAAAGCAACAGCCAAAGACGTAATGATTTTCTTCCAACCTCTTTGGCAACAGCTTCCAGATAAAATATGATTTTGATTGTCCTTGAACACCGAGTTATACAACGCGTAACAGAAAAAGCGCAATTCCTCATACACCCCAAGTAGTATATTAATATATAAAAAAAATATGATGTAATCAAACTTTAGTTGTTTCTAACCAATTTTCTTAAATATCGTTCAATAATAGCACGATTTCCATAGATAGCACTAAATTCAGCTATGCTAATTTATTCTTCGGAAAAATTTAACACATATTAAAAATAGTTGAAATCGATTAAGCAGTCGATACCGAACAAACTAATTTCAGGAATTGCGTTTATTCTGTTACATATTGTATAAACTCGGTGGTCAAGGGCATATTTAATTTTTGCCTACTTATCTGATTTGTAGGGTCAGTAGGTGTCTGAAAAAAAATATACTTAATACGAGTATTATAAAGAAGAATGATTTTTATTTTTTTATGGTTGTTACGAATAAATTTAAAAAGTGCTGTTTTTAAAATTTTTAAAATTCTTTCACCAATGGAAAGCTAGAATATCCTTGAGTAACATAGGTTATATTTTATCCACGCAGAACCGCTGAGTTCTGTATATTTGACTAGCCTGTCACCTACCCTATCACAGTCATACATTGATTTAAAATCCATCTGACTGCAATGGTATAAAGAATCCTAAATACATAAATACATAATGGAGGTCTAAAATCTAATCTAAGTCATAAAATGTTTATCAGTTAAGATTTTTTATCACACTGTCTTCTATTTGTGCATGCAATTATAAACTTAAAGGTGTTAAAAGGTGGTATGTCTGACTGCGACTGTAACATAACCAAATACTTGTAAAACATAACCCTTAGCGCAGCGCAGTCGGGTATAAACAGAAGTCAAATGCCCGAATGGAAACGCGTGTCTGTATTCGTCTCTTCTATGGCGTGACTGTGTCCAACGGTAACCCTTATCACAAGCATGGAGGCGCTCAGGAGTGAATTATGTGAGGTACCGCGGGGAAGATGAAAATTAATGAGGTAAAAGTGAGTCCCCCGACGCTTGGAATGTGGACTAAAGTGTTCCGCTCTGAGAGGGTTAACTTTCAATGGGAGCTAATTTTTGTCTCTTTTAGATTAATATTTTAGGTTGTGATACGTAAGTACATCTTGATAAATTATGAAGGAAACCCTCGGAACACTACAATCATTAAATAAGTAGATTACGAAATGTAGAAAGTGACTAAATAAAGGTACTGTAGGTATTTAGCCAATTAGTAAAAAAGAAAGGACACTGAGTTATCTAAAAAAATATATATTAATATAATTGTTCTTTTCAAAATTATTGGTATATCTGTAAATATTTTAAATAAATGCGAAAATGTACCTATATTTCTAAAACGCGTCTCTGAAAGTGATATAAATAATCACAATCTTTTTTTTGTCCACTTTTTTTTTTACAACATTTTTGTTATGTCATAGACCCAAAACTCTGCGAAGGCTTAAATATTCCTAGTTCTATAAGTAGGTACTTTCATACTTTAAGTACACCTAAACCGTTGCAACGCATATATCGATGTAGTGATTTGCCTTAAATTTTGTCATGATCACACGTTTTGATGTCACACGTTGTCAAAAGTTGATAAAACTGTCTCCTGTAATGCAAAATCTAGTCCCATGTTTCTGGCGTCAAGCTATTTGATTCTTTTACTTTTCGTTTTTTTCTGGCTGCATTGAGCGCGCCATAAAATTAATGACCAGTGAGTCGTTTGGTGCAGTTTTTAAGTCAATCTTGCTGGCAAACTGTTAAGCTCCGTCCTTTAGCGGTATTTCACCTCTGTTAGGGTGCTTACTATTTATTTTGTAAGATACTGTACTTTACTGTTAGCATTTCGTCAGCGTTTATATACCTAATCGTATCTACTAAGATGAAAAGACAAAAAATAAGGCGATTTTGAAACGATATCTTAATTCATCTTCATTATTACATCAACTCGTAATAGCCCAGTGATGTTATATATATGTCTTTCCTAACATATGTGGGAGTATGGGTCATACATAAATGTATTACGTGTATACCTTTGATTAAGACGCAAACTCACGGTTTCTATAATAGGTTATTTTATACTATTATATTACTTCTTTGTTCTCTGCTGTTTACATTTAGCCAATCTTCATGGTCGAGTTTAGAGTGCCTTGTTATTATAAGCTATTGACTTTTTTAAGTGTATATTCAATACCTACTGAAAATAAATGCATTTGACTTTGTTAACTCATAGAGCAGTGATAGCCTTACGGTTAAAGAGCCCGCTTCTCCTGATGATAATCAGTGAGGATCGGGTTCAAATCCTGGCATGTACCAATGAGTTTTTCAAAACTTACGTACATATACATCACTAGCTCGACTGCGAGGAAAAACATCGTGGGGAAAACCGCAGGTCTCAGATTTATTCAGTGCAACGATGGGCTCACCACCTATCACGTTTAAGGGTCTAATATTCTCGTGAAATGTGGGTATTTCTAGAAATGGAATACCTTTGCCTAACCCCTCGGGGATGAAAGGCTTTTATTTATTATATTGAACCTCTGTGCAAAATTTTATGATCGATCAGTCAGCCAGTCAGTTTCATCATATTATATAACTATGTAAGGGAAGTTTGCTTAAAAAATCTAACAACATTTGCAACACAAAACAACTCTATCCTTTGACAATTTCTTGACAAATTAAAAAAAAAACTCTTATTGCCTCGAAGCCGTCGCTCGAAGGGACTTCAGTAATAGGATTAACAAGTTATTGTTTCTATGTAAATTTGCCTGGGACAGACAATGCGAGCTTAGGCTATAAATAATTAAGACCTTATCAACTGTTTCAAATTCAAACGCTTTTAAATGATTAACTCAATTTAAATGACGCCTGCTCCGTTTAGACGGATTTAGTGAATCATCCTTTATCTCGCATCTCATTTGCGGTGGGCTCACGTGGGAGGTTAAAGCCCTACCATTACCTCATAGCCCACTGCTGAGCTATGGTTTCATTCTTCATTAGTGCAACTAACTTTAAAAAAAACACTTAGAAACGTTAATAGTCTCACTAAACTCGCCCTTGAAGATTGGCTAAATGTAAACAGCAGCCTATCTCCAACGACGAGCTGCTGGTTCTAAATCTGTGGTTCTAGAGCTGCAGGTGTCCATGGGCGACGGAAGTCACTTACCATCAGGTGACCCGTCTGCTCATTTGCCCCCTTTCTTTTATAAAAAAAAATGCAAGGGCAGGTTTTTTTTAATCTCATGTCTTACTCTTTTATCGTTTGGATACGGAACTCCAAAAAGCACACAATATTTTTCCGTAAATCATTACCATTAACAGCTCTATCATGAGTAGTCATGCCTAAGGCCATTATACACGAGTAGATGCTCAAAAGTAAGCTATTTAGAGACATTAAGTTAATATAAATTGATTATTCGGAGCGCGGTCGGTAATAAATGTGAAATTTCAAATCCATTACGCGAAGTTCTGATATTCAGCATCCACCTTAATTTTGTTGATGGAAAACTTGACTCAGGCCTAAACAACTTACGAAAAATGTTTTAGGGTACCGTTTTGCAGAACGCCTTTGTGTCACGATTTTGGTCCATCTGTGTTATGTCCTGCAGGCGTATTCACGGAGCTTCGGTATTCAATATTCGAGGAGAATCGGAAAATCTGTCGAAGATGGGCTATTCACAGATGTCGGTATCGAAAACGAATGTCGTATTTGACATAAGGATTCGGAAAATTTTCCGTGGCTGTCAGAAACGCCTCGAGTACAGTTTCCGAAGTCGATAGATTCGACTTCGGAAAATTTTTCACTCGAACTGAATCGAACGGAAACGGTGTCGAACCTCCGTGAATACGCCAGCTGTTTTTGAAAATACACTGATGAGAAATAAGTACCTAGTCACTTAAAAACATTCAGCCAACCTCCGTGGGCGTAATGTGGTTTTTAAACATAGATAAAGAATAAAAAAGAATTAAAAAAATGTTTTTTTTTATCTTCAGAAATATTGAAACAACAATATTATGATCCCAAAAATACTCAATTACCTATAGCTAGCAAAAGTAAAAATTACTGAAAAGGTGGAAAGCCAAATGGCGTGACCGAATTAGATGAAATTTTTTGGGTGTTTCATTAGGACTCTAGATATTTTTGTACCCGATAGTTAGCACTGTTGTCTGTAGCAGGACAAGGTCTGCCCATGCCATTAGTATCACATTTAAGCAATACTTTTCGTAAGAAAATACACTATAACTCAAATATGTAAATAACGACGCATTTTTCACGTAATAATTAATAATGAATTCTGAGACATGTGTAAACCGACCCACCACCTATCACGTTTAGGGGTCCAAAGAATATCTGGTGAAAAGTGGGTATATCCAGAAATGGAATACCTCTGCCTACCCCCTCGGGGATATAAGGCGTGAGATTTTTTTTTATAATTAATAATTATGTATATATATGAACACTATGTTAGACAATATCTACATAAACGACCTTCCTGGTTTGTTAGATGATCGCTGCGTCCTTTTCGCTGATGATATTTCGATAATAATACCATGTTCCAACCCTGGCGAATTAGAATATAAATTAAACTTTACACTAGAAAAAATCATGACATGGCTCGAATGTAATAATCTTAAACTAAATTTAGACAAAAGCAAACTAATCCAGTTCAGGCCCTATCAAAAAACTCCACTACAAATATCTTATAAATATAAAGACAAAGCCCTAGAAACTGTAAAATCTACTAATTTACTAGGAGTTGAACTTGATGCTCATCTTACCTGGAAACCGTATATACAAAAACTATCTAACAAACTGTCTTCCTTCATATATGCACTTCGTCATTTAAAACGTGTAACAGACCTTGAAACTTCCCTTTCAGCCTATTACTCTTACGGCCATTCAAGGCTTTCCTACTGTGTGATTATGTGGGCAAATAGTCCCCACGCCAATGATATCTTCATTCTATACAAAAAAAATGTGTACGAATACTTGTAAATATTAACCAAACGGAATCCTGTAGACCCTACTTTAAAAAACTCGGAATTTTAACACTTACCTACATGCATCTACATTCTTGAAGCATGCAAGTTTGTTAGAAAACACACAAACCTATACTCTCCTATACATAGTATAAAAAGAAACAATCCTAATTTAAATAAACTCGAAAAACCCTTTACCAAACTAAACTTAGTCTCTTCAGGTCCTCATTCTATGGTCATCAAAATTCATAATCATATACCAAATTTGATAAAAAATAATAACAAAATAACACTATTCACTAAGCATTTAAAAGATTTTCTAATAAATAAGAGCTATTATAATATTGAAGAACTTTTTAAAGATAATTCTAATCATAATTAGATATTTACTTCAATCCCTCTTATCTAGATCCAAATTTAATTTAGGTGTAGAAAATAAAATTGAATATGTATAAATAATAGATATTATTAATAGAGAAATATAATTAAATACAAATAAATAATTAGTATGTAGGTAATAAATGTATGCTCTCTCTCTAAATTGCAGTGCCCCCACGGGGTGTCACACTAACTTACATAATATTATATGGTTACCAACTTTATGTAGTGACAGCAATAAAGCATTAAAATTTGTATTTGTATATTATGTATGTTTTGGCATTCGATTATATATCGATTTTAATGTTTACAAATTTTAAACTAGTATTTATTTATAAAAAATATCAATTTAAAATGAATTGACGCAAATTTAGCAGTTTACTTTCAAAATAAACAAGTAAAAATCTTAATTTAATTAGAATAACTGGAATCATATTTTGGAGGATATAATATTACCTATTTGTTCGTGCTCCAGTAACTACGGAACCACAAACCAATACGTGGTACTATCTTGGCGACTTTTTTATTTAAAATCCCAGGAGGAGAGCTAATGAAGCCGGAACTCAATTTTAAAGACCGGGTTCCGGGAAAGAAATTCTTGTTACTACGGATATAGAAAAGACTTTACTCGAGTGAGCGTCTTCACACCATCCGTCGACGACTTTAACTCCACCGATAATGTCGACGACATATCGGTGGAGTTAAAGTCGTAGCGGAGACGTGGAAATCACTACATAGTATAAAACAAAGTCGCTTTCTCTGTCTCTATATCCCTATGTTCCTATGTATGCTTAAATCTTTAAAACTACGCAACGGATTTTGATGCTGTTTTTTTTGATAGATAGAGTGATTCAAGAGCAAGGTTTTAGTATTAGTTTTGCACCCGTGCGAAGCCGGGGCGGGTCGCTAGTCAATCAATAAACAACAATAAAAAAAAATTTAAAGTATGCTCCCACCTTTTTTAGGGGTACTATAAAGACAAATAGAGGAAGGATTCGTATGTTTGTTTGTATGGGCTCCGAAACTACTAGATCGGTTTTAGAAAAACATTTGTGAGAGTAACACGGACTGCAATTTTATAACCGGACTTACGCGTGTGAAATCGCAGGGAAGAGCTAGTCTCATATAAACAGACGCTTAAACTAGATATATTGTATATCCTTTATGATATGAATATCCTTTCTTATCGAACACAGATGCAGTAACTAATATTTCAATTTAGCGTTTTCTATTTTTTGCTATTTTATTTATTTATTATTTATTTATTTTAATATATTATCTTACAGCTTTATTGTATTTAGGTATATAATAAAAAAGATATTTGGTTGTTTTGTATTTTTTTTTTCATAGTTACAAAGGAACCCGGCTCCTAGTTTCCATTTTCTATACAAAATGTGAAGGAATACGGGCCGTTAACTGGTAAAAACCGGTATTTTCCGGCCTTTGCCGGCGTCGGTGTGTTATTGATTAGACCGAGGAATCCAATTTGGCGGCTTATGGAGACAAAAGAGACACTGGTCACCCGAACCCGGATGAAAGGAAGGGCATATGATGTGACATATACTGATATATAAACATAGTAAAAGGACAATTAGGAAATAGTAATTAACGAAACGATACTGTTGTTTAGGATGCTTATAGGAAATAGGAAAAATGGGTGATGGGGAGTCCACCCGAATAGGAAAACATAAAAATGCTAGTAATTTCATGTGTTTTTTCTCCTAATAAGACAAAAAGCAAATTACTCGTATATAGGCTCTAAAATAAATAATAATAATATTTTGTTATGTTCTCTCGTACTTCATCCACATTCATCAGACGAAACGACGAATTTGGATTTTCATCAATATGTCGTCGATATGGTCGATGTAGGTACGCCTAGGTCGTCCTCTACCGACTCACCCATTCACAACACCCTTGTATATTTGTCTTGTTAAGCGTCTTTCATTCATTCGCTCAATGCGACCAAACCACTAAAAGAATAAATGAACCTATGACTACTTGCAATTTAATTTTGATATGCCTAGTCAATTAAACTACTATGTAATAGACCATGTACACATATGTAATGTTACCTAGTCATGATATAGTCACTCGTATATATTTTCGGTAAAATCGTCTGACAAGTCACAGATTATATCTTTTATTCTGATTGCTGATGTTCTGGAAATAATGTGTGTCTTATTTTCCCCCTTATTCTTCGGCGTTTTTTACGGCTGAGCAATAGGTGATCATTCTCGAAGCTTCAGGGTTCCGTAGTTCAGAAAAAGGTAACACTATGTCGGCCAAATTGGAAATTCGTATAATATAGGCATTAAAAGAATGCTATACATTATTATAAGAAAACTGTACACACCAGTAAGTTTTACATACTTGTCTGTTGGACACCCGTAAGTTTTACATACTTGTCAACATCCTTCGTGGTTTTGCAGTTAAGACAGACAAACTTTATCCTAATTATACTAGTACTAGCGGCTCTGCGCAATTTCACCCGGTAGATAGTATCAGATAAATAACATACAGAACCCTACCCATAGAATCCGGTGCAAAATTGGATCAATATCATTTTTATCCGAGTGCGCCACAGCTACGACGAGGTAATATAATTTGTGGGTCCTCTATTCGGCAAAATTCATTGGATCCGATACAAAATATTGTTACAATGACAATATAACTCAATAAAGACCGTGCATTAACGTAATGAGGCTCAGAAGTCGTTTATCTTCAGGACGCAGTAAATGAGGTGTACGTAAGCAAGAAGATTTTATTTCAATGTGTATGAAATTGCCTATTAAATTTGACTTATTATTTCTAATAAAATCAATCATAAACATGTGTCCGCGTTTTTCTGTCTGTATAGTAATATAATATGCTATCTCCTTTAACTATATACATAAAATGATAAACTGAACTGACTGATTGGTGATATATCAACGCACAACCTAAACCGCTTGGTCTTGAGAATTGAAATTTTGCACATAGGTAGCTTATACAGTGTAGACATCCACTAAGAAAGGATTTTGCAACAACACAATTTACAAGCGCTGTTTACGAGTCGGACTACGCACTAAGGGTTCCGTACCATTATCTATAAAAACGGCAAAAAAACACGTTCTTTGTATGGGAGCCCCTTTAAACATTTATTTTATTTTGTTTTTAGTATTGGTTGTTATAGCTGCAATAGAAATACATAATTTGTGTAAATTTCAACTGTCTATGTCTAGACAGTTGAAATATCCATTTTGTATGTCTACAGACAGACGGACGGACAGACAGCGTAGTCTTAGTAATAGGGTCCCGTTTTTACCCTTTGGGTACGGAACCCTAAAAAAGAACAATAATTTATAAAATCCTTTATAAACGTGTCCAGGATAAAACGTAGCCATGCTGTGTCCTGCGGGTTAATTCGGCTTATTACGTGCTCTGGCGCAAAATAAAACATAAAGCAGAGCCTGGTTAATCCCGGGGGGGTGGGGGGTTCAATATCGACAGTCCACGCGAATTAAACATGGCTTCGCCGGGTTTTTGATTAGACTCCGTTGTTTTTTCCTGTTATTAGAAAATCGTCGGTGTGAAATTATTTTGTAGTGGAAAGTGGTACGCGCGCATTAGTTGGCAATGCAACGCAATAAGCCATTAAGCCATGTCAGATATTCTTGGGTGGCTTGAAATTGGCTATACTCTCCCAGACAGGCGACTGCGATTATTACTTTACATCAATACACAAAAATAGAAAAAATAGAAAAAAAACTTAAAACTAAATAAAAATAAAGAAATAAAAAAATAACCTCACGCCTTTCATCCCCGAGGGGGTAGGCAGAGGTATTCCATTACTGGATATACCCACATTTCACGATATACATTGGACCCCTAAACGTAATAGGTGATGAGCCCATCGTCGGACCGGGTCTATTTACACATGTCTCAGAATTAATTCTGAGATCTGCGGGTTTCCTCACCATGTTTTCCTTCACCGTCGAGATAGTGATAAATATGTAAAACTAAAGAACTGAAAAGACGCCATCTCAGCTATTTGGTGCTATTGGATTTAGAAATGGTGATAGGCCAGTGGACCAAGGGTATCTGATATGGCTTAACGACATCTTTTGTGCGTGAAAACAACGAAAACCGAGACTAACTGTTTAACGTTCCTTGTTAATATTAATCAATTCGTATTATTTAGTATGCAACGCGACAATGCTGTGGCAGCATCCTTCACTCCCTCCCGTCCCGCACATACCTCAGGCACCGTCTCAGTTAACATATAGACCTGCCCTAGAAGGTTTCATTCGATTAGTTGGTATTCGCTTAGTTGTAATACTAACTTTAAGAACTGCATGTCAGTGACTAAATTTCTTTAGAAAGTTGCGGAAATTTTACTTAAGCCGCTTGAATGACACGTCGAGCGCTAATGTTAATGTGTCCTTCTATTGAGTAATCTTTAAACTTTACAAAGCGACTTGACGAAGACCTCAGTAGTCGCTTCACGGCAGTTCTACGCTTACCCTTATTCAGCAAACGTATTAAGTCTCAATTGGCCCTCTAAACAAGCTACCTGCTGGAGATACGAAACAGAAAACTCCTTTTACTATAATTGGCCGTTGAATAATACAAGAGGCAGTTATTACAGGCCCAAAGTCGAAATAAATAAAACGTCTTGCGAATTTATTCTGCGACTGTACTTTTACGGGTTGGTGTGTTGGTTTGTTATACAATTTTAAAATAATAATCCCCGAAGGCGTCAGCAGAGTTTTTAGAATTTCATTGCTGGAAATACCCAATTTTCACCGGATTTTATGGACCCCTGGACGTGATGGGTTGTGAGCCCATCGCCGGACCGGGATGCTATCACATAAGTCTCAAAACCAATTCTGAGGCCTGCGGAGTTCTTTAAAAAGTTTTCTTGCACCGTTGAGCTAGTTACAAATACGTTCGTAAATACATACGTTTAGAGATGACGTAATGCACTAGCTAGTGAAATGAGGGTATGTCAAAGGAATACCTCTGCCGACTTCCTGGAGGACAAACCGTGTGCATATTTTTTTTAAATACAGTAGTTTGTCCTGAACCTGTTCAACCTGTGTTTATCCAAATTTACCCTTTACCTACATGTTCTAGACAAATATCTCCTATTAATATAAAAGAAGAAACTGACTGACTGACTGATTGATCAACGCACAACTGAAACCGCTGGATCTAGAAGCATGAAATTTACTAAGGAGGGATTTTTGTATATAAGTACCCACGGGAACGGGAACAAACAGGAGAAACGTGGACAAAGCTGCTGGACACCCACTAGCATAACCTAAATGACACACCCCATTATACGTGACAGTTTCCAAACCATTTACCTTGTTGTCGCAATAAGTGTCTGATAGTATCGACATTGCAGTTCCGAGACACTGAATGTCGGAAGAAAATGTCCGTCTGAGACTTAATAGTGTAGCAATTTCAGGCCGCCTTTATAGCGAGAGTAAACTTTAAAAGATTCCAATTAACTTGGCAGCAAGAAAGGCTTTTATCACCGGGACAATGCCCCTAGAGCTTCAACACTACGTTGGACAGAGTTGACAGTTTAGGGGACAAGTTGGGACAAATGTTAAAAGTACAAAATGCTTCGACTTATTACAGTTTACAGAACAAGTCCGAACCAATCAACTTTCAAAATGCAATGAAAATGTATTTTCTAAGACTACTGACTTTATTCAAAGATCTTTTTCGGAGACCGAGCACTAGAATACGGAATACAGATTAATTATAAAATCAAAAAGCTAAGTCTAAATCATAACTGTCACGGGCGTAGCAGCCTGATTGTAAATAATAATTATTGTAAATTTTGTTGTCTACAAATTCGAGAAGCTTCCCATAAAACGGGACATTGAACGGGACTTCATTCCGAAGTCCAATAAAACAGGGGTAAGGACCGTCCCGAATTAAGGCGATTTAATACTTAAGCCACGGGATTGTTCACGGTTTTTTAGTAGTTCGGTGATGTTGGGGTAATTTTGTGGTTGTTGGAAATTAGTCTGAGACAATTATCTTACTTGATGTTCTTCTATATAAAAGTAGAAACTGATTGTCTGACCGACTGATCTATCAGCACACAGCTAAAACGATTGCATTCAAAAGCATACAATTTTGCAATAAGATTTCTTAAATGACGTAAGTGAGCTCTGACATGGGATTTTCGGAAATTCGGAACGGGAAACAAAAAGATATAGTACGCTAGTACTTACACAACATGAATATTCTTCTGCACTTTAAAAGCCCTACCTTTTAGCGAACGCACCTTTGGTCACAGATTTAAACCGGTTGAAACCAGCTGAAACCAGTTTCAGGCGGTTTAATCTCGCTCCAATCACACCTAGTTATTTGTGTTTCAATTGTGAGAACCCGACTCCGCGGTTACGGTGTGATTAATCGAAATATTAAACTTATAGTACGGACATTGAAATGTTTTAGTTAAGGGGTGCTTTTACAAATTATTATTGCGGTGCTTCAGTTGGTTTAAGGGCTTGTAGTGTTAGAGGTCGAGCAATTGTGAAAGTATATAAATTCGGTAAATACTAGGCTTAAAGTTGTAATGGAAAGTAATGGGTTTGGTGAAGTTGATTAGTTTGATTGGATTAGTTAAAAGTGAAATGTTTGGGCCGCTCTCAAATTTTGGTTGGCTGAGTTTTGTTCTACGTATGTATAGTTTGTATATGTCGCAGGATTATTGTAAAAGCGCTGATATCATAATTTTACTATAAGTTTTATAACTGCACCGGCTCTCAATTTCACACAATATCGCGGACAATCGTATATTTGTGTAATATTTTAATATCCCTGGATGTTTTCAGTAACATTATAGATCAATGAGACAATGTCACTAATTGATAAGCACCATTAAATTGTAAAACGGTCAGATTGCTCAGCATGGCACGGTTGTTAGTGAATCGACCAATCAAAACTGACTGAATCTTTCTACATCCAAGTGTTGTTAGTATTGACACTTTAACTAAAGTTATTACAATTTCACTAAATCAAAAAATGCTTAGTGAAATTATAATGTAACTAAGATTTTACATTGTGTAGAGTAGGTACTCCTAAGTATATATTCTTAAAGGTAATTTTATACTCAAGTTTAAACTATAGCCCTTAGCTCTGAGTTTTGAATTTAAGATTCTGTGAACCTAATCTATACGAATAGTATATTAATACTAATTGATATTAATATTATAAACAGGGAAGATTTGTATTTTTGTATGTTTGTGTCTTTGTTACGAATAAACTCAAAAACGACTACCTCGATTTCAAAAAATCCTTCACATATGGAAAACTAGAATATCCCTGAGTAACATAGTCTATAATAATATTTTTCACTTCTCATGCTCTAAAAGTACGCCAATATAGCCCTACGAAGCGGGACTAAAGTGACCACTTTAGTCCCTAGGGAGTATAAAGTATTTTTTTTTAATTTCCTTAATGAGAAAAAGACAACCTCAAACAGCCAGTAAATATCTATAGAGTGTGGACCATCTTCATTGCGAAAATGTGAAGAGTTTTAGTTCCATGGTTTTTCCGCGAAGATGGTGGCGCCATGTGTTTTAAATTGTTTACCTGCAAAGAGATTTAAATCTCTTTGTTAATCTGTGACAGCCTGACAGGTTTAGAAGAAAAAACTGACCGTGAAAATTTCAGAATTTTTGTCGAGTGTAAATTTGTTGGGTTTTAAATAAATTTGTACTAAATTGACAATTTTTCTCGCACTCAAAGTGAAAAGTACAGTTTCCACCTCGAGACTAAACGCCAACTTAATATACCCTCGGTTTCATGTTGACATGGCTTCGTTTAGTCTCTCGATATAAAATATACTATTATTCCCGTATCCCAAAGGAACGGGAACGACGGTGAAACCGCGCAGAACCGCTTGTGTCTTATATCATAATGATACCCAAAAAATGAGCTTAATTTATATGACATTAAGGAAGTTTATCAAATATGTATACCGCAATATAGACCCGCTAATAATCCATGTGTGTGATCACCCCCTCTCCCGCCCGCTTCCGCCTCTGCTCCCGCCGTCGCTTCCGCCCGTAGCACATTAAGGCCAGCACGGAAACCCTCTGTCTCCAGTCCGTTATTTACTGTTGATCTCGATCTGTCCTCCACCTACACATGTACACGGAATAGCTCATAGTGATGGGATGAGACTCGGTTGTGCTAATCGATAAACATGTCATTGCCAAAAAATAGGTACTTTTTGTAGTACATACGTGAAGTAGGTTCAATGTAATTTTTGAGAAATTTGTGTGTTGGGTAGATTGTATTCCTTATTAATCAGCATTTCTGAAGTATTTGTCTACGCATATCTGACATAACGACATGACTTTCAATATGCGTAAACACTAAAAAAACGCTTTAAAAATCCCTCTGAAATGTAATGCTTCCTACTTAATATAATAGTGTGAATGTTTGTTGTTTGTTACTCAATAACAATCAATTAAAAAAAAATACACATAGTTATGCTTTTCCAATATATTGTTCAGTACCTAACTTACATTTTAAGGATTTAACATTTGTCCTTTTCATCGTCATCTATTTATAAAAAAATAGAAAACCATGGCAGAGGATACCCTCCGAAAGTCCATGTGGATTGTCACATTGTCATGTTGTTGGTTTATCGATAGATTCAATGAATTCTCTCTATTGCTTCCTTCCCCATCACTAGTGAGCACAATAGATCACTTGTTTGTTTAGGTGTTCGCAGATAGGGTCACTCGCTAGAGAATATATTCGGAGGTGGGATGGAAGTGGATAAATCTAGTCTGACGCGGTCACCGTCGTCAACAGACAGGCTGCATCAAATCTCTGATTACATGGAATTAACTATTCGCAGTGTGAAATTAACCAGTTATCTAAGTAGCAAAACGAAGATTTCATTCGCATAGTTGCGATTCCTTAACTATAATAAATAAATAAAATAATAATCTCACGCCTTTTATCCCCGAGGGGGTAGGCAGAGGTATTCCCCTTCGTTCCACTTCGTATACCCACATTTCACGAGATATATTGGACCTCTAAACGTGATAGGTGGTGAGCCCATCGCCGGTCCGGGTCTATTTACACATGTATCAGAATTAATTCTGAGACCTGCGGGTTTCCTCACGATGTTTTCCTTCACCGTCGTGCTAGTGATAAATATGTACCTACGTAAGTTTTTGAAAAACTCATTGATACATGCCAGGATTCGAACCCGAGCCTCATTGATTTTCGGCCGGCTCTTTCACCGTAACGCTATCATTGCTCTTAACTGTAATAAGTAAGGACAATTAAGAACTAAGTCTCAATGACTGTACTTCTTTAGAGTGTTTCAAACTTCGAACATTTAATCATTATTCTGTGTGTTGATACATAGATCGTAGGTCATAAAAGGAGTTCCAATACAATTTTGCTGGCGTATGAATAAAAACATAAAATGGGTATGTCAAGAAAAAAATCAAGAAAATGTCTGTAATAAATAACCATATTTCAAGTTTTAAAAAAATAAAATAAAAAATTACATCAATGGTACCTACTAATATTAAGTTAATAATTAATAAAATTGCAGATTTGCACAAAAAGTGTTTTGTCAATTTTGGTCGCTGTCGAACGCTACATTTGTCGTTCTTTTCGACTAATCTTTACGTCTTACCTTTGCGTTTGGCTTGACTGGGGTACTAAATATTAGAGATGGGTTTGATTGCTTGTAAAGCGTGTTCAATTGATGAAATTACTTTAAATTTGTTTTTACGTGTCAAATCTTAATTTTAGCTGTTTTGCAGGCGTATTCAGGGAGCTTCGATATTCGATATCAGAAAATCTGTCGAACACTTTCGAGATGGGCTGATGTTGGTATTGAAAACTAATGTCATATGTGACTTAAAGATTCGAAAAATTTTTCGTGGCTGTCAGAAACGCCTAGAATAAAGTTTCCGAAGTCGATAGATTCGACTTCGGAAAATTTTTCACTCGATCTGAATCGAACGGAAACGGTATCGAGTCTCCGTGAATAGGTACGCCTACTGATTGGTTGAGCAAAATCATAAAGCTATTCCACAGCCAATCAGAACAGTTAACTTGAGATTTAACAGTCTGTCAGATAATCTCGTTTAATTTGCCTTTCTGAAACTGGAGGTAGGTATTATCATCCGCACATATGATGGGTTTAAAATCAATCCTACTAATACTATAAACGCGAAAGTTTGTCAGCACGAATGGATAAATGGGTGGATGTTTATTGCTCTTTCACGGAAAAACTACTAAACCGATTTTGTTGAAACTTTACAGTAATATAGCTCATACATCAGAATAATACATCGGAACTTGGGCTTAATCACGGGTAAAAGATAGTATTCAAACATAGTGTAGAGCACCCGTGACCGTGTAGCAAGCCCGGTAAATCAAAACAGCCGAAAGTGAAGTTGTGCAACAACAATTAAGAGACTAATATTAACCCGTTAATTGGAGGAAACATTGTAACGAACGGGCCCCCTGAAGCTCGTTATTGTGCGACGTGGGCAGGCACGCACTCGGAAAATTAATAGTCAAATAGACCTATCTCTACTAATATTATAAAGAGGGAAGATTTGTATTTTTGTATTCTTTAATTTTTGTATTATTTTATTTTTGTATGTTTGTAACGAATGAACTCAAAAACTAATGGACCGATTTTAAAAATCCTTTCACTAATTTAAAACTGCAATATCCCTGAGTAACAAATGCTATATTTTATTCCCGTATTCCCACGAGAACAGGAACTACGCGGGCAAAACCGCGCAGAAGCAGTAGTTAAAAATAAATCTGCTCACGACTAGACTTTATACCCAAAGGTATTCCATTTGTAGCGACATCTACGACACTACATAGAACTAACTAATGCGCCAATAGACGGCATTTCTAAATGTGACCTTTGTTGTTTAAATCGTTTAGTATTAAGTATGAATTGACATTTGTAATTATTAAATAACTAGCGGATGCCCAGCGGCGTTGCCCGCGTGGATTCCCTTTATTCCCGTTCCCTTGGGAATTTCCGAAAATCCCGTCATAGTGGTTGCCTACGACATATTTAAGACACCTACATACCATATTTCAAATAGCGGGTGCCCAGCGGCGTTTTCTTGCTTGGATTTAGTTTATTCCCGTTCCCGTGGGAAATTCCGAAAATCCCTTCATAACAATTTCCTATGACATATCAGACACCTTCATACCATTTTTCAAGTTTCTAGGTGTTATCGTTTCGGAGTAGTACGTATTTCTCTTTTTAACCAGTTTTTTTATTTTCCCGTGGGAATGAGATATTTTCCTGGAATAAAAAGTACCCTAGATGTTGACCCGGGTACTCAGTTATCTCCATACCAAATTTCATCAAAATCTGTCCAGTAGTTTTTGGGTGATGCGTGCACAACCAGACAGACAGACAGACAGACAGACAGACAGACAGACAGACAGACAAAAATTCCAAAAATTGGTGTTTCGGTATCTATATCGATAACTATATACACTACCGTTAAAATTTTCAAAAAATATTTAATGTACAGACACGGCCCCGTTAGAGTTTTATTATATGTATAGATATATTTATTCCTTTAATAGACGGCAACGTTCTAAACGGCTCTATCGAAATTTTCTAATGAGTTTGTATAAATACAACTATCCAACATCAACCGTTGGACCATGGTCTCCAGGCACGATGACCTCGCCTGGCGGAAGATGTTGTCTTTTCATGATAGAGGAGCATTCCACCTCCGCTTCTCCATACATTCCTGGAAATACCCACTTTTCACCAGTGTATTTTTATACTTTTAGAAGTATAAAAATAGCCTAACGCCGGACCGGCTTACTACGAGTATATTAGGTATATTATCATCTCAGAATAAAGTCTGCGACCTGCGGGTTTCCTTTTCCTCACGATGTTTTCCGTCACCGTCAATATGTACGTACGTAAGTTATTTAAAAATTCGTTGATTAAACAGTTTATCTTATCAATCATCAGACTCTTGATAAAAAATGTAACACCGAACTCACGACTGTGCCTTAAGAGTCCACGTACATAACCACTGATGCATGCGAACGTCCAACTCTAATTTCATTTAGTGGCCCCCTAAACCTACCCTAATCCAGCCCTGGCCGAGCGCCGTGCGACCCACGCGACGCGATTGCGTAATAAAATACGCTATAAACTTATCCGTGTAAGCCGAATATAAAGCTCTGTTTAAACGATGGGCCTCATTCGTGAGGCCTGATGACCGGACAGGCGCACTTTCATTTTGAAAGCCGGTTAAGGAGATGGAACTCTTTGGTTGCAATAAAATATGAACGTGGCTTTTGACCCTTTTAGAATTGCCTTCATCATGTTTTTATGTGACGTGATATTGTGACGTTCGGCAATTATTGTTGAACGAGCTAAGAAAGCGTAATGTATGCATCAAAGAGGTTGGAAGAAAATCATTCTCTTTCCTAGGAGAGAAACTTTTTCTTTAAACGTCTTTGATTCTGTCAGAATACAAGAGGGTAATATGCGAATCCGGCGTAACACTACTGTTACGCCGGATTCAAATATTACCGTCTACCTCGTAACTCGTAGCAGTCGTACACATGATCTAATCGGTCAAAGTTTTGTGAGCGTGACTTCAAGGGCAACCTTCAGCTCGCATTCGAAAGTTTTCATTACATTTTAGGCAATGAACATGTAAATAGGGCCTCCAAAAACAGAACTTCACAGACTAAAAATATTTGTCTTAAGATTTATGTTTGTTCAACGAGTAAGTTGAATGATTGGATTTTATGAAATCTTGTATTTAATTAAAATTCGGTAAAAAAAATATAATTAGGTACGCGGCAGGAAAATCATAAAATTAAAAAATATTTTAACCTATTCAAATTAGAAAATAAATAAAATGAACCGTGAAATTCGCCATGATGAATGAATATTGAATTAAGAATTAGCATACAAAGAGACTGACTGCCAATCAATTTCCTTATTAATTTTCTTCATAATTATTCTTTCAGTCCCTTTTAATTATAAATAGTCGGAAATAAACTTGATTGTTTTAAGGCCAATTTTAAACCGAGTTAGTGCCATTGTAAAGCAGCTATAACATTATAGTATACCCTACCACCAAAATTCATACTCTCTTTTATAAAAAAATACGGACACAATCTATATAATATTATAGGATTATGTGACTCCATTTTAGTGCGGAAAATGTTTAAAATTGCAGTAAAAACAAAATTTCATATTAACTAATTTATATTCATTTCATATACTTCATTGCACGGCACGTAGCTGATTAAACGAGTTCGTTTCGTTAAAAATATGGACGCCGCCTATGGTAAAGTACTTACGTACCTACGTTTCAATCTTATCCATGTTTACCATTTCGCCAGACATATCGACTTATGTCATCTTTGAGTGGTTTTGTCTGAACTACTCGCGTGAGTGAGATCCGCGAATATCTTTTAGGAGTGTTCGTGAAAAAGACAGACGTGACATTGGCTACCGAAATCTTACTATTCTACTATGCTACATAAATTACTCGTATAGCAGTGTTCCGATCTCGGCAGCAGTGCTGCCACTGTGGTTCTGCGCAGCATTGCTGCGTGCCGCGCTGATTCCGACTCGGAATCAGCTGCTGCCTTGCTCGGAATGTTTTATCGTTTTATCTTGGCTTCTCTGAACATAGGCTTCGCCTGCGCAAAACCCCCTCACCGCCAAATGGTCTCTAAAAAATATTATTGCGGAGCCGTTTGCGCAACTTCAGATATACCAAGTTAAATCGTCCGTATTGTAGTTGTAGTTAACCTGAAGTGTCCATATAAGAAGGATGTTTTTTTACCTCCAGAAAACTTTTACGATTTTTTCCTTACACACTTCGGGGGCTCTATAGCTCAGGGGCCCCGTATTATTCGGCTTATACGGCAATAGCTACGCCCCTCTTAGTTTATCCTTCTTGCACGCTGCCTCAGACCTACGGATTTTTCAAAGGAATAACTGGAGAACTGGGAAATTTCATAAGCTACTTTTTGTCAAAGAACATGGACAATAGACGCAAGCAAGTTTAAAAAAAGACAAACCATAAACAATAATATTTGCGAATCAATTACGTTACAATTGAATAACCAAACAATCAATATGGAAATAAAATTAAGCACGCAATCGAATCTGACACGCAAATAACATGCACAGGCACGTTCTTTATACTACCTACTTGTGTTGCTACCATAAACATATTAATATTTGGGTTGCTACTTTACGCTAGTAATAATAATGTTTATGGTGGCTACGCGTATTTGTTTCAAATGTCCCGGAAAATTATTATTTTCTCGAATATGTCCCGTTTGCTGTAAAATTTAACAGTTCATTATTTTTTCATACTTATGCTTTTCTGGTAGTCGTGCATATGATGCCCACTGGTGGACAAGGACAATAGATAATCTTATTGCATCTTGATAACATATTTGGCAGTCAGCTCGAGTCCTGTTGAATTATCTTAAGCTGTAATCAGTATACATTAAATATTAGATAACTATGGCGTTGGCGGAATAATCAAGGAGTTAATAGAATCTTAAAATTGAATTAAATTGGAATGAATACTGCAAAATAAAAAGAGAAAAAAACAATCAAATATAACCATTTTGACACACAAATTACAAATTAGAAACTTCTTCCAGTGCGCCATAGAGGCAATGTACCCAAAAGTCTGCATTACCTCTTTTGCATTGAAGACTATTCCTTTGTGCAATGTATCTATTAGACCTTTAGTCACCCGAAACTTCAATACAATATAAGGTCCTTAATTTGGAAATAATTTTGCAGCAAAAAGCCCAATGTATCTACAGCAAAAGGCATAAAAATAAGGTATTACAATTAAAAATCTTTTAATATTTAATTTTAAAAAGTTATTAGATACGATAAAAAGCAAACCAAAGACAATTTGAATAAGAACAACCGAGGTAATTAAACTGCACAACAGGACTTGTCCCGCTAAAACCGGGAACAACGCAATTAGAGCCTACTTAACAGCTCGTCCAAGGCAATTACGAAGCAAAAGTTGTAATGGGAAAACTATTGCGGGAAGGAAGCGTTCCAACTGCAATCCCAATGCATTTTTGGATGCGAGCCCAATATAACTTGTTGCTTTCTGGCGCAGGACCTGTTGCTTCGAGGCCTACGGGACGGTTAGCTCCATTTTTGCCCTATACATAATGAATTGAGGTTCTCTAGCTTTCGTTGAGACGGTAGCACTGGTATTGTGTAAAATTTTCAAGAGAGAATCTGAATCCACCTCTTGGTTACGTTTAACTGTGCCTACGTATTTAAATCGCCATTTTCTGTGAATGCAGTACGCAAATGCATGGAAAGTATGATATTGTACCATAAAGACACTCGTGTAGCTTTTGAACAAAGATTCGTTTTGTTTGACGTCTAAATGTATGTACCTAAATTATGTTTAGTAAAATGTCTCATATTTTCTTTAGAGGTATCCTGTTCATTTGTCATTAAGGCAATCGTTTCCCACGGTCAAGAACTACAGACCATATAATATGTGTGCATGCCTTACGCTTTTTTGTACATACCTCCTGTATTTAATTTTGTT
This sequence comes from Ethmia dodecea, assembly GCA_963855545.1. Lineage (NCBI taxonomy): Eukaryota > Metazoa > Arthropoda > Insecta > Lepidoptera > Depressariidae > Ethmia > Ethmia dodecea. Next base: position 3,534,318 of record OY979443.1, read on the forward strand.
ATAAAAAAACCAATGTCACTTCGGTGCCAAAGACCTCACAAAATATTACCTTAAACAAGTATAAACTTAGATATACAAAAAAAAATACTGTTTGATAGTGTTATTGACCGACCAGAATGTTATAATTTTGAATTTTAAAAGAAGAAACAAAGCAAACCGCTTCAGTGACAAAGACCAGACAAAAATACGACCATAAACGAGGATACGGCCTAAGGAACAGTTTTGACAAACTTTTAGTGTTATTATTCTGATTAATTTTAAAAGGAAAAAATAAAATCACTTGGGTTCCAAAGACCGGACAAAAATACGACCATAAACGAAGACTCTGCTTAAAGAACTGATATTGATGTTATACGCGTATACCGACCAGAGTTGGTTAACTTTGATTTTGAAATAAAAAAAACAAAGTCGCTTGGGGGCCCAAAAACCGTATACAAAATCGAGTGTAAAAGTTTTGTCAGACAGTGCTATAAACCCACCACATCTTTTCCGCAGATGAGAAGGCGTAAATCAGAAACATCTTGTCTAAAAATTATAGGCTATTGAGAGCGCACTTTTAGAACCTATTTTGTTTTATGTGAAAGGATGGACAAGAGAATGCTTTTGGATATTATGGAGCTCTTAAGCTGTGATCGATGGCTGTTATCGTAGAGTGGAATATTTACAGTGTCTTTACGATTATAGCTCTTTCCGTCTCAAGGTTCAGTTTAGTCGCCATTATGTTTAGTGATATTTATTTATGGGAAATCTGGAACCTTAAAAATATTGACGGACATTTCGTCTTTTTGTCAAAACCTAATCAAAGCTACTATTTGAATATAGACTAATTAGCTTTAAGGATATCTGTATGGTATATCATTATGGTGCAATAAAATTATTGAGTATGCACTAAACAACTGCCTAATGTCCGTCAGATCGGGAATTATTTTTACCCAATGGACCACCCAGGTGGACTAAGGTGAACCATAGGAAATACACTCGTTTTTATGATTCAATTTCCGGATTCGTTTTTCAATTCGGTTCCTCCGAAGGCAACAAATGTGAAATCGAATCAGAAAAATCTGTGTACGTGACGGCACTAATACTTAAATGTTTCGTGTCCTACAAACAATTAAATTTATGTCTATAAAAATAGTTACGTACAATAATAAATATAAATTTACCCGTTACTTTAACTTAAAAAGCAGAGATATGAGTATATTGACAAACAGCGATAGAGTCATTAAATAAATTCACAAATAGACCAAGATTTTGTTCTTGCAACATTAGTCGATAGTTCTGTTGGAAGTGAAACATAGGTTCGAATGGTAGAAACAAAAAAGTTTTTTTATAATACGAGTACTAAACAATGTCATAACTATCTTCCGCAGCGAAGGAAAAAATCGACAGTAAACCCACAGACCTCAAAATTAGGTCTATGACATGTGCAACCCGGTCTGGCGACATGGTCACCAACTGCCATGTTCAAAGTTCCCAACATTACATTGGCGAATGGGTCGAAGACAAGATGCGAGCATATACATGGTGAATTTATCCATTGGGCGTGGATGACTAAATCAAAAACTATGAGGAATAGCGAAAAGTAATCAAAGGAGTCTCAGGTCCGATTTTGATACAAACTAAAACTGCATCTTTGGATTTTTGAAAAATAAAAATTCCTAGCCAGGAATCCAACACGTTGATTTTGGAATGGATCGAATTCTGGGAAGAAATAACATAGGTACGGCAAACTTAAGAAAAGAGAGTTTTCATATCTCATACTCCGAAAGTACTGTATGTTTGATCTGAGTACCGGGTCGGAAGCGATGATTCCCATCACAGAGAGATTCAGGGCTATGAGTCCCGCCCTCGGTCAGGAAAGACTCATAGTAATTGCTTCCGGCCTTAGGGCGGGAATGAATTAAAAAAATAGTAGTACATTTGGTTAGGTGGTATGATACTAAACTTCTTACATCGATTAAAAAAAAAACGTGCGGCATTGGGAGTGTAGGTATAAACAACTAAAAATAACCTGCGCGCGGCGGTGACGTGTTCCATATTTAAAATTTAAAAAAGACTAATAATTACTAGGCTGTTCCAAAACTCTAAATCTTATTTTTCATCGACACTAATAAATACATAAAGAGGAAGGGTTCGTATATTATTTTTGTAATGTTGTATTCAAAGACGTTCAAAAGAAAAATAATTTCTTTCTTCCAACCTCTTTGGTTGTATTGTTGACATTTTTGTTTTTTTGTAGGTATTATTGATTTTTTGCATTTTTCAATTTTTGTAATGTTGTATTGTTGACATTTTTTTGTTTACTTTCCTTGTATTCGATATGAAAAGTAGAGTGTTTAACGCGGGTGGAAGTTATCAATTCCTACTCGGACTATATCCGCCCTCGCTACGCTCGGGCGTCTAAACACCTTGTATATGGGAACTGATTCCTTCCGACCCTTGTATAACAATCTACTATTACCTACCTATAAAAAATAAAAATTCACCCTGTAGGTATATCTCATTATGTTCAGGCTAACACTATATTCCAATCCACGATGTGCGCCATGGTGTACCTATAGGTATATATATTTATATTGTTCTCCATTTGCAACAGGGTGCGTCATCGTCGCTAGTGGTGAAGTTTGCGGACACTGAGAAAGAGCGGCAGTTGCGGCGGATGCAGCAGATGGCCGGCAACATGAGTCTTCTCAACCCGTTCGTGTTTAACCAGTTCGGCGCTTACGGCACTTACGCGCAGGTCATCACAGAACAGGTGAGGGTTAAGCTTATTCGCCTTTTTACCATCATCTTCAAATTCAGCATTCTAACCTTCAGTTTCCGAAAGGCATGTTTAAAAAAAAATATAACGCACTGCAGCTTCTCTGATATAGGTTGAATAAAATTAGATATTCAATAACCAACAACTTAGTTTGAATTTGCCTTTAGGAAACCAAGGGTAAGAATCTAAACTATCTACATATATAGGTACCTACATATACCTACTCACAGTAATTTGTATAAATACTAATTACATAAACCTGCGAAAAAGTACTACCATCACGGCATGTTTTATAACCAACGTTAGGATTTAACAGCTTTAATACAAATTGTTTAATATGGTTACCTCTCAGACCATGAATCACAGACAAAATAGATTTTTAATTGTGTCTCGGTCACATTGGAACCGGCGGTTCTTAACTGATTAAATAACAATATGCCAATTACAAATCTGTGCCTAAAATAATCATACATTTAATATCTGTTTATAGCAACAAGCTGCGCTGATGGTGGCGGCGACTGCGCAAGGATATATCAGTCCGATGACTGCGCTCGCGTCGCACGCCCTCAACGGGATGGCCAACTCAGTCGTACCGCCCACTTCCGGTCAGTATTGCAGCTACAGTCGACGCTAATGTGCAGTCAAGAGCACATGAAGCTTTACACTTGTAGTGCGAGTCTGACCTCTAAAGCGATTGTAATAAGAACGTTACAAAGTCCAATGTGTCAAGCTCTACGTGCGCTTGACTATACTATCACAAATGTTCCGTCTGATACACCTAAGCGTCATTTTCACGAGCAGCTATTATCCCACTTCGGTATAGCGACCAATAGGTAGCTTTAAGGCACCCTATGACCACAAAGCCCTCATTTATTGTAACAATGACAATTACGAAAAAGTGTTTCTTTCATATTTATGAACACTTCATGCCGATGAATGCAACAAAGTGAAAAAAAATTACTTCTAATTGCTTAACTTTAATTAGCGTACCTAGTAAAAACTTGCGCTTTCAACCGACAATTCTTCCAAATGTATAGGCGAAACGTTGGTCTATAGTACGACTGCGCAATGCCATACGTCCGTTTACTTCTCTTGTTATAAGCCAATCACCGAATCATACCCATGGTGTAACACGACGCCGGGCACTGATAGGTTGAGACGTTCACGTGTGTTAAATTTCAGGGTGGTAGTACAATGTCATTGGTTCGCTTTATTTAAATAAAACATCTTCTAGTAAGTATGCCGATCTAAGTCGATATAGAAGTCGATAGATACGCCGCAAGTCGCAACCGCGTTAAAACCTGTCCACCATGAAAGCAAGCGATATGATCACACTATGATCTCGACATACGCGACAATTCCACAGATTTTCGGTGTTAAGGATTAGGAATTACATCTTTGTTGCTCATATGAACTAAGATAAATAGGTTTGCATATAAAAGAGAGTTCAGGTAATTATAGATATACCTAACTCTGACAGTCAAATAACCAACCGAAAGGCGGCTCGATAGCCAGACGTCGACATATGAGAGGATTTATATTTCAGAGAATAAAGAAAGTCAAAATTGTCGTGAAATAATTACGTCACAGCATGCTCACCACCTAGTCCAAGAATGCACAGAGCAAGAGCCAAGAATCACAACACATTAAAAAAAACAATTGAATTTTCCATTTTCAAGCCGTCTTGTGCTAAATTCCCACCAATCACCGCTTCCAATTTCGAACTGCAGACAACTTCACGGGGCTGGCGATAGGCACGGGTGGCGCGCAGCCGCTGAACGGAGCGCTGCCATCGCTGCCGTCGCCCACGATGCCGGGGTTCAATATGGCCGCGCAGACTGCCAACGGCCAGCCGCAACCTCAGGACGCTGTCTACACCAACGGCATCCACCAGACTTTCACTGGTCGTAAGTATCATGTCATTCCTTTTATAATAGGAAGAACACCGACAGAAGCTATCCCAGTCATCTAAAAATATAAATATAAAATACAATAAAAATTAATATTTCACGTCTTTTATCACCGAGGGGGTAGGTAGAGGTATTCCATTTCTGAAAATACCCACTTTACACGAGAATATTCAACCCCTAAACGTGATAGGTGGTGAGCCCATTGCCGTGACCGTGGAATTAATTCTGAGACCTGCGGGTTTCCTCAAGATGTTTTCCTTCACCGTCGAGGTAGTTAGTGTTAAATATGTAGGTAAGTTTTGAAAAACTCATTGGTACATACCAGGCTTTGAACCCGAGCCTCATTGATTATCATCATGAGAAGCGGGCTCTTTAACCGTAAGGCTATAACTGCTCTATCATAAAATACAATGAAACATTTCGGAGCAGAAGAGAGCTTGTTCATTACAGGACTCTTCCTGTTCCAAAAGATAAAATAATGATAAAATTGATAAATAGAGCGTGCAATAGCCCAGCACCCAGCCCAGAACAGTTAAATGAGATTGAATAGTCTCAGTTTGATTTTCCTTTTGGAAACCTAGGGTACCTAAATACTCGTAGCTAATTTGCTCACTTATTTATTTGACATGATTCATTTAATTTAGATGATAAAAAGTCATATCTCCTGCCTTCCAGAAGCTGAAGTTCACAATTTGCGCATTCCAGCTGTGCCTGTGACAGCACAGGGTCTCACCAACGGCGACGCAGCAGCTCTACAGCACGCCGCGTACCCTGGCATGCAGGCCTTCCCAGGAGTCGGTGAGTGGCACACCTGCTTGCTTACGTCACACGCTTACGTCATACGCTTCTGACGATCACGTATCCCAGCTTCTAAACAAAAAATGATTGCTACAACTAATTTTGACAAAGGCCTACTCGTAGGTTTTAAAATAATTGGGAAAAAGTTCCCAATGCAAAATAGTTCTTGGCGTTATATGATTATGATTGTGGACCACGATGGCCGATTTAATATTTGTGTTCGTCAAATCGGGGATGCGTAATCGTATTTTGGTTGTTAATTGTTAGTTGCCAAGGGATTTCAAGTTTAATGTCTTGTAAATGCCCACCGGTGAAGTTCTTTGGCAACGAGAAATGGCAAAATAGAATAGTATGGTTGTTACTCGTATTCATTTACCAGTAGGTTGATAGAAAAGAATATCGTATCGATGTGCAATAAGAATTGTTCGGTATGCCGATTATTTTGCATCGATTTAAGGCTATCGCACACCTTAACAACCCCGACTCGACTCAAAGCAAAGCATTTAAGTTAGTTATCATCATTATCAGCTTATAGTAGTCCACAGCTGGACATAAGCCTCCCCTAATGAGCGCCATAACATTGAAAAAAGTGTCCTACCAAAAATGGATTTTCAGCTGAAAACGAAATAGAAGTTAGTCGTCGTTCGTGTTACATTAAATATATTGTTCAAGTAGAGAGCGACGCATGAACCGCGCGGTCCTCACGCGTCGCACTCTACTTGAAAATTAAAGTGTATGTTACACGACTTAAAGCTCACATTTCAATGCTTTGCTTTCGAGTCCAGTTGATGTTGACTTATTAAGGTAATCGATGACTTTTATTGGTTATTTTAATCGATTACTGTTGTATACTTTTGGATGTTAAATATGCGGTTGGTCTATGTATGATTATGAGGTGTTGGATATCTTGCACACGCTGAATCCGTATATTAAAAGTAGTTGTAATTGATGTCTAATAATAACATTGTTCGTTTTTATTTTATGTTTCTCCATTATTTATTTAATAAAACATGTATGTATGTACTTAATTTTATTTTCGGTACAATTTATTTACTATTCAAGAACATCCCTCACCTACCATACTACGAGTATATTACTATTCAAACAGAATTATTGTAAAAATCGTGTTACATATTTAAGCTTTATAAATGTTAAAAGTCTGAACATGTAATCAGTGCTGCTAGGTATTTATAATTGCGGAATGTGTACAAATAATCCGAAATCGGCCAATAAATTAGTAGACCGAGCAGCACTAGTCGTAATGCATGTAAATGTGCGCAACGACTGGGTGTTCATTGTGAAAATGTGCAAATTAATGTTTGACAGCTTATCCAGCGGTATATGGGCAGTTTCCGCAGCCGATTCCCCCACCGATGTCGACCATAGCGGCTGCCCAGAGAGAAGGTAAGTGGCGCCTCAAGATGAAGAAATCTCGTTTCACCTCTTCACTAAATAACTAAACTATGAGCCAAATAAAAGTTTCTTTGCTAAAAATGAATGTTATCATACATTTTAATTCGATTATTCCTTTACCTAAAGTTGGTATCCGATTTTTAAAATACCTAAGCCATATTTCGGACAGGCCTTATTCTGTATTTCGGCTACCCATATTCCGCATTTTGGACTGGCCATATTCGGTAATTCAGACAAGCCCTATTTAGTGTTTCGTACAGGACATATTTCATATTTTGGACTGGCCATATTCGGTAATTCAGATAGGCCCTATTTAGTATTTCGTACAGGCCATATTCCATATATTGCTCTGGCCATATTCGGTAATTCAGACAGGCCCTATTTAGTATTTCGTACAGGCCATATAGGTATTCCATATTTTGGACTGGCCATATTCAGTAATTCGGACAGGCCATATTCAGTATTTCGGTCAAGCCATATTCCGTATTTCGGACAGGCTATATTCAGTATTTCAGACAGTCCGTGTAAACTTTTTTCATACTTAAACGTAATTAAACGTAGCTTACTTTTGTTTGTTGTGATTGTGATTAATGTTCTTAGTATTTTAACAAAAAAAAATTATTATGTAATTTGATATCTATTCCTGTCTTCCTAGTGTATATTCCAAAATATTACTACAAAAATACAAATTATATGCAGCGTAGCTCCCACTTTTCTGTAGAGTTTTTGTTGTTATATATGGACTGTAAAGTGATATTATATTCACCCGGCGTATCTTCAAGACTCTGCAAATCTCTTCACAGGCTTCTCTACATCTGTCGCTGTACGCTGACTTAGTAAATGTTATATGTTGTGCTATGTTATAGGTACGTGTTCTATATGTATATCTGTCTTGACGGAAGTGTACTCATTGTTCTGCATTTTTGAATAAATCTTTTACTGGAATTTCTTTATTATTGATGTTATTATTTTACTTACCTACTGTGCTGTAATACCTGTTTACCAGTAATACCAGTGTATGTATCAAATCGCGAATCACGATGTGTGGAAACTAATACAATGTTTTGTAGTAACAGTACTGTTAGGTCCTTAGCAATTACTTGCCTTCCACTATGACTATTGATAACCTTTTCCTAATTTGAACTTTTTACTAAAAATCATTTTATAACACAGCCTACTACAGGTGTACAATATAATTGAGACGGTCCCTAGGGGGAGGGATGATTGATGACGTAACAACACTGTAAATTTTAGTCATAGCTCTCATTAAAATTTACAGTAAATTTTAATGAGAGCTATGACGTCATCAATAAACCCTCCCGCCCCGCACCTTCTTCAGAAACCGTCTAAGTTAAGCGGTAGACCTGTAGTTGCTTATTTCCAGTATATTTTCCTCTTGGAAAAGAACCTTCCAAACTTAGCAATGCTTTTCACGATGGTGTCTGAGAGCAGACTTGTGAGTTCTTTAAAGATTTTCTTATGTTCCCAGGCTGCTCGATCTCGGGCCCCGAGGGCTGCAATCTGTTCATCTACCACCTCCCCCAGGAGTTCGGAGATGCAGAATTGATGCAAATGTTCCTCCCTTTCGGCAACGTCATCAGCAGCAAAGTTTTTATCGACCGTGCCACTAACCAGAGCAAATGTTTCGGTATGTACTGCCTTAAGTTGATATATCTTTTTGTATCTACAAATTGTCGCCGGCGTTGTTTCCGGACCGATACGACCTTCGAACCTTCAAGAAGAGAGCGTACTCCTACCTCAAAGGCCGGCAACGCACTTATGTGACTCTTAGTTGCAGGTGTCCATGAGCGACGGTAGTCACTTACCATCAGGTGACCCGTCTGCTCGTTTGCCCCCTTTATATAAAAAAAAACTATCTTATCCCTTAGTCAGTGGAGGACCTGTTGCTTCTTCGGTGTTGGCGTATATGGACCCTCCCGGAAACGGTGGGCCCACTGACAAGGGAATATCCGAGTAGGATATATAAAAAAAACTGACGGGTTGACTAACTTGCTGAAAAATTATCGATCAACGCATAAAAACCAATGGGTCTAAAAGCTTGAAATTTTGCACAAAATTTCCTCAGATAACGAAATGGATTTTTAGAAATTCCCGTTAAAACGGGAAAAAACAGGATTCGCGCGGGAACGCCGCTGGTCATTCGCAAGTTTTACTATGCACACACACTAATTTTCCTCGATTACACTTGAAAATACTAAAACGTTTCTGTTGCTCTTCAGGTTTCGTGTCATTCGACAACCCGACGTCAGCCCAGGCAGCCATCCAAGCCATGAACGGCTTCCAGATCGGCATGAAACGCCTGAAAGTCCAACTGAAGAGACCCAAGGATGCCAACCGGCCTTACTAACAACAAACGCCGTCCCTGCGCGCTCTTGTAGTGCCACCAGTAAGTACTTATTTAAAAAATATATATTGTAGAAGCCGTTATTGTCTACACTAATTTTTTTTTCACCTATCACGTTTAGGGGTCCAATGTATCTCGTGAAATGTGGGTATATCCAGTAATGGAATACCTCTGCCTACCCCCTCGGGGATGAAAGGCGTGAGATTATATTATTATTATTATATGTTTTTTTTATTCTTGTTTTTATCAAGGCTTTGAGTACCCTGGGTAGCCCATGTCAGCCTCATCAATCATTTAAGGGACAGACACACAACACTAATATTATAAAGAGGAAAGATTTGAATTTTTGTATCTGTTACGAATAAACTCAAAAACAACTGGACCGATTTTAAAAATTCTTTCACTAATGGAAAGCTACATCATCACTGATTAACATAGGCTATATTTTGTTCCCGTATTCACACGGGAACGGGAACTACGCGAGTGAAACCTCGCAGAACCGCTAGTAATATTATAACTTGGTAATTGTAGTAATGTAGTTTTTGTTCTTTCCAGGAGGCGGCCGGTATATTCGTCTCGTTCTCGGTGCGCATGTCCGCGCATTATCAACAATTCCAAGGAATTTAATACACATTTATTGTATAGTAAATATCATTAACTACATACTTACCTAAAGAAATATGCAAGCCCACTCGGCGAGTATACTAAATTAGTTAAATGTAATTTATTAAATCAGCGCGTAGGAATGCTTCATTCTTATCATTATCGATTAATCATTAAATTACTCTATTATATTATTATATATACAATTTATTAACTTTGATTAAATTATTATTATTATTATTATAAAATGACACGTTATAAAAATTTTGTCATTCGTAATCATACTTCTACTTCTAAGTACTTAACGTTTAAATGAAACTTTTAACATAAATTTATTATACTAGTTATTTGCTTGAACTAAGCCAAACTGAATTTATTAAGTAAGTTGAAAATGTAAGAAAAATGTATTTTAATTATTGTATATTGCAAAGAAACGTAGCTACGGGGCTGTCCGCGTACCTTTGTGTTTTAATTAGTTGTTTGGTTATTAGATTAGCCGCATTGTGCGTCGAGGCGCGACTCTTATTTCGTTGACCGTAGGTTAAATAAATGCGATAAAGGCACGCGCTCAGCCCTGGTCGATCGTAGACACTGTTGCCTCCCTCCGCCGAACTGATCACACTAATATAAGTGCTCGGTGTAGATCACTATTGAAGTATATATATGTCCTATATTTTGTTATATTTTACGCGTGTGTCTGGTAAGCTAATCGCTGGGCAGTACCCCAACAATCTATATCTCCCCATATCTTTATACAAAATGATAAACGATGCAAAACTGCAAGTTTTCCGATAGTTAATACAGATTAAACCTGTATGTCAGTCCGTCTGTCCTCGGTACGCCCAGCACCCCACAAACTACATGTTAGTGAAAATGTAAACGCGATATTGTTAACAAAACTAATGTTTGTATAACGCTGTGTACAAATCAAAGTGCACTTCAATCTAAGACCGGAATACTTAGGCCTTCATTTCGAAAGAAAGTGTTATTATGTGTTTGTTGTAAATTCCAAATGGGCTGTGATATAAGAAATTATAATATCAACATAATGGACTGTACAGGCCGTCGTCTCTGTATTTGCATATAATATGTGTTACGCTCTACACTATACTATCTTTCACATACTATGGCGCGAACAATCAACGTAACAATAGAATTATTTCCAAATAAAATCTACTTCATTGTGTAATTAAAATTTGAAATGCAACCCTTTTTATATTCTGAATTCGATGTAGTTTTGGAAATTTTCAGTAAAAATTGACTATTTATTTTTCTACAAATTCATGGAAAATTCAGATAATACATCGGGTTCAGGAAAATATTTTTAAATGTACAGTTAGGTCTAAAACAATGATTGTCCGGATTGCTTTTACTCATTTGCAAAATATTATAAGTACTTACCCACCTACATCTAGAATATTATGATGAAAATGTACAAGAAATGGAACATGCTCCATATTATGTGAAAGGTTAAAATTCGATGCTAAGCGATGTCAATTCTCAAAGAGCGTGCTTCCCCATTTAGTTTCTGTTCGTGTGTGTGTCTACATATACATATTATAATACTACTATTAAGGTGTTAAATACAATAACTGTGACATAGCGTCCGGGGAGCAACAGTGAGTGTCACGCGAGCTAACAGTAAAAAAAAAACTAGCGTAATTTCTACAGACAAAAATAGATTCATAATCAAAAAGGTACCAATATAAATATAAAATGATACTGAGATACCTTAGATATATTGTGTGCGCGGGCGGAATCTTATAGCCCGAGTGCCGGTACTGCCGGTACTTTTATAAGTAGGCCACTTTGAGTCAGCTATATGGGACGTACGAAAGACTCAGTCGTCATTACAACCCATGAAATACAAAAACTTTATGGAAAAGAAATAGTGTCAGGTATTTCGGATAGTTCGGAAATTTCGGTTTTTCGGATATTTAGACCGTCCGGTCAGTGTTCTGGCAAAGTAGACCGGTAGATTTCATGACTGAGAAGTGCTTTTGGGTAATTCTTCCCGTATATGCTCGTTCAAAGTGAGGCAACATGCGCGCAGCGGGAGTCGGCCGCCGCCCGCCTCTAGTCAAATATTACACTCAACACAAGACATAGAATTTTATATTTACACAAATAATTATATTATATTGATATAGTATTCTAGTTTTAGGCGTTTATGATTTATAAATAAGCCGTGTGTATAAAATGATATACGTGAAAATTATTGATTAAGTACTTATCTCTAGTTCTTTTCTCTAAAACACGATTGTGCAATAAGTTATTTGTTACGCTTTTTAAATTGTTTTAGCGTCGTTTTTGTTCTTTGTTCGGTTTTGTTTAATTTATTGATATATTTTTACGTTATATTATCCTTAGATTATGTCGATGTGGTCTCGTTTCGTAATCCGACTAGTCGGGCCGGCCTCAGAAAACGCACTAGTCGAATGCTGAATCAAATTGTACATTTTAGATAAACGAATAAAATTTATAGTCCTGCGGTCCGATTCTGCTGAGTGTCAAAGCTGAAACGCCTGAACTCCAACGGTTTTGTTGGTAGAATTGGACTGCTCGAGCGAGATGACTCGCATTTAATGTTTTTAAGGGTTGTCCTTGCGCACAAAGGCCGAGCTCGAGTCAATGTGATGAGTGGAGTGGCGAGCGCGAGCAGCGGAGCGGCGGCGGCGGCGGGCGCGGCGACCTTTCAAATCCCACCAGCCTTAACAATGCCTTAGTGACTGCTAACTACAACGCGTAACAGAAAAAGCGCAATTCCTCATACACCCCCAATATAAAAAAATATGATGCAATCGAACTTTAGTTGTGTCTAACCAATTTTCTTAAATATCGATTAATAATAGCACGATTTCCATAGAAAGCACTAAATTCAGCTAAACTAATTCATTTTTGGGAAAAATTTAACACATTTTAAAAATAGCTGAAATCGAATAGGTATAAGTAGTTAATACTGAACAAACTAATTTCAGGAATTGCGCTTATTCTGTTACATGTTGTATAACTTTTGTGGCATTCAAAACGAGCAGTGTTTGGAAGGTTGTCGCCTGACGCGACTGTCCCGCTGATCGAGCCGCGCCTGCGCCGCGCGCTACTTAGGTTACAGATAAATCGATGCCAAACCGGAACACGTATACTTAGTATATCGATTATCGATAATATCACCTCGTGGGTAATGTAGGAGTAAAACGCCCGCAGAGCGTCGCCCCGGCGACATCTCTCGAGCAAATTAATAATATGGTGTACTTATATCTTTATACTGATTAAAATTAAAAATTCCCTAAAGATATATTGCGGTGACGCAAACGTTTGTAATAGATTAATGAGTCCTCTCTGAATGTATAAAACAATCGCCCATAAAAGTGATTCTAGGATACAGGGTATGCTTTGCAATTATTTAAATGTATCTAAATGTTTTTCATGTAGGCAGGTTTTGCCAAACTCTCTGACTTAGACTACGGTACATTATCGCCCCCGGCAGCGGCGTCCGCCGTTTCATTATCGGGTCCACTAGACTGTCGCGATTTTTATACTGTCTCGTACTATCGTAGTGTAACTGATCCCTCATCTCATCTCACTCTTCGCGACTCGAATAACTTCGCTTGTTTAGTTTAAAGCACAGCCGAGCATCCTTCATTCCAAGTTGACGCCACTTTAGTTACTGAAGTATCCTCATTCACTTTTCATCTCACACCTAATGCGGGTGCAGTGCAGATTGCCGTTGATAAAACCATCGATACCTCACTAAATATGTCTTGACTCAATCCAACCCTCCTTCGAATTCGAGAACATCTACGTTGGATTTTAGGTGCCTTATTATAGGCAACCGCCATACCGTTAAAACGTCGCATTGTCAGCGTAACTTTGAAAATAACTCAAATAACTGCAACGGCATCCCTTTGTCACTCGTAAAAACAGATCTGAAAACATTCTTAGTAATACGAAATCGAATTTCTTAAAAACTATTTAACTCCTAAAATTTTATATAAAATATTTATATCGTTCGCATACTTCACTTCGTCGTAGCTTTCGTGTAGACGAACCATTTCGAAGCACTAAGGAGGTTTGGATCGTTCGTAAATCGTATGCGAATCGAAATCGGATCGTTATTTAGGCGACATAGTTAGATCGTCGGATGGTGCGGGGTGTACATGACGGGTCCTCACCATTCGCCGGATTGGGAACATCACGTTCACTTAACACTGTTCGATGCTAGTTAGTAAGATGGATGCCAATATTTTAATCAGAAAAACAAACCTTAGAGTTCGGAATAATTAATCAATATTATTATATATCTATTTATATGATAAAATATGGAAAGAGGCGCATAGTGCTTTTATTGATTGTAGGTCCTAGTATTGAAACAAAACGATCTAGTCATATCTCTTTCTGTTATTTATTTTTTCTATCGCTTAGAATAGTTTAGCTTCAAGCACAAATCGATTTATTCTATCTGTAACAACTTTACCACTTACTTTTACTATTAGAATGTTAACTACAGTTTCCTTTGTAGTATTTCGTTTTAACTGTAACGAAAACTATCTTACTGCGTAATAAAATATCCTACTAATTGTCTATGATACCCTTTACTAGAGTGAAATTATTCTGAGGACATCAAAGTTAATTGAAAAAGGAGGTAATTTTTATTGTATAATTTTAATAAGTTATCCAGAATACTGTTTTGCCGCAATATAGTTTCATACATTTACCTATAGATACGTTAAAATTAAGATTAATTCATACAACTTTATTGGTATAGATTGGTAGAGCATGAATTATGAATGGTATAACCGTTTGGTTAAGTTAGAATTTTAAAGTTACCTTAGTAAGAACAAGTTAATGAAGGTATTAGGTAGAAACAATGTAACTCTCATAGTTCTGCTATCGATTGTTATACAGTGTCATAAAAATAGAACAGTTCGCTTAGAGATGTATCTAGCCATAAAGGGAACAACATTCGCTAAAAATAAATTTCAAATAAGTCAAAAGAAACATCACCTTATGTAAGATAGCCGGTGATCGACATATTTTTGGTGGGAACATGTTTTTTTTTACATATTATTTGGTATTTTTTTTTAGCTAATGTTGTTTAGTTTTACGGGTAGATTTAGCACCTCAAACGGCTGGTCTCTTCTTGGACACCTGTAGATGCTGGTGTTACACTTTACGTGTAGACTTACACTTTATATATGTGTAGGTAACACTTTGTGTACTACGTGTAAGCTTACACTTTACGCGTAGTAGTATGTGTAAACTACACGTAAAGTGTAAGTCTACGCGCAGAGTGAAGTGTAACTTACACTTTACATGTAGTAGTAGTAGGTGTAAACTACACTTAAAGTGTAATGTAAGTCTATACGCGGAGTGTAACACTAACATCGGAGAATTTAAACAAAATCGCGCCGTCCGTGAAACACAAATGCAACTGTACATTATACGCCATCTTATCCCTATAGAAAACTAATCAGAAAATATGAACGATTTTAAAATAATCAAAATACACAATGTAAAAATGTGAAAAGAGTCAAGTCACTTGCAGACGTCGGGCCGCTTATACAATAAACAGGATTCAAAAATTGTACATACATACATAAGTGACGTCATATCTAATTTAGGAGCTTACTAGCCTTTTGTCCCGGCTCCTGCCGGGCGGGTGACAGGGTGTCGCTGTGTTAATGCTAAGTGGAAATCATAATCATAAACCGATTTAGATGGATAGCACTCCGAATTCTTAATTGATAAAGTTTAAGGGTACTTTTTATGGCGACCATTCACTTCCATTTCCATTGTCTCAAAGAATAAAAAGGGGTTGATGTATTTTACGTAACAAACTGCAGTTCTTATACAGGGAATTATAGTTTGATCCTTGGGCTGTCGTTAAATACGAGAACACACTAACTAGATTGAACAGCATGATAATTAGTTAAAATGAAATTATGCAAATTCAAGTAAGTCCTATCATTATTAACAACAAAGAATCTCAAATTGTTAATTTTTGCATCGGTAACCAAACCTCGCATGTACCTATGCCAGTCGCCCGAAAAGCGCAAGAGGTAACCCAGGGCTCGTAGAAAATAAATTAATTGCTGAATTTGTAAAAATGGAGTAACCAGCTAATAACTCATAATGGTACGAAATCTTAAATGAGTGCCTAGTTTCTAAACGCATTCTGGGCCAGAAGCATGAACGTAGCACACTCGTTATACTCGAAAGCTGTGTCCCACACATTGTTCTGGATAACTTATATCGGAATAGTCTAAGAATTAACAACCAGCCCAGATTCTGGAATTATTTGGGACTAATTTTCCAGTAAGACTCAATTCACCGGGTCATAGAAATTCGCGTCCGAATAACCGGACGAGTTAACGTCCGGATATGTAGGAACCGAAGTTTTTGAATGTGACTGAAGATTCTAAAATGTATACAAATAGATTTATCGGATAGTAAATAAATGTCTCGTGGTATTATCAAAAAATAAGTACGAAATATTGTACAAGCGATTGTTCTTATGAAGTTGAAAATTGGGATCCGAATAATTCAGAATAAGGGGCGAAGAAGACTAGCCGTACGGGCTAGCTTAGCAAAAAGATGCCTGTTTAGGTGTCTGTGATATACGCTTGTAAATGATCGTCCATTCGAGACTAAAATTAATTTCAAATCTAAAATACTGACTTATTTATAATAAAAAGTATGATCTCATCCATCGATTCAGAGATTATCTTTTTATAAATTAATACGTTAATTTCAATTATAAATGGTGAAATCCAGTCATATGTAGATATATAGGACCATCATGTTTTACCACAAGCTGATCTAGTCAGGCGTAACCCTATACAAAATCGGCCCCAAATTGTAATAAGAATTGCTAAATTTTAGTTACACATACATACCTATGTAAAATACAAAATTGTACAAATTACTATTTCTAGCTATACTTCCATACTGTCAAAACAATAGCGAACCCGTATCTCAAGATTTATATATAAAATCATCAATTATATTAAAACAATAATCTTGCCCAGACATGTTTGTGTAAGTATCTAACTATCTATCACACGTGTCCTGCAAATAACTACCTATAGAAAATAGTATAGCTAGAAATAGATATACCCACTTTATTAACCCTAATAGGATATTTTGCATTGTGTACTCACTTGTTCCAGAGTATAGGTGAAGAATATAAAGTTTCAGTGCAATGATAGCTAGCTATTGAAATGTTTATTCTCATATATTGTTATAGTTCGCCAAAGATTGTAAAATAAGAGTTATTCATCACTTTTTTGGAGCGTCGCTAGTTAATTAACTAATTTATTTAGTTTTAGTAGATACATTGGACAGTACTTAGCCAAAGATGACTGCGTTCTTAGTAAACAAAAATGAATATGAAACTAAAACAATAATAATTCGCCTACTTTGCATGTCTAATTGTTTAGTTATGGACGTTTTAACCTATTATCGAGTTAATATGTATATTGCTGAAATATTTCAAAAGTAAATTACTATTCAATTATTTATACACTTATTACGTTTAGTATGCTAGAAATATGATGAAGGATAATAAATAATTTTAATTATATTAGGTGAGCGTTTTATTTCCCTTTCCTTTCAAAAACTAGTGGCTCGTTCATAAATTTTTTCAAGTAGCCAAAAATCTCTAAAAATAATCTACAAAAAAATTCTGGTAGAAAAGAATTCGACAATTTCATGATCTCATTATTCAAATACCTACAATGTTCTGTTCTCCTAGAACTTTATTATTTTAAACACTTGTTGTCGTTATTAACAAGTGCAAATATTCCTCTTACAATATTCAGTTTAAAAAAATTTCGTAATAATTACCCTTATATAATATTTCCTACATTGTTCTGTTTTCCTGGTATTTCGTCCGACCATTTCTCTACCACATTACTTTCTGCTAACCAAACTGAACTAATAATAAAGAGGTCCTACTATGTCTTAACATGACGACTACAGCTACAACATATTAATTTAAAGCAAATATATAATCTGCAACAGGCTTCTTAAATTTCAAATGAGTTTTATTGACCAAAAGTGGAAGATTGCAGTGAGTTTTTAAAGGTATTGGGTCAAAATAATAATAAAACTCAATTTCCATAAATAAAAATTTTATTAATACAGGTCAAATCTGTAACATATCAAATGGACTTTTTGGTAAAATAATCCGTAATTTTTCTAGCCATCTTCTTTTTCACTTCCGACGACATTTCTGACCTATCGCAATCCATTGGAGATCTTGTATCATTCAAAGTGGCTTTTTTACTTAGATTTGTAGGAGTATGCGGTGTATGTGAAACAAAAGATACACTATTATCCTCAATTGGTTTCTGCAATTCATTGCTTTGTCTACTAATTGTATTCTTTTGTTCGTTAAACAACGGGAATGTGCGATTGTGTGCCTTATCAGTACTTATGATACTTGTTAATTTACAGTTGTCCTCGTCAA
Organism: Ethmia dodecea; assembly: GCA_963855545.1. Lineage (NCBI taxonomy): Eukaryota > Metazoa > Arthropoda > Insecta > Lepidoptera > Depressariidae > Ethmia > Ethmia dodecea. The sequence continues at coordinate 3,552,638 of OY979443.1, forward strand.
ACTTTTGCATTTCATCGAATAACCTGGAAGTCTGGTTTGGCGCCATTTTGTGATCGTCAACCGCCATTTTGTTTTCATTGGATATTGTATCACTTTTATTGGAATGGCATTCATCGAATAACCTAGAAGTCTGATTCGGTGTCATTTTGTGATCGTCAATCGACATTTTGTTTTCATTGGATATTGTATCACTTTTATTGGAATGGCATTCATCGATCTTTGATGTGTCTGTGTGTTTGTTTACATTTGTATCAGAAACCTCTTGACTACGGTCTTCGTCTTGTGAAAATAAGTCCGGAGAATTGTTCAACAAAATCTCCTGTATTGAATCATTGTTCTCGTATTGATCTGCAGCCACTGGTGGAGTCTGGAAAGATGAAATAAACTTTATTTTATTTAGTTACTGTTCATTTGGGACACATTGAATTGTTATGTAAAATCGAGAAGAATTAAATTTTGAACAGCAGTGTTTTTTATATACCGTATATGAGCACTAATGATGTCTTTTTTATTTATTCATAGGGGATATACGTTTTAGAAGCTCGTAATTTTTCTAAATCGTTGCGTCATTTAACGTTTTGTCGGACGAGGACGGAAACGCAGCCTGCGTTTCCGTCCTCGTCCGACAAAACGTGCTTGCACACACAGGCTTGCAAACATGCGGTCTGCTTTTTGAAGCAGACCCGTCATGAACAAATAATAAAAATTATTACAAAAATTGTATTTATTATTTAATCCAGATATTATGTATGTATTGGAAAACCACTGAATGATTGTTAACCTAATTTACCTTCTCGTGATGGGGATTCAGTAAAAAAAACTTTTTTTTTAGTCACTGTCCTATTTTGTCAATAGTACAATTAGTATATCATCATCATCAACACTCCGTAGAAGCCCACTGTTGAGCTAAGGGAATTTCCTCACACATGACGAAGTATGGAGACCGTCAAGTTAGAAGCCTCACCATGGAATTGAGCTGTTCTGATAATGTCAAACAACTCTTCCTAAATAGTGCCAAATAGTGCCCGAAGCATATAAATAGTGCTATCATACTTTCGGAGATATTCAGGTCGTTCAGTGAGGCTGCTATCTTGACGTCAAGATAGCAGCCTCATCTCAGTACACAAAAACCACAGCACTGTTCTTGAAGCACTATATACCAAAAAACTCTTCTTAAATAGTGCCTTGGATTTGCAAAGTTTCAGAATTAGTGCTTCAAAGGAACCGAAGATATTAGGGTACATTGATGAGGCTTCCAACTTGACGTCAAGCTGGAAGTCACATCATCAACGAGGAAGAATTTCGAATCGAGACTAATGCCAAAAATCTCTTCCTAAATAGTGCCTCCGCTATCAAAACAAAGCGGAACGATTTAACTTGTATTTTAGCATCATCTCAGAATGTTTTTTTTTTGTTTTTTTTTTTTGTAGGTAGGGGTACAAATTGTGATGATTTATCAAGTATCAGGATGCGGACTGGTTTAGTTTTTGAGATATATTTTTTTGAAGAATTATAACGTAATCATTTATAACCTCAAATAGCAAAGAAAACGCAATGTCCAATGTCAAACTTCAAAAAGGCGTTTAAAAAAAATAGTTCATTGATAAAATTCTATTGGTTATTTATATTAAAACCTATTTTTATTTGATAGTTAATGTTTTGTTACGGAATACATTTATTAAAATATTTAAATTTTCTTTCATCGCCGTGTCCTAAATATGTTTGAACAATATTGTTTTATCTTAGGATGAATGTCAACAGGTCCATTAAAATCTTCATTTCCGTGGATTTTTTATCTTTAGTTTTTCAAACAAAATCGAGTTTTTTTATAATGTATTCTTGCTTAATATCTAGCTGATGAGGGTTTATTTCAACAGGCTCATAAAAATCTTCATTTCCGTGGTTTTTATTATCCTTAAGTTTTTTTTTAAAACATCGCTTTTATTTAAATTTTCTTTATATTGTTTGTATTCTTGCTGAATATGTAGCATATAACTTAAAAAAGTAACGAAATATACAAGATAAAAAAAAAATTGTGCCACGGCGATGAAACATACGTGCTCGGTAATGAAACAAGCGTTCACGGCAATCAAAGAACTGTGCCACAGGATTGAAAGAATCAAACAACGGAAATGAAAATCCATATAAAACATAATATTTTATATACTTACCTGAGTATTATACTTACATAAAATATATACATGCCTGTCTCCGAGACGGAGGTAGGCGAGAGGCATACCCAGACTGTCTCTCCATTGGATCCTTTAAATTCCTATCAGTCCACAAACAATGGCTTCGTTCTACCCAAAGTTTGTGTTTGGGAGAAAGATTTGGATATTATCTTTGAATTTTTATCTTGTGTCTGCTATTTGACGCCGCAGACCTTATAGTCGTAGTTTTTTTTATAATTTAATTATTTAGTTATACCTTTTTATATTTATTTGAATAAAACCGTAATGGCCAATCGTATAGCTCCACTTGTACGCATTATGCGCATTACTTAATTCTTATGCTATTTTAGCTCAGTACCACATTGTAATTAGGGCGATAGTTCCATATTTTAATTGGTAACCCTTTCACTAAGACCGGTTAAAGAAGCCATCTTGTCTTTTCAATTGCCTTAGACACGCTCGGTTCCGCGCTCGTGCATTGTATGTATTTTATACTTTAGATTTCTAATAATTAATTGCTCAATCCCCAAAAATAGAGCTTTTTTTATTTCCCTTGTTCCTGTATCGAACATCTTGTACATCTCATTAGTTTTTTAAGTTATCTGCTACATATTCAGCAAGAATACATACAATATAAAGAAAACTTAATAAAAGCGATGTTTTAAAAAAACTTATGATTTTTTTTTATCATTGACAAAAATTTTTTAAACGTTTTTTTGAAGTTTGACATTGGACATTGCGTTTTCTTTGCTATTTGAGGTTATAAATGATTAAGTTATAATTCTTCAAAAAAATATATCTCAAAAACTAAACCAGTCCGCATCCTGATACTTGATAAATCATCACAATTTGTACTCCTAGCTACAAAAAAAAAACCGGCCAAGTGCGAGTCGGACTCGCGCACCGAGGGTTCCGTACAACCTTGCAAATTTATGGTTTTCGTAATTTTTCCTTTATCTATGCTATAAGACGTTGCTTCGTACCAAATTTCAAGATTCTGAGTTCACGGGAAGCACCCTGTAGGTTTTGATTCCCTTGCAAGTGTCGAAAATTTGCGGCATAAACGGCTGTATCTTTTGATTGCGTTGGCTTAGAAGTTTGATTTTTTCACAGCTTCAAGGGACAGTAAACCTGAGTAATTGATATAAATTTCAGCTTCATACCTCCACGCGTTCCTGAGAAAAAGGGTCTTGACAGACGGACGGACAGACGGACAACAAAGTGATCCTATAAGGGTTCCGTTTTTTCCTTTTGAGGTACGGAACCCTAAAAACAAAAAAAAAACATTCTGAGATGTTGCTCTATAAAAAGCTGAGCCTCCATTTTGATCTAGTTGGTTTATTCCTATCTGTACCGAATCCAAAATGTACGTGGAAGTTTATCATCATTTATTGACTAAAATACAAGTTAAATCGTTCCGCTTTGTTTTGATTGCGGAGGCACTATTTAGGAAGAGATTTTTGGCATTAGTCTCGATTCGAAATTCTTCCTCGTTGATGATGTGACTTCCAGCTTGACGTCAAGTTGGAAGCCTCATCAATGTACCCTAATATCTTCGGTTCCTTTGAAGCACTAATTCTGAAACTTTGCAAATCCAAGGCACTATTTAAGAAGAGTTTTTTGGTATATAGTGCTTCAAGAACAGTGCTGTGGTTTTTGTGTACTGAGATGAGGCTGCTATCTTGACGTCAAGATAGCAGCCTCACTGAACGACCTGAATATCTCCGAAAGTATGATAGCACTATTTATATGCTTCGGGCACTATTTGGCACTATTTAGGAAGAGTTGTTTGACATTATCAGAACAGCTCAATTCCATGGTGAGGCTTCTAACTTGACGATCTCCGAAGTATGGGCTATAATCTCAAGCGAGCCTTAACCTAACCTAACATAGTCAAATGAGTTACTTTTTATGATCTGTCAAAATCAAAATGTATTATGGAAAATGTACTGAATACTGAGTTTTGACGTAGTTTTTTTTAGTACTCAATTGCATCAATTTTTTTGTTTTATTATTTAAAAATGTGTTTTTTTCGAAATAGATGTTTTAGGATTCTCTTTTTAAGTAACGAATACTCACAATTTAATTTCGATACAGCCAAATACCAGATTCAAGCCAAGAATAGGGTTGTGTCCTACCTAGTCAAATCAGTTACTTTTTACGATCTGTCAAAACGAAATTTTATTATGGAAAATGTACTGAAATAGCAAACCGTGACGTCATAGTTTGTAGTACTCAATTGCAGCACTTTTTTTGATTGTTTTATTATTTTTAAATTTGCTATAATTGTAAATTGAAAATCGAAATACATATTTTGAGGTGTTTTGGGATAATCTTTTTAATGTATGACTACTCGCAATTTAATTTCGATGCTGTCAACTACCCAATTAGTACATAAACATTTATTATAGGTGGCGAAACTTACAATGTCCATCGGTCCAGATTTATTCTTGGTATTCTCGTCTACGAGCGTCTGCTGGAGGAAGGCGTGAAGGTTCGAGCGGCGGACGTCCGTGGCGGAGAACCGCACGATGTACTGGAACAGTTGGCCTGGAAAGAGGACACTTTGTTCTACAGGGTGTTAGGTGTGCATCCGAAGCCAAGGAGGAAGTTAAAATTTTGCCTAGTTTGGGACTATTCAGCCCGAGTAGTATGTGAATGTGAAATGTGTGTCCCATAATTATTTATTTGATTTAACTATTAAAAACAATCTTACGCCTTTTATTCCTGAGGGAGTAGGCAGAGGTATTCCATTTCTGGATATACCCACTTTTCACGAGATATTCTTTAGACCCTAGACTAGTATGTGAATTGTGTCACATAATTATTTATTTGTTTTAACTATTAACCTCTTAAGCCAGTAAAATAAAACACTATTGATTTTTAATTGTTACGGTGCCGATTGGAAACGAGCGGTGATCGACGAATTAATCTTTTGATAATTCCTTATTTTAAAACTAACCTAACGCCGTCTCCAAATCAGCAGTGGGCTGGGCGTGTTACTTATATAAATATTAAACACCTAGACCTGAAGTCAATAGACACAACAAGTCCATCAAATCGTTTGCCACTTAGCTCGGAGGGTGCACGATATTTCAAACCTTATCCCACTGAATTAGAACTGACATTTATAGAAATGCACATTTATAAAGCTCAACAGTATTACTTACCAACAGTAACGTTATATCTGGCGAGAATATTATGAGCATCCAATTTGTCACTTAGCTCGGAGGGTGCACGATATTTCGTACCTTCTTCCACTGAGTTAGAACTGACATTTATACAAATGCACATTTATGAAGCTCAACAGTATTACTTACCAACTGTAACGTTATATCTTGCGAGCATGTTGTAGGCATCCATGATCTCATCCCTGAGTTCAGTGTCCCCGAAGGTGTAGTAGGCCATTGGTCGTCGTGCGTGTGCGCAGGCCATCATCTGTATGAGCGACTTCAGTTGCGGGGAACCCCCGAAGGCGCCGCAGCCCCAGTTGCCAGTCGCCAGCCCTGGGTACTGGAGCGACGGCGAATCGTCCGTGTAGAATGACACCCCTACCCATGCCTGGGGGATGAAATAGTGTATTACATACCTAGGGAAGCAAAATAAGAAATGTCTAAGATCACATGTAATTGTCGACCTGAGACTTTCTTATTTACTTCCCGAGGTATACTTATTTTCTGCTCGACCGAGGCAGAAAGGGGGCAACTTCGTTTAGCGCAGCGGGTTAAAAGTTGACGCTTTCCGCCCGGAGATGAAAAAACTATGTAGGGTATAAACTCCTACTATCTCCTACCCATGCCTGGGAATGAATCAAACTTTTTAGGGTGTAAACTCCTACCCATGCCTGGGAATGAATCAAACTTTTTAGGGTGTAAACTCCTACCCATGCCTGGGGGATGAATTAACTATTTAGGGTATAAACTCCTACCCGTGCCTGGGGGATGAAGTATCGGCTTTTTATTCACCCCCTTGATTTCCTCGATTTACCTGTCACATTGTATAAACGTGAGATTAAGTGCGTATGTACCTTATTGAGCTCTCTAACGAGCATCTCCCGGCGGTACTCGTGAACACGGCTGGAGTAAGGGTGGGCGTCTATGGCCAATACTGCGCTGCGGCGACGCCCCGACGAGTCCAGCGGCGTGACGTCACTAAAGTCACCCGCCCACTGGAACGTGCGGCTGTAGCCCAAGTACTTGCTGTATCGCTCGCATCCTGTGAATATTTTGTTACGAACTCTTTGTTTTTGTATGTCATTTTATGTTAAAATAAAATAAAAAATAATCTCACGCCTTTCATCCCCGAGGGGGTAGGCAGAGGTATTCCATTACTGGATATACCCACATTTCACGGGATACGTTGGACCCCTAAACGTGATAGGTGGTGAGCCCATCGCTGGACTGTGTCTATTTACACATGTCTCAGAATTAATTCTGAGACCTACGGGTTTCCTCACGATGTTTTCCTTCACCGTCGAGCTAGTGATAAATATGTACGTAAGTTTTTGAAAATCTCATTGGTACACGCCAAGACTCGATCCCGAGCCTCACTGATTTTCGGCCGGCTCTTTAACCGTAAGGGCTATCACTGCTCATGTTCATTTTATGTTCTTTTTCTAATTTGATTTTTGATATGTTATGTTGTATTTGTCTTTCGTGTGAGTAAAACAAGGTTTGAGCTGCGTTTTCATTTGTTGATTTACAGTTTACAGTCCATCATATTTTATCCGCTTCATATTTCTTATATTAACAGTTTCAACTCATGCATACCAAATACTACAAACATAAGAATTTAAGAAATTATGCTCGCTTTGATGGAGCTTACCATAGACTTAGTATACTTAGATTGGCATTGCGAAAGAGAAAGAAAATTGGTACCCGTGTGTTAGAGCGAGATAGAGAGACGAGACCATTTTCGTCAACTCGACGGGGTTCTACCGGGCCGACGTCAGTTGTGAACGAAACAAATCTCGCTTATTTTAATTAATCTCGCGTATTAAAAGAGTAAGTTTGATGTTTAATAGACGTAAAGAACTATGGTTACGTGTGCAGTACCGGTTGTAATTCATCTAGCACAGAAAATCCACAGAATTAGTCATTTTACATGTAAGTGCGATTGAAAGATTTAATTCTCTAAATGCAATGATTATAGAAAACTGAAAAACAAATCGTGCACAAATAGATAGGTAATAACATTGCTTTTTATTATATTAATGTTCTGAATGTATAAGAATTGATTGAAGCGAAAAATAAAATACGTGAATTTCTTGTATTTCTAACCTCAATTTTATAGTGATTGTCGTAATATCGATTAACCACATTTCGATAACGTGACTGGCGAAGGTAACTACACAATAACGTAACGTAACGTGACTACACAATATACCACACGCCCATTTGTTACCGAGAGCTACAAGTTTAGGGAGAGCAGTATTTGTCTTGCACACATCCACTTTACACGCACAGAAGTGTAAATTTTTTTGGTCTCGCCGTACTGGCTCTATTGCCAATCTTTAACGTTAGTTAGTATACTAAATCTATGGAGCTTACATTTACGGCATCTCAACTTATGTCAATGGAGTAAAGTTACCAATCATGAGGAGCGCCTCATTAGGCCTGAGGACTTCTGTGAACAGCATGGAGACCATCAGCTCGGGGCATATTACGAACCGTATCTCCTCTTGCACGCTCCCGTGCCCGAGGACACCACCACCGAGGTATCTGTTAGCAATAAAAAAAAATTTATCCAATTGCTGAGTTTTTCCCGTGGGAATTTTTCCGTTCCCATGGGAATTTTTCCGTTCCCGTGGGAATTACTAAGTAATTCATTTTTTCTAACCTTCCCGGGGGTGCTCTCAACAACTCTCGAAAGGTTCATCGTAGTAATGGTATAGGAATCCATGGATGCTTATATAAGTAACTACTTATTAGTAAGTTAAAATAAATAAGGATTGTTGCTATTGTAATAAAAGCATCCTTAGGTTACTATACCTACCGTACAATAATTTTAAAAATACTTGTTAACTACCCTAGTCAAAGATTATAAAATTAGACTAGTTTACGAAGTAGGTGTTTAGTTTACGTACTTATTGGCAAAGTCGACCTGTATGAGCCCATCGGCGTCTTCGATGGTTGAGGCGGGGTCCACGTGTACGGGCAGCGAGGCGATAAGCGCGAGCGACTTCGGCCAAGCGGGCAACGCGTTTGGCCTCACCCCACGGCGCGTGAACGTCATCACGCCGACAGGCGCTGTACTGCAACCACACCGCGTATGTAGGACACGCGCCAAGACGAGGCGACGCGAGACGAGACTAGGCGAGGCGAGAATTGAAATCCCGCCACTCCACTTCCACCAGAAATTGCTTGTTGTAGTGTTACCAGCTCGCTTAATGTCACCCTTAAGTAATTAGCTACGTGTGAAGATATATTGCTGTTCAGTTTATTATGCGATAAACACGTGGCTGTGGTAATATATCCGGTGAACTGTTCGTGCGAGCTTGGGTTAATAGCGAGTTACCGCGAAAATAGTGTTTCCGTTGAAGATTTTAATAAATACTATGTTCAGCAATATCTTAATAGCAATTCAATATTACACCAAGAAATATTTTAATTCTCGTCTGGCACATCCTAGTCTAGCTAGGAGAGCATTGAGGTTTAGTCATACAAATTTCAATTCCCGTCTCGCCTAGCCTCGCCTCGCCCTACCGAAAAAGTATGTAATCGCTAGCCGATCTCTTTTTTTTTTCCCCTTATTTTATTCGTCGTATTATTTTCACCTTTAGTGCAGACCCTCCGGAAATAGTGGCAGATGCATTTCAGTTTCTCCAACACGTCATCGGCCCCTGAGCACTCGTACAAACTGTGAAAGGAGATGAAGAAATAGATTCAAAAAAACCCTGCCATTTGCAAAACTGACTCGCTACTACTAAATAGTAGTACTTTTATTTAAGCCAATTTAATTTATAAATTATAATCTCACGCTGTTTATCCCCTAGGGGGTAGGCAGAGGTATTCCACTTCTGGATATAGCCACTTTTCACGAGATATTCTTTGGACCGCTAAATGTGATAGGTGGTGAGCCTATTGGACAGGGTCTGTTACCCATGCCTCAGAATTAATTCTGGGACCTGCGAGTTTCCTCACGATGTTTTCCTTCACCGTCGAGCTAGTGATGAATATGTATGAAAGTTTTGAAAAACTCATTGGTACATGCCAGGATTCGAACCCCAGCCTTACTGATTTAAGCCAATTTGCATCCAAATTGAAAATATATAACTGCCTTCACACATTTTCTTTTTCTTTAATATACATATTAATAATTTGAGTAAGGACTTACGAACTAAAGTTAATATGAGGGTAGGAGGCATATTCTGAAGCCTTTTTCGCAGTGTTCCGTCTTGGAAATGTGCAGAAAAACGCGTTGGCAAGTAAACTAGCGATCTGTAGCTGCGTCAGAGACAAGGACCGGTTGCTGTGTTGCCTGCAAAATAAAGTTTACGTATTTACAAAAGTATGAATGAGAAAGTAGTTCTCTAATTTATCATTCAACTTCAATGCGACAACTTGCTCTTCATTTTTCTAATATAAAATCACAGGTTCATCAGCTATCACGTTTAGGGGTCTAAATAATATACTGGTGAAAATTTTGCCTGTCAGCACCATTCCTCATGCATGATTTTGTCATGTCAAACAGTGAAAGTAACTTTGTCAGTTTATTTCCATTTCCCTAGAATATTGCTCAACCAATCTTTATGAGGTTTGCAAAGAGATAGTTTGCAACTTTTTTTTTAAATCGACTTTTAGCCAATTTTTGCAACTTGAGAAAGGTTTTCATTCTTGAGTCTTGACTATTTACAAAGTGGTGTATAAAATTTTATTTTCTTATATATGATATACTTAATCATAATCTACTATATAAAAATAAGTCGGGTTTTCCTTCCTGACGCTATAACTCCAGAACGGACGAACCGATTTCCACGGTTTTGCATTCGTTGGAAAGGTCTCGGGCTCCGTGAGGTTTATAGCAAAGAAAATTCTTATGAGCATTGCACCCATGCGAAGCCGGGGCGGGTCGCTAGTTGTCTATAATTAACAAACACTATTACAACATTTAAAGAGGAGTTTTTGCTGTGCTTCTTCTCAACTATACATGCCCAAGTACTGGAGTAGCAATGTCTTTCAATAAGGGGTCTTATTACTTAATTATATAACTTGGTTAAAAGCATTTTGATTGCTTGATACTTACTTGAGCAATGGTATGGGAGCCTGTATCAATTTTGGCAGGTCTAATGCCAACTTGGCTATCTCGGGCAGAGTAACAGTGAAGAAGTACTCTGATTCATCTTCATCTAAATGCTGAGATACAACAAAAATTTTATGAAAAAGAAAATATTTATTCATTTATTGGAAATTTGCCAGAATTTGTGTAAAGCCAGTGAAGCAACAACTTGAACATCAAAAGTGTTTCCTTCTAAATGCCCATTAGCTCTTTCATCTTGTATTATTTCGCATGCAGCAAAAGTATTCTAAAAAAATTACTTCATTGAAAAGTGAATGCAGAGCTCGGAACTTCCAAATGGTTTTGAACTTGGTATTGTAGCTGAGTATGGCATCGGCAAGCCCTTGGCTGTTGCGTATTGGCTGCCGCAGAGCTTTCTCTATCATCACCCATCGCTTTGTCAAACGCTTCTCTCCATTGCTCTGAAATCAGTTCAAGATAGGAGTATTTTTAAAGGAAATAAATATAAGTGAATTCAATTATATTTATTCCACAAACAAGGAAATAAGTCACAATAATCTACTATATAAAAATAAGTCGGGTTTTCCTTCCTGACGCTATAACTCCAGAACGCACGAACCGATTTCCACGGTTTTGCATTCGTTGAAAAGGTCTCGGGCTCCCTGAGGTTTATAGCAAAGAAAATTCTTATAAGCATTGCACCCGTGCGAAGCCGGGGCGGGGCGCTTTTACATAATATACAATTACAAAAACCTTAAATAAAATTACATTTCAAGAAATTCATTCTACCAATATTATAAATGCGAAAGTTTGTATCGATGGATGTATGGATGGATGTTTGTTCCTCTTTCACGCAAAAACTACTGAACAAATTTTGATGGAACTTTACAGTTATCTATACTAATATTATAAAGCTGAAGGGTTTGTTTGTTTGTTTGTTTGTTTGAACGCGCTAATCTCCGAAACTACTGGTTCGAATTGAATAATTCTTTTTGTGTTGGATAGTCCAGTTATCGAGGAAGGCTATAGGCTATATAACATCACGCTACGACCAATAGGAGCAAAGATATAGTGGTAAATGTGTAATAAACGGGAGAAATTATTTCATCTTACGGGAACTACGCGGGTGAAACCGCGCAGAACCGCTAGTATAGCATAAACATCAGAATAACACATAGGCATTAACACATTTTATCCCCGTTTTCCCACAGGAACAACAGGTGACACCGCGGGGCGCTGCTAGTTTTTCATAAATTAAATCATTAAAAGTTTATTTCTGTAGGTAAATGACAGTAAGAAATGTCAATAGGCTAATAACAAGGGACTATAAACACATCCATGGAGGTTGACTGATTGTAACCTGGTAGGTTATCTCCACAGCAGGTGGGAAGAGTAACAGATGATGTCACAGCGATGTTGCGCTGCGTACGAATTGACTAAAGTTGACATTGCTTTTATGTAATTTGTCACCCCTCCCGCTCCACGTAGCTATCTCTGTGTCATGTAATTTGCAATAAATAAATAAATAAAATAAATTAATCTCAGGAACTGTCTCAGTTATGTGGTAGATCTGTAGTAATGGACCATTTACACGAGGGCAATCCACTAAGACAATCCAATAATGGCTTCGTGTAAATGGAGAGTCCACTGCAATGGATTGTCCTCAAGTTTTTTTTTTGTATGCACTTAGTGGATAGTCTTAGTGGATTGCCCTCGTCTAAATGGCCCCTAAGACGTCACACTGGCGAAATTCCGCGACATCTAATTTTAATAACACTACGTTATTTCGGCATAATGAGTCAATGGTAACGTTCTACGCCGAACTTCGGCCGACACTTACATTTTCAACTGGATATAAACTCTTTGGAGAGCATGGCATCCTCACGTATTCACTGTCCCATTTATCCTGCCCAACCTGAGGCCGCGGAGGCCGGTCCCCGTTCCAGCTCCCATCGCTAGGGATGTGGTACAAGACAGCGTGATGCGACGAAGGTCTGATTAACGGGAACTCGGGTGCACTCCAGGGCGAATTTGACCCTACAATCTCACTCACAGGCACACCTCTCCAATTACTTTGACTAGACATCTCTGAGTCCATCGTATAGAAGCGGGGAATCAATGAACTGCGGTCTGTAATCGCAGAAACGATTTGCTAAGACCTATATATTATTTTATACGCGATTTGTTAGGGTATTTGACATAGGTAACTTATTTACGCACTGATATATTTAGCGCTGTTTGAACGGTACACAAACCGGATAAGTTTGTAAAAGTTCATAATAAAAAACGATTGACGTAAATAATTTATGTAGGTACCTAACATATTCTTATATGCTCTACACCTACACTACTACATTTTTTCGTAAATTGAATGAACCATGATGAATGAACCACAGAATATAAAAGTAGTCGGATTATCGCAAAGTAGTGTACCTACCTCTTTGAGTATTAAACCAACAGGAGACGTCACGCGCACTAGTTTCTTTACAAAAAAGTCTGCCAATTTCTGCGGGGGGGACGAGGAAACAATCACAAATAATGTTAAAACAAACGCATTTTTTTATAAAACAATAGTCAAGTCAAAAGTCAAAATGTTTTATTCAAAATAGGAACTTACAAGTCCACTTATTGAACGTCATTTCAACTCCACCGCTTCAGCATGTATGGTTGAGGAGAAGAAGCGGGGCAAGAAACTCCTCAACACAATATTCTTTTAATCAATTGTTACATATTACTAAATTGGGTTACATAATTTCGTTTGTTTTTCGCTATCGTATTGCGCTGGACTGGAGGAAATCTGTTCCAAGCATCATTGTCATTTAAATAGTCGTCTAGTTTGTAATATGCCATTTTACAAAGTACATGTTTAACATGAGTTTTGAACACAGTTTCAGGCAATTTCAAAATATCTTCTGGTATTTTATTATAAAAGCGTATGCAAAGCCCCACAAAGGAATTATTAATTTTACTTAATCGTGACTGAGGTTGCTCTAGTTTATTTTTATTCCTTAGATTACAATTATGCCTGTCACAGTTTTTAGTATACAGTAATATGTTTTTCCGTACATACATAATGTTTTCATAAATGTACTGACAAGGCATTGTTAAAATATTAATTTCTTTGAACAGTTCTCTTAGGGAATCACGACATCTTAACTTGTAAATGGCGCGTATAGCCCTTTTTTGTAAAATAAAAATAGATTCTGCATCAGCAGCTCTGCCCCACAGCAAGATGCCATAGGACATTATACTGTGAAAGTAGCTAAAATAAACGAGTCTTGCTGTGTCTACATCAGTAAGCCATCTGATTTTTCTGACGGCATAAGCAGCTGAGCTCAGTCTGTTAGATAATGCAGAAATATGAGAATTCCATTGAAGTTTGGAGTCTATCGTTATCCCCAAAAAAACTGTATTATCAGCGAAATCTAATTTGTCATTGTTTAAAATTATCTCATTCTCTACTCGTCTAACATTAGGGAGTACAAACTTTATACATTTGGTCTTCTTAGCGTTGAGCACTAGATTGTTTGCAGTGAACCATGTGAGAATTTGTTGAAGAGTGTCATTTACCTCGTCGAGCTTCTGAGCTTGTCTATCTACTTTGAAAATCAGAGATGTATCATCAGCAAACAACACTATCTTTGACAAACTCTCTACCATGAATGGAAGATCATTTATATATACAAGGAAAAGAAAAGGACCAAGAATCGAACCTTGAGGCACCCCAATTTTTACGGGTGCGCCCTGTGATTTACAATCATTTATTTTTACTTTTTGTATCCTGTTTTCGAGATAGGACTGTAAAATATCAAGCGCTTTACCGTTGACTCCATAATGATTTAATTTACATAGCAAGGTCTCATGATCACATGATCTCTATCTCAATTAAACACTAGCTTGAACTAGGTGCACACAAATACATTCACCAATACAAGCACTCCGTGAACTCAAACAAACTAGTTGTATTTAACCGGTGTGCTCAAAGACCGACACGTTTTTTAGGGTTCCGTACCTCAAAAGGAAAAAACGGAACCCTTATAGGATCACTTTGTTGTCCGTCCGTCCGTCCGTCCGTCCGTCTGTCAAGACCCTTTTTCTCAGGAACGCGTGGAGGTATGAAGCTGAAATTTATATCAATTACTCAAGTCTACTGTCCCTTGAAGCTGTGAAAAAATCAAACTTCTAAGCCCACGCAATCAAAAGATACAGCCGTTTATGCCGCAAATTTTCGACACTTGCAAGGGAATCAAAACCTACAGGGTGCTTCCCGTGAACTCAGAATCTTGAAATTTGGTACGAAGCAACGTCTTATAGCATAGATAAAGGAAAAATTACGAAAACCATAAATTTGCAAGGTTGTACGGAACCCTCGGTGCGCGAGTCCGACTCGCACTTGGCCGGTTTTTTTGGCAGAGGGGAACGCCTGTTAGTGGCGTCTCCGTTTGGTTTAATACTCAAAGACCTACCTTCACCCTTCCTCAAGGGACCTACTTTAGACTATTTTAAAAGAGGAAAACCTACTCAAAGAGGAAAACACACTATCGTCACGATACACCACTATTTTGAACTTAAGTATTTCGAACCATCAAAATCACCCAATGTAGTTCTAGCTTCGATTTTTTGAAAGCACGCTTTAACCAGGACATCGAACGTGGATTTCGTGAGCTATTTATCTGTGTGTCTCTTCATTTTTTTTTATATCTGGGATCTGGACCCAAAGATATTGTAACAAAAATATTGTATGTCCATATTTGTTTTGACGCCTTTCTTACTGTATGCAAAAATGTGCTTTATAATAATATTTAATAATTTAAAGATATGGCTGTACGGTATTAGAGGTCTTTGACTTGAACTGACAGGACAGTGACATTGACATAAAATTGATTTAATTGATTGACAAGACAAAAAACAAAAAAAGGCGAGTAGAAGAGAGATTTAGCGTCTCTGAATTTTTATAGCAATTAGCATTTTCGTAACATAGTTTATCTATCTATACATTTTTTATAGAAACCTGAAACAAGAAGTACTTACATCTAACTATCGCAAATATTTAAAATCATGAATTTAGAGTTATTGGGTGAGTACTTTGATTATTTACTTAATCAAAGGGTGAGTATATAATCTCACGCCTTTTTTATCCCCGAGGGGGTAGGCAGAGGTATTCCATTACTGGATATACCCACATTTCACGAGATATATTGGACCCCTAAACGTGATAGGTGGTGAGCCCATCGCCGGACCGGGTCTGTTTACACATGTCTCAGAATTAATTCTGAGACATGCGGGTTTCCTCACGATGTTTTCCTTCACCGTCGAGCTAGTGATAAATATGTACGTAAGTTTTTGAAAAACTCATTGGTACATGCCAGGATTCGAACCCGAGCCTCACTGATTTTCGGCCGGCTCTTTAACCGTCCGGGCTATCACTGCTCTTAGGGGTCTAAAGGGTGAGTATTATCTATACTAATATTATAAAGCTGAAGAGTTTGTTTGTTTGTTTGAACGCGCTAATCTCCGAAACTACTGGTTCGAATTGAATAATTCTTTTTGTGTTGGATAGTCCAGTTATCGAGGAAGGCTATAGGCTATATAACATCATGCTACGACCAATAGGAGCAAAGATATAGTGGGAAATGTGTAAAAAACGGGAGAAAATATTTCATCTTACGGGAACTACGCGGGTGAAACCGCGCAGAACCGCTAGTTGTACATAAATTGAAAATGTTTCACGCGCGTAGTTCCCGTTCCCGTGAGAATACGGGAATGAAATATAGCCTATGTTACTCAGTTATCTTCTAGCTTTCCATTGGTGAAAGATTTTCTAAAAGCGGTCCAGTAGTTTTTCAGTTTATTCGTAACAAACATACTGAAATACAAATCTTTTCTCTTTATAATATTAATATAGATGTGTATTGACTGTACTGAACTTTTTTACAATTGTTTTCAGAATCCTTTGGGCAAAACTATCCGGAGGTAAGCGAAACTGTCTTAAACAAACTTTACCTATGGCCTTAAATTAACACAGTAACTTGACTTCCGCAAAATTTATTTAATAATTTAATTTCTCATAATATGTTACTATTGAAACATCTGTCTTATTGCTGTTACTTAAAAAACCGGCCAAGTGTGAGTCACACTCACCGTAAAATAATTAAAAAAAAACATGTTTCTTGTATGATCCATTTTAATTTATTAATTTATTTTTATTAGTTTTTGTTATATTATAATGACAATAGTACACACATTCTGTTAAAATGTATACCCTCAGAATAAGAATAATTAAATCATGGAGTAAGCTAGTAGAAGAAGTAGTCTCAGCACCTAATAATAATAAATTTAAAAATAAACTACAAATAAGTGCATATCCTGTAATGAGAAAGCTTGAGTGGAGAACACCTGGATATGGGCATTTATAAGTTGTAAACTGAGTGCTTGATTAATAATAATTTGTTTGTTCTGTTAAAATAATGAGATTTTATTTTATCTAGGAATTTGACGGCACGCTAGATTCAATTTCCTTGGCAGCCACATGTGCATTCAACAGACGTGGCACTCTACTGGCCGTAGGCTGCAATGACGGCAGAATATTTATATGGGACTTCTTAACTAGAGGGATAGCTAAATCCATATCTGCTCATGTTTATCCTGTGTGCAGTCTCAGTTGGTCGAGAAACTGTAAAAAGGTAAGTTTTAAACTGGGAAAGAAAATGCGCTGAATCAGCGCGAATAGAAAATGCGTACACAGTACGCACCCTTGCTTTGATTAAGTATCTTTTTGAATATTTATTTTATTTGTTAAGGAAACAAACAGCTTATACAATAAAATCTTATAAATATGACATTAAGTATAAATAGTACAGTAGGCCAACAAAGTTTCCATATTTAGCACCTAAAGTTGCAATCAAAGATGTTTAAAGAAAAAGTTTCTTTCGAGGAAAGAGAATGATTTTCTTCCAACCTCTTTGGTTGCAATCACAAAACACTGTTGCTTTTGGAAGAAAAATTACAATATGGCTATATAATTAATATAATTTGACAAACTCTTACTACAACCAGTTTTGGTTTTGTTATAATTATGTTCTGATTAGAAAAAGGAAACTTATTGATTTGTTTTTAATATAATATTATATCCTGAAGTCTATATATGCATATTTTCAACTTATTTTAAATAGTAAACTTCAAATGTTGTATCCTTAATTTTTTACATCCTCTAACTAATGAGGATGTCACATTGGAGTTTGAGTTGAGGTACTTTGAATACTGCGGTTCAAATGGTTTTCAGTGACAGAAAATCCACTATTGGCTAGATTTTATAGGAAGAGCTCTGACAGCTCCTAAATTAATTTATTATATTATTTTATGAAGGCCATTTCTCAGATGACTTTATAAGTGGTTATTACGGGAAGAGCTGCATTTAAATTTATTATCTTTTTGGAAAAGTCATCTGTCAGAGCTCTTCCTATGACAGAACTAAAATATTTGTTTCAGCTTTTGTCGGCATCCACAGACCACAATGTGTGCATATGGGACATACTAACTGGAGAATGTGAACAGAGATACAGATTCCCCACACCAATACTGCGTGTTCAGTTTGACCCTAGGAATGACAAACGGTTCCTGGTGTGTCCAATGAGGCATGCAGCGTTACTTGTAGACACCGATGGAGACCACAAAATATTACCGATAGATGATGATGTGAGTTATGTTAAATTGTTTATTATTAAAAAGATATAAATCTTTGTCATGCACATTAGTGCAGAAAAAAATTTTTTAGACCTTATCCCTGAGGCGGTCGGCAGAGGTATTCCATGTGGGCTGTGACCAGGAAGCTGTTACACAATATCGTCTACAGCCCACTGGTGAGGTAAGGGTTTCTCTGACTGAACCCATGAGGAAGTATGGGCCATAGTCTCCCACACAAACCCACCATGCCTTGGCACTTGGTGTTAGGCTAGTGACCACCTGTCAGAATTTTTCAAGCCACCTAAGGGAGAGACCCTTACATGGCTTAATGACTTCTATTGTGCGTAAAGACAATGAAAACCGAGACTAACTGTTTATCGTGCCTTCTGAAACATGGAGGTGCTTGTCATATATTGGTACTAGGCAGTCACTCTGTCACTGACATTTTGTTTAACCATCTTTTTTATTATTTATTTATTTATATGTAATGTAATTAACTGTTGTATGCGCCAAATAAGTAAATAAACAACATATCCAATGATTTCAGGGTGATATAAACGTCATAGCATCGTTTAACCGGCGCGGCGACCACGTCTACACAGGGAACGCTAAAGGGAAGATTCTCATACTTGACTCGCAGACGCTTCAAGTCAAAGCAAGCTTCAAAATCACGGTCGGCACCTCAAGTACTACTAGTATCAAAAGCATAGAGTTCGCCAGGAGAGGAGAGTAAGTATTATCTATATAAATAAAAATGAATTGATGTTCGTTAGTCTGATTAAAACTCCAGAACGGCTGGACAGATTTTGATGAAACTTTTTGTGTGGGTTAGAGTGGGTCCAGGGATGGTTTATACGGTGGCAGAACGACGTCTGCCCGGGCCACTAGTATTGTAATAAAAAAGTTAATTTAAAAAACCAAAAACCCGACTGCCTAAAAAGCTGGAAACAAGACCTATTAGTGAAGTAGGAAGTAAAGACCATATTGTACTGCACAATATTACACTAATCTCATGCAGTCGGTTTTTTGGTTTTTTAAATTTTAAACCGTTATAAGTCCTAAATAGTCATTCGAAATGGAAAATGGTAAAAGAAACCTAAACATGATTTTCAAATACATACCTATTCAATGATAACCCACTTAACATATTTATTAGATTTCCTTATTTTTCTTTTGCACTTTTTTGCGCTAAAAATCCGCCATTTTGTTTTTTTTAAAGTTCATATACCCAGTGTCACTCTCACTGTAAATACGAATCTAAACCTACCTATCAAGCTAAAATCTATCGAGCCGTTCAGGCTGCAGAGCGTGCCAAACAATTATACATACATACTCTCGGAAAACATACCCCTCCTTCTGGCGCAGTCGGGTAAAAATATGAATGACTTGAAATCTGGTATAATAAAATTGCTGTAATTATAAATTAAAAAAAAGTTTCAAGAAGCCTATGTACACATTTATAAGTAGCTCGACAGTGAAAGAAATAATCTTGAGGAAACCCGCAGGTCCCCGAATTAATTCTAAATGTGCTTTAAATTAATTAAAAATTAATTCTACATGTAACAGACCCAGTCTGGATGGTCAACACATCACGCTTAGGGGTCCAAGGTATATACTGGTAAAACGTGGGTATTTCCAGAAATGAAATTACTCTGCTTACCCCCTCGGGGATAAAAGGCGTGAGATTATTGTAATCAGGTGTATTTCAATCATTTAATTCTAGTTCGATATGACTGAAGAAATTATTATTATGTAGAATCAAAACAAAATTTTCATGCAATGTTTAAGCTGAAGGCATTGCGATTTGCGACTTGTTATTATTTATTAAAAATAATAAATAAATAATAATAAATTGTAAGACACAATTCACACACGGTTATTTAGTCCCAAACTAGGCAGGGCCTGTCCTATGGATACTAAACAACTGATAAACATACCTAAATAAATATTAAACGACCAGACACGAAGCCAACAGACATGTTCATGCACACAAATGTTGGCCCCGAGCGGGGATCGAACCCTCGACCTCCGACTCAGAAGGCAGGGTCAATACCAACTGAGGCAACAGGCCCGTCAATATCAAAATCTTCTACTGTCTTAATTTAGTTATTGCGTTCCAGTTGTTTCCTAGTCAACACATCGGATCGGGTGATACGTGTGTACGACACAAGAACAGTGCTCAAATGCGGCATCAACGGGGAGCCGGAGCCCATCCAGAAACTCCAGGACTTGGTCAACAAGTATGTAAACTGATTTTATCTCTACATAGCATAAAATAAAGTCGTTTTTCGCGTCTGTCTGTATATCCGTTAACTCCTCGAATGATGGGCTAGTTTAAAGTGCCTTGTTATTAGACTAACATTTCTAAGTGTACTTTTTGTACTTACAGAAAATAAATGATTTTTGATTTTGATTTCCTCCTCCTATGACGCAACGGATTTTGATAGAACTTGCCTTGCCCTCGGCCGGTTTTATTCAAGTGTAGTATGTATGTAAGTCTTTGGCAGCCTGTAACATAAACGCTAAACTTTCAGCATCATCAATATTATAAACAAGACAGTTTTATGACAGTAAAAAAACGGTTAAAGAGCTTGCTTCACATGATGATAATCAGTGAGGTTCGGGTTCGAATCTTGTCATGCACCAATAAGTTTTTCAAAACTTACGTACATATTTATTACTAGCTCGACGATGAAGGAAAACATCGTGAGGAAACCCGCAGGTCTCAGAATTAATTCTGAGGCATTTGCTCACCACCTACCACTTTTAGGGGTCGAGTACTCTCGTGAAAAGTGGGTATTTCCATAAATTTAACACCTCTGCCTACACCTCGGCGATAAAAGGCGTGAGATTTTGAGAGAGATCGCTTAAAGCGATAAGACCGCCCATTGTACTTTAATTCATGTTTATATTCATACTATACTGTATTTGGGGTACAATAAAGAGTTATTCTATTGTGCTCAGAACGACATGGAAGAAGTGTTGTTTTTCTGGCGACGGCGAATACATATGTGCGGGGTCGGCGAGACAGCATGCCCTCTATATATGGGAGAAGTCCATTGGGAACATTGTGAAGATATTGCACGGGACCAAAGGCGAGCTCCTTCTGGACGTGGTCTGGCATCCCATAAGGCCCATCATAGCCAGTATTAGTGCGGGTGAGTTTGCTTTTCATGGTTCACTAACAGCGCCCTGCGGTTTCAACCGCGTTGTTCCCGTTCCTGTGGGAATACGGGCCTGCCTCCCCTGTCTAATTATTTTTCTCAAACATGCTTGGTAATTTGAATTTGAGCATTATCTTCTTCGAGAATAAATCAAAATTGCTGTACTGGCCAAATACATGCGGAGCGGCCGGCAAAAGTTGAATGAAAATCCATATCTGTCGTGTTTTATTTTAGCGGCCTAATAAATTCCATAGTAAACTCATATCTGTCGTGTAATTTAAAAATGGAACGATCTTTTACTCCTACTAATGGCAACCAAGGACTTATCAAAAGTTTTATTTACTTTTCGAACTGGCTTGCAAATAGCAAGCTGTTTATTGAAAAAAAAAATTCGCAGCATATTGGCTAGGGGGGAAGCCATAGATAATAATAATAATAATGTTTATTTGTATACCAAAACTTAACCTAATCACAGGTAATAGATAGAAAAATAAAATGTGTGGGTACGCCAAGCTTCCTACTAAAATGCTCCAACCCACTCCATTGGACTTTAATTTTATACTCATCACCAGGTGTAGTGTCAATATGGGCGCAGAACCAGGTAGAGAACTGGTCGGCCTTCGCGCCTGACTTCAAAGAACTGGACGAAAACGTCGAATACGAAGAAAGAGAGAGCGAATTCGACGTCGAAGACGAAGACAGATCCGTCGACCAGGCCGGCGAGAGCCACAACGACGAAGAAGTCGAGGTATAAATTCATCGTATTATTTAACGTTATATGTTTCGTTTAAAAGCTTGACGTTTTCTCTACATAGTATAAACCAAAGTCGCTTTCCGCGGTTTTGTAGGATTATATTTTTTTCAACACATTTGCTCAAAATCTGCATTTACGAAACGGAATGTGCAGTAAAATAATACTCTCATCTAAGTACCTTTACCGCACTTCTCGTTGTATAGCGCCTTGCGTATCTTTTACATTTTTTGACGTGACAACGTCTTATAATTTGATCGAGTCGGCTGCACGCACGAAAAAACATGACGTCATGCGGCGTTACCTCGCTCTGAGGCGTTCCATTTAAGGCTTGATGTGCAAGCGAGAGCGCGCAACGAGCGACAAAGAGGCACAATCCATTCCATCAGTATTTTCTTATGACGTTGTCACGTTCAACTATCGTCAGTAAACCGACTTTACAGACAACCGTTTTTTTTTAAATTCCACTAAATCTCCGCTCGGGGTCAACATTTGTGTGCATAAACGTGTCTGTTGGCTTCGTGTCTGGGTGTTTAATATTTATTTAAGTATATTAATCAGTTGTTTAGTACCCATAGTACAGGCTCTGCCTAGTTTGGGACAGAATAGCCGTGTGTAAATTGTGTCCCACAATTTATTATTATTATTAGGTAGACGTGACGTCATGCGAGCCGGTGGCCGCTTTCTGTAGCTCCGACGAAGAAGGCGAGGACGGGAACATGCTGCTCTTCCTGCCCATCGCGCCGGAGATCGAAGACCCGGAGGTAACTTAGTAACTTAAAAAGTAACGTAATCTTTAGGGTGCCTAGTTATTAGACTATTGATGTTTCTAAGCGTACCTTTTATACCTAATGAAAATGATTTTTGACTTTAACAAACCTTAGAAAATTAATAATTAAATATGTTCAGCCTTTTTTCCCCAAGAGGGTAGGCAGAGGTATTCCATTTCTGGACCCATAAAAATGATAGGGTCAGAGCCCATCACCGGACCGGGTCTTACGACACGCTTCTGAATCAATTCTTTGATATTCGGGTTTCCTCGCAATGTTTTCCTTCACCGCCGAGCTAGCGATAAATAAGTAAGTTTCTGAAAAACTCATTGGTACATGGCTAGGATTCGATCCAGTCTCATGCATGAGAAGCTCATATTATTATAATCTATGATCATAGAGTGTAAATTACTGTTTTTAAAATAATTTAAAAACGTTAAGAAGTAAATTCCCAATACAAGAAACGCTTTTTAGAGTTCCACACCAAAAGGGTTAAACGGGACTATATTACTAAGACTCCGTCCGTCCGTCTGTCGCCAGTTTGTATCTCATGAACCGTGATAGTTAGACAGTTGAAATTTTCACAGATGATGTATTTCTGTTGCCACTATAACAACAAATACTAAAAAAACAGAATAAAATAAATAGAGGGGCTCCCATACAACAAACGTGTTTTTTTTTTTTCATTTTTATAGACGGAACCCTTAGTGCGCGAGTCCGACTCGCATTTGGCCGTTTTTTTATTTTGTATGGTGGCCTGAATCACGTGCGAGTGTTATTAAAATGAAATTCCAAGTCTTGATTACACGTTTGTCCTTGAGCTTTGTAACAATGACAATTCATTACAGGACGGTTGGGCGGCAACACAAGATACTGTGACACCTACAGAAACTCCCGAAAAGTTAGAACCAGCAGCCAAGCGACCGAAGAGCAAAACCTATGAAATATCCCTCAAAATAGCACCACCTGGTAAGTTTTTTTTTTCGGGATATCCTGTAAAGAATATCTCAATACCCACCAAACAATAATAATCAAATTCTTCACGATGTTTTCGTTCATCGAATATTTCTCGAAAATTCGTTGCTAAATACCCTCACTTGCATCTGTGCTCATGAATCGAAGACGCCCCTTAAACCTTAATTTTTATAATTTGAAAGAAAGTTATTTATCTTTAATTTTATGGTTTGTTTCAGAACCGTCCTTATCATTCGGCGGCAAGAACAAGCAAGCAGCAGGCAGTAAAAAAGTGGCCGGCAGGCCTCGTAAATAATATAAGCAATAAAATATTTAGTTATAAGAGTCCGTTGTTTAATTATTTGACGAATAGTGGAACACGAAATCTAATAAAACCAAAATTTAGGAGAAAACATTTATTTTGCAAAAAGAAAGTATTGATTGATCTTTTGTAATTCGTATTTAGAGTATACTGTAAGTACTTACTGATCGTATATAAATAAATCTCACTTATTATAATAACATAACCAAAAATAATAATACATTCAATTAGAGACCGAATAAGACTCAATATTACTTTATCTGTCATTAATTTCTAATAATATAATATCATACATAGTACGCTATGTCACTAGGCGTATATTCAGCCGTATAAATAGAATACTCTATTGCTATATTTATTTACACAACTACGTTCTATCTTAGTGGTGCTTACGTTGTTGACTGGCTGGCAATCGAAACTGTACAGCACCTTCTATTTATAACTATTACTAGGCGTCGATATCATCGTGTTGACTCGAGAAGTAGCTGACCAATCCGCCGAACACGCTGCCCTCCTCTCGGGGCTGGCTAACAACCTCTTCTTTTATTTGTTGCAATTTGGGCTCGTCACTTCTATTTACATCATCGCCCATCTTGAACTGGGGGTCCTTCGTCTCCTGAGGCTCTTCTGTAGCTGGCTGGTCGTCTTCAGCAGGAGTGGACTCCCGACTGGCCTGCTTCTCTGGTTCTTGCCCGGGAGAGGGATTTGCAAGGATTGCCTCGCGTGGCATTTTCTGTGGAAGCGACACGGGCGCCGTGAGCTGCTTTTCCAATGCCGATCGGTGCATTTCGTACTGCGGTCCGTAAGGGCTGGAGGGTGGCGGAGCTCGAGGCATCGGCATGCCGTAAGGGCGCATCTGCCTCAGATGAGGCGGAAGGTAGTGAGGCGGCAGAGCTTGCGATGCCTCGTGTGATGGCGACCGGTCCATCTGCACCGGAGGACCGCCCATGTGTGCTGGAGCTCGGTCCATGTGTGTTGGAGGTCGGTCTATGTGTGTTGGGCGTCGCTCCATTTGCACTGGAGGTCGGTCCATGTGTGTTGGAGGTCGCTCCATTTGCACTGGAGGTCGGTCCATGTGTGTTGGGGGTCGCTCCATCTGCACTGTAGGTCTGTCCATGTGTGTTGGAGGTCGCTCCATCTGCACTGGAGGTCGGTCAATGTGTGTTGGGGGTCGCTCCATCTGCACTGGAGGTCGGTCCATGTGTGTTGGGGGTCGCTCCATCTGCACCGGAGGTCGGTCCATATGCATAGGGGGTCGCTCCATCTGCACTGGAGATCGGTCTATGTGTGTTGGGGGTCGCTCCATCTGCACCGGAGGTCGGTCCATATGCGTCGGGGGTCGCTCCATCTGCACCGGAGGTCGTTCCATATGCGTTGGGGGTCGCTCCATATGCACTGGAGGCCGGTCCATGTGTGTTTGATGCTGGTCTATGTGTGTTGGAGGCCGGTCCATGTGTACTGGAGGTCTTTCCATGTGCCCTGAAGGCCGGTCCATGTGTGCTGGAAGTCGTTCCATGTGCCCAGGCGGCCGCTCCATATGCGCTGGAGGCCTATTCAGGTGTGCTCGAGGCCCTTCCATGTGCTCTGGAGGTCGCTCCATGTTCGCAGCGGGTCGGTTCATATTATGTCCTAGATTCATGTGTTGCTGTTGACCGTCCATATGCTCTGTTCGTTCTGTGTGCGTTGGCGGCCGCTCCATTTGACCTGGAGGTCGCTCCATGTTCGCTGGGGGTCGCTCCATATTCCCTGGCGGCCGGTTCATGTGCGGTGAAGGTCTGTCCATGTTTGCCGGTGATCGGTCCATGTGCGCTGGAGGTCGATCCATATGCGGTGGAGGTCGATCCAACTGGGCTGGAGATCGCTCCATATTCGTAGGTCGGTCCATCCGATCTGCGTGGGAAGACGCTTGCTGTGATGGAGGTCGCTCAGCATGTAACTGCGGTCGCTCCATATGTACAGGTGGTCGCTCAGCATGTAACTGCGGTCGCTCCATATGGAAGGGTGGCCTTTCCATATGCAATGGCGGTCGTTGGG
Organism: Ethmia dodecea; assembly: GCA_963855545.1. Classification (NCBI taxonomy): domain Eukaryota; kingdom Metazoa; phylum Arthropoda; class Insecta; order Lepidoptera; family Depressariidae; genus Ethmia; species Ethmia dodecea. The sequence goes on from OY979443.1 coordinate 3,578,725, forward strand.
CATGCAGAAGCGGCCTCTCCATATGCACCGGCGGCCGTTCCATATGATGCAGCTGGGGGCGCTCCATGTGCATCGGCGGTCGCTCCATATTCAGTGGAGGCCGCATCGGGGAGGCCATATCGGCCGGCCTACCGTCCGCATGCGCCGTCGGCAGGAACTGGTGGATCTGGTGCATGCGCTGCAGAGGGGACTGCGCCTGGGGGTTCAGCCGCGCCTGCAGATTGAGCAGGGCGGACATGTCCTGGGCCGGGGCCGGGGCGTAGGGCCCGTAAGGCCCATAAGGCGCGTACGGGCCCAGCGGGTACCGCGGCCGGCGGTCCTTGTTCTCCGTGTGCTTGATCTTGGGGTGCCTCGGCGTGTCGTCGGGCGGGGAGCCCGGCGGCGAGCGGTACTCCGGCTCCGTCTTCACCTCGGTCTTGACCTCCGTCTTGATCCGCACCGGCGCGTCGACGCCGGGCGCGGCCGGGGACGAGGTCGGCGGCGGGGGGCCCGGAGGCTGCCCCGGCCCGTACGGGGGGCCTCGGGGGCCCATCTGCGTCGGGCCGAGCTGCGGGCTGTGGGGGTTCACGTGGCGGGGGTACCCGGGGGGAGGGTGAGGCGACATCCCGGGGGGCGGGGGGCCGTGCGGCGAGCTGCCGGCGCGGCCTTGGGGCCCCCCGCCGTGCTGCATAGCGCCTGGCGACCCGTGCGGGATCGAGCTCGGGGGCCCCGAGACGGGGGGCATGTGGCCCGCGCCGGGGGGGCCCCCACTGCCGGGGCGGCCGTGGGGTATGGCGCCGGGCCCCGCGTGCATGCCCGGCGGGTGCATGGGCGGGCCGGGGGAGGCGGAAGGGTGGCCCGCCCTCAGAGGCTGTTGGTAAGGCAACCTCAAGTGCGCGTAGTACTGCGGCGGGTACTGCCGGGGGCCCCCGTGCGCCATCCCGTACATCATGTTCTGGGGCCCTCGCGGCCCGTACCCCGAGTTCGGGTTAGGGTACATCATCGGCGACCTGGAACCGACGGAGATGCTAGAAAATTCGGCGAATTCAACGAGGCTCAGTGACAGGTATATTTCGGTCAGCCATCCATTAAACAAAACTTCCACATTAAATATTCGAGTCTTACAGTGTCAGCACCATTTATTTAGTTACTTTGAACTAATGTAGGTTATTAAAAGCAGCTTAAACAAGGTTTTATTAGTTCCAGAGGTAAAATTATAACCAGACTAATGTAACTTATGCCACGTGGACCATAATAAGGAATCGATTGACACCTCATTCATTCAAATCGGATAAGTTACGTTAGGCGCTAAGCTAGAACACACGTAAATGCGAACATACATACACACCTTTTCTTTTAGGCTTTTCTGTAGTAAGAATTCCTCATTAAATAAAAAAAAAGACTTGTGGCACTCGGGGACTTCCGCGGTAAAGCTATTGCATAGCATTTTGTATCAACAAGACTGCCGAAAAGAAACGACGTTAGACAATGCACGGCCTTCAAGCCACACCTCCGTGCCCGTCGGAGTGGGGAGCGTGAGGTACTTTTTCGTTACGGAATTTCTGGATTCGGTCCCCGCGCTCAAGGCCCTCGATAGAAGCTATGCAATAGCTTAAAAACAAGTAAGTATAATCGCTCAACTCAGTAAGTATTCAAAAGAAGCCAATGGTTGATGAGTCATCAGCTATTATTTTGGAGTTATTACCTGTACTGCTGGTTGATCATGTGAGGCATTCTGGTGATGATACTGGGTTCCTCTGATATCGGTTTGAACGGCTGTGGTGAGCCGGCCACTGACAAGGTTCCTGTGAATACAAGAGGAAATTATACTGTATCGAAATTAAATTGCGAGTAATATTTAATCAAAAAGCTTAACCCAAAAACCTTTAAAATGTAGTCTAAAATGCATTTCAGTTTTCATTTTACAGTTGTTACAGCAATTTTCTTAATTTAATAATAATTAAATAATAATTTTTAAACAATCAAAAAAGATTGTCACAAAATCAGTACACCATACATTTTTCTTACTAAATTTTCGTTTTGACAGCTGCTGACAAATGCTGTCATTACAGGCAGCCCAAATCAATAACATTATAGTAAAGTAACTCATTAAAACACCCTATTATAATACTACTCCAGTGAAATTATAATATCACGACTTTTACCATTCCTTTGCCTTTATAGCATTAGACAGTAACACTAATGGTGCCACGGCAAAAGAAAAAAACACCGTACCATCAATAGTACTAGGGGTCAATTCCACTAAATGTCAACGGTCATAGTTGGATGACAATGAGATGTCAATGGTGTTATTTTGACACTTTTCAGAGCAAATAACACCATCGACTGACCATGTCATTGTCATTGTCATCCAACTGTAACCGTTGACATTTAGTAGAATTGGCACAAGTCTGATGGTACCACGGCAAAGGAATGACTTTTACAATAACCCTGCGACATACAGTGGTGGTCAGATAATTAGAAACACTTCTTATGAATAAGGAAAGTATAACTTCAACGTACAAATGTTCGTAAAAAATATACACATTCAATAATTAATAATTATGCAATAATATAGCCACTCAAATAAAAAACTCATTAAATGCATAAAATATAAAACATATGTTATTTTTAATTACAAAATGAGTCTTACACATGTAGGAGTTTATTTTCTGTAACTTGCCGCTTGGACGCATAATTAGAAACATTTTAAAAAAGTATCCATAGCTCATTCTTTTTTTGGAAATTGGAGAATAACATTTCTTTCGTGGCTTTTTCTATTATTCTAGCGGCAATTCAAAATTTAATCTGAATTTTATTTTGTTCAAAATGGGCCAAAAAAAAAGATGTGACGCGTCAACTAGGCAAATCATTGTTAATTTACGTATAGATCATATGTGGGCGTACAGAAGAATAGCTGAGCACTTAAATTGTTCTGTAAAGAAAGTTTTTAATGCAATTGATCATTACAAAACACATGGAACTGTTGAAAAAATGTTCTTAGAAAGGCTCGGCAAAGAAAAACCTTTCCCAGAGAAGATAAGTTTTTGTTCGTGTTTCTAAAAAAGACCCAATTAAAGGCTCCAACCAGATTATAAATGAAGTTTTTTCGCCTGATGACCCGAGAAACATCTCGCCAAGATTGATACGCCGAAGATTAGTAGAAGCTAAATTGTTTGGAAGAATCTTTCGAAAGGTACCGCTTCTTACCAAGCAGCACCGAGAGAAGCGATTATTAATCGCTAAAAAAATATGTTAATTGGACGGTACAAGAATGGAAAAAAGTGTTATTTTCGGATGAAACAAAAATAAATATGGTAAATTCCGACGCAAAGTGCTATGTTAGACGTCCTGTAAACAATGCTTTTAATTATAAATACACAAGGAGTATAGTCAAGGACGGTGGCAGTAACATTAAAGTTTGGGGGTGTTTTTCCGGATATGGAGTTGGACCCGTTCGGGAGATTGAAGGTACAATGGATCAATGGCAATACTAAAATATTTTAGAGCACACAATGATTCCATACTCGGACGATCATTTGCCTGTAACCTGGATCTTTCAGCATGACAATGACCTTAAACACACGGCCAATATCGTCAAATGTTTCCTTAGCAAACAGCGTATATCCATTTTAGACTAGCCAGCAAATCGTACGGATTTAATCCCGATAGAAAATCTCTGGTTTATTGTTAAAAAGAAAGTCTCAAACAAACGTAACACCAGTCAAAACGAACTAAATGAAGCATTTTTTGAAGCATGGAATTAAATCCCCCTACAAAATTTTACGAAATTGATTGAATCAAAATGCCACGTCGTTGCAGTGCTGTTATTGGCATTAAGGGATACGCCACTTAATATTAATTATAACTATTGATAGGTTTGGGATAGTAGCTATTTCATAAATAACAATACTAATTACTAATACTTTAAAAAAATGTTTTTTATACTTTTTTGTTGTTGTTTCTAATTAGTTGACCATTATTGTTTATAACTTAAAATGGGTTAAAATGTTTGTCCGTAATGTAATATTGAAACTGCCCTTGTGTAATGGAATTTATATTGTTTTTCTAATCAATGATAAATCGTTGAACATATTGTTGTCCTATTTATTGTTTATTTTCAAAAAAAAAACGATTGCGGAGAAGTATCTTACATAATGTCAAGGACCGTTGGCAGTGTTTCTAATTATCTGACCACCACTGTATATGTATATAATACAGTACAATACAGTACATACAGTACGTATATGTAGTCAAGATCACAAGAAGCTTACCCTTGGAAGTGCAAGTTTGACATTTAAGGCCATTGTAATAAGACTGTTACAAAGTCCAATGGGTCAAGCTCAGAGATTCAAATATAATAGGGCATAGAGGGGGCATTGGAAATATTTTCATACAAAACTTTGAAGCCTAAGAGTGTGTGTGTGTCCTTATCATGTCAGTTAAGTGTCAGTTAGTATGAACGAGAGCTGTAATTCGGTCGAAATTGTACTAGACTTATTCCACTTGGAATAACTTTAGGCTTCAAATTTTCCTCGCTTTGTCCCCTCTATGCCTTATTATATTTTAATCTCTTTGGTCAAGCTCCACGTGCTCGTGTGTACAAAGTGAACAAACCTTCCCGCATAGCGCCCGGCGGCCCCTCAGGGCGGTGTCCATGCCCCAGTCTGTCTTCTCCCGTTAGCACCCCACGGAGCTCCGCTCGCACCTATTAACAAGGGTTTGTATCCAAATCAGTTAAAATTAATAATCCAGGTCGCGTTCCAAAACAGGTAAAATTCACTCGGTGAAGTGTAAAATAAAGGATAGCGTTATGCAAAACATTAATGTGTGACTGAAACAGACTACTGTGAGGTAATAATTAACTTGGTTTAGAAACGCGACCTTAGTTAATGTAGGTATCCATAATGTGTTGTTTTTGGTGTACAATAAAGAGTTATTGTGTTGTATTGTATAATCTGACGCCTTTTACCCTAGAGGGGGAAAGCAGAGGTATTGCATTTCTGGATATATCCCACTTTTCACGAGATATTCTTTGGACCTCTAAACTTGATAGGTGAGCCCATCGGCGGACCGGGTCTTTTACACATGTCTCAGAATTAATTCCGGGACCTGCGGATTTCCTCACGATGTCTTCCTTCACCGTAGCTAGTGATAAATGAACGTAAGTTTTGAAAAACTCATTGGTACATGCCAGGATTCGAACCCGAGCCTCACTGATTTTCATCGTGTGAAAATCGTAATAATCTCAACCGTAAGGCTATCACCGCCCAACCGTCTTTTTTTCCATTTCGATCCATTCATCTACACTGAATGGTCATAAGCACGAAAGAAACACTTTTTGTAACTGTCATTGTTAGTATAAGAGAGGGCTTTGTCACCACGGGGGGAAAGATATCTGCTCGCTAAAATGACACTTAGGTGTGTCAGCAGGGGAGGCACACTGCGTGACGTCATCGCGCCGCTACAAGTACATGCGGCCGGCCGCCACCCGGCGGTCTATTAATGGTTGCCGGGCATTGGTTGTATAGATATTGAATTTTAATAAACTATTTTTCTTTACATTATATTATGTGTGTATGTAGATAACCCAGTTGTATGTCTCCGTCCTACATTTTGCAGAAACAGGCAGTTTGGAAGTCATAACATAACCTAAAGGCAAATTACACAGCTTTTGTTTAGTTGGGTGGTTTTTAGTACCTAAATAAAGAATAATCGTAATATCGTAGGTAAAATACACTATTATACTAACTACTACTACTAACGTATAATTTAATGGGTCGAGCTGCCGGCAACCCCAGATCTAAGGAGCGCGTTGCATGCGATAGAAAGAGATGGCCACATTTAGGCACGTTTTACGTACCTAAACAGGGAATTTGTTAACAGAGAACCTTCTGTACGTAGTACTTTTCCTTATTCTGTGGTATCAGGCAGAACTTTTACTGATAGTACCGCCAACAAAGTTGTTAGGGTTACATGGCCAGTAACTAAGAATTCATTTTTCTGGGGAAGTCATAAATAAATCTTATTCATTAATGTTTATTTCGAAAGGTATCTTTGATCCCTATAATTTACCAAAAAAATACTATAAATACATTTAAGGCTTTAAGAGAAAAGTGAATCTTAATTTTTGGCCATGTAACACTAACAACTTTGTTGACTGTACCTGCAAGCGCGGCTGCTGGTTGTATTCTGCCGGGTGGGGGCCCTGGTGGGGCCCCGGGTAGGCCATCCGAGGCCCCTCCGGGCCCACGGGCCGAGGCATGTACCCCATCGGAGCCGGCATCGCGTACTCGGGCTTCTCTTTCTTCATCCTGAAATCAGATTACGTATATTACAACACTAGCGGTTCTGCGCGCTTTCACCCGCCTAGTTAACGTTCCCGTGGGAATACGGGAATAAAATGTAGCCTATGTTACTCAGGGATATTGTATCTTTCCATTGGTGAAAGAATTTTCAAAATCGGTATAGAAGTTTTTGAGTTTATTCGTTACAAACATAGAAAAATACAAATCTTTCCTTTATTATATTAGTATAGATTACTAGCGGTTCGGCGCGGTTTCACCCACGTAGTTCGTAGTAGACCCTGTCTTCTGAGTCGCATGTCGCGGGTTCGATTCCCGCTCTGAGAAAACATTTGTGTGCATGAAAATTTGTATGTTGGCGTCGTGTCTGGTAGTTCAATATTTATTTAAGTATGTTTATTAGTTTAATACCCATAGTAAAGGGCCTGCCCAGTTTGGGACTTAACAACCGTGTATAAATTGTGTCATACAATTTTATTCATTAACATATCTTAACCCTCACAAACCTCTTGCTCTCCTGTAGCGCTATTCGGGCGAGTCTCTTCTCTTCCCGTTCTTTCGCTTTCTGTTCCTTCAACTTCTCCTTTTCTTCTTTCTTCTGCAACCTTTCCTGTTTCTTCGCTTCCTTCTCCGCTTGTTTCGCTTCGCGCTCTTGCCTCTTCTTTTCGCGTTCCGCCTGTCAAATAAACAAGCGGTAAATGGAAAGTTTTTGGATGAATGTTCAAATTGTATAAACAGAAATAAATAAAAAAAATATGTAAATTAAATACATCCATTTTCCAAAATCAATTATAAATACAAGAGTTACAAAGATTTTATGATAAGCAATTTACAAACTTTTATGTACTATATTAATTATGCCGTCACAACACATAGGTGTTAACTAAATCAAAATTATTTCTAAGTTTTACAAGGATAAATAGTGACTGGAAATAACTTTTTCAATTACAAATAAAATACAAAAGCTACTTACATCATGTGGTCTCGGTGTACCATCTGGTTTCAAATCTGTAAAAGTAAACTATAATTAGATCAAAGTATACTATATCGAATTTAAACTATGATAAAGAAAACTGCCGTCCTCTAGAACCAAAAATGCCTTTTGGAGTGCCTTACAAAACACGAATGTAACCATTGTCCCAGTTTTCATTGCGTTTAAGCACAATGGAAGTCGTTAAGTCATGTTTGGTCATGTGTCTTGAGTGCCGTATGAAAATTAATTTCGTATGATTTTTCAGATGCTACTCATGAAATATAGCTATACATTTAACTTTATGTACTGGCCACTTAAATTTAAGAATTGAATTAGTGTATCTATATTTATTTATATAAAAATATTATATTTATTTATTAAAATAACATCAAGCTGTTGCAAATGTGGTGATGATGGTATTGAGCAAATGATATTACCTTTAATTTTGACGCCAACGAGCTTAGCGAGCGCATCGTCACTCGCTCCGGGCGAGCTTCGCATCCCTCCGCGACCGCCGCGACTCCCACGTGGGCCTCTGATTAAAAAAAACACATGTCTTACAATCTAACATGCGTCCCCAACTGTGTGGCATGGCAAGTGATTCGACAAAGTGTCATTTTCCGCAAGGCAATTTTTCGAGTGTTCACGTTCATTCGATTGGATTTCTCAGCCGATAATTATACCTAACTCGTAGAAAATCAAACCAAAATTAGCTGACAAGGCTGTTAAATCTCATGTTTAGCTGTTGATTGGTTGGAAAAAATCATAGCGCTTTTCAACAACCAATCAGAACAGAGTAATATGAAGCTATAGGTCTACATTTAATATGTTAAGTAGTAGTTTAAGTACGAGACTGTTTGTTATCCTAAATAAATAAAATAAAAATAAAATAAAAATAAAAATTTAACAGTCTGTCAGCTAATTTTAGTTTGCCTTTCGGAAAGTAAGTTTCTCGAGGTAAGTGACATTTTCGCCCAGCCCTCCTTCGGTTGGACTTCTCAGCCGACAAGTAAATACCTATATCGTAGATTTAATACAGAAAAAAAAAATACAGACGCGCTATAAATATCGTATGGAAATTTCGTATCCCAAGAATGTGAATCAGGGGCCATGTCTATCTAAAATATATCAAAAAATCTAGAAAGTCAGATTCCGGGGGAAATAAAGGTGTCTATATCCTTTAAAGGATTTTTGAAAATTCATCCCCTAACGGGATTAAAAAGGGAATCAAAGGGGGAAATAAAACATCAAAATTAAGTCATTACCTGCTCCCACGGCCGCCGCGGCTGCCTTTCCCGCGCAATGGCCGCGATCCCGCCGCCGCCTGCGCGTCTGAACACAATAATACTTTGCTGTTATATTTATAAATAATAAATAATCTCACGCCTTTTATCCCCGAGGGGGTAGGAAGAGGTATTACATTTCTGGAAATACCCACTTTTCACGAGAATATTCGACCCCTAAACGTGATAGGTGGTGAGCCCAACGCCGGTTTTTTTACATAAATAAAAAAGCAAAAGAATATCGGGGATATAAGGAGTGAGTGAAAACTCCTTATATCCCCGACGGGGTAGCCACAAGTATTTCATTTCTGGATATACCAACGTTTCACCAGTATATTCTTTGGACGTGATAAGTGAGGCCATCACCGGACCGGGGTGCAATCAATTCTGGGAACTGCCGGTTTCCTAACGATGTTTTCCTTCACTTATTCACCAACGAGCTAGTGTAGATGTGTACATAAGTTTTTTAAAAAAGGGCTGGAGCTCCTTAGCTCCTCCTTAGGTCTTAGCTTGGCTACGTCATTGTAAAATATACACTAATATTATAAAGAGAAAACATTTGTATTTTTGTAGGGTTGTTACGAATTAACTCAAAAACTTCTGGACCGATTTTAAAAATTATTTCACCAATGGAAAGCTAGAATATCCCTAAGTAACATAGGCTATATTTTATTTCCGTATTCCAACAGGAACGGGAACTACGCGGGTAAAACCGCGCAGAACTGCTAGTTTCAAATAAAGGCGATTGCGATTATTATAGAATAGCGGGTCTGCGTGGTTCCACCCACGTGGAATAAAATATAACCTTTGTTACTCAGGGTCATCTTCTAGCTTTCCATTGATGAAAGAATTTTTAAAATCGGTCCTGCAGTTTTAGTTTATTTGTAAAACACATACAATAATACAAATCTTTCCTCTTTATAATCACTACATAGTATTATGGAGGAGCGGAGGTGGAATGCTCATCCATCGTGAAAAGGGAAGATCTTCCGCCAGGCGAGGTGATCGTGCCTGGGGACCGCGGTCCAACGGTTAATGTTGGACAGTTGTATTTATACAAACTCATTAGAAAACTCCGATAGCGCGGTTTAGAACTCGGCCGTCTATTGGCGCGTTCTTTGTAACTCGGCCTTCTATTGGCGCGTTCAATGTAGTGTCGCTACATCATAAAACAAAGTAGCTTTCTCTGTCCCTATACTCCTATGTCCCTATGTATGCTTAAATCTTTAAAACTACGCAACGGATTTTGATGCGTTTTTTTTTAATAGATAGTGATTCAAGAGGAAGGTTTTAGTATTAGCATTGCACCCGTGCGAAGCCGCGGTCGCTAGTATTAGTATATAGATAGATAAAAAAAGTCCCTGCAGTCGAGTTACGGAACCCTAAAAACCAAGTATAGTATATGCCCACCGAGATGCGCCTGGAGCTCCTCGGTCTTGGCCTTGGTGACGTCATCGGGCAGCTTCTCGAGCGGCACGACGGCCGTCTTGGTGATGAGGTCGTCGAGGGCCCTCTTCTTCTCCTCGCTCTCTTCCTCTCGCTTGCGCTTCACTCGGTCCGTGTCAGAGTCTGACGTCACGTCCGAGTCGTCGATCTTGAACTCGTCCGAGCTGTCCGGCATGTGTTTGCCGCTCGATTTGTGCATTTCCTGTGAAATTAATGTAGAGGTATTATCACTTTACTTAAAAAAAAAAATCTCACGCCTTATATCCTCGAGGGCATAGGTATTCCATTTCTGGAAATACCCACTTTTCACGAGAATATTCGACGTATCAGGAGAATATCGTGAGGAAACCCGCAGGTCCCAGAATCAATTCTGAGACATGTGTAAACACACCCGGTCCGGCGATGGGCTCACCACCTATCACGTTTAGGGGTCCATCTCGTGAAATGAAATGGGTATATTGAGTAATGGAATACCTCTGCCTACCCCCTCGGGGATGAAAGGAGATATATATATTTTTTAACCAAAATGGCCGCTTCGTATGGCAAGTCACTTACATCCTCCGATTCGGTGTTGGGCATCTCCGTGTAGTTGATCTTCTTCTGCCTGGTGCGGTGCTTGGGCGACCAGTCGTTCTCGTCGTCGCTGAGCCCGCCGTAGGTGACCCGCGCCCTTATCACGTTCCCTTCGGCGTCGTACTGCGTCAGCCCGTGGCGCCTCCTACACTTCTTGCCGGACGACTTGTCGCGCCTCTTGGATTTCTTCGACCTGGAAGTTCGATGGTGGTTTTATCGACATTGTGCGAGTAACAGAGCTCTTATGGGAGAGGCTCGGTTTCCAATATTCTGGCGTGTACAAATTAGTTCCTCAAAAACTTACGCATAATAACTAAGTATTATATTTTTGATTAAATTTATATCAATTTTTAGGGTTCCGTACCTCAAAAGGAAAAAACGGAACCCTTATAGGATCACTTTGTTGTCCGTCCGTCCGTCCGTCTGTCAAGACCCTTTTTCTCAGGAACGCGTGGAGGTATGAAGCTGAAATTTATATCAATTACTCAGGTCTACTGTCCCTTGAAGCTGTGAAAAAATCAAACTTCTAAGCCAACGCAATCAAAAGATACAGCCGTTTATGCCGCAAATTTTCGACACTTGCAAGGGAATCAAAACCTACAGGGTGCTTCCCGTGAACTCAGAATCTTGAAATTTGGCACGAAGCAACGGCTTATAGCATAGATAAAGGAAAAATTACGAAAACCATAAATTTGCAAGGTTGTACGGAACCCTCGGTGCGCGAGTCCGACTCGCACTTGGCCGGTTTTTTTTTTTCTAATTTGGAAATGTTCAAGTTGGGATTTATGAGTCCACTAATTGAAAGTCATTTCAACTCTACCGCTTCAGCATATATGAAAAACTCCTCAACACATTATTCCTCTCAGTGATCCACGAGCGGACGATGACAACAGATAATCCTATTGTCTTGTGGTTTAATTGGAGCTACAAAACTCACTTGGATTTCTTAGACCACTCCTTGTTCTCAGCCGACTCGCTAGAAGTGTCATCAAAGACGCCTTTCTTCTTCTTCACCTCGGGCGATGACTCCGCCATTGTCGGTCGGTCTAGAAAATCACAGCAAATTGTACCTAAATAAGGTAAGAACTATTTATTGTATGCTCACGACTGGTTAAACTGGAACATGGTGAAGAGTGAGATTCCAAGAATGCTGCCCCTTCGTGAATAACAGCGTGAGCATATTTGTTTTGTTTTTACTATTTTATAAAGAAGAAAGATTTGTATTTTTGTATGTTTGTTACGAATAAACTCGAAAACTACTGGACCGATTTTAAAAATTCTTTCACCAATGGAAAGCTAGAATATGCCTAGGCTATAGTTAATTACACTAGCGGTTCAGCGCGGTTTCACCCGCATTATAGACTAGCTGACCTGACAGAAGTTGCAGTGCTTTCATTTTTTGTATTGACTCAACTTCAAAACATAAAATGTTTAAGTAACAACAAAAAACAAAACAACAAAAATCACAAGAATTAAAAGTATAATAAAAACACAAAAAACTCACTCCCTATAGTGCCAGGTAGGGCATTTATGCATCTGACTGTAGATGTATTTACCTTTCTTTTCAGGTCTACAAGCGCGTCGTATGGGCAGGTCGTCTGATGAGCCGGAGTGCGTCGAACTATCTTTTTCCGCCGAGGAAGAAATCTCTTCCGAAGACGATTCCATTCTGCAACACGAAAAGCTTTAGTAACGCAAATAATCGCAGAACGCAATTCCCAATACTCCGATGAATAAATTAAGGTTTTATTACATAAAACGAAGAATTTATACCAATCTGTGGACGAATAAACAGAAAAATAAACGAAGTCGATATTACAATATACTCGGCGCTTTGTTTATTCTGTGGAGTATTTTCACTGACATTTAATTTTATATGTTATGTTTTTTTCGTATGTCGAAAGTAATAAACCAAGAAGTTTGAATTCCGAAAAATATATAATCTTCTTGGAGATTTTTCGTATTAATTTGATTCGGTGAAGGCATGTGTCGATGAGTTTTTTTGACTGGATAGTTAGTTAGCAAGCTACCAACTGAGCTTACAGTTTATTTTTAAGATTTCTTACCAGTAGTGGTAAAAAAAATTGGTTGTCTGTAAAGTCGGTTTACGATAACTTTATGTAATAACGTCATAAGAAATAGATGCGTCACAAGCTGAACGCTTAGACCGCTCGTGCCTCTCTATCGCTTGTTCCGCGCTCTCGCTTGCACGCTATGCTCAAACTAATTAGCTAAGCGCCTGTAACTTGGGAAACAGTGTGAATTCGGTGCAAGCAAATTATGATTTTTAAAATATAATGTATCAATGTATAATGTATTTTAAATAAATGATTTCAATTGCGCCCAAATTCAATTTAAAGAGGACGCCCCAGAAGGACGTTCACGGATCAAATAAGTGACGTAATTCAAAAAGCTGGGGTCCGGAGTGCGAAGAATAAAAGAGCGTGAATGAAAAGGCATGTGAAGGAAGCGAGAGAAGTATGCAGAGATCGAGAAAAGTGGCGATCCATCATCTCTGCCTAACCCCTGTGGGACAATGTACGTATGTATTTCAATTGCATTAAAATCATTAACATAAGAAGGAACTCCTCAATTCCTCACCCGGTATCTTTGAAGTCCTCATCGGTTTCGTCGTCATCCTCCGAAGGTACGTCCAGCGAATTCAGCTTGCGAGGTTTCCGTCGTTGCTTCTTCTTCATTTTCTTGACTTCCACCGGTTTACCCTATAAAGAAACAATAGGGTTGTGTCCTACCTAGTCAAATCAGTTACTTTTTACGATCTGTCAAAACGAAATTTTACTATGGAAAATGTACTGAAATAGCAAACCGTGACGTCATAGTTTCTAGTACTCAATTGCAGCACTTTTTTTGATTGTTTATTATTTTTAAATTTGCTATAATTGTAAATTGAAAATCGAAATACATATTTTGAGGTGTTTTGGGATAATCTTTTTAATGTATGACTACTCGCAATTTAATTTCGATGCTGTCAACTACCCAATTATAGGGTACAAAGCGCACGAGCACGTGGACTTGGCGACGTTCTTATTACAATCGCCTAGAGGTCAGACTCGCACTACAAGTGTAAAGCTACAGTATGTGGTCTCGACTGTACTAGCGGATGCCCAACGGCGTTGCCGGCGCGGATCCTGTTTATTCCCATTCCTGTGGGAATTTCCGAAAAATCCTTCTTGGTGCTCATAAAGAATGATCGATTCGAATCGACGAATCGATAATGAGGTATTTCATTTTTGGATATACCCACTTTTCACGAGATATTCTTTGGACCCAAAAAAGTGATAGGTGGTGAGCCCATCGCCGGACCGGGCCTGTTACACACGTCTCAGAATTAATTCTGGGACCTGCGGGTTTCCTCACGATGTTTTCCTTCACCGTCGAGCTAGCGATGAATATGTACGTAAGTTTTGAAAAACTGATTGATACATGCCAGGATTTGAACCCGAGCCTCACTGATTATCATCATATAAAGCATCAGGCTTAGTGCTCACTTACGTAATTTATGGAACCTTTGCGCAAAATTTCATGTGATCGATTATTTATTCAGTCAATCAGTTTCTTCTATTATACTCGTATTTATAGTATTTAAGTAAGACTTACTAGTTACTACTGAAATTGTTATTTTAAATTGAATCAATCATATAAGTATTTTAAAAAATTTAATACCTCTGCCTACCCAGGGAATAAAAAAACGTGTAATTATTTATGTATTGTACCTGTTCAAGCGCTTCCCTTTCCGCCTCCCTTTCCGCCTTCATCTTTTCTTCTTCGGCCGCCTCTATTATGGTGGAGATGTCTTTCCCGCGTCCCTGGTTACCGGCACTGGTCGTCGGCTCCACGTATTCCTCCTGAAAATGGTACATGGACATACCGATTACAAATAAAAAGAGCTGCCCTTGAGTTTCTTTCTGGCTTTCCTCGGGGTACTGCATTTGGAACCAGCAACTCGTCGGTAGAGATGGGCTGCTGTTTACATTTAACCAATCTTCATGGACGAGTTTAGTGTGCCTTGTTATTAGACTATTGACTCTTTTAAGTGTAATTCTTATTACATACAGAATAAAAAAATACATTTTCAATTTACAATATTTGAGATCATCTGACATTGCTTTTGTAATACGGTATTTGATTGTATCGAAATGAAATTGCGAATAACCATTCATTAAAAAAAGATACGCTTTCTTTTTTTGAAAAGTGATATATTCTTCTTCACATATACAATCAAATATACTTTTAAGTAATTATATATACTGTGACCAGTGTCAATAATATATTGTTTTCCTTAATTTTTTTCCTTAGATACATGTTGGACCTCATTTTATAAATTGCACGAATAGCCCGTTTCTGCAAAATAAATATTATCTGAAGATCAGAAGCATTCCCCCACAGTAGGATGTCATACAAATAAAACAATCAACGCCATTGCAAAAGTTATGACGTCACAGTTCAATACTCTGTACATTTGGTTTAGTAAATTTTCGTTTTGACAGCTCAAAAGTAACTCATCTGACTATGCAGTAAAATACCCTATAGTTCCTAGTGTGCTACTATCTATACACTGTTTTAACTTGGCTTCTCTTCTCTCTCGTACCGCCAAATGGTCGCTAAAAAATATGATCGCACAGCCATTTGCGCAACTTCAGAGATGCCAAGTTAAGACGGCCGTACTGTACCTTGATGGCGGAGCTGATGAGCCGGTCGTACTCCTGCGCTCGGTAGCTGACGGGCAACTGCCTTCTTGCGCGCAAACGGTACACGGCGCCGCCCGACGACGACGACCATTCGCTGCTAGACTCCTCTGCGGACACGGACATAAACATAATACTAGCTGACCAGACAAACGCACTATCAAAAAAAGTTCTGCCTGATACCAGGGGAGGCACACTGCGTGACGAGACGACGATGACGAGATATTGAATTTTAATAAACTATTTTTCTTTACATTATATAATGTATGTATGTAGATAACCCAGTTGTATGTCTTCGTCCTACATTTTGCAGAAACAGGCAGTTTGGAAGTCATAACATAACCTAAAGGCAAATTACACAGCTTTTGTTTAGATGGGAGGTCTTTAGTACCTAAATAAAGAATAATCGTAATATCGTAGGTAAAATACACTATTATACTAACTACTACTACTAACGTATAATTTAATGGGTCGAGCTGCCGGCAACCCTAGATCTAAGGCTCCGCCTCCGAAAGAGCGCATTGCTTGCGGTAGAAAGAGATAGCCACATTTAGGCGCGTTTGACATACCTAAACAGGGAATTTGTTAACAGAGAACCTTCTGTACGTAGTACTATTACTTATTCTGTGCTGATACCACAGTATAATGAATAGTAGTAGGGTTGTAACGGAGGCCTTCTTAACGGAGGCGGAGGCGGATGCGAAGGCGATGAGTTTCACTTCCGCGGATGCGGAGGTTAACGCAGGCGGAGGCGAAGGTGAAAGTGGGTGTAAATAAAATAGTAATTTAAGGTTAAAAAAAATTTTTTTTAAATACCTACTTAACATTTAAGTAAACATTTAAAACATAAAGTAAAAATTTTAAGCTAACTTTTTTGTAATCAAAATTAAGGAGAGGTAAATTAAATTTAATAAACAATAGTTTTACGGCTTTATCACCTTCCAAACGATTTCTAAGGGATTCATAAATTAATCCTATTGAACTAAATAATTGTTCACTTGGCAGTTGGCACTGAACTTGGGGGCGCCGATAAGTACGTGCGATGCGAACGATGGCAGAAAAAGTAGTAAATAAAACTCCGTTACAACTCCGCAAAAATTGTGCGGAGGCGGAAGCGGAGGCGAAGGTACGATTTCTTGCGGAACTTCCGCAGTAACGGAGGCGGAGGCGAATCTCCGTTACAACCCTAAATAGTACTACCACACCTAGGAAACTAGGGATAAAATTTATGAAACAAACGCGTTGTTGCGCACACAGTCTTAGCTCGTGTATAGGTGAACGCGTCCCATGCTTGTGTGAGAACGTTGTCTCTCTCACGCTCATGCTCTGCGCACCTTGTCGTCGTCTCGTTCTAGCCAGCCGGTGACTGAGACAACCAAGCGGACAACCAAGCGCCGGGTGGCGGCACTTTTAGCGGGAGGCAGGGAGTGGCCATACTGTACGCTAGTACTATTCATTATACTGTGGTACTAGCGTACAGTATGGCCACTCCCTGCCTCCCGCTAAAAGTCCCGCCACCCCGCGCTTGGTTGTCTCACAGTGACCGGCTGGTTAGGACGAGTTTTTGAGTTTATTCGTAACAAAGATACAAACATAAAAAAATAAAAATCTTTCCTCTTTAAAACATTAGTATAGATAGTGTAGATCGAGACGGAGACTTTAGATAGTCAACTACCAAATTCAATACCAACTTACCGGATGACTTTTCTTCGTCCTTCACAGCCTTCTGTTCTTGGCTGTCCTGTTCTGGTTTCTCTGGTTCCTCTAACCTGCGCCGCTCCCGTTCTACTTCCACGAGGGCAAATAACTCATCATACTTCACCAACTCGCCCTCCAAGGACGCTATCAGCATGTCCTGGTAAATTGAGAGTAAAATAATAATACTAATAGGGTATTTGGTGTTCATTCACTATATAATAAGATTATCCCGTAAGAACTCGAAAAATATATTTCGATTTTCATTTTACAGTTTAAAAGAAAAGTGTCGCAATAGGGTAGTGTTCTGCCTAGTTAAATGAGTATAGTATAGTATAGTCTCAAGCCTTTTCATCCCCGAGGGGGTACGCAGAGGTATTCCATTACTGGATATACCCACATTTCACGAGATACATTGAACCCCTAAACGTGATAGGTGGTGAGCCCATCACCGGGTCTATTTACACATGTCTCAGAATTAATTCTGAGACCTTTGGGTTTCCTCACGATGTTTTCCTTCACCGTCGAGCTAGTGATAAATATGTATGTATGATAAATAGTTAAATGAGTTACTTTAATAATCTGCCAAAACGAAAATGTTGAATGAAAATGTACTGAATACAGAGCTGTGTCTCTTTAGTGTAGTGTGTATACTGACATGGTTGCAGGGCGGGCAGTACCAATCTCCCTCTGGCACTAGAAATAGCACGGGCTTGAGGCAGGAGGCGTGGTAGCCCGCGTCGCACTTGTCGCACAGCAGGATCCACTCGGGCTGCTCGGCACTGCCGCAGCGCTTGCAGAATCCGTCGTCCTTCTCTGTTTACATGTGGGAATTCATTAGTTAAAAAATAAAATAAATAATAAATAAATTGTGGGACACCATTTACACACGGTTATTCAGTACCACCTAGGCAGAGCCTGTGCTATGGGTACTAAACAACTGATAGACATACATAAATAAATATTTAACACCCAGACACGAAGCCAACAGACATGTTCATGCACACAAATGTTAGCCCCGAGCGGGGATCGAAACCGCGACCTCCGACTCCGAAGGCAGGGTCACTACCAACTGAGCCAACAGGCCCGTCAATAATAAATAATCTCACGACTAAGTTTGTATAAAGCAGTCATAGCCCGAACGGTTAAAGAGCCGGCCGCAAATCAGTGAGGCTCGGGTTCGAATCTGGCATGTACCAATGAGTTTTTCAAAAACTTACGTACATATTTATCACTAGCTCGACGGTGAAGGAAAACATCGTGAGGAAACCCGCAGGTCTCAGAATTAATTCTGAGACATGTGTAAACAGACCCGGTCCGGTGATGGGCTCACCACCTATCACGTTTAGGGGTCCAATACATCTCGTGAAATCTGGGTATATCCAGTAATGGAATACCTCTGCCTACCCCCTCGGGGATAAAAGGCGTGAGATTATATTAATATTATTATTATTGTGGATAAAACAGAAAACCAAATTATTGATTGCATGAGTGTTGATGACTGAGGCATGTGTAACAGACCCGGTCAGGCGAGACTCATCACCTATCACGTTTAAGGTCCAAATGGGGTAGAAATTAAATGCGCCTACCCCTTCGGGGTTAAAAGGCGTGATATTATAATTATTATTCTTTTCAAAGTACGGAAGCCTTATGACTATTATTACCTTCTTGCAGCGTCCGCGCGCGCTTCAACGGCTCCGCCGGCTCGCCGCTCTCGAGGTCTGACTCCGGTGAAAACTCGTGGTCCGATTTCCCGAATTCCACTGTTGATCCAAATAGTATATTTTATTTCAAGTGCGGAAAGCCTGTCATTGCAATGAGTTCCGACAAATGTCTACCAGAGTTGAGGCGCAGCCGAAGGTGAGGGTTGACAGTCGGAACAAGTTGCAATGACGGTTCCGCACGTGTACTGAACAACTATTTTTAATACAGTTGCGAAAAAATTAAGCAATATAATAAAATAATAAAAACACAATAAACTCAACTAACATTTTTGGAAAATGGCGCCAACCGTAAAAAAATATAAGCAGAGATTTTTTTTGTTTTCTTCACCCATTCTCGGTATGCAAATTGAACTATGCCCATACAGCCAAGTCTTGAGTAGATTTTTTTTATTGATATGAAATTTAAATGAAATTTAATGAGATGAAATGAAATGAAACCTAACCTAACTCATCGCATCAAATCATTTAATCGGATATTGAAACAAATTAGTAGCTTCTTTTAAAAATTAATGATAAAAATTTCTATGATTTTTTTTAGTAAAAACTTCGTGGTTGGTTTTTTCTTGTTAATAGACATTATTTTGACAGTTGGGAAAGAGAACGCACGAGTTCGGAAAAGGTAAAGAAAAAGCTCGAGTGTGTAATAGCCTTCATCCCGAACGCTATACGTCCCTGCAATACGCCACTTTTTGACCAACCAACTGTATTAAAAAACAACTTATACACCTCTTAAAACAGAAATCACATCTCTTAAAACATCAAGTGGGAGCCAGTTTCTCAACAACGTCGGGATGAAATCAGGAATCAAACTTTATAAATATTAGTTTTTAGTACGAGCACACAAGGAACACTTCAATGTATTTGACTGCATTCCATAGTTCCGACTTAACCAAAAGCTCTGAGTTGGACCACACGCGTCCCATAAACGCACCAAAATCAATAATAACTAATTATTGAGACAATATAAATACAGTTGTTTCGTGTTAGAGCTGTGATGGCCTTTACGGTTAAAGAGCCGGCCGAAAATCAGTGAGGCTCGGGTTCGAATCCTGGCATGTACCAATGAGTTTTTCAAAAACTTACGTACATATTTATCACTAGCTCGACGGTGAAGGAAAACATCGTGAGAAAACCCGCAGGTCTCAGAATTAATTCTGAATTAATTCGGCGATGGGCTCACCGCCTATCACGTTTAGGGGTCCAATGTATCTCGTGAAATGTGGGTATATCCAGTAATGGAATGGAATTTGTTTCGTTTTGGTGTCCCCGAAGCATTCTACTCACAGTCGGGCTCGGGGTGTTCGAAGAGCGGCTCGTCGGACTCGCTGTCGGGGTCTGGGCCGGTGGAGTCGGAGGCTCGCCACTTGGCGGGCTTCTTGCGAGCGCGCCTTTCCCACTCCGACTCGCTGTGCTCGCTCGCCTGCCAGTCTTCCTCCTCGTCCTTGTTCTAATTAACACTTTTTCTTAGAATTTACAAGTGGAAGGCAATAAGTATTGGAGAAAAACCAGATGACGAGTACCCGAATTGTCTATTTATATTTTAACTAGTAGCGCCCCGCGGTTTCGCCCGTGTAGTTCTCGAACTCGTGGGAATACGGGGATAAAATATAGCCTATGTGTTATTCTGATGTGTAAGCTATATAACTGTAAAGTTTCATCAAAATCCGTTCAGTATTTTTTGCGTGAAAGAGCAACAAACATCCATTCATATATACTCACATACTTCCACGTTTTAATATTAAGTAGGATTTATTCTTTTATTTCTTATACACAGTCGTGTCAATAACCATTTACCAGTTTTTATTTAATGATAGACCTTAAGTTTCGAATCTTAACTTAAGTGTGACAATACTGTAGTTTCGAGTTTAAGGATGAGATCTTTGAGTATTAAACCAACCGGAGACGCCACTGACAGGCGTTCCCCTCTGCCAAAAAAACGTGTCGGTCTTTGAGCACACCGGTTAAATACAACTAGTTTGTTTGAGTTCACGGAGTGCTTGTATTGGTGAATGTATTTGTGTGCACCTAGTTCAAGCTAGTGTTTAACTGTTTTATCAAAAAATGCGTTTGTTTTAACATTATTTGTGATTGTTTCCTCGTCCCCCCCGCAAAAATTGGCAGACTTTTTTGTAAAGAAACTAGTGCGCGTGACATCTCCGGTTGGTTTAATACTCAAAGGATGAGATACATACAGTGAGAAAATTTATATAGGTACTTGATTTTAACCTTTCGACAAATAACATAATAACACCGCTAGTAGACAATAAGCCAGCTGGCCTTAAGTGTTTTGTCGGTACCTTTTTCTTGTGTATCATCTTGAGCTCCCTCAAGGCTACTTCCTCGAGGTGGCGCCGTTCTGCCTCTTCGCGGATCTTGAGCTGAGCGATCCGCCGCGACTGCCTCACTGGAGCAATGTCCGAATCAGACCCAGACTTCGACTTGTCTTTCTGTTTGACACCCTTCGGCTTTTTCTTTAGCACTTTCTTTGTGGCCTTCTTGCCGACTGCTACAACAGAAAGGACGAAACATGTGACAGATGTAGGTGCTGGTTGAAAGGAAGTATGGAGGATACGTGTTTTTGGAAACGACAGTACTGGTGGCAGCGTCGCTGAAGATGTCTAATCGACCATTGGCAAGGGCGCGCATGTCAGTCTCGATTTCTACACACACATTCACAAAACCTAAATAGGTACGGCCTGCACCTCACCACTACAAACAAAAGGTTTCGCTCTCAATTGGGTATTTGACTGTATGACTGTATGTGTAAATTGTGAGTAATCATTAATCAAAAATATTATCCCAAAACTTCTCTAAAAATGTATTTCGATTTTCATTTTACAATTATAACAATTTTTTCAATAATAAAACAATCAAAAAAGTTATGAAATTGAGTACTAAAAATGATGACGACACAACTCAGTATTCAGTACATTGTCCATAGTAAATTTTCGTTTTGACAGATCATAAAAAATAACTCATTTGACTAGACAGTCAAATACCCTATTACAAGTATATTGACTGTTATTTATATTACGGCGACCGTCCATCATCAACACACGTAGTAAAACTATGTCTGTACATAGTTAAAAATTAAATATGGTCACGCCTTTATCTCCGAGGTAGCAGAGGTATTCCGTTCTGAGAAATACGAACTTTTCACTGGTACAATTTTATGACCCGTAAACGTCATAAATGGTGAGCCCAACGCTCGGACGGGGAGCTGTTTCACACGTAATGTTTTCCTTCACCGTCAGCTAGTGATAAATATGTAAGTTGGTACAGTCAAAAGCACATGAAGCTTTACACTTGTAGTGCGAGTCTGACCTCTAAAGAGATTGTAATAAGAACGTAACAAAGTCCAATATATCAAGCTCTACATGCTCTCGACTATACATGCCCTCGTCAAAGTTTGAGTTTGTATACATACCAATACTATAAAGTGTTTCCTCCTCAGATTCGTCGCTAGAATGGTTTTCTTGGAGTTTCGCTTCCACTTTTTTCCTGAAAAGAAGTTGATATATATCATTGATCCACACAGATACACATTCATGCACTCGCACTTGTTGTTACTCTAAAGTTCTAAATTCATTGTATTTGCTGTTAAACCTTGATAAGGTAACTCTTTAGAATTACAATTTTCGATGCATGTGAAGGGTTGAGCACTATCCTAAAGTACAGGTCTATCCTAAGTAGGGGATAAGGTATTTGGCTTATATCTAAGGTTTGGATTGTACCTTGGTTGATTTGAGTTGGTTAACCCGTAGAGGTCGCTACGTACCTCAGTGTTCGTTGTTTACTCAATATACACTTCACTTGACATTAGCGTCCGATGGGGCATCCGTTCCACCCTCATTCAAAAATATTTGTCAAACTTACCTTGATTTAACAATTTTCTTAGGTTTTATTTTCAGTCGTTTTCCACTAGCAACGGGTTCATCATCCTCACTTTCACTCTGAGATTCAGATTTGCTCTTATCACTAAGTGTAGCGTCCAACAAGGACCTCTTTAAAGACTTATTTTTAGTAGTTTCTTCTTTCTTATCGCCATTGGCTTTCTCTTCTTTATCACATTTATTAGATTGAGTGCTTTCATTCTTGTGAAATAATTTTCTTTTAAATTTTCCTTTGTTCGCCTTGATCTTTCTCCGTTGTGATATAGGATTGTTATCTACTTTATTAGAAATTTCATTATCTTTAGTACTTTTTTTATCATCACTGCTATTTAAAACCTCTGTTGCATTTAATGTTTCCTTGGAATGCGACACGGTATCACTTTCGGGAGTCGTTTCTAAGCGTATTTTTTTTGGAGGTAATGCGTCTTCTTTAAGTTCTTTATCGGGACTTTTATCTTTTTCGTTTTCTGTGTGTTCCTCTTCTTGATCATCGGTTGATAAACTACTTTTCCTCTTCTCAATAATACTTGTTTTACTATCATGACCGTTATCAGTTTCAACAACAGAGTTAAGGACTTCTCTTTCTTTTATTTTTAATTTTCTCGTAACTTCCGGCTTCTTTTTGACTTTACTTCTACCTTTCTTTATATTATTTTTATTAGGACTTTCGCTATCAGTTGCAGTTTTGTCATTTACACTACTTTCCCTCTGCAGATCTCTGTCAGATCCTTTAGAGTTTGAATTAGAGCTATCAGATTTATCCAAATTACGTACGCAGGGTTTTTTGGTGTCCGGCTTCAAGGCCTCCGATGTGTCAGTTGATTGCTTCTTTAGCGATCGTTTTGTCACCGACGGTAGTTTGCTTTTTAACTTAACGCTTTTCACAGATTTTGCTTTACTAGAATTTGATATTTCGTGATTATCTCCATTTAGACATTCTTCGGTACCATTTTCGTCGTCAGAATTTTCTACTTGATTCTCCTGCTCTATCACTTCCGGGTTACCTGTGTCATTATCGTAACCGTAACCTTCGCCATAGAAAAACATTACTGGTTCCATTATTTCTTCGCCTAATATGTATGCACTTTCGCAGTCAGCTCCGTTGCCTTCCCCAGTGACGACCATTACTGGTTCTTCTATTGCTTCGCCCACTGTTTCCTCAGTTTCTTTGATTTCTTTTGTATCTTCTTTAGTACTCTCAGCATCTGTGCCTTTGGGACTGTCTGGTTTTTCAATTGTCGGGCTGGGTGGTTTTTCCTCATTTACAGTGTCAGTTGTATCGTTTTTAGGGCTTATTGGTAAACTATTATCAGGACTTAGTGGCTTTTCATTACTGGAACTTTCTGGAGTTAACGGTTTTTCACTACTCAAGCATTGTATCTGTTCTGTTTTTGGACTTTTCGGTATATCATTTTCAGGACTGTTTACTTTCTCTATTAAATTTTCCGTTGTTTCTTCTGTTACTTTATTCGTGTCTTCTTCTTTGTCCTCTTTCTCTTTGTGGTCGAGTTCACAATCTTCGGTTTTCTGAGGCTCTGTGGTGTCCGATAGATCTTTGTTGCCTTTCTGATCTTCTTCCTGTTCTGACTCTGATTCAGGACTCAGAAATTCTTCTTCATTCTCTTCGTCAGCATCCAATTTGGGCTGAAATTAAATGAAACTTTTATAACAAAAGCTGCTAGATTGCCGAGTTTGGTGATGTGGCCAACGTAGCCAATCGTTTTAGTGAAGACCCTCAAACAATGTGGACACGTGAAGGTGCCAGTCAAGTAATAATAATATAATAACATAATCTCACGCCTTTTTTTTTATCCCCGAGGGGCTAGAGGTATTCCATTACTGGATATACCCACATTTCACGAGATATATTGGACCCCTAAACGTGATAGGTGGTGAGCCCATCGCCGGACCGGGTCTGTTTACACAAGTCTCAGAATTAATTTTGAGACCTGCGGGTTTCCTCACGATGTTTTCCTTCACCGTCAAGCTAGTGATAAATATGTACGTAAGTTTTTGAAAAACTAGTAAATACGTCTATACAATATAATTATACAAACAATACAGTACCTCCACTTGCGGCGGAATC
Source organism: Ethmia dodecea (assembly GCA_963855545.1). Taxonomy (NCBI): domain Eukaryota; kingdom Metazoa; phylum Arthropoda; class Insecta; order Lepidoptera; family Depressariidae; genus Ethmia; species Ethmia dodecea. The sequence goes on from OY979443.1 coordinate 3,603,388, forward strand.
TCTGCGCTGTTCGAATCCTCGTTGGTACTTGCCTCGATGGGAGGGCATACATCTTCTCCACTTTTTAATTGAGCTATCACTTTCACCAGTTGTTCACGATTCCTAAAAATTGTCAAAGATTTTTTTTACAGGATTTAGTCGTCTTTTTTAGGATTGTGCAGTGAAATATTTTGTTTTATATACATGCAGAAATACATGATTTCCTACAAAACATGAGAGGTTAAACATGAGAGTACAGCGGGTCATGTAGCTTCTAAAACTACTTTTTGACAGCCGCTTCGCCCGCGTTTAGAACGAAAGCAGCCCAAAATGCAAGCTGCAACAGTTTAGGAGGTAACAAACAAAATTACGCCCGCTTAAATTAGATACTGTGAATAGGTAGGCTGTGATAGACTGCATACCTTGCAATAAGCTGCCAAGATTCCTCGTCCTGGTCCTCTCTGTAAAGGCAGAGGTTTGCCTCATGGTCCACTTGCAGCCAATACACACAGCCGGATCTGTCCCGGCCCACTGGGTCAAGCCTCAACTCTTTGCAGCTTACAGCGTTCACAGCGGTCTTGAACTTAGGGTGGCATGTGAACTGGTACTCTAGAAGCATCTGAAAAGAGTCTGTCTTAAGTACCGAGATATGGTCTGGTCTGGTGCCAGAGAGCAGCAAAGAGTAAACAAAGTTTAATAAGTTTCTGATCATCTACTATTAAACGTCCTTATGATACCCTATTATATTTATAGTTACAAAACAGGTACGTCAAACAGGAATAATAATAACTTTGTTAAGTTTTCACAGGGCAATATTTGAAAGAAAAAGTAAGAAAGAAAATAAATTTATTAGACACGAAACAAAGAACAAACAAGAACAGAAATAAAATAAACTCGTAAAAAAAAAAAAGAGTGCCTAATGGGACCCAGCTTGTGCTGCAGCATTAGCCACAGCGCTGGTATTCTGCGGGGCCCCGGGGGCAGACGGCGCGCCTCGCGCTCGTGCTGCCCATAAACTAAATTTATAATATTTAAAGTTAAATAGCATACTACATTGTGCACGATGATGGTTTGTTGACGGTATGTACCTACACTAGTAGCGCCCTCTACGCGGAGTTTTGTACGTAAACGTACATTAGATGGGGATCTCGTAAATAAAATAAAAGGGATACATATGTCGCAGGGTTCTTGGAAAAACCGCGATATTATTATTTCACTAGTGATATTATAATCGAGCGACCTTTTATCAATCATCTCGCCCTTCGTGTCAATCGTTGCTCGGAACCCGTTTTTTCCAGACCCCGTGGGAATTTAAAAATATTCCTTATGGTGCACGAGGTCCCTCTAGCCTAACATTACCCATGGGAATATCTCCACTAAATGTCTAGGTCGGTGTAAATGTATAAGCTGTATGTTGTCTGTCAATCAGTCAGTCTGTACTGTTTATAGGTATAGATTAAAGTAGCAGCAGCAGTTATAAAAACACTATGTATGAATAGATACGTAAATAGCTTCTAGGAGGGATATCAAGATGAAACATGTAAGATATTTTAAGATAGACCGGCAACAATACAACTATGAAAACCGCATCCAATTTGGTGCAGAAGTTTTGCGTGATGCTTTTCAGTTCTGTCTGTCATGACAAAAATTCTAATAAACATAATTGTTGATACTGATTTTATAAGACTCCTCGTTTTCTTAAATATCTTCTAAGTACAGACATCGGTCAGTTAACATTTTATTATGTAGGTATAGATAGTCATCAGCAATTTGGATTCTTTCCACCACATTAGGCTAATTAGATGATAATGATGAGAGTACTTAATGCAATGCAACCACTATCTCAATATGTTTTCTATCTTCGGTCAGAGAATTGTCATGATGTATTTGTGAGTGAGTTTTGTCATTTCAATTGGAAATATAAGAACTGTGACTATTTATTATTTACATAATTAGTATATACAGTCGTGGTCAACTAATTAGGGACAAATAGAGCACTATGCAATATTGAATATTCATGCCTCTGTATTACTCACTATAATATAAATACTACTCCCTGTTACATTATAGTGATAATAATTCTTAAGTACTCTTACCATTTGTACACAATTAAAAAAATAAAAACATAAATAAACTAATAAAAACTTTATTCAAATCACTTGAATCAATATTTAGTGTAGTTGCGTCCTGGCCACCTAATTAGGGACATAACACTTTTCTTGTTCTAAATTCAAAAACTGAAAAAAATATTACTTTTTTTATGTGTAACAGTGCTTTTGGCGCCATTCTGAATCGTAACATTAGTTTTGTACGATACAATAGAAGTATCTAATTATTTAAAATATGGGTCGAAACAAGAGTTGTGATAAAACAATGAGAAAAGTGATAATAAATTTTTATCAACGTGGATGGACTTACAGGAAAATAGCAGATCATCTGAACTGTTCGAAAAATATGATATACAATGCAGTGAATTATTTTAAAACCCACAATACGACTGAAAGTGTTCCTAGAAAGAAGAGGCCAAGAAAAACTACCCCACAAGATGACCGCAGGATGGTCATTCTAGCTAAGAAAGACCCCTTTAAAGGTTCTGTAGGGATTAAGGCTGAAGTTTTTGGACCCGAACCGAATGCCGGCGTATCAGCAAGGACCGTTAGAAGGCGACTAGTGGAAGCAAAGCTTTTAGGAAGAGTTGCTCGAAAAGTTCCATTATTGAAGAAGGAACACAAAAAAGCAAGGCTGGCGTTTGCTCGGAAATATGGACATTGGACTACTGCTCAATGGAAAAATGTACTATTTTCTGATGAGACTAAGGTGAATCTAATTTCATCAGATGGCCGACAATACGTGCGACGACCTATAAAAACGGAAATGAATCCAAAATACACGAAGAAACAAGTTAAACATGGGGGTGGCAATATTCAAGTCTGGGGCTGTTTCTCTGGACACGGAGTAGGGCCTGTAAAAAAAATCGAAGGCAAACTTGATCAGTACCAATATAAACAAATATTAGAAGAAACTATGATACCATACGCTGAAGAAGTTTTACCAGTGACCTGGAAGTTCCAACATGATAATGACCCGAAACATACAGCTCAATCAGTGAAATCTTTCCTAGCACAACAGTCTGTGACGGTACTAGATTGGCCTGCAAACAGCCCAGATCTAAACCCCATTGAGCATTTGTGGTACGAAGTAAAAAAAAAAGTTGCAACTCAGCGTACCGGCACTCAAAACCAGCTCTACGAAAGATTTACAGTGGTGTGGAATAATATTTCAATAGAAACTTGTGAAAATTTAGTTGCATCAATGCCTCGCCGTTGTCAAATGGTGATAACAAACAATGGTAACCACACTGGTTACTAAAAATATGTTGTTTAGTTTCTATGTTATTTAAATTTTATTGACAAACACTTTTTACATTATTAAAACTTGATTTTTTCTCGGTTTCTTGTCATTTATAGTAAAATTTCCGCCTGTACCTAATTAGTTGTCCAGTCATTAATCAGTATGAGGAAGTAGCAGTGTTGTTTTTGTAGGAAAAAATAGTGGCGGCAAGTAGCTATTTCTCTTCTTGGCCACTAAATATTTAAAATAGTAGTCTATTTACTTGATAACAATGATAAAACTTCAAAGCTTCTTGATTTGAAACATTAATTGATGTTTAAGGGAAGCTCTTACTCTTTTTGTGATAGTGTCCCTAATTAGTTGGCCACCACTGTATGTTCTGGGTGTTTAAGAATCATCAAAATGGATCCGGCGCATCAACATAGACTTGCGGTATTGGAAGGAGAACGCAATTCTTTAGTACTAGAAAATTACAAACTCAAGAAACAAATAATTGAAAAAAATTGTTTAATCAGGAAATTGGTCTCAAAAACACAAGTAAAACAAGAGAAAGACGATCATGATTTCCCAACACAAAGCTCTACTATAGCTGAATGCTCGGGCGTAGCCACTGACGTCACTGGATCAACGAAGCCGGAGTCCGCGACTGCAAAACTGACGTGGAGTGAGGAGTCGCTGAAGCCCAAGCGGAAATACACCAAAAAACCCTTAAAACAACTAGAAGGTCAGAAAACTATTCCAGATTTTTATTCAAAAATAAGTATATGCGGTCAGACGAATGTGCCATCGAAAATGTTAATGCATCAAAACCTACAAAGTTTCTCAAACAAAAAGGAGTCACTTGAAGAAATCCTCAATGACTTCTCTAAGTTCTATCCAAATACCACCATCGAATTTCTTTGTTTCACTGAAACATATTGCAAAGACTCCGAGATTTCTTTGGAAGGATTTCAAACCGCGGCATCTTTCAAGAGGACCGTAAAACGGCAGGGAGGTGTAAGTATTTTAGCCAGAAATGGCATAGACACCAAAGAACTATCGTTTCTAAAGGACATCGCCACTGAATCAATATTCGTGTGTTGCGGCGTTGAAGTAGCAGTTTATAACATGATTGTTATATGCATTTACAGAGCATCGAATTATGATTTTGAAGTTTTTTATGACAAATTTAACATTGTGTTGAAAAATATTTCGTTAAAAAACAAGAATATAATAATCGCGGGAGACTTCAATATTAACACGCACAAGTTACAATCAAGTAGATTGAAGAGTATTGTGACCAATTACAAATTAAAATCACATATCACTTCTTCTACAAGGGAAGAGTCTTGTATTGATCATATCTACAGCAACATTCACAATGCCAAAGGTAATAATTATGAACTACTTACATCTGATCATGACAATGCACAAATATTACAGTACAATATAGTCAATTAGCAGAAATGACTGATCTAATAAAATAAATTGTTAGTACCTAATATACTTAAGTGAACATAAATAAGAATATTAATTCGTCGAGCACAGCTCAATTCCAATAGGCGCCGTAACAATTAAAAATCAATTGTGTTTTATTTTATTGCCTTGAGAATTAAAAAAATTCGAAAAAATAAAACAATACCATTATCAACCCTAACAGCCAACTGCTAAGCTTTGAGTCTTCCCTCACACATGAGGAAGTTTGGGCTATAATTTCCCACGCAGCTTGGGCGATGATATTAGATTTGCAACCAATAACTGATGATGATGTTAGGACTGCTTTTGAAACTAGCAACTCGTCTGTGAAGATGAGCTGCTTATTACATTTACCCAAGCTCCATGGATAAGTTTAGAGTGCCTTGTCAAAGTCAAAATGTTTTATTAAAAATAGGGACATCATTTTAGCTCCACCGCTTCAGCATGTATGGTTGAGGAGAAGAAGTGGGGCAAGAAACTCTTCAAAATATTATTCTTGCAATTCTTACTTAATACTAAATTGGGTTATTTTACTCTGTCATAGTGCACTGTACTTGAGGAAATCTGTTCCAAGCATCATTGTCATTTATATTGTCAATATTGTCATCTAGTTTGTAATTATAATACACCATTTTGCAAAGTACTTGTTTAAGTGAATTGATATCAGTTCAATGAATTGTTTATAACGCAGTAGGTTTTTAGGTTAGGGGTTTTTCCTTTAGAAATTTATTACATTTCAAACTGTTTAGTTTTACGAACTAACAATTTGTTAAGTTAGTTATTGGTTATACAATATACATATAAGTTTATAGAAATGGTTTTACTCTTTTCAGTTAATTGTTTATAACACATAGGGGATTTTTTTTTTATGTATTTAATTTTAAACTTTGAAGTCTATAAACTATCGAGTTCAGTTAATTATTTAGTTATACATACAAGATTATATAAAGCGAAACATACAAAGACTTGTAACATGTCAGAGAAGCATGGAAAGGAGCATTCTAGGTGTTACAAGAATGGATAAAAAGCGCGCGGCAGATCTAAGGAAAATAACCAAGTGGGACGACGTAGAAACCAAAATAAAAAGGCTAAAGTGGCGATGGACAGGACACATGGTCAGAGAACAAATGCCAAAGTGGACACGGTGGACAACCGAATGGACTCCCCGTTACAATGCCAAAAGGAAGCGAGGCAGGCAACTGAAAAGGTGGGCGGACGACATCAAAAAAGTTGCCGGGCCATTGTGGCTACGTACCGCTAAAAACAGGGAGAATTGGAAAGACTTGGAGGAGGCCTTTGTGTCAAAGGACACGCCAATAAGGAGAACTGATGAGCAATGAACTGTGAAATCAACAATAATTCTAATAATAAAAATTTGATGTATGTAATGGTAATATTTGTAAATCTACTTACCTATTTGGCTAATAAAGGCTTGAATTGAATTGAACAAGATTATATAAATTGTTTTACCCTTATGAAGTTGCAGAAAACTAATTAAAATTTAATTTTAATATTTGTCACACTTATCTATAGCAGCAGTCTACTGCGGGTGATCTGTTACTGTAGATAATCCAATTCTTTTCGATTACGCGGCTTAACCGGCTAGCTTTATGGCGAAGGAAAACATCATGATGAAACCAGCAGGTCCCAGAATTAATTTGGTCTTTCAGAGCTTTCCACCTATCACACCGTGTTTAAAAATATACTGGTGTAACGTGGGTATTACCAGAAATGGAATAGATACCTCTGCCTACCCCCTCAGGGATAAAATGCTTGAATTTATTATCAGTTGTTTAGTATCTACAGTACAGGTGTAGCCTGGTTTGGGACTAGATAACCATGTGTAAAGTGTGTAAAAATTGAGGATTTATAAGAATAAAAAATAAAAACAATTATTTTATTTATGCTACACCATCTCCTAATAATGGGAAAAGGGCAGAAGGACCTTATGGGAGTCAAAAAATAAATATGCTAGCTCAGTGAGGTAGTGGCTGGCACTTATTAAAACTGTAATTCTTTTGTGGCAAACAAACTTATATTCTATAATCTCATCTCATATTCATATAAAAGAAAATAGTGTATAAATAAACAGTTTTACTAAGATCAATATAAGACGTAATTGACATGTGATTTACCTTTAATACTTTCAGTTTCACTTGTGTACTGGATTTCTTGTAAGAGAACCGCTCTATTTCCCATGCCTCCTGATGGCTGCCTAGCTGATGACAGAATTTTATTAAGCATCTTTCCCATCTGTTGCTCTGTACGGACTTCAGAGCCCTCCGCAGCAGCCGAAGGTGGAGCTCCTTCAGCGGATCAAACACTAAAACAAGAAATTAGCTTTAACATGTTTGTTTATATTTTTACATGAGTAATTCACTGAAAATCTCACCTTCCTGCGTGTTTTCTACCCACTCTTGTAATTTTGTTATTGTAGGAATCTCTAAGCCGTACAATTTACCGAATACTTTCAAAAATGAGTAAATAACAGCGAAATTTGGATCATTCGTACAAGAAATTTCGCCATCAGACGCCATCGTAGAAACTTACTAAGCTTTCTAGCTACACATCGCTTAGTCGCCAGAACTAACGGCATATAGAGTTTACACTTAAAACTACAGAAAAACTATAAATTATGTACATTATTCACGAAAATATTTTCATTTTAGGACCACTAAAAACTTTCCTTATTTTCTACAATAAAATAAAACTCGATGAGTGACAGCCATCATCCCATAGATATATTTTTATTTTTTAAATTAGATAGAAGTTTGTTGCCAGATAAAGGAGAGCTTGAGTGTTTTTACACTAATGTAGCTACATCTAACACGACCAGTATTTATGGCTCAGTGCAAGGCATGATGCAAGTTCCACCGATATAGGCCTGTGTGCACCAAGAGCAATGCGTACGCCCGCGTCTTTGAATGCACATGATGAAGAGATGTGATTCGCTTCTGCTTTGAGTATTAAACCAACTTAATAATCAAAGCTTCTGTTATCAACTTTTTGGAGTAGTAGGCAGATTTAATATTAAAAATGTCCTTTTAGAAGGCAGTATGGTTTTAGATCCCCTTGCCGTTCCCCGATACGTAAAAAAAGAAAGTGGAACAAAAAAAAAGGAAAGAGAAAAACCGAAGGGAGAGTGTTGTTTTTCGTTTATCGTGTGAAATTGTGGGATTTCTATAATTTCTACTACTAACGAACATAGCTTATGACAAAATGTCCTCAGTTTGTTGTGGAACTAAAAAACAAAAACTCAACAACTCTTACAACAATAGTATTGAACGACCTATAAATGGTTATCAAGAATCAGTGGCTATTCCTGATATGTGTTACTTTTGTTTCGATGTTTTGTATTGTCAGCTGCATAGCATGGATCCTCCACATATGCCAAACTTCACCAACGAGGCCTAGTAAGTTCTCAAAGCTTATAATATTTTCTTAGCCAAATCACTATACAAAAGCTTTGTCAAGATATTTGCTACTTCTTTGTCTCGAATAAGGTCATTGGCTAAAGTTGCTATAATGTGCCACCATTTACGAGTTCGACAGCTTCATAAAATTTGGCAGTATTATTTCAATACCAAAAAAATAAGTAATGTAAAGACTTAAACTAAATGTGAAAGTATAAAAAAAGTATTACACTTATTCTTTGCATTTGGTAGTCATGCCCATTTGACGCCTACACAATCAGAATACCTATATGATTGCTCATAAAAACTGATATAGTTTTTATTTTTCCGAGTCATGAACAGTTCGAGCAAAACAGCGGTATTAACTTTTTGTCTAAAGCTGTATGATTCCTTATAATAATGAATGGTGATCACCTAGTGTCATTTCAGTAGCGCCTGTGTTTCGGTAGGCTAGACACATTAAACCGTTGGTTCCGGTTTTCGTAGTGTTTACATACAATGGAAGTTGTTAAGTCATATCAGATACTCTTGGATGGCTTTAAAAATTCTGGCAGTTAGGTGGCACTAGCCCAACACATTCTCCCATTCCACAGTGGGCTCACTTGGAAAATTATAGCCCACACTTCCTCACTGTGAGAAAAGACCCTTAGTTCAGCAGTGGGCTATGATGATGTATAATTCAAAATTGTACTTTTGACTTCCTAGGACCAGCAATTAATTTCGCACACCTGTTGTTCAGTTACTACTTCTTTTATACAGTGTGACTGGTAAATCGAGGGAATCCTCTCAGTAGGTGATCTCTTTTGATCAACATTTGGCATACATAAAACATTTAAATAAATAAAACAACCTGTGTGTGAGTGACCTCCAGCTGATTCTGCTAGTATATGCTAAAACTGAAGAATTTAAGTTTTTAATCTCTAAAATTAGGTTGGTGTTTTTTAAACAAATGTTAGGAGTATTAACTTCTTATTCACACCCTTGAAGGATTCCGTTTTACCAGTCACATTGTATACCTTAGAGAGAGAAGAAATTCACTGTATCAAAATTCAATTGCAAGTACATAATCATTAATTGGAAAGCTTATTCCAAAACACCTCGAAAATGCATTTAGGTTTGCAGTTCATAGTTATAGCAAATTTTTAAATAATAAAATAGTCAATAAAGAGATGCATTTGAGTACTAAATTCTCTTATGTTCTCAGTACATTTTACCTAGTAAATTTTATTTTATTTACATAGTAAAACAGTAACTCATTTGACTAGGCAGTAAAATACTCTATTGTTACTGAGACATTTGTAGCAGTACCCCAGTCCGGTGATGGTCTCACCACCTATCACATTTATAGCCTGCGCAGACGACGGGCTTTGTCCCCGAAGGACAAAGTCCCCCGAATCGTAAAAAAATATGTCCGTCTCTTTTTGTCCTGTACCACCCCTCGGTGTCCGCGATTATTCGGGGGACTTTTTGTACGCCATACTTTTAATCCCTCGTGTGCGTTACTCGATACACTTGTAAGCGTTCTATTTTGGCGGACAAAAAAATACGGGTACAAAAGGGCGCAGGCTATTAGGGGTCCACAGAATATACTGGTAAAAACTGGGTATTTCCAGAAATGGAATACCTGTGCCTGCCTCATCGATGAAAGGCCTGAGATTATTTATTTATTTATTTATTTATTTAACCTACTGAAATAATATTATTTCTTTACAGTCCTCTTTTCGTGACATGGAAAATAGGAAAGGAGCATCGCCTGAGGGGATGCATTGGAACATTCAATGCAATGCATTTGCATTCAGGTGAAAGATTTTCTATTTTGCATTGTATCACTGATTTACTTGCAGTGGGTGGGAGCATGTCTTTGCTCAGTCAAAAGAACAGGTAAAATATGGTCAAAGTCAAAGTCAAAGTCAAAATGTTTTATTCAAAATAGGAACTTACAAGTCCACTTATTGAACGTCATTTCAACTCCACCGCTTCAGCATGTATGGTTGAGGAGAAGAAGCGGGGCAAGAAACTCGTCAACACAATATTCTTTTAATCAATTGTTACATATTACTAAATTGGGTTACATAATTTCGTTTGTTTTTCGCTATCGTATTGCGCTGGACTGGAGGAAATCTGTTCCAAGCATCATTGTCATTTAAATAGTCGTCTAGTTTGTAATATGCCATTTTACAAAGTACATGTTTAACATGAGTTTTGAACACAGTTTCAGGCAATTTCAAAATATCTTCTGGTATTTTATTATAAAAGCGTATGCAAAGCCCCACAAAGGAATTATTAATTTTACTTAATCGTGACTGAGGTTGCTCTAGTTTATTTTTATTCCTTAGATTACAATTATGCCTGTCACAGTTTTTAGTATACAGTAATATGTTTTTCCGTACATACATAATGTTTTCATAAATGTACTGACAAGGCATTGTTAAAATATTAATTTCTTTGAACAGTTCTCCTAGGGAATCACGACATCTTAACTTGTAAATGGCGCGTATAGCCCTTTTTTGTAAAATAAAAATAGATTTTTATGGTATCTTTATAGTCTGTAATTTTCTTTACAATAAGTAAGCTATAGTTACATACAGTCTAAGAAAGTAGGACTATACTATTATCGTTTAATTCAGGAACACAACATTTATGATGCAGGGTAATAGAAGTTTTGTTGAGTTTGTAATTTCATTTTGTTTAAATCATCACACACGTATATAAAGGGTGAATTTTTCAAGTGGGCATGGATGGCTAATTCAAAAACCATGAGGAACAGGGAAAAGTACTCATAGAAGTCTCGGGCCCGATTTTGATGAAAACGAAATATGCATCTTTGGTCGTTGTCGGTCGTTTTCATCTGTATTAGCGACACTATCGAATGTTGTGGTTTTTCTCAAGATCAACGTTTTCAAAAATCCAAAAATGCAGATTTAGTTTTCATCAAAATCGGGCCCGAGACTCCTTTGAGTACTTTTCGAGCAGCATGGAGACTAGTCCTTGTGATCCCATAAGGAGTTATGCAACAGTTATTCATATTTGTTACATCAACCAGGTCTGCGGGAGTACGCGATAACGAGCGCCCTCAAGGACTCCCGGTTCAGCCCGATCACCCGTGAGGAGGTTCCGCGACTGAGCGTCTCCGTGTCCATCCTGCAGCACTTCGAGGAAGCTGAGCACTACCTCGACTGGAAGCTTGGGAAGCACGGAATCCGTATCGAGTTCATAAGCGAACGCGGGTCGAAGCGCACTGCCACCTACTTACCTCAAGTTGCCACTGAACAAGGTACCATTGACACATGTAATATGACAGATAAAGTAGCCTAAGGGCTGATTGTTCAGTCGTCAGATAAACCTTATCTGGAGAATATATTGATGCTGTCAGTGTCTTACACCATAAAAAGGAAAGGTGACAGGTGATGTTTATTCTTCAGATAACTTTTAACTGACTATTGAACAACAATCAGTCCTTAAACACTTTTTACATTTATATTATTCTACTAGAGCAGTGCTAGCCCTGTGTAAAGTGATTTCCCAATCTACTCTAACCATTTTCGTAAGTACCCCGGACTATCTTGACTGAGGTAGAATAGAATTAAGGTGGTGTAAGGATTATACAAAATGTTAAGACTGTGGAGTCTTAAAAGATCATCTGCGCACCAGAGGGCCTACTGACGTTCTCCGATTTACGATATTTAGGCCGTTACTTCGCACCGATTTCAAAAAGTCACATGCGCCGTTATAAAAATGACACCACCGTAGTGACTTTAGTTACGAAAGTCGTAAGTCGGAGAACCGCTGTAACCCCCCAGGGAGAGAAAAATAATTCTATTACTATCGAGTTAGCTGTATCTCTACTACAAAATCTCGAAGTTTGAAGTATTTTTTCGAATATTGTACCCAAAGACTTTAAAAGAAAAAGTTTATCTCTCCTATAGACTGCTAATGTTCTAAAGACACTTCGAAAACCACTTCAACCAAAAATCGGGGTGCGGGAGGCGAATTATGAGATGACGTACTAAATGTCAATCAATTTACCAATAGTTTGCTTGGCCAATCAGAAAGCTCGGAATTTAGTCGGATTGAGAATACAATATATGAAAAAATACTCCGATCATCGAGAATTTTTAGTTTTGAAATATTTTTTTAAAAGCGGCACCCTCACTGATACTTACGTATGTGGACGACTTCATACAAAATTTGTGGACGCCTGCGACTTTGTTCTATAGCCTATATGTTATTCTACTGGATAAGCTATGTTGCTGTAAAGATTTATAAAAATTCGTTTAGTTGTTTTGGAAAACTTTCGGTTTACAATATAAGCGAACGAAACTCGGTCGGATGAAAGAAGAGTAACGAAAGAGATTTATGGTGCGAAAGTTGAAGAATGCAAGGAAAGAGGACGACGTTAGAAGGACGTTCACGGATCAAATAAGTGACATTCTTCAAATAGCTGGGGTCCGGAGTGCGAAGAATAAAAGAGCGTGCATGAAAAGGCTTATGGGAGTGAAGGAAGCGAAAGTGCAGAGATCGAGCAAAGTGGCGATCCATCGTCTCGCAGCTTTATGTATGCATGTATGAAACTCGGTCCTGTCCCGTTGATGTGTGCAAATTGTCCTTATATCAAGCTTTGAAATAACTTCATATTTACATCATCAATACAACATTAAAACAATAAACACGGTTAAAATGTGATTGCTGCAGTGAAGTTGCCTTTTCAGGTTGGGACCAAATACAAACAATCGATTCGCTCCTCAGAAAGGGCGGGTATAAGGCGGCCATCACGGCCGATCTCAGGCGGAGCATCAAGCTCACTCGGTACCAGAGTGAGGAGGTTTCTGCCTCCTACGGCGACTATGTCAGCCAGCGCTGCTAGCAAATGGTACACTCGCCCCCCCTAGGGCCTAACAATATGAGACTTGTGTACCAACATATACCATATTCACACTATCCTAAGGAAATATATCAGAGTTCTAGTGGGCAAAGTGGCTACAATTGTGTTAGTAATAACTTAGGTTCTAAGTGTACGTCTAGTGTTCCGTATCACTGCACGGTGGAGATAGAACCGTTCCGACTTCACCAAAATGCCTTCAGAAGTACAACAAGTCAGAATTATGTTCAAAGTGACGACTCGCGGAAGAGGAGTGACCGGTCATGTCTTATCCAGATTGTTTAATTAAATGTTAACACTGCCAAATTGTACATTCCTCGGCGGAAGACAACGGTGCCATCTTGAATACAATGAATATACCGCTTAAGTAAAATAATTGATATAACTGCAGTAATTCTCTTCTATACAATAATAAAGTGAGAAATATTTACATAATTGTGTGGTGATTTCGTTGCTGAATAATGTATTAAATATACTTAAGGTTTTTGATGTTAGTAAACGAGTAGAAGTACACTTTGATCAAAATTTTGACTCTTGTTTTGTCAGTTGTATTCTGTCTCTCAGTGTATTGTATCTAAACTTACTTGGGAGTAATAGCACTTACAAAATAAAAAGAAGGATCACATTTTGTTACTAAGAGAGACTCGTCACGACAGCCGTGAGGTTACTGCCATCGTCATTTTCTATAAAAAATCTGTATAATATTTGCAAGGCTTTTTACAGGAAGATTTACGTAATTGTTTGTAAGAAAATAAGTTAATTTCTTTTCAACACACTTGCTCATAAAGTGGCTCTAATTTCACTGCAATTAGGCACATAATGACACCTATAATCAAACTGAGACTTTTTGTTTGCTATTATTCACTAGTGAGTTATAGATTTTTTTTTTCAATTTTGTTGCTAGAGTTGCTTTGTTCTTAAAAAAGTTTCGATACAAAAAAGATCGTATTCAATCGTACTAATAAATTAATACACAAATATGGCTTGCTCATTTCATGCAACTTCGTATTTAAATAGATCATTTCAACTTGTACGTGTTTAATAAACAAAACTTTCACTCAAATATAACTTTGGTTTTCTCTGTAAAAACTTTAAATACCCCATTTTGTACGTGGCTAAAACGCTATCCACGACAAACCAAAGAAAAAGAAACCTAATTTTTTTAGTCCATGGCCGATCGCCATTGTAAGATGCGAGCGCATAGGAAAACGAGGCTGTATGGGCCTAGATCCTTTTGCCTTTTCCAAATTATATAAATAAAAAATTGGAAAACCAATTAATTTTCCCCGCCATTGCGAATGATTATTTTAAAATGATTTTTTAGTATTATTTATTCACAAGTGTGTTGAAAAACGTCGTATGATACACGTGTGTATTGATGATTACCGTCCTCGGCTCTCTTATGACCCTCGCCTACGGCTCGGGTCTCAATGGCGCCTCAGCGGTAATCACCAACTTTACTCACTTGTACCATAATGTACTATTACTCACATCTTTTTATTTTTAAATAACATCATTCCGTTATTCTCGTGACGTGGTCTCCTTACAATCATAGGCGACAAGAATGCCCCATTTTTTTTTTGTTTAATCCTAGCATTTCTTCATAGCAAACTTCATAGATCTCAAAGCAAACCGAAGAAAACGAATTGATAGAGCTGCACCTATTTGTAATAGTACTTATTCGTTAATATGGTGATTGGTATAAGGTAAGTGCAGTGTAGTAGCTTGACAACTTAAAAGAGATTGCTCAATATCCCATATTTGTCTTAGAAGGTGTAATTTCTCAATAACTCATATTGGAACATTGATAACTTTTAAGTTTTCAAGTTATTAACCAAGAAAATTAGCATTCATCTAGGATCTTTTTCTAGTACCCGTAAAACAAAAAATAAAAAAAAGCATATAATGATGAAATTGACAAAAATAATTAGTATAAGATTTTTTGTTGTTGTAAGTAATAAGTTCATGACTCTTGTGTACTTTATGGGTAATCTGAAAAAAATGTTGTTATATAATTAATGTTAATCGAATCTGCTTAATATTATGTCTAATTAACGTGGCAATGCGTGAATCTTTTAGTGGATTGCTTGTCTAAATCCGCCAGGAAAAGTGACCGTGTGAAGTTGCGACCTCTGGAGTCTATTGAAGACCGCTGGCCTCCCTTATTATGACTGCTAGACCAAATTCAGCATTCTTTGTCCAACAATTGAGCCGGTTGGCTCTAAGAGAGGCCTATCAATAATAATATAACTTTATCAATATATTTAAGTTTTTACCGTCCGAAACGGGGGCCGTTCTATGATTTGCGATGTTTTGGCCGTTACTTCAGACCGGTGTCATAAAGTGACAGCGCTGTAGTGAAAAATGACACCGCCGTAGTGTCGTTAAAATTGTAAATCGGAGAACCGCCAGCAGTAGAGTAGCCCCCTCCCTTTACACAGTTTCGTGACAATTGATCCCTTAGAAAATGTATTATCTCAATAATCGTTTTATCATGGCAACAACAATCAATATAATATTTGAAACGGAAATACTCTGATTTTCGAGGAGAGTTCAATATGAGCAGACGCTTTGCCATACAAACTGAGCCTATAGCTTGGCTTTGTTCGGGCAATTAACAAAAAATAAGCCTTTTTTGTACATTTTCAAAAGTACTTTTAGTATCTAATATTCTGGTATGAGTTTAAGTGTTATGTAGTTAAAGAACAACAGTCAGATGAAATGAAGTTGGCTACAGTCAATAAATGGCAAATGCTCAACATAGGAAGTGGTCCCCTGGCATACCATCATGTAAAAGTTCTACCTGATACACCTAAGTAAGTGTCATTTTTGCGAGAAGCTATCTTCCCCCCTCCCCCCCCCCCCCCCCCACAAAGTCCTCTCAATGACAATTACAAAAAATGTAACCAAGTAACAATGACAATTACAAAAAAGGGCTTTTTCCATGTCAATAAAAGGATCTGAATGGAAAAAAACGGTGTTACTGACTTCTGATTGTTAGACTAATTTGGGTCAGGGTAATAAAAGCTTTCAAGCGCAAAAGCCTGATACCAAAGAGGTTGGAAGAAAAACATTCTCTTATCAGAAACTTTTTCTTTAAACGTCTTTGCCTGATACATTCTTCCAAATGTATCAAGCTTTTGTAGATAGTACATTATGAAAACACCTGCCAAATGTACACCTACGCTTCAGCCTAACATTTCTAGTATTCATATTTTAGTTACAATAATTACAAGTCGCAAAAACCTAATGGATTTTTACCCTTAAACTTTTCTATCATAGGTAGTAATTACTGTGGTTAGAACAGTATGAAAAATATATTTTTTATCTGCTCAGCTAGTAGTCTTAACTTAATCCTAAATAGAAGTATGAGCTTAGTTTCAATTGATTTTCAAATTAATATATTACATTAATAAGTTTAATGACCCATGCCATTCTGCAGTTGGGCTACGACAACGGTATGACAATAAACAAATCACAAAATGCCTATCTATATAAATAAAAATCAATTGCCGCATGTATGACAGATCATCATTTGAGAACGACTAGACTATTTAGATAATTTATTTTATTTTATTCGTAATTGTCAGGATGAGTATTGTACGATTTTTTTAAATCCACCCTGTGTAGCGGTTACATGTTTATAAAAAAAGTAATAAGTATCTTCTCTTAACTAAATTATTAAGGAATCGAAAAGTAACACTTATAACACTCACCAGTGTTAGATATCTGTATTAAAATTAAATTATGCGCAGTCGATACAATGGCTCAATTTGTACAATTCTCAATTGGTTCAAATTCGCGGTTAGTACAATTCGTGCAATTCGCAATTTGAATAAATAATCATTTGGTTCAACTTTCGACTAAAATGTAAGAACTTTTTCCAAATATAATTACATGTTTTTTTAGTTCTGTATAACCTCGGCATGATGCATAATCAAAGTTAGACGGATCGTATATGTATATGATATTCAAGTCATGTCGCGGCAGACGGCAGTTATCAAATATTATTTTAAAATGTAATAGACATTTTTTAATTTATAATCCTGAAGTTTTCAATGTCTCCAGATATCATTATGTTTTGCAGCATTAGATAGTTTATATTATTCAGAATGGTTTGAGACTTTAATTTACCAGATTTATCATCTACTTACCTACTCATTATAGTCGCTGTAATACCTTCTTTGTTAAGACCACTTACTCGTATGCCTGTATGTATTTTAATTATTATTCGGATCTTAACATGGCTTGATTTATTTTATTACTTTTTATTTCACAAATAGTAATAATAAGGATCGAAATCTTATGTAGTTCTTAGACCATTCGGAATAGGAAAAATTTTGGTATGGTTTGTTATACCTTTGTTGGTTAATTTGAATGTTGTCTGTCTGTTATTATCAAGAAAAAGCACCAACATGGTTAATGTAATTTTTACCTGGAATTAAGACCACGATAATCCAAAATTCATGTATTATAGTATAATATTTTTAATGTAGTACATTTTTGGATAGGAAAGTATCATATAATACGAGCGAGGGTAGTGTCGATAGGGACTCAATGTTGTGATAACATCTCCATTAAATATAAGTACTTAAGATAATCAAGAGTAAGCAATTACAATTAATTATTGAATGTGTATTTCTTTTATTAATGAAAGGGCCCACATTTGGGCACAAATTTTTATTTTGCGCATGCCTTTTGTCTGTTTTACAGCGTAATTCACAAAAGGCTTCATTGTAGTAAATTGTGCGTCAAGGCAACGGGACCCCGCTTTAAAAACTAAAAATCTTAGAACAGGTAGTTAATACCCTACTTAGTATTTGATACCTTTTACCTTTGAAGGCGGGGTCCCGTCACACATCTGTCTTTACCGCCAGTGTCTGTAGAGCCAGCAGTCTGTAAATTAAATTTCAATAGTTTTTTTTTTATTTTTCCTCGTGATGAGTTTTATTGCACGTTTAAGGAATCCAGCGTAATTAACATAAACATACTAGATTAACTGTATTCAGAAGGAACTACATGTTAATTTTGGATAAAAGTAGACAGTTTGTAACCGCCCGCAGCATGTAAGATGCATATTAAGTAAGATGTTCAATAGTCTGTTTCGTCAAATGTCCCAAATGGCCTAATGGCTTGTTTAATGTACTTAAGTAACTAAATAACTATGGGGCAGAGAGTGAGTATACTTCTTTAGTGTTGAATCAATTTTACTTGTGTTTTATTCATATAAAAACAAAGACTCACCATAATTAATATTAATTAGAAAGATGGCCGCGACGAATAAAAATTTGGTCCCAAACCTTTATGCTAAATGGCTCGTCTCGTCTGATGTCCATAAGTGATGATTTGATGAATGTGAAGATCACGTAGATGCGTACAATTAGATATTTGTTATATAAGTATATCGCAGGTTTATTATTAAAGCTGTCATATTATAATTTCACTTGTGTGGTAGGAAGGTCTGTTATGATTGGTCTATACACTGACACCTGTTAAATGCTGACCAATCAGTGGCCGTTTTCTTTTTTTATGAAATTGAAACGATTGACAAAAGTCCGTGCAATTATAATACATACCACTAGTGAAATTATAATATCACGGCTTTTACAATAACCCTCCGACATATCCTAAGGTTTTGTTGTATTCAGAATGGTCTAGGTAGGCTCGGTGTAAGGGACAGTTGCATGTGTTCAAACTTAGAAAGTATATTTACTTCTGATCAAAAATGTGTGCAGTTTGTTGTCCGTTTCTTTACATTGTAAAATATTATTACTAATAATAATATAGATAGGTTATATTCAAAATTTGTTTTTATTATTTTAACAAGAAAATTTGCTAAATTTGTCATTTTCTCCTTAATGTCAAAACCAAAGAGGTTGGAAGAAAATAATTCTGAGAGAAACTTTTTCTTTAAACGTCTTTGGTCAAAACAATGTCTATTTACAAACTACATAATTTACCTACAATTAATTGTGAGTTTCACGCTCTAATTTACTTTCAATTTCTAATACTTTTCTCCTCATGCTAAAGTTGTTCTTCATTTCGAAGTATGTGATAGCAGATGAAGCGACAAACTGAAATGCACTGAGGAAGACTATTGTACTGCTCAGTGGTTTACTGATTTTGCTCAGAAATTTGAACACCACTTTGGGACCTTCAACTAAATTTGGAACTCTGCAAGTGCTGTATCTATTGGCAAACTGAAACAAGAAAAGTGTAGAATTTAGTCTTTATTGTAAAAAAAAATTAAAGAATTCTCTTTTATAAATTTCAAAAAAGAGCAGTGATAGCGCAGTGGTTAAAGAGCCCGCGTCTCATTCGTGAATCGTGCGAATCCTGTCATGTAATGCACCAATGAGTTTTTCAAAAAGCTTACGTACATAGGTATTTATCACTAGCTCGACGGTGAAGGAAAACATCGTGAGGAAACCCGCAGGTCTCAGAATTAACTCTGAGACATGTTTAGGGGTCCTAAACATAGAATATACCGGTGAACCGTGGGTATTTTCAGAAGTGGTCTCTTCCTACCCGGGGATAAAGGCGGTGTATTATTTAAATAAAAAATAATAAGGTTTTGCAGTTGATCCTGGGGCGCGATTGATTGACATTTTGACGCTTGTCGTAGGTATTTCTCAAAATAATGTAGAACGAAATAGTGCCTCTATTTCGTTCTACATTATTTTCAGAAATGCGACAGGCGAGAAATTGTGGTAAGAAAAGTTATGGTACAAATTTAAAGCAAGTTTTTTAAATTAATAAGTAACTTAAAAGGGCGCCAAAGCCACAACTCGCCCGGGGTGGCTAGATATCTAAGACCGGCGCAGGCCATAGTAATAGCGCCATGACGACGCGCAAGGTCGTTAGTTCCAAAAATCGTTAATCGGTGGGAGCACCTCAGATCCTCTTAATGTTGAGTTATTGCAGAGTCCTAAATAGATTACAAAGAAATATCTTTCCAAAAAATCTTTAACCAAAATATCTTTTATATTGCACTTCGTTATGATTTCGACTAGATAACTAAATAAAAGAGCAATTACCATCAAGCCAGACGTTGGTGCCAGTACCATTGGGTATGCAATACCGAAAGTCCACTGCAGCATCGCCGACCTCACTTCAAAACATATCGGACACCCTTCATTTTTCATCAACAGCATACCTGTTGATACTAACTGAAATGAAAAGAATATTAATTAGTCTTAGGTCTGTCCGCATACATCACTGCAGTTTCGAGGATGTAGCGAGCCATGCGACCGCCTACCGCTGTTCTCTGATTACGATATTTCGGACCAGTCAGTATCAAAAGTTGACACCCGTTGCGAAAATTGACACCTGTAGAGAAAATTGACACCCGTATAGCGAAAATTTACACTGCCGTAGTAAAAACTGACACCGCCGAAGTATTGTCTCTCTATCCAGAGATCATTATCTTGATGGAGCCCGCTCGATGCAAAGGGCATGGGTATGTGATGTGCCATACAAAGTCCAAAAACCACACATAGTCAACAAGTTCAACAGTAGCACAGACAGTAGTCTGAATTATTGCAATCTTCTTCTCATATACCTATATAAAAATCAATTGCTGTGTGAGTCTCACTAAAATTCAAAAATAGCTGGACCGATTTTGATGAAATTTTTTGTGTTGCTTCAAGGATTGTTTATACAGTGGCAGAACAATGTCTGCCCGGGCGACTAGTTCATAATATTTATATGTGTAAACACTTACATGCCTATGGAAAAGAGCAGTTAGCATAGCTGGCATGACAGATATGGGAATAACAGATGATAGGTATCCAAACGAGCCAAGTTTAAGTTTGTCTCTGTAATGTTTGTTGATTAAAATTCCAGATACTGCATTTACTCCTCCTAGGATTGCCGGGCCGTAACGTAGTGCCCATCTGGAAGAAAACCATGGTTTATCTATTTATATTAAAGCAGAAACTGACTAGCTGCCTGATTGATCAATGCATAACCGAAACCGATGGGTCTTGCACCATGAAATTTTGCACAAAGATTCCTTAAATGATGTAACTCAGCACTGAGAAGGGATTTTTGGACCTTACCACGGGAATAAACAGGATCCCCTGGGCACCTGCTACTTTTGCAATTAAATTAGCACTATTTGCGATTGCTTAAGTACCTAGCAGGGTAGGTGAAAGACAGTAACAAGTATGACATATGAAAATTCAATTTAACATGCTTACTTATAAAATGAGGGGTGGACCACAGACCATTAGATCTGATAATGATCTGTGGGGGTGGACGGTGAATTTAGAGAGTCAGTTTGTTGGTTGATCGCGGCGTGCAGGCAAAGCGTGAGTGACGCGGGCGGCTTAAGATTTAATTTTTTAAACCCAGACTACAAATGAAGCCCGGCCCGGATGCTCCCCAGATGTCGTCTAAACTAGGACAAATCTGGGAAAAACTGGACGGAAAGCAACCTACACATTGTTTTAGAGTTTTTGCTCAATTTAATAGGTGAATGCTTGAAATGATCAGTGTGTGTTACTACTCTATAAAAACAAATGCTAAAGCTTACAAGAAACAAGTTTTTTTTCAAAATATTTATTTTTAAATATTGTACAGAATCCTTCATGTGCGTGCAACTCGCACTTGACCGGTTTTGTTTTATCCACCGTTAGCCCCTTTTCACACGTACCGGTTTCCGCCGAGCCGGCGGGCGGTAAAAGTGTATGGCCATGTACGTTCGCTTTCAAACGTACCGTTCGGGCAGTCACCCATACATTTCGCCGCCGGGTAGCCGGCGCCGGCCTGGCGGAAACCGGTACGTGTGAAAAGGGGCTTAGTGTCATTCACAGGGTTCGTCTGAAAACCTTCAATCCGATCGTGCCTCTCTATCGCTTGTTCCGCGCTCTCGCTTGCACGCTCGGCTCAGGCGGAACGTGAGAATGAGTTCATCGATTTTTATAAGACGTTATCACGTCAAAAAAGTAGTGCAATCCCAATGGAATACTCACGTATCAGAGGAAGATTCCCAGTTGGTGACTAAATCCCAGGCGTATGTAGTGGCTGCCATTTCATCCATTAAGACCGCATCAGCCGGGATTTCTTTTCCTTTCATCAACGCCATGTTAGTGAAGTAAATTGTCTTTTTATTAGATTTTCAAATATTCAGTTAAATATTATAGCGGCACGAATTGCATGACCAAATCGCCCACATGTTTTGGACAAGTCTTTGTTTTTTTATGGTCAATGTCAAAATCAGCTGGTGACTTTTTATTTTTTGTGTTTATCATAATAAAATACAAGGGATCTCAGCCCATACAGCCAATGTTTGTAAAGACAGAACTTTTTGAGGCAAGATGAAAATGTCCATCCCACTTATATTATGGAATCTCCCTGTCAATAGATCTTTCAGACGCCAACCCAAAATATAAATTTGTATTCTTAAAAAAACTTTAAATAGTACCTTTGTAGTTTGTAGAGATCGCCGAGGTATGTATGTACCGATATTGTAGGTACCTACATAATGGCTGTGAGACCATGCATGGGGTAAAGGCTTTGAGTATTAAACCAACAGGAGACGTCACGCGCACTAGTGGAAAAGGCAGTGTCAGATCTAGGAGTAATATAATGTTACGTGGCCAGATTAAGCCAGCGCGGAGTCCGAAGCATTGGCTTAGATCTTCAAGTTTAAAAAAAGTTTTCAAAAAAACATTTTTTTAAACAAACTTTTTACAATGTAATGACACTAAAGGAGATTCCAAAGTTGCAAGTTGTGATAAGTTGTCAGCTTGCGACACCGACATAACCACTACGTTTAATTTAGTTCGATTTTGAAAATGTGCTAAAGGTGACCGCTATTTAGCAATAAATAAGTCATAACTACTTAATAAGCAGTGATAGCCCTGACGGTTAAAGAGCCGGCCGTAAATCAGTGAGGCTCGGGTTCGAATCCTGGCATGTACCAATGAGTTTTTCAAAAACTTACGTAGGTACATATTTATCACTAGCTCGACGGTGAAGGAAAACATCGTGAGGAAACCCGCAGGTCTCAGAATTATTAATTCTGAGACATGTGTAAATAGACCCGGTCCGGCGATGGGCTCACCACCTATCACGTTAAGGGGTCCAATGTGTCTCGTGAAATGTGGGTATATCCAGTAATGGAATACCTCTGCCTACCCCCTCGGGGATGAAAGGCGTGAGATTATAATTATAATTAATAATAACTACTTAAGAATGGAAAATTATTTTATTATTACATTAAAAAATTATTTGCAATTACTAGGATAGGTATATTGTACTTAGGTAAATGTAGGTACATAGATACTATTAGTTAAATAAATCTACTACTTATCAAAAATAATAATTTATTTCTTATAACTAGATAGGTACTTCCCTACGTAGGTAGCTACCTTATATAAGTCTAAAATGTATTTACAAAAAAATTACTACCTAACCAAAAATTTTAATAACAATAATAAACGAATTAATTTATAACTAGAAAGAGAGGTAACAAGAGAGGTAAGTATCTATCTAAACTAACTTAGGTAGGTACCTGCCTATAAGTAAGTATTTAGACTATTTATGTGTATTTTATTAAAAATTTAGTAATATAACACCTACCTGCTAAAAGCTTTTTCACTTTTTTGTTACGATTTTATTATGATGATGCCGACAAATTTCGGTTTAAACGTTCTTTGTTATGTAGGTACTCCCTTTGATTATTCTGTATAATAAGTACCTACGTACATTAATAATTGAATACTTATATAGATCAGTGATAGCCTTTATGGTGAAAGAGCCGGCCGAAAATCAGTGAGGCTCGGGTTCGAATCCTGGCATGTAGCAATGAGTTTTTCAAACACTTACGTAGGAACTTATATTTATCACTAGCTCGACGGTGAAGGAAAACATCGTGAGGAAACCCGCAGGTCTCAGAATGAATTCTGAGACATGTGTACGAATAGACCCGGTCCGGCGATGGGCTCACCACCTATCACGTTTAGGGGTCCAATGTAGTATCCAGTAATGGAATACCTCTGCCTACCCCTTCGGGGATGAAAGGCGTGAGATTTTTTTTTTTACTTAAATAGAGATATGTATATATTACTTACTTACTTACCTATTTAGTTACCTACCTAAACTCGGACTGCATTCTCAATATTATGATAATTATTATTCCGTGCCTACCTACAAAACTACTTAACTACATAATTCTACCTACCTAGACCTAGAAACATTTAATTTAGTTTGACACAGCCGTATTTTTCATTTGACCCTGTTTGTCTCCAATTTATCCAGTGCTATAATATGAACTTATAAATGTTAATATTGTTGTCGATATACTATTATTGTGTCTCACAAAATTTCATTTTAGCTTTTTGTATGTACTTACTTACAACTTTTTTATGAGCATGTTTGCACGAAAGTAACCAGCACACTTAAAAAGGTTCTACCTTTTAATGCTATCCTGGCTTTTGTAACTCCACGACAACTTTAAATAAAGTAGGTAGGTATTTATGTACCATTCATTTTGCAGAAACAAGTTTTCTGAAGTTTCTGAAGAACTGCCTACTCACGGCGCGCGTGGAATCTTTATTTTTTTAGATACCAGCGAATAATAGCGTAAAACTTGTTACTGCAGGGTACCATACAGAAAGTCATAAAAGCATTAATAATATAACGCACTAAGGGTGAGCGCGCAACAAATCGAACAGTATCACAGTATTCGCGCCATCAAAGCCTAGTGGAGAAAATGGGCCGCGCAGGCTCCCCTGACTCTTTATGCCGTTGGCCCCATCTCTCAGAAATCAACCTCACAAAAAAGTCTGGCAACAGAGTTGTCACCACCACTAGCACGTTAAGTAATCCAAACACAGCAGAAGTCAGAAGACGGATGTATGTGCCGAGGACATCGCCGTCGACTTGGCTAAAATAAAAAAATATAAAAAAGATTTATGACGAACAAATTTTAAATCATAACATAAAAAGCTTAAGAAAAAAAGGAAGATAAGGTACATTCATACAATGCTTAGTTGATATTTGGACTACAAACAACCACACGCGCAAAACACTCGCGTCTAGGTACCTACATTACAATATTTAGTTCATACACGCATTGTAATAGCCACAGACAATCTTTATAGCGGTTAAACTATTAAAGTCCCTGTCACGAGAAGGTATAAATTTAGTAAACAATGAACTTCTACTGAGTTACCCA
This sequence comes from Ethmia dodecea, assembly GCA_963855545.1. Classification (NCBI taxonomy): domain Eukaryota; kingdom Metazoa; phylum Arthropoda; class Insecta; order Lepidoptera; family Depressariidae; genus Ethmia; species Ethmia dodecea. Next base: position 3,628,649 of record OY979443.1, read on the forward strand.
GCCACAGTTAAGTATGAGTTAACCAAATCCAATCAACTTAAATTTATAAACGGGTAATTATGAAATTAATATGCAATTTTAATTAGGTTAGGTAGTCCGATTACAAAGCACTGTCATCCAACTATTGTGGTACAGGGACGCAGACTTGTAAACATTCGTGATTCGGTCTGCCATTTCAAAGTAAATGCGTCATACTCAAATTAAAATAATTACGAAAAAGTATTTATTATTAAATCCACATGCTGCATTGCAAACCACTGAATTTTCGTGACGGGGACTGCCTTGCCAGTGGCCACGTGTAACGTATCTTCCCTTTTTTGTTTTAACGGACATAAGTAAAATTTGTGAATAAGTACTTACAAATACCATAGCGAATACAGAGTATTGAAGATAACGTAAACCAATACTGATAGCAGTATTGTTATTATGAAGACCAGGGTGTGATAGCGCGCCTGTAGCCAGAGCTTCAGGTTCGTGATGAGCACTAGGAAGTGGAATACTATTGCCCCAAAACACCTGCCAAAGAAAATAGTTTAGCCAGACCAGAGAGACGTGCTATGACTTTTTTGAAACTAATAGTAGAGTCAACCAATTAAATAACTAAATAATTAACTAAGGTGGACTTGCACGAACCAGAGTTAACCATTTAACACTGAGTTAACTGCTAGCCCAGGGTTAACTAAAGTCAAAATGTATGGAACTGTCATCCATAACAGGCTTAACGATTAAATTTTTTAACCCTAGACCGTGCAAGTGGGCCTAAGGGTGATTGCAAGAAAATAATACAATTAACATAATATTAGATTTGTTGTTGATTTTATGAAAAAATATCTTATATATCTTGCATGTCACATGGTGAGAACTAATTTCGGAACTGAGGCCTTATTATTATTATTCGCAATCGTCTTTACTTGATATCTTTGACTTGATATTTAGTTCTGCGGCCAGTGCTGGCTCTACTTACACTGGCATGGCGGTAATGACAGATGTACAGAAGCAGTAACGTACGTCAAAATGAAGACGATTGCGACTAACTGAAGACGATTGCGATTAAGTTTGTAAATACACAATCGGCCAGCTACTGTTTTAATTCTCAATGTCTTGATGTAAAATATGTGACGTCACACTAGGGAGGGGGCGGGTCTCACAAACAAATGTGACCACGGGGGTGGGGTCATAGAGGGATCCCGAATAGTCAAATCTGCCCCCTATTCATTCACGTTATTATTTCTTACGCTAAGTACCTACATATAGTGCCCTTTAACTTTTTTCTATTATAAAAGAAAGGTAGGTACACAGTTGAGATTTCGAACAGAATAAACGAGAATAACGAAATTTCAAAAATAACTTACCAAAGGTCAACAGTCTTTGCGTCTGCGCTGATGACAGAGTAGCGGATAGCAAGCGCCGAGAATATATATATTATCACAGAGTGGTACAACGCTGCGAGGCACCACGTCAAGAAATGAGACCACGACATTAACTTGTTTTTCGTGATCTCCCGATATAGTGTTGGGTTTCTGAAATTTCATATTAATAATATAATAATATAATCTCACGCCTTTTCATCCCCGAGGGGGTAGGCAGAGGTATTCCATTACTGGATATACCCACATTTCACGAGATACATTGGACCCCTAAACGTGATAGGTGGTGAGCCCATCGCCGGACCGGGTCAGTTTACACATGTCTCAGAATTAATTCTGAGACCTGCGGGTTTCCTCACGATGTTTTCCTTCACCATCGAGCTAGTGATAAATATGTACGTAAGTTTTGAAAAACTCATTGGTACATGCCAGGATTCGAACCCGAGCCTCACTGATTTCATATTATATACTTTAAATTTCATACTTTATTAAAAACATGTGCTGGCCAGTAATTAAATCGAAACGAACGTAAACTTGATATCGATTGGTTTGCCTGGGTTCCGTTGCCGTTAGAATTTCTAAAAATCCCTTTCTAAGGATCATTGGGTACGTATATAGATAATGGGACTGAACAATGGAAATGCAACTGTAATTTAATAATTACTACTTATGTTGTCAAATTATATAATTCTTACTTGAGTAATAAATTCGAGGGCCACCTCTGCTCGGTGACACTGAGCACGAGACACGGGACGGACGTGAAGATTAGGTTGAAGAATGTCAGGTACATGGAGTCGAATATCGACTGCGTGGAGAACATACTGTTCAGTTGGAAGAACAGCTGGAACAAGTCAACTTAACTGTAGGGAGTGTTATAGAAGAAAGAAGGTACCAAATTACTTTTCAAATGGCTTTCATGATCATAAAGATCATTGATTATCTATGAAATGGAATCAAATGAAACGAAATTAGTACTTACCATTATATTACCAAGAACTAAATTCTTATAGAAGAAGTAATGGATAAGAGTTGCTAACCGCTGGTAGTACCAGTGGCCCATCACTAGCAACACTTTCTTGATCATAGAGAACTTTGTGAACGCGAAGTCGGCGGACCTGGCAAAGCATCCATTATAACTAAGAGCTAAGATTAGAATATAAACAAAATATTCCATAACAACAAGGTTTATAATACTAGCACAGAGAAAACATCAGTCCCATAAAATGCAAGAAAAGCAGCAGAAGTTTTGGTTCTGTATGAAGCTATAAAACTAATTATTGTCAGTCCTTTTACCTGGCAGCCTGGTGACCCTCCTTCCCAAAAATGCCGAATCCAACATGTGCCTCCTGAATCATGGAGATGTCGTTGGCGCCATCACCGATTGCCGCCGTAATCGGTCTCTCTGGACTGTGTTTTATAAGTCTTACTATCTGGAAGCAATATAGTAGAGCCTAGCAAATTACTGCAACAGCAAGCAATAGGATGCGGAATAAAATATAGCCTATGTTATTCAGGGATCTTCTAACTTTCCATTGGTAAAAGAATTTTTCAAATCGGTCACGTAGTTTTTGAGTTTATTCGTAACAAACATACAAAAATACAAATTTTTCCTCTTTATAATATTAGTTTACATAAAGCGGTGTCAAATTAGATATCCTTTAATGAAACTTAGGTGGTAAGGCTGCGGAATCGTAACCGGAACACCTCCTCGCAGAAGAAATACTCTTTTAAGATGATTTCGGAAGGAAAAACTAAAAAGCTATCGTAAATTCATAAAGATCTTCCACTTCTAACATTTTTGTAACCTCACCTTAGCCTTCTGTATCGGCGATAGTCTACAACACAACACTGCGTTGCACTTCAGTGATATATCTACGAACTCCGGCGCATGTTTCGTGTCTAATATACTAGTCATTGTCGTTCCATCCACAACTAAAGTCAAGTCTCTATAACTCGGTTCCTTTATGATTCTATTACATTCAGCTAGATGTGCTTCGAGAGAAATGTCGTCTTCTACTCCTAGTAGAGCCATTCGTCGATCGTTTTCAGATATATGTGCACAAGACTGTGCAACGTTTATTGCTGTTTCTACCTGAGGAATGGAGATGTTTATATAGTGGACATTGTAGATCGCTAATAGCTTAAAGAATTTTTTAAAAGAAAATTCCCGTTTCATGCATCAAGTTTGGTTTAGCGTTCTATGTTATATTATTATATAAAGCTCTTGATTATTATGATTTTTACGAGAGGATAGCAATACAACAGGCTAGTGAAACTTCGGCAAAAGCAAATTAACATATAAATTTATGTTTTCTTGTTAATTACCAAACCAGCAATATAAAACTTGAAATGTACTCTAATATTATAAACAGACTATGATGATACCAATTATGATGATATTGATGCTGAAGATGATGATAATCGCGGTGACATCTGTTATGGATGTAATAATTGCCATGAAAATGATTAAGAAATTCTTAGTAATGAAAATTGCAATCAGAATCCTAAACAACAAACACAAAATGTATGTTAATGACAATTTTTCTCTTTTGAAATCGCTTAGAAGCTAAAAGACACTTATTGGTATTTTTTTCTGTTTATATGTATATTTTTCAGCTTTAAAGAAATTGCTACCTTATCTCCAGTGAGGACCCAAGTCCTAACACCAGCTCTTCGCAGTGAAGCGAGGGTGTCTGCGACGTCATCCTGAAGACAGTCTTCAACTGCTGTCGCTCCCACCAGCGTGAGTTGTTGTTCTAGGACTCGGTACTGCTGGGTGACTTGCTGAAGAGCTTCAGCGCTTTTACCATCTAGATTTTTAATCGCTGGAAATAATAAGTCAGTTGCTAGTCGTAGGAAAGATGGTTTGTACTTAAATTATTTTTCGTTTCTAAACTTTTTGTAGTAAGTATTTTTACATTTACATTGTATGTCTTCCTTATTCCTTATTCGTAGATGTCGTAGGTACTTACATTATTGTCAAGGTATGTACTTATTGATTATACGGGAAACGGAATTGATATAAATTTTAATGTAAGTTCTACGGTTCTACCCATATATTTCTATTATTGTCGATATTAGACCAATTCTTTATTGATAAAGATGTTAGAAATTCGACTTATTTATCACTAAAAATTATTGAACCCATACCAAATCTTAATATTCGTTATAATTTGTGTTTTCGTTACACATTCATTACATAATGGACAAAAATTAAAATAAAGATATTATCTTTATACTCTAGGTATAATTGTTTTGATTTAAGTACCTTCCGCAATTCTGTCGTATTCCTCATCAGATACCTCTCTGAACGCCACGGCTAGCGTCCGGAGGCCTCTGTTCGCGAACGTGTTAATATCTCTGTCAGTATCATCTATAGACACGCTGTCTCTGCATATTGGAAAAACGGAACTTTCTGCGCCTTTGCAGAACAGAAATATCTAAAAAATGGTTTTTATTTATATTTCATGAAGAAATAGTTTTTCAAAACAGTTTTTCTAAGGCTCCTTACTAAAATATATCTTAGAAAAAGAAGTTTTTTTGCGTACCTGCCCATTTTTATCTCTAACTATAACAGACATCCGTTTTCTCTCCGATGTAAACTCGATCTGCTGCAGTCTTTCGTACATTTCTGTGCTGTCTCCTATTTTTAACAGTAAATTATTTCCCTCTTCTCCTAAAAATGTCACACCAGCTCTGTTTGCCGCTTCTACTAACGCCTTTTCATCCGGACTACTCGCTTGATAGTCCATGTGACTCCGACTGCCATCATTCATGATATTATTCCATGTAGAATTGTCGATGACACCGTTTCCATTCTGGTTTTTGTTATTTTTTCTTCGTTTGAAGAAGTTGGCGAACTGTAGATTTCCCGTTGAAAGCTTAGCACTCAGTTTCTTCATGTCTTCACTAGAGATTTGTACTGAATGGCAAAGAGCGAGAATCGTGAAGAAAAATTTGATGTCTGTCTGGAATAGAAAGAGATGGGTGGAGTAGGGGCAAGATTTTTCAACAAAAAATATATGTGTGAGTTTCTATTCCAGCTAAGATTGTTCTATATCTATAATAATGTTTTAGAATCAGTTGAGTTTTCACTCAAAATCAAAGTCATTTGTATCAAAGTCAAAATTTCAGCAAAAGGCCATCAACTGCCCATAAATTGAGATGGCCTTATCAGATCGAGTCTTATCGAAAAAAACAATCTTATGTATGTAGAGCAAGGGTGTATCTCAAGCGAATGATACAACACGTGAGGAGATAACGGGAATATATCTTACAAAAGAGGTAGCGTATCTTTGACCTTTGTTATAGCCAAGCAATTTTTTCAGGAAAAGTTTACTTACCGCAATTGAAGTAACTAGATCACGCACGATCGATATTTTTTTTAGGAATTGCCAAATCAAAAATTGGGAATATAAAAAATATATAGAACACAGTGAAACTGACCTGACCAGTATCAGCAGGCATTTGAAACCGTTCCACGTCATACAGTCTCCCATCCCTCTCTTCGTAGACTTGTCCCCCAATGGAGCAAGCTTTAAACATCATGAGGTTCTTGGTGAGAGTTCCAGTCTTGTCAGAGAACAGAACCTCGACCTGACCTAGTTCCTCGTTCAGGTCGGACGTGTTAGCTATTGCTGGGCGACCTGTCTCCTCACAGCGCAAGTCATCATCCCAGCCAATGAATAGTGCCCCTGGAATGATCGTTTTATACAGGGGCTAGTTGCGACACTAAAGCCTGTATTACCGAACGATCCTCAAGCAACGAAACTCCGCTTGAGGATGTCAGAGAGAAATGCCTTTATATAAGTCGTATAAAGCTGTCTTCTCCTAATTTGTCGATCGTTCTCTAACACGGGACTAAATATGCGTGTATCATACGGAAGTAGTGTAACTTCTGTCAGTGAGAGAATTTTAGGAATCGTGTCAGTAGTTCCGGAGATTAGCTCCTACAAATATGCAAAACATTTTATCTCTGTATGTAATGTTAGTGCAGATTGTTTTGTGATATGATTATCTTTGACATGTAGGTATTATAAGAAGTTTTTACCATATGATAACGATTAAATTTCAAAATATTAGTAGGTATGTATCATAACTATACGACGCAAGCCATACAAATACGGTTAACAAGAAACTAACTACTACCTACTGTTCATTCACTACAGTTACATTGAGTGAGACGTTCAAAACATAATCTCGCATCTTTTTGCAACCAATTCTTTGAGGCATACAAGACAATTTTGCAAATCATATGTACACATCGCTGTAGCAGAGATATAAAGATAACAATATGTAGCTTATCCATTTTATTTGGTAACAAAGATTGATCTAATCTCTGTTTGGGCAAAACAAAATGTATTTGTGCCATCAATTTTAGATCTACACAAAAACCAATATAAAACTTGATAGTTCTAATGGCTCGAATAAAAAACAGTCACTTGTATATGAATTGAATTATAAAACATTAAAAATTAGTAAAAACAACTCACCAATGAACTTATACAACTCGATGGTGACGTACAAAGACATCGGTACGATGTAATAGTACAGCAACAAAAACGAGAACAGGTCCTGCAGCAGAGTGGACAGCGGCATGGGGAATCCAGAACCTTCCGCCAAATACACATGATGCTCCGGGTTCCGCCTCTCGATCAATATCTTTGCCAGCAAAGATCCGAACATCTCCAGGACGAGTAACCCGATGAAGACGACGAGGAATCCATTCACAGCCAGCTCGCAGGAAGAGAACTTATTGCCCGTGTACTTTGAGTTTAGCGCTAACTTTGTTTCTTCACCTAGAGTAGGAAAATTACATAATGTAAAAAATATATCTAGGTACCTGCTACACAGACTAATGTTGTTTAGCAGCCATACCAAATAAGTTTTATTACGGGATATCCAATTTGACGTCGATTTAAATGATAACTGTTGATCTATTAATTGTACGCGGACGGTGACATTTTGGAACGGCGCGCGGCGATTCAAATCGCAATCGTCAAATTGAAAGTTAAATGGTAACCAAATGCCATTTGAAGTGGGCGGATATTCAAAAATTGTCTTAAATACTAGGCCTGCAGATTACAACGTTCCTCTTGTTAGGCAATTGAATCATTAGCATTATTCGGTCTATACGAGTATGTTATGAATACTATTTACATGGATAAACCTACATAGCTGGACTCTTGAATTTATATAGGTATGACGTTTCACTTCGACATGAACCCATTAAACCATAATAATATTATATGAGTCGAATTTCTTCAAAAAAAAAGGGCACAGTTATAAGGAGATTGGGACACAGTTGCTTGTATATATGAAAAAAAAACAATAAATACCATAGAAATTTGAAGGTGATGCATTGATTTCTTTAACAAGCTTATTTGAAAATTTTAGTAAGTTTTACGTAAGCTTACCAGTATAAACGGCACAGCCTATGGCCCACTCGGTATTCTTAACCCTGGATCCCCTCAGCATGATGTTGTCTGGTGTGAGCGCCATACTGTCGTGACCCGGAATTTCTATCCGGCCGTAAAACGTGTACAAGTCCGCTACCGGATTTGGAACTTCTATTCTCATGCCTTGCGGGAGGATATCTGAATTATGGCAAGAGAATACTTGATTAATAATTCCTAACTAACGAATTAAACTGAGGGGTAATTGGACGTCACAAGCAATATACTTACTTCAAAATGAAAACGATCAAGTTTAAACTCAAAGTCTAAATTCATTTATTTCTAAAGGTAAAAAAATACATTTAGGTATACTTAACGACAATAGTCTAATAACAAGGAACTCTAAACTGTATTACAGTAGTATATCTCCAACAAGTTGCTGGTTCCAAATGAAGTAACCCGAGAAGAACCAGCAACGAACTAATTTTAAAGTCATGTCTTCCTCATCAATGTCAAAGATTGTCAATCTAGAATAGCAAAATGCTTTAGCAGATGTCAAATAAAATTAGGAGGTTTAGCCGGTGTTGTAGAATTGGCCCCAGATGATTATACAAAACTCTTACCTGGCGTAAACCCCACTAAAGGCGGAGGGACCCTCAAAGTCTTCAAGTTGGTCTCCCCATCCAGGTTAGCAGTGGTGATGTAACACTTCCCCTTCTCGCTAGCAGAACACAGCAGCACCAGGTCTGCAGGCACCTCCCGGCCCCGTTTTACGCGGACCAAGGTGCCTGGTGCTATCGTTGAATTGCGAACTTCTTTTATAACTCCTTTGTGAACTATCTCCACTAGAAAAAATAATTGAAAAACGAATTAAAAAATATTATTTTTTGTAATTTGGGACCATCCATAAATTACGTCACACAAATTTCATGATTTTTTGACCCTTGTCACAGCTGATTACATTTGTGAAATCCCCCCCCTCCCTAGTGTGACGTCACATAAATTGCAATTTTACAACTAAACTTTGATTTAAAACAGCAGTTAATTAGTTTTATTTCGATTTGAATACTTTTTAATAAAATCAATAAAAAATCAGAAATTGGAAAAAAATAACAAAATATTAGACTTTGAAATGTGACGCGAAAATGTCCTTGTCACACAATGTCACAACTCGTCGACCCCCTCCCCCCCCCTTAACGTGTGACGTAAGTTAGGGATGCCCCCTTAATGACAACTAAAAATACGAGTTAGTTGGGCGCTTCAATACAAATCAAATTAGTGCCAATTTAAAAGGTTTTATGTAAATTTTTAGTTTAGTGCCCATAGCACGGGCCCTGCTTAGTTTGGGATTCAGTCACAACTGTGTGTAACTGTAAATGGTGTACCACAATTTATTATTATTATTTTGAATTGGAATCGGTATCGTTTTAATTTGACATGTATTATACGGCCAGCGCCCAGCTCTACAGATAGATAATGAAGGTAATGACAGATGTACGTCAAAAGCAAAATACGCCAATTCGAAGCCGATTGCGATTAAGGTTGTCAATGTCAGCCTCTTGCTGGCCTATCTACGTACATATTTTCAAATTTAATCGCAAAAGTGTTCAGTTTGACGTACGATGCGTCTTCCATATATCTGTCATCACCGCCGGTCTAAGTAATTAGAGCAAGCACTGGACGCAAAGAGCAGTGATAGCCCGGACGGTTAAAGAGCCGGCCGAAAATCAGTGAGGCTCGGGTTCGAATCCTGGCATGTACCAATGAGTTTTTCAAAAACTTATGTACATATTTATCACTAGCTCGACGGTGAAGGAAAACATCGTGAGGAAACCCGCAGGTCTCAGAATTAATTCTGCGACATGTGTAAACAGACCCGGTCCGGCGATGGGCTCACCACCTATCACGTTTAGGGGTCCAATGTATCTCGTGAAATGTGGGTATATCCAGTAATGGAATACCTCTGCCTACCCCCTCGGGGATAAAAAAAAGGCGTGAGATTATATTATATTTATATTATTACTGGACGCCTACATACATACATACATACATACAGCTCACGCCTTCTTCCCACAGGGGTAGGCAGAGACGATGGATCGCCACTTTGCCCGATCTTTGCACACTTCCCTCGCTTCCTTCACATTCATAAGCCTTTTCATGCACGCTCTTTTATTCTTTGCACTCTTGACCCCAGCTTTTTGAAGGACGTCACTAATTTGATCCGTAAACGTCCTTCTAGAGCGTCCTCTTGCCTTGTATCCTTCAACATTTGCACCATAAATCTCTTTCGTTACTCTTCTTTCATCCATTCGTTCTAAATGACCAAACCAGCTCAACATGCCCTTTTCTATCCTTGTCACTACATCTTCTTTCAAACCACACTTCTCTCGTATATCCGCATTCCTCACTCTATCACACAATTTTACTCCACACATTTTCCTCAAAGATCTCATTTCCACTGCGTTCACCTTGCTTTCGTGCTTCTTCTGCCACACCCAACATTCACTCGCATACATCTGCGTCGGGACCAGAACAGCGTTATGCATAGCCATCCTTGCCTTCTTAGACATGACCTGGCTACTCACAAGGCTATTCAGGGCCCCATTCACTCCATTTCTTTTCAATACTCTTCTTTCAATATCTTTCTCAAACTTGCCATCCCTTGTAAACACGCTACCTAAATACACCAACTCTTTCACTTGCTCAACTTTCTCACCATCAATCTTTATATCACACTCTGTCATACACTCTTCTCTTTCAAAAATCATCACTTTCGTTTTTGCAACATTCACTTTCATGCCCTTCTTTTCAAATGCTGCATTCATTATATCCACCATCTTTTGCAACTCGGACGCCGATGATGCAAGGATGACTTGGTCGTCGGCGTACAAGAGGCATTTGATGGTGGTCTCAATCATTTTCAATCCACAATCACGCTCACGCAAATCATCCAAACAGCTGTCCATGAATAGGTTGAAGAGCCACGGCGATGCTACACAGCCCTGTCTAACACCCCTCGAGATGTTAAACCAGTCTGTGTAGGCGCCATTTAGTCTGACACATGCACTGGAATTCTCGTAGAGTGATTTCAGTGCATCTATCGACCGGCTCCCCAACCCTAACTTGGACAGTACATCTAACATTTCATTCCTCCTCACTTTGTCATAAGCCTTCTCCAGGTCTATAAAGGCGCAAAACACCTTCTGATGTTTGGCGAGGTGTTTTTCTGTTAGGCACCTTAGGGAGAAGACTTGATCCATACACCCCATTCCCTTTCTAAATCCCGCTTGTACATCCCATATTTTCTCATCCGTCTCTCTCATCACTCTTTCGATCAATACCTTTGCATACAATTTGCTGACAATGCTGAGAAGACTGATTCCGCGGTAATTTTTGGCATCCAGTTGCGACCCCTTTCCTTTGAAAAGAGGCACTATTACGGCGTTTCGCCAATCTTGCGGCACTTTACCGCTGGCCCAACATTTCTTGAAAATGGAGTATAACCAAGAAGCTACCAGCCCTTTCAAGACACATATTCTGTCATACCCTGCAGCCTTACCTTTCTTCATATTTTTCATCGCTCTTTCAATATCATGCATACTAATCTCGCTTTCATCTCTCTCCTCCTCAAGCACATCTACAGTAGGTGCAAGATCTGGTTGAGGTGGGGAGTCATCACATTCAAATAATCCCTCGAAATATTGCTTCCATCGCCTCAGCACTCTATCCTCTTCCGTTATCAGCTCTCCATTCTCATCTCTAATCACTTTAATTCTTGTATTCTGCGACACTCCCCGGGACACCCAAACTTGCTTCCTGAACAATTTCTGGTTTTCCCGGAAGTTATCGGATATCTTTCTCTTATTATTTTCATCCATGTTCTTCTTCATTTGCTCAATCTTGTCTTTCACTTCACATTTTATCCTTTTGTATTCATTCTCTACTATTTTCACTTCATCTTCAGTCACTCTAGCATCTACTGGTTTTCTGGTCCTCATAGCCAATACATCCAACCATGCTTTCTTCTTTCGTTCGACAATCTCTCTAGCTTCTTTGTTCCACCAGGGGTTTGGAGAACCATTCTTCCTCTTACTCTCTCCGCATACTTCTATCGATGTTTCTATCACCGCATTTTTAAATATTCCCCATGCATTCTCTAATTCTCTTTCTTCCAGGCTATCACAATCACCCAATCTTTCACTCAATCTCTTCAAATACTCTTTACCTGTTTCCTCGTCATCCAGTCTTTCCACTCTTATTCTCTTCAGTTCTGTTGTCTCCACTTTAGGTCGGGTACGCCAACCCTGGAATAGACCACTCACCCTTGAGATCACAAGAAAGTGGTCCGTTCCGACGTTCGTTCCCCGGTATACCCTTAAAATTGTGTCGACAACCAACTTTCTCATTCTTTCATCCACAATCACAAAATCTATTACACTCCTATCATTTTGTCTTTCCCATGTGTACATATGAATCTTCTTGTGATCAAACAAGGTGTTGGTCACAACAAGATTCCTCTCCAAGCATACGTCAATCAGACTCTCACCATTCTCATTCACTCTTGCATCTCCAAAAGTCCCTAACACTTTCTCGCATTCGCTTCTTTGCACACGAACCCATGCGTTAAAATCTCCCAACAGCACAAGCCTCTCATTCTGATCACACTCACTCAAGCAGTCATCCAACATTTTCCAGATTTCCTCTCTTTCGGTTTGAGGCTTGGATGTATCCGGGGCATACACGCCAATGACGCGTAGGTACCCGTATCAGACCGATTTTGAGCCTCACCCAGAGGAGTCTGGGACTCACACACTCGATCATTCATTCAGCCATTCTTTCAGACAGCAGGAGCCCCACACCCTGGCACGCTCTGTCGTTTTCGGCAACGCCCGACCATATTTCTGTGAGCGGCCCGTGGTGTGAGACTTCCGTACCCTTTCTTTTCGTTTCATTCACACACAGAACATCCAACCTCTTTTCATCCATCAGCATACATACTTCATCTAATTTACTTTCCATCCCTCCACATACATTCAGCGTCGCAAAGCGGTTCTCCTTCGCCCGCTTTTCACCCCGTGGTACCATCTGGCGTGATGTGTGGCGAGCAACATCGCCACCTCCCTGCTTCTTTTTAATTTTAGAAAACATTGTGGTCCCACGATTAGCTAGGGAAGTAGCACTGTCCACCCGTCAGAGCCCCGCATGACGGGTAAGGCTAAATAGTGCCTGGAGCTAGCCAAGTTCCAGGACGTCGGCAGGCTCAAGACCAGGCTCGCCCCTGGCCACGCATCCCTAGGCACGGTAGACCTTGGATTGGCGGAGAGGGAAAAGGACTGGTAGGGGGATAGGAGGTAGGTGCATGGACAAGTGAAAGGGAAGGGACATCGCTATGACGGAAGGACAGTGGGTTGTCCTAGCGATGGCTCGGGAGGCCGGGCGCGCGTACCCGTGACTCATCTGAATAGCACCGGAAAAGTGACTAGCAGACAAGACCCCTGACATTGGACGCCTAACAAATGTCAATTGAAGACGATTGTGATCACAATCGTAAATACATAATAAGGCCCTTGTTTTATTTTATTTTCAAAAAGAGTCAAATAATTAATTCTTTGGGGAAGTCGTTAGGTTCACATATCAGACCTCAAAAAAGTAACTTTTTTCGGAGTTTATTTAAAATATTCAATTTAATTTTTCAAAAACTGAATAACTTTCAAATACTTAAGTATATGCAAATTATAAATCCTGTACCAGGGGGTCTAAAAAGGCCGTTTCGGGTGAATCATAATAGGATCCTATTTCGATACATATTCGAAATTTTCACCAAATACGAATGTGCTAATGAATTGAATTGTCAGTGAATCACTAAAATGAGGGACGATTTTACGAAATTTAGAGAAATTGCTTAGGATTTGCTGGGAATTCATAAAAGGAGGAATTGCTCAAAGTGGCCATTTTAGACCTACAGATGGTGGATAGCATACGCCGACGTTGACTAAGTCATGACATGATAGCTTTCTCAGCTGCCCTACGGTAAAGGACGTTTTGATTGGTTGAATATATATCTAATGGCGGATTGACAGTCGAATAGTTTTTAGGTATGTACCTACAATGCAACCAAACGGCAGCTGCTTTCTGCCCTTGAGTAATTTAAAATGAACCATGAATAAAATAATCGATCTAAACATCGCAATGTCTGTGTGAAGTTAACCATCTGCGTCAACATTTTCATTTCGCAAATACTTGAGCAAACCTAAGTAGAAGAGAGGTACCGTTTACTAAGTATACTATAATTCCGGACTCACTAGCTGTTCACAAGCCTTAGCTGGTTTTTACAGCTCTTAGTTATAAGTTTTAAAACTCTGTTTAAGTAGTATTTAGACCTTTAAAATAAATAAATAAGTAAGTATACAGCCTGTTTTCATGGGAACGATTTTGATTGAACGATGTTGTTTGTTTATTTGTTCGCCTCCTATAAGTTCCTATACCATTCCTCCTACGATGAAACTTTAGTGATGTTGAGCGTAACAAACAAAACGTATTGCACAATAACCGTTTTCTTCACCCTAACACGATATGTGCATGTTGAGACGTCTTAATAAGCTTAAGCTACCAATGTGTGTGTAGATATGCTAGAAAATAAATAATTTCTAAATAATGTTAATTGATTTCGAAGGCAAGTCTATTGGTAAGGTTAAATTTTGCGTGACATCATTTTCTGTTTGGATTTTCCCTGTCTCGAGCTTATCTTGTTACAAGTGCCAACTTCGTCAACCTGCCCTGCCCAGAAGTATGGAAAGGGATTATTTCATATCTATGTAGGAAAACCAATCGAGTCAGAGATATAAATAATGTTTACTTCATTCTATTTCATATCATTATTCGGCATAAATTTTTGACTCATTTTCTCAAGTCTTGCGAAGGAGCTCCATTGGAGGTAGGTATATATAAACATATAGGTATACATATAGGTATATGTAAACAGTTATGATATATTTGTATAGGTACCTATAAACAATATGTACAAAAAAATACACTGGCTAATTGACTGATCGATCAACGCACAGCCGAAAGCAATAAATGATGTACCTACCTATGTAAGCACTAAGAAAGGATTTTCAGAAATTTCAACGCGAACTGGAATAAACGGGATCGATGCGGGCAACGCCGCTGGTAACTCGCTAGTACCTAAATGATAAGGTTCTCTCTATCTGAGTGTACCGTACCAATCTGGTTGTTGACGTGGTTGTCGGTTTTGTGCCGCAGCCAGTCCTCATAGCCCTGCTTCACTGCCGTCACGAACACCATGAAGCTGAGAGGCGCGATGCTCGTCATCGGAGACACTGGACTATCTGCCAAACATCTGGCCTTTAATACCATCATCGTCAAAGTGTAAAACATTTTAGTGTAAAGTTTTTCTTACTGAACAATGGACTATCTGTCAAACGACTGGCTTCGAATAAAATCATCGTCAAAGTGTAAAACATTTTAATGTAGAGTTTGTCTTACTGAACAGTGGACTATCTGTCAAACAACTGGCTTCGAATGAAATCGTCATGAAAGTGTAAAACATTTTAGTGTTAATTTTTTCTTACCAGTGGCAAACGAAAGTTTCATTCGCTTAGTTGGCGATCGCCAAATTGTAATACATCAGAACTAGGTACGTCTCAGTGACTATACTTTTTCGAGTGTTGCGTTGCGATTTTACTTATCGACCTCATACCTCATCGAACGCTTCAATCCTAAGTATACGTTTCATTCTATTCAGGTGGGCTCATTTCCAACAGCACTTGTATTTTATGATTGTATATGATTGCTAAATAAACCACCGTCAAATTACCTAAATATATTGTAATGAGAATTAGCCGGACATAATCTACATCTACACTAGTATTATAAAGAGGAAAGATTTGTATTCTTGTATGTTTGTAACGAATAAACTCAAAAACTACTGGACCGATTTTAAAAATTCTTTCACCTATGGAAAGCTATAATGTCCCTGAGTTGTCCCTATGTTTAGGCTATATTTTATTCCCATATTCCTACGGGAACTGAAACTACGCGGATGAAACCGCGCAGAATATACAGTTAAACGTACCTATAATAACAGCGATAACGGTTACTATCAAGAAGTAGAAATTGACGACTCTCCGGAACTGCTCCGTCAAGTTCTTTGGCAGGAACATGAGTAACGTGTACTTTGATGTTTTGATAGTGTTGTGCTTCCTTCGGTCGTTTTCGTCTAGCGCACCGACCTCGATCAGTCGCGTCTCTGATGCCGAGGATACCTTGTTGCCCTGCCAAGAAAAAAGATACAATTAGTCCGAACACAGTAATCCGACGTGATGCTGCATTTCCATAACAAGGAAATGCATTTTAGGGGTCTCAGTCAGGGATATAAATTAGGTACCTATGCTGTTGGCGTGTCATCTATAGGTACAACGTGTCACTGGTAGGTATATTCAGAAATGGAATATCTCTGCCTGCCCCTTAGGGATTAAAGGCGTGAGATTATCGGTTTTTTTGTGTATTTACGAAGCATATTTAGAAGACGCAGAAGATAATGCCAGAAAAAGATGCTGGGTAAATCGGCCCGTGTCTACCCCCTCGCCCCGCGAACTCAATTCGGTCCGAATGATGCGTGTGAGTCGGCATAGACAACTCATTTTGCGTCGCCGTGGTGAATCAAATAGGACTCTTATATGAAACCGAATGCAGCAGAATTTCTGCGACCGAAATTCTGCTACTCACGACTTACAAAATTACGGTCGTTTGGCCTCACCCTGAATGTATTTTTTGAGTGGGTCCTTCGATAGTTTACCTATAGGTATATTCACAATTGGACCCGGTAGGTGGAGCTCTGTCTGGAAAACGTCTGTGAGGGCCAAAGAGATTTAAATATAACAGTAATCTCTTTGGTGAGGGCACTAGTAAAAAAATCGTCAGGTATTTATTTTCTACTAGTGCCCGGGCAGACATTTTGATAAAAAGACTATAACCTAACACAGTTCTGAATAATACATGTACCCACCTACTGGAAATACTGGAATGATTTCAAAAATTCAATAACACCGTGGGAGGTTGTGGTGAAAGACGCGTGAACTCAAGGTTGCTTTTTTGTTCATGAATATTTAATAGGATTCAATACTCAATAAGTTAAGTTCTAGGTTGAAAGGTCGGCTGATTTAAGTAGCAATTTAAAAATACATTTAGTAAAACATTCAGTTTTGAATACAAAATAAAACAATTAGTAGATAGTATATTTGATAGGACTTCGTGACGGGCGGATAGGTCAATCTATTTTAAAACTTTTGTTTTTTATACAAAATTAATGAGAACTCGAAGAAAAAATGAATAGTCTTAGTTAGATTAACGTTTTATGAACCTGGTAGCCTAAGATCCGGCTGCAAAAAAGTGTAGGGATCGAGTACCTAATACCTATATCTATGCAAACCAAATTTTTACGCATATTTATGAGTAGGAGAATATTATATCTACCAGGGTATTTGAAATAAAAAAATAAAAAAAAATTTGGGACGAAATTTCATTCACTTGTTTTTTTACATAAAATATCGTCCATTTCACGGCAACATACCTACATAAAGACTGAAAAATCTGCTAATTTTTCAGGCCGTACTACTCCGGCCGTATCCTCCAGAAGGCATTCAATTCAGTTGAAGTTCAGTGCAATTGAGTCGACGGCCAGTTGTTGGGACCCAGTTAGTTTTTTTTAATCATTTATAATTACTAATTAATCATTACTAGAGAAAACAATTATAACTTGGATATGATAGGTGAAGCATACAAAAGGCGACAGATATCGTCTCTCACCTCGGTCGCTTTCGATCAAGTTAACGTTAAGTGCGTATCGTAATATAACGTTGTATAGCACACGCGCCTCACAAGTCACAACTTACAATACAAGTGTACGTCAAATGTGTCGTTCCGAATACCACGGTATCGGCATCCGGCATAAGATAGCAAATTAAATGAATTATATAAAAAAAAACGTCTTGATTTAATATGGTAATGAGGGATTCCCCATGTGTTTCTGGTGTTGTCTCCTTGCGAAAGTAAGTGTACTACGGCTACGGTACTGTAGCCGTACTGTATTATTTGTAACTATAATAGCTCTACGGTAAAAGAAACCATCGCGTGAGGAAACCCGATGATCCCAGATTAATTCTGAGATATTTGTAACAACACCCCGGTCTGGTGGCCTCATTACCTTCCAGGTCAACCTAGACCCAGTCCATTCAGTGGACTAGATCTAAGTCGACCACTGATTTTTTTCAAATTTTATTGATATAAATTTAGTTAAATAAAATATACTTGGTATGATGGCGAACACATACCTACCTACCTATACCTAACGACGACACGCATTGTACGACTACCTCTGTGTGCCTTTTTGAGTCGGATTTATTATTGAAATTGAATTTGAGCCTGTCCTGACTGGACCTCGACTACTTATGTGAACCCTCCCTCCTCCTGAAATTTAGATCCGCCCTTGTGTCACGTTTAGGGGTCCAAAAAATATACCTACTCGTGGAAAGTGGCTATTGC
The DNA here is from genome assembly GCA_963855545.1 of Ethmia dodecea. NCBI lineage: Eukaryota > Metazoa > Arthropoda > Insecta > Lepidoptera > Depressariidae > Ethmia > Ethmia dodecea. Next base: position 3,646,974 of record OY979443.1, read on the forward strand.
CAGGAATACCTCTGCCTACCTCGGGGACGAAGGACGAGGCGTGAGCATATTTTATTATTTTTAATTTTACCTTCATCTGTCACTGCGGCTTTCTTCAAATATATATATCCCAATACTGTCACGGCCACGTACACACTGCTGCATGGTTATGCTCGTGGCTCCAGCCGTGTGAAGCAGTGCATCTGACATTCGCGACGGCCATTTTCCTTCTAATGACTGGTCATAATGGCGTAAATACTGGTATTTTACAGAAGTTGCTACCACTGGGTCACGGACAAATACAGAGAGACTTTCTAACAGTCCAGATTATTTTGAAAACATTAGTGAATTTAGGGTAAAAAATTACAAACTAAAGATATAAATAGGTCCTCCAGCCCACCATGTTCAGGGCTTTTGCTTTTATCTAAGGGCAAAGCACCCAAAATGCTGGTGGCACTCCACTCCCCTCAGCCAGCCAAGTGGCAAACGAAGCTTTCATTCGTTTGTACCTACTTAATAGGTATGTAATAGGTAAGTACCTAGTTACGGGTGCTTACGGGACCTTTGGACCAATCAGCTACTGCTAGCCACGACTATTTAGTTTATGAGATATGTGTAGCTACTTAGAATAGAATAATAAAGGAAAAATAGATAAAAAGTAAGTAGGTATATCTAGGTACTTTACTTCCTTAACAATCAATCATATCTATCGCTGTCACACCGAGATTAAAATTCGGTATCATATCAAAGTTTGCCACCTTTTTTGCAAAAAAAGAAAGATAAGTAATTTGCGTTTGTTAGTGGTATACCTCGAAATAAAAAAATCCTTGTAGCTTTTCACCTAATCGCATTTCAACGTGATAGCGTTTTTTGTTGTAGCGTGTAATATCGGTAATTGGGTTTTTAAAGAGAAAGTAAAGCAAAGAACCCATCGGTATTGAGATTTCCCTTCTATTCCTATCACTACATAGATGTATAAAATAAAGTCGCTTTCTCTGTCCCTATATCCCTATGTCCTTCCCAAGTAGCAATCAAATGTCTTAAAAAGGGATTGAAGATATCTTGAAGACAATTAGACAAAGTGGGCACAGTATTTAAGACATTTTCAAGAAAGAAAACTGGAGTCTTTTTAAATTTAGCTTATTCTTATCTATACATATAATAAAACTCAAACGGGGCCGTGTCTGGACATTAAATATTTTTTGAAAATTTTAACGGTAGTGTATACAATATGTATCAGAAAGGTGAAATAATAATTAAGGGTGTAATCTTTACTAAGTGAGTAAACAAAAAAATATTTATTGGCCGACCTTGTTCCACGAGCCCGTTCCAAGTAGGACGCGAACCGCGGATGCTAGTCGGATTATATAGTCGGTTTACTACGTAGGCAGGTCTCAGTAGGTCGTTCCAAATAGGACGCGATCACCAAATGCAAGCCTTGTCGTAAACGAATTGACTTTGAGTAATAAACTAACTAAAACAAGATGTATCGACGAAGGTCATGTTTCCGCGGCGACTCTTGATAGCGCGATTCAGAGTTCGGTACAGCGCCACCTCGTGTCTTCGTAATGATTCATAAGTGCACGTATCGGCTGCATTCCAATAGCATTCCTTTGCGCGGAATCTGCGATACATTGGAGTAATTACGTTTGCTGTTTAAATGTGATTTGGGGTGTTACATTCTCCCCCTCTGGCCCTGAAGTCGTCCCGACGAAGAGGACAGTAATGTTGATTTGTTTAATTAATTTAAACCATATTCTTCCTGGGGCGTCCACGACCACGGTTGGTTACTGCTGGCTTCGCAGTCATTGGTGCCTTCCTTGGGCATCCTCTTTTTCGTAAAGGTTTAAGTAATTTCTTTCGCCTGAAGTGAGGAGTCGACTTGAAATGCATGACTTCCACAGAATGCTCATTCTCTCCCTCCCCCTGGACGAGAACTGCCTCTAGTGCGTAATTGCTCGCATATGTTGTATAAGCTTCCAGCCTGTCAGACATGGTCGTCATCTTTGCTGTCTTCTTTGTGTTTGGGAAGGTAGTGGTACCTACGTCCTGATTTTGTTATAAAAACTTGGGTTGCCCCACGTTGGTCGCCAGTGTAATAGATGTCAAATATATATATTAGGACATATATTATTTATAACTACAAATTCACCACCAGTGAGCAAACAAAAAGATATTTATTGGCCGAACTTGTTCCACGAGCCCGTTCCAAGTAGGACGCGAACCGCGGATGCAAGTCGGACTATATAGTCGGTTTATAACGTTGGCAAGTCTCGGTAGGTCGTTTCAAATAGGACGCGATCACCAAATGCAAGCCTTGTCGTAACGTAAACGACTTGGAGTATTAAACTAACTAAAGCAAGATGTATCGACGAAGGTCATGTTTCCGCGGCGACTCTTGATAGCGCGATTCAGAGTTCGGTACAGCGCCACCTCGTGTCTTCGTAATGATTCATAAGTGCACGTATCGGCTGCATTCCAATAGCATTCCTTTGCGCGGAATCTGCGATACATTGGAGTAATTACGTTTGCTGTTTAAATGTGATTTGGGGTGTTACAAGGGTCATATAAAGTAGCTTATATACAGTTCGTGAAAAATGTCTCTTGTTTAATATATCCTATAAATTTGGAGTAAAACAACGTTGAAGTTATCATAAAAAAAATTAAATCAGCTGCTAAATGCTGTTGAACTCTCTTTAAAGTGACTAAACATGGTACAGATAAGACATCGTGTTTTTACCTACGAAAAACTAGACTGTGCCTACACTATGAGTACTAAATAACTAATAGACATACTTAAATAGTTATTGAAAACCCAGTCACGAAGAAAAATGATATGTTCATTCACACAACTGTAGGCCAACATGTTGTTCAGTGGGAATCGAACCCGCGAGCTCCGGGTCTGAAGGTCACTACCAACTGAGCCAACAGGCCCGATAATACTCCATTATTATTTTAATTTTTTTCCCATAGTTTTAAAGAAAACCTACTAATTTACCTACGTAAATATCTGACATTATTAGTCTGATAGAATTTTGTTAGTCCACGTGGATTGCGGTCTTAGATCAATGAAAAATCCATTGATTACTAGGAACGCCCGTCCGCTCCTTTTTGGCCAATAAGGACACTGCGCAAAGGTCAAAGGGCCGGCGGCGGCATTACTAAAGACTAGCTCCACCCTCTATTTATTGAGTGGTTCCGTATGTTTTAAAAAATATTCCTAATTCTAAGTCTTTTATCTTATTTCACGTTATTATTATTTCACAATTGATAAAAGTAAATTATGTAATTAATTGATTCATTATCCTTGTATCGCGTAGAATTATTTTTACGTATTTTATTTTCATAGGGTTATGTTTAATTTTCAACTGAACCCTACAACAAAATTTTAGAAAATCGGCAAATTCTTTCATTTTCAAATCAATGAACTTAGTCTTCCTATCTATCAACGAGTGAAGATGTGTTATAATCAAAAAATATGACTCGCAACCGTCGCTACAGTGTCTCGCGATTATTCAAGTGAATCTTATGAAATGACTTTGTGTCGGTGCTCCTGATGGCAATATCAGTCGAGTTAGGGAGCTGTGTCACGTGCGCTTCGCCGAAGGTAGATCGCTGGATGAGCAGCGCATACTATCCTTCAGCTGCTTCGGGAGAATTTGTCAGGTGTCTGCGTATGCGCGAGGCTGGTTCGTTCCGCGCTCAAACCCCCCAAGGTCGCGCGCCTGTACGCCTACTCGTGGTACCGGGACATGCGGCGCGGTGGTACCTACCCACTGCGCACGGGTGGACATTTTGAGTTATTGTGCGGTATTAATGTGTGTGTAAACCAATAGTAGGTCGGACCCAAAGTGTAAAAGTTTGATGAAACTACATGATTAGTATGTAGGTAGGTGTTACTTGTTTAATGTCAATTTTTTAATCAGTTAAATTTATTATTGAATAAAAACTACGTTCTTACCTTTAATTTTTTTTTAATAAATGCTTACTGCTATTAATAACATTTATTATTTCCAATAACATTTACCCTAGAATAAAATAGGTAGGTATGTTATGGCGCGCGCGGGCGCGCGGCGACCGGCACGGCGCGAGCGATCAGCTGCGTTACCTACGCTACCTACCACTACTACGGTCAACGACACTAGCGCGTAGGGAGCGCTTTTATTATTCAATCACAGGGTTGGCCAAAATTCACACATAAAAAGTAATTATTAAATAAATCTATATAAATAAAAATGAATTGATGTTCGTTAGTCTGATTAAAACTCCAGAACGGCTTGACAGATTTTGATGAAACTTTTTGTGTGGGTTAGAGTGGGTCCAGGGATGGTTTATACGGTGGCAGAACGACGTCTGCCCGGGCCACTAGTAAATAAATAAAATAAAATTCATTTATTTCGGAAAACAAGTTATTAAGTTTATATGAAAGAAAAAAGTTGCTATATTAGATCTGATATTTTTTTAGGTATTTCGTTACACGATATACATATCGACGGTTGAAAGGCTATTTGATCTAAGCGACATTTTGTAAAACTTGCAGGAGGACGGTTCAAAGTTTTTTTTTTTGAAAAAAAAATCATAAAAAAGCAACTTTTTGATAGACTTTTATTTATTTAATACAGTATATCCCTAATTAAGTTAGGAAGTTTTTTAAGTTACTACTGTTGAAAATTGTGTATTATTTTAGAAAATTTATGTTGGTTAGCCCAAAATGCATCAAATTTAGTATTTTTTTGAGAAAGGCAAAATGGTTCAAATGCCTACCGTAAATAAAATAGCTGAAAGTAAACTGGCTCAAGCATCGACCTACAATAATATAATACGAGAGAAAATGAATCTAGTGCCAAGTCATCTGACAGAAGAATATGCCCAATGAGCCGAAGCAACATGATGGTGTTGCACCAGAGTGAAGTAGTTTGATACAGATGCCAATTAGAGGGACTGCAGGATGAAACAAAATGAACCCTTACTAGATTATAGTAGATATTGATGCTTAGGCCATCGTAATTCAGCAACGTCCATAAGATATTTTTGAGGTTGGTATGGCACTTTATACTATTTTAGACAGTTTGTATATTTTGTATAAAAAAAACATTTTTGTGTAGAGGAATCATTCAAGTTGTTGATTCAATGTGTCTTGGAGCAAAGTATTAGATAAAGTGGTATAGTATAAACCTTTTTTCTACTAACCTTAACATCTTAAATCGCGGGTCGAAACCCACTAGGGTCACAGCTCGCGGACAAATAATTCAGAAAACTTAACGAATCATATCTCTAACTGGCATGTATCTAATGAACCTTGCTGTTCCGAACATAGGGGGATTCGATTCTCACTATCAGCTAACACAAAAAAGACCAAAGCTAGACGCTACCCACGCCGAACCGACATACCTGGTTATACAAACGCCTTCTGGCACTCAAACCGTCCGTTAGGTTTAAGGGTGTTGGGTGCCTGGATAGCCCAAATGATTCGAAAACACCGAGAGTATATAACAGAAGCATAGGTACCACGACTGCTGTAAACAAATAGATTCAAACACCAAAAGCAAGGGAAACTTTTGGTGGAACACAGAACTTAGTAAGCTCAGGCAAACGGTGCGCAAACAATTCCACAGATGCAAAGATTCTAGGCTTCCAGAAGACATGGACCTATATAAAAAAAGAAAGAGCCTATTTACGGATCAAGACCGCACCCTTCGCTCGCTGAAAAACCCAGACAATACATAGAACACTAAATCAGACCGTGTAATAAGTAAACTGCTTCTAGAAACACACTTCCTAGACTGCAGCCTCTCCAAGGACAATACATGGGCAAGTAAGTAATCACACATACCTAATAACCAAGAAAGGTCCAGAGCCCGTACCGTAGTAACAGAGGAACTAATAAAATGGGCAATTAAAGCCTTCAAGCCTTACAAATACGCAGGCCTAGACGGCATCTTCCCTGCCCTACTGCAATGGGGAGTGGATTTCCTCACACCATGGCTTTTCATCCCTAAGCCAGGCAAAACCGATTACACACAATCACACAACCCAAGGCGAACAGGCCAATAAGTCTGACATCATTCCTACAGAAGACCCTGGAGAGAATCTTGTGACCGAGATATTTGGGACGGGCCCCTTCGGAAATTTCCATTTTTCCGGTCATTGTTAGTTGTTACGCAGGCAAAGATTTGCCTATGCTAATATCACCTTGTGCTGCCCTACAGGCGATGGTGGGGTAGCCGCCCCTGCACCTTGTCGTAAGGGAAGAAGCATCCCTAGTGACGTTCAGGCAGGTGTAAAGAGATTCCAGAATCAAACACAAAAAAAACTTAAAAGAGGATGCAATCTCGCGACACCCGGTGATGGCATCACCGAGCGATAGGACCCAGAAAATACACTGTTTCGTAAAACACTACAACGTAGAACTTACAGCAGGTCCAAAAGTGCTAAGGATCTACACTGATGGATCAAAAACCAACATTGGAACTGGAGTTGAAGTCTACTCAGATGATCTAAATAGTAGAATATCCAGACCACTAGGAATGCTCAACACTGTCTATCAAGCAGAATGTGTGGTCAGAGAGGCCAGAGAAGTCACGGATACCCATATCCGTATACTCTTCCACAGTGCCTCAGTCCTTCAATCCTTAAAGAAAAACTAGATCACTTCGAGACTGATATTGGAGTGCCATCATGCACTAGAACACGTTACGGTACTAAACCACAATACAGTGACACTTCAACTGTCACTGGCTGGCGAGGAAACGATGCAGCGGATGAACTCGCCAGGAGAGGTTCTGACACGAAGGCCATCGAACCCGAACCCATTGTACCCATTCCGTTTAACCAGCTTACGAACTGGTTGATACGAACTAGGGAATACACACAAATGCAAGCGGAGAAATGGTAGACCTCAACGCCAGGATGTAGGCAATCCAAGGAGGCTATGCCATCCCTGGACACGAGCTGAGTAAACGCCTTCAGCGCCTGGACAGAGACAGCCTATGAATTGTTTCGGGGACCATCACCGGACACTGCTCACTGAATAAACACCGACACACCTTAGGTATTACTGACAGTCCTCTATGCTGAGCGTGCATCGAGGTGGAAGAAATGGTAGCGCATGTGCTCCTAGAGTGCCCAACGCACTCGAAGAGCACATGCACTACCATCTCTTTGTTGCCCAGATGCGCAAGGAAATTCTTGGAACACTAGAATCCTTTGCGGATGTCCTGAGTAGACTCGGAAGTTTTATCTGCTTCTGTAGGGAGGTGGGCTGGTTGGAATAATCGGCTGCCATGTACAATGGTCCAATTTAGGGACTAAGTGCGGAAACCAAACCCTTAAGATAGAAGAAGGTGGTATATCACCCTAAGCCTTTCGCAGTTCCTTTAATGTTAACAGCTGACTGACGCGTCCGCGCGGGTAGGTGAGATATTCGTAACGGATACTTACACAGCGCGCGCAATAAATTGAACTTATAATTCTTACTTTTTTATACTCCCAAGCGACTAAGGAGTAGCTAATCTCATAATTTATTGGACGGCCTATGTGTTAAAACCGATTTGATAAAATAATGGAAATGCCAATTTTACGTATACTGAATTGAATCAAAATGTTTCTAATGCCATAACACTAATGAGATATTTAGGTAAAAAAAGCCGAAGTGACATTACTCATTATCCTTAATAGAGGATAAATGGGTCAAGAGACTTATTTAATTCATAGAACTTAATGCAAAATGGTTCAAGCGACACGCTTTTTTATTGTAGTTGAATGCAAAATGGGCCAAACGACATAGCTTATTATTTTAGTTTAATGCAAAATAGGCCAAACGACGAAACCACAACCATGGCGAAAAAGCCAAATGCCCTAAGTCATCGAGTCCTCAAACTTGTCTAATTTTGTGTCGTATAGATCAATGAGCTCAGAAATGAGGCCTGTTTTGCTGTGGGTGCTAAGCGCCAAAAAAGTTGTCAAAAAAATTTGAAACCTGATTCAAACGACGGAGAAAAATTTGCTGATTCCGAATATGTATATAACTCAATATCACAAAAAATGTCGCTTAGACCAATTATAGCCTTTCAACCGTCGATATACACCCTTCAATATTATTTCACCTTTCTGATACATATTGTATAGTTATCGATATAGATACCGAAACACCAATTTTTGCAATTTTTGTCTGTCTGTCTGTCTGGTTGTGCACGCATCACTCAAAAACTACTGGACGGATTTTGATGAAATGTGGTATGGAGATAACTGAGTACCCGGGTCAACATCTAGGGTACTTTTTATTCCAGGAAAATATCTCATTCCCACGGGAAAATATAAAAACTGGTTAAAAAGAGAAATACGTACTACTCCGAAACGATAACACCTAGAAACTTGAAAAATGGTATGAAAGTGTCTGATATGTCATAGGAAATTGGTATAAAAGGATTTTTGGAAATTCCCACGGGAACGGGAATAAACTAAATCCAAGCGGTAAAACGCCGCTAGGCACCCGCTATTTGAAATATGGTATGTAGGTGTCTTAAATAGGTATGTCATAGGCAACCACTATGAAGGGATTTTCGGAACGGGAACGGGAATAAACGGAATCCGCGCGGGCAACGCCGCTGGGCATCCGCTAGTTTTAGATAAAGTTTAGACATGTAAGATTTAATCATTATTCTTGTTTGCTACTTGGGTTATGTATGCTTAAATCTTTAAAACTACGCAACCGGTTTTTTTAATAGATAGAGTGATTCAAGAGAAAGGTTTTAGTATTAGCATTGCACCCGTGCAAAGCCGCGGCGGCTCGCTAGTAAATTATAAGTTCTTATTCTATGAAGTACTTCTACTAAGTTCTAAAAGGCGAAAGAAACTCTATGTATATAAGTGTATATTATATTTATGTTACCTTTCACGGTGGCCGTCAAAAACTAGTACATACCTATCTCTATATTTAATAAAGCAACACCTTTGTTTAGCTGCCTGTCTGTCTGCTTATAATCAGAGTTAGGTTGTACGACGCCATAGGTGCACATAATCCTACTTTCTTGGATTTAGCGCCTTTGTTTTTGTCATCGTGTGTTTCTCTATTCTTCAAATAAACAGATTAATTTTTTTTAGGTACCTAGTTAGGTACTAGGTAGGTAGAAAAAAGTAGATAGATACATATAGTTATATGTATCTACTTTTTTCTGAATATTTATACGTCTGTTGAAACTGACGAGCATGCATGAGTCGTTTGATGAATGTGGATTTATGTGGATATCGCGCCGGACTTGTGGTTACCCTGTTTCGTCACCCCAGGGTGACCATCAGTAATTTCACTCGAGAGATTCGTAGCAATTGTGGCAGTTTATTGTCTCTGCCTACCCCAATGCGAAATAGGAGCGAGAATATGTATGTGTTTAATTACAATTATTTTTACTGTAAAATATGTTGGCCAATTTATTTTAATAATATTCAACACCATACCTGCCATGTGTTGTGCAAATAAAGTTATTTTCTATTCTACTTAGGTATGTACGTGGTACCTACGTCTGCAGTGGTTATTTCTCGCGCCTCGCAGTTTTCTTAATCTACTTACCTAACTTATAAATTGACCATTTATCGCATATATAGAACACGCCTCGAAGTTCTAGCTTTTAGAACTAGATTAATTGGGCCCGCGTGGTGTTATTGTTTCATACGTTTACTAGGGTTAGAAATAGGTATAAAGGTTAATTTAAAATTTGCTAATAGGTAGATATAAATCTTATGATAACTGTTCTGTTGCATAGATTTAGTTAGTATACTAAATCTATGTTCTGTTGTGATTGGTTGCGTTATGATTTCTTATAACCAATCAGAACAGAGATGTCATGCGATATCTAAAAAAAATATAATCTCACGCCTTTTATCCTCGAGGGGGTAGGCAGAGGTATTCCATTACTGGATATACCCACTTTTTGGAAACTGGGGGTTAGGTAATGTATGAAACCGATAGGCTGCTACATACACCACGCTGGCGCAATGTATGTAGTTTAGCTTGCCTTTACTAATTTTATTACCGCATTATGATTCATATCAGTGGAGCTATTTGAAAGTGACGTATTAGATAAGAGACCACCTCATTAATTTGTTTTGTTTATTAGATTTCAGGCTGTAACAACAAGGCAATATGTTGTGTCTCATAATCGATGGAATGGCTAATGGCTCATGAAATGATGACTGTTTCTGTCAACGGGGTGTTCAATCAAAGAGATCTAAAAAGAATTTAAAAAACTAGCAAGTACATCCTAAACTTAGTAGATAAGTAACTAGGTAACAACTTATATTAAAAATTGGAGTGTTTATATCTAACGGTTGAGTGAAGCTGTGTTGATAGGTCAGTCAACTCTGTAATACTTATCTTTTTAATGTAGGTCAGTTTTTAATAATGAATCTTCATAAAATACAAGTTTTTTAGGGTTCCGTACCTCAAAAGGAAAAAACGGAACCCTTATAGGATCACTTTGTTGTCCGATTGTCCGTCCGTCTGTCAAGACCCTTTTTCTCAGGAACGCGTGGAGGTATGAAGCTGAAATTTATATCAATTACTCAGGTCTACTGTCCCTTGAAGCTGTGAAAAATTCAAACTTCTAAGCCAACGCAATCAAAAGATACAGCCGTTTATTCCGCAAATTTTCGACACTTGCAAGGGAATCAAAACCTACAGGGTGCTTCCCGTGAACTCAGAATCTTGAAATTTGGTACGAAGCAACGTCTTATAGCATAGATAAAGGAAAAATTACGAAAACCATAAATTTGCAAGGTTGTACGGAACCCTCGGTGCGCGAGTCCGACTCGCACTTGGCCGGTTTTTTATTTTAGTATTTAAGTATAACTTCGCCCTCCGGCCAGATGGGATGACGATCTGCGAAAGGCTGCAGGCAGATGCTGGATGCGTCGAGCTGAAGACAGGGCGATGGCGCTCATTAGGGGAGGCCCATGTCCCCTGGTGATGATGATGATGATGAAGAATAAATTCATTTTTGTGAAGTAAAAGGTACCTAAGTAAGGTATCCACATTTTATCTACGATATTCGCAAACAACCTACCTATCTACTGCCGTTGCCTGATAGTAAATATAAGTACCTACCTATTTATCACAGATTATTGAATTATAATACATTAGTCAAACATTGAATTATATATTAATTATCCACTTATATGCCACTTATCCACACACAATAATCTTGTGACACATTCTACCGGAAACAAATGGAATTTACTAGTTTGGAATATTATTTTATATAGATACCTAGTTATATAAGTAGGTAATAATAGGTAATTAGGTACTTAGGTATATTAAATAAATTTAAACAAAAAAAACCGACTTCAAACAGGAAACTGAAAAAATTAAAAAGCACTAATCGCCACTACGATTTTCGAAGGTTCCCCTCAATTTCTCTAGGATGCCATCATCAGATCCTGGTTTCCTTATCATGGTACCATCAACAATAAAATAATCATCAAAATCGGTTCATAAACGACGAATTTATTCGCGAACACATAAAAAAATTTCCTTACGGTCGAATTGAGAAACCTATTTTTTTGAAGTCGGTTTAAAAAGTAGCAAACATAATGCTATTAACACATTATTAACATCATCATCATCAGCCACCGGAAGCCCACGGCTGGACACATATAGACCCACAGCTCTCCGCAACTCCCGGACACGCTGCCGCATCCATCGGTTTCGCGAAGCCTTCACCAGATCGTCGGTCCACCTTGAGGGGGGGGGGGGATGTGTCCACCTTGTGGTAGTATGTCAATCTTGGGGGGGTAGGTATACCCAGGCTCGGTTGTCTATGGCGGGCTCGCAACTCGAGAACCTTTCCGCCTCATTTAATAGTCCACATTACCGACTATTTCTATCGGATGGCTCGTCTTAGAAGGGGATGGATGTAATAAGATAAAAAGTAGGGATGAGATGGAAAACAGTTTAAACAGTTGATAAAATATATGTGTTATATGAAAATTATGCGACTCCTGTTGTTTTCTTATAAGCAAAACATGTCTTTGGTCAGCAACCTATTGCTAAATGTTGTTTATAATTAAAGAGTTGCTACTTATTTCGTCTAAATATCTTATTAGGCTAGGCCTTTCGTCTTCATTGGTTTTAAATAGAAAAACACCTATTACTTTTACGTAGTAAGTAATGCAAAAACGAATGGAGCTGAACTCTCAATTCTGCTGCGAGCGATCTATGTTTGATTGATAACTATCTTTTGTTTTACGAGGAGCGTTAGGAACTGACAAACTAAGTACCTATAATTACTACTTACATACTATAAAAATTACTAGACCAATAGTAAAAACACTTACACAACACCATAGTAACTGGAAAAACGCACTGATACACCCACAGAGTCTCTCCGTGCAACTTAGAATAGCAGCACCACAGTCTCTCATTGTGTTACCGAACGCACATTTTAAAAGCAGAATTAAAACCCGACCCGTTCTGTATTATTAGTTAAGACAAATGACAATGGTAGTTGAAACGGCTGATAGCGGGTTAATCTTATCTAACGCTCAATATTATCAATAATCGCAGCTACGATAGGTGGGCCTAGACCTTCCTTGGAGTTGATTTTGAAATTCGAAACAGGTAGTTAAATAAAAAAAATAGTGAAGTTACTGAATTATTAAATGGTTTACACATACTTTTGCATAAAGTCACACATCTATCGATAAGGGTATGAAACTAAAACCAGACTGATAAATGTAGGCTACATCACCCTGACCATACATCAAATCAATTGAAACCTCATTAAATACAAACATACATACGAGTATACCTACTGCTAAATACGTAACCTTTCCTTGGCTTTGCCGTAGTCGGGTAAGAATGGCGATTAATTACTGACAGTAGTATCACAGTATCTATTACGCTACCTACATAGATAAGTGCAGTTTGTTAAGTACAGTCCAGTCAATAAGGGTGTAATGTGAGTACTGAGCAGGGACCTAAGCGATTCCTTCAGACACTTGTTCAGAGTCGAAGGGAGTGAACATACCAAGTTCTGGCGTGTAGCGTGAGCCGGAGGGGGGAAGTCCCACTTTTATTTATTTATTTAACTTCATGTACCAAGAAAGTTTACACATGGCGAACTTAATGCCTAAAGGCATTATCTACCAGTCAACCATCAGGCTAAGCAGAAATAATTTGGCGGAATTGGCCGCAAATAGTAAAAAAATCAATTAAATATAACATTACGGTAAATATAAATAAATAAATATATATATATATATATACAGTGGTGGTCAGATAATTAGAAACACTTCTTATGAATAAGGAAAGTATAACTTCAACGTACAAATGTTCGTAAAAAATATACACATTCAATAATTAATAATTATGCAATAATATAGCCACTCAAATAAAAAACTCATTAAATGCATAAAATATAAAACATATGTTATTTTTAATTACAAAATGAGTCTTACACATGTAGGAGTTTATTTTCTGTAACTTGCCGCTTGGACGCATAATTAGAAACATTTTAAAAAAGTATCCATAGCTCATTCTTTTTTTGGAAATTGGAGAATAACATTTCTTTCGTGGCTTTTTCTATTATTCTAGCGGCAATTCAAAATTTAATCTGAATTTTATTTTGTTCAAAATGGGCCAAAAAAAAAGATGTGACGCGTCAACTAGGCAAATCATTGTTAATTTACGTATAGATCATATGTGGGCGTACAGAAGAATAGCTGAGCACTTAAATTGTTCTGTAAAGAAAGTTTTTAATGCAATTGATCATTACAAAACACATGGAACTGTTGAAAAAATGTTCTTAGAAAGGCTCGGCAAAGAAAAACCTTTCCCAGAGAAGATAAGTTGTTGTTCGTGTTTCTAAAAAAGACCCAATTAAAGGCTCCAACCAGATTATAAATGAAGTTTTTTCGCCTGATGACCCGAGAAACATCTCGCCAAGATTGATACGCCGAAGATTAGTAGAAGCTAAATTGTTTGGAAGAATCTTTCGAAAGGTACCGCTTCTTACCAAGCAGCACCGAGAGAAGCGATTATTAATCGCTAAAAAAATATGTTAATTGGACGGTACAAGAATGGAAAAAAGTGTTATTTTCGGATGAAACAAAAATAAATATGGTAAATTCCGACGCAAAGTGCTATGTTAGACGTCCTGTAAACAATGCTTTTAATTATAAATACACAAGGAGTATAGTCAAGGACGGTGGCAGTAACATTAAAGTTTGGGGGTGTTTTTCCGGATATGGAGTTGGACCCGTTCGGGAGATTGAAGGTACAATGGATCAATGGCAATACTAAAATATCTTAGAGCACACAATGATTCCATACTCGGACGATCATTTGCCTGTAACCTGGATCTTTCAGCATGACAATGACCTTAAACACACGGCCAATATCGTCAAATGTTTCCTTAGCAAACAGCGTATATCCATTTTAGACTAGCCAGCAAATCGTACGGATTTAATCCCGATAGAAAATCTCTGGTTTATTGTTAAAAAGAAAGTCTCAAACAAACGTAACACCAGTCAAAACGAACTAAATGAAGCATTTTTTGAAGCATGGAATTAAATCCCCCTACAAAATTTTACGAAATTGATTGAATCAAAATGCCACGTCGTTGCAGTGCTGTTATTGGCATTAAGGGATACGCAACTTAATATTAATTATAACTATTGATAGGTTTGGGATAGTAGCTATTTCATAAATAACAATACTAATTACTAATACTTTAAAAAAATGTTTTTTATACTTTTTTGTTGTTGTTTCTAATTAGTTGACCATTATTGTTTATAACTTAAAATGGGTTAAAATGTTTGTCCGTAATGTAATATTGAAACTGCCCTTGTGTAATGGAATTTATATTGTTTTTCTAATCAATGATAAATCGTTGAACATATTGTTGTCCTATTTATTGTTTATTTTCAAAATAAAAACGATTGCGGAGAAGTATCTTACATAATGTCAAGGACCGTTGGCAGTGTTTCTAATTATCTGACCACCACTGTATATATAAATATATATATATCAAATGAAAGCTCATAAAATTCTATACAACTTTGATTAGCAGTATAGTGGTTATTCTCTAGTTGAAAATGTATGCCTATAAGTTGTTAAAGTTATATTTATCTAGGTTTTTATTACGTAATCTGGGATTTGGGCAAAAAATATAATTTGCTAGAAGAAGTTAGTAAGAACAGAAGATAGTATACAATTTATTTAAAAAAAAATTGTCAACACTTATTTCACCACAAACTTGTATTACATATTTGATCTGGTCCTGTTACAGCAGTGCTACAAATTGGCTACAAACTATGCATGTGGTCACATTTTGATTTCTGTTGCTATATTATTTGTGTACATAAATAAGCCTAGGAATCAGAATGATTAGTTATCTAATATATACCTGTCTTGTCAATGAAAACTAAATTGTTTCATTGAAAAATATTGAATATGTATTGGATGTTTTCTGCCTGAACAAACTCTAACAATCTCTTCAGTTTTAAGTATTTTCATGAGCAAAACATTGTAATGAGCTTCAACTCTACGTCAGCCCTGGATTTGTCAATAGGCTGTAGCATCTAAGGGTGGCAGTCACTTGCGGTACTGTATAAATCCCGTATCCAGGTAGCCACAATATACACTTATTTACAGAAAATATACAATTTGATACATTGTACTAGAGGTAAACTAAATTCGTAGCCTATCAACACAATGCATCTTTTCTCACATTATGGCCCAAAATACATCAGAATCTGAAAAATTTGTCTTCAGATATTCTTTATGTATTCTGGGCCTTAAAACTATAAACCATATTCCAATGGTAAATGTAAGTTAATTAACGGTGTTATGAGGCTAAGAAACGTTACAATGATATTCTTAGATTTATTTCTAAACATTGCCAGAAGCTCTGATGTATGACACGGATGCATTATGAAGTACGGCCTGCAGAATATTGGATGCTCTTGCTGAGATATCACTGAATAGAAATCTTTTTGATTTATTCTGTAAAGAAAGTGAATATATTATAGTAAATGTTTAGAAGAACATTAAAAGTACATTTCACCAGTATATTCTTCGGACCCCTAGGAAGGACTTTAGAACAAGGAACCACCCCAATTGTGATTGTGGGAGGGGGGGAGAGGCTACCTACCTTCCCCACCCCCTCCCAGAGCGCGGAGATGCCTAGTTTCCGAGATATTTGAAAAATAAGTTTGTATGAAAATCGCTACGGCCTGTTAAAAAAAAAGCTCATCAGTTGAAATCGGCGTAAAAATCGCTACCGCCTATTAAAAAAAAGTGTTTTTTTTTGGTAGAATTTGTTTTTGGGACAGACTACATATGGTTCTGGTTAACATGCTAACCTAACCTAATGAATTTGACATGGATAGTTGTCTTTTTCGTGCAGTTTGAGAATAATTTACTGTTTTTTCACCAATATAAAAAAATATAGGTATCTTAAAAACTAAAAGTTTCGGCGGGTTGAAATTTTGGGAATTAATAATATGTCTTGGACAGGTCTATTATAGAAAAAAATATGAAGCCAATCGGCGTGGTTCCTTGTTCTCAAGTCGAGCCGACCCCTAAACTAAATGTGATAGGTAGTGAGCTCATCGCCGGATCGGGGTGCACACATTTTTCAGAATTAATTCATGAATCTTTTCCTTCACCTTCGATCTAGTTATAAATATGTACAGTAGAGTCCGGTTATAGCCAAGGGAACGGTGATATTACATCGTACTAACCGGACGCTGTACTAAAAAACTGACATTTTTGTCGTTGTTGTAAGCGGAGTCGTTCTAAACAGATGTACTTTCAGTGGCTCATATGCCTATACATACGTCTGAAAATGGTTGGTTGTTAAATGCGAAGTCGTACTAAGCGGACTACACTGTACCTGCATAAGTTTTGGTAAACCTCTTAGAAAGTAACCCGAACCCGAGCTTCACTAATGAAAAGCGGACTCTTTAACCACAGGGCTATTACTGCTCTATTTAGTGTATACCTTGGCTAAAGGTAAAATTAATACCTAGTAAGTACTCACTTAACAAAAGACATTCGTCTTATTTCCTCTAAAGTTATCAAGACTCCAGAAGCATTCCAAATGTTAAAACTAAACGCGGGTACTCCGTAACTCAAATTATAGAACACAACGTATTCTCCTTTCATTAGACTATCTTCATTTTCATCATCATTTTGAATAAATGTATCTTTCCTGATATAGGACTTTTGAATATCATTCATATCTTCATAAATTTTCCAGCCATCGCAAAATTTGTCAGAAAAATTAACAAATACACGAGCCGCTTCTAAGAATTCTTCAGCAGATAACACGTTCATTGTGATTGATAATTGGTGTAAATTATGTTTACGTTATTATCGTAGACAAATGCTTAGTAGGAAAGAAAATGTGAAAACACTTTTTACACGGAAAATCAATAGGTAATTAAAACCCAACCCAATAGGCCAATAAACATAAACATCTGCCAAAAGCAATGTTGCCAAACTGCTACCCTTACTTACCCTGTAGCTAGACTAGCTAGACATCTTGCAAAAAGTAGCTAAAACATTAACGGTCTTATTAATAAAAATGGCCTATTCCTAGGATGATCAGAGGTTACGCTAGAAGTAGTTAATCCCTGAGTAACCAAGTATTACCTCAGTTTTTTTTATGTCATTAATAAACACGGAGTATCCTCGGACTAACTATACATTCCTTACACCTAGCTTACACTTAGATTACGTCTGAAATGTGGCAATACTGATGAATTTAAAAGTAAAAAGAGAGATAAGAACTTTTCCAAAATGGAAGAAATCCGGCCAAGTGCGAGTCGGTAATGGTACGAAGGGTTTCGTACCATTACCTATAAAAACGGCAAAAAAATAACATTGGTTGTATGGGATCCCTCCTTAATTTATTCTGTTTTGTAGTATTTGTTGTTATAACGGCAACAGAAATACATAATCTGTGAAAATGTCAACTGTCTAGCTATCGCGGTTCTTGAGATACAGACTGGTGACGGACAGACAGCGAAGTCTTAGTAATAGGGTCTCAATTTTACCCTTTGGGTATGGAACCCTAAAAAAATGTGTTTCACAAGTGACACTGACTATCTGACATCCGCATTTGTGGTTAGTGAGTAGCAAAGAGATTAAAATATAATAATATTTAAGTCTCTTTGATCCCATCGCCTTACCGTCATCCTTCCGTCATCGATGAATGTCAAAGTAACTTTTAGGTTAGCATAAAACCTAAACCATGGCTAATCCCTGCTTAAACTAGGTGACACCAAGGCGTAACTTTTACTCCGGGAGTAGGCATGGATTAGGTTACTCCTTGCTTACTCTGTGTTTATTAATACTGAAATTGGTTAGTAATGAGTTAATACTTGGAGTAAAGTTAATCTTTCTCTAGTCGGAATTTATTAATAAGACCGTAAAATAGGTAAAGTAAGTAGATTACGTGTACTTTTTTCATAAATAAATAAATTTTCAGCAATAATTTTAAATTCATAAAATAAGACAAGGCAGAACGCAGAATAAGTTTTAAACTGACGTGGGAGTGCCATGCTTCAGCACGCTTGGGCCTCGGACCGGAGTGATACCACGGCCTCACGGAAAACCAGCGTAAAGTAATGCATTGCGTTTCGTTGAGTGAGTGAGGTAGCCGGAAGCCCCAATCCCACCCTCCCCTCCCCTCCCCTTACTCCCACCTCAAAGATCGGCAACGCAGTTGTGACTCTTGAGTTGCAGGTGTCAATGGGCGACGGACGTCACTTAGCATAAGGTGACCCGTTTGCTCGTTTGAAAAAAAAAGTTTTAAACGAAGAAATCTGTGTATCTCCTTCAGTATTAAAATAGATAAGCCAGCCACGTTTAGGTACAATTTAAGGGGTGATACCCTACTATAAAGTCTCTAAAGTACACACATCCTGTAAAAGGGTAAAAGTAGCTAAAAAACTTAGCTACAAGATTTTGTAAGTTGTAGCTGCCTGACACCCAAAAATAGCTAGATCTAGCTAGAAAGTAACTAAGTTGGCAACACTGGCCAAAAGTTCTCAATATTTTTTTTGCTCAATTTTGTTGGACAGGCTAAAATCAAAGATATACTGCCTCGTCTTCAGTCTTTACCAAATCTTTCTCTTTCCACATTTTATTTTCATTAAATTACTTACATGGCTCTGCTTCAGAGTCTGATAGTACTTTTACTGAAGAATATTATGACTTTTTGAGGAAATACAAAAATGTCCATCTACACATTTTATCGAATTTTCCATTTACTGCACACTTTCATGGACACTTGCTATAAGGGGATGGACATTTTCATAATGTCTCATGAAATAAGTTCATGAAATTAATTATGTATATATCCATAGTCATTATTAAAAAAAACGTTAGGGATCGTTTTTTTTTTTTTTTTTTTGTTTCACCCATAGAGGAAAGTAATAAATGGTTTCACCCCTTACAGGGTAGGCAAAGGCATTACGCCATGCAGCCTCGTCATTAGTTAATGATATCTTTATGTAAATGGCTCTGCTTCAGAGTCCATGCACAAAAATACAGTGTCTTTAACACTTTCTACATCCCTAACGTGCCCTAACTTGGTTATCAGTAAAATGATAGCACTTTTACTGACGACTTTATTGTGACTTTTTGAGGCAATCCAAAAATGTCCATATCTCGCATTTTATCGAATTTCCCATTCACTGCACACTTTCACGGACACTTGCCACATAATAAACTATCACTATTAAGAGTCAAAACCCGAAATACACAGCAAAATGAAAATTAAACAAAAAACATGACGTCCCTCTTCGGATTCCCGCCAAAAAGCCGTTAGGGATCGGTTGGGTCTAGACTAGAGATGATAGCTACTTTTTTTAGACAATTTTCATTTATTTGTACATATGATTTCATCTATGAAATTTCACAGGCTATTTTTTTACGATGACATCTCACACTTGATACTAGAAATTAAATTCTCATGATTTGCGATTTCATAATGAAGTTTTATACTTAGAACCAAAGATATTAAAGTAAGGATGAGTTATACTCATACTACGCACGTTTAAAAATTGATCCGCTACGAGTGGCTACAACATTCGCATACTAACTTCTTAGCGTATTTATAGGATACAACAATGACGGGGAAAGATGATACGGAACGAATAATAAAGAAAGAGACAGCTATCTGTCAACAGTTGCGCTTGAAATACGAATTGAAATACAATGCGACTAAATAAAATGTGGTTAATTAGCTACATTTGTCGGCCTCATTTTCCGAGCTCTAGTGACATATCTACGTCTTTCTATATATAATATATTTGACTTAGAACCCGCTACTTTCCTTATAACTAGGTTTTAAAGTCGCAGGTGCAACGCAACGAATGGAAAATCTATTCATATGATTTTTTGCATGCTACTCATGAAATCACCCACCCACCCATCTCTAGTTGATCATCTTTCTTTGACAGAAGGATTTCGTTTGAGTGTTGACTCTGCAAACAATTTTATAATTTCGCGATTGTATCGTATTCTTTACACTGTGCTGTCGTTTGTGGTGCTGACTGGACTGGTTGGGACAGTACGAAGCCAAAGTGAATATTTGCCAAGTTGAACCCCGCCTGTTCACATCTACAATTCAAAAATGGATTCGCTGAAAAAAAATTGGTTTACGGAAACGTGCGATATGTGGGCAGGCGGCACCTTTTCTTTTGAAGTAAAGGAGGTCCTACATTCAGAGAAATCGCAGTATCAAAATATCAACGTTTTCGAAACCACGAGTTTTGGTAGAGTACTTGTTCTAGATGGCATCATACAATGCACACAAAAAGACGAATTCTCATACCAGGTACTCATATTTGTATACTTTATCAACAATATGCATATTAGAATAATTAGTCATAGATAAATATGCATTATTGGTATGAAGATAAATGTGTATTGTGTATTCAATGCTGGGTAATAATAAAATATCCTTGCCCCTAAGGCAAATGATCTAATTTTTATGTGAAATGTGACACCAATTATGTCATGGTTAATTATAGAAACATCAATTGATGTGATGTTATTTTTATTGGATAGAGGGTAGATTTTATTTTTTTTAATTATAAGTTTTTGGATGGTGTAATTAGTTTTATAATGGGTATTTTAAGGTTTATATTCTTTAGGAAATGATATCATTCTTGCCGCTGTGCTGCCACAAGAACCCTGAGAAAGTGCTCATAGTTGGTGGCGGCGATGGTGGTGTTGCCAGAGAAGTGGCGAAACATCCCAAAGTTAAAGAAATTGTCCAGGTAATTGCTATGTATTTTTTTTATTGTGGGAAACAATTCACTTACAGTTATTTAGTCCCAAACTAGGCAGAGCCTGTACTATGGGTACTAAATAACTGATAGATATACTGAGAACACAAAGCTAACAGACATGTTCAAGTTCATGCACACAAATGTTTGCTCTAGCAGGAGTTGAATCCGTGGCCACCACAGCCAGCCACACCCTGTCGGTTGCACACAAGGAGCAGTACAGGGCTAGCGGTCAAACTATAAGAAAGAATATTTGAAAATTTATTCCTTGAGGGATTCAAGAAGTTTTTTATCAATTTTTCATATCTCATTGGGAATACAGCTAGTAAAATAATCATTTTGTTTGTCAATATTTTGAATAAATCATTTCAGAGTTATAAAGATTTTCTTATGTTTAGTAACTAATTATTAGTAACTAGTGTTTCATTACATGTACTGCATCCTGTTTCAATTATTCCCATTGTGGTTTGAATATTATCAGTTGCTTATCTATTAGTGGTCACCGCTATTGACCTTTTTGTTCAAATATAATTTGTGGTGGTCCTAACTTTAATGATAACTGATAAAAACACTTGTAACTTAGAATAAGTAAATTTATCAGGACAAATAAAAAATCTTCTGTGAAATATAGATACATAGTATGTACCTATATTATTATGTTGGATGGACCTGTTGGCTCAGTTGGTAACCCTGCTTCTGATCCAGAAGTCATGGGTTTGATCCCCAGTACCACACATACACATACTAATTTATTTATGTTTTTTAAGTTTGGACATCCAAATCCAACTAAATTTTGTGTGTACAGAACATTTTAAAAATAATCAGAAAAATTTGTTATGAAAACCCTTGAAATTTATACTACTATTATTCAGAACAAAGTTTAAAGTTTTGCATTTATTATGTTATAATTTGTATAAGCATTACAACACAGCTAGTTAACCTAAAATTTTATAATTAATATAATAATTGCAGGTTGAAATAGACGAGAAAGTTATTGAAGTATCAAAGAAGTATCTCCCATTTATGGCTGTGGGCTTTGAGAGCGAAAAACTTACGCTACATGTCGGCGATGGGTTCGAATTTTTAAAAAACCACAGTCAAGAATTTGACGTGATCATAACGGACAGCAGCGACCCAGTGGGGCCTGCGGTGAACCTGTTTCAGGAGAACTACTTCGCGCTTATGAAGGCGGCGCTGAAACCCAACGGTATAGTTTGCTCTCAAGCCGGCACAATCTGGAATGACATGGAGCTGGTTACTAGTACCTTACAGTTCTGCCGAAATCAGTTTCCATCGGCCACTTATGCCTATGCTTCAGTACCAACTTACCCGTCCGGTCAGATAGGGTTTGTGATCGGTTCTCTCGATAAAGATATCAAGTTTGATACTCCAAAGCTCGTTTTCACCAGCGAGGACGAGAAAGCAATGAATTTGAAGTATTACAACAGTGAAATTCATAAAGCAGCATTTGTGTTGCCAACTTTCGTTAAGTACCAATTGTCTTAATTTGTTTTTAAGTCATATTTTGTACTTATCTATCTGTTGAGGCCTATCATGAAGACTACAATGATCTTAAGCATAATCTAGGTTATTTTTAACATTGTATACTTGATGCATCATACTCCAATGACAATATATTGTTACATGAGGCACACCATTGTATAGACTCCACATTCCAAATACATACCTCAAAAAATTAGACTAGGTACATGAAATAATTTATGAAATACAAATATTTTCTAGTCTAATTTTATTCATGTTCAGAAAATTAGAAATATTTAGTGCCTTATTTGCTTATACCTAATGTGATAAAGAAATCAAGATAACTATTTTTGTATGCAAGTTTTTTATATGAATGTTGAATCGGGGATAATAAATTTATTTTTATTATTTTTCGAATTTTATTTAAGTACATTACAAAATTTTTTGTTGTCCAAATTTATTTATGATCTTGTGTCACTAGACATAGTAAAACTAGACACCTTTTATAAAAAACAAAGTTTATTCAGTAAGATCAAATGAGTGCAAGCAAGCAGCACCATGGAATGCATAAACTTACATTCATCCTGAGTCAACGTCATGGGAAAAGACTGCTGCCTGTATAAGAGGCTCAGAAAGGAGAATAAGATAAAGAAATCAAAATACGTTTAAATGCCCCTAATTGATATATTCACGTGAAATTAACATGTTAGGTGATTTAAGTCTACTGTTTGGTGTATTTAAATCACCTAGGTGAATAAGCATAGGTGATATAGGTGGATTAATTCAAATTATTGCAGTCTTTTTAGAGTGCTATTCTTTGAAGCCGGGTTTGTCGAATTAATAAAAAAAATTACAGATCACATGTCATGTGATTTTTCCTTATTTTTTTTTATTAATTCGACAGGGGTATGAAGTCCCGCACCGCTCCACTACCGCAGGAATCGACTGAGTTATGACCCTAGTATTCCTCACGTGAGTAAAACAACGTGTTAGGTAATTAAATTTATTCACTGCTAACATTTGCACTGTCATTCGATTTCAGCTTTCTGCCTAGATTCCTTTGTAACCTCAATATTGTATCCTTTTTGATCTCCCCCTCACGCACAGCTTCCTGTATCGCAGTAAAGATGGCGCCATTTTGAACCTTTTTTAAAATCTTCTTATCGTGAAATGTGTGTTTGTGCGCTGAAAGCCTGAAAGGGAAAATTAGTAATTTATAATTTTATCTGAATGAATTTTAAAAAGTGATCACTTACTTTATTTAAGGAATGTTTTTGTACAAAATTTCATGCTTCTATGCCTTGATTGATTAGTCAGTCAGCCAGTCAGTTTCATCTTTCATGCTCAGTCAACACTACATGAAGCTTGATACTTGCGAGTCTGACCTCTAAGGCGATTGTAATAAGAACGTTACGTCCAATGTGTCAAAATCCCTCGCTGTGATAATTATGAACGCAACTTTTTTAAAAATGGACATGGCCCCTCCAGGATTCGAACCCAGGCCTCACGAATGAGAAGCGGTATCTCTATCACTATGCTATTCTTCTCGGGGTACTAACTACATTTGGAACCAGCAACTCGTCAGTGGAGATTGACTGCTGTTTACATTGAGCCAATCTTCATGGACGAGTTTAGAGTGCCTTGTTATTAGACTATTGACTTTTCCACTTGTCCAGTCAAAATATGCAACAAGTGACACAATGATTAAAAAAAGTACAATGGGCAGTGTTATAGCTTTAAGCGATTTCTTCCAGACAACCTTAGGATGGATGTAACTGAGGTAAACAGATGAAGGTAGGTGGTGCACAGAAGTTAACGATGGATGTAGGTACTTATATACATTACAATTATTATTGTGAACCATATTTACTAGTAAGACATCAGACTAAAAAGAGCTGCCCTTGAGTTTCTTGCTGGCTCTTCTCGGGGTACTGCATTTGGAACCAGCAACTCGTCGGTGGAGATGGGCAGCTGTTTACATTTAGAAAATCTTCATGGACGAGTTTAGTGTGCCTTGTTATTGACATTTCAAAGTGTATTTTATATACCTATTGAAATAAATGAATTTTGATTTTGAGTGTAATTTTTAATTACCTACGGAAATAAATACATTTTCATTTTATTATCTACTCTTACCTCTGCACGACAGCGTCGTCGAGTGTCACAACTAGAGCGGGACACCGCGAGCTAGAGAGGTAGTCGACACATCGCCACTGCCGCGTGCCATTCCGGTTGCTGTGCTTCAGGTAGTACATGAAACGGTTCAGGATCATCTGCAGCGAGCCCTGGTTCGACACAGTATACTGCATCACGCTCACACCTGCAACATCGCCACCATCAATGATGCTAAGAAGATCCACAACCGTGGCTTGAAATATCGGATATAAAAAAAAAATCCGTAACCGAATCCGATATAAAAGTTTGTGACAGAGACAAAATCTAAAAATGAGACACGCAAAGAGGTTGGAAGGAAATCATTAGAGAAACTTGTATTATTACCTAGATATTACCTATTTGTGAATTACTTTTACAATTTCTTGTCGCTCGTTGCAAAACACACTTAGGGCTTGACAAAACTGCGATGCGTCGTCGCATCGTAAAAATTGCTATTTTGGTATTGCAATTTTTGCCTTGCGAATTCGCAGCGCGTCGCATCGCAGCCCTATATTTTAAAATTAGAATGTAACCAAAACTGTCTTGTTATAGGATATTATAATATGAAATGAAGACGATTGTATGATGTCGTTAACGCCATCTGCCGGTGAGTGGCCGTATTTTTTTTTATCTTTGCTTTAAACAGAAAATACAACAATACAAATGCAAAATTGTATCTATATACGAAATTTCATTAATAACGTTAGAGCCGTTTCAGAGATACCCGAAATATCATTTATATTACATTAAAGTAAGTAAGATAGATAACTAACTGGGACTGGCTGTGGCTGAACTTTGTATTACAACAGTGGATACTTCGTCGGCCGTCACGTTGCCGTCATTCTGCGTATCATCTTCGTCTGCCATTTGTGGTGAATTCTCGAACTCCACAAGATTGTCAGTACTGTCGATGTTGGCCACACTACAACAAAATAGACAAAAACTTAAATTAAATAATAAACCCGACACAAAGAATTCATATAAACATTTTAAATTTTTATTAAATATTAATGTTAATAAAGGTTCTGGGCCAGACGGTATTCATCCCTTATTAATAAAAAGCTGTGCGGGAGGTTTAGCTACCCCAATTACATTTATTTTCTATAAATCCTTGAAAGACGGGCAAATGCCCCTTATTTGGAAACGAGCGTGGGTTACACCAATTCCTAAAGGACCTATGTCACAGGATATAGAGAAGTATCGTCCCATCTCAAAGCTTTGTCAGTTCGGAAAAATTCTGGAAAAAATTGTGACTGAAAAAATTTCGAGTGCTGTGTGTGAAGTTTTAAATCCAAATCAGCATGGCTTTGTTAAGGGACGCAGTGTTGACAGTAACTTGCTATCATTTGTTGAAATAATACTTAATGCTATGGATCAGAATTATCAAGTTGACGCTGTCTACACTGATTTTGCTAAGGCCTTTGACAAGATTTCTCACGATAATTTACTGTACAAGCTCTGGCGGCTTGGTATACATGGCGATCTTCTGCGTTGGATCAAGTCGTATCTAGAAAATAGAAGCCAGGCAGTTGCTATTGGTGGGTTTACGTCGCAATACAAAAATATATCTTCTGGTGTCCCTCAAGGATCGCACCTTGGGCCCATTTTATTTATACTTTACATTAATGATATTTCAAACTTTTTGCCCCACTCTGATGCATTCCTTTATGCTGATGACACCAAATTATTTAAAGTTGTTCGTAATTTAGACGACAGTGAGCTTCTTCAAAGAGACTTGTATAATTTTGAATCATTTTGCAATAACAATAAACTCTTTCTTAATCCTGACAAATGTTTTGTAATCAGTTTCTCAAGGAAACGTCCCGTTACTTACGAATACTCTCTCTGTAGTCGACCGCTCAAACGAGTATCTGAAATCCGTGACTTAGGTGTTAAATTGGATTCTAAACTCACTTTTGTACCTCATGTTGATGAAATCTTAAAAAAGGCCTATAAACAGCTAGGGTTTATACTAAGAGTGGGTAAGCCATTTAAAAGTGTTTTTACTTATAAACTACTATTTAATAGTTATGTTAGAAGTCGGCTTGAATTTGCTTGATCTGTATGGCAGCCTTTTTATCTTACTCACATCAATAGAATTGAGAGACTGCAAAAAAAGTTTGTTAAGTCGTTACACTACAGATTGGGTAAATCTTCAAATTCAGAACATGATTATGACAGTTTAATTTCTGAATTAAAGATTACAAAACTTTCTCATCGACGAAATTATTTGGATAGCGTATACCTTTTTAAATTAATACATAGTGTCGTAGATGCCCCAAATTTACTTTCTTTAGTAACATTTCAAGTTCCTTGTGGTCGTGTTAGAAAAGCACGTAAAAATGTCTGTTTCATATCAAACATGCAAAAACCTGTTATGTTAGCAATAGTTTCATAAGACGTGCCTGTAAGTTATATAATAATAAGTTAATTGAAGTTGACATTTTTAACTTAAGCTTAAACTCATACAAAAAACAAATCAAAAAATTACTGTGTGATGATAATTAATAATCTTATAATTACATCATGTTGGGGCTTCACCCTCTTTTCCGTTTATACCATCTGTACCTAGAATACATTTCCAGTTAGGTTTGATATAATTTGGTACTTATAGTATTATATAAATTAAGGGAGCTATAGGTCTACATTTAATATGTTAAGTAGTAGTTTAAGTACGAGACTGTTTGTTATCCTAAATAAATAAAATAAAAAATAAATAAAATAAACACAAACGGCTGGACAGATTTGCTTTTTTTTGTATGCGTAACTACAAATTTTCACAAAGAGTAACGTCAAAACCCGTCTTCGGAAATTTTTATTTATTTGATAAAGTAATAAATACATGTTCAATATTTTTTGATAAGCTATATAACTGATGGGACCAAATAGAATAAACTTCTTTTTATCCAGGAAACATATCCACGTCGACTGCAGAGTGAGTCAAGAAAAAACTAACCTATTATTGACTAGTTAACAGTGGGTTCTTATTGGTTTTAGTAGAAATATTTGAATTATAATTATTTATTTAATACACTAGCAGTTCTTGAGCTGATGCGTGTATATCACTGCACTTGTGTTTATTGTTTAAAATGTTTAACAAGTCTATTTTTAAAACATTTCACTGATGGGGACTTATCACTGTTTCTGGGAGAGCATACAATATATCGGTGACACGATGTGGTAAAGTGTGTTCTGGGGTTGTAATAAATATAGAGGTTTGGTCAGCTTACACTGTGTTGTTTGTAGTGTACATAGTTGAATTTTCATTGTCGTCATCATTATCTTTGGTACCGCCTATCTCAAAGTAACATATCTCATCATCCATAGACTCTTCTTCCATTTTCATGGTAACACCTCCCTGTGTTACTGGCTTGTGTGATGAGAGTGTTTGATGCAATTTCTGAAATTCGAACAAATGTCAAACAGAACACCTCACAGATTTTTTTTTGTGCAACAGAGTGGTCATATGGAATAAACTACCAGAAGAAGTTGTCATCCCATCATACCATATCCTCAAGTCCCTTTATTTGCAGTTCCTTGCCAGCCTCCAACAAGTCTTTCAGGTTTTCTACAGCTACCATCACTTCTCCCGTATAAATGTACTCCAGTATTAAGCTTAGGGTTGAATATGACATTTTCTGGAAATGAAAAAAAAACATAAAATAAAGTATAAGAACCTACATCTTCAATGTCATAGAACAGTACAGCTGCAAAACATCTTAACAGGATCAAAGTATATCCCATGCTGTAATGGAATCCATACTTAATAGGATTCTCTATTGGCCTTAACCCATATGGGTATCTGATAGTTAACTGGCTAGTATAATGATACCGACTGACTTTAACGAAAAACTGTACTTTTAGGAATTGAATAAGATTTTCTTCCTTTCCTATTGGATAACTTTTAGTGGGTTACCTGCCACTTTTAAAGTTTGAAGCATTTATGTTTTCTAAGATTTTGTAAATAATAAATTTAATCAGTGAATGAGTGGTTTCCGTGATATAAGTATACTAGCCACACACCCTTGCTTTGCTTCAGTTTATTCAATTTAAAAAATCCTTTGTATGGTTTATACACACAGAGGCGGAAAGCGACTTTATGTAATGCTATGTAAGGAAGAATATATGTAGACTACCTTAAAGTTTGGAAAACTTACATTAAGAAATATGACAGGATGAGAACATTGCACTGAGGACATGAGTTCTTTGATGTAAGGGCTCGCGAGGGCTATTATAACTTGATGGACCTTCACATGGTGACCATCTGCCGCAAGAGTCATGTCAACAAACTCACCATTCTGAAAAAACAGTAAAATACATTGCAACAACTCACACAATGTTGACATGTAATAATTATTGTAAAAGGTGTATGTTGTAAAAGTGGACATGGGTGAGGGGGAACCTCCAACCTCAGAGTGCGGAGCAGCATACTTTTCCAGATATTTGAAAAATAAATTTGTATGAAGATAAATAAATAAAAATATAAAATGAATGAATGAATAACTGTAAGTCTCTGCAATCTGAAACCTTGCAGAAAGACTCTTTAGTCGAAGACCTTTTTGCTATAACATTGCCATAATCCAAATCAGCGGTCCATAAACTTAAAAGTTTTTCCCACATTTTTGATTGATTGAATAGTTTTTAAACAAACAAACACCAAACAATAAATTTTTACAAAAAAAAAAATACCGTAATATTTGGAAAAAAACTTCAAGTGCTCTTATAAGGGATTTGGATTATAGGTTTGAATATAACGAAATATTACTATACCCTATTAGTAGATAGTACTGAATGTTGTGTAGAGTATTTCATGAGTATTTGCTTTTCACGAGCGTCAGGCTGGTATAATTACCTATGTGGTCTATGATTTTATCAGATTTAAATAGGTACCCTAGAATATTTAGATCTCTTTAGGTTATAAATATGTATATTATATACAAAATAATAACTCAAGAACTTTAACACACCTGTTGTAAAGAACTCAAGCCGGAACATATATTCTTCGTGTGAGCTTCCCACGATAAAGAGAAGTGCGACTGAGCCATGATTATTTTATGAAAACAATTTTTGATTATTTCTAAATTGCGACAGAGCAGTCGAAGCTGCAGGCAAATGACGCCACTTCGATCACAGCACAACTAAACAGTAAAATTATATACCAAAAGGAACACAACACAAATATTATAGCGACTAACCGACAGCTTGCTTACAACAGTTACAACAAACAAACAAACAAAACAACAGTCAGCAGTCTAGTGATGTCTTAAAATAATCGATTTTAATAATCGATTTCTATCGAAAAATATAAAATACACAATGCTGCCAAAATTACACGTCATATTGATCGTATTTCGTAAACAGCCCCATCTGTGCGACGAATGAAGAGTAAGTTCACCAAAAATGATTTTCTTTTAAATTAACTAACACAAAGTTTACGTTAAAAGGATAAAGAATGTGAAAAAGTCATAATTTTTCATATTCATTGGTATTTTTGAGGTGATAACGTCTTATAAAACGATGACGCCGCCAGCTGCATGCACGAAAAAGCATGACTCATTGTCACGTTCCGCCTGAGCTGAGCGTGCAAGCGAGAGCGCTGAACAAGCGACACAGAGAGGCACGAGGCTTGTGACGCATCTATTTCTTAAGACGTTCTCACGTGAAATTATCTTTCCTACACCGACTTTACAGACAACATTTTTTATATAATCTATTTTTAATAAAATTAATAGATTTCCAAAAATCCATTATTTTTAAAAGGAGAATTTTTTAAATTAATCGGCTGTTTTCGATTATTGTCACATCCCTAAGTCAGTCAAGTCGACTGTCAGACTCAGAAGTGTCAAACTAGTATTTTTCTTTATTTCGACTAACTTGTGTTGGCTAGAGTCATAGACCATACTGCCTAGTCTTCAGTTCAGTTTATTTTTAAATGACTCTGCTTAAGTGTATAAGCATAAAAATACTCATGCTTCTAGACCACAGACCTGAATCTCTCTTTCTCGATCCATAGTCTAAGACACGAATATAAAGCTGGAAACAAATTATCGGACGCGGCAGACAGCCGCGACTGATACGTGTACACAGTCTTTTGAATTCAGCACGCCAGATTTCTGTCGGACGTCCGAACGCTCAAGTGGTGCGGTCCAAATTGCACTTTTGTGCTCGTGTGCGCTATATTCATGCAAACAACTGTTCAAACTGCGCTGTGGTACACTGACATGAGCATTGTGACTTCATCGATGACGTCATCGATTGGTGCGAACGGTGCCAACAACGAGGAGGTAGTGCAATGTCTCCGGATCTGTCAAACAGTTGTCAAACTTCAATGTGCCCGGTGTTTTTTCGTTTGTTGATTGTTCTGTTTTCCCGCGAACTTTTTTCTTTTTCGTTAAGAACCTAATCGATTAATTAAAATTAGGTATGGCGTCATTAATATTAACAGAAGTACATTGTGAAGCTTAGGGGAATACTATACGACTGAATTTAACTTCAGAACAATAACAACCTAAATATTAAAAGAACTGTAATTTTTGACAAACGAAAACGTTTGCATGCTAATAATCGTAATCATTATGAACAGTCGTGTGCGTGCTCACGAACGCATTTACATTTGCAGAAAACGGATCGCACTAAAGGTTACGTCCGATAGTTTGCACAGCTCTGTGTACATTCATTATCTAGATCGCGGCTATCAGCCGCGTCCGTAAGCCGCGACCGATGATTTGTTTTCAGCTTAAGACGACCTTCATCGAGCTGGTTAATGGATGAAAACTATTTTATATCTTTATATGTTTAAGAAAATGTTCCCCGCACACTGTGCACTTACGAGGGTAAGCAAAAAAAAAACATTTTGAGTTGCATAGTGTTCTGTTCTGTGATATAAAAGTAGGTAGCAAAAATACTGTAGGTACTCTTTTAAGAAGGACTCTAGATTATGGAATTTCGATTTAGGGGTGGGGAGGGGGTAATCCCCCATACACACTCCCAGAGCGCGGAGACTAATAGTTTTGGAGAAATTAAAACAAAAAAGTGAGTTTATGTCATCATAACTTTATACTTACAACCTTTCGTATTCTGCCTTATGGCGGCTCTACACATAGGCCAAAGCGTTGGCAAGCGCGCTGGCCCAGCCACTGGCCCAATGTGTAGAACGGGCGTTGGCGCATTCGCGGTAGGTATTTGAACGTTGGCTGGCGCGCTTGCCGCGCGGTGTCGGCAACATCAAAGGACACTTCTCGCAAGCTTGGCGCACCATCCACACATTGGCCGCCATCGAAATTAATAGTATTATATTCATCATACATTTTCAACAAAATTAGTACTTACTTACCTATTTCATATTGTTTTATATTTATTTTTCAGATAATAAAATTATTTTACCTTGTTCTGTTTCAATGTATTGATAACATCCGCCACCAACTTTTTTGCCATTTCTTTTTTATCACCCTTTTCTTGTACACATTTACAAAGTAATTATAAGCTGTGAATAAATATACAGCTGCAGCTGTTAGCGACTCAACATCCATTTTGAATCCGTCCGCACATTGGCCCGAACCAAACCATACTGAACGACCTTCCAATGTGTGGATTACTCACAAGCGCGTTGGCAAGCGCACCGCCAGCGCGTTGGCGAATGCGCTGGCCTATGTGTAGAGGCGGCATTAGACAAGTGAAGTGACCAGGGGCCATTTCGGTTCTGGCCTTTGAGTATTAAACCAGGGGGCCAATTCCACTAAATGTCAGCCTTTGTCATCGAACTATCATTCCATTATGCTGCAACTGGCAACTATGACATCTAATTTGTATTCCACTAAAATCATTGTGGCATTACAATGGAATGACTATGGACTACGTTAGGTGTTGCCTACCATATATAACTATTACTACCATGCGTGTCATTAGTTTTATTTCGGGTTTTCGGCACTAAAATCTTTAGATGATTGATTTTATTTATGGTACATGTGACATTTCGATAAGTTTTGAAGAAACTTGTGTATTTTTGTGCATAGACTCTGAAGCAGAGCTAAAATCTGAATTTCGTGTCGTGTTTAGGGCTGATGGCTAAATTGCCAATGCCTTAAAATAAGGGAAAAAAAGCAATCACTGGACAGCGCCATTCCATGGTAGGAATAGTAGAATACCAAAAGTGGTCAACAATGATAGTTGAATGATTGTGAAAACTAACAGCTAACAGAATACGAAAAGTGTCAAAATATGACATTATATCACCATTGAGTGACCGCAATCATGTAATTGTCATACAATTATCACCGCTGTCATTTAGTAGAATTGGCCCCCAGGCACTTCGCCGGCCGGCGGCCGCTGCCCCGGCATGCTCCCTCGGCTCGTGCGTTGTGGTCACAAGAAAAACGTAACCTAACCCAGCTCTTACTCCGCCCACTTTTAACGTACATTGCTGATTTTTCAACAAAAGCGCAATCCAATTACTTATTTTTCTCACCATAAGCAAACCTTTGAGTATTAAACCAACAGGAGACGTCACGCGAACTAGTTCCTTTGCAAAAAAGTCTGCCAATTTCTGCGGGGGGGACGAGGAAACAAACACAATTAATGTTATTAAAACAAACGCATTTTTTGACAAAACAATTAAACGCTAGCTTAAACTAGATGCACACAAATACATTCATCAATCCAAGCACTCCGTGAACTCAAAAAAACTAGTTGTATTTAACAGGTGTGCGCGTTGACCGACACTTTTATTGGCAGAGGGGAACGCCTGTCAGTGGCGTCTCCGGTTGGTTTAATACTCAAAGAAGCAAACCGATCAAATACACTGCATATAGACATGTTTTCTCTGCTGATCAATCATGAAATCTTGCTGACCCAGTACCTAGTTATTTTACGGACTGAATGTTTATTATGCAAACTCATGTTATTGTAAGTTGCATATGAAGTTGCATAGACATATTAATTAAGTTGCCTATTTGTTTATGTAATTTTCGACCATTATCAAAATTAATTGTGGAACAAGGATTGCTGCCTCATTTTTTTAATTGCTAACAAAATCTTTGTATGCCGACCAAATTATTTAAATGCTGTTTTTCTGTGGCTCACCAAATTTTATAATTGCTAACCATTTAATTACTTCTCATTTACTAATGTGTAGAGTTATAGCATGTTACTTCCCAAGGTGTGTATACTTTTTTCTGCTCGACGCCGACGGAGGCGGAAAGCGGCAATGTCGTTTAGCGCAGCGGGCCGAAAGTTGACGCTTTTCTACCGGAGAAATGAAAAATCTATTTACAGAGGTATAATAATTTGTATTAAGCAATCAACTTTTCTTGACTCCATCAAAAACATTTTCAATATGATCGGTTCCTTGCCTTGTGGCTTTTAGGTGTATGGCTACTTTCTCAGCTTCTACAAGTGCAGCGAAAACGAGTTTGTCTCTCACTTTCTTTAGAATTTTCTTATCATGGAACGGGTGACTGTGCACTCCATATCTGAAATTAAAAGTATTGCCATTTTAGGGGATTATTTTATAAATGGGCTGCACTGGTGTGTGGTAAGTACGATGACGCCAAAAAAATCTGACTAATGTGTTTTTTCCATTTTCTAAAATTCTGCGATTAACTCAAAGATTATTTAAGACCAGTGACAGATAACCAGACAGTTAAAGAGTCCGCTTCTCATTCTGAGGCTCGGGTTCTAATTCTGGCGGGGGCATGCACCAATATTTTTTTAAAAACTGACCTAATTAATATATTTATTTATTACTAGCTGGATGGTGAAGGAAAACTTCGCTAGGAAACCCTTAAGTCCCATATGGTAACAGACCCGGTCCGGCGATGGGCTCACCACCTATCACGTTCAGGGGTCGAAAATACTCGTAAAAAGAGGGTATTTCCAGAAATGGAATACCTCTGCCTACCCCCCTCTGGGATAACAAGTAAGAATTTTTTTATGTAATTTCTTTAAGTTTAACCTTTCGACTGCCCGTCTTCAAGACAATAGATTTATCTATACTAATATTATAAAGAGGAAAGATTTGTTTGTATTGAATCGTCTCCGAAACTACTAAAGCGATTTCAAAAGTTCTTCGATTGATGGAAAGCTACATAATCAGTGAGTAACATAGGCTATATTTTATCGCCGTATTCCCACGGGAACGGGAACTACGCGGATGAAACAGAACAGCTGGTTATTTACAAATTAACAAAAACATTTAGATCAGAGGCACTTACCTTTTGATAACGACATCGTCCTGGGAAACTAACGCAGCGGGGCACCTTCGCTTAGGGTACTCCGTACAGCGCCACAGTCGGTGTCCAGGCTGGCCGCCGGCGCCACGTCTGCTCGTATACCGCATGTTATACACGTACCTGTTCAGTATGATCTGTGGCGATCCCTGGTTCGATACCGTATACTGCAGTCGCTTTGCTACGAGAAAAAAATAGTATCAACTAAGGGGGCGTCCATCAATTACGTGAGGCGATTTTTCCAATTTCATCAAAATTTATTAAGTCATTTTCAAGTCTCAAGGGAAATAGGAATATATAGATTTACCTGGTTCTATTTGGGTATCCTTAGCAGTGGTACTTCTATTTGATTTGGCTTTGTTACCCTTTATATTAACTGCTATGTTGGTGGAGGTTTTATTATTCTCAGAGTTCCAACTGAAAGTTACAGCTTCATATCAATCAAATGCTTTTCTCATGTCATTAAATACATTAATTATGGACGTGAATAGTAGCATGCTAGACTTCTATTAAAAGGTTTTTATAGTGTGCTATAGTAAATTATAATCAGAATACTTATGCCGGTCGCCAGTAGTTTTTTTTTTTTTTTTTTTATGATAAAAAAGGGGGCAAACGAGCAGACGGGTCATCTGATGGTAAGTGACGTCCGTCGCCCATGGACACCTGCAACTCAAGAGTCACAACTGCGTTGCCGACCTTTGAGGTGGTGGGGGGAGTAGTGGGGGGGGGGAGAGGAGGTGAGGGAGGATTGGGCCTCCGGTTACCTCACTCACTCAACGAAATGCAATGCATTGCTTTACGCTGGTTTTCTGTGAGGCCGTGGTATCACTCCGGTCGAGCCGGCCCAAGCGTGCCGAAGCATGGCTCTCCCACGTTTGCTGCTTAGTTGCTTACTATGGAGTTAAGTATGCGCAATAACTTGTCTATATCTCTTGATTTTATCAAGTGAATGGAATCTAAATGATTGATCATAATTTTGAACAGAAACAGGAATACTTGGACCATCTTGAAGGTCTTTGTGCCTACTCTCCTTACTAGGGTCTGTACCCCAGCAAGGAGAACTAATGTCGAATAATGTAATTCATGTTATTGTAATTATACACACACCGGCACAATTAGCGGAACAGAAAAAAAAAGGAGAAAAAAGAGGGAATTTAGAACAATGAATGTAATTTTTAAACAATATATTATTTAAAATGAAACAACAATTAAATTAACATGTTTTGACATTCATTTGTAACACCATACTTAAAATTTTATAAAAATAAAAATTAAATTAAACAAAATGCATTTTTCTTCGATTTTTAATTATAGAGAAACAGCAGAAAATTCAAGATTTTCCAAAGTTTAACAACAATTTCAATGACTGTTCAATATCGAGTGTTTCCTCCTCGTGCTCTGATGAGGGTTTCCATCCGTCTGGGCATGCTGCGGATGATGTTATCAATGGTTTCTTGGGGCAACCTCTGCCATTCTTCAAGTAATGCGTTTCGCAACTCGTTGAGATTATTGGGAGGGGGCATTCTTGACTTTACACTCCTCTTTAGCAAGTCCCAGACGTGTTCTATAGGGTTCATATCGGGGGACCGTGCTGGCCACTCCATCACCGTTATACCAACATGGTTTAGGTATGTCTGTACTGTGCGAGCACTGTGAGCCCGAGCATTATCCTGCATTAGAATGAAGTTGTTACCAATAAAGGGGGCAAATGGCACAACATGTTCTTCTAAAATCTCCCTGATATACCGATCAGCATTCAGATTCCCGCCATCGACCACTACTAACTCCGTACGAGCTCCTAAACATATTCCTCCCCAGACCATAATTGAACCGCCGCCATATGCAACTGTATTTTCAAAATTAGACTGGATATACCGTTCTCCTTTGCGTCTCCATACTCGCTGCCTTCCATCAATTTGATTTAACATAACTCTGCATTCATCAGTAAAAAGAACCTGTCCCCAGTCGTCGAAGTCCCAATCACGATGTTCACGACCAAAGTGTAGACGGTTTGTGCGATGATGTCTCTCAAGTTTTGGGGCTTTGGCGGGCACATACGAGCCTATACCCACTTCTTCGAATCTTCTACGAACTGTCCGCTCACTCATCCTTACTGCTCGTACCTCTTCCAGTAAATTTCGAGCCTGCACCGCCGTTAGTCTCGTGTTCCGTCGGACTTGAAGTTGGAGAAAACGGTCATCCCTCCTTGAAGTACACCTTTTCCGGCCTTGTCCTCTCCTTCTCACTAGAGCATTCGTCAATCTGTATCGTTGGATGCTA
This sequence comes from Ethmia dodecea, assembly GCA_963855545.1. NCBI lineage: Eukaryota > Metazoa > Arthropoda > Insecta > Lepidoptera > Depressariidae > Ethmia > Ethmia dodecea. Next base: position 3,684,389 of record OY979443.1, read on the forward strand.
CGATAAATCGTTGATAACGATCGACGAAGGCTTCTGGCAATCGATCTGTAGGTTTGACCATTTCTCCTCATTTGATCTGCCCTAATGATTTCTGATGGCGTTAAATCAGGCATAATTAGATGCTCGTAAATTATCAATATGCGAAAAAACTCAAAAGCCTCAAAAACTGCAATTCAAAGCTTTTCAAATGGAATTCACGAACCTTCTAAAAACGGACAAGCGGTGGAAAAAATGAATCAATGAAAATTAAAACAAAAGAATGAAAAAAAGGGCAGTCGCTTAGTATTCCATTTTTAAATTAAAACCCAAATTTAAAAAAAGCTTGTTTAGCCGGCCAGTAACACGCAAAAATGCGTAAATACTCCCTTTTTTTTCTGTTCCGCTAATTGTGCCGGTGTGTGTATTTAATACACACACCGGCACAATTAGCGGAACAGAAAAAAAAAGGAGAAAAAAGAGGGAATTTAGAACAATGAATGTAATTTTTAAACAATATATTATTTAAAATGAAACAACAATTAAATTAACATGTTTTGACATTCATTTGTAACACCATACTTAAAATTTTATAAAAATAAAAATTAAATTAAACAAAATGCATTTTTCTTCGATTTTTAATTATAGAGAAACAGCAGAAAATTCAAGATTTTCCAAAGTTTAACAACAATTTCAATGACTGTTCAATATCGAGTGTTTCCTCCTCGTGCTCTGATGAGGGTTTCCATCCGTCTGGGCATGCTGCGGATGATGTTATCAATGGTTTCTTGGGGCAACCTCTGCCATTCTTCAAGTAATGCGTTTCGCAACTCGTTGAGATTATTGGGAGGGGGCATTCTTGACTTTACACTCCTCTTTAGCAAGTCCCAGACGTGTTCTATAGGGTTCATATCGGGGGACCGTGCTGGCCACTCCATCACCGTTATACCAACATGGTTTAGGTATGTCTGTACTGTGCGAGCACTGTGAGCCCGAGCATTATCCTGCATTAGAATGAAGTTGTTACCAATAAAGGGGGCAAATGGCACAACATGTTCTTCTAAAATCTCCCTGATATACCGATCAGCATTCAGATTCCCGCCATCGACCACTACTAACTCCGTACGAGCTCCTAAACATATTCCTCCCCAGACCATAATTGAACCGCCGCCATATGCAACTGTATTTTCAAAATTAGACTGGATATACCGTTCTCCTTTGCGTCTCCATACTCGCTGCCTTCCATCAATTTGATTTAACATAACTCTGCATTCATCAGTAAAAAGAACCTGTCCCCAGTCGTCGAAGTCCCAATCACGATGTTCACGACCAAAGTGTAGACGGTTTGTGCGATGATGTCTCTCAAGTTTTGGGGCTTTGGCAGGCACATACGAGCCTATACCCACTTCTTCGAATCTTCTACGAACTGTCCGCTCACTCATCCTTACTGCTCGTACCTCTTCCAGTAAATTTCGAGCCTGCACCGCCGTTAGTCTCGTGTACCGTCGGACTTGAAGTTGGAGAAAACGGTCATCCCTCCTTGAAGTACACCTTTTCCGGCCTTGTCCTCTCCTTCTCACTAGAGCATTCGTCAATCTGTATCGTTTGATGCTACGATAAATCGTTGATAACGATCGACGAAGGCTTCTGGCAATCGATCTGTAGGTTTGACCATTTCTCCTCATTTGATCTGCCCTAATGATTTCTGATGGCGTTAAATCAGGCATAATTAGATGCTCGTAAATTATCAATATGCGAAAAAACTCAAAAGCCTCAAAAACTGCAATTCAAAGCTTTTCAAATGGAATTCACGAACCTTCTAAAAACGGACAAGCGGTGGAAAAAATGAATCAATGAAAATTAAAACAAAAGAATGAAAAAAAGGGCAGTCGCTTAGTATTCCATTTTTAAATTAAAACCCAAATTTAAAAAAAGCTTGTTTAGCCGGCCAGTAACACGCAAAAATGCGTAAATACTCCCTTTTTTTTCTGTTCCGCTAATTGTGCCGGTGTGTGTATAAATTGAGTGATGACATTTATTGTAATGTGCTATTCAATGGTAGTTTTTCCTAATTCAGTAGCTAAATAAAAAAATATGATCAGATTAAAATAATGCTTCGAGATATTAGATTTCTAAACTGTATTTAAATTTTTTCAGCTCATAATATCATTTTAAGATTGTGCTTATTTTTACGAAAATCTATGTTGACGCTTCACCTGTGAATTACGTCACCTTGCCGGTGGAACTGGGTTATTGTGGTGCCAAATGTCATGCAAAAGGGCACATTTACTTACGTCCGGCAATGTGACATCATTTTGAGGTCAAGTTGTAACATAAGATTTTTTTTAAATAAATTTAAAATATTCAGATTTTTTGAATTTACATGCTCGAGTATAAAAATAATAACCTTACTCTGGCATATCATTGTCAGCATCTATTTCATCATCTCTCTGTGGCTCATCATCAAATTGTGATGTGTGATCCTGATCATCAAAGGTTGAAATGTCTGGACTGTCCATTGAAGCAGCAGCGTTTGGTAGGGGCTGGACTGTCGTTTGTTTCGGCAATTCACTTTCATCTTTCACTGAATGTTCTATACTCTAGAAACATATTAAAAAAAATGCTTACACCTAGGTATTTCCACAATATACATATATGTGTAGTAAACATATATTAACATTTAAGAAATGCCACCAGTTTTCTGGGCACTATTCAATATGGTTACTAATTAGAGGTAATTTTTTTAAATGTACCTTTCAATAAGTTTACATTAAAATTTTTCTATATAAAGAAATGTAAATAAAGCAATAATAATATAATACAAACTAGCTCTGAGCCAGAAACATTAGAAATTCCTATACATCTTTCATACCTTTTAAAAAATCATGCTTAGTCATCATCTATGTTAGGTATGTAAAATTTAATGCTTTCAGTGGGTGCCTAGTTTAAACTGCTTTGGCGTCAGTCAAGTAATGTTTGTTGGCTCTAAATATTGTTATTTATTAAGGCAAGTTCCCATTTATAATACTAGTGTGGTGAATGTCTAAACGCTTGTAGCCGTGCGGTGCCAGTGTGTTTGTAACGATCACACTGGTTAAGCAAAGTTGGGTGCAAGCAGTCAGTTGATGGGTAACCGCATAGTGGCATTTATATTACGAGTGCTTCCGTCTTGCGGAGGGCACTTTAAATTGTTGGTCCCGGTTTTCGTTGTGTTAACGCACAATGGAAGTCGTTAAGCCATGTCAGATACAAGGGTATCTGACATGGCTTAACGGGTAGCTCGAAAAATTCTGACTGTCTGTAGTGGCCACTAGCTTAACACCATCTCCTAATCCGCGGTGGGCTCGCGTGGGAGATTAAAGCCCGTACTTCCTCATGTGTGAGGAAAGACCCTTAGCTCAGCAGTGGGCTGTTATGGGTTGATGATGATGAATGTTGAAACAAGAGCAATAGCAACATACCATATCCTGTAATCCTTTAATATGCAGCTGCTTAGCGGCAATAATTAAATCTTGAAGGTTGTCCCGTGTCACTAATACCTCACCAGTGTAGATGTACTCTAATATAGAGCAGAGAATTGTATATGAAATATTCTGTAAATAAGTAAGAATAGCAAAATCAGTTAATATATTTTAAGCAAGACTAACAAAAAAGTAGCAAATACTGGGCTATAGTGACTAAATGGTGATTGCTTCTGAAGACAAACAATTTTACTACCCGATTGCATATAAGCTAAGAGTAGGAAAAAAACAGATATTTGAAAAAACTATACCTATAATCATGTGCGGTTCCAATACAACATAACAATTAATAAATCAATTCTGTCTCATTTTCTTGGCTTACGAGGTAAATTAAATAATATACAGGCTCGAATTTGAAGTCTGAAGTGCCTAGAGAGAATACTTTCCCTTAACGGTTCAAAAATACTAGCCAGTATAATATTGTTAAGGGTTTTGTTTTTATATTATACTGATAATAGTACTTAACTTGATTACTATGACATAAAATATTTGTAATTTTTTGTTTGTTTATGTAATGAGTGTGTCTAATGTACAAATTAGTGCTTTCTATTCTAAAACCACTAAATTTTTTACTTTTATCATGTAACAAAGTCACTTACATTCAAGAATATAACAGGATGTGGACACTGAGTCGATGATATGAGTTCCTTGATGTAAGGACTGATAAGGGACATCACTAGTTGGTGCACTTTCACATGGTGGCCGTCTGCAGCTAGAGTCATATCTACAAACTCACCATTCTGAAAAAATATATTACATGTAAAAATATGTCCCACGAATAAAAAAAAAATTATACACTACACAAGTGTTTTTTTTAAACGAAAATTTCCTAATTTGAGGTGTAGTAAAAAATACATCATACTTTTCATAGACTAGCGGTTCTGCGCGGTTTCACCAGCGTAGTTCCCATTCCCGAGGGAATAAAATATAGCCTAAGTATGTTACTCAGGGATCTTCTAGCCTTCCATTGGTGAAAGAATTAAAAATCGGTCCAGTATATTTTGAGTTTATTAATAACAAACATACAAATGTTTCCTCCATACAATACATATCGAACTAACTTGACATAAGGGCTAAAAACTTTGAGTATTAAACAAATAATTTTAAAAGTGGGTTTAATACTCAAAGGCTAAAAATGATGTTAATTGAGAAAAAAATGCGCATACCTGTTGAAGAGAACTCAAACCACTGCATATATTTTGCTTATATATATTCCACGACAATGAAAATGTCGCCATCGTTTTCTTGTAGAAGCAATACCTAAGAAGATAAAATCACTTTTTATTTACCTAACGATGAATGAACCAGTAGAACAATATCTTTAACTAGTCAGAGAGTTTCAGTCAATAGATAGAAGTCTCTTTTGTATGAGAAAAGATGGCACCACACCACCACTATGCTTTCGCAATGGCGCTAGCATCGCGATTGATTCGAAATACAAATAGAAATAAAACAAATAAAATGTCAATTCATTTCGAATTCCGTTGTATTTGGTAAATATGCTCTTTCTGTGTTTTACTTTGACCCTGGCCTGCTTTTTGGACCCCGAAGAACCCTCTGCTGACCTTAGACCTTCGCTTACTCACTTGAACACCGTTTGAATTTGCTCATGGCATGACACACCACACTCACGTTTTCATTTGCATTATGTTTTATTATTAATTAGTCTCTTTGATGTCCAATAAATAAACGTTTTCGTATCATTATAATAGTTTTATTTCTAAATACTAGTTAAGAAATAAAATAAATATTCAAATCCGACCCTACTAAAAAAATAAAATAATAGTTACACCACAAAATCCAGATGCCGCCACACGCTAAGGATTTAGTTTGTCTGATACCTCTATTTATTTCCGTAGTTACTCTATGATATGAACACAATTGGTACGGTCCAAATTGCACTTTCTGCGCTCGTGTGCGCTATTTTCATGCAAACAACTGTTCAAATTGCGCTGTGGTACGCTGACATGAGCATTGTGACTTCATCGATGACGTCATCAATATTAACAGAAGCATTACATTGTGAAGCTTCGGGGGACACTATACGACTCAAATACGACTGAATTTAACTTCAGAACAGTATCAACCTAAATATTAAAAGAACTGTCATTTTTGACATACGAAAACCTGTTCAAATTGTTTGCATGCTAATAATCGTAATCATTTTGAACAGTCGTGTGCGCGCTTACGAACGTATTTACTATTTGCACAAAACGGACCGCAGCCAATAAATAATTAAATAACTTTTTTTATTTGGCATTGACAATTTAGAGCCATCTGCCTAAGATGATCTGCATAAAAATACATTAATGTGACCGATCACTCAAGGGGGACTGAGAAATAAGATATATTCTATATGTTGTTTTCTCTGCCTCCCCCAACGTCTCTTTAATTGGACCAAAATGTTGTTCGCAATTGGCTGTCTTTTTCTAGTTACTGGTCTGTGACCCACAACATTTTTTTTTCTTTCGCATGCGGGGAAAATGCCTTACGCATACCTGGGGGCCAATTCTACTAAATGACAGCGGTGATAGTTGTATGACAATTACACGATTGTGGTCACTCAATGGTGATATTATGTCAAATTTTGACACTTTTCGTATTCTGTTAACTGTCAGTTTTCACAATCATTCAACTATCATTGTTGACCACTTTTGGTATTCTACTATTCCTACCATGGAATGGCGCTGCGCTGTCCAGTGATTGCTTTTTTCCCCTTATTTTAAGGCATTGGCAATTTAGTCATCAGCCCTAACACGACACGAAATTCAGATTTTAGCTCTGCTTCAGAGTCTATGCACAAAAATACACAAGTTTCTTCAAAACTTATCGAAATGTCACTTGTACCATAAATAAAATCAATCATCTAAAGATTTTAGTGCCGAAAACCCGAAATAAAACTAATGAAACGCATGGTAGTAATAGTTATATATGGTAGGCAACACCTAACGTAGTCCATAGTCATTCCATTGTTGTAATGCCACTATGATTTTAGTGGAATACAAATTAGATGTCATAGTTGCCAGTTGCAGCATAATGGAATGATAGTTCGATGACAATGGCTGACATTTAGTGGAATTGGCCCCTGGTGGTAGCCGGGACGACAACCAGGTTATGTCAGGCTTGCACTGACTAAAAACCCCCCATGCTGTTCCTCCTCTCGCCTTAAGTCCGAGTCCCGGGAAACAGTTTCTTCCGTGACTCGGCCGGCTATGCTCTCCCCCCATCGGGGCAGCAGGCGCGGGTTATCCCCCGCTACGCTTGCTACCCCTCCTACTCCTACTTTTGAGCATGATCGATTGCCGGGCCTGTTAGTCAGCAAGCACGGCAATCGATCCGCCAACCCCTCCTTCGGCTTGATTAACCACTCGTCCCGTCGACGGAACGAGGGCAAGCCTTCCTTAAAATTGGTGGTTAGATTAACTGATAAAGCAATTTTGACACTAACATGACTAACTTTTTATTTTATCGTTACACCTTTCTGAGTTAAAGTATTATCTTCATATGTCTCCAAAACGTCGGCCAAATGTTCGTTGTCTCTGGGTTTCTTGAACTGGCGTCTCTTTTGGGAGACCTTCTTTCTCTTAGGAAGGGGCTTCCTAGGTCCATGATCTTGCATGGACTTGATTCCTTGTTTCTCTAAGTACTCTTCAATTTTAGCATCGTCCATAGCATCCACTGCCGTCGCTCGCCATAATTTCACGAATTCGTCATCAACCTACAAATAAAAAAGTAAATATACCATCTGTCAAAGACCTAAATCAGTAGATCGGGGTGGATTGTAAACAATGTTCGCCATTTTGAAGTAACATTAAACTAATATAAAACCTAGAAACACAAGTAGTATTTTTTCTTTTCCGAATGTTACAAAACCACTGAATGTTTGTTTAACTGATTTATAGTTTCTCATGATGGGGACTTTAGTATTAGATATTATTGAACCAAAAATAAATTCATTACAGAAAAAACTTACATCCATAGTGGCTGTTTTATCATTATAAAACAGTATTTTTTTCTTGTCTGTGGGACGAGTGATGTATAGTATTTCTTGTGCCAAGTTTTTCAGAGCCTTTTCGCAGTGAGGCAAGGACTCCTGGACATCTTCTAATAAGATCCCTCCAAGCCCTTTTAGGTCCTGTTGTTTTAATAATCTGGAATATTTAGGAAGTCATCTGATAACTTTTCAATTTTATAAAATTACTGGGCTTGATTCTGGCTGACCAGCTAAAATCCCTAATTTTAAGTTAGCCTATCTCCATAGATACGTAAGATAAAGGACAAAAACAAACCGTAGATTGAAGAGTTATGTCAAACATTTAAAAACCAACTACTTTGAACCTTATGAACATGCTTATCTGTCACTTTTATCCATGACCTTGTTACATCGTCGCTAAAATTGCTAATCACGTGTACATATTTAAATAAGATGTGAATGCGTTCATAAGGTTCAATTTTGTTATTTTGACATTTGTGACATTATAAAATATAAATATGGCACTTATTTCTGTCCCTTTCCTTTCCAAAGCGGTGGAAAAGAATAGGGCTCAACGTTTTATTTCCTACAAGCTGTTCCTCGCGACAGGCACACACAGGCATAGTTTTATAGCAAGTGGAAATTATTAATTAGTATGACTAGCAATAAAAGTAGATTATGTAACTGTGATGTAGATTTAAAGTGAGTGCAAACGGTGGACAAGCAAACCTTAGTGGTTTATAAAGGCTATAAATCATAATGTTTTGTCAATATAAATCTTTGAGTATTAAACCAACAGGAGAGGTCACGCGCACTAGTTCCTTTGTAAAAAAGTCTGCCAATTTTTGCGGGGGGGACGAGGAAACAAACATAAATAATGTTAAAACAAACGCATTTTTTGATAAAACAATTAAACGCTAGCTTGAACTAGATGCACACAAATACATTCACCAATCCAAGCACTCCGTGAACTCAATAAAACTAGTTGTATTTAACAGGTGTGCGCGTTGACCGACACTTTTTTTGGGCAGAGGGGAACGCCTGTCAGTGGCGTCTCCGGTTGGTTTAATACTCAAAGATATAAATATGATAAAAAAACAGAAAAATATATATTAAATGAGCTAAGATAGACATGTTGGCATTGTCCGCCGTGTGCGCAGGACTTTAATGTTTTGGTTTTTTAAAAAAAAAATGATACTGACCTGAGCAATGATTTCTTATCCTTAATCTTATATACAGGCTTAAAATTATATTTTCCATCAGGTGTGCACTCTATTTTAGGATTATTCTGTAGAGCTTCCGTTTGCAGCCACTATAACAATTGTATAGGTACATATTATTTCATTGATAGTTTTTTTGCTTCATCAGTGGAGTACTCTAACGGTGGTCACGCGGCCGACGTGTGTCGATTGTCGACTATGTTTTTTAGAGATGGGTAATTTCATGCGAAAAATCAAATGAAATTAATTTTCACACATCACAACCTGTTACTCTCCTTCCTAGCCTACTACTTATGAAATAAGTATGTGAAATCGCAAATCATGTGAATTTCACTTTTTATAATTTCCAGAAGTGAAATCATGTAAAAGAAATAAGTAATTTCATCAAATGAAAATTATTAAGAAGTACCAAGTAATCATACCCATCCCTAATGTTAATATTTAGCTGGACAATTCTCAGATTGAAATAAATAAAATAGGTAAATCCCTTGACCGATTAAGAGGAACAGGGTTGTGTCCTACCTAATCAAATCAGTTACTTTTTACGATCTGTCAAAACGAAATTTTACTATGGAAAATGTACTGAAATAGCAAACCGTGACGTCATAGTTTGTAGTACTCAATTGCAGCACTTTTTTTGATTGTTTATTATTTTAAAATTTGCTATAATTGTAAATTGAAAATCGAAATACATATTTTGAGGTGTTTTGGGATAATTTTTTTAATGTATGACTACTTGCAATATAATTTCGATGCTGTCAACTAACCAACTATGGTGATATTCCTCTATCATTGTTCTATAACGATGACTTGATGATTATTAGACTATTGGCTTATCAAAGTATTGAATTTGATGGAAACGCCGTAACCAAAAACTTGAAGTTGAAGTTTACCTGCTTAACTTTGTTCCCAACATCTAGCTGGTTGGTTTCGTCGAGGACTTCGTCAAGTGTGAGTGGGTGGTCGTCTCCGTCCTGGTGGCGCGCGCGCATGTGTCGCACGATCCTTGCTAGCACCCCAAAGCGGTACGATGAGCTGCCTGTCATCGTTTTGTAGCTGGAATTATGATTAGATTATAGAGCAGGGTTACATTATATTTTTTATGTTAACTGGCTGACTGTTGCTATTCCAAACATGCATAGATCTGTACTTGGAACATTACATGGTTAATTAATAAGAACTAAATAACTTTAATTGAGGAGTTATTTGTTTTCCATGGGTTGCCATGAATCCTTCCTGGCACTCTTCATCGAGACCAGGTTTAGAGGCCCAGTTGCCGCATATTTATGAGGAAATCATGTGCGGAGAGACTTGTGGCGACACCGCACGTGAAGTTACTCACTACACATAGCTCACATTATGGATTAATGACAAAACTCCTAGCAAAGAAACTAGCTGTTCCGCGCGGTTTCACAGGCGTAGTTCCTGTTCCCGTGGGAATACAGGGATAAAATAAAATATAGCTTGTTACTCAGGGATAACGTAGCAATTGAAAGGTCAAAGAATTTTTTCAATCAGACCAGTGGTTTTTCAGTTTATTCATTAGATTATACTTACTTGGAGGCATCAAGCTTCGGCGCCGAGCTAGCCGAGCTTGATGATGATTTTGATTTCTTTTTGCTGTCATCTTTGAATTGTGAGTCATCTCGCTTTTTCTTTTCAATGCTGAAATGAAAACATCAAAAATCTATCATATGTTAACAAGATTGCTTGATAGACTTAAGTTGTTAGCAAAATACTGACGATTCTACAAGAATTATTTTTAAATCATAAATTCGATTACTCTGAATGTACTGAAAATGATTTGTTGTTGTTGTAAACAATACAAATGTTTTTACACAAAACTCTATCTTTTAAATGTAATTACTACTACCTATTAGCAGTAATTACTACCAGTGTACTTTGATAAAGAAAGGTGATCTTAGATAAAATATGTATTAGGTACCTAAATAGAACCAATTAAATATGTTTTGTTTCCAATACACGGCACCCATAAGAGAGAGCAGCCTTATCTAACAATTATACCATGAGCTCTCTAATTCTCCACTACCTCAGCCCGCGCCCCCACAGTTCCTAGAAATGGGGGCAATTTGAGTAGCGGGGGGTGACATACGACGGTGACAGGTTCAATTTATGTTTGCCCAGTAGCAGTTGTGAATGTGAAAGGTGCGAGTATGCGTACCTCGGTGTAGCAAGTGCCCTTTTCTTGAACGCCTCCCGTTCCCGTAGCAAAGCAGGATCCATATTTACTTGTGAAAGATCACTGACTATAGCCGCGAGAAGTAAGCAATAATTTTAAACCTATTTACAATTATATTTAGCATTTATTTTTCATCGTTTTCAAAACTTTTTCAATAAAATGTCAAGTTCACTTCCATTCACTTCACTGTCAAGTCCACTGAAGTCCACGTCAAGTCAAATATGACAGTGACATTTTTCTTTTTTTCTATATTTTACCCAACGTGTGATAGGCATATAGAGACCATTCTGCCTCGCCTTGCTGAAACACATGACCTCGTTTCGGCAGTTTCGGACCTTCGAGTCCTTATACAAAAATACAGTGGGTTCACAAAATTTTCTATATAATATTTTTTGGCCATCGGCAGTTAAAAGATATTATTCATGGTTTTTACTTTTGTTACCTGTGTAAGTGTATAGCCTGCGCAGACGAGACACTTTTGTCCTCGTATTTTTTTGTCCGCCAAAATAGATCGCTTACAACTGCATCGAGTAACGCACACGAGGGATTAAAAGTATCGCGTACAAACTTGGAGTATTAAACTAAACTAAAAATTTAGTTTCTTTGCAAAAAAGTCTGCCAATTTCTGCGGGGGGGACGAGGAAACAAACACAAATAATGTTAAAACAAACGCATTTTTTGACAAAACAATTAAACACTAGCTTGAACTAGATGCACACAAATACATTCACCAATCCGAGCACTCCGTGAACTCAAAAAAACTAGATGTATATAACAGGTATGATCGTTGACCGACACTTTTTCTTGGCAGAGGGGAACGCCTGTCAGTGGCGTCTCCGGTTGGTTTAATACTCAAAGCGTACAAAAAGTCCCCCGAATTATCGCGGACACCGAGGGGCGGGACAGGATAAAAAGTACGCGGTAGTCCCCGAAAAAATAGAACTAACATGACTAGGCGCTGCAACGCACGCACACGGCACACTTCAGTCTTCGCTGCGCGCTCGATAGGGATGTGACATTGATCGAAAAAAATATCGATTATTCTTTTTAATAAGAATGGATTTTTTAAAAATGATGAATTTTCTTAAAAATAATCGATATTTAAAAATCGATTATACGAAAAATAAATACTAATTTATATGAAAAAATATCATTTAGGGATTTAATGTCGAATTAGGAAAAAACTAAATATGGTATTTTTTGCTTATTTATTATTAATAACCAATTCATAACAACAATTCTTTCTTCTGGACCAATGCACATCCTCATCATTGTCAAAATAACTTTCAGAGTGTTTCACAATTGACAACAACTCCTCAAAAGTTCCAACCGAGACGTTTTATAATATTTGAAGAATCTTTTTGGATATTTTTTCAAGTAGTTTCAACCATAGCAAAAAAATCTAAATTTATGGTTTCAACTGAGTATGCTTCGCATGAAAATATCCATTCATTAATCGATCCGATATAAAGGGATGGACTCAGTATTCTCTTTTAAAACTACTTCTCTTTTTCTTAAACTTCATGTAAATTACAACACAAACGTAATCTCAGAATATTCGCTTCCATAGCGTGCGCTTCTCTAAATTTTGACTGACCATTGAGATGTCATTGTCATCCAACTACGAGTATACGTTTTTTTTTTTTTCTTTCGCATGCGGGGAAAATGCCTTACGCATACCTGGTGGTAGCGGGGACGACAACCAGGTTATGTCAGGCTTGCACTGACTAAAAACCCCCCATGCTGTTCCTCCTCTCGCCCTAAGTCCGAGTCCCGGGACACAGTTTCTTCCGTGACTCGGCCGGCTATGCTCTCCCCCCATCGGGGCAGCAGGCGCGGGTTATCCCCCGCCATGCTTGCTACCCCTCCTACTCCTACTTTTGAGCATGATCGATTGCCGGGCCTGTTAGTCAGCAAGCACGGCAATCGATCCGCCAACCCCTCCTTCGGCTTGATTAACCACTCGTCCCGTCGACGGAAGTCAATCAGCCCTGTATCCCCCTCTCTGCGCCGTGCCGGAACAGGAGACACGGCGCTACCCACCCCAATTGGCGCGTCAGGCGTTCCCCGCGCCTGACGCCTCAAGTAACCTAACTCAGTGTCTTAGCGGCGGCGCCGGCGTCCCGGCCTCGCGCGACGTAATGGGTGCGCGTCCGGGTCCAGTTTACGCTGCCGTTCCGCCTCTTCCTTCTGTCGGAGCACTGCCTCTGCAAACGACTCGCACGCCTCCCAGGCTCTCTCGCTTCCGACCATGGCTCTAACCAAGGTCGGAAGCGAGAGGTCCCCGCCCACCACCGCGACCAAGGCCGCACGCTCCTCTGTCCACGCCGGACATGCCTCCAGCGTGTGGCGCGCGGTGTCCTCCACGCATCCACAGTGGTGGCATTCGGGCGTGGGCTCCCTTCTTGCCACCCCACACAAGTACCTTCCGAAGCAACCGTGCCCCGAGAGGAGTTGTGTGAGGCGGAAAGACAGCACCCCGTGCCCCCTCCTGACCCAGCACTTGAGAACCGGGCGCACCGCTTCCACGGTGTCCCGGCCAGCACTGGGTACCTCCAGGCTTTCCCGCCAACGACGGAGAGCAATTCTGCGGCCGCGACGGCGCCACCGCAAAACCCCCTCCATCGGCAGCCTATCCTCCCCGGCAGCGCGATGCTCGGCAACGCGACGGTACACGTCAGCGAGCACCTGCGCGTCAAACTCCCAGGGCAGGTCACCGGCCAGGCCCTCCATTGTATAAAGGGAAAATCTTCCGCCAGGCGAGGTGATCGTGCCTGGGGACCGCGGTCCAACGGTTGATGTTGGACAGTTGTATTTAATCAAACTCATTAGAAAACTTGTTGGAGCTCAAGCTCATTAACAAACACGCGAATAATAATAACTTGTAGGACGTCATTCACACACGGTTGTTTAGTCCCAATCTAGCCAGGGCCTGTACTATGGGTAAAATATATTATGTATAAACATATATCCTCCATAATAGCAAATAGTGAAATCAGCATCAAAATTCAGTCCAATGTAGATAAAACCAGTTATAAGTATGGTCGTTCAACAGGTAGCTAAATACATAAAAAAAAAAAACTCTCGCCTTTCATTCCCGAGGGGGTAGGCAGAGGTATTCCATTACCTACTGGATATACCCACATTTCACGAGATACATTGGACCCCTAAACGTGATAGGAATGAGCCCATCGCCGGACCGGGTCTATTTACACATGTCTCAGAATTAATTCTGAGACCTGCGGGTTTCCTCACGATGTTTTCCTTCACCGTCGACCTAGTGATAAATACGTACGTAAGTTTTTGAAAAACAGCCTCACTGATTTTCAGCCGGGTCTTTAACCGTAAGTATTATCACTGCTCTAAGCTCCAGCTTAATACATCTACCTACCTACATTTATTGAATAGAAAGCTCAAAGCGGATTATTAAATTGATGAGTTTAGCATGGCTGTGGGCGTAAGTGATCCGCATGCCATGTTTACATTTCCTGTGGGTGACGGAGACCCCAAACACCCACGGAGTCAGTGCCCCTGGCAATGACAAATGACAACCACTTGATTATTTTTTGCTTCCTCCCAGTCTTTACTATTGAGTATAGAGAGACCACAAACCATCCAGTAAGTTAGCAACGTACAAAACCTTTTCAAGTGGAAGTCGGATTCGCGCACGAAGGGTTCCGTACCATTATCTATAAAAGCGGCAAAAAAGGCGTTTTACGTTTTGGGTACGGAACCCTAAAAATATACTTATGAAGATTGTAGGTAGTTGGAGATAGGTGGGTACATACATAGGAACGAGAAAAGTACTTAACGTAAACCGACTAAAATCGTATTTGGAATAACAACAAACAAGCAAAAACGTTATGCATTGTCCATAGCTTCTACAGGGTATAAATAACAATAATACCTACTTTAAACGTCTTTGACACTCCTCACGGAACGGGTTTCAAACATTGTCCAGTCGACAAACTTGTCGCACACAATACATACGAGTATGTACATATTATGTATATTGGTATTTTACTACTACATACCTACCTAACCTTCGCAAGACGCGACACGGAGTGGACGCGCAATCGGTACGTGGATGAAATTCTATTAAATAAATATTACACTTACTTACCAGCTAGGTACCTACTCTATTCTGTGCTATTATTTACCTCTTAAGTTCTAAATTTAAGTTTCTCGTGATGTTTTTTGTGCATTTTTTATATGACTGGACGGTAGATAAGATAAGGTAGGTATCTAGGTACATACATACCATATCGATCAGTAAAATATTTTATTACTAAATTATGGACAACTTGATAAAAACTTTTTGCAGTGATTGTTTTAGGATTTTTTAGTTTTTGATACCACCTAGGTATATAAAATTCGATCTCGTTCTGCATTAAACATTGAATAGGTATCTCTACGCTAATACATATCCTAAAGCTTATGCCAAACTTTTGCCCGCAACGCGAATAGGACTTTTTGCGAATGGGACTTTGTGCGAATGGGACGTTTTGAGAATGGGACATTCTGCGATGGGACGTTTTGCGAATAGGACGTTTCGCGAATGGGACATTTTTTTTCGGTGGGACGTTTTGCGAATGGGACGTTCTGCGCCTAAACCACTTTCATTTTCCATGTTCGCATAACCTACCCATATTTTAATATAGATAATATAAAAATTCGCGCCACTCACAAAATTCTTGCCCATAATTTGTTACGATCTTATGCAGCCGAATTGTGGGTTGTGGGTGAATAACCTGTGTAAAGTTGTAAATATAAATATTGCTGCATTAGGTAGGTAGGTACCTACTTCGCGAGTTATCTACCTACGTTTTATCTTTTATCAGTAAAGGCTGCTACACACTATGCCGGCGGCACAGCCGACGGGTTTTGCCGCGAGGGTATGCCGCCGGGATATTCAGGCCGCTGGCACTTGCCGCTGGCTGCTGCAGAGCATCATTGTCTGATCTGTGGCATCATTTTCAAGTTGTCGGCCGGGTAGACCGGTAATGTTGTACGCTCGGCTTGTGCGGCATGGGCCGCCCGACCGGCCGCCGCGCCGGCCCTGCCGCCGGCATAGTGTGTAGCAGCCTTAAAATGTTTTGGATACAAGCTTTTGTATTTATTTTTATCAGATTACAAAGTACCTACTTTTGAAGACCGTCCCTATTTCTTTGGAAATAGTGTGCGGGAGGTACGTACCTAGGTACCTACACAGAGAAATTAAAGGACTTGATACGGTTCGTATCAATTTGTATTAATCTTATTTAGGACACCTTTTTTTTTATATTTCATTCTTTTTTATTTGAATGAATAATACTTACGATGGTAATGAAACTGCGAGTAAGCATCGCAAATGCAATCCCCAGGGGAAATCGCAATTTTGAGACCTCACAGGGCCTAGAAATTTTAAAAATCGCGAGATCTCGGCATTACCTTGAGGTCGAGATTTCATACCCCCAGCCAGCATACAAACAGACATCCAAATGTAACCTCTCCTTTTTCTTTCCTACTTTACTTTACAATTTTCATTTTGTCATTTGTCAGAAGAAAGTAAGGAAGAACTGTACAATATCTGACGTGGAATTTAGGATGGGGGGTAGGGGGGGGAGTGGGGGACCCACCCCCCACCACCCCCGCCTGCCGGAAACGCATAATTTTTTTTTTACGAATTTTTCAAAATTTAACATTCTACTAGTTTCTGGGGCGGGTTTGATTTGGGTGGTCATAAAAAAAAATAACCTGAACCTAAACATTCCACTAGTTTCTTGGGCGGGTTTGATTTGTGTGGTCATAAAAAAAAATAACCTGAACCTAAACATTCCACTAGTTTCTGGGGCGGGTTTGATTTGTGTGGTCATAAAAAAAAATAACCTGAACCTAAACATTCCACTAGTTTCTGGCGCGGGTTGGATTTGTGTGGTCATAAAAAAAAATAACCTGAACCTAAACATTCCACTAGTTTGATTTATGACCTTGCGTCTATTTGTACAGTTTTGAGGTTAATTTATTACAATTTCAAAAAATGATATCTCGAAAACTATTGATTTCCGAGCTCTGCAATTTTGGTAAAAAAACCCTCTTATATACCTCTATCTACAAAAAAAATATGAAGCAGAAATTCCACGTCACGCGATTTTTCACTAGGCTCCATGTCAACTTTGAAAATTCATAAAAAAAAAACTATGCGTTTCCGGCAGGTGGGGGGTGGGTCGCCCACCCCGACCCCTTCCCCCCTCACCCCATCCACCCCTAAATTCCACGTCAGATATTGTACAGTTCAGCCGAAAGTAAGTACTTTCTCCTACTCCGACCTGGGGGCCAATTCTACTAAGTGTCAACGGTCATAGTTAGATGACAATGAAATGTAAATGGTCAGTCAATGGTGTTATTTTGACACTTTTCAGAGCAAATAACACCATCGACTGACCATGTCATTGTCATCCAACTGTAACCGTTGACATTTAGTGGAATTGGCCCCGGTTTTGAATGTTTGAATAAAAGTACTTGTTCTTTTTTATTTTAGGTAAAATGTTGCAAGGCGGCATAATACACGTTACATATTTGGCGATAGTATTACAATGGTGAGTGTTTTAAACTTATTTACTTACCTACGTCTTATAGGTTTGTCATTTTTATTGGGTTTTGGTAGCATGGTAAAAAGTACGGAACCCTGAGGGAGTTTATCGAGGAATTACATTTACGGATGTACCCACTTTTCACCAGTGTTTATCTCGGACCCCTGAACGGATCACTGCACGAAACAATATGGATTTTCCAATGTCAAGTCCCTATCCGCACAGTGGTAACTCTGGATCTAGAGATGGGAGTACAAACTGGGGCGCCCTGGGCGGCAATTTAAGGGGGCGTATGTAATATAAAATATCGCTTATTAGGTAGTATATCTTTTCCACTGTACTCTAAATACTTAGTATAAAATAAAGTCGCTTTCCGCGTCTGTCTGTATATGCGCTAACTCGTAGACCGCAAAACGGACTTTAATGCTGTTAGTTACACCATTATACTTAATATACTCGTAGGAATGGCTTAACGGATTGGAAAGAATTTGGTATGCAGATAGTTTTTATTCTGGATTTTTAGATAGGATATTTTTTTTTATCCCGGAACGCGGACGAAGTCGCGGGCAAAACTTAGTAAATAATAAAACCTAATTAAGTTTTGATGTAAGTAGGAAAAAAATACATAGTTGTAACCAAGTCGCCGTAAAAGAAAACATGGCTTACGTCAATATTTAACATCATTGAGATACACGAAAATATATAGGTACCTACACCGAAACGAAACAATAGCGGCTCATAAAAAGCCAGTACCCAAAGACGTTTAAAGAAAAAGAGAATGATTTTCTTCCAACCTCTTTGCCAGTAGGTACCTATGTTTATTTCCTTTTGTAAAAGGGGTGGGGTGCCAATGTAATTTTTTTGTACTGGCTCGTGAAAAATTTAGATCCGGGGTTGCACACTGGATCAATGAAATGAACATACAATTCTTTTGCAGGTTTTGAGGAATATGAATAAGCTCCTAAAAAAATTATGTTCCTTCCTCCCACCTTTCGTACCTTTAGGAGCAATGTTAAGACTGCCACGGAAGTTAGCAATGCGATATTTGCTTTTACTAATAACAGTACCAATCGCATTGTTTTTTATTTCTTCAAGGAGGTAAGGGATTATGTATAATATACTTTTTAAACTAGCGCAAATAAAAAAAATAATTGAATACAAATACGTCTCTATAGACTTGACGATCGACGCGCGCTGTGTTAAGTCTTTCCATTTATTAAACAGTAATAACATAGTTATTAATTAACTACCTAGTTAATATGTAACTACTGTCGTCTAATAATCTGCATGTCAATTCATCATCATCAACCCGTAACAGCCCACTGCTGAGCTAGGGGTCTTTCCGCACAGATGAGGAAGTGTGGGTTATATTCTCCCACGCGATTGGGAGATGGCATGTCAATTATGTAGTTTTATTTCAAGTTCTCTTACCATAATAAGAGCAATGATAGCCTTACGGTAAAAGAGCCCGCCGCTTCTCATGAGGAAAATCAGTGAGGCTTGGGTTCAAATCCTGGCATGTACCAATGAGTTTTTCTTAATTTACGTACATATCCATCCCGAGCTCGACGGTGAAGGAAAACATCGTGAGGAAACCCGCAGGTCTCAGAATTAATTCTGAGGCATGTGTAACACACCCGGTCCGGCGATAGGCTCACCACCTATCACGTTTAGGGGTCAAATATTCTGGTGAGAAGTGGGTACCTATCTCCAGAAATGGAATACCTCTGCCTACCCCCTCGGGGATAACAGGCGTGAGATTATTAATTTTTATTTTCTCTTACCATTTGTGGCATTGCTTCAGTAGGTAGGGGAGACCGAGGGGTTTTGAAACAGAGGTTAGTTGAAACAGCGCTGATTACGAGGAGCTTGTAACTGTTAGAGAGGTGGCAACTTCCAAAATCAACCAACTTTTACGTACACATCATCCTTAAGTACTCATCCAAGACTCAATGCGCACGGTTGTGTCGTTGTAGCTTACCCATCGCAAAAATCGCCGAAAGTAAGTTTTAAACGGTTTTTTTCGGGATATATATTTTCATAACCCAATTATATTTTGATTTTAATTATATATGTATGGAAAGTTAATTTACTCAAGATTGAATTTACGGGCCTCGTACTAGTAAGTTCTTCGTATTTTTTTTATTATATTTAATTTTGTCAACTTTGGGGTTATTTTTAGGCCTGAGGGGATTTGAAACAGGCTGTTTCAATTCACCTCGCTAAGGTTTTATTAGACAGGTTTGCCTTATAATGGTGTGGTATACATATATATATTTTTCTGTTTATTTTATTCCAGTATCCCTACAGATTATACAAAGAAGTATAACTAGTCTCTAAATATACGAATTCGTATCATGAAAACTTACACTGCATCATAAAAGTCTGTGACGCGGTTTCTAGAAATACCTTCGATTTGCACGACTACTCTCCATAAACAAAAATGTCCAAAAAGACGAATGTCCAAGGGCTTGTCCAAGGGCTTGTCCAAGTGATAAAATTGACAAACCATAAATAAGTCCAATTATAAAAGTCAAATTACTGACAGGACATATTTGATTGCTTGGACATTTTTCTTTTTGGAGATTAGTCGTGCAAAGGATTCCTTGACTTGTGTAATGTACAATATTTTTTCGATAAGCATTAACTAAAACTTAAACAAAACTAAAACATTATATTTTTTCATCAAAATAAAGACTTAATATAACGCCAAAACATTTGAAATTAAGCTGTATTGACATTCAAAGATGTTAATTTAAAAAAACTTGTAAATCAAACTTTGATTTTATTTCTAATTTATAAACTATTTACAAGAAATTATTATTTATTTCAGATTGAAAATAAAAATAAATAAAACTTGCTCGATATGTTTAAAATATTGTTATATAAATAATAATACTACATTGTCAGACATCATTTACAGAACACGTAGATATTTAGTCTTTGACTAGGCTAAAAAAACTGGTGTCTGGTACTATGAGTTTTTTTAAATATAAGCACTTTCATAAATTCTCGCGTAAACACCCAGACACAAAGTCAACAGACATGTGTGACAAATATTGGCCCCGGGTGGGAATCTTACGCGCTCACTTTTGACTCAGAAGGTATGGTCACTAACAGCTGAGCCAACGGCCCTATAAATTATACTATCATCTCTAATGTACGGCCCTCAAATCTATTAAAAAAACTGCTGTTTCAATTCACCTAGACCCCTGTTTCAACTTACCTCGGCATAAGGAGAGTTGAAACAGAATGACTTATTACGTTCAAATCGATTTTTTGTCACAGATTTTCCTGTTACCCATTATTTGTGGCTATTATCTGAAAATATAAGAAACAAACTATCGATTGAGCCTAAATTCACGCGGTTTGTGCTGTTAGATTTTTTTTTATGAAGCATAATGTTAAATTTGTTTCAACTCCCCTAGGTCTCCCCTACCTACCTAGGTAGGTATATGATCTAACTCAACAATTAATCGATTCCCTCATTAACAAGCATAGTCGTAATTACACTCGGCTAGAACTCCAGTCTGTTGGCCTCATGTTGCTTAGCAACGGTAATAAAATAAACTTGTTATTTGATTCGGTTATGTTTTGTTTAGAGCAGTGTATAGCCCTTATAAAGAGCCGGCCGAAAATCAGTGAGGCTCGGGTTCGAATCCTGGCATGTACCAATGAGTTTTTCAAAAACTTACGTACATATTTATCACTAGCTCGACGGTGAAGGAAAACAATTCTGAGACATGTGTACATAGACCCGGTCCGGTGATTGGCTCACCACCTATTACGTTTAGGGGTCCACATAATTTCTCGTAAAATGTGGGTATATCCAGTAATGGAGTACCTCTGCCTACCCCCTCGGGGATGAAAGGCGTAAAATTATTTATTCATTTTATTTTTATGTTTTGTGCGTAATATTAATTATCAACTAGGCGACATGACATGCTTTGTCCTGTCAAAATCTCATACAAGAAAGCACTTTCAGGTTTTCCTGAATTTTGAGACTTTCTGGGCAATAGGTACCTACCTATTTCAAATATTTTAAAATCACTATCACTACATAGTATAAAACAAAGTCGCTTTCTCTGTCCCTATCCCTATGTCCCTATGTAGGTATGCTTAAATCTTTAAAATTACGCAACGGATTTTGATGCGGTTTTTTTTATAGACAGAGTGATTCAAGAAGAAGGTTTTAGTGTTAGCATTGCACTCGTGCTAAGCCGGGGCGGGTCGCTAGTTAGGAATAAAGCCATATCCGTCCAATCACCAACGAACAGTACCTACCTATTCATTAATTTTTATTTTAATATATGTATTATTTCAATAAAACACCGAAGTATCTACAAATACGTAGTACATTATAAATACAAAGTTAATAGGTATCACGACAAAAGAGAATCCATTTCTGTTAAAAATAAGATTCATTTTCAAATGCTCCATCCTGTGTCATTTATAGCCTTTGCAGTAGTATTGTTACATAGGTACTCGTAAAGAGAAACACTGGTGAAAAGCGGTATCTAGGTACATTCTGTGTTCGAATACGTTCCTACAATATATCCTTCGTCCTTCATCCAGGTACCCACTGTAAATATTGTCATGAATCTATTTATTGATTTAACTTACGAGAAGTTATATTACATAGGTTAATTTATAAACAATATTAAGAAAATGTACCTACGTTCTCCCACACCCCTGCCAAACGTGTTTATTTTATGAATCATTTACATTTTTGGAATATGGAATAAGTCCCATATCAGGGAGCTTTATTGTCTACCTATTCACAATTTAATCGCAATCGGCTTCATTTTGTAACGTAAATCTTCTGACCTTTGATTATTAACTTAATTCAAAGCTTCTGACGTACATCTATCAGTGCCATATGTGTAGGTAGTTGATACATTCCGTACTTCCTAAGTTTATTCAGATAGATTGGTAACTACAATAGTTACCAACAATTTTATAATGATAAAAAATAATTACTTTTTTCGTAGTATGATCACGGCAGAAGAAGTCGTTTGGCGGTGGACGTGCGAAGAAGGAAAATGCGTGAAAGTACGAAACAGCCCGAAATACACTGACCCGGCTCTCAGCTTAGAGGCTTGCAAGATGTTCTGCAATGAATATGGTAAGTACCAAGTATGAAGCTCTCAATTCATGCTTGGCACAAGACTCAAGGATACAATATTATTGTGATTTGTTTTTTGAGAGTTTATGGTTTGGGTTTGGCTACACTGCCTTTAAACCAAATTTTTATTTTATTATCTTAGTTTAATGGCTCTGCTATAGTTTCCGTGCACAAAAATGGGTGCAGTGTCTTCAACACTTTCTTATACTAAAATAGTGACAGTATTCGACTTTTAATAAAGACTGCGTTGTGTGTGACTTCTCTTCTTCTATTTTATGGAACTTCTAATTCCCTGTACTTTTTTACGGACACATATTATACCGCTTATGAGCTTGAAAGTAGGAAAACCTGACCTCTCTCTCCAGATTCCCGCCGCGGTTTTAAAAATGCCAACTAAACTAAAGGGTCAGTTGCAGATCGGCTTAATTTTTAAAAAATAATTTTGTGTTCTGAAACACAATTTTAACGAGGTCAGATTTTAGAGAATAAAAGATTATTTTACTATATTTTGACCTCTAGCGTTGTACCGTGCCATTGGTGGTGACAAAACTGACAGACAACCGCTGGGCTGGCAGAGGAATCGTGAGAGAGGAAAGGGGCCGCGAGTAAGCTCGGTACAGCTCTTTCGGTCAGACTTATACTTAGACCTTGTGCGCTGACATGTATTCCTTATGTTGTTTACTTTTATCTTTTAGGCCTTCTCTGGCCAAGCCCCACAGGAGATTCGGACCTTGGAAACTTCTTATCAAAAGTAAATATCGACGGCATCAAGGTGCAAGTGGTAAAACCCGGTAGAACTGCAGATCTGATGGAGTCTGCAGGAAAGGTAATTTTAGTTGCCTTTTCATAGTTTACAGAAGTTAGAACATGTGATGTAAAATAACCCTTTCCCTTTCCTTCTTTAAGTACCTATATTGATTCTTCACTCAGCTACGTATTTTTTACAAGTTTTTATTAAACTTGCAATTTAGGTATGTTTAGGAATCTTGCAACTTAGAAAGCAGATACCTTCAACCGTTTGAGCTAAAAAAATTTATATTTTAGTTTGGATGACAATGCATGATTAGCTGTGTGACGTCATTCTAAATCTATAAACACCCAAGCGGTGGAGGGAACACCCAAGATGGCAAGACTTGTTATTTTTAATGCACTCTTACAATATGGGTATCAAATCAAAGGGCTTGTTGAAAATAACTCGAAAAAATCCTGTTCATAAAAATATAATTTTAACTGGATATTACGGTTTAAAAGACGCAGCCAGGTCTACACCTAAAATAGAGCTCTAAATTCAGCGTTTTTTTTGTTTTAGAGATTTAAAGACTTGGTTTCGAGAGCGGTACCAAAAGGACTAACGCCCAAATCAACCGGAAAAGCTGTGGATATTTTCCTCGTGAACGAGAACCCGAACATTAGAGGTATGTCTAATATTAATTTGACGCCACATTATTTAGCCGCAATATAAAAATCAACTTATTGTTGCAGTTTATTTTGTGATTAATCACCATTAAAATAAACAAAATTTTGTAAAAAATTAACACTGGTAAAATAAACTATCTAGCCGAAAACTAAAATATGATGACTGAAAATGAAAACGAAGCTTCGATCGGTCACTAGGTACATAATAATATATGAAGCTTAAACGGGTTGCTAAATTTTAATAATTTCCATATCAACACTATCCAGATCTCTCAAACTCTCTACTACCGATTAAAAAAAAAGACCGTGGTTGGAGGGACGTATCCAATTGATGGCTAATACAGAAAGAAAATGTTCCTTTATTTTCAAATACTTATAAATAAAACTGAATACATTTTCAGATTTTAAATATACACACACCGGCACAATTAGCGGAACAGAAAAAAAAAGGAGAAAAAAGAGGGAATTTAGAACAATGAATGTAATTTTTAAACAATATATTATTTAAAATGAAACAACAATTAAATTAACATGTTTTGACATTAATTTGTAACACCATACTTAAAATTTTATAAAAATAAAAATTAAATTAAACAAAATGCATTTTTCTTCGATTTTTAATTATAGAGAAACAGCAGAAAATTCAAGATTTTCCAAAGTTTAACAACAATTTCAATGACTGTTCAATATCGAGTGTTTCCTCCTCGTGCTCTGATGAGGGTTTCCATCCGTCTGGGCATGCTGCGGATGATGTTATCAATGGTTTCTTGGGGCAACCTCTGCCATTCTTCAAGTAATGCGTTTCGCAACTCGTTGAGATTATTGGGAGGGGGCATTCTTGACTTTACACTCCTCTTTAGCAAGTCCCAGACGTGTTCTATAGGGTTCATATCGGGGGACCCTGCTGGCCACTCCATCACCGTTATACCAACATGGTTTAGGTATGTCTGTACTGTGCGAGCACTGTGAGCCCGAGCATTATCCTGCATTAGAATGAAGTTGTTACCAATAAAGGGGGCAAATGGCACAACATGTTCTTCTAAAATCTCCCTGATATACCGATCAGCATTCAGATTCCCGCCATCGACCACTACTAACTCCGTACGAGCTCCTAAACATATTCCTCCCCAGACCATAATTGAACCGCCGCCATATGCAACTGTATTTTCAAAATTAGACTGGATATACCGTTCTCCTTTGCGTCTCCATACTCGCTGCCTTCCATCAATTTGATTTAACATAACTCTGCATTCATCAGTAAAAAGAACCTGTCCCCAGTCGTCGAAGTCCCAATCACGATGTTCACGACCAAAGTGTAGACGGTTTGTGCGATGATGTCTCTCAAGTTTTGGGGCTTTGGCGGGCACATACGAGCCTATACCCACTTCTTCGAATCTTCTACGAACTGTCCGCTCACTCATCCTTACTGCTCGTACCTCTTCCAGTAAATTTCGAGCCTGCACCGCCGTTAGTCTCGTGTTCCGTTGGACTTGAAGTTGGAGAAAACGGTCATCCCTCCTTGAAGTACACCTTTTCCGGCCTTGTCCTCTCCTTCTCACTAGAGCATTCGTCAATCTGTATCGTTGGATGCTACGATAAATCGTTGATAACGATCGACGAAGGCTTCTGGCAATCGATCTGTAGGTTTGACCATTTCTCCTCATTTGATCTGCCCTAATGATTTCTGATGGCGTTAAATCAGGCATAATTAGATGCTCGTAAATTATCAATATGCGAAAAAACTCAAAAGCCTCAAAAACTGCAATTCAAAGCTTTTCAAATGGAATTCACGAACCTTCTAAAAACGGACAAGCGGTGGAAAAAATGAATCAATGAAAATTAAAACAAAAGAATGAAAAAAAGGGCAGTCGCTTAGTATTCCATTTTTAAATTAAAACCCAAATTTAAAAAAAGCTTGTTTAGCCGGCCAGTAACACGCAAAAATGCGTAAATACTCCCTTTTTTTTTCTGTTCCGCTAATTGTGCCGGTGTGTGTATGTAACTACATAACATAATAAATAAAATAAGTTTGAATTTCCCCAAAATGTAAATTAGAAATAATTTATTTTAGTTTCAGACCCCAAAATCGCACTATTTCTTTATACAGGTTCCTCACGCCTTTTATCCCCGAGGGGGTAGGCAGAGGTATTCCATTACTGGATATCACATTTCACGAGATATATTGGACCCCTAAACGTTCCTGTTATACAAAATAATTCAGATGCAAATCAGTCGAAAATATGTCTTATTGAGTTTCCTAGATATTGTATAATGTCTATTAAATTTAACATCGGATGATGTCACTTCTTATAATATAATAAGTAGGTATCCTTGTTATTCTACTAATATTCAAAATTATATTTGTTGGTTTCTCCTTTTACCCAGCAACGAAAGGACAGATAGACTTGATTTTTTACATAAATATAGTTTGAGGACTGGCAGTGGGAAGTGACATGGGCTACTTTTTATTCCGGAACGCGGACGAAGTCTTGTGCAAAAGCTAGTCTGCATTATGCACACTAATATTAAAAAGAGGAAATATTAGATTTTTGTGTGTTTGGTGTTTGTAATGAATAAGCTACAAAACTAAAGGACCGATTTCAAAAATTCTAAATAGAAAGCTTTTCTGGGAGTACCTAACATGGACTATAATTTTCCCATGCGAATACAATATATCACTTGGACCAATGCAATGTTTTCGTGTTTTCTTTCGTATCTTCAATCTATGCCTTAAGAGACGTGCAGCCACCGCTTCTAATGCTTTCACAAAGCTGTAACAGAAAATACTAAAATTATAAAATATTCTTCTTTTTTGTAAGTATACGAGTATAAAAGAAGAAACTGGCTGAATCTTTCAACGCCCAGCCGAAACCGCTGGGTCAAGAAGCATGAAATTTTGAATTAAGTTTCTTTAAATGACGTAATTGAGCTCTTACTTACTTAATAAGGGATTTTTGGAAATTCCTACACGGGAATAAACAGGATCTGCGCTGGCAACGGGTACCCGCTTTGGTTTCTGTCCTATCATATTACTATAAATAAATGTGTGTATCTAGTAATTTACCTGTGTGAGAGGATTGAATTCATTTCCGGTACTGCAAAATAGCTGTGTAGGTATTCTACCCACACACATATAAAATGAGTTACACAAATCCGGATGTGCTACGATTCCTGCGGAAGTCGGTCCACATATTGTTGCATTAGTGGTAGGCCAATCAGTGGGTGGTGCAACAGTTGTCGTGTTAGTGGGTGGCACAACAGTTGTCACGTTAGTGGGTGGCGCAACAGTTGTCACATTAGCGGGTGGCTCAACAGTTGTCGTGTTAGTGGGTGGTGAAACAGTTGTCGTGTTAGTGGGTGGCGCAACAGTTGTCACGTTAGTGGGTGGCGCAACAATGGTCACGTTAGTGGGTGGCCCAACAGTTGTCGTGTTAGTGGGTGGTGCAACAGTTGTCACGTTAGTGGGTGGCCCAACAGTTGTCACGTTAGTGGGTGGCGCAACAGTTGTCACGTTAGTGGGTGGCTCAACAGTTGTCACATTAGTGGGTGGCTCAACAGTTGTCGTGTTAGTGGGTGGTGCAACAGTTGTCGCGTTTGTAGGTGGCGCAACAGTTGTCGTGTTAGTGGGTGGCGCAACAGTTGTCACGTTAGCGGGTGGCCCAACAGTTGTCGCGTTTGTAGGTGGCGCAACAGTTGTCGTGTTAGTGGGTGGCGCAACAGTTGTCACGTTAGCGGGTGGCCCAACAGTTGTCACGTTAGTAGGTGGCGCAACAGTTGTCGTGTTAGTGGGTGGCGCAACAGTTGTCACGTTAGCAGGTGGCCCAACAGTTGTCACGTTCGTAGGTGGCGCAACAGTTGTCACGTTAGTGGGTGGCGCAACAGTTGTCACATTAGTGGGTGGCTCAACAGTTGTCGTGTTAGTGGGTGGCGCAACAGTTGTCACGTTAGTGGGTGGCGCCACAGTTGTCACATTAGTGGGTGGCTCAACAGTTGTCGTGTTAGTGGGTGGTGCAACAGTTGTCGCGTTTGTAGGTGGCGCAACAGTTGTCACGTTAGTGGGTGGCGCAACAGTTGTCACATTAGTTGGTGGCTCAACAGTTGTCGTGTTAGTGGGTGGTGCAACAGTTGTCGCGTTTGTAGGTGGCTCAACAGTTGTCACGTTAGTAGGTGGCGCAACAGTTGTCGTGTTAGTGGGTGGTGCAACAGTTGTCACGTTAGTGGGTGGCTTAACAGTTGTCGCGTTAGTAGGTGGCGCAACAACTGTCGCGTTGGTGGGTGGCTCAACAGTTGTCGCGTTAGTGGGTGGCTCAACAGCTGTGGCGTTGGTGGGTGGCGCAACAGTTGTCGTGGTAGTGGGTGGCTCAACAGTTGTCACGTTAGTGGGTGGCACAACAGTTGTTGCATTAGTGTTGCATTGCTGTAAAAAAAAAAGTTTTTGTACCTACCCCGTTTTTGCCTTTCCCTGTCCCGTTTTTGTAAGGAGATTAATTTTAATACACGATTACTAGCTTAGTTATCCTCGGATATAAGATTGATAAATTCTAGAGTTTTCTATGTCGCTCTGAGTAATTCACTGCTCCAACATAAAAATGGGCCTTTATTCGACAGATGAACTACCTCAAAGTCAAAGTCAAAATGTTTTATTCAAAATAGGAACATACAAGTCCACCTATTGAACGTCATTTCAACTCCACCGCTTCAGCATGTATGGTTGAGGAGAAGAAGCGGGGCAAGAAACTCCTCAACACAATCAATTCTTTTAATCAATTGTTACTAAATTGGGTTACATAATTTCCTTTCTTTTTCGGTATCGTATTGCGCTGGACTGGAGGAAATCTGTTCCAAGCATTATTGTCATTTATATAGTCGTCTAGTTTGTTATATGCCATTTTACAAAGTACATGTTTAACATGAGTTTATAACACAGTTTCAGGCAATTTCAAATTTTCTTCTGGTATTTTATTATAAAAGCGTATGCAAAGCAACACAAAGGAATTATTAATTTTACTTAATCGTGACTGAGGTTGCTCTAGTTTATTTTTATTCCTAAGATTACATTATGCCTGTCACAGGTTTTAGTATACAGTAATATGTTTTTCCGTAAGTAAGTACATACATAATGTTTTCATAAATGTACTGACAAGGCGTTGTTAAAATATTAATTTCTTTGTTCAGTTCAGTTCTCTTAGGGAATCACGACATCTTAACTTGTAAATGGCGCGTATAGCCCTTTTT
Organism: Ethmia dodecea; assembly: GCA_963855545.1. Classification (NCBI taxonomy): domain Eukaryota; kingdom Metazoa; phylum Arthropoda; class Insecta; order Lepidoptera; family Depressariidae; genus Ethmia; species Ethmia dodecea. Next base: position 3,713,627 of record OY979443.1, read on the forward strand.
TGTAAAATAAAAATAGATTCTGCATCAGCAGCTCTGCCCCACAGCAAGATGCCATAGGACATTATACTGTGAAAGTAGCTGAAATATCCTGTATCTACTGGCGTAGGTGCATTACCAGTAGGGAAAAATATCCTTACACAATACCGTCAAACAAGACACGATAGAATGTAGATGGATAAAGATAAGTATAATCTAAAGCGACCGCAAATAATAGTTACACAATTAGGTCCCTGTTGTACGTTGGATAGTTTTGTACCTAGGTCAATCGTATTTTTTTTAAAACTCGAGCACTATTAAATAATATTAGTATGTCAGGAACCAGAATTAATTCTGTGGCATGTGTAACAGGCCCGATCTGGCGATGGGCTCACCGCCTATCACGTTAAGGAGTCCAAATAATGTAACTGATGAAACGTGGTATTTCCAGAAATGGAATACCTCTGGGGGGTATAAAAAGCGTGAGATTATTATTAAGTATTTAGATTTTTGATAAGAACAAAAATATCTGGCATTATCTTTCTCTTTATATGCACTTGATTTAAAAGGACTTTATATACTATTCACCAACCTGCAACTCAACGTCAAATTGTGTGCCAGGCGCGCAAGTTGAAAGAATTTTTTCTTCATTGATGCACTGGTAGAACTTATCGCAGTCGCTTTCGTGTGCCAGCAAGATATGGACGCTGAAGTCTGAGGGGCAGCCATTTTGTAAATCTGCGATGGCGGCTGTTGCAAAGACGAGCAGTAGAAGCAATTTTATTCTGGATTCGGCTGCAAAATTTGGAAGGATATACAAATAGTTTGGTAAAACTAGCTCTTACCTGCTTTAACATCTACTATATAAAAATAAGTCGGGTTTTCCTTCCTGACGATTTAACTCGAGAACGGCCGGACCGATTTTGATGAAACTTTTTGTGTGGGTTCGAGTGGGTCCAGGGATGGTTTATAGCAAAGAAAATTCAGCATTGCACCCGTGCGAAGCCTTGGCGGGTCGCTAGTGGTTTATAAATAATAGGGTATTCAACTAAATCGACATTGAATTGCGAGTTGATTTTAATTTTATAATTATGTCATTTTTTTAAATTAAAACAATTCTAATAGTGATGCAGTTAAAAAGGTAATTCACTTAAAATGTCGTTTCTACAGCTCATAAACAGTAACTCATTACAAAAAATAAAATTGATATCTGATTTACAATCCTTATGTTGTACAGTGTTGTACAAGTAAGTAGGTAGATAGAATAACATAAAACAGAAACACAAAGAAAACCTATTCTAATATAATTACAATAATGATTTATTATCTCACTGTTCAGCTTCTAATCCAACTACCAATCACGTATGTATCTAGGTACATAAAATAAATAATGTCCCCCCTTTTATCCCCGAGGTGGAAAGCAGAGGTATTCCATTTCTGGAAATACCCACGTTTCACAATTATATTCCTACAATTTATTGTTTATTTAATTCTGGGACCTAAGATTCACGATGTCTTCTTTTACCGTCGAGCTAATGATAAATATGTACCTACCTACGTAAGCTTTTTGAAAAACTTATTGGCACATGCCGGATATAACTCCGAGCCTGACGAATGTAAAGCGGGCTCTTTTATCACTGGACTATCCTACTCTTTGTATAATTCAGAAATTATGTGTCACACAATAAAATGTCTTACTTTAAAGTTTTAATCCACCACTCCCACAGAAAGCCCCGCCTACTCCAAAGCGCCGCCCTGCTTCATATATACTTCATGAATTAACTTTATATATACATATATTATGTAGTTACTTAACTATCATCTGCCTATTGTTGGTGCACAAACTTTCTAGATTGTTTTTAGGGGTCCAAAAGAATATACTGGTGAAACGTGGGTAGGTATTTATAGAAATGGAATACCTCTGCTTACCCCCTCGATGATAAAAGGCTTGTTTTTTTTTTATTACACAGAAAATATTCTTAGGAAACCCGCAGATCCCAGAATTTGTTGTTACTATTTGTAACGTCGATGAAAGTGAAATTCATGTTTGTAACTATTATTATTAAATTGTAAATTATATTTATTAGTAAGACATGACTTTAAAAAACTTTAAAAACCTTGAGGTTTTTGTGGGTTCTTCTCGGGGTACCGAGGCTGCTGTTTGCTTTACTTTTAGTCAACCTAGACGATTTCAAAGTCCCTATACTATTGACCTATTATGTTATTACTTACCCTAAAATTATTCTATTGACGTTTCTAAATTCAATTATTTTATTTACATGTGAAAAAAATATTATATAATAATATAATCTCACGCCTTTCATCCCCGAGGGGGTAGGCAGAGGTATTCCATTACTGGATATACCCACATTTCACGAGATACATTGGACCCCCAAACGTGATAGGTGGTGAGCCCATCGCCGGACCGGGTCTATTTACACATGTCTCAGAATTAATTCTGAGACCTGCGGGTTTCCTCACGATGTTTTCCTTCACCGTCGAGCTAGTGATAAATATACATACATACTTACAGCTCACGCCCTCTTCCCACAGGGGTAGGCAGAGATAATAAATATGTACGTAAGTTTTTGAAAAACTCATTGGTACATGCCAGGATTCGAACAGGAAAATATTATTAAAGCACTTACCCATTTATATACCTGCGGCAATACCTAGTTGTACTGTTTGGCGAATAATCACAATTAATTAAATGATTAATGAAGATATTATATTAATTTTGGAGGGTGGGGGGGAATTATATTAACATCAGTCATCGTATATGATATCATCATATACAGGGTGTAAGAGTAACGCTTCCGAATCCAAGGAGCAAGTTGAAAACATTTTGTCTAGTTTGGGACCAAACAAACAACTGTGTGAATTGTGTCCCACAATGTTATTATTATGTGTTTCATTGAAATGTTAATTAAGAAAAATAAAATTATCTTTTCACACACGATAATTATTAAAAATAAAAAATAACACTTTTTATTTGTAATATTTTTTTGTATGGCATTGTGTCAAGAATCGCCAGCCCCTTACACCCTGTATAATATGTTATCATCATATATCATTTAGATTATATCGCACTATCCTTAGTGAAAAATATCTACATGTTTGGAAAATATCGACATATTTGGAAAATATCTACATATTTGGAAAATATCTACATACAAGTCAATTAACAAAAAATGTAATTTGTACTACCAGCTTTTCAAAAAAAAAGATTTTTGTATTGTATTGTATTGTACCTACCTACTTATTTGGAAAACATACACCAATCGACTTGAAATCTATAGAATTGCTATAAAACCAGCATGTATGTTATGTGTTAATCATATTTTTAAAAGAGATAACCAGGATAGATTAAATACTATATTCCACGACAAAATATGATGAATACTCAAGAAAAGTCGAAGCAATCCTTTGAACTCTCGGTTATTTGCTCAGCGATGTAAGGTAAACGACGAAGTCTTTACCCGGTTACTTCTGTACACTAATGTTCGCTGGCTATCAAGCTTGCTAATTAAGATTTTCAGCTATTTTTGAATCCGTGTTGGAGTTTTTACAAGATAATGATCGAAATTTGAAAGAAAATGTGAATAACTGTGATAGGTACCTACCTACTTATGATTTGATTTATTATCTTTGGGATGTTTAACAAAGATAATTTGCAGCTGCAGAAGGACTGTCTCAACTTGATTAAAACAAAATCGATAATAAGTATTTTTACGTAATTTACATACATACTTGCATACTTAGATAATAATGTCACGTCTATTTCGCATTTGGGGTAGTTTCGTAATGTGTATTAATAATGTATTAATTAGGTACATATGATATTTAGTGAATCTATATCTATTAATTTTCTTAAATTTTTGAATAGAATCATGTTAAGTTTACTCACTAAACCAACCTCAAAGTTTTTAAATTGGTAAGTATTTTGTATCAATAGGAAAGAGGTTAGATATAAGATTTTGAATATTAATTTGGCTATGGGGGTCTTAGGTTCATTGTGAAAAAGGGACCTCTTGCCCAAAATAGTGTAGCTTTAGATAGTGTAAGGTCATTACTGATATCAGATTGTGTTTTTACCGTAATGAATCAACCGTTGCTGCTTTTCTAGACAACAGCTGCTTAAGATAATGTTGTCTTATCGATCAATTATAAATCAATAACGAAGTCTCGTAATAATTAAATGATTTATACCTTACGGTGTCGAATTGCTTATATCGGATTTTTTTTTTAAAGGAAAATAGATGATAGTACTTACTCTAGACTGGTTTTCTCGCCGTACTCGCTCAGTCCTTTACTATATAACATCTACCTACACACGATCCTGAGTCATCACTTGGTCACGTCAATGTTCTTCAATATCTGCTGATGATCTCCTTTTATTTGCATCCGATAAATCCATTGACAAGGATTTTCCTTTGCCAGGTTCCCAGTCTCCAACGTTCGTCAAATTCGTTTGATTTTTTAAATAAGGTAGATACAGTTAAAAGTAAGACTGATATGCTGCGCGCCATAGAATACAGGGCCGGGTCAAAGTCCAAAGTGTCAAGCTTATTAGCGTGCTTTTGACTGCACTATTGGTTCCGGAGAATACGTTTACAATATAGCAGGTGAAAAGTTGGCCCCTACTTCAAGGAATGTAATACTTCTGCCGACCCCCACGGGGTTATAAGCCAATTTTTATTTTTCTTCGTTTGAGTATTCGCCGGTACCGATGACTTTCAAGTCTAGAGTAAATCTAGTAAATATATTTTTGTTTCAATCACTTTTGGATCGCGCCGGCTCTATATTTTTTTATTTTTATATATTTTTTTTCCAGAATTTTCCCTGGATATGGACGAGAGTTACGGTCTGCGGGTGGGTCCACACGGTAGTTCAAAGGACCGAGTGAACGCCACGATCACGGCCAACACTTTCTTCGGCCTGCGCCACGGCCTCGAGACTCTGTCGCAGCTGTTCGTGTATGATGACATTAGGGACCATTTGTTGGTAAGTCTTTTACATCACTAAGTTGTTACGTCACTATCATTTTAGACTACTGTGTTCTTTTACGTTACTATGTTCTTATTCGTTACTATTATGTTCTTCTCAGTCACTATATTATTTTACTTCGAAATGTTCTTTTGCGTCACTAGGTATATGGTTTTTAACGTCATTATGTTATTTTACGTTACTATGTCCTTTTACATCAATATTTTCTTTTACGTCACCATGTTTTTTCTTTCATACATTATCTAGTAACAGCTCACTATTGGGTTAGGTATGGGTCTTTCCTTACATCTTCCTCATATGAGGAAATGGGAGCCATAATCTTCCAGCCTGGATTGGACAATGTTAGTGACCACCTAAATATCAGAATTTTTTAATCCACTCAAGGTTATCTATGAGTTCTTCCATCGTATGTGAACACAGCGAAAATCGGCGCCAACGGTTGATCCTTATGAATTACCCTTCTATCAGTATATACCTAATCGAAAACATTCAGAATGATTTAGTTTTTCATACTTATATCAATGGTTCTATTCCTAGCATGTGATTTATCAAAAATCTTTTAATATAGTTTTACTTATTTTTGAAAATAAGGAGATGTTTGCTTTTCGTTAAATTATCCATCATCAATAGGTATTTAAGGTAACTGCTTTCCACCTAACCACGAACTTTTTTCCACCCTGTATAATTTAGCACATCTATGCAAAGACGTTTAAAGAAAAAGTTTATGATTTTCTTCCAACCTCTTTGGCAATATGTAACGTTCCTGAAATTAGTTTGTTCAGTTTCGACTAGGTACTTATTCGATTTCAGCTATTTATTATGTGTTATGTTTTCCCGAAATATGATTTAGTATAACTGAATTTAGGGCTACCTATGGAAACCGTACTATTATTGCTCCTTATTTAAGAAATTTGGTTAGCCAACACTGAAGTACGAATGCATTATATTTTTTTTATATTAAATATACTATTTGGGGTGTATGTGGAATTGGTTTTACTATCGTGTAGGTAGACCGATACTTAGCAGCTTAGGACATTCACCCCATAAAATATTGCATACATAGTATATTTTTAAACCCAGTGAATGTAGGAACATGAGATTGAGATTTAAAAACCGGTTAGGGTTCATCGCACTTTACAAATATTAACGTAATTTGCATTTACACAAGTCACGCGGACGAGCAGCACTAATTTTATAGGTATGTAGGATTCTGTTTTTTTCCCGCTCCCGAGGAAATTTCTAAAAATTTAATACTTCTAGACCCAGCACTTTCGGCTGTGCTTTGATTGATCAGTCAGTCAGCCAATCAGCAAGTCAGTTTTTTATTTTGAGATATACCTACATATAGAGAGCGGTGATAGCCCGGACGGTTAAAGAGCCTGCCTAAAATCAGTGAGGCTCGGGTTCGAATCCTGGTATGTACCAATGAGTTTTTCAAAAACTTACGTACATATTTATCACTAGCTCGACGGTGAAGGAAAACATCGTGAGGAAACCCGCAGGTCTCAGAATTAATTCTGAGACATGTGTAAATAGACCCGGTCCGGCGATAGGCTCACCACCTATCACGTTTAGGGGTCCAAATATATCTCGTGAAATGTGGGTATCTCCAGTAATGGAATACCTCTGCCTACCCCCTCGGGGATAAAAAAAAGGCGTGAGATTATTATTATACCTACATATATGTTGAACGAAGATTATGGGTAGCCCCCAACACACTTTTTAATAAATGAAAAACATTTATTTCAGGAAAAAAAAAGCCCATAATGATTAGTAATGGTTTATGTTTGCACCAAAAAGTAGCACTAAAAAGACTATTGCATATTCAACATTCATTACCTACTGTTACTTAACATACGTAACGAATGAGACCACCCTAGAGGTATCCTACCAGAAAAAAAAATTGAGATCAGTTAAAGTTTGACTGAAATATGGATAAACATACCAAAAATAAAAACAAGAGAACATAGAATACCCGACAAATTGAAAACCTCCTCTTTTTTAAGTCGGTTGAAAAGCAACAGACTTAAACAGATCTGGTGGCCCCAAGAATCAGATTGTTTAAGGATAAATCCTACTAATATTATAAATGCGAAAGTTTGTTTGGATGGATGTCTGGATGTATGGATGTATGTTTGTTCCTCTTTCACGCAAAAACTACGGAACGGATTTTGATGAAACTTTACAGTTATATAGCTTATACATCAGAATAACACATAGGCTATATTTTATCCCAGTATTCCCACGGGAACGGGAACTACGCGGGTGAAACCGCGGGGCGCTGCTAGTGCGTTTATAAAACCTCGATGGATGACTGTTACCTACTAGCTTGACCTGATATTTTTGGAAAGTTCATTGTCAATTTCTGAGTTGGAATTCCAAGGCCAGATAATACGGAGACAGTTATTTAGTATCATTATTAACAATGCTATTGTTTGCACCTGTGATTGTTAAAAGCATGTTCCTTAATATACCGAAATTATGGGCTGTTTTGAAAACACAACAAAAACTTGAATATTACGCAGTTAAAAAATTACTAAAATATTAGTTATTGACATGTCTACGATTGTCCGATATCTAAGTGTTTTTTTTAAATAGTATTCTTAAATTTATTGGCATTTATACCGTCATTATTACCGACGGGTCTGTTGACTCAGTTGGAAGTGACCCTGCCATCTGAGCCGGAGGTCGCGGGTTCGATCCCCGCACGGAGCCGACCTTTGTGTGCGTGAACATGTGTGTTGGCTTCGTGTCTGGTTTATTATCTATATCTATATCTATACATATAATAAAACTCTAACGGGGCCGTGTCTGTACATTAAATATTTTTTGAAAATTTTAACGGTAGTGTATATAGTTATCGATATAGATACCGAAACACCAATTTTTGGAATTTTTGTCTGTCTGTCTGTCTGTCTGTCTGTCTGGTTGTGCACGCATCACTCAAAAACTACTGGACGGATTTTGATGAAATTTGGTATGGAGTGCCCGGGTCAACATCTAGGGTACTTTTTATTCCAGGAAAATATCTCATTCCCACGGGAAAATAAAAAAACTGGTTAAAAAGAGAAATACGTACTACTCCGAAACGATAACACCTAGAAACTTGAAAAATGGTATGAAGGTGTCTGATATGTCATAGGAAATTGGTATGAAGGGATTTTTGGAAATTCCCACGGGAACGGGAATAAACTAAATCCAAGCGGGAAAACGCCGCTGGGCACCCGCTATTTGAAATATGGTATGTAGGTGTCTTAAATATGTCGTTTTTAACCACTATGAAGGGATTTTCGGAAATTCCCACGTGAACGGGGATAAACGAAATCCGCGCGGGCAACGCCGCTGGGCATCCGCTAGTACATATAATAAAACTCTAACGGGGCCGTGTCTGTACATTAAATATTTTTTGAAAATTTTAACGGTAGTGTATATAGTTATCGATATAGATACCGAAACACAAATTTTTGGAATTTTTGTCTGTCTGTCTGTCTGTCTGTCTGTCTGGTTGTGCACGCATCACTCAAAAACTACTGGACGGATTTTGATGAAATGTGGTATGGAGATAACTGAGTACCCGGGTCAACATCTAGGGTACTTTTTATTCCAGGAAAATATCTCATTCCCACGGGAAAATAAAAAAACTGGTTAAAAAGAGAAATACGTACTATACTCCGAAACGATAACACCTAGAAACTTGAAAAATGGTATGAAGGTGTCTGATATGTCATAGGAAATTGGTTCGAAGGGATTTTTGGAAATTCCCACGGGAACGGGAATAAACTAAATCCAAGCGGGAAAACGCCGCTGGGCACCCGCTATTTGAAATATGGTATGTAGGTGTCTTAAGTATGTCGTAGGCAACCACTATGAAGGTATTTTCGGAATTTCCCACGGGAACGGGAATAAACTAAATCCAAGCGGGAAAACGCCGCTGGGCACCCGCTATTTGAAATATGGTATGTAGGTGTCTTAAATATGTCGTAGGCAACCACTATAAAGGGAATTTCGGAAATTCCCACGGGAACGGGAATAAACGGAATCCGCGCGGGCAACGCCGCTGGGCATCCGCTAGTTTATATATAAGTATGTATAACAGTACCTACCAGTGTGTGAATTATTACTGTGCCTCACAATTTATTTATTTATTATATTCCTGATATAATAATAATATATAATATAATCTCACGCCTTTTTTATCCCCGAGGGGGTAGGCAGAGGTATTCCATTACTGGATATACCCACATTTCACGAGATATATTGGACCCCTAAACGTGATAGGCGGTGAGCCCATCGCCGGACCGGGTCTTTTTACACATGTCTCAGAATTAATTCTGAGACCTGCGGGTTTCCTCACGATGTTTTCCTTCACCTATTCATATATTCCTGATACACTTTCCATATCCTGATTTCTGGTTTCATGTTGTCATTGAATCAAAATTAGCTAAATATTCTTCTGTCTCACTTTTTTAGATGGTGAGGGATGTGACCATAAGTGACAAGCCTACTTACCCGTACAGAGGAATCCTTCTAGATACTTCGAGAAACTACTACACCTTGGACTCGATTAAGGCGACTATAGGTAAATGGTTTGATAATATTATTGCTGTATTTATTTGACTCCTCTTAAATGCTCGATATAATGTTTTTATTCAAGTTAATTAATGGTTTTATTAATTCACCTGATCTTTTCGAACGAGGGACAGATAAACTATCTGTCCCTCGTTCCGTTAGCCGTCTACAAAATCGTAAAAGGTTTGCTCTTCCCTTTTTTAGAATTGTCTTCGGTCAGCACGGGCCGATTTACCGTATCGTGTTCGTCACGCCATTCTATTTGTTTTAGATATATTTTCTGGTTCGGTAGTCCTCACTAAGAATACCATTTCTCGTATTTTTAATATTTAATCATAATTCTTGATCTCTTACCTACTTAGGTATAAGCTTAGTGATAGGTAGCACTACTCACAATATTTAAATATGTACTTACTATAGTCGTTAAAACTTAATCATTGAACTGCTTGATTTATGCGCATAATGTGTTCATATCGAGTAGGGCACATTCTCAAGTCTTGAAGTTAACCTCTTACTCTTATGTACGTTTCTGAATAGTACCCAGTTTTATGAACCTAAAAAAACAGTCCTAGGTATTCAGTAAGAACTAAGAAAAAATATAGCTTGGTGGAAATCATGATCAAATGGTTCAAAAATTAATTGTATATCGTTATCTTTACGACGCATTTCAGATGCAATGGCAGTTGTGAAACTGAACACTTTCCACTGGCACATAACCGACAGCCACAGCTTCCCATTCGTGTCAGGGAGGAGACCAAACTTGGCGAAACTTGGTGCTTATTCTCCTAGCAAGGTGACGTTTTATTTTATCATTAGCTTCGATTCTGCTTTACAGCGACTAAACTTATTTTAGTTTAGTTCTGTCTTTGTCTTTCTTCAAAAAAGAAAAGGGATAGAATATATCCTACCGTATTTGGTTCTGTCGGAGGCTGTATTTTAGTCGTGATTTCTTTACTCATGCACTAAACACGTTATGAAATGCCTTAGTTGACAGGACTAAATTTAACAGTACTAAATATTTCTCGTTTCTTTTCTTTTCTAGAAGAAAAAAAATAACAGGAGTACCTAAACTAAAATAAGTTTAGTCGCTGTAAAGCAGAATCGAACCCATTGTTTACTATATCTGTACTGTATATATACAGTACAGACATAAAGTTATTTTTAACCCCTAACGCAAACGAGAGGGGTGTGATAAGCTTAACGCAATGCATTGGTAATTGGTATGTGGTCACCATAGCGCCCAAACGGCTGAACCATGGCTGAACCGATTTTCGTTTATTTGTTTGAAGGGTCATTTGATCGAGAATGTTCTACCTAAGCTGTGTTTGGAGGAAATCTGTACAGCCGTTTAAAGATTATCAGCTCTTTTATACTTAGTTGATGGATGGGTTTAAAGTTTGAGCAACTACCTAGATTTGCAAGAACATGGTAACCTTGCAATTTTTCATAGTGTCACATAATGGATTTTTTATTTAATTGGTGTTCAATAAATAGTTGTTTGGTACCTACACAGATAGAAAAGATTACTTAGACCAAGAGTCAAAAATCTCTTGGAATAATTGCTCCAAGCAAGTAATATATATCTTGGTATAAAATACTTTACTTGAGTTAAATGGGTCCCAAATATTGCCTCAAAAATTATATTTATTTAGTTTGATTCCGAGAAATTTTTGTTTGAAGAAACACCGTTTTGATGTTAGAGTTACTTATTCCAACCAAAAGTTTCCCATTCTTAGCGTTAAAGTGAAAACTCTTGGCAATTCTTATTTAACCCAAGATTGTTACCATTTGCGTTAAATATCGCCATTTTCCATTAAAGAACTATCAAAAGTCTTCCTTTAAAAACGCACGCCACTTTGAACGAAAACAGAGCTTTTAGAATAAGATTCACTCTATCTTCATTCAAGAGTTTTTAAATCTTGAAACCAGTACTGGGGCCAAGAACGTTTCATTCTTGTCTCAAATATTTTTGTTAGGTATTTCATTCAAAATTCATTCTTCGACCAAAATCTAGAACCAAAATTCTTACTCGCACCAAGAGCGTAAGGTTTCTTAGCACAAGAACTAGACATTCTTAACTCAAAACTTTTTTAGTATTTATTGTTTCGATTAAAATTTCTTTTTTTTTTCTTTCTTCGACCAAGAAAGTTTCACTCTTGGACGGAAAAATTTGTAGGTTACTAATATTAGTGCCTTTTTGGTGTTGCTACTATATAAATTTTCCCTGGATCTATGGTAAATTGGACGACCGTCGAAATTCTCTCATTTGATTCGTCTCGATGAGAAATTTCGACCTGGGTGATTCCAAGGGTCTGACGACGGAGCCGGGAGGTGGCCATGGGCACTCTAAGATGGAACCACCCAACTACGTCGAACTTGCTCTCGTACGATTCATCTCGGAGAGAAATTTAGACCTGGGTGATTCCAAAGGTCTGATGATGGAGCCGGAAGGTGGCCACGGGAACTCCAAGATGGAACCACGCAATTACGTTGACTGGTGCTCATTTGATTAGTATCGGTAAGAAATTCCGACCTGAAACTTGGTGATTTAGAGGGTCTGATGATGGAGCCCGAAGGTGGCTATGGGAGTTCCATCTTCGAGTTCCCATGACCACCTTCCGGCTCCATCATCAGAACCTTGAAATCACCCAGGTCGGAATTTCTCACGGAGACCAATCAAATTTCAATTACTTGACTGGTTGTCGGCCATTTAGGTACGATAGTCAGTTACTACTCAGTTAGGTACGATAACTAGTGAAGCTAAAAAATCATAGCCACAACAAAAAGAAAATAGCGGCCCATACTTCGGCATTTTCGGTCTCGCGTATATCGGACTGCCGTACATTCGGTCAAACGTACGTCGGTCTTTTGACATTCGGTATTTTGTACTTCGGTCAACCTTAGCTGAGTCGATGAGCCCAAATTCGACGTAGTTGGGTGGTTTCATCTTAGGGTTCCCATGGCCAAGTTCCGGCTCCATCATTAGATGACCCTTGGAATCTACCAGGTCAGAATTTCTGATTGAGGCGAATTGAATGGGCCCAAATTCGATGAAGTAGGTTCAATAGTAAACATTGGTAGGTATACTAGGGAAAAGTTAATAGGTGACTTGACAGCTCTGCAAAATACATATCATAGACAAAAAGATGTAAATTGTATGTATTTGACAGAGCTGTCAACTCACCTATTAACTTTTCCTTATTATAATATTATTTGTTATGAAGATGTATAAGTATCTTAGTGTAGATACTCTATGGTCTTATTATTGTCTATGGTGTTGCTATGATAGATTTTGTCAAAAACAATATATCGATTCTATCCATTTCCTACAAATGTTTATTTTATTTTTCAACACAAATCCTAAACTTAATATTTGTTTATGCGAGTTCATACTTATTATGCGTATTCATGTTTATGCGCATTTATTTAAACGAATTTAAAAAATGGGAAAATGTTAATTAGTTTGGCGGAATCTGAACAATCATATCTGGCCACCCCGATTTGTCACTGGCAAGTTGGCAACTGGCAATTCAAATTTTACGAGTGCACGTCTATTTCTTGTGTCGTAACGGAAAAACCAGCAAACAGCAAATTTTTGTGAAAATTAACTCCTGAAGTCCTGGACATAACTGTTACTGCTTTGAGCCTGAAGTGAAAGCAATGGAATCTGCAGAGGAGGCCACGCTATCCTTACTTTCCTCTTTAGTTTAGGCAATAAAGGTTAATTCCTAACATTAATTCCTCAGTCGATGAAACTTAGCATAGTATGAGATAATACTTGCATAAAAAAATCCAAAAAACAAACCTAACCGAAGGTGAATTCAGCAGACACTGAAGAAATACAAGGTAAGTTCTCTTCTCCGTGATAGTTAAGCAGTTGAATATGTGTAAAGTAATTAAATTATCATTGCCTATCATCACTACAAAATATAAATTGAAGGCGCATGTCTGTTGTTATCTGTTATTTGCAAACTCCTCCTAAACCACTGAGACTTCAATGTGGTTTTCACTGTTAGCTAGGAAATGTTATTAGGACCAGCATAAACCCACCGTGTTTGGGTTCATTTAATTCATCTTGACCAGCACTTTATACTGTGGGTGTCATGATGGAGCTAGGAGTTGCCATAGCATAAGTAGTTGATAATGTTTTTATTTAAGTTTTTATGAGTACCTATTAGTCTCTTAGGTTATTATTGAGAAGTAATTAAACGAGCAGCAATTATAAAATTTGGTTAGAATAAGCATTTAAATCATTTGGTCGGCATACAAAGATTTTGTTCTCAAATAAAAAAATCAGGCAGCAATCCTTGTTCGGCAAATAATTTTGATAATGGTCAAAAATTAAATAGGCAGCTTACAAAACATGGGTTTGCATAATAAACATTCAGTCTGCAAAATAGTTACTTGGTCCGCAAAATAACTACTTGGTCAGCAAGATTTCATGATTGAACAGCAGAGAAAACATGTCGTAAAAAATTGTACTATAACTACTACTACTACATTATTACCACTACCGCTACCACCACCAGTACCACTGCCACCACCACCACCACAACCACCACCGCCACAGCCACTACCTACCACCACTACCACCACTACCACCACTACCACTACTACCACCACAACCACTACTACCACCACTACCACCGCTACCACCACCACCACTACTACCACTACCACTACCGCTGCCACTACCACTACTACTTGTAATCGTAATAATAATCATAAATCATAATCATAAAAGTTGCATAATCCAAACTCCTTCCTAATCTTTGTAAGGAATGCGCCCATTTTGCGCATGACAAGTTTGCTGAGATAATTTTTGCAACTTTTATATGCAGCTCAAAAAAAATTTTTTGGCTTCCCCTCTGAGTGCTTACCAAAATTTTATTAAACAGTAGCAGCTCATTGTAGCTCAAACATAATTACAGCCATCCAGAATGACATAAATTGCTGATTGGTTTTGTAATGTTTGCTGACCAATTAGCTATTTCTGCTTACAGATTAAATTTTTCTGCTCACAAAAATACGAATACTCTGCTAACCATTTAAATAACACCCGTTATTATTATGGTTAGGTTAGGTTATATTCCATTCTTCAGTTATCATCACCTAGCCTAACACGACTATTTGCAGCCATAATATTTTTGTGTGTTTAAATTAATGCAAGTACTCTTTTATTTTAGGAACATCTGATGATGCACTATGGCTTATGCAAAATTATGAGCCGTGGGACGAGCTCTTAAAGAAGTGGGAAAACACATATGTGGAGCGACAGAATTCTAAAACCTTGACGGTGTATGAGTACATAGAAAAGTTTCCAATACTCAAAAGCTCCAAAGCTCAAACGCTGGTAAGTAACCACGATGTAGCATCCTTGAGAAATCTTTGACCAAGTGTCCTGTTTTTTATACTTAGTATTTTTCTGATAAATCATGACAGAGTAACGTAACACATGTTTTGTTATTTCAGATATCCTGGGACTTTGAACAAAAGTACAAGAATGTAGATAGTGACTTATTAATTTAACTTTTGATTATTCCTAACAAAATTCAGAGTCAACTTGGTCCGAGCCTTGCCACGTGTATGCTTGGATGCGGAGATTTTTTAAAATTTTTTAACCCATAAGTACCCTTCGCCTGCATCCGGGCGTCGCATGGGGCAAGTCTCGGACTACGTTAACTCTGAATTTTTACCGAAATATTATATGTAGGTATGTGCAAAAAAATTGAGGTATGTCGCTTACTCGACGGACTATTCATATTTTCGATATTTTACCGACGATCGAAATACTACATACATCTGTATTTCAGTAGGTATAATCAGTGAAATCGACAGTAGTTTGTTTACTTTAAATGCACAGTAGTTTGTTTACTTTACAAATGAATAAAATTGAATATAAAATAACTTGCATACAGCTTTTTCAATTAATAATTAAGTACCTTCCTTTAATATAATAGTTTTAGGACTTAATTTATGAAAGATTCTGATTGTATAGATATTGATTATGCTTTGCTTTTCCATATTTTATTGTTACCTATTGGGACGTTTTTTTTTCTTTCCTATTTCCTATATTTTGTGACGGTTGTTCAGTTTTGCAATATGACTCAATTCAATACCTATGGTTTTCGTTTGTAATTGTACCCGATGTTGATTTGGTTGTTCTTAGTATATAACCAAGAACGACCAAAACAAAATCGTGTACTTTTTCTCCTAAATTAATAATTGCACTCTTTTCGACCAAACTTTAATAAAGTTTAATATAATTAACAGAATCTTTCATATCAAGTAATAGGCTCTTTTCACCCAAACTAACATAAAGTTTAATTGAAGTATCAGAAACTTTCATATTGAACAATAGGTTCTTTTCGCCCAAATTAATATAATGTTAATTGAAATATGCGAATCTTTTATATAAAGCATTCGTCTCTTTCATACTAAAGATTCACAATTTTAGGATAAATATTTATCGTATTTCCTGAAAGCAATGCGCAATCTCACGACAAAGCAGAAATATATTTAATTTAAAAGCGCAGTTGTTAGTCTCAAGCATATTAAATAGTCACGTTAAATTTTTTAAATCTTAAACTAAGCTTTAAACCTTAAGGCAAGACACACCAATTATTAAATAAAGAGTCGATAACTCTTCATTCAAGCATTTCTCGTTCTTGATTTGTTGTTTGAAATGAAGAACGACACAAATTAAATCTAAAATTTTTAGTTATTCGGTCCAAGAGCGTAAAAATTTTAGATAAAAGTTTCATGCGCTTTTGTAGCGAGTATTTTATTGTTTGATTTAAATAATAAACTCTGAAATCTTTTCACTCTTGATCCAAGAAATTTACGACTTTCCTCATATACGAATATGAAAAACTCTTAGATCAAGTAATATTACTTGACTGAAGAAATCTTTTCTATCTGTGTACCTACTTAGTTTGAACTGATGCTTCATCACTATCGGTATTTTGTTGCGCATGCGTTTGGTATGCAAAAAACGATCTTTTTATAAATGTTGTTGATGCGACACAGCTAAAAATAAATTGTAAGTAGGTACCTACGCAAGAGCGGTCGATTGAACCGGGATCAAAACGAAGTAGGGTAAGTAAACAAAGTCGCTTTCTCTGTCCCTACGCAACGGATTTTGATGCGGTTTTTTTAATAGATAGAGTGAATGAAGAGGAAGGTTTTAGTATAAGCATTGCACCCGTGCAAAGTCAGGGCGGGTCGCTAGTAAATAATAAATTAATAATATCTTATCTGGTCTGTGTTCACTGTTCATACTAAAGAGGATCCTAGACGGGCCATATTTTAACGAAAATGTATAGCTGCAATAGTGTGGCTGGCAGTATCAGCCAGCATTTACGGCCAGACTATGCAACACTCGGCAATATTTTTAGTATGGCCGGGATATATTATCACATATTTTTAGTGTGGCCGATGAATGTTTAGGGTCCCAGCTATATATATTGCCGGAATAATCGCTTTTCAATCAAATATATTGCAATATTTCTCAGCAACTTTTATTGTTGTCTCGCTATACGGCATAAGTGCGTCCCTTTTTCATGCTACGTGAAGTTTGCCGCGATTCGTTCTAGTAGCATAGCTACCTATGTTCGTGTTTGTTTTGTTTGTAGCCCATGTAAAGACAAAATAATGAGCCATATACTGCTGCAGAAATATTGCCGAGATATACATATTCCAGCCATATGCTGCATTAATAGTACATTATGATACAAGTGTGCTAAGTTGAGCATTATATACCTACAAGGCGATATTGTGTGCGCACGAGCGAAAGCGAGTGCGCCATAAGAAAGCCGCGTATATTATGGTCACAGGCACACGTGTTTCATACGACGTTTTTCAACACACTTGCGAGGAAAAAAAAAGACGGTTTTCCATTTTAAAAATTTTTCATAGGCCGCTACACATTTCACTCGATTTTGATGGCAAAAG
This sequence comes from Ethmia dodecea, assembly GCA_963855545.1. NCBI lineage: Eukaryota > Metazoa > Arthropoda > Insecta > Lepidoptera > Depressariidae > Ethmia > Ethmia dodecea. The sequence goes on from OY979443.1 coordinate 3,731,132, forward strand.
ACTATCGCACGCGTTTTTTGCCTCATTACGTATGTCCGGCGGAGTTAATAATAGGTTTTCTTCATTTTCTTCACTTGAAGTAGACATTTTCGTTAATATTAAACTTCACAATTAATCCAATCTTCGTCACAGCCGACAATTATTTACGAAAAATGGCGCGTTGTTTTTTTTTTCTTGCCGCGATACCGATGCGCGCGCAAGGCTAAGGTGCGAACTAGATCGGCCAACAGCCAAGATTAAAAATGTAATTAAATTTAAATGTAATATTTAAAACAGAAATTACAGAAAATTTTAAATGAATTTAAGTTATTTTTTAATAATAAAGCTGGATTTACCATTTACTGTTATTTTTCGCATAAATACCTACTGTTTGTTGCTAAAATAAAAAGTTATAACCCGACTAAATTATATCGCTTCTTCTTCTTCTTACTTACGACTTGGTACTAGGGTTCAAATGTAAATTGGTCGGGTTAATAAACTTAAGGCACTCGTTCAATAATATACTGAAAAAGCACGCGTGTTTGATATCTAGGATTATGAGCCAAAAATCGGTGGAATAAAAACCTCGTTTTGAGCAAGTGTGTTGAAAAATGTTTTTTGTACCTATTGCCGGGATATCCTAGTCCGCAATGGTGTAGCCACATATTTCATCAAAAGTATAGCCCGTCTGGGGGCCCCTTAAGCCTGTTTGACATCTTTAGAGTTTTTTGACGTGACAACGTCTTATAAATTGGTTTGCCGGGTGACACTTCAAGAAACTGCGTTACGCTCCGCTCACGTTATGCGCTCACAATGAGAGCGAGTGAGAGGCACGCGTCCCTTCCACTCGGGCATGGTTAGCCCGCCTAAGAGCGAGAGAGACAGACATAAAATCGTTGTCACGTAAAACTTTCGCCCGTATACCGACTTTACAGGCAACCAATTTTTTTAACTTCTAAATGTGGTTGCAGTTTGCTTTAGCTTCCAAGTACACTCGGATCATTTACATGATACGAGTGGCGTCCGAGTTATCATCTAAGAGGAGTCGATCCGAGCGTGCTCGTAGGTACCTACCGTAAAAATGCTAATCTCGGAGTAAGCCTTATTCATTGTTGGTTGAATCCATGCTTAATACTAGAGATACCACGAATATTCTCGGTATTCGGCCTCCGAACTATTCGACATATTCAGAGGCCGAATATTCGGCGCTTCGGTCAAGAGCGTGTCTGGATATTCGGTTTTCCTTACAATCGTGGCATCGCTACATGCCTACAGGTTTACACGAAGGACAACATCCGCGAGATTGTCGAGTACGCGCTTGTGAGAGGAGTGCGGGTGTTGCCGGAATTTGATGCACCGGCGCACGTGGGAGAGGGATGGCAGGACACTAACCTCACCGTCTGTTTTAAGGTGGGTACTTGTAGTTAATACTAATAATTTGTTTAAAAAGAAATAATCTCAGGCTATTTATCCTGAGGTAGGCAGAAGTATTCCATTTCTCGATATACCCACTTTGCACGAGATATTCTCTGGACCCCTAAATGTAGTGGTGAGCCCATCGCCGGACCGGGTCTTTTACACATGTCTCAGAATTAATTCTGGGACCTGCGGGTTTCCTCACGAAGTTTTCCTTCACCGTCGAGCTAGTGATAAATATGTACGTAATAATTTGTTTATTCTGCAACAAATTAAGACTGTTTAGGATGTGCGTTGATTAAACTGGAGAACTCCTCGACAATAAACGTCAATGAAATGTTTGTAGTCTTCTTAATGCTTTACTTGAAGTCGGTTCGGATTTCACTTTTTCTTTTTAGGCGGAACCATGGAGCCATTACTGCGTGGAGCCACCTTGTGGCCAGTTGAACCCTACCATGCCAGAACTATACGACTACTTATGTGACATCTATACAGACATGGCAGGTGAATGCTGTTTTATTATAATCTACCCTAATATAAAAAACCGACTCGCTTGACTGATCTCAATAAAATTTTGACCACTGGGAAGTATACCCAATGAAACAATAAAAGAATCAGCTTACAGCTTTCCTTTTTTACCAAAGGAAAATTTTAATATAGAGTCCATACCTAGAGCAGTCTAAAGTCTATGCAAGCGTTAAATTGAAACTCGCAGAACTCTTATTCCCGTATTACAGAAGAATCCACACAACGAAACTCCGCTAGAGGATGTCAGAAAGAGATGTCGCTATATGCGTTGCATAAAGTTGTCCCTTTCGTTTTGCACTTAGTCAGAGTTTCATGTTTGATGATAGAACTGTAATACGGGCCTTAGACTGTAATTTTGCCACCATGCATGAAGGGGTTCTTTAACTCGTTATAGCCGAAAAATGCCATAAGTTGTTATTTTTCTAGTATTAACTCAGTTCTGCGACTAAACTTGGTCTAACAAAAAACTGTCTACAGTGTTTGAGAGACGCTATAGAAACCAGAGAGCAAGTTGAAACCGTTATGCCTAGTTTGGGACTAAATAAGCGTTTAGTGACCAGAAAAAAACAAGGACAGCTGTAAATATGAGCACATTAATTGTTGTCTCTTTTATTTACGAAATGATACGAAGTATTTCCCTTCAACATATCGAGCAAAATCAAATCATATTTCAACGTATTTCAGAGGTATTTGACACGGATATATTCCACATGGGAGGTGATGAGGTTAGTGAGAAATGCTGGGCTTCCTCCGATCAGATCCAAGAGTTTATGAAGAAGAACGGCTGGACCCCGGACAAGGAAGGGTTCCTGATGCTGTGGAACTACTTCCAGGTCCAAGCCCAGGAGAAGGCTTATCAGGTAAATATGTAGACAATCTCAAAACTAAACGCTGGGTTCCGTACTTTAATGGGCAAAAAAGGAACCCTTATGGTACCTACTGCTTTGTCAGTCACAGTTGCTTATTTTAGGAACTGTAAATTCTACCGACTTGACATCTGTATTAGGTATAAGATAAAAAAATAACCTGACTGGCTGATTTGCTGACTAATCGATTAACGTACAGCCAAAACCGCTGGGTCTAGAAGCATGAAATTTTGCACAAAGGTTCCTTATTACATAAGTGAGCACTAAGGAGGGATTTTTGAAAATTTCTTGAAGCGGTAATAAACAGGATCTGCGTGGGAAATGTTGCTGGGCATCCGCTACTTTTGTATATTTTTAAATAATGCTTGTCCAATTTTATTGGAAATTAAGGTAATTATAAAAAAAAATCGCCGTTAATGGTGCCGAAATGGAGTCGACATTTTGAGTTTTACCTATTATATATTATTCGACTTAGATAAAGTACGGAGTGCGTTCAGTGCGTGAGTCCGATTCGCACTTGCTCGGTTTTTCATATGAAATAGGACAATTTTATAAATGAGAGCTTTTTTCTAGGCGTTTGGCAAGAAATTACCGATTGTATTGTGGACAAGCACCCTGACTGAATTCAACCACATCGATAAGTATCTGTCCAAAGATGATGTCATTATTCAAGTGAGTATTTTTATTTGTATTTAAAAATTAAAGCACAACACTCGTGTAGGTAAGCGATTATTGACCGAGTATCAAATCGAGGGGTTTACGAGTAACCATTGAGGAGTTCCGATATCCACCTGGTTCCATCATCAGATCAGGTCGATAAACTTACATAAGTATGCAATATTTCAGCTCAATCTGACGACAGTAAGTGGTCTAAAAATTCAGTTGCAAGATTTATCGCAAAATTAATCTAGAACAAGTTGTAAAGTTGCAAGTTTTACAAAAGTGTGAGAAAGAAAACCTGTTTTTTTAAATCCATCATCAATACAAGGGCTGAGCATTCCCTTTCCGCTCCTCCACACTATCATTTAAAATCTGCTTGTTTTAGGTGTGGACGACTGGAGTAGATCCACAAATCAAAGGTTTGCTGGAGAAGGGCTTCCGTCTTATCCTGTCTAACTACGATGCCCTTTACTTCGACTGCGGTTATGGCGCGTGGATTGGTTCTGGTAAGCAACAAACTAAAACTTGTTACATATGTAGATGATATAATAGTAGGTTACCTGGCTAAGGCATGTACCAATGAGTTTTTAAAAAACTAGCTCGATGGTGAATCAAACATATCGTAAGGAAACCCCAAAATTAATTCTGAGGTATGGTAACTGAACATACTGCTGAAACGAGGGAATTTCCAGAAATGGAATACCTTTGCCTACTCCCGGAAATAAAAGCAATATTGTTATTTACGAGTATTCTCAACATTTACAGAGCTTATACCGCCATTTTATCGATGCGAGGGTAGACTGGTTTCTGTACTAGTGTCGTTTTCTTTTAACTTGGGTACTAAGCTAAAACTAAACTCTAAATGATCTTAATATGACATATATTTTTGATTTGAATCTTCAATTTCAGGCAACAACTGGTGTTCCCCGTACATCGGGTGGCAGAAAGTGTACGACAATAGTCCAGCTGTTATTGCGCTTGAATATAAGGATCAGATTTTAGGTATTTCCGTGGAGTTATAAGTACCTATCTATTACTTACCTATTATTTTTAACTATTTAAAGCCACCTTTATTACTGCATATTTTTTCCGATACAAAAGTCGCGATGAAATCATTACCCAACTAATACTTATTTGAGGTACTTGCCATACACTCACACTTTAACGGCTAAGGAAAATTGGATGAAACTTAGTTCTGAATCAGAACAGGCTTCAGAAATCGGGAAACCCTTAATGTTTCTTTTCAAACGATGGGATCCTATTATTAAACCTAATCCGTTTGTCCGTTCGTCCTTCCTTCTTTTTCTACATCTAAAGAAGTTAGTTTTCAACAAGTTAGCTCAACGGTAAAGGAAAAAATTGTGAGTAAACCCAGGAGCAGGCCCCAGAATTGAGTACCTACAACATTTAAGGGAATACTAATTTGTATATTATATTTATTTTATATTATTTTTTCCTTTTTAAGTATGTATACACGCATAAAACGTGGTGTAATTGTACTGCAAACTCTACAAATTTAAAAACCGGCCAAGCTTCAGTTGAGCTCGCGCTAAGGACTCCGAACTGAAGGAAAAAAAATCTTTTTTGTTAAATACCCAACAAAACTATAATGTAAGGTGTTACGAAACCTGGACTTGACCGGTTTTTTCTATCTTGAATCGTCGGTAAACGCTGGTTATGGATGAAGGTGGCGAGGCGGCACTTTGGTCGGAGCAGTCAGACACGGCGACCTTGGACGGGCGCCTGTGGCCGCGAGCCGCCGCGATGGCCGAACGACTGTGGTCTGAACCCTCCACCACCTGGCTCGACGCCGAGTACAGGATGCTGCACGTGAGGTGAGTGCACCTAGTAGTAAGTCCGACTATAACACTAGAATAGTTAATAGTTACAAAAGTCCCCGCCAAGTACATACATTACTCCCATGCAATAGCAAAAAATACTTACGCTATAATGGCTTACAATTTTTTTATAATAACCCAAGCCGTTGGCTATAAGGAGAAATATACTAGAGATGCCACGAATAGTGATTTTGCCGAAGACCGAATTTCCGGCGCCGATTTTCATTTGTAGTTATAGTGGCAGCACGACCGCGGATGTAGGGGGGGGGGGCGTATTTGTTTTATTTGCGAGTGAATCGTGTCACGACACGCATTATTTGTTTATAGTTTCGTCACGTCAGATTGTGTTACTAATAGTCTGTAACAGTATGTAACTATTGGAAAAATATATAATATCGCTATTTATTCTTCCACAGCAACATATAATGGCGCCGCCATAAATAGTTTTTTGTAGTTATACGTGTGACTTTTTTTCCTTGTGTCGGTATTCGGTATTCGGCCGAATAGTACGTAATAGTTATTCTTCCGAATACTGAATATTAAAAGTGTTCGAGTAGGCCGAATAACGAATATTCCTGGCAACTCTAAAATATCTTCTGTACGCGTAGCAAGAGTTGAGGACGCTTTGCCTACCATCATCAGATCTTCATATAACCTATGAAATCAACCTTAGGCTATATCTACCCGCTTAAAAAAATAGAAAATATATATTTTTTAAGTGGGTAGATTAATCGGTTCATATTTGAAGAAAATATGGATTAAGATAAAAAACTATGCTTCCTTTTTTTAAGTTATATAAATGGGGTGCAGTTGGGTGCAGAAGAATATAGGTAAATTATTTTGCCAGTCACTATCTATCTATTTTTTTTTTTCAGGGAGCGCTTAGTCCGAATGGGCATTCAAGCTGAGTCCTTGGAACCTGAGTGGTGCTATCAGAATGAAGGTTTTTGTGCTCGTTGACACCGTCAAAGTTAAAAAGCGAAAAAAAATTCATGTACCTTTTGCGTCCTGAGTATTGTATTTTTTTAACTGTGATTTTAATTATTATTTTACGTATTTATAGATGTATTCAATAATTGGACGCTTCTGGTGTTGAGTGTATTAAATTACACGATTTTGTTTATTATGTATCAGGATTTCATTTCGTATTAAAAGTAAGAAAACAGATATAAAACTGTTTTTAAAATTTAATTTTAGGTAGGGAATCCTATTGTTTTAGTGATTTCAAAATGCAACAGATTACAATGTAAACCTGAGATTATTAAAGCAACCACGCTGTTTTGTTTAACTCCGTAGCTTATAAGTCAATACCAATATAATATTTTTCGTCATTTTGTACTACGATTTACAATAAATAAATTGTAAATCGTCAATATTTATTACTAATAAATTGTTTACTTACTTCAAAGTCTTGTTATATTTCTATCTTTACCTTCAATGACGTATAATACAGATAAGATATTATATTCTCACACCGATTTCTCAATGGGGTAGGCAGAGACCATAGACAAAGTACCAAAACAAGTAGGTATAAAATTAAATAAAAGGTCCGTAGGTAGGTACTTACTTGATTTTTTTTATTTTCCCTTATGTACATTTCTATTTGTTTCATACCTACATAAGGGATTTAATACGTTTTTTACATAAACCTATATGTGTAGATTATTTGCAAGTGGGAAAAAAGGAGGAATTAAAATTACCTGCTTGTATAATATATCAATGAATTATCGCCCAGTCAAAAAAAAAAAATTTGTTGCCTGTAAAGTCGGTATACGGGCGAAAGTTTTACGTGACAACGATTTTATGTCTGTCTCTCTCGCTCTTAGGCGGGCTAACCATGCCCGAGTGGAAGGGACGCGTGCCTCTCACTCGCTCTCATTGTGAGCGCATAACGTGAGCGGAGCGTAACGCAGTTTCTTGAAGTGTCACCCGGCAAACCAATTTATAAGACGTTGTCACGTCAAAAAATATCTTTTACTTACAAATTTATTTCGCAATGCTGATAATGTCTGGGTATTGTATAACTTTACGTGCTATTGCAAGTATTATTTTCAGTGAAATAGTTGCTATTACACTGAGAATTAAGCCATCTGATAACGAAAGGTATAAATAGGTTATTGAATGTGTAAGCATCGCTGTCTTTTCTTTTTCCACGTTACAATGCCCGTAAAAGTTTTACTCGTCGTTTGTGCCCAGGTTTTTCTAATCAATGTAAGTACCTACATATTTATTTTATGGCACATTTCTGTAGAAAATGTATTCACGACATCTTTGTATTCAGGATTACGCCATCTGTTGTCGAATACCTGAAATCATAATTTTATCATTATCCTCCACTCTACACTTTTCCCAATTTTGCTTAGTTACACTTACAGTCAAGAGTACATGAAGCTTGACACTCGTAGTGCGAGTCTGACCTCTAAAGCGATTGTATTAAGAACGTTACAAAGTCCAATGTGTCAAGCTCTATGTGCTCTTGACTGTACAGCATGTACTATTTTTTGATTTAGATTTTGTTATTTTTGCGTCCGCCTGTCTGCCTGACGGTAGCCCTCTTTGGCCTATTTTTGTCTGAAAATAAATAATTATTTTTATTTTTTTATATTATTTTATTTTATTTTGGGAATGCTTATGGGTCACTTAGGTTTATCAGCATCTCTAATGTTTCCATTTTTACTTAGAATGTAAATGTTACTATTAAAAAATCACTTTCTTTTTCCTAGGCCGTCTACTGTCAATGCATAGGACTGAATCTGAATACGGGCGCGTTTGAAAGAGCCGAGGGCCCGTTACCTACGCTTGCTGTGAAGAATATCAACTTGTTGGCTTCGCGCTCATCGGCCTTCCCGCCAATCGGCGTGACTGTAATTTCTGATAATCTCTTTGCCGAAGGTGTTGTTGACGTAAGAGGATCCTTACCGTTTCTCGCTACTGTGTTGGCGGACGGCGCGGTGCCTAGCAGTGGGCAAGGGGCGGTGTACGCCGAATGTGGGATTGGTGATGTTGGTATCCTAAGCGAGACGAGTCAAAGTTTAGTTGCCAGTAACACGGGATTGAATGGCCTGGCAGGACTTGAAAGAATAGGTGGGTGTGGGCAGATATAAAGGTATATTTATATTAATTTTTGTTATAATAAGCACAATAAAAAGAATTTAAAAAGTTTTGATTTTTTTATACCTTCCTAATACAGTAAATCCATCATGTTTATCATACTGCGTTTTTTAAATACACTACAAAAATATCCTTCGCTACAAAATTAATCTCTAACCTAGTAGTACCTAATGGTAGGAATTTGTATAACTTCGCTGACAACACAAAATTTCAAACGTCACTGCTGCTGTAAGAACTAGAATCCAAAAGCCATTAAACAATAAAAAAAATTATAACGTCACTGTTAGATAGGCTGTAAGGACTAGAATCCAGAAGCCATTAAAACATAAAAAAAGTCAATTTGATTTGTCAGTTTGGTCACTTTTATTTACATTTTTCACGTAGATTTATTGAAAATTGTATTCCAACAACATTATTGTTGACTATAACTTATAGCTACCATGAGCTGCTTCGAGAATATGTCCATGCCGAGCTGTGTGTGGTTCGAGAGCGGAGAAAAACGTAATGTTCTGGCCTCAATCTTTGCTGGACTTCTGGTTTGTACTCATTACAACGAAATGATGATTCATTTTCATCTTCGATTCTTTGTATACTGATATTTCAGATATTTTACATTACTGTGGACGAAATTTCGTTGTTTTCGTATAAATTACATACTTTAACACAAAGAAGTATCAATTGTTATAACATCATGCATGATTCAAGTACTTTGGCGACTGAGTTCTACTGGTAAAAACTCTCAGATAACGAATTTTCCACGAGTTAGGAATTAGCTAGGTTAATTTTTCACCTCCATAATCCCGCATATTGTAAATTTCATCAAAATCGTTAGAGCAATTTCTGAGAATGCAATTACAAACAAATATATTTTATACACCAATGTTGAATGTCTAATAGTAGTTGGATTAAAAATAATAGGCATTAATCCATTCTAAATAGCTGGAACTCAATGTTTCAATTTACACAAAATTTGATAAAACAGAAACTGACACAAGTCGAAGTAATCTTTGCCAATGTGGGGTCAAATGTTTATAGTGAAAGTTCAATCATAACTTATGATATTTTTACTAGGACAAGGCACTTGACTGTATACATACAAATTCTATTTTGAGTAGGTAATTATTCATTAAGAAGAGAATAATTCATTACGGGCCATTTACACGAGGGCAATCCAGTAAGACAATCCACTAAGACTGCATACCAAAAAAACGTGAGGACAGTGGAATGGATTGTCCTCAAGTTTTTTTTGTATGCAGTCTTAGTGGATTGTCTTAGTGGATTGCCCTCGTGTTAATGGCTAGCAATGTCATAAGGCTAGTTTTGAAATGATAAAGCAACCAAAAAAGTGAGTCAGTACTCAGTACATATCACTACATAGTATAAAACAAAGTCGCTTCCCACTGTCTGTAGGTCCCTTCATTTTTTCTTATTGTAAAACTTAGCTGATATGACTAGGCACTCAAATATCCTATAGTTTTGTAAAATTCATAGATAAATATTGTAGTAAATCTGTTCAACGTTTGAATAGACATTTTTGTTTTCAGTTTTTTGTTGGCTGGTGGTTCATAATTGATTCATCAGCGGTGTACAATGACCTGCCCAAGGCGGCACACGTCTGCGGGGTGATGGCCACGCTGTCACTAATCATGGTGAACTCCGTGTCAAATGCACAGGTGATTATGATTGTTGTATATGTTTTGCAGCCTTTTTTATATGTAGTACTTTTTTCCGAAACATATTAAGTTTATGGAGCAATTGCTTTAAAAATAGATTTAACAAACATTTTTAATGATGATGGGATCAAAACAGTGTAGCTATATGGAAAGGCCTAATTTTGTGTATAAATTTATAAAAATTGTATGGTATGGAAAAAGGAAAGCAGGCTCGTTTTTCCAAGTAGACGTCTCTTCTGCGCTTCAGTTCACAGTTTCTCTAAATAGCCCAACATCTCCTGGCCCTCAAGGAGATGTTGGGCTATTTAGAGAAACGTTGTGACCATCGGGATCTGAGGTGCTTAGCCCAGTTCCTTGCATAACAAAAAGTCATTTATTTATTTAGAGCCTTATATCAGAACTAAATTTAATAACATGCTTGCATCTAAATCTACGGTAAACAGAAACCATCTGCGTACCCTCGGGCAAAGGCCTTCCCCAATCTCCTTCACTCTCTCTTGTCTAGAGCCACTCTAGGCCATGTCCTACCAACCATTTCACCATTTCATCATCCCTTATTTTTTTTTAATTTCGACTTCCTCGTCTTAAAAAAGTTACATAATTTTAAATGTTTGTTCCAGGTTCGAGGCGAGACGTACACGGGCGGGTGTATGGGCCCCCGTGGCTCGCGCTTATGGCTTTTCCTCGGATTTGTAATTGGGTTTGCATCCCTCATCGCCTCTTGCTGGATCCTCTTCGCTAACTACGTCAATATCAAGGACAGTAAAGGTAATGCATCTTACTATCTTCTATTTTGTACTGTGCATAATAGAAAGAATTTTTGGAAATTCATACGGGAACAATCCATTCGGGTTGTATATGATTGACGATTTCTTTGTATTAGCCACAAGGGCATTGAGGTAATGAGGTAATGAAACTCATGATTTTTCTCTTCCAGAAGAAAAACACATCTGGTCCGGAGTAAGTTTGTTTTTGCAGAACGCATTCATATTTGCTGGTTCCTTAGTGTTCAAATTCGGACGTACAGAGGACCTCTGGGGATAAAGTAAGTTTTGCAGCTTTAATGTTAGGCTGAAACTATTGTTTTTTCTTTTTTACCTGCAGTAATTTGTACGGGTATGAACGAAATGGCAACAGTATCAGATGTCTGTGTAACATCCTACTATTAAACTTGAAATATTCTGCCATTATGGTATCAATCTGATCTATTATAAAACTATGAGCTATGGATAACCTCTTCAGTACAACAGTGTTTAAAAAAAAACCTTGAAAATCTCAGTTTTTTGGGAGAATTACTTTATTTGTTAATGTTTTGCAAGAATTGTAGTAAAATCGTATAGTATTAAGCTTCATATAAAATCTGTGATTACTTAAAATTATCAAAGAGTAAAATTGCCAGATCCAAAGAGATTTAAAAATAATAGGGCCAGGGGGAAGTAAGTGTAATTTTCAATTACTTACACAAATAAATACAATTTCATTTTCAATGGGAATATTTTCATACAAAAACTTTAATCTCAAAGAGTCAGTTCAGTTAGTATGAAAGCGAGCTGTCACGCGGACGTATCACACTAGACTCATGTATGACCCTAGGTCATAAATTTTGGATTACGATTTTGTTCGCTTTGACCCCTCTATGGACTCGATTCTCGCTGACTTGCTAAATTCCTAATTTTAAGTTAGCTCTATTCTTTTCCACCTCTTTGGAAAGGAAAGGGACAGAAATAAGCGCCATATTTATTTGTTATGTCACTAATGTCAAAATAACAAAATTGAACCTTATGAACGCATTCACATCTTAATCAAATACACGTGTTTAGCAATTTTAGCGACGATGTAACAAGGTCATGGATATAAGCACATTCTATGGTTCGAATAAGTTGGTTTTTACATTTTTGACATAACTCTTCAATCTATGGTTTTTAATAATATTTCTTTATTAAATATTTCTTTATTAAAGGCATAAAAAGCATTTTTTTTCTGTCCTTTTTCTTCCGTATTCTATGGAGAAGGATAGGCTAACTTAAAATTAGCTGGTCAGCCAGAATCGAGCCCTATGTCCTATTATATTTAATATCTATCAAAAATGTCAGATAATAATAAACCGAGATTTGGTTGCACTTCAATTGACTGACTGTCAAAAATTTTATTGCAATCTATACTTAACCATTATTATAATATATATTCTCTTGTCAGAATATTAATTTTTATGAATTTCATGCTTCTTGAAATTGCTATTATTGAAGGTATCGGATGAGTCATCAAAGACATTATAGATGGTACATGTTACTCATTGTAATATATATATTAGGTATAAACTAACATAGACCTAATGGTTGGAACTAGGTTGGAACAAAAGAAAAATCTGTAAATTTTATTTATATGTTCTTTAATTTCGATTACTCAAAAGTGTTAATAAGTGTACATTGGGTTCGATTCTGCTTTACGGGGCATATTACACTATCATTTATCTTGGATCATAGATCTATGAGTCAATGTTATTGGATAATGTAATATAGACATATGATTCATTATCTCCTTGATCATAGATTTTTGACATTTGCTGAGAGATTGGATCCAATACGGTCATAGAAACAGGTGTTGCCAGTTATTTTTTATTTTTTTCCACTAGGTAATATAAAGCAAATATAAAGAAACAGTTTTTGATTTCTTGTTCGTCAATATGTTTCAAATAATGTAATGTAGTTATTTTTCTAATTATATACTTGCATAATCTTGCTGAAATAACAAAAAACAAGCCATACTAAAAATGACGATGTCTTTTGGCAAATCGAATTTTCTGAGATCTGGTAACCCTGACGTCAATACCTGCCGAAGCAATAGTAGCGCATATGACGTAAAATGGCATCAAAGAACTTTGATAGTGTAATACACAGATATGACTCAAATAGTCATTTATATTGGATCAGACATATGATCATTTAAATGATCAGAGATATGTATTATCCCCCTAAAGCAGAATCGAACCCATTTACATGTTATTTCTGTTAATATTCTCTTTATTAAAAATCTCCTTGTTTCTGCTCCAGGGCGCTTTATTAAGTGGGTTATATAAAACAAAAACAAAAAATGTATAAATACGATTTTATTGTTAATAAATAATGTGGATTCAAGTACATTAAATATTTCGTCGAATGTTGCTTAGCATGGTTCTTCTTAAATAAATACCTACAAAAGGAAATGAAGTTTAGTATAATTGAAATTTCATGCTATAAAGAAATAAAATTAGAAGACTGTTTTGCATTGTAACATTGTTTTATATGAATCTAAAATAGTACCCAATTAGTATACAAATAATTATGGAATTATTTTTAAAAATAAATGCAGTAAGTATATTACTATGTTTTTAAATATATACTTTGGCAGACAGACAGTATTACACTTTGAGTATTAAACCAACCGGAGACGCCACTGACAGGCGATCCCCTCTGCCAAAAAAACGTGTCGGTCTTTGAGCACACCGGTTAAATACAACTAGTTTGTTTGAGTTCACGGAGTGCTTGTATTGGTGAATGTATTTGTGTGCACCTAGTTCAAGCTAGTGTTTAATTGTTTTATCAAAAAATGCGTTTGTTTTAACATTATTTGTGATTCTTTCCTCGTCCCCCCCGCAGAAATTGGCAGACTTTTTTGTAAAGAAACTAGTGCGCGTGACGTCTCCTGTTGGTTTAATACTCAAAGGTATTACAGAACGAACCTCAAGCATTCATCTCTGTTTAAGCAAAATCAGAAAGAGACAGCTTTATACGACTTATATAGCGGCATCTCTTTCTGACTGCCCTCAATCCGAGTTCCGTGCTTGAGATAATCGTTCTGTAATACGTTCTCTAATGTTTCCCATATAAAATTAGGCCCCCTTAGCCCCATACAGTACGGCCGTTGTAACTTGGCTTCTCTGAACACAGGCTTTGCCTGCGCAAACTCCCTCGTACCGCCAAATGGCCGCTAAAAATTTTTATTGCGCAGCCATTTGCGCAAGTTCAGAGCTGCCAAGTGCAAACGGCCGTACTGTACATGTCAATCTATGGAATCATTCGCTTCCGTTAGCGCTTGCATCTTGGCTAGGGGAAGATGCTTCAGTAAAATTGATTCCCAAAATAATTTATATGATCATATTTTTAAAAAACGAAATAAGATAGTATAAAGAAGAAACCAATGGGGGTTTACAAACAAAACTTGTAGATGGCGCTAGGAGCGACTAGTTCGTTTGATTGGACCGCCATATTGCTTCTATTTGTTTCTGATTGGATAAGGACAGTCGCTAGTAGCGTCTCCCTTTTATCGTCTTACGTCTGTATATCGATAATAACAAGAGCAAGGTAAAGTTTTGAATTACAGTTTAATTAAGAAAATAAATAATGTGCAATCAACTACACTTATCTCGTGTCATATCATACACCACCCAGGGGCTCTATTTTTGAATCGTGACACGATGTCGTTTTATGCGAGCTAAGTAAGCTTTACATTCGCATGTTGTTGATTTTCGGTGTTTTTGAAATACCGTTAGAAATGCGTACACAAAATTAAAACCACAAACACAAAAGTAATTGTCGCAATAAAAACAGTATTAGGAAATGAAAGATATTAAAAAAGAGTAAAAATGTAAACAGCGCTCGTCGCGAGAGGTCACAATTAAAAAATACGGAATTTCCCACGTCGCATCAAAATCTATACTTTGACGATAGATTTTTTATAGTCACGATTCAACAATATAGTTCCAGTGCTTAAACATTTGAAAGGTTCTCATTACATTATTTTTAGTGCTAAAAATAAGGTATTGAAAATCAGAGGCTAGATGTTAAAACGTAAAAGGTCCTATTCTATTAAATTGCTGTCGTAACTCGCGTCGCCAGCTGAGCAAGATCTGCCACCGCGGCCGTCCGGCAAACACAGCTCATCCGGCTGACAGTTCCCGTTCCGGTACTGGCATACGTTGTCCATTGCCGGACACTGGTCCGGGGCCGCCTTCACACCGTATAGTCGTCCCGCAGTCACCATAGGCACTTGCCCTTTGACATGCGTTTGTGCGTCGATGAACTCGATTTTATATCTGTGGAGTTGAGAAAAGTATTTTGTAAAGAATGTGGAATAGAATGTAAAGCTTTGGCGAATTTTACAGTTTGTAATGTATGCGATGAAGGCAAGTTAATAAGGAGTGTGTTATGCCATTTTCTATTGGATACAGCGATTAGGTTGTATTTGCGACTATATTCTGTGATTTAATAAGATTTCTACCCAATTTCACCTAAATCCGTTCAGCCACTGCGATGTGTATGAGTAGGTGATAAAAAAGAGCTGCCCTTGAGTTTCTCGCTGGTTCTTCTCGGGGTACTGCATTACGAACCAGCAATTCGTCGGTGGAGATGGGCTGCTGTTTATTTACATTTAGCCAATCTTCATGGTTGAGAGTGCCTTGTTATTAGACTATTGACTTTATATTTTGTAGGGTGCATTTGTATATTTTCGATGGAATACAGTTCTACAGTCTACGCTCATCAATCAGTTTATACAAAAAGCACTTAGTTCGTTTTGATGGGATAAATTTCAGTTTTAATTATTAAAAGAATTTGAACTTACGTTTTCCAATCAGTCCAATAGAATTTGTCTCCACTGACTGTTAAGCCAAATGGATATGAGCAGCGCTCGGCGACGGTCTCTCGCTCCAAACTGTCAATGCTGACGCATTTAATTGCGAATAGCCCAGCGTCGGCGTAGCACAGCCTGTCTCTCGACCAATCAATGGCCAAGGAGTTTGGAAGCCTTACATCTGATTGGTCGAGAAAGACGCCACGTTGAGTGCCATCCATGTTTGCCCATTCGATTTTTGGCGCGCTGCGGTTCCAGTCAGACCAGAAGATTTTTCTGTTTGAGAATGGTATAATATGAAATAAGTAATCGTTAGGTTTTTATGAGTGTACAGAAAAATAAATGGAAAATTTTGCTATTGTATTAAATATCAGATCTATACGTATAGTGTCTATAGGAGGTTACAGTTTGGAGTGTACGTTTATTCGCATTTCTTGGTATGCTGTCAACAGATGCAAGCATCAAAATTATATTTTTCCGTATATAAGAAATTATTGCAGTATTTTGTCAACGTAAATCTTTTCATTGATTTCTGATATTTTTAAGACTTCGTAGAAATTACGCTGCCGAATTTCGGCCTAAAAACAAGATGATTCGCCATAATTGATAATGAATGTAACAACGGAGTTTCCAGGGAATTTCTACTTTGTGTGTTCCTACACTTACCCTCTTCGCGGGTGGACAGCAATGCCTCTTGGATTGGAAATTCCGGAATTAACGAACAACACCTTCCTGATTTTCGTGTCCAGGTTAGCCACTTCGATGGTCAACTTCTTGGAGTCAGTCCAAAATATGTTTCTGGCTGCCCAGTCGATTGCGATACCTTCAGGCGCCTTCACATCTGTGAGAAATGGGTGGGTAATTTTAGTTCATGTGACAGAAATAACTCTATATCCGATGTTTATATGTATTTTTTTAATCAAAAGAAGACATTTTGGAAATCCACTTACCATTTGCTAAGAATAGCTCAAATCCTGATCCGTCATAAGCCACTCGTTTGATAGAATTCCCTACAACGTCTCCCCAATAAATCCTTCCAGATACGCAGTCAACGTCCACACCCACAGCTACCTGGGATGCGCTATTGATTGGCATAGTGAAGTCTCTTGGGCCCATTTTTAAGGGCACCTTGTAGACGGTAGCCCCGTCGGTCGCTACCAAGAAATTTCCAGCCTGTCGTGGGTTCAATTGGCAGTAACTTCCATTGCCATTGTAGCCTGTGTTGCACTCGCAAACGTAATTATCGTGGCGTTTTAAACACGATGCATGGGTATCACACATATACGGGTCGTTCCTGCAAGTTGCCTCAGGCGTGCAACTGTACCCGTCACCCACAAACCCATCGCTGCATACGCATTGATAGGTGGTCTCTGTAGGCGTACAAACAGCGTTGGGGTGACAGTCATTTCTGACGTCACAGGTTGTCCCTTGAGGAACGCACTGCGATATGCCTTCGCCCTCATAACCCGCGTCGCAGTAGCAATAGCTGACTCCAATTGTGTCGTCGTATAGACATGACGCATGTTCTGCGCAAACGGCTCCATTGCACAGCTGTCCGTCAGGAATGCAAGCGTCGTTTTGGTCCTTTATGTAGCCTTCGATACATTGGCACACGTATTCGCTGCTGGCTGGGTCAGGTCGGCATTCCGCGTGGTATTCGCAGTCAGAGTTATTGGTGCAGCTGAAGTTGGGTCGGCATAAGTAGCCATCACCGTGATAGCCGGCGTCGCAAACGCATAACATCTCTCCATTGGCTGTATCGATACAATGGGCGTTAAGGCCGCAAGAGCACGTGGGCCCAGTGCGTTCAATGCACTCGTAGGCGTCACCCTCATATCCTTCTGGACACATGCACTGCCCTACACCGAATGGGTCTGACGGGGAATATAAGCAGATTGCGTTCGGTGGACAGTCGGAGTCTGTATCACATCTTACTGAAAAAGAAATGCGTATAGTAAGTAATATGGTGTTATAAAGAAGAAAAATTATACATATAATATACGATTGTATAAATACTTACTTGCAGTATCGTTGTCTGAGAAGTTTGCTGGCGGTCTATAGTTGTCGTTGCGGCATAAATCATTGTCTCTTTCATCCTTGTAGCTAGTGTATCCAAAAGGACAGGTGCATTCGTAATCGTCGCAATTCGGCAACACGAACGTTTCATTGTAATCAGCTTCATTGGTACTAGGTGGGCTAGGTGTTGTATAGACAGGACTTGGTGGATAAGCTGGGCTTGGTTCTGGGTTGTTTGGTTGGTAGTCTGGGTTATTTGGTTGATAGTCTGGGTTATTTGGTTGATAGTCTGAGTTGTTTGGTTGATAGTCTGGGGGGGTTGGTTGGTAATCTGGAGGGCTTGGTTGATAATTTGGGGGGTATGGTTGATAATCTGGTGGGTTTTGTTGATTGTTAGGAGGCTTAGATGGATAGTTTGGTGGGTAAACGGGAGCACTTGATGGAGTAGTGGAAGTAGACCAAGGAAGCCAATCGGTACTCTGTGATGGTGGCGGTGATGTTGTTTGTAAGTAAGCCCCTTCAACACACTGGTAGCCGTCCCCTATGTAACCGATATGACACTGACATTTTTGTCTGTTAAGCTCTCGGTCGAACACACAGTAGGCATATAGAGAGCAGCTTTGACAAGGGTTGTAAGTTTGCGGAGGCGGCGCTGTTGTTTGTACAAATGCTCCTTCAACACACTGGTAGCCGTCCCCTATGTAACCGATATTACACTGACATTTTTGTTTGTTAAGCTCTCGGTCGAACACACAGTAGGCATATGGAGAGCAGTTTTGACAGGGGTTGTAAGTATACGGGTAGCAAGAAATTCCGTCGCCTGTAAAACCGGGATTGCAGAGGCATGTGGCCTCCGCTCTGTTATTTTCCACACACTGAGCATTAGCATCACAAGGTCTTTTACATGGCGATATTCTGGAGCAACTGACGCCGCTTCCTTCGAATCCAGCCCGACATCTACACTGGAAACCACCGTCATGGTTGTAGCAGTCCGCATTACTGTCACAATTGTGTGTCCCAGCAGCACATTCGTCGACATCTATGCAAACAACTGAGCCTTCTAGATATATATTTGTAAAACCCGATTGACAAACACATGAGAAGGAATCTCCATTTGCGATACATGTACTGTGAGGACCGCAAGTGCTTTTGCCCCGTATGCAGGGGTCTTCTTGTCCCAGAGGCACAATTTTGTTACTCATGCCATACCTAACAATGTTGTCCTTAGTTTCGTATCCCAGATAGTTCTTGGTTACTTTCAAAGTGGATGGAATAGCGTCTTCTTCAGAGGGTGGGGCGAAACGACAAGGACTGTAAGTGAATGTTTGTGATACTCTCTGCTCGTATTTCTCTCCTGTTATTTTATTGGTGAAAATTCGAATAGATTCTGACCGTATCAGCCCACTTTCAACGACAGTATATTGCTCTTCATACTCAGAAATTTCCAGTTTTGTTCCAGTTAAAATGACTGGAATGCTTCCTCTGATGTCAGTTTCTAATATAATTTGATCAAATACATCATGTCCTAAATACTCCTGATTTATTGTAACCCGATCACCTGTGGCGGGGAAGTAGATATCGGCAGTGTGATTGAACAGAGCTCCAGTTATTTGATACCCATTTTTGGCTTCACCCAATGGTTTTGCAAAGAGCCAGCCCACCACTCCACCAAGCACACTCAAGAGCTGCAAACTGCTGCCTAGCGCAGCTGGGCCTTGAGACAGAGCTGTGTATGATCTCCCATCATCAACTACAATATACGCTTGTATATCTACATCATTCAGTGACACATCGTTGATTATACCGTTCAGTCTTCCATGTGCTCTGAGCGGCACGTCATCATTGATGCAGGACTTCCCGTTTCCGTAGAAACCATCATTGCACACACAGCAGATACCAGCTTGGTAGTCTACACATCTGGCCTGAATATGGCACACACTGGGTCCGCTCTGCGCGCAGGTCTTGGATTCTTCGGCAACTTCAGCCTCGTATTGGTCGTACTGGTCAGGAACGGCGATGTTACCATCCAGAGGTATGTTTCCGACGCGGAACACATATTTTCCTGGCTCTTGAGTGTTGGACCATCTGAAAAAAAGACAAAATTGAATATCAATGTAGTTCGTTTTATGTTTTCACTAATCTCGGCTAACACACATCACGTTCTTAGAAATTAATATCCATAAGACCTATAATGTGAGACTCATAGCACTTAGCACTCAGAAAGAAGTAATTATGTCATTATGATTCCGTTTACATATAATCATATAGATATGTTAAACCCTGCAAGATATCGAAATATGTAGAACATACGATATAACTATATTACACTACTAAACGATCATTTTTATTAAAATTCTTGTCAAAGTCCCAAAAATTTTCGAATCCGTTGAGTCGTTTCAGAGACAACAAAAATTCTAAAAACGGGCATTTATCATAAGGCATCTTGTAAAATGCAGTTCTCAGTCATTTATCCGTTATCAGTCATTTATTCCGCCAAATTATTTCTGCTTAGCCTGATGGTTGACTGGTACATAATGCCTTTAGGCATTAAGTTCGTCATGTGTACATTTTCTTGGTACATGAAGTTAAATAAATAAATAAATAAATAAATTTATTCTAATTCAATCATTTTGAAACATACCTTTTAAGTAATATAATAATATACAAGAATGTAAGAAAATACTCACGAAATTATATTCCTGATCTGATGACTGCCTGAGCCCCTCAAAGTGTAAACGCGTCCGTCTTCTGCTACGAAACCTGCTTGAGCTTTCGCGTCAGGTAAGGTTGACTGCTGAATTTCCCTCTGAATCCACTGAATTTCCCTTTCAGGGTATAGCAACTCCACAAAAGTCTCGGTTGCATTGCTTATTATAGCAATTTGGAAGCTGTTTTTACGGTCTGGCCTCTCGGCGTATGTTACCTCAAGCCACGTAGCGATGAAAACACTGGTGGCCTTAAAGTCATAGTATTCGTGGAAGTTGTTTTGTACACTCTCTTCAGCTTTTATAAGGACGTGGGGTTCGTCGGTTTCTCTGTAGTAAACGTTGCCGAATTGGGTAGTGTCGATGTTTGTGTAAAAGGCGGCTATGGAAGGGTATGGGAGGGGGAATTCCGAGTTGAGGAACGACGGAATGTCCGCTCTGAAGGATAGTACCCCGAAGTTGTTGACCTGTGAAGATGTGAAGCACATGAGAAAGTGAACATTGAAAGTTGTACTCTTCGGGAATTTGTGCGATTTCGTGTATAGCATAATGAGACTTGAATTCACTTGAACTCTGTGATCCACGAGTTAAATGATATCGGGTCTTTCGAAGTCAAAATGCTATTCTAAGGAAGCGTGATCAAACTTCGTGGTTTTCACTGTCGGAGGTAAGATCAGGGTCAAAAGTATGTTTATTCGAATTAGGTAGGTACCTACTAAAAATCATAATCACAACTAAGGCAGAATCATCCCATTAATCTAGGTATTTCTATACTAATATTATAAAGAGGAAACATTTATATTTTTGTATCTTTGTTACGAATAAACTCAAAAACTACTAGACCGATTTCAAAAATTATGTTAATAATGGAAAGCTAGAATGTCCTTGAGTGTCTAACATAGGCTATATTTTATTCCCGTATTCCCATGGGAACGGGAATTACGCGGGTGCAATCGCGCAGAACCAGTAGTCTAATATATAAAAATATTTTGTCGAGGTGTTTGTGATTGCACTCCTCCGAAACGGCTCGACCGATTTTAATGATTTTTTTATATTAGGAGTTAAAAATAGATCATCTATTATTTTTTACCCATGTTATAAAACTCAATAGTTTTATTCGAGAAACGGTACGCTTTAGGTAGGTAGGTATCTACCTACTGTAGTTGCAATAACCTCTAACAGCTTTCCTTAGCTAATTGACGTAACATAACATAGTAAGTTATCTATAGAATGTTATATAAACCGGCGACCCGCCGATAAGGTATCGCACTTAGGAGGTCCCGACCCTTGCCTAATAAAGTATTGGAGATAACTGTGTTCCTAATACTTCTAACGACTACCATTTCATTGTTCTAGTTAAATTTGGCAAGCATTAACTAATGGCTTGTGTTCTAATGATTAATTTGCATTAATTATTATGTGTACAACTTTGTTGACTGTAGTCAACAAAGTTGTTAGGGTTACATGGCCAGTAAATAAGAACTCATTTTGCTGGGGTAGTCATAAATAAATCTAATGAATTAATGTTTATTTCAAAAGGTATCTTTGAACCCTATAATTTACCAAAAAGAAACTATAAATACATTTAAGGCTTTAAGAGAAAACTGAATCTTAGTTTCTGGCCATGTAACCCTAACAACTTTGTTGACTGTACCAATGAGTCTTCGAAAACTTACGATATTATCACTACAAAAAGGTTTAAAAAATTTGACCTCAGGTCAGGGTCTAGCGATGAGGTCTGGTCTGTCACGTTTAGGGGTTCAAAAATACACGGTAAAAGTTTTTTTTAATCTAATACAATTATGTATTGTATTGTATAAATTGTATTAGACCTGTTGCTTGACCTGTTGTTCATAAAAAAATATAATTACATGTTCTTGTTTTTGACTGGTAGGTACCTGGTCATGAATAATAAGTAAATTTCAGTTTGCTACTGTAGCGCATGAGGTACCTACAGTTACTAACTTTATTATATTATCTAACATATTTACCTACTAATATTATAAAGAGGAAAGATTTGTTTGTTTGTTTAAATTGAATAGACTCTGAAACTACTGGACCGATTTTAAAAATCTTTTACCAATGGAAAGCTACATAATCATTGAGTAACATAGGCTATATTTTATCCCCGTATTCCCACGGGAACGGGAACTACGCGGATGAAACAGCGAGGAACAGGTTGTTTACACCAATATTATAAAGAGGAAAGATTTGCGTATTTGTTTGTAATTGATAGGGTCCGAAACTACTACACCGATTTTAAACATCTTTCATCAATATTAAGCTTCCTTATCTGGGAGTAACATGGGCATAATTTTTCCACGTTAACGGAACTGAGACTGATAATCTGAGACACAATTGATTATTAATTGTTACGGTGCGCGTTGCAACCGCGCGGTTCTTGACTGATTAAGGTGAAATCGCGGAAACACCTCTATATGGAATAAAATATCTATTAGATTTTATTGAAAAACAAGAAAATAATACCAAAACTCTAAAAAGAAACTTCTGTAGCTAAGTATTTTGGAATGAAAATCAAATTACCGATTCTGGGGCGGTCCTATAGTAAACAACTAAATACCTACTTAATAAAAAAAATATAGCTTGTAGAGTCCAGAGCACGTGGAGCTTGACACATTGGACTTTGTAACGTTCTTATTAAAATCGACTTAAAGATCAGACTCGCGCTACAAGTGTAAAGCTCCATGTGCTCTTGACTGTACTTGTAACTATTCGATTAATTAATAATAATATAATAATTTTAATAATAATTTGTGGGACACAATTCACACACGGTTATTTAGTCCCAAACTAGGCGGGGCCTGTACTATGGGTACTAAACAACTGATACACATACTTAAATAAATATTAAACGACCAGACACGTAGCCAACAGATATGTTCATGCACACAAATGTTGACCCCGAGCGGGGATCAAACCCGCGACCTCCGACTCAGAAGGCAGGGTCACTACCAACTGAGCCAACAGACCCGTCAAGATTATTATATACTTGTAAGTACAGCGTAGAATGATGGCCGAATTAGCTCGGCAACAAAAAAAAATCAAACGAGTTAGTAATAAATTTGCAATGTCAATAATTTAACCTTTGAGAATGTCTTAGTTACATATTATTTACCTCCCGACATCGTATTTATAATGGAACTCATTATTTAACTAAACTAAAAATCGGGCTACGTGTGTCAAGCACTGAAAAAATTGTACCTAATATACATATGTAAAGTACTACCGCAGAACCAAGACCCCAAAGATATTAAAATATACTTACTAGGGAAGTATGTCAAAGTTTTTTATATAGGGCTTTATTACACCTTCCTTATTTTAGTCGATTGAATTAGAAAGAAAGAAAGAAAATAAATTTATTAGACACGAAACAAAGAACAAACAAGAACAGAAATAAAATAAACTCGTAAAAAAAAAAAAAGTGCCTAATGGGACCCCACTCAGCTTGTGCTGCAGCATTAGCCACAGCGCTGGTATTCTGCGGGGCCCCGGGGGCAGACGGCGCGCCTCGCGCTCGTGCTGCCCATAAACTAAATTTATAACTTACAACTAAACTACACGCTAAAATATAATATAAAAGGTATATGTTAAGTACATAATATATACTATTATGTAATAAATATTAGTAATAGAAATAACCCACTGATACAAAACGATCCCCATAGAACAAAGATAAATAAACTAAATAGAATACCAAAATAAACTGCCTTATAAAATAAGTATGTACCTACATAAAATACTCCTAATCTTAAATCCTACCTATAAACAAACGAACAGCACCCGCACTCTACACTTAAATTGGTTCACTGCTGCTAACTACTATGTTGCGAAAGAAAAAGATGCTTCCGAAGTCCTTCTTTAAATGAATTATTCAGTTTCTTAATTCAGGAAGGTCATCGCAATAAGTCACTTTAGGATCCAAAATTAAGCGAAGCTTCTGATTAGGTTCCTAACTGGCCTTAAAGTTCAGTTACTAAATTCAGGAAGGTGTAATAAGCTCTTATGCCCTAGTATATTTATATCTCTTTGCAAGCTCCAAAGCGAATAGGGTATTGAAATCTATTTTGCGAGTAAATCATTCAAATGTTTATTCCTTATTTACAACTCTTATAAATTTAAAAAATAATAAACAATCAAAAAAGTGATTCTTTTGAGTACTATCATTCATTTGATTAGGCGGTCAAGTACCACTGTGCTTTAAGTGTAGTTTGTCCTCAAAATACTTCATAATAAACAATTCGCAAAGATAGCATGCCGATATCAGTGCAGATCGCGACGGGACGGAAATGCACGTGGGTGTAGGTATATCAAGCGCAGCGGTCACTGACTGCACATGTTTTTTTAATCCGAAACTAACTTTTTGACCGCAGTGCTATCGTTATCTGCGAGGATTTGCTTCCGGCCAGTAATTTTTGACATTTTTTAACGCAATTTCAAAAAACTGCAGTTTTTCTGTTCGAAAAAGTTCATAGAATCGGTTTGCTTATCTATGCCAAACGCTGTTTTTGAACGAAAAATAAAAATAAAATATAGGTAATAACACGCCTTTTATCAACGAGGGAGTAGGCAGCGGTATTCCATTTCTGAAAATAGGTACCTTACCCACTTTTCACGATATATTCTTTGGACCTCTAAACGTGATAGGTCGTGAGCCCATCACCGGACCGGGTCTTTTACACATATCTCAGAATTCTTTGACCTGAGGGTTTCCTCACGATCTTTCCTACACCGTCGAGCTGGTGGTTCATATTTGAACATAAGTTTTGAAAAACTCATTGGTACCTACATGTCAAGATTCGAACCCGAGCCTCACTGATTATCATTTTCAGTAGCGAGCTCTTTAACCGCACGCTATCACTTCTCTTAAACGAATCGTCTTTATAAGAATTTAAAAATAATGAATTGTGCTATCCACTTTATGGCTAAAGCTAAAGATAGCGACGTCTGCTTTTCTCTCTAATCTTTGCCTTGGACATAATATTTTACGAGTACCTAGTTTGTACCTAGGTTGTTATCCTAGCAGAAAGTCAAGTAACAGAAAGTCGTCAAATTTGCAGTCTGTTTAACCACTTCAATAAGGTGACGTTAGTCCAAACAACTCCATAGAACCCGCGACCCATCGCTTTCCTCCAAACCCAGTAATAAATAAAACCACTTACAAAAATAGACTCATAAGTCTCTCCATAGAACTTGATGGGAACTTTTAGTGGAATTTCCGGTGAGGGTACATCGTGCCCTCGCGGGAGCCGCTGGTCCAACCCTTGCCCGTGGGGGTAGAATTGGTCCCGGGTTATTGCGCTTACGCATAACGCGAGGCTGAGCACTATCGCGCACGTCCGCATGGTCGAGCGCACCACACTATACTACGGGACTCCGGGATCGAGTAGGGATGTATCGGGTGGTATCGTGTGATATTTTTACTTGAGATTGGTTGTGTTCGCTAGTAAAATCATTTGTTTGTTTGCTATGGTTTTAGTTCTGTCACCTGGACAGAAACCAGAAAAATGCCCCTAATTTAACGGAATGTTGACAAAATAGGATTATCTATTGTCCTTGTCCGTCCGTGGCTATCTGATGCTTGACTACTAAAATTAAAAATAACTTTTATTTAATAAATAACAATAATAAAAAATCCATAATGTGTTAGTAAAGATCTTAAAACTACGTTAGTAACAACTTAATCTTATTTAACATTAAATATGATCGGCCTGGACTCGAAATGTATGGAGTTCCAGTGCCGCACAACTGGGCAGTCTGCCCGATCCAATATGGAACTGAGTAGACCGTTGGGACTGTCCCGCACTCGCCGCATCAGGGAGGCTATCCTCTTCCGAACTATTGCCTGGAAACTGTCAATTCTAGCCTCTGCAAACATACCTGATGCGCTGCAAAAGCGGGGCAACCCCAACAACATCCTCAGTCCATTATTATACTGGACGCGCAGGGCACTGAAGGATTTAATAATCTCTCTAAAATATACGATTATAGAGATTTTCCATTCCTTAGTAAGTACTTCTTTTTCTATTTTAACCAGTGTATTTTCAGACATACCTATACTTACCTACACGTGACATGTTTACCTACTTAAAATTAGCGATAATATCAGAATCTGTGTTTAATTAATAGTTGTAACTTATCATCTTCGAGTGCTTAATAAAAAAAAATCTACAAATCATCTGACGCCATTTTGGAACAGATACTTTTTGTAACAGCTTTTGGTACAAAACATCGGCGCATCCCTATCCAGTGACCCATTAGTGCGACGTTTTACTAAGTTAGTAGCAAAGCATTAAATGATTCTAAAATTAACCAAATGTTTTGTCGAGGAAGATGTTGAGACATGTTGTTTGGAAATTCCAGTCATTCGAAATTCATCAGAAAATAGGCCAGAAAAAGACCCAGCACTATCTCTTGTTCTGGGAAGCATATTTTTAAATATTACGGTCTACATGTTAACTTTAATCATGTTTGCTAAACAATTGAAGAAAACCTATTATAAATGATTTTTTTCTTGAGATTTATCTTAATATAGACTTCTTTTTTTGTTGTGATCAGAAAATTGCTCTCCTGTATTTTTTAAATACTATGAATAACTTTTATTGTTGTTCCATTTTTTTACATAAGAGCATCCTGTATTTTTTTTAAATATGTACTTGTTTACTATGAATAACTTTTAATGTTGTCCCATTTTTTCAACTATTGTTGTCCCAGTTTTCGCCAGCCTTCCTCGAAAAGGAAAATCCTTCATAGACTTGTAGGTGGCTACCAGAATTTGGGAAGAACTGGTGATATCAGCCACACGAGACGTCCACTTCCAATTGTGTTGTCCACTTTCAACGAAACCCTTCAACCTCATTGGCCAAAATAATTTAAACCTGCATCCCAAGTTGCAAACGAAGGTTTCATTCGCTTAATCATCATCATGCTATTATAAACTAGGATTCGGTGATTATTCTTAAATTTTACGTTGTCGCACTAGAAGCAGCGTGCATTACAAGTCGAGCGCTATCGACGTCTTATCTACATCTTCAAAACACTTCGGCACTGCGCAGACCATGATACTATTCGTCTCGTCTATCTCGCACTCTGTAACTCCATTCTGTCTTACTGCATCCCCGCATGGGGTGCAGCTGCCAAAACCTCCTACATTACATTAGAGCGGGCGCAGCGGGCCATCCTGAAAGTCATGCTTTTCAAACATTTTAGACACCCTACTTCTGAACTGTACGAGTTGGCAAATGTACTTACGGTTAGACAGACCTTTATCCTCCGTGTCATTTTACGTAAACATCCTGAGGTTCCTACCAGTCGCGACCCTAACAAACGTTCCACTAAAAACATCTGTCCACCAGTTCTACACAAAACAACTTTTGCCTCCAGGCAATACAATGTAGTCAGTTCTATAATCTATAATAATGCTCATAAAGCTATCAATAATAATATGCGCTCACTAAGTAAATTTGAACTGAAAAGTAGGATTCAGTGCTGGCTTCAAAAACTAAGTTATGCAGATACAGAAAAATTGTTGACCCCTAATCATTAATCTGTAAAGAACCGCCGGTTCTAATTGGAACCGAGACACAATTAAAAATTTATGTGTCTGTGATGCTTGGTCTTAGAGGTTGATACCCTTTATTACTTACGCTAGTGGTACTTACTTACTTATCTATATTCCTTACACCATACTTCTGACCATGTACATATACATATACCCACACACACACCCTCTCACTCACACCAAACACCCCCCCACACCCCCTCACTCACCCCCACACATCCTACACACACACAAACTACCAAACTTAACTTACCTTCTATGTAACCTACATTACCTTTTCTTTTTATTCTTTGTTCTGTTATTTCCAAATACTGCAACCAAAATTAGCTCGCAATTTCTGATTGTATACTAAGTATAACATGACTTCGCCAGACTCACTGTCACCTAAGATACAGGTTTCACCTAGTTTAGGTTTCAGGGAATCTTATTTTATTGTAATAACTGTACAATCTTACCAAAAACCCTCTACTTGTATGCACTATTTTTGGCAAATAAACAATTTATTTATTATTATTATTATTATCCATATCAATCCCTGAATTTGTAATTTTAATAGACTAATCTTTACCTTATATCAGTGATAGCCCTATAGTTAAATACCCCGTTTCTCATACGTGGTCATGCGCCTATGAGTTTAACAAAAACATAAGCACATTTATCAGTAGCTTAACGGTGAAGGTAAAACATCGCGAAGAAACCCGTATTTCCCAGAAATGATTATGAGGCAAGTGTAGCAGCACCCTAGTCCGGCGAAAGGCTCATCATCGCGAGCCTATCGTCCAAAATAAAAAAAAAGAAGTGATAGTTAGGTCCAGAAATGGCCTCTGCCTAAGGGGATAAAAGGCGCGAGCAACAAAGCCACTTGGCTAGCTCTACGATATTAAAAAAATATGATCTATATAAAGTTTAGATGGCGCAAGCTGTGTAATAGCAATGTAAAGTACCCAGGAATGTGCTTATCTGTTTGCCTGTCCTCTTTCCGAATCTATGTGGTTGGTGCATAATGTGAATAGTATCTGCTCGTCTATCGGTTCATTCATAATTATCGCAGAGTTCGACTTCTATACTATTCGAAACGTCCACTCATACCAAAGAGATTAAAATATAATAGGACATAGAGGGGACAAAGCGAGGAAAATTTGAAGCCAAAAGTTATTCCAAGTGGAATAAGTCTAGTACAATTTTGACCGAATGACAGCTCGCGGTCATACTAACTGACATGACGCTTGAGCTTCAAACATGCTTCAAAGTTTTGTATGAAAATATTCCCAATGCCCCCTCTATGTCCTATTATATTTTAATCTCTTTGACTCATACAGATGAAACAGGCCTGTTGGCTCAGTTGGTAGCGACCCTGCCTTCTGAATCGGAGGTTGCGGCTTCGATCCCCGCACGAGGCCAACATTTGTGTGCATGAACATGTCTGTTGGCTTTGTGTTGGGTGTTTAATTATTATTTAAGTAAGTCCATCAGTTGTTTAGTACCCATAGTACAGGCTCTGCCTAGTTTGGGACTGAAAACCGTGTGCAAATTGTGTACCAAAAAAAGAAGTTACCTAGGCATTTTTATAACTAGGTTTCTGTTCCCGTTCCGTGATAAAAAAAGTAGCCTTTTCCGCAAGATTTAAAATCTTCTCAAATTTATTCAAGATTGTATCTGTGATTTAGCAGTGAACAAAATGGCAGATTACAGATCCTACGCATCACTATATCCATTTTTTTAATATTTACCAAACAAAATTTTCTAAAATGTACATATATGTAGGTATTCCAATTCTTAATAATAAGTCATTAACAGTAACAGTTTGTTTGAATAAAGTATCAAGTTATTAGGCCACTTTGTATTTGTGCATTAATGCCGATGACCTATTAGATAATGGCAGTATTTACTACTAAGTGCGTTTTGTTATATTAAACACGATAAATCTAAGTATTTATACAAATAGTATAATAATAAATCAATAAAGGTAACGTAGTTACTACGATTAAGTATATGAGAACATATTATGGTATTATTCCGAGAAATTATTTTTGTTTTCGCAGGACTATTTAACATTTATTTTTATTTTTTGTCCGTTCGAATGTTTTTATACAATTAGAAATAGAATTAACTAGAAAGATTGAACTATATTTTTCAGAATCAGTTAAAATAATGTGTTGCTTTTGTATTTTAAGTAAAGCTGAAAGAAAAAGTCTAGAGCTCCAGTCAAGTAAATAAACTTTCATAAGTATATTAAATCGTTCGGAATGTACCTGAAGAATACTCCACTCCTGGCATTTTGCCTGTGATCGGCGATAACAACTAATTTAGCTTTATTTTCTCTTCCCTCTCTGAAAATACTTCGCTGCATCGGACAAGTCTATCTTTGTGCAATAAATTCTCTCAAAATGCTCCGCTGAATCGGGTAAGTCTATTTGTGTACAATAAATGCTTACGAACAGTTAATCTTCTTGATATTAATCTCATTTGCCTCGTACGTAATTAATATATGCTCACGCTTTTCTTCCCCACTGGGTAGCCAGAGACAATTTACCGCCACCGCCATAATTAAATCATTGTTAATTAATGACATAAGTAGGTATAGAATATCTAACAGAGTAAACGCAATTCCTGAAATTAGTTTGTTCAGAATCGACTACTTAATCGATTTCAGCTGTTTTTAACAAAGTGTAAAATTTTTCCGGAAAATGAATTAGCATAGCTGAATTTAGTACCTACCTATGGAAATCGTACTATTATTCGTCTTTATTTAAGAAAATTGGTTAGACACAACTAAAATACGAATACATCATATTTATTTTTATTATATTAATATACTTATTTATTACGTATAATATATAGTTACCTACCTAGTCACTTTAATAGATGACTAGGTAGTTAATGCTACTTTTATATCGAACAGACGTTTCTACAACACCGTTAGGAAACCAGCAGGCACCAGAATTGATGCTGAGGCATGTGTAACCTTATCTATCCCCCGGCGATGGTCTCACCACCTTCACGTAAAGGCCCATAAATACTCTAAAGAATAAAAAACCGACTTCAACTTACTTAGATGGTTTTCTCATGGATGCCATTGTCAGAACTGGAACAAAATTAAATGGGACCACACGGGAAGCTTTCAAATAAGAAAAGAATAATCAAAATCGGTTCACCCAGTTGAAAGTTCTGAGGTAACAAATATTAAAAAACAGTCGAATTGAGGACTTCCTTCTTTTTTAAAGTCGGTTGAAAATTTGAAATGTGCGAGTGAGAACAAGATATTGCCAAGAACAGAATACTTCTGCTGGGTTTGCCCTCAGGGATAAGACTTACTTAGGTATTCACTTTTAAATTTCTACGGTAGGTATGTACTCTTAGTGTAGTGACACACCTGCGGAACTTACGCCGCGGAACTTTCGGTGAACAACATACATTGACGTTTCACTTTAAAGATAAATGGATCTGCCTCCCGCGTCAACCGTAATGTATGTTGTTGACCGAAAGTTCCGCGGCGTATGTTCCGCAGGTGTGTCGCGACCCTTAGATGTTAGATATTAATGCGTTTTAGAGCTCGTAGTGCTAAGCCTACGCCGTTTTGTCTGTCTGTCCGTTTGTCCGACATTTGAGCAGTAATGTAGCCAGCAGAAATTTTCTCAGAATGAAAAATATATAAATGAAAAAGTTTAAACTTCTGGGTTGTCCCCATATACGAAACGGTACGGAACCATCGGTGAGCTCGTATTAAGTAATAAACTCTATTAAAAATAATAATGTCCAGTAGCAGACGATGAAAAAACCGACTAAAACCGTTTACTGTTGAGAAAATGATGAAAAATGTTCTGGTCAGAGGTGGTAGCCCCTACCTTTGCCCAAATTAGGTACAGTAGTACCTGAGAAACCGAGTTTCATCAGTGTGTCGCTATTAGCCGTGTTATTTAAACGCCATCTGCCGGTGAGCAGGCGTATTATTATTATTTTTTTGTGAAAATGCGTTTTTACATGAAATACTACTGTGCAGTTGAACTTAAAATGCAAAACTCTATATACAAAAACTTCATGGAAATCGTAAGAGCCGGTACCGAGATATCCGAAATATAAATACGAAGGTCCTACACATACGTAGACAAATACTGCTCTCGATTAAAGTAATAGGAGTTTTAAATAATCATTCCACTCTGTATAAAGACGCATTTTCATGGTACAAGCGCTCTCTGATCGAGCTTCTCGGACTCTAGCGGATATCCGACAACGTGAAATTGCATTTAGTTACCATTTAACGTTTGCGATTTGAATTGGGATGACAAAATGACGCCGTCCGCATAGAGAATAAAAATATAAATTAATAAAAATCCTGCCTATAGTTTGGACTAAATAACCGTGTTTGAATTGTGTCACACAATTTATTATTATTATTATCAACGTTATTTTTTTTTGTAATTTTCTATTATTGCTAATTAAAGCGGCGTCAAATTCGATAGCCCGTAATGAAACTTAGGTGGTAGAGCTGCTGAGCTGAACCCAATATTTTACTGCCTAGTCAAATTAGTTACTACTTTTTATAAGATGTCAAAACAAAAAAAAACTATAGATAATGTAACGTACTGAGTACCTTTGCTGAGTATCTTTATATTTTTTGATTGTTTTATTATTTAAAAATTTGCTATAATTCATCACCAGCTTAGGGGTCGAATGTTCTTGTGAAAGTTGGCTATTTTCAGAAATGGAATGCCTATACATAATAAAATTGTAAAATGACAATTAAATCCATTCTTACAGGTGTTTTGGGATGAGGTTTTTAATTAATGATTACTCGCAATTTCATTTCAATGCATTAAAATGCCCTATTTTAGTCGCTTTGTTCGAGTCGACAAGCCTCGGTCAGTAGTAGTGGTGGTTGTATAAGAAATTAATACCTCCGTGATGTTCTCTTCGTCCGGCAGCAAATTTGATGTTAGGTACACGACTCAAAGGAAAAACATATAAAACTTTCGCGGAAAATTGTCTATCTTGTAAAATTTAAATCAAAAACTTTCCGAGATCACTGTTTTTGAGATTCTTTAAAATTCCTTTCTTAGAAGGAACTCTTGTGCAAAACAGGAGTCTTTGTCCACCGGCGGCTATATGCGCTGTCTGTCAGTGTAGATCTATTAAAAAATTTAGAGTATACTTACTTCTAGTCTATTTCACGTAGCATGGGTTCGGTGACAGTTCACATTTTTCCGTTTTAAGCTTACTAATTTCGACTAATAAAAATATTTGATTTAAAAATAATTCATATTTTACTATTTTAGCATTGACAAAATACAATATTTTTTATTAGTCAGCAGTAGTATTAGTAAAATGGAAAAATGTAAACTGTCACCGAACCCATGCTACTTGAAATAGACTATAATTTTCGAACTTTCTTTGTTTCTTAAGAGCTCCTTAAGAAACAAAGAAGTTCGAAAAAACCCGCAAAAAAAATCGTAGCACAAACATAATGACGTGATCATTATTTTATGGAAAAGTACAAAAATTCTCTTACCTTTGTGAAACCTTCCAATTCCTCATAAGAATCCTCTGAATTTCACAGATTTTAATACGTAGCGAACAAAGAGGCGCCGCTCTTTTGTGATCTTCAAAAGTTGAATCACAATTGTTATCACATTTTTTGGGACTCTGTAGTAAAAGACGTCTCGAATACTGTTGAAATACAATTAAAATAAAACTGAAGTACCTCGGTGTAAACATTTCATGAAGATTAGTACAATTTTTTTTATATAAAAACTGAGTCGTTCAAGAAGACAAAAATGACTACAAAACATTTCAAACTATCTCCCTTTCCCGTAAAAGTCTAGGTACTCCCATAAAAGTAAGTTTACCATTAGCTAAGAGATTTTTTAAAATCGGTCCATAAGTATCAGAGCCTATATACAAACAAAAATACAAATATACGAAGAAACAAATAATAATAATAATATATATAATAATAATTTATTTGACACAAAAGACACATACATAATACATTTTTTTCTTATACATTATTTAACAAGACAGTATACATATTTTTATTTTTAAGAGCCCTGTCTCCTAAACTAAGAATAAAAATTCCTGTATCTTAGGAAACAGTGATCAACCATGGACATGGTACTATTATATTTACAATAATATGTGTATTTGTTTATTTATATATGTTTTGGATAGCAATCAATTGAAAGATAATACTAGTGTGTATGTGTGGGGGTGTGTGTGTGGGTGTTGGGGTGTGTTGGTGTGTGTGTGTGGAGGGGGGGGGGTGAGTTGGTTGTGTGAGTGGTGTGGGTGTTGTATGTTTTAATGATATATAATACATAATGAAGTAGTTTTAGATATTATTCAATGTTCAAATGTTTCCTCGTTATAATATTAGTGTCAACAAGTTTCTTTGTAGGAACTCTAAAGTTTATACCCACTCGCACTTGACAGCTTTTTTCTTAAATCTTTCATTACGCCCCTCCGAAAACAATATTTTATGGCTCAACTTCTCACCATTTTGTCCGAATTAATTGAAGTCGCGGATAGTTTTTCGGCGTCGCCGGGGTACTTCCGGCCACAGCGAATGATTTGGCGCTTCCTGTTTTCGGTGTACGGCGCTTTCTGCCCTTTGCGGTCGAAATGCCCCTTATTTATTGCGTCTGGAAGAAATTTTTGTATCATATTTATAAAAAACGCTATGTTATGTTTGTTAAGTTATATCTTAGTTTGTTTTGTGTGTTTGTTAGAATTAAAGATCGAATTTCTTTCGCAATTTTCTTTCGTAAATTAAATGTGAAATATGAAAATTGAAATGAAATTAAAATGATTTGCGATTTTATAAGTAGCAGGCTAGGCGAAGGGGCTTCGTAAACCTAATTCACCTGAGCTTATTCTCCTAGCATTAAATCATTTTAGTTAACTTTATATACTTAAAGTGTATTAAAGTTACGAAGAGTAGCAGGTGTGAAAATTCATTTTATGATGATTTTTCAAATGCTACTCATGAAATGGTAGGGACGCATGATATACGACGCCCGATGTCAGGTATTTGTACCTAAGCCAGCCGACAGTTGTTACCCGCTCCACGCTCTCTCTACACGCTACTTAAATCGCTCGGTAAAATTATAAAGTATTTTTTTTTCTTTTTTTATTAAAAATGATCTTACTATTGGCCCCAGTCTAGCCCGAGAGCAAAGACGGGGCCTACGGTGGGACAAGCTTGCTCAGAAGATGCCTGTTCACTCGATCCTTAAAGTTATATGAAATACAGACGCCGGCAGGTAGTTCCACTCCTTGGCGGTGCGCATAATAAAATATCTAGAAAAGCGCTTCGTACGTATAGATGGGTTATCCACCAAGTAGGGATGAAGCCCAGCCGTGCGTCTGGAAGTCCAATTTTAAAAAGGGGAGGCCGAATGAGCTGCAGCTTTTGAGCACAATATATCGGAGTCAGAACATTTAAAGGTGTTACCTTGGTGACATTCCCATCACCCTTAACTTAAAGACAGTACGTTAAAACCTAGTTCATCGGTCGGGCGCAGGTCATACAAAATCATCCATCTCTAATCTCGTGCGTGGAAAATATAGATACCTACACACCTGTCAAAAAAAGCACGCTACGGTATCTCGGAAACAATAAAGGGAGACGTAATGAAGAGCTCAGGGGTGAAACAAATAATCTACTTTGGTGCGGACGTGACTCGCTCGCACCTAATTAATATAAACTCGCGGCGAGGCTGGCAACCCTGCCGCGTACAGATGACAAAGTGTTGCCACATGTACGCAGGGAATAACGTAATGTCCATATCGGATATTAGCAAAAGTTTTGGTGTTGCACAGTTTATTTGCTGCAAGACTTTTTGATTGATGGCGTTATGCTTTCAGCATAGAGTTTGATGATTTCTCTTAATAATGTTAATGTCACCCACATTTCAATAGAGTTTCTTAGTGTTGAATTTCCCAAAAGTCGGCAACGCATAATTGATTCCTCTGGTAAGTATAGTATAAGTTCCTTAGCGATGATGACCATTTGTCATCAGATAGCTCGACTCTTGTTTTGTGTTTGTTTACCTTACCATACTTAAAAAAAACCGGCCAAGTGCGATTCGGGATCGCACACGAAGGGTTCTGTATCACCGTAAAATAAAAAACCACGTGTCTAGAATGGGGTCCCATTTTTTATTTAATAACGTCTATAAAAATAACATTCTAGAAAAATTTAACTGTCAAACTACTACGGACGGTTCATGAGATACAGCTCACTGACAGACGGACAGACAGAGGGATAGCGGAGGGTCAGTGATAGGATCCTGGCAACTTTTAGGCAAGTAACCCTAAAAGAGCAAGTGAGCTATCTCCGAGTTTAAACGTGTTGACGGAATACCTCATACGCGCCTGAACAAAGTTTTATAATCAAGTAGTGCGCCCAAGGGCTATTCCCAACACTCGGAAGCGGGTGCGTAACGCGGCCATAAAACACAAATCGCATTAGCAAAGGGTTGGGCGTGAATGTTTGTTGGCGTTTGACGCGCGGCACTTGCTGCCGGGGTGTGGTGCGAGTGATAGGCGGCTGCGGGAGCAGAGTTTGTTATTAACTAAACGAATAAATTTCGTAGCAGTACTACGACAACAGAAGACAAAAAACGAGTACGTAGGAAAATCATCGTGAGGAAACCAGCAAGTCCCAGAATGAATTCTGAGACATGTGTAACAGAACAGCATCACGGCCCGGAGATGATCTCACCACCTATCAAGTTTAGTTTTTAGGGCTCCAAAGAATAGACTAGAACGTACGTATTTCCAGAAATGTAATACCGCTTACGATTATTGATTTTTTATTTTACTCAATGTAGTTATATCTGTTTACGTTATTTAAGATCTTTTAAGAAAGATTATTATTATTATATCAGTCTTAACTATTGGTTTTAAAGTAAAAATCAGCAAATCAGCTGAAATCAGCTCTAACCCAGTCACAACCTAGCTCATGTTTTGTGTTACAACTACACCCAAATAAATATTTCCATTTTCACGGCACTATAGAGTTCATGATCTTGTGACTTCGAAAGTCACAAGATCATGAACTCTTGCTTACGCTCTTGTACCATCGACGAAAAAGCGACTGCCGGTCGACTAGTTTCTCGCACAAGAAACGTACAATCTACTATCAACGAACTATCTTACCTACTAGAAGTTTATAGCTCAACTCGCTCCTTCAAAATCGTTAGCAGTGGGACAAGTCTCCAAATTTCCGCAACAAATGTACAGGTACTCTTTTTTAAACTTTATGTTATTTATACTTACGAAGTGCTTGTAAGCATTAACAACTCATTCCGCTACCGCTTGTGACGCGAAGTATAAGTGGGCGCTCGTAAACAGTTTACGACGCGCTTCTAGCGGTCGAGATTAAAATCGTGCATTTATTTTATTCGTCATTACTACAGAATTGCCCTAGGTTCGTTTAGTGGCACCGCCGAAAAGAATGAGCGTTACGAAATTTTGTCGCGAACTCTTAACTTGTAACGAAAAACAAAATTCTGATTTTCTGTGTATGCAATTCAGTAGGTAGGTAATATTTTTTGGTTAGATGGTGATGAAGAGAGCTGTAAAGTAATATCTCGTTTTTGACACCTCTACTGATTTTCTTGGACCACGCTAGAATACATCTTATACAACCAACCCACTTAATAAACTAAGTATAAGACAAAAATGAAATCCTATCCTTCTATAAAACACTGATGTTTTTCACAGTCACCGGAGTCAGCTTAGCAGATTCTGTCTAACCGTCACTTCTCCAAAAATACGATTTTTACTAACAACTTCACAAACAATATTACATTTGAGTATATAAATTTGGTTTTGTGAGGAAAGTATGTGATTCTGTGTGTGACTGCTTGTCTAGAGAACAAAATATTTTTAAATCCAAGTATACTTACACCGGAAAA
This sequence comes from Ethmia dodecea, assembly GCA_963855545.1. Classification (NCBI taxonomy): domain Eukaryota; kingdom Metazoa; phylum Arthropoda; class Insecta; order Lepidoptera; family Depressariidae; genus Ethmia; species Ethmia dodecea. Next base: position 3,769,027 of record OY979443.1, read on the forward strand.
AAAAGTACATACTTAATTTCCTAGAAGTGGCGAATCGAAAACGATAAGCGGTGGGTTGTTCAACTCACGAAAACGATAATTTCCATAATTACACGCAAGGTCAAAGTTACAATGTTATCTGAACTTTCGTCATCGTCGCTCGATTAGGAGTCTGGGCGATGGTGAATGAACGATACGAAATTTAATTATAAAAGTTATAATATAACGATAAATAAATATCTTCACTACATCCCCGAGGTGGTCAGTCGGATCCAGAGGTATATAATGCCTGATCATACCCACTTTCACCAGTGTATTATTTGGATCCCTAATCGTGACAGATGGTGAGTCCATCACCATCTGTCACAGAATCAATTCTGGTACCTCCGGGCTACCTCACTAGATTTTCCTTCACCCTCGAGTTAAATAAAGCTAGTGATGTAGGTACATAAGTTTGTGAACAATTGGGTCTAAAATGGCCACTTTAGGCAATTCCTCCTTTTATTCAATTCGAATTCCCAGCAAATCCTAAGCAATTCCTCTAAATTTCGTAAAATGGTCCCTCATTTTAGTGATTCACTGACAATTCAATTCATTAGCAGATTCGTATTTGGTGAAAATTTCGAATATGAATCGAAATAGGATCCTATTATGATTCAACCGAAACGGCCTTTTTAGACCCCCTGGATTCGTCCCCAAGTCATGCAAGATATGTTAGCTCACAGCGCGTAGACAATCACTGCTTCAAAATAAAAATTATAATCTCTACACAGCAATGTTACCCAGAGGGCAATGGAAAGAGCTATGCCCGGAGAGGAACTGCCGGCTATCCTCGGTATTTCCGAGTTCATATAACCCGTACTGAACAGGCATCTTCTGGGCAAGCTCGTGCCGTCTTTGCCTTCGGGTTAGTCTGGGGTCAAGTGTAAGTCCATCATTAGTAAAAAAAACTTTGCTCGAATTTCGAAATGAGAACATTCGCAGGAGAAACAAAGGACCGATAGCACAAAGAATAGCCAAACTGAAGTGGTAGTGGGCGGGGCACAGTGCTCGTAGAACGGATGGCCGATGGGGAAGAAAAGTTCTGGAGTGGCGATCGCCTATCAGAAGGCGCAGCTTGGGTAGGCCTCCCACAAGTTGGACTGATGACCTGGTGAAAGTCGAGGGTACCCGCTGCATGCGGGAAGCACAAGACCCTTCATTGTGGCGATGCTTGAAGGAGGCCTGTATCCAGCAGTGGACGTCTTTCGACTGATATGGTGAATGTTTTTTTTTTATGATAAAAAAGTGGGCAAACGAGCAGACGGGTCACCTGATGGTAAGTGACGACCGTCGCCCATGGACATAAGCAACTTAAGAGTCACAACTGCGTTGCCGACCTCTGAGGTGGGAGTAGGGGGAAGGGTGGGGAGGGGAGGGGGAGGGTGGATTCGGGCCTCCGGAGTTCGGTTACCTCACTAACTCAACGAAACGCAATGCATTGCTTTACGCTGGTTTTCTGTGAGGCCGTGGTATCACTCCGGTCCATGTATTGTGATTTCCTGCTTTGTGAAGTTATTTTATGCAGTTTCACCATCGCTGTTGTCCTAAAAACTAACAGGTGGCCATAAGAATTTATTGGCCTCTTTACAACATGCTGTAATCTGAGCTTGCTTGGCTTCGTCGTAAAAGTGGTAGGTAATGACTGTCCACTTATGAGATTTAAGGGACCCGTCATGCAACTTTATTTCTGACATCTACTTGTAAGTGGAGTCTGTGGTCGTTTTGGCAGATTTCAAAGGGATATATGCAGCGGTTGTACCCTAAGGGTGCCGACGGGACTCTATTACTCCGCTGTCCGGTCGGTCCGTCCGTGAGTCTGCCATCGCAAAATAGAGAACAAAACAACTCGAAACAAGTCCGCGTTACCATACTACAGCATACTATGTCTGTCCGTCTGCCAGTAGGCTTATATCTCATGAACCGAAGTAGACATTTGTAATTATCGCCGAATGTTTTATGGCAAAAAATATCAGGTCGTTCAACCTTTTGTTTAATATTTCTTAAATTATATTGTGTCTTAATCTATAAATACCTACATTACGATGGCTTGGTGTGTCGTGGCGTTATGTTTTATACATTTGCTAGGGTTAGAAAGAGAAAGACGCACTTTTGCCACGACACGAGGGTGAAGTGTTGTAGTTCTTACCATATGAAATGTATGAAACCGATCGTCGCTCGTGGAGTGTTGCGACATTCCACGCAGGCACAATGTATTTCTAGCTTAAAACACAATCTAAGAAATATTGAGCAAAAGGTTGAACGACCAGCTATTTAGTGGTGTATACGTACCAAATATGTATTTATTATTGGTGTGTGTTTTTTTTTACATACTTATAGAATACCTACTAGCAAACGCCTTGATACACTTTAACGCTAATTAGCAGAATAGGAAGTAAATAAATACTAGATTCTAACCTTAAGTTCAGTAAAAGTATATCTGTAAAACGAATGGCCTCGGCGTTCAGCTCACAAAAAAGTTCCACTTTCATCACCAACATCAAACGGAAAACACGTTCCTGGGTGCAAGTAAATAACAAAAAGGCTTCGTTTCAGAAAGCCGTAGCGATACTGGGTCAGGTAACCATACCTCAAAAAGAAAAGGAATGTGATGAAAGTAGAACTGCAATTTGTAAACAAAGCGTGCCATTCCTAATTTAAATAAAATCACTGTCGGAATTTAAACAATTTGTAATGATGTGGCAGACGGAGACTTGCCGCCTACTCGATGGGCCACCTAATCAAAGTCGGAGTAGTCAGTTAAGGGTGTCGAGAGGTGTTCAGCGCTTTCTACACAGGGTGCGAGCTGCGCCAGGGCCATGAAGTAAATCGCGCAGACGCAAATTTTACATTCACCATCAAGTTTACACCTGTTTCAACTCCCCTATGACAAGCCAGTTAAGGCAAGAGCATAGTCGGGGCCTAGGTTGATCCCCTGGTGCCTTTCAGGTACGTTGTGTCGCTGGCCAAGTAGGCTGACTGTAATACTAGGCACTTCTGAAGCACGGGAGAACTCAGAAACTTATGTACATGGATGTGATTAACCACAGCACGGAATCAGAAGGGATCTACGATGACACGCCAATGTACCTATAGTTATATAGATAGTAGACTGTACAAGCCGAGGCACGGCAACGACAACGTTGGCAATGTCATAGCAGTTTCCTCGCTCGTAATGTTTTAGCGAGTTTTTCCGGTGCGTAGGTCTGCCAGTTTGTTTGTTTAGGACAAAGTTCATCAATTTCAGTGAAGCAAATATTGCAGAGGCCGTTTATTATTTTTCTTTGCTACCAAATCAACAAGATATATTATAGTGAACACACCTGTTTCAGAATTTACACATGTAGGTACAAAACTGCCACCAACTGCACTGCCAATCAAGGTGTCAGCCGTATTTGAAATTAAATTCAAATCCTTCATCATCATAAACTTATAGCCAGCATCGTAGCTAGGGGCTGCCCAGACGGGCGGCTGCCGGGGGCGCAACATTCAGGGGGCGCAATTCGACGGGCCTGTTGGCTCAGTTGGTAGTGACCCTGCCTGACCGGGCCAACATTTGTGTGCCTGAACATGTCTGTTGGTTTCGTGACTGGTCGTTTAATATTGATTTAAGTATGTTTATCAGTTGTTTCCTACCCATAGTACTTACTCTGCCTTTGTTCTGCCTAGTTTGGGACAATTGGGACCATATAACCGTGTGTGAATTGTGTCCCGCAATTTATTATTATTTTATTTGTCTATCCACGCAGGCTACTGGGTTAAAAGCACACAAAATTAAAACATGGTGCTAAAGGCAAATCAAACTAAAATTTGCTGTCAAACTATTTAAATCTCATGTTATCTGTTCTAATTGGTTGTTGAAACGCTTTATGATTTTATTCAACCAATCAGAACAATTAACATGAGATTTAATAGTCTGTCAGCTGATTTTGGTTTGTTTAGATTTTCAGGGGGTCATAAAAAGAAAACTAAGATTTCTCTTTCTAGAAAATAATTTTCAGGAGCGCTTTTAATTGTTTTTAATTGTTCTCTCTTCCTCTGATACCTAAAAACTCCAATTAGAGACGAAAAAAAACCTTGAGTTTATTACGGTATCGTATTTATTCACGCTTATGGAAACGTTCAAAGAACATTAATTAAAAATGAATTTTGTTTTTGCAAACATTGGCATCTCATATCCTGTTTTTGCTAGCAAAATGAATTCACGCGAAATCAAATAACTGAAAACATAATCATGTATTTTTATTTACTCAGCGCGATGAGTTTATTTGTGGCTTGGATGTACCGATTTATGTACACCAATACGTACGTCAACCTAAAGAAATAACCGTACAGCCAAATCTGAATGATTATGGTGGGTACTCGTAACATAAACAAGTAAAGAGTTGTCATAAACATAGAAACTTTGTAACAGGCCACAAAGTAACTTGATTTCATGTTGAGGGCTCTCAATAAAACTTCATGTCTGTTACACTCTTCCCTTACCATTTAGGTACTCATGTTTCAAAATGAATCTTACTCGTATATTTATATCCCGCGATACGCCTTCTTAAAGTAACGCCAATTTGATATAAGTAAAATTTATTTTTGAGCAGTGAACATTCCTTTCGCATAGGTACGTGAGGCTCAGTTTCGAATGCACCTATGAAATTTTCAAAATCTTTTACATATTTATCACTTCGACAGTGAAAGTAAACATCGTGAGGAACACAGTTCCTAAAATTAATTCTAATGCGTCTGTAACAGCACCTGGTCTGGCAATGGGTTCACCTATACGTTTAGGGGTCCAAAGAAGATACCTACTGGTAAAACGTGGATATTTCTAGAAATGGAATACCTTTGCTTAAACCCTCGGGGTTAAAAGGGGTGAGATTACTCGTATTATTGGAACGTAGTTCCTTATCGCGCGTTGCGAAAGGGGGCTAGACGGAAAAAATTAAGACCAAAAGTTGTAACGACCGACACTTTTTGCTATAGTTGAAGCTCTATGATAAATCTAATAATGATGACGATGATGATGACGACGATGACGATGATAATGATGATGGAACTTCGTTCCATCCGGGTGATATATATGTACGAAAGTTCTTAAAAATCAATGCCCTCCCCAGTATTCGAACCGGAGACTCACTCTTGATATAAAATACTGTACCTATATTAACGCTAGTTCTAACACTAGCATTCTCGTTCGCGCTACCCATCCCATAAATAGGTAGCAAAGCATAAAAACAAACAATAAACCTGCCCAGAGGTCATTGACATTATCATTACGACCACTCCGAGTCCGGGCGAGGCTGACCGCCAATGAAAGTTAATGGTACGATGAAGAGCCTTTTCAATTAGCTCTGTCTTAGTTTTAATCCGCATTGAACAGGCAACGGTGTGCTCGCGTCAGACTGCCTACTTGAATATTGTACGATCAAAATGAGTATTTAGGTTCAAACAAAGAGAAGAGCAGTGATAGACTTACGGTTAAAGGGCCTGCTTCACATGATGAAAATCAGTGAGGCTCGGGTTCGAATCCTGGCATGTACCAATGAGTTTTTCAAAACTTACGTACATATTTATCACTAGCTCGACGGTGAAGGAAACATCGTGAGGAAACCCGCAGGTCCCAGAATTAATTCTTAGGCATGTGTAACAGACCCGGTCCGGCGATGGGCTCATTACCTATCACGTTTAGGGGTCCAAAGAATATCTGGTGAAAAGTGGGTATATCCAGAAATGGAATACCTCTGCCTACCCCCTCGGGAATATAAGGCGTGAGATTATTTTTTTATTTTTTTTATTTTACAAAGAGATTTAAATATACTAGGGCATATATTATTATAGTGATTTACATATTTTTAGCAACATTTCTAGCATTTGCGTTCAGAAGATATCATTGGTGAAGAGGAACTGATGAAAAAAACCAATCGAATATTTCTATGTCGATGTATTTTTGTTATATTAGGTATCTATTTAAATTTATACTGTGTCTATTATTTCCTTATATTACTGTATTACGCAGTCATAAATTCATTAGGTAAATGCCGTATATTCTCATTAACATTCAAGGCTACACCAATATATTATTATTTGATTTAATCCAAACACTAAATCATAACTAGGGTTGATCTGGTGTCGCATGAATAATCCGCAAATGACCACTTGGGACCTTAGAACCATGTGGCGTGACGAGGGCCACATTTGGGCCCTGACAGGTTCTAATATAACCGATATTATCGTGTGATGTATCTGTAAACATTAGTTTATAAACTAGGTTTTTCGAGCAACTTTGTACGAGGCTATTTCCTTCCTGGCCTTGCTTGCCTCGTCAAATCATTTTTTTTATCATCCATCCATAGGTATACTAATTTCTTAGAATTTTTTATCATCTATCAATATACTACCCACCTTAAATGCTTTATGGGAAACAATGATGTTATACTTTGATAACAAACAAACATAATTTTTGATTGTATTATTATTATTTTTTTTGCTACAACTGTAGAATGAAAGTATGTGGTACAAATGAATTTTAGTCGTGTTTCAAGATGATTTTTTAAATAACGACTACTCGCAATTTAATTTCGATACAGTCAAACTTTGTTGTATCTATTGTATTAATAAGTTAATAGATGAATAACAATACAAAAAAGTGCATTTGAATGTAAATCATTGGTACAGAATTGTCTCCAATCCATCTTATTTTATCTTACTTACTGAGCGCAGGTGTAACATCTCTTCAATCTTCCCAAACCCACTCCCATTGGCCTAAACCAACTAAGGAAAGGGGAATACAATTTCATTTAACCTTTAGATGTGAATGATATCAAAACATAAATAGTTCTTACCTTTTCCAATTTAGATACGTCGCAAAAACCGCCGGGAGCCAATGAAAATTAACTCAGCTCAGAATTTTCACCTGTCTCGCTTCCACATGCAAATTTAAAGGTGGATGAGGGGGATAGAATTTAAAATTCCTCGGAAGGGGAAAATGGAAGGATTCGAGAGTAATTGGAAATGCCTTAGGTTTGAGTGGCGCTGAGGTTACTGCGCCGAACTAGGATCAAGATGAACATCCTTTATATTAGGTCTTTACTTTGAAATAGCAGAAATATTATAACTAATGTTTTTTGTTTCCAATTTCTGTAATTTATTGTTAGCCCCAATAAAATTATTTAATTAGAAAGATGACTAAGTATATTCGTTAAACGATACATGTACAAATAGTAATTCTTAGTTTAACCATATGTTTAATACTTATTAGACAGGGATCGGAAATGGCAGTGTCAACTTATAAAAATTTCATGATGAGATCTTATATAGAGCTGCTAAAACCACCAAATTTCCCGCAACTCAAATTCACACAAGCCACGAAAATATGTTTTAACACAAAAAAAAACCTAATTCAATCGTTACATTATATTAAATTTTGGAATTTTTATTTGAGTTTTGTGCTCCGATTGAAAAGAAATTCGGTAAACAAAGTCAAAAACATGAAATTGTTTCCAAAACATGATATTTTTTTACGGTATCCTAAAATTTGCTGCATACGACCTTTCAGTCCATAGGTACATAATTTAAGAGAAACGGGGTTAACGGTTAAACCACACACTTTTCTTGTTCAAGGCTCCGAGCCGAAAGCCAAAGGCTCAAGCCGTTCAAGGCTCGATTACGTGCGAATGCGAATCGCTAAAAAGGTTATTCTACATGAATGTAATTCCATAGTTTCCCGGTACAGACCGTCGATATTTTAATAGTGCCAGTCTTTTGTATGGCCTTAATCAGATTCTACTCTTTGTGCGGTGGCGCTCATATTGAGATCGCTTTCCTTGTGTTAATTGATTTATAATGGAAGAATATTTGTATTAGCGCATTTCTGTTGTAATAGGAATAGGGATTTAAATTGAATAGTAATCTACTCGAAACAATGGAAGGGTTATTAGTTTATATCTGTACCAACTTTTTGAGATAAATAGAGTATTACACATCTAGGGAAGTAAAATAAGAAATGTCTCAGATCACATGTAATTGTCGACTGAGGCGAAGCCGAGGTCTACAAACATGTGATCTCAGGCTTTCTTATTTAATTCAAGTGGTGTGTACCTATACTTTTTTTTGCTCGACGGAGGTGGAAAGCGGCAACTTCGTTTACCGCAGCGGGCCGCAAGTTGCTGCGTTCCGCCCGGAGAGAGAAAAAGTTGCTCCTGTATCACCTCAAGCTACAAATTATTGATCTGTCAATGTTCATGAAGATTGGTCCAGCGGTTTTGCCGTGATAAGTTGATAACGTTACTTGAGCATTTCAAAAATGTTAAAAAACTTATCCACTATGCATTCTTGCCACTGATCAACAGACTTTGACAAAAATGATCATTCCCTGTCTATCTTACAAGTTTTTTTTGGCCGTTCCTTATATAGACTAAAACTATGTTTTGCAAGCGTTCAAAATGGCGGCTGTAATAAAAAACGGTAGGTAATTTTTCACCATATTACGAGTACTTAATTAGTACCAGAGTTTTAGTGTTCTAAACTTTTTTAGACTGAAAATAGTATCATATCATTATTCAAGAACCTTTTGACTTCCCATAAAAACCCTCACAGGTCCACATCATAATGATTTCCATTAAATGTGACCTTTTTCACGAAATTGAAACGCAAATTTGAAACTCCGTGGTCCGGTTAGGTAACAAATGAAAAAGCGAGGTAACCCTGAGTTAGCAGGGAGATTGTATTTCGGGATTTTACCCTTAAATTTGGGAGTTTATTAGGCGAAAAGTAATTTTGGAAACGTTTTTTTGTATTTCTCTTTGGTTAAATTTATTAAACGCCAAAGATATTTAGGAATTGGATTTTTCCTACTTTTTACATACTCTAATATTACACGTCTTTTCCTCGTTGGGGTAGGCAGACAAAAGACCGCCTTTTATAACTTGGGAAATCTCTCACGATCATCGAACGATTTCGGTTTCTGGCACTCTTTGCTTTCTTCAACAGATCGCCTAACTTCTTCTCTACATACTTAATATAAAATAAAGTGGCTTTCCTCGTGTTTGTCTGTAGGTATATCTGCTAACTTCTCTTATGTCCCGCAACTGATTTTGATGCAGTTTTTACTACCTGATAGAAATAGCGATAAACTAGGAATGTTTTTGTATATCTTATAGAAAGCGAAGCGAGGATGGGTGGGTGTTACATAAACTTAACACTCTTTAGTAATTTCTCACAAATTTCTTACAGCCCCTAACAGGTAAAACGATTAAAAATATTTTTAATTTCCAACGCTAAAGTGAAAATTACTCTAGAGGGAGAATGTTGGCAACACTGCCAGCGGACCTTGGGGGGCCACAGATAATTATTACACGGAAGGGCCTTCCCGGATCCGTCTTGGTCTAAGGGCCCCGTTGGGACCCGGAATGAGGATTATGCCTTGTATTAATTAGTCGGGGAAAGGCCTCTGACGTGACTTAGATATTTATTCGACTGGATGCTCTTATAGCAGCCGGAATGGGCTGTCGAAGAGTTATACTTTATTTATTTATTAAGACAATCAACAGCTCAATTCTTATAACTATTTTACAGGTTAGAATACTAGTGGCAGAGCCAATTACAGACTACCCCGTCTTAATCACAAGCAAAATATATCTAAATTATAACTTTAAAGTTGTGGTCAACAGGGCATCAGTTTTTAAATCTGTTTCTATATCTATCTGTTTTTTTTCCTACATACGATGGATGGTAATAGATAAAGAGATATAATAATAAATTGTTACTTTTATCTTCTGTAGGTAATTACTAATTTGGTAAAGAGTGGATTTTTATTTAATTTAAAACTATTAGACTACAATTTGATCTATTTATTTTGTACTTTTTCTTCGATAAAAGTACTGATACATGAAATGTGGTAGCTTCCATATAGAATTCTGTTTTAAATATTCATTCAAATCCGTTGAGCTGTTGCGGGGCGTATTCGAGACAAACTTATCATGTCTGTCTATCTGAATTGACAGACATAAGGACTAACATTCTAAAACGTTAATTTATGATTACTTAGACATAGTATCTATAGATAGTAGTTTTTGCTTGTTTTTTGCATTTATTTTGAAATTACTGACAGAAATTTTAATTTTATTATTGGTATAGATATTGTATTGTAGTGTATTTGAAAAAGAACAATTCTAAAATATGCAATTTCACCCAACTTCGCCGAAGCATGTAAATATACATTTTATTACTCATTTTTAAGGATCGGGTAACTGAGTTGTCCCAAATTTGTGTCTTGTGAGTGACAAGCGTCGTGTTCTCTTAACTTAATAGAGACTTATTAAATTTATATGGGCCCTGAAACGTGTCAGAGAATGTTTCACTCAAAATGCTCTTTTCGGTATAAGTCACGTCTTATTCTTAGGGAAGTAATATAGGATAGATGTTGAATAGAATAGCAATGATAGCCCTGTGGCTACAGAGCTGGAATCTCATTCGCAAGGCTCGGGTGCGTATCCTGGCGAGGGCATGCATAGCAATGAGTTTTTCAGAAACTTCGTAGCTAGGTACATATTAACTATTAGGTCCACGGAGAAGGAAAACAACGCAAGGAAACCCGCAGGGCCTAGAATTAATTCTGCGACATGTGAAACAGACCAGCTCCGATGATGGGTTCACCACTGGATCCAAAAACATAAACATCTCACGCCTTTTATCCCCGAGGGGTAGGCAGTGGTATGCCATTTCTGAAAACATCCGCGTTTCAGCGTGTTTTGCAACGACGGCATTCGAAATAACGTATCAGACCCACGTAAAGTAATTTCCAAATAAATACAAAAAACAAGCAAAAACTACCATCTATTTATTATTTATTAGAATAACGTATCTTTGGACAACTAAACGTCATAGGTGGTGAGCCCATCATCGGACCGGGTCTGTTACACATGCCTCAGAATTAATTCTGGGACCTGCGGGTTTCCTCACGATGTTTTCCTTTACCCTCGAGCATAGTTTTTGAAAAAGTCATTGGTAGGTACATGCCAGGATTCGAACCTGAGTATCACGAATTAGAAGCGGGCTCTTTAACCACTGGGCTATCACGCCTCCAAAATATCACATAACTAGAACACATAAAGGCGTAGTTACATTTGAACCCAGACATAACTCTAGTATACAGGGTGGTCGTATTTCACACGATGACGTCATTAGTGAGACTGACCATCTGCCAAACTTAGTAGATTTCCCCAAAGCAATATTCAAATGATCATAAACCTTAGTACAACGTCTTACAGCTATTTGATGCGTGAAATTTACATTTGGAATAGCAGATTTTACTGGTTTATCTCAAGTTGTAACTTATCTGACACTACGGTTCAAGTCATCATCGTAAGCGGTTTTAAAAATACAATAGTGTGGGACTACGCTACAACCGCGAAGCAAATTGCATACATAGTTATTTACTTACAGGTGAAGTTAACAATATCATGTTAAAAATATGGAATGAGCCGAAAGTGGGAAACAGAAAGAGAGAGAGGTTCGAGCTGTGTGAGTGAGAGATGAAAGGAATGGTGGATGACGTAATATCTAATTTTATTTATTTAGAAGACGTTTCCAAAATCCAAAATTTACAAATTCATAAAATAAATTACTAAAAAGGGATAGCAAAAGTTACACTTTTGGAAATACCCTCTTTTCACAAATGCTTATGATCTTCTTTTCAATTTTAGAATGTGGTTGTTGGTTGGCTCAGTTGACCCTGCCTTCTGAATCTGAACATGTGTATTGGCTTCGTGATTGGGTGTATATTTACAGAATTGTTAAAACTGCGCGCTGCTAAAAGTTTCAATGAGTTCTCGATTGAATATGACATTGATCTATTCTGTACCGGTACATCTTTTGTTAGAAGAGCATTGACATCATACTTGTTAGAAGAGCACTAATAACAGACTTGTCAAACCCAGACTGCTCACCTAATTAAGTTTGTAGTTTTTTTTATTTATTTTTTTATTAACGTAGGTAGTTGAATTTATTGAACTTATATTCCATCAATCTTAATAGGTAGGTACCTAGTAGGTAGTTAGTTTTGATAGCTATATGTGGAGACTTGTTGTCAGCAACTAGAATACTCAGTTTTTGAAGTTATTGTCATGTAATTAGTCTGTAAGTCTTCCCAAAAATAATAAAATAAATAAAATAAAATAAGTACGCATAGGTTCTGCCTAGTTTGAGACTAAATAGCCGGGTATAAATTGTGTCCAAAAATTCCCATAAATCTTCCCATAAATGGGGAATGAAAGTTTTTTTTATAGTATTGGGGGCAAAATAGCAGACAGGTCACCTGATGGTAAGTGACTACCGTCGCCCATGGACACCTGCTACTCGAGAGTCACAAGTGCGTAGCTGGCCTTTAAGGTGGGAGTACTCTCTCTTCTTGAAGTATTATAAGTTAATAATATTTAGTAGAGCAGTGATAGCCCGAACGGTTCAAGAGCCGGCCGAAAATTTGTGAGGCTCGGGTTCGAATCCTGGCATGTATACCAATGAGTTTTTCAAAAACTTACGTACATATTTATCACTAGCTCGACGGTGAAGGAAAACATCGTGAGGAAACCCGCAGGTCTCAGAAATAATTCTGAGACATGTGTAAACAGACCCGGTCCGGCGATGGGCTCACCACCTATCACGTTTAGGGGTCCAATATATCTCGTGAAATGTGGGTATATCCAGTAATGGAAAACCTCTGCCTACCCCCTCGGGGATAAAAGGCGTGAGATTATATTATTATTATTATTAATAGTTAGTAGTATTTATAAGTTAATATGTTTTCATAATTCCCTTATAATTTTCTCAATATGGGCGGGAACAATCATCCGTGGATCGCTGCAACTCCTAACTCACACCGACACCAAAGGGTCAAAATGTACACGTCATTAACTTGGTCACCCGAGTCCTTAGCAGCATAAATGCGGTATCAAACTGTTTTATTGCCAGCCGGGCATGATTTAATGAAATCTTTAATATTGGAGATAAGGCGCCCCGCAATGCCTCTCGTAAATTGCCCCCGGCAATATCGCCGGCTCTAATGCCTCTAGGAATAATATGCTCCAGTTGCTTCATTTCTCTGTGAAATACGTCGTTTCGTTTCTTTATTGTTTTTAAGTTCGTTTATGGGTGTTGGGTTTTAGTATGTCTTATTCCCTGCATGTTTTCGTCCAACACCAGTATGGCATGTACAACGGGTACCGTATTCTAAACAGTAATTTGTTGCTTTACAGTGCGTAAAAGAGGGTTTTCATATAAATACCCACTTTTCGGAAGTATGTTTTTTGGGCCCTTAAATGTGACAGGTGTTGAGCGAAGCGGGTTGAAGCTAACATGGCTCAAAATCAAATATTTTTCCTTCAGGTTTCGTTTACGATGTTTTCGTTCAAATGGAAGTACTTTACGTATGACGGGCCTGTTGGCTCAGTTGGTAGTGACCCTGCCTTCTGAGTCGGAGGTCTTGGGTTCATTCCCGCTCGGAGCCAACCTTTGTGCGCATGAACATGTCTGTTGGCTTCGTGTCTGGTTGTTTAAAATTTATTTAAGTAGTGTGTAGTGTGAGACTAAATAACCGTGTGTGAATTGTGTCCTAAAATTTTTTATTTTTTTATTTAAGCACAACATTTTTATATTCCTCCCCGAAATCCTCACAGAAACGGCAACGGGCACTAAAAGCGGCGTCTATAAACTGCACCTCTTTATATTCATAGAAACAATCCCAGCACGACAATCTCGGGTAATTATAAACAGCGAGACGGGTCGCATTTATGACGGATCGCCCCAATCGCAGCCGGCCGTAAAGCGAGTCAGCCAAGCCTTGCCGCCTCTGGGAGTTTGCTGTTACTGGGATAAGTCGTAAGAGAGAAACTATTAATAGTCCAGGAATATTTTATTTAGGTAGATAGGAAAACAAACAGCCGTCTTAACTAATTAACATAAATACACATGCTTAACTGAAAGCCAATTATGTGTTTTGCATATAGTTACGAATATGGTAACAAATATTAGGGGTTTCACCTCGGAAAGAGATAGATAAGCTATAAACTTGTATAAACTTTTATTTTGACACCCTAAAACTTATCTCAAAACCTACATAACGTAGTTGTCCGCTACTACAGATATTCCAAGGTCAAAAGTAAAGAAAAAACGAATTTTACAAAATTGCAAATATCTCGTTTCAATACGATCTTACAGAATCGTTTTACTTTAAAAGAGCAATTCTGGTATTTATATATGTATTTATATTTCGGGTATCACGGAAACGAGACATGACATGAGACTAAAAAGAGCTGCCCTTAAGTTTCTTGCTGGCTCTTCTCGGGGTACTGCATTTGGAACCAGCAACTCGTCGGTGGAGATGGGCTGCTGTTTACATTTAGCCAATCCTCATGGACGAGTTTAGTGTGCCTTGTTTATATTGACATTTCAAAGCAGTGATTTCAAAGTGTATGTTTTATACCTACTGAAATAAAAGAATTTTGACTTTGACTTTGACGGCTCTAAGGATTTTGATGAAATTTCGTGTAAATATACACGTGTCGTTTTCTATTTTAGTTCAACTGCATATTTGTATTTCCTAAAAAAAACAATTTTGCACACAAAATAATTTTTTTTTTTTAATAATACGGCCGCTTACCGGCAGATGACGTTAGCAATACTGGTGTTAGAACGGGCAAAGCTTAGTCTCCTAGGTACTGACGCTTAGATACGGATCAAAGAAGGAAGCAGATTTATGCGACTATAGCGGATACTCTTTCTAACTGTGCTTAAGTGGAGATGAGTGTGTCCAGACAATTGGTAATGTATTGTGGTGATTTTATAAAAAAAATGTATATGATAATATAGTTCTCCCAAATTTCACGAAGATCGCTTCAGTGGTATAGTCTGTGACCTGTATCTTTTACAATATAGATCTGTGGGTACGCCGTTTGCTCTATTGTGGGAAAGACAGAAAAATATTTCAGATTCATAATATTTAGGGATACTCCTAATATTAGTAATACTAGTGAACAAAATTATTGACTACAATGCACTTTCAAAAATAAGTCTATGTAAGTTTTATAACCATTGTTATTTAATATAAATATCTCATCGCTCTTAACTTGGACCACATGGCGACATTTACATACCGTCTTACCCTGTAAGTCCATCCCTTCGCCTTTGGGACCACGCAGAACCTTTGCCAAATGTCACACTACCTGGATATGCAGACCATAACATTTAGACCCCAGAACACTTCGTGAAAGCGTTCGATTATTCCTCTTGTAAAGGTCTTTTTAGTCTGGGGTATGAGATCATAGAGTAATCTATCTACACTGATATTATAGACAGGCAAGATTTGTATGTTTGTAATAGAAAGGCACCGAGCTACTGGAACGATTTTAATAATTCTTTCATCATTGGAAATATTACTTTTTTGGTATACACTATCATATTTGGTATATTGACGGGCCTGTTGGCTCAGTTGGTAGTGACCCTGAAGTCGGAGGTCGCAGGTTCGATCCCCGCTCGAGGCCAACATTTGTGTGCGTGAACATGTCTGTTGGCTTCGTGTCTGGTCGTTTAATAGGTATTTAAGTATGTTTATCAGTTGTTTAGTACCCATAGTACAGGCTCTGCCTAATTTGAGACTGAATAACCGTGTGTGAATTGTGTCCCACAATTTATTTATTATTTATTTATTTATGGGCTATAATTTACCAAAGGAAAGGACTTACACAGCTGAAATTTTTGGCAACAGCAAGTTATATGAACAGCAATACATATTTAACATGTACAATTAAAATTGTGTTCGTGAGTAGGTAGGCGTATATCACTTGAAAACGGCTAGATAGATTTGGCTTTCTTTTTATAAAAATATATGGGATAAAAAAAAATCCTAAGATTAAAAAAAAATAAAAGTAGGAACTTTGTTTTTACTGAAAAGCTTATTCAAATTTGGACAGGACACCGGCTGTCGGGTCTGATAGTGTTAAATAAAATGTTAAACATTGGTTTCACGGTTTGCTACTTGGTCTATCACGTTAATTCACGTGTCGTGCTATGACTTTTCTATGTGAATGTCATCTAAATTCATTTTTAAAATTGATTCATTTTTATTTATTTATTAAGGTTTGCTGGCAGTTTATACAGTAATGCGATTCTTAAAAGGTGGAAATAATAGTAAAATATATAAATTTTAATGCATAGATATATTAAAGCAAACACAGCATGCACTATTTAGTCAAATTTAAATTCAATCTCTTTATATGTCTATACAAAAAAGATACTGACTGGCTGACTGACTGATCGATCAACGCACAGTCAAAACCACTGGATCCAGGAGCATGCCATTTTGTGTTGCAACGCAAGTACCAAGAAGTAATTTTTGAAAATTCCCGCGGGAACGGGAATAATCAAGCCCAACGCGGGCAACGCCGCTAGGCACCCGCTAGTCACTATTTAAAGTTAAAGACTAAGAAACAGCCACCAAATGAAATTGCTATTAAAAGATTCGAAATAGTTCTTGTATATGCTCGAAATAGGCACCACGTTTCAGTGACAGTATTCTTTGGATGGATTCGATTGTCTATTCCAGGCGGCAGGCGAGATGATAAATATAGAATTCGACTGCAACGAGATCGATCCCGCCAAATGGCTGGAAACATCCGAGTCGCGGCCCTATTCCGTGACTTCGATAGGCAACGTTGTGAGGCGTTTTTAAAAAAGAAAAACTAGTTCTTGTTTTCCCGATAGATAGCGACGCCACCCTCATCAAAATTTATAAGTTTCATGTTTTTTTTAATGAATGCAAGGCAATACTGTCACGTCTACTTACTTTTTTGGTTTGGTGTGTATTTACTCGTATATAGGTACCTACTCCTTTTTTTTGCAGCCGAGAGAGTGCAAATACTAAAAACGGTCTCCTTATGTCGCTATAATAAGAAATAAATAATATAATCCCAATTCAAATTACCTCTAATCGTAAATAGAAAATGTATATTTTTCATAAATTTCCTTCCCCTTTTCTGTCATAAAAACAATAAAATATTCAATTTATTGTAATTCACTGTCATAATTATTTAATTCAAAAGTAAACTGTAGGTAAATTATGCATGAACAAAATTGATGTTTCATAACATCATCATTGATATGATTGATAAAGTTAGTACCTACTAGTTTGCTGTATTTGGATGTTTCAAGTCCGAAAAAAAAACCTTGTTAGTATGAAAAATTCTGTTTTATAGAAATTCTCTATACCTACACTTGATATACCTACACTCTAGACTTGATATTTACTGCTTCTTAGTAGATCCGGAATAAGGGCGCAGCTACACCGCTGCGACAGTCATCCAAACGTCAATTAGTACCACTCAGGTCGCCGCTCTAGCGTTAATGTGCCTTTATGCCGAGATTCTCGGGATGAATTGTGCATAAATGGATAACTTGGCTTACCAATGAGTGGGTATAGGTATTATGAAATAGTGAAACTAAAACTCGACTAGGGAAAAATCTAGTCCATGTCGGTCGTGAAAAGTAAGTTCTAGATGTAACCTATTCATCCGGACCTAACGAATATATTGACACGTCATTCATCACAATTGGTTTAGAAGTTTATACGCTAAGGTGCAGAGGTACCTACATACTTACATATTTCGCGATTTTCTTAGATGCAGCTCCAGACATGCAGCTTAGTTGTAAGTGCACTGTAAACCAATAGTCAACGAACTGGCAATCCACCGGTCAGTAATAAAAAAAATTTTTTTATAAACTATCTAAGTATGTTCGATGTTTTTTAACATTAAACCACGTTTTTCTCATTCACTCAGTTACGTGTGCACGTGAAATACAGGTTGAGGCTTAGAGCCGCTCCAAAGCACCAAAATGGTGCTCCAAAAATCCTCGATCAAAAAGTTGGACGTGACTATGGGCGGACAAATTAGATTTGTTAGCGAAGAGAGGCTGCCGAGGACGCGACTCACGTGTGGAAGTCCGCATCAGATATTTGACGTGACATACAGTAAAACGTGAACGTACGTAACATCTGTTTATATTATTGGGTATGCTTACTTGTATCAAAGTTATTTGCTCACCGGAATCTCAGTAATAATAATAGTATTTTTTTACATTAAGGTGCAAGTGTGTAATCTTGTTGATTACCGCTGAGGCGCCATTGAGACCCGAGCCGTTAGGCGAGCCGAGGACAGTTATGCTTGTGACAAAATGAGGTCATTACAATTATTTCTGCTTTTTGCATATTTTATTTATTATTTAAGAATATGAAAATAAGGCTTCTAATTGAAAAATCTCGAAATGATTTTTAAATTACTGCCTCTAGAATCAAATTTAGAATGGCCAATTATGTCGCCGTGTCATTGTAAAAGCCGTGACATTATAATTGCACGAATTTTTGCAAATCGTCTCAATTGCATAATATAATATTACGGGACAATCTTAGTTACATTATAATTTCGCCAAGTTCAGGGACACAAAAAACCTTTGATGTTTGGCGTCTCCATACTAGAGTTACATTGTTTAGGAGGTTTTTTTAAAAGAAAGATTTATTGAATGTATCGCTATTCAGTATCTTTTTCGTCGGATTAATTTTTGTTTTGGTAAAAGATTTATTATGTAAGTAGACCTACTTATGTCGCAGTGTATAAGTTAACTAGTGGCACTATGTCAGTCGTGTCCATTTCATAAAATATCACGGGACATATTCAGTGACATCGTACAGCACGGCCGTTTTAACTTGACAGCTCTGAAGTTGCGCAAATGGCTGCGCAGTAACATTTTCTAGCGACCATATGGCGGTAGGAGGGGGATTTGCGCAGGCCAAGCCTATGTTCAGAGAAGCCAAGTTAAAACGGCCGTACTGTAATTTACCGTAGTTAAATTATCAATACTAGCAACACTTGGATGTGGTGGGTAGCCTCGGTCCGTTTTGATTGGCCGATTCACTGGACACCGTACTAAACTGACCAATCAGTGACCGTTTTACAATTTATCAATCATCAGAAAATGAATTATTTCCTCAACAGTTATTACGAATAGTCTAAACCAAATTTTATTTCGCAATACAGACATTCGAATTTAAGCTGAAATTCAGATCGTGCTATTGTCTTGTACAGTCAAGAGCACGTGGAGCTGGACGCATTGGACTTTGTAAAGTTCTTATTACAATTGACTTAGAGGTCAGACTCGCACTACAAGTGTAAAGCTTCATGTGATTTTGACTGTACACCTGGAAAAACGCGATACCTGGTATAGTTGCTATTCATTTGGTACACTGTGAGTATACCTAGTCTTGCCATAAATACTGAAACAAAGAAAAAAAAATGTTTTCTATTGCAAATAACATTTATTATTTTTACAGTGTGTTACTTTAATACATAAATATAAAACACTTTAAAATATAAAAAGCTTATTCGAAGTGGTCTCCATTGGCTGCAATACAGTCCTTTAAACGTTGAGGCCAGTTATCAATAGAAGCACGCGCTCTTTCCATGGGAAAATTCTTCACTGCCAATCGTACGGATTGGTTTAGGGACTCCAAATTATCATGGCGTTTAGAGCAAGCCGTACTCTCTAAAACTGACCATAAATCATAATCCAGCGGATTAAGATCGGGACTAGACTGCGGCCAGTCTTCAGCTCTGATGAAGTCCGAAACGTTCGTTTCCAACCAAGACTGCGTAGACCGAGCTTTATGACCCGGCGCCGAGTCTTGCTGGAAGGACCATTCTTGGTTATTGAACATGGTGTTGTTAAGGGGCTTCACTACCTTCTCAAGAATGGTATCTTGATACACTTGTGCCGTTGTTTTGATACCTTTTTCAAAAAAGTATGGCTCAGTAACTCCTTCATAGCTAATACCCCACCAAACCATCACTGAAGTCGGATAGTGCCCACGTTGCACTCTGTCGACTTATTGGGAAGCTTCCTTAGAGCTTTGAACATAAATACGGTCATTTTGTTTGTTAAAATGTTGCTCAATTGTAAAAAAAATCTCATCCGTAAAAAATTTTTTTTTGTGACTTCCCTTTGCGTACCGCTTCAGTAGTTGTTTCGATTTTACCACCCTATTCTTTTTTAAATTATCAGTTAAGAAATGACCAGTACGTTTCTTGTAGGCTGCAAGTACTAAGTCATCTGTTAAAATACGCGACATGGTTCTAGGTGCTATCTTCATCTCCCGAGATAAAATCTTTTACTTTCGGACAGGATTTCTTCGAATTCTTTCCCTTGCTGCTTTGACCACCTTTTTCGTACGAACACTACGTGGAAGGCCAGATCTTTTTCTGTCACAAACAGAGGAGGTCTCATTGTACCCATTAATAGCCCGGTACACAAACATTTTACTAATATCAAGCGTATGGAGAGTTTTAAAAAATGCATTTGGCTCATATCTACTTTGTGTAATGCAATCACAGCGATTTGGTTCTCTTTATCACCCCACTCTATTTAAATATCGCAAAATATTGTACAATGTATTGGCGCCAAAATGAGAAAACCCAATGAACAATCATATAAAAATCACAGATTCAAAATTCAAATATACCATTTTGTTTATTTTTAACTGTAACAGTATTTATGGCCAGACTAAGTATATGAATTATTTATTTTGATATTTTCGCGTAATTTTTGATAAGGTAGTGTGCGTGTATTGTTTATGTGCAGCGTGTTAATTTTTGCGTTAGATTTTGATTATTAGTGATTTATTTTGATTATTAGTGTTTTGATTATTATTATTGATTAGAGGTTGTGTTAGATTGAGATTGAGTGAAAGATTGGGCGATTGTGATAGCCTGGAAGAAAGAGAAATAGAGAATGTATGGGGAATATTTAAAAATGCTGTAGTAGAAACAGCGATAGATGTATGCGGAGAAAGTAAGAGGAAGAATGGTTCCCCAAACCACTGGTGGAACAAAGAAGCTAGAGAGATTGTTGAACGAAAGAAGAAAGCATGGTTGGATGTATTGGCTATGAGGACCAGAAAACCAGTAGATGCTAGAGTGACTGAAGAAGAAATGAAAATGGTAGAGAATGAATACAGAAGGATAAAATGTGAAGTGAAAGACAAGATTGAGCGAATGAAGAAGAACATGGATGAAAAGAATGAAAGAAAGATATCCGACAACTTCCGGGAAAACCAGAAATTGTTCTGGAAGTAAGTTCGGGTGTCCCGGGGAGTGTCGCAGAATACAAGGATGAAAGTGATTAGAGATGAGAATGGAGAGCTGATAACGGAAGATGATAGAGTGCTGAGGCGATGGAAGCAATATTTCGAGGGATTATTTGAATGTGATGACTCCCTACCTCAAGCAGATCTTGCACCTACTGTAGATGTGCTTGAGGAGGAGAGAGATGAAAGCGAGATTAGTATGCATGATATTGAAAGAGCGATGAAAAATATGAAGAAAGGTAAGGCTGCAGGGTATGACAGAATATGTGTCGAAATGCTGAGAGCTGGGAAAGGGCTGGTAGCTTCTTGGTTGCACTCCATTTTCAAGAAATGTTGGGTCAGCGGTAAAGTGCCGCAAGATTGGCGAAAAGCCGTAATAGTGCCTCTTTTCAAGGGAAAGGGGTCACAACAGGATGCCAAAAATTACCGCGGAATCAGTCTTCTCAGCATTGTCGGCAAATTGTATGCAAAGGTATTGATCGAAAGAGTGATGAGAGAGACGGATGAGAAAATATGGGATGTACAAGCGGGATTCAGAAAGGGAATGGGGTGTATGGATCAAGTCTTCTCCCTAAGGTCCCTAACAGAAAAACACCTTGCCAAACATCAGAAGGTGTTTTGCGCCTTTATAGACCTGGAGAAGGCTTATGACAAAGTGAGGAGAAATGAAATGTGGGATGTACTGTCCAAGTTTGGGTTGGGGAGCCGGTTGATAGATGCAATGAAATCACTCTATGAGGATTCCAGTGCATGTGTCAGACTAAATGGCGCCTACACAGACTGGTTTAACATCTCAAGGGGTGTTAGACAGGGCTGTGTAGCATCGCCGTGGCTCTTCAACCTATTCATGGACAGCTGTTTGGATGATTTACGTGAGAGTGATTGTGGATTGAAAATGATTGAGACCACCATCAAATGCCTCTTGTATGCCGACGACCAAGTCATCCTTGCATCGTCGGCGTCCGAGTTGCAAAAGATGGTGGATATAATGAATGCAGCATTTGAAAGAAGGGCATGAAAGTGAATGTTGCAAAAACGAAAGTGATGATTTTTGAAAGAGAAGAGTGTATGACAGAGTGTGATATAAAGATTGATGGTGAGAAAGTTGAGCAAGTGAAAGAGTTCGTGTATTTGGGTAGCGTGTTTACAAGGGATGGCAAGTTTGAGAAAGATATTGAAAGAAGAGTATTGAAAGGAAATGCAGTAAATGGGGCCCTGAATAGCCTTGTGAGTAGCCAGGTCATGTCCAACAAGGCAAGGATGGCTGTGCATAACGCTGTTCTGGTCCCGACGCTGATGTATGCGAGTGAGTGTTGGGTGTGGCAGAAGAAGCATGAAAGCAAGGTGAACGCAGTGGAAATGAGGTCTTTGAGGAAAATGTGTGGAGTAAAATTGTGTGATAGAGTGAGGAATGCGGATATACGAGAGAAGTGTGGTTTGAAAGAAGATGTAGTGACAAGGATAGAAAAGGGTATGTTAAGCTGGTTTGGTCATTTAGAACGAATGGATGAAAGAAGAGTAACGAAAGAGATTTATGGTGCGAATGTTAAAGGATACAAGGCAAGAGGACGCCCCAGAAGGACGTTCACGGATCAAATTAGTGACGTCCTTCAAAAAGCTGGGGTCAAGAGTGCGAAGAATAAAAGAGCGTGTATGAAAAGGCTTATGAATGTGAAGGAAGCGAGGGAAGTGTGCGAAGATCGGGCAAAGTGGCGATCCATCGTCTCTGCCTACCCCTGTGGGAAGAGTTCGTGAGCTGTATGTATGTATGTATGTATGTATGTATGTCTTAGTTTTTTTTGTAATACTTAATCGATGTTATCTAAAGTAGCGTATGAAAAATAAAAATGGATGCGAAAAATAGTTTCTTGGTCATTATTTGATCTACCCTTTAAATATTTAATTTTAAATAACCATACATTATACAGTGTGAGTCTCCATAAAGTGCACATATGAAAATAGGTGAAACTAGACACATTTTTATCGACGGAAAAAATGATAAAAAAATCTGATTTTTTTAATTTATTTTTTATAAATATTTTTTCTTTTGATTACGTACTGTTGACATTATGTAAATAAAACGTTATAACTTTTTAACTAAGAAGTACATTGTGATAAAATAAAAACAGTTATGATATAAAATAACAGAACATACTAATAAAATAAAAATAAACCGAAAAATGGTACCAAAAAATAATAAAAAGGGACTTTTTGAGGAAAATCTGTATTTATATTCGTGTTTTTTTAATAAATTTTCATTTTCTCTAAATAATGCCCTTATTATATGTAGTTTTTATTACTTTATCTTATTCTCCATCGTATTACCTTTCAAAAAACAAAAATTCCGTATCTTTATCCATATTACAACGTTTACTATGAGTGTTTGAACTGAGTCATTCCGGGTGCACCATTCAACGCTTCGTTCTAGATTGTCCCATTTTATTATTTCTTAGTACCGTTTTTTGGGTTTTTTTTTTATTTTATTAGTATCTTCTGTTATTTGACAAAATTACTGTTTTTATTTTAACACGATATACTTCATAGTTTAAAAGTTATAACGTTTTCTTTACATAAAGTCAACCGTAAGTAATCAGAAGAAAAAAATATCTATAAAATATAAAAAAAATTAAATCTCAGATTTTTTTTACATTTTTCCGTCGATAAAAATGTGTCTAGTTTCACCCATTTTCATCTGTGCACATTATGGAGACTCACACTGTATAAGATAGTCACTAACACGTAGTTCCTAATAGTCTGTACAACAAGGTGAACGCCCACTAACGAATGAAATCTTCGTTTACCTAGGCTAGGGCGGCAGGTCTGAAACTGTCCACAGTAGGCAAAAAGTTCCAGTCTAGTCTTTGGTTGACACATAGAGACACATGGCTAAAAACTAGTGGAAACCGGACGTTGCTAACGGATTTGACTAATTGACCGACGGACGGACGGACGCGGCGTGCATTATTCACGTTCACAGCATCCATATTTTGTCGGCCGGTTGAAGTGCCTCTAGGGTTAAAGATTCCTAGAATAGTTTTTTTTACTAGTTTTTAAAGTTGTTAGTAAAGTTTTATCAAAATCCATTCCGTAGTTTTTGCGTGACGTAGTAACAAACATCCATCCATCCTTACAAAGTCTCGCGTTTATCATATTTGTTGGATTGTATATAAAACTGTCTGAATAGCAATTGTGTATACAGTATATTATACCCTGGAGGATGGGCCGAGCGCTTGTGTGGGACGCCACATGCGCCGACACACACGTCGACCTATCTTCCGGCGACCACTAAGCGGGCCGGTGCGGCGGCGGAGGTTCGCGAACGCTATAAGGTGGGCAAGTACAGGTGCCTCGGTGCCGAATACGATTTTATTGCATTCGGCGTCGAGACACTTGGTCCGTGGGGTCCTGGCGCGCACGGGCTCTTCAAGGAGCTCAGCAGACGACTCAGGGAAGCATCAGGCGACCCCCGAGCAGGCGACTTTCTCGCGCAAAGGATAAGTATTGCCATCCAGCGCGGGAATGCCGCCTGCGTGATGGGCACCTTGCCACGGGGCCCTCATTTTTTACATCTCCTGTAGTTTAGTTTAGTTCGTAGTTTTAGTTTTACTCTTAATTTTACTTTTAGTTTACTTATATTAATTAGCCAAATAATAAAATATTAATCTACACAATCATTTGTATATTATACAGAGTGGAAATAAGTAATTATATTAGTTCATGAAAACTAAAAAACTTTGTAGGTATGTATGGCACGCGTCATAAAAAACCAATTGAGCCCAAACTCGAGAGAAGTTTTCACAGAACAAGTATGACAAATTTCAGCTCAATCGCTTGAAGATTTCTGCTTTAAAATTGAGTTGTACGAAACCCTAAAAAGTGACATGTGTTTTAAACAGCGTCTAACTTTAAACATCGTTTTGTAATATGACCGAGTACCTATGTTTTTGATCTTCGCTGGGTGGCTGGTAGAAACTGGATGAGAATTGCCGAGAATCGAGCTGAATGGCGTGCAATTGGAGAGGCCTATGTCCAGCTGTGGATTTCTATAGGTCAATGATGATGAATGTTTTTGATTATCTGCTTACATCTGAAAATCAGTGCCTCAGCCCAGGCTGTGGCATTATGCTGAGGTGGCCCTTTCGGCATAAAATTGTTTTATATTAAGTATGTGCTACTGTGATTTCTGTTATTTTGTCTATGCCGAATAAAAAAAGTGTCTTTCTTTTTTTCTTTCTATTAATGAATTTGAAGTGTGATTTAGACCAGTTTATTCGGTTTGCCATAGTGGATTGCTCATTGATTGCTCGCCGAAAAACGTGCCGTTCTGGCAATGTGCCCAATTGCCTGGATTTTGCTAATTACTGCGTCGCAGCCGAGGCCCTTATGAAGGTTTATCACCTTTCAATGCAGATAACGCCGTTATTGTATTTCGATAATTAAAGTTATAATTATGTGCATTCTAGCTGCGGCCCGCGGCTTCACCCACGTAGTTCTCGTTCCCTAGAAAATATGGAATATGATATTGCCTATATTACTCTTTGATAACGTAGCTTTCAGGTGAAAGACTTTTTAAAATCGGTTTAGTGGTTTAGGCGTGAGAGCTGACAAAAAAACTGTCACTTGGGCATTTATAATATTTAGTTTATGACTAGTGGTTGCTCGCGCGGATCCTGTTTAATCCCGTTCCCATTTGGGAATTTCCGAAAATCTATTCTTAGTGCTTACTAACGTCATTGTGCAAAAATTCATGCTATGTGGTTTCGGCTGTGCGATGATCGAATCAGTGAGTCAGTCAGTTCTTTTTGTATAGATTTTGCCTTAAACCGGATAAAATCGCATTTATTTCGGAAAAAAAAACATTAGTATACAATATTTACACATAGGAAATGACCTCCAAAGAGGAACCATTTCACTCAAATTTAGATTGAAATAATAATATGTAGTAATTAATCTGAATTTAACGAACGTACACACCTATATGTATAGGAGGTGGTCAAACAACAGTTTCCAGACACAATGTGAATATCTATTGTCATCCGCGCATGGGCCCCTTGCGCTTGACTTTATTGGAAAGAAAAAAAGCTATCAAAACTAGGTATATACATAATGAACTTCTTTTAACATGTTAAAAGATACGAGTAAGACTCCTCCGTCGAATATTTAATCAACCCTCTTACATATTTTTATCTCCTATAAAAATATTAAACTAAGCGAAACTTTCAGGGTATATTCTGTTCCTTAAAAGCGATACGGATTTCTTTTTTTAGCGAGAGCGGTGACCAGCGGAATTTTCTGGCGCGAATATCGCTCTTACGTACCTACCCCTTGTAGGAGTCGAGTAGGTAATCTACTATATAAAAATAAGTCGGGTCTTCCTTCCTGACGATTTAACTCCAGAACTGACGAACCGATTTCCATGGTTTTGCATTCGTTGGAAAGGTCTAGGGCTCCGCAAGGTTTATAGCAAAGAAAATTCAGCATTGCACCCGTGCGAAGCCGGGGCGGATCGCTAGTTGCCTATAATATTATCCGTGGAACCGTATGGCGCGGTTTCACCCGTGTAGTTCCCGTTCTCGTGGAAATACGGGAATAAAAACTCAAAAACTGCTGGGCCGATTTTAAAAACTCTTTCACCAATAGAAAACTAGAATATCCCTGCGTAACATAGGTTATATTTTATTCCCGTATACCCACGGGAACGGGAACTACGCGGGTGAACCGCGCAGAATATAGCCATAATAAACCTGTTTAGTCTTCAGAGGGCACTACATTTCATTAGTTGGCGGAGAAGAGCGTCGGTACCGATATTACGGCGCAACTTTTACAGAGTCTTGTGATCGGTAATGAAAACCCACCTGAGGACCGTTCAGTAAAAACTTTGCTTTAACATCGTGTTTTCATTCAAGAAACACTTTCAATGCACTTCGGGACTTTACGGGAATATAATTTAGTCACAACCATGTTTACACGCTGTTGGTGTAAATTATAAAAAATATAGGTAGGTACCTACGAGTATATGGTACCGCTAGTGACGTCATTGAAAAAAACTCATCAACTCATCCCCGAGGGGGTAGGCAGAGGTATTCCATTTCTGGATATACCCACTTTTCACGAGAAATTCTTTGGAGCCCTAAACGAGATAGGTGGTCAGCCCATCGCTGGACCGGGTCTTTTACACATGACTGAGAATTGATTCTGTTACCTGCGGGTTTCCTCACGATGTTTTCCTTCACCGTCGAACTAGTGATAAGTAAATATGCACGTATGTTTTGATGACTCACTGATTATGACCCCGGACTCACTGATTATCATCATGTGAAGCAGGCTCTTTAACCGTAAGGCTATCACTGCTCTTTTATCGACTGTCCTTGGTCAATCAGAAACAAGTGAAAGCAAAGTGGTGGTCCAACATCACGCGTCCAACAACAACAAAGTGTACATCAAGCGCCATCTGGACTAGAAAATTTTATTGACATTTTGTATTGCATTACGACAAAACATAATTTATTCTGAGAGTGATAGTATTACGGCTAAAGGGCCTGCTTCACATGATGAAAATCAGTGAGGCTCGGGTTCGAATCCTGGTATGTACCAATGAGTTTTTCAAAACTTACGTATATATTTATCACTAGCTCGACGGTGAAGGAAAACATCTTGAGGAAACCAGCAGGTCTCAGAATGAATTCTGAGACATCTGTTATAACAGACCCGGTTCGGCGATGGGCTCACCACCTATCACGTTTGGGGGACCAAAGAATATCTGGTCAAAAGTGGGTATATCCAGAAATGGAATACCTCTGAATACCCCCTCGGGGATATAAGGCATGAGATTATGTATGTATGTATAATTTATTTTCCATATTATTTTTCTGGATTGGAATATAAGAGAAAAAATGAGAAATTTCATAAAATGAAAATGTTAAGAGTAGCAATCATACCTAGCCATCAGTTAACAGGAAATGAGAGAAGCATACCTAACTTAGAAGACTAACTTCACGAAAAATATACTAAAGTAAATTTGTCTGCACGTCCGGTAAACTATGAGACCGCTGGCCGGTTTGAGTGACGTTTTAATGGACCCGGGCGAATTTATTCAGAGTTGCCCGTTTTGCCCGGACATCATCTTGATGCGGAAAAAGAAGCGTGTTGTGGACAGAGGCAACCGTGGAGACGAGAGAGTGAGGTATTTTTGACGTGACCAAGTCTTATAATTTGATGGAGCCGGCTGCATGCACGAAAAAGTATGACGTATGCGGCGTTCCAGTGCAAGCGAGAGCGCGCAACGAGCGACAAAGAGGCACAATCCATTCCATCAGTATTTACGAAAAAGTATGACGTTGTGATGAATGTGTTTTTATAAGGGGTATTTTAATAAGTACTAAGATAAAAACCAACCTAGAGTGATGTATTTTATTTTATGATTATATATCATAGGAAATCTTTAATTCTAATTAGCCTCTAAATTGTATATTATGTTGCATTAGTCCTGTTAGAACGTATTAAGATTTTGATTGTATTAATAAATAAAACATAAAAATATACGTTTGTAGCAGTAACCACTTTTTCTGCATACTATCATCGTTTGTATTTCGTTTCTTTATATCTTTAGAAAAATCTACAAATAGTACTACTTCTTAAAATGTATATTCAAGAAATAAAATATAGCACGTCACCGCATCAATAGTTAGTCCTAAGACTAGTAGGTAGGTACTTTAAAAATGAACTATTTTTTATTTTTGTCCAGAGTCAGTTCCCTCTCTAAGTAGTACACTGTTCCACAAAAAGACATAAGTTTCCGCATCGAATCGCTGATAAAGATAAACCGTCGTTTGAGGAGGGTGAACTGACTTACGGTGCCTTCAAATTGACCGTTTCCAACATCCACACACCTTCCGCACACAACATATTTCAACAACACATTTCTTCAACCTTTGCCATGAGGTAATATAGCTGGGAGGGGGAAAATCTATCCGCTATAAATATACAAATATATCAATGTGATCATCACAAAATCTCAGAACCGTAGTATTACTTACTTTGATTTTACGGTCAAAACGTTCGCTATTTTCTATACTAATCTACACTAATATTATAAAGGGGTTTTGTACGTTTATAACGAAAAAACTCAACAACTTCTGGACCGATTTAAAAAAATATTTCGCCAATGGAATATCCCCGAGTAAGATAGGCTATATTTTAGGCTCGTAGGAATACGGGGGTATTCCTACGAGAACTAGAACGGCGCGGATGAAACCGCGCAGAACCGCTAGCACTACATAGTATAAAACAAAGTCGCTTTCTCTGTCCCTATATCACTATGTCCCTATGTATGCTTAAATCTTTAAAACTACGCAACAGATTTTGATGCGGTTTTTTTATTAGATAGAGTGATTCAAGAGGAAGGTTTTAGTATTAGCATTGCACCCGTGCGAAGCCGGGGCGGGTCGCTAGTAATATTATAAAGTGGAAATGTTTGTTTGTGTTGAATAAGCTCCAAAAACTACTAAACTGATTTCAAAATTTATTTCACCATTGGTACATTAACAGGGAGTAACATAAGTTATATTTTATCTCCGTATTCCAACGGGAACGGGAACTAAGCGGGTAATACCACGCAGGACCTACAGTTAGGCGCGACAATACTGGTATCGAAAATGTAACTAAAGTTCATTAACCAAATTACTTTTACATTAACCACAATCAAATATTCCATAAAAGAAATTTGTTTCCTGACCACATGAGTTGAAAATAGCTTTCATGTATTAAAATTGCTAACGTGCAATTATGGTTCAGTATTGTTTCATGCTACGTAGGTAATTTGCATTCCCGCGTTTGTGATGAAACATGAACCATGAGTTTTATTGAAACAACGAATCTTGTTATCTGAAACAAAAAAAAGGTCAAGTGCGAGTCGGACTCGCGCACGAAGGGTTTTCTCACCATTATCTATAAAAACGGCAAAAAAAACACGTTTGTTGTATGGTAGCCCCCCTTAATTATTTTGTTTTTAGTATTTGTTGTCAACAGAAATACATAATTTGTGAAAATTTCAATAGTCTAGCTATCGCGGTTCTTGAGATACAGCCTGGTGACAGACAGACGGACGGACAGACAGCGAATTCTTAGTAATAGGGTCCCGTTTTTACCCTTTGGGTACGGAAACCTAACAAGTAACTATTTCTAGTAACTGCTACGCCAACTATCGCCGGGTCGCGCGGCACAATGACTTAGCATTGCACTTAATTTTACGGCGTTCGCACGGAGAGCATATACAGTCTCGTATAGTCGCGCGACAAAATAGGTTGTGACTTGTGACGTAAAATTTTACTCGGATTTTTTGGATAGCAAGCATATTTTTTGCGTTATTGTTTGTTGCATCTAAGAAACAAACTTTATAATATTAAAGTACCTATTTACTTTAGGTACATATATTATTTAGACTAGATGTCGCGCGGTGCGCGAGGCCGCAAGCGGCCACGCGTGTCTCTGTGGGGTCGTATTTTGACAGAAAAATAAATTAATTTTAGGGTGCCCATCTTGTTTTAGCCATTTTAAGTCGAAAAATAATAAAATTTGTTAAATATTTTTTTTCATGGCAACACTGTTTACTGAGACCCACAATCGCTCCATACAACCCAACTTTCCAAAGTGTTGCCAACTGGCTAAAAAAGCCGATTATTATTAAGAAAATTGAAATTTTTTAGTAAAACAAAAATAACGGGGCGGCCATCTTGTTTTTTCTATTTTTCGGGATTTTCTAGTAAACTACAGGATATACCCTATGCGATGACACCAAACACATCCCTGTAGCATATCGGCACCTGGGAGATCAATTCGGGTCTTTTGAGGTCTACCCTAAAAAATAAATCAACCATAACTTTCAGTGTTGCCAGACAAAAATCAAAAAACCTACTGAAAGTCATAGGGCAACACAAAATGTTTCACTGACTGTCACTTGTTTTTGCAAAATGGTAAAATTTACAGTTTTGACATTTTGTGTTAAAAGTAAAAAAATACGCCAAATTCCAGGAAAATTATTAAACACGGCAACACTACGTAGCAAGACCTCTAACCCCGCTATACAGACCAACTCGTTCAGGTGTTTCCATCTTGCCGAAAATCGACAATCAAAATGTGTTAAAATTAATATTTTTCTTTCGGAGCAAATCACCGGTCGGCCATCTTGGTTTTTCAGATTTTCAGGATTTTCTGGTAAACTACAGGATATGACCTATGTGATGACATTAAACACATCCCTTTAGCATGGCGTCTGGGAGATCAATTCGGGTCAAGTGGGGTCTAAAACCACTCCAACTTTGAAACATTACTACGCGGCCGCCATTTTGTTTTTTCAATTTTTTAAATAATATTCGTAAATAGTTTTCAAAGTTTAAGCGATTCCAAAAATTTGAACTAAATCGGCCTTAAAACAAAAAAGATACGATAGGCACGACTGGCCGCCATTTTGTTTTTTTGAAAAGTCAGAATTTTCCCGGGGTCACTCCGCCATCTTGCACACTTTTCTCATATATGACTTGACTCCAAAATGACTCCTTCTGGGAGAACAATTATGTCAATCAGTGAGTGAGTGAGTGGTAGTCGAGCTTTATATATTATAGACTAGATGTCGCGCGGTGCGCGAGGCCGCAAGCGGCCACGCGTGTCTCTGTGGGGTCGTATTTTGACAGAAAAATAAAGTCTAATTTTGGGCGCCCATCTTGTTTTAGCCATTTTAGATAATTTTCTATGAGAATTTTGTCTTTTTTTAGTATAACTTGAAAAAAAAAATTTGTTTAATATTACTTTTCATGGCAACACTGCTTACTGAGACCCACAATCGCTCCATACAACCCAACTTTCCAAAGTGTTGCCAACATGCTGAAAAATGCCGATAAAAATTATAAAAATCTTAATTTTTTAGTGAAGAGAAAATACCGAAACGGCCATCTTGTTTTTTCAGTTTTTTGGATTTTTCTAGTAAACTACAGGATATGCCCTATGCGATGACACCAGTCACGTCTCTATAGCATATTGGCATCTGGGAGATCAATTCGGGTCTTTTGAGGTCTACTCGATAAATTCAATTAGCCATAACTTTCAGTGTTGCCATGCAAAAATTAAAATACCTACCAAAAGTCATAGGGAGTAGTAAAATGTTTTATTGACAGTAACTTTTAACTGTCACTCGTTTTTGCATAGTGGTCAAATTTAGAGTTTTATCATTATGCATTTAAATTAAAAAAAATACGCAAAATTTTGGAAAAATTCTTAAACATGGCAACACTACGTAATGAGACCTCTAACCCCGCCATACACGCCAACTCGCTCAGGTGTCGCCATCTTGCTGAAAATCGACATTTAAAATCTGGTAAAATCCATCATTTTCTTTAAGAGCCAATCACAGGGCGGCCATCTTTGATTTTGAGTTTCTCGGATTTTTCTGGTAAACTATGGGACATGCCTAAAAAGACGACGTGCCATTTGTAACTGCACGAAGTCGGCAACCATGCTACTAATTCGGGTCAAGTGGGGTCTACAATAGCCTAAAATTTGAAACATTACTACGCGGCCGCCATCTTGTTTTTTCAACTTTTTAAAAAATATTCGTAAATCATCCTAAAAGTTTAACCGATTCCAAAAATTTCAACCGGATCGGCCGGAAAACAAAAGAGATGAGATAAGCAAGCCTGGCCGCCATTTTGTTTTTTTGAAAAGTCGGAATTTTCCCTGGGTCACTCCGCCATCTTGAACACTTTTCCCCTACAAGACTTTTCTCCAAAACGACTCCTTCTGGGAGAACAATTATGTCAATCAGTCAGTGAGTCAGTGAGTGGTAGTCCAGCTTTATATATTATAAATAAATAATAATTTTACTGTTTTAAATGGTTGCAGTTATTTCCAAGTTTCCATGTGTAAACTTGTTAGGTATTGCATAGATAAAAATAAACATTGAGATTATTTATTTAGAAATAAATTAAGAAATTATATTTAATATTAAGCGATAGTTCGTATGTAACGTAAACTCATGGTAGAGCCATTGCAATGTCTGTTATTTAGTAATGATATCGCTGATTGCAGAATTTACGGAATAATAAGCTTTAATTTTTTATGTTAAATTATTTGGATTGTTTGCATTTCAATGGAACGTTATTCGCAGTTCGTACAATATCAAATGTTTAAAATATTCATGTTATTTTACAAAAAATTTACAAAAAATGAAATTAAGGGTTATGTTGGTGTATTTTTCATAATAAGTAGGTACCTAACATAATAATAACTTATTTTCTAACTTCTAGATCTATACAAGTTAGCAAAACATTGTATAATATGTTATTTTATGTTAGTTACAAATTTAAACAGACAATACATACAAAATTATATGCATTAGCCTGCGGTATTAAAATATGTTTTCAAGGAGGCATCCAAGTTCTTTGACGGATGTGGATGAAGAGCGAGAGGTTAGGTTAATTTTTTTTTAATAAAACACACACATGATAAATCAAAGCCGCTAAATCCAAAATAAGTAGGATTAAGTGAACCTATGGCGTTCTACAACGTGAACTTGAAATTGGTTTGTATAGCAAGTCTCAATGGAAAACGGGTGTGAAACTGTGTGTGTGTTTAGATGCGGCTCACAAAAAAGGTTTCCAAAAGTGATTACTCACCTCTGTGTTCAAGACACTAAAGAATTCTCATCTGGGTTTCCCGTATTTTCCCTTACGGAGCATTCTCTTACAAGTCTGGACATTTTATTCAAATGAAACTTCAATTTCAATCCCACACATGGGATCTTGAAATCAGTATGCTGAATCAGAGGGCCGGAGGGCGCCTTGTGGAGGGCACGCCGCGTCGGAGACATCTCAACTAGTTCTGATCGTTTTCAAAATCGTAACGGGACGGACGGATTGTGTTTACAGGACACGCCCGTGTCCCGTAAAAACTAGCAAAGCTTGATAATATTAAAGTATTACTAGGTAGTGTATTGTATTAATAAAATGGTGTTAAAAATTCAGTTGTATTAAAGGATCTTATATGAAATAACAAAATATTACTTGTATGCATCAATGAAAACAGTGTAGTGAGCTGCATGCTGAGTATTTTTATACATATTTGAAACGCACAAAAATAGAAAAATAATTACAAGGAAGATGCGATATTTCTTTTTACCCTAATATGGAAAATATCATTAATTCATAACACTTTTCACAGCAAAATGCCTTAGCTTATCATATCTCAATGGAAAACCATATGTCCCGGATTGTCCCGCTAAATTCACAGAAGAGTCCATCCCTAGCTGAGGTAAAGAGGACCGCTTATCTAAATCAGACCCCCTCACGATGCAGCCGGCATCCAAGTAGCTTTTTTAAAAGATCCATGTTAAATGGATAGAAAAAGGTGAGGAAGGTATTTTTGAAGTTAGTTCAGTAGATGCTTATCGCATTTCGGAAATGTGTTTTGTTCAGTTTACAATGATATAAATAAAAATTATAAATGCAAACTTAGTTCCCGATGTAGCAGGTGATTTCAATTTCTGAAATTACCCACTTTTAAAATACGTATATGCGTAAGTGGGTATATCCAGAAATGGAATACCTCTGCCTGCCGTTTCTTTTACCACAAGTGAGTGGCCATGTATGGGCCGTGTGGATCAGCGATCTGACTACGGATACAGAACGTATCTGGTTTATTCCTGCCGTTTATATTTCCGAAAGTCTCTTCTTAGTTCAAACTTACGCTATTTAATGAATCGTTCTGCACAATTTTCCTGCTTCCAGACTTTTTTGCGTTAGTCAATCAGATAATCAGGTTCTTCTGATCATCTTATCTTTATACGACACAATTTATATTAAAGTTCAAGTAAAACAAACCAATGAGATCACATCACCGTGACACGGTTCAAATATAGCTGCCGTGGTGTTCAAGAAGGCTTTCCTAAATGTGTTCGCTTGAGCCCGTTTTTTCCCTTTGTTTTATTATGTAAATAAGAGTTGCGTTCGGCAAGATAGAAACTTGGGACTATTACGTGTGGAATAATGTCCTTTAAGGGATCGGGATCACAGTTGTTGCTGCCCCGCTGTTAAGGTCAAATATTCTGATACCTCAGCAATATCAGCGTGACAAGGTAGTTTTGGTTGGGATCGCCCTTTACCTTATTAGATATTGCCCATAGTATAGCTTTAGATAGAGGCATGTTTCAGGGATATAGTGAAAGTTATGCTACTATAGCCTTACAAGGGACAATCAATATAAATGTCCATTTGTTACAATACCACGGACTAGTTTCAATGATACTGTAACTCTACTGGACACATTCAGCGACGTTAAAGTATAGCAGAGTATCAAAGATTTTATGAAGCAGGCACGCCACAGCCAACTGATCGTACCGTCATTGATAGCGGACCAATCAATGATTGTGTCCTTATATCACGACAATGTGTCCAGTGAAGTTATGTGTCTTTGGAAATTATAATATCACTGAAAGTGTCCGGTGAATTAATAACATCACCTACTACGTTCTATAAAAAAAGAATAGATTTTCAGCTGGTGATGCTTTTCAATTTTCTCAATCTATAATCCAATGTCTTTTAGTGATGTCTATATGCCTATCGATATCGAATGTCGATACGTAGTGCGTCCAACGTACAGATCCACTTCGGCAGGAGATTTCCGAAACCACATAATGCACTTAGTTCACGATAAACGTGGTAATGCGAGAAACTTTATCGTGCAACGGGCATTGAGAATTTCAGACATTTATTCAAACGCTAGGAACTTTTTAAACTTTAAGGAACTACTAAGAAAATGATTTATTTGTTAACACATAACCTTA
This sequence comes from Ethmia dodecea, assembly GCA_963855545.1. Lineage (NCBI taxonomy): Eukaryota > Metazoa > Arthropoda > Insecta > Lepidoptera > Depressariidae > Ethmia > Ethmia dodecea. The sequence goes on from OY979443.1 coordinate 3,805,050, forward strand.
TTTATTTCTATCCTTACTTATCTCTCATGCATGTTACCTAATTAGATTAGGACTCTTTATATCAGAAATCCATCTAATAACTGTATACTATTAAGAGGATTATTTTTAAAACGCGATAGAGGTTTATTTAAGTTACAGACTTTCAGAGACTCTGGCAAACATTTATATCAATTAACTATACGCGCCACAGCCTAGCTCGTCAGCCATAATGCGCGGGATTGTTGACAGTTCCTCATGACGTCATGCGTAGAGCCGTAGTTCCTATACAGTTCGCTTGAATCTGGGGGCACGGCAGTGCCACCGCCAAGTCGAGCAAAAAGCGGCACGGCCGTAACATCCTTTTCTCGAAGCAATTCACGCCATTTTCGACAGATTGACTTAGCATCGCACTAAACAATCTAATTTACTATAATATGTATCACTTGTGAGATACATTCGGTTTTCATGTGATAGCCAAGTCAATCTATTTATTTAGAATATAAACGATTTTTAATATTGTCGTGGTCACTATAAGAGGTTGTTAGATTAGATAATTGCCTACCCCCTCGGGGATAAAAAAAAGGCGTGAGATTATATTATATTATTATTATTATTATTGCGTAATTACTTAAGACAGTAGGTCCCTTAGTAGGGACTGAATAATTTAACCGAGTTGGTATTACATGGATCTCACAACTTTTTACGGTAAAAGAACTGAGTTGCGAGGCTTGGGTTTTTGACAAGCTTTGTTTTTAATGGCGTAGATATTTATCGGTTAACAATAGGGATAATACAATTATCAGTCAAGTCCTTTAACTCTTCTTAGATACCTTGCTATTATTAGCGAATGATGTAATATCCACCAATATTTTTTTAAAGCCTTTTACTAAAAGATACAATTCATGAACCCTGCAACTTTGTTTTGAGAATCTCGTTCGAAGTTTTATCATGCCTGTACTCGACACTTTCAGTACGAATGTAAGCTTTATTCCCATGACATAACGCATACATCGTACGTCTCACCTCTGTAGGATCGGATTTCGGTGATGTCTTTTTAAGTGCCTATTTTGAGAATAGTTTTTGGGTTTGGTTTACTAAAAGTGCTCTTCAGTTAAGCCGTGGGTGTGGGGATTTAACATGTCATGATGATGCCTCATCATGAATAAAATCCTATCTTATCATACTAATATTATAAACGCGAAAGTTTGTATGGAGGGACTTACAATTATATAGCTTATACATCAGAATAACACATAGGCTATATTTTATCCCCGTATTCCCACGGGAACGGGAAATACGAGGGTGACACCGCGGGGCGCTACTAGTAAGTAAATAATGTTAACTAAGATTTTCCCGTGATATTTTATGCGTAGGCGATTAACAAAAGTCCCTGCAATTGTAATGCCACTAGTGAAATTATTATAATATTACCATTTTTACAAAGCACCACCTTCTACGTGTTATCGTGGAACTAATAATAATGGAACGTAGCATACAATATGTAACTGAATAATCGCTATTCCTGAAATTAGTTTGTTCAGTATTTCAGCTATTTTCAATTTTTTTTTCCAAAAATGAATTAGCATAACTGAATTTAGCTACCTATGGCAACTGTACTATTATTGCTCTTTATTTAAGAAATTTTAACAGACACAAGTAAAGTACGAAGGCATCATATATTTTTATATAATATACTAATTGGGGTGTATGAGGAATTCCGCTTATTCTGTGACGCATTGTATAAATAATATCAAACACAATGCATCAGTGGTATTTATATTTAATCATAATATATTTTGTTTGTATCTCCTTCAGTCCGGCTTGTCAACTATAAGCTAGTCCCCTCAATAGGGGATAATAGAGTTGCCCAGATGATTTGTCGGATCGATCCTATTTTGGGAAATTGGATTTGTAGATCGGAGGCGATAAGAGAGGGGGAACGGGGAAAAGAGGGGGTATAAACGGTAAAAGTTTACTAAGGCCCTGTTATCACTGATTTGCGTATATCGATTTGGGAATGCTTCCCTCGGGTCGGGATTTATTTTCTTTTTAAGAGAGCAGGTTTAAAAATGGTTTTAAGAAGTTTTGTTGCTTTTTGGGTACTATACAATTTAACTTTCGCGTTTCAAAAGAATCGTGAAAACTGGGTATATGCAGAAATGGAATACCTCTACCTACACCCTCGGGGATATAAGCCGTGAGGGTTTTTTTATACTATTAATCGCCCGGATTCAAACTCGAGCCACACGAATGAGAAGCGGGTTTGCTAATAGCAGTAGGTAGTAGATTAGTAAATAATTGTTATACATGTAAAAGAGTTACGAGTAAACTAAAAATACACAAGAACTTCCATAGTTTAACTACAAAACTTATCCCAAACGTAACTTAACCGAATAAACTTGAGTTTATTTCTCGAAATTGTTGAGCTATTAAAATAATAGAGAGGTTTGAGTTCCAGTCACGTTCCAGAGTAATTTTATAGGAAATCAGGGGCCCCGGGCGTAAGTGCATTACAATAGATTTCAGTTTGAAACAGATGCGCCTGTTTAGTGGGGTATACGGTGCTTTAGGGAGTATACCTTGCAAAAGGGTAACCGTGGAAATATATTTGCGAAGAATGCGTGTTGCGTCACCTCCGCAATGTCTGATTTTTCTTGATGCACTTTGTAAAACTTTAATGTTATCATTTGTGTCTGAAAATATAACTATTAGTATACATAACGATTAGGGCGCGTATCGACGGATGCGTTTTCTATTCGCGCGTTTTCTCCAGGTTATTGCAATTTGGGTTCCAATAACATAAAATGTTTTCATTAGTAGACTGCGCGGTGGCCACGCGGTGTCTACGCGGTGGCTACGCGGTGGCTACGCGGTGGCTACGCGGTGGCTACGCGGTGGATACGCGGTGGCTACGCGGTGGCTACGCAGTGGCTACGCAGTGGCCTCGCGCTTGCTGCGCTTACGCGGTGTAAGTTTTATGTAATTAGAATAGAACCCAAATTGCAATACCCGGGAGAAAACGAGCTGAATCCGCGCAAATGATAACGTCCGTCGGTAAGCGCTCTTACCTACAAGGACAACCTTATGTCCACCCAAAACTATTTTGCTTATATTCAACAAATAAAATGATTCGATTCGGCCTTCACCTTCATGTAGAGTTTTGTGTTTTTTAAATCCATTCCTGTACATAGCAATGCGTATTCCAAGGCTTGAAATTCAGATTAATTCTATTGAAATCTATAAGCAGAAAAGTGTGATGAAATGGCCTAGGTTATTATTACAGTGAAAAATTGCCAATGACATTTAAAAAAGTAGAACATTTTAATTCCATTGTTATACTGATTAAAATGACCCGCGCAAAACCCAACTTTTGGGCATTAAAAAAGGGAAACGCATAGTCGACTCCTTCGGGTGGCATGAAGTTGACTTTTGTTTTGTTTTAATTACACCCTGGCGGCTGGGGGGAGCGTTGAGTTAAAAAGTTAATTAGCTTAAATTTTTAACTGCCTCGGATGGACCGCTTGATTTTGGATGAGATAATAGCATTTTGGATAACTATTCTTCAAGTAAGCTAGGTATTAGCCACTTTATAATAAGCTACACAATAAATAAAATCTATCTACAGCTACAGATAAAATAGTACTAACAAATGGTTATAAGAACTGTAAAAGTGTATCCAATTCAAAAACTATGTCTAGAAAATTGCATCTAGCGAACGATTAACCGCTTACAATTAAACCAAGTAATTTCTGTAAATATATATAAAAAAAATAGAAAAAAACATAATTTGGAATACAAATTTTAAAAAAACTTTGATAAGTGTCAGATCATGCACAAGAAATGGTTCCGTAGTCAAGATAAAACTTTTACACATGCAGAATATAAATTTTATCACTAGCAAAAATTTAGTTGGTACTTCATTCATAGTATTCCTCAAAGACACTAAAGAACAAAGTACTTAATTTAAAATAGCGTGCAACAGAAAAACTGTTAGTTGACGTATTTTGTTTTTATGTTTACTAATACTAAATAACTATATCTTCCTTTTCATGACTAAACAGATCTTGATGAAATTTGGCAGCACTACACTTTACATCTTGAAGAAGGACGTAGGCTACTATCCTGGAAAATTAGACACTTACCTACCCCCAGTCTCTGAAAGGCAAATTAACTAAAAGTAGTAGACAGACTCTTAACTGTCATGTTAACTGTTCTGATGGTTGTTCAGAAACCTAATGATTTTATTTGACAGAATGCATTGTTCTGATGCCGATACATCAAACATAAATAAGTAATAATAATTTAAAAATACCTATTATATAACTCATACGATTTTCGTTTACTTTAGATTCTATGGTCTTACGGAACCCTTCATATTTTCGACTCGTACTTGGCCAAGTTTTTTTAATTAACATAACTCGGTATTTCTCACTTCCTTCCCCGTGTGAAAGCTCAATTAATATGCAAAACTTATTGGAATGTTTCCTTATCTGCTTCGCGCACGGACGCTTTTATATCATCCTTTTAAATTTCAAAATTCTTTGCAGAAATAATTTTAAATTAATTTGCAGCTAAAAAGAAACTGTTAGAAATCGCTTGCATGTGTCTAGAATGCAGAAAATTAACCACCTATCTGCATAGGTAGATAATTTTCATATAGATGAAACAACACTTCAACAATACCTACTAGATCCTGTTTATTCCCATGTATACCCGTGGGAATTTCCAATCATCCCTTTATAGTGCTCATTCTCGTCTCTTGCGCCTTTCATGTTTCATCAGTCAGTCAGCCAATCAGCCAGCCACTTTCTTCTTTTATTTTATAGATTAATTAACTATAAAGAACCTAGAGTAAATAGCAACTACGCTTGTAGAACTCGCTGTTAAAATGATAGCTTGCATTTAGATATCAGTAATGAACATAATATTTGCCAATGGCATATTTTTGCCAGCTCACTTTCATTTTTATCATAATATTATGTAGGCTCAAAATGCTCAAATATGTAGGTATGTAAAAAATAATAGGCATTATGTATAAAATATCAAATCCGCATGTAAATGACACTGAAAATATTTAATACCTTACCTTCTGGTATAGTCGAGTATTAATGTAGCCTATGGCACTTCGGCAGCTCAAAACCCGTCAAACCGTTTATACAGGTCTCACTGTAATAACTATGTTGTTAGATAAAAACATCCTCATCTCTTTTTACAGTCGGGTAAAAAGGGTATAGCTTCTAATACAGTTTTCCTGGATATTTATAGGCACACATACTTCTAGTAATGTTCTATACAAAAGTAAGAGTAGGTTTTATTCTTCAGAATATTGAGTACCACGAACTGTTTGCGTTCGTCTTTCTTTGCCGCGTCGTAATCTATAAGCGGAAGCGACAGTGTTATTTATTATTTTATCCTATATTTTTCAAAGATAATGTTTCTCCTTATTAGTGTAAGAATTTTTAATATCTGTTTAGTAGGTAAGAGATTATCCCCAACATACTAACTACAATCACACTATTTTCCCTCCCTAATATATTATTAGAGTAGATTAAAAAATTAAGAAAAAGTTACTTCACGATTGCAACAAATTATACAACGCGTAACAGAAAAGGCGCAATTCCTAATACACCCCAATTAGTATCTATATATATAAAAATGAATCCCTTTTTCCCTTGGTCCGGCATCACGCGTGAATGGCTGAACCGATTTGGCTGAAAGTTGGTGGGGAGGTTAGAACCAGGAGACGGACATAGGATACTTTTTATTCCGATATTCCCACGGGAACGGGAACTACGCGGGTGAAACTGCGGGGCGCTGCTAGTATTAATATAAAAAAAAAATATGATGCAATCGAACTTTAGTTGTGTCTAACAAATTTTCTTAAATATCGATTAATAATAGCACGATTTCCATTGAAAGCACTAAATTCAGATACGACAATTTTTTTTTTTTTAAATGTAACACATTATTGAATTGAAAAAAAAATGATGTAAGTATTGAAAAAAAAGCCAGATAAAGAGTACCCGAAACCGACGAGCTTGTATGAACCGATTGATGGATGTGGATGAGGCACGTGAGGTATGCCGGGATCGTAGCAGGTGGCGGGCTGTTGTCTCTGCCTACCCCTTCGGGAAAAAGGCGTGAGCATATGTATGTATGTATGTAACACATTAAAAATAGCTGAAATTGAATAATTAGTCGATACTGAACAAACTAATTTCAGGAATTGCGCTTATTCGGTTACATGTTGTAGAGTACTTACAAGATGTACCTATTCAAATTTCAAACCACTTATTCATTATGAAATAGGTATGACACTGCCTTTATAGAATAGTGGTCCTCCTAATATCATCCTTTCCATTAAGTACCTTACTTCTCCGGTTACCTCACTCACTCAGCGAAATGCAATACAAGCATTGCTTTACGCTGGTTTTCTGTCTGGCCGTGGTATCACTCCGGTCGAGCCGGCCCAAGTGTGCCGAAGCATGGCTCTCCCACGGGCTAAAAATTATATATGAATTGAGATAAATAGAAGGTTGTTGTTATTATATTGCTCCAAAATTTGGCTTTTTCAATAGGCCGCGACCTAGGGGTGACACATTTCAGATTTAGCTCGCTCGTTTAGGTAAACCGTTATATTCGTTCGCGATTATAATCGTAATTCTCACACGAATCACTTGCAGATAGTTTGAGTACACCTATTAGAGGACGGCACTGAAGTGGCCTATTTTAAAGAAAAGTATAAATACGTCACTGTATAATCAAAGAGATAAAATATAATAAGGCATAGTGGAGACAAAGCGAGGAAAATTTGATGCCAAAAGTTATTACAAGTGGAAAAAATCTAGTACGATTTCGACCGAATGACAGCTCGCGTTCATACTAACTGACATGACGCTTGATCTTCAAAGTTTAAATAATATAATCTCACGCCTTTTTTATCCCCGAGGGGGTAGGCAGAGGTATTCCATTACTGGATATTCCCACATTTCACGAGATATATTTGACCCCTTAACGTGATAGGTGGTGAGCCCATCGCCGGACCGGGTCTGTTTACACAAGTCTCAAAATTAATCCAGAGACCTGCGGGTTTCCTCACAATGTTTTCCTTCACCGTCGAGCTAGTGATAAATATATGTACGTAAGTTTTTGAAAAACTCATTGGTACATCTTCAAAGTTTTTGTATGAAAATATTCCCAATGCCCCCTCTATGTCCTATTATATTTTAATCTGTTTGGTATAACGCTTTCGCTTGTTATTTGGTCCATTCGTAGAGGGGAGGCACCAGATGTCGCTCGGGTGACAATAAATTTTATCGCCTCTCGGTGCGTTCTGCACTACAACAGTGAGCGGATTTGAAACATAAACGAGATGGCATATTTTATTTAAATTGTAACTTACCACTGTTTATTGACGAGTCTGTGGAAGGGGATTTCATGATAGCTTTTTGCATAAGGACGATATTGGTTTTGTCTTAGAAAGACAAGGAAGCAATGAAAAAAGTTGTATACTCTAGATTCCAATTATGGCAGCTTTTGCAGTATCCGCTATCAGCATTTATGTACTTTAAAAAATAAACTTTTTTAAGTAAGAATATTAAGTAAGATTGTATCTTTAAAAGAAATACTGCCTTCCCTATCTTAGTCCATAAGCAATAGAAGAGTAAAATTTGTTGCAGGTTTATGTCTGTTCATCGCAATCTTAATTTTTGCAAAACAGGAACATTTATTTCTTGGGTTTATTAATTCATGATTTCTATAAAAATTTTGGTTGCATGATACCTCTGTAGATTTGTGGAAAATCTTTTGACTGAGTAATTACTGCATTACTTTTATAAACCATTACTCGGAAAGTTGATTATATTGTAGGTAATCTTATAGTTTAATGGATGTATTCGTGAAACAGTGCTCCGGCTTACTACGTGTCTTGTTTAAAAATTCAAAGCGGTTACTTCCCGAAATGAAATGCAATACATGCAATTTTTTTAACACGTTCGCTGCCAAACTACAAATAAGTATACTCGAATAGCTATTGTCACCTATGTTTATTGTTATATTTTATTTGGCAGCGAACGTGTTAAATCGTAATTGTTATACAACGTGTCACAGAATACACCCCAATAATAAATTATTATGCATTCATACTTTAGTTTTGTGTAACATTTTTTCTAAATAAAGAGCAAATTTGAGCAGTGATAGCCCGGACGGTTATAGAGCCGGCCGAATATCAGTGAGACTCGGGTTCGAATCCTGGCATGTACCAATGAGTTTTCCAAAAACTTACGTACATATTTATCACTAGCTCGACGGTGAAGGAAAACATCGTGAGGAAACCCGCAGGTCTCAGAATTAATTCTGAGACGTGTGTAAATAGACCCGGTCCGGCGATTGGCTCACCCCCTATCACGTTTAGGGGTCCAATGTATCTCGTGAAATGTGGGTATATCCAGTAATGGAATACCTCTGCCTACCCCCTCGGGGATAAAAGGCGTGAGATTATATTATTATATTATTATTATTAAAGAGCAATAATAGTACCGTTTCTATAGGTAGCCCTCAATTCAGCTAAGCTAATAAATTTTTCGGAAAATATTTTACACAAATTAAAAATAGCTGAAATCGATTAAGTAGTCGATACTGAACAAACTAATTTCAGGAATTGAGCTTATTCTGTTACATATTGTATATGTATACGTAAATGTATATAGATATATAAGATTGTTCGTTTATCAGGAATCCAAGCAGATTTACCACAAGGTTTACTGCCGAGAGTTTTTACTGCAAAACTGGGTAATATTAAACTTTATAGGCTATCTTCTAGAATTTTTATTGAGCACAATAAGGGGAGCATAATAAAAGGCGAATGATGAGTTTGGAGCGAAACAACGAGGGATATCTATATAAAATGATAAACTGACTGACTGATTGGTGATGTATCAACGCACAGCCTAAACCGCTGGGTCTAGAGACTTGAAATTTTGCACTAAGATAGCTTATACAGTGTACGCATCCACTAAGAAAGGATTTTGAAAAATTCAACCCCTAAGTGAAATAACGTGCGCGAGCGAAGCCACGGGTACAAGCTAGTACATCATAAGCTTCGAAGATCTGCTCTCAATTCAATTTAATCAATAGTGTATAACTATTATTGGCTTTAATAATATGTGCACATTAAAAATATAAAACAGCTGCTTTTATCCCAAATAAATAAATAAAGATTTAACTTTTTCTTGTAAACCGGTTACTGTATATGATAAATGACTTCAGTAAAATATTAATAAAATAAATAATCTCACGCCTCTCATCCCCGAGGGCGTAGGGCCATTTCTGAAAATACCCACATTTCCTCAGTATATTCTTTCAACCATTAAAGCCTTAAAGTAACGGAACACTATGCAGATGTGCCAGAAATAATTCTGAGACATGTGTAACAGACCCAGTCCGGCGATGGGCTTAGCACCTATCATGTTTAGGGGTCCAACGAATATCTCGTGAAAACTGGGTATATCTAGAAATGGAATACCTCTGCCTTCGCCCTCGGGGATAAAAGGCTTGAGATTTTTTATAAAAACATACGTGTTGCAAGTTGATTGCCTCCTCTTTTGTAAGTCGATTAAAAATAAGAAACTGACTGATCGAGCAACTCACAGCAGAAACCGCAGAACTATACGGATAGGTATGTATTTATAGTGGGCCTCTATCGGACGGCTATTTACACAGGCGGTGGGACATATTTTATGCGGACCCAATCAATATGTCCCGTTTCAGACGCGTTTAATAGTCCCGCATGTCCCGCTTGCTTCACTGCGTTTGTCTGTAGCTCTACATTACTGGTATTTTGGGCTTACTTCAATATTGTATGCTTGTAACATTGCCTTCTTTACTACTACATTTATCCAGTGTGAGACTATTTGTATACTTGTAGAACTAGCAGGCGCCCATCACTCGTGGATCTAGTTTTTATTCTTCCCGTGAGAGATCCACAAAATCCTTTCATAAAGGAGACCTACTCTTCAGCTCGAATCCTGACAAGTACCAGTGAGTTTTGTACTTACATATTTATAACTAGCTCGATGGTGAAGGAAAATAACCTTAGGAAACCCGCATGTCCCAGAATTCTGAGGCATGTGTACCAGACCCGGTCTGTTGGGCTCACCACCTATCCACGATAAGGAGTCTATCTAAAAATATAATATTGGTGAAAGGTATATATTTCCGAAAATGTAATACTTCTGCGTACCCCCTCGTTGATAAAAGCGTGAGTTTTTAGGGTTCCGTACCTCAAAAGGAAAAAACGGAACCCTTATAGGATCACTTTGTTGTCCGTCTGTCCGTCCGTCCGTCCGTCTGTCAAGACCCTTTTTCTCAGGAACGCGTGGAGGTATGAAGCTGAAATTTATATCAATTACTCAGGTCTACTGTCCCTTGAAGCTGTGAAAAAATCAAACTTCTATGCCAACGCAATCAAAAGATACAGCCGTTTATGCCGCAAATTTTCGACACTTGCAAGGGAATCAAAACCTACAGGGTGCTTCCCGTGAACTCAGAATCTTGAAATTTGGTACGAAGCAACGTCTTATAGCATAGATAAAGGAAAACTTACGAAAACCATAAATTTGCAAGGTTGTACGGAACCCTCGGTGCGCGAGTCCGACTCGCACTTGGCCGGTTTTTTTTATTAGATGTAGTCAGCATAGATTTATCCGTTCTGTTCCATCCAGTGTCCGTGTCTATACCCTAACTGCTACTTACTTATTATGTTATGACTGAACAGTATTGAACGGGATGAAGGCAGTATGCTATGGACCATTCAACCAGTACACGGGCGTAATTGTGTGATTATATTAATAAAATGTTCTAATCCATATAAACTCGGTATTGTAATAAAAAGGGAGCTAATGCTTGCAAAGTGTAGTCCCTAATACAAGCCTGGAACTCATTTTGTATTCACGAGCGAAAATATAGTGAGTATGGCTTTAAGCAAAAGCAAAAGGGGACAGAAAAGTTTTGTAAGTATGATAGGTTACCGTCGGTGTCATTACTTTTGCATCAAAAGTTCTTTGGATTTGGTTTTTCACTAAAATTACTGAACAACAAAGAGATGAAAATGTAAGATTAAAATATAATAGGACATAGAGGGGACAAAGCGAGGAAAATCTGAAGTCAAAAATGATTATCAGTGGGCAAAAGTGTAGTGTGATTTGACAGAATGACAGCTCGCGTTCATACTAACTGACAAGACGCTTGAGCTTCAAAGTTTTTTATGAAAATATTCCTTATGTCCTTATATTTTAATGTCTTTGTTCAACGATTACTTCGAACATCAAACTCAAATACAACTTCTATAGTACAGGTCGAAGTAATTCTTATTGATGCCAACTCGTCCGTAATTCGCACCTCAATCCGTATAAATTGTCGGCAGACGCCTACAGTGCTTACAATTACAATGACATCTGTGGGTTTGTTGCGGCAAGGATTTGTGTGGCGCTTTCATTTTCCTTGAGTCCCCGATATTGGTATTATATTTAGCAGCACAAGAAATATCGGCCAATATCCTCTTTGCCTTATTATTTTGGATTGTTTACTTTCAATTGTATTGTTGCACTTAACGCTTTACCCACAAACCGATTGTGACAATGCCCACGTATTTTCCTTTCAGGGGGTCTAAAAAGGCCGTTTCGGGTGAATCATAATAGGATTCTATTTCGATTCATATTCGAAATTTTCACCAAATACGAATCTGCTAATGAATTGAATTGTCAGTGAATCACTAAAATAAGGGACCATTTTACGAAATTTAGAGGAATTCCTTAGGATTTGCTGGGAATTCAGAAAAGGAGAATTGCTCAGAGGAATTGCTCAAAGTGGCCATTTTAGACCCACAGATCATAAAGCAAAAAAATGTGAATCTTCTTAATAAAACTCACACTGACTGATTTTAGGGCTTTTAAATTTGTCTCAAAATTTTAAAACAACAGATTTCCACGGAATTTAAGATCTGAATTTACACCGTTGGGTCTAGAAGCATGATTTTTGTCGTAAAAGTTTCTTTTATAATAAAGCTAATAAATTGAGTAGGGGATTGTATATTTCATAACACCCGGATAGTATAAATAAGAATGAACCATATACTAGCAATGCCCGCGGGTTTCACTCGCATAGTTCGCGTTAGTTACGGTAATAAAATATATTTATATTATTATTATTATATTTTATAAAATTGACAGCGTTGTTTGGTCTGTAACTACACAACCGTCTTTAATAGTCCCAGACAAGAAGCCAACATAGATGTTCATGCAGATGTAAGCCCCGGGCGGGAAACGAACTCGGACCTCCGACCCAGAAGGGTACTACATGCCTCTCAATTATTTCGATCTCCTTTCAACTCATTTCATATTGTCTATTGATATTAAAAAATCTCTAGAATTACCCAAACAGCCGCAAAAAAGGTGTAACTGGTAACATTTTAGAGTACTCCAATTCTGTACCCTACTTCTCCATTTGCCACTACTACAATACTGGCTCTAGAGTGAGTCGCAAGAGTGTAAACACTCAGTGCGTGCGCTTACAGTTTAAGTGCGCTCTGAAATCCTGAGAAATCGCAGTAGCTTCGAAAGCCTCCAACACGTCTTGGTGGATGCTCCAATTTATAGGTCAAAGCGTTTGTAATAATAATATATATTTTGTAATTTCAAATCCAAATAAAATTAAATTGATATTGTTTCTAACTAATCTTGGTCAGTGGTGGAGGTAGGTATCATTGTGCGTACCTACTTACTCGTATATAATAAGGAAGTATGTTCTGGTCACTTTGATAAAACAGAATTTTATTCACTGGCATAGCGTGACATTTTAATATTTTAAAAAAGAAATAACATTAATCGTTACATCAATAGAGTATTTGTACTGTATCGAAATAAAATTGCGAGTAATAATTCCTTAAAAGTTATCCCAAAACATCCCCAAAAATGTATTTCGATTATCCATTTTACAATTATAGCCAATAAAAAAAAGTGAAGCAATTGAGTACCTACTAATAAAAATTATCACGTCACCGCTTAATACTGAGTACATTTTGCATAGTGAATTTTCGTTTTGACAGATCATAGAAAGTTACTCAATTAACGACTAGACGGTCAAATTCCCTTGCAAAATGATAATTATATAAATTGAAAAAAAAAAGACACAAATTGTCGAAATAAAAAAAAAAAATTTTTTTTTACCGGACCAGTCACATTTATTTAATAATATTCATTATTTTTAAACTTTGATCCAAAATACAAAAATCTCATTTTACATTACTAAAATTAGGTCACTTATTTTTATGCTAAGCCTCTCGAGCCTCAAGCCAAACCTGTCACTGGGATAATGCAGATTGATTCGCCTCAACCGTGAGGAGACAAATTCGATTTGCGCCGCGGCTAACCGGGAGATTTGACGACGGTGAAAAATATATTACACCTCCAAGAAATGTTTAGATCGATGGCTCGGCTGCGAAGTATTCGGTATTTGATTCGTAGATAGAAATAAAATAGATTAAAAAAAAAATAAGCCCCACTCTTTTTATCTCCGAGGAGGTTGGCGGAGATATTATTAAATTTCACTTTTCACAAGTATATTTATGGTCCCGTAAACGTGCCTGAGAATCAATTCTATGGCCCGCAGGTATTTTCTAGATGTTTTCATTCATCGTCGAACTAGTGAATTACCTACGTTTTAAAATCTTATTGGTACAGTCAACAAAGTTGTTAGGGTTACATGGTCAGTAACTAAGAACAATTTTTTCTGGGGTAGTCATAAATTAATCTTATTGATTAATGTTTATTTCAAACGGTATATTTGATTCCTATATAATTAAACAAAAAAACTATAAATACATTTAAGGCTCTAAGAGAAAACTGAATCTTAGTTTCTGGCCATGTTACCCTAACAACTTTGTTGACTGTACGACTGTACATACCACCCGCCAGGATTCAAACCCCTGAAGCATGCGAGGCGACCTCACTACCAACTGGTCTATCACCTCTATTTTAATATATGTGCTCACTCCTTATCTCTGAGGAGGCTGGCGGAGGTTGAAATACCTCCAATACTCACTTTCCACTAGAGTGTGATTATTTTTCTAGAGTAAAATTCACAAATTCTCTTTGAAGTAATGGTACACCTCACAGAAGGTTTAAGCTATCTTTTTCCAATACCTAAATTCCTAAAACCGTTTATTTCAGCCGGCAGTGCAGAAACGGACAGATATACATGCCAACCCACCCTTATTTATTCCGACCACGTAGGGAGACCTAATGTCTCCGGAATGGGCGTTTTGAGAAACAAAACTTGGCTCACAATACTACTTGGGTGACTGTACCGCGTTATTGCCTTTTAAAGAGGGTTTTTTAAGCGGAAAAGATCGCTTTTTACTGCATTAAATAGGTTTAAAAGGAAAGCATTGCCAGAATAAACTTTTCTGGCATAGAACCTTGATGTATAGGCTATAGATGTGGAATGAATGAAGGAGTGAATAATATATATATGTTTCTGAACGAAGACGTAACAATGGCAGATTTCCTACTGTACATACAAGAATGAGTAAAAAGTAAAAATAAAAAAACAAGAGACGTGTATAGATTCGTCATTAGCGGAACTTAAACAACAGTTGCGGTTTTTTTTTATAATTGACTGCCCAACAACTTGCCCTTGCTTCGCTTCGATTTACATAAAAATATATTTTTAACCCTGCAATATATCTAAATGAAACTTAAACAAAAACTTAAGATACAATTTCTGTTGTAATCCCTAAAATTTACCGTAACATACACTTGTGTAAAGTGTGTATACCAACAGTCAACCTTCTCGCGATAAGGTGTTATGTATCTGATGAATATAAAAATGTTTTCAGGTACAAGACTTCGAATCATTGAGTGGTCCAAAAAAAAATTCTCTCAAAATAGTCTCTCTGTAGTTTTTTTCTTAAAACTCCTTTGATGTCAGTTTATAGATCTTAGGTCGGAATTCAAGATCGATCACCAAGCATAGGATTCCGCTTAGGTACAGTCTTTTCTGTAATATGGGCTTTACGTACTAGTAGGTCGATTAAAAACAAAAAAACTTACATGTTCGTAAAGCCTTAAGTGATTGTCCTCTGTGCTCACTTTGGTGATTTTTCTGTCTTTGATTAAAGTGAAGATCCAATAAATCATATTTTTAAAGATTTGGGTTTACGAGTTACGGTTTAGATGTATCCCTTTAAATACAACACAATAAGTATTTATTATACATACGTCAAAAACAATACAAGTTTTAACTTGAAACACAGGTAAGATTCATACTCTATATTCTCTTGTTATTGTTTGGGTCTTGCCTTAAAGTGAAGCCGGGATTGAAACACTATCCCACACATGAGACGCGTTATTATTTCCGCTTCCCGTGCACGTCACGTTCCGTGTCCCACCATAAACAGAACACCATGTAGGTAAGTAAGGCAATGGTCATGGAGCAAGGGTAGGAAAAACCAATTGTTTTGCTAGATGTTAAATATTGATTCAGTGGCCGTACAGTCAAGTAGAGCTTGTTACATTACAATGTCTGCGTGTTAGCACTGTTGTAAAAGACGTGATATTATAATTTAACTAGTAGTTTTATGATTGAACGGACTGAATCTGTTTAGTTAATTTATAATGTACCCACCTAAATAAGATTATTCCCTGATATTCTATAAAATTCAGATGATAAATCACTGTGTAAAATTTTACCAACAAAGTCAACTGAGTGTGTGTGTCAAAAATAATGTTTAATTTTATAAATTCATTAAAAAAATTCAAACTTTGAAACATAAACCTAAGTAAGAATTAAAAAAAAAAATAGTTATATTATTACTTGAAGCGAGACATAAAGCGAGACATAAATATTATAGATATTGTAACATTTATTACAGTGATTTCATCGGAAAAAATATTGTCACTCCTCCTTTGTCTCAAAGCAGCATTTTGGTCAATAATATTTGTGGTAAGTTCCGATATGTCGCGTCTGGTATCTTTGGCTTTCCCCTCACGTTCGCGGGTTCGATTCCCGCCGCAGACATGCTCGCTTTTGTTTCAGCCATTATTTTTACCCGGACGCTCTTATTGCCGCCTTATATGACAGGCGTTTATTTAATATTGTTCCGAAATTGCGATTTTCGTTTAAATTAGCAACCGAATAATACTTATAATAAATGCGAAAGTAACTCTGGTATGACGAAGCCTGGGCTGTTGCTGATCTTCGAAACTGTATTTTTTTCTGACGAAACGTGTTGCTGATACTTTGTATTTGTAAGTGTATAGATAGATTAAAACATTAAAGAAAAAAAACTCTAGTATGTAGGTTTGTCATCTTTTCATGGCAGACCGATCTGAATCGTTCTTTCACAAATAGAAAGCTTACTTTACTGGAAGTAACATTAGCTAATTTTCCCACGGGAATGGGACCTATGTAAGTGAAATCGCGGGATCAGCTGGTATTATAAAGAGTAACTAACGAACTACAATTAAATCGATAGAAAAATGTTTACTAAGTCATAACACCGGTAGATAATATTTTCATATCACATCTACAACAGTTACCTGAAGGTCATTGTCCTCGCATCAGTCGCTGTAATCCGGCTCGAAGGACCAGCAAAGTTTCCCCTAGCGGGTGACGCGTCATTAGTTACAGGTATTACTGGGGTTTAAGCTTGTATGTCCATAACACTGAGATTAGTATTAAAAGATTTAAGATAGAAATAATGAAAATAGCTAATTAGGTCGTTATAAGTAGTTTTCGTAAAATCAATTGACTTAGCAAATGAAAAGATTTCAGTTCCTGGTAGATAAAAACTCATTATTTAAAAAGAAAAAAACTCACGCTTTACTATTCACGAGATATTCTTTGGACCCCTAAACGTGATAGGTAGTGAGCCCAGCGCCGGACCGGGTCAGTTACACATGTCTCAGAATTATTTCTGGGACCTGCGAGTTTCCTTACGATGTTTTCTTTCCCCGTCAAGTAATGATAAATATGTAGGTAGTTAAGCTTTTGGACAACTCATTGGAACATTTCGTCGCTGACGTCGCAAAAGGGCGAACCTTTTGCGACGTCAGCGACGATTTGAAACATTGCTATAAAAAAAAAAAACGTTAAATAAGGTTATTTGACTGCCTATATAGTGTTAAATGAATAGTGAACCCAGTCAAATAAGTTACTTTATGTGATCTGTCAAAACGAAATTTTACTATAGAAAATGTACCTTCTGAGTACTGCGTTGCGATGTCGTCATTTTTACTAGGTCGCTTCACTTTTTTGGTTATTTAATCATTAGAAAAAATCATTTATAGAGGTATTTTTGGGTAATCTTTCTATTGAATCTTGCAATTTCAAAAGTCAAAATTAATTAATTTTCTAATCTTAGAAAAGTCAATAGTCTAATAACAAGGCACTCTGAACTCTTCCATTCCAGATTGGAGATTTACTAAATTAAACAACAGCCTATCTCAACCAACGAGTTGCTGTTGCAACGAGTTTCGATACAGTAAATACCCTATTAGATCTAATTAGGTGAAATGTGGGTATATCCAGTAATGGAATACCTCTGCCTACCCCCTCGGGGATAAAAGGCGTGAGATTATATTATTATTTATCATCAGATTTATAATACATAGTTCAGAATATGTAGGTACGAGTATATATTCTTAATTATTTAGCGGTTTTGAATTAAAGATTGTTCGCCTCATTACTGGTAATGTGGCGTCATGCCATATCCTTTGTAACATTTTTTTGTTCATTGCTTTGACCATCGATTTGACGAATAAGTGATTTACAATACTTTTCACTACGAATTAACTAAACAGTTCAATTACCCGTGATACCACATGATTGCACCTGACGAAAATATGACTCCCCTTTTCCCCAATTTCCAAAACTCGTTTGAACATAAAAGGGAAATCTTTTTAGCACGCGATAAGCGTTATGGGCTAAGCAGCTGCCACTTTAACAAATTATTGGGAGATTTCCACGAAAAAAGTTGTCACCCCAAGAAAAGAGGGTAAACGTCTTATTTGATAGCCTGATTTTCGTGGGGCGTTCCGAGAATGTTAAATTACTAGCGAAATGAAAGATAATAGCACCCCCTCTTAACTGAGGAAAGTTACCCCGCTTTACAACAAGGGAAAAAGTTTGCTACCCGAAAGATTTTCAAATTCTACCCCAAGGGTGTTGGGAGCGAGTTTTACGTTATTTATTCATGGTTTTTGCTCAGCAGTTCGTAGTATATGTTCTTTTATGTTATAGAAGATTTCTCATTATTATTTAGATTTCATACATTGTATTATTCTATTGTAAAAGATTACTTATGACGTGTTGTAAGTATAAAAGTTTTTGTACGCCACAATCAGACTGTGGTATGTGATTCGAAATTCGTAAAAAGTCTGGATTCGTAGAAATAGTTTGTGTTTCTTATGGCACCTACTTATTCGTGTATGGAACTTATTTATGCAATGGTATTTATAAGGGTTATTTGAATTGTACTGTAGATACATATACCCCAAACTGTTCTTTTTTCGTTGTGTCCCAGATTTATAAACTGGTAGCGCCATGCGCTG
This sequence comes from Ethmia dodecea, assembly GCA_963855545.1. Classification (NCBI taxonomy): domain Eukaryota; kingdom Metazoa; phylum Arthropoda; class Insecta; order Lepidoptera; family Depressariidae; genus Ethmia; species Ethmia dodecea. Next base: position 3,823,637 of record OY979443.1, read on the forward strand.
TGTTGTCTATTATAATTTTGTACAAAGCTTTTCTATCGTGATACTAGTACATATATTAGTTAAAAAATCAAATGAGACATTCAAAATGTTGTTTGATTAATACCAAAAATGAGGTACAAAAATCTGAGAAATAATATACTTAGTTTGGCAATGAAATGTTAGCACACGGTGGGGCTAAACGAATTATGTTTTATCACTACATAGTATAAAAGAAAGTCGCTTTCTCTGTCCCTATGTCCCGATGTCCCTATATCCCTTTGTATGCTTAAATCTTTAAAACTATACGCAACGGATTTTGATGCGGTTTTTTAATGGATAGAGTGATTCAATAGGAAGGTTTTAGTGTTAGCATTGCACCGTTACTATAGTATATAGTCGCTAGTTTACTATAATTGAGTTAAGGGTAAAAAAACAAACGAAAATAGTTGAAATTGAACAATTTATTGTAAACTAATAAGAACGCATAGTAAAATTTAGGATATATATTTATATTTATCGTACAATAACAAAACATTGACAATATAAAGCGTTAACTAAGTTGACCAACATTCGATAAAGCCATAAAGATTGCAATAAAGATCCGCTGAATACACAGACATTACTTTTCTTTAAAGGACTCTTTAAATGAAATGTTCTCATTCAGAAAATGCCCAAATTTATTTACATATCTTCATGCCTCCAAGTAAATCCAATATAGTGAACGGTAATACAGTACCAAAATATTAATGCTATGTAAAACATGGCCAATGACACATAACAGTCTTAATCCTAGAACGACTCAGTATTTTAGTTACATACAAAATTTACTCCAATCACCTTTCCTTGTTAATAACGTTTGATAATTTTGAATAGATAAAGTTAGCTTTTAACATCAACAAACCTCAGACGATTAAAATTAAAACTTGGATGGTGATTGGAATAAGAATAACATGACAACGAGTTAATTTCAGTGCAGATGTAGATATATGGCAAAGTTTCATCGATATGATGACGTCACAGTTTAGGGAAGACAGAGGAAGACTCACGACCTAGCTTCAGGATACTTGCGTATAAAAGCTACACTTACAGATGGAATCAAATACTTAAAGAGTCATAATATAAAAGTACAAAAGTGAGCGGAAGATTAACTAACAGATTCAATAAATGGCATTCGTTGCATCTGTATTTACAATTATTACCTAACTGATAACCATTTAGCCTTTAAAAATAGATTTCAGCAGAGAAGCCCCCATTAGGTTTAGAAAAATACAGTGGTAACCTCATCGAGTTAGTGCGAAAGCCTTTACCATAATACAAGTTACAATCTAGAGTACAAAAACAGTCTCCAGATTAAATTCGGTAACGTATCTTAATGATATAGGTACTATTTAGAATTTTAAACATGTCAAAATTTTGGATTGTAATCACATTAGAAATCGCTAATTTCAGGGTCAGTGTCAGCGTATTTGCAAGTAAAAGGGTTTCGGAGCCACGAACAGAAGGATCGGTCACTGTGTTGCTTGTATTTAGCAGTGGTATGCTTTTTGGCGTGCGCCCTAGCGACAGCCGCCCGGCGCGTTGGGTAGGAATCAAGTGACGATGCGTCTGAATCTCTAGGCACTGAGTCATACCCTGACTCAGCTCGTCTGGATGTAGCAGCAGGACTATGTTTTCCTGTTCGCGGTGTCGACTCATGACCACTGTCATATCCATCAGGCTTGGAACTTGCAGCAACTCTCGCAACAATTTTGTCACATTTCTCATTCTTTTCCGATCGAGGCTCATTCGTAACTACTGGCGGAGTCACTTCTAGGTGTAAATTAGATTTTAATTCTCTAAAACTTTCCGTTGGTGCTCCACTTCCCGGAACTCGCCTTTCTTCTCGTAAATTAGGATCTGATGCACCATCCGGATGCCTCAAAGAAGCTATCCGCGCATCAGTTATATCGTTTCCTCTATATCTTTCAAATGGGCCGTAGGAATCGTTTTGTGTTACTTCTAAATCATGATATGCACCACACTCTCCCACTGCACTGCCAGGCCTTGACATACTTCTTTTGCAGCTATCACAAATTTTATCACTTGGTCTGTATGCAGGTTCACTATAAACGGAACCATCACCGTGAAATTCTTCAGTATCCCGAACATTTGATAGAGATAACGATTGAAATTGCGGAGCGATCCTTGAAGTAGACATGTCATTGCTATCTAATATTCTTCGTGAGCCGTACAAGTCAGTCAAACCCATTATTTCGTCAAGTCGTGATATAGACGAAGGTAAGCTTTCATGAGGATTTAAATCACCAAGCTCGCAATTGAAGTTTTCTACATAAAATCCAATAGTTTGTCGTAGATATGCTTCATTTCTTATTTGCCGTTCAACTTCACTATATAACGATAGGGTGTCAGTAAATGTTGACGCTACAGTCAAATTTTCCTGACTAAGTATCCTTAGTGGATGATCCTCAGAATCTTCCTGATCAACTTCTGGTAAGGGATTTTCTGAAAGTCCCATACAGAAAGCAATGTCTTCTTCAGTGACCTGTAGGCAAGAATCTTGCATTGGAACTAATTCATATGATTCTTCTATTTCAATTATTTCTAAGATTTCATCTTCATCATCAATTGGGCCTCTACTCATACCATGTAGATCAATGTCTCTGCTTCGATTTGAAACAAGCTCATCATCCATTCTTAGTCGTTCCTTATATTTACTATCTAGACTTTCCATTGAAACTTCTCTACTGCTCAAGCTACTAGGTTGAATCAATGGCAATGCAGGTGGAATTTCTGCTAACTCTTCACTATCGTCATCTTCATCTATTTCATTCTTAGCTGACTGTTTAGAACTACAGGCTTTTTTAGGTGTCAAACTATGGTCTGAATTAGGCGGTCCGAAATTTTCCTCTTCAATAGCCATTCCTTTTGAACCTGCTTTTAAACCAGTTCTTATTGTGGACTCCTCCACATTGATACGTCTAGTAGAATCTTTAGTAATTGGTTCCATTTTGTGGGTAATTTCTGTGATATCACTTTGTCTTTGTCCAGAATCTTTGTGACTTGACTGAGATTTATGGCTGGGGGAGTTATGTCTGGATTTGTGTATTTGTGACGTTTGGTTTTCCACCCACTTCCTAATCATATTCTTTTTGTGGTTATCCATATAACCATACCCTATATTTTCATTGCCATGAGAATTTAGAACTCCTACTTGAAGAGGAATTGGATTTGCTGGCATTGGTACAGATTCAAATTGTATCGGCATCTTTGTTTCTTGCATCGGTCCGTCAATCCATGTTTCGCGTTTATTGCTTTGGGTCTCTTTAATTATGTGTCGCGCTTCAACTAGTTTTGATTTTGATATTCTAGGTCCATCTATCCATTGCTCATCACTGTTACTTTTGGCGTCATCTGTAATTTTTGAACAAGCTTTCTTCACTGGTGTAGATTTTGACGTGACCGAGTGAACAGGGGATGATTTAGGTGTGTGACTGGTATGCATGACTGTTTTCAAAGGTGATGATTTAGGCGAAAAATGTAGTTTGTGTACGGGACTTTTCTCTTCAATTACTTTGGAAAGTGAAGATTTATGTTTTTGTTCTGCAGCGGAGCCCCTTAACGCCTTACTGAGAACACATCTGTTATCACCAGAATTTATATGCGGTATGTAGACTGGTGGATGTTCCCCGTCTGTTTGGTCATCCAATGGACCTACGTATATTACTGTGTCAGCTGATAAATCACTACTTGAGGGATCTGGCTCACTGCTACTTGGTTTAGAAGCGTCTTCTCCAGAACTGCCCCCTGATCCAGCATTGTTATTAGAAGAATATTTTATTTTTCTCCGTCGAAGTCTATGTATTCTTGATGCCAGCTGTAAAGTCGTTAAGGTGTCTGAATAGTTTTGAACAGTTGGCGATACGTGGACTATCATTGCTGTGTGACAGGTTAAAGATCCGAGACACTCTTTCAAAACGTGTGTCAAATTGTGGTCTCTGTATGGTAAATGTCTTTGACCGTTAAATATGGCGAGTAAAATATTTCCAAGACCTGACAGTGGTATTCCACCATTGGTTTTTCCTCTTTCAGAATTCCCTAAATCGATGAGATGTAGGCGGCTGCGCCCTCCAGCAACTGTAAACAAACAACATTATTATTATGCTGTCAAGTGGCGGTCGCAGTATTTTAAATACTTCAAATTTCATAAAGGGTACATTTTTGGTCTTTGATTTTGTTTTTTTTTGTTTATTCACACATTGTTCAGTAAATGACAATATCTGATAAAGCTTCAACAGCAATGGCGTAGCTAGGATTATCTAAGGGGAGGTAAATAAAAAGTACTTGTATTAAACTATTGATATTAATTAAAATAACGAAGCGAGATAAGACTGATTTAGAATACTTGTCCACGTTTAAAACACAACATTTATGTTCAAAAAATAAAATAAAAGATTCTGGCTGAATCGATCAAAACTGTCCTAGTTCAGGATTGTTTTGCGAATCGGATTTTGAAAGAATACGTCTATGTCTATGAAAAAAGGTCTCTGTGTACAACTGACCTGCTCCTTTTCCACCAACACTGTACTGGTATACATGTAAGGTGTACAGCAGATGGCTATCCTTCCCCTCCTCCCGCGCTCCCCGCGTCGCAAGCGCAGCATCCAGGTAGAAAGCTGCTTTCTCTGCACTATGCACTCTGAGTTCTGATTGGTTCTGCAGGTGGGTCCCGAAGAGAGGATCGTCGCGAAGGTACACGCCCGGGGACTGCTCTGTGTCTGTGAAGTAATGCAAGATGTTATCGGATGAACGAAAAAAAGTGAAGATGGTTTTTTTGTGGGACACACCGTTTCAAAACATACAGAGCCTGCTCTATGGAAACTAAAAAAAAATATAGTATAAAATACATAGACACAAAACGAACAACCTTTTCATCATTTTTTCGAATCATTTTTTATCTGTAAATATTGTAAGGGAATATATATTTTCTATGTAAATAAATGTTATACTATATAATAGAAGGCAGGATCACCAAGTGACCCTTATTTGTGACAAGAATAAATAAAGTCTATTACAATTTGTTTCTTTGTTTTACTTTTGTTAACTGTGTATTTTGATATCCAGTCCAGCAGCGGGTTCCCATAGTATGATAACAATACACAATTATCTCTCAGAATTGTTACCAGATCGGCAGTAAACTCTACTCGATAAAGTCAGTTTTTGTTTACTGGACTACTTTGGATCCTTACCATTTTGGTACGGAGCGAGTAAGTCCCTTATCTGATTGGTATTGGTGCATAGTTCCACAGCTGATACCCTGACGGAGAAGCGTGTGCCGCACTTGTGTCTCTGCTCCTGTATCCCTCTGAACAGCCACGTGATGGCGCAAGGAATAGCGCCCAAGGTGGCGGTGGACTCCGGTCGCCCCAACATTGTGTAGGATTTACCTGTTGACAAAAGCCGATTAAAAAGTGACTTTGATGTATTTTAGATGGATAGAACATGTTGATTGTGACATAAAATTATTATTCCTGGAGTTAAACAAATTTTGCCTTGTAATTTCCGACCCCTAAACTTGAAAGGTGTTAAGAGATACCTGAGTTACACATACCTCAGAGTCAATTGCGAATCAGGGCCTGCGAATTTTCTTACGATGTTATGTTCACTGATCTATTGATAAATATGTACATAGTAGGTTTTCTTTATTTATTATGATGTTAATCTTTTTATTATTTTATAAATTGTGCAATTTTATAAGTGATATATAGCTGGCCTTTCCATATATATTAGCATTATCAATGTTCATACAATTAGGACCCTGATCTTAAATTTTTATCATCATAATTTCTATATCAACGAATTATTAGGTAATTAAAATTTATACCAAGTTTATGATTCTCTTAGCCTTGAATGCCCCAAGGGAACACAAGAAATCATTACCAATATCAGAAAACTGAGTATAAACCAAACAATTAACAAGGCTCAAATTATCCACCCACTCGAATCAGAATGAGCGGTATTCACTAATCTCGGTTTAACCAACGTTCCCGTTCGGAACTTTCATTTAGGTGGTTCTCCTCCAATTTGCATTTAAAACCTTAATCCAGAGGTAGGGGTAGACTCTAAGGAGTTTGTTGGAGCTGCTATACCCGCTTTACGAGAATAATGAAAATATAAGCTCATTTCGGTATTGTTTGCCGAAGGTATTAAGTGGTAAGAAAGCTTAAACGTGCTGTTTAAGTTGGCTTTATACTCGCAATAAGTTGTAGATCAGATTAAGCTGGTTTTACAATATTTAATCATGGCGAGGGCATGTGCCAATGAGTTATTCAAAAACTTACGTACATACTTATCCCTAGCTCGAAGGCAAAGAGATTAAAATATAATAGGACATATTTTAATCTCTTTGCTCGAAGGTAAACTTCGTGAAGAAACTCGCAGGTTACATTTCATTCTGAGGCATTTGTAACATCAACCCGGTCCTGCGATGGGCTAACCCTGTCACTTTTAGGTGTTCAAAAATATGCTGGTAAAAAGTGGGTATTTCCTACATACTCGTAATACCTTTGACCCTCTCAGAGATAGAGGTTTGAGCATTTATTTTTTAAATATTAGAATTAAGCATAGACTAAGCCACAAAAGCTCATAATTGGTGCCTTCTTATCAAGGAGTATTTGACCGTATGAGTAACAATTATCAAAGAAGAGTTCATTTTGATCGTCATACCTATTTTGCTCTAATCTACAACAACAACAACAACCGCATTGCCAATAAGGCGGCAATTGATAAAAATTGCGCAGTCTCCAAATAATGGGAAAAGAGGATGATGAAGCAACAATTACCTATTAGAGAGTTGAAGCATTTGCATCTCATACGAGTTGGCCAGTTTAAAAAATAAATGACTTTACCACAGAACGATGTTGTCACTTTTTAGTATGAATGTCAATAAAGGAACGATAAGACCACTCATTGTAGTTTATTTATTTAAGTGTTTGTTTTGTATTGTGTCAAATGTCTAAATTTAAGGACCGTTTACTATTAACCTCTCAGACCATGAATCACAGACACTGTTGATTTTTAATTTTGTCTCGGTTCCAATTGGAAGCGGCGGTTTTTAACTGATTAAGACTGTAGAATTTAAATTAATTAAGTAGTCCGATTTTCAAAGATGCTCTTATAACAAACAACTAAAGAATTTTTCAAAAACATTTCTTTTAACAGCTCGTACTCAGGTCGTAAGTTGTCTAACCGCACTCAGAAACTTTTAATGCACGTCCATATACGAATACTTCATAGCTATTTGCACTAAGAGTTCACCTCTGTTTATCAAACTTTCAATTAAGAACTCCGAGTCTTTCCATTTCGATGCAAATTTGCGCACTTCTCGCCGCAAAACTTCGCTACTCTATTGAGAGTTGATAAATAGTCTACCGACTCGGGGTCGTGAGACTCGTGAGGATTAAAAGTTGCTCCAAATCAAGAATTTTAGATTATTCACACTAGAAAATGCATGACATGAAGTATCCATTAAAGAAGAAACTGAAAAAAAAGTACTGGCTGACTGGCTGATCGATCACTGCACAGCTGAAACAGCTGGATCTAAGGCATGGAATTTTGCAAAAAGGTTCCTTAAACGACGTAAGTGCGTACTAAACTCACATAGGAACGGGAAAAAAAGGATTCAACGCCACTGTTCACCTGCTAAGTAGGTATTAAATTTTGCGTGACGCTCGGGTTCCAATCTTAGTAAGCATGTACTAATTAGTTTTAATATAGTTTAATATATTAATCATGAGCTCGATGGTGAAGGTAATCAATAAGAAGTAAATTTATGTATTTACAAGCGGGTACGCGGTCTGTTTGTTCCTGTTCCCGTAGTGTTTAGAGCTCACTTACGTAATTTAAGGAACGTTAGTGACAAAATTCGTGCTTCTAGACGTAGCGGTTTCTGCTGTGCGTTAATCGATAAGTATTGACTTATTGATAAGTATTGGCTGATCGCAGCCACTCAGTTTCTTCTTTTATTTTTATAGAAGAATCTGAATACTCACCAAGTCCTGCGTGTCCAAAGCAGAAGAGGCAACCGTCGGTCCCGTTGATAACGGCATGGATGACGTCAGTCAGCGCGCTCGAACAGATCTCCGTCTGCAAATTTAACATACATAATATATATGATCACGCCTTTTTTTCGAAGGGGTAGGCAGAGACAATAGCCCGCCACCTGCTACGATCCTGGCATACTCTCGCGCCTCATCTACATCCATCAATCGGTTCGTATATGCTCGTCGGTTTCGGGTACCCTTTATCTGGCTTCTCTTCAATAATCGCCGATCTGGTCGATGTAAGTACGCCAAGGTCGCTCACTGCCAACTCGCCCACTCACATCCCCTTATATATTTGTCTCGTTAGAAGCATTCCATCAATCCACTCGATATATCCAAACCACTTCAGCATTCCTTTCTCAATCTTAGTCACTAAGTCAATTTCCTCGTAATACAACAGAATTTTACAGTAACTCTAAATGAGTTACCGTTCAGGCTGTTCGCTTGTGGAACGCATTACCCCTGTGTGTCAGAAGTGCTGAATCGATTCACATTTTTAAAACTCGACTGAAGGCTCACTATCTTGCAAGCATTGATGTGAATTAATTTTCTGTTTTATTTATGTTATAATTACTATCGATTATTATCCTCAAGTATGTGTGAAAGTATTTTCTATTCTTGTTTAATTTATTTAATATATATTATTTATATATTTATTTATTTATTTATGTATGTAATAGTATGTAAGAGTGTGTTCAATAATATATAGTGCACCGTCTACCCTAGTTCTAATCTCTCAGTTTCATCCATCCTAAGGTTGTCTGGAAGAGATCGCTAAAAGCGATAAGACCGCCCATTGTACTTTAGTTAATGTTGGTATCCATAATTTGTTGTTTTTGGTGTACAATAAAGAGTTATTGTATTGTATTGTATTGTATATCCTCTTTCAAGCCACAATGCTCTCGGATTACACTATTTCTCATTCAATCAATCAATCGCTCTCCACTCTAAAAAAGTCAAAAGGGAAAAAGTCAGCAGGAAAGCAGACACGCGGCCGAATAGTCTAACGTCCGTCAAATTTAAATACTATGTTAGATACGGATAGCGAAATCTTACTAAAATATTTGAAAAGCATACTTATTTGCTACTATCTAAATTAAATTGTGAGTAATCGTTCGTTAAAAAGATTATCCCAAAACACCTTTGAAATTGTATTTCTATTTTTATCAATCTGTAGCAAAATTTTAAAGGGTTAAAACAGTGTACAGTCAAGAGCACGTGGAGCTTGACACATTGGACTTTTGTAACGTTTTTATTACAACTGTGATTTAGAAGTCAGATTCGCACTACAAGTGTGAAGCATCAACTGCTCTTGACTGTACTAATAATTATAACTTCACAGCTCAGTACATTGTCCGTAGAACAATTTCGTTTGGTCAGATCATAAAAAGTAAATCAGTTGACTAGGGAGTCAACTACTGCATCCTTTTTTGCAGTGTACACCAAATTCGTGTTTACAAGTGAACTGTCCACTATCAAGTATTTACGTCAAACCCTGAAGCACTTAAAATAATGCGATAAACACACCCCTCGCAAGTAAAGGTGAGCAAAATACCTTGAATTATTTAGGTAAATCTGGCACTCAGAGCGTGTTTACGTGGCAAAGCCCGGCTGAGCCTACCTCGCCGTGTTTTCTTTCAGGCACCCCAGATAATTAAAAGGACTTAAGGTGCGGTACTGAGATTAGGTCGGCGTAGGGTGGCCATTGGTTTTGGATTATTGCGGAGAGTTTTTAGTGTAGGTACAGTAACATATTTAAGTTTCTTTTAATCCGAATATTTAAATGGCTGTCAAACTAGTATTCTAGACAACTATACTTGCAATTATAGTTTGAATCAGCGTGAAATAAAACTAAAATTATGCTATTGGTACTGAAAACAGCAGAGAAAAAATGCATTTTCCAGTGACAGGTTTGTAAAGCTATACAAAATTATAATGAAAATGTGTAGTAGTGAAATCTAACATAAAGAAACTCCATTTATTTGCATAAACAAATTAAGTTCACAACTCTGGCTTGTAGATCTAATATTGTACAGTACATAAAACAAGATACGAGAGACTGATATTTCTTTTTATAAAATGCTGTACCTTTTGTTTTCGGACCAGTTAATTGAAATTAAGTTCACTTGAGGGAATATAGTTGTGAAATTTAAAAAGGCCCCATCAATCACTAATCGTTTGCTAAACGTTGTAATTTAGGCAGTTTTCTTCCATATGCCGTGTGAGTGGCAGATAAAAAAAACTGATTATAAAAACTATACAACTACCAGCAGCAACATCTGATGACAAATGCTCATCTGACGATGAGCATTTGGCATCACCCACCATCACTCAAATAAAAATATCTAAAAAATACATCAGGAAATTCACCAATGCGTTGCTAATATACCTACTCATAAGAAGAAACAATCTCAGTCTTTTCCCTAATAGTCAAAACATCATGGTGACCCTCTAAGGGATTCGGTCGCTCGGGAAATATTGAAATTGTTGTGAATGAAAATTTTAATGACCGCTCTCGGGCTTCTAATTGAAAATGCTTAGATTCCACTCCAATCGGGGGAAGGCATTATTTAATCAATTTCGTTATCGCCTTATAAGTAATTTTTAATACGAAACGTTAATTATTTAATTGGATTTTCGTTTGCGACTTTATGTTTGACTCAGAAGTTTTTTGTTGAGAATTTTTTAGGTTTTTTTAGCGTGGAAGATATTGAATAATTATTTTATTGTGAAATGGAAAATATCTATGGAAAACGTGCTATTATTGCTCTTTATTTATGAAAATTGGTTACACACAACTAAAGTTCGAATGCATCAAATTTTTTTTGTATTATAATACTAATTGGGGTGTTTGAGGAATTGCGCTTATTCTGTTACGCGTTGTATAAAACTAAGTCGCTTTCTCTGTCCCTATATCCCTATGTCCCTATGCATGCTTAAATTTTTAAAACTACGCAACGGATTTTGATGCGGTTTTTTTAATAGATAGAGTGATTCAAGAGGAAGGTTTTAGTGTTAGCATTGCACCCGTGCGAAGCCTGGGCGGGTCGCTAGTAAGCTTATAAGTAAGAGATCAAGAATTATGATTAAACATTAGAAATACGAGAAATGGTATGGTCAATGATAGTGCCTTTATGTAACTCTGTCCGTTTTGTATTGAAATAGCCAGGGTTATGAGTCCCCCACCACAATTTGTATTCCGGTGTTGCGGAATGCGAATATCTATTAACTCCAAAGCTTTCTTGCCACGTCATGGCTCTGACATTTTAATCCTTTCGTCCAGTCAGTTTGGTATTAGAATTGGCAGACTGTTGGGTCTGGGATATAAATAAATAATCTCACGCCTTATATCCCCGAGGGCTAGGCAGAGGTATTCCATTTCTGGATATACCCATTTTTCACCAGATATTATTTGAACCCCTAAACGTGATAGTGGTGAACCCATCGCCGGACCGGCTGATTACACATGATCTGGGATATGTTACTAATACTTGTGACATGGTCATTTTTGTGCGGGTTGTTTGATGACTGTGAGTCGACAGTATAACTTTGCCGAGGAATAAATGACCATTCGCTTACCAAAGAACAATGGCAAAACTCCATGTGTTTTGGGTACCCCATAGGCTTACACCTTCCCACGGAAGACGAAACCGTGTAAAATCGATAGTTCTTGGACAGACTAAGATAATATGTAATCATACCACATTTTTATAAGTTGAGGTTTAAAAGTTATTCGTTACCTAGTGTATTTTGTAGGATAGGATTTTAGGTACCAAAGACGTGTAAAGAAAAAGTTTCTCTAGGAAAGAAAATGATTTTCTTCCAACCTCTTTGTTAGAAAATAGCACTGCCTACCACATGCCATATAAGTTACTCTATGCCACATAGTGGCAGTAAATGATGGCTTGGGCAAAAAATATCGATACCTATATTAAAATATCGATATTTTTCCAAATACATAATTAGCATATTATATATATCGTCGATATTTTTAATGGAGATATATCGACATTTATTTTACAGTATCGAATTCATATCAATTTTAATATATTTTTAACGCAATTCTAGTTTCGTGTTTCATTTCATATTAGGTACTAGATACTTGTTTAGACTCAAACATTTATAAAAAAATACTATTTTCGTCGTCCTTTTTTACGAATTTGGGAATATGTATTAATAATAATGTAAAAACCGACGATGTATCGATATTTTTCACTCGATTTTTATCTATAGTATTTAGAAATGTCGATACGATAAATATAACTATTTATATTTTCACTTGGCCATCCCCTGTGAATGACATGGTTGACGTGTCATCACGACGTTCAATTTTACCACAACAACAAAAAAGTTTTTGTATTAATCAAAGACATTAAAATATAATAGCATAGAGGGGGCATTGGGAATATATTCATACAAAACTTTGAAGCTCAAGCGTCATGTCCTTGTCATGTCAGTTAGTATGAACGCGAGCTGTCATTCGGTCGAAATTGTACTAGACTTATTCCACTTAGAATAACTTTTGTCTTCAAATAATCCTCGCTTTGTCCCCTCTATGCCTTATATTATATTTTAATCTCTTTGGTATTAATAGATTTCCCAATCGATCGATTCGTGTTTCTATGATATTTCTGTTTTATTTGACTCAATATTTCTAACTGCTAGATTAATAAAAAAATATGGAAAATTTCGACTTGTTATGAGTCAATAAAACAAGCATAGTGTGATACCCCGTGGGTGTCTATTTCAGTGGGTACCAAAGCCGCCGATATACTTTATTAAAATAATATATCAGCGATTGACAAGCACGTATCAGTCTGATGCAAAACATAATTTTGCTAGCTGATGTGGATGAACCGCGAGAGGTTCGTCAGACTTACAGCAAGTGGCAGTATATTTTATCTGTGGCAGACATGACAAGTGGCAGTCGTCTCAATCAATTCATAACAAAGGGCACATAACAAGGCAAAGTTACCTGACATAGGCAAAGTTACCGCGTCTCATGTCAAGCGTCATCACCTTACAACATAACTATGAAGCATCATCACCTTACAACATAACTACGGCTAGGCCGATAAGTTAGCCAGGCAATAATTCAGTGGGACGGACAGTTGGCCGACGTGGGATTTCCCGCTTAGACAAGCTTAGGGGGACTTAGCACTGGACTGCCGGCCAGCTATCATGTTGCTGCTGAATTTATAATTGACTAGCTAAATACTGTGGTTTTGCCTGATGTTGCGTGCGAATTAATTAATCTGCGACGCTGTACATTCAACCGTATCGTCTTCGCGTCAGCAGTTATGATGCATCATCATATAGTTTAGGGGGCAATTCATACTAAGTGGTACCTATTGTGCAGCTTGGATAAATTTACTACAAGTGGATAGACTAACTGTAGTTTAAGCTCATGATAATTATTAATACCTATACGAGAGAAGTGTGGTTTGAAAGAAGATGTAGTGACAAGGATAGAAAAGGGTATGTTATGGTTTGGTCATTTAGAACGTATGGATAAAAGAAGAGTAACGAAAGATATTTATGGTGCGAATGTTGAAGGATGCAAGGAAAGAGGACGCCCCAGAAGGACGGTCATGGATGAAATTAGTGACGTCCTTCATAAAACTGGGGTCCAGAGTGCGAAGAATAGAAGAGCGTGCATGAAAAGGCTATGGGATGGGAGGGATATGAAGGAAGTGAAAGAAGTATGCAGAGATCGAGCATGAGATTCATCGTCTCTGCCTACCTGTGGGAAGAAGGCGTGAGCTGTATGTATGCATGTAATCAATTATAAAAAAATATATAATCATTAATTATAAAAAAAAGCAATGCATGTAAAAGACACTGAAAGGTTTTAAAAACATTCCCTTCCTTAGGATCTAGTCCGGTAAAAATACAGGCGGCGCCAAAGAAATAGACTCATACTGTTACATACAAAAAAAATGTGCTGGTACTGTCGGGTGATAAAGTGGAATACACATTCCATTTAAAATATACCGAAAATTACAATTAACACAAATTGAGCAGCAACGTGTAATACAGAGTACACACTGCACCAGATAAAGAGGATTACACAATATTAATGGGATTGCCGAATGCAGTTACAAAGCCGCGTAATTTACGTTCTGTCGACTCCAAATTAGAGATTCGGCTATTTATGAGTCGGTTAGATATGGTTTAGTGGTTGACTTCTCGAATTTTACTGTGTAGGCTTATTACCATTCGCCTTACAAATTCTTTTTGATATATTCATCGATTATAGTCAAGTAAATGTGTATATATATTTTTATAATGTATCTGTGTTGACTATGTTACTAAAATCGCACACCAGCCAGACCAATACGGAAGATATGACTTTCGACCTATAACCACAGAATAAAAAATATGACTAACTATAACCTTAGCAATAGTTAATAATAATATTTATTTAATAAAATGTGTTTACATGCTAATAGAGATTTTAGAACTAGGTATATTGACAATAATGTAATTTTCATGGACACGCCCGCCGCGCCGAGTTTAATTAAATTTCTTGAAATGGTGTCATTTCTAGTTGTTAAAAAGAGCAGTGATAGCCCAATGTTTGCCTAATTAAGTACTAGTATGCTAATAAGTAATAAGGAAATACGTTCAGACGTGCTACGAAGCACACCCCCTTCCACCTGCATCACAGATATGATAGATTTTGATTTAGTACCATTCTCAAAATAAGCAATGCTACTTATACTAACAGGTGCTTGATACACAGGCTAGTAAATTTAACTTTCATTTATTTCTGTAAGTAAAATAATAAACTTACAGATCTCAATATTCTAATGACAAGGGACTTGAAACTCGTCCATGGAGGTGGCTAAATGTAAACAGCAGCCTATCTTCACCGACGAGGTGCTGGTTCCAAATGCAGTACCCCAAGAAGAACGAGCAACTAACTTAAAGGCAGCTCTTTCTATCGCCATATCGAGCATATGCATCTAAGTAGTATGTGTATCTAATCCTTAAATGTGGAAACTCAAACAATTTTCGTATAAAAAAAGAGTTCCTTAAACCCTACGTGCATACTGAAGACACGTTGCATTTCCAAGCCTTTCTCCTGTGCATTTTGCAATATTTTTAAACGTTGGAAATTCCAGAACTGCTCAAACTTCGGGTCGCGATATAAGCGCTTAACAATTTAAACATGAGAATGCGCTCGCTCGGAGACATTTTTGGAGCTCGAAATTCTGGGATACGATGCGACAGCCGTCGGTTGGCATACTTTTAATGGTCCCAAGTTGTGAGAATTCGCGGTTTAGAGATACTAACTTTTTCTCGCAACTTCCTCAGCATTACGAGATAAAAGTAACCTATAATACTGCTTACCGATCCTCCAATGTCTTATAATGTCTCAAACTCCGACAATATTTGATTGCAAATAATGTTAAAGAGCCGTTTGTGTTTGAAATAAGAATAGACCAACAAACACACTTTGTGCTTAGTGCGAAACTTGAAGGATTTTAAATAAGAGAAGTTCTATTTTTATCAGGGATGGGATAGAAATGACTAAAATGTAATGCGGTTTACAAAATGCGTACTAAAAAATCTCGATACCAATTGTAGTTTATTTACAAAAATTGATTACTTACTGATAGAACATTTGCTGTAATTAAATAGTATTATAAATTTAGTCTTTTTTGTACCACACCTCGTGCAGGAAACTTTTCTGTAATAGTGAGTATTATCTTATTTTTCGCCAAGGGACGGGTCGGGTCGAACGGGCCGCGAGTTCGGAATAAAACTTGGGGCCTGAGCTGAATTTATTGTGATTTTACGTTTATTTTTATAATATTTGTGGCATTTAAATTAATTTTTGTTTTAACATTATGTTGTGAAAAAATATTGTAGACTGATCTTACTCCAATTCGCTTTGGTAAAATTCGCTGTAATAAATGTCGAAGTTGTGAATTACAGTCAAAAAAGAGAGATTGATCGAAATTAAAATTGAATTTACAATATTTTTGTTGAGGTGTTCTGCGTGCATTCAGATAAAAATAAATTTTTGAGCATTTTAGGCTCAGAAATGTTAGGGTAGTGAAATCAGTAACTTTTTATTATCTGTCAAAATCTACTGAATGTGTCAATTTATCGATACTTCGGCACTGTGACGTCACTAGTTTTTGTATTCAATAGTTAACTTTTTAAAATGTTTTATAATTTTGTACTGTTAACTGGAGATCGAAATGTATTTCGATGTATTTTTGTATTTTTGAGGTGTTTTGGAATAACTTTTAAATGAAGTCACTACTGGCAGACAGACAGTACTCGTGATGTAAATTTTAATAAGAAAACCACTGATCACATGTTTTTAGACCTTGGCTTCATCTCAGTCGACAATTACATGTGATCTGAGACATTTCTTACTATACATACCTATGTAATATAACTATACCTGCGAATCATCCTGAGAGAATATAGCATCAAAAGCGAACATCTTCGGTGCAGCAACGCCCACTTTCCGGTCTTCCGGCGCGGAGGCGGCAGCGGGAGCATTTTCACACAGACTGACTTGCTTCTTGCGTTTGTCGAGAGAAAAGGTCTGTGACCCTGATGTAAACGGGCCTTCGCCAGTGGCGCCGACGCGAAGCATCACTTTGACCTGAAAAGAAGCATTGTTTTGAATATTTCTAATGTGAAACGTCTTTAAAACCACATTGAAAGGTTTGCCAGAACAAAAATTGGCACAGTAAGGGTCGATTTCGTCTTGTTGTAATCATTTCCAGACGGATGTCAGACACCGAAGTTTTACGTCAACCTTTGCGATGTGAGTTAAGGATAAACATACGCACTTGCATTTTCTTGAGACTTGTGTAAATTTTACATGGTTCCGATTTAATAGTTTCCTAGCAAGAGTCGGTATGAACCACGTGACTTCTCTAAAGCTTTCGTCAATTCCACATCTACATTTATAATAAAAAAAATGTGCGTTGGTAAGCGCATGCATCACTTGACATCGATTCGACCGATTTCGATTTTAAAATCTTTGTAATATTCCGAATTAGGTTAGATTACGTTAGGGAAACAAACATTTGTAGAGTTGCCCGCAAAATTCACAGGATAGAGCAACGTTTATTGGGTCAGCTTGTACTTAATATATATTACTAGATTTATTTCACCCCCATAGGGAATTTTGCAAAATCCCTATATAAGCTAACTATGTGGAAAATTTCAAGACTCTAGACCCAGCCGTTTAGGCTGTGCGTTGAGACATCACCAATCAGCCAGTCAGTTTATCATTTTACATACTCGTATATAGATTCTATTTTATTATATTCAAGCTAAAGAAATCCACTCGGCCTGGCCCTCAGGACTAGCCCATACTTTTGTTCGTCATCAAACAAAGAAAACCATTTGCCTTTGTGAGTAATTGGATTAGCCGGTATTTTTTTACTTTATATATTTCTCCGCAAAACATTTCTGCTGTATAAAAGAAGACGCAGTTGTATCAGAAAGGTTTATTGTAACGTCTCTAAAGCTTGTGAACGAGTGGATTTGTTCCGGTTCGTTTAGCACAGATTTAGCGCGCTAGACAAACAGGTGAATATTTCTGGTATATACCAGATTTTCTGCTACATTCATCGATTTTTATATATAGTTGAATCCCGAACAAAGGCACACCGGAAAAGCTACCATAAGAGCATTTATAGCTATGTTGGAAGTTCGATTCTTGGAGAATGAGTGATGGTGATGAAAAAACAATGAGTTTTTGAGGGAAAACTAATATTATAAAGAGGAAAGATCTTATATTTTTGTAACTAGGGAATTCAATCCCGCATCAAAATCGCTATCCCGTCCAGATCCCGCGAGGTCATCAATCCCGTGGGAATATCATTTAAAAACACTTTCTAAATAGGTGTTTTTACCCTAAAACCCTAAAAAAATATCTCAAATCAGCTTACTATTTCTATCAGCTATGACTTGCTGTGCCTTGATTGATAAATCAATAAGTCAGTTATTTATTTTTAAAGATAAAAAGTTTTTTTTCAGGTCTTACCAGCCACATTGATAACCATTATCCATAGTTAAACACGGTCTTAGTTGGTTTTTGCTCCTGTCATCTTGTCAATTTAAATGCTTCCCTCCACTTAGTTTCACGAGTATGTTTCAAATTAACTCCATTAACGTTACAAGTGTAATTATAACTACTAACGTAGATTCCAGTTCGTTTCTACAAGACGCTGACGGGAACCCTTCACAATGAGAGACAACTCGTAATTAATTTCCAACTAATTATTCGCGAATCTTGAGACATGTTCCGTAATTATACAACTTAGCGTTGCTTGACGGTAAACCGATGTTTATTTAAGCGACTTCCTGCTTACGTTTGTTGAATATTTACTTAGTAACATAATATAAGTTTTATGATTATACAACGCGTCACAGAATAAGCACAATTCCTAATACACCCCAATTAGTATATTAATAAAAAATATATATGATGCATTCGTTTTGTCTAACCAAATTTCTTAAATAAATAGCAATAACAGTACAGAAAAAATTGCCTCTCTATCGCTTGTTCCGCGGTCACGCTTGCAAGCTCGGCTTAGGCGGAACGTGACACTTTTTGTGCGTGCAGCCGGCGTTCATCGATTTATAAGAGGTTAGCACGTTCTTAAATACAGATGTATCTCCAAGGAACAGACATAGGCCAGTAACAATTATATTACATGTGATTATAGATACTTCTGTATTTTGGAAGGCACTTTTAACCATTGGTTCCGGTTTTCATTTTGTTTACTTACAATGGAAGTTGTCAAGACATTTTAGACACCTTGGTGTCCTTAAAATTTGACAGTTTATTATTTGTAGCTAACTGCATTGCTTCTATGGTAAACCTATTTTGTCTAAACGTACAGAATTTTGGCTAAAATGAACAAGAGGATTAAATCAACTGATCATTGTAATCCATTCGCCTTAATCCGCGGTACCGTTGTTAGCAATACGTGCTTTGCTTAGCTAATCACCGATCGGGGAATTGGCGCAATTAGATATCGGTTAATTCCCGAAATAACCCCTTGTGTTCATTATTTACCCCATTTTGGGAACGTGAACATTGTTTGAATTTATATGGCAATTATTATATCGTGGTGACAATTTTTACTACTATTTTAAATAATTATATGGGCTGTATGGGTATTATAAATTAATTTATTGTTAGCAAAGTAATCCTGTCTTCACAAGTAAGTGTTGTCAGAGGAAATTATTTAGTAATTATTTAATAATAAGCAGAATCATCTGAACAAATTAACGACCAACAATTTTTGTGCTAACCTGCTATAAGTACAAACATAAATTGACAAATAAATTACATAATACTAATAAATAAATTATAGTTTGCATCTACACAAAAATGTTGATGAGCATCGAATACAACCAGTAGAAATACAATATGTAGCAGACTAAGCGCAATTCCTGAAATTAGTTTGTTCAGTATCGATTTCATTTTTAATCGATTTCAGCTATTTTTAATAACCAGTTGAGCGCTCGCTCCGATAAGCCACAAATGCCTTGAGCGCCCGCGTTCGCGATTCACGGAAAAACACCGAGCGGCCGCTACCTTCTTACTAAAAACATGATAGCAGCCAAACTACTACAGCTACACGAAAATAAAAATTACGTCAGGATAGCTTATAATAATGCAGAATCAATGTATATAAGAACTAAATTACAACTAATAATTAAAAGTTCTCAAAAAAAGAGATTGTAAAATCATTGCGAAAAACCGAAGAGCCACGACCGTACTTTTTCATGTCGATTTGCCGTCGCATCAATATGATATCGATATGATAGTTTTACACAATTGGAATTACTAATCTTGAGGATTCCATGGATATACAACACTAATATAAATATTGAATAGTTACATTAAAATAACAGGTAGGAACAGAGCTCTAAAAAATACGTCACACAATCCGCACTTCACATTTTTTTATTTTAAGATTTTTTTAAAACTATGCTTTTGTGTAAGCAAAGGCATTAAGTAAGATACAAAATTTAATAGAGAGTCATATAGTAGCAGTTGTGAGAAGCTACCTTAGAGTTACCATTTTTAAAAAATGTTTTTCGGGGACAAGTCAGCTAAGTAGCTATAGTTGCGTGGGCACTAGACGGTCCTTTTTTTTCGCAACTATGGTAGCGTAGGCGCTCAACCGGATACATAAATTTAATAAATAAATCTTTATTTCAGGCAATATTTATAATATGTATAAATTTTTCCGAAAAATGAATGAGCATAGCTGAATTTAGTGCTACCTATGGAAATCGTACTATTTTTGCTCTTTGTTTAAGAAAATTGGTTAGTCACAACTAAAGTAAGAAGGCATCATAATTTGTTTATATTGATATACTAATTATAGGGTGTATGAGGAATTGCGCTTATTCCGTTACGCGTGGTATATTAAATTCGGATAAAAATATTATTTGCGTTCCATTAGCCAAATCCTTAGATTTTTCATCCGCTAATGGGTTCCGAACAAACTGTCAAAAATGCTTTTCAACTTCAATTAGAGTGGCTACAGAGTCAATGGAGCGTTTGATTCGCAGTCGCATTTGCAATCCCCTAAGCCGACTGATGGACGCTCGGATTGGGGAGATGACAGGTACAGGAATAACTAGAATTTTTGAACGCAATTTTGTTTTTGTTTCGTTGCCTTAGCAATTGATTTCGATTGTTGAAAGTTTTTCGGGTGTAGTGTGTATGTATATATATATATATATATATATATATATATATATATATATATATATATATATATATATATATATATATATATATATATAATCTCACGCCTTTTTTTTATCCCCGAGGGGGTAGGCAGAGGTATTCCATTACTGGATATACCCACATTTCACGAGATATATTGGAACCCTAAACGTGATAGGTGGTGAGCCCATCGCCGGACCGGGTCTGTTTACACATGTCTCAGAATTCTGAGACCCGCGGGTTTCCTCACGATGTTTTCCTTCACCGTCGAGCTAGTGATAAATATGTACGTAAGTTTTTGAAAAACTCATTGGTACATGCCAGGATTCGAACCCGAGCCTCACTGATTTTCGGCCGGCTCTTTAACCGTCCGGGCTATCACTGCTCTCATATCGCTGCTCAGTGTGTATGTGTCTACATAATATAAAATAAATAATCTCACTACTTTTATCCCTGAGGCAATTTCTGGATATACCCACCAGAATATACTCTTTGGACCCCTAAACGTGAAAGGTGGTGAGGCCGGGGGTGCTGTTACACATATCTCAGAATTATTATATTATATTATATATATATTATATTATTATATTATATATTATATTAATTCGCAGCAGATTGATAGCGCAGTGGTTATAAAGAGCCCGCTTCTCTTTCGTGAGGCTCGGGTTTGAATCCAGGCGCGTATCATTATCATCATCAACCCGTAACAGCCCAATGCTGATCTAAGGGTTTTTCCTCACACATGAGAATGTATGGAATTTAATATCCCACGCGATCCCACCGCGGATTGGGAGATGGTATTAAGCTAGTGGCCACCTAACCTATGATGTTTAATCTATATTATTATACTAGTACATATATAAAATGATAGACTGACTGATTGGTGATATATCAACGCACAGCCTCTATGTTATGGCATAGGCATAGGGGGGGGGGGGTGAAATAAGCCAACCCGCCTGTAAAAGCTAGTAAATGATAAAATCATAAAACCGAATATTATTGTATATTAAAGATTTTGTTTCTATTCACCGCGCATCTAATCCGTGTTTAATCGTTCAGTATCGGGATAGCTGACGCGCAAATCCGAAAATCCAGACTGACGCGTCTGCCGAGGATATCGCGGTGCACACGCCTCTGGTGGAGCCTTTATAACCAAGCGATAAACAACATATGAATTATTTTAATTCGTGTTCGATAATAACCTAATAAAATGTGGCACTAAATATAATAAAATAATAACTATTTTTTGCAGGTTACGGGGACCTTTTGTTTAAAATTAAAAAACTAAAAAAGAATGCCAATTTTAAAAACCAATTGTTTTTAAAATTGGCAGTCTTTTCCATTTCAGCATTCGGAATGTTTTGAAACTAGTTATCAGAATTTGTGAAGTTTACAATGTAAATGTGATTTGGAAATTATTACCTATTAGCCAGCAGGACAGACGTTGTAAATAAAAAAAACATATCGAAAACTTAAAAAAAAAACAGGTTTTCGAGAATCTTAATTCAAAATCAACTTTTATTAAAAACTATATCGATAAAAAGCTTAAAAGCACAATTAAACATACACACATAACAGACAACAAACAGACTCTATGCTAAGGGTACCTACTACATAGCTAAATATACTTTAATACATATAGACACCCAGACACATCAAGAAACATGCTAAATAACTTAATAAGCCATCGCCAAGACCAAAACATTTACAAAGATAATTTAAGCCTGACAAGACACCAAATGCGGATGTCGTCTTGTTTACGGCTAAAAAAAATGTCATCTCTGACAAGGGCCGTCTTTCAACAACGAGATTTGTATTTTCCTCCTAGGAGAGTTGTTTATCATCCAAAATGTAATGTTCTGTATAATATATAATGGGTTTCCTTATTGTATAAAAGATATTCCATGTCGTGTTTTTCCTGACTGAAGTCATTATCGGATATATCAAAATATATGTTTTGTTCGTATTCTATTTATTCCAATACCATTCATCTGATTACTATGATCAAAAATATGGAAGTCAAACCTTGCCTAAGTAAGCTTGGAAGGTTCATAAATTATTACTTTCTTCTTCAGAATTTCCTAAAGGATTTCATTGTGTGTGGACACAATTAAACCGACAAACTGAAACTAAAAATTCGTTAGTCCTATTTTACTATTTTAGACGTGAAAGTTTGTATGTTTGCTAAACATGCGAAAACGATTGAAGAGATTTTGATTAAATGTGACACACAGATAGTTTATAAGCTTGATTAACTTACATAGGATACTTTTATCCCGGAACCAAAGCCAGTAGTATAATATAAAGATTAGTACAACAAAGTGCTGTGGTATTTATGTACAGGATAATTGAATACAGTGAATAATAGTCAGAATAGATATCGTCTTTATTACCCTGTGTACTTT
Source organism: Ethmia dodecea (assembly GCA_963855545.1). Lineage (NCBI taxonomy): Eukaryota > Metazoa > Arthropoda > Insecta > Lepidoptera > Depressariidae > Ethmia > Ethmia dodecea. The sequence continues at coordinate 3,846,853 of OY979443.1, forward strand.
TCCGTGGTAGTCTTTCTATGAAACTGTTGCTACGGTTCTAAGGAAAACCAAATGGATGGTCCCAAACATTGTTTGGTTTACAACAGCCCTTCCGGCTATCAAATAATTAACGATTGCCGAGAACTCTGACTTCCCAACTCCAACGATATGACGTAACTTTGAGAGTTGCTAACGCAAAATTACGTATTGTAAGATACACCACAGGCGAAAGGGAAAACTTTACCCCACATCCGCGGTTACCCCGCGTTTGTCGCGAAAATGTGAAAATTTAGGGGAAAATTTAAATTTCGCGAAATAGGGCAAGCAGAGTGCAGCGATCGTGACGACGCGGAGCATTCATGCGTAAAATTAAACCAGGATAATGAAACACCGTTCCCATCTATGCGCTAAGCTGAGAAATTTTCCATAATAAACTTGGCGATTCGCCCCAATGATTTTCTTAAAGAAATTCGCGCGAAAATTATGGTAATTCCTTTGTAAGCCAGTGATTACACTGGGATTTTTGCTCGCTTCAAGAGCTTTGATGACACAGGGTTATGCGCGTTAATAATGTGAACAGGGCCTGCAATATTTCATAGTAGGCATGAACAATTATTGAAATTTTGTACATTTTTGTACATGTTTATTATAAATCAATAAATAGTAAATTACAACAGAAAGAACTTCGAATACTTTACGTTTTTAATACTCAAATGATCAGTTTGTACCTATTGAAAAAAGAGAAACTGTTATTTTACTTAAGCCAAATTGGATAATACTGAATTGAACAAGGGCGTAACTGTTACAAAACACTGTTAAATGTGTTTTTTTTTATCGTCTCTATGAATATCTTGTTAAAGAAATATGCTATACTTCTGACCTGAAGAATTCAGGCATATCTGTTGTATCCTGAAAGTACACTACAGAGTACAGACCTAAGCGATAACCAAAACGCCTAAGCGATAATGACAAAAACGATTTACATAAACTTGCTACCGTAAATCTCAGAATTTGTTTGCGGTATGTCCAATCAATCAGGAAGGCTGTCCGTAAAATATTCCTTTATGAAAAACGCGGGAAAATTTCTCGTCAAAATGGCGGTTTTATCGCCAAACCTCAGGGTTTACAGCGATTCCCTGAGACGTCACTGTTTGCTTCGCCATAAATCTGATGGAAAATATGGCGCGAAAGCGAGGTTATAAAATTGTGAGCTCTATAAGCGATGTTATTTGAGATTTCGGCCAGTATTCCGTAGGTACTTTTGAGTAAATATAAAATAAATAATATGCAAAGCGTAGCAAAGAGGCTTTCTAATACGTAAGGATGAGTAAAAAGAATTAAAAAAATATGGAAATGATGATAGACTTGTAAATCGCGACCAAGTAAAATTTATGGGACACTATGAAGTATAGTCACTCACACATACTCACATTATTACAACTAAACAAACGCAACCAAGCAAAAGAAACCTTCTCTTGAAACTTGTCTAGGGGGATTTTTTAAATCGGTCTATAAAAAAAAATACAAATAAAAAAAAAATCTTACGCCTTTTATCCCCGAGGGGGTAGGAAGAGGTATTCCATTTCTGGAAATAACCACTTTTAACGAGAATATTTGACCTCTTAACGTGATAGGTGGTGAGCCCATCGCCAGACCGGGTCTGTTACACATGCCTTAAAATAATTCTGAGACTTGCTGGTTTTCTTTACGATGTTTTCCTTCACTGTCGAGCTAGTGATAAATATGTACGTAAGATTTTGAAAAACTCATTGGTAAATGCCAGGATTAGAACCCGAGCCTCACTAATTTTCATCATGTACAGCAGGCTCTTTAACCGTAAGGCTATCACTGCTGTTAAAAAAAATACAACAGAACGGAAAACCTTATTTTTTTAAAGCCGGACGAGCATTGATGGATGTGGATGAATCGCGAGATGCCAGGTTCTGACTACACTGACGGGAAAAAGGCGTGAGATTATTTATGCGAGACATATTAAGACTTAAGGTTACTCGAAGGTTTCTTTCGACTCCTCGGGGACCCCGAAAAATATTAAAAGGTACCGTCGCCTGAAACAAAAGGTAACAAAGTGAAAATGGGGAGTGCAGTAATACAATATCGCGTATTTATGACCGGGGTGGATTTACGAGTGTGCATTAAAAATCGTGTGTCAGTCCCCTGCTTGTTATGAACATTATGAACATGTGCGGCGTCTTATGTGAACATTGTGGATTATTTGAAATCCTGTATTTGATTTACCACGTTTCTTAATAAAACACAAATAAATCTGATAGCGTTTCGAAAATTTTCATGATTTAAAACATCACCCTGCTTCTGGGGAAGTCGGGTAAAATTGTAGCCTATTACACTCCGGATATGAAGTATTTGTTTTAGCAGGTTTTTTGTAGGTAGATATGTATGGACGTATCTTTCACAGTAGCGCTTAAAAAACGATTTTGATGAATGAGGTGTCAATAGGTTTGTTATAATAGTCCGGGTGACATAGGCTATATTTAGGACTAGCTTTTACAGGGGCTTTGCTTGCGATGAGGTATAACGTATATTCCAGCGTAGCGTTTAAACCACTTAACCGATTATTATGCATGAGGGGCACGCGATGATGATCCGAGTGATATACCTATACTTTTTTTCGTGCTCGGGTTTTACTTTTATCGATTTACTTCCACTTGTTAAGTTTGAGATAGAAAAAATATCACCAATATTTTTAAAATTCCGATTGATTATTTCTGTAGGTAAAAAAAATCGAAGTGTCTACTCGTTCGATATGTCGGATGAATAAAATTATTCAATTATATTTATTCGTCCGGTTATCGGATGCCTAGCCACCCAGAACAGCCAGAAAACGTCAATAGTAAACAGCAGCCCATCTTTACCCGCGAATTGTTGGTTCACAATGCAGTATCCCGAGAAGAACCAGTAACAAACTCAATCATAATTACAATAATTAATTTATGTCCATAGGTAATATACATAGTGTAGTACCTACTTATAATATTTTTCAGATCAGATATTCACAACCAACTTTGTGTGGAGTACAAATCAAGGGCAGCTCTTTTCAATGTCATGTCTTACTAATAACAGAGACCAGTTTTTTATTTAAACTGGTCTCTGGTACTGATTATGTTTCATAGCTTCAAGTCAGATATTCTTTTTGAAAGCAGATTCTCCGTAGCAATTTTCCTTTCACATTTTCCTGGCTAGCATAAACAAACGGTAGTTATAAAGCTCCCACTGGGGGGTGTAGTAAGTGTCACATATGAATTATGTATGCTGTGTTACTATGTCATTTGTGCGGCCCTGTTGGGAGCGAGTTTCCAGTGAGAATGGCGCGAAATTTATGCAGTCCTACAGGAATACAGAGGAAGTTGGTGTTATTTGAAAACCGTACCGCATAGTGTATTTGTATTTAATTTAAATGTACTATTGTGAACATATAACTGCATTTTAATTTAGGACCAATGTTACTATCTAATAAACATATCACGCCAGTATCCCCAAGGTATTCCATTTCTGGAAATACCCAAGTTGCACCAGTATATTTTTGGACCCCTAAACGTATACAAGGGTGTTGTGAATGGGCGAGTCGGTAGAGGACGTACCTACATCGATCAGATCGGCGATGTGTTGAAGAAAAGCCAGATACAGACTACCTGAAACCGACGAGCATGCATGAGTCGTTTGATGGATGTGGAGGAAGTACGAGAGTTCTACCAGGTTTGTAGCATGTGGCAGTCTATTGTCTCTACCTACCCCAATGGAAAATAAGCGTGAGATTATGTATGTATGTATGTAAACGTGCTATAGGTGGTAACCGGACCGGGTTGCTGTTAAGGCTGTTACACATGTCTTAGAATCAGTTTTGGGACCAGCGAGTTTCCTCACTACGTTTTCCTTCACCGTCGCTTACAAGCCTTTCCATACACGCCAAAATCTTCTAAAACTACCTTACAAAATAACGATATAATTAAAGATGAAGATAATCTAGAAGCGCCATAAACTAAACCCACGAAAGCTGGAAGACTTAAGGGCCCAATTAACGTTTGATATTAAATCAAAGCATACGTTCCCCTCCGCGGTGGAATGAATTATGCAAATCTCCCAAGTGGTTAACATCCTAATATTGTAAGCGACACTTTCGACCCCCAATACTTATGGGGTAACGTATAGAGACAATGGAAGTGGCTTGAGCGTGGTCGGTGAAGGAATAGGATGGCTAAAGATTTATTTTTTTAATTATTTTTTGACTTTTTTATTTGCATACGCAACTCTACAATTTTATTATTATGAAATTTTAAAAACTCCGATCTTCAAGGATAGAAACAGAAGTAAATCATAGTGAGAACCTTATAAAAATCTGTAGCGTAGTTTTAAGAAGAAGTCACCGCTGAAACAGATAGACGCGGATAGAGCAATATTTATTTTATACAACATTTTCAGAGTATAGATGTTTTAAACAGAAATTTAAACCGACTTATTTATTTACTAATCTATGACATTTAGGCAGCAGGCTTAGAGTGTACACCAAAGCGGCCGTTGTCTTAACCGACTTACAGTACTAAAGCACTAAAATTACAAACGACACAAATACATTCGACTTCAAGGAAAAGCACTAAAATAATACAATAAATTATTTTATTTTATTTGAATATATTAATTCGGGGCATGTAACGTATTATATTATGGGTTTCTTGAAGTCCCGCGAAAAGAAGAGATGTAGCCCAATATAATAAATGTAGTCCAAAAAAAAAAAGCACCATCTAGTAAACTAGCTCGTAGTTCTAAACGCTTCTCTGAATTCTTACGAGGCGATGGTATCTCGGGCATAAATTGGGAGGGCGCGCTGCGGGGTGCAGCTCAGGTGAAAATTATCAAGAGGGGCCAGATTTAAACCAACATTGGCTCAGGGAAAGCGCGGATTGTGGTTCTACTTTTTATATATTCATGGGAGTGATATGTAGTGCTGGTAGAAGAATAGGTTCACGTCTTATGCTGCGTGCTACTGCAATTTTTAATAGCACCACAGAAATATAGATCCTCTATTCTGCGATAACATATATTTTAGTATGATTGTGTACTGGGTTTTCAATTTAATTTGTAAATTCAAGAGACACTGTGGCCTAGTCGGCAGAGGGCGACCTACCAGATCGACGATGTATTCACGAAAAGCTGGATAAAGAGTACCCGAAACCGACGCATGTAGGTAGGTATAAACCAATTGATGGATGTAGATGTGCGAGAGGTGTGAAAAGATCGTAGCAGGTGGCGGTCTATGTCTGTGCCTACACCTTCGGGAAAAAGGCTTGAGAATATGTATAATTGTATATAATTGTATGTGGGGCCAAAAAGTTTGGATGAGAGAACATTGCTCTCCCTTCTTCTGTGTTCGGGCAACAATCGTGTGCATATTAACTTTTAATCATATTAAGTTATATCATATCCAAACCTAACAATAGTCGCTTATGTTATCCTAGTCCTACATTAATACCAATATAACAAGCATAAAGAAGTAAATGATAGGTGATGGATAAGTGGTAAATTTTAGCATATTCAAACCCACAGAAAATGGTAGCACAATTTCCACGAACCGTCTTTAGCAAATACTAAATAGACACATACGGCAGGGCTAGAGGGATTGTGCCCCAAGGCCTGCGATATAGAGCGCGGTTACATGTGAAATATGACTTGGTTTCGTCGTCTGTACTACGCTCCAACGTCACAAACATTTATTATGATATATCATACTACTGGAAGTAAAACAGAAGACAAAAGCATAAATTAAGCTGAGATTTAATTTAGACAGGTGGAATCTAAGGTGGAATTTTGTAAATGTTTTATTGTTTCATACGTGACAAAAGGTAATCTTGATGCCTTGCATGAAGGAGAAATACTTCTTGTAGAAAAACATAAATAAAATTGAGGATAAAACTTCAGTTGTTTTATTGTAACGTTACACAAAAACTATACAAAAATCGTAATGGCTGGTTTATAGACTGTTAAATAAGGCTGGTCAGTAGATAAATATTGCGTCTATAAACGGGTGTATGAAAATCAAACTTTATATAGTGGGGAAGCAATGTTTATCTACTGAACAGCTTTACTAAACAGTGTGCAAACCAGTCATAATGGTAAGTAAAAAGTCAAGGATGCGTTATTTTGATAGCAGTTCGCATAGCCCGGACAATTTTGTGATATTTCATGTGCATACATGTGGTTTGTGATATATTTGTGATAAGGATAGGAATGTTGATGTACATAAATAAATGTTCCCTTCAAAAACCGAGAATGCAACCTAAATGAACTCAGAAGCGGAATGAAGAACGGTATTTATAACAATTTCCTTGGCACTGAATCCTAAGTAAATCAGCGAGAGAAAGGGGTAAAGAACCATAAAAAAGGGTTTTATTAAAACAATTTCTGGGAGGGCCGAACTCAATTACCATTTCCTCGAGTCGCTGACGCTAACAGCTTAAAGTGAACGTAGCGAACTACGCAATCGTAGTAAGTTAAATCAGAATGAAATACACAATCTCTGGCGACGGTTTAGCCATTCTGCAGGATTGATAGTGGGGCTGGGAATTTAAGAGGGCGGTGGACGCGGAATTAAGTACATTACTGCACGGGCCTTATAATTGGCTCTTGTATAGGCTGATGATGGGTTATTCATAATTTATTCCATGAGCTACCGTATAAGTAGGTCAAGTTATTTAATATTTTTTTTGACTTATCATTTATTCCACGAGTTACCGTTTAAAGTTCTTTAGAACGAGTTATTTCACGTAAAATCTATTAATGTTGTATAAAATTTTGCTCTTCTTAACTAGTTGGCGACTGCGACTCTGTGTTGGATTAGCCTATAATATATTCGTATAAAAAAGTCATATCATGGCATCATTGCCACATGAACCAATAATAAACGTGCAATAAACAAGCTTTCGTACTATAAATATTATGAACGATAACAAAAAAAAAACATTTCATACATTATCTTTATTAATTACAGCCAATATGTCAGTCTGATGTATAATCCATACTACTGTAAAGTTTCATCAAAATCCGTTCTGTATTTTTTGCGTGAAAGAGTAATCTATCCATCCATCTTCACAAACTTTCAAGTTAATAATAGTAAGATTATGTGATATCTTATATTTGACTTATCTAGTGACTAAACTGATTCAGTAGAGAAACTCGGTAAAAACCCTTGTTAAAATTAATAAGAAGTTTCGGCGCCATTCCACGTCGACATAGTTCAATGGTAGCCACAAAAAGGCTATAAACGTCGGCAAAATAAAAACCGCATTCGAGGTAATGATTCTTGGTCGCCATCAACGTTTGCATCTGAGCCACTTCTGCTCTCTTTAGTGACGTTTCATGGTCGATAAATTTAAATGTTCGGTTGGGTTCTTTTAACGTTGTGATACAAACTATTCACAACTCTGTATTGCAAACTGTACACTATGGCTTTGTAAATGTAACGATTAGTCGAATATATAATCAATAATTTTCAGATGTAAAGATAAAATACAAGAAATTTAACTGAAAACATTACCCTTTCTGATGCGGTCGGGTAGTAAAGCCCGTTAGGGCTCTTACGGTTATAGAGCTTGCTTCACATGATGATAATCAGTGAAGCTCGGGTTCGAATGTTGGGATATACTAATGAGTTTTTCAAAACTTACGTACATATTTATCACTAGCAGCGCCCCGCGGTTTCACCCGCGTAGTTCCCGTTCAAGTGGGAATACGGGGATAAAATATAGTATATGTATTATTCTGATGTATAAGCTATATAATTGTAAAGTTTCATTAAAATCCGTTAAGTAGTTTTTGCGTGAAAGAGGAACAAACATCCATACATCCATCTATAAAAGCTTTCGCGTTCATAATATTAGTATTAGGATAGTAGGACTAGCTCGACAGTGAAGGAAAACATCGGGAGGAAACCCACAGGTCCCAGAATTAATTCTGAGACAGGTGTAATAGACCCGGTCCGGCGATGGGTCTCCACCTATCACGTGAAAAGTGGTTATTTCCAGAAATGGAATACCTCTGCCTAGACCCCTGGGTTATAGGGCGTGAACTTAAAAAACAATATTTGAGCATGTACCTATTATTTACGCCAGTGTAATACACACATATTATACACATAGCTAAAATAAAAGAAATTTAATTGAAAACATTACCATTTTTCTGACGTAGTCGGGTAATAAAGACTGTTATGGCTCTTAATAGTTCACAGCCCTGTCCGACTCGATATCGTGCCCGTGAAGGGTATCATGAGCGTTGAACACAAATGGCGTGGTTGCGTGCTGCTAACGCTTAAGCCGCTAAATCATCAAATCAAGCCGTGTGCCACGAAATGGGCACTTGACCTTACTAATAAACGACGTTTTAGTTGTTTATCGTTTTGTAGGTTTCTATATTTTAGAATGTTTCTAAGAATTGTAGTTGTCACACAACTTGTGTCTTAAAACAGGCTGTAAACAAACAGACACAGTAACTTTCTTATTTATAACATTAGTACAAATAACTACGGAACACTCGATTTAGTCACGAAAATGAAACAAAACTATAAAGTTCCGAACTTGCCTATTACGGAGATATTAACAGCAAAATCTGATATAAAGTGAAGTTGACGCGATCGTTAAAATTGCAAGTGTTTCAAAGTAGAGACACCACGGCTTACGAGTTTTCGTGGACATACTCATAATAATATTTAAATAAGTCCAAACCAGACCAGAGTTTTCGAAACCGACGAGTATGTTTAAATCGATTGGTAGATGTGGATGAAGAGCGAGAGTTACGAGTATGTAAAGTTAGTAGCAGGTAGTGTATTGTCTCTGCCTACGCCATAGGAAAAATCATAAAACTATGTATGTTTTTTTTAGTTCATGTACATCCAAGTTTAATTTATCTTTATTAAATACACTTCTTCTTCAACCCGTAAAAATATAGAAAAGATGAATAGGCTAAAATATTGCACTTCACAAGTCACTAATTCATATTCAAAGTCCAAATACTGTAAGTGCTCAAGTTGCATAAAATTACTACCAGGCAGACATTGTCTTGCTACAGACAACATCCACCTATCGGGTCCAAAAATAACCTAATCTTTCAAGCTGTAACCAACCTACATAAAAAAAATCATTACAATATTAGAAGGTTTCGGAGGTTAGCGTGTATGGAAAATAAATACGCATTGTATACCATTCCTACATTTACCTATATCATGGCCACACTACTCGAGATGGACCAAGTTGTGAATTTAAATCACTAAGTCTAGCACTGGGCAAGTTAGTTGCAAGTTGTTGCAAATTGGATTACTGGCGCAGAGGCCATTTTGATACATAGAATGTGTTGTTACATGTTGCGGCGCTTCTTGTTACGCGGCTGCGAAGTTTTATTGAAAAGCGCTGGAAGTGTTTTTATTTATTAAGGAAAAGCAAATGGCGGGAAGATAACAAGACTGTGTGGACTAAAGGATGTGTGTTGTAACTCTTAAGGAATTATTTGCTATTTGAATACTGACTAATACATGTGTTCTTGTTTTTTGCTGTTGATAGGGATGAATATTATGGGGTCAAAATATAGTGAAAATAAAATATTTAACTAGTTTAATTTAACTTTACTGTAGTGAAAATAAAATATTTAACTAAATTCCAAATGTAAAGTAGTCTGTAAATTACATGTATTCAATGAAACATCATCATCATCAACCCGTAACAGCCCACTGCTGAGCTAAGGGTCTTTCCTCAGACATGAGGAAGTATGGGCTATAATCTCCCACGCGAGCCCACCGCGGATTGGGAGATGGTGTAAGCTAGTGGCCACTTAACAGTCAGAATTTTTCAAGCCACCCAAGGGTATCTGACATGGCTTAACGACTTTCATTGTTCGTAAACACAACGAAAACCGGGACCAACAATTTAACGTGCCTTCCGAAACACGAAAGCGCTCGTAATATAAATGCCACTAGGCGGTCACCCATACACTGACTGACCGCGCCCAACTTTGCTTAACCAGTATGATCGTTACAAACACACTGGTACCGCAGGGCTACGAGCGATTCAATGAAACACTTCTGAGCAAAAATTTTCTTCAAACATAGATTTCCATGGGTAACATAGATAAAAGTATATACTTAAATACTTTTTTGGCGATGGTAATACCATACGAACGGGAATAAGAAAAATATGTGTGGAAATGATATCAAACATAGTTTTGTCATTTCCGTTTGCATATTAACAACATTCAACAAAATATTTCTTGCCACAATGGGGTTGTTGAAAGTATCGAAATTAAATTCTAAGTAGTCATTCATTAAAAAGATTATTCCAAAACACCTTTAAACATTTATTTCGGTTTTCATTTTAAAATTATAATAATAAACTATCAAAAAAAGTTTTGCAAACTATGACATCACAACTTGCTATTTCAGTACATTTTCCATAGTAAAATTTCATTTTGACAGATCATAAAAAATAACTGATTTAACTAGGCAGGACACTACCCTATTCACACATGATTATCTAGTCCCAAACTAGGCAGTGCATGTACTATGGATACTAAACAATTGTTAAACATACTTCATTAAATAAATATTAAAGAAACTATTTTGAAATAGACCAATTACATTATAAGCTTGAGGCAGCACTAACTTAGTTGGAACTTAGCCACACGTTGGCCCATATTTTATCAAGTTGGTAAGATTGTAGCCTCGTTACAACTTGTCTGTGATAAGCAAAACGAAGTTTGTTACTTATGTAAGTATATTTTAAACCAACCCACAATAGACCCACGGGAAAATAACCTAACAATATTTGGTTTTTGGTTCAAAAACTCTATACCGGCTGATTTTTTTTACTTTCTGAAAAAAAATAGGGTGTAATAGGTAAGTGTAACAGATTCATTTGGCATTGTAACATAAAAAAAAAATTACGAATGGGCTCGTAGCTTCCATTCGTGCGCAATCTACCTACAACCGCCAGCTGCTGCATAGCAGTGTGCGTACTTTTGTAGACTTTGAAAATTGCATTTAACATGACTATATTTAATAATTAATCTCGTGTATAACTTCGGCTCTAGATACCTTATACGTCATATTTTTTTCCAGACGGCAAATAAAACATCCAGTATAAATTTACTGAGGGAAAAACCTTACATCTAAAATGCTATCTCAAAATTAAGGGTTTTCAGCAGCACCATATTAAAATTAACAAAAGATGCACGCATTACAACAGAAGCTAGCTATGCAATTGAAACTTTATATTTTTAATGAGTTAACTATTGACATCATATCCCGAGAATTTGGTTTATCTGGTATAATCAGAGCCTCAGTTATGAGGGTTCAAATAAACGATGAGCGTCGAGCGCTTTGAGAAAAGGTTTGCTCGTCTTGGACGGGTCACTACCGTAACCCCAGATTGTAGTCACTTATACTGGATGATTTTTTTTACCGTCTGGAAAAAAAAAATGACGTATAAGGTATCTAGAGCCGAAGTTATACACGAGATTAATTGTTAAAAATAGTCATGTTTAGTGCAAATTTCAAAATCTAGAAAACATTCTTTTTAAAATAGTATTTCAAATATCTCAGTGTGTATTATTGACTACAATTGAGTAATGTATATTACTCTAAGCAAGAAAAAATCTTTTTTAGAAAAAATTTTTTTTTTAAATAACATTGGGAAATGAATCTATTACACTTACCTATCACACCACATTTTTTTCCAAATGGTAAAAAAAGTCAGCCTGTATAGTGCAATATGTAAGAGTAAAGTTGTGTTAAGCTTCTATTAGTATCTGTGTCTGTATTTTAAACCTGCGAGCTATTTTACTGTAAATATACAATGTTAAAAGGTTCTACAAAAACAAATGCCGAACCGCGTCATTAAGTTGCTCTAAAAAACATTCCGAATTAAATTCGAGATTCGGAAAGGCAAAACATAAACGTTGGGGGCGGAAAGTGCCTCATTACGCCAACGGGACTTAAAGGGTGTTCGGCAAAAAGTTCGTATTTCGCCTACAGGTAGACAAGGAATCATTAGGGAGTTACAGAGGAATGTCTTGAAGTACCCTGTCTTGATAAGGCTCTTCGCAGTTATGTTGATTTTAAATTTTTACACAACTGTCCTAGGAGGGTGATGTTTGTCGGGTGTATGTGAGGTTATAGTAGATTATCTTACTTACATTTTATCACTACACAGTATAAAACAAAGTCGCTTTCTTTGTCCCTATATCCCTATGTATGGTTAAATCTTAAAAACTACGCAACGGATTTTAATGCGGTTTTTTTAATAGATAGAGTGATTCAAGAGGAAGGTTTTAGTATTAACATTGCACCCGTGCGAAGTCGGGGCGGGTCGCTAATTATATTATAAACGCGAAAGTTTGTGAGTATGGATGTTTGTTGCTCTTTCACGCAAAAACTACGGAACGGATTTGATGATATTTTACAGTTATATTATATATCTTATACATCAGAACAATATATATGCTATATTTTATCCCCGTATTGGCACGGGATCGGGAACTATACGATCGGGAACGCGGGGCGCTGCTAGTATTTTATAAAGAGTTATTTCGTTGACGGCGCCTGTAGCCTAAACAGTCTGAAGGGTTTTGATGTGCGAGGTGTCGTTAAATACTTCTCCATCTATGGATCGTCATTGTCAATATTTTTTCTAGATTGGACCAGTACTATGGATTAAAACAAATCTGTATTACCTGGCAATCGGGGAAATGTACTTGTATATTATTTGTAAATATTAATTTTAGTTAAAGTTTGATATATTTTGCGATGTTGTAATTCCAGTTAGTACGAAGGTTGATTTTTTATTAAGTACTTACATCTAATAATAAAAAAAATATAAGAAAATACTTTTATAAAAATAAATAATAAATTAGATACACATTTCGCGGTTTTGGCATAGAACGGTGTTTATTAAATACTGTTTATGTTTAGAAACAAAAAAATGAAAAAAAGAACAGTTGTTTTTTCTTTTTTTATGGAGTGTTTTTGAGCGGAGTTTCTGCGACTGTGAAAAAGTTGATTTATACTAGTCTATGGTTTTAACGTAGGGTTTTCCCCTAAAGATTGTTACGAAGCAAGTTTGGAGAGCGATTACGTGACTAAGCGCAAACGAGAGGGACACTTCTTGCGCCGCAAATTGAACAAGTTCACAATTTCACTGTTCGAAAGTTAATTATTAGTTAAATGTTGTTTTGAGTGGCGGGATCCAAGTGTTTTTGTTTGGCTTGGATTTGGAAACTAATGATTTGTTTCTATTGCCTTAGTCGTGTCTCTCTCTAGTAAGTTTCCTTAACCGTCACTACCGTCAGTTTCACTAACTGCCCCCTACCCAAGTGGCAAACGGAGGTTTTGTTCGCTTAGCTGACGTTCGCTTAATTATAATACTAACACATAAAAATTACGTGTCAGTGACTATACTTCTTTAGAGTGTTGCGTCAATTTTACTTGTTTGCGCTATAATGCCGAGCGCGAATGTCAATTAAATACATTTCTGCTTCTTCATTCTTTACGTTTTACAAAGCCGCTTGGCCTCTAGTCAGTTTCCCTGATTAGTAAGTGTCCTGAAATTCGTCAACTAGTCAGTTTCCTCTCTCTTTCTACTTTTCCTAACTTGTGAGAATATGCCACGTAACGCTAACTTCCATAAACATTATGAAGAACGTCTACCTTTTGAGACGTCTCACGTTTCTTTACAAAAATTCTCAGACTCGACAATAAAGGTGTCTGACAAAACACTTTCTCAAATAATTTTATAGTGACAGTATAATAGGTTTATACAGGTAACTGCACTAACAACTGAAAAGACGTTAACTTTGTTGTAACAAGAATTATATTTGCTTAACTTACTACTCCGCCAAACTGAGCGAGTTTCGACAAAAAATATACGTGACAAGCGTTTGGAAGCGAAACTTCGGCAAGGGCTGAATTAGGCGACTGAAGCCAACCTTTGTGAGCTGACGCAACTCATAAGAGGAGGCGAGTAGTTTTATTTATAATAATAAATTGTGGGACACAATTTACACACGGTTATTCGGTCCCAAACTAGGCAGAGCCTGTACTATGGGTACTAAACAACTGATAAATAAAATAAATATTACCCAGACACGAAGCCAACAGATATGTTCATGCACACAAATGTTGGCCACAAGCGGGGATCGAACCCGCGACCTCAGACTCGGAAGGCAGGGTCACTACCAACTGAGCCAACAGGCCGTAGTTTCTTAGCGTAACGAAAATGTGTTCTATTGTATCAATTGATAAATAAATAAATATTATGATTATTATTACTATTACTACGTTTTTTAAAAGTTGATTTGGTTTTCCAAGACTCAGGGTATGTCTACTTTGGGGACCTCTGATTTAACTAAGGCTAAATTCAGACTAACGCCGTATTATAAAAAACAGGGTGTATCATAAAGACACAAGATAGAATTGAAACTTTTCTTTACTTTTCCCACCACTTTTCGTAACACAAAAAGATCTCTAACTCTAATAAGAAGTTTCACTTCAGTTACTTTTTATTTTTAGTAGTCTTGTAATATAAACTTATAAATTTTTCGTTGATAGTAACATAGCTTGCACCACACTCCAACGACGAATGTTTCAAGAGGCTGCGTATTAGTAAAGTTGCTACAACTTCGACGACATATGGTCCAAACTGTGACGCATTTGTACCCGGTGTACAACACTACAATAATGGATAGGGACAGTTTCTGTTGTCTGTTGAACCGGATACGAGATGGCACCGGATTAAACTAGATGTAACCAGCGGGATAGTAGGATGTTTTATGGATATCAAATAACAAATCTGGAAATCCGGTAGATGATGGTTTTTATGGATCTTGGAGATGAGTTTTCGCAAGTTTAGTAACTGTCTACTGTTATTTTAGGTGTATTTATTACTTAGTTAAGTACGTACTATAATAAGGTTTTATCATTCACCACAAAAGTTGGCACATCTAATGGTTTTTAGAAGATGAAAATCTTTCTGTCCACTGATTCTCACGGGAACCGTCCACTAGTTATGTACTCATATTATGTATGCAAAAATAAGTTTGTTTGTTTATTACGTTTTTATGCCTAAACCTCTGAACCAATTTTGATGAATTTCAGTGGAGAGATAGAAGATTGGAGAAGAACATACGCTACTATTAATTCCGGAAGAAGCAATAGTTCCTAGAGGACGATAACTTAAGTTCACGGATTCGCGGCAGTATCTAGTACTTATATTATTAAAAATAATAGTTGTTTTATTTATTTATTTAACTTCATGTACCAAGAAAATGTACACATGGCGAACTTAATGCCTAAAGGCATTTTCTACCAGTCAACCATCAGGCTAAGCAGAAATAATTTGGCGGAATGGGCCGTAAATAATAAACAAATAGTTGTTCCCGTTCTAAAATATAGCCTAGGTATGTTACTCAAGGATCTCCTAGATTTCCATTGGTGAAAGAATTTTTTAAATCGCTCCAGTAGTTTTTGAGTTTATTCGTAACAAAAATAAAAATCTTTCCTCTTGCTTGTAATTTTGTATTTTAGTGGTTTTAGAGACGTCATTTCTAGTAACTTTTCTAACAACAAAAACAAAATAATTTTTTTTTTACTGATAGAAAGATTACACTTATACCGGGTCACTTTGGCTGTACACTTGTTTCTGAGTTTTTAGGTTTGTTTGTAGATAATCTCTGGATTCACGGATTCATTTAAAAAAAAGTATACTGATATAAAGTTTACACTGATCTCGAGACACACAGGTGGCGCAACTACATAGTTCTTGATAAAAGCAGAAATTTTAACTATTCGTGAACATTACCTAATACCTACCTATAAGTTCCAAGCTACAATAGAATATCCGCTTTCAAAGGCTCCTCTGCACCTTTGATGTAATACTCGTAGTCAAAGTGAATAATGTTGATATGCCTTTGAGAGGCATGAAATTAAGGAAATACATTACCAACTGCTAATATTAAAAATATCAAAGTGTTGTGAAACTAACTTTCAAATCACACCAGCGGTACGATGAAATTTACTGCGGCTCAAGTGCTCTCTTCGTATCAAAGAGATAAAAATATATTTCCTATTATATTTTAATCTCTTTGGTTCGTGGAAAAAATATTAAAGGCGAGAAAGACCACGTTTCGAGTTCCGTGGTTTATTCGTCCAAATCTGCCATAACATACATCTGAATAATGGAATATGATTTGAGTCAAAGAGTTAAAAAATAATTTATTTTCCGTAGATCCAAAAAGTACACTTAAAGGTAGAACAACGTAAGTCAATGTTTGAAAATGATCGACGTCCGCGTCGTCGTCGGCCGCACGCGTCTGTCGCAGACTTCGGAAATGGCGCCACACACTTTCATACGTTGACTATTGTCATTTAAAATGCGTAGTTTGTTGTTGGTGTTACTTTCTCATGTGTGAGGAAAGAGCCTTGTTCATATACGCCATATCAGTGATTTTCAAAATATATCTTATGCTGTATCAGATGCGCAAGACAGACAAAAGCAATCGAAACTTTAACAATCATTAGGGCGGCCACATACTCGCATAAGGACCACGTCACACGTGCGTAAGATTTACGCTTTAAAACTTAGGCAGTTAAGACCGTATATCGCGACAGGCGACGTCGCGGCGACGTAACGAGAACGGATAACTTGTGATGAGACATGTGAGCGGTACAGTCAGGAACAAGTTGCATTGAAATAATAGTAGAATTCCTTTAGAATTCAGAAGTCAATATCAAAATTCATTTATTTCAATAGGTAAAACAGAAACGTCAATAGTCCAATAAGAATGGACTCCTAAGCTCATCCATGGAGGTTATTTCCACCGACGAGTTGCTGGTTTCAAATACAGAACCTCGACTCTGTCAGATATGGAATAGGGTCACACTCTCGGGGATAAGGTGGGAGTGTGTGTATATTTATTTGGTAGAGAAATTATTTTGTAGGCCGAGTTATGGAGTAGGTGTTAGTTAGAACATTAGTTGTATGTACAAAAGAAACGTATTATAACTTTAACTAAATTATATGTTACTGTTATTTACAGAGGCGGTTACTGATTTTAAATTCTATCCAAATTCTTGGTTCTAAGCGCGACAGTACCGACTTACAAAAGCAAAATGCTTTATGTGAAGACGTTGTTTATAACTATTATACTGTGACCGATGGGAGTGATACTGTAAGACACTAGCAAAGTGGTGCACTATAGTGCCGGTGACGTCATTCGTCGGGTTTGAAGTCAACATTTATGATTGTAGACGAGTGTTTAAGCCCGGAGACGCTTCTTCCGCTACGCTGTCTTCATCGAAGTACTTTTAAAGGTAATTTGTTCATGACTTCATTTACTCAATTACACATACAATATTGAGTTGCAGGTGTCCATGGGCGACGGACGTCACTTACCATCAGGTGACCCGTCTGCTCGTTTGCCCCCTTTTTTATCATTAAAAAATATATAAATATTACAGAATAAGCGCAATTCCTGAAATTAGTTTCTTCAGTATCGACTACTTAATCGATTTCAGCTATTGTTAATGTGTTAATTTTTTCCGAAAAATGAATTAGCATAGCTGAAATTAGTGCTAGCTATGGAAATCGTACTATTATTGCTCTTTATTTAGGAAAATTGGTCAGACGGAACTAAAGTACGAAGGCATCATATTTAAAAAAAATTATTATACTAATTGTGGTGTATGAGAAATTGCACGCGTTGTATATAAAATAAGAAACTGACTGATTGATCCAAGCAGAGCTGAAACCTCTATGACTAGAAGCTTGAATTAACACTTATAGTGCGAGTCTGATCCCTAAGGCGATTGTAATAAGAACGGTACAAAGTCCAATGTGTCAAGCTTCACATGCTCTTGACTGTACGGATATACAGTTTTGAGCTAAGCACCTGCCCCATTTAATCCCACCCCATTCTTACTACTTTTTATTCCACTCCGCCGCCGTTCGTTGGCCGTCTGCTCAATTTTATACCGCTTGGAAGTCTATTTAGGTCAAATAGATTCCTGTCAAGAAAAAGTTTCATTGCAACACTCGGGGGCCTCTTGGTTCAGTTGGTAGTGACCCCGCCTTCTGAGTCAGAGATCGTGGGTTCGATCCCCGCTCGCAGCCAACATTTATGTGCATGTACTGTCTGTTGGCTTCATGTCTATCAGCAGCTTAGTACCTAACGCAGTATAGGCTCTGCCTAGTTCGGGAATAACCGTAAATATTATAACCGTGTGTGAATTGGGTGCCAAAACAAATACTTAAATGATGGTTGGTAAAACCTAATAAGAAAAATTACTAAGTTAACGTAGATACATACATAGTATCTATGTCTTTAAGAACATAATTTGGTTGGAATCTTATTTATGTAGAACTAGCGACCCGCCCCGGCTTCGCACGGGTGCAATGCTAATACTATAACCTTCCTCTTAAATCACTCTATCTATTAAAAAAAACCGCATCAAAATCCGTTGCGTAGTTCTAAAGATTTAAGCATACATAGGGACATAAGGACATAGGGATATAGGGACAGAGAAAGCGACTTTGTTTTATACTATGTAGTGATGCATATTTTTTAAACAGTTTATGCATACCTATATAAATAAGAACTTGACTTGCAATAATGTACTTACCTATACGATAATGTATAATTGCCGTAAACCATAGCTAACTTTATTGCACTATCTACCTTCATCTGTTTATCTCAGTTAAATCCATCCTGTTTGTGTGAAAGGAAACGCTCAAAGCTATAAACACGCGAATCATATAATAAAATATTTTTGGACCACAAATGACTAGTGTAATGATATTGTTTGATTTCCAGTCACATAACGCTCTACAAAACCCCGTTATGTGACTAGTTGACGACTGTACTAAAAGCTTTTTAATTTACAAAGTAATAACTTTGTCAAAGTAATGTTTTGCATAAAAACCAAGGTGCAGACATGCACAAAGTCTGCTAACAAAACCATTAGCACTAAAACTAACATATGCAGCGAAGAGCTAAATTACATTACACACTATTAGTTACACTAATACTCTGGCGGACACGGAAACTCCATAACTGCCCTTTATTCAAATTTATTGTGCACTTTAATAAACCTGCGTATTCTCTGTAGTCCGTTGAACTTCGCGGTAGAGTTCACACTGCGAAACTAATAAACGGGAACTAGAATTGTTTGTTTTGTGTGCAGTTTTCGCGGCACGTTGTGTAAATTGGTCATATTGTTGCTTTTTGTACTTTTATTTCAAAATCTAGCGTTTACTTGAATCCCTAGTGCTTTTAACTAGGAGGTATGATTACCTTTCGCACGATATTCTCCTATTTTCAAAGTAGTGTACCAAGTTTTTAAAAATCTCATTGATACACCTCACAAACTCATTAGCACGCTGTCACTGCTTACTGCTTTTTTGACCGACGGAGAAAAAAGAAGAGGTTCTCAAGGCAATACATTTTTTTTACGGTTGACCTGTTACAGATTAGTCCGATTATATCGAGGTTAGTCCCATAAAAATCCTTCTATTTTCGGTTCATATTTTGGTCGGTATTTTTTTTGTTAACCTCTTAAACCAAGAAAGTTAGATGCAACAGATTTTTAATTTTTTTGTCGCGCATTGGAACCGCACGGTGCTTCACTGACAACTGATTCATTCACATTTGTCCGAAAAATTATATAAGGTTCTTAATTTGTTCTACAACGCGTAACAGAAAAAGCGCAATTCCTCATACACCCCAATTAGTATATAAATTTAAAAAAAATATGATGCAATCGACCTTTAGTTGTGTCTAACCAATTTTCTTAAATATCGATCAATAATAGCACGATTTCCATAGATAGCACTAAACTCAGCTATGCTAATTCATTTTTCGGAGAAATTCAACACATTAAAAATTGTTGAAATCGATTAAGTAGTCGATACTGAACAAACTAATTTCAGGAATTGCGCTCATTCTGTTACATGTTGTATACGCTGGGTGTGCATATTGTACAGCCAAACGCAAACACCAAAGTCGACCTTAAAATACCATTCCAAATCTGAATGGAAAGCCAACAATTGGTATTGGAAAACAGCGGCGACGGGCTGCCAGTAAGAAAAGGCAGGCAATTACTTCGAAGAATCGATAGCCCTCAGGCCTGTCTGTCGTCGGCGAGGCAACGCTTTTTTATCCCCAGTATACTGCTATTGGCATTTTAGGCTTTAAATTTTACTATATAATATAAGCTGTAAGTCATTTGCCTTACTTATCCGCGGATAATGTTTATATTACGGTCAATATAGACATTTAAACAATAATTCCCGTAGAGACATTATCTCAGAAATGGTAACTCTTAGGAAAAAAACTATAAGGACCATTTTTGTAGAAAATTTTAAGATCTACATCTTTGGTTTGAATTTTTTTTAATAAAACTTACCGTTCTCAAAAATACACATAATCCTACTTTCTTGAATTTAGCGCCTTTGTTTTTTGTTATCATGTGTTCTTTATTCTTGAAATAAACAGATTAATTTTTTTTTTAATAAAAAAACCTAAAATTTTTGACCTTTGACCCCGAATAACTTTTGTAGTACACGATCGATGGGAATTTTATTTGTAATGGTAAACCCTAGCTCTCCACCAATATTTGTCTCTCCGGGAATTATTGTTATTTGACCAATATTTTTATGTCTTACAGGATAACGAATACGGTGAATCCAGATGCGAGTGTAGAATTTTATTTAAGTGTATAAAATCTTGTTGCTTACGGGCGGTGCTCAAAGTGGTCAAGTTCAACTTTAAAAGTCTGTCATTGTAAGTGGTCAGGGGGCCAATTCTACTAAATGTCAACGGTCTTAATTGGATGACTATGACTTAACAATGGTCAGACAATGGTGTTATTTTGACACTTTTCAGAGCAAATAACACCATCAACTGACCATGTCATTGTCATTGTTATCCAACTGTAACTGTTGAAATTTAGTAGAATTGGCCCCCAGTTGTCATAAGATTATACCTGAAGCAGAGAGTTTTAAGTGCTTTCTTCTGAATCATTTCGATTCTGTGGGAACGCACTTGATAGAACGGTCAAATTCTGACCAAATGACAGCACCGTTTCTAAGCTACTTCATAAAAAACACATTAGAAAACTTCGATAGCGCGGTTTAGAACTCGGCCGTCTATGCCGCGTATATATGTAGTATCGCTACAACATTATTATTTAAGACCTTTGTATTTTTTTGTAGATCACACAAATAAAACTTTGAATGTATTTTTATTTATATTAGGATTTGTTTAATATATAAGACCATTAAGTATTTCAGATATTCCTATCATGCTCGAGTTACTTTGATCATAGCAGCGTCCTGTTAGCGACAAACAGGTTAAATAAAAATGTTCCACCGTTGTGAGCGGCGTCGCCAGCGAGCCGTGAGTAATGCCGTCCAAGCGATGGGAGAATAGCGAGAGCGGAAGCGTTCCGCCTGAGCCGAGCGTGCAAGCGAGAGCGCGGAACAAGCGATAGAGACGCACGATCTTCATCAATGTTTTCTTATGACGTTATCACGTAAAATTGTCGACGGTAAACCGACAAGACAACCAAATTTTTATTTATGAGACTAATATTATAAACTAGCGACCCGTCCCGGCTTCGCACGGGTGCAATGCTAACACTAAAACCTTCCTCTTGAATCGTTCTATCTATTAAAAAAACCGCATCAAAATCCGTTGCGTAGTTTTAAAGATTTAAGCTTACAAAGGGACATAAGGACATATGTTTAAGCTTACAAAGGGACATACAGGGCTATAGGGACAGAGAAAGCGACTTTGTTTTATACTATGTAGTGATAGTGATGATAGTTAGTCACCTTGAAGACAGACTGACACCTCGAGGAAGGGCATAGCAAAACCTATAGTATCTGCTAAAATTAAGATGAAATATTAAATTTAAGTACAATGTCATTATTTGCCGTGTTTTGGTTTACTGGGTTATTGCGCTTATCGCTTGGCCCAAGCAGGAGAAATGTTAGCATATTTTCAGTGACCTGAAGAAAATGTAAAATGAATGCAACCGGAACATAATTTGTCGTCGGAAACAGAGCACAAAGTAAAAGTAATTTGTAATAATGATGAATTTACATAATAAAGTTATTACAGAAGTTTATTTTCTCTACCGACCTAATGCTTGATGTACGAACCGATTCGAATACAACAACTAGTATATTAATGACTGCTTCACTTCATCGTTCAAGGATGAAAAGTCTATTTCCTTTCTCGATATACAAGTTATCTATCAGCCTGTACACCGGTTTAGCCTCGAAAAGGTAAGAAAAAGTCAGTTTTTTTTTTTTTTTTTCCATAACTTTACGTTACTTTAAAATAATTACAATCTAGCCTTATTATGAGGCTAATAAGTAATTTAAATTTAACTTAAGTTGCTAATAAGTCACTATGTGCGTTCCTTTTGGCACATATTCGGCTTAGGTAGGTTTGTTATAAATATTTTGAAGATCTTCTTTATTTAAATAAAAATGCGGACTTGATACAATAAAGCTGATCTATTCTTCAGTTAACAAAGGAAGATGATGATGCGGTACAATTTTGAATATTAAAAAAGTAATAACAAGGATGCGTTCCGAAATTACGTTAATTTGAGTTTTAGATGCGTTCAGTTTTGTAAGCGTGAACATTCTCCCCGGCTTTGGAAGTAGTGGCTTCCAATGATAGCAGCACTCCCTTAATCTTCTTATCGCGTGGTCGAGTGGTGAAGTAAGCCCAGAAGCATTTAGTCATCCATCAGTGGCAGCGGACAAATTTTTGAGAAGGCACGTCGTACAACACCCGTTGCAGTACGAATGTCGGCAACCCTGGACACACCGTCCTTCCCTGGGAAGACTTCCGTAATGCGCCCTAGGTTCCATTTAAGCGGCGGTTGGTTGTCTTCTTTTAGCAAGACTAGCATGTCCTTCTTGAGGTCACCTTTCTTCTCTGACCATTTGCTTCGAGCCTGAAGTTCGGATATGTACTCTCTCGACCAGCGCGCCCAGAAGTGTTGACGAAGTTGTTCGACCCTCTGGTAGCGTGTGAGGCGCTGTGCAGGCACGTCGCTCACGTCGGCGCAGACGGGGGCAGTGAGTGGACGGCCAACCAAGAAATGAGCAGGGCTAAGAGGGAGCAAATCTTGTGGATCTGTGGAAATAGGCGTTAGGGGTCGGGAGTTCAGAATGGCCTCGACCTGAGTCAAAACCGTGCTGAGCTCCTCGAACGTTAAATGAGCGTTACCTATCACTCGTCTTAAATGGTGCTTACAACTTTTGACCCCGGCCTCCCATAGGCCTCCAAAATGGCTGGCGTAAGGCGGAATCATTTTGAATTTAATATTTTGTGAGGCAGCGTATTCTTTAATATTCTCGGAACAAGACGACAAAATTTTTTTAAATTCATTCATAAGCCCGACAAAGTTTTTTCCATTGTCGGAAAATATCTTAGCCGGCTTTCCTCTGCGTGAAATAAAACGCTTTAGCGCTAGTAAATATGCATCAGAGCTGAGGTCGCTAACGAGTTCCAAATGCATCGCACGCGTAGTGAAACAAATAAATAAACAAACATAAGCTTTGACAGTTTTAGCACCTCTGCCTTTGCGGTTTAAAACGAACATTGGGCCAGCGTAGTCCACGCCACTAATAGAAAATGGAAACCCTGATTCCAGTCTTTCTCTGGGCAAATCACCCATAATGGGTGTCAAAGTTTGACCTTTCATGCGTGCGCACGTGACACAAGCATGACAAGTTTTTCGCGCGAGATATCTACCGCCTAATGGCCACCAAGACTCGCGAATCGTAAATAAAAGCAACTGCGGGGCAGCGTGCATAAGTTGCTTATGCTCGTAACGAAATAATAAAACAGTAAAATGATGTTTACTAGAAATCAAAATGGGATGCTTTTTATCATAATGAAATTCAGTTGAATTTTCTATGCGGCCTCCAACTCTCATGACATTCATTTTATCTATAAACAAGTTTAGTCTGGATAGGTGCGCTTGAGATTTGTTTACTTGTCCCTTTTTAATTAGTGCCTCGCGCGCTTCAGCGAATGACTCACGCTGAGCTAGCCGGGCTAGCAACACCATAGATTCCCACAGTTCATCCACGCTCAGCGGGCCCTTACGTCGGTTATTTTTGTTGCGTGTATTATGTATAAAACGAACTACATAGGCGGCGGCGTGATGCATTCGATTAAACTGAGAAAATCTCTGAAAAGGAAACAAATTTTCTTCAGTGTGTGCTTGATTAGTGAGCAGTGTGTGTGTACTAGTGAAATTGGATTTCAGTTCAGGCAAATCTAAAGGCAATGAATCGGCAGGTAAGTTAGCTTTCATATTGAAATTAGAGTCGTGAAGAAACCGCGGGCCTGTCCACCATATACTTGACATACTAAGGACATTTAGATTTTGGCCTCGTGATACTAAGTCCGCAGGGTTTTCCTTACCACTAACGTGATGCCATGAATGTTCCTTCGTTAATTCGTGTATCTCCCCGGCCCTATTCTGGACGTATGTTTTCATTAAATTAGGCGCCGTGCGCAGCCAACCTAGGACAATAGTCGAATCCGTCCAGAATATGACTTTATCAAAATTAGTTCGAAGCGAGCTAACTATTTTAGAGTACAGCCTTGCACCTACCAATGCACCGCATAGTTCTAACCTAGGGATAGTCATTATAGGTTTTATAGATGCGACCTTTCCCTTCGAGCATAACAACCGTACTGTAACAGCTGACTCGTTATCAATAGTACGTATATAAGCGCACGCTCCATACGCCACTATTGATGCATCCGTGAATACATGCAATTCGGTCTGTACAGGGTGATTACACATCACATGACGGATAAATTGCTAATAAAATGATTCCATAGCTCCTTCATGTCGCCAGGAACAGGTTCATCCCAGTCGAGTTTCTGCAACCAACATTTTTGCAATAACATTTTTGCGATAGTTATAACCGGGCTCAATAAACCGAGTGGATCGTAGATTTGTGATGCGCCTGATAATATTGTGCGCTTAGTAACAGGTTTCATATCTTGTGTACATTGGGTGTGAAAATATAATTCGTCTGGTTGCGGATACCAGCCTAGACCTAATGTCTTGCTATTTGTGTGTTCACCTAAAGCGAAATCTTTTGTAAAATCGTGCGTGTCCGACTTTGAGTCGGTTGGAAAATTGTAAACCCATTTTCGTAACGGAAAACACCCTGTATGTAAAATCTTTGCAGTATCGTTGCAGATTTGTATTAATTTGCTCTTATCGTTATGACTACAGATATAATCATCAACGTAGAAATTTTCGCGAATATTTTGCGCTACGTCGGGATCGCTGCACTCTTGTGCTAATTGTTTTAAACATCTGCAACTAAGAAAGGGTGCCGACGCGGTGCCATATGTAACGGTGTTTAATTGATAAACGCTTAACGGATCAGACTTATTATCGCGCCACAAAATCAACTGCAAATCACGTTGCTTTGGGTCGACAAGTACTTGCCGATACATTTTTTCAACATCCGCACATGCTACATACCTATGCTCACGAAATCGCATCAAAATCGAAATTAAATCACCCTGTATGGGCGGACCGATAAGCTGAATATCATTTAGTGATAAGCCGGTACTAGAAGCTGCGCTCGCGTCGTATACAACTCGCAGTTTTGTTGTAGTAGCATGGGCACGAAAGACACCGTGATGCGGCATAAAATAATGTGGGGTTCCGTACGAAGTTACCCGAGTCATGTGGCCTAGATTTATGTACTCGTGTATGAAATCACTATACAATTTTCTATACTCTGGATACTGATTGAGTCGTTTTTCTAAAGCATAGAAACGCCGTTCAGCTTGAGCGAAAGTGTCACCTAAAATATCAGGTTCCATCTTAAAAGGAATTTGTACGCAAAATCTCCCGTCGGCAACTCGTTTTGTTGTCCTAACAAAATGATCTTCGCACGCACGTTCCTCGTCGCTGCGCGAATCAGCTGATTTGGAAGTGATCGGCAACTATTCAATCTCCCAGAACCTACGAACTTGTTTATCTAAAGATTGCATATCTATAGATTGCGTGAAATTGCAATGAACTTGCTTATAATTTTGTGTGCTACCAGCTACGGAACCCGAAATTATCCATCCCAATTTAGTATTTTGTAAGAAAGGACCGTTATGTAATCGCATTTTTCCTTCCGCTAGTAAATCCCAAAATAAGTCCGCGCCAATTAATATGTCAATTGACCGACTTTCATGAAATTCAGGATCGGCTAGAACAATATTGTTAGGGATAGTAAATAGTTTGCGAGGCAAGGAAATGGCTGGTAAACTAGAAGTTAGTTTTGGTAAAACTAAACATTGCGTGCGTTTAACAAAAGTGCCGTTCAAAGATCGCAGTTCTATAAAACAAGATTGCGTGCACTGCGTAATTGAATTACCGACACCTCGGATTTTTTGAGTGGACTGTACTATTGGCGCGTTTAATTTATCACATAGTGATTGCGTTATAAAACATCGTTCGCTTCCACTGTCTAATACTGCGCGTGCTTTATGTAAATTACCTAATTGGTCGGGTAGTTCAACTAGAGCAGTGGATAACAAAACAGGTTGCACGGACGACAGGTTGTCCGCGTGTGCGTTATTGACCTGTATCGTATGATGTTGTGATTGTGCGTGTGAATCTATTGTCCCATCGGAGGTGACGGGCGGAGGGTCCGCCGTCTCCGCTGGTTCAGCCGTTGAGTGCAGAGCTACCGTGCGGTTGTTTACTAAGTTACCGGTAGCTCTATCACAAATTAGCGTATTATGTTTTTTCTCGCACTTTCTGCACGGACCGTATCTGCACTCGACGGCTGCGTGGCCGCTACGAAAACAATTCTCGCATAACCTCTTGCTTTCTATGAGGTTTTTTCTATCCTGCAAATTTAAATCTAGGAATTTTTGGCAAGAATATAAAGGATGTGATCCATTGCAAGTAACGCAGGAGGGTTTGCGTGAATTGTTTTTATTTTTAGTGTGAGTGCGAGTGTTAGTGTCCGGTTTTTCTGATGCGAAATTACAGTTTACCCTGCTTGAAGATGATGTGGATGGTTTATTTTGTGCGTGTTGATTATGTTTAGGTGTAGATGCGGATTGTGAAAGTGTTTCTAGTATATCTGCTTTGTTTTTAAGAAAATTCATTAAATCCGTTAGTTTTATTTTATCAGAATCAGCCTGTGTAGACAAAATAGACTTATATTGCTCCCATTCGCGTTCTGTGGTTTGATCTAATTTTGAAACGATCATAAAAATTACTAATGTATCCCAAGTATCGGTTGATTCGCCAAGCAATTTTAATGCGCGTAGGTTTTTTAGGGTAACATCAATAAGTCGTCTTATCTGTATGGATGATTCTTTTGTGATTGATGGCATGGAAAATAGTGATTTGAGGTGATTTTGAACGAGAAGTTTTGAGTTATCATAGCGGTTAAGAATTAAATCCCATGCAACTATGTAGTTTTCAGCAGAAAATTCAACTGAATCGATCACTAGTTTAGCGACACCTACTAATGATGATTTTAGGTAATGAAATTTCTGAATCTTTGGAATGGATCGTGAGTTGTGCACCAGGGAAGAGAATGTATCGCGGTATTCAAGCCATTGTTCGTATGAACCATCAAAGGACGGCAAAGATATGGTAGGTAATTTAACAGAAGGCGTAAGTACTGCGTGACTATCATTATCATTCGCATTGGAATTGTTAGCATCATCGTCTTCGTCGTTGACTAAACACTGAGCCTTGGCTAAAGCACTATAATAATCTGACTCAAAACGTTCTCTGGCTTCTAAAGCCTTTGGTAACTCTGCTTCCGCAGTTAAGTCCTCAATCTCACTCTGAATACAATTAAACCTTTCGTACACATCTCTAATTCCATTCATACGTAATTTAACCTCAGTACGCTGTCTCATAGTTAAAACCTCTTTACCTAAACTAGTTAGATATTTTGCGAAATTAGTAATGTAGGCTTTGACGGTACCCCTTTGTCTGTTAAGTATTTTGATACGTTCCGCAGTTTCCGAATCGTCAACCATTTTAGAAACGTATAGAAGGTACTCACGGTTGTAAAATAGGCGCAGGTACGGCTGCGGTACTCTAAACTCTTGCTACAGCACAGCTGGAGCACAGGAATCTGACGAGGAGTAGGCTACCGACAACGATGAGGGAGCTGTACACTGAAATTGACCACAAATCTGGATCAAACAGGGAAAATGAATAGGGTAAGGATGTTCTGGCTGGCTCGTCTCACCGGAGATGCGCTGCGATGCTGCTGATGGTGATAGACGAGGATCTTGCGATGACCGATGCCCAACCGTTAGACTTCCAAATTCAAATTCTTGGTCGCTGATCGTGTTTCTATGCGGCTCGTAGGACCAAATTTATGTGCGTTCCTTTTGGCACATATTCGGCTTAGGTAGGTTTGTTATAAATATTTTGAAGATCTTCTTTATTTAAATAAAAATGCGGACTTGATACAATAAAGCTGATCTATTCTTCAGTTAACAAAGGAAGATGATGATGCGGTACAATTTTGAATATTAAAAAAGTAATAACAAGGATGCGTTCCGAAATTACGTTAATTTGAGTTTTAGATGCGTTCAGTTTTGTAAGCGTGAACACACTATTCTAAGAAAGTAGTCCACTGACGATTCTTAGTTTATATTAAGGGTAAGACACTTTGTTCATGTGTTCTTAATTTTCACTATCACTAAGTTTATACTAATGCACTAACTCAAAAGGTTTCGTTCTTTTAAGTCTTTTCACTGTGTCCGTGCTGTCGAGGAGCTGAATCGCCTCGACATTCACATGATGGTGAAGTCTCCTTTCATGACTCTGCGCATATTTTTTAATAGTTTTGTTAACGAAGTCTATTTTAAGGTCCCGATGGAGATCTTCGTTTCTTACATACCAAGGCGCATCTACTATGTCCCTGAGTACATTATTTTGGAATCGTTGTATGATGTTTAAGTTGCTTTTTGCGGTACAGCCCCAAAGCTGGGAACCATAAGTCCATACTGGCATAAGGACTTGTTTATACAATAATAATTTGTTTTGCACCGCTAATGGAGAGTTTCTTCCAATGAGCCAGTACATCTTTTTGTAGCGGATGCCCAATTCTTCTCGTTTCTTTTTGACGTGAGCTTTCCAGCGCAGCTTCGCGTCAAGAGTCATGCCCAGATACTTTGCAGTATTGGCGTATGGAACCCGTTGGTTATTTATGTATACTGGATGATACGATAACTTTTTGTTTGTGAAGTCAACATGAATGGATTTTGATTCATTCAGTTTTATTCGCCATTTCTTTGTCCACTCTTGAAAAGTGTTTACGGCCACCTGAACTTTTTCGACTGCTTCTTCATGGCTTTGCCCTATTGCCATAATCGCAGTATCATCAGCAAATGTAGCTATAAAATCACTTTTTATCTCCGGTATGTCACATGTGTATAAAAGGTATAGGACCGGTCCTAAAACACTTCCTTGTGGCACCCCTGCTTTGATTTCTTTTAACTCTGAGTAAGCATCTTCTTGTCTAACTCTAAATGACCTATTTGTTATGTAGGATTCTAATATATCGGCAAACTGACGCGGTAGCATTTTTCTTAATTTATAGATTAGGCCTGCGTGCCAAACTTTGTCAAAGGCTTGGGCAACGTCAAGGAATATAGCAGAACACACTTCTTTCTTCTCAAGTGACTGTTCAATTACGCTGGTTATTCTATGTACTTGGTCTATTGTCGAGTGTTGATCTCTAAACCCGAATTGGTAGTCAGGTATTAGTTTTTTCTTGTCTATGATGGGTTTCAGTCTCTTTAGTAGAAGTTTTTCAAAAAGTTTTGATACAACAGGCAGCAAAGAAATTGGCCTATATGACGATGTTTCTTGGGGGGGCTTTCCTGGCTTCGCAAGCATTATGACTTCAGCTACTTTCCAAAGGTTAGGCACATACTTTAGTCTTAATGATGCGTTAATTAAAGTAGTAAGTTTGACTAAGGCTTTTCGCGGCAAATGGTGTAAATGGTTTCGCCTGTGATTAAATCATATCCTGGAGATTTCTTGGTATTTATTTTGGTCTTGATCTCTCTCTGTACTTCTTTTGGTGTCACAAGTTTTATTTGCTCGTCATCTTGTGATTCTTGTGATGCAAAACCCGTTGTGAGTTCTATTCCTTCATGCGGTAGGAATATTTTTTCTAGGTAATCTGCGAATCGCTTTGCTTTTTGCTCGTTATTTATGGCCCATTTACCATTTTCTTCTCTTATTGGAGGTATTTGCGCAATTGTTTTTTTTAAGCTCTGAGTTGCTTTCCAAAGAGAATAATCCGTACTACGATCACAGTTTAACATCTGGAGATATTTGCTCAAAGACTCATCATTGAATGCTTTTATTTGTCGCGATAACCTTTTCGTCAAGTTATTGAGTATCCTTTTGTCGTCTGGTGCTCTGGTCTGATGCCATTTCTGTCTTTGCCTTCTCTTTTCAGTCACAAGTTTCCGTATGTCTGTGGGATAACAGTTTCCTTTTGTTATTTTGCTAGTAGTGGGTGTGTTATCCCAAGCAGATTGTTGAATGTTAGTTATAAATGTGTTAACCTCTTCGTCCAGCTGTTCTGGTGTGCGAAGTGGCACTTTCAAATTTATTCTATCTTCTAGACTCATTTTAAAGCTTTCCCAGTCAGTCTTTTTATTGACTAATGTAGGAGTAGATTCTTTGTGTACGATATTTTCATATATTGTCATTATTATTGGGGAATGATCAGAGTTCATGTCATATAATTCCTGAACCCTTAAATAATTCTGGTTGATATTTCTATGTATAAAAAAGTCTATCAGGTCAGGTACTTTGTGGGTATCTGTAGGCCAATAGGTTGGCTTTCCAGAGGATGAAACCCCACAGTTTAGTTCTTTTATGGCACTATATAGTTCCTTTCCTTTAGTTGTAGTAAGTCTAGAGCCCCAATAGGTATTCTTGGCATTAAAATCACCACCTAATATAAAGCGCTCTCCGAGTTTTTTTAGCAGGTTCACATATTGTTCTCTCTTGAGAGAATATTTTGGGGGGCAATAGATTGCTGCTATAGTAACAGGATAGCGCTTAGTTTTGATACATACTGCCACAACTTGCATTTCTTTCTCTTCAGATTTCTGTACTTGGTAGTGACTGATTGTTTCCTTAATTATTACAGTACTTCCACCTCGGGCAGTATTGTCAGGATGTATGGCGTGGTATATTTTATAGCCAGATAAAGTTACTTTTGCAATTATAATATTAGTAAGGATTAATACATCCTACAGAACTACTGCGTGTAAAAAGCATTTAAAAAGATTTAACATTACTTTGCTTCTGAAGCAGCCGAGTAAACATGTCTATGACACCCCCGAGAGGAATAGACATTAACCGCTCACATAAATCCTATCCTACTAATATTATAAACGCGAAAGTTTGTGAAAGGATCGATGTATACATAGATGTTTTTTGCTCTTTCATGCAAAAACGACTGAACGGAATTTATAATAATAATAAATTGAGGGACAAAAAGAATATTCTGTGTGAATACTACCGTGCAACACAACAATAAAAATCTCCACAGTATTCTAAACGTACACTTTTTGCGACAACGCGTGTCTGTGCGCATTTACTCTATTTTTATCTTGAACTACGGCAGTTTTGCGTTTAAAAATATTGTATATCACGTAATATACGATTATTGTAATGCTTATTACTGAAGGGGCGACGGTATTTATTGGGTTAATTGAATAAATAGGGGTTTGACACGGAACTTGTGCCCCTTCGTTGTGACTTGTGGTATTCATGGGTATGACTATGGGTTTGATGGGTCATTGGGTTTCCGCTATTGTGGGATTATGGGTCATTGTGTTGTGGACTACAGGGAAATTAGTATCAAGCATCACTGTCTGTTCTACACAGTTAAAAGGGTAGTTGACTGTCAGGTCAAATGAGTTTTTTATAGTCTGTCGAAACGAAACTTTTGTATGGAAAATGTACTAAGGACACCTGTGACGTCATCATTTTTAATACGCTTTTGTTTTTCTTTTATATTTGCTTCGTGCTCCATTGGCGGTTTGGACCTTTGGGTCGCGAGTTCGTTGGCTCGCCCGCGGTTGTGCTCGCCAATGGATCATGGCCTATGCAAATCGAAATACAGTTTCAATGCTGTTTCGGTGATCATCTTTTTAATAAACGATTACCTACTATAATAATAATTGTTACACAACAGGATGTATAATTTTATTGTGGAATTGCGTACCGATATTTTTAAGCCTCTTTCGTATAAGTGAAAGTATATTTTTGGTTATAAATAGTTATTAATACTACAAGCAATATTTTCGTGTACAAAGATTTCATTCATCACAAACACTAAATTTAAAAAAATTCTCATCTCTTTTACTTAAATATATTTCCACGTTAATTTTCTATGGTAATCGTAGATAATAAATCTCGAATTCAGTATATAACAATCTTAACATTATGCGCCGTCAAATGGTTTGAACCGAATCACCTCTTCCCGGGTTCGTGTTACAAGACTCTAACGCAATAGGAGCACCTTATCAACAACCCATTGATTGAGAATCTTAACGGGTGTTGCTCACAAATTCACGTACCAGCTGTAAAGCGTCATATAATATCGTGTTGGGATAAGCGACAAGCTAGAGCGATTATTAACTACAGTCTATTTCACACCAAGTGGGTTCGGTGACAGTTCACATTTTTCCTTTTTACGCATACAACTTTCTAGTAAGAAAAATAGATGGTTCCAGAAATAATGAATAATTTATTATTATGTCATTGCCAAAATACAATAATTGTCGCGTCTAAAATTCTAAATTAAAATCTCAGACTATAAATCAAGAAAAATATAAAAAACAATAGATAAAAAAGATATCCTAAAAATACGTATTGCGTCGAACTGAACTTTTACTCATAGGGATTGACACTACTTAATCTATATTAAATCGATGAATCGAAGCTTTTTGGCGGGAATCCGAAAAAATATGTAATTTTTTTGTAAAATTTTCATTTTGTTGTACCTTTAGGTTTAAAATAGTAATACTTAGTGTATTATGTGGCAGGGGTCTGTGAAAGTGTGCAGTGATTTGTAGATTCGTTAATGTATGATATTTTTGTATTGCATCAAAAAGTCGATAATTTTTTTTTATTTTACCATGTTTCTCCCTTATATAACCTGTGAAATTTAAACATATTCAATAAAAAGTAATCTTGAAAAATCATTCTATCAATAAAGTATAAAATCGATTCCATTTCCTTTACAAACTTACTCGAAACTTTAGAAAAATCGATTGGATTTCATTAGGACACATCACTTCAATTGTCAACAGTGAACTGTCACCGAACCCATTTGGTGTGAAATAGACTATAGTGTGAAAGAAATTGGAAGCGACGTATGCGCTATCCTATTCTTCGGCATGTATTTGTACTACGCTCAGACCATGGATGGCATTGGTCGTTGAGTTAATGCTTTAAACTAAGAGATACCGCTGCTACGATGAAATACCGCTAATTTTGCAGAGATTAAAATATGACAGAGACTAGGAGTTATAGAGTTCTGTGGACAGAGAGGCCGGAAGTGGTTAGCTCTTTGGTTGGAGGCGGTTGACTTTGTCAATTGTGTTTTGTTCAAGAATATAAATTGATATCGAAATATTTGTTTGTCTCATTCTGAACCATTCTAACACTAGCTATCCATCCCGAAGCGTAGACAGCTTCGAATGCTTTGCATGTTTCATTCACTTCTCAACGTGGCCAGAAGGACGCGATATAATATCGCGGCAGTAGAGTCGAGGCTTTATCGGTGCTTAATTGATTAGCTTTACAGTTTTTTCTTACTGTGTTTAAATCTGAATATATTTTATATGTTTTTTTTTATAATCTACTCTAACTATCTGATTATCGTCAATTCAAACTCAAATTTTATTGAGAAAAGTAGATACATAATATATTCTGTCGTCAACCCAGCTATTTCAATTTATGTACCTAACTAAGTAGTCTTGATAATGATAATAATAATCTTACGCCTTTTATCCCCGAGCGGGTAGGCCGGGTATTCCATCACTGGATATACCAACTTTTCACACATGTCTCGGAATTAATTCTAGGACCTGCGGGTTTCCTCACGATATTTTCCTTCACCGTCGATCTAGTACCTCGTACGTAAGCTTTTTTTTCTAAATCTCACTCTCTCCACACTTGTCCCACGCCCTAAATCATCAATGGCCGACGGTCGTCCGACCGACCGACTAATTAATTTCATGAACATTCGCGGTCGTAATCAGCTTATCACACGTAGATTCCGGTCTATGGTCGCGTTCGATTTAATGTCCCACTATGATGACCATTTCCCTCTAATTAGGGCGGTTTGTGATTGCTATGGGGTCATTTGGGCGTTTGATAGGACCATTAGTATTTACGGCGAGATTTTGATTCTCATTTTGAATGTTACATAATATTTACACTAATATTTTAAGGACGTTTTTAGTGTGGTTATTTGGTTGTATTAAAATAAAAACATGGTCACGCCTTTTATCCCTCTGGGGGTAGGCAGAAGTATTTTATTTTTGGTAGCCTATTGCCAGATCAGATGCTGTCACAGATGCCTCAGAATTCAATTCCGGTTTTCCTTACGTTAAAATTATTTCGCTAATGGTAAGCTTACTTTTCTGGCAGTAACATTTCTATACATAAATTTCGGGAACTGCCATTATTAATATTTTATTCTGGGTGAGTAGGCCTCCCACAAGGTGGACCGATGATCGGATGAAAGTCGTGGGTACACGCTGAATGCGGCAAACACAAGACCGGTCATTGTTGCAATGATTGGTAGGCTTATGTGCAGCAGTTGACATATTTCGGCTGATTATAATGAATTTTTCACCTACTCACCCAGAATAAAATATGTATTAATATAACATTGATTAAAGTATCTGAGTAGTAATATGATAAAAAACTTTTTGAATTGTGAATAAATATGTGGTTTTAAGTCAAAACAAAGAGGAAACAAAAACAATCAAAGGTAAATAAAGTCGAAATAACATTCACTCACAATCCAGCGGATCACGGCGCGGTGAAATGATGAAATAACATTTGCGCAAAATCTCCAATTCATATTGATGAAGCCGTGGACGGAAGCAATCGGGCATAAAAAAACAAGTGAAAGTGTTGTCCAAACAAATATGCGGTGCTCCAATGCCCAATAGTGTTGCTCCATGAATCGGATAGATGATCATATCGAAATAAAATTGCAAGTAATCATTCATTAAAAGGAATATCACAAAACAACTAAAACATTTTTCACTGCGCAAACCACTAAAAAGATTGTCATTAAATATTTTTTTTAAATTTAAATTACCCGAATGAATGCGCCACCAAAAAACAAGAAAGTGTAATTGCCGAAAAGAATTTGCGGTATTTTGATATGCGATAGAGTTGGGCCTTGAATAGGATAGCTGAGGATGATATTGAAATTGTATTTAGTATTTTTAACGGCTACGTTCACTAATATCGCCTTTGTGTAGTAATCGCTGAAAAGATTTGAAACATCACTTTTTCTGATGTAATCTGATAAAATATAGATATAGCATGTAGCGGCGATTAAGAATTTAACTACACTTTAAAAACCGTCAAACCGTTTGAAGTCACATAACATCCGAAAAAAAATTCTCCATGCATTTATTCATAGTTTCGAAAATATTAAATGAAACATTTGAAACATAATAAAATTTAAAGTTAAAAATATATTGAAATATATTTCAATTTTTAATTTATATATTTTTAATTTATTAAAAAGAAACGTCAACTTCATGGCCTTACGTTGACATGTTTGAAACGCTGGTTTTGTGGCCTCGGCAGAAGGAAAGACCCGATAATTTGAATGAAAACAGGCGGGTAATTGACTAACGAGGCTCGCGCAGCTCGGCTCCGACCTTGCAACTCTTTATTAATCCCGCATTCCTCTTTATAAATTTTAAAATTTTACGTTATTCATTTTCGAATTCCTCTTCATTAATATTTGAATTCTGCTTCATTCATTTTTACATTTCGTTTAAATTATTCAGAAATTAATACTAATTTTGGACCACGTTCCTGAATAATTCTTCTCAATTAGAATAATTTTTGATGCCATGGTAGCCACATAACTTATTAATTATAACTTGTTAATTATTCCACAGCATTCCACGTCTTCATGTTGAATAAAAATATTTGACCTAGTGAAAAATAACTGAAGTCCATTTAGCTGCTAGTTTTATCCCTGCCAAATTTAGTCAAAATTTAGTCAAAACTGCAGACAAAGAGACAGAGTTACTTAATAATAGTAGGGACTAAAAGACATTTTTAAAGACTAGGTAAACGAAATATTTATATTGTGTTAACCATTTTAAAAATGTTATTTCATTTACTTATAAGAATATTGTAACAATTATATAATTAATATTTTTTACGATTTCTTTGTACTCTAAAATTATATTTAACGGGTCTGTGCCATCAAGAATCCAATCACGTCAACATCTCACCTGGCTACGAGAATGCTACGTCGTAGAGCGGCTACGCGCGTAGCACAAACGAAATGGCTCGTCTACACGTTTACTGCTTCTAAAATAAAAAAAATAAAAGAAACGTTTCATCTATCAAAACCTCAAGTTTTTTTTTTTCAAAATGGGTTATTTATCGATATTAAATTGCAAGCCATTCATTAAAAATATTACCCTAAAACACCTTTGAAAATGTATTTGATTTTCATGTTACACTTAAAGTACTTTTTTTTAAATTTTAAATTTACTCAAACTGATGTCAGTATATTGTCCATAATAAGTTTGTTGTTTTTACAAATAGTAAAGAGTAACTCATTTGAATTGTCAATCTATTGTTAATACGTTAGTTGAAAACTTTTGGTATTAAACCTAAACCACCACTACTATATCAATCACCACGAAAGCCTATTTTTTTTAATAACGTACTCAGTAGTAAATATTGTGAGTAATAAAATAATGTGGTTACAGAATAGTTATCGTCACGTTACTTCCCGATAACGATTTTTAATTAAACCTTCAATACGTTGGGTATATTTTGCAGTATGTAGCTATTTAATTTGTTCCATAAAGCCCGGGCGAACCGCGAATTAATTAATCCTATTGGAATAATAGTTAACTGGGTAAAATAGTTCCACGTGCGGCTCTGTTGTTTATAAAACGGGTTATTGAATTTTATATCCGTTATTCTACTGGCTTCGATAACGGAAACAGAACTGACATTATATGTTTCACAAATATAAAAGCTTTTATAAAAATGATTATTTTTTTTACACTACACTAGTAAACATTTTTACCGAGTGGGATATGCGTTCAGTGTATTATTCGCTAAAAATCTCTATTCGTTTATAAAATAGCCACAGTTACTGCTAACTACAACAAAAGCCAATTAAACTAACAGCACGCAACATCCACTCAAAAGCCATAACCTTTCCAATGGTAAAACTAAAAAGCGTAAAAACGCAAAAAATAAATAAATGAAAGGACATAAAACAGGGTGACTAAAAAGGCGGTGACAAACAGACGAGGTACCATTGTTTACATTTAGTCGGCGTTTCGCGCGACTGTACGGTGTTATAGCTTACATTAGTTAGTCGATGGCTGGACTGTGGATAGTCGTGTATAGAAATGTCTAGAAAATTATTTTCCGAATGAATTCAAAATTTCATTTGCCTTTAGTTTTGGGATAGGAAAAAAACACTATTGTTTCCCTGTAATCTAGAAAATTTAAAATACTAGGTCCTGCAGATTTTCTTATTAACTATCAAGCTAGATATCAATTTCAAAGAAAAAATATGTACAAAGCCTCAGTAAAAATCGAAGCCTGTCTTGCCCTGCATGAGAGGTAGGCTACAACAGGGCTTATCACTGCTTCTTATTCCGTTGATTTTCTAATTTTATGTAAATATTATACATTTTTTTGAATTTACACTAAGGTACACTACACATTATGAGGCAGACTCATCGGATTTGAGTCATTAAAGTCGGTACATACCTTGTCCTAACAATAAGCTAAAATCTTTGAGAAGGTACTCGATCTGACTTGCATCATACTGTGAAAGTTAACTAAACTAGACAGACAACACTTAAGACAGGCTCATAATTTCCGTCACCGCAAAACCCCGCAATAAACTTTTCAACCCTAAGCCAGGTGTCCAGTCGGCTAAACATTTCCCGCGCGAGCGTACCCTGGCTGCTAGCCAAAGCCAGATAATTTGATAAAAACGCCAGCCGACACTCATTGCCAAACTTTACGGGAGTTATTAGCTTTATTTCGTGTGGTTCAAATGACTGTTTATTAAAGTGATGTACCTACCTACTTACACATTTATCACTACCTCGATGATGAAGAAAAACATCGTGAGGAAACATGGCTCTGAGATATGTGTAACCACACCCCATCTGCTACATTTAGAGCTAAAGAAATGCAATAATGAAAAGTAGGTGTTACCACGAATGAAATACCTCTGCCAAACCGGGCCGGGTCTGTTGGCTCAGTCGGTATTGACTCTGCCTTCTGATTCAGAGGTCGCGGGTTCGATCCCAGCTCGGGCTCAGCCAACATTTGTGTGCATGAAAATGTCTGGTGGCTTAGTGTCACTACCAACTGAGCCAAATGGCCCGTGATTCATAGATCTAATTGTGTAATTTTAGTCTGATTTAGAAACCTTAGGAGACTTTGTTTTGCTGGTGATTATGATCAAAGGCGTGTTTATTGCATAAAAACGCGAGATAAAGTTACTCAGTTAAACTAATATGAAAACACACGGGCGCAGACACCGTTCAATGCCGCATTGTTTATAATTAGATGCAGATTAAGATGGTTTTATGAATACAAATAAATAAAATAAAGTATGTGGTCGTCAATTATGTTTGTTTTATTCTGCCATGTTTCCATTGACACTTGTTTATAGGTTATATACTAGCTTTTGCTTTTACTACTAGGCCAAAAAGAGAATATACAATACACCGTGAAGAGACAGACATGACTTTTATCACATTTATCGCAAAAGTACGACTAGCTTATGTCAATTCAAAGTCCACCAAGTTCTTTCTTAAACCTTTTTTAAACCTTCTTGGATGTGCCCACAATAACTCACCAACAATGCAACGCAATCGTGGAATGGTTTATAAAAGAATAGGTTAGAAACAAGGAAACATATTTTTATATCCGAATATATAGAATAGGATGCGACGCGCTTTGCTGTGTTCAGACCGGCTTATACTTAGGGTAGTATTAACCGCCTCAATTTCGCGCCCGTGTTGTCTCGGTTAATTCAATAAAAACATGGTTCACCTAAACTTAGCCGCCGTATATTGGGCTTAAACTAGATTATGAGAATGCTTTGTATTTATGAAAACGTTTTCTAGCTCGTTAGTTTCAGGTGTGCGCTGCGAGTTGATTTCATTCGAATTTTTAGTTTAGCGGTAGTTAGGTAATGGGAAACATTTTTATCGGAATGAATATTTTTTGTTTTCATTGTCATTGTTAATTATTTACGGTTTGTAGATTTGTTTTAGGTTATTTTAAAACATTAGGAACAAACTGCAATGGTGAATAAAGCGCATGTTAATAGCGAAAAGTCGCCTGTCACGTTTAGAGGTACAAAAATAATGGTGAAAAGTCTATAAAATATTTTCAGAAATGGTATTCCATTATAGTGTTTCTATATAAAATTAATAGCGCGACACTTCAAATTTTCATAGTGTGTGTATTTCTATAGCCAGTCTACCAAAATAATATTTAAAAAAATGAGGGTCTCCATACTAAACGTCGTTTTTGCGGTAGTACAGAACCCTTATTTCGACTCACTCGCACTTGACCAATTTTTCTTCTAAAATTTTTTGTCGGCTCCGTTCTCAACGAAATTTCGGTTAAAGGGGGGCTCTAAAGCAATACATATAAACGGGCGTGTAATAAAAACATCAAACCATTCTTTATCCGACATCGTGAAATACGATCGCTTTTACGAACCAGATTCAGTGGCGCGACATTACAAGCGGTTTTGGAAATGGTATTATTTTTATTCTAAGTATTCAATGGATGTTTGTCACGGAAGGTAATCGCAATAGGGTACGGGGCACAAAATGCATTTGATATTTCCAATTCCATAAAAAAATGCTTACGCCTTTTTTGATTATGTATTTCTGTTGCCGCTATTGACAATAAATACTAAAAAACAGAATCAAATAAATATTTAAGGGGGCTCCCATACAACAAACGTAATTTTTGTGCCGTTTTTATAGATCACGGTACGGCACCCTTCGTGCTTGAGTCCGACTCGCACTTGGCCGGCTTTTTTAATAATGACTTTGTGAAGGGCTAAGAAAAAACCTAGTCTTCCTCTCACACATTTTTGTCCGCATTGATATCCTAAAAATCTGCAAAAAGGTGGTTTAATAATCTAGAAATATGATTAAATTCCTTGCTTTTCCTCCGTCGCAACATTCCTAGGCCGCGGCGGAATTTTCATTGAATCCACGCAGATGACCCACCGAATATTGTCTTCTCGTGACCCATATTGTTTTGCCCCAAAATCTATAGATATAAATACATACCAGCATCCCATAAAATTATTATTTGCTTTTGTTATCTTCTACTATATAAAAATAAGTCGGGTTTTCCTTCCTGACGCTATAACTCCAGAACACACGAACCGATTTCCACGGTTTTGCGTTCGTTGGAAAGGTCTCTCCGCGAGGTTTATAGAAAATTCAGGAAAAATTTCAACAGAAAAGCGGGAAAATCTATAAGCATTGCACCCGTGCGATGCCGGGGCGGGTCGCTAGTTCGCGTATAAGAACCAGTGTGTTTATTACGATCACACTGGTTAAGCAAGTTACGCTCACTCAGTCAGTCAGTAGGTGTCCACTGAGCGGCATTGCATCACGAGCGCTTCCGTGTTTCGGAAGGCACGTTAAATTATAGGTCCTGGTTTTTGTTGTGTTTACGCATAATGGAAGTTAAGCCATGTGAGATACCCTCGGGTGGCTTGAAAAATGTAACTTAATTTATTAAAATTAATTCTATAATGAATAAAACTACTAACTTTTATGAATAAAACATAGACAAAACACACACATCGCACATTTGTTGAATCTGCGTTTTACTTGAATTAATATATTGTTTTTTGTGTCCGTGTACTTAATAGTTATACTGCGATCCCCAAGACGCCTGCCAAGCGCGGGGATTATGGCAACCCCCCCCCCCCTCCCACACACCATGACAGACAAAAACAGACCACGGCCCCCAGTCCCCGGCAGCTCCGCTATTCCTGACCTCGGTAGCGGGTCAGGTAACGGTGGAGCAGGGGGTGCGAAGAATCTCCGGCAGATACCCCGCTACTACCCCAAACGGACTTTGGCCCTGGCAACACACAACATTCGCACACTGAGGACTGACGAAAAGATTGTAGAGCTGGAGGAGGAATTGAGCAAGTTGCGATGGGACATACTGGGATTAAGCGAAATAAGACGAGAGGGACAGGACACGATAATCCTGGATTCTGGCAACATGCTCTTCTTCCGGGAAGGAGACCAAAAATCCCAGGGTGGTGTTGGGTTTCTCGTCCGTAAGCCCCTCGTTAACAACGTAGTAAAGGTCGATAGTGTGTCGAGCAGGGTAGCGTACCTAATACTCAGAATCACCGATCGGTATTCGCTGAAGGTCATACAGGTATATGCGCCGACCTCGACACACCCTGACGAGGAAGTAG
The DNA here is from genome assembly GCA_963855545.1 of Ethmia dodecea. Taxonomy (NCBI): domain Eukaryota; kingdom Metazoa; phylum Arthropoda; class Insecta; order Lepidoptera; family Depressariidae; genus Ethmia; species Ethmia dodecea. The sequence continues at coordinate 3,888,696 of OY979443.1, forward strand.
AGTCTATGTATGAGGATATATCGAAAGCCATGCATACCTCCAAATCATACTTCACCGTTGTAATGGGGGACTTCAACGCAAAGGTGGGCACACGGAATGGCGATGAGTTGAGAGTGGGGACATATGGATATGGACAGCGAAACCAGAGGGGCCAGAGGCTGGTTGACTTCATGGAAAAGGAAGGACTCTATTCGATGAACTCCTTTTTCCAGAAGCGCCCGACTAGAAAGTGGACCTGGATAAGCCCCGATGGTTCCATCAAAAATGAGATCGACTTCATCATGACGACCAAGAAGCGAATATTCAATGACGTCTCCGTGATCGGCAGGGTGAAAACCGGTAGCGATCACCGGATCATCAGAGGCACATTGAATATCGATGTTAAGCTTGAGAGGTCACGTCTGGTGAAGTCCACGCTCCGCCCTAATCCTGCCCAAATCCAAAATCCCGAAGACTTTCAACTCGAACTGCATAATCGCTTCCAGTGCCTAACAGAGTGCGAAACAGTGGATGAGATAAACAACGGGTTGGTGAAAACTGTCCATGCAGTGGGGTCTAAGTTTTTCAAAGCCCCACGCCGGAAAAAGCCTCAAAAGCTCTCGGAAACTACTATTAAGCTAATGAAAGACCGGTCTGAGATGAGACTGCAATCTTCAGTTGATATGTCGGAATACGGTAAACTCAATAGACGTATCTCAAAGTCCATGCGACACGACTTGCGGTCCTATAGTACACAATGTATTAAGACCGCAATTGAGCGAAACCAGGGCTCCAAAGTGTTCGCAAAAAATGCGTCTATTGGGCAAAGCCAAATGACGAAACTGAAGATCGAGGAAGGCAGTATCATCTCATCGAAACCAGAGATCCTGAAAGAGCTCGAGAGGTTTTATGGGCACTTGTACACCTCAACACGACAACCCGTTGGCAGCTCCGCTCAGGACACTAGAGCGAGACTGACCCGACACTACACTGAGGATATCCCAGACATCAGCCTGTATGAGATTAGAATGGCCCTCCAACAGCTTAAGAATAACAAGGCGCCGGGAGATGACGGAATCACGACAGAACTCCTTCGAGCGGGTGGAAAACCAGTACTTTTAGTCCTCCAGAAGTTGTTTAATTCCGTCATACTCGAAGGTATAACGCCAGAAGCATGGCATAGGAGTGTGGTGGTGCTCTTCTTCAAAAAAGGTGACAATACCTTGTTGAAGAATTATAGACCCATCTCACTCCTGAGCCATGTGTACAAACTGTTCTCGAGGGTCATTACAAATCGTCTCGAACGTAGGTTTGATGACTTCCAGCCTCCCGAACAAGCCGGTTTCCGAAAAGGCTTTAGCACCATAGACCACATCCATACGCTCCGTCAGATTATACAGAAGACTAAGGAGTATAATCGGCCATTATGTTTAGCGTTTGTGGACTATGAAAAAGCCTTTGATTCCATCGAAACCTGGGCAGTGTTACAGTCCCTTCAGCGATGCCGTATCGACTATAGGTATATAGAAGTGTTGAAGTGTTTGTATAGAAACGCCACTATGTCTATCCGATTGCAGGACAAGAGCACGGAACCAATCCAATTGCAAAGAGGCGTGAGACAGGGAGACGTCATCTCTCCTAAACTGTTCGCGAACGCATTGGAGGACGTTTTCAAGCTCTTGGATTGGGACGGATTTGGCATCAACATCAATGGCAAATACATCACCCACCTTCGTTTCGCCGATGATATAGTCATCATGGCTGAATCGCTGGAGGATATGAACACTATGCTTGGAGACCTCAACAACGTTTCTCAACAGGTGGGTCTTAAAATGAATATGGACAAGACGAAAATTATGTCGAATGTACATGTTCCACCCATGCCGGTATTTGTTGGAAACGTTGCTATCGAAGTTGTCGACCAGTACGTTTACCTTGGACAAACTGTTCAACTAGGTAAGTCCAACTTCGACAAAGAGGTCGCCCGAAGAATCCAACTCGGATGGGCAGCGTTCGGGAAACTACGCGATATATTTTCGTCCAAAATTCCACAGTGCCTGAAGACGAGGGTTTATAACCAATGTGTGTTGCCAGTGATGACCTATGGCACAGAAACGTGGTCCCTAACTGCTGGCCTCCTAGATAAGCTCAGAGTCACCCAACGAGCCATGGAGAGAGCTATGCTCGGAGTTTCTTTGCGCGATAGAATCCGGAACGAGGAAATCCGCCGAAGAACTAAGGTCACCGACATAGCTCTCAGAATCTGCAAGCTTAAGTGGCAATGGGCAGGCCACATCGCTCGAAGAACCGATAACCGATGGGGAAGAAAGGTTCTCGAGTGGCGACCACGAACCGGAAGACGCAGCGTTGGTAGGCCTCCCACCAGGTGGACCGACGACATCGTCAAAGTCGCGGGTAACCGGTGGATGCAAGCGGCAAGTTGCCGTTCGTTATGGCGTTCTATGGGGGAGGCCTTTGTTTAACAGTGGACGTCTTCCGGCTGATGATGATGATGATGATGAATATATTGTTTTTGCAACTAGACAATAGGTTCAATAGGTTCAGTTCATGTTCGCTCTACATTGTGTGCACACATTTTATTACAATTATATATTTTACAAGATTTTCAAGAGTTTTTTCCTGTCTACTTCATCAAGTTATCAAGTCTATTGCACAGAACAGACAAGTGCCTGTACATAGCATGTCTAAAATCATATCTGTAAATAAATGTTTTCTCATAAAATCCATTGAAAACCTCACTTCGTTTTCCTCAAAAAAAATAACGTCTATTTTTATTTTGCTCAACGAAACAAAAACAGCTAAAAGAACAACGGTAACAATCCCTAAATTGATATGTTGGCCCTTCAAGAACATCAAAGGGAGGAACTAGGTCTATAGTCCGTGTATCAATAAAGGGCGCCCTGTATAAATCATCTATACCTTCTTGAGGGATGCGCTTATTTTGTGGTCCAAGTTATTAGATTAAGCGATTATCCAGAAAAAATATAAAGTTATAAAAAAAGGCTTACGCTTATATTAATGTGTTACATTGATGGAGATTTATGATAATTCGTCGATCGTCATCGTGATCTTCATCATACTGATATTTATCAAAATTTTTGGAACACAGTATAAAATTAAAATAAATATGCTCACGACACTGTCCCCTAGAGAGCAGAGATATTTTATAATTCACCAGTATATATTTTTTGGACCCCTAAACGTAGCATATGTTGAGCATATCGTTCACTATCACTGGATGTTGTTACCTCAGGATCATTTTCATTAGTGTTTGAACGGGTAGGTATTAGAGATATGGTTAGACCATTTCGACTTCACACAACATTTTAGGAAATTAAAATAAATCAACATTCTTGGAAATCCTACATTTTGGGATATCAACTTAACGCGAAATCAACTTGATGGTCCGAAAGGCAATTTCGGCTTGTTCCGGATATTCAAAAATTCAGCTGGAAGTGGAGGCAGAAAACAAGATATTGTAGATTAGGGTGAGGTTTAGGTACATCAGTGGAGTTAAATACGCAAATGGTAAAGCTATTTTCTTTACAATGCGCAAGAGTAAGTAGTTTAAGGATAAAAAGGCAATATACTTTGTGGCTTTTAGTTATTTAAATAATACCACCTTTTGCCAACGACTTAGACTTGTGTTCTTCCTCAAGATACTATGTGCTTGCCGTAAAAAGGTTACTAATATACAGAGACCTACTTCCGCATTTATATCGTGTAATATTACCAATTTGCCAGTAATTCTTCTCTTATAACTTGGGTCAAATCGTATAAAAAAGGGTCCAATAATCAATAAGGAGTTTAATCCCGTGGGCAGTGGCCGCCGATCTCATTGGCCCGTACAAATTGACAGTAGAATAGTGGGGGAGGATGAACGGACAGACAGACGTAGCCATAGTTTTAAGAATATTAGTTGTATAGAATGTTCAAGAGAATAGATCTGTCCTTTATGGATATTAGGAAAATAATTAACGAAGGATAAATAATATAAATCGAATTACATAACATAAAATCTCACTAACGAGTTCTTTTTCACGCCTTTCATCCTCGAGGGGGTAGGCAGAGGTATTCCATTACTGGATATACCCACATTTCACGAGATACATTGGACCCCTAAACGTGATAGGTGGTGAGCCCATCGCCGGACCGGATCTATTTACTTTCTGAGACCTGCGGGTTTCCTCACGATGTTTTCCTTCACTGTCGAACTAGTGATAAATATGTACGTAAGTTTTTTTTTTGAAAAACTCATTGGTACATGCCAGGATTCGAACCCGAGCCTCACTGATTTTCGGCCGGCTCTTTAACCGTCCGGACTATCACTGCTACTAACGAGTTCATTAATTAATTACAAAACAGGAGTCGCTATGAGTGACACTTCGCATTTCAAAATCCATTAAAATGTTTAGGCTACAAGCGGCGGTCTATGGAACCATCATCCATGCGAGTATATATTTTTATTTCTTATTATCACTACATAGTATAAAACAAAGTCGCTTTCTCTGTCCCTATATCCCTATGTCCCTATGTATGCTTAAATCTTTAAAAATACGCAACGGATTTTGATGCGCTTTTTTTAATAGATAGAGTTATTCAAGGGGAAGGTTTTAGTGTTAGCATTGCACCCGTGCAAAGCCGGGGCGGGTCACTAGTATCTTAATAAATAATACATTTATTTACACAATGTGACCTTCCCAGCCAACAAAAATTGGTCAAGCGCACAAGGGCCTATAATATAATAAAGGCCTATCTATAGTCGAGCAGCTTTCGCCCCAAGGGCCCGTAGGGACAGCAACAACATTAAGGGCTAATAACGCGAGAGATTGTTTTGACACACCTTATCAGATTTATGTGTGTACCAAAACTATAAACGAGAAAATATCGTACGAAACATTTAGCTATATTAATTTGGAGAATAATGGAATAGATAAATTGTTTAACGACCCACATAATAGATAATTAGTATGAAAAATAAAGGACTAATTTAATATACAGCGTGTTACCGAAAGGGTATATCAAGCCGAAAGTGGGTTGTTAGAGACATCATTTGGAACAACATTCACTATGGGACCAACTTGATCAGAGCAACTTTAATTTTCACTCCACCATACAAATCAGCTGAGCGCTGAACCCAAAATGTACTGAGATGAGAAAAATAAAGTTGCTCTGATCAAGTTGGTCCCATGGTGAATGTTGTTCCAAATGATGTCTCTAACAACCCACTTTCGGCTTGATATACCCTTTCGGTAACACGCTGTATATATTATTGTACGAGGAGTTCCTTGGCCCGCTTAATCTTACTCCTCAACCATATATTCTGAAGCCCTGGATTTAAAATGACGTTCAATAAGTGGACTTGTAAGTCCCTACTTTGAATAAAACATTTTGACTTCGATTATAACCATCCGCATAGATTCTTGGATTTAAGGAACGATTTGCGATAATCAGACAAAAAAAAATCCTACAAATCGTTTTTAATTTTCATCGTGTAATTGAAAACACTCTGAAATGTCACAGATAATATACTAGGTAGCCAGTCGCTTCGCTTGCTGGTGGGTTAGGTGCCCAAGAGCGCCTAGTTCAAGCGTTAGCACAATCTCTATGCTAATAACATTAAACCTAGAAACAAAACAACTGCATTTCCTTATCTTATAACCGGGTGGTATACGATGCCAACAGTTTTTCCCTCGGTTTATCTACCACTATTTAGTAACGGCTCCTTGAATTGCAAATTTTATTCGGCTTCGGATAACTTGGTAATTTTTTACAATGCATGTTTTGTTCGGATATTGACTGAACAATAGTAGTGGATACCGTGTTTATTTTTGCGTAATACGGCATAGTAAGTATGCAAAACATTTCCGAGTAATGGCACATTGGGATCAAATGAACGTTGTTGAGTTTCATAAACTATTCACGATGAGCTTCTTACATATTGTTGTACAATATTATTGTTATAAGTTGTATTTTTTTAAATTAGCTTGACCTTAGATGTTTTCGTTACAATAATTCAATTTCTGCCAGGTTCGTAGCAAGGGGCAGTTTATTATCTCTGTCTACCCCAATGGGAAATAGGCTTGAGGTTATGTCTGTATGATTCCATTTAAAATCAAAACTACTGTTGAAAATAGTCTTTATAGATTATGATTGACACCTGAATAAATTCATATTTCTAAGTCCTTACTCCGGAGAATAAACAAGAAACTTACTGATTACTATACTAATATTATAAAGAGGAAAGATTTGTTTTGTATTTGTATGTTTGTATTTTTGTTAGGTGGTGAGCCCATCGCCGGACCGGGTCTGTTTACACATGTTTCAGAATTAATTCTGAGACCTGCGGATTTCCTCACGATGTTTTCCTTCACCGTCGAGCTAGTGATAAATATGTACGTAAGTTTTTGAAAAACTCATTGGTACATGCCAGGATTCGAACCCGAGCCTCACTGATTTTCGGCCGGCTCTTTAACCGTCCGGGCTATCACTGCTCACCTTTAGGGGTCCAATGTATCTCGTGAAATGTGGGTATATCCAGTAATCGAATACCTCTGCCTACCCCCTCGGGGATGAAAGGCGTGAGATTATTTATTTTTATTTTTGTTATGAATAAACTCAAAAACTATACTGGATCGATTTTAAAAATTCTTTCACCAATAGAAAACTAAAATATCCCTGAGTAACGGTGAAACCACGCACAACCGCTAGTTCATAAATAAAATTCTGCACCTCAATTCTGAGTTCAACCACTCAATAAATAGGTTTTCGTGAGGTGTATTATTTTCGTATTAAAAAATAAACATCGAAATCATGATTGCATCTTGTTACACTGAGAAAACTGGTTATCATAAAAGACGTGAAATCATGATAAGTAAGATGAATTCACCTCAAGGACGGAGAATACTGATATCACCAAAAAGAAAGATGATAACACGTCTGATGATGATAACTGCAATTAAGATGACGTGTCACCATGGCTTTAGTCGGACGAGCATACATAATGTGATTATGTTTACTACTATTTATGTTTGCTTTCATCATATCTCGAGTTACGTACTATTATATTTCCTACTATTTATCGATGACTTCCTCGTACCTCCAGTTAATATGTCCTATTATTTTTTTACTATTTATCGAGGACTTCCTCATATTTCCAGTTTTGTAAAATTGTAACACGCTAGGGTCGGTGGGGGAGACTGTCAAGTTAGAAGCCTCACCATGGAATTCAGCTGTTCTGATAATGTCAAACAACTCTTCCTAAATAGTGCCAAAAAGAGTGCCCGAAATTCCCTGATCCAGATATTGCAAAGGTGTCCAAAAGAGCCGGAGAACCTCTCTCTCTACTAATGAAAACTTGCACTTCACTCTGGAGTGGATACAATGTCAAATGCATCTTAACTACTTATATCTAAACCCTGAGTCAAACGATAGTGCGTTTTAATTCGACCATGGCGCCATCTATCGAGAACGTATGACAACACTTGTTTGTTTGCGTTACGTTAACACTAGTGTGTTCCACTATTATTTTTCTACTATTTGCCGATGATCATATATCCAGTTAGATCTAGTCCAGGTGTCGAGGGTCAAAGGAATATGGAGGAGTGGAGGTGGAATCTCCATCGTAAAAAGGGAAGATCTTCCGCCAGGCGAAGTGATCGTGCCTGGGGACCGCGGTCCAACGGTTGATGTTGGACAGTTGTATTTATACAAACTCATTAGAAAACTTCGATAGCGCGGTTTAAAACTCGGCCGTCTATTGGCGTGTTCTATGTAGTGTCACTTATATTAATATGCTTAGCGCATAAAATAATATGCCTGTAATATTAAATTATGATGCTGGGATTTCATCGTATTTTCGGTGATACTTCTTCATATTCAACTAGGAAACCTATATAAGTACGGTGACGGTGTCATTGTGTTTTATGTTAATCTTACTTATAAATATCATACAAATTTATAGTACAGTGAGATATTATTAAAAAAGAGAATATTATATTGTGTGACCAATTTTTACGATGCTTAGTATTATAATATCGCATTACCTATTCCAACTTAACTTATTAATTCGATTATAGCGTAATATTAACCTACTTTTTCCTTATTGTACGACAATGCTCTAGTTTTAGACAAACGTCACGTTATTTTATGATTACGAAAAATAAAAAAATATCATGTCTTTGTTATAATTATGTGAGAGCGATTGGAGCTAGCGCCGAAAGTGCTGTCATCATATTATTATTTTTAAGGAATCACACAGAATGTTATGCATACTCATAGATGAGATTCTGTAGTCGTATTTTAGTAATCATCACTATATTAATATGATGCTTACTCTAAAAATAAGATTATGTAATCAATTTTAGTAGGATTCACATTATTATATAAAATTAAATGTGGTGCTAGGACTTCATCGTATTTTCGGTGATACTTCTTCATATTCAACTAGGAAATCTATCAAAATACGGCGACGGTGTCATTGTGTTTATAATTATAATCTTACTTTATCAATATCATACAAATTTATAGTACAGTGAGTTATTATTTGAAGAAGAGAATATTATATTGTGTGACAAATTTTTACGATGCTAAGAATCATAATATCGCATTACTTACTCAAACCATTCGATTCCAACTAATATATTTCGATTATAGCATAGTATAAACCTATTATTTCCTTATTTTACGATAATGCACCTGTTTTAGACCAACGTCACGTTATTTTATGATTACGCCGAAATGACATTTTTTTCAGTGTAGTGCCCCAATAATCAGGTTAACCCTCTAGCTGCTGCAGCGTAATTGCATGTGCAAAAATAATATAAACAATGCAACCAACGGCGCTAAATTATGTTTTACAAATTATCAAATTAATTCTGTTGATTTTTTAATTTAGAATATACAATGTTACGCGCTGATACGAATTACGTTAAGTTTTCAAACGTTTTTGAGTAGGTATTTGAGGCAAGACTAGTGGGGGCAGCTCATCCCATTGATTCGAAAAAAATGGTTCCCGTTCGGAAAACGAGAATTTTTTTTTTTAATTGCCCTTAATAGATTTTTTTTTCAATTTCCGAATCATTCTATCCGAATTCCGAATCTATTTCGTATTTTTACGAAGGGGTAGTGTTCTTCGAGTTTAGGGTAAGTAGGTATGCGAGTATGTAGATTTTTTGGGCATGTTCTGTAGTCAAAATAGCTTGATCGATTGTAACGTAAAAGGTATCATTACATTGGTTCTAGTTTTTCTAAGAAACTTCGTGCACACAAACTCACACAATTTTCAAAGGAGAAACAAACAAACATTTATTTCTGTTCAATTATATAGCTGTAGAACTGTAAAGACAAGACAGCCTGGCACACAGCGGCGTTGGATTCTAAGCATAGTTTCCGTGGCACGTCTAGTTAGGTACTGTCTGCCTTATGACATTAGCGGTCTGCCAGCACGTCCACACTCCATACCGTATATTTCGAGCACGAAGCACGCGGAGGGTTAAATGATTTCAATAATAAATAATAGCCAGTCGTTTGTTTGCTATTTTGTTTTCTGGAAATCTATCACGATTTTTTTTAAACATTATTTTGTTTTCCGATTTAAGATACTCGTATTTCGGAACTTAGTTAAATGTTTATTTAACACTACAAGTAAATTAATTTCTATAAATTGATTGGGACAATAACAACAACCCTAAGTAAGTGTAAAATACACTGGAAAGATTCAAACTATCTTCTGGTAGAAATGTATTCTGGAGATGAAAACGACACTACCCAAACGACCCAAACGAAAAAATCTGTCGAAGCGCTTAGGCTTAGGCGCCAAACGGAATGGACTCGCATACTTATATGGATCTCTGAAAAACATTACCATCATTGTGGCGCCATCGTTTAAAAGTCATTAGATTCAGAACCACGTTCGAGAAGTCAAACTATCTAAAATTAATCGTAGTCCGAAGACCACTTGAGCAATAATTCGATTAGAAGAGAATCAAGTTAAAGTTGAGACTTTATGTCAGGCGCACTGTCTGTTCCAAGAGATCTTAATTCACCAAATTGTTTAGAATTGTTATGGACATTTAATAGATTTGGTTTGTAAACTCAAACCTACCTTGAGCGAGTAAAACTTAGAAATGGCGTACTTGAGACTTTACTCCTGATTTAGATTTGAGATAAAGGGGGTCCAATATGAATACCTCTGCCTACCCCCTCGGGGATAAAAGGCGTGAGATTATATTATTATTATTATTAATATGAATATTTGAAAGGATTTTTTAGTTTTTTTCTCGATTTTAATGATGGCAATAGGTAGTCGCTTGAAATATTCACATAGTGTGTATTACTATAGTTGCTAAAAACAAATAATAAAATTTAAATAAAGTTGTAAATTTAAGGGGGCCCCCAAACAAGAAACTTGTTACTTTTTTCCAAAATCATCTCATCATCATATCAGCCGAAAGACGTCCACAGTTGGACATAGGCCGTCCCCATGTAAAAAAAAATATTACTTCATCGTGGTATGGTTGCCTCCGATTTACACTTGGCCGACTTTTTTTAAAATCGAGTTAAGATGAAATCGAAAACTCAGCAAGTAGGTTATCCTTTAACTAATGTCTGGCTGTGTTTAGTAAAATGATAAAGATATTATAGAGAATTTTTATATATAATATAATATAATCTCACGCCTTTTTTTATCCCCGAGGGGGTAGGCAGAGGTATTCCATTACTGGATATACCCAACATTTCACGAGATATATTGGACCCCTAAACGTGATAGGTGGTGAGTAAAGGTGAGGTTTAATATAATAACATAAAAAGGCGATTAGGAGGTACATACATCGGCGATGTACCAAAGAAAACCTATAAACCACCGAGCTTTCACGAGTTGTTTGATGTTTGATGGATGTGGTGTGAATGAAGTGCGTACCGTTTTAGTATTTCCAACCGCAACAGCAAGAATGCTTAAGTATGTATGTATAAAACGAAATCTATAGAGTTAGGGATTTCAATCTATTTATTCAAGTTACCAAGATGCAGACACAATTTATTTTTCAAAGGGCCTAGCCAAGTTACTTTGCAAAATTTAAATGTCAGTCGAATATAATGACAAATATATGGGATCGACATAAGTGTTTGACTTGTCATGCGCGAGACATTATAGCGCGACCAAGTAAAATTGACGCAACACCCTAAAGAAGTATAGTCAGACACGTAGTTCTTAATATTTAGTATCACAATTAAGCAAACGCCAACTAAGCGATTGCAACCTTCATTTGATATTATCTATAAGGGGGCCGGTTATGACAAATATAAATAAATAAATTGTAGGACACAATTCACACACGGTTATTTAGTCCCAAACTAGGCAGGGCCTGTACTATGGGTACTAAACAATTGATAAACATACTTAAATAAATATTAAACGACCAGACGATGCTAACAGACATATTGAGGATCGGGGATCGAACCCGCGGCCTCCGGCTCAGAAGGCAGGGTCACTACCAACTGAGCCAACAGGCCCGTCATGCGCTGATATACGCTTTATAGTAATACTAACTATTAAGAACTACATGTCAGTGACCTTTAGGTACATAAAGACCACTTCCCAAAATGTCCGCTTTTTATTTATAAGTCAGTTGGTCGACTTCTCATTATGACAACATTTAAAAAGATTAGTTTTTATAAACCTTTAGGTACATAAAGACCACTTCCCAAAATGTCCGCTTTTACTTTTTAAGTATGTAAGCGTGTTGTGTCAATTTTATTTGGTCGCGCTACAACGCCGCGCTTGACAAGTCGATTGCTGATGTCAAATCCATAACTACATTTGTCACTATATTCTACAAACCTTTAGGTGCGTTTTACAAAGCAAAGACTAGGCCGACTGAAGAGAACAAGTGGTTAACCTCCTTCCCTCTTGTACTTTAAAATAAAAAATAAATAAATAACTAATGTGCCATCGGTCTTAGAACCAAACGGAATATTTAGAACGGATGGCAAGACCTGATGGTATGTCTTTAATACCGTGGAGCCATGGAAAATGCCTGGTGTGGGATGCCACGTGTGTAGACACTTTAGCCCTGTCCCATGTCCCGTCAACTTCCAACGGTGCTGGTGCCGCAGCCGTATCTGCAGAAGCAGTAAAGCGTAGGAGGTACCAGGGTTTAGGAGACACCTACATTTTTGTGCCAGCGGCAGTAGAGACCATGGGCCCATGGGGACCTGAAGCAAAGTCATTTTTAAAAAGTCTGTCAGCGCGCCTAATAGAGGCCACTGGCGACCCAAGGGCTGGTAGCTATTTCGCCCAAAGGATTAGCTTGGCTGTCCAAAGGGGAAATGCTGCCAGCATCTTGGGTGCCTTACCTCAACTTGGTGCGCTAGAGGACATTTTTTATCTTTAGTCTAGTTTAGTTTGTAAATATTATGTGTATTTTATAATTATTATTGTTTAGTAGTGTTGTATATTATGTCCTGTAAATAAATATTTATCATAATTATTTTTATATTATCGAGATATGGCACGTGTTCTTCCATGTATCAGGTGATTGTGTCAATGATTAGGTACCGCTATAGTATTTAATAATTTTAAAAATATTAATTGATACTCAACAAAAAATTACATAATAAATAACTTGTACTTTATTTTAAGTAATCAGTAAAACAAAGCAGTGAGCTAATAAGAGATCGGTATCGCAAAGCGGGACTCTCGTTAAGGCGGCTCATTAGAGCGAGGTCATCGCTGCCTCATTAGACGTAACCAATTAGTGACTGTGCGCTGCCCCTTAAATCATCCACTTGTACAGGGTTGCTAGTAATTTTAAAGTTATTGAGCTTAACAAAATAATATTAGTACACTTTTTCAATCGATTGATGTAGAAAAATAATAGTCAAGCAGTGACTTAGTGTACAAGGACAAGATATCCTATTGTGTCTGAAAGTTGTGGATTGATGAGATAATAATGTATGGGTCTGATATGCTTGAAATTAATTGAAAGAGAGAATTAATTCTAATTATATTTTCGATTTTTTGGAGTTGGTTCCATAAAGAAAATAGTTCAGTTTCATGTCTTTCACTCTTCCATTTATTAAGTGTATACCATTCCTTTTGCTTCAGTATACTCATACTACCTTTATAGGTTTATCTAAGTGACATCCTTCCTTAGGTTTTCTGGAAGAAGTAACTTAAAGCCATCATAGGTCATTGTGCTCTTTTTGCCACTGAGACTTATATTTCTTATTGGTGTAGGTACAATAAAGAGTAGCTACTTACTTACTTACATTCAAATAAGCAAAGTAAATGACGGCACAGCATAAGTTCCGATAAAGTAGCTAAAGAATAAATAAGACATAAAAAATAGTCTGAAACTTTTCGCGTTCAGACTCAGACGTGTAAATATTTCCAACTGGCAACCCTCGGTCGCGAGCGTGACTTGACTTCGTCTCTTTTACGCATTATCGGGTAAAATTCACCGAGTGAATTATGCTGTGAATTTATTTTCAAGGGCTCTGGAAATGGCTTGCGTCAGCCAAGTAAATTGGAAGCACCTCCGTGCTGCGAGCATCCTTGATTGTCTTATTTATTTACTTGCGTGTCACCACCAGCGTTGCCCGCTTTGCGTTTGCGGTTTCGGCTGTGGGTTGATCTGTTTTATCTTTCATGTGTATAGATTATACAACGCGTAGCAGAAAAAGCGCAATTCTTCATACACCCCAATTAGTATATAAATATAAAAAACTATGATGAAATCGAACTTTCATTTTTTTGAAAAAAATTACACATATTAAAAATAGCTGAAATCTAATAAGTAGTCGATACTAAACAAACTAATTTCAGGAATTGCGCTTATTCTGTTACATGTTGTAGATAGATGATAACTCGCTTTTAATTTTACGCTTTTAAGCCGTATAGTTTTAAGCCCAATCCGCGGTGGGCTCGCGTGGGAGGTTATAGCCCATACTTCCTCATGTGTGAGGAAAGACCCTTAGCTCAGCAGTGGGCTGTTAAGGGTTGATGATGATGATGATGAAGCCGTATAGTGGCGGTTGTGAACTCTTTAGCATTCATACTTAAATACCAACACAACTCTAGTGGTGGGTGTCGTAAATCTTAAAAGTTATTAGTCTTTCTTATTTTGTCATTTTATTCTACAGCCTTGGGCTGCCTGCTCAGTTATTCGTTCATACTATTATAAAGTGCCCACTCAGTGTGACCTAGTCTTGGGCATAGTGGGTCGTCACTGGGAGCGCTCAATCTAGTTCGCAATCTTACAGCGAACTCATTTATTTCGTTTTTTATTTATTACCAGCAGCGCCCCGCGGTTAGTGACTAGTGTGACCATCATCATACATTATGAACATGATAAGGGGTGGTATAGCGCTTGCGATCAGACTATTCTTTATATACTCACAACCGCTACCGCAGTGCTTAAAAACGTGTTATCAGATCACACACGCGCCCGAGCATTCCGCTCGATTAAAGCAGTTATAATCTCCACTGACCTTGCCAACGCCTGTAGGCTCCTTAACGCCTAGTCTCCGCAATAAGGCTGGAGGAGGCGGAGGCGGTGTGCGGTGCAATGCTGCACTGAACCCACTCTGGGATGGCGCATCGTCTTCTCGACGCCTCCTTTCCCTGTGTGGCGACCCCCCACTGCATTTTGCTGTTGATGTCCTGAAACAAGAAGAGGGTTTAATCAATAAATAATACTAGGGACTGGTGCATGGAGCGAAGCAGTTATAGGGTGAATCCAGAAAACTGTTACCATGGACAGCCTCGTGACTGATGTCAATGGTAAGTTGAAGATAAGAAAGTCAAAGTTAAAAAACATTTATTTTCTGTAGGTACAAGTACACTTAGAAAGGTCAATAGTCTAATAACAAGGCACTCTAAACTCGTCCATGAAGACGCTAAATGTAAACAGCAGCCCATCTCCACCGACGAGTTGCTGCTTCCAAATGCAGAACCCCGAGAACAACCAGCAAGAAACTCAAGGGCAGCTCTTTTTATACAAGAAGACAGATATAGAACAGCACCGCAATGGTTCCTTTTTTATCCTTTTGGGAAAAGATGTAATTAAATAATAATGATGCCACACATGAGACTTGCAAATGAAGGGATCACAGTTGATCTGTGAAGTGACAGACTACGTCTTAAACTAACATAGTTATTGCGTTCTACAAAATTTTCAATTCTCATTGCAAGGAATTCATTTTAGATAAATATTCACTAATATTAATAATACTAGGTCAAGAGAGGACGGAGCCTGGTGATCTGCCATACAGGGAAACCTAGTATAAATGTTGTAGCCATATCGTAGAATTGATCACTTCATGATTTGGTTAGGTTAGGTTAGATTATTTCATTAATTTGAATACAACCATTTCATGAAATGTTCAATTCTATAATCGGGGCACGACATAGACACCAGCTCTCGCCACAAAGGACATGTCAATATTGAATAGCACTAAGAAATATGTACTTTCTTACCATTGTGATGAGAGAAATAAAGATTTATAATTATTTTAAAATTCTTGAGTGGGGCAGACTTCACAAACATAGTGGCAAGTGTTTGACTAGGATCATAGGTGACATTAGTACTTAAGTGATCAAACTACAAAACAATCTAAAACTTTACAAGTGTCCGTGCATCCTTACAACTATAATGGCGACACATTGGAACCTATTTTTCTTAAAGATATCTGCATAACATAATTATTATATATATATATATATATATATAATCTCACGCCTTTCATCCTCGAGGGGGTAGGCAGAGGTATTCCATTACTGGATATACCCACATTTCACGAGATACATTGGACCCCTAAACGTGATATTATTATCACTATTATTATTATTATTATCTTTCATTATTCAAATACACAATCGATAAAAGTAATGTAGAAACAAAAGAGCCATTTTGCTTCTTTTTAGCTACCTATCGCTGTAGTTTAACCCGATACAGACCATTAGCCGGGATCAGACGAAGCTGAGCGTAGTCTTATGTCTGCCGCAGGCGAAATGCTGAGCTAATGCTTTTTAGAAGCATTTTGAGCATGTGTGCATTTTTCCGAGCCCCTATCAAATATTACGGCACTGCTAAATGGCTTTTATAGCACCATGTAAAAATATTCGAATTTGACAAGTACTTAATGTAGCTGTTTCTTTAGAACTAGCTGTGAGAGGCCTTTTGGAAGTAAGTTTGGATGCCCGCGTTTTATTCCGGGATATGGTCTGTACTAATTCATTTTGAACTTTTGACTCATCATGAAGGAGCAGGCCTTATAATTGTCTCAGAGGCTTGGGATTACGATATGTTTCAGACGTGTAACTCGTAGATATAAAAACAATTGTACCTATGTAAGAGCGGAGCCTTATAGCGCAAGCAAAATATTTGGTTGAAAGGAGGCTCCCAAACTTCTACTGAAAAAATAATAATTCCAAGAAACAGAAATAAAAATTTTTTTTAATGTCACTTTTGGAGGTCTCAAAATACACTGATGAATTGTGGGTATATCAAGAAATAAAATAGGTACCTACCTCTGCCAACACATCGTGAATAATGAATTAGTACTATATTAATTTTGAGCATTTAAAACGTTGGCTTTTCTTTTATTAGAGACCAGTTTCAATGTGATGAGCAAAGAGGTTGGAAGAAAATCATTCTCTTTAGGAGAGTGAAACTTTTTCTTTAAACGTCTTTGGTGATGAGATAGGTTTTCCCTTGTAAAGACTGTATCGCTATAAAAACTCTACGGAAAAACATTTCTCAAGAAAATCAAAAGCGAAATCTTTTGTAATTGAAAAGAGAACAGAAAACATTTATCGCTAACCCCCGAGCACCGGCCCGAGTCGAACTCGAAATAAATGAACGGAACGTGCCGTCTCCAGTGACCTTTTTACATTTTTCAAAAATTCGCCGCGCGTCAATACTGCGGGGCGTAAAGGGGGCTCCACACGGTGATGGATGGCGCTTACGTGACGACTGGCGACACCGCCGTATTTTATTTTAATGCCAGCGACGCCTCTGGAGAGGCTTAAAATTGAAAATTCTGCCGGTGTATTGGAAAAGTCGCATTCCTGGAAAGATGACGGTGTCACATTTTGAAATTGATATGCGGCGCTCGTCTGGTTCGACGTCTACGGGCAGGAAGTCGTTAGGGTTCGCCTTAGAGAAATTATCGTCTAAATTATAATAACTTAACCGCTACATAAATTACCTGTGTATCTTTATCGAAGTCCTAAACCACTATGTTTAATTGACGACTAAAATTAGTATGAAATCTACACACATATACATGCACACGCCTTTATGGCAGCAGTGTAAGACTTCAGACCACCAGCTGCTCCGAACCTGGTACACCTATCTCTTCATTCACATCTATCAATCAACTCATGCATGCATATCGGTTTTGGGTACTTACCTACTTTTTATCTGTGAATGCATAATTCTACAACAAATATTGCCTCCTATATTATTATGTAACTCGTTTCTGTGTTACAGAAATGCCCATAGGTATACCTATATTAAATATACCAGTCAGTTAATCCAATTTCAGTCAAAAAAGCATCAATTTAACCCTTATCCAGTATTCATGGAAACGCAAAAATCGTCGCTTAGCACTCGCGGAATTCAGTCTACGTAAAAACTATGTCCAGAATACCGTTCCACCATAACACTACTCGGTAATGGCGTGCAGCGGTCGCGTGACAGCGCCCCCATACCTTATGGTGCTTAGAACTATTAACATTCTTCTACGGGAATGTTTAGATAACTCTGCGCTTCGCCCTCCGTGTCTCGTATGGCCTGATAGCGGCATCGGCAGGGTTAGAATGGTTATTGATTGAAGTCGGAATAGATTTGGAAAGGTTGATGTTTTATTTGCTTTTGAGGACAAAAACCCATTGTCACTACATAGTATAAAACAAAGTCGCTTTCTCTGTCCCTATATCTCTATGTCCCTATATCCCTGAGTCCCTATGTATGCTTAAATCTTTAAAACTACGCAACGGATTTTGATGCGGTTTTTTTTAATAGATGGAGTGATTCAAGAGGAAGGTTTTAGTGTTAGCATTGCACCCGTGCAAAGCCGGGGCGGGTCGCTAGTTAACAATAAAAAAACATTTTGAAATCTAATATAGGATCGATTACTCAAGACAAGTCAAAGTTCAACCAATTAATGTGTGATGTCGCGTGAAAGGGATGGAAGGTAAAAGAAAGACAGACATAAACAAATATCCAGAAACAAAGACAAGGGAAAAACAAATTATAATAACTTTAGCATTATTTGATATAAAAAAGAATTTCTTGACTATATATATTATTTATATTGGTCTATAAAACCTAAATCAAAGTGAATTTGAGACTTACAACTTTACTGTAAGGATAAAATAACACGAATTGCAAAGGATATCGATTTCTCTACGAGATTAAAATAACCAACGCCGAGTTATTCTTTTACGGGACATGGCTGATTGAAATCATGAGAAGCTAGTTTCGAAAACTGATATTTCTGATTGAAGACTCTCAGTTGTTAATAGATTATGGTGCGAAGTCGATATAAAATGACTGGAATAATTAAAATATGTGATGAACAGACTGTTTAAGTCAACACGTCTAATTATAAAATTATAAATAGATAGAAAAATTGTGTAAGTAAGTAGCTATAATTAAAAAGTCAGTGTAAGATATGGACAGAACGGATTGATGTACTGAAAACACATGCACTGAAACTTTCAGTTAGTTCATTTTTCACAATATCTCGATATTTCTGATAATTTAAGCTTAGTTTTAGATTAAGCATTATTTAATCAAACATCAAAGGTCCACAGGATTGAATACTCGAAGATACTCGATACTAAAAAAGAATATTCTAAAAATAATATCTGGATTCAGTTACTGGAGGAATTTTTATAAATAGGAACGTAGCGTGTGCAGATTTATTGTATTTGAAGAAGTATGGTGCAGATATTTGTGTGTAATAATTTAAGATCGTATCAAAGCCTGTCGATGATTATATATTAATTGATTTAAATTGAAAATTGTCCTAATACCTATTTTATCAAATATCAGGAGGAATATAAATACTGTCTAAAAGATGAATTCACAAATTTCCGCCAAAACGGGACATTTCGGGACGTGTAATTCCAGGACGGTCCCGTATTACAACCCGTCCCGGCAGCCATATGATGTCTTGATTTCACGGGCTACTGAGCTCCATGAAAACAATCCGAAAAGGTCGACTCTTGACATTTGATAGAAAGCGCCTCGGAGCACGATTTATTTATTTTTTTGGCTTTAGCCAAGGCTTAGAATTTGGCGAGCAAGTTATTTTGTTATTGAAAAATATTTTTGTTTTGCATCGTGGAATATTTTCATTTGTATTGTGAACGGTCGACTTACGGGATGATTCGGGGTATTCCTTTTATGTTGCGTTTTGCGAAGATTTTTTTACAAGGCTACTGATAGTGTGCGTGCGCAAAAACAAAGAAACAATACACCCCTTCTGGTGCAGTTGGATAAGGTAAGTCTTACTATTATTTAGTTATAAACAAAGTCCGCTTGGGAGAAGAAACATGTTTTTCCGATTAACGATTGATAATTACTAAAATCACGATAATATAATAATTATTTACATACAATCATTAATATAAAGCCTTCACACGCGCGTGAAAACCGTCGCGTGACGCTTTTGTACGCCAATTACAGTCCACAAATTAATACTCATAAAACAACGTTTGAACTGGACGTTTTTAATTCAATGCTCTATAATGGCGCCAAATGGTCGTATAAACGTTTTATTTACGTTCCTGATTTGAATTATATTGTGCTGTTTATGGCTGTGTCCGTCACAAATAAATTGTTATACATGTAGAGAATTAGGAGGGCACGACACAATATTTTAGACGTGATAAGGCCGCGATGTATGACCGTGCGTGATGTTTTTAGGCCTTTTTTACTGCAAAGAATACACAAATTTCCCCTGTATACAGCGTGTTAGGGAAACGCTTCCGAAAACGAATACACGTAGTTATGCTGGTAATTGTTGACAGAGTTCCATAAAAAAATTAAAAAATATATTTTTATTTTTACAAATTCCATTATTCGTTTAATTTCACGATGATAAGTAGGTACATCAAGATTTTTTAATTTTCCCCGGTTCTATTCCTATCTCAATCAGGTGATTTAACTAAAATATTATATATTTTTTAAGATAACGGTATATT
Source organism: Ethmia dodecea (assembly GCA_963855545.1). Taxonomy (NCBI): domain Eukaryota; kingdom Metazoa; phylum Arthropoda; class Insecta; order Lepidoptera; family Depressariidae; genus Ethmia; species Ethmia dodecea. Next base: position 3,908,917 of record OY979443.1, read on the forward strand.
TAATGGGAGTAAAATTTCCCTAATAAAGTTTAAGGATACCTACTTTTATGGTCCAACCACGTTTGTCATTTTTCCACCCAGTATTATCAAGGACGCCTTTCAAAAGAAATAATCTTTCAAAAATACCTAAGTACAGCGATATTGTCTAGATAAAGAAAGGCACTAAGCACTGGCGAATACTTCTTGAACAATACGTCTTTCATCTCTGCCAAAAGAGGAGAAACTTCGTTCGGGACATGAACAATATTACGACTATCTCTGAAAATTTCATTCACGAAACGTGAAAGTTTTAAACTCAAACATTTTCCAGTGTAACACCTTTTATTTCAGACCGAGCGAAGTGTTAGTCTCACTGCGACTTTAATTTTTGTATCATATGTTCGTAGTCTATGCCTTACGTGACGGTATGCTCAAAATATTGTTCATCATCATCATCAGCCGGAAGACGTTCACTGTTGAACAAAGGCCCATAGAACGCCACAACGAACGGCAACTTGCCACTTGCATCCACCGGTTACCCGCGACGATGTCGTCGGTCCACCTGGTGGGAGGCCTACCAACGCTGCGTCTTCCGGTTAGTAGTCGCCACTCGAGAACCTTTCTTCCCCTTCGGTCATCGGTTCTTCGAGCGATGTGGCCTGCCCATTGCCACTTAAGCTTGCGTATTCTGAGAGCTATGTCGGTGACCTATTGCTGAAATATTGTTGTTTCCCTATAATCTTATAAATCGTACTTGTCCTTACTAATATTTTAAATGCAAAAGTAACTCGTTCTGTCTGCTTGTTAGTGGCTTTGTCTCTGCTTAACCGTTGCACGTTCGTGATAGAATTTTGGCAGGATTATTTGACGTCTTGAGGCAGGACGAAGGCTACTTTTCATTACGGAAAACACATTGCTTGGAGAAGACGCGGTACAAGTTCATACTGACGGAATAACTGGAAATAGCTAGCAATATAATATTTATAATTACATTGCACGTAGGTACGATAATAATAATAATAATAAATTGTGGAAAAAAATTCACACACGGTTATTTAGTCCGATATTAGGCAAGGCCTGTACTATGGGTACTAAACAACTGATAAACATACTTAAATAAATATTAAACGACCAGACACGAAGCCAACAGACATGTTCATACACACAAATGTTGGCCCCGAGCGGGGATCGAACCCGCGACCTCCGACTCAGAAGGCAGGGTCACTACCAACTGAGCCAACAGGCCCGAATACCATTAGAAATTTTGTAATACCCAGTCAGGGCACCACTACTACTGCTACCAATGGCAAACGACTATGCCCAAGACTATAACTATTACACACGCATCAAAACTGTACTCCTATGTTTCCCTTCACCTCTGTGCTAGTGTTCAAATGTACGTAAGTTATTACAAACTTATTGATACAACTACCCAAGACTAAATAGCAACCAGTTCGGCAATGGGCTTACCAACAGTTCGGTACGTTTAGGAGTCCAAACATAATACTGGATAAAGTGGGTACCTGCTTTAACAGGGAAGAGGGAAATAGTTACCACCAAATATTGGACTCTATAATATGTGATTGAAATAAGATTCAAACCAATGAAAAATTTAAACTGCCTATGCCCGTTAAAGGCTTAAATAAAAAATACTTACATCTGCCCCTCCAGGATCTAGTGCTTTTAAAAAATGTGAAGGGAAAAACTAATTATTTCCGGAAATTAAATATACCTTTCGAAATGTAGGAAAATTCAAAATCTCGTAAATTTTTGTTCGTCTTGGAAATGCAAAGTGATGTGATTTGTTAATGAATTTTTATGGTTATTCATAAATTTCATAATATTTATTTTAAATTTAAGTTCTAAACCTCCAAACTACTGCAATGAGCAGCCCGATTCATTTCACAGCATTTTTCCCGCCATATGGCATTCCGCCAGGATGGAAGGCCCCAGAATTATTCTGCGTCAGAAACCTTTAAATTTCAACCGTTTTCCGTTGAATTATGGATTTTTAACTGGTAAAATTAAGTGTGTAGAACTACTATTGTCTGCTAAAATGACGGCAATAAATATAGCTCGTAAATGTGTCCAATAGCGTTCGAGAGCTCTTTGTAAAGGCATATTGTGAATGTGTTGATTGTCTCTTTTCAGATACTGGTGTTTTGATTTCTGTTTTCAGGCGGATTTTCGCGTTCATTCAAAAGAACGATTTTTCATTTGTTTTCATTATGATTTCTTTTTTTTCCCACTGCATCGGAATAAGGGTGATGTTTTCAGATATTAAAATAAAAATAAATAATCTCACGCCTTTTATCCCCGAGGACGAGGCATAGGTATTCTATTCGAGCTAGTGATAAATATGTACCTAAGTTTTTTTCAAAATCTCATTGGGACATGTCAGGATTCGAACCCAAGTCTGAGAAGCAGGCTCTTTTACCACTCGGCTATCACTTCTCCTTTCAGTAGGTACCCTTTTTTATGATAGCAAGTATTTTAGTATCATTATCGAAACTTACAAATTTCCCGACCTAAAAACCACATGTATCACCTGCGATCACATGTATATTTATCAAGATTATAATTCACGCGAGTGAATTCAAAATTCATGAAAACAATTCCTTACCCCGTTCCACGAGTATTCTCGACAAAGGCATTACACAAATGGATGTAAATACACCGTTATACAGTGCTACGTGCATAACATCCGTCGTATGAATATTGTATGTGAAATATTGTTAACATCCTGTACAGTGTAGAATACGTGTTGGTACTATAGATAGAGAGTTTAGTTATGGGCTTTCTGGTTTAAAAGATGAAGTTATCGTGTGGTTTTAAAGACAGAATTCTATCTAGACTAATATTGTAAGGAAGAAAGGTTATTTTTACTGTATATATTTAGAAATGTATAGACTTAGAAATTACGGGACTGATTTAAAAAATTACTAGCTTTTACCCTTGGCTTCGCTAGTGCATGTTTATTTCACCCCCTTAGGGGTTGAATTTTGCAAAATCCATTCTTAGTGGATGCCTACACTCTATAAGCTATATCTATGTGCGAAATTTCAAGTCTCTAGACCCAGTGTTTTAGGCTGTGCGTTGATACGTCACCAATCAGTCAGTCAGTTTATAATTTTACATATATAATAGATTTCAAGAATGAAATGCCTTCTTTTCTAGGAGTTAGATAAGATATAATTTTCCCACGGAATTTGCGTGGATGAATTATTTATATATTGATTTTTATTATTTATATTGATTTAAGTAGTTGGAATTAAGTTTCTGTTATGCTTGAGGTCAGGGTTTAATTTGAGCTGTACTGCATAAAAACATTCAGATTTTTATTGACTAGGGAAGCCAATAGAAACAAGAATGACAGGGGCTGACACAAAACTGCCATGGTTACATGTAAACTATAAATGTAATAATCTTGGACTCCTCAAGTTTTTTGCATAGTCCGTTTGGCCTGTCTATGGGTCTTATTTTTCCCTTGAGCAATGAAACTGAATTTTCAAAGCCCTTTTTTTTCAATCACCAGAAAGTTTAAGATATAGATTTATGAGCTAGCTATAGCACGAGGTATTAATAAAGCTCCCTTTGTGTACAAAACTCTTCATTAGACAGACGGTGCGTGCGGGGAGTTCCTTTCACGGACAAATCGGGGTTTTTTTATAGCCAAAGTTTGCAAGTCACAGGAATAAGAGATTTTCTTGTAGTGCATAATGCGACAGAAAAAAAATAACCAAGTTATGTAACAAATTTTAGTACTAAGTATTAATTGATTAGAAGAATAATGAGCAGAGGAGATTTTTCCGCGCTCCTTCTATACATGCCACATCGGTTAAGTTGCAATTTCGTTCAATAAGTGGACTTAGAAGTACTAGTAGAAGATTTTTTTTATTTTTTACTGTGGGAAACTAGTCATATAAAACCACAGATCATTAAGCCAGATTAATGGTCTGTGTATAACACAGATTTGTTTATCTTATTAATTGTTCGATATTATAGACCTTAGGAGAAAAAAGCACGCCCATAGCTTGACAAAGAATAAGTGGCCTACGAGCGGTCAAGGACAATATACAACATGTAACAGAATAAGCGCAATTCCTGAAATTAGTTTGTTTAGTATCGTCTACTTATTCGATTTCAGCTATTATTAAGTAATATGTGTTAAGTTTTTCCCAAAAATAAATTAGCATAGCTGACTTTAGTGCTGTGTATGGAAATCGTGCTTTTATTAATCGATATTTAAGAAAATTGGTTAGACACAACTAAAGTTCAATTGCATCATTTTTTTTTATATTAATTTACTAATTGGGGTGTATGAGGAGTTGCGCTTTTTTTGTTACGCATTGTATAATCCTATTATGTCTACATTCCGGTTACTTTTATAGGTAACGCTGTAATTCATATTACCTGTACCTTATTTATTATAAAAACATATTTAATATCGGAATATATAATCTAAAGTACAAAAGTGACAGGTTGTATCTATTGATTGCAACAGTCATTTTAGAATCCTTTTTTATATAGATACTGTTTTCTTTTTTCGATTTCCGGTTGTTGTGTACTATTGTTGTTGTCGAGTTGTTACGAATCTTTTAAACCACAAACCTATTATAGTCTAACGGTCTAAGCAACGCTAATTATAATAAGTTTAAGCTTTAGACACAAGTTTGTCACTTATAAAAATTTAGACTTTTTGGCGAAATTGCTTTTATTTGCGAACAGTTCATTACTTGCACCCCAAAGGATGAGGATCGCCCTACCATTGTGTTAAAGTACATGTATGATGCCGTCCATTGTCTGACGTAAAAGTTTGGCAAAGGGTGCAATTTTGTATTGTGACCACAGATTAGCACGGACAAAAGAGTTATTTGTCGGATTTATACCATCCTGACAGGATTTATGGCATAATTAGGCGATAATCTCATACCTGGCTAAATAAGATTTCATTCGTTGTAATAGTAACTAGGTATAGTGTTGCGTCAATTTTACTTTGTCTTAAATAAGGCTGCGCGCGTGACAAGTCCCATACTCAAACGTCAAACTGCAAGATCAGATCAGAAGATAATGGGATTATTTATTGTCCTTAATCATCCGTTCGACATCGATACTTGAATGGGTTAACTGTTCCAAAAAATATTTTTTTTAATTATTCGGACAAATAACAATGTTGATGAGAATCAAACCCAAGTCTCGGCAGAGTCACAAAAACACAGCCAACACATTTTTTAAAATTGCCCAAGTCTACGAACATAAAATATACCATCAAAAGGAGCATATTCTCAAACCCTACATCTCTAAAAGCGTCAGCGCAAGTAGAGTGTAACGATTCTGTAAACGTTTCCGCCGACTCTCACATACGGTTTGGGAATATGCGACACCTGAGTTCAGGCAGGTGCAACGCTGTTTGCTGAGCTGAATGTACATTTTGTGTTTACTTCTTGAGACTCTCGTATGTTACAAACTTTGAGTGCAATACAGGTAATTTTGTAAGGGTAATTTTGTGACAATTTATGAGTCGATTCAGCGTCTTGTCTTGTATTAAGTTTTTATGTGTTTAAATTATTGTTGATTATTATGATTGACAGAAAAAGTTGGCTCAGTCTATTTTTTGGGTGTGTTATTTTATTAACTACAAAGGCTGGGAGGTTTTTTCAGAGGATACGTTTAGCAGGGCAGTGCTTTATTTTAATTTAGCGCGATGGATAAAATATAATATCACTATCACTACAAAAACAAAGTCACTTCCCGTCTGTCTGTCCCTATGTTTGCTTAGACCTTTAAAACTACGCAACGGATTTTGATGCGTTTTTTAATAGATAGAGTCATTCAACAGACGACTCACTCACTTACAGATGAATCATGTAATTTCAGAATTCTACCATCTATCTCGTATATGTCTTCTGACTGACTAATTGATTAACGGACTGATCGATCAACTCACAGCCAAAACCACTGGGTATAAAAGCATGAAATTTTGTGCAAAGATTCCTTATATTACGTGTTATTCCCACGGAAACGAGAATAAACAGAATTCGAGCGGGAAACGCCGCTGTATTTATATAAAAAGAACTTCTTGGGGAAGAGAATAGTAGTTCGTCAAGTTATTGCAAAGCCGTGTTCTAAACTGAAATCAATCATATTTTGTACCCCTTTTCTTCTCATCACATATCCGGCTTAAGGAAACTGCAATCCTATTCCACCCCTTAACACTGTCAGAAGGGCGATAATTTATCCCTTCCAATCTTTTCCCTCTCAACTTTTATACTTTGACATTTATAAAATACGTTCATAATCTGCTCTATGGCTCCCAAAGCCAAAGCCGTGTAACCCCATAAAGTGGAATTTCCACGTGTTTTACGGCTTAGTTTTGAAGTTACGGTGTTTCTGCTGCGCGCCTTTTTTATTTAAGACAGGTTTAGGTACCACGTGCTTAAAATTTACAATAATATATTTTTTTAAATTATTCAGTTTTTGTTTGTTAAAGAGTTTTTAATAGTCATATTAATCAAATAAAAACAATACAATATACTTAAACTCTGTCGCCTCTTTCCCATTGGGTGAGGCAGAGGCATAAAGCGCCACTCGTTACGAACCAGGCAGATCTCTCGTGATTCATCTGCATCCATCAAATGACTTCTCTAGTTACGCAGAGTCGTCCAACATTGAGTAATTGGCATTTTGCTATTTTGCTAAAATAGTCACTTAGAGAGACTATTAGGCACTATACGTTGAAAAAATCCAGCCACAACAAACAACTAGATGTCTAAGAAAAGCAGACGCGATTGATAAAGTACCGTTTCAATATTAAAAAAAAGCTTAGGGGCACTATGCCGAAGAATATACCATATGCCTGAGATATGGACATACCATCTCTGATACGAAACAATGTTTAATAAAACAAAACATACTCTAATAAAAAGAATTTGATAAGCAGGAGGAATGAATGAAGGGCTATATAAAGAAAATTTGGCAAAAAAGTCTACATCGTAAAATTTACCATGCTTGAGATACAGACATACGTCTCTGAGATAAACCTTTATAAAACATTACAGAAGTCGTTGTAAATAAATGTTTTTATTAAAAAAGGATTTGACAAGCACAAAGAATGAATGAAAGGCTTCATAAAGATCATTATTACACGTTCACAATAAAGCGAGCACGTGGTCCCCAGCGTGCGGCCCGAATAGAAATGTCGCGAAAATATATGACGTTACAGGAAACGAATACAAATACGAATAAAAATAAACGTACAAGAGAAATTCCGGGCGCGGAAATGAGAAAAACCATATTCTACTCAACCCCAAATCGCGATAGGGTTGCTGGCTGTTTTTGGGAGTTTCCCTTACCACGTGCAAACTTTTCGAATGGGGAAACTAATTACCAGTGACACTTAAAAGATAATCGATGAATCTACCTACGATTTAAATCAATGGTAGGTAGATTTTGCTTTTGCGAAAGTGATACTTTGTTTATTATTTTGCGTATTTATATACTACTATGATAGTTTGTTTTCTTGCACAGATTTAGAGAATGTTATTACCCAGAGGTATTTATGGCCATAGTGATAGTATTATATTGAGGTGTTATGTAAAAAAATTAATAAATATAAATTATATAAATATACATTCATGAACTATCATTGTAGATAGGTGCAGGATGAAGTTCTGACTACAGATCGTCTCTTTGCGTCTATCCTTTGTTTGATTCGAGGGCCTGGGGACCTATCACCATCTCATAAAACAGTACCTATTGTTCTTAGGAAGTCACGGTACAAATATAAAGTCTTATTGTTTTAAGCTTGAAATAAACATAATTGAACTATGATATTGTAAAAGACGGTGGTAGGTCTCCAGTTTCATTGCAAAACAAAAAAACCCGGCCAATTGCCAGTCGGACTCGCGCACGAAGCGTTCCGTATTATCTATAAAAATGGCAAAAAAATACGTTTGATGTATGGGAGCCCCCTTAATTTTTTTTTCCTGTTTTTTAGTATTTGTTGTTATAACGACAATAGAAATACATCATCTGTGCAAATTTCAACTGTCCATCTATCACGGACGGACGGACGGACAGCGGAATCTTAGTAATAGGCTCCCGTTTTACCCTTTGAGTACGGAAACCTAAAAATGACACTACTTACATTGGAACAAGTGGTAGAGGTATGTAGCGTTGGCAAGCGAGAGTTCTGCCTTCTGTCAGATTGTGGCGCCGACTCCGCAAGGATTAACTGGGGCGGTTTCGTACTGCTGTTCAGTGTCGAGTTACGTGTTACTAAGGGAAATTAAGTTTATGAATCCTGCATTTAAGATCGAAGGAAGAGGCTTTTTGGCGGGAATCCGTCAAGTTTTTTGTGCAATTTTGATTTTGCTGTATATTTTGGGTTTTGACTCATATTAGTGATAGTATATTATGTGGTAAGTGTCCGTAAAAGTGTGCAGTGAATGGGAAATTCGATAAAATGCGAGGGATGGTCATTTTTGGATTGCTTCAAGAAGTCACAATGAAGTCAGTAAAAGTGCTAACATTTTACTGTTGATAGCCAAGGGAGGGATGTAGAAACTAAAGTGATGAAGACACAGAATTTTTGTGCATGGTCTCTGAAGCAGAGCCATTTAAACTAAGATTATAAGAATACCAAGATGCGGTGTCAGAAAAAAAAACAAGATTCCTTCATTTATTCATCGCCTGAGACGGATAACGCGGTGCAATGCGCGCCTTCTTTTGTATTTTCGGAATTCACGCATGGTCAGTGTGTTGTGCAGTCAAGAGCACATGAAGCTATACACTTGTAGTGCGAGTCTGACCTCTAAGGCGATTGTGATAAGAATGTTACAAAGTTCAATGTGTCAAGCTCCAGGTGCTCTTGACTATACCATGATTTTTTCTATGCAAACAAGTTAATTTCCTACAATTTCAAAATCCACTGGACCGCGACGCCATCTTGTTTGGATCTTTTCAGTACCTTGATGCCCGCAGTCGGGTTTTTTATGTACTTCTCTAATGGAAAGTGTAGAGACATCTATCGGTGCTACATAAAACAACAAACGCTACATAGGGCCAGCACGTGACGTCACTTAGTTTCAAACCACACTATCAAAGTTTTTACAACAGTTTGTATAACTAGAACTGTCCATCAATCGTTAGAACACGGTCCCCATGCACATAAACATAAATATAAAAGAAATGGCTAAAAACCTATATTTACTGAAAGATCTTTCCTTTCACGATGGATGAGAATTATAACTCCACTCTTCCACAAAGGCAATAGCAAAAGTAATTTCTATTGCTATTGGAATCAGTATCAGGCCCGTCGGCATCTCAGTTTAGGCATCCGTCCATTGTAGCCGCGATTTAAACAATGCGTTTGAGTTTATTACTTGTTCCAACTGCAGTCTGATTGTCTGTCATATTGTAACTTTCAACTTAGCTCCTGCTTAACACGTGAACAAAGGATCTTGGATATCATAATTTCATTTCATATCCGACTCGGTCGGGATTCCTGAAAAACTTTGGTTTTTGTTATGAGGATTTTGAAGTGTTCCTCTTTATTATTATTTGTTAGGATATCCACCATTAAAACACATACCTACTCAGTAAATTATGAAATATCAACTAGAGGTTTAACGAACGACGACGGTTTAATAAAGAGATATATACCATTTAGAGTAGGAATTCCTAATGTGGTCTTATTTGAGACTTTCAAGATAATGTAGTGTAAGTTGTGTTTTGTGTACCAACTTGTTATAGGAATGATCTTAGCTAAAGTAAGGACACATAAACAGACGGCGCAAGCTTAGTAAGTAAAGTCTCCGGTATGCGTTAATTCTAGTTAACAGTTTAATTCACCAGAAAAATGTCAACCCTCAAAAGCTAAACATAAAATGGCTGCGTTCAAAATGGCTGCCGCGCATCGATTGCAATGCAACGCAAAGGCGTTTTTATTTCTATGTAAATTTACATAATGATATTTTTGTCGTGGAACTTGCGGTCGAGATTTACGAGTGCGGGAAAATCTCGCGGGGTGCGTTTAGAACCCCCGGGGATGCGTTCTGAAACCGCCGGGAGAAAGGAAAGTATATATTCTGAGAAGTTGTATAAAACGGGGCGAATATGACTGTCTATCGCAGAGAATTGAAGTGAATTTTATTTACATTTTAAACAGCGTTATATTGGAAGCAGTTGGGTGTACCACTTTCTGTAAGTACCTACATGTAGAATGTCAGGGAAGAACTAAATTTTGATATTACGAGTAGGTATATCTACGAAAGTGAGTTTCTTTGTTGGTTTTCACACCTAAACTTATGAACAGATTTGATGAATTTTGGTATAGAATATATTATTTAAGTATTATTTGATAGATTGAACCTTGAAAAATTACACAGCCTATATTCATTGCGAAAAAACACATAGTTCTTAGTGGATGCAAATACATAAAGTTGTTACAAAAATAAAATTGTGGTCTACTCCTTCTATATAGATTTACTTTATTAGTTTAAACTTGTATACACATGTAATTATGTTTACGGATGATATGCCTCCATAAACCCTAGGGTTTTAAGCAAGTTGTAAACAAAGCTTAACCTAATTTAGTTATATTCAATTAATAAAATAAAATGTAGATTCTTGTGTAATATTTTATCTTTGTCTTTAGTTAGTTTTTTTTAGTGGTAGGTACCTATCTTAAGAAGAACTAGCATTATCAGTCATTCCGAATATACACCGAAATTTTGGCGGGAATCCGAAAAGATGCCATTGTAAGAAATTTTAATTCTACTGTATTTTTGGGTTTCGGCGTAATAGTGATAGTATATTATGCTTTAAGTGTCCGTGAAAATGTGCAGTGAATAGAAAATTCAATGAAATTCGTGAAATGGACATTTTCGTATCCATCAAAAAGTAGCTTGAATCTTTAGCAAGTCATGTACTATCATTTTACTGTTCATGCCCAAGTGAAATTTGGAAATAGTGTTCAAAAGACTATATTTTGTAACAGAACCGTCAAATTAAGTTTTTGAAATTAATATTTATGTTTTCGGCTGAAGTACTCGTATCCATGGTCATGACTTAGGATTTGTATAAAAATTTTTAGCTAAAACAGTAAATATTTTATAGATTATATTTTACAACATTCATATATCAGGTTCGATGTTCATGTAACGAAAGTGTTAATTTAGCAGAAACTAACCAATATTTCCCATTCGCAATAAATTGCACATTTCAATAGCTTATTAACGGGTTAAATGATTCACATGATTTATTGTTATCAATGAATACAAACCTCCAATTCGGTAGTAAATAACTACATTAATATAAATCTCTAAAGACGTCTAGCATTATCAGTCATTCCAAATATATACCCAAAAATTTTGGCGGGAATCCGAAAAGATGCCATTGTAAGAAATTTTAATTCTACTGTATTTTTGGGTTTCGGCGTAATAGTGATAGTATATTATGCTTTAAGTGTCCGTGAAAATGTGCAGTGAATAGAAACTTCAATGAAATTCGTGAAATGGACATTTTCGTATCCATCAAAAAGTAGCTTGAATCTTTAGCAAGTCATGTACTATCATTTTACTGTTCATGCCCAAGTGAAATTTGGAAATAGTGTTCAAAAGACTATATTTTGTAACAGAACCGTCAAATTAAGTTTTTGAAATTAATATTTATGTTTTCGGCTGAAGCACTCGTATCCATGGTCATGACTTAGGATTTGTATAAAAACTTTTAGCTAAAACAGTAAATATTTTATGGATTATATTTTACAACATTCATATATCAGGTTCGATGTTCATGTAACGAACGTGTTAATTTAGCAGAAACTAACCAATATTTCCCATTCGCAATAAATTGCACATTTCAATAGCTTATTAACGGGTTAAATGATTCACATGATTTATTGTTATCAATGAATACAAACCTCCAATTCGGTAGTAAATAACTACATTAATATAAATCCCTAAAGACGTCTGTCGGTGGAATTAAAAAAAAAAACACTCAACTATTAAATAAGCTATGTAAAATCGTTTTTGTACCTAATCGTGCACACATTCAAAAAATACTGAAAAAATAAATAAATTATCTCACACCTTGTATACCCGAGGGGGTAGGCAGAGGTATTCCATTTCTGGAAATACCCACTTTTCACGAGAATATGCGACCCCTAAACGTGATAGGTGGTGAGCTCATCGCATTTACACATGCCTCAGAATTAATTAAAATACTAAATTGTCCTAAAATTTAGAGTTAGCATTATTAGTCATATAATAAATGTCGAAGTTGTGAATTACAGTCTATTTTGTCACGTTATGTCGAGATAGAAGTAAGCATTACTCTAGCCCTCCAGAATCTAATATCATAAAAGCGAAATTGTATTCATTGGTTACCTATCTTTTTTAATACAACAACTGAGTAATGAATCGATGTGAATGGAGGCGAGGTCGCGGAAAACCGCTAGTTAAATATAAAACCAATCAACAAATTTGTATAATCATTCATGAGGAAAATGGCGGAGCAGAGATTCCGCAGAAATGAAATGAAAACGTGGCTTTTTGGTTATAATAATATGGAATCAGCTTTTGAAAATGCCGAATAAACAGACTGAAAAACACTCGTCAATTACTCGGTTCTCCATAAAAATTGGGGTTTTGTGATGATGAGTGTAAAATGAACTGTTGTACAATTATTATATGTGAGGAGAGTATTTTTTTCTCTGGAATATTTATTGATATAAATAAGTGTTATATAAAAATGTCTTACTTATATACGAGTATCACACTATCTATTACTATATATCGAAAAAACTATAAAATAAAAGTATTAAAAGATGTACGAGACAACGCTCGTACATGCTAAATTTGCTTACTTGCATGGAAACTATTTGACCTAAAACAGTGTAACAAAACCGTCATCACACTCTGTCGTGTTCACAAACATCAAAACTAATACGAACTCAAATAGTCCAATTTATAACATTTAAAAATAAACATTATTATAACAACAAAGTGATACCGTCTAGATTACCGTCAACGGCGAAATATCTACAATCAAAATACATAAAAAAAACAGTTTGGGTAGGGTACCTTTGTGCCTAAAGAATGCAAACATAATTTTTGAATGGCGACATATAGGAAAACTGATGGACAATTTCTACTATCTCAAATTATTAAGACAAATATTGGCGAATTTTTGTTCTTTGCTAAAAGACGAAACACACGACAAAGTATTCTCAAAACAATACAAAAAATAACTACCACATAATGAACTTAAATGTTCATTTAGGTACAAGTCAATTACAAAACATAGCCTATCTCAGCTCAAGATATCATTAACGTTACAAAACGGAAGTTATTGAGTAAAAAAAGAATAACAATAAAAAAAGGAAAATTTAATAAAAAGTAGTAATTCAAAAAAACAATGGTATTCATTAGCAGAGGCATTTATTTATTTGTCTCCGGATTGGAGAGCGTAGTAGGTAATCTTAATTAACTAGTAAGATAATCGCGACAAATCGAGCTTGCGACTGTAGGCTTATGTCTTGTAAGCTCTGCGTTTTGTCAGTTTGTGCGTGCTGTGGGTTTGAAATTAAAATCTGGGAAAACGCCTTCATTTCTGAACGAAAGGACAAGCTTACGCATTTTCATTAGACGACTCGTTTAAAAACGAGCGAAGTTTGAGATATGCACACCGAAGATTTAATATTTATCCACCATATTATAATATAAATTTTGTTTGCTAACTTATCTTTTTTTTTATTATTCCGCTTTTTACATTTCTGGTAATTTCCGGTAAAATGGCATGCCCATTTTATGATATCATGATGCAAGTACGAAAAATCAATCTCCCGACTCCGATCACTGGAGCCACTAAGACAGGATTTTTGAAAGTCTTATTCTTATTCTTAGGAAAAAAAATTGTTAAAAATTTGCCTGGAGAACTTTTTGATTGATATCATACATATTCTTAGCTACATAGCCTACATTAGCAAACTAGCAGGAAAGCAGTCTTAACCCTATTTTGTAATAGATTGCGTAGGCTTTTCATCAAACATCAGTGTAAACCGAATCCGTGCCACCACGACAAAGTATTTGTCAAACAGTGTCGCGGTGCGGGTCCTAATGGGAATGCAAATGCAGTTGGCCGGTCGCGGAAATGATCGGGTTGGTGAGGACCTTTATTGAAATTACAATAGGGTATTTGACTGCCTACTCAAATGAATTCTCTTACGAGCTGTCAAAACGAAAATTTACTATGGAAAATGAACTGAATATTGTCTTTGTAACGTCATCATTTTTAGTACATACTCAATTTCATCAACAATCGAAATACATTTTTAGGGGTAATTTCGGATAATCTTTTTAAAATTAATAATCATTCGCAATTTGATTTCGATATAGTGAAATACCCTATTTAGTTATTGAATGTTGGGGCCCATATTGTCTATTTGTAATTGGAATCAATTGACATTTATTACGCCACCAGTGCTTACTCTACATACACTGAAGCTGATGACAGGCGTACGTTAGGAGCAATGTACGTCAAAATGAAGCCGATTGCGACTTACGAACTTTTTTGACTCTTGACTTTGATAGCCTCTCAGGATTCTATTCTTGGTGAGGGCACCATCACTAGCTCAATACTGATGGAGATAATCGCGAAGACACCCGCAGACTACAGAATTGTTTTTGAAGTATGTACAACATCATCCCAATAAGCTCACCACTTGTTACGTTAACACTGGTAAGAAGTTGGTATATCCAAGATCCATTCCACCTCAGGTATAAGGCGTAAGCGAAATTGTTTATTTATTTAATATACTTAATAATAATAAGCATACACTTGGTAGGTCCATATTATTATGTCGCAGCAACTTTTAACAGCGCCATAAACGGGTTGACGCTACAATCTCGCATACCTTATGTTGTAAGAAGTAAGTGACACATTAACAGAAATAGTACAATGGGCAGTGTTATCACTAATTTAAAATTTAAAGTTAACACCGAGTTACAGTACTACAAATGCGATGTTCTATCAAATTTATTTACCCTAAGTTTTTGAATAACACATTGAATTCAAGCTTACAGAAAGCCACTGCGGCAGAGTCAAAGGCATCGCATGGCTTAGCAACCATCGCACACACGATGGGAATGTCCAACAAAACACTTCTACAACAAAATACGACACCAACACATCGCATTACTCGACTTAGCAAACAGCAGCGTTCATCAACGCATCCCGCAAACAACAGCGGTAATGGGAATGCAAATGCAACGCTCATTGCGACCGTTGTTTGTGGATGAACCGTCATGTAGCACTGGCTTTACTGTTGTTATTTAGTTATCAACGGGGAATTAAAATAAAACAACAACTGTCACTGTAGCAAGAAATTTGTAAGAGCGTTAAAACGTCACATCTCATCTATAACCGTCAAATGTAACCGCCATTTTGTCGTCTAAATATGTGACATTGATATGACAATGACAGCAACCTGGAGTGCGATTTTTGAATCTCACTGGTGATATCAAAATCACCGGTGACTAAAATTATCACCGATGACTTTTATGTCACCATTTTCCAAAAGCCGTATTTTTGAAAGTCACACGATGTTTACCAACATGCAGAAATTTTACAATGTCAGTCAGAGACAATCTTCCCGTTACGTTCCTTTTTACGCAGATGTTATAGTGTTGCCCTTGATATCGGTTTTTATTTTCTCATACTATAACTTAAAAAAGATTCATCAAATTGGTCAATCGTAAAACGTAACGTATCTGTCAGTGTCATGTAAACGAAAATTAAAGTTTTGAATTGAAAAATTCACTTATTTCACTAGAAAAGGACGAATAAAGAGAACATAACACAGATTTTACAATTTATAAGAAAAGGTATGTACATTTGTTAGTGGCATATGTTTTACAAGTATATTTAACTTAATAATTGTATTTACTAATAACTTGGATATTGTTTTATTTAATTGAGAGGTTTTTTATATTTTTAATAAATCGTCGCAATCACGAAATATACACAATCGAGCCCCGCTGCTAATTCTTCCGAAAAACATACTTTGGCACTTTTGGCAGATGTCACATACGTTAACTGTCAAAAACAATCACTTGGTGATTTCAATTACGAGTGGGTAGGGGCACTCGTAAATCGATATCATAGGTATGACAAATGTAAGTCACCGATGAGTTTCAAAAATACGAACTTTCGGAAATCACTCACATCGGTGAGAATTAGTCACTTGGTGAGATTCAAAAATCGACCCCCTGGTCCGGCGATGGGCTCACTACCAGTCACGTTTAGTAGGACTATCTACTGGTGAATAGTGGGTATATCCAGGAATGGAATTATACCATCTGTATAGCAGTCAGTGTCATATCCAAACGGCAAATCGATATGAAGAATTCGCCATTTTGACGTTTTAATATGAAATTGTGACGCTATCCCCTCTGAACCATGTCATGCTAAGCTGGCAGATCTGAGTTTAAGCTCAACTCAAGCACCGATTTGAATTGAGGCAGTATGAGTAGGTTGAAATCTTCATGATTCCATGACGTGACGTTCCATGACGACATTGGTTGAGTCAAAATATGCTCTTTTATTAAAAATTCAAGCAGATTGCGTCTTTTGCGAGTTTGAGGTAATGACGGAAGACATTTTAGATTGGTTTTTCTCAAGAAATACAATTTATTTTATAATCATTTCAAGCTGCGTCAAATTCTTTGCGCTAACATTTAGAGTTTCTATTCTTCAATTTCGAGATATTTAGGTTTGGTATAGGTATCTGTGACATGTCAAGATAATATGATAGCTCTAAATTAATGAGCATTGCTACAATCCTTAAAATATGTTTTATTCTTATTTTTACTAGTATATATTCACGAACCCAGATTTTTTTAAACTTTTTAATTTACAGGACAAAAATGTCATCTTTTAGACCCATATACGAAACGATCCTCATAGAACTGATATCCGATTACTGCCGCTATACAACATGTAACAGAATAAGCGCAATTCCTGAAATTAGTTTGTTCAGTATCGACTACTTAGTCGATTTCAGCTATTTTTAATATGTGTTACATTTTAAAAAAAAATGAGTTATCGTAGCTGAATTTAGTGCTTTCTATAGAAATCGTGCTATTATTAATCGATATTTAAGAAAATTGGTTAGACACAACTAAAGTTTGATTACATCATATTTTTTTTATATTAATATACTTATTGGGGTGTATGAGGAATTGCGCTTTTTCTGTTACGCGTTGTATAAGTCGCATAAAGATGTCCACTTCTAACTATGTTTAAGTGGAGTTACATTATTGAGGATCATTCTGTAATACGACTCTTAGACTTGCGTTTACACTATTAGTTAATAATAACTACTAAATACTAATTATGATATGAATCAATCTTACTACAGGTAGGTAGGTCTTACCTATTCCCCTGTTGCAACATTATCATATTTTTTCATAACGCGTCAATGTATGAGTATATTTATATTAAGTGGATTGTCAAGTAGGTAAGCGTTTTTTTCCATCGTTTAAATGTTTTTTCATACACATTGACGGAAGATCGCACATAATTGAGGCGAGCGTGCAACTGACGCGTAATGTCGGGCTGGAATATTGGTGTGGGTCTTCAAGCAAAATATGAATGTACATTTATAACCAAATTTTGAATTTAGCATCATAATTTGGTTATTGATAGGTTTTCGATGTATTTTCATAATGATAGTATGGAAGTCTTTAGTATGTCAAAATTTAAAAATATGACAAATTGTAAATCTTGGAAATATCCTTTACACATCATAATAATCATCTGCCTACATTTGTCCACAGCTGGACATAGGCCTCCCCTAATGAGAATGAATTAATAATTTCATTTGGCATTATTATTTTGGTTCTAAAAAGTCTCAAACACACAGTCTCTTTTTTTATCTAATATTTTATATAGATGATGATTACTTGTGGACTAACAAAGTTACAATATTGTTTTAGCTCCGTCTCTTCTCTTCGATGCTCACAATAAAATACTGGAAGCAAACACTTGTATAATGAGACATTCGCGGAATCTTGAGACTCATTTCTCTCGGGCCTTGTTACTTTTTGTGTTGTGGTATAACTGATAAGAGGATAGCGGTAGAGTACATTTTAATATAACTGAGACCACAAGAGCATCAGTAGCCTACGGGCCGTCAAGATCAATTGAATCTAATTGTATCTGCATTTTGAGTCTATATGAAGTAAAATTTCTTAAACAAGGTTAGGTTATGAAAATAATTATTGTGGAAATTGCCAAGTAAAATAATTATACTATTTTAAGATAAAAAGTACTCGAAACCAACGAGCATGTATGAGTCGATTGATGGATGTGGACGCGCGAGAGGTGTGCCGGGTTCGTACCAGGCGGTATATTGTGTCTGCCTAATCCGTCGGGAAAAAGGCATGAGTATTAGTATGTATTAATTATTGACTTCGACTGACGTACCTAACATAAACTTTGCGTTGTGAAGCCTTGAAATCTTTAAAGAATAAGTATGTTGCGATTAATATAACCTTTGTCTTTGTTAGTGAAATCCAGATTTGTAACATAACTTTCTTAACTTGGAATATTTGATGCTTTTAATTATATGATTCGTCGAAAGTAGAATTTATCACAATCGCTAGCGCTCCCCCTTTTGCTTGTAACTTGTAACGACAAGTGCTTCGCGGGAACTTCCATTTGTCTCCAATCGACTCGAAACGTTGACTGCTATTGCAAATACCATATTAAATGTCAACAAAATATTGTCTACGCATAGGCAATGTCACTTTTCTAGATCCAGTCTCATGCCTGACTATTGATTGACTCGTCATTAAAGTCCTGATTGATTGTGTAATCGATTTAACATCAGCTTACTGAAATATTTTTAGGATAGGAATCGATCATATATATTGATACTGCCGCTAAGCTATGGCCTCTTTGTACTGCAGCTACACATACACTAAACCATAGATTTACTTATCTAATATTATATCCAAGACTTTTGTGTTGTACCTAAATTAATTTGAAAATTATTCCACTGAAAAATATGCTTTTAGTTGTGTTTTTGGTAGATTATATTCAGCTGCAAGCAGCTGCTTTATTCAGTGTGTACCTACTAACCTGTCTTTGTAATTATTATTTTTTGTTTATGTGATGAGTGTGTTTCAGTTTTCCCGATCCCGTAGGTTTTTTCATTCCCATGGATTTTCTTTTCCGTTCCCACGACATTTTTTCTTTAGCCTTCCCAGGCGAGCTCTTCAAAATCGATTGAAATCGGATGAATTTGAACGCATAGATATATGACGAACTCGTACATACAAAGAAACAAACATGTTGATACTCGTAATTATATGTTATTTTTTTGTAGGAAACGCGACTATTCCTTGCTTAAGAAGCAAAGCAGCAGAGCATAATGGTCCTAATTCAACCGAATACGGTCCCGAGATGTGTCCAACGAAGTGTGTCGGTAAGTGACAGTGATGTGATACGAATAGCGCACATTACAGCCTTCTTTTCCTCCATTTTACACTCATTAGGGCTTTATTTCCAAATTCTTTGTTTTGCAGATGTAAGAGATATCTAGATATGACAATTCGATTTCCGTACCATGATGTACCTACTTATTTTTTCTTTTTATCTGGTGTGTTTCGATGTCACGATAAGTGTTAGTTCGGGTGAAATTTGGAAGGAATCTTCTAGTTGAAAGAACTTCAACACTAATAAACAACGCAAAGCTTAAGTCAGTGAGGGTAGATAAGAAGGATGAAATTTTACGCAAGAAGTAGAAGTAAATACAACGTAGCGAGCACTTAAAAAGACTTATCACAAATTTATCGCCTGAAGAGGTTAAATTGGGGATAGGTGGTGACAGTTTATATGAAAATTCGCAATTTTTCTAAATCTCTTTGAGCTTACGGCTAGTAGGTACTTTAATAATTATGACTGAAACAACTAGCTATTTAGAGATTATTAAATAAAAAAAACATCAATATTTCTTTTTGAGAGGGTACATAACGATTATTTTGTACTGACACCTTTACATTAACCGATAGGACCGCCCATTTCACTTAATTTTATTTTTCTATTTTGTATTGTTTTGTACCATAATGAGTTATAGTATTGTATTTACAGTCCTCGAAATATTCTAGTTCCTGCTGTCTCTTTTCTGCCTCAGCCGTTAAACATGCCTTACACCTTGGACACATCTAGCAGCTCTATACAGCTGTCGTATACCGTAACTCCCTTTGGCACGCAACATTAGCAGACGCCATCGCTCTCGCGCTGCGAAGAGACATTAAGTTTGGTTCCGTTTTGCTACATTACTCCACGGCCCACCAATGTTGACGCACCAAATTGTAGGTTATAAATATTTATCCTGACAGTTTGGGTACTATACGTTAGGAAGCAAAAAAAGTTAGAAGTACCAAGACAATATTAAAAATAAATAATCTCAGGAATTGTATCCCCAAGGCAGAGAGAGGTATAGATAGGTATTCGATTTCTGGAAATACCCACGTCTCACCAGTATATTGTTTGGACTGCTACACGTATAGGTGGTGCTGTTATACATGTCTCGGGATTAATTCTGGAACCTGCGGGTTTCCTCACGATGTTTTCCTTCACCATCGAGCTAGTCATAAATATTGTGCATGTTTTCATCGTCTGTGCTTCGCCATCTGTCTGAGGCGTTAATCTGTGGGTCCTGGTTTTCAATCTGGAAATCATTAAGCTATGTCATGCTTTTGGGTGGCTTTATTTCTGACAGGCGGCCATTTCAAGATCCCAATTTAAGTGAGAGGGTGTTTCATTACATCCATTCCCTCGTATTTGAGGAAAGACCTATATAGCTCAGTAGCGAACAGTTATATGGATGGATGATAAGTGGTGAGCCTATCGCCGGTCAGTGTTACATCACACCTATAATACTGGATGATTTTTTTTACCGTCTGGAAAAAAATATGACAGCGAGCTAGGGATGAATTAATATGCAGGTTAAGGTACGTAAGTTGGTCAAAAACACTTTATTGCTGCATATTCCAGGATTCAAACCTGAGCATCACGCAGGAGAAGCGGGCTCACTACTAACAAGGCTCCCCTAATCCTAAAGATACTGTGAAACCACGGGGCGCTCCTAGAAATATATACAATATGTAACTGAATAAGCGCAATTCCTGCAATTAGTTTGTTTAGTATCGACTACTGAATCGATTTCAGCTATTTTTAATATGACGTGTTAAATTTTTCCGAAAAATTAATTAGCATAGCTTACTTTAGCGCTATCTACGGAAATCGTACTACTATTGCTCTCTATTAAAGAAATTTAGTTATACAAAACAAAATTACAAATACATCCATATTTTTTACATACTAATTGGGGTGTATGA
This sequence comes from Ethmia dodecea, assembly GCA_963855545.1. Lineage (NCBI taxonomy): Eukaryota > Metazoa > Arthropoda > Insecta > Lepidoptera > Depressariidae > Ethmia > Ethmia dodecea. Next base: position 3,930,306 of record OY979443.1, read on the forward strand.
CGAATTGCGCTTATTCTGTTACGCGTTGTATATTTAATTCCCATCACACCTGTTTCTCCAACAAATACGGTCGCCTTTTATCAAGGAGCTTATCTTCTCATCGGATTACTTGACTTGTCGACCTACTTTAGTAATCCTCAGGGAACCTCCCCTTAGTTACCCTTACGAATGCCTAATGTCGTGTTAGGGGGTAATTAATATTAGAGAAGGCACTATTTTATTTCATTACTTACGAGACAGCCAAGAGCTATTTTGTTTGCTACAAGTTCGGCGACGCGAACTTGGAATTAGAGGTACAGTTGAAAAGAAAAGTGAAATTAAGCACAGCTTAAAAAGATGGATCTACAAGTTATGACTTTTAGGACAGAGGAAGGATTTTTTATTAGGGCAACCTCGAAAAATTTCCATATTTCCACTGCAAGCGTATGTTATGTCGTTTTAATTTAGGTACTTAAACTTCTTATAACTGAACGCCAAGCGTAATTGCTCCCGTCACAACATATTTGTAAGAATGTCATATTATTTATGAATAGTTGTACAAAAGCCTTTTAAGTTCGAAGCTCCATTAAGTAACTGACTCATAAATTTATCTAATAACGAAAGAGAGCAGTATATTCAGTAGCGTAATAATTTAAATGACGTTAGTCTAAAATGTCTATAAGGCTATTTGTCTGACATCTAAAGTGGCTACCAAAAAAATTTTTGCTTAAATATTACAAAAATAATCACATTTTTATAACAAAAGCCTGTATCTTCAAAACTTAAGTACTTTGTAGAACCTAGGCGATTGGGGAAAAAACAAGTTTTCACATTGATATATCTCTAGTTAGATCGATTTTTGGGCTTCGAAAAACAAGAACACTGTAATTTTAATAGAAATCTTAGATCCAATCAAACACATAAATATATACGAAAGTTGTTCGTTTAATAGTCTCTGATACAGAACCTTATCATAATATATTTTTTAAGCACAAGACCAAAGTTTTTCACTTACTTTAACTCAGATGTTTTCCTTTCATCAGTAAGTTTCCTAGAGGTATCTATTTTCTCCGCGATTATACTTAATACGCTTTACCAACTTAAACACAGTTCCATAAGGCCACGTGTGCATGTCCCGGGCACTATAGCACAGGAATTAACTGCATAAATCCTCCCAATTGAGATTTATGTCTGTTCGCTTGTTTCCCTGCTTGCACGCTAATTTCAGCAGCAGGCAAGTTTCGGTTTCGAAATGGCGTGTATTATTCAACTAATTAACGTTTATGGGACATGCTATGCGACAAGTTGTATGTACTCAGATATTCGCGAAAGCGTTAACATTTTGTTTTGATTATTTATGTTTTTCCAGATTGTGTAAAAGCAATAGCGGAAAAACGCGTATAACACGTTGGATAAAACTCTAACTGTTTTTGAGATATCAGAATTTGTGATAATTACAATTATGTTATAGTACCACATGTCTCCCGGCGACATATCTCGCTATTGAGAAAATCTTTTTGATTTCCAAAAATATTAATATACGTGTCTGTCTCTGCCTACCCCTTCGGAAAAAAGGCTTGAGCATATGTATGTATATATGTGCTTTTATTCATCAGTGTTTTAGACATTCAGATAGGTAGGAGGTTTCTCTTAATATCTGTAGATTAATAAAATTCATGTAATAAGACCTGGGGGTCGATTTTTGAATCTCACCAAGTGACTAATTCTCACCGATGTGAGTTATTTCCGAAATTTCGTATTTTTGAAACTCATCGGTGACTTACATTTGTCATACCTAAGATATTGATTTACGAGTGCCCCCACCCACTCGTAATTGAAATCACCATGCGATTGTTTTTGACAGTAGGGTTGTGTCCTACCTAGTCAAATAAGTTACTTTTTACGATCTGTCAAAACGAAATTTTACTATGGAAAATGTACTGAAATAGCAAACCATGACGTCATAGTTTGTAGTACTCAATTGCAGTACTTTTTTTGACTGTTTTATTATTTTTAAATTTGCTATAATTGTAAATTGAAAATCGAAATACATATTTTAAGGTGTTTTTTTTTAATTTATGACTACTCGTAATTTAATTTCGATGCTGTCAACTACCCAGTTGACATATGTGACATCTGCCAAAAGTGCCAAAGTATGTTTTTCGGAAGAATTAGCAGCGGGGCTCGATTGTGATATTTTGTGATTGCGACGATTTATTGAAAACAGCGTGTGACTTTAAAAAATACGGCTTTTGGAAAATGGTGACATAAAAGTCATCGGTGATAATTTTAGTCACCGGTGGTTTTGATATCACCAGTGAGATTCAAAAATCGCTCTCCTGTTATTTCCTGTTCTCGTGGAAATTTCGAAAAAACATTTCTTAATCCGCCTTTTATAAGCTACCTTCATTAAACATTTTACTTTTCTAATTCCAGAGGTTAAGACTTATACACAGATCGAAAAATCTGATTCGTTAACGATTTTGATGTTATATAAAGAAATATCCATAAAAAGAGTTAAAGAAAAAGTTTAATTAAAAATATCATCAGGCAGGCGGGCTCCAAGTGGAAAGTTCTTTCATTGTCGCTCTTTTAAAGATTAATAACGAGAGGGACCAAGATAGAGACATTAAACCTTTCCAGGAAAAGTACATCCGAAGATAAAATGAACAAGAAATAAGGCTATAAGAAGAAAAGTGGGGCTATGAAGAATGTAACGAAGATGAAGCGTCAGCGGAAAAATGCGGTAAACGCTTCAGAAGGAACTGAAATTGTTTTCAAAGTAACTGGCTTTGGAATTCATGAAATTGACATTATCTTAAGATAAGATTTGATTGTTAATCGACCACCCTAACATGAAATGGGCGAGAGCGACATAATGGCATATCTAAACGGCAAATGGCGGGTATCCTACTAATATTATGAAAGCGAAAGTTTGTGAGGATGGATGTATGGATGTCTGTTGCTCTTTGACGCAGATACTACTAAATGGATTTTGATGAAACTTTGCAGTATAAATTAATAATAACACATAGATTACTTTTTATACCGCCACGTGGGAACAGTCGCCGGCAAAAGCTATTAAATACATAAAATTAGTGTTTTTTCCCGCAACAGTATGATTCAACTATCGAATCATAAGAGATAAATAAAAAAAAACTCTCTTTCTCTTTTTTACACACACGTACTCACACTTTATCATGCTATACAGGCTGGTCAAGTTGCGAAAGTTATTACAATGAAGCTCCAGTAAATCACCAACCTTAATAGTTATTTAAAAAAGGATCTATTATAGTTATTTAAAATAAATGAGGTTTTACAAAAATCACAATGTTATCCACTAGCTTCGTGGCCTCGCCTGCAGGCAGCCAGTAATTTAAGAATACTCGAAATTTTTTAAAGGACTGTCGGCGGGGTTGCTGCTCTACGCACCTGGGATAACTTTCTCTCATCCCATGAATACAAAGGAGCCTCAGCTCGGAGCTCGCAATCATTTCTCGATGTGAGAGAAATATCTAATCTGAGTATTCCATCGCAAAATCTCATGATGAAAATATAATATACTAAGATGATGACTCATTTCACTATAAGACATAGAATAGATTTATTTTATTTATTTATTTACTTACAAAACTTAGGAAGACTAACAGCTCTAAATAACCATGTATATTGTGAATGCTTATATAATAACAGAAAGTCAATAATAAGTCTTCGCAGTTAAATTAAAAAAAAAATACAGGAGTTATATTTAGCGGAGACTAAAGATAACCAATTAATTACAAAGGTATTAATATGCTTAATAATCAGGTATTCTATTCCTGAATACACCCACTTTTCACAAAAATATTCGACCCCTGAACGTAATAGGTGGTGAGTCCATCGCCGAATCGGGTAAGTTACACATGCCTCAGAATTAATTCTAAGATCTGCGGGATTCCTCACGGTGTTTTCCTTCGCCGTCAAGGTGGTGATGAATATGTACGTAAGTATTGAAAAACTCATTGGTACATGCCAAGATTTTAACCCGAGCCTCACTGATTATCACCTTAAACCTCAAATTAAACCTGATGAAGTATTTCTAAATACAAGTGTCATCCCTTTAATGTGGTAAGAGCCAACTAGGTATACTTTCTAGTCTAGAAACAGTTGCTGCACGCGCGAGTGAGCACGTGATGTGAGTGCACTTGAAACATTCCTGTTTACGTAGTCTGTAGTGAAATGAATGAATGCATAGATATTTCCTTGCTTTTAGTACTAATGATTATCTGTACTGTATATGAACGTAAAGACAAATATGCACCATCTCTCTAAGCAATAACTGAATGATCATACTAGCCACGAAAAAATTAAAACTATTGAACAAAAAATTATACCAACGAATATAAGTAAAATTATCCTTTTTCGTCTCAATAAGTAACTTTTGTCAGGACAAACAGGTCAGATGGTCAAGGAATATATACCTCAATCCAATAAAAAAAGAAAGATCAAAGTCGGACCTCTTTGTAAAAAGTTATGCGAGTCAAACATAAACAATAAACAAGTATATGCGTCGTCGAAACTCCACCTTTTCTTTAAAAAGTAATGTTCGATTGTATGTCCTAGTCTCCTCAGTGCTCAGCTCACGCATGCTTTCACAACATAGGTAGTAAATTAGTAGTATAGTAGTTTTCAGCCACCATCAACCTTCCATCTTTAAATATTCATGATGCCGCAACCATTGCAGTACTTCAACAGTGGCTTATGGACTGTCCGTCTTTTTCATCTGACTACGTTAAAGGAAAGGTTTGTGTTTTTATAAATCTATGTAGGTACCATCTCCCAATCCGCGGTGGGCTAGCGTGGGAGATTATAGCTCATACTTCCTCATGTGTGCGGAAAGACCCTTAGCTCAGCAGTGGGCTATTACGGGTTGATGATTAATGTAGGTACGTATGTTTTATTTGCGTAGGTATGTTCCACGGTAGTGTCGTCATTATTCATTCAATTATTCAATCATTATTTAGCTCAAGTCAGTTTTGCAGAAGTTTTTGAACAATCTGATGCAAATTTAGCATACAATGTTTTCGTCGATATATTCAAAACGATACATGACATGTGCTTACCAATATTAAAAACAAAGAAAACATTTAAACGTAAACCAGTTTGGAAAACAAAAGGTATAAAAGTATCTAGTAAGCGCAAGCGCAAACTTTATCTAGAAATGTTAAAAAATAAATCTGACAACCAGGTATCACATTACAATAAATACAAAAAAACTCTTAGAGCTTCAATAAGATGTTCTAAAAGAAAAAGTAATCTAAATTACATATCACAAAGCACTAACAAAACAAAGGCTACTTGGGGACTAATCAAGCAATATACAGCAAGTACAAACGAGATACAATCAGAGATAAACCAACTTCAAAATAATTCAACCACTATCTCCAATATTGAGGAAATTGGGGAATTTCTGAATAGTTTATTCATAAATCAAAACAATCAAACAACATCTTTTAGAGATCTTTATAAACCAATTTGTGATAGAGTTAAAAATAGTATATACATTACCCCAGTAAACGAGACAGAAATTATTCGTATAGTGAAAGAATTAAAACCTAAAAAAAGTTCAGGTGCAGATGGGATATCAACTCAAATAAAAAAAAATAAAAAAAAAAAAAAAATCTCACGCCTTTCATCCCCGCGGGGGTAGGCAGAGGTATTCCATTACTGGATATACCCACATTTCACGAGATACATTGGACCCCTAAACGTGATAGGTGGTGAGCCCATCGCCGGACCGGGTCTATTTTCACATGTCTCAGAATTAATTCAGAGACCTGCGGGTTTCCTCACGATGTTTTCCTTCACCGTCGAGCTAGTGATAAATATGTACGTAAGTTTTGAAAAACTCATTGGTACATGCCAGGATTCGAACCCGAGCCTCACTGATTTTCGGCCGGCTCTTTAACCGTCCGGGCTATCACTGCTCTTTATATCAACTCATGTAATAAAAAAGTGTATCTCATGTATTTGTAAGCCATTGGTGCATATTGCTAATGTTATTATAGAAACGGGATGCTTTCCAGATAATTTAAAACTGGCCTTAATAAAACCACTGTACAAAAAGGGGTCAAAGCAAGATCCAAATAATTATAGACCTATTGCGTTGTTGCCGAGTTTTTCGAAGATTTTTGAGAAGATAATATTCAATAGGACTACAAAATTTCTTGATAAATTTAACGTATTAAGTAAACACCAATTTGGTTTCAGGAAGTCCAGTTGTTGCAAGTTGCCTCTGCATATGACCTGGCAATAACAAACACGTGGTTCAAAAAGCGCGACGAACACCTTATAACATATAAAAGTGGCCACCACATGACACAGATTGATTATTTCCTTGTAAGAAGAAATAGAATCATCTGCGTCAAAGACTGTAAAGTGCTACCGGGCGAAGATCTAGTCTCACAACATCGACTCCTAATTGCAGAGGTCAAAATAAGTGTTCAGCCCAATAGGACTAAAGACCGGCCCCCTCCCAAAATTAGATGGCATATGTTGGAGAAGGATGAGTTTGTAGGAATATTTAGAGAGAAAGTAGTGGATAAAATGATAGAAATGGGAAGTATGGAAGATAAATCAGTTAATGAGTGTTGGAATGAGATGGCGGGTTGTATTAGAAGTGTGGCGAAGAATGTTTTTGGAGAATCGAAAGGGAAGGGTATGATTGAGAAGGAAACATGGTGGTGGAGTGAAGAGGTACAAAAAGTACTAAAAGAAAAGAAATTGGCGTTTAAAGAATGGCAGAACATTGAAGTTTGAAGTCAGAGTGTAAGAGTTGAAATGAAGAATAAGTATAGAGAATGCAAGAAGAAAGCAAAGCAAGCTGTAGCCATCGCAAGAGCTGAGGTACAGGACAAGTTATATAGGTCACTTGATAGTCATGAAGGCCAGAAACAGCTCATGCAAATTGCTAAATCTAGGGAAAAGAATGGAAGAGATTTATCGCACGTTAAATGTATAAAAGATGAAGGTGGAAAGGTTTTGTCGAGTGATAATGAAATAAAAGGTCGCTGGAAGGTATATTTTGAAAAGTTGATGAATGAAGAGAATGTTTGGAGCGGAGTTATAGGAAATGCGCCAGTAAATATGGGTTTAGTAAGGGAAGTAAGTATGGAAGAGGTAAGAATAGCTGTGCAAGGTATGAAAAAGGGAAAAGCTGTGGGACCGGATGAAATACCAGTTGATGTGTGGAAAGTGCTGAGTGTGGATGGCTGTAAATGGCTCACTTTATTCTTCAATAAGTTGTTGCATGAAGAGTCTATCCCTGACGAATGGTACAACAGTACATTGGTACCCATTTTTAAAAATAAAGTGATGTACAGGACTGCAACAACTATAGGGGAATAAAACTGATGTCACATAGTATGAAAGTATATGAGAAAGTGATAGAGAGACGTCTGAGAGAAGAGAGTGAGATTAGCCTAAACCAATTCGGTTTTATGCCTGGGCGAGGAACAACGGACGCCATTTTTGCACTTCGGCAGTTATGTGAAAGATACCGACAGGCTCATAAAAACTTGCACATGGTGTTCATAGACCTTGAAAAGGCATACGACCGGGTACCTCGTGAGGTGTTGTGGTGGGCTTTGAAAGAGAAAGGCGTGCCAGGGAAGTATGTGGAGATAATCCGTGCTATGTACAGTAGGTCCTGTACACGCATACGGACAGCTGCCGGCACTACCGACAATTTCAATGTGGCTGTTGGTTTGCACCAGGGGTCTGCTTTGAGTCCGTATCTTTTCCTATTAATAATGGATGCGTTAACATCAGAGATACAGGAAGAAGCGCCCTGGTGTATGCTGCTTGCCGATGACATTGTTCTTGTTGGCGAAGACGGACTCGAGGTACAGAACAGGCTGGAAAAATGGCAACAAAAACTGGAGAATGTTGGCTTGAAAATCAGCAGATCCAAAACGGAACACATGTTTTGCGATTTCGGCGGTCTCGCCAGTTTTGTGGCCCTTTCGCTGGATGGCGTAACATTACCAGTCTGTTCCGATTTCAGATACCTCGGTTCAGTCATACAGCAAGATGGCAACATACACAGGGACGTACAGCACAGGATTAACTCAGGGTGGATAAAATGGCGACAGGTCACGGGAACAACTTGCGACCCCCGAATGCCCCTTAAACTAAAGGGCAAAATATACAAGGCCATGATAAGACCTGTCGTCACGTATGGATCGGAATGTTGGGCCCTTAAGAAGGAGGATGAAAGGAGACTGCATGCAGCGGAGATGAGAATGTTGAGATGGATGTGTGGAGTGACAAGAATGGATAAAATTAGGAATGAGTACATAAGAGGAAGTCTGAAAGTAGCACCCGTGATGGAGAAGTTGAGAGGTAATCGTCTGTCTTGGTATGGACATATAATGAGGAGGGATGAGAGTAACGTTGTAAGGCGAGTGCTTGATATGAATGTGGAAGGTTATAGAAAGAGGGGTAGACCAAAGAAAAGATGGATGGATTGTGTGAAAGATGATATGTGCAAGCTGGAAGTGAATGTAGATATGACGTATGATAGATCTAAATGGAAGGAAAAAACATACTGCGCCGACTCCAAATAATGGGATAAGGACAAGTACATGATGATGGTTTCAGGAAGTCCAGTTCAACAACATTGGCTGTCTATTCCTTGCTCACTGATTTATGGGATGCGCTAAACGAGAAAAAAGACTGTACAGCTCTGTTTCTTGACATGTCTAAGGCATTTGACTGTGTCGTGCATGACATTTTATTCAGACAGCTAGATCATATAGGTATTAGAGGTATTGCAAATCAACTGTTCCAATCATATCTTACTAATAGAAAACAAGCTGTAATACTTAGTAAATATGACACAAAAACCAAAAGCATAGAACAAGTAAAAACTAAATATAGAGGAAATAACATAGGAGTGCCGCAGGGCAGTATTTTGGGCCCAATTTTATTTTTAATCTATATTAATGAGTTACCATTACTTGCTGTACATCCATGCTTTATGTATGCTGATGATGCAACTATTTTGATAAAAAATGATCAATTAAATAGTGCTAAACTTTACGAATCAGAAATTAACAAAATATTAAAATTATTAACATCTTGGCTCAGGACAATTAATCTTCAAGTGAATTTAAAGAAGACCAAATTAATGCAGTTCGGAAACTACAAGAAAACATTGTTAAATTTGAATATTAGGCAAGATGACACGGATATTGAAATATTGAACAATATCAGTTTTTTGGGGATTACCATTGATTCACACCTCAACTGGAAAAAACAAATAGATAATCTAAATGCCAAACTACATAGTCAATGCTATGCTCTTAAGGTGCTGCGTGACATAGCATCCGTACAAGTGGCCATAAACGCTTATTACGGTAATGTTTATCCCCTGTTTACGTACGGTGTTATTTTCTGGGGGAATTCAGTAAACGTTTCAAGCACATTTATAATCCAGAAACGTTGCTTACGGACAATTTTTAGGAAACCCATGGACGAATCTCTCAGAACAATGTTTAAAGAAAAAGGATTCTTAACACTCACGGGAATTTACTTACTAGAGCTATGTACATTTGTCCACAAACACAATAGTTTTTTTACTAGATTCTCTGACATATCGGAACGGAACACTCGCAACAGACATCGCTTATTATTGCCTTCAATAAAATGTATGATATACGACAAAAGTGCGTATGTTGCAGCAGTTAGGGCTTATAATAGACTGCCCTCTGAAATTAAATTGTTAGCAAAAATGGAGAAGTTTAAATATGTTCTAAAAAAATGGTTAATTGACAAGGTGTACTACAACTTAAATGAATTTTATAATGACACGACTACATTTGTAAATGCACCTAGGTTTTGGGATTAGGAACAATTTAATTATGATCTATGTATCACTAATTGACATTTTACCCGCAATTTGATTATTGTAATGACATTTTAGCTACTTATTGCCATTTTACTTAAATATATTATTGATGTTTAACATTAACTAAGTGAAATATAACTATAACTATTTTATTTTGTTAAATGCATGACTTGAGTATTGCATGCCTGAATTAGGTATTCTGTTCCAAGGACTTTATTATTAAGCAATTCCATCTGCCAACAATTGTTATGAACAGTACGCAATAAAGAATTTCTGATTTCTGATTTCTGATTTCAACTTAGATGAATGAGGTGTCAATCGTTTCGTAATTATAGTTCAAGTGATATATACAACATGTAACAGAATAAGCGCAATTCCTGAAATTAGTTTTTTCTGTATTGACACTTATTAGATTTCAGCTATTTCTAACATGTGTTGAATTTTTCAAAAAATGTATTATGTAGCTGAATTAAGTGCTTTCTATGGAAATCGTGCTATTATTATTGGATATTTAAGAAAATTGGTTAGACATAACTAAAGTTCGATTGCATCATATTATTTTTATATTAATATATTAATTGGGGTGTATGAGGAATTGCGCTTTTTCTGTTACGCGTTGTATAGTACATTTTTACCGAAGGTAAAACCAAAAAGAAGTATTTTTCCCTAATCAGGTCAAAGGTTTCGGATTTTTTTCTTATTGTTAAGATTTCCGATTGGATGGTCACAAAAGTTCAATTCCCCATTCATTTCGTAATAGGATAATACTCGCACCATCAATCAAGGGTCTCTACGGGAGCATTCGTGGCTCTGCAAAAGGTCGACTTTTTAACAAAATTAAAATTCCATGATTTCCTCAGTAACAAGGCAGCCCAAGTGGCTGCTCAAATCATCGGTTCTCGCTCCCGGCTGATTGCATTATGTAAATTACTATTCCCCTCCCTTGTGTCATTTATACTTTTCAAAGATTTAGAGCGAACAAATCTGCCGATAGCTTCTTTTTGTCTGTTGCCATACTGTTTTCTTCAGCTACGGTATTGCTGTAGAAAGTAGTACTGTAGCAGTGAGAAAGAAATTTCCCTATTTAGTTGACAGTTACTTTGAATATTACAAATCGCCCAATTAAAGTATAAAAATGGTCATATATTCATTGTCAACAATTCAGTCTAGTGCTATGTCAATTGAATATTAAATTTGCAAGACCCGTATAATATGTTCTCCACTGAAAACTCTAATCGCGTGAACGAGAAAAGAGGTCAAACCATTTGTGTCAGCTCTTGGTCACATGCGATACTAAATGTGTGAAATGAGTGTCACTGATTATTTGGTTTTAAAAACCACAACATATTTTTTTCTGTGGTTCTATTTCAATTTAATTTATTTGCTTATGACATGTGAAACCCTGTAAAGGCACTGCAAAACTGATGGAGATATTGGCTGTAAGATGGATGATAATATGATAGTTTGGATGTCAGAACATTAGGTATGTACTATAAATTTGTAACTTAGAAATTACAACACAACCTATAAAATCATTAAACTAACAACATTATAAGTAAAGCGCTACTGATAATAATATCTTAATAATATTTTCTGTGCTTCCAGATTGCTCTTTATCTACGCTAACTGCTTTCCTTAAACAGATATCTGTATAAAGACGTCTCATCGCCCCCGTATTGGGGACATTTCAAGATTAGCGTAAAGAAGTATGTTTCTATTTAAAATTCCTTCCTTTTGGATACGGAACATTTCCACCGCATCTGCGTTTGACACACGATAAGCTCGAATGGGAACGAGAGATTCTTTTTTTGATAAACTAAATAAAGTTGGTTTATTTTGTCAGCTCATTAAATTTTTTCTGTATATTCCTGTTATTTCACAGAATACTTTGGTGATATTCAGAATAATATGTTATACTGTCTTTTTTACTTTATACTTACAGTTTTTGCTACTTTTGTACATAATAGAGCAAACAGCATTTATCGAGGCTCTATCTACCAGATTATGTCATCGGCATCATCTCATCAGTATTGTCTGTGTATTTATAATGTTTTTTTTAATTAATGATAGTTACTTAGTTATATTATTATTTAAGAACATTATTTGCTCAGCCAATTGAGTGATCTTGCCAAACTATTAACATAAGTCAAATGGTAACCCAAATTTTTGCGTTGCATAATTTTGGCAAAACTGCCTACGATGGTGTGACGCAGTCTCACCCGGGTCGCATTTTAACGAACCTCGCTCTCTCCAAGATGTCATTGGCATTCATGAATGTTAATCCAGTGGAGCGTCGTACAAACTTCGTCTAAGACGGAGTAGTGTTTGAAGATACGCAGCCCGTGATTTCGGGTTCAAAAGGAATTCGATATCGCTCTGCATTCCATGAATACGGTATCATTGATGATCCCAAATTTGTAGGCTGAGGTCTAGTGGAATAGGTACAATAATGGCTTTCGCGATAGATAGTAAAGGATTGGTATACGGCTAATCGGTTTTCGGTATAATATCGATTTACAACATCCCCAAAATTAAATTTGAGAAGAAGTTTCAAAAGAATAATATTAAAAATAGAATATTACGTCAGGAAATAAAAGTTTGTAAGTAATCAAGGCCACATACCCTGCAACTTTGTAGGAAGATAAATCACATGGCTAAGAAAACAGGATCCGACTGTCAAAACAGAAAGGTAAAAAATTGCATCTGTCTGACGACGTGCCCTTTATCAATCATACTCTGGAATTGAATCACGTCTGAATCGTATCTCGTACAAGAGATTGGAAAGTAGAATGAGGATAAGTATACCCCTCCAGATCTGTCTCAACTCAACTTATAATGTATGGACTTTTGGACCACTCTTACTTTGGTAAAAAATACTGGTATGATCTTTTCAATCAACGTTGTGTGTCCATTCTAGTATAGTCTGAATTATCACCTTCCTATTTCTTTCGCCTTTCCCATTGTTTGAGGTTGACACTGAAATTTGTTTTCTATTTCCTTATTAACCTCGTTATATGCATTCACTTCCTTGTTCCAATTACTATTCGCACTATTCATCTATATCTGTGGTCTTCCTCTCTTTAAATAAACTTGTATATGAATACTTGGGACTCTTTTTATAATATTACTTTTGTCCCTCCGAATTAGGTACCTGTATATCATTACAGAATTCCGTACTACAACAATAATAATAATATAATCTCACGAGGGGGTAGGCAGAGGTATTCCATTACTGAATATACCCGCTTTTCACGAGAAAATTCGACCCCTAAACATGATAGGTGGTGAGCCCATCGCCGGACGGGGTCTGTTTACACATGTCTCAGAAGTTTTGAAAAAATCAGTGGTAGATGCCAGGATTCGAACCCGAGCCTCACTGATTTTCATTATGTGAAGTAGGCTCTTTATCAGTAAGTCTATCAATGATCTACAACAAATGGTTAAATATTAACTTTTTCGTATTTTAATATTAGTCTGAATGCCTATTTAAATGGTTAAATAGCATGCAGTCCTTCCTTCTATAGATCAGTATCAGTTATTGCGACAAATACGATTATTATAAAAACAAAAACATTTTGTACCACATTCAATTAGATAATATGCTAGTATTCATCGTAGTAGATCATATAGCTATAATAATTACGTAATAGGAAATAGAAAAAATTCTCTGATCTAGAAAGTACAGTTACAAAGAAAAAAAAAAGAAAAATCTAGATTTGTAGCCCACCAGACTATTATATTAATTTAACTGTGAACGAAGATAATAGGAGAAGTAAATTAATTATTCTACATTCCTGGAAAACCGTTCGAATTCATAAAGTTGTCACCACAGTTATATGGACTTTGAATTCCGTCTTGCATTCTCGATAATTCCAGACATCATAACTTGAGTTGCTATGACACATATACGACGTATTAATGAAGCACTAAACAGAAAATTTAAGTAGGTACATATAACGGGTGGTCGGCTAAATACGAAGCACCTTCAAGATGTTGATGATGCTATCTCCTTGCCAATTACCACGAAAAGCATCAGGAATTAAGCCTTGAAAATGCAAACCTTGAAAATTATTTATAAATATTAGTAGTGTGAGTTGGAACTACTGATGCTGAAATTTTTATAATAATATAAATATAATATAATCTCACGCCTTTTTTATCCACGAGGGGGTAGGCAGAGGTATTCCATTACTGGATATACCCACATTTCACGAGATATATTGGACCCCTAAACGTGATAAGTGGTGAGCCCATCGCCGGACCGGGTCTATTTACACATGTCTCAGAATTAATTCTGAGACCTGCGGGTTTCCTCACGATGTGTTCCTTCACCGTCGAGCTAGTGATAAATATGTACGTAAGTTTTTGAAAAACTCATTGGTACATGCCAGGATTCGAACCCGAGCCTCACTGATCTTCGGCCGGCTCTTTAACCGTCCGGGCTATCACTGCTCTTCTAAATTTTTATAGTATTAAAAATTTTTATAGTATTTCTTAAAAACTTAATATTTCTCCAAAATGATAAAATATTATAATACTAATAATGTAAAAATGGGTGTTTATAAAACAAAGTACCTAAGTATACCTTTATAAATACAAGGTCATAGATTATATCGCGTTTTTGCCTTTTTCGCCTTTACACAGATTTGGCGTTTTCCAATTTACATTATTTCCAGTATCGTTAACATCAGCCGATCGGCTGTAGGTATACGTCTTATCCGTAACATTTATCTTTGCTATTAGCTTTATACATCCAGTTGCTTCCAGATCGTTTCCTCATCGTTCCGTAATACTAAATCATTCAAGTTTCATATTTGCGAAACAGGTTTTTTAATTTTTTTTTACTATGTATTAGGTGTATTATTATAAACTCTTATTTTTTTGTTTTGCTGTGAATGCTTGTATAAATAGTATAAAATAATTTCAAATTTTTCGGCTGCTTCATCTTATTCTTTGATTTGATGTTTTCCTCATCGAGTTCCTGCAGCCCCTTTAAGTCAAAGGGGAATAAATATCCAAAATTCAATTATATCAAATCGAATCTGGTCCCAACTTAAATCGCGTAAGCCGTAATGTTAGTATCTAAACAAGGCAGGTGCCGGCCGGCAATACATCGGAACAAATGGATGTGCGTGATCCGAATTCGGATGCTGACCCGAATATACGCGGATGGGGAAGAGTCCGCCATTAAAGAAAACAAAGGTAATAACTTTGGCTATGAAGAAAAAGTGTCTTAGTAATTGTATGGCAAGTAAAATGGTATTCGTGGGCTCTATTTAATATTTGTGAGATTGAAAATTGAGATTGTCAGCGAAAGGTTAAGTACATTTATGGGTTGGATAAAAATCAAACATACTGTCTTTGGATTACATTGGAAAAAAATTTAAACTTATTAGTAAGTATTTACAAAGAAATATATTGCTTAGTGGGTAGAAAGAGACCCTGCCCTCTGAGTTCGAGAGAGAAAAATCGCGGATGAACATGTCTGTTGGTGTCTGAATGTTTGGTATGCATTTAAGTATCTATCTTTGTCTGTTGTTTAGTACCATCCCGACCCATCGAATAAGGTAAATTACTTAACTAATTTATTTAAGTGAAGAAAAACTAACGTAACGAATCTCGAAGAAGACAACATAGATGAACCGAAATCAGTGCCATCCTATTTTTCGAAATAACGTTTAAACTAGTTATAATTAGTTCACGATATTCAATCCCGCAGATCCAGAGTATCGGATGCGAATACGAAATTGCGGATATTGGACCTCGCGCGGCCCAACGAGCCGAGCGCGCCGCGAAATCCTTCTTATTGTGGCTTGAGGATGCTATTAGGAGTAGGGCTGCTATCTTCAAAATGTTTTACAACATTTTTAACACCGGCAAAAACTAATATAATTGTAACTATTCCCATAATTTGTTAAAAGCATAGGGTTTTCGACCTATTATGAGTAATATTTACATTCAGTCATAAAAGTCTATCGGTAAATGAAAGAAATACTCAGTATTGTGCTTAGGTTTACTTTTAAACAAATATTGTAATACCTGTATTTCTGTAACTTTTAGTTCTGTTTAATGATAAATATTTTAAATATAAAAATTTACAATTTTTGAGTCGGTCAGGGATAACTTATGTGATATAATAGCTTGTGTACTGTTATCTTGGATTACTTACTCTCACTAGGATTATAACCAGAGCCTCATGCATAAGAGGCTTGCTCGTTGACCACCGGCGTTTTAACTGCTCCTTCTCATAAACATACATTTAAGGATTTCTTTCCAATTCTGACATAGCAAGCAACCCTAGCTAAAGGCCACGGCTATTAGGCAGGACAACAATGATTCGATAATGCCGACTGCTTATCTGGAAGCTTGGGCGTTTTGCGGGTTGTTGAGTAGAAGATATCGCCTGCTTGGTCTATACACTGTAGTTGGCATAAGTCTGAAACATTCGAACAATATTTGAAATTTATGATGGAGTATTTACTAATTTTGATACAGGGTTGCTGATAAATGGAATGGATTGATAAAAGAAGATGGATACATTCGTGTCGTCGTCATCATATTATGATGTATGTACAATTGAACATGAATGATGATAATGCATGTCACATTTGCAATGGCATTTCAAATGATCTATAAGTAAATTTTATAACAATATGTTATAGGACTCTAAAGCTCTACCTCCCACAATGTGTTCCAGTTATTAAGAACCACGACCTAATATAAATAAAACTTACGCTAATAAGAAACAAGATTTTAAAATCAAGTGACAGACGTGCTCTGTTTCTTTAAAATGGGACTTCTATATTAAAAATGTTCAAGGAAACGTAGCATAGACAGGTCTTCGGAGAATTCAGATCCATCCGTAGTTTGTTATAAAATGGCACTCATAAAAATTGGACATCTGCTAGTTTTCACAGTTCGCGAAATCTGCAGAATGTTCCGGAAGAATCGAGGGTGCAATAAGATTGTGGTTATTGTTTTGTTTGCCGCTTGAGTGCACACTTCGATCTACAACGAGATTTTTATCGTTATATCAGAAATTCTCCACCTGTAACTTCAGTGGTCGTATCTTTGCCGCGTTTTGCATCGATGGAAATTTATTCTTACTAGTTTATAAATATCAAACTGTTCTTTTTTCAGTTGCTGCTCACAATAGTGTTAATACATTTTAATTAATGAGGTAAATATCTGGTTAAATTCCTTTTATTTGTGTAAGTGAAGTCATAAAAAACAATACAGTGGATCATTTAGCCTGAACTTTTTGAGGGCTTTTTAAGAATTATGTGTCACTAGATTAGTCTTCGTCGGTCAAAGACTATAAATGTTTTTTCTATAATGTATTGGTTTGAGCACAAAAAATTCCATTATATTAGGTATTTATAATTTTCCTAACTACATAATATCCTTCACAGTCTGTAATATATGCAAAGAAATAACAACTGATGACTGCCTTCTTTTCTAATTGTGCCTTTTAGAGATGTTTAGGTAAAGCATTTGAGTTAATTATGGAAAAAGATTTAAAAATAATTCTTTTCGAAGTCAACTAACGTGCTTATTGATCGTACTCGTTGTTTTTCCTTTCAAATACAATACAAGTCTTCAAAGAGGTACTTAAAACCATAACTTCAGAACCACATAACGTTAACCCGTAATGAGCCTATTTGTATATTCTAATGCGAACCAATGTCACACGTAACATATACTTTATGGAGCTGAAAATACCACCCCAGTTATTAATAAATAACAAGTATGGAGTACCAGTTATTTCGGTATCTCTTGCAATAGTGGTGACAAATTGTAAGGGTGCCACACGTGCGCTGGACAATTTGTGGTTTGTTGCATTAAATGAACTAGTAGTTTGAAATTAATGAAGTTGTTGGGTTCGACAATTTGTTTTTGAACAGTTTGGGATGGTACATTTGATTGCGCAATAATTTTATCTGTCGTGTTTTTGATCAAATGATTTGTTGAGATTTTTTGATTGCCTTTTAGCAATTTGTTTGTTGAAGCGGCAATTCAATTTTATTTCTTACACATTAAGTATAGTTTGCACATATTTTTTTTACATACCTAATTCTGGTAAAAAAAAATCTAATTGGTTGAAAATCAATGTAATGAAAATGTTTTTATCGGTATATAATTCCACTTATTTGAAAGTCATTGAAAAGACTACTTAGTTGCTATCCCTGCGTTCCCAATCCCTCTGTAATAAAATATTACGTATCTTCTAGAATTTTGATAATAGTAACTTTTGTGTAGTATCCTACTTAAGCAGATAGCTCGAAAAAAGCTGATATTCACAGCTAGAGAACAGATAAAGTGACAGTACATTATGTACGGTTTGACACGTGATGCAAATGACAACGTATTTGGCCTAAATCCGCAAATTTTATATTTCGCGCGTGGCCGTAAGACACGGGTGTGGAGAGACACGCCACTCGAATACTAATCACGAGAATTTTTGTTAGACAGTTTGGGAATACGTGTTTTGCCTTGCCTTATTTTTTGTTCTGTTTCGTCTGAATAAATATTCAGACGAAATAAATATTTATATGTATTTTTTTTGGAATTAAATGTCGCTGTCGATTTTTATAATCGGTAAAGAATGAAAAACAGTAGCTATAGGTAATCGGTTCCTTCTTTAGACACGTTTATTAGTAGTGTTTTTTTTAAAACTACGTTTGCAAACTAGGTTCAATGTTAAAATGAAACGAAAATTGGATACTAAGTTTAATAATTAATAAGAAGCATAATATTCTGGAAAGCAGAATAGTGTTCAGAAAAGTAAATAGAAACTGACACGGGACGAAAAAAATCCCAACGGAACAAAAGTCCTCGGGAAATCGTAAAAAATGGATTAGCACAACCAACCACTAACGGGTCAATTAATATTTTAACATAACTAGTTTTGAAACAAATCCAGAGCATAAAGCACAACGATATCGGTTTAAATCAAATAAAATAAAGTTCCCTCATCTAAAACCCTCCCCATCGCCTCCCGTCACCTCATAATTCATCCTCCGTCGATAATCGAGCCATAACTTACAAATCGACCAACTTTACTTTGCTGTTGACAACGCCGGTGACTTGCAAAACTTGTTCCTTAAATCCTATTTAAATAAAGAAAATAGAAAAATTAAATAAAAAATCCATAACGGCAATACATTTGAGATATCTATCACGTAAAATTGAAGAAAAAAAAAGCCAAATCATGAAGCTGTGGTAAGTGGTGAAAGAGAAGATAAAGTTCTAGAAACTGCAAAGTAAGTTTGTGTACCTCCGAAGTACTGAAATGCACCTCTGCACCGCTAATATTAAACAAGGATAATGTCCCCGTGATCAGTTTAAAATAAAAATTTATGGCAAAGAATAGGTTTAATGTGCAGATTTATGTCTGGATTAGGATTTTGAGGAAGAAATTTTATATAAGACCTGATGTATTTATGTAAGGGTTATTATGAGATATGAAGATATGAAATCTTTTGAATATGGACGTAAAATGTAAATCACATAAGTTTAATGTACAGATGCAGCAGCACAGTTGAACTGAGGCTAAATTCGTGCAACGTGGTACAGTCAAGAGCACGCTAAGCTTGACACTTTGGACTTTGACCCGGCCCTATATTCTATGGCGCGCAGTACAAATCAGAGCTCAGCTTAAACTGGTAGTGTCAAGCTTGACTTGCTCTTGACTGTACAAGCCTTATCCAAATTGAATCAAAATTCTTTTATTTGACGGGCCTGTTGGCTCAGTTGGTAGTGACCCTGCCTTCTGAGTCGGAGGTCGCGGGTTCGATTCCCGCGCGGGGCCAACATTTGTGTGCATGAACATGTGTGTTGGCTTCGTGTCTGGGTGTTGCATATTAATTTACGTAGGTATGTTTATCAGTTGCTTAGTACCCATAGTACAGACCGTGCCTAGTTTGGGACTGAATAACCGTGTGTGAATTGTGTCCAACAATTTATTATTATTTATTATTATTGCAGTAGGTATAAAATTACTCTTAGAAACGTCAATAGTTTAATAACAAGGGACGCTAAACTAGTCCATGTAGGTTGACTGAAAGTAAACAGCAGCCAATATTATATCTACTGTCGAGTTAGTGGTCCCAAATGCAGTACCCAGAGAAGAATCAGCAACAAACTCAAGGGCACCTTTTCCAACGTAATTTCTTACTAATAACATTATGATTTACAAAAATAATGATTGAAGACGTCTATCAAGTAGTCTGTGATTTCCCAGAAATAAATTACAAAAACCTAAAACATTTTGCAATTTAATTTTAGAGTAAGCGTTTGCATGTTAGTTGGTTCTACAGGCTTAAAAAAAGCAAAAAGATCAGTATTATAAAGATGGCGGGACAACGACGCGACGGCCCCTGGAGGACGACTTTTGAACGTCACGAACTAACAAAACTTATTACTTGCTGGTCCCTCAGGTATTCAAGTCTGCTTCGACAATTTAATACAATACGCAAGTTGATTATTCATTACTTTTACAGTCTAAGGAACAGTATACATGACTAACGAATGAAAACAGTTGAGATTATTTGTAAAATTTCAGTTTTTTTTTTAGTTTCTTCGTGCAACAGATTTTAAAGCAATGATAGCTTAGTTGACCTTTATAGTACCTACTGACTACTGACTTTGAATTTTTTTTAAGTATTAGCGTATTTCCCACGATAAATATTGTTGTAAACTAAGTTCCATCATTTAAAAAATATATTTGACATTGACATTTTCTCACTCGAGACTTACAGTCATGGCTTTACTCGATCTTAAAGCCATTACCAACAGTTATTTAAGAAATTTTAACTAAAATATTATTTAATATTATTATACTAATATTATAAAGAGGAAAGATTTGTATTTTTGTTTGTTTATAACGAATAAACTCAAAAACTACTTGACCGATTTTAAAAATTCTTTCACCCATGGAAAGCTAGAAGATTCCTGAGTAATATAGGCTATATTTTATTAACATATTCTAACGATAAGGGAAACTACGCGGGTGAAACCGTGCGGAACAGCTAGTTTAAAATAAAGAAGCGGAACTTTTGTTGTTAGTATATCTCCAACCGTCTCTAAAGGGTTATGTTAGTTGTCTAGTTGTTTTTAATACTCTATGTTGACATGTCTATTAATAACCTTTGTTTATTATCGTTTACAGCTTTTCCAGCCAGCAATGCGTCATTTGGAGTAATTGCGTCAAAATGCGAACGCCATGCTAATAATTCATCGGCGAACAATATTAAAAAGTGTATTAACGATGCGTCGGAGGGATCGTATAATAATGCGTGGAATTTGTAATTATCTATTATTGTCGCATGAATAGCATATTAAATTGTTCTTTTATGATTGGTTGGGGTTATGTACCGGAAAATATTTTAATTAATTTTAATATATTTACATATTTATTAGAGTTTCAATAATAAAATCTATCCTTATAGTATGAGGTCTTTATTTATTGTATTGCTTCCATAATTTTTACAAACATTAACTTGAGTGACATAATTCACACCGTTAGTTTAGTTCCTACTATAGATACTAAACACTACAATACCCAGACTTGAAACCAATAATCATGTACATAACTCTCAGACTCAGGAGGATGGTTCTATGGTTCTAACAAACTAAGCTAACAGGGCAAAGATATTAAAGTAAGGATGAGTTATATTCATACTGCTTGCGTTTGAAATTGATCCCCTACGAGTGTGTTACAACATGTACATACTTACTTCTTAGCGTATTTATAGGATACAACAATGACGGGGAAAGATGATACGGAACGAAAAATAAAGAAAAAGAGAGCTATCTGTTAAGAGTTGCGCTTAAAATACGACTTGAAATACAATGCGACTAAATAAAATGTGGTTAATTAACTACATTTGTCGGCCTCATTTTCCGTGCTCTAGTAACATATTATCTACGTCTTTCTATATATAATATCTTTGTAACAGGGTCATACAAAATTGTAATGTGCCTAAAAATAATGGAATCATATAAAAACAAAAGACGTGTCAATTAAAGTAAACATACTGTAGAGTATCAAAGATAACGTTAAAAAATAGTGGAGGAACATTTGACGTTGCGATGCAGTCATTGTATTGATTTTACATCCGGCCGCGGACCAAAATGGATATCGTTACCATATGCTTACGATACGAATACGACTGAACTTTCGTATAGTTAAAAAATAGTGAGTTTAAAAAAAAACAAGTTATTTTTTAATTATCACAGCCCATGTTACTAGAAGAAAACTAAATTTTCCATTATTAAAAAAATCTAAAATTGGTCGCGTTGGTTGATAGCCTGTTCATTACAAACAAACATAAAAGAAAGACAATTGTGTTATTGGTATGCAATAAATCTGGTATATTCTTATTAATAAATGTTTGTAGAAATAATGATGAGCAGGTATTCAAATAATCAAAGTAAACGTAAATACAGTGTTGTAGACGTTGAGAAATAAATATACACAAGAACTAAAAATACATCTCAGAGGACAATTGAAACTTGAGCAAATAAAACACATAGTTGTCTCTAACCAAACACTGGACGTCCGACTTCCATTTGCTACGTTTAACACCAACAATGGCTAAAAGAGGCTTTATTGCTTCCACAATTTTTTTGGCTCTGCTTGTCGATTGGCTATTGTATTTAGTCTTATTTCAGCAGGCTCTATTGATTTCAGTCGGGATGTTGGTAAGGACGAAAATACATGGATGTTGACTATTGAATTGCAACGATGGCTAATAGTCACTGCCTTTAAGTGTAAGTTTTATACCCTGGTTTGATATTATAATTACGAATCATAATTATTTAAGACATGACGTTAAAAAGTGCTGCCATCAAGTCTGTTGCTGCTTCTTTCGGGTTACAACGGTCTGGAGTATCACGTGCGATAAGGAACATCATTCCAAAAACAACAGAAAACTATTCAAAAACTATTCTGAACAGGGTTACGTTTGAAAACATCAAAATTGACCGAGGGCTTCGCCGGCAGTTACTAGATAAAGTTATCACAGACACCAAATAGAAAAATAATCATGAATGTGTCAATGAATTATAAGCAGTCAATCAGATGTCACATCCGTTGAAACAAAGCAATAGTTTAAACAATTTATCAAGCCCGATAAGCTTTACACGAGTGTCTGGCAGCCGTCCAACATTCAGATAAGCTAATTTGACGTATTGGTCAATTTAATACATACGAGGAAATTGTGTGTTTGAAAAACAATCATGGAAATCGGATGATTTTTATTGTTTATTGAGATAAAAAAAATTAAAATAAAACATATAAATATTCCCACCCCACAGTCAGCAGAGGTAATTCATTCATGTATATAAATATACACTTTTCACAAGTATATTTTTGGACCTTTAAACATGACAGGTGAGCCTATCTAACTGGGTTGCTGTAACATAGGAGTAATATGTCTTAGAATCACTTCTGGGATCTGCTGGTTTCCTCACGATGTTTTCCTTCACCGTGGAGCTTTTGATAAATAAATACAGTAAGGCATTCTATGAGAATCTTGAACCTTTGACTCTGATTGAACTCATTAGGTCATGTTCAGGTGACCAGTAAATTGAGATGTAAAATGAAACTCCTTGATTAAACATCCTTTGTTACTCAGCTAGGGGTGTCCCTACAGATTTTATCACTAGATTTAATTAAACGTAGAATAACATAAAGTAGAACAAGTTTAGAATAGTCCGAGATTAAACTTGCATGTAGTAATGGACTGTGCTGCAAAGGCTAGACTTGCAGCAACCGAGAGTGCAAATCTACACGACTGCATAGACAAGTTGCCAAGTCTGACAGAACCGAACCTTGTCCCTATATTTTTGGCAATAGTGTTTGTCTTCATTATAAAAATAAGTTTAAAAAAAGTTAGTATAGATATGGATAAGTGTATTAAATTAACATCTGGAAACGAAAAACTTACATATATGATATTAGAGAGACTATTGTCAAATGTAGACTTAAACTAACTTAACAGAAATAAATTACGTACAATTTAAAATAAATAAAAACATCGTCAAAACGAGGTTTTCGTTGTTTACCTTTTCACGGTACTTTTTATAGCTTTATTAAGAGACTAATTTGGACCTATTGAAAAACCTACTTTAAAGAAAGTTTAAGAGATGCTGTCACTTTTTAACACAATTGTCAAGAAAGTGACAGCACCAGTTTTAGATAATGTTTATCTTTAAATACCATTTGTAATAAATCTTTGAAATGCCCTATAATCATGTCTTTTTCTAAAACCGAACGAAAATTTCTTTCCAAATTGCATTAAAATAAGCGTGTGACAAAATACCACTTGAAAAATTTACGAGTTTCAAAAGTGATAGTTCTTACCTCGGGACTTCCTTGGCTGGACTCGACTGCGTCTCCTGGTGACTGTACGAAGCCATCTTCTCAATTATTTGTCAGTTGTAGCACTCATTCTGTCTCTCTCTTTTATTTACTGTCTCTGTTTATTGCACTAACACTTAGGTTCTAAGTTTATACTGTTTCAGGTAGGAACATTGTGAACTGTAAGACAAAGAAATAAAATTCAAATTGTGGATTCTGATGCAGTCGAATTGATTTTTATTTATTTGTACAAACTATATAGCTCACGCCTTTATCCCCGAGGGGACCGGCAAAGGTAATTTATTCCTGGATATATCCACGTGTTCATCATTATAGTATCGGCGACCTAAACATGACAGGTAGTGACCTCATTGACAGACTATATAAGATAGGCAAATTTTTAGAGTTCAAAGTTCTCAATCAATGATTATGTTTGTACTAATATCAAAAGTTTCAATATTGTAAATATGATAGCTGTTTGGTCGAGGCTTTAGAAGACCACAGTGGCAGTTATCTCTGTCTAAGGATGAGCCTATCTATCCATAGACAAAATTTGTTCAGTTCATTCATCAGAGGTAATTTTTTTATCTCAAATATTGCAAATAAACGTATTTTTGCTTCATAAATAAATGAAATTTTAAATGAGTAAATAAATATAATAATACTACAAATAAGTTTGAGATTTGTAGTTGTTTAATAATCCCTATTTTAAATTAAACGCATACTTAATCAAATTTTGGGATTAATTAATCTTATTCACATTTGAAAGCTATAACTTAGTTTAGTAATAACCTTTATTAATTCATCAGCCAACATTCAGGAGTAGATTTGACGACCAATAAAATGTTGCTATAGAACTCGTTAAACTGAGCGATTGCGCAGGATTTATTTGACAAGTTATAGCAAGTGAGCCAGCGGATCGAGCGATCAAATTCGGAAGTTTACCGTCTTGATTTAGTTAATGTTCTAAATATGAACTTTGTACGAGATAACTGTGTTTAGGGATTTCAGTCTGTTTGTTTTGTATGGATGATTTGTCGGTGAATCTATTTTATAGATCGTAATTGTTGTAACGATCGATTTTATTATTAAATCATCAATGAAAATTGATTTCTGGATAACGAAATGTGGCTTTATTAATTGAATGGTGTTTCATATTACTTAACAAGAGTCGTAACAATAAAATAGTTTTACTGTTTCTTAAACATGATAGTTATTAACACTCCTACGAGACTCCTGATTCAGAGGCAGATAATAAGTAGCAGTTCTAGACACTGTTCTATATGGAATATTTTTATTTTTTCTTTGTAAATAAACGCGCTGTGAGGTTTAATAACTTTGATAATGGGTTCGATTTTGCTTAACAGCGGATAAACTTATTTTAGTTTAGTCCTGTCTTTGTCTTTCCTCAAAAAAAGAAAAGGGATAGAAGATAACCTACCGAATTTAGTCCTGTCAGTGGCTGTATTTTAGTAAAACACGTTATGAAATGCCTTAGTTGACAGGACTAATTATAATTTGACAGGACTAAATATCTCTCGTCTCTTTTCTTCTCTAGGAGAAAGAAAATGACAGGAGTAAACAAAAATAAGTTCAGTCTCTGTAAAGCAGAATCGAACCCAATAACTTATCATTTTGTAACAACAGAAGTGTAACAACTTATTTTATTCGGCAGTATAAAGGCATTCATCCATTGCGTGTAATGATCCATTAAAAATGTAACGATTCAATGGAGCGAATTCAAGTCTAATTTAAAATTAATTTACATCGAAATTGTAATTCGAAATCACCAAACTATCCCGGAAACAATACTTGGAATGAACATTTATATGGTTCATTAATTCTAGTCATCACATTTATTCGTATTTCTTTAAATTTATTTTAATTTAGTATGTAGTTAGTTAGTATATAGACGTTGAGGAGCAGTTTTTGCTTAAATAAAATATTTACACTCTTTTACACATTTTGCTGTGTAAGACAAATTACCATCACAATTTCTCATTTATTATAATTTACTAGCGTAGTTCCCGTTCGAGTTTGAATACGGGGATAAAATATAGTCTATGTGTCTAATATGAAAGCTATATAGCTGTAAGTTTCATCAAAATCCATTCAGTAGTTTTTGCGTGAAAGAGGAACAATCATACATACATCCATAAATCCATCCATACAAACTTTCGCGTTTATAATATTAGAAGGATTAGGACACGAAAAAAATTAACCGAATAAAAAAATATATAAACACAAAAATCAATTCAACTTGAGTTCAACTACCCCAGTGACACAAATGTCTTTCCTTATAAATGTCCTACCTATACCTAATTACGAAGGTTTAAGAAGACAAATCTGTAGTGACCCACGCCCCGGCTGCCCCGGGGTGAATCCTAATGAACCCTGCTTATCATTCCGAATGACAGCCGAGTTTGTCTCGGCCCGGGCAAGTTTAATTAATTTATGAATTAAAGGAATGGACGGCTATCAAAATTTCCTCGCCGGCACCCATCTGCTCGTGTTTGGAAAACTGTCGCGTTCGCGCATTAATTACTCGGCTTCTATTTGTGTTTTAGTAAGTTGGTGTTTTGCTCTACTTTTTGAATTCATTTCCTTTTTGATGTTTATCAATTGTTGCTTAAAAAGAAATATTTTTTTTGACGTGATAACGTCTTATAAATCGATGAAAACCGGCTGCACGTGGGCTGCACGCACTAAAAAGTGTCACGTTCCGCTTGAGCCGAGCGTGCAAGCGATAGAGAGGCACGATCGGCTTAGGCTGATTAGGCGTTTTGCTCATAGATTTAGAAATGGTTCGGCCTGTGACGCATCTATCTCTCTTCCACTCTAAGTATGCAATTTTTTCATCAATGTTTTCTTATGACGTAGAATTATCGTCCGTAAACCGACTTTAGATATCTACAACATTTTTTTTACTATATTTACAGATACAAAATGTCCTGCAAAGAGGAACCACGTGGTACAGTCCCCAAAAGACTGGCTGCATCCCTCTCTGGATAGTTACCTGATACTGTTAGATACTGATCCTTTGACAGAGATAAATGCGAGCCCCTGATCACCTGATTGAAGCATAGATTATGTATGGATTTGACCTGTAGCCTGAAGGGTTTGAAAGATTTTGAAGTGAGACATGTCACTAGATTCATCTTCATTTCCAAAGTGTCATTGGTAATATTTTTACTCGACTGCAAGGAAGGAGGGTAACTTTTAAGTCTTTGACTCCAATTATTAAGATAGTTGGTAAACTTGTATCCATTTTAAAAAACCTTTTTGAATAATTTTTTTCGTTATATTATGACTATAAGTATTTCACCTCAATGCCAATGCTTCAAGCACTATACATAAATTTAAATAAAATACTTTCAATCCTCATTCAGTAAACGTAATTCCACAATAGGTCACATAACCCAGTTGCACGATCCATTCATTCGTTCACTCACGTAATTAAAAATCATTCGCGCTCGCAGTTCATTCATTCACGTCCGATCCCAGCGTGTGGTTTTATGATTATTACACTTTATAAAACAACGGCGTCCCCAGTTTTATGGATTATAAATTTCATTAACGTATGTTGTTGGACGATCGCGTTTATTGCTTGGGGACACACGATGGGATCAGTTGGTAAATATTTCAACGAATATACATGGTTAATCTATAACATGTTTTGTTTATAATATTTTGAAGCTTCAGTTCTTACGCGCGAGTGATTTTATGAGATTTTTTTATATATAATTATATTTTTTGAAATTTGCAGCCACGCGGAGTACCTAGAGATTAACACCTACCTACCTCATTTAAAATAAAGTTTTATATGGAAACCTAAGTTCCAGGAGTAGTGTTTCAAACATTATTTTGGTGATATAATATTTTTGATTAAGTACCTACCTTATTAATTGACCAGTTAAGCATCAGAGGGCCACTGATATAAAAGGAAAAAAATAGATAACCCCATGGTCTCGTTTCTTATAATTTAAATATAACGGTATAGTGTGCAAAGCGGTCGTATATAACATTTTTGAACTACAATAAACTAATTCTATATTCCAATATTTTTATTAAATACTAGCAGCGCCCCGCGGTTTCACCCGCGTGGTTCCCGTTCCCGTGGGATTACGGGGATAAAATATAGCCTATATGTTATTCTGATGTATAAGCTATATAACTGTATAGTTTCATCAAAATCCGTTCGGTAGTTTTTGCGTGACAGAGGAACAAACATCCATCCATACATCCAGACATCCATCCAAACAAACTTTCGCGTTTATAATATTAGTAGGATAGTAGGATTAGTAGGATTACAGAAGCTCGGCAAATTGTTCGCTAAACAACTCACCTGTGTGTATCAACAGCTTCTAATACAACCCGGGTGGTTTATTACTGCAATTTACATAGTTACGCTGCACTATTAATTAGTTTAGTTTCGTGTTTTGTTTCCTCTAAACGATAGTAAAAACAACTGCTTAGATATTCCACTGATTAGAAGTTTATTAGCTATTATTGCTGCATATTTTTTCAAAAATTATGTTTATAATGCAATTTTTAATAAGGTGTTTTATTTTTATGTTTTTATTAATTTATATCACAATATAATTAAAAACTACATCGCAAATGTGACTTTAGAAAATTCAGCTTTTTTTATTTTATCGCCAATTATCACGTATATATTTCTCATGTATGTTTGAGAAATAACATATTTTTTGAAAATTTAAAAAAGACGTGAAAGCGTAACAAACAAACGAACCATTAAAGTCACTTTCAGATTTATAATATTTAGATTGTAGAGACTCGTCCCACCCATCATTGCAAAAAATTAACTTATAAAAAACCGGCCATGTGCGAAAAAAAAACTTTGTTGTATGGGAGCCCCCCTAAATATGTATTTTATTCTGCTTTTTAGCATTTGTTTTTATAGCGGCAACAGAAATATTCCTACATCTGTGAAAATTTCAACTGTATAGATATCGCGGTTCTTAAGATACAGCCTGGTGACAGGCAGACGGACGGACAGACAGTGAAGTCTTAGTAATAGGGTCCCGTTTTTACCCTTTGGGTACGGAACCCTAAAAACACAGAGTCCTGTTTAAAACTTTAACTGTTCTCTCTACCTATCCCTATTTCTGATAAACGTGAGTATATCTATCCATAGTCTATACCTACAGTGCCTGCAAAGAGGGGTTGTAGGCTGATAATTTCCAATATAGAGAGGTCGGTCCTTCGACGTTTTAATCTGTCTGGCGATCGGTGCTGTGATGCTAAGCTGCCGATGGCGGGCTTTGAAAACGGGAGTCGCAACGATTTTATTATTATTACCCTTTAGTCTACTCTTCTAGCTTATGACCTCCTTGGAAAAAAACTGCTTTTGTTCTTTATAGAAATTTGAACTATGTTTACGGAAAAATTCAGCAGTCAGCTATTATCTAAGTTTCGGTACAGGATAATTTGATGCCATGTTATTTAGAATCGATAGACAATCATAAAACAAAAAAAAACGGTTGTTCTCTATTTTTAACCGACTTCAAAAAAAGGAGGAGGTTCACAATTCGACTGTGTTTTTTGTATGTATGTTAACGATTACTCCGATAATTTGCAGCCAATTTTGATAATTCTTACTTTGTTTAGTAAATCATACATCAGTGTGTGTGGTCCCATTTAAATTTTATCAAAATCCATTAAGCACTTTTTAAAAAATCAACAAAAGTCTAAAAACTTCATACATAGAGGATATGTTTGTGTGCTATTAAGTCGGCATTTTACTGTTTAGAGTTGTTTGTTATCTAGTTTCAAGTACCAATTCAAATTTCAAATCGTCTCTTAGCTAGCAACACCGCATCTAATTTTTACCAACTTTACAGGAGACGAAAAAAACTGTGCGGTATTGAGAGGCCAACAGAATAAGGCGCTGTCACTACATTTCGAATTACGGCTTCTGATTGGCTAAAATCTATATCATGTGACCAATGTTTAGACGCGCAATAAGCAGCTCCATCTAAAGGCATTGAAATGTGAAAACCGAAAATTTTCGTCGAAATGTCAGATTCAACTTTAAGTTATAAACTAATGCCTTTCGACGCTGTTGCATATTAACTAAAAGAAAGCTCAAGAAGAGAGCGTACTCCCACCTCAAAGGCCGGCAACGCACTTTAAGGCAAAAAAAGCTCTGATAATCGGAATTTAATAACTTTTCATACGTTTTTTTTATCCCAACTATAGCCTATTTCACGTAGCATGGGTTGGGTGACAGTTCACATTTTTCCGTTCCACGACAACTACTCTCGACTAATAAAAATATTTGATTCAAAAATAATTATTATTTTTTTATTATTTTATTATTGCAAAAATTCAATATTTTTTATTAATCGAAAGTAGCATGAGGAAAAGGGAAAAATGTAAACTTTCACCGAACCCAGCTACGTGAAATAGACTATACTTACGTTCTACAAGTTGCAGGTATCTCCTTAGGAAAACTAATCGTTAACAACTATCAAACGACCGGTTTACGATGGAAACTCCTAAGAAAACATAAAAACCAAACATTTTCCAGTTTTGCATTTATTTCTATTCAGTGTAGCTTTTTATGTTTTCCGGAAAGAGATTCTCAAACTTTAATTTCTTTACAAGAAATATAACTGGTCATTGGTGCAATGGTACCAGAGAAAGATAAATTATACAACTATTTAACTATTGAATTAAAAGCGCTTCGTGAATTACAATATATTATAATATTTTATAAAAGGTTAGTTGAATGTAAAGAAATTAAATTGATAAAAATAATAAAAAACAAGATGTGATACAATTGAATATTAAAAACTATAACGGCACAGGGTCAATAGTTCTATGTACAGTTTACATATGTAGTGAATATTGCCAGAATGTACCTGATTTCATTAGGCATATTATTATTGTAAAAATAAGTCTTTAGTTACGAGTTCTTCTCATTTACATAGTATAATCTAGTGTTTTCCAAGGGGTTGTAAGAATATTCGTTATAATAGTACATTATGATATAAGTGCGGTAGGTTGAAAATTACAGCCGAGGCGATATTGCTAGCCCGAGCCGTAGGCGAGGGTTACAAGTAAGCAGAGGCTGTAATTGTCAAAGCGCACGTATGTCATACGACGTTTTATAACACATTTGCGAGGAAATAAAATAAAACTCCGACTATGGTAAACGAATAAAAACAATACAGCGTTAAGAAAAAGCGCGCGGCGCGCAACATCATTTTTTTTTAGGAAAAGGCACAAAAAACAGCCAGTACTTATTACTAATAAAGTAAAATAATATTTTTGTGTTTTTGTTACAGATTGGTTGTAATTTACTGTCAAAATTAATTAAATAAAATAATTATGTACATAAATATTTCTTTAATATATTTTATTTCCCAAAGTTAATTTTAATCATAAAATGTTGACAACTTTTTTGACATAAAAACTCTTTGCTGAGATTTTAAAAAGTACCGTTCGTTTTAAGACGGAGCATCTTGATAAACCGTGCGTTTTACTTTACACTTACCGCACTTGGGCGTAATGAGATAGGTAACGATATTAAAATTGGTGAAATAAGACACCTTTTACGAGCAAATGTGTTATAAAATATGTTATTTACAATGTAAAATTATGATGATGGTGAATTACTATGATGTTTTGGCTACTTATAATCTTGAAACGTAGATGAAGTCTCAGTAAACTCTAGTTGAAATTAAAGTAAGTTTCAAATTTTACACATAAAAAATACTGAAAGGAAAGAAAACGAATTAATATTACACTGTGATCAGTTCTAAGTTATATTTATTAAACTTTTAAATCTGTAGCTCAGCTGGAAGTTAGCCGCAATTTTAAAATGTTTACTGAACAGACAAACAAACTGTGGTAATAATTAAAAGTACATAATTATTCATAAACCAAAAAATAAAAATAAAGTCACTGAAAATCTCACTTCAAAATCTGGCAAACCATTTAGGGTATATACTGTACCTACTTACTTAAACGAAAATCACTATTATGGAACCAATCCCCGCTCAGGGCCAACAGTTGTGTGCATGAATATGTCTGCTGGTGTCTGGTTTAATATTTATTTAAGTATGTCTATCAATTGTTTAGTGCCCATAGCACAGGCCCTGGATAGTTTGGGCCTAAACAACGTGTGAATTGTGTCTTACAATTTATTATTATTATTATTGTCCTTCTGGTGTATTTAAAAATACGTTTTAACAGTTTGAAAACCTCTTCCATATCAGGGTTTCGCGGAAACTTGCGCACTTACTGTAATTGCGCCTTGTCAGATAAAAATGAGCTTTACAGATAAAATTGGTCCGTAAAACGGGAATGAGAGCGTGAGGTAAGTGGGTTGGTTCATGATCGATCTTGACGTGAGCTTTAGGCCGAGATTTTAGTTTAATTAAACACGTTTGGTGTTTGTTAGCGGATTTGATGAATGATAATGATTTAGGTGAAAGGTAAGTGAGGTCTTTTTTACATTTCAAGTCTTTAAGCTTCAAATCGCTTAATAGATTGGTAAGTAGATTTAAACATTAGGTCAAGATAGCTTGCATCATTTTATCTACCTACCTATTAACAGTAATTAAATTTTGGGATGTAACTATTTTATTTTTTTATTTTTCTTAGTTTACGTGTTTGTAAAATTTAAAATATGTCTTATAAAAAAATCTACTAAGGCAAAATTTTCTAAACCATTAAACTCTTAGAGATCTAAAAATACACTGGTGAATAATGTATTTCCCGAAATGGTAAACCCCCTCGGGGATAAGGCGTGAACCATTACTCAATTTTATAGACTTCAAAATCCTAAAAATATTTGGACTAACCTAAAAAAAACATTGAGAATCACACGTCAAAAGTCACTTCGAGACACAGTATACGCACGATAATACGCGATAGGGAAGTGCCGTGCAGCACGGCACGTGTTATCCCCGCCGCGGTCGCCGCGTCACTGGCTGAAGTTCAGTTTCATTTCATAGGCACTGTCTACTGCATCTCACATATCTGCGCGGTCCTGCGATCCTGGTAGCTTACAGCAGGAAAGAGGGGTGAATTGTAAACCTTTGGGATGCTCAACATCTGCGTCTGCTTACTTCTGTTCACCTGGTACTTTTAACTAAACATATTCAAAAGTTTTTGCTACTGTAGTCTATGTATCCGATAAGACCGTCCATTGTACTTTAATTCATGTTAATATCCAAACTACTCGTATATCAATAAAGAGCAGTTATATTGTATTGTTTATAATATCGCGTTTAAAAATTAACTTAATTAAATGTATCACATTCTTGTTGTCATATAAGGTCGGTGGTCAGGAGTAGTTTTCATTATTATTATCATTATATTCGTAAAACAAAACAAAAAAAACCGGCCAAGTGCGAGTCGGACTCGCGCACCGAGGGTTCCGTACAAGCTTGCAAATTTATGGTTTTCGTAATTTTTCCTTTATCTATGCTATAAGACGTTGCTTCGTACCAAATTTCAAGATTCTGAGTTCACGGGAAGCACCCTGTAGGTTTTGATTCCCTTGCAAGTGTCGAAAATTTGCGGCATAAACGGCTGTATCTTTTGATTGCGTTGGCTTAGAAGTTTGATTTTTTCACAGCTTCAAGGGACAGTAGACCTGAGTAATTGATATAAATTTCAGCTTCATACCTCCACGCGTTCCTGAGAAAAAGGGTCTTGACAGACGGACGGACGGACGGACAACAAAGTGATCCTATAAGGGTTCCGTTTTTTCCTTTTGAGGTACGGAACCCTAAAAAAGGTTAACGAATATTTTTTTTTTCATTTTTTTTTTAATCAATTACAAACATGTAAAATTTTTAGCTCTGTGACCACAATACTTTTATTATATTCGAAGTACGTTTTATCGTAGAATTTCTTGGAGTCATCAAAATTCATTCAGAGTTGAGAAAAATATCATCCCTAAAATAATCCCGTCGAACAAAGACGTTTTTGAAGATGGCTAAAAAAAGCTATGTGTGCGAGTGAACTAAATCTTTTGAATATTTTATTTCAATGCTTAACCATAATACTTTTTTCGCATGAAATAACTCTTTTAATTGCACAATTACTTAGAGATTCCAGAGTGTCATTAGATCTGGCCCAAAATTTGGACAAACAACTCCACTAATTAAAGGGAAAGTGAAGGCGCCGGGGTTCATTTGCAATCCTTTATTGGTCTTCTTTCAACTCCCTTCGATGTAAAATCCTCTTTTGATGGAGTTTTATTGAAATAGAATACTGCTGCTGTTATGTTCTGAGATTACAAAGTGTAAGTTTGCATTTGAGAAACTATTTAGAGCTAATTTTGTATTGTCTTGTCTATCTTTGTTAACAGGAATGCAAATAATCTCCTGTATTTTTATAAGTATATAAGTATAAGTATAATCGGTAAAATCGGTAATATAATCGGTATAATCGGTAATATAAATGGTAAACAAAACAATATTTGTTACTTACTCACGAGTAGGTACTATCTTCTTGCGTGTGTGACAAACTGATACAATTTAATCTGTGCAAAGACTCGTATACTGGCTATAATAATATTTACTTAATGGATATTTATTGTGTCTAAATTAACTATGTTAATTTATATTGTTATTTAATTATTTATCCTACTAGCGACCCGCCTCGGCTTCGCACGGGTGCAATGCTAATACTAAAATCTTACTCTAGAATCACTCTATCTATTCAAAAAACGCATCAAAATCCGTTGCGTAGTTTTAAAGATTTAAGCATACATATAGGGATATAGGGACAGAGAAAGCGACTTTGTTTTATACTATGTAGTGATAATACAAGTATTGGGTAAAACGGTACTGAAACCAGTAAGAACAAACTTAATATGTAGTGTAGTACCGGCAAATACACTACAATCCGATCCTAATGCGCACAATATTGAAAGTTATTAACGTCCATCATAGCACTTGGCTTAACAGTATCAGCTATCGTCTGTTGGTGCGATTGTTCGGCCAATTACAGCGGTATGAGCGCTAGCCAGTGTTGGCTTTGTTGCGTCATTTACCTGCCAGTCTGAGCTATAGCGGCGAAATTGTCTGCTCACGTTATTATCAGTTTGTTATACCAGAAACTTTTAGTATAGATTTTCATATTAGTGTTCACTTGTTGCAATTTTTGCTTTGATGACTGTGGTTAGATGTTTTTGGTAGGGATTTTTGACTAATTATGAATTAGTTTTAGGGACAGCCCAGTCCAGCGATGGTCACCTATCATGTTAAGGGGTCCAAAGAATATGTTCCGAAACGTGGGTATTTCCAGAAATTGAATATCTCTGTGTACTCCTTCGAGAATAAAAGTGTGATTTCTTATTTTATCTATTTTTATACAAACGCTGTGTACAAAAACATCCTTATATTCGAAAAACTTTCAAAATAAAATATCTGTTAGTGACTTTCTCCACCCCCGTCATTGCCTTTTCCCCTAAATATAAATATCAATGGTGCATTAAAGTGAGTTGAATTTGTTTGCGTTATAATATTTACCTGTCCACTGACCCGTTTAATCCCCTCCCCTTGCCCTTAGGGACGTGACCTACGTAATGCAGTAGCACGTCATTCTTTGAAAATGATTTTTACAATGTCATTACCACACCTAAATTTAATTCTCTGCCTTATGCCGTTTGTTATAAAGGTTTAAATTTTAGAGCAATTTTATTAGAGGATGGTAATGATAAGTTGGTAGATTATTAAGGAGGGTGCACTTTTGATGCGTCCGCCCTGCTTTTAAAGCTTACTATACATCATGCGACTATTAAGTGTACTAAAAATTTTGTCTTTAGGAAAGGTGTGATGATGAATGTTGCTTCTGACATTCAAGAGCAAGAACACGTTTGTTAGTTTGAGTTTTTATGAATTATAATATGTTAATCAGTAGTTTAGTACCGATAATAAATTCTTTATCTATAAGTTTGGGACTAGACAAATGTATGTAAATTTTGTCCCATATTTTAGTTCCTTTTTTATTCAAGGGCAGCTGACGTTATATACGTTTATTAAAATAAAATACTTGCAAGTATTTTATTCACCGCTACTGATCTGCAACTTTTTCCCTATTGAGGCGTTGACACGAGAATTGCAATTATCTTTTATACTGACGGATTGTCATTACCGTAGCTGCAAGTAGCAACATGTATGGGTAGCTTTAAGCGCGTCCGCTCCAGTAATTTGATATTGTTTAACTCGTGGGAACGTTGCAGCTTTGTTCTAATGAATAATTACTGTTTTGATAGTAGATTACGGTATTTGAGAGCCGCTTTCTCAAGATTATCAAGTGTTTCATCGCCAGACGATTTAATTGGGGTATATCTATTCACGGTAATGATTGTGCATGTAATATTAAAGTTAGTTTAGATATAGTCTTGTTTTTAGATAAGAAATAATTTATGTTCGATGCAGGTATCTGATATTTACACATATAATGAAATTGTTATTGGTATATCTGTACAAAAGATATTATTTGAGAAAATATAATACCTATAAAAGGACTTTATAAAATCAATACTAGTAGAAGGAAAAATAATATTTCTTAGAATTATGGTCTATCTGTCAGTCTGTCCATATGTTTGTACGCGTATTTGAGTTATCTATACATACATGTTCTTGAGTGGAGACCGTGAATCGGGAAGCGGTAGGACGCCCTCAGGTTAGGTGGAGCGACGATCTTCATCAGGGTTGCTGGTAACAGGTGTATTAGAGTTGCCGCGAATCGAGCTAGGGGCCAATTTCACTAAATGTCAATGGTTATAGTTGGATGACAATGACATCTCAATGGTCAGTCAATGGTGTTATTTGGCACTTTTCAGACACTTGGCAAATAACACTATTGACTGACCATTGACATGTCATTGTCATCCAACTATAACGGTTGACATTTGGTGAAATTGGCCCCCTGAATGGCGTGCAATTGCCACTCCCTCATACAAAATACCCTGAACAGGGTACGGATCAACCGGTCAAAATTGGCCAGTTTTGTAAAAGCTAGCGTACATACCTATCTAGGTACTTATCACTAGCCTGACGGTGAAGGAAACGGAGGAAACTATAAACTGGTCAGTATATCAAAACTGAACACTGATCCTCCTGGCAGAACCAATCATATCATTCACAGGTCCCGAACTGAAGTCAGTTAATTTACTCTCCTCAGAAGGGGATTCACCGGATTACTGGGAGTGCCTTGAACGGACGCAGGGGATACTGATATGATTTATTTTGGTAAAAAAGGAACAGTTTGAAAAATTATTACAATACTAGCGACCCGCCCCGGCTTCGCACGGGTGCAATGCTGAATTTTCTTTGCTATAAACCATCCCTGGACCCACTCGAACCCACACAAAAAGTTTCATCAAAATCGGTCCGGCCGTTCTCGAGTTAAATCGTCAGGAAGGAAAACCCGACTTATTTTTATATAGTAGATTGATGAGTAATTTCTGAGTATAAAAAAAAACTGTCAAAAGAAGGTTACGAAAAAACTAAAGTTGGTTTTCAGTACCTACCTACTTGGTCATGTTTTAATAGATCAAATTCCAAAAACGTCCACCTAGTTTCTAGTTTATTTTTTATTCCAAAGAAACTATACATTCCAAATATATTGTAAGTATTTATTTATTAGGAAGGTTCTCATTTCAGCACTATTTCATAATTAAAATTTTTTTTTTAGTTTTGTCCGAAGGTTAACAAACATAATTTCAACATTTCTTAAACTACTTCAACTGGATACACTAGAAAGTGTCTAAAACAACAAAGCCAGTGTGCGGTTGGCCGCAAATATAATAACAAGACTGCTGAATCAACTTCAAGTATTAGACAGTAGTTTTAAGCGGACGCACACGAGCGACTGCAGTGGTGATTTTTTTAACTTTATGATTAAAAAAACGCACAACAGAAATACTGTCGAATTATACAACTGAAAAAAAAAACTAAGAAAAATACAGCCTGGTGAATTGAAAATTTCTCATCTCATCATCATTATGTTATCGGTCAGTGCAGTATGGTATCTATTCTACAAAAGCTCACGTTTTGTTCCCAAGGGATATGTAGGGACAAACCGACTGCTGCTTCAAACCTGGCACATCTCTCGCATTTCGTCCACACCTATCAATCATCTCATACATGGTCATCGATTTCAGGTACTCTATATTTGACTCTTCGTGCCTTTTCACACGTATCGGTATATCGGTGCCGGCTACCCGGCGGTGAAGTGTACGCCCCTTTTCACACGTACCGGTTTCCGCCGTGCCGGCGCCGGCTACCCGGCGGCGAAATGTATGGCCGATTGCCCGGTTGCCCGCCGGTCCGTATGAAAGCGAACGTACATCGTCGTAAGCCGGCTACCCGGAAACCGGTACGTGTGAAAAGGCACTTCTACAGTACATCGCCGATCTGATCCGGAGTGGCCTTCTGCCGACTCCGTCATATCAAACCATCTTCAGTACTTATCCGCTCAAAATGACCATACGATCTTAGCATTCTATTCTGAAACCAAAAGCCTGCCAAAAAAGTCGGTCGTCAGTGTAAGCCTTTAAGAAAAAACTAATTTCACAGCTTCGCGCTAATCGTACAACTTCGCTGCAAGCTTTGCAATTCTTGTTATATTATTAATTTCTTAACTGTATTTGCTAAAAAGAAGGAAG
Organism: Ethmia dodecea; assembly: GCA_963855545.1. Classification (NCBI taxonomy): domain Eukaryota; kingdom Metazoa; phylum Arthropoda; class Insecta; order Lepidoptera; family Depressariidae; genus Ethmia; species Ethmia dodecea. Next base: position 3,969,201 of record OY979443.1, read on the forward strand.
ATCTTTTAATTTAATATTAGGATTCCTTAGGGTTGCGAAACTTTTATAAAATACTTTTAGTAGAGTTTGCTTACCACTAACGTATTTCTTTCGTCACATATGAGAAAGTATGGAAAGTCTGCCCACCGTTGATTGAAAGACGGTGTTAGAAGTATAACCTCCTTAATTGTTAGAATATGACAGGTAAAAAAAACTTACTTGAATACACTTACCTACACCAAAGAGATTAAAATGTAATAGTCCTATTATATTTTAATATCTTTGACTTACACCAACTCAAAAATTCCTCACAGCGCTCACGTACCTGTAATAAAAATTACAATGTCAAAATGTAAAAAACAATTGCATGTACAATACACAAAAAAATATTAAAACAAGTTTAGTAGGTGAACAGGCAAAAAAAATCGAATGAGGTTCTAGTGTTGAAAACGTATCCAGGCTACTAACTAATACAGGGGACTTTAAAATCTGTTAATTTGTGTTAAGGTCACAAAGGAAGACATCCGCCATATTGTTTGTTTTTGATTAATTGTTCAGTGATACTCCAACATCATCCCATCAGAAACAAATCTAAAGACACTTCATTTATTTCAATCAACCCGTTCGGCTGTGACAAGGAAGTATACTCATCAACATTACAGTCTTCTTAGTGTAGTTTAATAAAAAACTTTTTACGTTATTCGAAATTCAAAATTTACAAAAAATTGCTGCCAGACTGTTTAATCTCAAGGTAGCTGTTCAAATTTCGTTTAAAAACAGCATTAGTTTTATCAAGAACCATTAAGAAAAGTTAACTCAATAGTTTAAATTGCCTTCCTTGCCTTATGGGGAAAATAGACACCAAAAATATAAAACAAAACATACCATTGACAAAGTAAATACAGTAGACAAACATTTCAAAGACAAAGAAAAGTTGTATGAAGAAAATGGCAAGGAAATTTCTTGTCAAGTCAGAGGGTCGTGCCAACTGAACCGGCGGTAATTCGAAATTACCTTGTATTATGGCGAATGTTCGCAGACATTTGGCACTCACTTTAATATGAAATTGGTCTCTTGAAAGAATGGGGAAGGGAAGCAAGTTTTATTGATTCTTGGCAGAAGCCGAAGTTTCCACAATTGCGGGGAATTTCGAGGTTTCACAACTTTTAACTATTTAACCGAGATGCTAAGTAATTTTAGAGGTCGTAGTGGTGTTGTAATAACAGTGTATTTTGATTGTGAATACAATTTGGTCAGTTAGCGTTTGAACGTCGTAGAAATCAATGTATGCGCAAAGCAAAATTATATAAAAAAGTATTATTTTCTGGTTGATTATATCAAATAAACTATCGCTCTGTTCGTCTACTGTTATGCTGTTTCTACATTTTGAAGATATTCTGTATCTGATTGAATTTTGGTTGTGAAATGCTTTCATTATAATATAGTATCTAAATATACATTAAGCGTTCCACTTATAAGAAGAATTCGTAATTTTGGTTCAAATCTTTTTACATATTTCAACATGGACTCCACTTTGGAGTTCTCGTTAAAAATAGCAGTACTTTATATCTTGGGTCCAGTTTACGAAAACATAGTGAATAGGAACTAGAATCATCAACATTTTATACATTATGAAGGAGGCAAAGAATCTGATACTCCATCAACGGATTATTCGTCAGTAGTTGTTACAAGTCTATAAATATATTAAAACGAACTGTGAGACACAATTCACACACATTTTTTAGTTTTAAACAAGTTAGAGCCTATTGGTTACTAAAATACCGTCACTTTTGCATAACTTATTCACTGATAATTACTTTTCTGTTAAATACAATACTTAGTTCTTGTTTTTAGTAGGAAATCTTAGTAGGAAATAAACAACGGATATAAATACGTAAAAATAATATAATAAACGGATTTAATTGGAAATCCTGTGATTTCTACTCAAGACGCACACTTAAAACTAAATGCTGATGATGGATGGTGAAGGAACCAGCGCATTTCGATGCTAATAAGTGGAATCTGACCCTAAGCTGCGGTATTTACCCGAGGCCTGCTGAATACGCCTCGGGTTCAATAAGACACGCACGGGCCCGTCTTTTGTGAGGTCTCGAGTGCAAATAGGCTGGCGTTCTAATTTCAAAATGTCCACGCCTCAGGAGACGGTACAGTCTGTTTAGATTTACTTTTTTAACCTGTGATCAAGGGAATGTTTATGGCAATGAACGATCATGCCTAGTCAAATAAGTTACTTTTTTATGAACTTTCAAAACGAAAATTTACTATTGAAAATGTACTCAATACTTAGTTATACGTACTATTACTTATCCTGTGGTTATACGTTATCATTTTTAGCAGGTAGTTGTATAAACTTATAGACTACGTTGTATTACTTGTATTTTATCAATATACCCAATTGATCAAAACATCACCTTTTTAAAATTGATCTTGACTATTATAATCCATAATATAAGTAATCAATAAGCAATTTCTGTTTGTAAGTCTCACTAAAATTCAATTGACGGATTTGAAAATTATTGTTTTGTTTTACTTCTTTTCTTTCACTCTAATACAGGGGTAACTATATGATATTTAAAAGTGGACCGGTAGTTAGCGTTGTTGTCCGTGGCATGGAAAATTTGTCGTGTCACAAGTAAAAATTGTAAATACCTATTAAAATTTGAAAAATTATGATTTTACACATTCGCGAGAGCTTGATATAGGTTAGCATGATTATCCACATACTGCCATTTCTTAAAAATATTATTATTCGATCATTTAGCTAAATTAGTAATATAATGAGTAAAACTGAGTTTCACAGGTAAGTGGTGTCAGTATAGTTCCCTCGTTTACTCCCCTCGTTTAAAGGTCTCATTCGACCGTCCTCGTCGATCCTTATTGAATTACTGCTTCTCAAGAAGTGGGAACTCATTTATTGTTTCCTGCTACAGTTTGTTCTATCAATTTAGCTTCCTTTATTGTTGTTTATCGATTTGCAACTGAGAGCTTTAGCCAGAAAAAAAATGGTAAGTTCTTCCTATAAATTGATGATAGATTGAATTAAATTTGAAGAGGTATTAAAGCATGCTTCTAATCCTAGACTAGAAGAAAGTATGTAATTCCTCCAGCAGCAGGTTTACCTCAAAATTCAAACGAAAACAGTGTCTCAATGTGGTCTCAATTGATCAAAGTTTATAAATGAAAATACCATTATTTCAGATTTGACGGAAATATCAATTAACGTATCCAAAATTTTTTGTCGAATTTGGAACCTCCTCCTCTTTTGAAGGCGCTTAAAATAAAAGGGCTGAGCAGTAAACGCATCATAAAAAAAAACTGACCTCCAAAAACAGAAGTATGTTGGTTTTTTAACTATCTCGTGTCAGAAACAAGTCGAGCACCTGACGCCCTAAAAGCACTGCAATTAATTGAGTGCGCAAAAACTTTCGGCAAACTGCGCGATCATGAATCATTGCCGAAAATTTATGTCCTCCAGCGGATGTTGCTTGCCCGGCTCTTGTTTTTGCCCCGGGCACGCCGATAATCCGGGGTCGGATACAAATTCACCCGGATTCACAACACGCCAGGGGAGTGACGCGATAAGGGCGCCATAGGCTTATGAGGGGCTCTATTTGGTTATTTTATAATGCACGAAATTCGCTGCGAATAGGACCCGTAGAAAAAAGTTGAGTCTTCCTATTTTGGTCACTATTAAAAAGTATAAACATGTTTGTATTTATCAAGAATATCGATCTCGTTTGCTGAGCTACAAAGAGATAAGTTGAGGATCAATGTTTTACGCTAATGATAAAAAGAATTTAAGGTTGCCTGTATTTACATTAGAGTACTTACATCGATCAGAGAGAATATAAGATAGAACTCTAAAGAGTAAATTGTCAGAACTGGACCAAATTAAAACTCGACCACATGGGACGCACCAGCTTTCAAATAAAAAAACTCATCAAAATCGGTTCACCTAGTCGAAAGTTCTGAGGTAACAAACATAAAAAATAAACATACAGTCGAATTGATAACCTCCTTCTCCTCCTCCTTCTGAAGTCGGTTGAAAAGACAGAAAAAGAGTTCCTCATCTTTTTCTGTCTTTTACGATCGAGAGATACGAGCACGTATTTATGAACCAATTGATGGATGTAGATGAAGCGCCAGATGTGTGATAAAGATCGTATTTGCCTGCCTTCCCTGTTTGGAAAAAAACGTGCTCATATTTTAATATCATGTTTCATGTTTTAATATCAAATAAACTACTTATGCATTATCATTTATCTACTTTACCATTTCAATTTTGCATTTACCTTAATTTCAGAAGATTAATTCAATAAACCCTCGAATAAATAAGTCGTAACTAGCAATATTTTTTCGAGCATTCAGTCGGATTGAGAAATAATAGCAATAAGAACAAAAAGCAATCCTGTTAATCGAACCGCCGTTTGTTACCGTCCTGCGACCGGCAAATGGACAAATCAGATTATTTCACCCACTATGAGTCTCTAGATAACATTTCTTTTGGAGCCAATTCACCCACGATAGCGGAATTTATAACACAATATGTGTTGTATAAAAACGTTTTCGTTGTTTATTTAAATAAGGTGACTATAACTTAGTACAAATGTTTAATTATTAAAAGCATAATCTATATTATTACCTACTTCAGGAAAAGATAGCTTCGTAGCCTAAGGCATGGCGCAATAATTTTGTTGCATACTCAAGGTGAGATGTTTGAGCTTGGTCAATCTGAGCATCAAAAAGGTTAAATAAATTTAAGTTTATTTAATTTTAGTTTCTTGAATTAAGCACCTTCAAACCGAAAATGACTAGACATAGAAATGTCTTCATACACCTGTATTATTTTCACGGAGATGGTTTATACCTAAACATTTCGCAATTATTTTTAGTCTCTTTAACATCTCGTCTCTTATGTCTTACACCTACACTTAAAGCAAAGCTATAAATTAAGAGATTCCTGCTAAGTCCCCATCAGTGCGCCCCGCGGCGTTACTCGTTGGAGTAAGCGAAGACATCGGCTCGCCTGAGTGGAAATTATCTTAGCCGGATTGTCCCTTGTTCCTTTCCCCCTGGTGACTAAGTCTGAAGATAATCTTTCACCTCAGTTTTTGCGAAAGGGATGCGTTCTTAAGTACTTTGTAGAGTAATTCGAATGGCTTGCTGACAGGGATAAGTATGTATTACTTATATCTTATTTTAAAATATTCTTGTTTTAGCAGACTTTTATAGACTACTAGCGCATCTGCGCGGTTTTACACGCGTATTTCCTGATTCCGTTTGAATGCGGGATCTTTTAGCTTTCCATTGGTGAAACAATTTATAAAATCGGTCCAGTAGTTTTTGAGTTTATTCGTAACAAACATACAATTTTTTTATTTTTTTTTATTTTTTTATGATTAAAAGGGGGCAAACGAGCAGACGGGTCACCTGATGGTAAGTGACGTCCGTCGCCCATGGACACCTGCGACTCAAGAGTCAACTGCGGTGCCGACCTTTGAGGTGGGAGTAGGGGGAGGGAAGGGAAGGGGAGGGGGAGGGGGAATTGGGGCCTCCGGTTACCTCACTCACTCAACAAAACGCAATGCATTGCTTTACGCTGGTTTTCTGTGAGGCCGTGGTATCACTCCGGTCGCGCTGGCCCAAGCGTGCCGAAGCATGGCTCTCCCACGTCGGAATACAAGAATACAATCTAACCATGGACACTAAAAGTGGTCCATGGTTAGATTGATCTGACTAAGCGATCTGACCATGGATACACAACGAAAAATACAAATCTTTTAATAATATTATAGTATAGAGTATAGATTAGCTATCCTTTTCTTTACAAAATATGATAGTAAAATAAACGAAATTACATTGCATTCATGTTTCAGCATTTCATTTGCATTTTTATTGTTTACTATATCACTGATATCTGTTTGTCCGTATTTGTCTATCTTTTGTTTTAGATTCTTAGGTCCTACTGACAATCGTGAATTCTACTTGCAAAATACATTGAAGTAAAAAAAGCTACAGACATATCTTGTCTTGCAGAAAACATTTTGCATCCTCAAATATCTACGTTAAAAATAAAGAATCCATGCAGACATCTCTGTAAATCAACTAAGAATCAATAAATAAATAGAAAGAAAATATAAGCAAAGCTGCAGGCGAAGGCTATGGAACAGTATTAACTATAGTCTCGACAATTTTAAGGTCCAGCACAAAAATTGAAACACATCGTTTCGCGGGGAAGCTATTTAGACATCACAATAGGGAGTTCTTCATTGTCTGAAGGTTGAGTCTCGACGCGTCGTAGGTACTTGGTCTATGGCGTAAGGTTTAACAGGATAGCGTGTTCTTACTGGAAAATCTGAGATCTTCAGTTTCTTTGACGGGCCTGTTGGCTCAGTTGGTAGTGACCCTGTCTTCTGAGCCGGAGGGGTATGAACATGTCTGTTGGCTTCGTTTCTGGGTGTTTAATATTTATTTAAGTATGTCTATCAGTTATTTAGTAACCATAGTACAGGCTCTGCCTAGTTTTAACTAAATAACCGTGAGTGAATTGTGACCCAGCATTTATTTTATTTATTTACCCGGAGGACCTGGCTGAAGTATATTCTGTTTCTAAAACTATTTCTCAACTGTTTATCAGTTAATAAATGAGCCTGTTGCCGGACCGCACTTGACTGCTGTTTGTGGTGGCTTGCAGTGTTACTAAAAAACTCATTGGTATAGTGAACCCAGGCCTAATGCATGGAAAGCCGTCTCGATTTAAACACAGGGGGTAATGTTTCTTTTTCGATCTGATTATCACCTCAATGCAGTGAATTGCTCGACATACGTCTACCCAACTGAACGCGAATCCCAAAAAAAAAACGAATCCAACTAGGTAGGTATATTACTTGTGGTTAAACTGTCTCAGCTAACGAAAAGGACTCAAATATGAACGAATTAATACATGCCTTAAAAGTAGATTTCTGCTTTCTTATTTTATTGATTCATAACTGCGGTAAAGTAAAAAATAAGTGTTCAACATTGTTATGTATTTGGATATAGTTACTCTTATATTCAACATGTAAACTGCAATATATTTATCTCTTCTGATTCGCACCAAACATAGCTGTGTTATCGAGGTCTAAATTGCAAATTTAATACAGCTATTTGCATTTGAAAGAAGCTATGTAAATTCGTTTTTGTGCCAGTGATTTGTACCGTTTATCTAAAACTCTTTATCTAAATTAGATGTGTGTTTCCGAGCGCTAATATTTTCTAAAAGACATTTATTCTGTTGTCTTTTCTAATAAAGGGTGGCATATTTTCTGCAATATTGTCTACTTTTAAGTTTATGTGTCTGTGGATTCAGTGCATACCTATAATATCATCTTATATGATTATGTATAAACGCCTTTTTTCGAGGAGATTTCGATTTTGAGGAACGAATTCTTTTCCTGGAAATACCCTCTTTTCACCAGCATATTTTTGGACCCCTTATGACAGGTGGTGATTGCGTCGCCGGGGTGATGTTACACATGCTTTAGAATCAATCTTGGGATCTGCAGGTTTCCTCACGATGTTTTCCTTTACCGTCGAGCTGTAATAATGGTTTTTAGAAACTCATTGGTACATTTTCTCATCAGAATTCGAACACACCAAATCATTTAAAAAATATATTTTAAGTTGCTTAGGTTTCGATCATATAACTTATTAAAAGAGCATGTCTATTGTACGTATTTGTATAAAGTGTTGTTTTACTATAAAGTTACCATTTATTTGGTCTTCGCTTATCTGTTCTTTTATTTTTGTAATGCTTTTTACGTAATGCTGGTACACAAATTTTATGTCCATATGCAATCTACATGCTCGATCATTGTCAATACGAAATTAAAACTGGCCAGGATGCAGCACCATCGTACTCCACATTAAAATAAAATAATAAACTTTTGCGCTTGATTTAACATCGTAATAAAGGAGTGATCATCCAAGCATTACAAGAAGATATAAAACTTGTTTTACACACCTACTGCAATGGGACAAGGTTCAAATTGCTATAGCATTTCATTGTGAAAGAAGTTTGTAAGACCAGATGCATTATTTACAGCGACCGTATAAAGTAGCACAGATTGTGGTCATAAAGTGATTGATGTATTCTTTTAACTTAATTTTATTACTGCAATTGTGTGAATGGTTTTTATGTTGAAGCAAGGCAAGCAAGCAGGGATCCAGCGTAGTTGCCCAGGGGAATCCAGTTTCCCTCCGTTAGTGTAGGAAAAAATCCTTTCTTAGTACTCACATAGGTCATAATTACGAGTATTGTTAATACAAATGCAAAATTGCTTACGCCTAGCAAAATATGCTTGAAGTGAATAGAGAGCAGTGATAGCCCGGACGGTTAAAGAGCCGGCCGAAAATCAGTGAGGCTCGGGTTCGAATCCTGGCATGTACCAATGAGTTTTTCAAAACTTACGTACATATTTATCACGAGCTCGACGGTGAAGGAAAAACATCGTGAGGAAACCCGCAGATCTCAGAATTAATTCTGAGGCATGTGTAAATAGACCCGGTCCGGCGATGGGCTCACCACCTATCACGTTTAGGGGTCCAATGTATCTCGTGAAATGTGGGTATATCCAGTAATGGAATACCTCTGCCTACCCCCTCGGGGATGAAAGGCGTGAGATTATATTATTATTATTATTATTATGAATCTCGACCTCAATAATGCTTCGTATGCCACGTGGTGTCATGCAATCTTGGTCTCGGTTATTTGAAGCTTAAGTTTATGAGTAACATTGTTGATGCCTCATTTAAAAGTCTGAAAGTAGCACCCGTGATGGAGAAGTTGAGAGGTAATCGTCTGTCTTGGTATGGACATATAATGAGGAAGGATGAGATGTTGTAAGGCGAGTGCTTGAACCTAGACCAAAGAAAATATGGATGGATTATGAATTGAAGGAAAAAACATTCTGTGCCGACCCTAAATAATGAGAAAAGGGCAAGTAAACGGTGATTGTTGTTTCCACATTTATACACGATACAATATCAGATCTGTGCACCAAAGTGCACTAAGCCCACTAAATATTGAAGAATGCTCAAAGCTCTTCGTTTTTCGGACGCGTGCAGCCGTGTCCGTTCCAATGAGCACACCAACGCCTCAGTGCGTGAACTTTAACTGCACTTACACGTCTTTATATTCGTTAGGTGTCTTCCATGAGGTCATAACTAAGTTAAGGTATGAACAAAAAAATAAATCTTACCAATGAAGTTCAAAAAATCCTACAAATATTATAAATGCGAAAGTTTGTATGGATTTTGATGAAACTTTAGATTTATATAGCTTATATACATCAGAATAACATATAGGCTATATTTTATCCCCGTATTCCCACGGGAACGGGAACTACGCGGGTGAAACCGCAGGGCGCTGCTAGTAATATTTAAACCTAACAGGTAATCAAACATCATCAGGTAAAAAAACAGGCTATCAAAACGAAAAGCTAGATTCTTCATTCATCATCACCATCATCAACCCGTAACAGCCCACTGCTGAGCTAAGGGTGTTTCCTCACATGAGGAAGTATGGGCTATAATCTCCCACGCGAGCTCACCGCGGTTTGGGAGATGGTGTTAAGCTAGTGGCTAGTAGTTTTCTTAAACTATAATAATTACTATTTGTATCAAGGTCATTTTAGCTATTATAGCTAGTCTAGTGATCTGTGATGGTCCATGGTTGGACAAAAACAATAGATAATTACTTAAGTTATGTTTTGTTTCTGATACGACTACTTGACAGAGCAATAACTATAACATTTAGCGAAAGTGGGACGAATCAGGCATATTAATTGGGACGAATGAGGAATAAAATAATAATAAATACAAACTAGGACGAATGAGGAATAAAAACTGGGACGAAACAAGAATTCCAACTTTGGAACGAACAAGGAACAAATCTTGTGAAAAGTGTAAATACCTCGTGTGTCGAAAAATGTAAACATAGTTGGCAGTGTTTAACTAAAATAAACAATAACACAAAACAAAAATATACTCGTACCGAACCAAACCGTTATGAAATACCGAAGTGAAATAACGTAACAGGAATACACAAATAAGTTATTTCTCTGCTAACTAGAAAGGCGTTCCAGTACTTCCAGTTGTTCAAAGCAAAAGCCGTTACTTACGGATGAGAAACAAACACATAACGCTTTTATCTCACAAAGGGTGTGCACCTATGACAAGGTAAACAAACTTACGTTCTGCTTTTTTTTATACGGATGGAGGTAAAAAAGATAGCAGGGGAAAGGACGGAACTTTTATTGTGCTTTATTTAGAGTGTCACGAATATCGCTATAAGTAAGTAAGTAAGTAAGTAACAACTCTTTATTGTACACCAATAAAAATATGCAACAAGTGACATAGTGATACAGAAAAGTACAAGGGGCGGTCTTATCGCTTTAAGCGATTTCTTCCAGACAACCTTAGGATGGATGTAACTGAGATAAACAGATGAAGGTAGGTGGTGCACTAAAGTTAACAATGGATAAGGTATTTGACTAACTGTTCAAATGAGTTAGGTACGCTTTTTTCAAAACAAAGATTTACTATGAAAATTTAACTGAGCTGGGACGTCATCATTTTTATTACTCAATCCAATCAGTTCACTTTTTTGGTTGTTTATTATTATAAAATTTGCTTTAGTTGTAAAATGAAATTCCAAATACATTTTGGGGGTGTTTTAAGATAATCTTTTTGATAAATGATTATGTGTACTTGCAATTTAAATTCGATACAGTCAAATACCCAATTGCAAGCTCCTACGACATTTCACCAACATGTTTGCATTTCATGTTTTTTTTTTCATTATATTTATATTTTACTTTTCAAGTCATTGTATGAATAATCAGTTAATCTGAATAGCCCGATTTTGAACGATATCTTTTTTTTTCGAATCCGTTTCAGAATCTAAGATTTTATCATGCCATATGTGAGCATAGGGCAGAATTATATCTTGGATTAGTAATGTAGTTTGATCAAAAATGCCTATTTCCCCAAAAGGTTATCTTCAAAAATTGCTAATTATGACTTTGGTATTTATTTTATTTATTTATTTATTTATTTTTGATAGGAGAATCATCAGCTACACGTTACAAAATCTAACAAACTTAAATAACTTCTTAAAAGCTAATAACAGATTCCCGCCGATAGATTTATATTATGCTAAAACTATGAATGAGCTTGAGTCTCATGTTTGCGCTACACTAACTTACCTATGTATAGATTTTAGAACCATTTTTTTCGATTTACTGAGAGTTTGTTTAGTGTCGAAATGGCCCTTTTTCAATGTAATTTCAATTATAATGAGACTCCTTAACTCAAAAAATCTTTTAAATTTAAGATTAGACGTTAAGTATGTGTAAAATGAATGCAATTTTTTATACGAAATAAACAGTTTTTTTTTTTTTTTTTTTAAATTTTAAATTTCAACAGAGGACCCTCATTTAGTCTAGTCTAAGAGTATCTGATTCCCTTAGCAAACAGAGGTCCCATTCGTTTAGTTGTAATACCAACTATTAACAACTACGTGTCCGTGACTATACTTCTTTAGAATGTTGCGTCAATTTTATTTGGTCTCGCTATACGGTCGCGCGCGTGACAAGTCGAACACTCATGCCATTCCCATACATTAATTGTTATTCTATCTTTATGTTATAGGCCCTCTGTTGAGTTTTCTTTGTTCCATGTTTGATATAGGGTGCCGTTTCGGCATGAATTAAATTAATTAACGAATTTTCTCTGAATATTAATCACGTAAAAGTATACAGTATTACACATTAAATTACATAATTATATTTGAAAATGTAGGTAAGTAGGAATCTTTCAATGAGATATTAAAATTCCAGGTACGAGATTCCCGGCGAGATTCTGGGAAGTAGCTATTTCATATTAAATTCATATAAATGTAAATTGAAGTTTGTATACTTTTATAATTTTCATAAATGATGTTGAAAATATCATCTTTTAATATTTCTAAACTTTCCTTGTAAAAAGTGCCACTTTATATATATCACATGTGACTAGGTGTGTAATGTAATTCCTGAAAATATTTTAATGGTAGGTATATAGAAGAGATAGAGAGAGATATGAATATAATAGATACATTATAAACTGAAATTAAAAGTATATACTTTATATATTTTAAAAACATTAATGGCAATGTTTTCGCTGTAAAAGTCGCCATCTTTTTAATGGGTTTATGAAAATAGCCTGCAAGTTAAATGACAATATCAGTAAGATAGCAGGGGTAATGCAGCTTTTATTAAATCATAAATTTTACACCTTTACGACTTAATGTTTGGAGATACAACGGAATGTAAATGTTTGCCAGCCTATCAAGAAATTTATGGACGTTTAAAAACATGTTTGCGGTTCAACAAAGTTTGTATAGAAATTACAAATATTACCGTAAGTAGGTAGTAAGTGTTTTTATAACAAACCGGGGCTTGACACCTGCAGGCGTATTCACAGAGCTTCGATATTCGACTCGGAATCGGAAAATCTGTCGAAGATGGGCTATTCACAGATGTCGGTATCGAAAACGAATGTCATATTTGACAATCAGTCAATTTTCCGAAGTCGATAGATTCGACTTCCGAAAATTTTTCACTCGATCTGAATAGAACGGAAACGGTGTTGAGCCTCCGTGAATACGCCTGTTGATAAAAGACGCTTTAGAATTAAAAGTTTATTCATTTTCCTAATAGACTTCTGCTAATCTATTCGTCTACGCTATTCGTATAGTAATAAAAGTCTTTATTCGCTGACCGACATGCTTACATTACCTTTGAGACTTAATTAAGTACCTATGTTTATTTTAAATATAGACTATTCGTATACATACCTACCTATCCTACCTATAATAAAATTGTAACTGGCGTATATTTCTGTTTCCGACATATTTAAGACTAGCGGTTCTGCGCGGTCTCACCCGCGTAGATCCCGTTACCATGGGAATACGGGAATAATATATAGCCTATGTTACTCAGGAATATCCTATCTTTCCATTGGTGAAAGAATTTTTAAAATCGGTCCAGTAGTTTTTGAGTTTATTCGTAACAAACATACAAATATACAAATCTTTCGTCTTTATATATTATTAATAGTAGTATAGAAAACTTAGTCTTTAATATATCATCAATTATTATTGAAGCCAAAATAAATATTTTTAGAATTTTTGTCTGTCTGTCTATCCGTATGTTTACACGCGTACATAGCAAAACCTACTGCATTAACTAGGATGCGGTTTCCACAGTTGTATTGTTCGAGGTATAATTTAAAATCTATGTACAATGTTTCAGCTTGATACGCCGCCTAGAAGACAAGTTATTTATACATAGGATTTTTTCTAAGTTTTCTAAGAAGCCGCGGGCGTTCGCTAGTAATTGTAAAAGTACCTTAATAACCTAGCTATTTGTTGTTAACTTTATACAATTAAATAGGTCATTGTGTATGTAGTTCAGATTGTAAGTATGGTCATGATTCGTGATGGTATGTAGCTACGATACCTACAAGTACGTGGTTGTATGTATAAAATTTTCAACCACTCTGGCTTGTAAACCATCTATGCAAATAAAGCTATTAAACATGTCGTCTATTGCTACAATCGTGGTTAATGTTATTTTTACTGCTTTAAAAACATAAACAACTTTGAATTGGGTGTTTTATAATCACGCTATATCACAATTAAGGTTGTTCACGGTAGTCACTGAATTAATATGGGAAGTGAGTGCGATTAGACGCTACTGGTTTGAGTCGGTGACATTCAAATTCTTATCTTCTGTCGTTAATTTAGGGTACAAAAGGGTATTTGGATGAGATAAGAAAACACAAGGGGTGGTAAGTAAGTTTATTAGAAAAAAAATCAATACCTACCTTAAAATTGAGATATCGAACTCAATTTGAGTATGTACCTATGCTTTTCGGTTCGAAGCCAGAAACTACGTTACTGTGATTGATAGACAGTTAAAGAGAACGAGTCTATGCAGCTAATATTATGGTTTCATCTAGGTATAGATATTGAGAAATATTTAAAGAGTTTTCTTAAATTTAGTTATTATCCTGTAAATGTAGATGTAATTTTTAAAGCTGCTGCTGGTCAATAAACATCATTATTTCAATAGAAGATTCACAAAACAACGAAGAAAAACCCAAAATCGACCTAAAAAGTGTAGAAGATTTATTTGTACACGCTACATTAGTAGCTCAAGTTCGGGAATACAATTCTGATACTCAATAAATTGAGTCCTCATTCGTGTCATCGTATCGAGAAGCCGCAGTGGTCACCCAATTTATTTATCACATATCTATCCGCTACAGTAACGAGTCCTTATAACACACAGTCCCGGTGTTCAGCGAACATGGATATAGGCAAGGTGTAGCTCGATGGACCAAAAACCGTTCACGAGGAACGACACTATGGACCTGACGTCGGAATATCTTTGAAGCAAGCTAATGAGGGCTACTTTTGTGCTCACCAGCAGGCGTATTCAGAGAGCTTCGATATTTGATATCGGAAAATCTGTCGACCATTCATTCGATATGGGCTGATGTTGGTATCGAAAACTTAGATGAGCTGATTTTGGTATATCGAAAACGAATGTCATATGTGACATAAGGATACGGAAATTTTTTCTGTAGCTGTCAGAAACGCCTAGAATAAAGCTTCCGAAGTCGATAGATTCGACTTCGGAAAATTTTTCACTCGATCTGAATCGAACGGAAACGGTATCGAGTCTCCGTGAATACGCTTGCTGGTGGCGCAACTGTCGAGTTAGGTCCTGAAGTAAAGCTGTCAATGGGCGTCAAAGTTTGTTACTTTGGGGGGTATGTTTATATTTACAATAATTATATTGAACAATTTGTGTGTTGCGCAGTCCCAATTTGGTTCGGAAAAATAGAGTTTCGCTTTTAAACAACTGATTTTCCTTGACCCGTAACTCATATTTGCTTTAATAATAATTAATCTCATATCATTCTTCTCATATTTTCGTCCCAAAGTCAAAGTCAGAAATCACAAGTATTAAATAAATTCAACACTAATTTAATATTTTCAATCTACCACCGCTTTAAAAAATTGTTGTGGGGAATAAATGGCTACAATGTTTATGTTTTTAGCGTTCTAAAATGTCAGCATCGGTATGTCTCAAAATCTGTAAGGTGATTGGACCATCGGAAATTGATTGCTCGACCGAATGCGGGCGCCTGTTGATACCAGCGATGTCATTATTCTTCATTACAAATCCATTTTTTATGTGTTTACGACTTGACAAATACGCGTCAATACTTGGAGATAGCGGTGTGATTCGTTGATTTATCGTGGTGTTCGATTCTTGAATTAGTTGTTAATGGTTCGTATGTCGTTACAATGTAAAGTTTATTTATGTTCTCACTACTAAAAAGATTAATTTTCTGGAACGGGACTGACGAGGGTGAAATTTCTGGAAACATCTTCTTCTATAATGTAATTGTTTTAGGTTAAGCATAACGGTTTTAGTGATGCTTTCCAACACCTTTAAGTGCCTTAACTACTAACCGAATATCACTGATGTCTTTTCATTCTTTTTTCAAAAACATTTTCTGTGACTAGTTAACAAAAAACTATTACATGAATAATGAAATGTTGAAGCCGAAAGTGCTTCTTGATTGACATGGCCTCAAAACTCCCTAGAGGCGCTCGCCTCTACTCTAATTGATTTGTCTGTATATCTGTCTATGCAAGTTACTACATAATTTTGGAGTACATTGACTTCTTTGATAATTATTTGGGACATAAGATTTTACCAGATTGCCTCAGCAAAAGGGTGTTGTGTAAAAAATTTTAACATGGTGCTGCCACTATTGTTCTCACGCCTTTTATCCCCGAGGGGGTAGGCAGAGGTATTCCATTTCTGGATATATACACTTTTCACGAGATATTCTTCGGACCCCTTTCTAAACGTGATAGGTGGTGAGCCCTTCCCCGGACCGGATCTGTTACACATGCCTCAGAATTAATTCTAGGACCTGCGGGTTTCCTCACGATGTTTTCCTTCACCGCCGAGTTAGTGATGAATATGTACGTAAGTTTTTGTAAAATTCATTGGTACATGCCAGGATTTGAGCCCGAGCCTCACTGATTATCCTCATATGAAGCAGGCTCTATAACCGTAAGGCTATCATACATACATAATCTCACGCCTTATATCCCCGAGGGGGTAGGCAGAGGTATTCCATTTCTGGATATACCCACTTTTCAGCAGATATTCTTTGGACCCCCAAACGTGATAAGTGGTGAGCCCATCGCCGGTCCGGGTCTGTTAAACATGTCTCAGAATTCATTCTGGGACCTGCGGGTTTCCTCACGATGTTTTCCTTCACCGTCGAGCTAGTGATGAATATGTACGTAAGTTTTTGTAAAACTCATTAGTACATGCCACGATTCGAACCCGAGCCTCACTGATTATCATCATAATGAAGCAAGCTCTTTAACCGTAAGGCTAACACTGCTACTTATACAACATGTAACAGAATAAGCGCAATTCCTGAAATTAGTTTGTTCAGTATCGACTACTTATTCCATTTCAGCTATTTTTAATGTGTTAATTTTTTCAAAAAAATAATTTATCGTAGCTGAATTTAGTGCTTTTCATGGAAATTGTGCTATTATTAATCGATGTTTAAGAAAATTGGTTAGACACAACTAAAGTCCGACTCCATCATATTTTTTTTATATTAATATACTAATTGGGGTGTATGAGGAATTGCGCTTTTTCTGTTACGCGTTGTTTATATGTCGCAGTCGGATTGTATAATCCGCCTTATAACATTACGGCTAGCCGTTATCAAAAACATGGCAGAAACTTACTTAAATATAGAAAGTACTGATATGTTGTCGTTGTCTTTTGAACAGCACCAACATTATCACTGTCGACTTTATCACTCGGCGATAGTGAAAAGTAAGTACCTACGCTGATAATTGAATCCATTTCATCTCAAAATTGAATGGAATTGTTTTTATCACGTTTCACGTAGAATAATCTCACGCCTTTCATCCCCGAGGGGGTAGGCAGAGGTATTCCATTACTGGATATACCCACATTTCACGAGATACATTGGACCCCTAAACGTGATAGGTGGTGAGCCCATCGCCGGACCGGGTCTATTTACACATGTCTCAGAATTTCCTTCACCGTCGAGCTAGTGATAAATATGTACGTAAGTTTTGAAAAACTCATTGGTACATGCCAGGATTCGAACCCGAGCCTCACTGATTTAGGTAGAATACCAAACCATTATATAGAACTAGAAACAAATGTTTCGTGGAAATAAAAGACTCCACGGGTGAAGGACTTACTTTGTTATTCTTTCGAAGGTTACCCCGAGGGAGCATTAGGATATTAGGTTAAGTTTGGGGACATTCGGACATCTTGTCATTCTATACCTGGTAGGTATATAAAAGTTTGACGCTTATTTGAGGCCAAGTACGCTAATGTTTAGTATCTATGTCTGTATTTCCGAGTTCATGTAACCCGTCAAACTTTAAAGCGCGTCACACACGGTGCAGATGCTATAATATTTTATCTTAAGATACGAAATATATATTTCCATATTTGCGTATAAACGTACTGAAGATAAAATATATATTAACTTCGTCGTGTGTGATGGTTCATAGGATTTGTATGGTGAGCGATATTCTAAAATATGCTCTAAGATAATATATATTTTATATTATCTTCACCGTGTGTGATGCGCTTAGGCTCGAGTGAACAGGCGTCTTCTGGGCAAGCGCGTGCCATCGCGATCGTAGGCCCGTCTTTGCCTTAGAGCTAGTCAGTGGTAGTGCAGGAGGTATAAATTTTAAAGGTTAGCAGAGCTAGATGCAAATACGCGCAACGTACAAAATAATGAGTTTGGTCAATAATAATATGATCATGCGTGGCCATTAGAATACTAGTCTATTCAGCCTCAAATGTACCAATTTCCTCGAATAAAAAGACTCAAAAGACGCAGACGTTGAGTTGATAAAAATACCTAACGTATTCAATCCCGCTTAACTTTTAACCCCGACGTTGAACAATAAAAATAAATACTAAACACCTCACTTCCGAGTTCCTGCAACGGCATTAACAATTCAAACACTTTCGTGGGCGATAAATTAACTGGCGTACGGACCGGGGTAATCTCAAGATGGCGGCGTTTGTTATACTTCTGCCTCATGACGTTGCTATGCATGAAAACCGGAAAGAAGCAGTAATTATTAGTAAGACATGACAAAACGCTGCCTTTGAGTTTCATGCTGGCTCTTTTCAGGGTATTGCATTTGGAACTAGCAACTTGTCGGTGAAGATAGGCTGCTTTTTACATTTAGCCAATCTCCATAGACGAGTTTAGAGTATCTACCTTGTTAATAGACTACAGCCTTTTTCATGTAGCATGGGTTCGGTGACAGTTCACATTTTTTCCTTTTACTCATGCTACTTTCAACTAATAAAAAATATTGGATTCTGGCAATGATAAAATAAAAAAATACTATTTGTTTTTTAATTAAATATTTTTAAAAGTCGAATGTAGTTGGCATGGAATTGAAAAATGTGAACTTTCACCGAACCCATGCTACGTGAAGACTGTAGGTACAGATTTCAAGGTGATCTTTCCATTATTTACCTACGTCTTGTTTTGCATAGATATTAGATAACCTTTATTACATCTTAAGCTTTTTTATTTATATACAAGCATATGTCTGTACACTTAGACCACTTCCCAACGCTGAATGTTTCCCTGGCTTCCTGCAAGTCGCTTCCTGTGGCGTCACAGGTCTGTTTGACAAGTGATGTTGCTTTCACGACGCCACCAGAACATGCTCTGAAAAATGTGTCATACCTTTTATGATTGATGGAAATATAAGTGAGACTTCATGTACTCTACTTGGTGCAGCCGTCATTGATGTAAATCTTCCATCTATTAAAATCAATTGAAAATCTCGAAAATGTCTACACCAATATTGCTGAATTTTATTGTGGTGGTTTGAGTGGCTCACTGGATGGTTTAAATTTACAATTAGACCAGATAGGTGTGGCTGTTGCCTGTGGCAGGACAACGTCTGCTTTTATTTTTTCTCGTGTAAAGTGTATAAGTTCTTTGCACAGGTTGAATTGTGTCAGTTTGTTACACTGCTCAAGTTGCGTTGAATATATTATATTTGTTATCGCGTTTCATTGAAGCGACTGGTCTATAGTATAGCTAGAAGTATTAAACTTAGTGGTCATAATTATCATGACCACTATCATTATTTATTTATTTATGTTCAATATTATTAAAGGACAAAGTGATTGATTCACTAATATATCTCCTACGAATAAGGAGACATTCCTTATTCGTAGTATATCTTCACATAGCCTCGTCACTGGAACTTGGAAGCTAAGAATTATGATAACCTTTACCACAGTTTAACAATAAACTGTGTCTTTACGTATTCAGTAGGTACTTAAGCAGATATCTACGCAAAAAGGGATTTTCAAAATTCCTAGTAGTATGTCAAAAATCAAGGTCTAAAAGTGTCAGGTCCTTGTGAACTACATTGCTAAGTCTACTACACACACTATTCGAAAATAAAAAGGTAGTGTATGGATATAAAATATTTAAACCCGCTTCTTAACGGTTGGCTAAAAAAACTGAAACAATTACGTTGACCCCAACGAAACTTACTTAAAACCACATTTTCTAAACAGTTAAATCAAACGAGGAATCTAATCAATATATTTTCAACAGTTGAAAAATAGGCGATTGTCGCCGTCCCCGGGGGTACTTTTTGACCCCATATTTAGGGGTAAATCATCACCCTGGGGTAAGTTTCCACTTACCTCCATTTGCGAAATAGCCGGGCGCCTATTAAATGTCGATTTTTCACTTTCAGACTGTTTTGTCCCCTTCTTGGGAAGCATTTGATTTCTGAGGGTGGAGTTGAGAGTTTTGATTCTATGATTTCTAAGTCTGGGATTAAAAACTTCCAGATATTAGTTTTAAACTACGTGAGGAAAATCTGAAGCCCAACAGTGGACTGTGACGGGTTGATGATGATAGAAACTATTAAATTATGAATATTTAGTTTCTAAAATTAACATTCTCAATCTGAAATAACCTTGAAATATCCTCATGTGAAACATTGCCTTGCCTAGAAAGTTAGTTGATACATACTCGTATATGAACTGTTTCATATAAAATTTTCCATTTCATATAAAACGGATAAATAAAAAATAACGGATAAATGTAAAATATGGACACAGAAGGTATGAAAAGATACTCAAAAGCAAGGACAAACTGTGCTAATCGCAGCTAACACTACAATAAATCCTTATGTATAACAGCCTTCTCCTAATTAAATTAAATTTTGAAAATGACCTCGTTCCCTTCAGAAGTTCCTAATCCCAACAAATTCGGCCTTGTTCAAAGGGCTAGCTTGTGTCTCACTCAGTTTATCCCACCCCATGATATACGCACCTTGACAGGCTTAATAATTAACGAGAATTGATGAGGTCCCTCAGGCTAGCTGGGATCCACCGGGCGTCCATCCACATTAGTACTAACACTACCGTCATTTAGGGTACAAGGTTTTGAAATTTTGATGCCTATTTACACTATTAAATTCATTATAATTTAGTTATACCTACTAAGTACGTGACTGAAACATATAAAAGATGTTGTGGATGTAGAATTACCTAGAATTGATATATATTTAAAACCAATGCTTCAAGTAGGAATTAAATGCGCTCTCGATATTAGCTAATAAATGAACTTAATAGTACCTAAATATTGAAAACTACCTCGACAATAAAGGAATCCCGCAGTCCTTATGTTCTGAGGCATTCGAGGATTCGGGGTCTGGCATGAACAATGGCAATGAACTTACCAACTGTCACATTTAGGAGTACAAAAAATACACTGATAAAAAAAATGGAGTTGAATAGAATACATTTGCCCGCGTCTTAGAAATACAGGTGTGAGCTTACAGGTATATATGAATATTAAAGCAATGGAATATACTTAGGTACATACTTAATATGAAGATTAATCATGAAATACGAGTATAAATAAATTCAAGTTTGTGCTACCTCTCAACATTGCATTTCTTTGAAATAGATCTATAGTTAGCCGCGATAAAATGAAGAAAAAGAGCTCAAAGTCTCAAATACACGCGACATAGTAAATCGCTCAGTACGATTAATGTAAACAATGTCGCCCGAGGAGATATCTTTTTTGTAAAATACTAAGTAAAGGACGAATTCCGAGAACGATAAGAGAGCACGTCGTACCCTGACGTTCAAGTGTGGAGCAAGGTACAGAAGGAGATGGTAATCTACAAAAAACGTATCTATTCTACAGATAGTCCCACAACTATTCCAAATGAAACAAATTAATTTTGAGCAATTTGTGTAAAAGTAGGTATAGTAGATGTCGTAGTAGATAATAATATTTTAACAGTAGATGTCGTAATAGTCTTTTAATAGAATCTTACAATATTCGTTCGTTCGTATAATATTGCAATCACATTTAGGTATTCATGATTGATTATTTTATTACTAACGATGCATTTGCATAATAATGTTATCTTTAATAAGTAATTATAGTTCATGAAAACTAAAAAAACAAAGTTTTGTATTTATGGCAAGCGTTATAAAAATCAAATGACTCCAAACTTGAGGGGGTTCTAAGTTGCCATTCAGAAGTAGCGATGTCCACCTCCTGGGTCCATCATGAGATCAGTTCGTTACATTGTCACCGAACTTACATAGGTATGCCAAATTTCAGCTCAATCGGTTGAAGATACACCCAAACAAACATACCTACTTTGCAAGTTAAATAAAAGCTTGTATACGTAATAAACTTTCGTTAATGAGTAAGTATTACAGCAATATCACGGCTACATATTGTGTTACTATTTTTATTCACATTTATGTTACTAAATCCCGTTTCAACGCTGCAACAGATGTTCATGAAACCCTGTGCCTTGTAGGTAGGATCATAAAAATCGCTCACTGTTTCTCCTCACACCACACCTCACCCCCGCGTCACCTGGTGTCGGGCGAGGAATAATTTATTACATTTCTTAAAAGCCATTACGGAGTGACACTGCCAATGGCCCGGCGCCCCACAATTAGCGTGAATTTTACACCGAATGATGGCCGACATTGATGAGAGCAAGTACCCTATTACGGGGAGATATTTAAAGTCAGGGTACAATTACAAGTTTCCAAATAATATATTTGAGACCATGAAATTGATGATAAGTTTTGGAGTGATAAGACGTCTTAAGTAAGAGCCAAGAAGGTAAAGATTCGACTAAATGGAAACTCGTCTGGACTCTCTACCGCTAAGAAGAACATTGTTTGGATGAATTTGTGTATTCAGCAAAATGGAAAGATAATATTTTATAGGTGACGGTAGTAGTCTAACAACTGTGTGGTATACCAATGTCCCTAGGTTTTTTTGAAGAAATTGGTGTGAATAGTTTACTTTCAAACTTGCCTTAAACGGATCTCTGAGATAAACTATCTAACAAAGTAAATAGAGCAATAAAACTACTTTCTCAACTTCCTTAATGAACTTTACCATCTCGAGCACTTTTACAAAGTAACAACCAAAACCAAAACTAAACGAACAAAAATACCAATTTCCTATTACAAAGATTTACGATGCGTACAAAGCGATTCTTTACATGGGCCTTACTTAAAAAAAGCGTTTTAGGTGACGCCATTTTATTTACGATCACTTCTTAGGAGTGGTGTGTAACTAAGTTAGGTGTGACGTAAATTGTTTCCCTGTTAGAGAAATGGGAGGAAACCACAGAGTATAATATCCAGGAAGAGTTATTTGGTGTGTTGTAGGTACTTCCAATCGAACCCATAATACTTCACAGTCCTACATATCCAGCCAAGCATAAGCATCCTACGGATACTCAAGGACAATAGATAATCATAATATTCTGTCTGATGTCCTTTACTTAAAACGCTATTATAAAATTTCTTATTTGTCGCTAAATAATAATTAACTTAAACTGAATAGTACTTCCAGTTTCGTGAATCGCGGTTTTTTTTTAAATTAGTTCATCCATCTTGTTAATTACCTGAATCAAACGTAAGTTTACGATAAATTTAGTAATAAGTACCATTTCCACGTTGATACGGTTCCATGGATACTTTGTTCGGTGAATGGGAGGAAATGGATAGGATTTATTTGACGATCCGAGGTCGCCCTCTCAAAGGCGACGGTTGGGATTTGATTTGAACGTCATGAGAGAAACGATGGTTTGGTCACCTGTGCAACGACAAAGGCTCTGATATTTGGAGGGTCAAATTCGTTTTACCTCGATGGACGTTTGAAATAAATTGTTTTGTCAAGAAAATAAGTATGTGACTATCGAAATAATACGTAAAAATAATAGTGTAATCCGACAAGACAGGAAACATAAATTGATAACAAGAGATGACAGTAAACAAAAGAGCCGAATTCATGACTTGTCAATAAGACAGCATTTCATTGCAAACTAAATAGAACAGTTAAGATATTGAACACTGGCACAATGCCAACTGAAAAAAAAACAACCTACACGAGAGGATAAATTAAATCAAAATGAAATTAACTGTATATTATGAAGAAACCAACAAACAACCGAACAATCATGCAGTAAATTTCATCCAAGCAAAAAGTGTAATCAAGTGCAAAAACAATAATTATCGTAGAAAGTTGCAAGAATGCAATCCATTAAACCAACGTTGCCCAGAACAAGTTAATTGCGGCCGGGGATCGATCAGATTGATTGTGAGATTAACGAATTACTCGATCCCGAAACAAATTAACATGTTTCTTCGGACCAATCGATAAGCCTGCATCGAGATAAACGGAATCGATGTTTTGCGTTAATCGAGTTGTGTAATTGGACTATAACCCGTTTGCAAGTGGAAATTTTAATGAGGTAGATTACGGTTATCTGCTTCTGTGTGCTCAGTCTTAAGACAAGCATCATTTATTATCACAAGAAACCTATATATTTTCATCTATAAACAAAGGATACGTTTGCATACCTTTGTTTTTCTGTACTATGTGTTTGTTTCATATAAGTATACTTACTTCACATAAGTACCAACGACTTAGTTGCATAGCCCATCTTTTAGGTTTTCGGTGTGTACACCATTAGAACCAAACAAGGCATTTAAAACTTTTAAAATATGAAACAAATCTAAAACAACGTAAAACAAAATTACAATAATTACAAATGAAAAAAAGCATTCATCTGATTGAAACAATGGACCTTTGCTTTCCTTTTACCTATGTGCCTTGAACAATGCTCTTCACATCTGGATTAAAGTTCACAATGCTCATAAAGGAATCGCCTCGGGTACATTGCAAGTGACGTATGTAGATCCTTAAAATGACCCTTTTGAATTAGAAAACAGACGTTATTCGACTTTATTGTAAAGGAATACGGACAAATCAAAATTTAAACAGTAGCAAACGGAAAGTGGTACAGGTGGGCGCTTAATTGTTTTTTTTTCCTAATGAGGCACAAGTGGTTGACAATGACTATCATTGTGTTGACTTCAGTACTTTTTAATTTTTCTTCCCGTTATTTGTTTCTTCATTTCCGTGCGTGAGAGCGGACATGTGGACCTGAATGATAAAACTATTGTCGCTTAATTAAAAACAATGCGAGACAAAAGTATAAATGAAGAAAGTAAATTAGGAAACAATATGAGATTAATTAATTTCTGTGTTGCTCAAATTGGAAAAATGAAATAAAGACTTTCATCATTCGTGAAACAAAAACACAATGATATCTTTGTACTTGCATCAGAAAGTGTGACATGTATAAATAATACGTATATTTAGATGAACTTTCTTAAGCTTAATCTACCTTATGACGTTACGATCTATTCAATGGACATTTCCTCAGATTACTTTACCAACATTCTATAAAATTTATATAATGATCAGAAATTATATAAGTGTATAAATATACTTCGAAAAAAGATTTACTTTTTACTAGCCAACCGCCCCGACTTCGGACGGGTGCAATGCTTATAGACCTTCCTCTTGAATCACTCTATCTATTAAAAACCCGCATCAAAATCCGTTGCGTACTTTTAAAGATTTAAGCATACATAGGGATATATGGACAGAGAAAGCGACTTTGTTTTATACTATGTAGTAATATTTCATTTCACGTTAGCACGTTTCGGTGTCAAAAAAATATATTGCTGTAAAAAAGGTATTTCCAGGAATATAGATGAAAGTATTTGGTACCTTTATACAAATCTCATTACTTGTTCAATAGGTAGTTATAATGTAACTAAAACTGTCCCGTGGTATTGTATGAAAATGAGATGATTGACAAAAGTCCATGCAATTATAAAATACCACTAATGAAATTATAATATCACCGCTTTTACAACAACCATGCGACATATCCTTAACGTAACCTTTAAGATGCGAAGCTGTATCAAAAGACGCAATACCATTTTAATAGGCGTTAAAGAGCGGCGGTTCGAGAGACTCATAATTTATATTACTTTCACCATCCCGTGGCCGTTCCAAGTGTTCCCCATCGATATTCTCTTTGCAAGCGAGTCACGGAGCAGACAGCCTGACCGTGGCTCGTTAGTACACGGCAAACAAATTTGATTACCTAACGAGACTCCGTTAGACCTGTCCTGTCTAACTTGGAAACTTTCGCTTTGAGATTTTGAACCGCGTCTGGGCTTTGAACATGACTATAGGAAAGAAATTTCAGGACATTGTTAAGTATCTGTGATTTAACATGTTTCACAGTGGAAAGCAGGTAAATTGCGGCGCACAATTCACACACAGCACAGAAGGCAGGGTCACTACCAACTAAACCAACAGGTAGTATTTCCGAACCTGCTTGTGTAAAAAAAGTAATTTGTTAAAATTTTGAAAATTTGATTAAAATACCAATTGTAAATCTAAGCAATCCAGACACCCACTCAAAACACAAAAATAATTTCGAAATTTTGGAATATTTGCGAGACTAACGCAAGGCAGTTGATTTTTATTTAAATAGAGTATCAGGATAGTTGCGAAATCAAAATGATTAAAACGTCATTACGAGCTGTATATCATTGCAACTGGCATACTTGTGGACTTAATTTAAACCTTAGTAAGTTAAAAATTCGAAAGACATAATATATTTTTGACTCAGAAGCTAATGTCATTACATACACATGGCGAAAGATACCGCACTGAAAAATGGATAAAATGATGGATGGAGAGTACGTGACAGTATTTCTGTGAGATGGAATCCCATAGGGGTGTGTTGATGGAACGTAGAACACACCATATACCTTGATAACCCAAATAGATATCTACTGTAATTTATCCTTTTCACTAGCTATAAATCTTGAGGAAAGATATGCAAATGTACAAATAATAATATTTTTTTTTTGAAATTGGATTCTCGTGACAACATTACTTTAGAACCTAAACAATACAATGATAACTGTAAGAAATCATCTAATCTGATGAATGACACGACAAGAGTATTAGAGACTGACTCTGACGAAGAAACTGCTTTAGAACTAAGGTAGAAGGATACTAAATCCAATATACTTTCACTAGAATTGAATTTGCTAAAAGCAATCAAACTGTACATTGCTCTTAATAAACACCTAGCAATTAACAATTACCAAGTGACCAGTCAGCAAATCTCCCAAACGTATTCACGCCCTTTGAGGCCGGACACCTGACATAGCGCAATCACCCGGCATTGTTTCTATAAATCCTTATTTGTCTGGCTGGGCTTTTTGCCACCGACGAGTCAGCACTCATTAGTGGGGGTCAACGATCGCTAGTACTTATCTTTTTATGTTTGCACTTGTAAATTTATTGCTTTAGCACTAAAAGGGAACAAATTGCGTCTGGTAGTTTATGAAAAGAAACGAACCTATCATAAGAGAATGGTTCTGGTAATTTGGAATAACTTAACAGACGAAGAAGGAATAATAATACAAAAACAAAATCGGAGATTGATTAGAAAATTGTAGATGTTGTTCACGGTAAAACTTAGGTAAAAATAATGTAAGAACCTTTCTAAAAACTATTTGGTAAGAAATTTTGAATTCAATGATGCTCAGAATGGAATCACGAATGTACTTTGAACATCTGCGTTTCACTTGTACAAGAATCCCATAAAAACATTAAAATCACCGTTTTTGGTAGCACTTGACCAGCCCGAGGCTACTGCAGCAGCCGTGCGAATGGAGCGGTTGGCAAAACACCCGATCCACCGAAACAAATAGAGATGAGCTATACATAAACTATAAACTTATATCCAAGCAGGGATTTAATGTCACTGATTTTATATCTGCGGTTTTCGATTCAATTAATGACACACTATGTTAACAAAAGTAAAAAGGAATCTACCACAATTTTTTATTTGTCAAAACTGTATCACAAAAACTTGTCTCATCTCATGTATTTTTGCTTCTTCGAGATGATACTCCGTGGTGTAAAAATTACAGAGGGCCTAGAAAAGTGGGTTTTTAAAACGTAAAGATGATTCAATTTGAATGATAAGTGGGATTAAAATTACCGCACGACTTTTATCGCGTCGTTTTGTAATAAAATTTACGCAACACTCTGATGAATTTTAGTCTGATGCTTAACAGTTCGTATTACAACTAATCGAATGCAAACTAAGCGAATGAAATCTTTTCAAAATGAAACAGGTCTTTTAAGAGCTAACGTAATATGAATTTAGAGACAAACCTTCCAGTTATGGGGGAAAACAAAGATTAAAAAAAAGTTTTTTTTTTCTAGCTATTTCATACACAGCTATGGCTGGTTTACACACTGTTTAAAGTTGTATAGTAGATAAATATTGCTTGCCCACTATAAAGTTTGGTATTCATATACCAGTTTATTATCAGGTATAATTTTGACATTAATTGTTATTTTGTGCCCGCGGGTACCCGCAATGTTCATCTAAACTAAACACTGTGTATTCGTGAATTCCAAGTAGTCAGTAACATGTCGAAGCTATCGATAGAGTGCTACATCTCTAGAACAGCACCGGCCGGCTCGGGCAGGGGGACACGAAAACTCGATAAATTTTAAAGTGCTTGAGCTCGCGCCTCCAGCCATCCGTCGCGTCCGCTAAAATACGCGCTATTTTCAGCCTACCCTCATTAATATTGTTAAAGGCCGCTTTGTTAACGGCTTTTTGTGTTCAGCTACAGCTAAATACTAAAGGTTTTCCTCTATATTGCAAATTGAATCCTGTCGTATGCCACATTCACATTTTAAAAATTTTATTAAAATCGAAGTACCAAACCTCGTATTTCCATAAATTACAAGTGATTTTTTTTTTAAAGGGCTTGCTCTTGACTTCAATCTTGCCCAGCCTTAATTTAACATAGATGATGTCGAGGATGGAACGAGCTAAACCAAAAGAAGCCTATGCGCTCCTGACTTGAATAAATTTTATTTGTATGAGCTCGGAAAAACAGACGCAAGCATCACGCTTGGAGTGTAATTCCCATTCCACTGGAAGAACGCTACTCTACAGAACTCTTGGACACACTCACCGAAATACAATCTTTAAAACACTGGCAGGCACGAAACTTTGCAATAGTAGGTTAGACTGTAAAGCTGGTTTAACACCATCCACACCAACTACTAAATGATCCATCAGTGCAACAAGCCGACAGCCAGACAGTCTGAGTTGTATAAATATCAAATTAATAATTTAAAAAAAAAATATGCTTTGCAATGATCGTTCATATTTTATGTTACGAATATTTGAGTATCTATATGTATTTCACGGTATTAACAAAAAGCTCTGTTGGTTGTAACCACATCATTATCCGGTATTTTGTAGCGCTAACCTTAGGAAGAGCCCATTTTAAATTTGACTTTATGCTGAATATTGTAACTGAAACAAACGAATATTTTATTTTTTTTATCAGATAGAAAAACAGTTTTTTCAATTATAAAAAAAATATGCTTACGCCGTCGATTCCCGAGGGGGAAGGCAGAGTTTTACCGTTCCTGAAAATACCGACTGTACACCAGTACATTTTTTGGATTCCTAAATTTCACAGGGGTTGAGCCTATCGCCGAACTCAGAATCAATATTAAAATAAATTCAATTTCGACTGATATACACAAAGTAATGCATATTTTACTACCATTCCAATACTTTACTACCCAGATGTCAAAAGTCAGTTGTAAAAGTTTCAAAGTAAGATTTTACAATCAGTATAATTGTATTAGGGCACCGCCATTTTATTTCATTTTCCGTCTGTTTTCAATTAAAAAGCAATAATTCTCGAACAGAGGAATGAAAGAAGTTCTTAGTTCTTCTATGATTTATTGCGTCGTTAATTTACGGCCGTTATAATGTGGTTTCTTCATTGGTAAGTGCTACAGAGAGCTTTGTTTGGTTTTTTGATAAAAATATAATATAATTAAATAAATAAATATCTTTATGGCGTCTTATTTACAAAGAACCACCTGCTATAAACCGACAAGGATCTCAATAGACTACATGTACAGTCAACAAAGTTGTTAGGGTTACATGGCCAGTAACTAAGAACTCATTTTTCTGGGATAGTCATAACTAAATCTTATTCATTATTGTTTATTTCAAAAGGTCTCTTTGATCCCTATAATTTACAAAAAAAAAACTATAAATACATTTAAGGCTTTAAGAGAAAACTGAATCTTAGTTTCTGGTCCTGTAACACTAACAACTTTGTTGACTGTACGTAGGTATATAGAATAGAATGTACCGACATAAAACTTTATTTCACCATTATAAAAATAATCTAGGTAGCTACTTGAACTACAAAGTGTGTTTCAAAACCATTAATTACAATTTGCGGTGTTTTCTCTATATTTTATCTTCATCAAACCCGTTACTGAAAATAATTGAGAAATTAAGTGCTTCAAAACTCAAAAACCGGTCAATAAATTTACCACTACTCTAACACCATTTCTCAAACGATTAAAATTCTATAGGTAAATAAAACTAATTTCAAATTGTGCATCATCATTATCATCTATCATCATTTTGTTTAGTTTCATAGGTGTGAAAATAATGTGGCCAACGCAAACGATACTAAGCATCGATTGACACCTCATTCATCAAAACCAGATGAGTATTGAGTAGTTTAGGCGCTACGGTGGACTGCTAAAAAACCATTCCTTTTGGCTGTACCGTAGTCAAGTAAAAACCACAAAATAAATTCAAAAGTATATTAAAGAAAAACTTTATAAAGACAAAACAATCTCGGCAGTGTGAAAGAGTGCGCTCGGTGACAGTTCGGAGCTTTTTAATTAAACGTTGAGATTCATTGGACTCCCGTTAATTTCATTGCGTTTCTTTCCACGCAGATGACGCGCTGAGTAAACTTTGTTATTGAGGTCAGAGGAATATGCATTTAATTCGCTACAGTAAAATTTCTTAAACATACTTCAACAACAACGTAAGAATAATATTTAATTTAAAATAATAAATGTCTATGTTTCAGGTTAAACTGGTGAACCGATCTTGAAAAACAATCACAGAACGAAAGTTTATTTCCTGAGAAAGGACTAAGCTACTTCAACCGTTTTAATGAAATATGACAGGACAATTTAGTTTACATCTAGAGAAAGGCTACTTTTAGTTCTGGACATCTGGATAGTTCGCTAGTTACGCAGTAACCTAAAGTTCACGAGGACGAACTACTTAGTAGTTTTCAACGACACAATTAATCCCTATAGGTCCATAAGGTCCCATGTATCAGAATGATCGGAGTATCAAAATGTCCAGTTTCACGAAATGACCGGAGTGTCATAACAGTATGTTATTAATAAATGACTAAATGTTGTCCAATGAGTTTTTCAGAAAAACTCACTTACCTATATATTTATTACTAGCTTTAGGGTGAAGGAAAACATCGTGAATAATTTCGTCGAGTTCAAAATTTGGTTTTAATGCATTTGTTACACACGCGGCGTCAAAAAAATCGCACCTTTGAAAAACCACTTTTAATCCCATTTAGAATCAATGATGATGGGACTATTAGGTATCATTTTATAGGTCTAATCATCAACATTCAGCAAATCGTACTTTAGTCTTGCTAGGTCATGAAAAAAGAAGTGATTGCAAAAGAAGAAGAAAAAGTTTGTTGACAAAGAATTAACCCCTGGTCAGTGAGCCAACTAGCGGCCCTTTTATAAAGTAATTATGCATTATTTTTGTATAACGTCGTTATTTGGGTAAAATGTTTTTTTTTATGGCATAAATGATTGTTAATTTTAATGTCGTTAAATTAATGTTTAAAATGATACTTAATAGTACCATCACCATAGATTCTAAATGTGATTAAAAGTGGTTTAAAGTATTATTTTCCGAAGGTGCGATTTTTTTGACGCCGAGTGTAGCACCCTAGTCCAGCGGTAGGCTTACTTACCGTCATGCTTGGGTCCAAAAAATACACTAGTGGTAAGTGTATATTTCTAGGAATACCACAGCCGATCTGAACAGGCATAAGCTAATCGATATTTTTTGATTAATATTATTCATTACTGGTCATGGTTCATCATTTCAGATAATTGCTGTGCACTGCTGGACAAAAGCCAAGGAGCGCCAACCATTCCGGTCTTGGGCAACCCGCGTCAATCCACTACCAGCCACCTTCTTTAGGTCGTCAGTCCATCGTGCCGCAGGCCGCCCTACACAACGTTTGCCTAACGCGGTCTCCACTCCAATACGTATCGGCTCCAGTAGCCATCAGTCCGCCTGGCGACATGACCGGCCCACTTCCACTTCAGCTTACTGATTCTCCGCGCGATGTCAGTGACTCTCGTACTCGGTCATAGTTAGATTTGATCAATTTTAAAGTCACATTTCAATAACAAGAGTAATTACCCAACGGAAGTCTTAAAATAAATAAAAATGATAAGCAATAAAACTATTAGGTATACTAGATCTAAGGAAGAAACAATAAAAATAACTATAAAGGTATTACGAGTAAGGTAGAAACGAACGGAAACAAAAATTGCAGGCATTTGTCAAAGTCCCCCCGCGGAAATGGTGCATAAATAAGGTCCAGTTAAAAAATGAACAGATCCACTACTATTGGAAATTGTGGAACAAGGCCTTTAGGAAAGGGTTTCTATATTTATTTATTTAACTTTATGTAACCAAGAATATGTTGTACATCAAAAAATTTAATAAAAAATAATCTCACGCCTTTTTATCCCCAAAGGGGTAGGCAGAGGAATTCCATTACTGAGTATACCCACATTTCCAGAGATATATTGGACCCCTAAACGTGATAGGTGGTGAGCTTATCGCCGGACCGGGTCTGTTTACACATGTCTCAGAATTAATTCTGAGACCTGCGGGTTTCCTCACGATGTTTTCCTTCACCGTCGAGCTAGTGATAAATATGTACGTAAGTTTTTGAAAAACTCATTGGTACATGCCAGGATTCGAACCCGAGCCTCACTGATTTTCGGCCGGCTCTTTAACCGTCCGGCCTATCACTGCTCTTTCTTTAACCGTCCGGGCTATCACTGCTCTTTCTTTAACCGTCCGGGCTATCACTGCTCTTTCTTTAACCGTCCGGCCTATCACTGCTCTTGTACATCATGGCGAACTTAATGTTATTCAAGCACCGTAACAATTAAAAATCAATTTTGCTTTATTTTATTGGCTTGAGAGGTTAATATCGAAATTCATCACATGGAAGTGTCAGTAATCAATGATATGTTGCAAGACGAGGAAATTCATATTCTTAGGCTTCGCTCAGATTGCCAAATTGTGACGTTTTTCACATGCTCTTTCTAAGTAAAAATTACGTCAATCTATTGCTCCATTGATGTGTGAAGGAAGAATAAACCAAGAAAGTAAGTAACTAACAACTCTTTATTGTACACCGAAAGAATTTTGCAATAAGTGACACAAGGATTTTTAAAACACAATGGGCGGTCAAAAACACACATTATTTTTTAGAATATTAGTAGGACATCTTATGAAGAAGTGAAAGAGTCTTGAAAGTTAATAATCCTTTCTTAAAGATTGTGAGAGTCATAATTTTATCCTTTTCAAATAATATTATTTATGCGTAGGTACTTAATTACCAAAATATCACTTTTACTATACTTCCTTGCTAGTTTACTTTAAGCCTTTGAACGCCATGTATCGAACCGGTGACCGAAATCCTGAATTAATTTATCACCGTGGCGTTTAACACTTTGACGTTGGCGTTAAAAAAGTTTCTTTAGAAGTTCCTTTTAAATAAAACTTACAATATCAAAACGCGAACGTCACTTGTAGATGTCACACTTGTCGCTGCACTTGACTTCTGCCAGGATCGCGTGACTTTACTCTCTAGTTGCGTGCGAGAACCAAGGGTAGGGCCGATGATCTATTGCGCATTTTACGAAATAGACCGTGAAATTTGCCGAAAACGAACTTTTATTGTTGTCTGTCCTTTCTAAATTTTCGACAGATTCAGTTTTTTTCTTATTACCTCGTAGGCAACACAGAAATGGTATTGAGCTCAGTATTTTAATGGTATTATTTTTTTTATTTTTTAAGGGCTACGTATGGAAACCATACTATTATTGCTCTTTTTTTTTAAATGGTTAGACAAAACTAAAGTATGAACTAATTGGGGTGTATGAGGAATTGAGCTTATTCTGTGACGCGTTGTATACTTAGTGATGATTTTGTGAGGCCTGTGATTCTTGGAATTTGTGACGAAGCGGTTATACCTCTACATATTGACAAATATTGTGGTCTTCGGTCCAGATAACGGGACGGTACACCCAGCTTGAATAACTTTGATAAAAACCTCCTGCATAAGACTAGCTGGTAGAATAAACTATAGCCTATGCAACTCAATGATAAAGTAGCTTTCCATTGGTGATACAATTTTTAAAATCGGTCCAAGCTGTTTTTGAGTTTGTTCGTTACAAACATACAAAAATACAAGTATGCAAAAATACAAATCTTACCTCTTTATAATATTAGTGTAGAAGTGTACATTTAAAATTGCTTTAATATTTAACATTTTAAAACTCAATTATCATTCCTTGATAGGTGTGCCAAAAATATTAAAATAAGTTTTTTCTCTGTAACTTACTACTGCAGAAAGACAAAACACTATATTATTTAGTCTGAAAGATAAACAGTGGGTGTAACTTGCCTGTAATGGAAGAGGGATGAAGATAACAAGCCAGGGGAATGAAAAATGTTCTCAAATATTTCACTGTAGGTAAGTACAAAAATTTAAGTGTGTCCGGTGATTACACTGCAAGAACTAACATTTTCTTTTTACAATGAAAAAGTGGCTAACATAAGTATTGCGATTATATTTTTAAACGACACAATCTTTAAATTTATTATTTAAATATAATACGCTCACGCCTAATCCCCGAAGAGGTTGGCAGAGGTATTCCGTTACTGAAAATAGCTATTTTTCACCAGTGTATTCTTCAAAGAACCAAACGGGACAGGTGGTGAGCTTAATGTGTAAGTAATTAGTAGGTTTATAATTTAATTCAATTCAATATAATACAGGTAATAAAGTTAGGCGGTTTCTTAAATTAGCGTGATGGTAGGTACAGTTAAGAGCACAAGAAGTTTTATAATTGTAGTGCGAGTCTGACCTTTATGGCGATTATAATAAGAACGTTATAAAGTCTAATGTGTCAAGATTCACGTGCTCTTGACTATACCAACACAGTGAGACGTATCTGGTGCTTCACGTGTGGTCCCATTTCAATTTCGTCCAGTTCTGACAATAACATCCATTAGAAAACCATATACCTAAGTTGAAGTCGGTTTTTTTACACCTTGGAGTTCTATGTTATTATATTAAGATGACATGACGGGCGAGTAAAGCCAAACCTCGCACTTCAAAATCCGTCAAACTGTTTAGACCCGTAAAGTAATAGAATGCAGACACAATAGGATGACGCTTGAATGGATAAGCTATACCGGTAAACCAGGGTTACTTTGATCAATTTTGGAGTTTGACAGCCCATAACTTTTTAACCAGTTGATCTAAAAATACTAAAAATATATATTATAATAATCGGTTTCATTCGATTAAGGGTGAGGCCAAACGAGCGTAATTTCGGTTGCAGAATTTCAGTTGCAGAAATTCTGTTGCATTCGGTTTCATATAAAAGTCCTATTTGATTCACACGGCGACGCAAAATGAAACGAATTTCTGCAACCGAAATTCTGCAACCGAAATTACGCTCGTTTGGCCTCACCCTAAGTTTAAAAGGAAAAATAAAACATTTATAGATTTTGAAGTGATCATGATTTTGGGGTTACTTTGATATCCCCCTTTTTTATCATTTCATTTCAAAGTAACCACAAAAAATATTTCATAAAAAGAAAAAAAAAGAAAATCGGAAAATATATTTTTTTTAATGTAATCTAAAGCAGCAACCTCAAGCCCACCTACAGAAAAGGATTTGACAGTTCATTAGTGTTGCCCTTTCCGAAAAAAAAACTGCCAAAAACCGTTCCGTTTTATGCAATTCGCATTTTTATGTGAACAGGAAGTTTTAATCAAAGTAATCCCGAGGTTCAAAGTATACCCCGGTTTACGGTATAGCAATGGAAAGAAACAACTTTTGTGATTGTTTATAGCCGTGTGCATTAAACAAAACGTAACCCATTCCGACTTAAATTTCTTCAATAAAATTATGATAATAACAATAACTTTATTACAGCAACAGGTGCAAAGAGTACACATTACTAATATTCAGTAAACTGTTATGATAATAACAATATCTAATAACAGGGGATAACGGTAATCGTTATGTTTTAAATGATAACCGTTTTGCGTTTCCGTCGTGTTAACATTCATTGTTATTGACGCTGTAAGGACGCAACAGTTGGATGTTATTTTCAACGTTATTTTCAGTAATAGGGTACCCTAGTTGACGAAACGAAATTGCAATTTATAGTTTGTTAAAAATATAATCTCAAACCATCTCTAAAATGTATAAAAACATCGAAAGGTTATGTCCTGTGTAGGCGTATTTAGTACATTTTCCATAGTAAATATTCAATAGTAACTGATTTCTCTAGTTCATTAATCTAATTCTTAGATGACAACAAAACAACAGTTATTTTTGCGTGTTTTATTCGGAATTATGTACGCTCACGCTGTCTTTGAGGAGTAATAATAATAATAATTTTAGTTTTATATACATATTGTAAAAAGCCTAACCTAAGACCAAAAATAAATAAAGATAAATAATAATAATAAATCTTTATTTCAGACTTGTGTCCATAGTTCTACTAGTATGTTAGTATTATTATTTTATATTTATTTATTTGTTAAGACCTATGACTGTCTCCATCCTGTGTTTCTGAAAGGGACAGCCTAGTCTGGCAGCAATAATTTTCAGAATGCTGTTGTTACTACCATGGAGGCTCTGTAGCAAAGAAGCCGTTTTCTTTTGCATGATGGCTAGAAATCATCAGTGCGGTTATGCAGAGGTAATAATATGAATAAACAGTATAAAGAACAACCAGAAAATCGCCGATAACAGCTTCGCTGACAACCGAGTACGGGCACGGTAAATTAATTAAACACGCATGTCCGCATGGCGGTGCTAGTCGACGCGATAAATCAATCAACGAGACACGCGGTTCATTTGTCCGGTTGTTTC
Organism: Ethmia dodecea; assembly: GCA_963855545.1. Classification (NCBI taxonomy): domain Eukaryota; kingdom Metazoa; phylum Arthropoda; class Insecta; order Lepidoptera; family Depressariidae; genus Ethmia; species Ethmia dodecea. Next base: position 4,005,921 of record OY979443.1, read on the forward strand.
GCTTGTTTCGAATTAAGCAAAGAGAGGTTATAGGTCGATTGGGAATTGCTGTTTAGACCGGAAGCTTTGAATAAGCAAGGGTAGACTTCTTTTAGGGTTCTGTACCCAACGGTACTGTATTATTGAGGCTCGACTGTTAGTCCGTCCATCTGTCACAGGGCTGTATCATTGAATCGTAATAGATGGAAACTTGAAATTTTTATATGTATAGCCGATAAAACAAAAATTAAAAAAATAAAGGGGGTAATTTATTAGTATTACACTGTGGTTGGGAACCTTTGAATTATGAGCCTGGCCAACACGTGGGCACTGTGGCCAGTTTTTAATTATTAATTGTACTACAAAATTACTAAATTCCACAGCCTCTACCTAGATAGGTAGGTACCTACCTAAACGTTTTGAAACCTTTGAATATTGTTTTCCGCTGATGTAATAATACGTATGGATGGACGGACGGACAGCGGAGGAACCCTAAAAAGAGTAGGTTTGAAGGTTAACTTTGTAACTAAATGCTTTGAAATTTCGATTAAATTTCGAAATCGAATGGAAGCGGAACGTAAAGTTAAATAGCGGAAAAAGAAACTTTAATCATTGGCGCTGCGACTCTTGGGAGATCTGTTAAGGAATAAACGATAAGTTAAGGGGTAGCATTGATGCATACAAAATCGGAATCTCGCTAAAACAATACAAAAAGTACTTCAGCGAATAAACTTTGTTTAATTGTGCAATTGTGCAACAAGAGGGCAAAGTAGTTTTTGCTGCTAGAGCTATTTTTGAGTCCCAAACAAGCAAAGGATTCTATAATTGAATCACGAGCGTTGCTAGTGATTCTAAGTTAGAATCCTGAGCAGTATTCTCTAATACTATACTGTAACGCGACCGATAGAGCTTAAATTCTGAATCGACAGATTGAGCGGCAGCCTTTAACGTTCTCTTGGATGGTTTCATTATTTACTAAGACTGATGTTGTTGCAATAAAGCCTGGTTTCTGGACCTTGATTGGTCTGATTTACAATGAAGACGTACTCGTAGAGCAGTGATAGCCCGGACGGTTAAAGAGCAGTGATAGCCCGGACGGTTAAAGAGCCGGCCTAAAATCAGTGAGGCTCGGGTTCGAATCCTGGCATGTACCAATGAGTTTTTCAAAAATTTACGTACATATTTATCACTAGCTTGACGGTGAAGGAAAACATCGTGAGGAAACCCGCAGGTCTCAGAATTAATTCTGAGACATGTGTAAACAGACCCGGTCCGGCGATGGGCTCACCACCTATCACGTTTATGGGTCCAATATATCTCGTGAAATGTGGGGGATAAAAAAGGCGTGAGATTATGAGAGATTATTATACGTACTCGTACTTTCTATTCTGACAGTATATTCCCAATATTCATAAGACTTCAAAAGTAAAAACCGATTTCTGAAAGAGCGCCTACCCTTAACATCGCAGAGCGAAGAGCGCCAATACAATCGGAACTAAGAAACTCAGACCACGAGATCCTCTTACTAATGTACTGGACTATTGTTTTAATTACTCGATGTTGAGAGCTGAAAGATATTGGGTTCGATTCGAAGCTCCGAGAAATCATAATTGAATTTACAATCTTCTTAGACGCGATGTGGGTTGTGATGTTATTTTAAAAAGTTTGTGTTATGATTTGTGAGAGAAATGTATTGAATTTCTGTGAAAAGTTTATTACTCTTTAAGTACAGCCTAGAAATAACTAAGGTTGTGTTGATGAGTCACAGTTTGCCCTTTATTATTATATATGCAAGTCCTTAGTTTACTTATGATGCAGAATAATTCTTTGAAAACGCATTTTATAGTATACAGTGCCAATCTACACTAATGTTACCTATAAACAGGATAGATTTGTATGTTTGTAACGAATAAACTCAAAATCTACTGGACTAATTTCAAAAATTCTTTCACCATTAGAACACATTATTCCTGAGTAACATAAGCTATATTTTATTTCCGGATTCCAAAGGGAAGGAAAACCACGCGGGTGATAATTATAATAAAAAGGAAAGATTTGTATTTTTGTAACAAATAAACTCAATAACTACTGGACCGATTTCAAAAATTCTTTTATTATTTGAATGCTACACTGTTCCTGAGTAACTTAGGCTATATTTTATCTCCGTATTTCCACAGAAACGGGAACTACACTGGTGAAACGGCTCGGAACCACCAGTGAACGTATAGAGGACACGCAAAGAAACATTCATCTCGTATAGGTCACTATATTCTCATAACTTATACCACCTTCTTATCAGACTGGATCCACCACGAGGAGTCCTCAAGACTGCGATTCTATTACTAATGTTCTGCGGCTATTGTTTCCGGACGACTGGACTTTTTGCAGTGGTCTTAAAAATAGAGGACCTTAGATAAAGCTTGGCTTTCTTTCATGGAACTGTGAGTACGAACAAAACATCTTTGGTTGTGAGATATTTGAGAAATGATAGATGATCGTGTGATTTATAATATTGCTAAAATTCTTTTTTAAATAACTATTTCAAGTATCGAGATTACTTTACAGTAGGTTAGAAAGTTGGTAATTGCCAAAAATATTGAAATTTTTTGGCACCTAAAAAAATATTTATTGATGTTATTATAGTTTTGTTTGTTATTTGTGATACTAAAGTTAAATCAAACAACGTTACTATAGTAATCCCGCACTGCAATGAAACTATGACTAGGTTGATAGTATAAGATACTGCGGTTTCACCTGCGTAGTGCCCGTTCCCGTGGGAATACGGGGATAAAATAAAGCGTACCTATCTGTTATTCTGATGCATAAGCTATGTTTATATTTATTATTATTATATAACTGTAAAGTTTCATCAAAATCCGTTGAGCAGGCGTATTCACGGAGCTTCGATATTCGACTCGGAATCGGAAAGTCTGTCGAAGATGGGCTATTCAGAGATGTCGGTATCGAAAACGAATGTCATATTTGACATATGGATTCGGAAAAATTTCCGTGGCTGTCAGAAACGCCTAGAATACAGTTTCCGAAGTCGATAGATTCGACTTCGGAAAATTTTTCACACGATCTGAATCGTATGGAAACGGTGTCGAGCCTCCGTGAATACGCCTGCAGTAGTCTTTTGCTTGAAAGAGCATTAAACATCCATACATCCATAGAAACTTTCGCGTTTATACATAAGTAGGATTATGACTACAACATTATCACTCATAAAATATGAAATGTCCATTAAAAATCGTTAAGTATGCACTTTTTGCGACCATCTCAGGACAATAAGTGGCGTTCTCGTTTTAATATGTCATAAACTCAAACCACGTTCTATTTGCGCTTAAAAACCAATCTCCTTCGAACAATTCACCTTTCCCATCGATTTCAGTGACAGCAAAACAAAGTTTGTTGCTTCAAGCAGTAAAACCACCATAACTTTGCTGGTGGTAAACAGAGTGTTCCTCGAAACTCTTCTCTATTTCCTTATCAATAAGTTCTTTGTTGTTTTTGAAGTGTGAAACTAGAATAATTTTTGACAGCAAGTTCTAAGTGCAGGTCGATGTCTAGTAGCTCCTTAACGTTTCTTAGTAAAATGCTTTCTTGGTACATTCCCGGCGACTTTTACTAAGAAAAAACTAACATTGTTGTAGTCATTATTCACTGTAATAAGAGTATCTCAATATGGAAATACAGCAGTAAGTATTTTATCTTGGATAAAAGCAAAAAAGGAAGATACGGTACATTAATAGAAAGCATCGTTGACATTTGGACTACATACAACAACACGCGACCGTGGGTTTAATTTTTTGTGTTAGTGCTATGCAGTAGGTATATTACAAAGGTTACTTAATGTACTATCGAAAAAAGTTCTGCCTGATACACCTAAGTGTCATTTTAGCGAGCAGCTATCTTTTCCCACCCCGTGTCGACAAAGCACTCACTTATAGTAACAATGACAATTACAAAAAAGTGTTTCATTCATGTTTATGACATTTTAGTGTCGATGAATGGATCGGAGTAGAAAAAAGAGACGGTGTTACTGGCTTCTCATTGTGTAACTCTAATTAGGGTCGGGGTAATAAAATTTGAGCTTGCAAGAGACAATTCTTCCAAATGTATCAGGCTTAGCGTTTGCTGATAGTACAACGTACCTACTGAATATTTCTGTTACGACGTCATCATTTTTGCGTCATTTTTAACTAAGGTGATATGTATAAAATCTTTTCAGTCGGTATTTTTGGTTTTCCAATTTTATCATCTTGAATCTATACCATACAGACATTAGCTTACCTACATATAATAGCAAGACAATGTTTTAACGAGTTGTCAAATAAACTCCCGTTGACTATGAACTGGGTCACTAGTCCTCATTTAATTATGGAAAAGATTAAATTTTCCGAGTCGCACAGTTACGGCTTTCATATGCAAATGTTTTTGAGGGGTGAGATTGTATGTGACACACGGGGTGATTGATTGAAGAGCAATATTGGGTAGATATATTCGGTTGGAACTTATTTTAGACCCTTATTAGGGTTGAGGGCTACTTTATGACTATGTTAGTTAATAGAGCAATGGTAGGCCTGATGGTAAGAACACCAAGGAAAACATCGTGAGGAAACGCGCCGGCCAGAGAATAGAACAGGTCCGGGGATAGGCTCACCATCTACCATGGGTCCAAAAAATATAGTAGTAAGAAGTAGGTACTTAATATTTTCGTAAATGAGATACATCGGCCAAGTGCCAACTCCTCGGGGATAAGGCGGGAACATACTTTTTATTATTGTATACAATGAAATACAATACAGTTTTCAAAATTCAATTATCCAAAAATTATTTTTAAGAGGATCCGTGTGGATCAGTCAGTACCATTGTTAGAGACTTTTGTTTTTAATTTTAGTTTCTCATTTTTAAGTCTTAGAAAGTAGGTCTAGAAACATGCGAAAATAATTATTCATCAAGGTGTTTCAGGTACACATTCAAAATAGTTTGTCTGCTTCTATTGACTAGAAAAAAGTGTAAATAAATATTTTTGTTGGCAAAACTAACCACAATTATGTGTCCATTATACGAGTTTTGACGTAATATTTGTTTAGGTTCCATATCAATCGCGTTGTTGAAAAGCGAATATTCGAATTTGCATTGAAATATGAACTCAGACGAATCAATTACAGCAATGTTTGCACTAGTTACCAACATAAAACACATTATATTTTAGCATGTGGCTTTATTGTGGTTATACAATGGTTTCATTTCTTTGGTAAGATAAATGGAATGCTTTGTCATATATTTTGTTATTTCACACACTGTTTATTTCCAATGTCGTATGCTTGTAAATGATGACCTTATTTATACAGCGATGGTTGGAAGCTTGTCTGACTAGGGACTCTATATCTTAGAGATTAAGGTAGGTAAACCTAAAGTTTGCTTATGATACCCTGTTCATTTTCAAATTCGCTATTCTGTATAGTAAGTCTTCTTAAAATGTCCTATCATTTCAGAACAATTATTGGCAATTTTGCTACCATCAACGTTAAAATATCTACAAGCACTACAAGATTGTCAGAGTCATCCGTTAGTTAGACGTGGGAGAGCCATGCTTCGGCACGCTTGGGCCGGCTCGACCGGAGTGATACCACGGCCTCACAGAAAACCAGCGTAAAGCAATTCATTGCGTTTCGTTGAGTGAGTGAGGTAACCGGAGGCCACAATCCCCCCTTCCCGTTCCCTCCTCTCCCCTCCCCTTTCCCTACTCCCACCTCAAAGGTCGGCAACGCAGTTGTGACTCTTGAGTTGCAGGTGTCCATGGGCGACGGACGTCACTTACCATCAGGTGACCTGTCTGCTCGTTTGCCCCCTTTTATAATTAAAAAAAAAACCTAAAGTAACTACTTACAAATCTTTTTACTTATCCTATACTTGGAATGGGAACTGTAAAAAGTTGCATCCAAAAGAGTCATAATGAGCAAATGGCAAACACTTTTTAAAAAACACCTGAAAGTACTATAATGATACATATTTTTACTAGAGGCTAAGCACATAAAATGTTAGTAAAACAAACTTAAGAACTAGTGTCAGCACAAGACAAGACCATTTTGATTACATTGGACAGAAATCTTCAAATAAAAATAAATACACCAAAAGAAGCTTCCAAGATTTATCTGGAGTGGCACAAACTTCTTCGTAACCCATTTACGGCGCGTTGAAAAACAATTGCGGACGAAAGTGTCCGACCCTCGTAGAGTACCTAGAAAGAACTAAAAATTGAGCCTTACTATGAGTTTGTTCTAAAAAGCGAGATTTTAGTGATATTTAGGCTATTTACTGATACGATCAAATAGTTGTAAGAAGTTGTAATACGTAAGAGCACTTCATTAGAGGGTACATGCATATTTTTTTTCAGCAAATGTGCGTTTTTAAATCATTTCGTTCTTAAATTAAATTCTTTTATATGTATGTGTGTAGAAACACCTGCCAAGTGACCTGATATTATGAAGAGTTCCTTCCCTAGTACATTTCGTACTTACTGTAGTATATTTCGTAGGGGCATTATATTTTCTAATAAGTACTATACTAGTAATAAGCAGACGATGTGTCACGGAAACAAAGCAGTACTATTTTTGAATACATAATTTTGTAGGACCCAACCTCAGAATATATCTAAGAATCATTGAATAATTTAAATACTTTTTTATTTTTTAAATAAAAGCCAATGGTAGGGCCAGTGATGTTTCTAGTAAAGTGCACTTCGCGAGGCGGGAACGAAATGAAAGTTTCGTCGGTTCCGTTTATTTCTCACTCAGCTGTACTGTCGATTTGATTTATTGTTTTGGTGCAGTTTGTTTGAACTTCTCGCTTTGAATGTAATACTCACAGTGGCGTCTAAACACATGCCTTCTGATACGATTAAATGAATAATATAAAAAAATGGTGAAGAATGATTTCAAAAGAATGGATGAGGACGATGGTTTACTCACGTCAATTTCGGATATAACCTATTTGATAGACGACACAACTTCACTGGCAATTTTTTTTTAAAATATAAGTAACGTAATTTTTACTTTTCTAAATAATTTATTTATTAAAACGTATCTTTCGAAATGGATGCTACTCCAAATTCAAAGCAAACTTATTCCAGATTTTTTTTACTGTGTTACACCGTTGTGGTACGTTTCACTTAACATAGCAGACCGACTCTACTTGGAAATTATAACGGATGAACTTCCATCAATCCATAACACAGTTTTGATTATACTACAATTAAGGTCATCTATCAAAGGTTATTAAGTAGTGTCAGGTGGACAGGTAGTTAATATAACAATCAGGTCATTGGAACCCGCGGTGACGGTGTTTAGCAATTCGCTGGCTTAATCAGCTTTGATGGAATAACTGATGGTGGGGTGCCGAGATAGTCTATAGTATAGACTCTATGCAAAGGCTTATAAATGATGTTTAGGTTAACACAAATAGTCATTTATGGTACATATCTAAATCTATTTATGAGAATGAAGACTAAACTAGACTAGAGAATTTATTTAAAATATTAAACAACTGTAAAGAGTAACAAACCGACTTCAACGATAGCAATTTTAAAATACTTGTTGATTTTTTAAAAACCACTCGACCAATTTCTATAAAACTAAAATGGGACCACCTCTGAAGTATAATCTACCAAATCAAAATCGGTGATAGCCCGGACGGTTAAAGAGCCGGCCGAAAATCAGTGAGGCTCGGCTTCGAATCCTGGCATGTACCAATGAGTTTTTCAAAAACTTATGTACATATTTATCACTAGCTCGACGGTGAAGGAAAACATCGTGAGGAAACCCGCAGGTCTCAGAATTAATTCTGAGACATGTGTAAACAGACCCGGTCCGGCGATGGGCTCACCACCTATCACGTTTAGGGGTCCAATATATCTCGTGAAATGTGGGTATATCCAGTAATGGAATACCTCTGCCTACCCCCTCGGGGATAAAAAAGGCGTGAGATTATTATTTTGATTTTTTTTTTAAATCGTTTCATAATTAGCGGAGTAATCGCGTAATATACATACAAAAAAAAACATAGTCGAATTAGGAACCTCTTCCTTTTTGAAGGAGGTTGAAAATGAGCACACGGCATAATACAAGTATGGTTACGATTCACAAAATAATACTTACTTATTATAACAAAATAAATAAGAAGAAACACTAGTAAGCTATTATTATCTAACTAAGTCATTCGAATTACAAAAACATAGTTTCTAAACCTTGACAACTCAGATTAAAATCACAATATTCTTTCAATGCACAACCTATTCTATTGTTATTAACTCATCACACAATGACGCCATATAAGAAAGAATTTAATTTGATTGGAGATGCTAATAAGATCTCAATTAGCGTAAGCCCTAAATACATAACTATTATATTTGGTTCAAAAGATTTTGTTTGACACATAAACTTCAAAATGTTGATTACATCTCTATCTATTCATAGTCCTCTAATAATTTTGTTTATAAAATATTTATATAATAAGGCAAAAAGTTACCAACAAACCAGTATTTAAAGACGCAATTAGGGCAGACACCGTCAAACGAGTGACGCTTGCAGTCGCAATAACTCATGAGTTTATTAGAATACGGCTGACCACCCAACACTGCGAGATAAACACACAAATAAACTTTATTAATATATTGCAGTACACTGTCGGTGTTCTCAGTTTGTAAATTTAATGGAATTCTCCGTCCATCTCCTAACAGTCGTAACACTATCATCGCTAAGCCATGTCTGACACCATTGGGTGGCTTCAAAAGTTCTGACAAGTCGTCACTAACCTAACACCATATTTTAATCGGAGGTGAGTTTGCGTCAAATATTATGGCTCATACTTCGTCATGTGTGAGAAATACCCTTAGCTCAGCAGTGGACTGTTACAGGTTGATGATGATGATGACGTGTCTAGCTTGACTAGGTGGACAGACCTGGTAAAGGTATTCAGGAGCAATATGGGAATACTATGTTCAACAGTGGTGGGTGATATGATGATGATGTGTCTAGTTTTCTGGAGCTCAATGCTCACCTCAGTTTTGTTGGTTATTTGCTATACGCATAATAATGTAAACATCTACAAATAACGACAGAGTCAGTTTGTTATCAATACACTGTTAGAAAATTTTTGTAGCAGGTAGGCTGGATTAAAAAAATAATCGTGTAAGAGTTGGTAAGTATCATAAATTTATAAAAAACTTAAAAATATACACCACCAAATTCTGATGCTCTTCCAAAATATTACCATACCAGTACAAAAATAAGTGAGATAAATCTTTAAAAGCGTCATTTTCCTCTAATAAATCACTTATGGATTGTAGTTGGCATTTTGCTTCCGATAATCCATAAATAAAGGCCATATTTCTTCCACTTAAAAATATGTAAGCGTTTATCCGCATCCCGCTTTTGAAGCCGACATCATAACAAAACCGTCTCAAAGTTATACACTGGACCACTTTGTAAAGGCCTCTTATAGTGCCGAAAGTACCCCCGAAGAGGTATAGGAATAGAGTGATTAGGGAGGTAGGGTAGGTCAAGTTAAATTGGATATTAATGTTACCATAAATACCCGAACATGCATCAACAAACTTAAACCTGTTGATGCTAAATACGATGCCATTGATAATTTGAAGGATGAAGGTCGATAGTCGTTAGTTGCGGCGTTTTTAGAGTGTAAAGTTATGATGGCTTACATGCAGCTTTTAAATAGACGCTGAAAGAAGTCGACAGACAGCTATCAAGATGTCCTAATAGGCGTAGCGGACGCCAGAAATAATTTACAAATTGCCTTGTTGGTAAGACAGATTCGTCCAACGGTTTTGTATTTTGGACTTGGATCGTAAGACAAAAAGTTGTTGAAATTTCAGGTCTTTGACTGAGTGAATATAAATAAATAAGCAGTTTGGGAAATACCTACATTACACCAGTAGATTTTGTACAGGTCCATTAATGTGACGGGACGGGAGGTGCTGGTTGCCGGACCAGGATGTTGTTTTATTACACAGGCTTCAGACAAGTTCAGAAGCCTGCGGGTTTCGTCGCGATGTTTTCCTACTCTGTCGAGCTATTGTTAAATATGTACTTAGGTAAGTTTTTAAAAAACTCATTGGTGACATACGCTCGCCAGGATTCAAAACCGATCCTCATAATATAAGAGGTGGGCTTACCATAAACTATGCAGCATCTGCATTTAAATCAGTTAGGGTTCAAAATGTCCATTTGCTATAATAATCTCAGGCTATTCTAGAAATACTCACGTTTCACCAGTATATCCTTTGAACCCCTAAACGTGGTGGTGGTGAGCTCATCGACGGACTTGGTCTGCTACACAGTTAGTTTTACAGTTTTGAACAAATTATATTGTTAGGTAGGTACTTACTACAAAAACTTTGGTTTGATACTGACTTGTTACATTGAATGTAAGCTGATAATATAGCGTCCAAAAATAGATCCTACGAACACTTGCTTATTACACGGTATCCGATAAGTTTGCAGTGCTGTGGGGACAGCGAGGCACTTGACTCGCCTTTGTACTGAACTTCGGTGTTAACTTGCCACTTGATTAAGGTTGTTAGGGAAATTCCTATGCATTTACGGCTCAAAAGGTCAGAGGATCGTCGAACAGGGGGATAGTAGCTGAAGTATTTGTACTATTCATTTACGCTAATATAATGATGAGTATAGATTTCTATCTGTGTTTGTAATAAATATGTTCCGAAACTTCTGGACCGATTTAAAAATTCTATCACAAATGGAAAGTCAGCTTACCTTTCTGTTATTAACATGACCATTGACCAGCGGGCGTATTCACAGAGATTCGATACTCGATATTCGACTCGGAATCGGAAAATCTGTCGAAAAGTTTCGCGATGGGCTATAAACAATTACACAGATGTCATATTTGACATAAGGATTCGACAGATTTTCCGATATCGAGTATCGAATCGTCGTGAATACGCCCGCAGATCGGCGATGTATTGAAGAAAAGCTAAATAAAGAGTACCCGAAACCGACGAGCATGCATGAGTTGTTTGACGGATGTGGATAAATTCAGAGATCTGCTAGGTTCGTTGCAAGTGGCAATAATAATAATAATAAATAATAAATATTTATTTATCACAAGACAAATACATTTTGTTATCAATGTCCTCTGCCTACCAATAGGAAATAGGCCCCGATTCTGATTTACAGCGACTAAACTTATTTTAGTTACTCCTGTCATTTTCTTTCTCCTAGAAAAGAAAAGAGACGAGAGATATTTAATCCTGTTAAATAAAAATTAGCCCTGTCAACTAAGGCATTTCATAACGTGTTTAGTGCATAAGTAAAGAAGTCGCGAATAAAATACAGCCTCGGACAGGACTAAATTCGGTAGGTTATCTTCTATCCCTTTTATATTTTTGAGTTAGGACAAAGACAGGACTAAACCAAAATTAGTTAGGTGGTGTAAAGCAGAATCACTCCCTTTATGTATGTAACTATAGTTTTCCCATTTCATTATTTACAGCAATAGGACAGATAGCGGGTGCTTAGTCATATAGGGTTTGGGTACGGAACCTTATAAAATGACTGCTTCCACGTGTTCTACATTCCAGAAGGCATAGCATGTAATAAAATATATCTGAGATTGTAATTTAAATGGTAACATATCACCAAATCATCACTTTAATCTCTCAAACTTTATAGTCGGTTAGGTCGAGTTAAACTCGTAAAAGTGTGATGGAAGTTAATTTAACGGTTAGCTGTTCGGAAGTTAAACTTTATACGACTTTGAAGATTTTGTGCGTTGAGTTTTGAAGGTTGATTTGGGTTTATATCTAATCTTTCTTTTGTAGTTTATTTACACGAATTTATTCTTAAAGTTTATTATTAAATAAACAAAAGAAAAAATAAAGGTAGACTGATATTTTCACTGAGTTTACAATTAGTTAATTATGAAGTATAACCACTGTGACAACATCTAATAAACATAAACACAGTTGAAAATTAATATAATAAAACAGTTTTTTTATACGTTGGTACAGGAACCTTCGTGTGTGAGTTCGACTCAAACTAATCCGGTTTTTTTGTACAAATATTCTTCCCAACTTTCCTCCGTTGTGAGTAAAAGTAGAAATCAATAACGATATTTTGTCAGTAACTTAACGACAAATATTAAACATCCAAATAAAAGGGCCACGTGCGTGCCCTTTGCGTTTCACATGGTGGGGCCAAAACATAAAATTGACAAGCTACAGCATGCAGACAAGAAAAAGATATTGGGTGTTAAAAAGAAGTTTTTATTAATTTTTACGTCGTAAATTTTTAATTCTGTCAACCGTTACAGCGCTGGTGGCACAGTGTTGAGAGATCAGGATGAGTTGTGAAGATTATCACTCAAAACGCTGCTACCCAGATCCTTTTAATTATTATGGAACGAATTTTTGCTTGCGACTGTACTGTTACCAAAGAAATTTAAATACGAGTAGACTACGGTACCGTCCATGGGAATATTTTCATACAAAAACTTCGATAGTAGGTACTATTATAGTACTATTATATCTTCTGTGGTATCACACTAGATTTATTAGCATTTTTTTTACTTTCGGTTTTATTTTCCGATTGCGCCAGAGGGCAGGTAATGTTTTCGGGTGTATGTAGATATTTATGGAACCGATTTTACATAAAGATGATTATTGATTTTATAAATGCAGTGTCGTTAGAATTGTTTCCGGATTTTTTTAGCCGAATGCTTCAAATTATTGTTATTATAAATTTTTATTAGGACACAAGATATGTATTAGTATATTAAGATCCACAATAGGAATTTCAAAAATTTGTAACCTTAAATCGTTTTTTATTAGTAAATTTAAATAACCAATTTATTAACACATCTATAGATAGAAGCATTCAGATTGGCAGGCAAACAAATATGAAAAGAAACTCAAATCACATAGATTTAAAATTATAGCTGTCAAAAATAACAATAAAACGACTGGCCAATAATGTAAGTGATTGAGGTCAGCATTAACTTGTGTAAAAGCGTAAAAGTCGACTTCTTTACGACTATATTTTTATAGTGAAAGATAACGGTTACCAGTAAAGGTGTAATTTTTATATCTTTTTAAAATTTTATTGTTATAGCTCTACTCCCGTTGAACCAGCGAGCGCATAAAATAATTAGGTAATGCTATAAAAGCACTTAAATTGGTGACAAAATTTAAAAAATAAGTCCTTATAAAGTATATTTTTATATAATTTTACCTTAAGTTTCAAAATATAAAACGTTATTACTTTTTTAAGTGGTCGTCATAATAATTATTGAAATATAAAACAAATAAGACAGTGATACGAAAAAAACACCAGTTAAAGTATTATAATACCTACTCATATCAAAACGTCAGGATAAAATATGAATGTATTTTTAATCCAAAAGTGCCAGAACAGAGATTAAACACCAAAAAATTTTCATCTATCCATCAAAGTAACATTAAAGTAAACTTCCTTAAAATAAATTAAACTTTTCCTTAAATTCGGTTTGTTGTGATAAATAAAATTACATAATCGATATAATTTTTCATCCAACACTCGATGATAGGTGAATGTGCTTATAAAACAGATTAAAGAAAGGTTTTTTGGGACTGCATAATATCTTTGATTCTAAAAGATTTTGGCAGATTTCCAAAAAAAAAAAACTGTTATAGTTAGCTTCATAGGAGCATCCGTTTATTTTTAGTGTGTATTTATCTTGTGTTCCTTAAGTTACTTAAGGAACACAAGATGAACACCATACTTACTTAACGAAGAAGAGAGTCACACACATTGACACAACCTTAATAATTTTAGATACAGGTAGAAAGCAAATAGGTAGTGCTTTGCAAACTACGGAGATAAGAAGTATTTTAGTTAGTTTTAAGCCTTTAGGCAAGGAATACCTATCTAATTCGTAAATACTTAGAATTATTCGCGTTACGTCTAAAATGTAAGACGGACAGGCAGAGCGCCATTTTATAGGTTTCAAGTCGATCCTATTGTAGCTGTTCAGGTCCATTTGTGAATTCTTCATGTAATCCAGTTTCATGTTATCTGTCAGAAATTGTTCAACACAAAGTACCTATTACCTACTTATGAATAGATAATAGAACATTATGTCTGGGAAACAACTGCGTTCCAAACACAACTTGACGTGATGCGAAATTTAACGGTATTTAATAATAGATGCAGTGTCGAGATGTCAGTCCGTCTGTCACAGTGACATGGAATTGCTTTCCCCTGCTTATACAATAATATGGGGAGTGTCTTCCGCGTCATAATCTTCGCGGTTTGATATGTGAGTAAGTTTCTGGTGGAAGGAGGTAGAGCAAGACAGACAGATCCCGTTAGAGTTCATAATCATATCATTTACAAGCATCAATAATAACAATAGTACCTCCCAAAGTTACAAACATTTTGATGAGTTCTTAATATATCGAATCAGAGCGTCTATCGCGACTCTACTATTCCCGAGTCAACTATAGATTTTGAGTGCAAGCCTGAGGCTAGTTTTAGGACGGCGATTTTAGGACACCCCGTTTTGTGTGGTATCTAAGAGCCAATCTCGACAGCATTTTCGACACTTTTCTAAGGCTTCCAGTCAAAACAAGGAGCCCTAAGGTTCGTTATGGGCGCCTCTACGTAGGTATATCGAAGCCATTTAAAGCCACAAAAACTAAATACCTACTAAAGAGTTTGAAACTAAATACTTGAAATTTCGCTATAAATAATATAACATTTAAGTTATCATTTTACCTACATTAATTAAGTACTTACTAGATATAGAAATAAAAAAAGACAGGGAACACTATAACACAGTTGGTTGATCGCTATAAAGATCTGCATTATAATGATGATGAATCATGGTCCCAACAGTATGAAAGACAGAAATAAAATCCTAGCAATAGGTAAACAAACAGATATAAAAATCTAAAAGTTGGTTGATTGACTGAGCTAAGAGCAAATAAGGATAGGTACGTTTCTGATCTTCTTATGTCACTGGCTGTACCCCGCAATTTCATCTGCATAAGTCTTTTTTGTGAAAAATAATTATATGTATAAGTACCTAGGTAGCTTTTAAGTATTACCAGAGACCAGTAGGTATTAATAACTACTCTCAAACAAAAAACTTTTTATAGGTGATTTTTTTTAAAATCAACTTTTTAGTTTCAGAGCCTATTGATTACAAACAAACATATTATTTTCTCTTTATAATAATAATGTAAAAAATAAGATATATCTTTGTAATGGTACAAATCTCTACAATTATCGTAAAACACATACCAAATAATACCAGCGCCACCTATCCAAAAACAGGGGAACAAATTTCTCCCGACTATCCCGCATTCCTACGGGATCTCTTTAATTTCGTAGCAATCCGCAAGACGTCGCCACCGGTGCTTTGAGAAAGTAGGATAAGTAAAGTTCATAATTTTAATAAGTATCTCAACTAAGTTATTATTAGATAGCTATACGTGATTGCTTCAGTTTTGTTAATGGTTTTAAGGTTGTATACCTTTTTTCACGTCTTTTTCCCGGGAGTTTGGTAGAGGTATTATATTCCTGGAATTTCATAGAAATATAGACAAAGCACATTTGGTGAATCAATCTAAGTAGAGCTGTGCGTTTGGACAGGTGACCATCAGGGTTGACTCCATCAGAGTTCAGTCCATCAGTTTGGTCCGGCTAAGACTGACGAGAATGATGAAAAATATTTAAAATATTAAATTTTTGACATTCTGGACCATCAGTCCGTCAGTCAACCGGTTTGACGATAATTCTCCCGTCATTCTGAGCAGACTGATGGACTGAACTGACGCCAGACTGAGCGTGTAACCCTTGACTAAGGATCAGCCTAGCTACAAGCGCAGATCCACCGTTGTGGGCACGTTGGGCATGTCCACAACCCTAATCGCCTAGTGACGTCACACTTTCATGTTATATGTTATATATATAGTTATCATTACTCTTTAATTTTCGTGAGCGATCCAACTAAAATTGTACATCTTTATTAATTTACTAGTGTTCGCTTTATGGCCTTGCCAAAACCATGGTACATAAATAAATACACTGTTAAAAATCCTGGTCATAGTGTCAATATATTTTCTAAACATCCCTTCTTCGGAATGCACTATATCGATCATGAGCGATTTCATACCCTAACTCGCACTTAGCCGATTTTCGGAGGCTGTGACCACAACCTTTTTTGAGGGCTGGATCCCGCCTGCCTAGCTATCCCAGGGTATGCGGCCAGTCTTCTGGGTACTATCCTACATGGTTCGTCTTTGAAAGACATTTTTTGTCTCTAAATAAATTTAGTATGTCCTCATTACTCCTCATCCATCAAATTATTATTATTATTGTTTTTAACTGTTGATGACCTAAGTTGAATATCACAAATTCACAATGATCTGGTTGATAGTTTCTACCTTGATACTGTCAATAATAAAAATAAGAAAAACTTAAATCCGCTTATGATTTCCATAATACGTAATAAAATAACCCTCATTCGAAATTCAAAAAACGTTTAACCCGCCACCTGCAGAGACCTCAACACGCGCCAAACCGCGTCACGATACCAAAGAATAACTAGATACTAGACTGACGGTGCTGACGACAATTCCAACCATAGAATTCAATTGTCGAACAGACACGGACTGAATATAAAAATTATGGTTTACTATCTTTTTCCCGCAACTTCGCTCGCCTCGCCTATCTATTATTCTGATATAAAGTCTATATAACTGTTAAGTTTCATTAAAATTACTTGCTTGAATGACAGAAAAGAATTTGTAGTGACCGATCAATTATAATCAAAAATATTGATGGAGGCATAACAAAGTTTCTTAAAAGTCCCTATTATGCATCTAAGTTTTTTCATGCAGTATACTATAATAATAATATTATAAAGAGGAGAGATTTGTATTTTTATGTGTTTGTAACGAATAAACTCAAAACTAAGGGACCGATTTTAAAAATTCTTTCATGTAGGTACCTATAGAAAACTACATCACCAGGGAGTAACATAGGCTTTAGGTATTTTATTTCCATATTCCGTGAAACAGCGGGGCGCTGCTAGTCAAAAAGTTTGTATGCATGGATATCTGGATGTTTGTTCCTCTTTCACGCAAAAAACTACTGTACGGATTTTGATGAAACTTTACAGTTATATAGCTTATACATCAGAATCTATACTTTATCTCCGTATTCCGGAACTACGGGGGTGAAACCGCGGGGCGCTGCTAGTGGAGTCATATTTGGAAGTAATCGCAAGTTTATTTAAATACATATTTGAACCTTATTTGAATCATATGTACCTAGGTATCTTCCATATACTGCACCCAATTATCATAAATAAATCAGTTCTAGTAAGATATACCCAGTACAAACCACGAAGGTTGGTATGCGTGTCACAGGCGTCGTAACTCGAGTCGTGATGGACGCGCGGCGCTTTGTGCTTACCGTCATGACGTCGTGAATGTTAATCGGGGGTTTTGAGAGACGTAAGAAAGCGGAGACTGTATTATGATATCGGTGGCTGGTTTTATTTGAGCTAGTGCTGACTTCGGTAATGTAAAGAAAAAAAACAAAAGCTTTTCACGATATTAGATTTTCTTATATATTTCTTATTTATATTAGTTGTTCTTGCATGTAACAATAAGTTTTTATAAACTTACGCACATATTCATCATTAGCTCGACAGTGAAGGAAAACATCGTGAGGAAACCAGCAGGTTTCAGAATTAACTATGAGGTAAGAGACCCGGTGCGGCGATGGACTCTCCGCGTATCACGTTTAGGGGTCGAATATTCTAGTAAAAAGTGTTTATTTCCAGAAATGGAATACATTTGCCTACCCCCTCGAGGATAAAAGGCTTAAGTTTTTTTTGTTCTTTGCTTTCCTAAATACCATATACAACATGTAACAGAATAAGCGCAATTCCTAAAATTAGTTTATTCAGTATCGACTACTTATTCGATTTCAGCTATTTTAAATAAGTGTTTAAGTGTCCCAAAAAATAATAAGCGTACAATTTTGTGCTTTCTATGGAAATCGTGCTAATATTAATCGATATTTTAGAAAATTGGTTAGACACAACGAAAGTTCGATTGCATAATATTTTTTTTATATTAATATACTAATTGGGGTGTATCAGGAATTGCGCTTTTTCTGTTACGCGTTGTATAGTGGTCTTGTTTTCTGTATTTCCTATGATATTATTTATATATATTTTTCCATTTTCCCAGAAGAATCTCGGCCATTTGTGTTAAGACCGGAAAATCCCACGGATTAATGGCGGAGCTAGGGCTGTCACGGTAAACTCACGCTTGACGGATTTGACCTACATTTATTATAGTTGTGTTTGCTAGTTTATGTTTTTTATTAATGTTTACGTAGAATTGCAATGTTATGTTTTGACTTTCGAGGTATTATAGTATATATCAAGTGTAGCAAAAATAAATTGCGAGTAATCAATTTAATAATTGATTGAGACGCTTGCTCTAAAACGCCTCTCTAAAATGCAATTTGATTTTCATTTACAATTATAGCAAGTATTAAAATAATAAAAAAGGAATGCAATTAAGTACTATGAGTTATGACCACAGCTCTACATTTTCATTAGTAAATTTTCGTTTTGACATTATCATAAAAAGTAACTCATTTGACTAGGATATCAAATACCCTATTATACCATAAATAAAAATAAAAAAATCTCACGCCTTTTATCCCCGAGATGGTAGGCAGAGGTATTCCATTACTGGATATACCCACATTTCACGAGATATATTGGACCCCTAAACGTGATAGGTGGTGAGCCCATCGCCGGACCGGGTCTATTATACCTTATGACTGGCTTATTGACTAAATTCAAATTAAACTAACAAACCAAAGAAGTATAGTTTTAATGCCAGTTGTAGAATATTTAAGCGTTTGTAGACACAGAACACTATTTAAAGTTTCTTTTGCACTAATGATTGTTTAGATCGTTGGTATGTATTACGATGACATCAAAAACACCATGTACACATAAAACATAGCTATACAGTATGCTGAATATTTTTAATTCCATTTAAATTCCTTTTGATATACAAAAATGGATAAAAAACGCAAACCCATACACATGAGCACAAACAACAATGAACTACACCGGTGTGGGGTTATTTTAATGTGATTGGCGGACAGCTTCCCCCCCCTCGGCTTAAGCCACGTCACTGCATTATTAATGCATCCCTTACACTCTCTACATACAGTTCTGGAGTTCATAGAGCTTTAGCTTCGAACACACACAAATAGGAACGCACGTTATGGTATTTATTTTGAGTGTTTACTTTAAGCTGTGACACATACCTGTGGGTAGCATGAAATATGCGGCTGCTAGGTAAACAATAGTGCATAGCATTTATGCAAACAAATTAGCTAAAAACTTACAAGAATATATCTAAATTAGTATTATTACTTACATTTACTTGCTATGACAAGATCTGGAAGCGCAAACTTACCTGAAAAATACAAAATAAAAACCAGTTAATCGTATCTTATGCCTATTTATATTTAGACAGTAGGTTTATATTTTTAATAGCTGTTGCCCGCGTATAACAACTACATATGTGTTTTCAGAGGTGAAATTGAGCCATTTTTTTTCTCTATCGTTTAGCCGAATCTCTTTAAGATCAGTTCAATTGTTCATCCGTGAAAAGGTAAGAGAAAAAAGATTTACACATATTATAACACCAGCAAACCAGCAGACACAGGCCATTAAATTATTAAACATTAATGGTCTGTGCTAGCAGGTTTCAGAATTGACTTTGACGCATGTGTGAATGTGGGCAGCACACCGGTCCAGCAATGGGCTCAACTACTATCGTTTAGGGATCCGTAAAAAAAAAACAGGTAAAAAGTGGATATTTAGAAAATTATGGAATGGAATACCTCTGTGTTACCCTCTCGGGGAAAAAGGTCTTAGTATTTTTTTATTTTGTTAAGCAATATTAGTAAGGGTGGTAATGGAAATGTTACTATGACGTAGAGGTCTTTTTATATCATAACCACATACTACAAATCCTTTGTTTTCCTTATCAGTTGGCCGAACGTCGTGACAGTGTGTCTCGAGTATTACGCGCTCGCTTCGCTACTAATTATTTCGCTGCATTTAGGAATTCCCTTTGCACCGTCAAAGTCGGTGAAAATATTGAAATAACTTCAACTTTACGGCAAATTGCATTGTTTTGACTGTCTGCTGTAGCGAGGATACTGAGATAATGATAATATAATGTTGTTTATAAGAGCTGGGAAAAGGTGGAGGTGCGAGAGTCAAAAAGTAACGTCAATGATACATCAACTCTTCGGATCTTTTTGAAATGAACATTACCACTTAATTATTTGATGAAGCATTTGATCAAGTTTTGTTGTTCTAAATAATTATTATTGTACTTCACTTGCTGAAATATAATACTATTTTATAAATAGTGTTAATCTGTTAGTATATATATTTATACAAAAGAAGAAATTCGTGGCTAATTCGTCCAAGTCACTAGCTCACTGGCTGACTGACTGATCAATGAACGCACAGTATCGACTGTGCGTTCGGCCAGCGTGCGACAGCTGGGTCTAGAAGCAGTTTCTTAAATAATGAAAGTGAGCACTAAAAACGGTTTTTTGGAAACTCACACAAGAATGTTTTTTTGCAAACTTACACAAGAACGTAAAAAACTGATTTAGCGCCAGCAACGCTTTCGTCAACAGCTCTACATACATAAATAAATGAAGAATACAGTCCAATAAAAAAAAATCTCGAACTTGCGTAACACCGGTTGAAGGGACTGCCACTATTAAATCGTTGGCGAAAATTGCCCCGCGTCAGTTCTAATAGTGGTTCAATAAATCACACCATACCGGTATCTATTTAACACGCCCTGACCTGAGATATGTTAGGGTGTGGACACACTCACTGTTTCAAATATTAAGCATCAACACAAGACATATTTTCAAACAAAACAAGTACATATAGAATTTTAAAAAACAAGAAACACCTACGTGTAAAAGGTACTGACAGGGATTTGCGATGTGTTTTAGGAGTCTCATTTTTTTAAATTATTGTCTTTAAATTCCAGACGAATCACCTAATGCATGAAAATAGTTTGTACAGTATTACACTCAAAATCATCAATCATGATCATCAAACCATAAACAGGTCTTTTCATACATATGAGGAAGTACATGTAAGTGATGTAAGTAATATTCCAAGAGCTCACCGCGGAGAAAACGATTTTCGCCATATTTATCTAACCAAACCCGTCACTTGTCATCGTTATATCAGCTGAAAGACCTCCACTGATGGAAATAGGCACCACAAGGCAGCCATACCACAAGCATAAGCAGAATGACAGATCTGGTAGGAACTTCCCGCATTCAGCGTTTACTTGCGACTTTAAACAGGGCATCAAATCAAAACAAGTTTATTGCAACGATACCATTAAAACAGGATAAAATAAAGTAAGCTATTGTGATGACTAGCAAGGAGTCTCAAGTCTCAGCATTAGCTAAGTTAGAAGACTCAGCGCTGGTTTCCAGTCTGACCCTGTTAGCAATTGTGGAAGTAGACTGATGGAAATTGAAACGACTGGTTTCACTTTCCATCAGTCCACTTCCACAATTGGACACATTTGTACCTAAAGCAAAAACCAAAAAACCGTTTAGATTCTCTTTTACCGATATTTTCCGTTCTATGGACACCCACCTCAAACCACGCACCCGCACCGCTGACGCGTCTAACGTTAATTGTCCCCGCTCGAGGGGTAAATAAGACAATGGAAATAATTATTAGACCGATACCTAACATTCCGACCCTCAGACAATGCTCAGAACCTATTGTGGGGATCTCATTGAATAGGTCATAATCGGGATACCGTCTGAATGCGGTAAAAAACGGCAGTATAGACATAATGTCTTTAGACCAGCCGTTTCTATAAGTTGGCCACTTAAAGAAATGACTTTCCCGAAGACTACAGCTGGCTTGTTCATTAATGGAGCGCGTCCATCTCTCTGCTTTAGACGCATATTGAATACCAGTGATTTTGTCAAAGGTCAGACCGCACTCTTAATAGATGATTGAAAAAAAATGAAAGTTCGATCTAACGAAACGACGATATAACAAATAGTCACATCAATCTGTGTAGGAACTCCGTACCCCTAAAATAGGTCGCCCAGCATCTGACTGTATGATGTGACTTCAAAGCAAAGAATATTAGGGAGACCAGTCTCTAGACAAGACAACCCAACAAGCAAAGTAATCCTATAATCATAGATTATAAGTCTTCCAATTCTAATAATGTCCTTACTAAGGCATTGGTGTAGACTCTGTCTCTTATAATAGTATTACATAAGCTCTCACATACTCAAGAGCTTTAGGATTTATATCTCAGTCTAATAGTTTGCTACAAGACTACTTTCAAAACAATTACAGGATTTATTTACTTATAATAACATTTCACAAGCGTATTTATTCTCAAGTGCATTTGTTTTTATTACTCAGTCTTATAGTTGACTACAAGATTATCTTATAAACGACTAATAAGAATACGTATCCTTTAATTGTCTGCAGAAAGATTAAATAGTCTTGAAATCCTATAGTAGCATTTTGTAAGAATAGGAGATATTATAACACTCTTGGCAAAGATAATTATAAGTTTGTCTAGTTACAGTATTCTTTAAGACTCTTATAAATGCATTAGTGCTTATTAAGAGCCTTATAAAATCACATAACCGTATAAGCTACTACATCAATCACATTATAAGTAAACATCAGCCGTTAGAGCTTTATAAGAGCGTTATAAAATCAAATAACCGTATAAGCTACTACATCAATCACATTATAAGTAAACGCCTCCATATTTGTTTGAATATGGAGGCAAGCTATCTTGATTGAAACTACTATAAGTACTAATTTACCTATAATTGTTCTTTAACATACTCAAAGCAGAGTATTTCAAAAAAATGGCGAATGATCATAAAAATCGTCGAAATATTATTTTACAACAAATATTATAAGTGCTATTTTGCAAAGCGCGTTGTAAAATGAAATAAATCTTGGTACACATTTACAACAAAAATGACTTCCCCGGCGAGTTCCCGCACTATATTTGCCGTAAGTATATTATTTACGTTACGCAGTTACTACAAATTATATCTAATATTATAAATGGGAAGGGATACTTACATTTTTAATAATTCGCTTTTAACACACTGCAATAACCAGCCGAAGCAACTTAACTTCTATACATATAATAAAACTCTAACGGTCTGTACATTAAATATTTTTTGAAAATTTTAACGGTAGTGTATAAAGTTATCGATGTAGATACCGAAACACCAATTTTTGGAATTTTTGTCTGTCTGTCTGTCTGTCTGGTTGTGCACGCATCACTCAAAAACTACTGAACGGATTTTGATGAAATTTGGTTTGGAGATAACTGAGTACCCGGGTCAACATCTAGGGTACTTTTTATTCCAGAAAAATGTCTCATTGCAACGGGAAATATAAAGACTGGTTAAAAAGAGAAATACGTACTACTCCGAAACGATAACACCTAGAAACTTGAAAAATGGTATGAAGGTGTCTGATATGTCATAGAAAATTGGTATGAAGGGATTTTTGGAAATTCCCACGGGAACGGTAATAAACTAAATCCAAGCGGGAAAACGCCGGTGGGCACCCGATATTTGAAATATGGTATGTAGGTGTTTTAAATATGCCGTAGACAACCAATATGAAGGGATTTTCGGAAATTCTCACGGGAACGGGAATAAACGGAATCCGCGCGGGCAACGCCGCTAGGCATCCGCTAGTTTTTGAAATAAAATGTACTTATAACTAATAACTAAGTATATTACTAGAGCATTATAGACAATATTGCTTTAGTAAGATACTTATGTCAGATACTAATAGGTGTGGTTGTACTTATAAATGTCTAGTCTCAGAATATTATAGAAGCAATAGCGCTTCTTCAAGTGTACTATAGGTCTAACTGACATTCTATAAGTTGATTATAAGATCGTTACAAGAAAAGAATGCTCCTATAACTGCACCCAAATCCAGCATTGTAGTAAACTTCAAGTATCTTATAAGTAAAAAAAAAACTAGTCTTGATTTGGTCTTCAAGTGCTGATTTTGCTAGTTGGGAAGGCTTCTTATAATGGTGAGAGAGTAATATTGATGCAACATCCGTTCCATATGAAGTAAGTATAATTACAAAAAATAAATTTTAGCAGTATTAAGCCCCTGTTGGCGGCGTGAAAAAGTTTCTTTAGAATCTAGCGAAGATAATTTTGTTGTTGCGAGAAACAACGTATGATTTCCTTTTTACTTTCTCTTTATAACACCATCATGATTGTATTACTTAAAAAATCCAATTTTCTGCCTTGACAAGTCTATAACAATATATTTTTGCTTCCATTATTTATATTTATAAAAAGTTGTTCCGACGAAGTTAAATTTTCACTATTCCAACGTTAAACTTGGTGGTTTGATTAATTTCTCAAACGAAGAGGCCTCTTGCGCCTCGGGGGTGTATTTTAACGAACCTTATATTCACGATTTAAAATCATTTGGAAACTAAATTTGTCTTTTATTTCTTTCCCTTAGCGTGTTCTTTGGTTATCGCTTCAGATCTACAGTTTAGTTTTCAACAGTTGATAAAGTGTTTACGTTCCGAATATTTTTTGGGTCAACAAAAAGCTACCGTCTTTTATTTTATTAGAAGTTGCAGAATGCTTGTGTATAAAAAGACTGAATTTTATTATTATAGCTTGTACAGAACTTTCTGGCCACCTTGTGAGCGGTCCTATGCTGCGTTTGCCAGCGCGTGATCTCCACTCGAGAGCATAATAATATCTGCCCCATTGACAGTTCTACGAGATCTGTGCCTTGCTCACTAACAGTTAAACTTACTTACCTATCCGTTTGAATAGTGATAGTGTCTTGTCTAATTATATTTACCACCGCGTACTCGTCAGTGAATGACTGCCATTTACAAGTTCTATAACTTTCGTAGAGACATTTATAACAGCTACATGAACAACACGGTCGACAGTCTGGAAAATACGTGTCGCCACCACTATTATAGCGCAAACTTCTACACAGTGCTTCATAACAGTTTGTATAAGTCAAAGAGATTAAAATTTAATAGAACATAGAGGGGGAGTTAGGAATATTCTCATACTTTGTAGTATTATTACTACGCACGGTTACCTTTGCTCTCCCATTTTCGTGACATCATCTCATATGTCTATCAACGCATTTCTCTTAATATCATTCCTTTTCGCTGCATTCATTTCTGTAGATCCCTGAAACCTGTTAACGTTATAAAAACACATCTTCACTGCGCTACCACATCGTATCTTCACGTTACAAGCACCTTTATAAATCGGTCTTGGCTCCAATTACTTACAGCGCAGTTTTCACGTGTTCACTATACTCCTAGAACTTGGGGCTTCGAGCGCACAGATGCGCGTTACTTTTTCCTATTCCAATTCACTATTATTTCTTGATTTTTTGAATTGGTTTGCTGTTTATTTTGCTAAAAAGGTAATTTTGACACTTCTGACATTATTGTTTATAACGGTTGTTATGGCAATTTCTTTCTCATTTTATTAGTGGCCTGATGTTTTGTATGTGATCTTTCGCTAAATTGTGAATTTTGGGCTGGCCATTCGTAAAAAAAATACTTCTAAATTCAAAATTACGATTCCTCTGCCAAAATTCTATAAAAGGCAGAGGATTCGGAAGAGCAAATCAAGTCTTAATCCAGCTTTCATAAAAGAAAGTTCTAATTAAAGGCCTTATCCCGGGGTCGAGCGACCCCGGGACCCTGCAGTGCCTCCTTCTAAAAATCTTCACCGTTTGTGAGCCCCTCATTGTGTGAGTCATCTTGGTTCCCGTGTGTCCTCCCGCCTGGCCGTTGCCAGACGCTCGCAGGCCCCTCCGCCTTGCCAGTGCCAGACGCACGCAGGCCCCTCCGCCTTGCCAGTGCCAGACGCACGCAGGCCCCTCCGCCTTGCCGTTGCCAGGCGCACGCAGGCCCCTCCGCCTTGCCGTTGCCAGGCGCACGCAAGCCCCTCCGCCTTGCCGTTGGCAGGCGCACGCAGGCCCCTCTGCCTTGCTGCGTACCCCTGCCGTGACTACATCGAGCCTCACTACATCTGGCCTGATTACATCGAGCTGTGCGGCCTTCAAGCGCGCAGCTCCTTCACCCCTGCCGTGCTGACGTCGTGCCCCTATTCTCCGCATCCATCCGTCATCAACTCCACTGACACATACCGCTTACCACACATCACACGCCCATACACCCACTTCACAAATTCCCTTTTTTTAAAAAACTGATGTAAATAGTGTTTTTTTTAATATTATTTATCGAAATATAAAAATATCCTCATTCTCCATATTTTATTTTTTTATTTTGTTCTTTTAAAATTGTCGCTTCACGACATTTTTGGCGCCCAACGTAAATTAGCTCTCTCTCTCTCTCCTTCTAATCTATCTGCGCCTGTCTTTTCCTCCTCATTTGCTCTCTCTTTTCTGTTTCTTTCTTTGCCATCTCTCTACATTCAACCTTTTTGCATTTTCTAAATTCTAAAACAACACTTTGTCTAGTGTTTCACTACAACTAAATTTTTGGCTATTCATTTGGACAACCATACTTCATCTATACTAAACTATACACTCTCCTACTTACACACTCTCTAATCCTAACCTTTCTTTTCTTATAGGAAAACAAAGGTAAAACTTTCTCTAAAAAACTTTTATTTACTATTTAACAATGCATCGAATATGAGGTGATATTTAGAGGTGAGGAGCCAGCAAATACCGTGTTGTATATATGTATAAATGTAAATATGTTAATAATTGCTGATAACTGGCTTTGAGCTCTACCGCTCAGGGCTTTCTTCTCTGGCTTTGAGCTCTACCGCTCAGGGCTTTCTTCACTGACTTT
The DNA here is from genome assembly GCA_963855545.1 of Ethmia dodecea. Lineage (NCBI taxonomy): Eukaryota > Metazoa > Arthropoda > Insecta > Lepidoptera > Depressariidae > Ethmia > Ethmia dodecea. The sequence continues at coordinate 4,032,931 of OY979443.1, forward strand.
GAGCTCTACCGCTCAGGGTTTTCTTCACTGGCTTTGAGCTCTACCGCTCAGGGCTTTCTTCACCTTGAAGTTAACGCTTCTCTTTATTTATCTACAATTAGGAGCGGCTGACTACTCCCTAAATAAGCCTTAGGTCCATCTTTTTTTTCCACTCAGGAGCGGATGACTACTCCATAAATAAGCCTTAATTGTCATTTTTAAAACACACTCCTGGAGTGGTAGTCATTGAATGTGAACTCCACCCCTACCAGTATGAAGATGATGAATGAAAGGGATTGTTTATCTGTTTTGTCTGGTGAAGTCTGTTTCTGCGAAGCTGTGTTTTTATGGTTTATTCTCGAACAGTTCTCAAAGTTTTCTCTGAGTCGAAAATTTTCTAGGGTCGGGGGGAAAATGTAGTATTATTACTACGCACGGTTACCTTTGCTCTCCCTTTTTCGTGACATCATCTCATATGTCTATCGACGCATTTCTCTTAATATCATTCCTTTTCGCTGCATTCATTTCTGTAGATCCCTGAAGGTTTCAGGCCAGCAAATCAAGTCTTACTCCAGCTTTCATAAAAGAAAGTTCTAATTAAAGGCCTTATCCCGGGGTCGAGCGACCCCGGGACCCTGCAGTGCCTCCTTCTAAAAATCTTCACCGTTTGTGAGCCCCTCATTGTGTGAGTCATCACGGGAGATCTACAGAAATGAATGCAGCGAAAAAGGATTATTTTTGGAGGAATGCTGAAACGTGCTATCGTTATAAAAACACATCTTCACTGCGCTACCACATCGTATCTTCACGTTACAAGCACCTTTATAAATCGGTCTTGGCTCCAATTACTTACAGCGCAGTTTTCACGTGTTCACTATACTCCTAGAACTTGGGGCTTCGAGCGCACAGATGCGCGTTACTTTTTCCTATTCCAATTCACTATTATTTCTTGATTTTTTGAATTGGTTTGCTGTTTATTTTGATAAAAAGGTAATTTTGACACTTCTGACATTATTGTTTATAACGGTTGTTATGGCAATTTCTTTCTCATTTTATTAGTGGCCTGATGTTTTGTATGTGATCTTTCGCTAAATTGTGAATTTTGGGCTGGCCATTCGTAAAAAAATACTTCTAAATTCAAAATTACGATTCCTCTGCCAAAATTCTATAAAAGGCAGAGGATTCGGAAGAGCAAATCAAGTCTTACTCCAGCTTTCATAAAAGAAAGTTCTAATTAAAGGCCTTATCCCGGGGTCGAGCGACCCCGGGACCCTGCAGTGCCTCCCTCTAAAAATCTTCACCGTGTGTGAGCCCCTCATTGTGTGAGTCATCTTGGTTCCCGTGTGTCCTCCCGCCTGGCCGTTGCCAGACGCTCGCGGGCCCTTCCGCCTTGCCAGTGCCAGACGCACGCAGGCCCCTCCGCCTTGCCAGTGCCAGACGCACGCAGGCCCCTCCGCCTTGCCGTTGCCAGGCGCACGCAGGCCCCTCCGCCTTGCCGTTGCCAGGCGCACGCAGGCCCCTCCGCCTTGCCGTTGGCAGGCGCACGCAGGCCCCTCTGCCTTGCTGCGTACCCCTGCCGTGACTACATCGAGCCTCACTACATCTGGCCTGATTACATCGAGCTGTGCGGCCTTCAAGCGCGCAGCTCCTTCACCCCTGCCGTGCTGACGTCGTGCCCCTATTCTCCGCATCCATCCGTCATCAACTCCACTGACACATACCGCTTACCACGCATCACACGCCCCCTACACCCACTTCACAAATTCCCTTTTTTTAAAAAACTGATGTAAATAGTGTTTTTTTAATATTATTTATCGAAATATAAAAATATCCTCATTCTTCATATTTTCTTTTTTTATTTTGTTCTTTTAAAATTGTCGCTTCACGACAACTTACAAAAACTTTGAAGCTGAAGCGTAATGTCAGTTAGTATGAACGCGAGCTGTCATTCGGTCGAAATAGCACTAGACTTTTCCCCACTTGTAATAACTTTTGGCTTCAAATTTTCCTCGCTTTGTCACCTCTATGTCTCATTATATTTTAATCTCTTTGGTATAAGTAGAAAGAAATGTCAAACATCCGTTGGACCGCGTGGTCAGGCCCGATGTCCGCGCCTGGCGAAAAAATATTTCTTTTCCTCGTTGATAAAGAATTATTTCTTAGCTCGTCTTTTAGTCGGCAGGAATTAGCAAAAAGAAACAACTCCAAATAATTTAAGCATCCTAAAGCCTTGGATACATTTTTGCGCGGCCTCGCAGTTCTCAAGAATTTCCCTCAGAAATATCGTAGACAAACGCTGAATTGCTTCCATAAAGAAAAACTAAGCCGCAAAGTTATCACAAAACACAGCACTATAAAAACTCACATTTTTCTCGCCATAAATCATACCTCACATTAGCCTTAATACCGCTCATTAACAAAACCCTTATCGTCATTATACTATTTTAATGATACTTTAAAAAGGGCGTTACAGGGAATATCGCTCGTAGTTATTTTATCGGGGTCTCATGTTTCACGGGGTATCTAATGTGTGCCGGCACGCGAGAGGTGGTGATTAAAATTAATAAAATTAGTTTTTGTGTGCACGGAAGTACAAACATTGGCGATACAGACCGCCCGGAGCTCCCCTGGCCCCCTAGCCAAGTGGCATTGCACAATATAATCGAATGTTCTTAAGGATTGACATGTATGGGATTGACATAAGCACTTGCCAACGAGCTAATGTCAATCCCATACATGTCAATCTATAAGATCATTCGATTAGATTGTGCAATGCCACTTGGCTAGGGGGGCTCATGTCCACTAGGTACAAAACTAACGAAATGCAGACAATAGATGATTGACTGGAATCTTTATACAATATAACAGAATAAGCGCAATTCCTGAAATTATTTTGTTTATTATCTACTACTTTCGATTTCAGCTATTTTTAATGTGTTAATTTTCCGAAATATTAATTAGCATAGCTGAATTTAGTGCTACCTATTATGGAAATTGTACTATTATTGATCTCTCTGCAAATTGGTTGGACACAACTACAGTTCGAAGATTTTATATTAATATACTAATTCAGGTGTATGAGGAATTGCGCTTTTTCTGTTAAGCATTGTATAGCTGTCAAATTTTAGTGGTAGCTATAGCATATAGCCGTACGTAGTATGGTAGCGTAAGTAGGTACGGTAGCTTTTACTTTTTCCTCAGCAAAAACGATTTTGTGTAAATTACGTGTTAAAACTTAACACATGTCGGGTCGAAAATGGTACCTAGTGAAATCTGTAATCAGTTTATTTCGGCCGAGAAAACGATTTCACGTAAGCTTAGCTTGACTCGATTATTCTCATCTAATCTAATATGAGAGGATATGGTAGAAGTATCTGCATCGATTCATATTACATTACCGAAAAGTAGCCTTTTGGCCCAAATAGCTACCCGCAGGTATTTTAAGATCATTTCGGTAGGAGTAGCAAAGTAATTTCTAAAATTTAGGTATATTGAATAGATAAATTCAGAGGATTTGCTTCAGAGCAGTGATAGCCCGAACGGTTAAAGAGCCGGCGAAAATCAGTTAAGCTCGGGTTCGAATCCTGGCATGTACCAATGAGTTTTTCAAAAACTTATGTACATATTTATCAATAGCTCGACGGTGAAGTAAAACATCGTGAAGAAAGCCGCAGAGAAATTCTGAGACCTGCGTAAATAGACCCGGTCCGGCGATGGGGCTATCACGTTTAGGGGTCCAATATATCTCGTGAAATGTGGGTATATCCAGTAATGGAATACCTCTGCCTACCCCCTCGGGGATAAAAAAATCGTGAGAGATTATGAGATTTGCTTTAGACATTGAAGATATAATACTCCTACATTCTAGACAATTCTAGACATGTCTGTTGGCTTCGTGTCTATTCGTTTAATATTTATTTAAGTATGTTTATCAGTTGTTTATTACCTATAGTACAGGCCCTGCCTAGTTTTGGGACTAAATAACCGTTTGTGAATTCTGTCCCACAATTTATTTATTATTTATTTATTTAATCTGTCTAAACTATTTGTCGAAATCTACATAATATTGAGTAGATACGAGTACAATAATAGTACATACATTATTTGACAGGCGTATTACTCGATTAAATCTCTTATGACAAGGTCGTACGGTGGTTTCATCGGGTTTTCTTTCAGTACGTATACACCTTTGTAACCTACACAAATGAGGATACAGGCTGGCTGACTGATCGATCGTTGAACGCAAGTCAAGGTCCACGTTCTCTTGACTGCAGTCAAAACCGCTGGGTCTAGAAGCATGAAGTTTTTCAGAAAGGTTCATGAAATGATGTAAATAGGCACTAAGATGGGAATTTTGGAAATTTTCAAGGAAAAGGGAATAAACAGTATCTGCGCTAGCTTAGTAAGCTTTACACTTAACCTATTTTATTTTACGAAAAATACGATACATGAGAGTAGAGTTGTTCATACATCTAATATTTATTTGGGACACGTACGCAGTTAACACGAATGTTTTCCTCAAAGATCAACACTGACAGAAACAGGTCTGGGACGCAAGGACGCACGAACATTGACTTTAAAATATAATGCTGAATAGAATACTCAAAAAGGTTCAACTAGAGTTCACCTCCCAAAGGACAGACCGCAGATTTCTGCTTGACATGACCGACGAACTTTCAAGTCACCCGTAAAAAAAATAAGGATTTCAATCTGCATGCGTACTATCTAAGAAAATAAAATTATATCTGACAGTGTCAAATGGCATTTTGTTAACATTTAACGTTCAATTAGCACAAAAAAAACGTTCAATTTGATGTTGTGCGATGTTGCTTCACCGATAAAGGTGACTAAAACTAGCTTTTTATCTCTCCGGGCGGAAAGCGGCAAATTTCGGCCTCGGCGCGTCGCCTTGTTCGACAATTACATGCGATCTGAGACATTTATTATTTTACTTAGTTGTGTAATACTATTCCCTCTTTCGATAGTTGACGATGGCGTATTTTTCTGCAACTTTTTTTAATAGAAAACCGATGTTCTCTAACGTTTGGTTTCAATATCTATTTCTACGAAACCTTTTGCCTGATAACACGTGACCCTTTATCAATAACACCAAAAAGGTCTTTTAATATAGCACGGCCGTTTGGGGAGCGGAGTTATTCTGAATATTTTATTCAGGAAGGTAAAGAGGCTGACAAAGAAATGCGAGTTAGATCGCGGCCTAAATAAACTACGAAGGTACTTTTGGTTCTCGATGTTATCGAGTTTATTTCTAGTTACTATGTATTTAATAATATATTTAAACTAGCGGGTGCTGTTCGGATTGGATCCTGTTTATTCCGGTTCCCGTAGAAGTTTTCAAGAATCCCTTCTTCGTGCTCACTTACGTCATTTAAGGAGACTGCTAAATTTCATGCTTCCAAAACCTGTTGGGTTGTGCGTTGATCGAACAGTCAGCTAATCAGTCAGTTTCGTCTTTTAATATATAACTGACTACTAAGTTAAAAGAATCAGACATGCTCGGGGAGGGGAAGATAAACCATGAGTCCACATAGAACAGCAAGATCTTATGATAGTGCTTCTGATTTCAATATGGGCTACTGACATGACTAAAAATACGAAAAATTCTGTATGTACTAGAATACAGAAAAAAATAGGTTTTTTTTTGTGCACAAACTTAAGCTCACTTGTTTGTCGAACTCAAATGTTGCTTTTATTTTTAGGAAAGTTTCGTAGTAGAACCAGCGAACGGTTCGGTTCAACCCAGCCTGAGGCTTCGACATTATTTATTTAGTACACTCAAAGGACTACCAGTAGTTAGATAATTGTTCTTTTACAATTCAGCCCAAAACTCTGTAATATATCAAGAAAAGATAGCATCATTTCAGAGAATATATGAGGTAAGTATAGTGGTTTTAGAGATGTACAATATTTCAATTCTCCTGAGATATGGGTATTGGGTTTTTGCCTACATGTCGTTCGCGTTCGGCTAAAAGTGACCTACATTTCTCAATTGCAAGTTGTCTCCCTGCCAAATTTCATTAAAATTAGTTCAGAGGTTTACTCTAGAAGAAGTTTAGCTTAGAAAACGATGGTGGAGAGATAAAGTCACAAACATAGTAGATTGAAATTGATGATTGATATGATGATGACATCATACTCTTGTCTTTTATCAAATAATAGCATCGTCCCGCGGTTTCACCCGCGTAGTTTCCGTTCCCATAAAAAAACGGGAATAAAATATAGATCTTCTCCTTCCGTTTATACCTATTAACCTTGAAATCTGAATATGTATTGGTACTTCATTTTTGCGAGTATTATATTATAACCATTTACACAATTTTTATTATTGACTGTCACTTTATAACGATCCAAAATCAATGCTTGCCATTCGTCTCATACTTGGTACCTTCAATGCTCTATTCATTTCTCATTTCTTACTGAAAGAATACAGAGTATTAAAAAATCTCGTGGATATCATTTAAGAGCAATATTAAGTCCCAACAATTTCCTCGCCAATGCAGGATGAGGCAAAAATTATATTTCCCATCATAAAGCTGTCTAAAGTGGGTGTTAAATTAAAAAATTAAGGGGATCAGCGTGGCGCCTCTTTTGAATTTTAATAAGGTGACTTTCACGTTGACTTAATTATCAAATAATAAAGCGCTCCAGCCATTTGCGCCATTCGCACAAGCACTCAACTAGCGACGTCTAATTTGTTCATTCCCCTGAATAGAACAGAGACTAGGTATTCAGAAAAAGAAGTCTTTTGAGCATTCCAGGGCACTTGGGCTGGCTGTTGCTAATTTTCAAGATTGTGCTTAATTATGGTCAGGAACTTGGTCTATTTGGGCTGCTGTTGCCATTTTTTCATACGGTAAAATACCAACGTAAACTATGTAGACTACAAGGTAACAAAATGAATTCAAAATTGAAGGCGAAATGATTAAGTTTGCTGGTATATTTTGGATTGATAAAGTCATAACGAGTAACATGATAATTTTTTTTATAAATGTATGATTTCAAGAAATCCTAACCGCACCAACCGTCGGTTCACTTATATAATATCTAGATAATCACATATAGGTATAAAATTACACTAAAATACTGTCCACTTGAACTTAAATATAAATATCGAATCCTACTGAAACAATACTCGTACTGCACTCAATTCTTAAACTGAATGCATTATGCAATTACTTAAACGCAATTTAATGCTACCAAAAACATCTAATATAGTTGTCCAAAGGTGGTGGTGGTAAATATAATATGTGAATTCATAACAAACAGTTTTCATACCGGAAAATTTTGATGTTATAATTATTTTGTCGTACCATCATAATTTCAAATGCATTTGCACGGATCGCATCACCTTTTGACGTCGCATCTTTGTCTTTGGTGCATCACGTAGCATAATATCTGTCTTCATGTATTAACTCAGTGAGTATCGAGTTGAAAATTAGGATCCCAAATTATCCAAAGCGTAAACTACGTGAAAGCACGTACGTGATTCCATCTCTGTCTAGATATGAGTCAACTCTGGCAAACTAGGTGCACTATGTTTCACCAATACAAGGATTATGTGCCTACTACTAGATCTAGAACTTAAGGCGTTCGAGATCTAGTATCTTGTTCTACACCAGTTTAGTAAAAAAAGTGATACTTTAAATATGATAGTTTTTTTATTTATACAAGACTTGAAATATTGTATTCTAAAATAAAAAACGTTGTAACTCCAAAATTATAATATTGTTGTATTTACTGTTATTTTTTTAAAGTAATACTAATTTTCCTTCTGTCATTCATCTGTCAGCGTCTTAGTTCTACACCAGTTTAGTAAAAAAAGTGATACTTTAAATATGATAGTTTTTTTATTTATACAAGACTTGAAATATTGTATTCTAAAATAAAAAACGTTGTAACTCCAAAATTATAATATTGTTGTATTTACTGTTATTTTTTTAAAGTAATACTAATTTTCCTTCTGTCATTCATCTGTCAGCGTCTTAGTTTTATTTAAAATAGATAGAGTAGGTACTAGGAAAACTATAGTACAATAGGCGGTCTTTTCAGTTTTGAAGATCTCTTCCAGACAACCTTAGGATTGATAAAACTGAGAATATTCGTATTAACAAAATTATTTTCTTTTATTTATTTATTTAACTTCATGTACCAAGAAAATGTACACTTGGCGAACTTAATGCCTAAAGGCATTATCTAGCAGTAATAATAAATGTTATATAATCTTGATTCTATTTCCGGAAAATAAGGTAGGTATACCTTACAATATGCGATATCTGACCCACTTAGGCAAACTTGTGAACACGAGTTGGCGCACCCATTGCACACATGGACGAGACACCCGTGGTAGGGAATACTGCTTCAACGAGAACTAAGTTCGTCTTATTTGACTAATTCCCCGTGAGTCGAGCTGCATATTCAGATTCGTCCAATTCTAATGTTTGGTGCTGTAATAATATAGGTACTAGTTGAGTAGCAGTATAAGGTATTCATGGGAGGAGTGGAGGAGTTTTCAGTTGTATTGGGTGAGTCTTGTATTTATGTATGTCGCAGGGTGTTATATACCTACCCGTGATATTATAGTTTCACTTGTGGCAATAAAATTGCTCGGACTTACATGTAACTCGTCTCAATATATCATACAAAGTTGTAAAATGGTCTCTGATTGGTCAGTATGGCGGGTGGTCAGGACCAATTAAAACGTACATAGGCTTCCTCCACATCTTAGTGCTGCTATTATTGATAAATTAACAAATATAATTAGTGTCACTAAATCTCTCTCTCTTAGTGAAATTGTGATGTACCTAATCTCAGAATGTATAATAGCACTAATGTACAGAAGGCCGACTCAAGTACTTTCCTTTGAGTATTAGCACAGAATAAGTAATAAGTAGTACTACGTACAGAAGGTTCACTGTTAACAAGATTAGATCCTTAGATCTAGGGTTTAGGCAGCTCGACCCATTAAATTATACGTTAGTAGTAGTATATAATATAATAATAATATAATCTCACGCCTTTTTTTATCCCCGAGGGGGTAGGCAGAGGTATTCCATTACTGGATATACCCACATTTCACGAGATATATTGGACCCCTAAACGTGTAGTAGTAGTAGTTAGTGTAATAGTGTATTTTACCTACGATATTACGATTATTCTTTATTTAAGTACTAAAGACCACCCAACTAAACAAAAGCTGTGTAATTTGCCTTTAGGTTATGACTTCAAAACTGCCTGTTTCTGCAAAATGTAGGACGAAGACATACAACTGGGTTATCTACATACATACATTATATAATGTAAAGAAAAATAGTTTATTCCAATTCAATATCTATACAACAAATGCGCGGCAACCAGTATTAGACCGCCGGGTGGCGGCCGGCCGCATGTACTTGTAGCGGCGCGATGACGTCACGCAGTGTGCCTTCCCTGGTATTAGTAAGACAAAAACTAATAAAACAGTAATATAGTGCGTTCACGGTCAACAACAGAGCATCCTACTGATAATAAATTTAAATCCTAACTTTAAAATCTTATATGTGAACCTAGACTCTAGTTATCACTACAACAAAAGTACTTTCGTTAGGCTGTAAAAAATGAGACCTCATCACAGTTTTATATTATAGATGATCCGTTTTTTCAGGTGCCCTGCAGTGTTGCCCGCGAGATTACCGTTTTCCCCGTCTTTCCCATGAGAATTTTGAGAGATACCTTTTTATATAAATTACCTGCATCCTAAAAGCTACTTTACATTCCCAATTTCAGTATCCTAGAATTTGCGGTTAGATTTTCGTTTAAAATAGAGTAAGCATTTAAAAAGTTGCACCTTAGAGTAAGACGGAAGATATATTGGCTTCAAACCATATACAATTCTCATGATTTTCGAGATATTTCCACTTTTCTTCAAAATCACCTTGTATTAGATTTTCTTCTGCAATATCTAGGAAATACTTCAAATCAGTTTGATTTTACGCTCTAGCTAACTCAAATACTTAGTGGATTTAGTTATTGGAAGTATAATAAGTGATGTAATATTAAAAATAACTAAAGATCAATTCTATCCGTATAGTGTGCGAACGACTTTTAATACAACCTGTATAATTATAGTATATACCTACTTATAGATTTAAAAATGTAATTATTAAACCTAAAGTCAACTTACAACACAAATGCAACCAATTTGTAAGTTTTCTTAATGAACGTAAATTCTACCGAAAAGTGGAATTTAATTTCATTAAGTCTGCATCCACACAATAAAATTTTCAAGTAATTAGTAATTAAAGCAGAGAAAGCAATTAGTCTTTGTTTAGGAATAACAAAAGGTGTTTTATATCGTTATTAGTCTGTCGTAACTGCAACTTAATTGTAGGGATGTGATGACTCTTTATAGTTTACTACGACACGACTTCGATACGATACGACTTTTACGTTGTGTTAGAAATTTTAAACATAATGTTACTCTAGACTTAATTATTTTTTTCAAAATATGTAGTACCTCTAAACATGTATTTCAATTTTCACTTTACAATTATTTTGCAAAATTTCAAAATAATAATACCTACAATCAAAATAAGTGAAGCAATGCGTATTACAAGCGATGACGGCACATCGTGTTATTTCTGTACATTTTCCATACTAAATTCACTTGCCTGCTGACACATTTATTATTAAGTCAAAGTCAAAAATGATTTACGATCGTGAAAGTCTTTGTTCTTTGAGGGACCCTGCCACGACAACACGGGCCGTTTGCGATATAATAAGTCGTAGATTATAAACGCATGAGCGCCGATCATTCCGTTTTACGTCGTATTTAATGTCGGGGACACATAAAACCTTTAAGCGTTTCAAGTTGTAAACTCCAGTTGTTGCGATTTGCCGTGCGAGTGCATGGCGTGTGTACATATTACTTTATAATTAAATGGCTTTATTGTAAGAAGATCGAGTGAAAGTATAGAACACCAAAAATTATACGAACCAGAACGATTGAATGGTGTGAATCTGATGAATGAAAGCTCCGAGTTTTAGAAGTAGGTATGAAAAAGTTCAGTTAAATCGGTCATAAGTAAGTGGTCTAAAGTTAAATAGCAATAATTGAACCAAAGTAAACACAAACATTGGTTAGATAAAAGCTTGTAAAAATAATATTAATATAATTAATTGTGGAGCACAATTTACACACGGTTGTTCAGTCCCAAACTAGGCAGAGCCTATACTATGGGTGCTAAACAACTGATATACCTACTTAAATAAATATTAAAAAACCAGACACGAAGCCAACAGGCATGTTCATGGACACAAATGTTGGCCTCGAGCGGGGATGAACCCGTGAGCTCATATGGCAGGGTCCAAAGACGTTGAAAGAAAAAGTTTCTCTCTCCTAGAAAATGATTTTCTTCCGACCTCTTTGGCAGAACACACTTTCAATTAGCCTTTTTATTTTTTTATCACTTTGGTGTCTCTGTATCTATCAACAAGATAGTAAAAACTTAAACAATTTTACTTAGTAGCTGCAAGTTAGTAAGTTACCTAGTGAGTTTACAAAAATCAAACCTAACATAAAAGTAAAACCTTGAAGTCTAAGGTATCTCCAGGGTAACTTTTATCTTGATTTTGTACTTCGAAAGTCCATTCGAACCCGTTGAGAAAACGTGGCAAGGTATTCCGGTCGAAGGTAAATAAAGGTGCGAGAAATATGCAAATCTGAGCTGATATTCTGGTTTTTGCGCGTTTGAATTTACATTTTATATTGCTCGGATCTCGCGTATGAAATATATGAAAATTTTGGTTATAATGAGCTTTTCTACTGAAGAACGCGGCGCGGTTTTTACGTTACCACTTTTCAAGTGTGATTGTATATGATAGGTACTCGTATTTATTTATTTATTTATTTACCAACTTACACTAACCGTAGTCAGACCACACGTGTGAGTTACAGGCAATATATATATTGCCTGTAACTTACATACTTACGTATACGTACTTACGTATTGCGGAGAGCCTAGTAGTAGCGGACACTTCGATTACCGAAGACACTTTTCCTGATGATACCACAGCAGTTGACACTGAAGTGACATACCAAGTTAATATTTAAACAAATAGGTACGTGAGCCGATCCGACCGAGTTGACAGTTAAAAGAATACGATTTAGACACATACGAGGAGTCTATCAACACTCAACAGTCGTTCTGACCTACATTAAAATTGCAAATCACCTTAAAATTTATTTAATATGTGCCTGACAAACCAGCTTATTGATAAACCAAAATATAATTAGTAACAGTCTGATTAATTGAATTTAATTAAATCGATTGTAGACTCTATGAATCTCTAGATGGATTGGTCGAAATTGTATATGGAAGAGTTCAGGCAAAATAGCCTGTATATCATCACCATGATCATCAACCTATAGCAGTCCACTGATGATACTGAACCCGGCCCTAGGCTCTTCTCATCCAGTCATTCAAAGCTAGACTTCGCAGATCGTCGCTCCATCTTGCCGGAGGGCGTCCTACACTGCGGTTACAAACGTGGTTTCCACCAATATTTAAAGATCAATATGAAATTGAAATATTGTTTCTGTTTTCCGAAAACTGATCAATACTATTCTTAGCAAAAGATTGCTGGCACATTATTTATTTCCCGAGTTTATTTCCCGTGACATTTTTCTTGGAAGCTATAAAAGTCTTAGCTTTTCTTCGAGCTGTTTATTTATAACTCTCTTTATGTTCTAATTTATTTCCTTTCTCAAGTTAGTGCCCTGTAAAGACAGCTCTAGTTCTTTAAGCGTAATAAAATGTTATAGTCCAACTAAGTAAATTGTGTCAAGGACCAAATTAAATTGATTGCCAAATATTGAGGTATCTCTTTCGTTTATTCCGATGTTTTAATTTTTTAAAACTTTTTAGGTCAATTTAAATGTTGCTTGGTTTGTTTGACATTTTATCAGCGTTGCTTTGATCTGTAACTTACCCATCTAAACTAAATCATTGACTACTGACAAATTGAACTAACACTACAATAACCACGTTTATTTTTGTTGCGCTAATAAAACATGAATCTTCTTCTTTAGAATATATTCCAATAGTAATCAAGATGTGTGAACGCAGTGGTAGCTCTACTGGAAGTAAGTTCGCTTGATATTCGTGATAGAAGAGCAGTGATAGCCCAGACGGTTAAAGAGCCGGCCGAAAATCAGTGAGGCTCAGGTTCGAATCCTGGCATGTACCAATGAGTTTTTCAAAACTTACGTACATATTTATCACTAGCTCGACGGTGAAGGAAAACATCGTGAGGAAACCCGCAGGTCTCAGAATTAATTCTGAGACATGTGTAAATAGACCCGGTCCGGCGATGGGCTCACCACCTATCACGTTTAGGGGTCCAATGTATCTCGTGAAATGTGGGTATATCCAGTAATGGAATACCTCTGCCTACCCCCTCGGGGATGAAAGGCGTGAGATTATATTATATTATTATTATATTATTATATTCGTGATATAACGAATACATCTCTTTATTGATTAAATCGTCTTGGTGAGATTAGCCAATATACGAGTGATGTATAAAGCTCAAGAACTTTAACAAAATAACGATTGTTTTCACCTTGCAGTCGGACTAACAACTTTATTTTAGCAGCTGCTTATACAGCAGCTGATTAGTACCTAATAAAAAAGTACTATTATTATACTTTTACTATATATACTACTATATATAAATTATGTAGTGTACTACTATTTATTTATTTACTTAATTTTAGGAAGACCTACAGCTATAGATAATACTAATAATGAGTAATGAATTTAGACATCAGGAAGTCAATAAGAGGTCTCATTTTAATTTTTTTTTCACAACAATAGGAATGTGTAACAGGACTTGATCCGGCGATGGACTCATGAGCTGTCTGTCTGATGTTTGGTTTTTATAAAATACACTAAAAGTGGGTACTTCCAAAATTTGAATACCTGTTCTAATCCCCTCGGAGATAATGCTCATGATCATATTATATCCATATTTATTTATTATTAGTTAATTAACATAATCTTTGAAGGTAGCTTTCAGAACTTTAAGAACTCTATAAAAGGTTATTTCTTTCTTACTTAAAATAGGTATATACCTATCTACTCTAAAATACTCTACATTTTCCAAGTCACTATCATAACCTTACATCTTGTGAGTCTATTCATCATACTGTTTAGGCTAAACAGACTAGCGCGTGCCCCGAGGCGACGCCCAGATTAGCTCCTGCCATCTTGCTGCGTTGACAGATGAAGTGTTTGCGAAAACTTGTAGGTACTTCTTACTGTACTATCAGTAAAAGTTCTGCCTGATACAAGACTTACGTACAATTGGGATACTGCAGTATGGAAAAGGAGGACAGGGTTCAGGTTTTGAAGGTTAAAGTCGACAATCTATATCAGTTTGCTAACTTTGTGTGGCAAACTAAAGTTTTATTTGCTTGCCTGACGTTCGCTTAGTTCAAATACTAATTAATAGTGATGGGACTCGAATCACTTTTGATTCGAATGAGATTCGAAGTTGATTCGAATTGCCGACTTGATTCGAATCATCTTTGCAATTCGAATGACATCGATTATTCGAATTAACATTTATGATTAGAATCTTAATATTGCGCTTTAGCTTACCTTATAGATGAGACGGTCAAAATTCGTTCACGTTTTTTTTCTGCATTTCTATCAAGATTTTTTCGTGTAAATATTACAAATAGGTAATAATTATTCTTCAAAAGTACCTGTAGTGAAAACTAAAAAGTGATGTTAGGTAAGTAGGTACTTATACCTATTATATTTTTTCGAACTCCGTCCTTAGTTTTTTTTAGAAAGTGGTTAATAGAGGTTTGTTAATTAATTTTTCAGAAGTAATTTGAACACGGTGACTAGTGTATTTTTATCTATTGAACGGTTTTATTGATTCGAATCAACGTATAAATTCGAATGAATCAATCAATTCGAATCCAAGGTTTATTCGAATCATGATTTGAATTTTTCGCCAGGTTATTCGAATTGATTCGAATATTAATTTTCGATTCGAGTCTCATCACTACTAATTAAGAACTACGTATCAGTGAATGTCACGTCAATTTTATTTGGTCGAGCTATATGCCGCGCTAAGGCCCATAGTGAGACAATACCAGATTTTTGTATTTATAAATTTGTCATCGTACTCGACTGACGTTTACAGACCCACATGGATAGGACCTCTGGACTAATTATTTTCCTGCATCCAGTAGATACTTTCTGCATTTACCGGGTCATCGGTCCAGTTTGTGGGTGAACGTCTTACGTCTTACTGGCGCAAGTTCTTCATTCCAGAACCTTTCTGCTTCATCACCCGTAAGTTTTACGAGTTCACACTTCAACTTGCTAATGCGGAGGTGTTGGTCACCTAACACACCATATATATTATTTGATACACCTCGTCAAATAACCTAGGTGTACCATGAACAAAAATTGTGTTCGTGGGCCACCTTTATCCACCTATTACAATTGATAATGATACGCTGGGCTCTATATCAGTGACTTTTTCGCTTCTGCAAATCTTATTTCTGGTTGGACCTCGTAGTGAGATACGAATTGTGTGACCTTGAACTTTTATAAGCTTGACCTTGGGTTGGTTTTTATAAGGCCCATAGTGAGAGACCGCCAGATCTTTGTATTTATGTGTGTTAGTAAACTGTGTAACCTTTATAGAGTAAAAAGGGTTTGTTTTATGTACTCCAAACATGGTGTAAGCGCATTCATTTTTTTCTTAAGTAATAGCATGCCAAATCAAATCAAATTACAATCAAATCATTAATACAACAATTTTTAGGAAATTTCTTACTAAAATTAGTTTTTAATTTTTTTGTCAAATCTCTCAGTTCATCATCATCCTAAGGTTGTCTAAAAGAGATCGCTAAAAGCGATATGACCACCCATTATACTTAAGTTAATGTTTGAATCCATATTGTGTTGTTTTTGGTGTACAATAAAGAGTTATTATATTGTATGGTATCTAAATAATCTTTATCTAAGAGGAACCATGTGGGACAGTGTCCAAATTATATCTTTTATTTTGACGGCGTCATTAAAGTTGATGTAGGTAATGTTAAATTTTTGTCAAGTCAAATATGACCCTAAGCCCCCAGAACTTTTATCCAGATACAAACTGATCCCAAATACCGTTTTGTACTAGCCAAAGTAAGAATAAGAAAGTACAATAAGCCAGCATACAAAAGCACTAGGAATATTGAATCTTTACATAATTTAACGCAATCCGGAGCAAGAGTTCTCTGCAGCCTCTCAGTTATTTATGCCGTAATTTAATTTCTATACTCTCTGAATCGAGTATAAGGAATAGTTGTTGAATATTTTATTAATAATCAGTTACTTCGTAAGCACCGTAATTGTAGTGTAAAACAATTGAAGTTATACTATTAATTACGTGCCTTGAATTTCGGGGTTGAAGCTGTGATACTAAAGTTTTATGTATCAGAGTCACCGTTGTATATCCACGATATGGTTGGCAGAGGTAGTTTATTACCATCCCAATTTTCACCAGTATTTTTGGAATCTAGCTCTAAATGTTACAGATGGTAAGTCCATTATCGGAGTCCGTACTGGTCCAATTTCTCTTAGAACACATTATAATGTTCTGAGAGGGCCTAGCGAAGGAACCGAGGAAACCCGAAGGTCAAGCATGTTTAACAGACCCGCTCCGGCGATGAAAGAAAGATTTTGATGCAGCATTTGCCACAGTGCAGCGCTGGTGTTGGCCTCGGGAGCAAACTGCACGTAAATTTATAATCAACTAGGTCTGGTACACCATGTACACGTGTGCGTAGGTACACTATGTACACTGTGAGAGACAGAGGAGATAATGCACCGCGAATATAGCAAATTCTAATTTAGGATCCTCCCACACTATCCCCTTGACATTTCATATACAAATAATGCTCAATCATTAGAAAGTCATCCTTAAACCCAAGATCTGTCTCGTGAGAACCCATCATAGGTCTGCGAGAAGATGGCTATCGCTTAGCACACAATAGACGATTAGAAGCGATAGCTAGCGATAGTAGATATCTTATCTGAAGGCAGCCAAGTAAGCTTCGCATTGGGGTATGGTCTGAAGTAAAACGAATAAGCTTTTGAAAATGCTGTGTTTTGGATAATCTCGATACAGATTTTATTGAATTGGAGCGGCTATTCTTAATTCTTTGATATACCTACATATTTTTTGAAAAAACTTCTGATAGGACAGAAGATTTAAAAAAATATCTCTATATAAGTATACATATTACTTAATAAAAATTAAATGCTGTTCTTAGTAAGTGCAGAATACGGACAGTCAGTCTGTCTGCCCGTCGGCCACAGGGCTGTATCTTTTGAACCGTAATAGGTAGACACTTGAAATAAAAAACTTACGACTAAACTTGGGACAAAATAAATTTTACTCGAACTTAAATACGGGCACGTCTGGACATCATCATCACCAATCCGTAACAGGCTAACAGTCCACTGATGAGTTAAGTGTCTCACACATGTATATGCGCCATAATGTCTAACGGGAGCCTACCGAGTAGGTACTGGGAGATGGTTTCGGGCTGGTCTCCACCTAACTGTCAGAAGCAACCGACAAATATCTGACATGGCTCAAAGACTTTAGTGTGGAAACACAGAAGCGTGCTATTATAATGCCAGTGTTCCACTCACAGATCGACCAACTTGGCTTATCCAGTGTGATCATTACGAATACACTGGAATCGCAGGGCTACATTTTGGTCTAGCCCGAGAGCAAAGACGGGGCCTACTATCGGACGAGCTTGCCCAGAAGATGCCTATTCTCTCAATCCTTAAAGGCTTGTGGGTTTTATGCACATTGCCTTATCGCGGACGTCATAGTCAGGTATAATCCGCTACCTCTTCTCCGCTTGACCACACAACAATTCTGACTTACCTTACCGACAATATCTATGCCTTGAAGCGAAAAATCCCTCATTGTTACAGACAAATTACCTACACACAATGGTAGCTAACCTACTCGAAAAGGCTCCAGACTGAGCTATAGCAGCGATTTGAACTTGGGATGAGGCTGACCTGCGCGGAGCAATAAATAATGGACGAGGTTTCAGTATTTATAGTATTGATTTGTTTTAATATCAAAGTAAGATCAAGTCGTAATGCAACTATAAAAACCGGCCAAGTGTGGACTCGTGTCTGTTATGTACCCTTGGAATATCGGAAGTATTTTTTAGCACAGAATTAATAATAGTACAAGTTATAGTAGGCAATCGTATTATTTTTTCTATTAATAATTTAAAGATATTTTTATGAATTCAGTAATTTTGAAGGAAAATAACATTTATTTACAACGAAAATATACATTAATTTACAATAATTACAGATAACAAATGTCCTACAAAAATGAACCATGAGGGACAGTGTCCAGAAGACTGGCCGCATTTCCTCTCTGGATAGGTAGGCTGATCCTTTGACAGAGATAAGAGGTTGAGGTTGATTTTGAGGTTTTTTCTGTCTCTGTACATACTAAAAAACTAGTACCATATCATTTCTGCCATCCTAACCACCCCATATTGACGATTCCATTCGTCCCCCTATAATCTATGCACTTTTTATGCCACGCCATAAGTCACATTATCGGGGGAAAACAATAAACAAGCTTTAACCGATCACAGACATATTAATCAAAAGAGTCGTAAACGAAACGTGCCATGTAAAATATGGCCGATGGACAAAAACATAGACCCGCGAGTATAGTTACCATGGGTTGCGATTTGTTTTGGACATTTGCAAAACATTTTTTTTAACCTAAATTAGACGGGTCACATCACATTTGCCAATATCAGTATTCGCAAGAAAGTGTATATACAAGATACTAAAACTAAGGCTGCAGCAATTGACTGCGTAATAATAAAAATAGATGGATTAGATTAGCAAAACATAAACAAATCTGTCATGTACATTAGAACAATAATATGCACAAATGAATAAGGATTTCCACATAATATTATAAGGATAAAAGAGAAAACAGTTGTATTACTACACATCCGCCAATATTTTTTTAGCTGGGTATAGAGTCGGAGTTTTATTTTGCAATTATCATAATAAAAAAAATACTGTGTGATTTTTTTAAGCGAATTGGTTCTATACGTGAAATAACATTATCATTGCACGTGAACACAACTAAATCCAGGACCAACAGTGAGCACATTTCTAACTTATTAGTATCCCGTAATAATTTAGAGTGACATTGTCACTCTACTCGCTGAGCCAATTTGTAGATTTATCGTTACAACTCGAACACATCTGTTGACGCAAAAACTGCTCATGCTGTGTTAATTATAGCCCCTTTCGCGGTTAGCTTATTAAGTTATTACTGAACAGGTGATAACTTTACTTTAAAAGGTATTTATAATTCTGCAACTTAAATGACTCAGTTAATTGGATCATTATTTTTTGCTCTCATTATTTATTGGCAGTATTTTTTATTATAAATACCTACTTATGTAATTATTTGCCAAGAACTATCAGTCAGTGAATAAGATTTTCTCTGTTTACTATAATAGTAAATAAGTAATAAAGAAAATAATAATAATCCGCCTTTACGCCTTTTATCCCCGAGCAGAGGTATTCCATTTCTGGAAATGCCCACTTTTCACGAGAATATTTGACCCCTAAATGTGATAGGTAGTGAGCCTATATAATATAATATATTATAATAGTAAAGATATAGGTTCAAAAATAGAGCAACATTGAGCATAATGTCGCAACTACGAAAGTTTACACGCTCAATAAAGTTAGCTCCAGTCAAAAAGTCCGGATTTCCTCCGTTTGGACGCATAATAAAACTTACGAACTACATCTTATAGATCTGTCTAAGGGTTTGTGCAGACTGTGCGGAGGAAGGGCCCACCTGTAATGTCTAACACTTAATGTTATCTTTACTAATAATCTATACTAATATTATAAAGAGGAAGGATTTGTATTTTTGTATGTTTAAAACAAATAAACTCAAAAATAAAAGATAGATTTTAAAAATTCTTTCACCAATGGAAAGCTGCATTATCAAGGAGTAACATAAGCTATATTTTATTCCCGTATTCCTACGGGAACTAAGCGGGTGAAACCGCGCGAAACCACTATCCTAAATATTATAAATGCGAAAGTGAGTTTGTTTGTTTGTTACGCTTTCAAGCCTAAACCAAACAACCGATTTTTTAAATTATTTTATGAATTTAAAGCTTCATTATCAGGTAGTAGCATAGGCTGTATATTTTATCAAGTTTCATTATGTTATAAATAGCAATGTAAACAGGTTCTATACCGCTGCGTCTCCAAGCAATATTGCACAAATGTTAGATTTACAAAAGGGTTATAAATAATAAAACCCTCAATGATATTGTTGGCGACTGGCCGTAGCAAGCCGTAGCAAGGTTCTATACGAAATATGTGTATATTATTGACATATTCCTTTTATACGTTTTGTATTAGTTGTCAGTTTATGCCGTTAAGCATTACATGAGATTTCTTCATATTCTTCAAACAATACAGTCCACATCGTTCGCCAACAGATATAATATAAGTTTTTTAAATATGTTTATAATGTCTCTGGAAGACTATCAATTGCGCCGTTCGTACGAACACTTACAAGCTACATGCCCACGTAAGGAGGAAACTTGACAATAAATTACAAAAAGGTCGAATATGTTTCACTGGGGGATTCGAAAATATTTTTCTATTTTAGAACAACGTTGAAAAGAAAGGAAATTAGTTTCGCTGGTACGTTAACATTTGTACCATGCAAAAAGAGGTGAATGACCTACATTTTGGTGACTGACGTACATTACATTTCTATAAATAAAGTACCTATAATTAGAAGGTATCACCTGTATCATGGGGAGTGGGAATTGTTCGGACTTATACCGGCCGCAGCGCTTCGCCAACACGTTCATTGCGACAAAACTATCACCCACATTACTTGGATAGTTGGCAATCCACCAGTGTGCAATTCTCACGAAACTTTTTGCCTCTCACAACCGATAAAAAAAAATCCCCGAAAGGGTAGGCAAAGGTATTCCATTACTGGATATACCCACTTTTTCACGAGAATATTCGACCCCTCAACGTGATAGGTGGTGAGCCCATCTCCGGACCGGGTCTATTTACACATCTACTATATAAAAATAAGTCGGGTTTTCCTTCCTGACGATTTAACTCGAGAACGGCCGGACCGATTTTGATGAAACTTTTTGTGTGGGTTTGAGTGGGTCCAGGGATGGTTTATAGCAAAGAAAATTCAGCATTGCACCCGTGCGAAGCCGGGGCGGGTCGCTAGTGCTACATAATTAATTCTGGGACCTGCGGGTTTCAACTAGCGGTTCTGCCCGGTTTTACCAGCGTAGTTCCCGTTCCCGTGGGAATACGGGAATAAAGTATAGCTTATGTTACTAAGGAATCTTCTATCTTTCCATTGGTGAAAGAATTTTATAAATCGGTTCAGCAGTTTTTGAGTTTATTCGTAACAAAAATACAAATGTTTCCCCTTTATAATCCTACTTAATATTATAAATGCGAAAGTTTGTATGCATGGATGTACGGATGTATGGATGGATGTTTGTTCCTTTTTCACGCAAAAACTTCTGAACGGATTTAGAGGAAACTTTACAGTTATATAGCTTATACATCAGAATAACACATTGGCTATATTTTATCCCCGTATCCCCATGGAAACGCGAACTACGCGGGTGAAACCGCGGGGCGCTGCTAGTATTAGTATAAGTATAGAAGTATGATAGCCTGACATAGTGTCATGATATTAGTCTAGAATTGTAGTTAAGTATTTATTATAACCTTAAGAAACAGAAACTGAAACTTAGCTTCAACTAGCAATTTCGTCGCACCAATATAGAGTTGTGTTCGTTTACTTTTCTCCTACTTCTAAAGAAAACGGTATTAGTTAAGTTTTATTGGAAAGGTGGGAATTAATTCCGTTCCGGGAATTGCAAAGCATTTCGCTGCGATTCCTCTAGTTGTGTAATGGCAATCCCTTTGGTTTCCTTCGCCTTAAAGAAGTAATTGGGATAAAGGTTGTCTATTTTTGAAGTACCTACCCAGTTTTCACAAGGATATTTTTTTAACTAACTGTGACTAGTGGTGAGCCCATCGCTGGACTGGTGTGCTGTTACATATTCATCAAAACCTGTTTTGGAGCCTACGGGCTTAATCCTAGAGTAGACCTATTGCTGATCTATTGGTACTTCCTCACATAAATTTCATCATTATTATTTCAAAACTGACCGTTAAACAGATGACAATGATTTTGATTCAATGCGACAAGAAAAATGACTTAAATTAATTTCAAAAAGTAATAATTTATTCATCACTACAGTTCATATAATTGTAGATATAGTCAATATGTGTTCCTATCCTATATAGAAGTAGTACGTAATAATCGTCGTTACATACATAAGTACGAATACCTACGCAACAGACATCAAAGGTTCAGTGCAGAATGAAAGTACGCCTCTTGCGGGGAAATTAAAAATATTTCGAAATTGCGCCGCAGCTAACCATGTTTCGCGGTTGCCATGTAAAACTGATTTTTTTTATAATACAGTTTGGCGGCCGTGCTATATAGAATTATTTTTGTGGTCGAGTATCGCCGTTTTATTGATGGTTTTAATTACGGTCGGATATTTTAGTAGTTTTAGTTTTAAAAAGTAGTATGCGATTTTATATCGAATCGCTAGGTTCTTTAGATAACACGTAACTCTTTGTAAGGGCTCCGTACCCAAAGAGTGCCAACGAGACCGTATTACTCTGCCTCGTCTGTCCATCTGTCTGTCAGTGGTATGTCATGAGCCGTAATACGTAGGCAGTCGATTTTTTTCTGTTGCCTTTGTAGCGACAAATAATAAAAATTATGTAAAATCAAAAGTAGGAGGGGTTCGTACAAGAAACATGTTTTTTGGTATTGTTAGTTGATTTGAATAATGGCAAATGTTCATAGAGTGTGTAGGTATTACTAAATTCGCTATGAAATACAAACATAAAAAAAAAACATAAAATGATATAGATAGGTTTGTGTTGACACAATAGAACGTCTGTAAGCCATGTCAGATACAATCATCTTTAGTAAGATATAATATTTTTTTATGATATTTAACTCCATAATTATCCCTTTAATTGTGAGAAAGACTAAGTAGTAAATAATTTTATCCGTCTTTACTATTTGTAACAGAATAAGCTCAATTCCCGAAATCAGTTTATTCAGTATCGACTACCTAATAGATTTCAGCTATTTTTAAATATTTTTTTCCGAAAAATGTATTACCATATCTAAATTTAGGGCTAGCTATGGAAACCGTACTATTATTGATCCTTATTTAAGAAATTTGGTTAGACAAAACTAAAGCTGCGCTTATTCTGTTACGCGTTGTAGGTATAATTAACAATAACATTAGGGAATGTAATATAAACTCATTGAACTATATTGTTGAAGCGAGTCCTTAGATTCAATTTTGTACGGAAATCATAATCTTTACAAACAAGAGGACTTTCACCCTTAATCAACGTGAAAGCCATTAACACTTTAACTTTACCATTTTTTCTTGATTTATGTCGACTGAAAAAAGTACTTTCCAAGACTTAGCTGGACTTTGTGATGGAGTACCGTTTGAGGAAATGTTAATTAAAATCTTAAGAAAAGAACGATTTAAGACTTTCTCATGTAAGATTCTAAATTGATTGATTTGAGTTGTCGTGTAGGTTTGAGAGTTGAGGATCAACACACATAAGAATATTTTGCGAAGGGATCAGATTTTTTATTAATAAATGCTTACACATGCCTCAGAATCAATTCTAGGACCTGCGGGTTTTCTCACGATGTTTTTCCTTCGAAGAGCTAGTCTATATAGATATGCTGTATTTTTTGTTTCTTGTAAATATTAATTTTAAGTGGGTGTCAGAGAATCTAGTAGGTTAAGAAGCCAGTGAGTTGAGATTCTAGTAAATTGGAATTATAATGAGTTAGGTACCTGGTGAATTGAGATTCTGATGAATTAAGAATCTAGTACGTTATCGAATATTTTTTATGTAAATATAAGCAAACTATGACATACAATAAAATCAATAAAATTAAAAACTCTTAACGATGAATTTGAATTGAATTGGGATTCTGTTGAGTTAAGAACCTGGTAAATTGAGATTCATATAAATTGTTACCCAGATGAATTGCTCTTAATATTTAGGACTTACTTGCTTGAAATCATAAAATGTAGGAATTATTATAACAAAGATCAAAGGCCTCGTCTCAATACAGATTACAAATATTTTCTCAGAGCTAACCTAAAAGGAAATTCTAATAAGGCTTTTTGATTTCCTACCAAAGGTTTACCTCTTCTTATCCAAATAGCTTATACCATCAAACGTATTGCGTTGAGGTGCCATTAAAATGTATGGACTATGTTTGTGTGTCACTGGGGCCTACGCGGCGGGCTTATTCTGGCATCTTTTAGAAAGAAAAAAGTATTATTATGTACGTATTAAAACTAAAGACAGTGCTTGGATGATGTAATAATAAGATACATGCAAGAAATAAAAATCGGCTACTTAATATGCACTATAGCTATTGTCGCCCCGAATCTTGTCCTGTCCAGAGGCAGGTTTGCGAGTTCGAGGAGCATCATATATCTGACCTTGACTTGAAACGCGACCAAATAAAATCCCGACCAGCTGGGGCAACACTATATAACTACGTGAATGGTACCCTCACGTGTCCACGTTGCTCGAGGGTCATCACTAGGAAGTGTACCATGATTGCCGATTCATTGTAGGGGGCGGAAAGCCGCCTTTGCCGAATCCGGCTGGAATCGATCATAATTCATCAGCTTTTGTCCGTGCCTTCGTGAGGTGACGAGACTTCATGAAGATGCAATGTTGATGGTGTTGCTGATATCCATGGGGAACTATGGCCAGATCACATGGCTTTTTTTGCTCGGTTGTCACTTTTGAAACAAAAGACAAAAAACCCGCACCCAGTTTTATCGAGGTTGGTCACTTTTACAATTATAATAAACTTCCTGTTCCCCTGGGAATACGGGAATAAAATATAGCCTATGTTACTCAAGGATATTCTAGCTTTTTAAAGTTTATTTGTAACAAAGATACAAACATACAAAAATACAAATCTTTCCTCTTTATAATATTAGTGTAGATTAGTAGCAGTAGGTAATGTTCATTATCTATGTTTTTAATTGGCATTTTTAAAAACAAAGAAAATAAAACTTTAATGACCTGGTCATAAAAGACCAAGTCCTAAGTGGTAAAAGCTACAATGACTTTCAGTAAATGGTCTTTTTTTCTTTTATTGGCCTACAGTGAATAAAAACTTTCTTTATTTAATTAGTGTTGTATGAAAATCGTATATGCACACGCATGCTATCCTATAGTCACTCTTTATACATATACTAGCGGCCCGCCTCGGCTTCGCACGGATGGACATATTTTTTAAAACATTTTGGGATAAACGTAGAGTAAATGTATCTTTACGCAGGACATAATTAGGTTCTTTTTATTTTTTAAATATAGCTGGTGCTCTGCAGCGTCGCCATTTATTCCCGCAGTTTATTCCCATTACCGTGGGAATTTCAAAAAATCCCTTCATACAGTGGATGTGTACGACTAGATACTATGGAGGAGCGGAGGTGGAAAGCTCCTCCATCGTGAAAAGGGAAGATCTTCCGCCAGGCGAGGTGATCGTGCCTGGGGACTACGGTCCAACGGTTGATGTTGGACAGTTGTATTTATAAAAACTCATCAGAAAACTTCGATGGCCCGGTTTAGAACTCGTATTTTGCTATCAAAACAGCTTTTATACCAGCGCGTAGAGTATATTCAATACGACATGGCTTATCAGAATACCGCTGCCGGTCGACTCGCAAAGTTGGCAAAGTAGGTTTGGATAACTTCGTCGTTTCCAATAAAACTTGGCTGCCCCGTAATCCCAGACACGGGATGAATACGTACGTGTGTACTAATAACGTACACATTACAATGGCAAAGTTTCTTTTTTTGCGGATTTAAATCATAAAGTTTGCAACTTGACAATTCTGGAATGTCGAATTATGGAGCTCGTTTTTTATATTTATTATAGTATGTATGTTGAAGGATGCAAGGAAAGAGGACGCTCCAGAAGGACATTCACTGTGACTTTTTCATTTTTATTATTCACATAACTCACTTGTGAATAATAGTAATGAAAAAGTCACAGTATAATTACAGGTTTCATTATGTCCTAATTGCAGTGAAATTAGAGCCACTTTATGAGCAAGTGTGTTGAAAATTTATTTATTACTGTTATTGAATTGCAGCCTGTCCTGACTGGACATTGACTATGTGAGCCACCTGAATTGTATGCTGGATTTTCCCTTGTATACACAAATGTGATGAAAGACCTAATACATCTGCAATGGACTGGTTGATTGTCATTCCTAAGATCACGCTAAAGTGACCATGTCTGCTGTTCCTTGTTCGGCAATTGTCACGTCAATCAATAGTCGATTCAGCGTGAATGGAGCCTAATTAATTAATACTGGTGGCCCATTCATGTGTATTTACCTCGCTAATCTAATTAAGCATTGATTCGATGGAATGGAGCGAGAGTGATAGGAGACGGTTAGCTTGTGGAGAATGCTGTAAAAGCTAAACAATTTATTGTATATCTTCATTTACATGTGAATCGTTTTGCGTATTGATAAGAACCTAGGCCGCGAGAAAAGATAAGATATTATTTATTTATTTACCAACTAACTTATATATTTACTAACATATATTTATTTATTTACTTACAACTAACAGTACAGATAGACCAATAGATGCAAGTAACAGGCAATATAGATTATTCACTAAGCGTGCTAGTTGCAGTTGAATCTAGGTAGCGTCATTAATGTACAAATAAAAATTGCAGTTGAATATTTTATGCTTCAGAGGGATCGAATTAGTTCGCAAAGTTCGTTCGTACACTCGTATTATATGAGTACAGACAGACGTATGTCATATGGAGATCATTGGAGATTTTCTGCCTCCTCGTATAAGCCGTGTGTGATACCCCCATGGCGAATGTTGTCTATGGTTGCTAGCCGTCAGCGATGTAGATTACATTTCGTAATAAAATATAGTCAAATTCTGCGTTACACAGAAATTCGTGCTATAATCTTTTAAAGTAAAAGTTACTAGCTACAGCTGTCGATTTTACTTGCGTCAGTAAAACATAGATTATGTCTATCTTGTCAATATTATAGTTTTCTATCAGTAATTCACAACTAATATACAAAATAACTCTACATCTCTATATAACATTAGTGTAGATAAAGAAACTGGCCTCGGTAATGGGAAACCTTGTCAGTAAATAAACGGATGATTTGGGTAATTTGATTGAGAACACTGACAAAGTGTAGTAAAGAAACATAGACTGTGATTAATCCTACTAATATTATAAACGCGAAAGTTTGTATGGATGTCTGGATGTCTGAATGTCTGTATGTCTGGATAGATGTTTGTTCCTCTTTCACGCAAAAACTACCGAACGGACTGTGATGAAACTTTACGTTATATAGCTTATACGTCAGAATAACACATAGGCTATATTTTATTCCCGTATTCCCACGGGAACGGGAACTACGCGGGTGACACCGCTTGGGAAGTGGTCTTTATGTACCTAAAGGGCGGGGCGCTGCTAGTAGGGACATAATCCCATAAAATATCGATCAAAAATGAGCTTAGTTTTAATACATCATCCGTTTAAGCTTTATAAAAGTAATTAAAAAGTTTAATTGACCAAACTAAGCGGATTTGGTTTTCGAATTAATTAAAAACAAAACTGCTAAATCATTGACGGAATTAGAGATTGGTGAGACGAAAAAAGTGGCAAAACATTTCTATGCTTTTGCTTTTTATACCTACCTACTTATTAAAAGCAAAATTAATATGATGATGTTATTATAATGTCGCAACTCGCAGTGTTATTGTAAAAGCCGTGATAGTTATTATATTTTCACAAGTAGTATTACAATTTCAGTCTTTTCTCAATCGTTTCCATTTCACACAATTTTTTCGGGACAATATCTACATCTACACATTTGTCGTATGCAGTCGGACAGATGGGCACAAATCTGGGCCCAAATGGGTCCCAACAACTGGTCGTCGACACCGAGGCAGACCCCTAAGGAGATGGCGGGATGAACTGGACGCCTTCTCGAGGACATGGCGGGAGGAGGCACAGGATAGGGATAAATGGAGGGAGGAAGGAGAGGCCTTTGCTCAGCAGTGGGACAATACATAGGCTAACAAAAAAAAATTTAAAAAATCTACATCTACATCACTAATATTATTAAGAGATTTATTTTTATTTTTATATGCTTCTAACAAAAAAACTACTAGACGGATTGAAAAAAGAATGGAAAGTTTGCTTTTCTGAATGTAACATGGGCTATTGGCTGGGTGCGAAGTAGGGGGTGGGGGAACCACGAATCGATCGCAGCGCCCATGGTGGCTAAAAAAGAAACTCGGGTCGGACGAACTCAGACGAACTGTCACTTTTTACTAGAGAAATTTACGTATTCGTGCATTCTTAGTGGAAATAAATACTTGAACATGGGTAACGAAATCTATTGCGTAGTCAACTGCAAGAATAATGGCAAAAATAGTGATCGCAAATTCTATAAATTTCCAAGAGCAAGTTGAAAACAAGATCAACGACTGCAATGATGTTTTGTATGGCGTTGATGTCACTGAAGTTTGTCTTATTACACTAGCTTCAATGGTGTGGCTCATTTGATTTTCACATTTTATTTCTTTTACATCTTGCACATGTTGAGCCAAAACTAACTGTTTGCCTTTTGTAGTGGTTTGTGGCTGGAAAACTATATTGTGCGTTATTGTCCGGAATCCAGTTTTTATAATCAATTTGACCATGTCAAAGATATTTTAATCTCTTTGGGCCATGTTGAACTGAAAATACACAACAATCTGCATTATTATCGACAGTACTGCTATAAGTAATGGTCTACAAGATACATGAAACGCTCTAGTCGATAAATTTTGTCCATTTCTTTACTTATTTCCCGTGAAGCCATGAGAAAGTCCGTGTAGGTATACTGCCTGAAATTTACTGATTGTGGCATTTTTGACGGTAAATAAAAAAGGTCAACATTATTATCGACGCTATAGACTTACAATATCCAACAGGACCTAAGTAAATAACGTTGTTTCACTGAAATTATTTTTGTGTTTACTTACTTTTCGTAATGACAGCGAGCCATTTGACATTTCAAAGTCCGCCCTAATTGTTACCACTAGTGGGCGCTGTCATCGCGCACCTAGCCAATAATTTTCTCACGAGAACGGGGCTTACGTGGGTGAAACCGCTGCTTGTTAATCATATTTTAATTTCCATGAGTACATGCAGTGACATTTTGAATCATGTTGAAAACGTTTACCGATTGGTCATGGTGGTCAGTGAACCGACCAATCAAAACGCACCGACGCCGACGCTTTCCTCCACATCCAAGTGTTGTAAATATTTATAATTTAGCTAGGGTATGTAGGTAATTACAATGTCACTTAATTTGCTTTTAACCTCTCATACCATGAATCTCAGACACAATAGATTTTTAATTCTGTCTCGGTTCGAATTGGAACCGGCGGTTCTTAACTGATTAATGAAATTATAATATCACGGTTTTTACAATAACGCGACAAGGAATAATATCACGGTTTTTACAATAATGCGACAAGTATGTACAACATCAGTCTATTTATCTAAACAAGACACTGTAATTATTGGTCGCAAAACGGCCAATCTGACATAATATGGTACAATGGGATCATAAACGAGAATGGTGATAGTAGTACGTCATGGTCATAGAACTAGTAGGTATATCGCGGTATGATTAAGCATAACATCAGGGTAAATGATAAAACGACCAAAAGATTATTTGAATAGAATAAACAAATACATAGGTATGCACGTGGTTTAATAGCGCGACTAATTATAATCAAAATTTGTCATTTTATTCGACTAATTCTTACGTTTTACAAAGTCACAACTCGCTAGTCCTTCTGAGCAGATTAGTAATATTGAAATGATAAGACTGAAGAAATTATCATAATATTAACTATAAAAAAACTCAAGCTTTTTATCCCCGAGGGGATAGGCAGAGGTATTCCATTTTTGGAAATACCCACGTTTTACCAGTAGGTATATCCTTTGAACCCCATCAATTTCGACCTCCCATACCCGGTCCGGAACTAATTCTGGTGACCTGCGGGTTTGCTCGCGATGTTTTCCTTCACCGTCGAGCTCGAGATAATGATAAATATGTACACGTAAGTTTCTGAAAAAATCATTGGTAGATTTCGAACCCGAGCCTCACATCATGAGGCTCGAATGATAAGCGGGCTCTTGAACCGTAGGACTATCACTGCATCACAGTCACTACATAGTATAAAACAAAGTCGCTTTCTCTGTATTCCTATGTATCTATGCAAACTACTTAACGGATTTTGATGCGGTTTTTTTTAATAGATAGAGTGATTCAAGAGGAAGGTTTTAGTGTTATCATTGCACCCGTGAGAAGCCAGTCGCTAGTAACTAATATGATGTTTCATAATTTATTTTATTTATTTATTACATACCTATACAATATTTTTTCATTAATAATCATCAACCCGTAAGAGCCCACTGCTAAGTTATGAGTGATTCCCCACATACGAGGAAGTATGGGCCATAATCTCCCTTGTGAGCCCACCGCGGATTGGATGATGGTGTTAGGCCAGTGTTCATCTGTCAGTAATGTTCAAGCCACCCAAGTGTATCTGACACCGACTTCAATTATGCGTGAACACAACATAAACCGGTATCAACGGTTTCACGTGCCTTCCGAAAGCCGGAGCATTGTATGGGGTATATTTAAGTAACATTTATTATCTATACGCCTAAAGATCATATAATTTATAGCAAAAAGCGCGTCATATTATCGTAAATCGCCAGTAATCGCTGTGAGTGTCGATTTATGTAGCCTCTCGGTCATTTTACATAATTCTTAACGTTTCAAGATAATTTGCGTCAGTCTCGCCATAAATTTTCCCATATAATACGTGTCGGTACGTTCCTTTATTTCCTCAAGAAATTCCTTTAGTATTTTAAGATGTGTGAGTTTTATTCACATATTTGGGTTCCGTTTTTGAATGAATTGATAAGACTGCTGTAATATATTCGTCGTGATTGAATTATCTAGATAGTACACTTAAATTTTAACATATTTTATAGATTTTTTAAAATTACATAAATTAACTGGAATTTAAACGTCTCTGTTCAAATAACCTAATCACCTGTTAATCCATTTCTGTCACAATATTTAATTCATTAGTACACATAATTTAGGTTAATTATAATGTTATTAAATTAGATTGATCATTAGGTAAATAAAGATTTTGTTTCGAAAAAAAATAGGTTTATTTAATTGTATAGGGAAAACTAAAAACAAAGTAACAATCCATCTTTGATAAAATAAAAGTAAAATATCGAATTTCACTTAGGTTAATGTTTACTTATCTAATTTATATTATAAGTTGTATTAAAGCTTATATTTTATATGCTCTCGTAATCTACTATATAAAAATAAGTCGGATTTTCCTTCCTGACGATTTAACTCGAGAACGGCCGGACCGATTTTGATGAAACTTTTTGTATGGGTTCGAGTGGGTCCAGGGATGGTTTATAGCAAAGAAAATTCAGCATTGCACCGGTGCGGAGCCGGGGCGGGTCGCTAGTAAAAAATAAATATTCTTACCTAATATTATACCTCTATTTTTATTTTTATTTTACATCTTTATTGTGATACCGTAGAAGCCTTATTTTATGCACCAACCAGGGAACCCCAAAACCCTCTCGAATTTATGAAAGTGTCTGTCAAATTATCTCGCTGGGAAGGTTAATAAAGCACAAAAGGTCTCTTTGGAAATGTGTCAGTTTTATTAATCGGTGTTTTTATTAATGATGACTTATTGTTATTGGTTTCAGCTACTTGTAGCTGGTTATTTATAGGCCAAGGTGTTTGAGGTATTAAAACAAAATATTTTAAAACTACTTACCTCCTACATTCACGATTTATCTGATAGTTTTGGAGCTTAGTTTTTCTGCCGATGTTTTTCTGCACCGTCAATCTATTGATAATTATGTAAAGTTAGGACCTAAATTCGAAACAAGTGGGTTCACTTCTAACCTTGGACTTCCTTACACATTAATTCGTCGAGCACCGCGCGGTTCCAATCGGGACCGTAACAAATAAAATCCAAGACGTTGCGATGTAATGTATTCCTACGGACAGCTCTATGTAAAACAAAACACGCTCTACCGTCTGACACCAATGTCCGCAAATAGTGTGTGAATATCATTAAAATTAAAAATTAGCCCGCGGGCTAAGTGGTCTATGGGCTCATTTGACCACAAAGCCAAATTTGGTGGACATGAGTTTAAAATCTATAATTTTAATATCTATAAGTTTTTATTTTATAAGCTGTTTGTTTCCTTAATAAAGAAAATAAAAAATAAAAATAAAAAAATAAAAAGAGCTGCCTTTGAGTTTCTTGCTGGTTCTTCTCGGTAACTGCATTTTTAACCAGCAACTCGTAGGTGGAGATGGGCTGCTGTTAACATTTAGCCAATCTTCATGGACGAGTTCAGAATGCCTTGTTATTAGACTATTGACCTTTCGAAGTGTACTCTTTGTACCGACAGAAATAAATTATGACTTTTGACTTTGATATGTTCATACCTCTATAAAACGATAGGTACCGTAACCTCTTTAGAGGCCATTTGTTATTTGTAAATAATGTTTTTTTATTACCAAATGTAAAATAAACCTGGAAATAACCTAACGTTCTTTATAATCGTAAAAGATGTAAGCCCAAGTAAATAGCTTTGAGTAAGCTCCAAGCCACTGTTGAAAGCAACTTGAATAATACCGTCCCACAAAGGTCCTTCAAACATATCAACTCCCATTATTCTTTCCAAGGACATTTTCAATATCGCCCTACACCGTCGGCGTTCATTAAACTTTCTTAATTTTGGAGGGAAACCATTGAAGAACTGGGATGTGGGTTGGGCGCTTCTCGTCTCATTAAATTCGAACTCCTTTGAGATAGCCCGGTTTGTTGGAAGAATATCCGCATATCAAATAAAGGTACGTGTATTTATACTGAACTAGCTGTTGCTTGAGACTTCGTTAGCGTGTGATTTTAATAAAAAGTAGCCTATGTCTTTCCTCAAGATTTAAACTCTTGTCCTGCCAAATTTCATCAAGATCGCCCCCATGCAGCCAGGATGGCATTACAATATTACAGACTCCTACTACTACTTAGTAGACGAACATGCTTGATGGGATTAACGACTCGACGCTATGTATGGCTATTAAGCCCTCTGAGAGCACGGTTCAGTCAAATTCTGTTAAGACATGATTCAAATTTATTTATCTTCTATAAGTACCTAAGTACAGCTTAGGTACTTATAGAAGATAAATAAATTTGAATCATGTCTTAACAGAGTCGTGAAAGCAAGCATTGGCTGGCAACAGATGGCCGAATATACCAATATTTTTAGGCTTCCATACCTAAAAGTAAGAGGTATAGCCTCCAAACAGGAACCGCATGTACCAGTACACTGAAGGCTGGTTGCACTTTCTGTCTGGATAGCTAAGCTGGTCCTTTGGCATAGAGCCCTCTAGTCACCTTTGATCAAACGCACTAACAGCCAGCTCTTTGATAATCTTGCTGTATTTCGAAATCCAATTTCGCTACCAGATTATGTGTAAGTGCTATTACCATTAGTACGACCTTTCTATTATTAATTATCATGTAATCGATCGGTCGTTCAATAACCTTTCCAGCTGATCATTAGCCATTTCCATTAACGCGTCGAGATGCTTAATAAATATTGTAATGCAAGAAATAACGTTCGTGGCCGTCTCAAGAGAACAGGTGTCAGAAGTAATGTTTGTTAAGATCTTATAAAAGTCAGGTAATTTTATAACAAAGGTTGAATGCGAAGTGCGATAATTTATTGCAAGTTCAAACACGCAGCTTAATTAACGTGTCAACTTTATTACTTTTAAGATTTGAGCAAATGGTTTTGTTATGTGAGCGATAGTGCGTGGAATACAGTTATGAAATATTATTACATATATTATTATATCTTACCACAGAATTAGGTACCACGCAATTTAGTTATTTTGTCATGAACGATTTTAAATCATCGATGCATGTATATTTTTTACCTTAGCTCATTAAAGACTTTTTCTGCACAAGACTTAAATCATTTTGCCTTAATCAGAATATAATAAGTGACAAACATATATAAACAGTAACTTGTAAACTTTTTATAATACACTCTTAATAATGGAATATATCGTCTTATATATATCGATCGTAGTATCTTTTATATTTATTTATAGTTTTCATGATTTTAACAGTTATAGGTCAATTACGTTTATATATTTTTTACAACGAATATTTTCCAAAAAAATACTTGTAAACGTACTTCTGTATTTTCTTACAATAGGAGTTTAAAATAAGTGGCCTTTTACACACACACAAAAGCTAACGTACAAATCGTGCTCCAATTCTAAAATTGTTGTTGATATGAAAACTATGAAATAGACAACATCGAAAAAACATACAATTTACAAATAGTCGGAAACAGAACGAAAAACCCTAACAAAACAATCCATTCAGGCATCCCGTCAATCATCCCAACTCTGTTTTCATTCCATTTTTCCCGGCAGAACTCAATCGCGCCTCTCCCTAGTCCCTACATCTATGCATTCGAAAACCACACCAATTTACTCGTCTACAACAAGATTTGTTTCGAAACTGAACCCTAAATTCGCTCCAATAAAGATAAATACTTCTTTGTTAACCATATTATTAACTTTGCTTAACTCCATAACTTTATACGATAACTAAGTTGCATTAATAATCACTCACCTTTCCTTTGATGGTAAAGAGGATTATAATAAAGCATAGCCCACTATGGTGCCCAGTCTCTTGTCAGTAGCTGTAACATTTCCAAGCTATCTGATGGAGGAGGTCTTATAGGGAATCAATTAGGAAAACGTCTTTCGCTGGTATAGAAAGTCGTTACACTAATACAGTCGATAAATTTAATCAAATTGAAAAATAGGACTCGAAGACATCAGATATTTATTTTTCGGAGCTAAAGGAAAATAGAACAGAATTTAATTCTTTTCGGCGTATATACTGTTTACTTTTTCAGTAGCTCCTGTGTACAATGTTATCAACACTAGAATATTTAAATTAGTAATTCCAATTTTCGCTTCGCACCCATAGCTTTTAAAATTTGGATTGTTATAAATATTCATTTTCTAGTTGGAATCCCTGCTTCCGATGCAAACTGACATCATTCCATTACCCATTTCCAGAATTGAAAGTTGATTGCATTTGCATAAATACAAACAAAACTATGTAATTAGTTTGGGATCATTATTTATGAGGTATTAAGATATTTAATGATTTAACATTTCATAGATGATCTGTTTAATTAAAAACTTATTTGATTAATATAAATAAAATTGTTTTTATTGTAAGTATTCTTGTAACGTCGGAAAAGCTTTACTGAAACAAGACTATCTATAACAAAAATAAGTAACTATGTAAAAATATTTTAGGTTAAGTTTCCGTAAGTATATTTTTTCTTATCTGGAAATATGGAAAACTAAATCTATAATTACATCTATAGGGAAACGGTCGTACCTCAAAACTGCCTGCGGGTGTCCAGGTATCCTCTGCTCCTTTCTCTTTCTTCTGCACTCACTATCTCTTTTTTCACTCTCACTGTATTTACTTCCATGGTTTTCACGTATCGTATGGTACCTCGGTTGATAACTTTCAAGTTGCGTGTACAATCGCGCGCGTGGCGCCGGCGACGGGCCTCTTTGCGTCATGTCGACACGACCGTACTCAGTGGCAGCTAAAGCCACACTGCCATGGTGAGCTTGAATTCTCTCGACGACCCCTGGCCGGCGCTTTTCAAGTTTTTCGTCTACGAACGCGACTCTCGGAGGCTTAGGTTGCATGAGGCTGATCTTTTTCTTCTTAGCTGTTGAGCTTACGTAGAAGAAGTAGCCGTTTCTATCCATTTTCGGTGCTGTTGACTTTACCTGCAACAAACAAGTTTTGCTCTTAAATCTACTTTGACTATTGCTAAAGTTTATACAAAATTCAGTAAAATCTTTGGTTTTATTATCTACAACACGGAATTATAAACGAGAATATAAAATATTAAAGAAATCTGGATACGGTTTCGTTGCAAGAAAACTCTTGAGATGAATCTCGGTAACGACATTTTATAGTCCTCTTTTTGCACTCTCTTGCTTATCCTGGCTGTAAAAGCGTTCCAAGCTAACTGCCTTTGCTATATTAGCTCTCAGTATCCATGTTCATTTTTAAAATTAGCTCTTTTTATAAAAATTGCATCTTTATTTTGTCAGACTTTAGGAGTTGAGTGCAACGTTACGTTAACATATTTGCTTCATGGTCTAGTAAGACAGGAAAATATCAATGACCTGTAATTACTTGAGCTTGCCTCTTATACGTGAGGCTCCAGTTCGAATACTGCTGAGGGCATGCCCAATGAGTTTTTCATATAAACTTACGTAGGTATATATTTATATTCATCGCTAGGGAAATTGTCCTTCACCGTATAGAAGGATAATAATATCGTAAGAAAAACCAGCAGGTCCCAAAAGTAATTCTGTTGTGAAATAAGACTACAGTCCACCACCATCACCTATGAATATATTGTGAATAATAATGCGTGTCTGAGTCTAAAATATTTTTTATTCTATCATATTCTAAATAATGCTTTGCTTCGGAAACAGTGGCATAAGAAACAGTACCTAAAAAAATTTAAAAGCAAATCTCTATTAAAGTAAATGTATATCGTTCTTCTATCATTTAGACTTACTTATTCTACTTAGAGCTTAGGCGCAAAGTTAGACTGAGCAATAGAAAGCAAAGGCGGCTAAGACACGATTTCTTTCAAACGACTTTATCAAAATTCTATTGCCCTTGTGTTTGTTGGAGCAACTAGTTAGTGTAAGACAGTTTATCTTATAACTTCACTAGTGGTATTATAATTGTAAGGAGTTTTTAAATAATAACTACGAAACGAACGTCACACTATTTGGTTCCTCGTTTGTTGAATGACATGTCCTAACTTCTTAAATAGTGTCACAATTAAAGTCACTTTTTTGCCGGACTATGACCTTCCTGCTGACTATACTTGTCATAAAGGTGTTTCCATATTTTTGTGTAGATGAGGGTGGATTAGCATTAGAGTAGTAGTGTTGCGTTGCGACCGCCTACATTTGTGTGTACGTGAATGTTTTGTTTAAACTTGAACTCGATGTACTTATCGAACCAGACAAATCTTGGTGATGTTTGGTTTGTTTCGTAAATGTTTTGTCTGTTAATGTATTAAATAAAAAAAAAACTAAATTGTAAAACCATCACGTCTTATTTGCCAGCATGTTAGAGTGGCTAGTAAATCAACCAATCAAAAAGGACCGAGACTTCCCACCACTTGTTTGATAATTTAACTAGCATAATTACAATGTCGCTTGATCTGCTTCGAAAAATTATAAAATAACTAAGATTATAAATCAATGTACCTGCGCTAAATTTAATTTAATTAATCCGGTCTTAATACTGTTACCAGTCCTTCCCTAGATCACTACAATATCACAATTTTATTGTATTACAAATATTTTTCGCGTCACTTTTGCAGCTACTGCTGAATATTTCAACAGTGTTGCGATCCCGTGAAAACAATAGCAAGCTTTATCGGTAAAATTTCAAAGGTGAAAAGCAAATTCTCGTTTTCGATTGCAAAATTCGCTTTTCGTTTCCGCTCGTCCAGCAGTTTTGTGATTGACATTGTAGATAAAAAGTGCCTAGTATCATTTTTTTTGTGTTTTCTCTTTACAAATATTTGAACAATTTCAATTAACATTGCAAAGTCCTTTGTTTAATATGGAATGTACGTAAACCGTTGTAGTTCTGATTTATTTTAAGGACTGATCTATTTGAAATTTATAACCTTTTGAATTTTTAATGATATTGTATTGTAATAACCATTTATCATTACAAGATATTTCAATAGAGTTCGATGTGATTGAAGTGCCAGTACATATTGCTTACAATTTACATTAATTTTAGAAGTTCAAAAGACCAAAAATATATTTTAATCTTTCCGGGCGGAAAGTGGCAAATTTCGGCCCGCTGCGCTAAAAAAACTCGTATAAAAGCTAGCTGCAGGTCTAATCCCTTATCACGTTTAGAGTTAAGTCACTGGTATCGTCTGTAAAAATTTTTTTTTTTAACTACTTCGGCAGTAAAACGATTTTGAAGAAATATGTAAACACCAGTCACACTGTTCCCGTAGTTCTGGTAGCATCTCTGGCCAGTTCTTTGGTCATTATAATATATTTTAATGGTTTGGTCTCGTATTTAAAATCTGGGACATCACCTAACACAAATTTTCGTTTATTAAGCTGCCTATATAAGCATCCTGATCGCGATTTGGTCTTGCGCCAGCGTCGTAATCTATAATGCTAAATGGAATTTCAATGACAAAGGTGTCTTTCATATCGGTTACGTTGCTAACCACTAGTAATCTATAGCTTTGTATGAATTCATAAATGCCTCAACTTTTGCACTATTTAGTACAAAAATTCCAACTGACTAAATGACAGACAAAGGGCAGACTAACCAGTAATTATTGGTGAAGCATGAAATTTTGCACAGGTATTCCATAAATAACATTACTACTAGATGAGCATTAAGAAAATACTTCTGAAATCTGAAAGGAAGTTAAATAGACAGCGGCAGAAGATTTTTTCCAAATCAATTCGGACACATAACCTAATATTGCTATAAAAAATCGGCCGCCATGGCTCACGTACAATGGTCCAATTTAAGAACTAAGTGTGGAAACCAAACTCTTAACATAGATAAAACATTGCTATAAAAATTGTCTCAGGAGTCCAACTGAACGACAACTTCCGAAACGTCCCACCGCGCACCGTTAAAACTTCCTCATAAAAACGGGACATTCGCGAAGTGGGCCAGCTGCCATCACTAGACATACGTCACTCCGACGATGTTATCGCGCCTTCGCCCGCGGCGTCTTTCTGAATGCTAACTGGCCGCTCAATGCTGGCAAAGGCTTTATCTTCCACATCTGCGTGCTTCACTGAGCTTTGATACCCGGTGGTAGCCCGAAGGTATTTTTCTCTGCGATTTAGATTGCGTCTCGTCTGTTTAGTGTCTAACAAAACGGCATTTGGGTAGTTCGTTAATGAGATGGCATCGATGTGGGAGATGTTTCTCGATCGAGAGGAAATTTGATGTCAGTTTTCATAGATAAACTGGGAGTTGCGTCTCACCATAATATGACGCTAACGTAAACGTATTTTTATTGAAAAATGCAATAGCTTTTGGCTATCTTTTTTAGTATATACAAAATATCTCAATTGTCACCATACATGAAAGAAAATGTGTGTCCTTTCTATTTACGTCGATGTATATATAATATTAAAAATCATGACCAAACTTGAAAATCACAGAATTGATTGTGAAACAAGTAAAACCATCAGGTGACCCGTCTGCTCGTTTACCCCCTATACAATAAAAAAAACCTGGTTCATCAATTAACCCACCACGTTTTGGGTTCCGACAACTACACAGATGAAAAGTGAGTACTTTTCCAACTCCCTCAGATATCTTTATTATTAATAATTAAGTAATGTCTTCGTTGGCAATTTCGATCTCCTCAAGAATGTGATTAGACTTGTCGTAAAATTAATCGACACAAAACATGAGCTTCATAAGTAAATAAATCTCTCTAACAATATAAAGCAATTCCATAAACAAACCTTAAGCAATCCAGATTGAAGCTATTTTCGTTCACCGTAAGCCCATGACAATACTAGCAGCATAGCAGTTGTAATTGGAAGCTGGCGAAGCAACCTAGCAAACACCAGGGCACAGAGCACGAGAGCAAACACACAAACGTTCTTTGTAATCCCCACAAGTGGGCCGGACACTGGTCTTGGAAATAGTATGTTGAAGACATATTATAATTTATATAATACTAGCGACCAGCCCTCTTTAGTCTAGTTTATATGATATTATCACTGTTTCTTAACTATATTATGTATGACGTATTAAATACACATAAACCTTCCTCTTGAATCACTCTGTCTATTAAAAAAACCGCATCTAAATCCGTTGCGTATAGTTTTAAGGATCTAAGCATAGATAGGGACAAACAGACCGGAAACGACTTTAATTGTAGTGATTTATATTTTGAGTTCTCTCCAATTAGTTTAAAAAGAAAAATTAAGCTAAACAATATTAAAATTACATTTATACTCGTAGAATAGAAAACACTTTATTTACATA
This sequence comes from Ethmia dodecea, assembly GCA_963855545.1. Taxonomy (NCBI): domain Eukaryota; kingdom Metazoa; phylum Arthropoda; class Insecta; order Lepidoptera; family Depressariidae; genus Ethmia; species Ethmia dodecea. Next base: position 4,073,487 of record OY979443.1, read on the forward strand.
CACTAAAAATTAGCAGACGTATTGTGCTGTGATGCAACTGTTTTCCGTATAATCTGTGGAAATCGTCTATTTGTGCATATTATTGCTTTACTGATTGTAAATTATATATTAAAGAAACTGTCTATTAGATAAGAAAAACATTTAGACGAAATAGCTTTGACACTGATTTTTGTCGAGTTCTTTTAGGCGCTTTTTTTTCACGGCAAATTGTTGTTACAGTCTTATCATTGATTTGATTTATTGAACGTTGTTGAACTTTAGCCTTTATGAACTGTGTTTTTTGAAATGAAAATCCTAAAAAAAGCTTTAATCTAATTTCATCGCAATCCGTTAGGTGGGTCTAGCCAAGGGGCATTGTACTACCGAATCGAATGTTCCTATAGATTGACAATGGGTTCAATTCTGCTTTACACCGACTAAACTTATTTTAGTTTAGACCTGTCTTTGTCTTACCTCAAAAAAAGAAAAGGGATAGAAGATTACCTACCGAATTTAGTCCTGTCAGAGGCTGTATTTTAGTCGTGACTTCTTTACTTATGCACTAAACACGTTATAAAATGTCTTAGTTGACAGGACTAATTTTAATTTGAAATGACTAAATATCTCTCGTCTCTTTTCTTTTCGAAGAGAAAGAAAATTACAGGAGTAAACTAAAATCAGTTTAGTCGCTGTAAAGCAGAATCGAACCCAATGTATGAACTTACATTGTGGGGATAGGTGTTCTATTGACTTATGCGAGCGCAATAGGTATAACGCGAGTAATGACAGGAATATTTGAATCTTCAAACTCTTGAAAGCAAATATTCCATGCCCATTGTCATTTGTCTCAGCACAGTTCCGGCATCCGGAGGGTACCAGGAGTCAATATTTGCGAGGAGCTATAAACAATCTACAAACAGTCGGAGACAAAGACGATACAGATCAGAGGTAATTGGCATGCAGGTGCAAGGGAACTGCTTTTGTGTAGTTAGATTGTTAACTTTGTTACGTGTCTGTCTTTAAGATCTGTGACGACACCATTTTGGAGGCAACGTTAGAGATGAAGCAATAATTTCTACGTAACGTAAGTTTGATTGTCCTTCCATGGTATAATTATTGTCCTATTTTATTGAGGAAGCATTACAAAATCATTGATTAAAGAGGAAAAAGTGTCCATGGCAGATCCGACAGGAATCAGGAACAATCATAGCTGTGCTAAAATTGTATAATAGCTGATTCCCTATCAGGGAAAAGAAATCATTCCATTACGCTGTCCTGCAATATTTTACAAGTTCAACAATCGGATCAAAAGGTATAAAAGGTGTAAAGGTATTGTGAATTACTGACGTAAATTACCTAATCTAGAGTTAAAAATAGTCCAATATTATCTTAAAATAAAAAACTTTTGCAAAAGCAAAACTAATCCACATCTGAGCAATTAGAACTGACGATTTATAATAACGGTTCGATTAATTACTTACAAGCGAATGCACTTGATATTACATATATAAAATATATATACTGCATGTTAATGCATTTCTCGCGTGATGCCGCCCCTAAGGAGGGCAATGATCCTTGAGGTTGTTAGAAATTAGTTGGAGATGTTTGTCTGAGAAATATCTGAGATGTTGTAGGTTACTTAGCAAAAGATAAATGCGAAGTTTATGGGCGTGTCTACATAGTAGGTACTTACATTTATGAGCTGCAAAAGCTCTGTTAGGTGCAAGCCATCATCGTCAGTAAAAAAATAATAATAAGACGTTTATTTATCCACACAATGCTATAACTATACTAAAACTAAAAACTTATAGTTACTAGAGTAAGTACATAATGCGAATGAAACGGCTAGAGTCTCAGCACAACTGCTGCTTTTCAGACCCTGCCCTAATTTAAAATGATACTTAATATACTTTATAACAGTTTTTAAGCTATTGCATAGCTTCTATCGCGGGCCTTGAGCGCGGGGACCGAATCCAGAAATTCCGTAACGAAAAAACCTCACGCTCCCTACTCCGACGGGCACGGAGGCGTGGCTTGTTTATGGGGCATAATCCAAAGTCCGTCCGTCGGTCGGTCGGTCGGTCGGTCGGACGGACGGACGTCGGTCGGTCGGTCGGTCGGTCGGTCGGTCGGTCGGTCGGTCGGTCCGTCCGTCGGTCGGTCGGTCGGTCGGTCGGTCGGTCGGTCGGTCGGTCGGTCCGTCCGTCGGTCGGTCGGTCGGTCGATCGGTCGGTCGGTCGGTCGGTCGGTCGGTCGGCCGGTCCGTCCGTCGGTCGGTCCGTCCGTCCGTCCGTCGGTCGGTCGGTCGGTCGGTCGGTCGGTCGGTAGGTCGGTCGGTTCGTCGGTCGGTCGGTCGGACGGACGGACGGACGGACGGACGGACGGATGGATAGATGGATATTGCATAGCTTCTATCGAGGGCGTGCATTGTCTAACGTCGTTTGTTTTCGGCAGTCTTGTTGATAAAAAATGATATGCAATAGCTTTACCGCGGCAGTCCCCGAGTGCCACACGTCTTTTTTGTTTACTGTCTTACGCCACTAAATGTACAAAGTGTTATTCAAAGAAATATAAACTACGAGTATGAAGGGTTATTCAATATACTGACCCAGTGAAAAAGCACTATGTATGTCTATTTGTATAGATATCTCGTGTGTTCTCGTGTTCTCGTATGAAGATGATGCATGTTCCAGATTTTAAGTTAGACTGGCAAAAATACAAATGTGAAAATCGCATCCAATTTGGTGCAGTAGTAAGATCGACTGGTTGCAATTTTATTATATTTATAAATGTATAGATATATAGATACACTAAATATCTACTGAAGTTATCTAAGGCATTACGTGAAAAATATTTTACGTCATTGGAAGGGAATTCCAGAGAGGGAATGCGGCCAGTTATGTGAGCACAGTCCCACATGGTTCCTCTTTGGAGGACAGTTTTTATCTGTAAATATTGTAAATAAATGTTTCTTCTTTGTAAATAACTTAAAATAAAAAAAAATCTACAAATTTATTTCCGAGGGGGTAGGCAGAGATTTACTGGATAAAGGTAGGTACCCACATTTCACGATATTGGACCCCTAAAGGTGATAGGTGGTGAGCCCATCGCCGGACCGGGTCTATTTACACATGTCTCAGAATTAATTCGGAGACCTGCGGGTTTCCTCACGATGTTTTCCTTCACCGTCGAGCTAGTGATAAATATGTACGTAAGTTTTTAAAAACCGTTGGTACATGCCAGGATTCGAACCCGAGCCTCACTGATTTTCGGCCGGCTCTTTAACCGTAAGGCTATCACTAAATATCCGGTCCCACCAATAGTGATCCCTATTCTTAATTTTAGTTTCAGTATGAACCTACCGTTTGCATAATTCCAAGCGCTATGGAAATTTTAATCTAGTCGGATGTTTGCCAAAAGAAATGGGGACAAGATTTTATTTTATCTCTAGATTGTACGACCTTCCTGGGAACAATGATATCAAAAGCATGATTTACGAAAGCCCAATTATTTTGCTTAACATTTTTATATCTTTCCATTGGGAGAAGAAAGCAGGTGCGACTTCGCATACCATCTACATCTACACTTAATATTATAAAGAGGAAAGATTTATATTACTATGTTTGTAACAAATAACCCAAAAACTACAGGACCGATATTAAAAATTCTTACTCCAATAGAAAGTAACACTATCACGGAGTAACATAGGCTATATTTTATCCCCATATTCCTACGGGATCGGAAACTTCGCGGATGAAACGGCGTGGCGCTACTAGTCTACACTAATACCTATTATAAAATGGAACGATTTGTATTTTTGTAGGTTTATCTATATATATAGAGCAGTGATAGCCCGGACGGTTAAAGAGCCGGCCGAAAATCAGTGAGGCTCGGGTTCAAATCCTGGCATGTACCAATGAGTTTTTCAAAACTTACGTACATATTTATCACTAGCTCGACGGTGAAGGAAAACATCGTGAGGAAACCCACAGGTCTCAGAATTAATTCTGAGACATGTGTAAACAGACCCGGTCCGGCGATGGGCTCACCACCTATCACGCTTAGGGGTCCAATGTATCTCGTGAAATGTGGGTATATCCAGTAATGGAATACCTCTGCCTACCCCCTCGGGGATGAAAGGCGTGAGATTATATATATATATATATCTATATATATATATATATATATATCTATATATATATATTATATATATATATATCTATATATATATATATTATATATATATATTATATATATATATATATATATATATATATATAAAAGGAGAAGCTAAATCTAAAAATCAAGGCCCAGCCCAAACCGCTGAACATAGAAACATGAAATTTTGTGTGTAGGTTACGTTTATAGTGTAGATGCTTGCTAAGAAAGGATTTTACGAAATTCAACCCTTAAGGGGGTGAAAGAGGGGGTTGAAGTTTGTATGGGATAGTGTGATTTCCGCGTGTATCAACTTTAAAATTGGCAAAAATACTCTTCAAAACACACTATGAAATATTAGTTCTAGGATTTTTTGAAAATCATCCTCCAAGGGGGTGAAATTAGGGGATGAAGTTTGTATGAAAAACCTTCATTTTTGGGTGTATCAATTCGAAACTTTGTAAAAATACTCCTCACAACAAACAACAAGACAGGTATTTCCGGATTTTTCAAAAACCATCCCCTAAGAGGGTGAAAAAGGGGAATGAAGTTTGTATGGAAACGTGTTGTTTTTTACGTCTATCAACTTCAAACTTTACATAAATACTCTAAGAAATAAATTATGAGACACATATTTTTGGATTTTTCGAAAATCATCCCCTAAACGGATGAAAGTAGGGGTTGAAGTTGATACGAAGAAGTTTATTTTTTGCGTCCTTCAACTTGAAACTTGGTACAAATGCTTCTGAAAACAAACTATGAGATATTAGTTCTAGGATTTTTCAAAAATCTTCCTCCAAGGGGGCGAAAGTGGGGGTTGAAGTTTGTATGGAAAACCTTAATTTTTGGGTGTATCGATTTGAAACTTTAATAAAAATACTCCTCAAAACAAATAACAAGATACGTATTTCTGGATTTTTCGAAAATCACCCCTTAAGGGGGTGAAACGGGGGGTTGGAGTTTGTATGGAGACGTGTTTGATTCTTACGTCTATCAACTTCAAACTTGGCACAAATACTCTTAAAAATAAATCATGAGACCCGTGTTTAAGGAATTTTCGAAAATCATCCCCTAAGGGGGTGAAAGTAGCGTTTGGAGTTTGTATGGAGACGTGTTGTTTTTTACGTCTTATCAACTTGAAACTAGGCACAAATACTTTTAGAAATAAATGATGAGACATGTGTTTTTGGATTTTTTGAAAATCATCTCTTAAAGGGGTGAAAGAGGGGGATAAAGTTTGTATGGGATAGTGTGATTTCTGCGTGTATCAACTTTAGACTTCTTACAAATGTTCTTAAAAATAAACTTGATATATTAGTTTTAGGATTTATCGAAAACCATCCTCTAAGGGGTTTCATCCCCTTGGGGGTTGAAGTTTGCATGAATACCTTCATTTTTGGATGTATCAATTCGAAATTTTGTAAAAATACTCCTCAAAACAAACAACAAGACAAGTAGGTATATCTCGATTTTTCAAAACTCACGGGTGAAACGGGGTTGGAGATTGTATGGAAACGTGTGGTTTTTTTATGTCTATCAACTTGAAACTTATCACAAATACTCTTAAAAATAAATGATGAGAAACGTATTTTTGTATTATTAAAATCATTCCCTAAAAGGGTGAAATTGGGGGTTGAAGTTGGTATAGAGAAGAGGGGTTTTTTGCGTCTATCAACTTGAAACTTGGCACAAATATTCTTTAAAAGTCTCCATACAAAGTCTAATTTTTTTTGATAATTTACTATGGGTTGCTAGGAGAAATTTGTTTGTGCATCCCAAAATGTTGAAAAAATAAATATCCACCCGTGCGAAGCCGGGGCGGGCCGCTAGTCTATACATATAATAAAACTCTAACGGGGCCGTGTCTGTACATGAAATATTTTTTTGAAAATTTTAACGGTAGTGGGCACCCGCTAGTAACGAATAAACTCAAAAACTACTGGACCGATTTCAAAAATTCTTTTACCAATGGTAAGCTTACTTTTCTGGGAGTGACATGGGCTATAATTTTCTTAAGTGGAGACTTACGTGTTAATTGTCACAGGTACTGTTGGTTAGTACATCGCCGAACCGGGTGCTATTTTACATGCTTGAACCCAAAATTTTTCAGCATCAATATAATATAGTTATCTAGAACATTGTCTAGAGCCTTTTTAGTTTCACAGAAATATCCATTCTTATCCGACGATGGATGATAACATTTGATGAATTTGTCCAAATTTCAAGTCTCTTGCTTCAGTAGTTTCAGCTATGCGTTGATGGGTCAGTCAGGATTTCTCAATAGTATAGATATAGAAATAGGTACATATAGAAAAGTTATAAGATCTCCTGTACAACAATAACTAGCCTATTTTCTTCATCGCAGTTAGAAGAATCCTTTGTGTTGTGTTCTTTGCGTAATCCTGCTGGCTTATAAGATTATAACGGTGTGTCCTTGGCCTTTTATGTTTATTAAAAAACTTCAAGTATTTTTATATTGCTGCCCTTAGAAATTACAATGCGGACGGCGTTATAATGCTTGAGGTTACTTTAGAGACCAGATCCAAACGTTTCAGTGGGATACGTCAAGTATTTTTTTCATAAATTCATCATCATCATCAACCAGTAACATCCCACTGCTGAGCTAAAACTGTATTTCATGAACCGTAATAGGTAGACAGTTTTTATTTGATAGTATAATAGACTATTTTTTTATTTGTTGTTATACTTACTCGTAGGAGCAATAGGAACACAATATAGCAATAAATAAAAATAGATAAAAATGACATTGAATCCCCATACCTACAAGAAACGTGTTTTTTTTATTGTATGGGACCCTTTGTGTGCAAGCCCGACTCACACTTGACCGTTTTTTTTTGTTATTTTTATATTATGGGAATGTACTTTAGAATTTAAAAATAACAAAAATATTTGTTCAATAAATCTAGTTACCTGGCTCCCAAATTAGGATTCCCTGTAGGTAGGTACTATGAGTAGGTAATAGCACAGAATAAGTACCTACTCAGTCTTTCATCCTTGTATCCTTCCGTCGTTGTACATACTACTGTAATTTTTGTTTTTAAAAAGTACATTTTTATGTAGAACTAGCAGCGCCCGGCGGTTTCACCCGCGTAGCTCCCGTTCCCGTGGGAATAGATAAAATATAACCTATGTGTTATTCTGATGTATAAGCTATATAACTGTAAAGTTTCATCAAAATCCATTGAGTAGTTTTTGCGTGAAAGAGGAACAAACATCCATCCATATATTCATCCATACAAACTTTCGCATTTATAATATTAAGTAGGATAGTAGGAAGTAGGATTCAATTCAATGTGTATGTAGGTACAATATTTTGCAATACTATACTTCAACAGCATACATTAGTAAGGCCTAAAACCGAACTGAAAATGTTCTCTCGGTGGGGAACGTCAGACCGTTTGATTGATTTGAAACCGCGTTGAATTTCAAAATTCCACGTTGGATTCAAACCCTACAGGAAATCAGCCTTCTTAGTTTATACGTACATATGTAGGTATATGTTTCACTGATGTATTATAGACCTAATCGGCAAAAGGCTCTAGTTTTACGGTGGGTACAAAAAGGTACTAATGAAATTTTGTTTAATGCTACCACTGAGGTCTTTGAGGAAAATGTGTGGAGTAAAATTGTGTGATAGAGTGAGGAATGCGGATATACGAGAGAAGTGTGGTTTGAAAGAAGATGTAGTGACAAGGATAGAAAAGGGTATATTAAGCTGGTTTGGTCATTTAGAACGAATGGATGAAAGAAGAGTAACGAAAGAGATTTATGGTGCAAATGTTGAAGGATACAAGGCAAGAGGACGCCCCAGAAGGACGTTCACGGATCAAATTAGTGACGTCCTTCAAAAATCTGGTGTCAAGAGTGCAAAGAATAAAAGAGCGTGCATGAAAAGGCTCATGGATGTGAAGGAAGCGAGGGAAGTGTGCAAAGATCGGGCAAAGTGACGATCCATCGTCTCTGCCTACCCCTGTGGGAAGAAGGCGTGAGCTGTATGTATGTATGTATGCTACCACTGAGATTATCTTGGTATTACTAATCGAATATTCCGTAGCGACTAACAGTGTTTAATTTTTTTAAATATCTATAGAATAATTACCAAATTAATTGGACCTGTTCAATTGGTGGGCACGCCGCCTTCTAAAGCAGAGGTCGCGTGTTAGATTCTCGCTCCTGGCCCAATTTTGTGTGCCACACATATCTGTTGGCTTCTTGTCTGGGTGTCTAATATATTCTTAAGTATGTTAATATTTTTTTTAGTTCCCATAGTGAAGGCTCTATATATTTTAAAACTAAATAGCCTTGTTTTTATTTTTTTATTTCTCAACTCCAAACTTTACAAGCCTTTAGAATTAAAAATACAACAAATTCCTTAATACCTATTTTAAATTTATTTATTAGACAAATAGTTTATTTGTATTTTCCTCTATTCGAATCATTCCCCAAAATCATTTCTCATTACAGCAAAGCATATATTCGTGAGACATGCATAAATAATTGAATTTGTCATACCTTTTCAGATACGTACCTACAGCTCAAGTTAAATTTGGTTATAATTATGAAATTGAGTTGCGATAGCATTAGGTGGAAAGTACTGTAATTATTTAAGTAAAGCAACTAACGTGCGGTCGCGAGAAGTGCTTCGTGAGTGTGATATAATGTAACTACAATATGTCATTGGAATTAACTACATCATATAGGTGTATCAGATTGTATCAAATGGCTTACTGCCTTTCTTCTACTGCTCTAGGTAATGTAGCTTCAATTTAGGATGTAGTAGTCGCCATCAATGGAAAAATCATCATATTATAAAGAAAGAAAGAAAAGTTTATTTTGAATAGGTATGTACAACTAAAAATAATCTTATGCTAAAAACACCAATAATGGTCACCACCGAGCATGTGCTACAGAAATACAGATACTGCTGCAGCGCTGGTCTTCGGTGGACACTCAATTATCATCATCAATCATCAACCTTTAACAGCCCACGGCTGAACTAAGGGTCTTTCCTCACACATGAGGAAGTATGGGCTATAATCTCTGCGAGCCAACCGCGGATTGGAAGATGGTGGTAAGCTGGTGGCTACCTAAAAGTCAGAATTTGTCAAGCCACCTAAGGCTTAAGGACTTTTATAGTGCCTAGTAACAACGAAAACCGGGACCAGTAATTTAACGTGACTTCCGAAACAGGAAAGAATGGGAACATCAATAGATAAATTAATGTCTGGTTTCTGCAACTGGCACCTGAATCTAATGCAGAAACTGACGAATCAATTGCACAAATTACCTACTCCATGTAGGTACACATGAATTTACTTGCCATCAACATTAATTCTTTGTTTCATATTTATGCCTATTGCAAAAATAGTAGATTGTTATACAAGGGTCGGAAGGAATCAATTCCCATACGAGGTATTTAGCGGATATACTCCGAGTAGGAATTGATAACTTCCACCCGCGTTAAACACTCTACTTTTCATTTCGAATTCAAGGAAAATAAACAAAAAAAATTACAATTTTACAAAAATTCAAACATGCAAAAACGCATTAATACCTACAAAAAAAAAACAAAATTGTCAACAATACAACCAAAGAGGTTGGAAGAAAGAGAAACTTTTTCTTTTAAACGTCTTTGAATACTACATCATAGAGTACCTAACCTAAATAACATTACAAAAATAATATACAAATCCTTCGCCCCTTTTCACACGTACCGGTTTCCGCCGGTCCGGCAATCCGGTCCGGCGGCGAAATGTATGGCCGATCACCCGGTTGCCCGCCGGTACGTATGAACGCGAACGTACATGGCCATATGCTTCGCCGCCCGCCGGCCCGGCCGAAAACGGTACGTGTGAAAAGGGGCGCGCTTTATAATACTTTTAGCCGAGTAATAGTGTTCTGTGCTTAATTAGTGTCGATGAAAAACAAGATTTTGAATTTCGGAACAGCTTACCAAATTATTACTGTTTTTTTAATTTTAAATATGGAACGCGTACCGCCCCGCACGCGGGCTATTTTCTGTTGTTTATACCTACACTCACAAGGCCGCACCTTTTTTTTCTTATTCTAATTGATGTAAAAAGTTTCGTATCCCTACTAAGTACCCAAAGAGGTTGGAAGAAAGTCATTCTCTTTCCTAGAGAAACTTTTTCTTTAAACGTCATTGCCAAATTTAGTACTATTTTTTTTTATTTATTCCCGCCCTAAGGCCGGAAGCAATTACTATGAGTCTTTCCCGACCGAGGGCGGGCATCACAGCCCTGAATCTCTCTGTGGTGGGAATCATCGCTTCCGACCCGGTACTCAGATCAAACATGCACTACTTTCCGAGTATGAGATATGAAAAAATATTTTTGCATTTATAATAAGAGATAAAATTCAAAAATATTTTTTTGTTAGGTTTGTTACAGTTTCAACTTTGATGTGGATTGCATCTTGAAAAGGGGTGAAGGTTATATTTAGTCCTTGAATGTGATAGGAGTGTCATACAAAATCTAGTATACCTAAAACTCCACTACAAAGCATGCAAGGGGGGAACGCCATATCGAGAGTCGCTACATCGAATGTTACGACAGTGAAAACTATGCATCGATTGGTTTCTGCATCTACGGTACTCTACATCAAACTTGTAAACTTATTTAGTAGGGATCTTTTTCTTGTATAAAACACTGGAAGTACACATTCCGAAACAAACCCAAAAAATTCGGGGACACGAACTTTGAATAATACCGTCATAATCCCAATAATGCATCGACATCTAATACCTTTCAAGGGCATTTCTTCCCCTATTTTGAGGGACAAACTCAAAGGAAGCAAGTATTAATCTTCCCAGAAACCTTGTATTGAGCGCCCCTGTACTTGCAGATTTTATTCACTGCTCAGACCAGTTTCATGTTTTCCCACCCCTGCTTGGGACATACATGCATTCCAAACGAAAAGCTTTTAAAATAGTAACAAGCTCTTTAACTTGTTACATTATTAATTGATTGTAGCAGTCTAACATGTTATTTGTTCGATTACCTGAATGCTAAAGCTTGACTGCGGATCTATAACCTCCAAAATCTATGGTTCTATAACGTCACAGTCGTGAAAAAAGCGGGAACGAATGAGACCGAACTCTCGTACTTTTTGTCTTAAAGATTTTTACAACTCTAAGCTGTTTTTTGTTCTTTGAGCAAAGCTAGCTGTGACCCTTTGCACACTCGTGCATTGCCTATAAATTATATTGCTATTGTTTTTCTTAGTAGGTAATTTAGTGTTCATACTCTTATTTCAATAAATGTTATGCTTGTATTGTTATGTACGAGTATGTGTGTATTGTATTTCAAATAAAAAATACATCAATTTATCCCTTATTAAGTCTACAGAAAGAAACGCAGGTTCATTTATAGATCCCGTAGTGGTAATAAATCAATTTCAAGTTCACTTTAGCGTTCGCCATAAATTAAATTAAAAATGTGAATTGTAGCTCGATAATTGTTATCGCCGTATGTCACGTAACGTAAGAAATCAACCCCCAGATGTCCTCTCAATGCACTTTTTAAGTGATTTCTTTTATTACGAGGCACGGCCACGACAACACTGAATATGAAAAATCTATGTCGGAGGAAAGTGCTGTTTTACGAGCAGCAGCAAGTTTTATAGTGTTATAAAAGACAGATGATTAAATTAAAGCACGTAGTGGTCTTGTGGTGGTCTCGTGGTGGTCTGCGAGTGACTATAAAATAACAGATACGACGGATGCTTCAGAATTATAAATTAGAATTTTTTCTCACCTTCGTTTTTTAAAAATGTTCTATCATCAGAATTTCGGGATTTTTTTAAGTTAGATATTAACTTTTCTTTCACAGATTAAATATATCTATTCTAGGGCAGGCGTTTCATATATTTAACCTCTCAAGCCAATAAAACACTTTGATTTTTAATTGTTGCGGTACCTATTGGAACCGCGTGGTGCTCGATGAATAATAAAATTCCTGACTGCCTATATTAATAAAATTCCTATTACTTACCTGTTGTTTGAGCACCATAGCCCACCACTCTCCATTTTCATTAATAATTAAACTACGTCACTATATGTATAAGTACTTCTTTGAGTTTTTGCGTCCATTTAACTTGATCGCAAGTTATCGGTTATCGAATCGCAATTTGCGGTTTGGCGGATTTGTGAGTGCAGTCCGGCTTTTGTTTTTAAATGGCGCCTTTCGCGCCTAAATAATAGATACCAACGTAGCGAAAAAATTCTAAATCTATGACACCAACAGTTGTTTATGTTTTATGATTGTCTATCATAGCTAAAAAGAGTCAAATTAATTATGCCGTAATGAAACTTAAGAGATTTGACTGCTGAAAGTAATAAGTTACAGTGGGCTATGTAGACCTTGGCTGGCTGGCCATCCCATCGGGCAAAGGACCCTTTACTAAAATCCTTCACAATGTCGCTTCTGCATTTCGCTTAGTCTAGAAGCAATATCTCGGCGGCAAGAGCTATTTTACGAACCTCGAAACAGAAGCTTTGCAAAACCTATCTAGCTCTAGTTTATGGCATGATATCGCTTTACCACTATTGAAATGGCTTCCTGAAATATATTGGACTACCTCTTTGATATTTACCTTGCTTGGCGAAACACAATAGGAATTATTAACACAAGTATATTTGTGACGTAAATCTAAATGCTTAAGATACAGACTAAGCCGTGATATTTTACCGTGTGATTATTACTAAATATTTAGGAAATAAAGCTTTAAGCTACAGGCATGTCTTCTTCTATAGCATCATCAAGTATAAATTCTTAATCAACAGTTTCTATTCATAGTAACTTACGAGGGGTGTTCAAAAAGTAGTGAGAATAGCTATGTTAGAAAATGAATTTATTCAATATTATTTTATTTTTCGACGTAATCACCCTTTAGGTCAATACATTTAGCAAATATTTTTTCTAGAGCCAAAATTCCCTTTTTTGAAAAATCTTTATCTTGAGTACTTAAAAAATCGTTTACGGCGGCATTCACTTCTTCTTCATCTTAAAATTTTGTGCTTCTCAAGTGCTCTTTCAAATGCAGAAATAGGTAGAAATCACTAGGGGCCAAGTCCGGTGAATATGGTGGATGATCGAGGATCACAAAGCCAGCATCTTGGATTGCTGCAATGGCAACTGCAGACTTGTGCGCTGGCGCGTTGTCTTGATGGAACAAAACTTTTTTTTGCTAGTTTTCCTCGTCGCTTTTTAAGAATTTCTTGACGTAATTTTTTTATTTGTTCGGCGTAGACATTATCTTCATCATCATCCAGAACAATTTTTTCGACTTTTTCGATCATTTCCTGAGTGACTGATGTCGAAGGGCGGCACGAGCGCGGGTCATCTTTAACTGATGTTCTACCACGTTTAAACTCTGCACTTCACCGAGCCACTGTGGAATATGGAAGAGCCGACTCCCCCAATGTTTCACGTAAACCTTTAAAAATTTGTTCCGTAGTAAAATTTTTCAAGCAAAAGTATTTTGTCACCGCACGAATTTAAATTTTATCCATTTTTAGCACGAGTTATCGACACGTCACAAACAAATAATTAATACAACTGACACAGACAAGATAGAAAGCTAATTATTTGAGGGTATTATGATAAAGACCTAATCTTACCGTCACACTAATTTTTTTCTTCAAGTACTACATTTACTACGTCATTCTCACTACTTTTTGAACAACGTAGTACAAGTTTGCGTATTTTCTAGAAGCAAGAACTATATTTATAACGCATTAGAAATGCGGAAACTGATAAAAGAATCCTCAGATTTACTGTTCTTTTTCCTCAAGTACATCGATAGTGGAGTGAGACAAAGACAAAACATGCGACCCTAAACAATGACGTTGCAGTTTCGTCCATGCTTTGTCATAAATCAGTGTGAGGATGATGTCCGATGCGTGATCGATATCTTCATTATCTTAATATGGAAAGGGCTACAAAGATGCCTCAGCATTTTCTTCGTAGGACTTTTCGCTTAGAATGCAGACTTCAGCTGTACTTTGATGCAAATTGGGTCCTTATTGGACTCGATTCTGCAGACCAGCTAAAATTCCTAATTTTAAGTTAGCCTAATATCCTTCGCCATAGAATCAAAAGAAAAAAGACAGAACAAACCATAGATTATAGAGTAATGTCAAACATATTAAAACCAACTAGTTTCATGTCTTATCTGTCACTTATCCATGACCTTCTTACGTCGTTGCTAAAATTGCTAAATACGTGTATTTGACTAAGATGTAAATGCGGTTCAATTTTGTTATTTTCATATTTGTGGCATTGTAAATAAATATGGCGCTTATTTCTGTCCCTTTCCTTTCAGAAGCGGTGGAAAAGAATAGAGCTAACTTAAAATTATGAATTTTAGCTGATCTGCAGAAGCGAGTCCACTATCTATCTGTAATCGTAAATGTCTTTATTTGACCCTATAGAACTAGCTGTTCCCGATTTCAAACGCCTAAGTTCCTTTCCCGTAGGAAAGTAATATCCCATGTTACTTCCACCAAAGTGAGCTTTGTATTGGAGAAAGAGTTATTCAAATCGGTCGGAATTTCGGGAACTTTTCAAAGTAGGTATATTTTTTGATCCTCTAAACGTGATAGGTGATGTGCTTATCGCCGGACCAGGCCTATTAAGCATGTGTCCGAATCAATTTAAACAGTAGTATTTTTATAAAACGTTACGAGACCACGTAGCATTGGAAACATGAATATTTTTGTAATAACATTTTAAATCCGGATTAAGTTGACCGCTGCTCAGACGGCGAAAGCTGTGTGGTTTGCAAAATACGAACATCTACCGACAACGCTAATACTTGTAGTGCTTCTGCGACCACAAATATTATTCAGAATTATGGGGAACCTACCATGACGATACTGCGTCATGTTTTCAAATGTTTTGCACCAGCTATAGGCAGTGATAGCTATAAAAGAGCGGACTGCCTGGTTTGAAGATTGTAGAAAAATAAATAATAAAAGAAATGCGAACTATATAGACAACCGATTATTTAAAAACTGAAAAGAGAACAGAAACAACCGACAAACAAAAAACTGACAATTTAAAAAAAGTTAAAAAGAAATCAAGTTATTTGCTGGCCTGTGGCCAGTCATCAACAATTAAATAGCCATGCGACTAAAGAGCCCGCTCCCCATGAGTGAGGCTCAAATCCTTGCGTTATCATATCATGTATCAATATTTTTTTTGAAACTTAAGTAACTCAGTATTTCATCATATGATTTAAAAATTTTTTTTACTGACACAAAGCTACACTACCTATTTCTGAGTGACGTAGGCTAGTCTAATATTGCTGGTGAAACAGTTCAACGTAACAGGTTACCTACATAACATACTTACTACCCTATTTAACAAACGAAAACATGAGTCGGTTAAAGAGTCTGTTTCACATGCATGAATTTGGGTTCAAATCCTGGCATATACCAATGAGTTTTTCAAACTGATGTACATATTTATCACTAGCTCGACGGTGAAGGAAACATCGTAGGGAGACCCTAAGGTCTCAAAATTTATTCTGAAGCATATGTAACAGCGACCCAGTCCAGCGATACGACCTGTCATGTTTAGGTGTCCAAAAATATGATAGTGAAAATTTTCCAGTAATGGAATGCCTTTGCTGATCCACTTGGGGATATACAGGCTTTTGGGTATTTCTTAAACTATGTGTGCAAAGGTATCATCTCTAACCTATTCTACGTCTTTACCTACGAAATAAGTACCTGTATTAGAAGTTACGACGTTTCTTGCATCAAGAAAAACTATTACCGGCATCTGCCAACTAATTCTGTGGTCGTCAATCAATTACAGCATAGTTTTTCTCTACATCAAGTTATTCGTCAAAGATTATAATATTCCGGCTCTCTGGATTGTTATTGAACAAATATACATATAATAAGAACCTAGTCATGTATTTTCTTTGAGAGGATTAGCAAAGGTATTTATCATTTCCGGAAGTATCCAGTTTTCACCAGTTTTAAGAGCCCGATCCGCCGCTCGTGCACCCACCGATCGCGACAGGTGAGGTGATATTACTGTTTGGGAAATGTTGGTTTCCTTATTTTTTTTTATTTACTATTGAGCTAGTGATAAATATATTTTGTAGGTACGTTAAGAGCACATAAATCTTTATACTTAGTCTGACCTCTAAGGCGATTGTAATAAGAACGTTATAAAGTCCAATGTGTCAAGCTCCAACGTGCCGATGACTGTACATACGTTAAGTACATTTTTGAAAAACACATTGGTACGTGCTCTGACCAGGAAACGCAGCCGGATCTCGTGCATAAGAGGCGGGTAGTAACAACTGAACTATCACGCTAGCTGATCGCTCAGTCATTCGGAGGTTCAGTAAGTTAACGGTCATACTGTCTATAACATTGTAAATTAATGTAAATAATAGAAGTAATATTGTCTTTGCGATTTCGTATTTACAGTCAAGAACACGTGGAGCACGTGGAGTTTGACACATTAGACTTTGTACCGTTCTTATTACAATCACCTTAGAGGTCAGACTGGCGCTACAAGTGTAAAGCTCTCACATGCTCTAACTGTACTAAAAGTATTTTTCATGTGTTTTTTATATGATCACTGTAAAGATTATGATAGACTTACTAATTTCAATATTTTAAAAGCAGTAATTATTTTATATAAATTTTCTTACTACCAGCGCCCCGCATTATGACGTCAGTTTAGATATCAAATGGTAACATTAGATTTATTAGAAACTAGCGACACGCCCCGGCTTCGCATGGGTGCAATGCTAACACTAAAACCTTCCTCTTGAATCTCTCTATCTATTAAAAAAAACCGCATCCGTTGCGTAGTTTTAGAGATTTAAGCATACATAGGGACATAGGAATATAGGGACAGAGAAAGCGACTTTGTTTTATACTATGTAATGATAGTGATAAACACTATAATATTACATTGACCTGAAAATAAAAAAATGATGTTTAGTAGTCAGAATTATTCACTATTTATTCTTTGCCATAAGTTTTCGTGACTGTGGGAGCCACCCTCCATATTTGCTCTTCCTAATTTCTTTAGCCGTAAGAAAAATATTGATGTGCAACTCTCCTAAGACTGAGGGATTGTACATAAGAAGATTTCACTTATACTTTAATTTGCTCGTTACTTAACTTGTTTGCACACAAAAGTTGTAATTATTTTACTTTGGTAAACAGAATTAATGTACCAAAATTTGAGACTACTTTTCAAATCTGGAATATTTAATTCTTAAATTTTTTTGAGGTTATTATAAACCAACAGCGCCCTACGCTTTCACCCGCGTAGTTCCCGTTCCCGTGGAAATACATCTATATCTATACATATAATAAAACTCTAACGGGGCCGTGTCTGTACATGAAATATTTTTTGAAAATTTTAACGGTAGTGTATATAGTTATCGATATAGATACCGAAACACCAATTTTTGGAATTTTTGTCTGTCTGTCTGTCTGTCTGTCTGTCTGGTTGTGCACGCATCACTCAAAAACTACTGAACGGATTTTGATGAAATTTGGTATGGAGATAACTGATTACCCGGGTCAACATCTAGGGTACTTTTTATTCCAGAAAATATCTCATTCCCACGGGAAAATATAAAAACTGGTTAAAAAGAGAAATGCGTACTACTCTGAAACGATAACACTTACAAACTTGAAATATGGTAAGTAGGTGTCTTATAGACGTATACAGGCAACTACTAAAAATGATTTTCGGAAATTCCCCCGGGACCGGGAATAACGGGATCATTGGGAACCTAATAAATTGGGTCTGCTAATTGTTATATCCATACTGTTTTCTGCTTTACTGCTATTTTATTTTTCTTTGACACTGTCTTAGTGGCGTTTTTGATATTTGTTCAATGCAAATGTGAATTGAGTTTTGTATTTATTTGTTACAAAATGAAGAAGCTGAGAAAAAATATTACCAGAAGATCATGTTGAAACTGAAATTACAAAGAAAACCTAATAAATACCAATACAGAACAATACAAATGTCATGCAATCAGAAGGAATGCACGTACCAAGGTCAGTCATCCTTTACACATTCTGTTACTCCAATTAAAAACTGGATAAAAAGAGAAATACCTACTAGGTACTCCGAAACGAACACATCGACTTGAAAAATGGTATGTAGGTGTCATATGTCGTAGGCAATCGCTATGAAGGGGTTTTTGAAATTCCCACGGGAACGGGAATACACTAGATCCACGTCTGCGACGCCGCTGGGCACTCGCTATCTTAAATAAAGAGCAACAATACTACGGTTTCCATAGGTATCCCTAAATTCAGTTACGCTAATTCATTTTTCGGAAAAAAATCACATATTAAAAACTAGCGGTTCTGCGCGGTTTCAGTCGCGTAGTTCCCGTTCTCGACGGAATACATGGACTATATACCCTATGTTACTCAGGGATATTGCAGCTTTCCATTGTTGAAATAATGTTTTAAATCGGTCCAGTAGCCTTTGAGTTTATTCGTTACAAACATACAAAAATACAAGAATAAACCTTTCCTCTTTTTAATATTGGAAGATTTAGATTAGTGTAGATAGCTAAAACCGATTAAGTAGTCGAAACTGAACATAATAATTTCAGGAATTGCACTTATCCTATCCTATCCTACTATAATATTATAAACGCGAAAGTTTGTATAGATGTGGATGTTTGTTCCTCTTTCACGCAAAAACTACTGAACGGATTTTGATGAAACTTTACATTTATATAGCTTATACATCAGAATAACACAAAGGCTATATTTTATCACCGTATTCCTACGGGAATGGAAAGTATTTTATCCCCGTATTGCTACGGGGACGGGAACAACGCGGGTGAAACCGCGGGGCGCTGCTAGTATGAAATATAGCCTATGTGATATTCGGATGTATAAGCTATAATAACTGTGAAGTTTCATCAAAATCCGTTCTGTAGTTTTTGCGTGAAAGAGGAACAAACATCCATACATCTATACATCCAAACATACAAACTTTCGCGTTTACAATAATTATTATTATATTAGTAGGACGACACACTGTATGACTTGATGTACCAACTGTATGAACTTATTGGTACATGCCTTCACCGGATCAAAACCTAGCCTCACTCATGAGAAGCAAAAAGAAGTTTACTTAGTTAGCATCTGGTTAGGCCTAAGACCAAAAAACAACTGCTACAACCGTCGCAGAAGAATCTTCAATTATTAATCTGTCTGTTATCACAAATCAACGCCATCCCCATATGGTGCAACTTATAATTGGCGGGAGGCAATCAACAAGACAAACTCGGATTAATTAAACACTGTCACAAATTAAATATCCTCCCGTAGAATAAACTTGGGGTGAAATTTTCGAGGTTTCTCTAGTAGATTTTAAAGTCTCTGGCGCAATTTTTGTGTTATTTCTTTGTACGGTGTTAATAACTGCCATATAAAACAAGGCTCTTTTCTTTTGCGACTGTTTTTCTGTCTTTAAGGATTTTATTTTGTCATCACGCTTCGTCATTTGGGGCTAGCAATCAGCATGTCGAGTCAGGGCGAGTCTTTAGCCCTAGAATAATATATCAACTGTCTGAGATCATCCCCTTTGCAGGGGGTGACTGCTGGAACGCTAACTCAATAAGTTTCCCCTAACCTATGTCGGAGATTTATTAATCAATCTGCTAAACGCGTTTTAAGCGGGCAAATTGAAAAATTATGTGTCGACGTCTTACTGGCGGCGAGGGTGTATGGAATAGTTTGATGAAGGTTAATGTTTGGGCATTTACTATTAGAGCCGCTAAGGGCAGTGACAGCCCTAGCAGCGGTACGTCTTCCTGGAAAAACTGACGCACATATTTATCAACAGCTTCTTCCCGCGTAAATCCCGTCCACGTTAGAAAATTATAGCCCATGTGACTCCTACATGACATAGAACTCTAAAGAGTAAAACCGACTTCAACTAATAATACTAAAAAAAAGTCGACTTGAGAACCTCTTCCTTTTTTGAAGTCGGTTAAAAAAAGAATCATCGAAATCGGTTGGCGTGAATTGAGTTATTCGACCATTTGTCGCGCACATACTTAATGTAAATTTCAGATAAAGGGTTTTCTCATGGATTCCATTGTCAGAACTGGACGACATTAAACAAAATGGGACCAATCTGAAATCACTAGCTTTCAAAAAAAAAAATCATCTAAATTGGTTAACCTAGTCGAAAGTACTGAGGTAACAAAAAAACAGTCGAATTGATAACCTCATCATTTTCAAAGTCAGTTTAAAAGTAAGTTTTCGTTTGGTGAAATAGGGTTCTGAGTTTCTGAGGCATGCACAACAGCAGTGCAATGAAGCGATCGACTCAACACCTATCATGTATAAAATGGGTATAAGAATATAGTAGTTAAAAGTGTGTATTTTCAGGTAAAACCTCTGCCGAGCCCTCTGGGGATAAAGGCGTGATAAACAGATATCCCATTGTACAGTCCATACTCATCGAGATTCCATCTCAAAATGATCAGAACCAAATGATCCAATACTCAAAACCATTTGTAAGTAAACATGCTCCCCTATGCGCGAATTTTGTGCAAACTCCGAGGGATGTGGACACTGCACTCGTTTACTGGACACCCGCACATTGGACACAGGACACTAGACACCCCGTTGCGAACCAAATCGTGTTCATTGTCGTCGGTCGTATAGCTTGTTTATTAGATATTGGATTAATTTTATTGCTGGCGCCGGGAATTCATTGCACAGGAGTTTTCCGAAAAGATTTTTGTGTAGAAAATATGCACCCCTATTCCCTGAGAGGAATTGGTTGCTTGGTCTTGTTCTTACTGGCACTGTCTTGCTAGGTGTTAGTACCTGTGACACCGAGCTTCTCGTTTCGACACCAGTGTGTCGCTATAACACCATCTACCAGGGAGTGGGAATTAAATGTTTGTTTTTTTTTACCGTTTAAGATACCGTTTTTACAGGCAAAACAACTATGCAGTTGAACTTAAAATGCAACACTATTCTCAACTATGTACCCACAAATTTAAACTATGTACCTACTCAAACCCACCCAAAGAATTACATCATTTCCTCACTTTTATCTAATATGGCGACAAAATCATGACAGTGAGATATAGGAAATACTATATTCAAAAAGTATTTCTTTTTATTTGAATATTTTCCATGCCAGCACAGAAATATCTCAGATTTTTCGGAATACTGTATAATCTCCTACCTTATGTTGAAATATCTCTTTTTCAATGCCAAAGGCATTCGGCGTCACCGAACCAATTATTCCCAATCCAACGCCTCTTTAAAACCAATTAATATTTCATTGATCCACCGTTCGTCTGTCCCGGGGATTATCCGCGCACGTTTGGGGCTTGTGTTCCACCTGCCATTTTGCATATGGGACCTACCGTCATTGGGCATATAATTTGAAAAGAAAAGGCTACGAGTGGTATTGTGGTATAGCCTTCAATTGAAATTGTATTATCAAATGTACAATATACAACATCTAATCTTGTATTACAACATCGGAGAAATATAATTATCTACTGAAATAATAAAAAAAAAATTAGTCAAAAATTGTTGTTTTGAAGAGACAGCCCATCGTACTTTAAATTAATGTGTATAATAAAAAAGAGGTATTGTATTGGTATGTTCTTCCTCATTTATTCATATGGTTGAAATAACTTTGCGTGAATATTTCCACTTTCATATCCACATTAATTTTATAAATGCCTAAAAAAATTCTGTATATTTTAGCTGTCTTAAAACATGGGATCTTTTTTCTAATTGTATGGGATGATGAAGTCATTGAATAATAGCATCAAAAAGATTCATGCAATTAGATTCTCAAAAGAACACGATACGCTAACCCTAACCCGAATGTTGACCCCAAATATTCTAATGCGTTCATATTATTTATCTTTACAACCGTGTGTACAAAATTAATCCTTAAGCTCCAAAATTCCAGCCCTTCGGGGATGCAAACGAGAGCCCCAATTAATTCATCAATTATGTTCAACCGCGTTGACTTATCACCGATTTGACGTTTTTTACGTCAAATTTGACGCACGCGACCGCTTTTACGCCACAGTTCACAAAAATAAAAGCCTCCCCGTGTAAACGAAACGACTGGTAATGAATACATTTTTTTTGTTTTTCAATATTTACATCGCGCCGTGCTCCGAAAGCTTAGTGTGGATAATTTTGGTGGATTATTAATGTGTCTGAATTAATAAAATAATTTTATGTTCTAATTTAATATCGTACATACGTTCTTTTATGTCTTTCTATTTATTTTATTTAGAAAAAAATATTTGCCACCCACCATAAACACACACTCATTTTTTATTATCTGATCTCTTGATTTACAATTTCAATGTAGTTTACTAGAGTCATTTAGGCCTTATGATTTTTATTCGTATGAATACAAATGGTTTCGAATTAATCACTACGTCTATTAATTAACCTTGCATATCTGCACGCCACAGGGATTATAGATTTGTAGATGAACTAAACAACTTAAATTTATTACCGTTTTTTAACAAAGTAGTGATGTAGCAAGAATATAATATTTTCATAAAAACTGTTTATTTTTTTTGTTATTTACAGTAAGAAAGAGCTTGCTTGCTCGCTTACACAAAATTGTAAGATCATACACAGCTGTATTGCACGCAATGAAGCAGTTAAAACATCTATAGTTATTTTTTATTTTGCATATTGTTAAGGTATGTCCATAGTAAGTAAACGCATGGCTATTTATGACATGTTTTCCCTCGGCACGGTCATAATCGCGGGCACCTGTCGCGCGGTACTCTCTGCGCGCTCCGTCACTGTCCGATACACTGAGGGTTAAATTTCATTACTCTAGCATCAATTCATATTTACACATATTATGATCACTACCACTGTGTAAATATTCGATGCCACTACGTTACATCTGAAACGAATAATTATGAACGTAAATCTTTTTTGTGGTAAGCCCATCGCGACCAGGATACTGCCAGCAGAGTCTCCTAACGATCACCATCACCATCGAGACAGTAATAAATAAGTACGTAAGTCCTTGAAAAATTCATAACAAATGCTAGTACTGGGATTCTAATCCAAAGGCCAAACGCAAGAGAGGCTATCTCACTACAAACACGGTACACCACTGCTCTTACGTCATGTCCCAAAAATTACTGTTAAAAATTGTGAAGGAGTTGAATACCACTTCTGACCTCCTCGTCAAAAAAAAATATTTTCATTTATCTTTTTGTCCAAAATAAATATTTGTGTGAGTTAGCAAGCAAGCTCTTTCTTGCCGTAAATTACGAAAAAAAGCATAAATAGTTTAGATGAAAACATTACGCTCATTCTGGCCGCACTACAGTTGGTCTGTGGAAAAAATAATATATTAGAATAATTGCAAATGCAGTTACACCTGAATATCAGGCATGACGCATTAACTAAACTGTATGAAACTATATTTTGTACTATAAAATATATAAAGCTCGACTACCACTCACTCACTGACTGATTGACATAATTGTTCTCCCAGAAGGAGTCGTTTTGGAGTCAAGTCATGTAGGGGAAAAGTGTGCAAGATGGCGGGGTGACCCCAGGAAAATTCCGACTTTTCAAAAAAACAAAATGGCGGCCAAGCCTGCCCATCGTATCTCTTTTGTTTTCCGGCCGATCTGGTTAAAATTTTTGGCATCTGTAGTATTGCTTAGATGATTTACGAATATTATTTAAAAAGTTGAAAAAACAAAATGGCGGCCGCGTAGTAGTGTTTCAAAGTTGGAGTGGTTTTAGACCCCACTTGACCCGAATTGATCTCCCAGATGCCAATATGCTACATGTGTTTGGTGTCATCACATAGCTTATATCCTGTAGTTTACCAGAAAATCCCGAAAATCTGAAAAACCAAGATGGCCGACCGGTGATTTGCTCCCAAAGAAAAGTATTAATTTTAAGACATTTTGATTGTCGATTTTCGGCAAGATGGCGACACCTGAGCGAGTTGGCTTGTATGGCGGGGTTAGAGGTCTCGATACGGCGTGTTGCCATGTTTAACAATTTTCCCAAAATTTGGGGTATTTTTTTACTTTTAATGCAAAAAGTCAAAACTCGAAATTTTACCATTTTGCAAAAACGAGTAACAGTCAACGGTACATTTTATCTCTCCCTATGACCTTTTGTAGGTTTTTTTGATTTTTGCCTGGCAACACCGAAAGTTATGGTTGATTTAATTTTTAGGGTAGACCTCAAAATACCCGAATTGATCTCCCAGATGTCGATATGCTACAGGGATGTGTTTGGTGTCATCGCATAGGGTATATCCTGTAGTTTACTAGAAAATCCCGAAAAATAAAAAAAATAAGATAACCGCCCCGTTATTTTTGTTTTACTGAAAATTTTAAATTTTCTTAATAATAATCGGCTTTTTTAGCCAGTTGGCAACACTTTGGAAAGTTGACTTGTATGGAGCGATTGTGGGTCTCAGTAAACAGTGTTGCCATGAAAAAAAATATTTAACAAAATTTTATTATTTTTCGATTTAAAATGGCTAAAACAAGATGGGCGCCCAAAATTTGACTCTATTTTTCTGTCAAAATAAGACCCCACACAGACACGCGTGGCCGCTTGCGGCCTCGCGCACCGCGCGACATCTAGTTTTGTACTATAAAATTTCGACTCAGTTATTAATAATATACATTGAATGGAAGTTTACAGTTGTATTGCTATCTTGCTGTAACCGAAGTAAATATGTAACAAAAATAAATGATCGGTCATATCTCAGAATTAATTCTGAGACATGTGTAAACAGACCCGTAGGCGTATTCACGGAGACTCGATACCGTTTCCGTTCGATTCAGATCGAGTGAAATTTTTTTTCTTTATTCTAGGCGTTTCTGACAGCCACGGAAAATTTTCCAAATCCTTATGTCACATATGACATTAGTTTTCGATACCAACATCAGCCCATCTCGAAAGTTTTCAATACCAACATCAGCCCATCTCGAAAGTGTTCGACAGATTTTCCGATATCGAATATCGAAGCTCCCTGAATACGCCTGCTGGTCCGGCGATGGGCTCACCACCTATCACGTTTAGGGGTCCAATATATCTCGTGAAATGTGGGTATATCCAGTAATGGAATACCTCTTCCTACCCCTTCGGGGATAAAAAAGGCGTGAGATTATATTATTATATTTAAATGATCGATAATAATAGAAAATACTGATACTGAATGAATTTACACAAGCTACAAAAAATATAGACATATAAATTGGATAAATTTACATTACCGCACGCTAGATACATTGTATAAATTGGCGAGCAATTAATTAAGTGAGATATAACGACTTATTAGTTCACAAAATGAGGCAACACATAACTTTTGTTTTTTGTGTTGCTGAATATTTGTCTGAGTTTGAGTGAATATGTTGGGAATCCAGGTGAATACCATCACAGACTAAATCTGTTAGTCTTTATGTTTCCATTATCATCATTTTCTTGCCCTTTTCAGATTATCTGGGTGCGAAGCACTGTCTTCTCTTTCTGTTTATATCTATCAACCGTCACATATACATTACTTTCCTTGTTGCACATATCATCTTTCACACAATCCATCTTTTATTTGGTCTACCCTCATGTTATGTATATTGTGCCTAAGGAATCTCTGGTGGCTCACGTCGTATTGGCCTTTTGGGTCCATTCTACCTTTCATGTTCATTAACTTGATTATCAGTGTTCATCAGTGTTGACCCAATGGTATGAAGGACCATTTAGGTACACTTTTATACCCAGCATTGGTGTACCCAGGAGGGGACCCTTGGTTTTCAGTAAAGAGATCTAAATATGTGGTATATAGCGGCCAAGTGGAATATTTTTATAAAACTTTGATCTCAAGCTTCAGTTTGAAGATACGAATTCGAGTTGTCACTTGAATTGCATATTTTTTTGCTTTGGGCGCTCTATCTATACCATAATATATTAAAAAATCTGAGGTTTTCAGGTTCACAAAGATGCTCACTAAACACTTTAGTGTTATATGATTATACCGAACGTGCATTTACAAAAAATGTGTCATCTGAGTGTTAAAAAGTCTTAACCTTACCACAACATGGTGATGAATATTAAACGCTTGTTGAATTACTATGTCATTACTCTATTTATCAAAAAGTTACATTATCTGTTGTAGACTATCTAACTTTAAACACGATTTCTTGGTAATTTCATCTAACAGCACCCTATATTATATATTAGTAAAGGAGCTATAGTAGTTATCTACAGATTTATCAAATAGTTTATCGCATCGAATAATTTTTCAGATGAATCGAACAATATCGAGCGTCCCTGCGCAGTATACGACATCCGCTGCATCCGCAAGTTCTTCGCTAACCATGGCAAATGCTCCATAGCTACGGGACCAGCACCGGACCCGTATATCCGGTCCCAGGCTACATACTACGTTCCCAGAGTGAATACATCTGTATTACTTATCAATTAAATGGTCTCAGGGTTAAATGGGAGAATAGAGGAGTTCTAGTGAGTTGTTTTTTATATGATTTTGCTATTCCGTAGACAGATTTTGAAATGAGACAAAACAAAAAAATGCTTATCAATTATTGTTATAACACTCAATGTAGTTCGAAAGGGCTATAAAATTCATAGGTATATTTCACATCGAAATAAAAGATATGAAGACGAAAACTTTTATTTTTGTAAACTGTTGTTCTAGCAATAATATAAAAAATATCTCAAAAATTTCGTCATAATATGTTTTCGTAAATAGATAATTCGCTTCATTTGCCCTCAATGATATTTGCAGTAATTAGGTTTAAAAGTTGTAACATTTTCTATAAACTACTCATCAATTATTATTTTTACAGTAGTCATTATAAAGGTTTGTGGTGTTATTGTTTATGTTTATTGCTCAAAAGTTTTTAACAATTTGAACGGGTTTCATACTTCTCTCAACATATTTTTATCGCTCTTTTACCTTTTATTTCAGCGTGAACAAGGAAACGAATAATGTGGTCTTGGCTGTAGATTTTCGACTTGATCTTGCAATAAACAACAGCTACTTTATAGTTCACCGCAGAGGTAGAGAGCCTATTGTCACTTTGGCTCCTCTAAGGATCATATATCGTAAGTAGATATAAATATTTTTAAACGAAATAAATAAATGTATCATTAATCATCTACTATATAAAAATAAGTCGGGTTTTCCTTCCTGACGATATAACTCCAGAACGCACGAACCGATTTTCACGGTTTTGCATTCGTTGGAAAGGTCTAGGGCTCCGCAAGGTTTATAGCAAAGAAAATTCAGCATTGCACCCGTGCGAAGCCGGGGCGGGTCGCTAGTAATAATATATAAGTAAAGCATGCACACAGATAAAAAAAAATGGGGAAGTATCTCCCAATGGAAATACTACCCATTTTTTTTATAATCAATATGTACAATTTTACTCTAAAGTACTAGTAGTCTAGTACGTATGGGATTTGCAACCAACTCAGGAAATTAATTGGTTAAGTTTCTTGCAGAATCGGCAGTGATTACAGCTATCATACCTAATATTAATGATTTGCAACTGGATCAGTTTGAAGCCTTTGGTTTTGTCAATGATGTGTCTCCAATTTTCTTTATTGGACCAGGAATATTTGCCACCACAGGTATGTAGCAAATAAAATACAGTTTCAAATAGGTGGAATAATCAATCGTCTTCTCTTTTTCCTTATCGGACATGTAAACCTTTATTTTCCAAAATGTTTGTAAATTTCTTTGTCGAGGGTATAATTACATATAGGTACCAAATTGTAGCAGTATATTCTTAATTTCCTCAGAATATATTACTGTAACACAAAGACATATCGAAATAAAACTTGGTTTTGATGGGGGTCAACTAAATAATCACAATTAATTACATTCTTCTTTGTCCTCCTTCTGTATTCGCTATTGTATTGTATCAGATAAATACGTGGTTATAGCGACTTTCTGTTTTACTTCAGTGTCTTAACTTTTTGCAGATCCTGGTGCTATAGGAACTTTAGTTCGACAAGAAGACAATGTCCCCGCAGATGTTTACGAGGAGTTTCTCACAGAATCTGCCTTCTACATAGCTACTTACATTCAATACAATATTTGTGACTTTGGTCTGAAAGTTGTTTAGAATGGTGATAAGTAAATTATTTTTTTTACATAATGACTGTTTTTTATTTCATACCACTACAAACTTCATCTTGAGCCTCATTTTATAAGCGACTAGCAGCACCCCGCGGTTTCACACGGTTCCCGTTCCCGTGGGAATTCGGGGATAAAATATAGCCTATGTGTTATTCTGATGTATAAGCTATATAATTGTAAAGTTTCATCAAAATCGGTTCAGTAGTTTTTGTGTGAAAGCGGAACAAACATCCATCCATACATCTATATACACATCCATACATACAAACTTTCGCATTTATAATATTAGTAGGATAAGATCACCTTATTGTAGGTACTTATATTTCATTGTTTCACTTATTGTATATTTTATTGGTGTACAAGAAGGAAGCTGTATTATTGTAAGTACACCTATGTTGTAGTACTGAGTTAGTATTTGCGTGTTTGATTTTTCAGAGACCTAGGCGATATTTATAAAGGGATTTAATAAAAAATATATAATTGAGGCCAGTAGGTGCATAATAAATGTATAAATGGACATGTAAATAGACCCGGTCCGGCGATGGGCTCACCACCTATCACGTTTAGGGGTCCAATATATCTCGTGAAAAGTGGGTATATCCAGTAATGGATTACCTCTGCCTACCCCCTCGAGGATAAAAGGCGTGAGATTATTTATTTATTTATTTTTATTTCTACATAATATTTTGTATTTACTTATATATTATTTATCTACATAATAAATCACTGAAAAAATTTGACTACATGTAAAAGGCATTAAACCGATTGTGATGAATAAAATATTTCGGATCAAATACCAATCACTATTTATTACTTCAAACTATATCTTCTCACATTTTCTTAATAGTAGGTACTACATTCGCTCTTATTGTACGACTGTACTCTCCGAGATCTCGCTACAGAATGATTCAAACAGTCGCCAGCTATCGCCCCTCCACTTGTAGCGTCCCACTAGAAATCGGAATACAATAAGCGGATATGATTGGTCCATTAAACTGAGCTATGATTGGTTGAATTTTATAAACCAATCATATGCGAGTATTACTGTTGCCACTTTACAATAACAATAATATTAGAAATGAACTAGAAACATCGACTAAAATATTACAGATCATGACTTCGTCTTCGTCTGGTCTGGTAAAAATGTAGTCTATGACACTCTAATGATAAAGACAAAGTTAATGACTCTTCACTCTTTAAAATGCTTCCAACTTGAAATTTCTAAAATACACATGGTTTAGTTAAATTGGTCAGTACATGTTAGTAGAAGCATTAATAAATTATGCAGAGTAAGTAAATGTATAAGTAGTGATAGTCTTACGGTTAAAGATGCTTTACATGATGATAATCAGTGAAGAGGCTCGGGTTTGAATCCTGGCATATACCAATGAGTTTTTCAAAACTTACGTAAGTATAGGTACTTATTTATCACTAGCTCGACGGTGAAGGAAACCATCGTGAGGAAACCCGCAAGTCCCAGAATGAATACTGAGACATGTATAACATACCCGGTCCGGCGATAGGCTCACCACCTATTACGTTTAGGGGTCCAAAAAAAATCTCGTAAGGAGTGGGTATATCCAAAAATTGAATACCTGTGCCTCTCTCAGGGGGTCCTCGGAAATAAAAAGTGTAAGTTTTTTTTTATAAATGTATATATTTACTGTAAATAAATGCATATATTTCTGAATAGGGCATAGAGGGGACAAAGCGAGGATAATTTGAAGTACAATTTCGACCGAAAAAAAATATTTTGTCTAGTACAATTTCGACTGAATGACAGCTCGCGTTCATACTAACTGACATGACGCTTGAGCTTCAAACATGCTTCAAAGTTTTGTATGAAAATAGTCCCAATGCCCCCTCTATGTCCTATTATATTTAAATCTCTTTGCATACGAGTAATACAAATGCACCTAAATCCTTTTGGTGCGGGCAAGTAAATACTAGCTGATTTAAGATAAAGATTTAACATTGAAAATATACAGTTAAATTGGACTAATTGAAGTCAAATTAATATGCTACACGCTAGACACATTGTATAAATTCGCAAACATTGAAGAAGATGAGATATTACGAAATAGTTCACAAAATGAGGCAACAAATCATTGTGTATTTTGTGTTGAATCTCTGTTTCAATTTAGCTGAATACGTTGGGAACCCAGGTAACGTAAAGACTTGACTAATATTTAGTTATATTATTATTAGCTTTACGAAATGTTAGTAAAATGTTAGTCCTATCTATGTACCTAACTAATAGATAGGGAGGCAAAACACGAGCTTCTAGTTCAGCCGTTAGTAGCGTAGCGCCAGTTTCCAGTTTAGGCAGTTTACCAAAATGCATAGAAGATACTTGGATGTTTTATGAAGGTCATGCAGATGTGCATAAACGCATTTGAAGATAGAACGTTACTTAGGTCTTAGAGAAGTCTAACCTTACCACGACTAGTGGTTAGAGCTAAGTGTTTATTAAAATAATTTGTCAACATTATTTTTCAAGAAGTGCACAAAAAACTATTTGGAAATACAATAAAAACACTGTTTTATTGTATTTCCAAATAGTTTTTTGGCAAGACTTTTAATGTCTATAGCCCTTTATAAAAATACAATTTTGAGAAACTGGTATAAAATATATATTTAAAGAGTTTGACTTTTAACGAAATAGGATTAAGAGTGGCAAGCATTTTTTCTCATCACTATCACTACATAGTATAAGACAAAGTCGCTTTCTCTGTCCCTATATCCCTATGTCCCTATGTATGCTTAAATCTTTAAAACTACGCAACGGATTTTGATGCGGTTTTGTTAATAGTTAAAGTGATTCAAGAGGAAGGTTTTAGTGTTAGCATTGCACCCGTACGAAGCCGGGGCGGGTCGCTAGTTTCTGTATAAACTTGATCGTGTGATATTTTTTTCAGATGAATCAAACAATATCGAGCGACCATGCGCAGTATACGATATCCGTTGCATCCGCAAGTTCTTTGCTAGCCATGGCAAATGCTCCATAGCTACGGGACCAGCACCGGACCCGTATATCCGGCCCCAGACTACATACTACGTTTCCAGATCGAATACATCTGTAGTACTTATCAATGGAATGATCTCAGGTTTAAATGGCAGAATAGAGGAGTTCTTGTGAGTTATTTTCGTGGTATTATTAGGAAAACAGCTTTTAGAATTGGGAGAATCATAAAATTAATTATCAATTACGTACGCAGTAAGTTTGAAAGGGCTGCAATCTATTTGCATTCAAAATCGTTTTCTTAAATGGCCATTGGCGTTGTTTGCTCGAATGTTCTTTATTGCCGTTCCCGTAAGATTTTCCAATATTTTTTTCGTAGTGCTCAATTAAGTCATTTAAGGAACCCTTGTGTTTGTGAACCCAATGTTTTTTGCTATGCGTAGATCGATGAGTCAGTCAGATTTTTTGTCTTTTATAATATGTAGGTATATAAGTAAGTTTAGACTAGTAGGAAGACATATTTTCAAATTAGGCAGAACATGAGTATTTGAAAATCCTTTTGGACCCACTAGTCCACTAGTTCCATTGGTTCCAAGTTTCCAACCAATCAGTGGAACCATAAGTCCCAAACACATTTCTTATCAATTTGCGCTCTGGCATATTTGTTACAGCGTGAACAGGGATACGAACAATGTGGTCTTAGCCGTAGACTTTCGACTCGATCTTGCAATCAATGACACCTACTTCATAGTTCACCGCAGGGGCAAGGAGCCTATTGTCACTTTGACTTCTTTTAGATTCATATACCGTAAGTAGTTTTTAAGATTTTTAAACAAAATAAATACATATTTCATAATACTTGAACCTTTGAGTATCAAACCAACCGGAGACACCACTGACAGGCGTTCTCCTCTGCCAAAAAAAAGTGTCGGTCAACACGCATACCTGTTATATACAACTAGTTTTTTTTAGTTCACGGAGTGCTTGGATTGGTGAATTTATTTGTGTGCATCTAGTTCAAGCTAGTGTTTAATTGTTTTGTCAAAAAATGCGTTAGTTTTAACATTATTTGTGTTTCTTGCCTCGTCCTTTTGCAAAGAAACTAGTGCGCGTGACGTCTCCTGTTGGTTTAATACTCAAAGACTTGAACGCATTATTTCATAAAGCCTGAACGCAGAACATTCTTGAAACCGGTAATTCGTATTTTAATCTGAGAAAGATATATATGAGACGCGGAACAAATTCTGAATATTAATCTGTTTATTTTTTTGCAGAATCAGCTGTGGTAACAGCTATCATACCTAATATTAATGATTTGAAACTGGATCAGCTTGAAGCATTTGGTTTTGTCAATGATGTGTCTCCAATCTTCTTGGTTGGGCCAGGACTATTTGCAACCACAGGTTGGTAGCGAAAAAATATAATTTCAAATATACCCTACTGAATGATCCTTTAAAAATTAATATTTTTACTGACAAACTTGTCAAACTAGTAAAACTTTACTTAACTACTTATGTCTCTTCATTGCGACATGTAGACCTTTATTTTTTTCCTAAATGTTTATACAACGCGTAACAGTAAAAGCGCAATTCCTCATACACCCCAATTAGTATATTAATATAAAAAAAATATGATGCAATCGAACTTTAGTTGTGAGTAACCAATTTTCTTAAATATCGATTAATAATAGCAGGATTTCCATAGAAAGCACTAAATTCAGCTACGATAATTCATTTTTTTGAAAAATTTAACACATATTTAAAATAGCTGAAATCGAATAAGTAGTCGATACTGAGCAAACTAATTTCAGGAATTACGCTTATTCTGTTACATGTTGTATAATTATGTCTTTGTAGATGGTGTCATTACGTGGACCAAATTGCAGCACTATATTTTTAATGTCCTCTAAATAAAATTACTGTAACATACGGCCGGACAGAATCGAATCCGAAGGCCAAGTAAATATTTACATTGTTTACATTATCCATTGTCCTCCTTCTGTATTGATCTTATATTTTGTATCAGATTATCACGTGGTTATAGCTATGTTCCGTTTTACTTATGTTTCTAAACTTTTTGCAGATCCTGGAGCCTTAGGGACTTTAGTTCGACAAGAAGACAATATTTCCACAAATATTTACGAGGAGTTTCTCACAGACTCTTCCTTCTTCATAGCTACTTTCATTCAATACAACATTTGTGACTTTAGTCTGAAAGTTGTTTAGAATAGTGATAATTTTTTTTTATTTGTTTACTGTTTTTTTTAATCTTTATCTCTAGCCACATTTATTTAAGTTGTATTATTGTAATAATAGTATGTCCCCAGTCTATTAAGTGACTGTACATGACAAGCTTTGTCAACTGTAGGTATCATCGTATTTAAAGCTATTTCAGACGAGCGATATTGTGCTTAGACAGCCGCGACGTCGTTGACGTTGGTTGGTGTTGACTGTCAACGACTGTCGAGGACCGTCTTCAGCTGTCATTGACATTGCCTTATAGGCGCTAATAAGCGCTTCTCTACAATCCTGCATAATATAAAAAGCAGTAATATAATTATAAAAATGTATGACTTTTCTTTTACATTGTCTTTTTTTTCCTACCATGTTTTTCTCATAATCATCACTATTCATAAATAATATTATATTGAGAAGTAATATACCTTAAAAAAATTGACAGTAATAGTACATTATGATATAAGTGCGGTAAGTTGAAAATTACAGCCGAGGCGATATTGCCAGCCCGAGCCGTAGGCTAGTGTTACAAGTAAGCAGAGGCTGTAATTATCAAAGCGCACGTATGTCATACGACGATTTATAACACATTTGCGAGGAAATAAAATAAAACTCGGACTATGGTAAATGATTAAAAACAAAACAGCTTTAAGAAAAAGCGGAATAATTTTTACTAGTTTACAAATTAGCGATGCGCGCGCATCAGCATTTTTTTTTTTGCAAAGTTTTAATCGCAGTTCTATCTATCCTGACCCTATCAAATTGGCAAATCGCGGTGGAAAACTATTTATGTATATTAAAAAAAATGAAATAGCTGAAAAATAATTTTATGAGTAGAAAAATACTTGAGATTGAAATTTATGAGGGGAAAATATGAAAAATGATGTTTACCATGGTAAATAGAAGTTTGCAGATGATTTGTTTCACATAATTATATGAGCGTTTTCTCGAATTGCAGCCTACGTTTTATTTCTGAATATCTAATTTGACAATTATAAATTGTAATAATAAACAATTAAGTAAGTAAGTAACAACTCTTTATTGTACACCAATAAAAACAAGTTTATTAATTATTCAAATACCATAAACATAGAATCAAGAAAAAAATCAAGAAAGAAAATGTATTTTATTCTGTAGGTATAACAATTACACTTAGAATAGTCACTAGTCTAATAACAAGGCACACTGAACTCGTCCATGAAGATTGGCTAAATGTAAACAGCAGCCCATCTCCATAACGTTTCTTCTAATGCAGTCTAGTAAAATTTAGCTTTAAATGAGACTCCAGAGAGAAAGACAAGTTTGATGATATATCCCACTTCAAATACACTAAAGTTACAGGCTGCGTTAAAATAAATTATCACATACATACGTACATACGTACACCTGAAGAGCATAATTAATAATTAAGAACCCTTCTGATACAGCCGAGTAGGAAATACTAAGTGAACATAAACAATAGAAATAGACAGTTAAATTAATAAATTGAACCATGTAATTGATACAAATCAACATTGCAACACGCCAGATATATGATATAAATTAGCGAGCACTGATAGATATTACGAATAATAGTAGTTCTCAAAATGAGGCAACACATACTTCTGTTTTTCGTGTTTCTAAATCTGTGTTTAGCTGAAAACGTTGGGAACCCAGGTGAATAGTGCCCAAGCTTCAATAATTTTATTTTTGCTCTCATATCAAAATACTAGTTCCGCCGAATGCTTCTAATATAATGATATGTAGTTAAAAATAGTCTTCCGGCTCCGTTGCTAGTTTCCCTTCATTCTGTTTCAATGGTCTGTGCTTCGTTCTCGACTCCTTATAAAGATCCTTTCACTTTATCCAACGCATCTAACTGGACACACTTTTTGTTTGTTTGGTGCATCAAGTTCACCCAAATGCTTAGCGGATACTTACGAGTACTAGTATCCCATGATGATAACAATGTGCGTAAAGGCATCAACATAAATTATCGTGTCATCTGGGTTGGTAACAGAAAACTCTAATCTTACCACAAGCTGATGGTCCAAGTTAGTCTTTTCAATATTATGTTCAAAAAGTGGCATCGTCAGTCGGTGTCTAGCTTTAAACACCATTATTTGATAAAGCCGTAAATATGTATTGTATACAAAGTAAAGACAAGCCTGCAGATTTACCAAATATATTTTATAAAGAATTTGGCTTCTAAAGGCATAAAACCCGTCATGACTGATTTTTAGTAAGAAGTTTTTTTATTTTATGTACTAGCGACCCTCCCCGGCTTCGCACGGGTGCAATGCTGAATTTTCTTTGCTATAAACCATCCCTGGACCCATTCGAACCAACACAAAAAGTTTCATCGAAATCGGTCCGGCCGTTCTCGAGTTCAATCGTCAGGAAGGAAAACCCGACTTATTTTTATATAGTAGATAACATAATCATGATTATGGCAAAAAATAATTAACGTTTTTTCAGATGAATCGAATAATATCGAGCGCCCTTGCGCAGTATACGATATCCGTTGCATCCGGATGTTCTTCGCTAACCATAGCAAATGCTCCATAGCTACGGGACCAGCACCGGACCCGTATATCCGGTCTCAGACTACATACTACGTTCCCAGATCGAATACATCTATATTACTGATCAATGAAATGGTCTCAGGGTTAAATGGGAGAATAGAGGAGTTCTTGTGAGTTGCTTACATGATTTTGATATTAGCAAAATATTTTGACATGACTACGACACGAAGCAAAAACTTTTTTTAACTCTCAACGATGTTCGATAGGGCTGCGGTGTTAAGATAGTATTGTTTTTTTTTGTATTACCTTAATTTATTTTTATGTATTTATTAGTTACAAAATACATAATACAAAAATACAAAACTGTGTTAATAGCTAAAATGAATCCTGAATATCTTAGAAAGCAAAAAAGGAAGATAAGGTAGATACTAGCTTCTCGCGCGTGGACCGCTCAAAATATGTCCAAGGAAAGTAATTCGCTGCAGTCCACAGACTGCAGTCTCAATCGGGCCGGCGTATCGACAGTACGTGATAGTCGACGAGAAGGAAACGCAGTCAATATGTTTTATTTTATTTTATTTTTAATGGGAAAAGAAACAGCTGTCTTAAATAACATAAATTCACATGCTTAACTAAAAGCTAATTACTATACAATCCTTCAGGTACTTTAATGAATTGTACAAATAGCACTAAAAAAAACCATGGAAGCGTGTAGTTTAATGGACTCCAAATGTCACCAATGCTGTCTATGAATATACAGTATCTTTCTTTTTTGCTTTTATCTAAGCTGAATACTTTTTATTTTACTTTTATCTTGAGTCCTTTTCTATCTCAGGGCCTGGCAGGTGGTTGTAAATAAATAATTATAAGCCTCTTGTTCATGAACCTCCATATTTTCTCATTACCTGATTAGGAACCTGTCACACATTTCGTATGAAGTACAGTTAATATACCAAGCTGAAGTAGGAATGGGCAAGCTACGTTTGATGTTTGCAGTCGGAGAGATAGGCAAAAATCTGCGCCAACTGGCTCCCTACGACCGGGAGCCGACGCTTAGGCAGACCCCGCAGGAGATGGTTTGATGATCTGGATGCCTTCTCGAGGACATCACAAGAGGAGCCAAAGGGATAAGTGGAGGGAAGGAGAAGATGACTTGGCTCAGCCGTGGGACAGTCATTCAATTCAAAAAATATCAAGTGAACTTTGCCGTTCGGAAATATCTAATCGAAAGAACGTGAATCGAGTGGCAGAACAGATTTATACGAATATAAAATCTTATTCGAAAGTTTCGAAAAACAGTTGAAACCGGTTTGATACTTCCATTAACATATTCTTGTTGCTTTGTTGTCTTTTACAGCGTGAACAAGGAAACGAATAACGTGGTCTTAGCAGTAGATTTTCGACTCGATCTTGCAATAAATGACAGTTACTTCATAGTTCATCGCAGGGGTAGGGAGCCTATTGTCACTTTGGCTCCTTTAAGGCTCATATATCGTAAGTCGATTCAGAAGCTATTAACCAAAATATATACCAAAGAAATCAATGTACCTACATATTAAGTATAATATTATTTAGCAAAGCATGCATACATATTTTTTTAAACCATGCCTATTTTATTTGGGTGGTGCATCCGTATAGTTACATGTATGTATAATTTTACTCTAAAATACGATAAATATAGCTTGGTTTAATTTTCCTCAGAATCTGCAATAGTAACAGCTATCATACCCAATATTAATGATTTGCGACTGAATCAAATTGAAGCCACTGGTTTTGTCAATGACGTGTCGCCGTTTTTCTTTATTGGACCAGGAATATTCGCCACCACAGGTAGGTATTGAAAATATATATATACATCAAAAGTATGTCTTACCCAGTATAATTACAAGTAGGTAGATACCAAATTGTAGCATTTTATTTTATTTGAATAAATAACTAGGTTTAGTTGTTTTTGAGGAGCGGCCAAATCTTTTCCACAATTTTTTTTAAGGACTATCCAATTAGATCATTCAGTACCTACATTGCCTTGTACTTACTTGCTCTGTCTTTGTGCCACGTCTGTATCCACCCTTGTATTGTATCAGATTAACCAAACACCTGGTTATTGTTTATTTTGTGTTACTTATGTGTCTTAACTCTTTTTTCAGATCCTGGTGCAATAGGAACTTTAGTTCGGCAAGAAGACAATTTACAGTCAGATGTTCTCGCGGGGTTTCTCACAGAATCTGCTTTCTATATAATTTCTTTCATTCAATACAATATTTGTGACTTTGGTCTGGAAGTTGTTTAGAATGGTGACAAGTAAATTTGTTTTTTTATTTGTTTACTGATTTTTTTATCCTAGCTTCGTCTCAATCTTTAGCCACACTTACATAGACGTAATTATGCTAAGAATTATATGTACCTACATCTCTATTACGTGACTCTATCTATAGGACGATACTAGCATACTGTGTGTATCATTGTATTTAGGCCCGTATTACAGAATGATCCTTAAGCAACGGATTACGGAATTCCGCCAATGAAACATAACATTACGGTAGATC
This sequence comes from Ethmia dodecea, assembly GCA_963855545.1. Taxonomy (NCBI): domain Eukaryota; kingdom Metazoa; phylum Arthropoda; class Insecta; order Lepidoptera; family Depressariidae; genus Ethmia; species Ethmia dodecea. The sequence continues at coordinate 4,112,088 of OY979443.1, forward strand.
ATAATACTTATATACGTTTATGTAATAAACTAATACAGTAATATATCTATAGGCTATATTTTATCTCCGTATTCCCACGGGAACGGGAACTACGCGGGTGAAACCGCGGGGCGCTGCTAGTATGCCATATTATAAACAATCCTTAAAACATTTCAAATGGCGTTCCACGAGAAGTGCAACGCCATAAATATTAACTGAGTAGTGAGTATTAGCGATAAAAATAGACAAATAAATTGGTTTAATTAATAGCAAATTTGCGATACCACACGCTAGATACATTGTATAAATTGGTGGGCATTGAATCAAATGAGATATAACTAGTTATTAGTCTACAAAATGAAGCAACACTTAACTTTGTTTTTTGTGTTTCTGAATCTTTGTCTCAATTCGGCTGAATACGTTGGGAACCCAGGTGAATAACGACATAGCTTAAGTATTAAAGTTAGAAAAGAGTAGGTACATGTAAATTGTTTGTATTTATTTTATGTGTAATGTTCCTAATGTGTAGGCAGAAACAAGAAAACTAGGACGGTGAAAGAAAACTTTGTGAGAAAACCCGCAGGTTCCATATTTTTTTCTGAAGCGTATGTAGCAACATTCCGGTCTGACGAAAGGCTCACCACCTATCACATTTAGGGGTCCAAAACAAATTTCTGAAAATTTCTGAAGCCTTCTCTGCCTGCCTTTATTGTACACCAGAAACAATAAAGTATTGATATTCCTAAACATTAATTAAGTAACAGTCAATATCACATGAAACTTTACACCTGTAGTGCAAGTCTGACCTCTAAGGCGATTGAAATAAGAACATTACAAGTACAATGTGTCAAGCTCCGCTTGAATGTATTATGATGATTACAGATGACTCGAACAATATCGAGCGTCCCTGCGCAGTATACGACATCCGATGCATTCGCAAGTTCTTCGCTGACCATAGCAACTGCTCTATAGCCACGGGACCAGCTCCGGATCCATATATTCGTCCTCAAGCTATGTACTACCTTCCTAGATCGAATACCACCATAGTACTAATTAATCAACAGATCTCAGGATTAAATGGGAGAATAGAGGAGTTTTAGTGAGTTTTTTTATATAAATTTTGAATTGATGGTATACAGTTCTTGGGATTTGGCAGCGAATATAATTTTTATTCAACTTCATCAGTGCGTAAGTTTATTTGAGTGACCTCTTGTAACCAAAATAGTTAGATGGATTTTAAAGAGCAAGATGTCGTCAGATTCCCCTTAATCTCCAACAGGCCTACTATCGAAAATCCGTCAGCGTCCACTGTCATTTGGTTACCATTCAATTTGACGTTTGAGATTTGAATTGGGCTGTTTGCTCAGAGAATAAACATAAGTTATTTTGGATTTAAGATTTTCTATTATTGCTAAACGGTAGGTAGTACGGGTGCAAGCCATTGGACCATGTGAGCCAACTTGACATTCCTTGAATCAGAATTGGACCACTACGAATCAACTACCCAATTATACTCATGTAATTTCAAGTTCTTTTCATCTATCCGTGTCGTCTTTCTTGCAGCGTTAACAAGGAAACTGATAATGTCCTCATAGCTGTAGACTTTCGCCTTTATATTGTAATCAATAACACCTACTACATCGTTCACCGTAGAGCTAGGGAACCTGTTGTCACTGTGACTTCAGCACTGCTCGCATATGGTAAGAAGACCTTATGATTTTTTGACGTATAAAAGTGATTTAATAGATTTTATTAGTAGTTCTTGAAAATACATAAAAAGGCTCTTTTTTAACCTGACTGAGCTAGAAGGGGGTGTGTGTATGTAAGTAGTAGTCAGTCGATTCCTTTGGCACCGCTTGTAGCCTAACTAGAATGATATATTTTAAAAATGAGGCATCATGAGATGGGTTTTTGTTGTGGAAGTGCAACTGAGACAGCAACAATGAAAGCGTGTTCCTTTGTGACAGTGTTTCCTAACATAGGGTCCATATTGTGTTCGGAAGGCCCGAATCAAATACTAATTGGGAAATCAAATCAGGAAAACGAGTGTAAGCGGTGGGCTTTAACGTCGGAAAGCAGGGTTTCTTAACCTTTTTTAGTGCTAACCAATTTATTTTTTCTAAAATATGATAGATTTTTTATAAATAGAAATGGCAGTAAAGTATAGCTTGATTCTCTTTCATCTGTTTTTTGAAATATTTTCAGTGTGCTCTATATGCAGTCGGTTTTTTAGTTTTCTAATGAATGTATTGGTTTGCAGGATCAGTAGTAATGACCGCTGTTATACCTAAAATAAATTATATGCGACTGGATCAATTTGAAGCAACAGGTTTTGTTAATGACGTGTCTGGATTCCTTTTAATTGGACCAGGAATATTGGGCACAACAGGTATTGATTATAATCAAAACTAGCGACCCGCCCCGGCTTTGCACGGGTGCAAAGCTAATACTAAAACCTTCTTCTTGAATCACTCTATCCATTAAAAAAAACCGCATCAAAATCCGTTGCGTAGTTTTAAAGATTTAAGCATACAAAGGGACATAAGGACATAGGGATATAGGGACAGAAAAAGCGACTTTGTTTTATACTATGTAGTGATAGTGATAACAAAAAAAATTTATTTTCCATAAAAAATAATCCCTGAATAACATAGGCTATAGTTTATCCCCATATTCCCACGGGAACGGGAACAGCTAGTCAGAGATAAAGGCGTAAGCATATTACATTTATTAAATTTTGTCCGTCCCCGCTTTAGTACCATCAAATCCAATATATTTTCGTTTTTCAGCTTTCCCCTTTATATTACTAGTGTAAATATATATAGATACGCTTACGCCTCTATCTCCGAGGGGCTTGCAAAGACACACCCTTGCACAGACATACCCACTTTTCACGAGTATTTTTAAACCCCTTTGGATCGATTCTTAGATGTCTAATTTATTTGCAGATCCTGGAGCCATAGGAAGTTTAATTCGGCAAGAGGACAATTTACCAGTAGATACCTCTGAGCAGTTTCTCACAGATGCTGCTTTCTACGCGGCTAGTTTCATCCAATACAATATTTGTGACTTTGGTCTTAAAGTACTTTAAGATGGTGTCAAATAAATCATTTATTTTATTTTATTTACTTTTTTAATCCTAAGTTTAATCTTCATCTATTGGTAGATTTAGTTAGGTTAATATTTTAAGAATTGAGTGTTTTCAAGTACAAGCTTTTAATTAACTTGCGATGTATATTTGTTCAAAGATTTGAAGATTTAGAAATAGCTATTTTGACCTTTTTTTGAGGCATTCCCCACTAATTCACCAAAGGTCGTTCAACCACGGATGCTGGAATAGCATTACTCAATAATATTTTTAATGCCTGGGAGAAATCTCAAAACGCAATTGGAGTTTTTTGCGATCTATCAAAAGCATTTGACTGCGTAGACCATGAAACCTTGCTATGTAAATTAAATCATTATGGTGTCAACGGTAAAGCTCTTGATATTTTACAGTCCTATCTCGAAAATAAGATACAACAAGTAAAAATAAATGATTGTAAATCACAGGGCGCAGGGCAGGTTCGATTCTTGGACCTTTTCTTTTGATGAATAAAAAATGATAAATGATCTTCCATTCATGGTAGAGAGTTTGTCAAAGAAAGTGTTGTTTGCTGATGGTACATCTCTGATTTTCAAAGTAGATAGACAAGCTCAGAAGCTCGACGAGGTAAATGACACTCTTCAACAAATTCTCACATGGTTCACTGCAAACAATCTAGTGCTCAACGCTAAGAAGACCAAATGTATAAATATTGTACTGTCTAATGTTAGACGAGTAGAGAATAAGATAATTTTACATTGACACATGATATTACAGTTTTTTTGTTTTAATTTAATAAGATTTTAATATTTTAACAATGCCTTGTCAGTAAATTTATGAAAACATTATGTATGTACGGAAAAACATATTACTGTTTACTAAAAACTGTGATAGGCATAATTGTAATCTTAGGAATAAAAAAAACTAGAGCAACCGCAGTCACAATTAAGTGAAATTTATAATTCCTTTGTGGGGCTTTGCATAGGCTTTTATAATAAAATACCAGAACAAATTTTGAAATTGCCTAAAACTGTGTTCAAAACTCATGTTAAACATGTACTTTGTAAAATGGCATATTACAAACTAGACGATTATATAAATGACAATGATGCTTGGAACAGATTTCCTCCAGTCCAGCGCAAGGTATATACACGATAACGAAAAACAAACGAAATTATGTAACCCAATTTAGTGTTAAGTAATATTGTGTTGAGGAGTTTCTTGCCCCGCTTCTTCTCCTCAACCATACATACTGAAGCGGTGGGGTTGAAATGACGTTCAATAAGTGGACTTGTAAGTTCCTATTTTGAATAAAACATTTTGACTTTGACTTTGATTCCACCATGCAGCTGAAAACATTCAAGTGTCTCAAACTACGATATAAAAAGTTCTAAAAAAATTAAACCATAAATGTTATCGCTCCGGACGCATTGTGCAAAAGTTACATCCAGGAGATAATTTAAGACGTCTTGATTTTTGCAACTGGTTAAATCAGAAAATTAACTTTTCAAAACTTACGTACATATTTATCACTAGCTCGACGGTGAAGGAAAACATCGTGAGGAAACCTTCAGGTCCCAGAATTAATTCTGAGACATGTGTAAAAGACCCGGTCCGGCGATGGGCTCACCACCTATCTCGTTGAGGGGTCCAAAGAACATCTCGTAAAAAGTGGGTATATCCAGAAATGGAATACCTCTGTCTACCCCCTCGGGGAGATTTTTATTTTTTATTCTCTGACGAAACTAATTTAATAATGGTATGTATAACCGAAATGATAACCATTATTGGTCACTCACTCCCTTCCCTTACGGATAACCGAAGGGCATCGCCAAGTGCGTTTTTCATTTAATTGTTGAATATTTTATTTTAAAATGTAGTGAGCGAATGAAAGGTAAATTGCGGTTTACGATTTAATACGTATTAAAAAAAAAACGGCCAAGTGCGAGTCGGACTCGCGCACCGAGGGTTCCGTACAACCTTCCAAATTTATGGTTTTCGTAATTTTTCCTTTATCTATGCTATAAGACGTTGCTTCGTACCAAATTTCAAGATTCTGAGTTCACGGGAAGCACCCTGTAGGTTTTGATTCCCTTGCAAGTGTCGAAAATTTGCGGCATAAACGGCTGTATCTTTTGATTGCATTGGCTTAGAAGTTTGATTTTTTCACAGCTTCAAGGGACAGTAGACCTGAGTAATTGATATAAATTTCAGCTTCATACCTCCACGCGTTCCTGAGAAAAAGGGTCTTGACAGACGGACGGACGGACGGACAGACGGACAACAAAGTGATCCTATAAGGGTTCCGTTTTTTCCTTTTGAGGTACGGAACCCTAAAAACTACTTACTACTACTAGATCTCTTTCAAACCAATTTTCGGTGGAAGTTTGCATGGTTAATGTACATCATATATTTTTTTTAGTTTTATGATTCTCGTATTTTACAAGTTACAGGGGACACACATTTGACCTCTTTGGAAGTGTCTCTCGCGCAAACTATTCAGTTTAGAAAAAAATATTATATAACTTATAAACCTCAATATAATTTTTGAAGACCTATCCATAGATACGTATGAGTTTTATTAAAAAAAATGAGTTTCAGTTCTAACTAGTCCTAAGTATGGGGAACCCTAAGTATGGGGTACCCATTGTTTGGAACCCATGGGGTATTGTTTTTTTTTTCTATTTTTGTATGAAAATGTTAATGCGGTTCACAGAATACCTACATCTACTTACCAAGTTTCCACAACAGTAGGTTCTTATAGTTTCGGAAAAAAGTGGCAGTGAGATACGGACGGACAGGCAGACAGTTTTTTGACATTTGGATACGGAATCCTAAACCAGACAGAGTGTAAAATACACTGAACAAAATTTTAAACAAAACCGTTCTTCTGGTGCAGTCTGGTACAAATTTAGCATATGAAAGACAAATATAAAGTCAAAATCCGGCAAACCGTTTAGGCTACGCCAACGAAATATGCTAATGTAAACAATCCCGAAAACATTTCAATCCTTCTCGTGCAACAGCTATATTGACTGAGTATTAGCAATAAAAATAGACAAATAAATTGGTTTAATTAATAGCAAATTTGCGATACCACGCTAGATACCTAAATTGTATAAATTGGTGGGCATTGAATCAAATGAGATATAACTAGTTATTAGTCTACAAAATGAAGCAACACTTACCTTTGTTTTTTGTTGTTCTTAATATTTGTCTCAATTTGGCTGAATACGTTGGGAACCCAGGTAAATAACGACCAAGCTTAAGTATTAACTTTAAAAAAGTGTAGGTACATAAAAATTGTTAGTCTTCATTTTATGTGTAATGTCATTCATTAGGCACATTACATTAAAGGCAGAAACAAGAAAGCTAAGACGGTGAAAGAAAACATTGTGAGAAAACCAGCAGGTTCCATATTTTTTTCTGAAGCATGTATAGCAACATCCCGGTCTGAAGAAATACAAATACATTTATTTGCAAAAAAACATGGTATATATATACAGGTGGTGATAAATACATTGCAGATCATACATGTAGCTAAATAAGAATATAGCAAATTTAACAAAAAAAAAACAGAATACACGTATCACGTTTATGGGTTCAAAATAAACTGCTGAAAAGTGGATATTTCTAAGAATGAAATACCTCTGCCTACCCCCTCGGAGATAATAGGCGTGAGAAAGAAACACGAGCTTTTCTGGATCCATTTTAAGTGAACCTGCCTTAATTTCCTACTTGTGATGATACAATACAATTATTATACACTTGTACACAAACACAATATAGTATTGATATAAACATTAATTAAGTAACAGTCAAGACCACATGAAACTTTACACCTGTAGTGCAAGTCTGACCTCTAAGGCGAACGTAATAAGAACGTTACAAAGTCCAATGTGTCAAGCTCCAGGTGCTCTTGAATGTATTATGATGATTACAGATGACTCGAACAATATCGAGCGTCTCTGCGCAGTATACGACATCCGCTGCATCCGCAAAGTTCTTCGCCAAACATAGCAACTGCTCCATAGCCACGGGACCGGCTCCGGATCCGTATGTTCGTTCTCAAGCTACGTACTATCTTCCCAGATCGAATACAACCATAGTACTTATCAATCAAGAGATCAACAGATTAAATGGGAGAATAGAGGAGTTTTTGTGAGTTGATTTTTTGATAAATTCTGAGTAATGGGATTTGTGATTTGGCAGCGAATATCGTAAGCATATTATTATTATTAGGAATTAGTACATGAGAATATGAAGTTTTAAAGTAGCAACCGTGACGGAGAAGTTGAGAGGTAATCGTTTGTCGTGGTCGTGGTACGGACATATTATATGTCCGCGCAGAGAATAAATATCATCAGTTACTTTTGTTCTATGATTGTCAATCATTGCTAAATAAAGCGGCGTGAAATTAGATTAGGTAGCACGGCTGCAGGCCATTGGACCAAGTGAGCCTGGACATGAGGGATTAGACTTGAAGGACTAATAACAATAGGTAAGGTGTTTGACTCAACTTTTTATGACCTGTCATAACCCATAGTAACTCAATTGCATCACTTTTTTGTATATTATTTTAAAATTATTATCTAGAGAATATTATTCTTTTGAGAACAGCTGTTAAAAAACCCGCCTCTCATGCGTGAGGTCTAGGGTTCGAATCCTGGCATGACTTACGTACATATTTATACCTATACAATATGTAACAGAATAAGAGCAATTCCTGAAATTAGTCTGGTCAGTATCGACTATATACCGATCGATTTCAGCTATTTTTAATGTCTAATTTTTTTCAGAAAAATGAATTAGCATAGCTGAATTTAGTGATATCTATGGAAATCGACCGATTATTGCTCTATAATTAAGAAAATTGGTCAGACACAACTAAAGTACCTACGAAGGCATTATATTTTTTTATATTCATAGACTAATTGGGGTGTATGAGCAATTGCGCTTATTCTGTTACGCGTTGTATATTATATTAAAGAAAACATCGTGAGGAAACCCGCAGGTCCCAGAATTATCACGTTTAGGGGTCCAAATAATATCTCGTGAAAAGTGGGTATATCCAGAAATGGAATACCTCTGTCTACCCCCTCCTGATAAAAGGCGTGAGATTCCTTTATTTGTTTTAAAACTTTTAAATAAAGTTTAAAAGTTTTTAGTAAGTTAAAATGAAAATCTAAATATATTTTTGTGGTGTTTTGGGATAAGATTTGTAATGAATAATTTAAAGCAATTTAATTTCGACACAGTCAAATGCCCTATATTATTAACCCGCTACGAATAACAGAGGTGTGTTATAAGCAGTGATCGGAGTAGGTAGATTGATTTGAGGTCATTGACGTCAAACGTATATGTTAATATGGATATGCCTCCAAAATTTCCGGAAATTTAAAATTATTTTGATATCTTTACCTGAATTTCGAAACTATTAGATGGAGCCAAGTTAAAAACGTTTCTCAACACGTAGGTACTCTCAAGTAACTGTAGGATTTAAAAATATAATATAATAAAATCAATTCAATTTATAAATATAATATAAATGAGAAACTAAAGATGTCGTTTATCAATAAATGTTTTTGTTTGCTTACTTGTGCATTTTATATATCTTTACGTTTCACGAAATTTCGGTATAATTCCCGGTAACTACCCGGTAAAAATGGCATGTCCATGTTAAGATATCATGATGCAAGTACGTAAAATCAATCTACCTACTCCGATCACTGGTTATAAGTTCGACGTGTGTTTCTGTATCTGTATTTTTTATTTATTTTATTCTAACATCTTTGGAAAACTTACAGCTATATTAAATTAATGTAATAGAAAAGATATGTATATCTATAAGCCATTTACAAAGTATGTCTGTCTGTTCGCTCGTAGCTCCTAAGCGGCTTAACCGATTTTGTTTTTTTTTTGTTTGAAAGGTGACATGATCTCGACTGTTAATAGCTATGTTTCATGAAAATCTTTCCAGCCGTTTCTATTTAAATATGGATTTTTTGTGTCGGTTTTTTTTTTAGATTTTTATTTTAACGTTATCATCAAGTTATTTCAATCTATCTATGCCACTCGCTTGTCTTTGTTGCAGCGTTAACAAGGAAACGGATAATGTGGTCATAGCTGTCGATTTTCGTCTTAATATTTTACTAAACAATACATACTATATCGTCCACCGTAAAGCTAGGGAGCCTGTTGTCACTGTAACTTCAGCACTGCTCGCATATGGTAAGTAAACCATAATATTTTTTTAAACGTAAAATAAACACTAAGTAAATAATTTGAGTTTAATATTTTTTTTGTAAATACACAAAAAATATATTGAAACCTGCTGTTTTTTTCCCCGGTGACACATGAAGTGCGCCTCTCCTTAAAATAATTGTAAAATTAGATTATTTGTTTTCAACCGTATATGGTCCACAGTAGATGCATCTAATATATCTAGAGTAGCGTTACTCTAATTAAGCGTCGTGAGTTAATAATTAAAATTTACACGATCCATATTTTTAAGTCATCATCAATCGTCATCATACATCATTAACCCGTAACAGCCCACCTCTGAGCTAAGAGTCTTTCCTCACACATGAGGAAAAAGAAATATTTTAAGTGGTCTTATTAAGACTTTTGGTTTTCACTCGTTCATCACTATCCGTAACTGCTGAGCTAAGGGTCTTTCCTCACACATGAGGAGAAGGAATATTTGGTCGGTACATAAGACTTCTGGTTTTTACTCGTTCTTTTTTAAGGTATATGGTAACGGTAATGAAAGTATATACCCTAAGGAACCTGTGATGTTTCAACTTAGTCACATTGATATCGTAAGTTCGCGTAATGAAAGTATACAATTTGTTTGCAGGATCAGTAGTGATGACTGCTGTTATACCTAAAATAAATGATATGCAACTGGATCAATTTGAAGCAACAAGTTTTATTAATGATGTCTCAGCATTCCTCTTAATTGGACCTGGAATATTCGGCACTACAGGTATTGATTATAATACAATATGAACAAAAAAATACAAAAGAATTTCAGAATTAAATTGAAATCAATTAAAATTATTTTAAAATTGTATTTAAGTTTTACAAATAAAGTTCAAAAAATATAGGGGTAATGTACTCCCTGTACATCCAGGACTGGATTATCAGAGATAAAGGCTTGAGCATATTAGGTATACTTATTTAATTTAAATTACACAAAAAATACCAACATTGTAAATTTTTGTAGAAGCCGGGATAATATAATTTCACTTATGGTATTATAATTGCACGGACTTTGGTCAATCATTTCAATTTCAGGGAATATTACGGAACAATCTTATTTACAACATAATTTGACTTAGTTAAATCAGTATAACTTTTAAATTTTTGAATCTTATTTCAATTACTAGAGTTCAATTTAAAGTTGTACCTATTCGTCTACTGCCTCACTAAGGGTTAAACCAGCAAAACTTGGATGTGGTGGGAATTAATGGGAAACCTCGGTTTGTTTTGATTGGTCGATTCGCTGAAAACCATGGGATGCTGACCACGACCGATTTACTTCCAAATCTCACTCAATGCACCCACTTTCTCTTTCTCACTCAGGGAAATTGTAGTTATGGTTGACTGAAAGTTCGCCGTGTGTACATTCTCTTGGTACATAAAGTTTGGTAAATAAATGTAACAGGGAAATTGTCCTGAGATATTGTATGAAATGGAGATGACTGACAAACGACCGTAATATCACGGCGTTTACAATAGCCCTGAGCCAGCTACACTCACGAAGCGGATATTTGGACGAATTGGCTCTTCACGTATTTTTTTTTGCAGATGCTGGACTCGCGAAGCGATTTTTGGACGAATTGTCTCTTGATGTAATTTTTGTTGCAGATCCTGGAGCGATATCGAGTTTAATCCGGCAAGACGACAATTTGCCCGAAGCTATCTCTGAACAGTTTCTCACAGACGCTCCCTTCTACGTTGCAAATTTCATCCAATACAATATTTGTGACTTTGGTCTGAAAGTACTTTAAGAAGGTGTCAAATATTTTTTTTTTTATTTACTAACTGTTCTACTTTTATTCAATCAAAATTTGGTCCCGTGTGTAATACTTGATGTAAATAAAAATGAACTAACTATTACTTTTTTTTTTTTCACATGATATAATTTCAAATAATTTTTTTTTATAATAATATAACTGTTGATATAATTATTAAAAGACATAACTTTTGCTACTATACTAACCAGTCTTGAGTTTAAAGGCCATTTATACTGATTCTTCTATTTAAATATTACATGAATTGTAGTTAAAAGTCATGATGACTATATTATTATCAATCAATAAAAAATATGAATGTTATATAGAATGACAATGTATAAAATATTTATTAAATTATGTGCTAACCGTTATATTTAATAAAAAATAAGCAATTTTTTTTTACATCATTTGTGCGGGATATCTTTTAAAACTACGGGACCGATTTAAAAAAATCTTTCTCTGGAAAGCCTACTTTTCTGGAAATAACAAGAAACATATATAAACAACAAGAAGAATATAAACAACAGTAATTGCAGAATAGCTAGGTTAAAGAGCTCGCTCTTCTCATCCGCGAGGCTTGGATTCGAATCCAGACGAGGGCATGTACCAATGAGTTATTTAAAAAAATACGTACAGACAGTTTTTATTACAATCGCCTTAGAGGTCAGACTCGCACTACAAGTGTAAAGCTTCATGTGCTCTTGACTGTACATATTTATCACTAGCTTGACGGAGAACGAAAACATATTTTACCCATAGGTCAGTGTTGGCATTAATCGATTAATTTCTTTAATCAATTAATCAATCGATTAAAATATTAATCGATTAAATTAATCACGATTAACTTTAATCGCGATTAACGAGTATAGATTAATCTTTTGCAACGATTAATTTATGTAATCGTCAATCTTAATTTGATTAATGTTTCACGATTACTTAAACTGTATTAATGACTAGCGGTTTTGCGCGGTCTTAACCTCGTGATTTCCGTTCCCGTGTGAATACGGGGATAAGATATAGCCTATGTTACTCAGGAATATTGTGACTTTCCATTGGTGAAAGAATTTTTAAAATTGGTCGTTTATTTTTTGAGTTTATTCGTTACAAAAAAAAATTAGAAAAATACAAAAAACACAAAAGTACCTTCAAAAGTACAAGAGTACGAAATTACAAAAGTACAGAAGCACAAAGATACTAAAAAAAATACAAAAATTCTAAAAATATTTAAAAAAATACTACAATTATATACTAATATTAAAACGCAAGAACGCAAAAATACAAAAAAATAATGCAAATACACTTTACACTTAACTATCTTTAGGATACACAAACAGTAATGAGTAACACAGGAAAGTTTTCCTTTAGTAGTAACAAGAAAAAGACGAGAACTAATCTGGATTAACGATTGACGATTAGATTAAATTAATTGTTAATCATGATTAACGATTGAAAATACTAATCATTAATCAATAATCGCGATTAACCTTTTAATCGTTAATTTTTAATCGTTAATCGGATTAACTTTTTGCCAACACTGCCATAGGTCCATATTTTATTTTGAGACATGTGTAACAGTCCCGCGACGGGCTCACCACCTATCACGTATAAGGGTCAAGAATATACTGGTGAAACGTGTGTATTTCCAGAAATGGAATACCTACTATGCCTACCCCCTCAAACCGTGATTTTTATTTTGTTAAGTACCATGAACTATAATTTTCCTACGAGAATGGGACTTACGCGTCTACGAAGAGGCTTCAGACATGTCACGTGGGATATCTAGAGACAATTTTTTTTTGGTAAATAAAAATTTACCAGAAAAAAAAACTAGTATTTTCGAAGAATTTGTGTTGAGTGTGTAAGTCAATAGTACTTTGCTTTAATAATATTTCAACAACCAATGTGTACTAACATTATCTTTAGATATTAATTCAACCACAGTAAAAAGTTATCCATTTACAATACAATACAATACCTACAATAACTCTTTATGGTACACCAAAAACAACACAATATGGATACCAACATCTAACTAAAGTACAATGGGCGGTCTAATAGCTTTTAGCGATCTCTTCCAGACAACCTTAGGATGGATGAAACTGAGAGATTAGAACTTAGAAAGATTTCTCATCTGTTATTTTTTATTTGATATTAAAACATTCAAGAGAGGATTCACAAAACGAAAGTAAAAATCACCTACGTTATTAGTCGAACCCCAGAATGTAGTTTATGTTATTACAAATCTAGATCTAAATACTATTCGAATCTAATTGTACATAAATAAGGAAAAAACAGACAAATAAATTGGACTAACTGATAGTCAATTACCATCACTACACGCTAGATACATTGTATAAATTGGCGAGCATTGAATCAAGTCAGATATTTCGAATTCGTTTACAAAATGAGGCAAAATATTCTTTTGTTTTTTGTGTTGCTCAGTTTTTGTCTCAATTTGGCCGAATACGTTGGGAACCCAGGTGAATAACGACTAACTTTAATATTTACGTATTTAAGTATAAGAAAATAAAATAAATTGTTAAGGCCTTACCAAAGAACGGTATTTAAGAACGTTCCGAAAGGTTTAAGACATGTTGTAGACACTGCTTAAATCATATTGTCAGTATTGTCACTTTTTGACCATTAGCTTAGTGCGGTGATGAATCAGTCAGTTAATCAGGTTTACTCTCTATACATTTTAGAAAGATTCGATTTATTAGATGAGCTGACCAGCGGTGTTGCTCGTGCTCAATCCGATATTTCCCATTCCCTTTGGAATTTCCTAAAATTCCTTCGTAGTCGAAAGACAAAAGTCAAAATGTTTTATTCAAAATAGGAACTCACAAGTCCACTTATTGAACTTCATTTCAACTCCATCGCTTGAGCATGTATGGACTATGGTTGAGGAGAAGAAGCGGGGCAAGAAACTCCTCAACACAATATTATTTTATTCAATTGTTACTTATGAATGAGTTTGTGTATCTGGGTTCAAAGTTTACAAGAGATGGAAAGTGTGAGAGTGATATTGAAAGAAGAGTGAATGCAGGAAACATGGTGAATGGAGCTTTGCACTCCTTTATGAGCAGTCGTAAGGTGTCTAACAAGGCTCGTTTGGCTGAGGGGGGTGTTGGCTCCGACACTCATGTACGGAATTGAAAGTTGGGTATGGCAGAAGAAACATAAAAGCAGAATAAATGCAGTTGAGATGTGGCGACAGCGCGAGCTCGTGAAAGTATGCAGCACGTAGTTTTAAGATTATAGATAATAATAATAATAATATAAATAAATACATCTGCAGTCTCATTTAATCATGTACCACCAGGCTTGGTAGAAGAGCGTTAATAAGTATGATAGGAGTTAAATTGAGAGACAGGATAAGAAATAGTGAGATAAGGAAACGTTGTGGTCTGAAAGAAGATGTAGTGACAAAAATTTAGAAAGGTATGCTGAGATGGTTTGGCCATGTCGAGAGAATGAATGAAGAACGATTGACGAAAAAAGTTTATAAGGCGAGTGCGAATGAAAGTGTTAGAAGAGGTAGACCTAGGCGGACGTTTCAAGACCAAATTGGGGACGTCTTGAAAAAAAGCCAGGTCAAGAGCACCCTAAACCGAAGAGCATATATGAAAGGAATAATGAAATTGGACGAAGCGAAAGAAGTATGTAAGGATCGTAGCAAGTGGAAAGAAGTGATCTCTGCCTACCCCTACGGGAAAGAGGCGTGATTATATGTTTGTATGTAATTGTTACTTAATACTAAATTGGGTTACATAATTTCGTTTAATTTTCGCTGTCGCATTGCGCTGGGCTGGAGGAAATCTGTTAAAAGCATCATTGTCATTTATATAGTCAGTAGTGATCACTTAAGCCATTTAGGAAACTTTGTGCAAAATTTCATGCTTGTAGACCCAACGGTTTTGGTTGTGCGTTGATCGATCAGTCAGTGAATCAGCCAGTCAGTTTCTTCTTTTATATAATATGTCGGATTTCTCTCTAATTCACAATTGTGATGATCTTCTCAGATGACACTGCAATTATCGAGCGTCCCTGTGCTGTGTACGACATCCGATGCATCCGGAAATTCTTCGCCGACCATAGCAACTGCACCATAGCCACTGGACCGGTACCGGACCCGTATTCCCGTACCCTTTCCTCATACTACATTCCCAGAGTAAACACGACCATTACCCAAGTCAATCAAAGAATCTCTGGATTAAATGGGAATGTAGAAGAGTTCTAGTAAGTTTATTTTATAGAAGCTACTAGCACCATAGAAAGACTTGATCCTAGTGTACTAGGATACCAGCAGTCCATTAGTGGATCAGGTAGCGTTCTACTGACTCACAAGCGCACTCCGTTCGAGCGCGCCGTAAAATCAAAAATTTACGTAGGTAAACATATACTACTACTAAGCTCAACGGTGAAAGAATACATCGTAAGGAGACCTGTATCTTCCAGAATTCGTTGTCAGACATGTGCAATAGCCCCAGACTGGCGATATATAATAAACAAAATAAATATGCTCCCTTATCCCCGAGGGGCTGAACGGAAGTATTCCATTCCTGTATACATACTTACGAGGAATATGTAACAGCACCCTGGCGATAGGCATCACGTGTTACGTTAAGGGGTCTGGGGGGTAAGAAATATACTGGTGAAAAATTGGTATTTCCAGAATTTTAATTCCTCTGCCTACGCCATTGGGTATAAAATGCCTTAAATAAAATTATCATTTTCGATCAATCTGTCTTTTGTCCTTATAGCTCTGATATTTGTTACAGCATAAACAAGGACACGAATAATTTGCTTATAGCCATTGATTTTCCACTTGATATTAGAACAAGAGACACTTACTATTCAGTCCATCGTAGCGCAAAGGAGCCTGTTGTCACTCTGACCTCATCGCGAATCATATACCGTAAGTCTATATCTACAATATATCCTACTAATATTATAAACGTGAAAGTTTGTATGTATGGATGGAAATACGTATGGATGTTTGTTCCTCTTTCACACAAAAACTACTGCACGGATTTTGATGAAACTTTACAGTTATATAGCTTATACATCAGAATAACACATAGGCTATATTTTATCCCCGTATTCTCACGGGAACGGGAACGACGCGGGTGAAGCGGCGGGGCGCTGCTAGTACTTATATAATACTAAAGTATTTAACATAAACCGGTAGGGTCATAGTAGGTAGGGTAGGGTAGGTAGACTTCGAATTCCGTCGACAACTTATTATCAGGTAGTAGTTAAGCATATTGTCAGTATACTCTGCAAACGCCATAATATAAACTTCCTTACCTATTGACACCACCAAATGTAGGGTCGGTGCTGAAAATATTCCATCATTGATTGCAACCATTCCAAATTCCAATTTGCGAGACATCCTAAAGGCTTGACCTTATTCTTTAGAAATATAAATATTATAGATAAATCTATATAATTAATACCATATATTAATTATAATTAAAAATAATTATAATTAATATATGGTGTTATTACAATTAATGTATTTGTTTTTGCAGAATCAGTAGTCGTAACAGCTATTATACCAAACATAAATGACTTGCAACTGGAGTACGTTGAAGCATTTGGTTTCATCAATGACGTGTCACCTATCTTGGTTCTTGGTCCAGGGATATTCGCCACCACAGGTACATATTGGATATAATTAAATACAATTACAATGCAATTCTTTCCACCGAAAAATACTTGTACATTCATGGGCAGATAAAAAATGTCCTCCAAAGAGGAACCATGTGGATCAGTGCTCGGAAGACTGACCGCATTCCTTCTCTGCATAGCTAGGCTGATCTGACGGAGATAATTACCAGCCCTCTTCCAGTCACTTGAAGCCGCGACCAAGCGCACTGACAGTTCCTTGATAAGCTCATGCTGCTACGGACCCCACGGTCCACGATCTTTTACGGAGAACAAAAACACCCAAAGGAAACTCGCAGGCCCCAAAATAGATTCTGAGGCATCTGGAACAGGAATCCGGTCCGGCGATGATGTTATACTTATGACAATGACTGGAACACCTCTGCCTCTCTTTAATTTTCAAACCAGCACCTATCGGATCGGTCTTGCTAGTTTTTACCTAACTGCACTAGATCTTATCATGCGTGACGCGACGCTCGGTGCGAATGCTGACGAAGACATGCTCTCCAGTGAGTTTATTCAAAATCGTATTCTATTCTAAGTCATGTATAGCAGCACCCCAATCCGACAATAAGCTCCCCATATATTACGTTTAGAGGTCCAAAGAATTTACTGGTGCAACGTGGGTATATCCAGGAATGGAATACCTTTGGCTACCCTTTTTTTTGACGTTGTATGATCGTATTTTTTTTTGTTTTTGAGGAAAATGTTTTATTTTTAATATACCAATTTGTTTCAGATCTGGGTTCTCTACGATCTTTGGCTGAACAAGAGGATAATTTAGGAAAAAATGTTTTCGAGCAACTACTCACCGAATCTACTTTCTTCTCATCTACTTTCATACAATACAATATTTGTGATTTTGGCCTGAGAGTACTTTAGGGTGGTGATAAATAAATACTATATATTTTAAATTTGCTAACTTTTTAAATTCAATTCCATATTTTCCTTCGGCGTCGAACTACATACATACATACATAAAGCTCACGCCATTGTCCCACAGGGGTTGGCAGACGCGATGGATCGTCACTTTGACGATCTCTGCATACTTCTTTCGCTTCCTCCACACCCATAAAAGCCTTTTCATGCGCTCTGTTTTATTCTTCGCACTCCGGACCCCAGCTTTTTAAATGACGTCACTTATTTGATCCGTGAACGTCCGTCTGGGGCGTCCTCTTTCCTTTCATCCTTCAACATTCGCACCGTAAATATCTTTCGTTACTCTTCTTTACTTAATATGTCGAACAAGTCTTTACTTAATATTATAACGAGCATAACCAGGTAAAGTTGTTAAAGTTTATATTCTTATACGCACAAAGAGCAAAAACGATAGGTTTAGAAAAATACCGGGAACTTTTCCTAAAAAAAGCTTGTAACAACAAATATCAAGTTTTAAAACTTTTTGTGTTATCAGTGGAATTACGATGGTAGATCAAGTTCAAGTAAAACAACTGTAAACTAAATTAGTAAATGCAAAGTTAGTAATCAGGATGGCATGATTTCATCGATTGTGTACTTCACATGCAAATACGAATCTATAAATAGATCAATTTTTACTATTAACGGTTTAAATCGTTGTTTGCATTTGAGACATCGACATGAATAGATTGATCTTGTTAACTTTTTTGATTTGTTTGGTTGATGCCTTTGGTGAACCAGAATACGTTGGAAATCCGGGTAAGTACTGATAATTTTATTTATTGATAATATTAGCTAAGTTGGGGTATAGACCCCTGATTGTATGTAAATATTATGTCTTGAGCCATAAAATGCAATTTTGCTTGGAGAATTTCAAGAAAATAGAATTTTTCACACTAATTTTGTTCGAAGTGTAGCATCAAAATCAGCAAAATTGTTGCGTAGGTATACCAGATATAGTACATTTTTGAATTAAATATCTTCGAATTCATAGCAAAATTACAGAATTTGGAACAAACAAAAATGTTAATTAAATCGTAATCTAAAACTTATTTTTAATGTGATATGTACGTCCGAAAGACAGCGCGCGTACCTACTGCCTCTTGAGATCTAAGTTTTTGTATGAAAGTATTTTAATAATAATAAAATAATATTGTATAATTATTAGTAGACTCCTGCAGGCGTATTCACGGAAGCTCGACACCGTTTCCGTTCGATTCAGATCGAGGGAAAACATTTTCGAAGTCGAATCTATCGACTTCGGAAACTGTATTCTAGGCGTTTCTGACAGCCACGGAAAATTATCCGAATCCTTATGTCAAATATGACATTCGTTTTCGATACCGACATCTGTGAATAGCCCATCTTCTACAGATTTTCCGATTCCGAGTCGATTATCGAATATCGAAGCTCCGTGAATACGCCTGCGGAACTCAGAAAGTCTTTTGAAATTTAAGATTAGTAGTTAAGTATTGTAAATGCATTCTATTTTTACGAAATTAACAGTTTAAATTTCGATTTTTTTCCTCTATGCTCTTGTTTTTAAATCTCTTTGGTAAGGACCTAATAAATAGCTGCAATTTCTAAATATACAGATGACTCGGTAGATATCGAGCGTCCATGTGCAGTTTACGACATCCGTTGCATCCGCAAGTACTTTGCTAAACATGGCAAGTGTTCTGTGGTCTCAGGCCCAGCACCGGACCCTTTTCGAAGGTCTCAGAGCAACTTGTATCTTCCCCGAGTGAACACAAGTGTTATACTTGTCAATGAGCAAGTGATTGGACTAAATGGAAGGATAGAGGAGTTTTTGTGAGTACCAAAATTCAAAATTTTAAAAGATGATTTTGATATCAGAATGTGAACTGATTGTTACGGTATCCGTAGTTTATCGGTCTTATTTGTTAATTTATTTATTAAGCCGTTGATAAAATGTTATTCGATGAAATGAACCATCGAAATTAATCTTGGATTAATTAAATACTTGATATCAATCACTTAAGTTTACGTTACAGCAGTATTTTATTAATGAAATAACATAACATTACATATTTTAATTATAATGCAAATATTTTTCAACGGGCCTGTTTGCTCAGTTGGTAGTGACCCTGCCTTCGGAATCGGAGGTCGTGGGTTCGATCCCCGCTCGATGCCAACATTTGTGTGCATGAACGTGTCTGTTGGCTTCGTGTGTGGTCGTTTAATTTTTATTTAAGTATGTTTATCAGTTGTTTAGTACCCATAGGCCCTGCCTAGATTGGGACTATATAACCTTGTGTGAATTGTGTCCCACAACTTATTTATTATTTCAAGTTATTTAATATTTGTTTCAGTGTCAACAAAAACACAGGAAACCTAGTTATAGCTATTGAATTCAGACCTCTAATACTGGGTTCCAATTCTACGTACTTCGTATTTCATCGCAGAGCTAAGGAGCCTGTTGTCACTGTTGGCTTAGCGCAAGTTTTTTACGGTAAATGTGCTTCCTCAATTGTAGTTAATTAGGTAGACTTAAAATCAGACTAAATTTGTTCACAAAATAAAAAATACTCACTCGGTAGGTACCAGTATGTTTTTTGGATCCCTAAACGTTACAGGTGGTGAACCTGTGCCAAGACATTTAATTTGTTTCTAAAAGTTCCACACATGGAAAAGTTTTACAGTTTTTTTTTAATATTGTGTAATTTATTTCAGAATCAGTAGTAATGACAGCGGTAATACCAAACAAAGACAATTTGCAGCTGGATAAAGCTGAAGTGACAGTTTTTTCCAATGTTGCTGAACCACCGATAGTTCTTGGACCAGGAGTATTCCAAAGCACAGGTTTCTTTTCATTTATTATTGACCTTCAAAGACATTTATAAATTATGATATTGTAGATTTAATCAACATCAAACATTCCTTTCCAGATCCAATGGTCCAAATAGCCTTAGCAGAAATTGTAGCAAATCTACCAACAAATATACAAGAGTTGTTCTTTAATGATGCTTCGTTCTACGCCGCTGCTTTCATACAATATAACATTTGTGATTTTGGTTTGAAAGTGATTTAAGTAAGACTTTAAAGGCTTAACTACATAACGGTGTTGCATAGTTATATACTGTCCTTTGAAGTTTGGTGTATTTTTTTTTCATCCGTTCTGAAAAAGTAGAAAAAAAAATAGATACAGTAACCTATTCAATACAAACAAACAAACAAAAAAAGAAAGCTTTCCTCTTTATAATATTAGTATAGAAGCATATAATTATTAGAGCGCAATTCGTGAGCAAATGCAATTGAGTACGTTCATTAATTAACAATTATACTTGGATTTAGGAGACAAGGTCAAGGGAATGTGTATTAGCATCGATACCTCGATTAACCGGTATTTACATAATATCTAGCTAAAATGTAGTTGTAGGTATAGTACTTACTCGATGATAATTGATTACTGGCGATTATGAAAACCATTACATTCGTTATTTATTGCCCGCTAAACTGAACCTAGTTCTATAGATGCACGCGTATTAGGTAATTTCGTTGATATTTTTGTTTGCAATTTACAACTCAGAATGCAGTATGGAATATTTATCATAATCGTAGCTTTGATGTTTTGTTTGTGTGACGTCTTCGGCAATCACAAGTACGTTGGCAATCCAGGTAAATAAAATGTTATTAAGTCTAAGAGGCACTGAAGAGTTTTAAGAACATAACCTTTCTATTGCAGTCGGGTAAATGTACCTACACCTCATTTATTAAAATCTACTAACCTTAGTTGATGCCAAAACAATTGACGCACAAAAAACTTCAGTATAAAGCGCGTCACACACGGTGAAGATAATATAAAATATATATTATCTTAGAGCATATTTTAAAATATCGCTCACCATAGAAATCCTATGAACCATCACACACGACGAAGTTAATTTATATTTTATCTTCAGTATCTTAAGATACCGAGCGAATACGCAAATATGGAAATATATATTTCGTATCTTAAGATGTTATCTTAAGATACGAAATATACACATCTTAATATAAATACATGGTGTTTTTGTGTCGGGCTATGTGCGGACGCAGCGCGGGGTGCTCCGGGAAGGGAGAGGAGAGGGGGTAACTTCGCACGAAAGCTGTTGCCTTCTCTGTCTACCTAAGCTAGTTTACTACGCTGTAGACTGACAGATCTTCATATAGGTTAAATTCGCCGCAGGTTTTTTTATATGAGGCTCTATCCAAATTTTTCTCCTTTTGGAATGTGCTACTGCAATCTGCATTTCACATTCTATATCAGAATCATCGTCCGAGGAGCTGTCTAATAAATCAAGAAGTAAGGCAGTATCACTCATAGTCAATCATCCTGTATATAGAACTCTAACAAGGAATACGTGTGGCACCAACGCAGACTCGTAAGGAAATGAACAGGTTTTTTAATATTATCGTATCTTTACCGTGTGTGATGCGCTTAATTTCAGTCGGGTAAAAGGGCGTTTCATCGACGCAAGAAGGCAAAGAGATTTAAATATAATAGGGCATAGAGGGGACAAAGCGAGGAAAATTTGAAGTCAAAAGTTATTCCAAGTGGAATAAGTCTAGTACAATTTCGACCGAATGACAGCTCACGTTCATACTAACTGACATGACAAGAAGGACATGACGTAGGCTTCAAAGTTTTGTATGAAAATATTCCCAATGCCCTCTCTATGCCCTATTATATTTAAATCTCTTTGCAAGAAGGTGACAGGTCTGCTCGTTTGCCGCCTATACTATAAATAAAAATGTTGTTTTTCTTGTGTTAAGAATGTAGGTAATAGTTTATCACAGACCAGTTGAAATAACTGATCTATAAGTGTACTAGCAACCCGCCCCGACTTCGCACGGGTGCAATGCTTATACTAAAACCTTCCTCTTGAATCACTCTATCTATTAAAAAGACCGCATCAAAATCCGTTGCGTAGTTTTAAAGATTTAAGCATACATAGGGACATAGGGATATAGGGACAGAGAAAACGACTTTGTTTTATACCTACTATGTAGTGATAGTGATGTATTCTTGTGGTGTATTAAACTGTTGACAGAGTGCGACGTGTTGCTAGATTCGTTTTTATTTCAGCAGTTTAATAGATCATGTACTTACCTACTGCGGTTTTATTTTAACAAACTTCACCATAAGGAGGTAGTGTTATTAATACTACTCAGTGACTATTAAACGAAGTTGGGTTCATTTGTTTCTCTAATTAATGTACCTACTTTTAGTGAGCAAAGATGTTCGGGTTCGAATCCTGGTTATGTAGGTCACAATCAGTTTTTATAGAACTTACTATATAGATCGATGGTGAAGAAAAACATATTGAGGATACCCGCAGGCCCTAGAATTCAATCTGAGGCATGTGTAACAGCGATGGTCTCACCTGCCAAAAGGAGTCCAGAAAATATACAGATGAAAAGATGTTTTTCCAAGAAGGAGCATAAGTATTTATTTTGTTTTTTTTTTAATGTATTCGCTCGTTAATCTCGTATTATAAATTACACAATTCCAGATGATATGGAAGATATAGAGCGACCATGTGCAGTGTATGACATCAGATGCATCCGCAAATTCTTCGCCAAACACGCAAAATGCTTCATAGCCACGGGACCCGCTCCGGACCCTTACAGAAGATCACAGGATAACGTATTCCACCCTCGGGTTAATGTTACTATTGCTGTGGTGGATCAAGTGGTTAAAGGACTCAATGGAAAGATCGAACAGTTTTTGTGAGCATATTGTTACATTACTGAAGATAAAACTGATAGCCTTATAGTTAAAGAGCAGGATTCTTATATGCGTGAGGCTGAGGTTCCTGGCGAGGACGTAATTTCTTTACAAACTTTCATCCCCTATTTCAACCTCTTACAGCCCTTTTTTCGCAATAAAAAGTAGCCTATATCCTTTCTCAGACTTTAGACTATCTCTGTTCCCAATTTCATTTAAATCGGTTCAGTAGTTTAGGCGTAATTGTGTAACACACAGACATGCAGAGTTACTTTCGCATTTATAATATTAAGCACATATTAAGTAAGGATTAGCTCGACGGTTATGGAAAACATCTTTGGGAACTCAGGTCCCAGAATTGAGTCTAAGGCATGTCTAGCAGCCCCCCCGGTCTGCCGATAAGCTGACCACCTATCACGTTTATAAATAGGTTCAAAAAATATACTCGTGAACAGTGGGTATTTCCAGAAATGGAACGAATACCTCTGGCTACTCCCTCGGGGATAAAAGTTCTAAGATTGCTTATTATTTTTATTGGGTACCGACCCATATTATTATTGATGATTTAATTTGTTTCAGCGTGAACAAAAATACAGGGAATCTGGTTCTAGCTATCGAGTTTTCACCTTTAATAATAAGTTCAAACAACAGTTACTTTATATTTCACCGAAGAGCTAAGGAGCCTGTCGTCACTGTTGGTTATCAGCAAGTTTCTTACCGTAAGTACTTATATCAAACAATTAATCGCATCAAAGCGATCGGAAAGCGACAGATCTCGCCGGTGTTACAGAATAAATAGTAGTCAAATACAGAAGTGTCACTGGCTTAGGTGGCTACTCGACCACAGGAAACTCGGCCAATGTTCGAGAAGCCACTTGTTGAATGCTTAGGTGGCTAATTGACCAGAAATTACGGCTGATGGTCGAGAAGCCACTTTTGTTAAAAATAGGTCTCGTAGGCCACGGGCAATGGTTGGACGGTCAGCTTTTAAAACTATTACAGGTATAACTACTGGACAGGTCTACGGAAATAGTCTCCTGAATATATTTAATAGGTATCACATTTAGAAAAAATATTAAAGAAGTATATTGTTGGGAATCTTTCTGAATACACCTAAATTCGTTCCGAGGCATTTATAATGGTATACCCGGGTCTGGTGATGAGTTCAGGACTTATTATCTTAAGTGTATGTACCGAAATGTTTTTTTTCTTTATATCCGATTAGTTCCAAGAAAAGTAATAATTAATAATAATTCTTTATTTCAGGCAATATTTACATTAATAGATCTTAAATAACGTAAACAGAGGCCCTTATTATATATACCTTATAACTAACATACATATAAAATACTAGCAGCGCCCCGCGGTTTCACCCGCGTAGTTCCCGTTCCCATGGGAATACGGGGATAAAATATAGCCTATGTGTTATTCTGATATATAAGCTAATAAACTGTAAAGTTTCATCAAAATCCGTTCAGTAGTTTTTGCGTGAAAGAGGAACAAACATCCATCCATACATCCAGACATCCATCCATACAAACTTTCGCATTTATAATATTAGTAGGATCTAACTAAACTAAAGTAATGATTTTCGGATATACGTAGCGCTTGTTCTTCGTACATTACTGAGTTACATTACTAGCTTAAGTATTTATAGATTGCGCAGCCTGGTAGCCTTCATTTTCTCCGGAGTGTCATAAGCAATTTTTTTACCTAATATTACGAGTTTCAAGAGGAAAGATTTGTATTTTTTTATGTTTGTAACGAATAAACTCAAAATCTACTGGACCGATTTTAAAGATTCTTTCACTAATGGAAAGCTATCATATCCCTGAGTAACATAGGCTATATTTTATTCCTGTATTGCCACGGGAACGAAAACCAGAACCACTAGTGTTTATATATTTTCAGTACCTTTCAGACGAAAGCGGTTTTTTTGGATTTCAGAGTCGGTGGTGGTGACAGCCATAATACCAAATTTAAATGACTTACAGCTGGATAAGGCTGAAGTGACAGCTTTCTCCAACGATGATTTTCCACCAGTGGTGGTAGGACCAGGAATATTTAAGAGCTCAGGTAAACTTTTCATATTACACTTGGCAGCTGTATCTGTATTTCTAATCATCATTTTCAACCTACTCATTGTATCTACTGGGATCATTTCAACAGTAGGTAAAGTTGCCACATTTCCCAGTATATTCCCATTTGGTACAATCTACAAACAGACCGTAAACACGTCGTGCTGTATTTTATTGTTTGTAGTCTTTTCAACTTTGTAGGAAATTGGTTCATCCCTTTCAACAAATGACAGTCAATCGAAAAAAATTTGCATTCAAATCCGTAACAAACAAAGAAAGCGTTAACAATTGATGCCAGATGTTAGAACTGAATATTGGAGTGGTTTAACTTTTCTACTCAGTCTTTCTGCTTCTTTCACTGATTCTACTTATATCATATTCATCTACTTTTACTTTATGTTTATCTAGACAATATGCGCAATTCCTGAAATTAGTTTGTTCAGTATCGACTACTTAATCGATTTCAGCTAGTTTAATTTTTCCGAAAAGTAAATTAGCATAACTGAATTTAGGGCTACCTATGGAAACTGTACTATTATTGTTCTTTGTTTAAGAAATTTGGTTACACAAAACAAAAGTACCAATGCATCGTATATTTTTGTATTAATATACTAGATAATTGGGGTGTATGAGGAATGGCTCTTATTCTGTGACGCGTTGTATAATCATCAGATGATTATTAATTTGAAATGTGTCTGTTCTTAGATCCAACGGTGCAACCAACCCTTGCAGTTTTTGCAGCGGGACTACGTATAAATGTGCAAGAGATGTTTCTGATTGACGCTTCTGTCTTCGCATCAATATATATACAGTACAATATATGCGACTTTGGTTTTACAGTTGATTAAAATTGTTAAGTAGTACCAATAAAATATTAAAGAGTAAATGTTTTTTTTTAAATCAATTGCCATACATTTTCATTCTAAATATCATGAGTTTCTGATGTAATGTATCTCAGCTTACAATGGGCTTACAACCTGTTACGTTTAGGGCTCTGAAAAAATTGGTCACTTCCAGCAGAAGGTATAAAATAGACTGCTACTTTACCTAAGTACCTAACTATATAATCCGTTTCTGAGTTGATATGTGAGACCACCTTTATTCATTGCGAATTCATAAATCAATGCTTAGACAAAATAAATGAACGTAAAAGCTACTCCACATATTATGCAAAACAGAAATCTAGTAGGTACTTATTAATACCGATGAAATATACCCGTCACTAATGACTTCGTGTGATCTCCCAAAAAGTGGATCAAATAGCTGTTATAATTGGACCCGTTTCAAAAGGAACGTACACACGTTTTCAATTTACGTGTAATCCTTGCTCGGGTAATGGCACCCTTCACCAAGTCTAAAGCTGCCCACATGATAATCCACAAGATTGAACTGTTGGTAACGTAGTTTAGGTATAATTTGCTTTGGAAATAAATCCTGTTGAAAAATTATTTGGTTGCTTTTCCATAAATATTATAATGATAAACGAAAAGTAAATACAAAATAATAACAGATGTTCTGTTATACGGATTTCATTAGCACACTAGGTAAACTGGATACATTAAGAAATTAATATCCCAGACAATGTGAC
This sequence comes from Ethmia dodecea, assembly GCA_963855545.1. Classification (NCBI taxonomy): domain Eukaryota; kingdom Metazoa; phylum Arthropoda; class Insecta; order Lepidoptera; family Depressariidae; genus Ethmia; species Ethmia dodecea. The sequence continues at coordinate 4,139,158 of OY979443.1, forward strand.
CTCAGTGTGAGTATTATAGGTATATGAAATGGTCTTTACAAATCTTTAACAAAACTCGTAAGTAACTATATCAACACATACCGTAGAAACTAAATAAATAATAATGAACCTTATTAACAAGCTAAAAAAATCTCCTTTTCTTATGTGAGTCGGGCGCATGGTCGTAAGTACTGAGGTAGGTAGGAATTGAGAAAATAGTACATGTGCAACAAGTCGTGCCATTGCTGCAACTTGATGCATCGAGATGAACAGCTTTTGATGCAACAGTGTGCGTTAAACTGCAGTGAGTTATGAAGGATTGAACGTTTTGAGTTTTGAATAAAGTGATTCCAATAATACAATTATTTTTTAAATTTTCTAACTTGTTTTTAAAACACTTTCATCATCAGTATTTTCATCATCATCATAACTGCTGTTTCTGTTTGAAGGGTCTTTCCTCACACATAATTTATGGAGAGAAAAGGGGTATTGATGTAACATAATTGCAATGTAATCTAGATAGCTATTTCTAAAAACAATTTTGCCATTGGCTTCACAACTACTTTTGAACAACTGACTACTCCTGGCAATTTTACTCACGTTGCCCCTTTCCTTAGATATTTCGAAGCAGTTTTTTTGTTATGTTGTGTTTAGTGGCTTCAAATAAATTTATTCCGTTTCATGCAGATTTAGTCCCTGACACGCCTTTCCTTTGCATTTGCATGTGTGTACAATTAAACAGATTAAGTGATCTGGTTAATAATGGTAAATTAGCTATTCATTATTTATTCAACATGAATCATAAATTAATCTTCAGTCAATTTTTCGTTGCTTACTTTGTTGCTGGTTCTAAAGATAACAATATGAGAAATACATTATTTTTATTTTGTTCATTACTTGCTATTTGTGATGTATTTGGTGAATACGATTATGTTAGAAATTCAGGTAACGAAAGTGTTAATCCAGGTATTTTTTTACCAGTTATACTATACAGCTCAAGGGTTCACAATTTTCCCCGCCCAAGTTTTTATTAAATATAATTTAATAATAATGTATTTTTAGAGCTACCAATTTTATAATATGTAATTCATGCCCTAAAATATAATATATATATATATAAAACTAGAGGTTCCCATGGGAATACGGGAATAAAATATAGCCTACGTTACTTAGGGACCTTCTAGCTTTCCATTAGTGAAATATACACGACACGACAAACAAACATACAAAAATACAAATATAGATGATACTCTGACTGACTGATTGATGATATATCAAAGCACAGCCTAAACCGCTGGATCTAGAGACTTGAAATTTTGCGCATAGATAGCTAAAACAGTGTAGGCATCCACTAAGAAAGGATTTTGCAAAATTCAACCCCAAAGGAGGTGAAATAAACGTGCGCGAGTGAAGCCGCGGGTAAAAGCTGTATAAAATGGAAAAAGTTTTATAATTCCAGATGAAAAGGAAAATATTGAACGCCCTTGCGCAGTATATGATATTCGCTGTATTCGCAAGTTCTTCGCCGAACATAGTAAATGCTCAATAGCAACGGGTCCAGCTCCAGACCCATATATCAGATCGCAGGTTAACTTCGAGATTCCTAATGTTAATATATCTGTGGCAGTATTCGACCAGAAGGTTCAAGGTCTTAATGGGAGAATTGAAGAATTTTAGTAAGTACCTACTACCTGTCACGTTACCCTAAAATTATAGCTCATATGCGCTCAGAGTGAGAGAATTTTTAAAAATGATGACAAACATATACACAAAGACAATCTTTCCCTTTTATTAATATGAGTGTAGACGACATAGGTTGGTTATGAAATCAGTCAACACTTTCTATCGAGGAGCAAGCTATAAGCCTCTAGCCTAACACTATCTCCCTATCCACGATGGGTTCGCGAGGGAGATTATGTCATGTGTCATGTGTGAGGAAAGAAAAGAAAGAAAGCTCAGCTGTGGACTGTTGCGAGTTAATGATGATGATGAAAAACCAGATATGGATAGAGTAAACCTGACAATGAATACCCTTAATTACTTTATTTATCATTTCAGTGTGAACAAAGACACAGAGAACCTTGTTATAGCTATTGATCTGTCACCTTTGGTATTAACTTCCAATGACAATTTCTTCATATATCAACGAAGAGCTAAGGAGCCAGTTGTCACTGTAGGATTCGCCCAAGTTACTTACCGTAAGTATTTGAAATCTTAATTTTTTACGCTAAAAGGGCGGTGGAACCGAGTCTGCTCAAATAATTACTCGGACGCTACTCGTATCCTATAAATACGTGATCAGAGTGTAATTGCGAATGCCAGCATGAAATCAGTTGATCGGATGATGTTTTATTGAATCATACAAGTGCACTTCGTCAAAGGTGCCCCTACCCTAAATAAGGTTTTAAATAAGAAACAAAATTAACTAGAACTATGGTACCTATTATTAGAAAACTTTCCATTGCTTTCCAATCCATTACTATAATCTTATCTTTAACCCAATCTAATATTTCATCACAAAATAAAAAAAAACCTCTTTACTGCAAGTTGACCTTGGAAATCATCCAGCTACTACTTTTTGCTTAAATTACCATGATTGTTCAGAATATAAGAGTAACTCTTACTTATAACATTGCAGAATCCGCCATAATGACAGCAGTTATTCCGGATATTGATAATTTAAAACTAGATCAAGCTGAAGTAACCACTTTTTCCAACACTGCTATACCGGAATTAATTATTGGACCTGATGTTTTTAAAAGTTCAGGTAATATCTGAGGTGAAAGAGCATAGTGGGACATCAAATCAATGAAATTGAATTTATTAATTAAGTATTGGTAGGGACTAATAACTCGACACTAATTGAAAGTCATTGGAACTCCACGGCTTCGGTAACAATCAATAAGAAGGGAACTTTGACGTTCTAACATGTTTTTCATTATTAGACCAGGCTCGATAATTTTTAAAACCAAAAAAAATAGTAGTAGGATGAAACCCATTAGAAAAGGAGGGGAATATTATAAAAATGAAAGGAAAAATAAATTACGGGCGATCTAAGGTCGGGAAGGGGATGGGGGTGCGTTTCTTAGGGTAAAAAACGGTTTTTCTCGGTTTCCGGCAAAACTAAAAGTCCTATCGAAGAAAGTCAAATGGCAAAGTTGTAGGTAATAAAAAGAATCTCAGATCGCCCGTAATTTATTTTTCCTTTCATTTTTATAATATTACCCTCCTTTTCTAATGGGTTTACCATATGATTACAAAAATAATAAAGATAAAATATAGAAAATATAGAATACCCCTGCCTACCCCCTCGGGGATAAAAGGCGTGAGATTATATTATATTATTTTTTAAATATAGAAAATACATTTGATCACTATAATCTTTGGAACCCTATATCTCTAGATTGACCATAGATTTAGTATACTTAGATTGGCATTGCGAAAGAGAAAGAAAATTGGTACCCGTGTGTTAGAGCGAGATAGAGAGACGAGACCATTTTCGTCAACTCTACGGGGTTCTACCGGGCCGACGTCAGTTGTGAACGAAACAAATCTCGCTTATTTTAATTAATCTCGCGTATTAAAAGAGTAAGTTTGATGTTTAATAGACGTAAAGAACTATGGTTACGTGTGCAGTACCGGTTGTAATTCATCTAGCACAGAAAATCCACAGAATTAGTCATTGTACATGTTAGTGCGATGGAAAGATTTAATTCTCTAAATGCAATGATTATAGAAAACTGAAAAACAAATCGTGCACAAATAGATAGGTAATAACATTGCTTTTTATTATAATAAATGTTCTGAATGTATAAGAATTGATTTAAGCGAAAAATAAAATACGTGAATTTCTTGTATTTCTGACCTCAATTTTATAGTGATTGTCGTAATATCGATTAACCACATTTCAATAACGTGACTGGCGAAGGTATTAACTACACAAACCACACGCCCATTTGTTATCGAGAGCTACAAGTTTAGGGAGAACACTATTTGTCTTGCACACATCCACGTTACACGCACAGAAGTGTAAATTTTTTTTGGTCTCGCCGTACTGGCTCTATTGCCAATCTTTAACGTTAGTATACTAAATCTATGAGATTGACGGTGAAGAAAAACATCGTGAGGAAAACCCCAGAGGCATGTGTAACAGATCGGCAGGCGTATTCACGGAGACTCGATACTCGATACACCAAAATAGTGAATCTACGAGTACTGGTTCAGTATAGTACACGACGACGCAGTATTTTTGCACTAATCCTAAAATGAATCCTATTTTACAGATCCAGCGGTCCAAGTAGCTCTAACAGAGCTTACAGTAAGGTTACCTATAAGCCTCCAAGAGATGTTTCTTGTTGACGCTTCGCTTTTCGCTTCTTTATACATTCAATATAATATTTGTGACTTTGGGTTAAAAGTTGTATAAACAAATTTTGCTATAGATTTAATTTGTTCAGAAGATATTTCCAGAAAAATTAATTATAATATTTTTATTAGTTTTGTGTTTTTATTTCATAAATAAACCAACAGCTGGTCTCCAAATTCCCTTCCGTTGATGTTCGTCTATGGTATCTGCAATTTTGTTTTTGGGACTAGTGATAGCCTTGTCGGAAAATTACTCGCCTCTAATACGTATTGGTGCCCAGGTTCAATTAAGGGTGAGAGCATATATACCAACCAAAGGGTTTTCAAAAACATACTTGTATTTATCACTAGACAAGGTAGTTAAAGGAAAACATCGTGAGATATCTCTATGCACTAGAACTGGGTCTGTGACACCTGTTTATTTAGGGGAACCAAATTTTAAATAAAATTCATAATATAATCCTATTTCATAATCAACAAACCCCTTTACAATACTAAACTAAACTACCTTCCATATGATACCTACCTACCTAGTTTTTTCTTTAGATACATGAACTTCTACAGTCATGATAATCACGGTTTCCATTAGTTATTTCACTATTTCAATTATTTATGGTTATATGTAGAGGAAGAATGAAAGGCGCTTAACGAGACAAATATACAAGGGGTTTGTGAACGGGCGAGTCAGTAGAGTACGCGTACTTACATCGACCAGATCGGAGCGACGATGTATTGAAGAAAAGCCAGATAAAGAGTACCCGAAACCGACGAGCATGCATGAGTCATTTGATGGAGGTGGATGAAGCACGATAGATCTGCCAGGTTCGTAACATTTGGTAGTCTTTTGTATCTGCCTACCCTAATGGGAAATAGGCGTGAAGTTATGTACGTATATAAACAGTCATCAAAATATATGTTTACTAAAGCTCCATTTGTAGCAGTCAACATAAAATTCGACTATTACAGACTCATCATCTTTTAAACTGTCTATTTTTCATAAAATGAAGGTAATATGATTTTGGTTCAAATACAAATAAATCATCGAATTTTTATACACAATATAATGATTTATTATCAACTGTTATCATTCTCTGTATTACCTTTTCCGGGTATATGAAGGCGCCGCTTTGTTAGGCCTTTCAGAAAGTGAACTGAGAGTTTGTTGAAAGTCGAGGGTAAACGCTGGATGCGGGAAGCAGACCAGAAGACCGGTCATAGTGGCGATGATTGGAGGAGGCATATGTCCAGCAGTGGACGTCTTTCAGCTGATATTATGATGATGATGGTCTTCCTTTCAAGCGAATTTATTCCGATCCATGCAGATTTAGTCCCTGACCCGCTAATCCTTTTCATTACCTTTGCATGCGTGTATGATTCACCTAATTATCTAAATTGCCAATGATCATACTTAAACAGACAAAATTTTAATATAGTAATCTGTTTAATAAGAGTAAATTAGCTTATCATCATTTATACCACAAAAATCATAAATCAGTCTGCAGTCTCATTATAGCTATTTACATTGTTTTTTGTTCCAAATATATCAATATGAGGAACAAATTATTTTTATTTGGTGTATTAAAAATTCAAATTGCAAAGTTAATCAGAAAAAAAAAATCTAATATTTTACTTTTGTCTCTGTAGTAACTTGTGAGAATACCTACGAGTACCTATCTATTGGTATGCAAATTATCCATATAATGTGTTACATGTTGTACATAGATATTTCAATACGTCTTTAATTCCTAACTTAAGAATAACCGTTGATTAAAAATTAAACATACATTGTTCTTAATTAACTCATAAATAATAAGAATCGTTTCCTTTGGCTTACTTTTCAACACGCAACTTGTGAGTCTTATTAAAACACTTGCAAATAAAACCTCTAGTATTTTTGGTATTTGAACTGAGAGTTGGCAATATGAAGAACTATCTGTGTTTGGTTTTACTATTCATAACCGTTTATGATGGTTTGGCTCAGAGAGTAGGCAATCCTGGTAATAATAATATTGTATTTATTTTAATAAAAATATAATAAAGATTTATATTTTTGTAAGGAATAATAATAGGTACTAATATTATGAGTGGCCTATTTCCTACCGTGATCAAAAGTTAGTCTGAGTACAGATAAGTGACATTGTCTACTTCCTTACACGGTAATGCGGCACAATCTAGTAAAGGAAATTTAATTTTAGAACTTTTAATTTTCAGACGATACAGCAAAAATCGTCCGACCGTGCCTTAGGAACGATTTACGTTGCATACGAAAATTCTTTGCCAAAAATAGTAACTGCAAAATAGTTACCGGACCTGTTCCTGATCCCTTCTTCAGAGGAAAGGACGTCGTCTTTATTCCTGTTGCGAACGTAACCACAACACACTTTGATCGCACAATCGAGGGACTCAATGGAAAAGTGGAAGAGTTTTAGTAAGTATTTTCACCTACAAATGTCCTTAACATGCCACTGATGCAAAATTGTCTCTTCCACGAGAAGACTTTCAATAGAGGCTAGGGGTCTACACTGTAGACTTCTTTATCTAAGAGGAACAATAAACAGAAAACTGTAGCTGATCTAAATGTCACTGTACAAGCCATCTGAGTCGGTATTGCAGCAACCACAACACAAGTAAGCAAAGCAAGTACCGCACCCTGAAGTATTTTGCTTGCCACGATTTCTGATATGGTTGAAAATCTGTGACAGACTATAGACAGAGCCGATTGTGTTGTTCATGAGTTACATACTACGGAAAAATACTTACGCAATAATTCCCACTTGCAGAGTTCACAGTATAAGATCGCCAGTAATTTGGAAAAGTGGCTGACCCTTCGAAAATATTTAATAAGATATGACCATCTCAAGACTTTGATAAAGAAAATTACTCGCCTTTCTTATATTCGCAATATATATTCCATGAGTTTATAATTCAAAATTTCTATTTCAGTATAAATTATGACACGGACAGGCTGGTTATTGCTATTGAGTTCAACGATCTGGTCTATTCTGGAAACAAAACGTTCATAAGATTCCATCGTAGAGGAAAGGAGCCTGTTGTGACCACGGGTTCTACAAAGTTTTCTTTTAGTAAGTTTCAAAGCAGTGTAAAGTCACCTGATATTCAGTATTTACTTCCTTCGTCATCTATCTATATAGAATTTACATGAGGGAAACAGCCATCATAACTGGCATCTCAAGTTGGCAGCTCAACACTTTGTTGATCTTGTCCCTGTCGGTTTTACCAGCGAGAACATTTCTAAAATGCTGTGTTGTCTTCCAGTACGTAATAATTTAGAATTAAATTGAGATATAGGTGTACATTTTGATTCCTTTCAGCAATTTCTATAAATAAATCTCAGAATTCTGAATTCGAAAGTAGGTACAAATAAATGTAGACCTCTCATAACATTGAGAGAGAACTGAAAGATATATTTAAAAAAAATATTGATTGAAAGGAATCGAAATCTATATCTAAATTTAGTTATAAATCTTACTAACTCTCAAGCCTTAGCGCGGAGGGAATTTACAGAGATACTTATACAAATTTTAGACATACCCACTTTCTATAAATTGCCTATGCCTCAGATGTCTCAGAGCCAATTGTAGGTCCTACGAGTTTTTATTTTTTCGATGTTTTCCTTCCGGTTCCTTTATTGTCTAGATGGGCTTTGTGCATGAGAGATAAGACTCACTTCTAACGTTATTGTTTATAATTTACAATAAATATGTAAATATTAACATTTTATTAATAACTGGCTATGTGTCTTTTCCAGAGTCAGTAGTTGTGACAGCAGTCATTCCCCGAATCAACCACCTGCAACTAGAGAGAGCAGTAGTGACCGCATTTGTCAATGATTTAATACCAAAACTAGAAATTGGACCAAGTTTGTATAAAAGTTCAGGTAAAGATACAACAATTTGTTTTGCCTTTCATAAATTAAGATGTATAAACTCTGGTATGGGTTTAAGATATTTAATAGACGGATTCGTTGGCACAATTTTAACAGATAAAATACTCGCAAACGCATGTGCGGGACCGGTGGTGTGATGGCCAACTGACAGTAGTCTTGGGTAGTTCGCGAACGACCTAGTTCGAAAGAGCGCTCTCGTATTTAATGTATATTCATTATTTTTCCAGATTCGGTAGTGGCAACATCATTGGCAGCCGCTTTTCTTAACTTGCAAACTGTGACGCAAGAGTTTTTCCTCACAGAAGCATCTTTCGCCGCAGTCACATACATTCAATTTGACATATGCGATTTTGGACTCATCAATTTGTAAATTATGACTCTGTAGGCGTAAAAAGAAATATTTGACAATTATATTGATTAGGTATTTATTAAATGTATAAATATTGTTTGATGTAATGTATATATTACTTAGTTTTATTCAAGACCTTTTCAAAAACTGTCATGTGCCTGTCTTTCGGCTATGTCGTACTTAGTTAAATTGTGGTATCGTAAATGACACAAGATGACGTAGGCAGTCACCCAGAGGCGCAGATAACCCATCTACCTCAGTTCATACAAAATATAATTGGAATAATTAAATAAATACAAAAATCTTGATTGCAAAATGAACATTCGAGGACTTTAGCAGAAGTATTTCATGTCTGGAATCAACTAACTTCGGTGGTTTAATCAGTCAAGCACCGTGCGGTTCCAAAGCGCACGAGAACAATTAAAACTCAATTGTACCTCATTTTATTGGCTTAAGAGGAATATCATAGACATCAGGTTCCTACACTGTAAATTGCCAATTGCAAAATACTCATTTTTTTAATTTATCTGTAAGCGGAGGGCTTCTTGAGGGCTTCTACCCTTCTTGCGTAGCTCAGGGCTCATGTGTGCTTGCTTCCACACAATTCTATAGTTAATTGGACCTCAGGTCAGGTTTGTAAACATGCTTTTAAAAGACTCTCACTAGCGCACTAAAACGCCACTTTTTAAAAGCTTTATTTAACTTGCAATGGATGTATGCATGTATGTAATTACATATGTAATTACAATGCAATATTATGGTACCACCGAGCTGATTTGATGATGGAGACAGAATGTGGATATCGCAACTCCTCAATGACTACTCGTAAATCCCTCGAATTTGGGCTCGTATGATTCGTCTTGACAAATATTTTGGTGCTAGATGGTAACCAGGGTCTGATGATGCAGCTGCAAGATGTCCAAATGAACTCGGTAATTAAACGACACAATCCAATCGAGTTAGGGCTCGTATGATTCGTCTTAGCGAGTACTTTGGTAATAGATGGTAACCAGGGTCTGATGATGGAGCTGGAAGATAACCAATTGAGCTGAAATTTTCGTCAAACCAAAATGGCAGAATATCCAAGATGGTGGACTAGTTATTTTTAATACACTCCTACAATATGGGTACTTATATTTACTTAGTCTGAAAATTCTAAAAACTTAATTCAATCAGTTATAGTTATTTAATTTACTTGATTGTCTACATAGGGTTATTATAACTTTTTATTTATTTCCAGAATATAAATGCGTATGCTGTACTTATTACAAAGAAAAAAATGTTAGAGAAATTGTTATATTTTTACTTTAATATTTATGTAGGTACTTACATTAACGCATACCTTTATTTATTTAAGATTTTTGTCTAAGCTAACTTCGAAGATAAGGGAGGATGGTAATTTATTAGAAATATTTCTTCATAAGTCTTAAACTTATTAAACCAACAGGAGACGTCACGCGCACTAGTTTCTTTGCGAAAAAGTCTGCCAATTTCAGCGCGGGGACGAGGAAACGCACACAAATAATGTTAAAACAAACGCATTTTTTGACAAAACAATTAAACACTAGCTTGAACTAGATGCACACAAATACATTCACCAATCCGAGCACTCCGTGAACTCAAAAAACTAGTTGTATATAACAGGTATGCGCGTTGACCGACACTTTTTTTTTTTGGCAGAGGGGAACGCCTGTCCTTGGCGTCTCCGGTTGGTTTAATACTCAAAGGTCTTAAACAATGCATAATAAATACTATTTTTTTTTAATTATATAAAAAATAAAGCCGTTTCCTATTAGTAGCTCTAAAATGCTGACCTTCCCTGTTGCCCTAAAAATAGAAATATTTCAAAAATTCTATCATTTTTAATAACGTTGGGCAAGCGTTATTACTCAAACTGGAAGACAGTCAGAACGGCGGCGCTTTTACCACTTTGGTACAAATCCCTAAATACACAAATAATAGATAATAATATTGCGTGGTAGTACGGGACCGAGGGTCAGACTCACACTTGCCTGGCTTTTACTTCAAAAGCTGGGGGTAAACTTGTATTCCATCAAAGCGAAATTGTATGATAGTTTTAGACGTGGGAGAGCCATGCCGGAGTGATACCACGGCCTCACAGAAAACCAGCGTAAAGCAATGCATTACGTTTCGTTGAGTGAGTGAGGTAACCGGAGGCCCCAATCTCCCCTTCCCCTCCCCTCCCCTCCCCCTACTCCCACCTCAAAGGTCGGCAACGCAGTTGTGACTCTTGCGGAGTTGCAGGTGTCCATGGGCGACGGACGTCACTTACCATCAGGTGACCCGTCTGCTGGTTTGCAACCTTTTTTAACATATAAAAAAAAAGTATACTCCTAAAATACTAATTTATCTTGATCGTTTTACTAACTTGTGATTTGCTAAAGAATACCTGTGTATTGGTATGTAAATTATTCATATTGTGTGTTACAATGTTGTACATCGATATTACATAATAACGTCTTTAATTCCTTAATTAAGAACTTAAAAATAACCAAAGAATTACACATACCTTGTTCTTAATTCACTCATTAATAATAATAATATCAATCGTTTCCTTTGGCTTACTTTTCAACACGCAACTTATGAGTCTTATTAAAACACTTGCAAATAAAACCTCTAGTGTTTTTGGTATTTGCACTGAGAGCTAGCAACATGAAGAACTATCTGAGTTTGTTTTTACTATTCATAACCGTTTATGACGGTTTGGCTCAGCGGGTAGGCAATCCTGGTAATGATAAAATTTCATTTATTTTAATAATAATATGATAAAGATTTATGATTTTGTAGGGAATAATACTATTATTACTCTATTTCCTAGCATGATCAAAAGTTAGTCTGAGTACAGACAAGTGATATTGGACTCTATTCTGGCTGAATAGCTAATATTCCTAATTTTAAGTTAGCCTATCCTTCACCATAGAATACGGAAGAAAAAAGTCAGAAACAAACCATAGATCGAAGAGTTAATGTCAAACAAGTAAAAACCAACTAATTTGAACCTTATGAACGTGCTTTCACTGCCACGTGTATTTGAATAAGATGTGAATGCGTTCATAAGGTTCAATTGTATTATTTTGACATATTTTGTGACATTAAAAATAAATATGGCGCTTATTTCTGTCCCTTTCCTTTCCAAAGCGGTGAAAAAAAAATAGAGCTAACTTAAAATTAGGAATTTTAGCCGGTCAGCCAGAATCAAGTCCGGCTACCTACTTCCTTACACGGGAATTTGGCAACACTGGCAACAGCTAGTAATGGAAATTTAATAGCGGATTTCCAGCTCCTTTCTCCACGAGGATCCTATTTATTGTCATTTCTACAGTTCCCTTCTTAATTCTCACAAACGTCATTTAGGGATCTTTGTGCAAAATTCTGCCGAAAGGAACCCAGCGTTTCGGCTGAACGTTGATCAATCGGTCAGCCAGACGTTTCTTCTTTTATTTATATATTTTTAATTATTATTTCAGACGATATAGCAAAAATCGTCCGACCATGCCTGAGGAACGATTTACGTTGCATACGAAAATTCTTTGCCAAAAATAGTAACTGCAAAATTGTTACCGGGCCTGTTCCTGATCCCTTCTTCAAAGGAAAGAACGTTGTCTTTATTCCTGTTGCGAACCTAACCGCGACACACTATAATTTCACAATCGAGGGGCTCAATGGAAAAGTAGAGGAGTTTTAGTAAGTTTGTTCTATTACTATTTATCTTGATACCACTGATGAAAACTCATCTCTTCCACGAGAAGACTTAATAGAGGCTAGGTGGAAAAGGAGTATACATACTCCTTTATCCAGAAGAAACATAAACAGCAATCTGTGGCTGATCTATATGTACAATCAATCTGTGTCAGTATTGCAGCAGCTACAACACAAGTACCGCACCCTGACGTATTTTGCTTACCGCGATTTCTGCCATGGTTGAGAATCTGTAGAATACTATAGACGGAGCTGTTCGTGTAGTTCATGAGTTACATACTAAAGTGCCATCTCGACGGAGAAATATGCAATCTGAGAAAATGCCTCGCACAACCGATCTGTGAAACAAATTGTCGCCGGCGGTATTTCCGGACCGATACGACCTTCGAACCTTCAAGAAGAGAGCGTACTCCCACCTCAAAGGCCGGCAACGCACTTGTGACTCTTGAGTTGCAGGTGTCCATGGGTGACGGTGGTCACTTACCATCAGGTGACCCGTCTGCTCGTTTGCCCTATTTTTTTATATATATAAAAAAACAACTTGCAGTTGTCACAACATAAGATCGCCAGTAATTGGAAGAAGTTGCTGGCCCTTTGGAAATACTTAATAAGATATGACTATCTCAAGACTTTGATAAAGAAAATTACTCGACATGTCTTTGTTCACAATATATATTCTATGAACTTAAAATTACAAATTTATATTTCAGTGTGAATTATGACACGGACAGGCTGGTTATTGCTATTGAGTTTAACGATCTGGTCTATTCTGAAAACAAAACGTTCATAAGATTCCATCGTAGAGGCAAGGAGCCGGTTGTGACCTCTGGTTCTACGAAGTTTTCTTTTAGTAAGTTAAGTTAGTTAAGTTTTCAAAGCAGTGTAAAATCACTTGAAATTTAGTCATTTATATCTATGTAGGGTTTATAAGAGGGTAACAGCGCACAGCAGCAATCAATACACTCAATTTGGTAACTCAACACCTTCTCGATCTTGTCATTGTTGGCTTCACCAGCAAGAACATTTCTACAACGCTGTGTTGTTTTCCAGCACAAACTAAATTCAGATATACATTTTGATTCCTTATTGAAATACCACTAGGTGCAGCGAGTTTTTATATTTTCTCGATGTTTTCCTTCAGATTTCCTTGAGATAGACTCACTTCCAAAGTTGTAATTATAGATATTCGATTCTAACTGCTTATAATTTCCATTAAAGTTGTAAACATAAACATTTCATGGATATGTGTCTTTTTCAGAGTCAGTAGTTGTGACAGCAGTCATTCCCCGAATCAATCACCTGCAATTAGAGAGAGCAGTAGTGACCGCATTTGTCAATGATTTCATACCAAAATTAGAAATTGGACCAACTATGTATAAAAGTTCAGGTAAAGATACAAAAATTTGTATTTCCTTTCATAAATTAGGATGGCTCTTTTCTATTTAGTAAAATGGATGGAGGTTGAGTGTAGGTACAAGTGTCATTCAATCTGTGGTACTAATAGAGCATTCTTTAAGAGTTCATAGGGTTAGCCGTAATGAAAAAGTAAAAAATGGTGAAGATCAATTATAATATGAAGTTCATTACAGGATCTAGCCAGTAAGGTATATATTGTCTCTTGATTGACTGTGTGATTAAGAAGGCGAAGTAGTAAAGAATCTGTCAAAAATCAACTACTAGTATTAGTTTCTAGCTAGTGATTTACTGGCTAATTACGATTTATTATCGGTTGCCTAGTCGCGTAGCCCGCATGGGTTCTGATGATTCCAGTCCCTTTGCAATAATTATTAAATCCTTTCTAAGTGCCCTAAATGACATAAGAATATAAGGATCGTCATAGTAGGTACATATAAGGAACCTTTGAGAAAAAAATCATACTTCTAGACCAGTGCTTTCGGCTGGAAGTTGATTGATCAGTCAGGTATACATAATATACTGGATGATTTTTTTTACCGTCTGGAAAAAAATATGACGTATAAGGTATCTAGAGCCGAAGTTATACACGAGATTAATTGTTAAATATAGTCATGTTTAATGCAATTTACAAAATCTAGAAAACTACGCGCAGTACTACGCGCTGCTGCTGGCGGTTGTAGGTAAATTGCGCATAAATGGAAGCTACGAGCCTGTTTCTTTTTAAAATACTATTTCAAATATTTCAGTTAGTATTATTGACTACAATTGAGTAATGTATATTTAGTTTAACCAAGAAAAAATTTTTTTAAGTATCATTGCCAAATGAATCTAGTACACTCACCTATCACACCACATTTGTATAGATAACTCTTTACTGATAAGCCTCGTACTTACAACTTACTAACTAGGTACTTGTATTTTAAATGTATACTCATTATGTTCCCAGATCCAGTAGTGGCAACATCTTTGGCAGCCGCTTATCTTAACTTGCAAACTGTGACGCAAGAGTTTTTCCTCACAGAAGCATCTTTCGCCGCAGTCACATACATTCAATTCGACATATGCGATTTTGGACTCATCAATTTGTAAATTAAGACTCAGTAGGCGTGAAAATAAATATTGAGTATTTTATTATACGTATATATATTGTTTGATGATATGTGTATATTACGCAGTTTTTATTTAAGACCTTTTCAAAATCTGTCATGTGCCTGTCTTTCGGCTATTTCTTACTTAGTTAAATGGTAGTATCGTAAATGACACAAGATGTAGGCAGTCACCCAGAGGCGCAGATAACGCATCTACCTCAGTTTATACAAAATATCATTGGAATAATGAAACAAATACAAAAATCTTTATTTCAAAATAAATATTCGAGGACGTTAGCAGAGGTATTTCATATCTGCAATCAATTAACTTCAGTGGTTTAAAATATCATAGACAGCATTTTCCTAGTCTGTAAATTGCAAACGGCAAAATACTCATTTTTTTTATCTGTAAACGGATGGCTTCTTGAGGGCTCCTACCCTTCTTGCGTAGCTCAGGGCTCATGTGTGCCTGCTTCCACACAATTCTATAGTTAATTGGGCCTCAGGTGCTTTCGGTGTAGCGATTGTTGATTATGCAATCGGCATAGCAAGTGTGATGTAGATTGATCTCCATAGACACGCTTGGAACACAATACGACAGAAAAATAATAACCTTATCTAACTTTTAAAAGTTTTGTACCCAAAGGGTGACCACGGGATCCTAGTCTGTCTATCTGTATGTGGCCTGTATGTCATGAGCCGCATAGTTTTAAGACAGTTGAAATGTTACACTGTGTATTCGTCAAATAATACAATTAAAAATGTAAGGGGGTCCTCGAATTAAATACGTGTTTTTTGGAGTTTTTTATTGTATATGCCTAGTATATGGTAGAACGGACCGGTACGATCACATGCGAATACGACTCACACTTGGCCTGTTTTCAATTGTCATAAATGTTAGGCATAAAGTCGAGTCTGTAACAAATGACTCGGAAGGTAGCGTCTGTACCTACTAAGCTGCGTTTACTCAGAGTCGAGTCTACTCGGACGCTATTCGTATCGTGTAAACATGTGATCCGAGTGTACTTGGACGACGGCAATCAATCAATCTATTGACTTATACGAGCACACTCTGTGAATTAATAACGGCTTAAAGCAGGCAAACTGAGTGGGGTGGTACAAATTTAGAAATAATTTAAATCAAACTTAATTTAAAATCCCAGTGTGATTTTATTGCACTATACTACGTCTGTCTGCAGTGTTGGTACACTGACATTTACCTAGCGCGGTCAATAAATTCTGGAAGCTATCATCACAAACAGTTTCAATAACATGCCATGCCGTAATACCGCATGATTCTCGTCATCTCGCATGGCCGGGCCGCTTCTGGCGAACGAGGGGTAAATTGGATGCGAAATCAAATAAAAAACATTCGTACCCATCTCCGGGGGAGCCCGGCGTAATAGGAACTGTTATGGAGGAATTACTATGGTAACTAATACGAAATACGCCGGGAAATGTGCAGAAATTACGTTTGTCGTGTTCCGTATTTTTATTCTAATTTCAATCCGGTTAAATAATAAACAACATTTAATTTCATGCCAAAAAATTATAATAAATAAATAAATTGGTTTTCTATTTTTTCCATTTGTATCTATAGGTATTTTTAGGGTTTTATATAACAATGTTAAATAAAAACCGACCAAGTGCGAGTCATATTCGTGACAAAAAAACGGCAAAAACATCACGTTTTTGTAACAGACAGACGGACGGACAGCGGAGTCTTAGTAATAGGGTCCCGTTTTACCCTTTGGGTACGGAACCCTAAAAAGGAACCTTTATCGTACGGGTATTGTCGCACACACATCAACTCGCCCCAAGTCGAGTCGGTAGTATTAGTATGAAATTCCCTACTACGCACACTAAACAGCAGCGTTGCCGTTGCCGTTGCCGTTGCCGTTACGCATCGCAACGCCTCGGAACAAACTCGAGCAAGATTGACGAGGCTGAGACGATCCGTTGCCGAGTTGATATGTGTGCCTCAAGTCTGTCTGTAAGTCTGTCACAGCTGCTACTATAACGTCATAGACTTGAAATGTTAAATAGTTTTAAATAATGCCTGCACACACATCTTTATCGAAACAACATAAATATTTCGGTGATCAATCTCAGTACTTATTCATATCTTCTCACCACAATGATATTAAACAAGAACTTCCCCCTCCACGCTTGGCTGATTCGACTGTCGCGTCATTGACTTAGCGATCACTATACCATCGCTTGTAAAGCTCCAGTGATTTTTACCCTAATTCATTTGTGGTCTTCTAATGATGCTTCACATTCTTGTTTTGTCATCATTCTCAACAATGCTATTAACGTTGACGGAAAAGAAAGTTCTTTGTAAAAAGCAACAGCACACAACAGTTTATATTTTTTTATTTTCACTCTAGGTAAGATTGTATGACATATAAAACACTTGACAACCAGTAATATGATACTTGATAACCAGTGAGTGAAAATAAACTTAAGAAGGATCTATGTGAAGATTTCTTAAGTTATTCTGATTTGTGTGGCTTCCTAAAAAATTTAACTGTTACAGTACCTTTGTCGAAACCTATATTGACTTAAATTGTTTCTAATTGTGAAAACTTTTAATTGGCTCTCTGTTGCTCATGATTATTGCTCATAATGTTATTTTAGCTGTAAGTTTTCCGAAAAATAAATAAATAAATATTGTATAAATTATTTCTCATTAAACAAGTCTGACATTTCCGATAGCATTATAAACATGACAGTCATGTAATTTTTATTATGAATAAACGAATTTAATTGAATTGAAATATCCAAGTAGGATCCGGGATGAAGAAGTTGAGAGGTAATCGTTCGACGTTCGTTGTTCTTTTAGTGAACATTCTCATCATTTATTGCATTCCATTTAATAGGTAAGGTAAACAGTCTTCAGTTGATGCCGACATCGCTGCTTCAAACGAGCCCTTACTTTAGAAATCTGTGATATCAGTTGCAAATTTCAAAGCGAAACCGAACCAAATGACAGTCATACCCCTCCGCTTTATATACATAGGTAGAAATATGTCTAAAAATTAATCTCCAACCAACAAGGTCTCAAATTGGAGCTGGCATCGACAGACACCTCTTGGTAGGGTTGACAAACCTTTGGATTTCCAGATTATTCTAGAACCAGTCGAGTCCTTATTTTATATTCTAATGTGATATACCCTTAATGGTTTTTATATCGACACTTAGTTATAAAATAAGAGGATGTATACCTACTTTTGCTTTATCTCCTACTAGCCTTTACCCGCAGCTTCGCTCGCGCACGTTTATTTCACCCCCTTAAGGATTTTGCAACATATCTTTTCTTATTGGATGCCTACACTGTATTAGCTATCTATGTGCAAAATTTCAAGTCTTTAGACCCAGCGGGTTAGGCTGTGAGTGGATACACCACCAATCAGTCAGTCAGTTTATCATTTTATATATATAATTTTAGTCTTTGGTAGGTTCAGCTCTTCTACGAGTATAATAGTTTTTTCTGCATTTTTTTTTATGTTTGGTTACATAAAATTTAAATATTTCAATCAAATCAGTATCAAAGTCATCTAAAAATCAACACATGCAAGGCTCTGAGTCTTATTTTCAAAAGAGTGACAATCGGATTTGTTGCTATTAGGCTTATAGAGATTTCAAAAACATTAGAAAAAATTGCATTCGCTTCATAAATGACACGAAAACCACCAGATTTATGGAATAGACCTACATAGTAAGTACATTTTGTCGTTGCCATTTTTAAATAATAAAGAAAACTAAAACTAAACTACAAGTATATGCGGTTTGTCAGTTATCGGGTGGCTGGAATCCCTAGCTTAGTGCATAATGGTACCTACATATCTATAGAGTGCAGAGTGAGGTGGAGGGAGTGGAAACCAAAACATCGCTTGAGATCAAAGCGACAATGCGAGAGGGTGAATTTGCCTAGTACTGATCAATGGCGATGTAGACTAACTAAAAGAGACAGCTAAAATTGAGAAACGAAATCATACTAGATAAATATTTGTTCAGTCCTTAATCTCCAAGAAAGTCAGCAAAAGTATTCCATTTTTGAAAATATTCACTTTTTAACAGTGTATTTTAAACACCCCTATCCTAAGGCATAGGGCACAAGGCTCAGAAGTTCAAAACCAACTCTGAGGATTGCGGGTTTCTTCACGATGTTTTCTTTCACGTAAGTTTTTTAAAAATCCTCTTATTGTTACCTCACGCATGAGACGCGGGCTGACTTCCACAGAACTATCAAAGCTTAGTAGTATAATGATAGTATTTAGTCGGGTATATAATATGCACTATGTAACCTACCAAAATCCATAAAAACTCCATAAAAGTTACAAAATCCTTTTAGAATACCATCGATACAACAGGTATACTATAATATGCATACTGGCACAGTCTACCAACCCCGCGGGTCCCAGAATTAATTCTGAAGCATGTGCGAGAGACCCGGTCCGGGGATGACCGATCACCACCTATTATGTTATGGGGTGCAATTATTATACTGTAAAATATGGGTATTTCTTGAGATGGAATAACTCTGCCTACCCCATCGGTGATAAAAAATTAGATTTTTAAAATTATTGACGTGATAACGTCTTATAAATTGATGGAGCCGGCGGCATTCCCGAAAAAGTGTGACGTATGCGTCGTTCCAGTGCAAGCAAGAGCGCGCAACGAGCGACAAAGAGGCACAATCCATTCCATCAGTATTTTCTTATGACGTTGTCACGTTCAACTTTCGTCAGTAAACCGACTTTACAGACAACCGTTTTTTTTTATATATATTTATATCTACCAAAATTCATCATGATCAGTTCACCGATTTATGTGTAAAAACGTAGCAAAACAAACTCAGTTTTGCATTTAAAATATTGGAGTAGGAGTCTCTTCCAGTAGTTCTATTTCAGTGACCCTACAGTAATAATTGCGGCGACACCGCTCGTCATTACACGCACCCCGAAACGGTGGTGTCCCACAGTTTGTCACAGCGACACGCGTCATCGGAAACCATGTTGCACTTAATACTGTACTGTACTGTCGTATAGATTACTCTTTGTATTTAGAATGTTGATGTTATAAAGAGTTTTATTAAATGTCTCTTATGTAAACACATTTGGCAAGTTACATTTTTATTATATGACGGACCTGTTGGCTCAGTTGGTAGTGAATCGAACCCGCGACCTCCGACTCAGAAGGCAGGGTCCTTCTGAGTCGGAGGTCGCGGGTTCGATCCCCGCTCGGGGCCAACATTTGTGTGCATGAACACGTGTGTTGACTTCGTGTCTGGTCGTTTAATATTTATTTAAGTATGTTTATCGGTTATTTAGTACCCATAACCGTGTGTGAATTGTGTCCCACAATTTATTTATTTATTATAATTAAAAATAATGACGAGGACAGAATTGTGCCCACTTTAATATTGTTAGTAAAATAATTGTCACCTTTTACAGTAAACTCCTGAACTCCCCTTGATGGCATTTGACAGAAATTTCTTGCATTTTAAAGAAGAATATCGGCCACTTATTGTTGTACTAGCGGATGCCCAGCGGCGTTGCCCGCGCGGATTCCGTTTATGCCCGTTCCCGTGGGAATTTCCGAAAATCCCTTCATATTGGTTGCCTACGACATATTTAAAACACCTACATACCATATTTCAAATATCGGGTGCCCACCGGCGTTTTCCCGCTTGGATTTAGTTTATTCCCGTTCCCGTGGGAATTTCCAAAAATCCATTCATACCAATTTTCTATGACATATCAGACACCTTCATACCATTTTTCAAGTTTCTAGGTGTTATCGTTTCGGAGTAGTACGTATTTCTCTTTTTAACCAGTTTTTATATTTTGCCGTGGGAATGAGATATTTTCCTGGAATAAAAAGTACCCTAGATGTTGACCCGGGTACTCAATTATCTCCATACCAAAGTTCATCAAAATCCGTCCAGTAGTTTTTGAGTGATGCGTGCACAACCAGACAGACAGACAGACAGACAGACCGACAGACAGACAAAAATTCCAAAAATTGGTTTTTCGGTATCTATATCGATAACTATATACACTACCGTTAAAATTTTCAAAAAATATTTAATGTACAGACACGGCCCCGTTAGAGTTTTATTATATGTATAGATAAAACGAAGAAAGTCTGCACTGTCATAAAACTAGTGATCATTAATTCAGTACTTGTTATTTGAAATCTAAAGTCTCAGAACGAAACAAGAACTAGGTATACCTACATAATTTTTGTTTATATGATTAACGACTTTGAAATCAAACAGACTACAACTTTGGCACCAAAATATTAACAATAAGTACACAAGAACGGAAATATAAACGGATCATTAGTTCCTATCAGTATTCAGTAAATCAATATGTAAATTGTGTCGGTTTGTTTGACGGTACGTAAATTACAATGATACATTAACCAGCCACTACTATTATTTTATCTGGTATCTATCTTATTTGTATTATATATACGAATCGAAAAATAGTTACAAATCAAACTAAAAACACGACTGCGGAACGCTTCTCAAGAACTGTACAAATTGAAAAAATGTACCAACTGCGCTAATTCAGGAATACACCTACCCTACCTACATATTTACGGCACACTGTTGTATGCTTTTAGTGCAATCTAGAAAAAATACTCCTGCACAAAAATACCTCCAAAGTTTTTGCTACCGATCCGATTCGTTAATGCGCAAATATTTTTGACCACTTATTGAGAGCTTTCAGATTGTCCAATATAAAATACAATGGAGTTGTGAGTAGGCGGAGAGTAGGAGTCTGTAGATTAAAGAACTTAACGAATGACATTGGATAAAGAATATAAAAATAAAGAGTAGACCCAAAACAGACGAGAATGCATGCGTCCCTTTGATAGACGTGGATGAAGCGCAAGAGATATGCGAGGATTTTGCAAACCCCGAGCAAAAAAGGCGTGAGATAATGTACTTATAGTTAATCATAGTAAACTTTAGTTTTGGTATTTTAGAAGATGTTATAGGTAAATCAGTGGTCTTGCATTATTATTGCTTTTAATTGCAATACACATTACAACACAGTATCTTTATGAGGTGTTTATAAAAGAGTAAGTAGATTCTGAGTGAGTGATGAGTCGTTTGATGGATGTGGAGGAAGCACGAGAGATCTGCCAGGTTCGTAGCAAGTGGCGGTCTGTTGTCTCTGCCTACCCCAATGGGAAATAGGCGTGAGATTATGTATGTATGTATGTAAGTAGATTCTAAAACCCTGCATTCAGCTGAAATCTACAGCGCATAAAGCAAATACAATGTCTCGGTAACAACTCGTAACATATGATTTGCAAACACGTCTCGCAAACATGCAAATACTGAGTCCGGATCATTTATAAAGGCTGCGGAACTAACAGCTACCATGCAATTGAGAGTTACAAGTGAGGTCTGATCGAGAAGCTAAAAGACGTTTTTCTAAAAAGTCCTAAGTAAAATGATACTTATATTACGTAAAACTCGAAAGACGTATTGTTTAGTTCAAAATATTTAATTTTATACTCATTAATACGGGGATAAAGAAAAACTTTTTATAAAATCATCATCATTATCAGCCAGAAGGCGTCCACTGTTGAACGAACACAATTGTTTACGATAAATATACCAGTTGTATTGACACTAATTGTCACTTAGCATAAACATTCACATGTTTTGATTAAAAGGGGTGTGCAAAAGTTTGGTTATCATCCTCATCTCAGTCACAGGAAATCCAACTATAGGCCTCTGTCAGTTTTGAGGTTCAAAAATCCAAACCGACACCAAAAAACCTCAAACTCTCAAAGGGCTCCAACAACGTCTTGTTATTATTAGGCTCCGCTATCTGTCTGTCCGCCTGTAACAGATCTGTATCTTTTCAACCGTAGTAGGTTAACACTTAACGTGTATAGCCGCTATCTACCTACAAATAAAAATAAAAATGTCAATAATTAAAATGGATCCTCATACAAGAAACTTGTTTATTTTTTGTCGTGTGCCAGTCCGACTCATACTTGGCCGGTTTTTCCCAAAACTACCGGTGGAAAACGGTCTGCACATAGCTAATTCGATTTCTTTAGAAGCATTATGCCACAGATTAAGACATTTTCGTGTAATAAACAATCATAGTACCACCGCCAGTTAAGCTACCTACAATGCTGAATATTCCGTAACTGAAATTAGCAATTCATTTGTTTATCCTCTCTCCTTTTTACTTTTTGTCGTTTCAATCGTTAAAGTATTGCAGAACACAATAAAATGAAATGTTTTCAATGTTATCTTTTTTCTCACAAATAGGATTTTCTCATTCACAAAGTTGCCAAGTTCCTGTATGATCGTTATTTCGCTTTGAACTATTACAATTACGTTTTGTATTTACGTCATCATCCCAAATATTATAAATGCGAAAATGAGTATGTTTGCTTTTACGCCTAAGCCACTCAACCGATTTTAAACATTCTTCCACCAATGGAAAGCTACTTTATCAGGGAGTAACATAGACTTTATTTTAACCCCGTATTTTAACGGGAACAGGAACTATACGGGTGAAACCGCGGGGCTTTGCTTGTAGTGTTATATTGTAGCATTAAGCCTGTTATCGGATATTACGTTATTAATAAAGATATTTCCGGATAACACCTTTAATTAGGGCATCCTTCCACCTCACCGTCCGTCCATTTCTTGTTTATCACAGCTGACATCGTTATAATTAGGTTTTCCTACGAATATGAAGATGTCAATCTTTATTCATTATGTATCGCTGGATTCTCTGAATTAATTATGCCACATAATTTATTTAAACTATTCGTTTTGTAAAAAAAATTTCTGAAGATGATTTGTTTACTTATAGAACAAAATAAGCAGAAAACTTAAAATAGCTATTCCTCAGAGTTAAGGGCAAATTGTTTTCTAGACAGATGCGGCGTTGCAATCTTGTGACGTCACTTCTAGTTTACTAAGGAGCGGTCCATCTGGCGCAACTGTGGAGGTATTCTTGACTCTCGCTTCGAACGTAGTCCCTGATATTATACAAAAAACATAATATTCGAGACTTAATCATATCATATTGGAATTATATGGGAATAATTGTGATCCAGAGAATAAGCATCCAGAGAGTAAGCTACTTTCATAAAAAAATATTTTTTTAACAATATACCTAGTTGCCACAGTAAAGAAGTGGTTATAATTTAGGTGGTTTGCCAAAAATAGCTTAAAAAGACCATGGAGTGAGCATTGTACACAATGAAAGAGTATTTTTGTATGTATCCGAATTAACTAAAAAAAAAACTTTTTCAAATAATTCATTGAAGAACTTTAAGTAAAATATTACTAAAAACTGTTTGTTTTTAATAAGTTTTTAATACAATATTTTCTAATTTATAATAGGCTATATTAAAACATAATTCAGAAATAAAACAACATTGTTTTAAGAATCGAAGTAGTGTTGTTTTAAGCTTGAAACGAAAGTTTACTGGACTATGAGTTTGAATGATGTGGTAGTCCCCTAGGGTTCTATATCGCCTTAAATTGTTAGAATCTACGACCGGCACGTCTCTCGAACTTCGAACATAATAAATGATCGTTCCACATCAATTTGTCTGGAAGTCGTTAAAATCCGGTTTCCTCTTATTAATTTTTGCTCCCCTCCACTGTCGAGGCACGCACTGTCTACTTCCGGTTCCGGTGGACCAGAAATACCTTGTTATAGGCAAATTCACGGTATTGATGGATGTTCTGGCATAACGGGAATAAAAATTGCATTTGGTATGCTGGTGGCAGTTCAGATGACTTTGAGCCTTAATGCAACTGTCCTGAGCTGCTGGTTTGGAGTTTCATGCTCAGTGCATATTTTTAAGAAGATTAAACCACAAAATAAAAGTACTTATTAGATTTATACAAAGTAAGATAATAAAATCCTTCAGCGACAAAAGTTTTATAGAAACAATTTATATTTTCTAAATTTATTTGTATTTACAATTACAAATCAATATACACCGATGTCAGGAAAAGGTAACTCATATACGAGTATACCAGTCGTATTCCTATATATGTACAGTCGTGTAAAAATTAATAGCCCCTATTTATCAACTCCTTTAGGCTACAAGATGCGCCAACAAATAGACTCACATGCACATGCTGGCTGTACCGAGGGTCGACCAATCCAGAAGTCGACGAATACAGAATTGGTCACAAACAGAAATAGTCATAACCAGAAGTGGGCATAGTAAGAAATGGACAAATGCAGAAAAGGTCTTAAAAAGAACTTGTCCTATAACGTCAAATCCTTTCATACATATTATTATGTATTTAAAAAACATTACCTACTTGGTGCAGTCAGGTAATAATTTTGAGTAAAATAGCAGCACGTAATACTTATCATGAAGTACTCAAAATAATTCATTACTCACGGTGCATTCTGAGTAAAATTGATGCAAAAATGATTTTAAGTTGGAAATAATATCAAAGCGATCATTCAAAGTATAATGTCATGCTTCAAGTCGATTCTCAGCGCACATTCTTTTCAGATTTACACACTCGAAATACCTGATAGTGGTACCACAGGTTCAGAATTTCAAGTGAAAAAATTAGTAGACGCAAGTTCTATCTAACAATGTTTGAAAATGAGATGACTTTGCATAAAATAATGGTAAAAAATAGAAAAAAAATTGTTTATGCCTGAAGGGCCTATCCATTTTTAGACCTAGGCCTATTCTATTTTTAAAAATGCCCACGTTTCACCAGTATACTCTTTGGAACCCTAATCGTGATAGGTGGTGAGCCCATCGCCGGACCTAGTGATGTTACATATGTCTCAGAATTAATTCGGGGACCTGTGGGTTTCCTCACGATGTTTTCCTTTACTGTCGAGCCAGTGATAAAAATGTAAGCTGTTTGACAAACTCATTGCTACATGCCAGGATTCAAACCCGAGGCTGAAAAATGGGCTCTTTACCTTCTCTCTACCATGACCTTATAATAGTCAGCTTTTGGACTCTCACTAAATAGTCGCTCTTTGCAAAAACCAGTCTTGTCTCACAGAAGTACCACCGCAGGATTTACTCCCCCAACACAAACTTCCGACACCATTTGAAATTCATTCTTCAAGCAACGTGTGATGTAATAAAAATAGCGTCAGATATAAGGCAGTGGCCTCTAGATGATAAATTATGCACCCCTCGATTTAGAGATTGCTCGCGCGATGCATTAACGCTCCCCTTTGATATATTTTTTACTTGAGCAAAGGTAAATGGTAGCCAAACGAGTGTTATAGTTAAATACACCAGTTCGAATATTGTAACGTTCAATTGGGGTAATAAAATTAGAGAGTCATTTGGTGCAGATTTCGCATTGTTATGGTAAAAGCCTTAGTACCTATTTGTAATTGCAATGACATTTGTCATAGTTAACATTTCATACAATATCACGGGAACATTTTAGTTACATTACAATTTCACTATTTAGATTCAGATGCATTGCTATTATTCTAGTTAATATTGTCAATACTACGAACACTTGGATATGGCGAAAAGCATCGGTCTGTCGTGATTGGTCGATTCACTGACCAGTGCCATGGCACTTAACCAATCAGTGACCGTTTTACACAGGATTCAGGTCTCTGAATTTACCAAGGAAAATTAGAGTGTACCTAATAACGTCCTGTGATATTATATAAAATGGAGACGACATAGACAAAATTAAATGCAATTATAATAGTGAAATTATAACATCACTTTGCGGAAGAGATAAGGCATGGTCAGAGTGAGAATAATTGTCCCGCAGATTTCGAGGTCACACGTCACTGGCAGAGATAGATAATGAGATAAACAGTACTATTTGGTGGTTGATCTGGGTCATTCTGGTCCTTCTCGATAAGATTAAGGCATGGAAGCTCACTTTTCAACAGTGTATGTCCAGAAATCTAAAGTCACTAGAGGTGAGCCAGTCGAAACCGGACCGAAATGTAATTTCAC
Organism: Ethmia dodecea; assembly: GCA_963855545.1. Classification (NCBI taxonomy): domain Eukaryota; kingdom Metazoa; phylum Arthropoda; class Insecta; order Lepidoptera; family Depressariidae; genus Ethmia; species Ethmia dodecea. Next base: position 4,165,967 of record OY979443.1, read on the forward strand.
ATGACTTACTTAACTCTGACGCCTTCGGGCTTACTCACTTTTTTTTTTCACTAAAAAGTCAATAGTATATAACAGGGCACTCTAAACTCGTCCATGGAGATTGGGTAAATGTAAACAGCAGCCTATCTCTACTGACGTATTTCTGGCTCCTCAAGAAAAACTAGCAAGAAACTCATTTAATAAATATACACACACATAATATATACTTTCTTTAATGGGTTACCAAACATATAATAATATAATGGAAGGTACCAAGTCTGTAAGTCTTTAGGAATAAAAGAAACTTATGAACCGTCTACTCTACGTGTAGGCCTTACAATATAGGTGTAAATTTATAATTCAATTAACACCAGTAAAATGCAAAGTTATAAAAACTTGAAGAACCTCGTACTTCACTTGAATACAAAACGATTTTTAGTGATTCCTTTTACAAAATCAAACATTTAATGGTAATGGAGAGAGCAGACGTCAAAAGTCGAATAGGTGGTACAAATTACAGGCTACGCGAGATTCAAAAGTCATAAATTTCGGAGTAAATAAACTTTACATTTAAACATCAAGTCAAGGTCACTTTCATGATCTTCTTCCTCTTCAAATGAATCAGATCTTTGGAAGTAGCTCGGATTCCTTTATCAATTGGTAAAGAGCTGATGATTTTCAAACGATTGAACAGATGTTCTTGAGCTAAGAACACTCTGGAACAAGTCACCTTTCGAATAAAAACAAATGAAAATAGTTTCATTCGTTCGGAAGGTACGAGGATACAGACAAGAAACACAGGTACCTTATTACACCCCTCTGTTTTTGCGTCTGGGCTTTATAGGTGGGCATAAATCATATAAACCTTCAAAAACGTACTCGCAGCTCAAAGGCTGGCAACGCACTTGTGACTCTCAAATTGCAGGTGTCATTGCCAGTAGTCACTCACCATCAGGTGACTGGTTTGCTCGTTTTGCCCTATACTATAAAAAACCGAAGCAAAGCGAAGCGGATTTATAAAAGAAGAAACTGACTGGCTGACTGATCGGTCAACACTCAGCCTTAACCGTAGGGTCTAGAAACATGAAAATAAAATGACGAAATGATTTTTAAAAATTACTACGGAAATAAACAAGACCTACGCGGCCAGTATTGTTTAAAATGATATATTTATGTTTCTCAAATTAAATCTTTATCCTCCTTTGGATTGCTCCACAATAGAGAGGTTGTGGATTGGCAGCTCACTTGTTAGGTGGTCGGATTGATTGCCGGTTTACTACGCAGTAAAAACCACGGCTGTAAAGTCGAAGCCAAGTAATTAATTCTCGTGACTTTTTTCTTTTGACTTTGACGTGGCTTTTCGCTTTCTCTCTTTTCTATATTTAAATCTAAATATATGCTCACCATTTATTCCCGGGGGTTTAGCAGAGTTGTTCCATAACAGTGCAATTGTTAAAGACCTTAATATGTTTTGTTAGCCCATAAAATTAAATATCGATTCGAGCGTACTCTATTGGAACATTTGGAACTACGTCTCTACGCGTGACGTCACGAAGAACTGTCAACAATCCCGCGCATTATGGCTGACGAGCTATAGTTTAATTGATATTAATGTTTGCCACAGTCTCTGAAAGTATGTAACTTAATAATAAACCATAATAAGGCTATCGAGTTATAAATTAATCCTCCTAATATGTTTGAAAGTCAGACCAATACATACTACCGATTATCCTGGCGCCACTGTCTCTCAAAGCGTACTCATGTCTCATACTTCCCTATCTCCCAAAGTTCCCCTAATTCGCCACCATTAGCTGAATCACCGCCAGTTAATAGGGTGTAAATTTATTTATCGTGTTTTGGACGACGTTTTATCGTTCTACCGATTTATTTATTAGATCAGTAGCGTTGCCTATTACACAACACCTAAATAATAGATAAAACTGACTGGCTGACTAACTTACTGACTGATCGATCAACAGCCGAAACCTCTAGAAGCCTCAAATTTTGCACAAAAGTTCCTTGGATGACGTAAGTGAGCACTAAGTAGCGATTTCTAGAAATTCCTATGGGAACGGGTACAAACAGGATATGCGCTGGAATGACGCGGGGTAACAGTAGGTATAACTAAATCTAATTTTATGATGGTACAGATTCCTATGATTTTTTCAACATCGAATGTCAAAATAATAGGTAATAGAAAGTATTTTTTTAATTTCTCATTTTAATGTATGTGTGTATTGTGTTGCAAATAAAATGATTATCTATCTATCAAATAGCGACTCATCGAAGAAAACAAAACACGGTGTGGTACAGTCAAGAGCATGTCAAGCTTTCAGTATACCACCAGGTTAAGATGATTTCTGATTTATACTGCGCTCCATGAATACAGGGCCGGTTCAAAGTCCAAAGTGTCAAGCTTAGCGTAATCTTGACTGTACCAGGAAAGCAAACGCGGTCCCTTTCCACATACCCTCTATTACCTCGTTAAGGTCCTTTCAGAACAGACCCGCCGGAAACTTAAGCATTTGACGGATTCTCTCACATTACTGTGGCACTGCCTGGAACCAACGTTTGAATAATTTCATGGTATAACGGCTTTTGTTGCATAATGAGTTCTGTAATGTAATTCAGCCGATTAGGCCTTTGTGACGAAATCACTGGCGATTATCAGAACTGAGTTGGTACTATCCTCCGATTTTTTTTTCATTGGTATATTGAAGCTTCCATGTAGGTAGGTTTTAGACTAAGATGTAGATCTGTATAAAAACACCGGTCAAGTGCGAGTCAGACTCCACACAAAGGGTTTCATACCACCGTTCAATAAAAAAACGTTTATTATTTTTATTATATAGAAATACACATTCTGTGAAAATCAATCTATTACGGTTTATGAGACACAGTCCACTGACAAACAGATGACATGATGAGATGGACAGGCGAAGGCTTAGTAATAAGATCTCGTTGACACCCTTTGTTTACGGAACAGTTAGTAAGACATGACGTTAAAAAGCTGCCCTTGAGTTTGTTGCTGGTTCTTCTCGGGGTATTGCATTTGGAACCATCAACTCATCGATGTAGATAGGCTGCTGTTTACATCCAGCCAACCTCCATGGACGAATTTAGATTCCCTGTTATTGGACTTGTAGGTACCCACCTACAAAGTTTACTAAAATGTATCTACCCTCATTATATATGTACACAGCTGGTATAAATAGAGGTAGCCCATTAAAGGAGGTCAGATCACCGATCACATTCGAACTCGACTCTTGACACGAGCAACACCTTTCATTTCGCAACCCTCATCAGGGGGAGTGATGTAGCGACACTACATAGAACACGCCAATAGATGGCCGAGTTCTAAACCGCGCTATCGAAGTTTTCTAATGAGTTTGTATAAATACAACTGTCCAACATCAACCGTTGGACCGCGGTCCGCAGGCACGATCACCTCGCCTGGCGGAAGAACTTCCCTTTTCACGATGGAGGAGCATTCCACCTCCGCTCCTCCATAGATTATTGACGTTTCTAAGTGTAATTTTTACCTACAGAAATAAATTACATTTGTATTTGAAACAAAAAGTTGCACTTATTCGTCAAATACCACAAAATCCTAAAAGACATCGAAAAGTGTTTCCGCCACCGCCATACCGCTTAACGGCAGAATAAAGAATAGTCCTACTAACTTAACTCTATCTTTAAAGGAATGCAAAAGGTTACCTGGTCCCTAACAATGTTCACGGTAGGCATTTCTTTTTCAGGGATAGAATTCCTTCACATAATGTTCTGACCTCAGTAAATAATTTGGCGCAGTGCCAAGAGATAGGAGGTAAGGTATTGCAGCTAAAACGTCCTCGTAGGTAAACAGGGGTAAGTACTACCTATTTCCACGGAAATTCAAAAAATGTGGTGTTTATAAATATTAAATTACCTAAAAAGTACCTACCTAAGGCACATAAGCATTATATTGCAATATACTCGTAATAATTCAAATACGGAACAAAATGACTAATGCTAAGAAAATACTTGAATATATTCCATTTAAATGTTAAACAAAGTCTGTGTCGAATTCTCAACAATGAACACGAGTGGCCAATACGGGATGGCGCCACTACATACATGGTCATTCCTCGGGCGCTTTCCTTACTTAGGCGCCGCGCAGACAATCGACTAACAGTAGCAGACTTTTAGTTCAAGGATATGAAACTTATCTTGAAAATTTTATTGAAAAAAAATCTGAAAGAAATACACTTTGAAATGTCAATAACAAGGCACACTAAACTCGTCCATGAAGATTGGCTAAATGTAAACAGCAGCCCATCTCCACCGACGAGTTGCTGGTTCCAAATGCAGTACCCCGAGAAGAGCCAGCAAGAAACTCTAGGGCAGCTCTTTTTAGCCTCATGTCTTACTAGTAAATATGGTTCACAATAATAATTATAATGAATAGCCTTAAATAGCGCTGAGTCGTTTAAACCCATGCATTTTGGTCTACTAAGTAGTCGGTAATTTTATTTTTGTAGTAGTAAGTTTTAAATTTGTCAAGAGGCAAATTTTGTAATGCAATGGGAATCTTATTGTAAAAGCGTATACATTGACCCTTATATGATTTGGTAACTTTATATAAACGACTAACATAAGCAGCCAGTTCATTCTTATTTCTAGTGTTTATACAATGTCTGTCACTATTTTTTTTGTAAAGTGATATATTCTTTTTGACATACAAACCGCGAGGTTTTAAAACACATTTCTCGACTTTGACAAAGGCAAAAAAGAGGGTGAATGCCCTGAAAACCTGACAACATGCCCTGCCCGTGTCGTATGCACTCCGCATAGGACACTCCCTGAAACTTTGTTTCTGCACTATGATAGTTTTTAAGAGGTGGTGGTAGGCCTACATGTTGCTAGGAATAGACTGCTATATACCACAAAAATATTATACTCGATCCAGAGCAATAGAGTAAACAAATCAACGTTATCTCACTATCACGATTCTTCTTAGGAGTCGCTTGTATGCGATAGGCCTAGCAATGTCTCTACCCTTATAAGTTAAGTTACCGAATAAAGTATGCCTTCTTAATACGAAATGAGAAATACAAATAAATATATTGTTGGACATAAGGTCACACACGTTTTTGGGGTAAAAAAGGGTTATTATATTTCATTGTACTTATTTTATTAACACGAAAGCAACAGAGATGTTAATGCACACAAATGTTGGCCTCGGGTGGAAACCGAAAACGCGACCTCAAACTCAAAAAACAGAAGACCCGTCCAACAGAACTGCCACAGAAAAGCTGTGCCTACCTCAGTATATTAACACAATGATATAGCAAGGTAGTTCTCGGACAATATAATAAATAAATGAAGTAAGTAAAAATGTAATACATTCTTAAAACCAACAGAAATACGTGCCGAGAGGCCCACTGAGCACATAGAAAGAAACACACGGAGTTAAGTTCGCAGTTATAATAGATACTAGTAGGAGAGTACGGATATACTATTCCTTTATATCGGAGTGAAAACATCTTCAAGTCAGCCACCAGGTAAATATATTAATAATCATGTCATAATACTACCTTCAAACGCGGTAACTACGAACTAATATCATAAAGCAAATATTCGAGGGTCCTCAGTCTTCCGCGTTCTCCTAGTCTTGGGAGTTGATATCGTGTTGTAATAGAGTTCAGTTTCTATTGTAAAATATATAAAAATAAAAATAAAAAAATTTCATATTTAATATCTATCACTGTGTGGAAAACCCTCTGTGCATTTGAAAGTGAAACTAATAATAAAGTCTTAATACATTTTATTTTTTATAATTTTAAAAACAGCTACTCTAATTTATTGATTCGCGCCAATCGCGCCACATATGGCACGAACTGTAAAAATACTTTTTGTATTCCTAATTTATATACACTTAGTCAACTTTATAATTAACTTAAAAATCTTCTGATTATTCTCAAAATTACAGAAATTGAAAATAAAAACATTAGAATAATGCACAATTTCATATTTTATTATTGTACAAGTAATAACTTACATATTTTTAAAATTACTACTACAAATAAATTCTTACAAATTATTTAAAATCCAGGCACACGCATGAACGGAAGTGAAAAAATTTCTTAACATACTTCATGGCAATAGCGTTTGAACTGAAACACATTCAATAAGAACCCAAATTCCTTTAAGTGTGTTTGCAAGTTAGACGCTGGAACGCGCACTCCCCTATTTGTCTTACACGCAATAACCCACCAGATAACTATGTTTATTTTGCATCCAATTTAATCCGCTAACGAGGCTAGGCCATACATATTGCTATCAATGAAACAACATAAATAATCTTTTTACCTCACAAGCTCGGAAAGATTATGTTTGTCATTCGAGATCTGAGTGCAAAAGTGTTTTTTTTCCCTACCGTGGAAAGTGTTTTTAAAATGCAGAAAATAGCGCTCGAGAGCTTTCGTAAGCAAAATGGCTGGTTTAGTTCTATTCTACATATTTACACAACCTTACACCTGACTGGTTTAGTAATTTGTATTTAAATTTAAAATAGTTAAAATGGTTCTTTATTTTGTATTTTAACTTAACATTATTTTGTATTTCATATTTTAAAGACATACGATTTATGTATTTTGTAATTTATATTTGATGCAAAGCATGTCTTTGCCTAGCTCTGTGAGTGGTTGAGCTATTTTATTACAACACTAACGATGTAGATATTATATTGTAAATAATAATATTTAGTTTACTCACCGCATTTAGCGCCTCCATTTCTTGAGTGCTAAGTTTGTAAGACGCATCTGAACCCACCAGTCTCGGTCTGTAAAATAAATGAATAAATTATGGGACACAATTCACATCACTATAAGCCTAAACAAGTGATAAACATACTTAAATACTACGTATAAACTTCTGGACACAAAACCAACAGTTTAGTCCATACACACAAATGTTAGCCGAATCCCAGAAAGGAAAGAATAATATAATAATAATATAATCTCACGCCTTTCATCCCCGAGGGGGTAGGCAGAGGTATTCCATTACTGGATATACCCATATTTCACGAGATACATTGGACCCCTAAACGTGATACGAGTAGGTGGTGAGCCTATCGCCGGACCGGGTCTATTTACACATGTCTCAGAATTAATTCTGAGACCTGCAGGTTTCCTCACGATGTTTTCCTTCACCGTCGAGCTAGTGATAAATTATGTACGTAAGTTAAAGGAAAGAATCGAACCGAAAAGAGGGTCACTCATCACCAACCGACCTAACAGGCCTGTCATAAATATTTTTTAATAATTCGATATCAATTTTTTTTTATATTTTCAGCTCATAATTTTTTGCAGTGGTGCTCATTTTTACGAAAATCTTTGTTGCCGCTTGACCTTTGAGTGACCTCACTATGGCAACTAGGCAGGTACATATACTTGAAATGTCAATAGTCTTTCAAAAAGGCGCTAACAGTGGCAACGTGACGCCATTATCAAGTATATAGATTTTCTTTTATGATTATAATTATAATAGGTAATTCCTACTTGGAAAATAGAATAGGGTTGTGTCCTACCTAGTCAAATTAATTACTTTTTACGATCTGTCAAAACGGAATTTTACTATGGAAAATGTACTGAAATAGCAAACCGTGACGTCATAGTTTGTAGTACCTACTCAATTGCAGCACTTTTTTTGATTGTTTTATTATTTTTAAATTTGCTATAATTGTAAATTGAAAATCGAAATACATATTTTGAGGTGCTTTGGGATAATCTTTTTAATGTATGACTACTCGCAATTTAATTTGGATGCTGTCAACTACCCAATTATTAAAATTTGTAGCAAATAGCTTCAAATATCCCGATCTTTAAATTAATAGTACAAAAAAAGATGAAAAAGCAGCAGTGATAGCCCTGACGGTTAAAGAGCCGGCCGAAAATCAGTGAGGCTCGGGTTCGAATCCTGGCATGTACCAATGAGTTTTTCAAAAACTTACGTACATATTTATCACTAGCTCGACGGTGAAGGTAACATCGTGAGGAAACCCGAAGGTCTCAGAATTAATTCTGAGACATGTGTAAATAGACCCGGTCCGGCGATGGGCTCACCACCTATCACGTTTAGGGGTCCAATATATCTCGTGAAATGTGGGTATATCCAGTAATGGAATACCTCTGCCTACCCCCTCGGGGATGAAAGGCGTGAGATTATATTATATTATTAAAGATGAAAAACTTTACAGTACTGTACAGAATTGCTTGTTTCTGATTTACCTACTGATTGATAACGCAGGAGATTTTTTTCGGTTGTATTGTACTCGTAGTGTAAGTATGCGATTCCAGATTTTGAATGTAAGTGACATATTATTGGGCTCTTTTTTATCTCCTCCAGAGTGTCTGGTTGTGTACTTTTATATCCAACTGCATTAGAAGTAGAGTGATATTTTTAATACTTCCAGTGCCTGATACCCACAGTGGGTTTTTTGGTGTTTAAATAATTAATGTATTTGTAGAACATGTGAACGCAAACAGCCAGCCGCTCTGTACAGGGCGAGGTTGCCGTGATATAGCCCCCTTAATTATTAACATTCATAAATGTTGGTAAGTGAATTTATGAATGTGTAGCTCTCGGCTCCATGTGCAGCTCCAGTTATAGCGGATAAAATATTGAAAACCTTTCACTAAATGACTTTTTAAACAAAAACCTGACTGTAAAAGGAAGTGAAAAGATTTCTACAACATTGACATCATTTCACTATTTGTTATAATAAATCAACATTCTGGGAAATCCTACATTTTGGGATTTCGAATTTACGCGAAATCAACTTGATGGTCCGAAAGGAAAATTAATATATATTAACATAGGTAACTATGACACTTCAGAGCAACTTCAGAGATAAAGACGTATCTATTATCTTGGCAAAAACAATACAAAATGAATATCTAGTTGTTTTCTAAAATAACGTTTTATTATAAGTATCTAAGCTTTATAACCAAATCAAATGGGTGGTAAAATCAAATCGAAACTTTATTTATTTATTTAACTTCATATACAAAGAAAATGTACACATGGCGAACTTAATACCTAAAGGTAGCGATAGAGCTAAAAAAAACGATGCCGTTTGTTAGCCCGCTATCGCTTCCGCTTCATCGCTTGCACATGAGCCCCATCGTACGCAGGTAAGACAAATACGCTCATTTCCTGCGGAGAGCGCCGAACGTCCGTGGCTCGACAAATTGTACCACAACTCCTTATTCTGAGTATTTATTCGGTATTCCTATAACTTGGAACCTTATTTGCTTTCAATTAAAGACTATTCATAACATTACTATGCCTGAGTACATATTACGTGGACGCGCGTGTTCCAAAAGAAGCGCAGGAAAATATATTGATGCATACATTCTGTATGAACTAGTTCAGGCGAGTTATTGTAAGCTCATCGCTACAGAAAGCATGTGTAAACTTGAAACATGTTTTTTTCTAAAAAGTCGCTACACATAACCTTACAATAATGTGAACACGTCAAATAGCTTTTTTCCGTACAGATTGCAAAAAATATATATACTTACCTATACGGTGGAATTGAGAAACTTCCTCCTTTTTTGAAGTCAGTTAAAAATCAAACACTTAATTATTTATAATAAAATCACTTGAGCTCTCATTTATAGAGCAGAGATTCTATTTTTACGCTCCTAATGCAGCACGGACCTTGCACGGACTGTGCCGATACTTATATTTTTATACTTTATTTATAGTTTTTATTATCTGAACAACTCGAATGCTCAATTTCTTTAATTTTCTGTATTAACCTAATTGACTAATGACATATTTTTTCACAGTTTTGGTGCCAAACTTACACGTTACATATCAAATAGATGGCGCCTATTTCCAAACGTTTATTTCTCGAATATAGAATTGTTAAATTATCCAAAACGAGATATTATATTGAGATGTTAATTCTTTTTTCCTGATTTAATATTATTGTGAGCACAAACAAATTCTGCAGAATACGGCGCCTAACCTCAAACGAGCATGGCGGAAAGTTTGCCGTCTCATTTTATTTATGGCGCTTATGCGGTGCGAAATCCAACTTTTTTCCTCTCACTGTGACTGATTACAGCTAAAACTGATAATCATTTTTTGAAGCCACATTTTATAAAAATTGGAGCAACCTTCATTTGTTACTGTACTTACTGTGTAGTACTAAAGAACAGATAACGGCAGGTAATGTTTGGTAAATAAATGAATAAGTAGAATTTAATTTCAAAAAATAACTAGGGTCTTTTTAAATAATTTTTTTATTTAATTTTTAAATAGATACTAGGTAACATTCAATAAAAAAAAGTAAAACGCGACTGCTTAAAAATGAATCTTAAATAGGAAGTAAAGAATATCTGCTGCACAATATCAAAACAATCATGCAGTCGGAGGCAAGGCAAACCTCTTCATTGTTTAATTGAGAGGATCCCTCCAAATGCATCAAATTGGAAAATGGAGATTCGTCCTAATAACAAAACAAAGACAAAATTATTCATCTTCTGTAAGTATAGAAAATAAATAACCTCACGCCTTTCATCCCCGAGGGGGTAGGCAGAGGTATTCCATTACTGGATAAGAAAGAGGAAAGATTTGTATTTTTGTATGTTTGTAACGAAGAAACTTAAAAGCACTGGACCGGACTAGACTGGAAAAAATCTTTCCCCAATGGAAAGCTAGTTATCACAAGTTATATCGGTTATGTTTTCCACGGAAACGGGAACTACGCGGGTGAAACCGCAGGCAGAGGTATATCATTTCTCGAAATACCTAGTAATCACGAGAATATTCGACCGTGATAGGTGGTGAGCCCATCGCCGGACGGGTCTATTTACTTACACATGTCTCAGAATTAATTCTGAGACCTGCGGGTTTCCTCACGATGTTTACCTTCACCGTCGAGCTAGTTATAAATATGTACGTAAGTTTTTGAAAAATGTAATAAAAAAATGCCAGGATTTGAACCCCAGCCTTACTGATTTTCGGCCGGCTCTTTAACCGTAAAGGCTATTAGTGCTCTTAAAAAAATACACTCAGAAAAGTCAGTAATCTAATAACAAGGCACTCTAAACTCGTCCATGAAGATTGGCTAAGTGTAAATAGCAGACCATCTCAACCGACGAGTTGCTGGTTCCAAATGCAGTACCCCGAGAAGAATATCGAGGGCAGCTCACCTCACCAGTCAGTCACCTTTGCTTTGGATTACAGGCTAATATTTTTTTTACTTTTTGTCTGCAAAGTTATCAAGAAGTTGTAAAACTTCCATCACCTTGCTCGCGACAGCCAAATGCGCAGAAGATTCATATTTTATACATGGATTTTGGTTTTAGTGAAAAGCTACCAAAAATATTAACCTATCCTAGAATACTGCGACGTCTTTAACTGGAAGCAGTAAAGTTGAGATTCATGTAAATGAGTTATTTGGAACCGCAAAAGTTTGAATTCATTATTCTTACTCCGAGCAGCGAGTACCATAAAAGTGAATGTATAAAGTTACTTTTAGAATCTCGGGATTTGTTGTAGTAAAACTAGTACTAAATGGAAAGTTTGTCAGGATAAATTAAATAGAAATATAAATATTTTGTTAGATTTTTCATCTTCTGATATTGATGGTCTGGCGATGGGCTCACCACCTATCACGTTTAGGGGTAGAAAGAATATCTCGTGAAAATTGGGTAAGTATATTCAGAAATGGAATACCTCTGCCTACCTACTACATCTCGGGGATAAAAGCCGTGAGTTTTTTTACACTAACTGACTGACATGCGGACCGATCGAATGGTATGAACGAATGGTCTAGAGGAACGAAATTTTGCTAAAATGACGTAACTGTACACTAAAAAGGGATTTCTGGAAATTTCCACGGGAACGGTAATAAAATTTCTCCTTGTACGCCGGCCGCTGAGCATCCGCTAGTTTGTTTTTAAATATTATCCATCAACACACAGCTTTCACTGTTGAAGTTAAAAAGCGAATAGATAGAGAGAGATATATAGATAGCTCACAGATATCTTTAAAGATGTAACATATAAGTACCTATTAATAACAAACGTTTCCAAAACTATGATGTCTGCCAAAATAATTATGTTGATCATTATTAGGTTACTTCAATGTAAGGAAAATGACAGCTATAGATGGTACCACACCTTGCGCGATGTCGTGTGGTATATAACATTGTTAAGGACATGGAGAGAGCTGCTAGTTGAATTTTCACCAGTTTTGGTTGCAAGTTGCAATTATGATCTACCATGAGTTATTCACGCGAATCTCGCTTCATTCCTTGCTAATTTAAGTTGCGTTATAATTTGAGAGATAGCTGGAACTACTCATTTTAGATGCTGGATATCCTTAAATGTACCAATAAGTTTTGAAAAGCTTACGTACATAACAGTACATATTTATTACAAGCTATAGACTGTGAAGGAAAACATCGTGAGGAAACCCGCAGGTCCTAGAATTACTTCTGAGACCTTTAGGGGTCCAAAGAATATAATATATTTGTGAAATGTGGATATTTGCAGAAATTTAAAACCTCTGCCTACCCCGTTGGGGATAAATGTCGTGAGATTATTTATTTGATTTTTATTTTATCCTTACAATAAGTAGATGATGAACTCTATTATGAAGAACAATTTCCAGGACAATCTGAAGAAGGTCGCAGTTGGCAACAAGATGCAGAAATTAGAGGACATTATAGTTTGGGAGCCTTTTTACTCCAGCAGACAGAAATGAAGTTTTATTGAGAACAACAAATAATAATGATTTTGAGATAGAGGATACATTTGAAAAGCAAATGGTAGAGGTCAGGGTCACATAGGGTCGAGACGTCTCTGCCCCGGGGCTCGTTATTAATATTCCGTCGGAGTAGGTCCCGCGTGAGAAGTAATTCCGTTTACCTATTACAAGTATTACAACCTTATGCCAATGAAGGTACAACTTAATTTAAAGGCGAAGTATTACTCCTATTATTATTGCAATTTATTTTGAATGTTTACTATATTAATAAAAAGATTAAACCGATTTTACAATACCCGAATTGTTAAATATTAATTGGGCCGGTCGACGGTCTTTTATATGAAAGACCTGCCCAATTAATTAGTATTAAATTTGGTTTATTACTATAATGTAAGTTTTAGGGAATTCTCATAATTTGTAACTTGTGCGTACAGGCATAAAAGGCTGTGGCCTTCTAGTCTTGTCATCAGCTATGACCAAAAGAATGCCTGTATTTGATATACCCTTTCCGTAACATGCTGTATATGGTAGTTGTTGTTGTCTAACAGCCCAAGCCTTGTTCTAATTTTTTTAAATACTTAACTATTTGAAGTTTTATGTTTACTTTATCATTGGACTACATTGACCAATTGACAATAAATGACAATTTTATTATATTAATACAGATAATAGTTACAGAAATGACTATCGTCCCATTGTTTCGAAAGATAACTGTATTTTCTTTACTGTCAATGCATCAGGAGATAACAAATGTGACCCGCGGTTCTATGCTCGAACCATCAATAGTTTGACATTTCACATGTCGAAATGAGTACGACACTGCACGACATTACTAGAACACGTCTTCGAAAACAATAAAGAGGCATGCCACGTTCGGAACCACGAACGTTTGATACTACAAACAAAATAAAAGTTTTAAATATTGATCTTTTAGCTTGTGAACATAAGGACGAAAGTAGAAAAGCAAATAGTAAATGGAAGCATAATGTTTTCAATAATAAACAAGATGAGACGATAAGTGTGATATCGGGCAGTTTTATTCGTAATTTGTAACATCTGTAAGAATAGAACGATAACGATTTTGCTTAACTACGAGTACGTGAATTAGGACTTAGAACTTCAGTACTAATGTGATGTTCTTCTCTATATTTTAGGAAAATGTGGATGTTTAAGTAAAAGTTAGTTCTTTTCAATTTAATGCTTTTATTCATAGGTGTTTGTGTATAACTTGTGTAAACATACATTTATTTTATTGTGAGCATTGTCAAAGAATTCAACCATATAACAGGCCACATTCGTAAGGAGATTTTTGACTCTGTATTATCATAATTATGATTTGTGTGCATGTCTTTCGTGCTATGGTGAAAAATTACATGGTAACTTGCTTGAGTATTGATGTGTCAACAGCATATTGTTTTGCGACGAAACTGTCGTGGTCACGAGTGCGGTTGGTGTCCACAGCACATGTCATTGTGACACCATTCTCACGTTTCCTGTTGTTTGCAAATCAGTTACCGTTATGTTACTACTATTCTATTAGGTACAGTTCAAAGCATACTTTTTCCAAAGATACTGTTAAGGAAGGACCATTAGAAAAAAAATTGTGGTTATACGTACCTAAATTTGTCGTTATACCTACTGAATTCTGCACCTCATGTATGTTGAGAAAAGACTACAATACAAACTCATATATGACTCATATAGAATACAGATAAATGATTAATTATCTGCACGGTCATAATAATGTGTCCTACAGTTAAACTGTTCCTCCTTCCACAGAAATGAGTATCTGTTATCAAAATCATTTCGTCTGCCAAAGCGTCTCATAAACCAATTTCGCGTAGATAAATTCTTGTTTCCCCTGCAATAACAAGATACACTTTGACATCAACATTTCAGGCATTTTGATCTTTAATACAATCTTATTAAGGATCAAATCTAAAATTGATGGTGTTTTTAGCTGCGGTTCGCCACCCTACTTATCTCCACTAATTGTTACATCAACGTTGGCTCTAAGAAAATAACCATAAATATCACCACAAGTCCTTGCGACAAAAATAGCTCTCGAAACATCTGTCACGTTGTCTGCGGTGACTATAAACAAATTTGGTGACAAGACGTCTGTTTGTTGTGAAAGCTACTGATAGGGAAGGTGTTGATTTGGGAATTGGGGTGGACCTACCTACTTAAGGAGACAGATGTTTCAGCTGCGCTACTTGTGCAAGAAATAGGTCGGGTAGTAAAATCACCTAGCAACCAATAACGTCTAACAAAACTGGGTGTATCAGATGAAGACATAATAGAACAGACACAAGTTTCTATTAATTTGAAAGTATTAAAGAATCTCAGAAGTCTCCAACAGATTACTGCGTCATTTAGAATCGAACTTCAATGTAAAGAGCTGAAGGAAATGTCTACTCCATTAATAATGTCAGAGAGTAAAGAATTTATGAAGTGCTATTGTCCAGGGTTTCCTCAGCTAACTTGTCAGCCGCAGTGACAACTTCGAATCATTAGTCAAAGTTTTCACTTTTGTCTGTGGAGAGAAAATCAAAAATAACTTTTCTTATCTTCACTTCACGTACCTGCAACTCAAAGTTTAAAGTTATGGTAGCATGTGGGTGTGTAGCTATACAAAGTGAGCGTATCATAATATGTTTTGTATGTATCTCTGCATGTATTGGATGCATCAGTCAAATCTACTGAGACCTCTCTAGATTATGATTATTTGGTATATTGATCACTCCTGACCTCTGTGAGTCTATTCAACTTCTTCGTCTAGTCATGACCTTTTTCTTGTCACGGTTCCGTAACCAAACTGTGCCAACGGGATCCTAGTAAATACTAAACTAAATCTCTGCAGCCCGTACCGCGGGTGTGGACTGTATCTCATGAACTGTAATAGGAAGACAGTTGAAATTAATTGATATAAAATGTAAAAAAATATATAAATGAATAATTCTAATTTGATTCCCTTAAGAGTGTGTAAATATACCTTTTTTTTTTTGGCATAAACGGCCATTTTTTTTTTAAGTTAACTTGGAAGATTGATTTCTATAGACAGCTTCAAGGGTCTGCAGACCAGAGTACATGGTTTTAATATGAACTGAAGATTCTCCAGAAAAAAAAGTCGTGACAGACAGAAACGGGCAATAAAGTGATCCTATAAGGGTTCCATTTTTTTCCATTGAGGTACAGAACCGTAAAAACAAAATTGAAACAAGATTATTTTTTTAATTTCTTTAGGAAATTGTGTCAAGAATCAGCATAACCTTTGTTTCCTATTCAAAATTTTCTATCTATCTAAGTTCTAATACTGATAAACCAAAGCTATATTATCTGCCGCTGCATTCTATATCTTCTTCTTCGCCGAGTCTCACGCAACGTTTCTCAAACATGCGACTAATTCATTTTTATAGCCCATAATAACAATCAAAAATAACACTAATAGAAGACCAATAAGTACCCTACAGGGGGCATTGAAATCTGTTCTGCAAAAAAGGGATGCTGTAAAAATAAATGAGGGCACATCATCCCAATGCGAAACCGAAACACATGTGGTCTGTTTTTTACTGGCATATCGTAATCGTCGTCGTTGATAATCTTGTAAAATTTTAGTAAAGTTAAGCGCAGTCCTAGCCTTACGTTTATTGGCTGGGTGCGAAGTAGGGGGTGGGGGAACCACGAATCGATCGTAGCGCCCATGGTGGCTAAAAAAGAAACTCGGGTCGGACGAACTCAGACGAACTGTCACTTTTTACTAGAGAAATTTACGTATTCGTGCATTCTTAGTGGAAATAAATACTTGAACATGGGTAAAGAAACCTATTGCGTAGTCAACTGCAAGAATAATGGCAAAAATAGTGATCGCAAATTCTATAAATTTCCAAGAGCAAGTTGAAAACAAGATCAACGACTGCAATGATGTTTTGTATGGCGTTGATGTCACTGAAGTTTGTCTAATTACACTAGCTTCAATGGTGTGGCTCATTTGATTTTCACATTTTATTTCTTTTACATCTTGCACATGTTGAGCCAAAACTAACTGTTTGTCTTTTGTAGTGGTTTGTGGCTGGAAAACTATATTGTGCGTTATTGTCCGGAATCCAGTTTTTATAATCAATTTGACCATGTCAAAGATATTTTAATCTGTTTGGGCCATTTTGAACTGAAAATACACAACAATCTGCATTATTATCGACAGTACCTACTGCTATAAATAATGGTCTACAAGATACATGAAACTCTCTAGTCGATAAATGTTGTCCATTTCTTTACTTATTTCCCGTGAAGCCATGAGAAAGTCCGTGTAGGTACACTGCCTGAAATTTACTGATTGTGGCATTTTTGACGGGAAATAAAAAAGGTCAACATTATTATCGACGCTATAGACTTACAATATCCAACAGGACCTAAGTAAATAACGTTGTTTCACTGAAATTATTTTTGTGTTTACTTACTTTTTGTAATGACAGCCAGCCATTTGACATTTCAAAGTCCGCCCTAATTGTTACCACTAGTGGGCGCTGTCATCGCGCACCCAGCCAATAGAGCTCGCTTTTTTTACCCCGGCCCGGGTTCTGTGGCATGTACGATCTACAAACGCTAACCCTGATACATTTGGAAGAATTGTTGAATTTGTTACCCCACCCCTAATTAGAGATTAACAATCAGAAATCAGTAAGAGTGTTTTTTTCCATTCATCGACCCGAAATGATCATAAAAACGAAAGCCACTTTTTTATTATACTCATTGCTACTATAAGATATTGTTTTGTCGCCACGGGGTGGGAAAAGATAGCTGGTGGCAAAAATTACACTTAGGTGTATCAGGCAGAATTTTTACTGATAATACCTACCACTTAGTTTAAAAAAAAACTTACGTTACATTTTTTACATGTTATCACTAGCCGGATGGTGTAGGAAAACATCGTGAGGAAACCCGCACTTGCGTTTTCCCGATGCTTTCCTTCACTTCAATTTATTCTGCAGCCATAGGTACCTACTGAATATAATTGTCTTAAAAAGCCAACCTCTTTTTTTTTTGCTGTGCCCTTCAGGGTCCATAATAACCCCTTATCTGTATGATATTTCATTATGGTGCAATAACATTATTGAGTATTAAATATGATCATGTCTTGATCTCCGGAGGGTAGGCAAAGGCATCCTAGTTTGGGACTAAATAACCGTGTGTGAATTGTGTCCCACTATTTATTATTATTATTCCATTCGTGGAAACACTAACTTTTTACCAGTATATTTTCTTAGACCCCTAAAAGTGACAGGTGTCGCCTAGCGCCGTACCGGGGAACTAAGGACATGTCTTAGAATCAATTCTGTGATGCGGATTTCCTCAAGATGTTTTCCTATTCTCTGTAGGTATTTAATCTCTGGATATAACAATCGGAATTTTTAAATTCTTCCTCATATATAAATCTATATTATTCCAGAGTGATATAAACTATGTTTTTATACTGACGCGGGTGTAAACGCAAAAAACAAGTAATAAAAACAAAAACAATTTCACTACAATTATCCTTCCGTACAATATCGCGTAGTAAGCATTTGTTCTTACTGCTAGAAAGAATCTTAGGTCAAGTCGTCGTCATATTCGCGTAGTCGGTAGGTATGTGGGTTTTAGGGTGTGGTACAAATGCAAAGCGATTTAATTGGGCACATTATATATTATTTTTTTGCTGTAAATCGTAAAAAGGTCACTGATTGGTGGGCATGGCAAGCAAGTCAGTGAATCGACCAATCAAAACGGTCCGACCAGCTTCCCAATCCAAGGTGTTCCAAGAACTGATCATTTAACTAGGCTTATTACAATGTAACCAAATGTAATTAATAATATTATAATGTAACTAAGATTGCCCAGTGATTAATGGAGACTATTGTATTAAGTCCTTTTGTCAGCCTATATGTTGTCCCAATGCTGAGCAAAGACCTGTCCTCCCTCCCTCCACTTATCCCTATCCTGTACCTCCTCCAGCCATCTCCTCGAGAAGGCGCCAAGTTCATCCTCCTTCCAAGCTCGTTCGGGGTCTGCCTCGGCGTCGATGGCCAGTCGTTGGGACCCAGTTGGTGCAGATTTTTGCCCATCTGTCCGACTGCATACGACAAACGTGGCCTTCCCATTTACACTTAAGTCCTTGCAATTTTATAATACCAATCAAATTATAATATCACGGCGTTGACAACATATCCACTGCCTGTAGTCTAAATCATTATTCAATTTTAATTCTTGCTTCATTTTAACTATGTAACCAATAAATATCCAGTGCCTTGAAGCAGTCGCCTCTGACCAGTCCTTCAAACAATACGGCCCGAAGTGCTCTCCAATGATATCCGATATTTCCTATAATATTATATCCGACTGCTCTCCACAAATGTTCAAAGATTTCGGGAATTATCGTTGGATATGATCTCGAGCAAGAATAGTGTCTCTTTCGATAATTTGATGTGATATTGCGGGAATAAAATTTCATAACGTGCAAATGATAACACGTAACACTTTTAGGTTAAACATTTTTTTTACTCTTTTCTTATCAGATCAAAAGCTTACCTTTCTGAATTATATAAAATTTTTCGGATACATAACATCTGTTTAATAAAGCATGTTTATTTTGATACACAAAAGTGGTATAAAATTCTGTGGAAGTAGGCCCAATTCTAAAAACCCCCTCGGGGATAGAGGTGTCAGCATAGTTTTTTTTATTTATAACAACATCAGACTTCTTTGTGTATAAAACTTAAAACATACCTGTATCTTCACACAAAACATCTATTACTAGTAGTTGTCAAACGGTATGTTTTGTCATTAGCATCGTTTGAACTTTCGACGAGTGTCAGAAGATAAGAGACCTTTTGTCAGACTGGAATATTAAACGTAAACTTTGAACTATGCCATTTTGAATACCACCAGCGAATAGCCCATTAAATGCAGGCACAGAACTAGACCCGTCCGCCCTCGGTCTAAGGCAAGGCCTGTGCGTTCATCGATCATACGCGCGCTATCAGCTGATTGTGGATCGCATCTGTGCTGAGATGGGGGTCTGTGTCCGTTGTTGTCAGCTCACGTCGTTGAATCACGTGTCGTGTGGGTATTGAGGTGGGTGCGACATTGAAATGTGTTTCAAATTGTTAGTTACGGGTATTCAGAGATACATTTTGAGTTCAGTTTGAGTGTATCGGTACTTATGGCATCCCTTTGGATCTAGCTTGTTAAATTTTTTTTACGCGTACTATTCTATTAGAAATGGTAAACTGTGTTAATTTGTATTTATTAAGCAGGATCGAAGAATGGATCAAAGTAATGTTTTGCTACTTTTATAATATTCCGTTCCCGTGTAAAAAAATATGTTACTCCCAAAAAAGTAAGCTTTTTATTGGTGAAAGATTTTTTTATCTAGTAATTTTAAAGCCCATTCAGTACAAACAAAAAATCAACTCTTTCCTCCTTATAATATTAGTGTAAATTTATGTAGATTAGCTTCTCCAGCGACTTGGTTCCGGTCGTCCAACTGTCTCTATGCAAAAATTTATATCAATCTGTTGAATGCTGTTTTACACAGCATTCAGAAGAAGAAAGCAATAAACACTTTATTTGTTTATAATATTAAGTACATAGTTATTAAAGTTGATTAAAAATCCATACGAATCTACAATTCTCATTATAGGAGCAACTCCGCAGTAACCAAATAAAATTTAAAATCATAGGATTGACACGTGACCTTTCGCTCTCACTGACACTCAGAAGGCTGAAGCTCAAACAACTAGCAATTGAGAGGACTAGGTATACGCGGTATCTCACTATAAGATCGAAACAGGAATGATGCGATTTTGCAGCAGGATAAAAGTCACGTCATGAAACCCGCAGGTCCCAGAATTAATTCTGAGACATGTGAAAACAGACCCGGTCCGGCGATGGGCTCACCACCTATCACGTTTAGGGGTTCAAAGAATATCTTTTAAAAATTGGGTATATCCAGAAATGTTTGCTTACATAAAGCGGGAGATTATTATTATTATTACAACAGTCACCGTCAGTCTAGCGGTCAGCAAGATGAACTGGCAGTCGGCATGGTAAGTTAGCTTTTGAGCAGATTTTTTTTCCAGTGAAGACCACGAACTAGCAAACGCACCGTAGGATATCCAGGCTGCTTTAGATCGGACGGTTCGAAAGACAACAGGGGAAGCCTAAGTATTTCTGCAGTGGATGTGTGGATAACACGATGATTATAAGAACCTTATCGTGACAGTAGAAATGAATTACTATGACAACAATGGAAACCCACTACACAGTATCTCAACTAACAATGGCCTGTATTAAATCTAAGCAATAAATTGTCGGGAAACATTTCACACTCAATACACTGGCTATATTACCAACTATGACAATACCCTGTTGAGACTTGCTTCTGAAACTTTAGATCCATAAGACCATAGATGTAAGGTTGGAAATGTACCAACTTTACATGTGGATGACGGCAAAGTTATGTTGGTTTTCGTGGGGGAATAATTCAACACCCAATGATGTCCACGTCCAATACTATTGTGCTGGTAGTCAAGACGTATTGTGTGGATTTAACGTCTCTGTTAGCAATCACGGATGACGTTAATTTATTGCATTACGGAGCGATGAATTACCTACCTACAATTACCTACTCAGAGCATAGTCTATAATACTTATATAGGAATAAACTGACTGGCTTATTGGCTGACTGCCTGATATGATAAATCAACGCACAGCTAAAACCACTTGGTCTAACTAGAAGAATAAGTAAATAATAATCACTATCACTTTCACTACATAGTATAAAACAAAGTCGCTTTCTCTGTCCCTATGTTTGCTTTAAATCTTTAAAACTACGCAACGGATTTTGATGCGGTTTTTTTAATAGATAGAGTGATTCAAGGGGAAGGTTTTAGTGTTAGCATTGCACCCGTGCGAAGCCGGGGCGGGTCGCTAGTAAATAATAATATCCCGCCTTTTAATTTTATCCCCGAGAGGCAGAGGTATTCCATTTTTCACGAGATTTGGACCCGTAAACGAAGAAGAAGCATAAAATGTTGCACGAACGTAAGTGAGCACTAGAAAGGAATTTTTGGAAATTTCCATGGGAACGGGAATAAACAGGATATGCGCGGGCAACGTCACTAGTCCATATTATAAATAAATAAAAATAAAATGCTGTTGTGTTGGTGGCCAAAAACTTTTTTGGGAAGGAAAACTTTGAAAATTTCCCGTTAAATTGGTACATATGTGGGAATAACTTCAAATAAATTTTGTATAAGATTTGAGAGCTCAACGACTGTTGGGTCAGCTAGTTATTTAAAAATAATTTCAAAGTTGTGGGACCAAGGGTATTTCTTTTATAGTGCTGCCATCTATTCCACATACAGTTTTGCTGATGGATTTCAATGCCATCTAGTGGAATCTGTTAGAACTACTCAGTTGTGCTACCATATTCTGACTGGGATAAATAGGAAATTGTAATACTGTTATGTTACTAGATGGCGCTTCAGACAAACATGAAACACTAAAGTTCCTACAGGTGGCGCCGAATATTCAAAACAAAATATAATATATTATTCATTTAAATTGGTTCTGTATACGAAAGTATTACCAGAGACCAGTTTATTTAAACTGGTCTCTGGTATTACATAGTCGCAGCGCTCCTCGATTCTTTTCCGTTCCCGTGGGAATGCAGGGACACAGTCATTTAGGCGTTAGGCTCACCTGCAGTCACCCCATCCGGTTTAGGGGTTCAAAATATTAATAAGTACCTACCTACTTTTCAAAAATAGGTTTTTCCAGCAAAGTAAAACCTCTGCCTACCCCATCGGAGATAAAATGCGAACATAGTGGTATTTTTCTTTTTATTTAGTCTCAAACTTGGTAAGTAGTTAAAGACTTTCTTTACCTAGTAAGTATTACCTACTTTACCTACTAAACAACTAACAATAACAGTGTGATACCTATATATTTGCTTTTCAAAGTAAGTAAGTACCTACTTTGAATAGCAAAGATATATCACACTCATCTCACACCTCAACAGAAACGAAACATAAACAACGTAGTCCTCATTTACGTGCCTATTACCTAGTACAAAAGTGTAAAATATTTCTATCTTTAGAGTACCAAGTCTAACATGCCATCACAAACTTGTCATAAAACCGCATTTTCTCCCTATACCCACAATGCATCTCCACAGTGACGGATCTAGGATTTTGGTTTAGTAGGAGCTAGCTTTTACATGGGGGAGTCCAGCTTTACACAAAGGTAAGCAAACTACTTAGTTATCTTTCGGGATTTCACGCCATAAAAAAGAACTGTAGGTAAGCGCCAATAGAATCAATCGAATGTAAATTAAAACAACACAACGTCAAGCATTGATGAAAAAGGTAGATATTCGCGCATTACATCTTTTTTAATGTTCTTGCTGTCAAAACACGTTTTCATGTAAAAATATGGGGTATATACCTATACTTATAATGGTAGGTATATTTCTTATCACTATAAAACTTGTTTGCATCAAACTTTTCCTAATGCTAAATATAATGTTAGTGTCAAATCAACTGTCAAATCCTACAGAAAAGACCATTTTTAGCACTAACATTAGCAGTAGCACAAGCAAGTGCGTGGTGCAACTAAGTTACGTACATTATATGTATATTAAATTATTGTGAACTCTCTTTTTTTCTTTTTCTTTTTACTCCCCAGTAATAAAAGCTTGTTTTAAAACCGAAAAAAATAATTCTTTATTTTTATTAATTGTAGATATGCCGGGGTCGTCAGGGGTGGAGTAACATTCTTTTGGGGGGGTTTGAATCCCTTAGCCCCCTCGATCCGCTACTGGGTCTCCACACATGCAACAACCGTCACACAGATGCAGCCTGAGTTCCGACACGTCATCGGACAATTAGACATTTTCACCCTCTGCATGTCCCCTGCACTTCAATGCCATGTGGGTGAGACGAGTATACCCAGCTAATTTCTGCACGCGGGATTTATAATGTCAAGAAAAACTAACATGTTGCAAAGTAGATGATTTTTGAAGATTGATCACCTGTGTAGTTTCCATTCCCGTGGGAATACAGGAATAAAATATAGCTTATGTTAAGTAGACTCAGTGATATTGTAGCTTACCACTGGTGAAAGAATTTTTAAAATCGGTCCAGTAGTTTTTTTTAGTTTATTCGTTGCAAACATACAAAAATACAAGAATACAAATCTTTCTCTTTATAATATTAGTGTAGACAATGATGCTTGGATTAGATTTCCTCCAGAGAGCGAAATAAGACCGAGAAAGTATTCAATACGTATTTACTAGTGCGTGTGTGTGCGTAGGTATATACTTATAAGTTTTCTTCTAAAATCTGAATACTGCTGACAAGCTGAAATATAATGTCTTTCAGCTTGTATTTATTGTCATAACAAATAGTTTTTGAGTTTATTCGTTATTAACATACAAAAATACAAATCTTTCCTCTTTGTAATATTAGTGTAGATAGATAGATAGTGTAGATCATCCTTCTTGATATATTTTCTAAACGCAAAGGAATAACAAATTCCACGCGGACGAAGTCGCGGGCATGAGCTAGTTTATTATAATTAACAGACAAGCAGGAAAAGCATCAAAATCTACCCGAGTGATTTCCAGTTTCACGAAAAATGTGTTTTTGCTTCAAATCGGTTTGTTTTCATAGGTACTTAAGTAGTTATTATTCTTCATCTACCTTCATACCTTGGCTTATTATATAGGACTTGCATGGTTCTCATAGTCAGTCTCATAGTTAAGAGTTAGAAGACAAAATATACTAAGAATAAATAGAACTCTAAAGAGTAAAAAACCGACTTCAACGAATTATACGAAAAATACAGTAATTAAGAACCTCTTCCTTTTTTGATGTCGTTTAAAAAAGAATAATCCAAATCGGTTCTCCCAGTCAAAAGTTCTGAGACAACAACCATAAAACATTGGTGTTGAATTGAGAAGCATCTCCTAATTTGAAGTCGGATAGAAACAGAAATGACCTTTTTGGCGTCAATTCTGTCACACATAACTTTATGGGTAGGCTAGGTAAATGTACCTATCGGTACCAACAACAATCGGTACAGATAAAGTTGTCAGATGCCTCACACTGAATGCTAACATGCAATGTGAAAGCAATTTGTAGTCACATTCAAGTGAACATAGCACGTGCAAATCCTTACAATTGTTGGTTAAAGTACTAACATCAAAGAGTGCACCGGATGCATCGAGGCAACTCCTGCGCCGTTTATTGATTGGACTTTTGGTCGTTTGAAGATGTATGTGCGAATTATTTCTTTGAATGTTGAGTCATTGGTTTGTATTGTTGGATATTGTTTAGGTGTAACTAAAATATCGGTATTTAACAAAGTTTCATCTGTGTTCCTGGTGATGATTACAAATGAGTATTGCGCTAACGTAAATACATATTTATCACTAGCGCGAAGGCCAAGGAAAACATTGTGAGGAAACCCATCATCATCATCAATGTAGCAGCCCACTGCTAAGCTAAGGGTATTTCCTCACACACGAGGAAGTTTGGGCTATAAATTCACCTTGTCAGAATTTTTCAGACAAAGGCTATTATGACATGGCTTAACGACATCCATCGTACGTAAACACAACGAAACAAAGTCGCTTCCCGTTGATTATCTGTCCCTATGTATGCATCTTTAAAAATACCTACGCAACGGATTTTGATGCGGTTTTTTTATTAGATAGAGTGATTCAAGTGAAAGTTTTTAGTATCAGCATTGCATCCGTGCGAAGCTGGGGCGGGTGCCTAGTAAAAAGAAAAATCGATACCGAAAATAGTTTCTTGTACATTTTTTGACCTACCGTTTAAATATTTGCACTTAATTTAAAATGACCATGTATACCTATTAAGTCGAATAAAGGACTAAAGAGGAAAACAATAGTTTAAACCCAAGTATCAAAAGCTTATAGTCAAATTCTCCAATCGCACAATTGGATCATCATTCAAATGAAGAAACAGGACAAATCTCTTCTGGTCTATCAAGAATATATGCAGGAATGTTATCTACATTGACCATCGCTTTCGTCCCTGGCACGCTAATGACCGCGGATAGCTTGAATAGCACTTGCCCTGTACTGGCTAAAGCAGATAATAGGCATGGTAAAAACGATAATAAGGGGGGACGAGGGTTCTTTGTAGGGGATGCTGAGAAGGATTCGGTCTGTTGGAACTTCTTTGTTGGAATTATATTTTGCCTCTCCGGAATATAATAAGGACGTTTTTGCTTTCTCGGTTTTCATATTCCTTTTATTTTCTTTGTCGAATGCTTCCTTGTGTTATTATTCTGTAGTTTCTGTGACTCTTAACGAGAACTCTTCATTATTACCTACTGTAATTTCTACCTTTATGCAACTGAAATGAAAATGTTGAAACGATTTCGGGGAGTGACTAGAAAGGATAAAATTAGGAATGAAGTTAAAA
This sequence comes from Ethmia dodecea, assembly GCA_963855545.1. NCBI lineage: Eukaryota > Metazoa > Arthropoda > Insecta > Lepidoptera > Depressariidae > Ethmia > Ethmia dodecea. The sequence continues at coordinate 4,192,207 of OY979443.1, forward strand.
GTAGCATCAATAACGTAAAGATTAAAAATAACTTGGTATGCAGAAAGATACAGGTATGAATGAAGAATAGTGTTTATCTAATACTAGCTGATGCCCGCGACTTCGTCCGCGTAGAATTTGTTATTCCTTTGCGTTTCAAAAATATATCAAGAAGGATAATCTACACTATCTATCTATCAACACTAATATTATAAAGAGGAAAGATTTGTAGTTTTGTACCTATGTAAATCTATATATATAAAGAGAGAAGTCCTGACTCGCTGACTCAGAAACGCCCAGCCTAAACCCTTAGACCTAGAAGGCTGTTTTTTTTTACAGCTATTGTTTTTAAGACGTAAGCTAGCACTAAGAAAGAATTTTTCGAAATTCAACCCTTAAGGGGGTGAAAAAGGGGTTGAACGTTTGTATGGAAAACCTTCATTTTTTAGTGTATCAATTCAAAACTTTGTAAAAATACTCTATAAAACAAACGACAAGAAACGTATTTCTTAATTTTTCAAAAAACATCCCATAAGGGGGTGAAAGAGGGGGATGGAGTTTGTATGGAGACGTGTTGTTTTTTACGTCTATCAAATTGAAACTTGGCACAAATACTTTTAGAAATAAATAAGTAGATACGTGTTTTTGGATTTTCCGAAAATCGTCCCCTAACGGGGTGAGAGTTGGGGTTGAGTTTGGAATGTATGGAAAACCTTCATTTTTAGGTGTATCAATTCGAATCTTTCTAGAAATACTCCTCAAAACAAACAACAAGATACGTATTTCTGGGTTTTGTAAAAAACACCCTCAAAGGGGGCGAAACAGGGGGTGAAATTTTGTATGGAGATGTGTTGTTTTTGACGTGTATCGACTTGAAACTGGGCACAAATACTTTTAGAAATAAATGATGACACACGTGTTTTTGGATTTTCCGAAAATCGACCCCTAACGGCCTGAAAGTAGGGGTTGAACTTGGTATGTATTGGAAACCCCTGATTTTTGGGTGTATCAATCGAATATTTCTAGAAATATTCCTCAAAACAAACAACAAGACACGTGTTTATGAGTTTTGTAAAAAACACCCCCTAGGGGGGCGAAACAGGGGTTGGGATTTTGTATGGAGATGTATTTAAGACGTGTATCTACTAGGAGGGGAGGGGAGGGGAGGGGAGTGGGGGTGAGGGGAGGGGAGAGGAGGGGAGGGGGGATTGGAGCCTCCAGTTACCTCACTCATTCAACAAAACGCAATGCATTGCTTTACGCTGGTTTTCTGTGAGGCCCGTGGTATCACTCCGGTTGAAGCATGGCTCTGCCGCGTTCATGTATGTATGGAAAACCCTAACTTTTTGGTGTATCAATTCGAAACTTTGTAAAAATACTCCTCAAAACAAATAACAAGACACGTATTTCTGGATTTTCTAAACCCCCCCCCCCCCTGAGGGGGGGAAACAGGGCGTTGGAGTTTGCATGGAGACGTGTTGTTTTTTACGTCTCTTAACTTGAAACTTTGCACAAATACTTTTACAAATAAATGATGAGACACGTGTTTTTGGATTTTTCGAAAACTATTCCCTAAAGGAGTGAAAGCAGGGGTTGAAGTTGGTATGAAAAAGTGTGTTTTTTTTCTACTATCAACTTGAAACTTGGCACATATACTCTTTAAAAGTCTCCATACAAAGTCCACTTCTTTTTTTGAGAAATCACTATGGGTTCCTTGAGGGAATTTGTTTGTTATAATGATCACATGCATAGCCTTTGGTATCAAGAACTAATTCAAAAATCATAAACCAGAGAGTGTCCTAGGTTATACAATACGTAATCAGTATTATTTTTAGTATGTGTAAATTTTTTTCAGAAAAACGAATTAGCATAGAACTGAATTTAGTCAGGGCTACCTGTGGAAACCGTACTGTTATCGCTCTTTATATAAGAAGTTTTGTCAGACAAAACTAAAGTACGAATGCATTACCATATTTTTATACTAATAGACCTACTAATTGGGGTGTATGAAGAATTGCGCTTATTCTGGGACGCGTTGTATATATGGTGTTTTGAATAACAAAAATATAAATAAATAGCAATGATAGCCCACTGGCTAAATAGCCCGCCTCTCATTCGTGAGGCTCGGGTTCCAATCCTGGCATGTACAGTCAAGTTTTAGTAAGGATCCCTAATTCTTTTTCGTCATAAATATAGCCTATGTTACTCAGGAATAATGTAGCATTCTAATGGTGAAAGAGTTTTTTAAATCGGTCCAGTAGTTTTTGAGTTTATTCGTTATTAAAATAGGTACAAAACTACAAATCTTTCCTCTTTATAATATTAGTGTTGATAGATAGATAGTGTAGATTATCCTTCTTGATATATTTTTGAAACGCAAAGGAATAACAAATTCTACGCAGACGAAGTCGCGGGCATCAGCTAGTAATATAAAAAAATCCCGGTGAATTTATAACATTATCTTTATTTTTAAGTCGGTCAAAAACTAATCTAAAATTTATTTTATTATTGTAAAAGTACAATATTTTTCAACAGGGTAGTATCAGTAAAATGGAAAAATGTGAACTGTCACAGAACCTACGTGAAATAGACTATATTAGTCTACCATAATCTGCCTGATTTTTTTGAGACGATATTCTAGTAGTGAGTCTGCTGTATCCCACCCAAGTCTCCAGCTCAAAGTTCCGGGTTCGACTCCCATCGAGAACAAGCCCACCTTGTACTAAATATACGTTTCAGTGGAAGCAGTAAGCGATTTGCACGTGCTCGGCGCACGCGCCGGAACCACATGGCGGATCAAAGGAAGCGGGCACCGTTTCAGCGACGTTAACTTGTGAATGGCCGTAGTCATTGTTACTGCTGTTGTTTTGTCCTATATTTGTGTTTAGTCTACACGTGGAGCTTGTTACCACAAAGGCACTTGAACTCAAAGATATGACTAAGGCAGTTTAGACTTTTTACTTGCCTTATAATATAATATACGCAATACTATGATGTCTATGATACGCAACAAGAAATGTATCGAAAATAAAAACTTAAATGGTCTAGCAATTTTAAAATTACTATTATTATTCAGAAAAAATATATAAACCAAACCGCGTGTATAATAGTGTATTTTACCTACGATATTACGATTATTCTTTATTTAGGTACTAAAGACCACCCAACTACACAAAAGCTGTGTAATTTGCCTTTAGGTTATGTTATGACTTCAAAACTGCCTGTTTCTGCAAAATGTAAGACGAAGACATACAACTGGGTTATCTACATACACACATATATAATGTAAAGAAAAATAGTTCATAAAAATTTTAACGAGATTCAGAGCGCGAACGTGTGTCCAGTAGCACTGCGCGGCAACCACTAATATACCGCCGGGTGGCGGCCGGCCGCATTTACTTGTAGCGGCGCGAGTGTGCCAACCCTGATAATACACAGATTAAAAAATCAACAGTCAACTGGCTCTCCGGTCAATAAATGAAAGATGTATCTACACTAAAACATTATGGAGGTCGAGACAGTCTATTCGAACGTGTATCGTAATTTCGCCCCTTCCCTCAGCGTCAGGATGGCCGAGCGGTCTAAGGCGCTGCGTTCAGGTCGCAGTCCACTTCTGTGGGCGTGGGTTCGAATCCCACTTCTGACAATATCTTTTATATTTTTTTATATAAATTAGTAATAGATTTTTACATCGGATTTTTATCTCAAGTAGAAGTAACCGCCCAAAACGATCTATTTAAAAAAAATACTGAGCACCTGAAGCCGGAACCCACCTAGCAAATGAACCTAGGAAACATTGTTATTACAACATGTAACAGAATAAGCGCAATTCCTGAAATTAGTTTGTTCAGTATCGACTACTTATTCGATTTCCGCTATTTTTAACATGTGTTAAATTTTTCAAAAAAATGAATTATCGTAGCTGAATTTAGTGCTTTCTATGGAAATCGTGGTATTATTAATCGATATTTAAGAAAATTGGTTAGACATAACTGAAGTTCGATTGCATCATATTTTGCTTATATTAATATACTAATTGGGGTGTATGAGGAATTGCGCTTTTTTTGTTACGCGTTGTATAATAAGCATATAACTTTATGTAAACATAAAAATGACAGTTCCAACCGCTGACACTCAATACGTAAGGATATTAAGTACCTACCGAAATTCACAAGCAAATGAGACTAATCTGACTTCCATTTTGGAACATCGCTTAGCATCTGCTCATCTTATAATTGCAACAAACTCATTCCTTATCACCTACTTATCTAAACGTAAACTATACAATAATCCTATTAATCACTTTATATTTATCACTAGCTCGACGGTGAAGGAAAACATCGTGAGGAAACCCACAGGTCTCAGAATTAATTCTGAGACATGTGTAAACAGACCCGGTCCGGCGATGGGCTCACCACCTATCACGCTTAGGGGTCCAATGTATCTCGTGAAATGTGGGTATATCCAGTAATGGAATACCTCTGTCTACCCCCTCGGGGATGAAAGGCGTGAGATTATATTATTTATATATTATTATTAATCCTATTAACTTCTTTAAACAAGTAATTCTTGTATTTATATATTATGTATGTATTTATATTTCGGGTATTTCGAAAACGGCTCTTATACGAGTACGTTTGTTATGAAATATTATTAATTTCAACTGCACAGTTGATGAAGGAGCATCCTTTATGTCCGCTCCTAGATAAGTGTTTCAAAAACTGACATTCAATTATTTATCACTAGCTTGACGGTGGAGGAAAATATAGTGAGGAAGTCCAGTCCCTGAAATGATTCTGAGGAATGAATAACATCAACCCGGTCCGGAGATGGGCACTGCGGTCCAAAAATATACTGATCAAAAGTAGATATTTCCAGGAATGGAATACCTACCTCTGCGGACCCTCACGCGGGTAAATGCGTCAGCATTTTAATTTTTAGTGTAGTACTTACAGGCTCTACCTAGTTTAGGATGGGAAATAACCGTTTGTGAATTGTGGCACTCAATTTATTTATTTACCTATAATTATTTATGTACATTTTAAGATTATAATCGCCGTCTTGAAGGCCATTGTTGTTGCTCCGATATTGCTGCAATTTTGCGATGAATAGAGCGCATATAACTGGCATTGTCCAGGTCCTTATAATGGCGGCTTCAATGGGCAATGTAAGATGAGAAACGTTGTATAAAACTGCTAGAAGTGGCCTTAACATCAAACTATTTGTATCGATGTACCTAACTATACCTACGTGGAGATTGAACAAATGTTGTTGAGTTTTTCTTGTTTATGAGCTATATTTATGCCTGGTGCAGTCCGATAAACAATCAAACCTAAGACACTTCAAAGATGGTTAGATGGAGACGATTCCAACAACACTGGGGCTCACTCAATCAAGCGAATAAAAGCAAACAAACTAAAGCAGCCGTACCATTCTTCATTGGCCAATAGGACATAATATAATTAGTTATATCGTTTGTATTAGCTAGTGTGACGCTGGCTCTAACGTATTGAAACAAATTTTATATTAAGATAAGGTTTTGCTTTAAGAGCTGAAGGTGTATTTCCTGAAAAAACACGTTTTTTTTATAACGCCATCTTGTGAATTTTTGCAGTACTTGGACTACTTAAATAAGCTGCATTAGAAGACGTATACCGTATCCAGAAACGTGATATCTTCGTCAGAAACTCACCGCAACACGTACCGTGATGGTACTTGAAGCCCGACGGTGTGCATTTTTGAAGAGAGCCTAACAATGCATGGTGTGGCTACTCAACGTACCGAGGTGGTAGCTTGGAGAGTTGAAGGTTGGGATGGAAACGTGAATGATTTGAGCTGTCTACTACAACTACAATGTTTTTAAGAAAATAGAATAGGTACCTACCTAAAATACTAAATGTTGATATATTTATAATCTGTTTTTTATTAATAATTATTCCTGAAATTTTAATATTAAAAAAAATCAATAACAATAATATATAACAATAAAAATCTAGCTACAGCCTGCGCCGAAAAAATACATTCATATCGACACCCAAAACCATTACTCTTCTACCGGGACAACCGGGTAAAACATGCAAGTTAGATACACAGCTAGGTATAGATTCTGCATTAAGCCCGTGTGAGACAAGCAGTGTCAAAATATAAAAGCGTTATTTATAAGACCAGTTCATACGCTTAATACTGGCGACACGGTATTGCGAGTAATGGTTTTTGTGGTCCACGGTAAGAGAAACTTGCCTGGTTTGAACATTTAATTAACAAATTGCTACTTGCAACTACTCAATATTATCATCTACGAGGTTTTTTAAAAACCGGCCAACAACTGTGAGTCGAACTCTGTGCAAAAATTTACATCGAGCCGTTTATTCGTGACAGAAAGATAAGATTTATAATACCTAATAGTAATATAACTTTATTCAGGTAACTTAGACCCTATTGTGTTAGTAACAATGCTCTTATCCTATGTTAGTAATTAATTAATAATATAAATAAAAATAAATAAAACAAATATAATACTAAAAATATGTAGAGTCAGGTCATGCATTAGATGTGGTAAGCACCCTAACACAGTTGCGAACAATGGGCGCATCGTACTTCCCGGAAATGACCCTCAGGATGGAGTTAGAGCTGGCCCGCAGTCTGTAGAGCATCGAGGCGGCGCGCTTGCGCATGATGGCATAAAATCCATGAGTGTGCGCTTCCGCAAACATGCCTGATGCGCTGCATAAGCGGGGCAGCCCCATCAGCATCCTGAATCCATTGTTATACTGAACGCGCAGCGCGCTGACGGTCCGCTGCGTCACGCTGGACCACAGGCTGCACTTGTAGAATAGGTACCTGACAGTAGGCTTATATATAATTTTTAGTATGTTTATCAGTTGTTTAGTAAACAACCGTGTGTGAATTTGTGTTCAGTAATTTCCTTATTTATTTTTAAAACCCGCGAAAGCATATCACTTACACCAGACATAGTTTACACCACACGTGCGCGTGTTTGTATGCGCTGTCATCAAAATGCACTGACTTTTACTTTACGGTTCATGTTGGCTTCAGTTTTTTACGCATGCTGTCGGACTCACTGAAATATTAAAGCATTTTCGTCGAGCCCTATATAATTTACAAGAGGAAAGTCAAACCTTTAATGTTTAATTAGAGAACATCAGGTAAAAAAGAGGACACAATCTCGCTAACCACTCATCGTCACGTTTGTTTGTAGGTATGTTTGTTAGGACGTCATGCACAAACTACGGCACACAAATAGTCACTCAAAATCGGATACATGTTTTATCGTAATATACTACCTAGAAAGTTGAACCAAAAACTATTATTTTATAAGTATACCTATAGGCAAAAAATATAGCACTCGTCTACACCCATAATATAGTGCGATGAAGAATAGGTATTGTATGTATGACCCAGAACTTGATCTTGGTTTGGTAATTTGTGTGTCTCTCTACGGCCTGAGCATCGCTGGTACCCTAATTACAGCACTGCTCGCTCCTTACTTTTTTCTCTATCGTCAGCACTAGCGCACTGTACCACCTGGCTAATGAAATGGTTAAATAATATTGAATGTAATATGATCATTTCTTGTTTACCGAAATGATTAAATCTTTGTTCGTGTTAAAATTATAAACATCTGGTAGGTGTAGGTGCGGCTTCGATAGGTACCTAAAACGTCCAATACCACGAACGTAACACGGTCCAAACAATGAAAAATATATTAAGTCTGGAATACCGATAGTCAATAATAGATAGAACCGAAAAGCATAGCAAATTATAAGTATAAGGCTGAGTTAGATTCCCAGTGATGGCCTGCAGCAAAGAGTTTTTTTAAAACGTATCACGTTACTAGAGCGACAGTGAAGAAAAAGTTGTGAGGTTACCCGCAGACAATGCACCAATCACGTTTAGGGTCTGAAGTTTTTTCTGTAATTGATTACCACGGATATCTCCCATGGCGATAGCCGTGGGTATAGTCGTCCAACTAAATATTATAAACGCGAAAGTGTGTATGCATGGATATATGGAAGTTTGTTCCTCTTTCACGCAAAAACTACTGAAGGGATTTTGACGAAACTTTACAATTATATAGCTTATTATTATTATTAAATAACACATAAATACGCGGGTGAACCCGCGGGGTATATTTATATACCAGAGAAATTCAAATCGCGATTAGTCAGGTGTACGGTTACATATTGTGGTCGACACAGCTAATTTTAGTTATTGATATTTTGAAGTGTTAGATTTTAATGTATCATTTATTACAGAATAAAATATTTCATTATTTAAACAGGTACATTACTAGCGAAAGTGATAAATAATAAAAATAACAAATAAACTGCCATCAAAACACTTATCGATGCTATATCTGAACCAATACTGATATTACTTATTTTATGTTGAATTCTTAACCTAGATGTCTCTACACAAAGACTCTTTCTTCGTTGCAAGGCAGAACAAAGATGCTTTTAGCAATATTTCTTCAACAATAGCCACTTTATAATTATGAATTGGAACATTCTTCGGTCGGTTACCTTAATAGACCTCTTTAAGTACCCACCTACATTTTTTCGAATAAAATCCCTACTTCCCAACTTATACAATATGTAACAGAATAAGCGTTATTCCTGAAATTAGTTTGTTCAGTATCGACTGCTTAATCGATTACAGTAATTTTTAATATGTGCAAAAGTTTCCCGAAAAATTAATTAGCATAGCAGAATTTAGTGCTACCTACGAAAATCGTACTATTATTGATCTTTATTTAGGATAATTGGTTAGACAAAACTAAAGTACGAAGGCATCATATTTTTTATATTAATTTACTAATTGGGGTGTATGAGGAATAATAATTGAGCTTATTCTGTTACGCGTTGCATTATAAATGCGAAAGTGCAGTTGTTTACGTTTTCACGCCTACACAGCTGAAACAATTTTGAAGACTTTTGGTATAGAGTCAGAGGGTAGGTACCATCGGCTAATTTTCATTCCGATAAAACACTTAGTTTCTAAGACACGATGAACAAGTAATATTGTAAATATGAAAATAACTTTGTCTATTTTTCTATTATGATAGTCCGGCGGATGTTTATCAAGACGATAGTTTACCCCTCGAGGAAGGATATATGCTACTTTTCATCTCGGAAAAACACGCTGCCATACCCAAAAGTTGATAGCAGTACCTAACACCATATTCTGTGAAAAATTATCTTCAGTGAAAGGTGAAACATACAGAAAGACGGCGATGAGCCTTAGTAAATAGAATAGAATAGAATAGAAAACACTTTATTCGCTTTTACAATACACATAACAAAATCTAGAAACAGTAAAAAAATTACTGCGGAAAAAAGGAAATTGTCGTCTAAAGCGTATCATGAAAGCAAAAGGGCCAGGGCTCAGCACTACGATGAATCCCAACAAAAAAATACGGAACCCAAAGGTGTCTTATATAAGGTCCTAATTTTATTTTTATATTGTAACTAGCGACCCGCCCCGACTTCGCACGGGTACAATGCTTATACTAAAACCTTCCTCTTGAATCACTCTATCTATTAAAAAAAACCGTATCAAAATCCTTTGCGTAGTTTTAAAGATTTAAGCATACACAGGGACATAGAAATATATGGACATAGGGATATATGGACATAGGGATATAGGGACAGAGAAAGCGAGTTGGTTTTACATATGTAGTGATTAACAATAATTTGTCAATCCGGCCCCCGGGAATATGACTGTTCATTCACAAAATGAAATAAAAATATAAAACGTTACTGGATTACCTTAAAAAAATGTTGTTATTTTATGAACAAACACGAAGCATTTGGTTAATAAACCGTTTGCCAAGTCTATTCAGCCGTTAGGCTAACAAGAAAACTTTATTAAATCTATAATGTGACAAGAATTACTAAAGAAAGCGTTCCAACATTTAAGCATACGAGTAATTAATTCTGCTTCTCCCCAACCAAACTCAGTAATCCCACACCGCACTTGTAAGACTGCATTTAATAACTACACTTGCTTCCAGTTACAACGACACGGGTAAACATTCCTTTCTACTGTTCGACTACAATACATTTAAATCTTTATTACTAAACATACATACAGTATGTAACCAAAGAAAAAAAATGTATCTAATAAATTGTATGTACATATATTTATCACTAGCTCGACGGTGAAGGAAAACATCGCGAGGAAACCCGCAGGTCTCAGAATTAATTCTGAGACATGTGTAAATAGACCCGGTCCGGCGATGGGCTCACCACCTATTACGTTTAGGGGTCCAATGTATCTCGTGAAATGTGGATATATCCAGTAATGGAATACCTCTGCCTACCCCCTCGGGGATGAAAGGCGTAAGATTATATTATTATTATTATATTGTACGTTAATAGGTAGGCATTAAGACTTATTTCCTGCAGCACACTGAACTGTCAATGGCTTACAAGTGCACCCATCGATTCCTATATCTGTATGCTAGTAATATTATAATAACACCTAGGCTATATTTTATCGCCGTATTTCCACGGGATCAGGAACTACGCGGGTGGAACCGCGGGGCGCTGCTAGTGATAAATAAAGGAAAAAAAACTGCCATGTTAGAGAGTGTAAGGTTTTTGGAGTGAGATTTTCCTAAAAAGTTTTCGATCTCCATGAAGACGCTGTATAAAACTAATTAGTAGTAAAACCAATGATGTTAAATATAAAAAGACGCATCTTTGAGTAAAACTGAATGATTTTTCAAAAACTTACGTGCTCAAACAAACTAGCTCGACGGCGGCGAAGCAAAATATCGTGGGGAAACCCGCAGGGTCCAGAATTGGTTTAAGGGTTTGTGTAACCAGCACCCCAGTCAAGTATTGGGCACACCTGTCACGCTTATCTATGGTTACAAAAAAGTGGGTATTTCTAGAAACGGAAAGACTATGTTTGACGAGGAAAGGCGATTCAATTTTGTAGAAACAAAATATATTTTATTGTCAACAATTTATGGATGGATCAATAAATACAATATAAGAAGTATTCTAACAGATCCAGGTGTCAAATCTGGTGATGATACTATATTTGACGATAATATTTGGTAACAGATACCTCAGTACACCATACCCACGTGTTGTTTTCAGAACGAGGGCTGTACTTGATATTTGATACCGTTGAGACTTAAAACATCGGTATGGATTACCGAATATCATTTGTTTATGTCCACGTGATGGATAAAGCAACGTATAAAAAAATTGTTGTCTGTGCTTACATTCACAACTATCTTCTAAATACAAATATTTATCCCTGAAGGGGTTGATAGAGGTAGGTACATTCCATGACAGTTGGTGAGCCCATGCATGGCCGAGTCGAAAGTAAAATTAATCAAGTGACTATATATGATTAAATGCTTATTCATTGCCGTTTAAGAAAATAACAGATTCTATTGAGTAATTCGAGAGCCAGAAGTGGCTTCCAAATTTGTGTTCTGGTAACTTCACTCATACACTCGGCGTCAAAAAAATCGCACCTTCGGAAAATGATACTTTAAACCACTTTTAATCACATTTAGAATCTATGGTGATGGGACTATTAAGTATCATTTTAAACAATAATTTAACGACATTAAAATTAACAATCATTTATGCCATAAAAAAAACATTTCACCCAAATAACGACGTTATACAAAAATAATGCATAATTACTTTATAAAAGGGCCGCTAGTTGCGCTACCTTTTAGAGGTATAAAAGGGGGGGGAGGGTAAAACTAGGTTTTAAGTAATTTTTAAGCATTTTTTGTCTTACTTTAATTCTTTGTCAACAAACTTTTTCTTCTTCTTTTGCAATCACTTCTTTTTTTATGACCTAGCAAGACTAAAGTACGATTTGCTGAATGTTGATGATTAGACCTATAAAATGATACCTAATAGTCCCATCATCATTGATTCTAAATGGGATTAAAAGTGGTTTTTCAAAGAAGCGATTTTTTTGACGCCGAGTGTAGTATACATATCTCTTCTGTATTACATATCCTGTGATTCTGTGTGGAACTAGTTTTAGGTATACAGTACGTATACTACCGTACCGTAACTAAAATGTCCTAAATATTAATAAGGAATTGAATAATTATTTATGTTTACTTCTATCCGTGGTTATGAAATAGGTTACTTAATACCTTTATGTATAAAAAACTGGGGGCCAATTCTACTAAATGACAGCGGTGATAGTTGTATGACAATTACATGATTGTGGTCACTCAATGGTGATATTATGTCAAAATTTGACACTCAATGGTGATATTATGTCAAAATTTGACATAATATCACCATTGAGTGACCACAATCATGTAATTGTCATACAACTATCACCGCTGTCATTTAGTAGAATTGGCCCCCTGTTCTAATGCTGCTGAAGCAAAATGAGGGATTTTTGGCGGCACGAAGATGATGTGATGTTTTTTGTATATTTTATATATTGCAATTTAATTATAATTAAACAATATAATTTGTTGCAATTTTTTATAGTGATAGTAGGTATATTATGTACCGAGTGTCCGTAAAAGTATGCAATAGAAATTGCATAAAATATGTGGGATCGACATTTTCGTATTATTGTCTCACGAAGTTTCTTGAAGCTTCAGTAAAAGTCGAACACTACCATTTTACAAACGTGGAGAAAAACAAAAACAGAAAGTGTTAAAGTGCTGTATTTTTGTGCAAGGTTTACTTTACCGAAAACTACGAATTATAGTCTATGACTCTATGGCCAGAAGTTGGATAAAACCAAGAGAGAAGAAGTGATAAATAGTCTCACCTAGAATAGTGGCCCTCCTTAGGCGGCGGCATGGGAGTGGGGATGCGCCGCCCCCCCTTTTGGCTCCCACTCATCGCGCCACGATTGTCCTACTACAGATCTGAAAAAAAACAGTAAGGCTAAGGACACTCTAACGAATGAGCCAGGCTTATCTTCTATTCATTTTCATTAAGATTCAAGACTTTTTAATTTTTGAATGTTTCAAAATCATAATATTTTAAATTTAAAAGCTATTCCTATACCTCTCTGAACCAGAAGAAGGGTAATGTTTTAAAGCTCTTCAGTGCCATTCACACCTAGATTATTAGTAATACCTAATCGAAGTATAGTAGAACACATAGTATTATGTACAAAACGTTATCGCGCTTATCTTCAGACTCGTCTCACGTTATACGAACTGGTATCACAGTTGTCTAGAATTAGCTTTTTAGCTCTAGTTTGCATGAAACTTGTCTTTGGTTATATTTGTCTACGTCAAGGGTTCGATCAAAAGACAAGATATGCAAAATGTATGTACGTAGGTAGAAGGTAACAGTCCCGTTTTCAATGAACTGTGTTTATATTGTTTAAATTTTAATTCTAGAATGATTACCTTAAGTAAATCTTGTGTGAAGAGGATTTTTTGTTAGTGAGGCTGTTCCTCCACCAATATAGTTTAATGAGTTTGATATATAATGCATATAGGCGAAATTCTTCTTAGAGTAAGGGTCTTGAAGGCAGCATAGACTTGTTAAATAATTATAATTCGGTAGATTCTGCAAGGAATATAGAATTATTGAAATAATTTCCTTTAAATATCCCGATCTTAAAATAATATTGTAAAAGAAATACCCTGAGAAAACTTTACCTCGATACCTAGATACGAATATCATACTTGTAACCCCTTTCCTCGGGAGATACGGGAGTGTAATATCAGGGAACTATGCAAATGGCATCCTATCTGAGTCTTAAACCCACTGAAGGGATCTTCATTAATTTTCTAAGTTATAGTACTTTAATACTTCAGGTCAAGGCGTTTTTGTTCGATCATTAAGTAAAAATGGAACAATTTGTAATTTAATTTCCATGGCAAAGACACGACATATTTGTGACAAAATAAAATAATACTAGGGTATGCGTAAATATAAGAAAAAATGTTGAAGTGTGTGTATAAAATACAACTGAACCTGAAAGTAATATACTAAATAAGTTAATTCCATATACAAATTATTTGCTGACACAACCTTTTTTTTTGTAAATAAATGGCATTGTAATATATTAGAAACAACTAAATTAAAATAGTTTATTTGTAATAATTTGAAATATACTAAGATAAAAAGGTTTTACCCGATCGAAAATTATGTTTACTAGTCCATACATTAGGTACTTAATAATAGTAATTCCTTTTCTTTTCACAATCTGGTAGCTTAAGATTATTAATAATGATAAAGTAACTACAATAATAATAGACTGTTTATTTACAAATACAATAATTTTATCAGTCATCCATCATACAATATCTCAGTATCCGCAACAGACTTAATTACTGTAACAATATATTACACTACAGCTTTCATCTGAACTATCTTGTTTTTTTTTTTATATACTATATGTAAATGAATAAGCGCAATTCCTGAAATTAGTTTGTTCAGTATCGCCTACTTAATCGAGTTCAGCTATTTTTAATATAATATGTTATTTTTTTTCCGAAAATGAATTAACATAACTGAATTTAGGGGTACCTATGGAAACCGTAATATTATTGCTCTTTATTTAAGAAACTCGGTTAGACAAAACTAAAGCACGAACGAATATTTTTTTTTTATATCAATATATTAATTGGGGTGTATGAGGAATTGCGCTTATTCTGTTACGCGTCGTATAGGTACCTATATATTTTTTTCTTTTCAAAATTTCATTAATCTTCCCTTCTTTCTCGCGTCTTTCCAGAAGTCTCGTAATTTCACAGTAGCGTGGCAGCCCTAAAAGAGTAGGCCAGATGCATCAAAGGCTGGTAGTCATCTCCATTGTGACATCCCTCAAAGCTCGATGTCGGGTAACGAATAGAACAGCTCCTGATACTGAAAACATGCTTTCAGGTTTCCGTTTTCCTTGCCTTAGCTCGTTATTCGAGTGGTCCTTTGTTATGGTTTTCTGATTATGTAAACATAGCTGGTTACTATACAAAAGGCCTCAAACAATGTAAAATAATGTAAAATATGTAAAAAAAGCTACAATGCTTTAAATTACTAAAATAGAGTTTGTACAAATAAAACTTTCGTAAAGTATAAGAAACTATTTTTTTTTTATAAAAAAGGGGGCAAACGAGCAGACGGGTCACCTGATGGTAAGTGACTACCGTCGCCCATGGACACCTGCAGCTGAATAGTCACAAGTGCGTTGCCTTTGAGGTGAGAGTACGCTCTCTTCTTGAAGGTTTGAGGGTCGTATCGGTCCGGAAATACCACCTACTAATTACCAATTACCAAATACCAATTACTAAACTAAAGTAAACTTTTACTTTGATCAAGTTTGTTCACAGGATACAAAATTTAAAAATGTTATTGTTAACTATCATATTTCAGCAACATCAGTTTTTACTGATGTTGCTGAAAATATGATAGACTACCCTTTTGGGTAGTATTGCAAAAGTAAAGTAGGCAACTAGTTATGAAAGCGAAAAGATTTCAGTTGAACATTTGAAACATATCGCGTGGTCTCATCTCGTCTGGCTGACTGACCGACTTACAGATAGGTACATCTTTAGCGGACCCACCACGTCTTTCCAGGCTTTCTGTTGGGTGAAAGAGACATGTCTAAGATAAAACCACGTCCCTTTCACTCAATAGATAATGCTCTGTTTAAGTTTAATCTTATTAGACACAGTATGTAAACAAAAGTAATGATCACACATGCGAACGCTACTTATTTAGATAGATAATAAAAAATAGTACTACACTGCGTCAATATTTGTGTGCATGAACATGTCTGTGAGCTTTTGTCTTTGTGTTAATATTTATTAAAATATGTTTATCAGTTGTTCAGTATCCATGGTGCTGCCAAGTTTGGAAATAAAATAACCGTAGAATTGTGTACCACAGTACAAAATAAAAAAACAGATACAATGAATAAACAAAAGTATAGAATGTATGTACCTACTCCGTGTACTTTAATTAATTGTCTTGCCACCCACTACACTTTAGATTAACAAACCATGAATTATGTATGTTAACGCACTCTAATTATGCACCAGGTAATCTGAGAGTCTTTAGCTGTCATCACATTAAAGTTAGACGTGGCGCTGCATAATATTTTTCACTTTTAAATTAATTGCAGATTACCCAATGACATTTTATCGATAGACACGTAACATAAGAACACCTTGTTTTGCCTATACAATAGACCTACACGATTTGTTCATTTTAGTTGTAATTTTTTTATATGATAATTTATCACGGTCATTTAGTCTCAAACTAGACACAGCCTGTAATATGAGTAAGTAGTGAGCAACTGATAGACATACTTACTTAAATAAATTTAAAGCACCTAGATACGAAGCCAACAGACATGTTCATAATTTACAAATGTTGGCCGCTTGCGGGAATCAAACCCGTGACCTTAGAAGGCAGGGTCGCTACTAACTGGGCCAACAGGCCCGTTGATTATAGATAGACACGTAACATAATCAACACAACACAAAACAAGAATCAGAACTGCTAAACAAAATTTAAATTAAATTTTGTTGACTGTCCATACTCCAAAAGGTTAAGAAAAAATACATTTTCCGATGACAGTTTCATGCGAGACAAAAACAACTAGGGCAATTACCTGACATTAATCTTGTATTATTTTGAGCGCTGGTAACGCATCTACTTCAGTTTATATAGAATATCACTGACTACCCCTCGATGGAGTAATTATTTATTATGAGGTTGGAACTTGGAATACATAACTTTTTAGATGATTTAGTTTTCTTTTCCAGAAATGTTCACTCAATCAGTAGGAATATACAGGCAGAGAAGACAACCTTATTATAGAATTATAAACTGTTATAAAATTATGGGATCGACATAAAGACATGATAACTATCGACTTTGATACTATTAACTATTACTAATGCGAACCAGCCAAATCAGATCATATTAAGTTAAAACGAGTGTTATTTATGGTCACTGATAGGTAGTTTTTACTAGTCCCTTTATTATGTCAATAAATTTATAATGTATCTATACCTACATAGTAAATGAATAAAAACTAATAACCCAGTGAATAGAGAGCTTATACCTTACAAACGGTCCGGTAGTTCTAAATTTTTTACATGTTGTCTAGGATGGTTGTTAATTAGTGTTTAAAATGCAAAATGCACAATTCCCCCCCCCCTCCGCGCCCTCCGCCATCTTGAAAAAACCGAAAAAAAATCGGCACTTTTTTTAGATTTTCACTTATATCTTTGTTTCGGTGCATTTTAGCTACAAAACAGTTCTATTCAATGTTGTAGAGAATGAAATTCCCTATAATATACGTGTTAAATTTTGTTTGTAGGGCAGATAGTTCACGAGATATGATATTTTAAAAAAGAAAAAAAATACGCATTTTTTCAAACTTTTTTTCAAATTTTTCAAACTTCTAACTTTAGAACGCTGTAATTCAATTTTGGCCTATTTGAGAAAAACAAGTATTAAGAATAAAAATTGTAGGGAATTTAATTACCTACAAAATGGATGTAAGTATACTTTTTTAACCAACCTTACGGAGGGGGCAGTAAGCATTAAAATGAAAACAACGGCATATTGTTTATTTGATAAGTTTGAAAAAATTCCGGAAAATGCGTATTTTTTTATATTTTTAAAAATATCATATCTCGTGAACTATCTGCCCTACAAACAAAATTTAACACGTATATTATAGGTAATTTTATTCTCTACAACATTGAATAGAACTGTTTTGTAGCTAAAATGCACCGAAACAAAGATATAAGTGAAAATCTAAAAAATGTGCCGATTTTTTTCGGTTTTTTCAAGATGGCGGCGGGCGCGGAGGGGGGGGGGGAATTGTGCATTTTGCATTTTAAACACTTAACAACCATCCTAGACAACATGTAAAAAATTTAGAACTACCGGACCGTTTGTAAGGTAACCCCCCTTATTTGGTCTCTATTCACTGTACTATAAGTCTACAAGATTCTTCATTTTACATGAAAAAGAAAAAAGGTACAACAATCAAATAAGAGAAGTAAGTACATTTTATTTAGTAAGTAATTCAAAATTAGTTACAATTTGCTACATTTGTAGTATAACTTCCCTAAAATCAATAAATAAACAAGTAATAATGCGAACGGAAGGCAGTTATAAATATAAAGGAAATCCAACATAGTTGCAACTTCATAGAATATAAGCTCTAGCGCGTCCACTATTATGGTAACATTCGATACTTCGTCACTAACTTCTAACTAGTTTTCTGATAAGTAGTAAATAAACCATAATTATGTCGTCGTTTGGTAGAGATTTTACAATACTAAGATAGGTATACGTAATAAAAAAATATCATTAACCGACGACTCTCTCCGGTCGTAACCTCCATATTTAGGATTCACGAATTTTAATCTGATTAATCTGTATTATTTTTTGTAACTTCTAATGATTGATGTTACAAACGCTTCAAAGGAAAAACGAAGTCACACATCTAGTCTATCAGTTGACAGTAGGCGAAGAAAGTTTTTATGCGACGAATTACTACAAAACATTACTCCACATTCCGAAATTCGAAAGAGTATCTAATAGATCGTCTCTCAAAAAGGAAAGATAAAAGAAAGATTGCGCGAAATTGTAACAAAAAGAAAAGTCCCAGTCCCTACAGAGCGCGCAATATTCGTCGCACATGAAAACGTAACGAGCGCTTGCTTTATAAACCCGTTTAATTTGTAACTAAAGCCGCCCGCTCTCCGAAAACCCGACACATTCTCCAACTTTGAGCCTAATGCCGTTGCAATAAGATTTACGGAGCTAGAGAGTGGATTCGCAAATAATTCCCCTCTGTTTATTTAAGGACGTCAATAATGCGCCATTCCGTCTGGATGTTTGTTTAAAAATCAACATAAAGAGTCTGCGAGTGCATCTATTGTAAATACGTGTAGTCGATAATTGTTCGCTCTTATTTGATAGTAGCGAACAGCCGCGATTTTATCAGCGTAAGGAAAATAAATATTAATTTTGATGATTTAATGATTTTTGTTATTTAAAGCGTGATTAAGATTAAAACAGTGTTTTATTCAATAGAACGCACCTGTATAATATGAACCATATTATTACTAACTCAACGGTGAAAGAAAAGTCTTGAAGAAACCCGCAAGTCCCTGAATTGATTCTGAGCCATGAGTAACAACATCCGGCAATAGGCTGAACACCTATCACGTTTAGAGGTCTTAAATAATATTAAATACTACTGAAAACGGGGGAATTCCCAGCAATGAAATATCTACCTCTAGGATTAGGCGTACGTTTTTCTTTCTTCAGTTACAACTTGAGAACAAACGGTCAGTCGGGAAGACAGACATTCGAAACTTTTATTTTATATTATTCTCTACACAACCACCATAACAAAATAACTGTTATCACTAATTTTATCAAATATTTTATATGCAGTCGCATCAATTAATGATAATGATGAGTGGAGACAGGTAAAAGACTATAACAATGTGCAACCGTAACTCTCTGTCTATGCGTTTGAATACCTTTAACTATTAGTATAGCGCACGAACTGATCGTAGTCTTGCGTCTTCAGGACGCTCGTGTAGGCAACTTTTTATCCTGAATTGAAAGCAAAAAGCGTAGTATGAAAAAATGGATGTTTTTTTCCTTCCATCTGGGACATGTCCATGTAATATAAGTAAATGGCTTCGTATGAGTACAATATACTAATATTTTTTCACATACTCGTACACACAAATCTTTCTCGTTTATCGCTCTTTCTATTATTGAAAACCGTTTCAAAGTCCGTTGCGTGGTTTAGAAGAAGTATCTAAGTAAGCGAAGTAAAAGAACCTGACTTTGTTTTAAGTATACTATTTAGAGAAGAGTTTAGAGATAGCCATAAAAAAATCTTTCAAAGAATATTCTAGAAAACATGAAACTATTTGCCGGGTACACATCAGCAGTTCCCCCCCTCAAAGTTTACAGTAAGTTTTAAAAATGCAACAATAAAATAAACAGCGTTTTACCATGTTTACGTCGGCTCCACAAAGTAACCTGCGGTTCAACGACTGTTCTGTTATTCTTACACCTTGATAGAGTTCTCTCTATGTAAACAGGGGGGGCGCTGGCATCGCACGTGTGCGCACGCGCAACCGATCTACCGTGATCTACGGATACTACGGTGATTTTAATTTTGTTTTATTTCAGTTTGTTATTGTGAAATGTTTCTATTTGTGTTTCAGCTCAAAAATGTTACATTTTTTTTATAGCCCGGTAGTTGATGTGCCCTCCTCTAATGCGCGAGGCTCGGGTACAAAGCCTGTGAAGCAATTCGTTTTTCAACTGCATTAACAGTCCTGTGGTTAGTAAGCAAATATTTCATTTCAACTGGAGAATCTAATCGCATCAAGATATTGATTGATCATGCGTATAAATGTCAGCATTTTTACGGTATTCTTTCTTTGGTAAATTTAATTATAAGTAAAACTATTCAATGCTACACAAAATTCGGTGTCACTTGTACCATCAATGGTACAATCGATGGTACTACTGACACCACGGGAATATATTATTGTACCTACTTTGTTTTTATGGGGAAGACACTGTAGCCTGTAACACAGTTATTTAAACTTGCACAGTCTGCAGGACCTCAATATTTATTTGTCATTTTTGGAAATACATTATTATTGTTATATGTTTTAATTTATTTATTTATTTATTTAACCAACTTACACTAACAGTAGACAAACCACTCATGTAAGTTATAGGCAATATACATTATTCAGTGAGAGTGCTGCGAGTGGCAGTCGACTCTAGGTAGCGACATGCTGTAGATAGGAATCTCGGTTCAGTGTGAAAAAATATATCAAGAGATTGATCGTGCTGTAAGATGTTGTTTATATGTGTGAGTGCCAAGTATAAGGGACTATTATTAAGGGAGATTGTCTTTAAATTAGGTATATCAAATAGCGGTCGATGACGGGGGCGGAGAGATTTACTTACACATGATGGAATTTTCAGACATATGAAAGGTAGAAGTGAGGAGCTTACTAAAGAGTCACGGATCAAACGGAAAAAGTATTTGACTAGGGCCATTTGACGCCTGGTTTCTAGGCTTTGGTAAGACACCATTCCTAGGACAAAAAGTGTTGGGTACAGGTATGGGTAATATGTGTATATTTTCATATAGAGAAACCTTAGAAAAGATTTTTGGATTTTCTCCAGCGCCAGTATATACTTCTTTTCGTGTGGATTCCATATTAAGGAGTTTATTTCTAGCAGGCTGCGAACATAGGCATTATAACAATAATTATGTTATATAGGTAAATTGTATTACATTCATTTATAAAAAATACATTATTTACCTCAATGATATAGCATGTAGCATGTTTGTTCCATTTGGCGTGTAGACAGTTTATCAAAATGCTGTCAGTACGTTTGGTCAAGGTTTTAGGTGACCCAGGGGTCTCTGTCAAAGGATCAACCTAGCTGTCCAGAAGGGAATGTGGCCAGTCTTTTGGCCACTGTCTCACATATTGGAATCTTCACATATATTTTTTTTAACTGTAATAACTTTTTTCAAGTGTTATAATATTTTTAAAACTAGTCGCATCGTGGTTGTTTACCAATCCCTCTCCGCCGCTGTGTGAGCTCAGCCCATGGACGTAGTATATGTATACTATACTTACTTACTAGCTTCATGGCTCAGCCACATCAACCAAAATAAAAAAACAAGCTTGCTCTCAAGAGGAAAAAATACTGGGTCAACAGAATTTCGCAGTTTTTGCTCTTTACTTTTGAATTTTACCAAAAAATATCGCAGTAACAAGGTCCAAATTATGGTTTTCGTTCAGCAGACCGTGTCACGTGGTACGGTGGCTGTGGTCATTGAAATTTCATGCAAGTGCCATACGCTGAGCGGGTTTCCGAACGTAAATGCAAAGGGAATTAAAAAAGTTAAATTTTGTGTCAAAGGGCACGTTTTGCTGCATCTGAAGTGAGTTTTAAATTTTGCAACTGTTTTTTATACTGCTAAGAAATAGTTTGAAATGAAATAACCAAATATGTTGTAACAAAAAAATATTAAAGCTTCTGGTTCACTTTGGTAAAAACGTAGTCTGTGATACTTCGAATATAAAGACGAATATAGTGATATTAGTGACATCCTTTAAAAAGCTGGGCTCCGGAGTGCGCAGAACAAAAGAGCGTGCATGAAAATGCTTTTGGATGTAGAGGAAGCGAAAAAACAATGCAGAGATCGAGCAAAGGGGCGATCCATCGTCTCTGCCTACCCCCGTGGGAAGAAGGCGTGACCTGTATGTATGTATCTATGTGAGTGACCGCTCGTACTTCAAAATCCGCAAAAACGTACAAAACTTCAGGTAGCTACTTAGTTTAAAAAAACACTTTCCTATAAACTTTTTTTGTGTCAAAAACTCTATTGCCCTCTTCGAAATTTATAACTTCTTGTTCGTAATCAGATAATTACCTACTCTATGCGTAGGTACATGGGTCCATTTTTTGTCTGCGTAATTCAATTGACCGAATCTAGTGGTTTACACATCGATTCACTATGCTCTATTATTCACTAGATGTGCATGCGAAACGCTCAAGGAATTAATCGTATCGTGTATCCGTTCTTGTAATGGATTAATCCACATTAGGCTTCGAAACCGAAGCAATTATGGGTTCCATTTACGTATTAGGTGATGTCTATACTTTGGGGAATTTGGGGAAAGAAAAAATCAGTAACATAACATTCAATGGTACCTTTTCCTT
Organism: Ethmia dodecea; assembly: GCA_963855545.1. Classification (NCBI taxonomy): domain Eukaryota; kingdom Metazoa; phylum Arthropoda; class Insecta; order Lepidoptera; family Depressariidae; genus Ethmia; species Ethmia dodecea. The sequence continues at coordinate 4,214,931 of OY979443.1, forward strand.
TGGGGGTAAAATATAGTGTAAGGTATAAAGGTTCATACCTTCGCTATAGAAATATATACTAGCGCACTCCGCGATTTCATTCACCGTGGTCCAGTACGTCACTTTTCATTTCATTTCAATTTAATTTTCATTTCATTTACACAAGCGTTATAATATTTTTATGTGTAAGCTAGTCAAGCTACATTGTAATAAACTTTCATTAAAATCCGTTCAGTAGCTTTTGCGGCAAAAAGTAACAAACATCAATACATCTTCATACTCATTCGCGTTTATAATAATAACAGGATAGGATAGGATTCATTACGCACTTTTTCTTATAGCCGGCCAGTTTTTCAGTTACTTCGTTTTTGTCACTTCCCAAAAGCTAGTATTTGAATAATTTTATTTTTATTTTTAGCGATATATGTATGTGACTGATTACCTTTTTATCTTTTCTTTTTTGACGGGCCTGTTGGCTCAGTTGGTAGTGACCCTGGCTTCCGAGTCGGAGGTCGCGGGTTCGATCCCCGCTCGGGGCTAACATTTGTGTGCATGAACATGTCTGGTGGCCTCGTATCTGGTCGTTTAATATTTATTCATCAGTTGTTTAGCACCCATAGTACAGGCCCTGCCTAGATTGGGACTAAATAACCGTGTGTGAATTGTGTCCCACAATTTATTATTATTTATTTATATTTATTTTCTACATATTTAAAATTGTTTCCAAATTTCTCTATTTCGTTAGGACCATTTAAATTATAAATTCAGAGCGAGACGTCAAAATGTCGTATTCCAGTCACGTCGGTGTGCCATCGCTTTATGCTGTCTCGTGCGACCTTGGCTAAGTCCCGATACAGAAGTAAAGGCCTATGAATACTCTCCATAATCTTATACAAGGCCTCTATTCTGAATTTGCCCCAAGACTACTTCACGATTTGCTATGTAATATTAGGCCAAATACGTAAAGAGGTTTCCGGAGGCGCACCACCATCTAACTTTAATCGTTATAGTTAATAGGTGATCGTCAAGTAGATAGAGACATAATCATAGAATACCCCCCTAAGGGACAAGGGTTAAATAAAGTTCGATGGGCCAAATAGACAAGTTCAAAGTCAAAAGTCAAAGTCAAAAGTTTTTATTCAATGCAGGGGCTTATAAGTCCTCTTATTGAAAGTCATTGCGACTCCACCGCTTCGGCATGTATAGTTACTTCTTGTATTGGTATACTTTTAATAAAACTTAATACATAGGTACCTATTTCCAATAACATACCACACTCGGTCGCATATAGGAGGATGATTACCAACAGAGAACTCTTTGACTTACACAAATGGAGGTACTCATAAAGTGAGTCAGAGGATTCTACTATCTGGGATATAAATGACATAATGAGCACGTAGACTTGAAGGAAGTACTAAATTCAACGCTAGAACAAACGTGGTCGTTGAATGAGGACGTATCATCGGTTCGAACAGAGGGCAACGCCACGATTCGGTATAACGTCAGCCCCGGATTCGTCAATAGGCCGTATAGGCCGCAGCCTATGAGCGACAGTGGTACTGGGGCGGCAGATTTCAGACTCAACTCGGTAAGCCGTCCAATTCTTTCGCGATTATGAACGTATGCTCAAAGAAGTCACTTGTGTATTTATACTTTTATACCTATTTAACCGCTAAAACTTGAAGTTGCATATAATAAAACAAGTATACCTAAATCCGGCAGTGGAGGACGTCATAAGTACCAAATTTTTAAAATATCCATCTACATCTACACTATCTATAAGTATACTAATATTATAAAGAGATTTTTTTTATGTTTGTTACGAATAAACTCAAAAACTACTGGACCGATTTTAAAAACTCTTTCGCCAATGGAAAGCTACATACTGAGTAACATAGACAATATTTTATTCCCGTACTCCTACGAGATTTGAGCTGGTGAAACCGCGCGGAAGAGCTAGTATTTAAATAATTTGGTTGTATTCGCTAATGTTAACACACCTATGGATTTCTAAATACTAATATCAATTAATTCCGCCAAATGATTTCTGCTTAGCCTGATGGTTGGCTGGTAGATAATGCCTTTAGGCATTAAGTTCGCCATGTGTACATTTCTTGGTACATGAAGTTAAATAAATAAATAAATATCTAATAGCAGAGGTTCGGACATTTATGCGGAGTATAATTTAATTATCATTTGCAATAAAATAGAGATTTGCAAAGTTCTATTGTTTTTGTTAGGTTTTAAGAATCTACTTAAATTTAAGTAACCTAACCTCTAACAATTAAACAATAAGATAAATGCCAATTTAAGTGGTATGATGGCCAACTACGTACTATTTGCTTTTACATTTTACAGCTGGCATTCTAGTGGCTGCATCGTACATTATGCTGAGTTTTGACATTTCAATTATGACACCATCGACTATTTAAAATATAGAAGATTCATATTAAATTTACAATACCTATTTTGATTTGTAGCAGTCAGTAAATGAATAAATTCTGTCCTTGAAATTCTGGAAATTCTTAAAATCCCGACACAGTGGTTTTGATTTAACCTATACTGATGAATTTCCATCTTTACTGGAATTCATTTCAACTTTTCCACAATTTAGAAACCTGTCTCAAAAAAGTAAATAATGACATATTCTCTTCATGAACTGAGAATCTATATTTAAGCGGTGTATGTGGTCCCAAATTGCCTTGATCTAAGTGAATAACTCTCTCTGCATCATAATAGAGCTCAAAATTGCATGATGCATCTGCACTGGTGCGCTAACGAGCGCCTCGTTAGTGAGCTACCCGATGTAAATACTAAGTACCACTGCTGTTACAGTTCTAGTTAATCCTCTACATTTGGGCTATGGAAGAAATGAGCACTGAATTTTAAAAATTCAACTCTTGTCTATTTTTTTATGGAACTATCTATATCCATACTAAGTATATACACATTTCGCCTGGCTTCGTCTAACAAACTATAAGGGCTGATTGTTTAATCGTCAGATAAACCTATCTGGAGAATATATTGATGCTGTCACTGTCTGACACAATAGAAAGGAAAAGTGACAGATGACGTTTATTGTTCAGGTAACTTTTAACTGACTATTAAACAAAAAGGTAGACTTCATTGGGTCGCGGCCAAACGCAGCCGCGCGCGATTGATCGCGTGCGACTGACGTGCGCGGCTGTTGCGACAAGTCAATGTATGGAAATGACAGATGTCGGCCGCGTCTGTCGCATCCATCGGAAATGGCGCCATACATTTTCATACGTTGACTATTGTCGCATCAGCCGCGCGCATCAGTCGCACGCAATCGATCGCGCGCGGCTGCGTTTGGCCGCTACCCACGGAAGTAATTCCCAAATTGAATCAAAGTAGGTGCTGATTGATCAGGCTACTCTACATTGCATAATATTGTTACACTGTAAAGGAGCAACATTAGGCTGAGCTGTGACCTTTTAGCTCCTGCACTATTGTCAATTTTTATTTTATAATTAAGTATATTAGCGTTATTTATTTTTGATGTGTTGTTAATTATTGTTTTGATTTTTTGTAGTAGATAATATATGAATATTCAATTCTATTCTACAAGGATTTTACACTAGCTGGTGCCTAGCGGCGTTACCCGTGGGGATCATGTTTATTCCCATTCCCGCGGAAATTTCATAAAATCTTACTTAAGTACTTTAAGTGCTTACTTAGGTACGGTATTTTTGCGACCTTTGTGCAAAATTTTATGTTTCTTGACCCATCGGTTGCGACTGTACGTTAATCAATGAGTCAGTTAGTCAGTAAGTTTGTTCTTTTAACTATATGAATAAAAGATGAAGAAGAAGATTGATTTAATCTGGGCTTAATATTAGATGTGGGATAGTAGTAACTATTTTTTCGACTCGTTAGTTTTGGGTACTTTGTATCTGACTCTGAGTCTTTATTTCTTCAAACATCGCCAATCTGGTCGATAATAAGGTCCGCACTCATTATTAACCGCTTAAATCACATACAAATATTATTGATAGATAAGTTAGAAATCTAAAATGATAAAGTACTGTAGAAACACAAAAAACAATGAACTTTCTTAAACTTGTCTAATGATCCAAATACTCGCTAACAATCAAAATTTGAACTTCAATGGATCACGCTCCGTCATAATCGAACTCATCAAAAATTCAAGTTCTATTCGAAAAGAATCCAATTTAACTTTCTTTTGTTTATTTGTAGGGTCGCGATTTTTCACGAACTAAAGCAGTAGGGTCTTTAAGACCCCACTCGATGACTGACAGGTTAACACGGTCGCGTGTGTAGGGTTAGGGGTCGTATACAATGCCGTATTGTGTTGCTCTAATTTAGTAGCGAGTTAAGAATAGTAAGGAAATTAATAAGCTATACAATTATTTATACATTTTGTCAAGGAATAATTTAATTTTTGTTTTGCATTCAGAAAGTAAATTGGTGTTTTTTTTTTCACATAATATAACGTTTTAGTGAAATTGTTATTATGTATTGATTATTTTATTTTATTTAACGCATCTTTTCACACGATCATTAGACAAGAGCAGTGATAGCCCGGACGGTTAAAGAGCCTCCCGAAAATCAGTGAGGCTCGGGTTCGAATCCTGGCATGTACCAATGAGTTTTCCAAACTTACGTACATATTTATCACTAGCTCGACGGTGAAGGAAAACATCGTGACGAAACCCGCAGGTCTCAGAATTAATTCTGAAACATATGTAAACAGACCCGGTCCTGCGATGGGCTCACCACCTATCACGTTTAGGGGTCCAATATATCTCGTGAAATGTGGGTATATCCAGTAATGGAATACCTCGGCCTACCCCCTCGGGGATGAAAGGCGTGAGTTTTTTTTATTTTTATTTATTTAACGCATCTTTTAATCTTTTTCCGATTTTTGGGGTCAGCTCAGTATATTTTCTCCTTCCAATTATCAACCATCATTCTACATTTACTTTCTTATTTCTTTCGTCTAGCTCTCTTCGTATATTATGTTAATACTAGCGGCCCGCCCCGGCTTCGCACGGGTGGACATTTATTTTTTCAACATTTTGGGATGCACAAACAAATTTCTCCTAGCAACCCAAAGTAAATTATCAAAAAAAATTTGACTTTGTATGGAGACTTTTAAAGAATATTTGTGCCAAGGTTCAAGTTGATAGACGCAAAAAACCCCTCTTCTCTATACCAACTTCAACCCCTAATTTCACCCTTTTAGGGAATGATTTTAAAATAATACAAAAATACGTTTCTCATCATTTATTTTTAAGAGTATTTGGGATAAGTTTCAAGTTGATAGACGTAAAAAAACCACAACGTTTTCATACAATCTCCAACCCCGTTTCACCAGTGAGTTTTGAAAAATCCAGATAAACCTACTTCTCTTGTTGTTTGTTTTGAGGAGTATTTTTACAAAATTTCGAATTGATACATCCAAAAATGAAGGTATTCATGCAAACTTCAACCCCCAAGGGGATGAAACCCCTTGGAGGATGGTTTTCGATAAATCCTAGAACTAATATTATATCAAGTTTATTTTCAAGAATATTTGTAAAAAGTTTAAAGCTGATACACGCCGAAATCACACTATCCCACACAAACTGTATCCCCCTCTTTCACCCCTTTAAGAGATGATTTTCAAAAAATCCAAAAACACGTGTCTCATCATTTATTTCTAAAAGTATTTGTGCCCAGTTTCAAGTTGATAAGACGTAAAAAAAAACACGTTTCCATACAAACTCCAAACGCTACTTTCACCCCCTTAGGGGATGATTTTCGAAAATTCCTAAAACACGGGTCTCATGATTTATTTTTAAGAGTATTTGTGCCAAGTTTGAAGTTGATAGACGTAAAAATCAAACACGTCTCCATACAAACACCAAGCTCCTGTTTCACCCCCTTAAGGGGTGATTTTCGAAAAATCCAGAAATACGTATCTTGTTATTTGTTTTGAGGAGTATTTTTACAAAGTTTCGAATAGATACACCCAAAAATGAAGGTTTTCCATACAAACTTCAACCCCCACTTTCACCCCCTTGGAGGAAGATTTTTGAAAAATCCTAGAACTAATATCTCATAGTTTGTTTTCAGAAGCATTTGTGCCAAGTTTTAAGTTGATGGACGCAAAAAATAAACTTCTTCGTATCAACTTCAACCCCCTACTTTCATCCGTTTAGGGGATGATTTTCGAAAAATCCAAAAATATGTGTCTATTAATTTATTTTTAAGAGTATTTGTAAAGTTTGAAGTTGATAGACGTAAAAAACAACAGGTCTCCATACAAACTCCACTCCCCTGTTTCACCCCGTTAGGGGATGGTTTTTGAAAAATCCGGAAATACGTGTCTTGTTGTTTGTTTTGAGGAGTATTTTTACAAAGTTTCGAATTGATACACCCAAAAATGAAGGTTTTCCATACAAACTTCATCCCCTACTTTCACCCCCGTGGAGGATTATTTTCAAAAAATCCTAGAACTAATATTTCATAGTGTGTTTTGAAGAGTATTTGTGCCAAATTTAAAGTTGATACACGCAGAAATCACACTATCCCATACAAACTTTAACCCCCTCTTTCACCCCCTTAAGGGTTGAATTTCGTAAAATCCTTTCTTAGCGAGCATCTACACTATAAACGTAACCTACACACAAAATTTCATGTTTCTATGTTCAGCGGTTTGGGCTGGGCCTTGATTTTTAGATTTAGCTTCTCCTTTTATATATATAGATTATTTAATGCTTGATATAAGTTTTTAAAAGTTTTCAAAAACTTACGTACATATTTATCACTAGCTCTACGGTGAAGGAAAACATCGTGAGGAAACCCGCAAGTCTCAGAATTAATTCTGAAACATGTGTAAAGAGACCCGGTCCGGCGATGGGCTCACCACCTATCACGTTTAGGGGTCCAATATATCTCGTGAAATGTGGGTATATCCAGTAATGGAATGCCTCTGCCTACCCCCTCGGGGATAAAAGGCGTGAGATTATAGTATCTATATATATAAAAGGAGAAGCTAAATCTAAAAATCAAGGCCCAGCCCAAACCGCTGAACATAGAAACATGAAATTTTGTGTGTAGATTACGTTTATAGTGTAAATGCTAGCTAAGAAAGGATTTTACGAAATTCAACCCTTAAGGGGGTGAAAGAGGGGGTTGAAGTTTGTATGGGATAGTGTGATTTCTGCGTGTATCAACTTTAAACTTGGCACAAATACTCTTCAAAACACACTATGAAATATTAGTTCTAGGATTTTTTGAAAATCATCCTCCAAGGGGGTGAAAGTAGGGGATGAAGTTTGTATCGAAAACCTTCATTTTTGGGTGTATCAATTCTAAACTTTGTAAAAATACTCCTCAAAACAAACAACAAGACACGTATTTCCGGATTTTTCAAAAACCATCCCCTAAGGGGGTGAAACAGGGGAATGGAGTTTGTATGGAGACGTGTTGTTTTTTACGTCTATCAACTTCAAACTTTACATAAATACTCTTAAAAATAAATTATGAGACACATATTTTTGGATTTTTCGTAAATCATCCCCTTCACGGATGAAAGTAGGGGGTTGAAGTTGATACGAAGAAATTTATTTTTTTGCGTCTATCAACTTGAAACTTGGTACAAATGCTTCTGAAAACAAACTATTAGATATTAGTTCTAGAATTTTTCGAAAATCATCCCCTAAAGGGGTGAAACAGGGTGTTAGAGTTTGTATGGAGACGTGTTGTTTTTTACGTTTATCAGCTTAAAAAATGGTACAAATACTCTTAGAAATAAATCATGAGATACGTGTTTTTAGATTTTTCGAAAATCATCCCCTAGAGGGGTAAAAGTAGGGGCTGAAGTTGGTAAGAAGAAGTGTGGTTTTAGGCGTAAATCAACTTGAAACTTGGCACAAATGCTCTTCAAAACAAACTATGAGATATTAGTTCTAGGGTTTTTCGAAAATCATCCTTTAAGGGGGTGAAAGTGGGGGTTGAACTTTGTATGAAAAATCTTCATTTTTGGGTGTATGAATTCGAAACTTTGTAAAAATACTCCTAAACAACAATATTTATATAATTCTGTAGTTTCCGAAAATCACTCCCTGAGGGGGTAAAACAGGGGGTTGGAGTTTGTATGTAGACGTGTTGTTTTTTACGACTGTCAACTTGAAAATTGGCACAAATACTCTTAGAAATAAATGACGAGACACGTTTTTTTTTTCGTAATTCGTTTCTTAAGGGGGTGAAAGTAGGGGTTGAAGTTGGTATGGAGAAGTGTGGTTTTTGAGACTATCGACTTTAAACTTGGCATATTCTCTAAAAGTCTCCATACAAAGTTTTTTTTTTTTTGAGAATTCTCTATGTGTTCCTTGGGGAACTATGTTTGTTATCTTGAGCACATGCATACCTTTTGGTATCAAGAAGTAATTTTAAAACATCCCATACAATATGTAAATAACAGAATAAGCGCAATTCGCAGCAGCAATTCAATAAGCAGTGATAGCCTTACGGTTAAAGAGCCTGCTTCATATGATGAAAATCAGTGAGACTCGGGTTCGAATCCTGGCATGTACCAATGAAATTCGAAAATCATCCCCTTACGGTGCAAAAGTAGGGGTTGAACTTGGTAAGGAGAAATGTGTTTTTTTGCGTCTATCAACTTGAAACTTGGCATACAAAGTCCTTTTTTTTGAGATTTCACTATGTGTTGGTTCCTTGGGGAAATTTGTTTGTTATCATGAGCATATGCATATACCCATTGGTATCAGTGCTACTCCGAATCGATAACACCTGGAAACTTGAAATATGTTATGTAGTGTCTTATATGTCGTACGAAACAGCTCTATGAAGGGATTTTTAGAAATTCCCAGGGGAACGGGAATATACTGGTTCCGCGCGGGCAACGGATATTTGAAAAATAAACAGAACCTACTTATGTCCTGCATAAGGATACATTTGCTCTACGTTTGTCCCGAAATATTTAAAAAATAAATGTCCACCCGTGCGAAGCCGGGGCGGGCCGCTAGTTTATTATAAAACTCATTGGTACATACCAGGATTATTCCACTTTTCACCAGTGTATTTTCTAACCTCTAAACGTGAGGCTCGGGTTCGAATCTTATCATGTACCAATGAGTTTTTCAAAAAACTTACGTAAATATTTATCACTAGCTCGACGGTGAAGGAAAACATCCTGAGGAAACCCGCAAGTCTCAGAATTAATTCTGAGACATGTGTAAATAGACCCGGTCCGGCGATAGGCTCTGCACCACCTATCACGTTTAGGGGTCCAATATATCTCGTGAAATGTGGGTATATCCAGTAATGGAATACCTCTGCCTACCCCTTCGGGGATGAAAGGCGTGAGATTTTTTTTTTATTTAAACATGACAGGTGGTGAGCCCATCGCAAAATCAATTTCCAGTATCATGGGGCTTGCAGGTTTTCTCACTATGCTTTCTTTCACCGTCGAATTAGTGATAAATATGTACTTGTTTTTAAAAAAACTCATTGGTAAAGCCCTAGCTTAGAACAACCCTGGCCTCCAGCATGACGAGCCGACTCACCCATTCCCAATAATGCACACAACGTATTTTATTTAAACAACAAATCTATACATTATAATAAAACTAACCGGGCCGTGTCTGTAAATGATTTTTTTTTTAAATGTAGTCGTGTCTATAGTTATCGATGTAGATACCAAAACACATATTTTTTATTTTTTTTGTGAAGATAACTGAGTAAACGGGTCACCATCTAGAGTTCTTTTTACAGAGGGTAAATTTTTCATTCCCACGGGAAAATAAAAAAAACTGGTTAAAAGATAAATACGTACTACTCCGAAACCATAACACCTAGAAACTTGAAATATGGTAAGTAGGTGTCTTATATGTCGTAGGCAACCACTATGAAGGGATTTTTAGAAATACCCAAGGGAACGGGAATAAACTGGATCCGCGTGGGAACGCCACTGGGCACCCGCTAGTACTAAATAAAAAACAAAGGAATTCGAAATCATCGATAAAATCCAACCGTTCACCCAAAAAGTTGAACACTCATTTCAATTGCCCGAACGCAAGCTGTCGAGTTCGAGTTTTCTAGCCTTTCGAGCCAAAGCCCGGCGTGTAAACATGGCCTAACTATTGTTCTGGGGTTTCAATAGGATCTTTTGTTGCCGAACGCGGGAGCTAATGGTACGCGTCTAAAATAGGCGGTAGCAATGGGACGCACTTTTTAAGGGTTTTTTAGTTCCCCATTGTTTGGAAATATTGGTCGGACGCATAGGTTAGTTTGAGGTTATTTTTTATTATGACAAAAGGTAGGCTTTACGATATTGTAAAATTATGGCCTTACCACAAAATTTTGTTCAAAATATTTTGTCGAAGAACACTCATAGACCTTGCGTGAAGCTTGGTTTCGAATATTTTTAACGGTCACTTTACTAGAATACTTACAGACTGAATATAAAAATAAATTTGACACTCGATATGTACATACTTAGACAAATTGTTGTATGATAAATAATAATAATATTTATATAATTCATGTATAATTTAGAATTAATACTATTGCGTTTGGATAGGTATCCGTTAGCAATATGTAATTATTAAATAAAAAAGTAAAGTTTTAATAAAGTATATACTAGGGAAAATTCGGATCTTCCAGAAATGGAATACCTACAACCACCTCTCGGATAATGTGTACATTTTATTTATATAGCTGTTATTTAGTCCTGATAATTTTAACATTTATTTATGAGCAGAATCCCCTTCCAGTCAGGTGAAAACTAAAGCCACTATTCTTTTCTTACAGCTAGGTACTTCAGTAGCTCTGCAAAACGTCACATAAAACATAATATTACCTGCACCGAGAAACTAAGTTTTAGTGTTCTCTAGAATAACCTGGGTTGTAAAGTAATTCGTTCCAGGACTACGGCATTCGCCACACTGCTTGGCTGGTTGGCCGAGGAACAAAACAAGAGACTTTAAATCTACACTTTTACACAATATTACAAAGAGGAAAGATTTGTATTTTTGTATGTTTGTAACGAATAAACTCAAAAACTACTGAACTGATTTTTAAAATTCTTTCACCAACAGAAAGCTACTATACTCCTGAGTAACATAGTTTATATTTGATTCCTTTATTCCCACGGGGACGCGAATACGCATATGAAACAGCTCAGAACCGCTAGTTCTTAATAATCGGAACAATCATCGGTTGATCGCCACAAATTGGACAGGAATATACAACATGTAACAGAATGAACGCAATTCCTTAAATCAGTTAGTTCAGTATCGAATACTTATTCAATTTCAGCAATTTTTAACATGTGTTAAATTAAAAAAAAATGAATTATCGTACCTGAATTTAGTGCCTTCTATGGAAATCGCGCTATTATTAATCGATATTTAAGAAAATTGTTTAGACACAACTAAAGTTCGATAGCATCATATTTTTTTATATTAATATACTAATTGGGGTGTATGAGGAATTGCGCTTTTTCTGTTACGCGTTGTATAAGCCCAGCCTAACTCTGTTCATGTGACGTAATTTTGTACCCACAACTTACATATTAGCGACAATATAAATCTTTTAATTAATCGTTATAACCACAGTTGCGTGACAAACATAATCTACCGTCCGCCATTCTTTCAATTATAACCTAAAATTACTGTGACCCATTAATTTTGTCAATTATTATTACGCTTTAGTTGAAAACCTCGTCCTTTTTTAAGTTAATTGAAGACGAAAGATAAATATATATTTTCATTCTGTGAAAGTAATAAAACATAGGTAGAGCCGCACGCTATTTCTAGTGTAAAAGCAAAAGCCTTATGATTATCAGGCGGACTGGTTATCCTCCTATAAAATATATACTACAAGTCTTTTAATAGAACATTATTGAAACTATTGAAAACACTACTTCTGGCTGGATATTTTCAAATTGGGGCGAAAATTCAGGGCAAAAAAACTATATCTTACGTCGACGCTTAAATTACAAAAAAAAACTTAAAAAGAAACCTAATATGATGTTTGGTAGAGTTGATTTTTCATAGTCAAAATACCTAGAGATAAATATGTAGAGAAATTTACGAGAACCTAATCTGAGCTGCTTTATGTCCAAATAATCGAATATCAAATGATCGACACCGATTAATCGAAAAACAATCGAATTGTTATTTCATCGAATGTAAATTTTATCGAAAAGTCAAAACATCTAATGTATGTACTAAATAACCTCATTATTAAAGTGCCTGGTAATAGCTTAGACGCAGTACCATAATTCTAATTTCAAAGAAAACAGCACGTCAAGTTTCAGAGCTAAGAAAGTTGGAGAAACTTCATAAGAACTAAAATTCCCCCAGGCTAGGACCATACCTGGTATTCTCACGGACAGATCAATAGTTAAGACGATTCACATAATATGAATAAAACAACAAAAGACCTTGAAATAATCAAAACCGAATTTGTGGTTTTCTTCATCAGTCCCACTTTACTAAATGCCTAGCGGTTATGCGCGGTTTCACCGGCGTAGTTCCCGCTCCCGGGAGAATACGCGAATAAAATATAGCCTATGCTACTCAGGGATCCTCTAGCTTACCATTGTTGAAGGATTTTTAAAAATCGGTCTAGTAGTTTTTGAGTTTATTCGTAACAAACATACAAAAATACAAATGTTTCCAGGTCACCAGAGGGCTGGCCCCTATCTCTGTCAAAGGATCAGCCTAGCTATCCAGAGAGGGAATGCAGCCTTTGGAGGACATTTTTTATCTGTATTTATTGTAAATGAATGTATATTTTCTTTGTAAATAAATGTTTCCTCTTTTTAATATTAGTTACTAGCGACCCGCCCCGGCTTCGCACGGGTGCAACGTTAATACTAAAACCTTCCTCTTGAATCACTCTATGGGGACATAGGGATATAGGGACAGAAAAAGCGACTTTGTTTTATACTATGTAGTGATTACTAAATGATATATTCTAAATGCAAAATAGGCAATGTTGTGAAAATATCTAAATCACTATCTATTATATGTCTATAAAACCTTGATTCGTTCAAAGATATACGAGTATAAGCGAATTAAGAACCTAGGCAATCCTTTTTTGAAGTACCTAACGTTGAAAATGTGCGATGCTATGATGCGTATCGCTCCCACTGGCTACGTATTATGATTAAATGAAAATAAAAAGCCAACTGAACTGCGCTATAAACTGCGAACGGAATCCTATGAGGTTTTTATACGAGTATTATGACTTAGATTATAGCTGTGACTCGTAAAAGGGTATGTACTATCAAGCTCATAAGTTCCGTTTCACCGTAAATTTTCGCCGTGAAACTTTTGATTACTTCCAAAAAGCAGCGTATAGAAGTTTTCCGAAATTATTCAAACTCCAATGAGGCAGTAGGTACTCCATTTGCATACGAGATCGTGCGGAACTCCAAAGTTTGATTTTGAATAAAAAGGAAAACATGCACTCTTTATTATAATTAGGTTGAATTATCGCAAAAGTAAAAAATAAATAGGAGTGTATTTATTGTCTGTTGGTCTGTTAGTATAGAACTAGTGATAAATATGTGCAGAAGTTTTTTTAGCTTTCTGGTTTCCGTGTGGTCCTAGCTACAAGGCTATCTCTACCATTTTGCTTAGTGATAATAAGATTATAAATTCGTTTTTAAATTATATTTAGTAAAATTAAAAAAAAACAAAGCAAGCAAAGGCCTCAAGTTTTAAGGAGTTTTAGTATTTTACTGAAAACAAAATTCGTGTCTTGAAAGACTTGAAAAATTGTGTCAGTTATGCTCTCTACGCACAATGACCAGTTGATCATGCCCTGAAAAACGCGAAATGACCAAAACGCAGAATGACCAATCGCAAAATGACACATGCTGTACACGCAGAATGACCAATCGCAAAATGACACATATGTATACGCAGAATGACCAATCGCGGAACGACCTGCACCTTACAGATACGCACAATGACTAATCTCAAAATGACCAATAAACTTTACTAAATACATACTTTACTCCGAAATTGAGTTTGGCAACTAATGTCAATTTAGAATTAATGGTGAGGTATAAAATGAAAGGGCTTGACTAGTAGATTAGAGTATTCTAATATAATGATATGGTTCACAGAATACATCTACTTACCAAGTTTCAACAGTTTAGTTCTTAATGTTTCGGAAAAAAGTGGCTGTGACATACAGACGGACAAACAGACAGACATGACGAATCCATAAGGGATGTGTTGTCATCTCCAAATCGGCCATGGATTTGTAGGAGGTTTTAGCACATATTTCCGTAAGGTAATCACTCATACCTACCAGCCAACACAACTAACAACAACAAGTCGATGGTATTACGGAATTAATAAAACCCAACTAAAATATTCCCTACCAAAAGACCTGTTATAAAGGCATATTATTGACATTTGGGTACTCAAATGACCCCTGCACCGGTGGATTGTTTTAGATTTATCCGGTGGGGTGAGTTCGTAAGGACAGAGCCGGAATAAGGTTCTTACCATCTCTACTCATATGACCATAATACCCCAATATCATATACACATGGTAAAAAAAAATTGAATCTTCTGTAACAACGTGGTGGTGTGGTGTGATCAAATGATATTTTTTAAGTTTTAAATATGTTAGTCTATAAGGTCTTTGGCCCACTTGGTTTCAATTCCTGGTAGCAAAATTAAAAACTACAAAAAAAATACCGTGACTTGACGAACAGGGCGCAAAATAACAATTTAGATTAGGGCGCCAATAGTCTAAGCTGCAGAAATGCTTTCTTTGTAGTGAGTGCGTATGACAGAGAGGGTGGGTCCCCTTTTCATCCCCATGGATTGATAAAATATTTAAAACCGAAATTAACCGTTATGAAATATTCATCAGGTGCTTTGTGGCTAAAGTGTTGTTTATTATGACAACTTGAAAATAAAAGTAATATGACTAAATTTGTAGTGTTAAATTTTTATATAAATACTTTGCTTAAGCTTGTATTGAGCTTGAACATTTTCTGATTACTTAAATTGAAGTACCTACTAGGGCATAAACAAAATTTAAACATTAGTACTCCACTTTTTTTAATTTGTATAATATGAGACAGTAATCTAAAATATATGTAGGTATTAAAATATAGGAGCGTGGTCAGTTGGTTTTAGTTTAAAATACGGATAAGTATATTATTTATCTACTTAAATATTTATAAAGAGTACCTGATCAATATTTTTACAAACTTACCTTGAAACTCCTCTCCAACAAAATCTACAAACTCACAGTCACATCACTACACTACACACAACTTAAAAAAAGGCCAAAACTAAACTCGAATTTCAAAATACGAAAAACCAATGTCGTAATAAGTTGGCGGGAACGATCTATCGGGAACGCTCCTACAGGACATGCGTCCCCGATAACACGCGCGCGGAATCTGCCAGGAGTAAGGACCGTGAACAAATTAGGTACGGTACAGGGAGGCCCCCTGTACCGTAGTGACCACTGTCTTTTTAAAAACTATCATAATACAAGAACATTTTGTTAAAGCTTAAAACATTACGCAGATTCCTACCATGAGCTCTTAAAACAATATTGTTTTTACTTCATTGTGATGTAAAAGAACGAAATTCTCATCGATTGTCTCATTATTGTCAATTCCCTGATATAAAGAAAATGAGATGCAACCTCATTTTCATGTAGTGTGATCTCTTTCACACTGTGTTCCAAATCAAGCATTAATAAAGCATGATATTGAATTTGACACAAAACTTAAAATAAGCTTAATTTAAAAGGACTTCAAAATACTAAGATAGCAATACTAAAACAATACTGTTTTAAGCTTGTTTCAAGAGATGCTGTTCTAGACTTACGTGGGTACGGCATTCGTTCCACACCCTTTCAAATCCCTAACTATTCGTAGACATTTTAAAATACCCTTCACGTTGAGCGTTCATAAAAATCTGTAGGTACTCATAAAACCTTACAAATATCTTAGAAATTATTTCAATCAAACTGATTTGTGGATACAATTTTGTTAATTGAATGTACAGTATTTTTTTTAAAGTCCACTGGTAGTACCTATTTGGGTACTGGAAAAAAGCGTGAATGGAGTTTCACGAGTATACGAGCAAAGATAAAAATAATAAAAATTCTGAAAACGCAGGAAAGATATTATAATGTTTTCTCTACGTACAGTCAACGTGACAGCATTACAATGGCAAAACAAAGGGCATGGAAATGAATTAAATTTCTGAAGACAATACCTTAGGAAGAAATGTAATAACACTGTACTTGCGACTTTGTCCATGATTTTATTATCATTTAAGTAATGGTTTTTTTTCTAAGAAATAATACACTTTTGAGCTATGAAAATTAGGCTATCGGGTGTGATAGCCCGGACGGTTAAAGAGCCGGCCGAAAATCAGTGAGGCTAGGGTTCGAATCCTGGCATGTACCAATGAGTTTTTCAAAAACTTACGTACATATTTATCACTAGCTCGACGGTGAAGGAAAACATCGTGAGGAAACCCGCAGGTCTCAGAATTAATTCTGAAACATGTGTAAACAGACCCGGTCCGGCGATGGGCTCACCACCTATCACGTTTAGGGGTCCAATATATCTCGTGAAATGTGGGTATATCCAGTAACGGAATACCTCTGCCTACCCCCACGGGGATAAAAAAAAGGCGTGAGATTATATATTTTTCAACACACTTGCTCATAAAGTGGCTCTAATTTCACTGCAATTAGGCACATAATGACACCTATAATCAAACTGAGACTTTTTGTTTGCTATTATTCACTAGTGAGTTATAGATTTTTTTTTTCAATTTTGTTGCTAGAGTTGCTTTGTTCTTAAAAAAGTTTCGATACAAAAAAGATCGTATTCAATCGTACTAATAAATTAATACACAAATATGGCTTGCTCATTTCATGCAACTTCGTATTTAAATAGATCATTTCAACTTGTACGTGTTTAATAAACAAAACTTTCACTCAAATATAACTTTGGTTTTCTCTGTAAAAACTTTAAATACCCCATTTTGTACGTGGCTAAAACGCTATCCACGACAAACCAAAGAAAAAGAAACCTAATTTTTTTAGTCCATGGCCGATCGCCATTGTAAGATGCGAGCGCATAGGAAAACGAGGCTGTATGGGCCTAGATCCTTTTGCCTTTTCCAAATTATATAAATAAAAAATTGGAAAACCAATTAATTTTCCCCGCCATTGCGAATGATTATTTTAAAATGATTTTTTAGTATTATTTATTCACAAGTGTGTTGAAAAACGTCGTATGATACACGTGTGTATTGATGATTACCGTCCTCGGCTCTCTTATGACCCTCGCCTACGGCTCGGGTCTCAATGGCGCCTCAGCGGTAATCACCAACTTTACTCACTTGTACCATAATGTACTATTATATTTATTTTATTTTAAAATTAGGCTTTATGTGTTATTAAACTAAGTAAGTAATAAGTCTTTATTGGACTCGATTCTGCAAACCACCTAAAATTCCTAATTTTAAGTTAGCCTGTCCTTCTTTATAGAATACGGAAGAAAAAGGACAGAAACAAACCACAGATTATAGAGTAATGTCAAACATGTAAAAACCGACTAATTTAATGTCTTATCTGTCACTTTTATCCATGACCTCCTTACATCGTTGCTAAAAATTTAGCGGAAGCCGTCTAACAAATCCTAAAAACGTGTATTTGAATGCGTCCATAAGGTTCAATTTTGTTATTTTGACATTTGTGACGTTGTAAATAAATATGGCGCTTATTTCTGTCCCTTTCCTTTCCAAAGAGGTGGAAAAGAATAGAGCTAACTTAAAATTAGAAATTTTAGGTAGTTTGCAGAATCGAGTCCATTGTGTACCAAAATAAAGAACTTACATCCCTAAGGGGGTAGGCAGACGTATTCCATTTCTGGATATACCCACTTTTAACGAGATATTCTTTGGACCCCTAAACGTGATAGGTGATGAGCCCACTGCACTGGCCGGACCGGGTCTGTTACACCTGCCTCAAAATTAATTCTGGGACTTGCGGGTTTCCTCACGATGTTTTCTTTTACCGACGAGTTATTGATAAATTGGTTGCCAGGATTTGAACCCGAGCCTCACTGATTATCATCATGACGTGAAACTGGATCTTTAAGCGTAAGGATATCACTGCTCTCTATTTATTATTCGGGCTGCGTATTTATTGCTTTAATTTGGTTGCTAGGCCATTAATACTAGTTACAATGCACATTATGGTGATGTAGAGCTAATTGTGAAGTACCAGAACTCTACAAAAATAAACTCGCGTTCCTGCATCGAAAAAGCAATATATTGTAAAAAAGATGATCAGCACTCTTTTTAGTAGAGCTTTTCTTTTAGTCGTTTTTTTAAAGTGTACATGTAAGCTATAAGCAAAAACTATTTCGTCCTAATCCAGTCAGTGCTGCCCTCTTCACAGAGCTTAGGGAAGTATCTTATGTTCCGACCACAGAGACGTGCAACGTAATAAAAGTTACTCAAACGTACCGCTAGGTGCCCGTATAACGCACATTTCACCATTCGTAGTATATTATTATATTTTAATGATTATGTGTATGGTATTATAAAGTTAATATGTACCTAAATTAATAATATTACATCGTGTCCACGAAAACAGAATAGGAGACACTATCTAAAAAAGATCTTCTATATTATGAAATACTTACACCAACTGACATACAGACTAATCCGGTACGTATATAAGCATTCAACAAAACCGGAACTAAAATATCAGTTCAAAAAAATATTCGAAATTAGTTCAAATTTGACGGAAAATATAAGGTGACGAATTACCTCCTTCTTTTTTGAAGTCGTTTTTAAAAAGCTAATAGCTTAGAAGAGCATTACGAAGATTTTTCAAAATTCATTCTTCAAGAGAAGTACTTAAATAGGATTAAGTTTGTACCTATAGGAATTCGGGAATATTCCAAATTCCATTAAGTACACACTGGTAGTTCTTTAATAATTCGCCAGAAAAAAAAACCCAGAACAGTGATAGTCTATAGCGATTGAAGAGCCCACTTCTTATACGTTAAGCTCGGGTCCGAGTCCTGGCATGTACCAATGAGTTTTTCAAAAACTTAGGTACCTACATATTTAACACTAGCTCGGCGGTGAAGGAAAACATCGTCCAGAAACCCACAGGTCCAAGAATTATTTCTGAGGCATCAGTCACAGACTCGGTACGGCGATGGGCTCACCACTTATCGCGCCAAGGAGTTCAAAAAATATACTAGTGATCCGAGATGTATTTCCAGAAATGGAATACCTCTGCCCCTCTGGGATAAAAGGCGTGAGTATTCTTTAAAACACAGAAATTTTACAATTAATAATAATAATACCTAATTAAGGGACACAAGTCACACACGGTTATTTAGTAGTAAACTGATAAACATACTATTAAACGACCAGACACGCCACCAGACAAGCCAACAGACATGTTCATGCACACAAATGTTGGCCCCGAGCGGTGATCGAATACTCCATAATACTCCGAAATGATAACACGTATAAACTTGAAATATGGTATGTAGGTGTCTTATATGTCATAAGCAACCGCTATGAAAGGATTTTTGAAAATTCTTTCGGGATCAGGAATAAACTGTATCCGCAACGCAACGTCCCATGGCACGAATAATAAATAGGTACCTAGGTACGTCATTTATTGAAAATCTTGAAGGTATATGCCCACACCGGGATTCGAATCCGAGCCTCACACAAAAGAAGTGGACTATAATTGCTCTCAGTATAATCAATGGAGTCATTTTTAAAAATTAAACTAGCGACCCGCCCCGGTTTCGCACGGGTGCAATGCTGAATTTTCTTTGCTATAAACCTTGCGGAGCCCTAGACCTTTCCAACGAATGCAAAACCGTGGAAATCGGTTTGTGCGTTCTGGAGTTATATCGTCAGGAAGGAAAACCCGACTTATTTTTATATAGTAGATTTCATTTTTTTGGACACTCTGTAGAGCTCTTTACTAATTTTCAGGACAAAGTAAGTGACAAATCCGTTACAAAAGCAAATCAACACGGACCGTCAGCAGATCAATTTACCGCCGTTTGTTTTTCTTAAGTATTGTGTAACTAGATGATTCATAACTGTCTTTCAGAGATGTTACAAAATGTACATAGGTAATTAAGTCTGTTTTGTAACTGCGATAAGCAATAGTCTGTTAAATTTTGACAGCGTAAGTAAAGTATCTGCATACTTTAATGGATTTAAAATCTAATTTACATAAATGTAATGAATTTTTATTTCGTCATATTGTTATCGAACAGTCTGAATCGTTGTAGCTGAAACGGCAGAGGGTGGCTGGTGCTTTTGTCTGTCATTTATTGCCTTTCCTTGGTGTCTCAACGTATCTTGGCTCCTCTATGTGACATCATACAACCTAGTGTGACGAAACATTTCTTGAATCAATTAAGCTTATTTTTTCTACATCTACACTGTCCCTATGTCCTTATGTCCCTATGTATGCTTAAATCTTTAAAACTACGCAACGGATTTTGATGCGGTTTTTTTAATAGATAGAGTGATTCAAGAGGATTTTAATTCATAACATTGCACCCGTGCGAAGCCGGGGCGGGTCGCTAGTAGATTATAAAGAGGAAAGATTTGTAATTTTGTATTCTTGTATTTTGTATACAACGAATAAACTGAAAAACGACTGAACCGATTAAAAATTACTTCACTTATGGAAAGCTACGTTATCACTGAGTAACATAGGCTGTATTTTATTCCCGTATTGCCACGGAACAGAAACTACGCTGGTGAAACCGCAAGTGATAGCCCTGTTAGTAGAGTCCTCCTTTCAAGCTTGAGGCTCGGGTTCGAATCCTGTAGCGGGCATGTACCAATAAGTTTTTGAAATGAAAATATGTACATATTTCGGTTTCCATTTTACAATTTTTAAAATGATAAAAAACAAGCAAAAAATTTATGCAATTAAGTACTAAAAATGATGACGACACAGCTCAGTAGGTACTCAGTACATTTTCCACAGTGAATTCACGTTGAGACAGATCAGCAAAGGCTTAAAGGTAACACATTGTATTAAGCAGTCTAACACTATTCACTCACCTATTTTGTCTTATCCTCGACAGAACTAGTACCATGGGTATTAAACAACCGATATACATACAACCAAATTCAACCGACATGTATGCTTACAAATGTTGACCGAGGCAGAAATCGAACCCCCGACCTCCGGCTCAGAACGCAAGGGAAATACCAACTGAGCTAACACGCCCGTAATAGTGAAAGTGTTGTAGTCGCTCCATAATATTGTTAATTCTTACTTACACTACTATTCTTAATTAAAACATCACTATGATACCAAATATAGACCGTTGATGTTTTATTTATGACAAATTGACATAATTACTACGTGAAAAACACTTATTTATAGTTTAAATTGTTTGAGTTGTTAAAGAGCAGTGATAGCCCGAACGGTTAAAGAGCCGGCCGAAAATCAGTGAGGCTCGGGTTCGAATCCTGGCATGTACCAAAGAGTTTTTCAAAAACTTACGTACCTACATATTTATCACTAGCTCGACGGTGAAGGAAAACATCGTGAGGAAACCCGCAGGTCTCAGAATTAATTCTGAGACATGTGTAAACAGACCCGGTCCGGCGATGGGCTCACCTATCACGTTTAGGAGGCCAATATATCTCGTGAAATGTGGGTATATCCAGTAATGGAATACCTCTGCCTACCCCCTCGGGGATAAAAAAGGCGTGAGATTATATTATTATATTATAATTATAAATTATTTACAATGCTGTGGAAAAAACAGCGCTTGTATCTTATCCTATTATTATCTACTCTGTGAACTATAATCACTATCACTACATAGTATTAAACAAAGTCGCTTTCTCTGTCCCTACATCCCTATGTCCCAATGTATGCTTAAATCTTTAAAACTAAACAACAGATTTTGATGCGGTTTTTTTAATAGATACAGTGATTCAAGAGGAAGGTTTTAGTGTTAGCATTGCACCCGTGCGAAGCCGGGGCGGGTCGCTAGTAATATTATAGAGAGGAAAGATTTGATTTTTTGTTTGTATTGTATTGAATAGCCGACTGACTTTAAAAATTCTTTCACCCATTGAAAGCTAACTTTTCCTACTGGAAAGGGACTTACGTGGGTACGGGTAAGATCGCGCGGAAAAGCTAGTATATTATATATGCTAGTTTGTGAGGATGGATGGATGTTTGTTACTCTTTCACACAAACATAATGAACAGTAAATATGAGTTATACATTAGAATAACACATATAGTACTTTTTATACCGGAACAAGGATAAATTCACGGGCAAAATCTGGTCTGAATACATACGCCCGCATGATAAAAGATATATAAAGGCAAAATTCCAAAGAGACCAAACTTCGAAGCCAAGATATATATTTAGATACAAAGTAGCGACTGTCACACAACAAAATGTACGCTCGGTCATAAACAATGCATTCAAGAATAAAAGCAGGCACACGCACTTCGCACTGCCTAATGCAATAGTAGCACAACCGTGTAAGTTCTATTTTTGAATACGGTGTCGAGGACCGATACGCGCATGACCGGGGACGACTATCTGACTGGATTAGTCAGTGAAC
The DNA here is from genome assembly GCA_963855545.1 of Ethmia dodecea. NCBI lineage: Eukaryota > Metazoa > Arthropoda > Insecta > Lepidoptera > Depressariidae > Ethmia > Ethmia dodecea. The sequence goes on from OY979443.1 coordinate 4,237,573, forward strand.
TAGGTTCAGTCCGACCGCCGCACCACGGAGCGCGGCCGCGCGCCGCGAGCGACGTATAAAATACACACAAACAAAAAACAATCGCGAATCCTGTGCATCGAACGTCCGCGTTCGAAATTCAAGTGTAAACAATAAATTAGTGGCCGGTTCTATTTTTAAGTTCCAAAATGAGACGCAACGTCAAAATTCTGTTCCTTGTCGGGGCAGTCTGGATGTTTTTCCTTTTTTACTACATGCAGCCTGATTCTGCACAATCGAAGGTGAGTTTTTCTTTGCTTTAGCTTCTTGGGGCGGTCCCAGGGATTTGTCGCGGTGTTTGAAGATCAGCTGATAGGTTATGGAACCCTGCAACCTGCGACCGGTCAGAGTGCAGTGCGCATGCTCCGCTACCCACGCGCTGCGATAACTGCAATGACTGTTTTTATTGACAATATGTTTTTACATATTAAATTTAACATGTGACTAATAGCTTTAAAAAGAAAACATCGAATTCACCTTGACCCGTTTTTAAATTGGTGATAATGATGTAACCGAAAAGAATCTTCGTTTGTGTCAGCTAAATTGTTGCTACACAATATCTACATTTATTTCTAAAGACGAGGAAAAGAGTATTGTTCAGTTATAAATTTAATCCAAGCGTATATAATTTTCTATCTAGTTTTGCAAATTGCCAAATTCTGCGTTACATCACTACAGCGCCAGACAGTATTATGCGGATTCAGTTTTCTTACACTATAATAGATCTGATATTAAATAGTGATTGCTCTAGTTATCATATTTTAAGCCTTAGTTAGTTAGTAAATACAAATGAAAGGAACAAAAAACAACAAAAATAAAGCAATTTCAAAGTGAGGTAAGTCATGTGGTATGTAGGTAACAAAGAGATTAAAATATAGAGGGGACAAAGCGAGGAAAATTTGAAGCCAAAAGTTATTCCAAGTGGAATAAGTCTAGTACAATTTCGACCGAATGACAGCTCGCGTTCATACTAACTGACATTACGCTTGAGCTTCAAACATGCTTCAAAGTTTTGTATGAAAATATTCCCAATGCCCCCTCTATGTCCTATTATATTTTAATCTCTATGGCAGGTAATGTAGGTACATACCTACCTACTCATTTTAAATTTTCCTGTTTATTTCAAAGTTCACATCAGGGTTACCAGAATAATATAAGATGATATGTATTGTTTATATCTAGTTGTTGTTTGCATTGTAGTAAGTGTCAGTACCTACCAAGTATCCAAGGTACTTCTCATATTTTTTAACAATAACAAGAGTTTGTTAATCTTTCACGCGAAATCTACCGAACGGATTTTGATGAAACTATACACAAATATAGCTTAAACATCAGAATAAAACAGGCTACAGAGATGAATACAGGGTAAAATATAGTAACATTAAATAGTAGAGCTTGTAGAGCTACCAATCCATACTTCTATACTAATATTATAAAGAGGAAAGATTTGTATTTTTGTATGTTTGTTACGAATAAACTCAAAAACTACTGGACTGATTTAAAAAATTCTTTCACCAATGGAAAGCTAGAATATCCCTTAGTAACATAGGCTATATTTTATTCCCTTAAACCCACGGGAACGGGAACTACGCGGGTTCAACCGCACAGAACCGCTAGTAATATAAATAAAAACAACATTATTTTACATAGTGACGTTTTCACGTGTTATCGACACCCGAATCCGAATTGAACACAAATCGAACGGCGATAACAAATATATCGAAAGTTGGAGCAGGTTCATTACCATTTGGCAATATTGTAATTTCATCGAATATAACACGAGATAAAATTAAGTAAGTAACATGTTATTTAAATAACAAGTTATTTATTATATACAGCAGAGCGTTTTATTAAGTACAGATTAAGTAACTTGTATATTGAGAGATCGCGTGCGATGACAACCTCATTGCAGATGTAAAAGCATTGCATCGAATCTTAATTAAATTATTGGGTACTTACTAGCCGTTACATGCGATTCCTTCTTCGTGAATTTTAGGCTATTTCGTCCAGTAGCCTCCTTTCCCAGAGTTAAGGCTATGGTCTCTACCAAATAATAAATAAATTGTGTGACACAATTTACACTCGGTTATTCAGTCCCAAACTAGGCAGAACCTGTACTATGGGTACTAATTAACTGATAAACATACTTAAATAAATATTAAACATCCAGACACGAAGCCAACATATATGTTCATGAACACAAATGTTGGGTCCGAGCGGGGATCGAACCCGCGACCTCCGTCTCAGAAGGCAGGGTCACTACCAGCTTAGCCAACAGGCCCGTCAAAATTTTACCAAGATCGCTTCAGCGGCTTAACAGATAACATTAGTATGGTAGGAATTGATAAGGTAACAATACAAAAGCAAACGTTTTTTAAAAGCCCATTCAGAGGCAGACACAGGCGCAAAAAGTCTAAAACCTATCATTTCAATTATTAAAATATTTGGTTAGATCTTGTCAATTGTAATATTGCCTATTCGTCTCGGTATTGGGATTGAAGAGTGACGTGAATGACGTGGTCAGCGCATTAGTTTTGCGTAATAAATTAAATTATGTACATAAACAATTTAACGTTCAAGGTCACCACTTAATATCAGTTATATTAATCCTTCGTGTGTATCCAACCTTGTCAAACAAACTTTCAAATATCGAAACAATTTTTGAATCATACTTTTACGTAATTTTTTGAAATTTGTATCTAATAAATACTTACTTAATTATGCAGATAAATTATTGCACAGTCTAGAGTAGTCTAGACTCTAGACATACGGAAATAAACTGGTTGATACCACAGACATTATAATGATTTGAAAGATTATTCATGAAATTCCTGTCTTATTGTATCAAACTTTGGTTAGATAATTTAGATTCGTTTGAAAGTTTTTTTATGTAATGTTGGGTTGGGGCTTTCTTAACAATAGAATAAAACAATACAAAACATAAAATACATTGGACTGTCTAATCGTTTTCAGCGTTCACTTACAGACAACCTTTTGGATGGATGAAACTGAGAGATTAGAAGTAGGGTGGACGGAGCTGTATGAAAGAGTATGAGTAAAATATGTAAACTTAAATAATGTACCTATTATGCAGAGTAAACTTTATTTATCCTTGCACGTATAGTTAATGTTTCTGTTACGTCAACTTTCTGAGTGCAACACTGAGAAAATGTGCAAAGGGAAATTTACTATTCAGGCGCTGCTACAAGGACCCCATGATAGATGTTGACTTTTATACCTGCAGTCTGTCTATTAATGATTTCCCCAGCGACATGAAATATTCAGAATTTCATTTACACTATCACTACATAGTTTAAAACAAAGTCGCTTTCAGTGTCCCTATATCCTTATGTATGCTTAAATCTTTAAAACTACGCAACGGATTTTGATGCGGTTTTTTTTAAATAGATAGAGTGACACAAGAGGAAGGTTTTAGAATTAGCATTGCACCTGTGCGAAGCCGGGGCGGGTCGCTAGCATATTATAAAGAGGAAAGATGTATGATGTATTTATAACTGACTTCAAAAAAGAAGGAGGTTTTCGAATATATAGTATATATATTTTTATGTGCGTTCGTTGATAACTTCGTCGTTTATAAACCAATTTTGAAGATTCTTTTTTTGTTAGAAACGAGATATCCCAAGGGTAGTACCATGATACATGATACCAAGGAAACCAGAATTTGATAATGGCATCACAAAGAAATCGAGGGGAACCTTCGAAAATCGTAGTGGCAACTAGTGCGTTTTTTTTTAAATAACCTATTTTAAAGCACTCCCTCCTATTTAATGAAGGTCTGGAGTCGATGATGGAGCCGAAAAACAGTCGAGGGAACTCCTCAACTATTTACAGCAATTACCTGGTGTTTGGGCTTGATAAATTTGTATTGATGAGAACTTTACACTTTTTTTAGTGTTCTCTTTGAAGTAGTTTTTTTTTGTTATTTTTTTTTGTATTTTTGTATGTTTGTAACGAATAAACTCAAAAAATACAAAACCGATGTTTAAAATTCCATAACTGATGGTAAGCTACAATATCTCTGAGTATCCCGTATTCCTACGCGAACGGGAACTATGAGGGTAAAACCGCGCAGAACCGCTAGATGCTAAAGGCGTCAAATTAGATATCCCTTAATGAAACTTAGATGGTATAGCTGCAAAGATCTTCCTATAATAACTGAACTGTAAAAACAATCATCATCATTTACTTTTCTTTTTACCATTATTTGTATGGTTTTTCCTTCCATTTAGATCTATCATACGTCATATAAATAAATAAAAATAAAATAAAATAAAATAAATTTATTTCAGATTAAATCCATATCAACAATTAAAATTACAAAATTAAAATACAAATTAAAATTACAGATCAAAATTACAAAATTTAAATTACAAACTAAATGTCAAGTAGAATTACAAATTAAAATGTCAAATTAAAATTACAAATAAAAATTATAATTATAAAATTATCACTTTAAATATATATATATTTTCAATTTAAGTACCTATCTGCTAGGGCGCCGGGCACAAGAGCATGAGCTCGAGCCTAGCGCCCCAGCAGAGGGCAGTCAGGCTTGTCACTGAGGACTTTCAGGATGGTGTTTGCGCATATCTACATTCACTTCCATCTTGCATTTATCATCCTTCACATAATCCATCCATCTTTTCTTTGGTCTACCCCTCTTCCTATAGCCTTCTACATTCATATGAAGCACTCACGTTACAACATTACTCTCATCCATCCTCATCGTATGTCCATACCAAGGCAGACGATTACCTTTCAACTTTTCCATCACGGGAGCTACATTCAGACTTCCTCTTATGTATTCATTCCTAATTTTATCCATTCTTGTCACTCCACACATGACACATCCATTTAAACATTCTCATTTCCGCTGCGGTGTCCTTTCATTCTGGCTGTATTAAAACTATTATTTCTGCAGGCTGTATTAAAAGTGATGACAAAAAAAACAGTTCAGGTATCCAACTAAACAACTGTATTCTGAATGTCAAATCCTAATATCCCAAGAGCCCAGGCTTGTCAGACCTTCGTCATTTTGTAAAACCTCAAAGTTTGTCTGTGTATGTCCCTACTATAGGTATAAACGATCCCCGAATATGAAGTTTGGATAACGGTTCCTTTGGAAGTTATCGAGCAGCAAAGGTCCATAAAATTGCACCTCAAATTCGTTAAAGTGTAAAGCCCAGTTTTTGTATATATTTTATTCGGATTAATATTAGAAATCACGTCGTCCATTGTCAGACACTTGGTGCGGTGGAAACCCCCTGTCAGACACCCTTGAAACCATGGTGAATTGATATACTTATTGATATATTTTTTTACATTTCTATACTTTGACGATGTTATTGAAATGATACTTTTTATATTGTGCAATAAAGGAGCTATAAGATAATATTTTTTATTTAGTCTTAATCGTTATAGTGTACTTTTGAGCGACGAAATTCTTAAAAAATTTTTTTCAACATTTTGGTTTTTTGTAAGTTACTCCGTTTTTTTCTATCGACTGATAAAAAGTTTATTCCAGAAATGAATTCCTCATCCTTGAATTATATGAAAATGATATCAAACTTGGCCTAGTAGCTATATATGGGCAGAAATCATGTCATGAAAGTATACCCTCAATTCACCATGATTCAAGGGTCTGACAGGGGGTTTCCACCGCACCAAGTGTCTGACAATGGACGACGTGATTTCTAATATTAATCCGAATAAAATATATAAAAACTGGGCTTTAAACTTTAACGATTTGAGGTGGAACTTTATGGACCTTTGCTGCTTGATAACTTCCAAAGGAACCGTTATCCAAACTTCATATTCGGGGAACGTTTACACCTGTAGTAGGGACATACACAGACAAACTTTGAGGTTTTACAAAATGACGAAGGTCTGACAAGCCTGGGCTCTCACTCTATAACAGTTAGACAACTCTATGTGATCAGCGCAATCTTACGGAAACATCGACAAGTCCTTCGGACCCGTCTAGACGGGAACACCAAAATGTTTGTCCTCGGGTCATACACAGAACTACTTTCGCACAACGTCAGTTCTATGTGATAAGTTCTACACTGTACAATCGCATTAATAAACATTTACACCTTGTGAATCTTAGCAGACATGAAGCCAAGATAAAGCTACAAAAATGGCTTTTAAACCAGAACTATGAGACAACGGAGGAATTGCTTGGAAATACTTTATAATGGTTTAAAAAAGAATAAACATATATATTTATATATTTTCTGCAACACACTTCCTATCACACATCACACAAACCACATACACACTAACACCCTTACTTATTCTACACTCACAACTTTTTCACTAACTCTTACTTACATTGTTTAGGTAATATAGAATTGTATAATTATAAATATGTATAGTATTGTATAATAAATAAAATATATATAGCACAAATATAGAGGACACAAAAGGTCCTACCGATTGCTGTGTTCGGTGGAACACTGTCTCCTAAAATACAGGAACACCTGGTTTAGGTGACAGGGTTTAGAAGTTTTTGCCCACCTTTTGAAAAAATTCACCAAAAGTATTTTATTAAAGTAGTGTTTAACTAAGTTTTTATATATTGTAAAATTGTTATACTTACTCTGTAACTAGCTGTAAGAAAAAGGTTTTTATAAAATAAATTATTATTATTATTATTATTCTGTATTAAAACTATAAACACAATAACTTTGCTAATATACTTTTACCGGACTAAATTTATTTTTAGCCTTGTAACCGTAATCTGGCGCCAGATCGAACCCCAAACCCACGGTCCACTGCCATGCACGCAATCACGTTCACTTTCGTACATACTGACATCTTCGTTTTTTATTTACATCACCGCTGCTACATGCTTCTTAAGTGCCTTTTGAATGTGTAATTCTGTATCTTTAACTTTATTGGCTTTGATTTCGAGAAATTTTTCTTTCACTTTTTATTGTGCCTTTAGGATATTTGGTGCGCTCTCCATACATTATTTACATACTATATCTTTAGCATGTGACCTTGTCTGCGTGGTAATATAAGCTTTCGAACAGTGCGAAATACGTTTAGTTCGGTACAGTAGTTCAAACTCGATGCTCTACCTACAAAAAAAAGAACATCATTTGTTTAGGGTTTGGAGACATTGTTTTATCTAGGGTATCACATTCCAAGTGTTTTGGTGTCCCAATTTTTTGGTTTTCGTACCCAAATGGTTATAACGGAACCCTATTACTGAGATTCCGATGTCTTTATGTCAATTGTTTTAAGTAAAAAAAGAATGGGACAGGGACAGAACTTAAGTAAAAAGAGAGCATGTTAGAGCCAAATGCTCAAAGCGAGCGCTCCGCGTTTATATGTGTATCGCCATGTAACGTTGTAACTACCTCTTGATAACTGACACCTTTATAAAAAAAGTGGTTTAGTGAAATTTTAATCTGTTTAAATTACGAATTTATTATTTTAGTAAAGAAGGAGGTAGCAGTGACAACGTTACAGCCGTAATGTACAAAGATAGCCTCAAATGATACAACACCGAAATCAATCAATTTTCACCTGTATGATCACAGTTGACACAATATCGGCCGCATGCACTGAGCAAAAATAAGTTTGAAACTAATTCAATGCGATCGAAACTGCAGGCGACCGTAAGTAATCATAAAATCAGATTTGATTGACAGACACGAAAAGGAAATAATAGCTCTGTGACACTATCGAGTCGACACATTCATACAAAAACATTTCCTAGAAATAAATACCTTTCCTTCTTTCCCATACAATTAGATTCAGGTATAAATTATAAATCATAGACGGTATTCAATATTATACAGTAATTATACATTTTATGGCTCGGTAGAAGTTTTCCGTGTAAATATACAGTTGGGCTGAGGTCAAAATCATTGGCGGATTCATACTTGTCTTAAATATATGCCACTTTAGTTTGTACCTCCTACTAATAGGTAGACAACTATTAATAAGCAAGTTATTTGTTTTAGCATTAAGTTCATAATAGCGAACGAACTTATTGGCTTATTCACTCTGAAATCTGCCGTCTCCATCTAAACTAGGGTTCATCATCATCATCATCATCATCAACCCGCAACAGATCACTGCTAAACTAAGGGTCTTTCCTCACACATGAGGAAGTATGTACTATAATCTCCCACGCGGATTGGGAGATGGTGTTAAGCTAGTGGCCACTTAACAGTCAGAATTTTAGGGTTCTAAACTAGGGTTGCCAATACCAAATTGAAAAAGTAGGATTTGAAGTTTGAAAAACCAGGACAATTCGAAAGATAACACCGAGTGGCACGTTGCACCTTTCTTTCAAAACATCACTTCAGCGCCCCGCCCGTAGCGTAAGACCTTATCACGGAGCTTTAAAAACCCAGGTTGCTGCTTAAATACTATCCAGGACATCCCAAGACACTACAAAAAATAGGACATGTTCTAGGAAAACGGGACGTTTGGCAACCTTCATCTAAACCGACCCTACTGTTGCGGCCTATTGAGAAATCCACGACTGGTCAGGATACATGGATATGTTCACTTGTCCTGGATGCGATTCTCAAACTGATTCTCACATTCCCTGCTCGTTCTCTCATAGACTCTGAGCTGCATTCATAGTTATCATCGTGGATGACTCATCTGACACATGGGTCAATTTGTTACCAAGTTCTGGAAAAATGGTTTCATCCTCGTCAATAAGACATAAACTATCATATGCTACTCCGAAGCAGTGCAGTTTTTGCAGTGTGACTCGAAGATTAAGATTGGCCAATCAGTAGGCAATAAACGCTGTGTTAAATGTTGACTCACGAATTTCTTTTTTTTTTATCAGCGATAGAATTTTCAAAATCACCTCAGTACCTAGTTCCAGAGATTAGCTTCTACAAATATGCTAACAAACAACTTTACATCTTTATGATATGACTAAAGATTACCTATTGTTTCGTTACCTAAATCAGCAATAGGTTTATAAATTTCTCCAATAGAATTTAAAAAAATTACCTACATAATATTTTCAACCCACATAAAAGCCAGAAAATTTTAAATTCACCACGCAAAATGTTTAATAGATTTCTCAAAAGCTTTACTGCTTGTAATTATTTTAATTCCACCTCCAAACTGACCCACATTAATTTACACCTAGCCTTTTCCTATGCGACTTATGTGTGCTTTTTGGAATGAAAATTATCCTTCCCCAAGATGCAATGCCACTTTCCTGCTACATTTCAAAAAAGTAGCAGACAGACAGACCAAGGTCTTGTCTAATTTGAGTGGGATCCTATTAAGCACTATTTGTTACCATTTTATTTAATTTCTGTATTTGTTTGTGTTTAATTAATTTACTTTCTTTCTTTCTAATCTCTTCTCTGAATAGTATAAAACAAAGTCGCTGCGGACCTCTCTCTGTTTTTCTGCATACTTCTTCGACGCAATTAACTTTGATTTTTGTATTAGAATCAGACTGCCTGACTGATGGATCAACAGCCAAAACTACTGGGCCTAGAAGCATCTTGCACAAAGGTTCCTTTAATCACAAAGTGAGCACTAAAAAGGGATTTTTGGAAATTCCCGGTGGAATGGGAGTTAATAGGGGTAACGCTACAGTACACCAACTAGTATATAAATTGAATCAAAGCGGAGGCGGGTCACTAGTTTATTATAATTAAGTAGGGATTTCGCTACACCCACTGGAAGATAAATCTGGAAAACTTAATTGTTTTAATGAAGATTGAAGCGAGCAAAAGTAATTAATGAATGTACGATACCATCTGCAGCGCAATTCAATTTATCCGATTTCAATTTTATTTCTTCAGCACATCGATTTCATTTTCTTACAGTAACAAAAACCGAGGGTATTGCATCTTTCATAAACAGTAAAAACAGGCAAGCGCATGTCACGCATTACATCAGGGTTCCGTAGTTCCTAAAGTGATCGTGTAAAAATAAATTTATCAGCAAAACACATAATAGACACAGGAAGGGCTTTTTTACAAATAGGTTTTTCAACATCGTGGTTAAAACCCTTATTAAGATAATGGGTTCCATTACCTATTCTAGTGACTAAACTTATTTAAGTTTACTCCTGTCATTTTCTTTCTCCTAGAAAAGAAAAGAGACGAGGTATATTTAGTCCTGTCAACTAAGGCATTTCATAACATGTTTACTTGTTTAGTGCATAAGTAAAGAAGTCACGACTAAAATATAGCCTCTGACAGGACTAAATTCGGTAGGTTATCCTATATCCCTTTTCTTTTATTTGAGAAAAGACAGGACTAAACTAAAATAAGTGTGTGCTTGTTTAGCTGGTTCCAGAGTTGTAAATGTACCATTGTACTTTTCTTAAATCATGTATCAATTGTTGAATATATTTACTGGTGTATAATAAAGAGTTGATACTAACTTACTACCAATTAAAATAAGCATTTTAGTAATTTAAATAAATTTTACTGAATTGAACACCCTGAGTAAATCACTCTTATGAAAATTATTATTATCTTCTAATTTGAAATTCAGTTTTCGCGTGTGTAAAAATAAATAAACAAGTTTTAAGTAACGCCTCGTACGTTTACGTTACCAGATTAAAATCTCGAAGTTGCTTCCACTTGGTTTTATGTCACCAGTCACACTGGTAGGGGTGAGTTACGAGTAGCTATAGAGTTCTGTGTCATCTGTAAGAACTCCCGCACATGCAGGTCTCGATTTATTCTTACAATAAATTCTGGTTACATAATGCTAATAATAATAATGTTAATGTAATGTTAGGTTTTCTAATATAATAATAACTTTGTAGGCTTCTGTTATTCTTTCACAATAAGAAAATTTTAACATATCGAAAGTATCTATACATATTCTTCAAAATATTTTCCAGCTACAACATTATTCGTCGTAAATTCTACAAGCGCCGCTTCGATTTTGCTGGTTCCATATTGACTTTTTTGATTCTCAATCTATATCACAAATTTTTCAAACAAAATGAAGACAAAAACATAAAGTATTCAGAAACATTTTTAGCCCGGCAAGTTAGTAAAATCAACAGTAATAGTGAGTAATCTTATCTATTCACTACATAGTATAAAACAAAGTCGCTTTCTCTGTCCCTATATCACTATGCATGCTTAAATCTTTAAAACTACACAACGGATTTTGATGCGGTTTTTTTAATAGAGTGATTCAAGAGGAAGGTCTATATGTATAAAGTACATCAGCATTGCACCGGTGCGAAGCCGGGGCGGGTCGCTAGTCTCTAAATAAAACAAAGTCGCTTTCCACGCCTGTTTGTAAGCTTAGTTCTTCTAAACCAAGCTACAGACTTTTTCATTATGATATATAGATAATTTTTTCTGAATTATACGCGTCACAGAATAAGTGCAATTCCTTATACACCCCAATTAGTATATTAATATAAAAAAATATGATGCATTCGTACTTTAGATTTGTCTAAAGTTTCTTAAATAAACAGCAAAATAGTTCGGTTTCCATAAGTAGCCCTAAATTTAGTTATGCTTATTATTTTTTCTAAAAAATTTAACACATTAAAAATAGCTGAGATCTGTCGATACTGAACAAACTAATTTCCATTCACGCGAAGCCGGGGTGGGTGGCTAGTGATCAATAAAGCAAACAACTGCAAGTGAACTGCGCAATGTGAAATTGGAAACTCGAAAAACTTTTTCTAGTATTGGCTACAGAACCCTAGATTCTGACTGAAATATTACTTACAAGTCTCTCCAAAAATAACACTTGGCCTGTATTTACAACATGTAACAGAATAAGCGCAATTCCTGAAATTAGTTTGTTCAGTGTCGACTACTCATTCGATTTCAGCTATTTTTATTATGTGTTAAATTTTTCCCAAAAATGAATTATCGTAGCTGAATTTAGTGCTTTCTATGGAAATCGTGCTATTATTAATCGATATTTAAGAACATTGGTTAGACACAGCTAAAGTTTGATTGCATCGTATTTTTTTTATATTAATATACTAATTGGGGTGTATGAGAAATTGCGCTTTTTCTGTTACGCGTTGTATAAGTGTTAATAAACAGACATTCTCCATGGTATGTTATCGACAGTTGTGTAAGTAAAACACAATTTGCTACCGTAGTTACTGAATAGTGTCTGTATGTTTGTGTTATTTCCGAGTTCTTTATTTTTACTTAGATTTTTGGCGTTGGTGGTCTGTTAGTAGGGCGGTTTAATTTAATTTTAATTAAAATATATACGGTAATTTTGTGTTCATTAATTAGGCAGATCCTGTATTGGTAATATTTATAGTTACGTAGAGCATATTTCTATTGATGGTATAAATACCGCTCTTATTAAGTTTACCTAAATATCTCCAATGGCATTATTTATTCAATAAGGCATTTATTCACAGAAATTGTACAAGATAATTAAAAATAACTATCTGCCAAACTGTAAGTACGAGTATAAACAGTTTGTTGGCAGTATTAGTACTCTCTTCACATCATTCATAAACTTTTTTTTTTTTTACAAAAATTGTTTTGCGTTTTTCTTGTACTAGTCATGTATTGTATAAATAATGAAATCATTTGTATGATGCAACTCTTATCAGAGGTTCATTTTTATTTATATTTGCTTGTTTCAGAGGTAAGAGTCTGATAACAGTTCGTTGACCTAAATAACAGGTATAGGTACTCGTATAATATGTGGGATCTTATAAATTTTTAATTATATCATGCAATTATGCAACGTTTTACAGAAATTTTATTAAATACTAGCAGCGCCCCGCGGTTTCACTCGCGTAGTTCCCGTTCCCGTGGGAATACGGGGATAAAATATAGCCTATGTGTTATTCTGATGTATAAGCTACCTAACTGTAAAGTTTCATCAAAAGCCGTTCAGTAGTTTTTGCGTGAAAGAGGAACAAACATCCATCCAGACATCCATCCACACAAACTTTCGCATTTATAATATTAGTAGGAATTAGTAGGATTTAGGGTTTCAAACCCAAAGGAATATATTCCTAAGCCCACGCCCGGTCTGTCTGTGTGTCGTACAATCAAGATTGAATCTATTAAATCGTTATAGACAGCCGCTAGCTGGTTGAAACTTTCAAAATTAGTTATCACTATGGATATTCTGACAAATAATATAAAATCTAAAAGAAAGTAAAGATAGTCCAAACAAAATAATTTTTCAATGTTGTTTGTTTGTAATAGAAACTCATGTAACAGAAATAAACATATTTTTTTTTAATTCTGATTTAATCTATTGAACGTCGACCGCATCCTTCATTTTGATATGTAAGATCTTCCGTAAACTCTCACATACACTTTGATGCGCGTGTACCATGGCCGCTATAACCAAAAATTATAAGAATATACTTAGAAAAAACAACATTGTCATGCCAGTCCGACTTACAATGGACCGGTTTTTCACATGATGTGCTTTTTAGTAATGCGGTTTTCCATGAAGCAAAAAAGTCCCGCGACAATTTTATTAAAACAAAGTATAAAGAAGACAGAGCAACCAAGACTATTGCTCTATATAAGTGTTACTGGATCAATAGCTAGGGGCTGTTTATGTAGGGTGTGGGAATGAGACAGAAAATCTGTTGATTTTAGCATATTGACTAATATTTTAAACTTTATCGCGGATGTCGCTCCAACGCCTAGAATTACCGTACCTATATTTATTATCTTCACTAATTTTAAAATTTGTGTTGTATTACAATTTGTATTATATTTGTAGAGTTTTTTATACATTGAATAAAAACATTGAGATGTTTTTATATTTTGATGTTCTCATAGTAATTGATAGTAAGACAACAAATAACAAAAACCGGGCCAAGTGTGAGTCTGGCTTGCCTTAAGGACATTTAACACTAACACATTTTTTGTACATTCCGAAAAATATACTGGTGAAAAATGTCTCTTTCCAGGAGTGGAATACCTCTACCTCAACGATATATATTTTGTTTTTGGCGTTTTTTAGGGTTCCGTACCCAAAGGGTAAAACGGGACATTTCTTAATTTTATTTTTCCTCGTAATAATAGATGTCCGAACTCATTGAAATTCCGTTACCAATTAATACCAGTTGGTAGGGCTTGAAACGGACATAAAACATCAATTACACTTATAAGTACGGCATAGGCTTAAGTAAGTGGCCATAACTTAGCCGCAATAAGTAAGAGACTCACATTTGATTACTTATTCGGGTTGCGTGGACCCTAAATACCGACTATTTGACCCCACGATAATGGTTCAATTACATATAATATATTTTTGGTACAAGTAGACCGTCCGACGGCCATGTATAAATATAAAATTATAATATGTCACGTCTTTTATTCCCGAAGCAGGGGGATATTCCATTTCTTTCTGGAAATACCCACGTTTATCTGGGTATATAAAGATTTTAATACCATACAATTTAGAACTCGATAACGGCTGGACCGATTTAAGACAAAAATCCGGTTCTTCGCGGGCAACGCCACTTGACGCGCGCTAGTAATATATAATATTAATAACAATATCGAACCAACAATGTTACCTCTTTCTAATATTGGTGTAGATAGGTAAAGAATAGAACGGGCGGCGAAACTTGGAAAGAGATTGTTTTCAATAGATACTGTGAACAAGTTGCACAAATACAAGTACCTAGATTTTGTAGACCAAAGAGTTTTTTTTTTGAGAAAACTTGCTAAGTGGCAAAGTATTTGTGCCTACATGGAGACAAAAAAAAATTTTGGTCATATTAAAATTATATTAAGGATTTTGGCTGTAAATTTTTTTTTCGTATTGCTTTATGTCTGGTACATGTTTTATTTCAAGAAGCCGAATTATATAAACTTACTTACACGGTATTTTTAACATGTACAGTGCGTTAGTCCCCTTGTGATATCGATAAAATTACTGCTGTGATATGAGTATCATGTTTTGCTAAATGTGAAATACCTGTTACACTCAGACAAAAGTAAAATTAGCGCAACACAAATATATCTAAGCATTAATACAAGTACATACGTGTAATTGTGTGCATGGTCAGCCACAAGCATGCCTCACGTGCCTCGAATACAAATGAGCTGGCCTTAGTAAATATTTAAAAACAGACGGGGCACGAGGATACCGAAAAGATATTTTATGATGCCGTGAGAACGAAAGTCCGGACACCGAATGGAATAGTAAAAATCAGAACGGATGTAGGTTGTATGTAAATGTTTAAATTTTACGTTTACCAAACGCGAAACAAATGAAGTTAAAAGAACTTTTATAATATACTAGCGACCCTCCCCGGCTTTGCACAGGTGCAACCTTCTTCTTGAATCACTCATCTATAAAAAAAATGCATCAAACCCGGTGAGTAGTTTTAAAGATGTAAGCATACATCAGAGAGACAGCGGGATGTGTGTATGTAACATATGAATATTCATTTCATATATTTTTCACATGCTACTTATGAAATGACCCATCTCTAGTCTAGTAAAACATTCAACTGTTTATTTGGACTAGGTAAATTTTTTTTTGCACAATCTTACTCAATTACCGTTTTTGTGCAAAACGGTGACCGGCGTCAGACTTGTGACTAAACGGAGTCTCACAAAAAGTGACGCTCCAAATTACGTACAGCTCGAGACGAGGAGATAATTGCTCACACCTACCTACTTACATCGTATAGGTACTTGAGATGCGAAACGTTAAGCGGTTAAAAAAGTTAGGTGTTTAGTACCTTAAGATGATTTATTAAGATACTTAAATATTAATTTAGTACCTGAATATTAAATCACTTAAAAACCTAGTTTCAGTTCTTGGTATTGTTATGTACACATGCTTAGCTTTTGACTTATAAACCAATCAAATTTAATAATAATATGTATTATACGTGAGATACATTGTGTTTTCATGCGATGGCCAAGTCATCCTGTTTACTTATTTGAAACATAAAAGATTTTAATATTGATATGGTCACCATAAGATACTGTTAGGTTAGCTAATTACTTAATAACTTAAGACAAAAGGTCCCATAAGTACCTGGACTAAATAAATTAACCGACTTGGTATTACATGGATCTCACAACTTTTTACGGTAGGTTTACGGTTTTTGATGGCATCTAATATTATATAGAACTACGCCGCAAAGATAAGTAAAAACAGTTACGAAGAACGTGAATAAAACAATATTTTAGCTATCGATTTGAATATAGTAGGAACCTACATTTATTTTTCCAACAAAAAACCACAAAGACAAGTGTAAACAGAATAGGGTGGTTGCATGTAGTTGAATCTTACAACTCTGTGCAGTAATTATTTTTAATTAATTTAAAAAAATTATTGTCTTAAATAAATATATTTTTAATTATAAAAATACAACCAGATGACTTAATAAACTTGAAGAAATCTTCTAAATTAATTTTTAAGACAAAAGTACTTCACATTAGTTTAATCATAAATTGAACGGTTTTCGGTAAGCAAATATAGTGTGGTGTTTGCTTGCTTGCTTCCTAGCAAAAAGTCGACGTCTACTTTAAAACCCCCTACAACCGCAACCGGCCTAAAAACAGCTGCTCCATTAGAAATTCCCTTCATGGACTTTTCTCGAATGCTTGACCTTACCAAAAGGATAATATTCGTGACTCGATTTCCAACTGTACTTTCAGAATCGTGTTAAGAATTGTTACTGTAAGCCCGCATTTACGGAGACATGTTTATGACTATGACAGACGGAAGGAAAAGCATATTGATATGTGAGACTCTCTCCTGAGAGTGAAAACGAATTGTCTATAACAGAATTCTCAGCTAAATTACAGAAGTTGCATCAGTAGTCACCCATTTAAAGTGCCGGTCACGAGAAGGTATAAATTTGGTAAACAACTACTGAGTTATGTAGCGACAGTTATGTATGAGTTAACCAAATCCAATAATTAACTTAAATTTATATAAAGGTTGTACAAAACTACCATGCTATTTTAATTAGTCGGATTATATCTATATATATAAAAATAAATCCCTTTTTCCCTTGGTCACGGCATCACGCGTTAATGGCTGAACCGATTTGGCTGAAAGTTGGTGGGGAGGTAGCTTAGAACCAGGAGATGGACATAGGATACTTTTTACGGGTGAAACCGCGGGGTGCTGCTAGTTGCGATATAAAAGAGCAGAGCTGTCATCCAATGTTTTGTGGTATAGGGACATGGGGTAGTAAATTCAGTCTGCCATTTTAAAGTAGACTAGTGATTTAAGGAAGTACTGGCTTATTGTGAATGTTAGGAATTATAATTAAATGCGGTTTTACGTTTACTTTATATTTTTGTTTATTAGAAAGTGATTGTAGTGACACAATGTCGCAACTACATTTGACAGCGCTAATGCCGTAGATATTTTGAACGGCATTTTTAATTTTTTACTGTGAATTATCCTCGTGCGACTGAAATTTTGTGCATTGCTAAAATCGTTGAGGCGGGTGTCGTTTCGACATCCGACCTTGTGTGAGTAGCTTCAGTTGATTGGTGATTTAATTTTGTACTAGCTTTTGCTTGCGACTTCATCCGTGCGGGATAAAGAAGTAGCTTACATGTTATTCTAGTTTATAAGCTATATTACTTACTGTAAATAGATACTGCAAAAATAACCGTATAGGCTACAGGCTGTGCCAAACGAATAAATCCACATACATACTTTCAAACATACATCCGACAAAAAATACTTTTTCAGAAGCATTTAAATATTTATTATTTTTATTTAAATATAGTCGTAAATCGAAGACTATTCCTATAGATAGGATATACACACACCGGCACAATTAGCGGAACAGAAAAAAAAGGGAGTATTTACGCATTTTTGCGTGTTACTGGCCGGCTAAACAAGCTTTTTTTAAATTTGGGTTTTAATTTAAAAATGGAATACTAAGCGACTGCCCTTTTTTTCATTCTTTTGTTTTAATTTTCATTGATTCATTTTTTCCACCGCTTGTCCGTTTTTAGAAGGTTCGTGAATTCCATTTGAAAAGCTTTGAATTGCAGTTTTTGAGGCTTTTGAGTTTTTTCGCATATTGATAATTTACGAGCATCTAATTATGCCTGATTTAACGCCATCAGAAATCATTAGGGCAGATCAAATGAGGAGAAATGGTCAAACCTACAGATCGATTGCCAGAAGCCTTCGTCGATCGTTATCAACGATTTATCGTAGCATCCAACGATACAGATTGACGAATGCTCTAGTGAGAAGGAGAGGACAAGGCCGGAAAAGGTGTACTTCAAGGAGGGATGACCGTTTTCTCCAACTTCAAGTCCGACGGAACACGAGACTAACGGCGGTGCAGGCTCGAAATTTACTAGAAGAGGTACGAGCAGTAAGGATGAGTGAGCGGACAGTTCGTAGAAGATTCGAAGAAGTGGGTATAGGCTCGTATGTGCCCGCCAAAGCCCCAAAACTTGAGAGACATCATCGCACAAACCGTCTACACTTTGGTCGTGAACATCGTGATTGGGACTTCGACGACTGGGGACAGGTTCTTTTTACTGATGAATGCAGAGTTATGTTAAATCAAATTGATGGAAGGCAGCGAGTATGGAGACGCAAAGGAGAACGGTATATCCAGTCTAATTTTGAAAATACAGTTGCATATGGCGGCGGTTCAATTATGGTCTGGGGAGGAATATGTTTAGGAGCTCGTACGGAGTTAGTAGTGGTCGATGGCGGGAATCTGAATGCTGATCGGTATATCAGGGAGATTTTAGAAGAACATGTTGTGCCATTTGCCCCCTTTATTGGTAACAACTTCATTCTAATGCAGGATAATGCTCGGGCTCACAGTGCTCGCACAGTACAGACATACCTAAACCATGTTGGTATAACGGTGATGGAGTGGCCAGCACGGTCCCCCGATATGAACCCTATAGAACACGTCTGGGACTTGCTAAAGAGGAGTGTAAAGTCAAGAATGCCCCCTCCCAATAATCTCAACGAGTTGCGAAACGCATTACTTGAAGAATGGCAGAGGTTGCCCCAAGAAACCATTGATAACATCATCCGCAGCATGCCCAGACGGATGGAAACCCTCATCAGAGCACGAGGAGGAAACACTCGATATTGAACAGTCATTGAAATTGTTGTTAAACTTTGGAAAATCTTGAATTTTCTGCTGTTTCTCTATAATTAAAAATCGAAGAAAAATGCATTTTGTTTAATTTAATTTTTATTTTTATAAAATTTTAAGTATGGTGTTACAAATGAATGTCAAAACATGTTAATTTAATTGTTGTTTCATTTTAAATAATATATTGTTTAAAAATTACATTCATTGTTCTAAATTCCCTCTTTTTTCTCCTTTTTTTTTCTGTTCCGCTAATTGTGCCGGTGTGTGTATTATCTCTGGTCATTAGGAGACATAATACTTAATGCAAAATATCTAACAGATTAAACTTTTATACGCTTGGTTTGAATATTATTATTGCTTACGTAATGTAATAATTTTCAAATAGTAAATTGACATGATGTTTCGTTTTAACCACATAATGTGGCGCGGTCAATTCATGTCATGTCAGCAGACTTTTACAAATAAATTGCAAAATTAAATTATATTGCAAAATTATTGCATTACATTTAAAAAAACATTTTAGTAGACTTTTCTGTGGTTTTTTAAACGCATAACGATTGTATATATACATACATAATCTCACGCCTATTTCTCATTGGGGTAGGCAGAGACAATAGACTGCCACTTGCTACGAACCTGGCAGATCTCTCGTGTTTCCTCCACATGCATCAAACGACTCATGCATGCTCGTCGGTTTCGGGGATACCCTAAAGGCTGATTCATGTTACAACGGGACGGGCCCCGTCCGCGCCAAATGTCGAGGCGTGTTATAGGACGGTTCGCCCCGGACGGGGCACGCCCGGGCCCGGACGGGGCACGTCCGGGCCCAGGCGGGCCCCGTCCCGTTGTAACATGAATCAGCCTTTATCTGGTCGATGTACGGCTAGGTCGTCCTCTACCGACTTGCCTATTCTCAAACCCTTTTTTTTATATTTGTCTCGTTAAGCGACTTTCATTCATACGCTCAATGTGACCAAACCACCTCAGCATTCATTTTTCAATCCTAGTCACTATATCATATTTCAAGCCGCAAAGCCCTCGAATCACACTATTCTTCACTCTATCTATCAATCAACGATTGTGTGTCTATCTAATACCGGATGACTGACAGACATCACAGACTAAATAGACTAAACTAAGGACATGAAATTTTAGAACTATGAAAGGATTTTTAAATATTCATTAGCTAAGACATGCTTATTTGCATCGAAGTTCCTCATTTTTCCAGACACAGTGCAGTCTAACGATAACAACTTTATAGAGTAAGAAAACCGACTTCAATCTTCAACTTATATCGCTTTCTCATGGATGCCGTTGTCAGAACTGAACGTAATTAAATGTAACCAATCTGGAAGCACCAGCTTTCAAATAAAAAAAGGATAATCCAAATCGGGTCACCCAGTCAAAAGTTCTGAGGCAACAAACAAAAAAAAATACAGACGAATTGATAACCTCCTCCTTTTTGAAGTTGGTTAAAAACCTTTAAACTGGAGGATTATCTGTTGACCTGTAAGGCCTGTCCAGTCTAGCATCTGATGCTTGACTGAACAGTCATAGCTCATTTGTAGTAGGCTTCACCTATATGTCTATCTAAATAGTTATAAACTAAAAACATGATCAAATATGTATAACTTAATTAGCAAAGAAAACACAAACTGAAGCAAAAAAAACTAACAAAAGTGAAGGATTTTTTATTTCAATCGAACCAACCTCGGTGGACAGGTAGTCATGAATTGGTCCTAATCATATAAAAAAAGAATCATCAAAATCGGACCAGTCTTTAAAAAGTTATAATTAATCGACCTTAAAAATATATATGATTCGACAAGAGAACCTTCTTTTTTTCGTAAGTTAAACATTAATTAAACCGCGCCTTGAATAGTGTAAAGGCTCCAAAAACTCGTATTTCATTTCTGACGTTCTATAAAGCTAGTAAGCCTCTATTAATTACCCAAAAGTAGGTCAAGTTACCAATGTTCGGCTTCCGAAACCGCTCTAATACCATGTCAAATTAAGGCTCAGCAGCTGATTGACTTTATTTCCGGCGGACAACAGCAGACATTTCCCGGTAGAATCATTTTAGTTTTTACCCGATACATAAAAGAAAAAACCGGCCAAGTGCGAGTCGGACTCGCGCACCGAGGGTTCCGTACAACCATGCAAATTTATGGTTTTCGTAATTTTTCCTTTATCTATGCTATAAGACGTTGCTTCGTACCAAATTTCAAGATTCTGAGTTCACGGGAAGCACCCTGTAGGTTTTGATTCCCTTGCAAGTGTCGAAAATTTGCGGCATAAACGGCTGTATCTTTTGATTGCGTTGGCTTAGAAGTTTGATTTTTTCACAGCTTCAAGGGACAGTAGACCTGAGTAATTGATATAAATTTCAGCTTCATACCTCCACGCGTTCCTGAGAAAAAGGGTCTTGACAGACGGACGGACAGACGGACAACAAAGTGATCCTATAAGGGTTCCGTTTTTTCCTTTTGAGGTACGGAACCCTAAAAAGTACCTAAAGTTTTTCGGGTAAGAGCAAGTCTTTCCCTTTCGGGCACCTCGCAATAGGTACGGGGAGACCCATTTCATTTATTTTTTTATGAAATTAGCGTTAAATTATCGTTTCTAAAGCTTTCAACCGGTGATACAACAACACAAAATAAATAAATACATTTGTGATCTAGTCAATATAATCAGTGACAATCCGAATTTCGTCACTAAGGTGACCCAGGTGATTAATTTGGAAAACTCTGAATTTGGTCACTTAGGTTAATCACCCAGTTGATCAAAGTGGAATGATTCTAATTTTCGGTGGGTTTTCTAAACATTAACTAATTTAAAATGTAAATTTTATAATTGCTGAACATTTCATTACTTCTCTTAACTAACTAGGTCTCACCCTTGGGAATACATACGAGTAGCATGCATGTAAGTAAATTTTTAAATTCGCTATGATTGTGAAATTTAAATCGAAATAAATGTTTAAGGTATGTTGAGTTATTCCTCATAATTAATTTTTAAAATTCATGATTTAATTAAATCAATTTAATTTCCAGGCAGTTGACTATATTCATTTATGCATAAAAAACATAGCACGCATGTACTTAAGTAAAATTTAAAATTCCCTATGATTGTAAAATTGTAATCGAAATATTTTTAAGGTATGTTGAGTTAAATTCTTCATAACGAATTTTTTAAATTCATCATTCATTAAAATCAATTTAATTTCCAGACAGTTGACTATATTCATTTATTTTTATTTTATTTATTCGGAGAAAAAACAGTACATAGTGTATGTAAATTCTTATGGGGTATGTTTGTATTTCACTTACATAGGTAACACTATGCCCATGGACATTTTTCGCTAAGATGTAACAAATAAAAACTTAATAGTAATCCAGTTAGAATTTGAAATTTTATCTAAATGCAAAGCTCGCGCGAACATACACCCACCAACCTATAATCATAGAGGTTTATGGTGTTTAATATAATATGGGAATTATTGTAATAATATATCAGAAAAGTGGTGACTATAGAATGCCTGCCAAAATTGAAAACATCAATATAAAATCAGTCAAACATTACAAAAAACTCTCTGGGCTAGCCCTACACAGCGTCAGCGACAGCGTCCTGGGATCGTTGAAACAACACTAGCGGAGTTAAGTAGCGAGGTAATAAATCATGCACGCCGAGTTTATCTACAAGCGTTTGTTGCACACTATTATTATACGTAGGTAGTTTATAACTACCAATATAACAGCCCCCCTAGCCAAGTGGCATTGCACAATCTAATCGAATGTTCTTTTAGATTGACATGTATGGGATTGACATTAGCGTTAGCGCTCGTTGGCAAGTGCTTATGTCAATTCCATACCTGTCAATCTAAAAGAACATTCGATTAGATTGTGCAATGCCACTTGGCTAGGGGGGCTGTTGCACTTACCATTATATCTTTACGTCGTTTATTACTATTATTCTTTAATAGGAAACAGTGTAAAGAATTCTTTGGCGAAACTAATAAAAAAGCGTTTGCCTTTCGCTTTTTTCCTATATCCGATATCACAAAGCAAACCCAGCGCCAACGAACTAGATACTAAAACAATCGTGAGGCAACTAGAGCAGATCAAATAAACAGAAGATCTGTTATGCAATGATCCGATGGAGTATAGCCAATGATCCGTCACTTCCGTGGTCTAAGTGACGCGTATTATGAGGCTGCTAAAATAACAATGGTTTTCTTCAATAATAGCTGTTTCGCACGGTTTCACCGCGTAGTTCCCGTTCCCGTGGGAATACGGGAAAAAAATATGCTATGTTACACCCTAATAGTTTAGCTTTATATGCGTAAAAGAATTTTTAAAATCGCTCCAGTATTTACGGAGTCTATTCAATTCAAACACATAACCATATCTTTCCTCTTTATAATATCAGTGTAGTCTAACGGCCTTGCCCGCATGGATCTAGTTTACTCCCGTTACCCTGCGAATTTCCGAAAATCCCTTATTAGTACTCCCTTGCGTGACGCAAGTTGCGTCATTGAAGAAAAATGTGGAAAATTTCAAGCTTCTATATGCAGCGGTTTCGGTTGTCTCGATTATCTCTGATATTGTAGACTGTTCATCACTTTTCAAACTAAATCTTACGTTGACGTTTAAAATTACAATATTATCTACCTTACAAAGTAAGACCACACTACCATTATTTTGAAATGTTTTATGCACATTCAGAACCAGAACCATGTAATAAAAATAAAAAAAAATAAAAAAATTTGAATGGGCTGGTCTAAAATGCGTGAAACTTTAAAGTAGATAAGACCATTCGATTTCCTAGCCTGTTCCAATAGATACGATTACACGCTTATAAGCGCAGTAATTGCTAATTTGCAACACGACACAAATATTCTATTTTGCACCAGCTATAGTCATATAATACTAAACTTAACAATTAACCACACCGAAGCTAATTGTATATTTTGTTATACATTTGGAAATACTTCAAACTTCATTACAACTTACAGATTCGCACGAACTTATATAGCTCAGCGGTTAAAGAGCCCAAAGTCTCAGGTTCGAATCATGGAAAGTACCAATGACTTTTTCAAAAAAATCGGTTGTCTGTAAAGTCGGTTCACTGACGATAGTTGAACGTGACAACGTCATAAGAAAATACCGATGGAATGGATTGTGCCTCTTTGTTCTCTTTGCTCGTTGCGCGCTCTCGCTTGCACTGGAAGGCCGCATACGTCATACTTTTTCGTGCATGCAGCCGACTCCATCGAATTATAAGACGTGGTCACCTCAAAACTTACGTAGGTACATATTTATCACTAGCTTGACGGTGAAGAAAAACATCGTGAGGAAACCCCAGGTCCCAGAATTAATTTAGAGGTATGATCGAAACGCTTAGCTCAAGCACTCTACACCCCCTTTGGGGTCATTCGTAGACTGCACTATAGGCTGTACTGTATATGTGACATAACTTGTCCACAGCTGTATTAATTTCTGTTGTTCTAGCAATCTTCCAAGTACAACCCCCTAGATATAGTTTGTGTGACCTTGAGCATTGTTCATGATTGATACAGACCTATTATTTCTGTTAGTGCTGTAAGCCTGCGTGATACAGTTATAGTACATACTCTTGGTAACAGGAAATTTCAAAACAAGAACACATTAATATAATATTACGATATAATCGTAATTCTCAGGTTAAAGACATCCGTGGCATAAAATAGATCGCTTTCCTAACCACAATTACCGATCATAGACCATCGCTTTAATAGACGAGTCTATTCGTTTGTTTCGCTATCGAAAGTCGAAAGTGTGGAAAACACTTTTCATGGCAGTCATTGTACCCAGCTGTGCCAGCGAAAGGGTTAATTAGAAACCCATAAAAATGTAGTGCGGTAATGGCGGCTAATTTCATGGATCTGTCTCACTTTTACTGTTTTACTAGTACCTGTAAACGTGATCTTTATAATACGTTTCTACTATCTATTAAGGTAAATGTACATCTTAAATATATGCCTAGCTAAAACTCAAAACTTTTTTTGTACACTAAAGACATAATTAACTTTATCGAATATTATCTATAACCGTATCTCATAATTTTATTGCACTTCACTATCACTACATAGTATAAAACAAAGTCGCTTTCTCTGTCCCAATATCCCTATGTATGCTTAAATCTTTAAAACTACGCACCGGTTGTATGCGTTTTTTTTAAATAGGTAGTGTGATGCAAGAGGAAGGTTTTAGTATTAGCATTGCACCCGTACGAAGCTGGTGTTACATTTTCACATCTGAACCGATCACATGAAATATGATCATATAGACAAGTTGCACTGAAAACTGAGAAATCGACATTGGTGTGAGAACAAACGTCTTTGATCGCCTTACAGCGGACACGGCGCGGTGGCGATATCATAGTGCTCTGGTCTCACGATCTTTATCTGCTCAACAAAGCAGCTGGCGACACTGAAAGTCATGCCAGTGAAACTGTCGCAAACTCATGGGAAACGGGCCAATGAATATTTTGTAAAAAAGCTGCCAAGTTCGAATCTAAGTTGAATTAATAGGATCCGTACATTTAAGACCACACTATGACACAAGAAGTAAACAAAATTCCTACTAATATTATAAAAGCGAAAGTTTTTATGGATAGATGTATGGATGTTTGTTCCTCTTTCGCGCAAAAACTACTGAACGGATTGTGTAACTTTACAGTTACATAGCTTATACATCAGATATATATCTTATAGAATAACATATAGGTTATATTTTATCCCCGTATTCCCACGGGAACGGGATATACGAGGTTGAAAGAGCAGGGCGCTGCTAATATCTATATAGTTTGTTCTTCTCAATTTATATAAGGTGAGATGGTGTTAGGCTAGTGGCTACCTAAGTGTCAGAATTTTTCAAACCACCAACATTGTGAGTAAACAAAACCAAATTAGTTTGGATACGGAACCCTAAAAGTTTATTGTGTTATATTTCCCTTGCACTTAAATGTTAGAATTTGTTCTTTTGCCGTGTGACATTGGTTTAGAAATCCGTTCTAAATGTACCTACATAGTTAACATTGTGTGTAATTGTAAATTTGATTTAAAAATGCGTAGACATTAAAATAATAGTTTGTCTATTTTTTTAACAGTTCTGCCAAAAAAAAATACAAACCGGACTTTCAAAATCCGGTTTTAAACTTGTTTCTTTCCGTACGTCTTGATTAACAACTTGACATGCATTTGGAACTTTATCTTTAATCTATGGATTACATTACTTTTGGACATTGAAGACCTTTTTTATTATATAATATATTAAATAACCGCATGCATTAAATTCAAGCTTCATTTTTTCTTTTTACTTTTACTAATTAAAATTAGTTAAGTACTTACAATTTTTTTGTAGCACACGGAACCAAAACAACAATACACAACAGATAATAATAATACTTACATACTATAACATAATAATAAGAAATAATAATCAGTCTGCCTTACCCAGGTTCCCTACACCGAGTTGTCAAAAATTATAAATTTAGATACTTTCAGTAAGTATAAATTAACTAGTATTTATTTTCAACATGTAAATTTTATTACATATCGTTTCTAAAATTTAAAAAAAATAAGCGGTGATCCTTGGGTAGCAATGTCCAGGTACTAATGGCCTCTATACACTTTGATAAATTATAAAAAATATTTCACACCAACATACAAGTTAAGTTAAAATGAAAGATTTTATAATGCTGAAACGAGCGTAATATTTTATGTCGTATAATATTTCTCATGATTTGATAATAAAACCTGCTAAGCTAAATTGGAAATCGGCAGGCCACATATTATTTTATCAGTCAGGTGTGTGAGACTCTGGACGTAGGGAAGGAGTGCGGTGAAAAAACACTGCGATTGGTTTGGCGGGCACTGGAATATACCCGCGGGTTCCAATAGGAACCGAGACACAATTAAAAATCTATTGTGTCTGTGATGCTTAGTCTTAGAGGTTAAACCATCGTTTTCCCGCGTCTATATCTACCCCTGCATCAATGGGAGGAAGCTTCAAGAGAAAGGGTACTTACTTACACAGGTTGACTGGAAAGCACACTGTCAATAACTAGCACTACATCAAATTAGATTTCTAGTACTAAAGTTAGATGGATGATGCAAACAGGGATAAGCAGAGAGAGGAAGTGTAAGCTATTAAATAAATGAAGCCGGATCTTGAAGGCATGGACGCGTTCCATAACCGCGTTAAAAAAAAAAGAAAGATCGTGAGAATCCAAAGTATAACAGCTAACGAAGAAGGTACTAAAAAGTTTTTATTTACGTATCATCAGATAAAAACAATTGCATAACATTGAGAACGTAAGGTACTTAGAAAGTCTTGGACTGTATAAAATGAATTACTCCTGCATTATCAAATTCCAAAAACATAAGTACCTACACTCATTAAACACATAGTATCATTTTTCTTAATATATAAAAACCTCGTGCGCTCATGTTCGTATACGCTAATCTCCGAAGCCGCCCAACCAATTATAATGAAATTTTGTGAATGTGTATAATTGGTTCCAGATTGAAAGATCGGATAATTATGGACTCGGTAGGTGGTACTGATGTCTGTGGTAGGACAACGTCCAGGCCTACTAATCGTAATTAATATTATAAATGCGAAAGTCAGTTTTTTTGTTACGTTTTCACGCTTAAACCGGTATACTGATCTAGATATAATTTGACGAGACGATAGTTTACACCTTCAGGCCTTCCTACACGTCAAGAAGTTTGCAAATTTTATGTAATAGTGTGTTATGGCATCCTCATGGACCAATTTGATTGTAAATTTTTATAAATTGCCAGTCAAATCATTCCTTGTGGAATATGATTTAATGTTATAATTAAGCGCCAGGAGAAACGACGTAAACAATTTTTGTTAGGATTTTCCTGTGTTTACTAAGAAAGACTGTACTGAATAAAACAGTTATTTATTTTTGTTTCAGGTAAATCTACTCGAAAATCTGAAACGGAAGGAAGTAGATAAGCTCATTATACTAAATGCTCGCTTTGTTTACCAATAACCGTTAATTTAAAAACATACCTACTTACTCCGAATCCTGGCTGTTCCACTTCTTCAATACTTATGCTTTTAAGTATCAGTGTAACCTAGGGTACAAGTATAATTTAGGAAGTCAACATGTTCGAGGCGTATCTACAGAATTTACAATCATATGTAAGCTTCTGTTTCGTGTATTGATTTATTACAGAACCCGCCCTCGAATTGGTTCGTAATTAATTATATTTCAAGTACTTGAAGTAGGTACTTATACAGAGTGTCTAGGATAATAAAACAAGGTAGTGAATCTAACTTAAATAACCAACACTAGTTTAAAATAAATTATCAAATTCGTAAGGAATAATCTTCATAATATACAAAATGGATCACGGATCGGAGATGTTTTCTTTTTCTTTTTTTTTAACTAAACAAATTTTAGTTTTACGAGTACCTACCAAGTTTCTTCTCTATATATATATATATATCTCAATTTGTTTAAATACCAATAATTAAAAAGTTATCTTAAAAATAAAAAATGGTTTATTTTTTGGTAACGCGCAAAACATAAAAATTCTAGATTTTCTGAAAAGTAAAGTATCAGATACCTACAGATTGTATCATGTATCAATAATAAAATATATAGAAATTATTGATTTCAGTTTTTTAAGAGATAAATTCAACTTATATGTAATAAACTTATAACTTTATATGTAATCTACGTACTGTGTATTTTATTTTTATATATTTATAAAAAACGGTTTATGTATATAAGTATCTACCTTAGTCCATTGGTAACTTTAGTGCACCACCTACCTTCATCTGTTTATCTCAGTTACATCCATCCTAAGGTTGTCTGGAAGAAATCGCTTGAAGCGATAAGACCGCTCATTGTACTTTTTTATCATTGTGTCACTTGTTGCATATTTTTATTGGTGTACAATAAAGAGTTGTTACTTACTTACTTACTTATGTCGATTCAAGACCTCAGAATCGAAAATGTTATCTCTATATATATAAAGAGAGAAGTCCTGACTGACTGACTCATCAACGCCCAGCCTAAACCCTTACACCTAGAAAGCTGTTTTTTTTTCACATATATTATTTTGAAGACGTAGGCTAGCACTAAGAAAGGATTTTTCGAAATTCAACCCATAAGGGGGTGAAACAGGGGTTGAGAGTTTGTATGCAAAACCTTCATTTTTGGGTGTATCAATTCAAAACTTTGTAAAAATACTCTATAAAACAAACGACAAGAAACTTTTTTCTTAATTTTTCAAAAAACACCCCATAAGGGGGTGAAAGAGGGGGATGGAGTTTGTATGGAGACGTGTTGTTTTTTATGTCTATCAACTTGAAACTTGGCACAAATACTTTTAAAAATAAATGAGTAGATACGTGTTTTTGGATTTTCCGAAAATCGTCCCTTAACGGGGTGAAAGTAGGGGTTGAGTTTGTAATGTATGGAAAACCTTCATTTTTGGGTGTATCAATTCGAAACTTTGTACAAATACTCCTCAAAACAAACCACAAGACACGTACTTCGGGATTTGCAAAAAACACCCCCTAAAGTCGTGAAACGGGGGGTTGGAGTTTGTATGGAGACGTGTTGTTTTTTACGCCTATCAACTTGCAACTTGGTACAAATACTTTTGAAAATAAATGAGTAGACACGTGTTTTTGGATTTTTCGAAAATTGTACCCAAAAGGGGTGAAAGTAGGAGGTTAAAGTTGGTATTTTTTTTTATGATATAAAAGGGGGCAAACGGGCAGACGATTCACCTGATAGTAAGGGACGTCCGTCGCCCATGGACACCTGCAACTCAAGAGTCACAACTGCGTTGCCGACCTTTGAGGTGGGAGTAGGGGGAGAGGAGGGGAGAGGAGGGGAGGGGGAGGGGGGATTGGGGCCTATGGTTACCTCACTCACTCAACAAAACGCAATGCATTGCTTTACGCTGGTTTTCTGTGAGGCCGTGGTATCACTCCGATCGAAGCATGGCTCTCCCACGTTCATGTATGTATGGAAAACCCTAATTTTTTGGTGTATCAATTCGAAACTTTGTAAAAATACTCCTCAAACCAAATAACAAGACATGTATTTCTGGATTTTTTCTACTCAACTTGAAATTTGGCACAAATATTCTTCAAAAGTCTCCATACAAAGTCCACTTCTTTTTTTGAGAATTCACTATGGGTTCCTTGAGGAAATTTGTTTGTTATTATGAGCACATGCATAGCCTTTGGTATCAAGAACAAATTCAAAAATCATAAACCAGAGAGTGTCATAGACTATTTAATTAATTTCAGCTATTTTTTTCAGAAAAACGAATTAGCATAGAACTGAATTTAGTTTGGGCTACCTGTGGAAACCGTACTGTTATCGCTCTTTATATAAGAAATTTTGTTAGACAAAACTAAAGTACGAATGCATTACCATATTTTTATATTAGTATACTAATTGGGGTGTATGAGGAATTGCGCTTATTCTGGGACACGTTGTATATAGGGTGTTTTGAATAACAAAAATATAAATAAATAGCAATGATAGCCCACTGGCTAAAGAGCCCGCCTCTCATTCGTGAGGCTCGGGTTCCAATCCTGGCATGTACAGTCAAGTTTTAGTAAGGATCCCTTATTCTTTTTCTTCATAGATATAGCCTATGTTACTCAGGAATAATGTAGCATTCTAATGGTGAAAGAGTTTTTTTAATCGGTCCAGTAGTTTTTGAGTTTATTCGTTATTAACATAGGAACAAAACTACAAATCTTTCCTCTTTATAATATTAGTGTAGATTATCTTCTTGATATATTTTTGAAACGCAAAGGAATAACAAATTCTACGCGGACGAAGTCGCGGGCATCAGCTAGTCTAAGTATATGATAACCACTCTAAAGAGTAAAAAAAACCGACTTCAATTTTCAACTTATATGGTTTTCTCATGGATATCGTTGTCAGAACTGGACTAAATTAAAATGGGTTCAATCTGAAAGCACCAGCTTTCAAATAAAAAAAGAATCATCCAAATCGGTCCACCCAGTCAAAAGTTCTGAGGTAATAAACATAAAAAAAAACATACAGACGAATTGATACCCTCTTTCTTTTTGAAGTCGGTTAAAAATGAAAGTTACCAGCTTTGAATTTAATAGGTACCTACCTAAGTAATAGAATATTGTGAGTAAACCACGTAGACAGGATGCTAAGTGAATGTGAAACAGGCAAACAGATAGACGGGCATGGAAGTGATCCAATATAGGTACCTTTTTATCCTTTTCAGGTACGTAGGTAACCCTAAAACGAGTGAAATTGGAATAGAATTACGTCTTTGTGTAAATTCTCTTGACCATAACTTCTTGTAAACAAAATATTAAACAAATAGCTCTACTTAGCATCTAGTTAAGTACAATAAGTATGCAAAACAAGTCCAGTGGTAAGACAATTAGGTAGGTAAGAAGTTAGGTAATAAGTAGTCTTATCTAACTGCTGAAAAGTAAAAGCTCCATGTATTAACCAGGTCAGTATAGACTATACTCGTACAACGCGTACCTAACAAAATAAGCGCAATTCCTCATACACCCCAATTAGTTTATTAATATAAAAAAAATATGACGCCTTCGTCCTTCAGTTGCGTCTAACCAATTAAATAAAATTTCTTAAATAAAAATAAATAATAGTACGATTTCCATAGGTAGCACTAAATTCAGCTGTGCTAATTGGTTATTCCAAAAAAAAACACATTAAAAATAGCTGAAATAGATTAAGTATTTGATACTGAACAAACTAATTTTAGGAATTGCGCTTATTCTGTTACTTATATTGTATTTTGTGTACTATTAAGTATGAAGGTTTTACTCGTTTTGTTTGGAGAGTTGATTTATTGATGTTTGTGGCTTGAGCCATTAAGCCGATAACCGATCGGTTTTATTTTTACATCAGCGTTAATGCTCACGGCTGGTAAAAAGTGTGTACCTAATTCGAGTAATCGAATCTGCTAGTAGTGGGTATGATATACCTATTTACTTACTGAGTACTTCAAAGTCATTATCATTTCATGGAATTACTTATTTTATTTACATGATTTGGCAATATTTTTTTATTAAGGACGGTGAAAAATCACACTTGCAACGGAAAAAACGGAAACGAAATATGAAATCTGAAAAGAGCAATGAAATTCAGATTGGTAAAGTAGGTACAAAAGCGTGCGAAGTTGAAAAATTCATTTAATTTGATTATCTTTTTTTTTTCACTTGCTTCTCATGAAATGATCCATCTCTGGAATCTGCCAACACTTTCAAGTGTATATTTATCTTAACCCTTCTAGTATTACGAATCCGAAAGTAATTATGTCTGTATGTCATGTTTTCACTCATAAACCGCTGAATTCCTCAGGAAGGTTAAATGCTTTGAATCTTGACTGACCTATTGGTTCAGTTAGTGGTGACCCTGCCTTCTGATCCAGAGGTTGTCTGTTCCATCCCCACCGAGACCAACATTTGTGACACAGAAACATGTCTATTAGTTTCTCGTCTGGGTGTTTATATGTATTTAAGTATGTTTATCAGTTTTTTAGAACCCATAGTACAGGCACTACACACAAAACTTAAAACAGTAAAACTTTACTTGGATATTCAGACCTTCCACGGAACTGATACATTTCAACTCAGAAATAGACTCAATTAAAGTTGCTAGACTTGTGATTCAACTTTCACTGGATATCATTAGTAAAAGCTCATTACATTTATAATTTTACTGGCATTAGCAGAGTGTTGGTGTCACGTATATATAATTACGTAGAACTGAATAGGTAGTAGGGGGGAAAAACAGTTTTAAGTTTTACACTGTATTTTCCCTTGACAGCCTGAATAATTAATAAACTCCTTAGTCACATCACTATCTTCGGGCTGGGGACCCTTAGCATATTAATAAAAATAATAATTTAAATTCCACTGCTCATTTTTGTGTCAAAATTAAATTATTAGTAATTTCACAGATAAGGTACATTTTCAAATAATAAAACGGTCAAAAAGTGAAGTAATTGAGTAGGTACTAAAATGTATTTATTAGATTTTTCTTCAATGAATTTGCATTTTAACAGATGATAAAAGTAACAAATTTTACTAGCAGTCAACTACCCTATTATTAATATTGGTTTAATTCCTTGGTCATTTCCTAAATGATCGTATCCACGAATGAAGGAATTTACAGTCATATTTCGAGGTACGAATACGTTGCAGTGATAGCCTTACGGTTAAAGAGCCTGCTTTACATGATGATAATCAGTGAGGCTCGGGTTCGAATCCTGGCATGTACCAAAGAGGTTTTCAAAAGATACGTACATATTTATCACTAGCTCGACGGTAAAGTAAAACATCATAAGTAAACCCGCAGGTCCCAGAATTAATTCTGAGACATGTGTAAAAGACCCGGTCCGGCGATGGGCTCAACATCACGTCCAAAGAATACCTCGTGAAGAGTGGGTCTATACAGTAATGGAATACCCCTGCCTACCCCCTCGGGGATTAAAGGCGTGAGATTAAGCTCCTCGTGCATGTAAGCAAAGAACCAAATCAGGTGATGATGATATGTATTAAAAATAAAGTGCCATCAACAATTATGTGTACAAAGACGTTTAAAGAAAAAGTTTCTCTCTCCTAGATAATTCCTAGATAATGATTTTCTTCCAACCTCTTTGTAGTGTATTACAATGTTAGAGTAATAAGTGCGGTTATCAATGACTAGCGGTTCTGCGCGGTTTCACCCGCGTAGTTCCCGTAAGATGAAATAATTTCTCCCGTTTTTTACACATTTACCACTATATCTTTGCTCCTATTGGTCGTAGCGTGATGTTATATAGCCTATAGCCTTCCTCGATAACTGGACTATCCAACACAAAAAGAATTATTCAATTCGAACCAGTAGTTTCGGAGATTAGCGCGTTCGAACAAACAAACAAACAAACAAACAAACTCTTCAGCTTTATAATATTAGTATAGATATAGATTTCACGAGAGCTGTAATGCATGGAAGTACTACTTAGAGGAAGTAGTACCCAGTAACTCTTGTAAAAAGGCATATTGCAGCTTTCTGGTGTCAGACCGGTCTAACTGGACTGAACAAATCCGTTCTCGCCTACGATTTACACTCATGACGTGATTGAAGCCTTGCCCATAAAACCTGTATTCTTATAGCTGGTCTGTAACAAGATAGGTTTTTAATTTGGCATCAAAAAGTATATACTCACGCTTTATCCTCGACGAATGGAATACCTGCCATTTCTGATAGAATATAAATTTCTCTAACTTCTGGAATGACGTAAACATTTTTTTCTTTTATTTTGTTTGTTCGTCAGTATGTGTGTGACAGAAGATACAAATAAATGTCTTAGCTATCTTATTTCCACTACACCAGGAGGTCCAGCAAGTACAGGCTATAGTTTGGGGCAATCTGTCAACCTAAGGATTTTTTCATGATTTTATTTTATCGATTTTTTAATAAGTATGTTTTCCTGTAGCTACCATGATACAGATTTCCATCACAAAGATTATTTTAAGGAAGCAGACAGATAGACGGACGATGATGTCGAAACTATAAGGGTTCCTTATTTACTACGAACCCCTAGAAACTCTTGAATGAATCTTGTATTCATTTTGTTCAAAAAGCACTATCTTTGTAATCCATAATCTTTACTTTGCTCTACTATAGTTAAGTAAAAATGGCACAACACCCACGCGGCTAATTAAGCCTGAGCCACAATGGCTATTGAATGGCTCAGGAAATTATCCTACACTTTACGTTGTAACCGATTTAATAGAGCGATGGCGCAACTCATTGTTCAGCACTATTAACAGGGCCAGTGCGTTCTAAAACCATCCTTATCTCGGTAGATTAGAGTGCATGGTACTTATGGGTCACTATACTTGTATGTCTTTCGCCACTAGTCTTTATCTCGATGAAATATCTTTTCTCACTGATGTAGGCTATATCTAGAATCTACATTTACATCATATAGTTTAGGTAACATGCGTGGTGGTAATATAATTTGATGGTCAGCCTTAATTGTTTTATTGTGCCAATATAATGTAATCGGATTATGACTGGTCTACCTCGCATGGACATTTATTGCCTTTAATTGCGTATGCAGTTGTAATTAACGATGGAAGTGAGTTCATCTGTCATTTATGAGGCTCAGGGTAGAGTCTTGGTCAAGTAATGTTTACCAAAGAGTCACAAAATCGAAGGTAGGTACTTACTTATACATTTGTGTGCATGAACAAACACGTATATTAGTTTCATTTTAATTTAATCAAAATAACCGTGAATAAGTACAACAGTAAAAGTAAACTAAAAGAAACTAAAACTACGAACACGTATATTTGAATTTATTTGACGTGCCTGTTTTCTCAGGTGGTAGCTCCTAACCCTGTCTTTTGAGTGAGAGGTAGCAGGTTCGATACCCGAAAAAAATATTACAACAAAATTAATATAGTGTGTTTCCATTTCATTTCCTAATTAATGCAGAATAATTGGTAAAATGCACCAAATTTCAGTATTTTAAGGAATTTTATACTTGACCACGTGAGTTTCGGTTTCGGCCGAAACTGAAGCCACGGCCGGATATTCGGTTTCGGTTCAGTTTCTCGGACACTAGTTTTTATTTTATCTGTATTTAAAATGGCTAATTGCAGTTACCAAGTCAATAAGCTACTTGCTTAATCAAACTTTCCATAATACATAATATCAAAGTTGACGCTACAACATTTGTTTTATCACTGATTTATAAACCGTGGACTAGATTTAAATCCATGTTAATTACCTGATATTAGATTTCACACATCACTTACGAGTATCAAGCATAAGTATAATTTTAAGCATCTCGTTAAGTATGTCTAATAAATTTTTGTTAGTATGTTACATGCAAGAGATACGCGTTTATTTTATTTCTTGTATTAGTAACATGTTGCTTCTCAATTGGTGAATCAATTCACCATTACGCAACGCTAATGCCGCATCTCGTTAACGTGCATATTGTGTGTGGAACGCTGGAAGTGTTATGGAATTACTCTTGGGTACGCTCAATTACCAAGTTTTTCTTTGGCAACGAAAATGAAAATGTATACAACATGTAACAGAATAAGCGTAATTCCTGAAATTAGTTTGTTCAGTATCGACTACTTATTCGATTTCAGCTATTTTTAATATGTGTTAAATTTTTCAAAAACATGAATTATCGTAGCTGGACTATGTGCTTTCTATGGAAATCGTGCTATTATTAATCGATATTTAAGAAAATTCGTTAGACACAACTAAAGTTCGATAGCATCATATTTTTTTTTATATTAATATACTGATTGTGGTGTATGAGGAATTGCGCTTTTTCTGTTGCGCGTTGTATATTTTCTGTAGGTAATTGAAAAATAACACTTAGAAAAGTCAATAGTCTAATAACTACAACACTCTAAACTCGTCCATGAAGATTGAGTAAATGTAAACAGCAGCCCATCTCCACCAACGAGTTGCTGGTTCGAAATGCAATACCCCGAGAAGAACCAGCAAGAAACTAAAGGCCAGCAGCCCTTTTTAATCTCATGTCTTACTAATAAATATGGTTTACAACAATAATTATAACTAGTCTTATAGCATAATGTCGAGTCGGTTAACACTTTGGTGACTCCCCTGGCTTTACAGTCCAAGGATCAGAAAGACTCTTTACCAATAGACAACTCGTCCATCTGTTTGCCAGATTAATGAATAATTGAATATGTTATTAGTCTGATTATATTTTAGCTAAATAAAGTGCTGTCCACCAACTATTGTGGTACAGTCAAGAGCACGTGGAGCTTGACAAATTGGACTTTTTAACATTCTTATTACAATCGCTTTAAGGTGGGTCCACATTTGTGACAATTTACCGAACATTATCCCGTGACCGTATCAGAAACACGTGTCAGTACCGATAATGTGGACGTCTTTTTGTTACGCAAACAATTGTCACGAGCTGCAGTACGATTCAATCCATTCCGAACACTGAAACAAACTGCGGAACACAATAAATGGCAGGACAATGTACGAAGTTACGATCTACTCTCCGGGCCCAGTGTGGACGTTGGTCTGTGTACTGTCACGCATCTAAGTCACATAGTTACGAGTCGATCCATCGAAAGTCGGTTTTTTTCAAAGGATGTTCGCTATTGTCCGCGTGACCAGGAGACGCCCACACTTGCATTTATGACACGCGTCGAAGTACGCCAGATAACACAGATACAGACACGGGGTGGGAATGGATCACGTCGTGACGTGTCGTAGTCGGTACGCCCCCGCCCGCACCTCGCCGGGCCAAGTAATATAAAGGCTGCACTAGCATAAGCTAAGTATAAATTTACTTCTGCTATTTCTTCTGCCGACGACGACATTACTGCCTGGTCGGAGCTTGAATTACTACTAACCGACTCCTGTAGCAATGCCAAGCCACTCAGTCTAGTTCGACACTTCATCGTACATGGTCTGTTACCGTGTCAGCACAACCTAGATCGTCCACATTCAGCGTAACATTGTCTTGTACGTTGCCACGTAGTCCGGTCCGTCGTCATGTCACAAGTGTGTACCCACCTTTAGAGATCAGACTCGCACTACAAGTGTAAAGCTTCATGTGCTCTTGACTGTACAAGGACGCGGGATCGTAAACAATCGGTCTGATATTTTTAATTAGACGCGTCATATTTAAATAAAAATTATTACGAAAATATTTCTTATAATTGAATACAAATGTTGTAAACCATTCGAAGTTCGACCTTAATATACTCGTAAATTATTCCTTCTCCTTACGGGGAATTCATACCTACTACATTGAAATATTGCGTCCATTTTACTTGTTCGTATTTTAAAGGTATCCTAGCAACAGTCGATAAACATCACGTGACTTATGTCTATTTGTCAATCGCATACATTTATCATTCTATTTTGCTAAAATTGACTCCGCGCTCCGCTGTGATTAACTTACTGATACAAATGGGCACTATAGTAAAAGTTAAGACGGGACCACAATCAGGCACATCTCAAGATATTATAAATATAGAGACGTAGATATGTTACTGTAAATATAGGTAACTGGTCTAATTTTAGTTAGTCGCAATATTTGAAATTTTCACCTAGTCGTATTTCAAGCACAACTCATAACAGATAGCTGTCTCTTTCTTTATGATTCGTTCTGTATCATCTTTTGCCGTCATTATTCTATCCTATAAATACGCTAAGAAGTAAGTATGTATGTACGTAGGTAGGTGTACGTAGTATGAATATAACCTCATCCTTACTTTAATATCTTTGGGCACATCTAGTATCTTTATATCAAGTGAGCAAGTAATCTTGATTTGGCTCAATTGCTAAGCTTGGTGTAGGTCAGTAATCAGATTACGGACGGTAGGTATGAAAGTTTTAGTTACGCAAACCCTCCAAAGCAACTAATCGCGACTTTCGATGGTAATACGTGTAATGATTATGTCTTGATTTATTTGTTGCCTATCATAGTGCCACTTTGATAATCGATTTGTGCTTAGAAACTATTTGGCTATCGGACATTACTACTATTACGTATTCTGTGCTATCAGTGCCAAAGTGATTACTTCTCTGAATCGTGATCGGTCAAGGGAAATTATTTGTTCACTTTGCGCATAATTGTATTAAACTAGCGATTCCTATATCAACCTACTAACGTACGTTTCGACGATATACGGATGATAAATCTAAATAATTTTTGAAGTTTATTTTGGGAATTGTTAATATATTTCACAATTTATCTAAAAACAATCTAATATTTATCCTTTAATTTGGTAATTATTTTGTGATTTTACAAAAAAACAATACTTACCTACTTATATATTTTTTTTAAGGGTTCCGTACCTCAAAAGGAAAAAACGGAACCCTTATAGGATCACTTTGTTGTCCGTCTGTCCGTCCGTCCGTCCGTCTGTCAAGACCCTTTTTCTCAGGAACGCGTGGAGGTATGAAGCTGAAATTTATATCAATTACTCAGGTCTACTGTCCCTTGAAGCTGTGAAAAAATCAAACTTCTAAGCCAACGCAATCAAAAGATACAGCCGTTTATGCCGCAAATTTTCGACACTTGCAAGGGAATCAAAACCTACAGGGTGCTTCCCGTGAACTCAGAATCTTGAAATTTGGTACGAAGCAACGTCTTATAGCATAGATAAAGGAAAAATTACGAAAACCATAATTTTGCAAGGTTGTACGGAACCCTCGGTGCGCGAGTCCGACTCGCACTTGGCCGGTTTTTTAACGAATAGTTTTTGAGTTGGACTCATTGTTTTATGGCAAAACAGTGCTATTCTAGAACCATCAAGGTTTTTTTTAAAATTGAAGGAAGGAAATTGTAAATTAAAAAATTATTAGCGGTTACACAATAATGTGAACATAATGCGACTTCAATTTTGTCTTATCTTATTAATGAATTTCAACTAACGCGCCATTCGTGTCAAGGATGGATATCATACAAAAAATGTGAAGCTTGTCTATTTTTTAATAAAAATGAGTGTTTAAAAGCTAAGTTCAAAACTAGAGAACGGCTCGACCTTTAAAACAGTTTTTTTTTTGTTCGTAATTGTCCGGTTAATTTTGTATGAAAGGTATATTTTGCAAAATTCAGACGCAATCAAAAACACCGTGACACGACATTTTTACATTTTAGATGTAAAAAGGTCGTAGATGCTTGAATTATTTATTCTAGTGTTTTTAGGAACGTTTTTTTGGGTTTTAATTGTGTAGGTACAATTAGTACATAATTATATATACCTAATAATAACTAATGTGGATCAATATCAATTGATACATTAATAAATTTAATGCTAAAACTCATAGGTAGATACGACATACTATAATTTTAAATATTTCAGTGACTCATTTCTCAAAATATTTAGCAGCAAGTTGAAAAACAGCATTAATATGCTATTTATTATTATACACTTGTTGTATAATTTTGACAGAGCTTTTCTGATAAACTTTCTAACAGTACTTCCTCTGATTATTATCGTATTATTATCAACTCAGCTATATGCTAATTCATTTTTCGGGAAAATTTAACAC
Source organism: Ethmia dodecea (assembly GCA_963855545.1). Classification (NCBI taxonomy): domain Eukaryota; kingdom Metazoa; phylum Arthropoda; class Insecta; order Lepidoptera; family Depressariidae; genus Ethmia; species Ethmia dodecea. The sequence goes on from OY979443.1 coordinate 4,277,798, forward strand.
ATATTAAAAATAGCTGAAATCGATTAAGTAGTCGATACTAATAAACTAATTTCAGGAATTGCGCTTATCTGTTACATATTGTATAAGGTCATATTTTGAACACAGGTAACGCATCCATCTAAATTAAGAATCTCTAAAACGTAAATTGTAAAAAATGCAAATCTCTTCCACCGCAAAAACTTTTGCATCTCATTGAAAACCAAGTCATCTAGAGAACCATCTAATCAACAACTTTGTCATAAATTGTTATCTAATTTCCTACCAATATTCATAGTCACCGTATCAATATTAGACATATTTATTTCTATAATAAATAACTGCAACATAAAGTGCGATAATAGTCGTGAGTATGTGCTTTCTCTGTTTAGACCACTTTAGACGCCTGGGGTTCACGCGATTCACTTTCTATAGTTAGACGATAAGTTGCAAAGTGGTTCTCATAAGTTTTTTATTTATTTCTCTTAACTTTTACGGCTCCGTACTCAAAGAAATCACTTTTTGCTCTATCTATCGTAATGGTAACATAGGTACAACTGTCAAATTTGGTGTGATTTCTCAAAGGTCGGCAACACATTAGTCTTCCATGGTATTGCAGATGGCAATCAATGGCAACAAAGACTTTCTTGCTGGTTCTTCTCGGGGTCCTGCATTTGGAACCAGCAATTAGTCGGTGGAGATGGGCTGGTGTTTACATTTAGCCAATCTTCATGGACGAGTTTAGAGTGCATTGTTATTAGACTATTGACCTTTTTAAGTGTAATTTCTAATTACCTACAGAAATAAAAACATTTTCATTTTCACCATATACCATAAGATGCCTCGTTTTGTTCCTTATTGATAAAATCAGGCAAACTGACAAACGCCTGTATCCAGGTGTTGTCCACTCAAGCCTTCTCATTACAGGATATTTATTTGTCCAGTTTATTTTTAAATTGATTAATATTGTGTGCTGAGACTACTTCTTCTGGAAGCTTATTCCGTGTTCTTACTACTCTGTTGCTCAAGAAATGTCTGTAAGTATTGCTGTGTGATACGATTATTTACAATTCTTCAGAAAAAGAGTACTAAAGAGCAGTAGACGTGTCGCCAAGCTGAGTCCGCCTGCAGCTAACAAACGACCACAATAGACTAAACAGATTTTTTCGTCATTTAAGAAGTTGCTGTTATTATGCAAGTCAAGCTCATTTTGTCATACCTTGTATATGAAAATGTGTCTCAGTCAGTGTTTCAATATCTTAACCTTAAAAAGATCCTTGTTACATTGTAACTAGAACTAAATGTCTATTCTAATCGCATAGGAAGCTAAGCTGCATACGGTCGTGAGGTTGGGAAAGCAAAAAATTTCAAACCTTATCCGTAAATAAAATAAATCCTCTTTTCCATTGACCGCTTAAGCTGATCCACGACTGGATCGTGACTGGCAGCACTTTCCAAACAAGTTTAGTTAATCCGAACCATTTCTAGAGAAACCGTGGATAGGAGACTTTGAGAATATTGCGAGGGACCGGTCGTTTTATCGGTAGGTACATACATCTTATAAGTACTTAATGCTTGCGTTGAAATTGATTTCACCTTTTCTCCGCTAATGTGCTGGAAATGCATAGATGCGTTTTATCGTAACTATCTCTCTTCTACCCCTCTGTCCTTATTACAAGTTACCTGTATGCAATAATAATAATAATAATCTCACGCCTTCTATCCCCGACGGGGTAGGCAGAGGTATTCCATTTCTGGATATACCCACTTTTCGACGATTCAATTTATTTGTCCTCATTACAAGTTACCTGTATGCAATAACAATTAAAATCGAAACCAGATGCTTATTGTGTTCAAGGAAGTTTCTATGTAGCGAAACTCTTGAAAAACAAAGATTCTATTTACAAAGATTGTTTGTTATGTGATAGTTTGTTTGTATGTTATGTCTCTAAAAGTACGGATTCGATTTAAAAATATATAACTACAATAATAGAAAGCTACAGCACCCCCGATTATTATAGGCTTTTATACAAATAAGTTTTCAGTACAGAATATCAAAAGTAGTAAATCAAGTCGGAAAAAAAGCTTGGCTGCTTTATCGGCTTCCGCAAGTCATATAAATCGAAACGAAGTGAAGACTGAACGCTATTCCACAGAAATACCAGTCACTAATTGTAACTGTGTAGAATTATCACACAAAAATTAATCACAAAATCGATGGCAGATACATTCCTCATAGGTATCCGCTATAAAATGAATTTCCGAAATTCCCACGGGAATAGTGGAAAACGGAAGGCGGCAGAGCAACGCCGATGGACGTCAGTTAGTTTTTAACAAAAATACCTATCTAAGTGCACAAAGTGTTGTCCCAAATACACAAACGTCCACGGATGAAAGGAGAGTGGTCGAGGTACAGTCAAGAGCACGTGGAGCTTGACACATTGGACTTTGTAACGTTCTTATTACAATCGCCTTAGAGGCTAGACTCGCACTACAAGTGTAAAGCTTCATGTGCTCTTGACTGTACTCAGAAAGTAGCTTAGCTGCTGTATACCTTAGTGAGGGGTCTGTATAAATAGGTATCATTCGTCTACAGACTCGTCTAAATATAAACCGACATCCTAAGGGAGAGATCCAATTAATGTGGAGTCCGAGTATATTCGGTATCAAATTTCCGCCCTAGCACTCAGTGGCTTCAGTTTTTTCTATATTTAGAACTACGGTAGCGGTTCTGCGTGGTTTCACCCGCGTAGATCCCGTTCCCGTGAGAATACGGGAATAAAATATAGCCTATGTTACTCAAGGATGTTCTGGCTTTCCATTGGTGTAAGAATTTTTAAAATCGGGGAAGTAGTTTTTGAGTTTATTCGTAAAAATCATTCGAAAATACAAATCTTTCCTCTTTATAATATTAGAATAGATATAGATAATTATCCAGTTATTTTTCTTGCATCCACAACAGTATTGCATCCGATTTGTATTAGGAAAAGATTAGATTACCCACTTTCTGGTGCAGTCCCTCTGCATTTTATAAAAACATAGATAATAATACTCCGAGGATAAATCTTATAACTTTAAACGAGCAATATGTGTATATATTTCGCAATATTACACAATACAAAAAAAATATTTTAACAATAACATTTTAACACTTTTTGACATTGGTATAAGAAACTCAATAAAGTGAAACAAATTCTTTTAGACGCTTCATTGTTAAATAAATAACGTTACTTCAATAATAGCTATCGAGATTATATATTATATATTTTATATTATATATTTAAAAAAAAAAACAGTAACAAATACACATACCTACTTAATACCCATGGGAACCCAATGCAGAATAACTGCTCATTGTAAAACTCTTTAAAAATTATCCTGAATCAAAATCTAATTTATCTATTTACTCGATTCGTACTTACGATTACATAAGCTCCATTAAGTAACATAATGTTGTAGCTAGACTAAACAGGGCGTAGCCGTGTCTTCATAAACCAACAGTCACTGTCAATGTTAAGTAACGACAACAATGTAACGCCCCATTTTAGGAGTTACACGGATAATTTTCAACAACTTCTACTATGTTACCAATACTGGCAGGTAGCACTTGAATACGGCTGTTATATTGGTGGGTCATACTGCCGTACCACCTAATTTCCATTATTTAGGGATTATTTATACCATTTATTCTATTTTACCATTACTGAAGTAGCGTCAAATATCTAATTTGACGCTACTCAAATTAATCAGTAATGGTAGACAATCATAAAACAATATGAATGAATGAAGAATGAATATTTTTATTGCATGCATACATGGTTATACAAATTGATATTTTAAATAAGTTAGTACATAATGCATCAATATTAGGCATACAAATAAAATTTTAGGAATAAATAATGACTGTTCATCTCTAATCTCTGTTCATCTCTAATCTCTTTTCATCTAATCTATTCAGTTCGTGAAAAACGTTAAATGGTAACCAAACGCCATTTGAAACTGTCGTATTTTCAAGGATAGTCTTAGATTGTAGGACTACTGATACTATACTACTACTACTACAGTAGTGTCATAACGTGTCAATGACATTGTTTTTATGACTGCGTTGAATGTGAATGTTGTTTCTACTATTATATCGGTTAGGATCTCTACGGAATATAAGCTCTGTTGTAAATGATTAGAGTATAATACAGCAGATAAAGAACTGAATAGTCATACAGTTGGGCACTGTGCCAGTGATCAATGTCAATGCAGAATGGTCGCTACTCGCAACAAATAATAATTCTGGAACGTTCATTGTGTATTTACAAAGCCTGCGATAAAATCGTGTAGCATTTAATAGTAGGCAGGGTATTTAATGGATTTTGAATGAGTGTGTTCTATTCGGAATTTAAATATACAGAAGAAGAAACGGACCGGTTGATTGGCCGACTGATCGATCAACGTACACACGCATCTTTTGCGCAAAGGTTTCATGACGTAGTGAGAACTAAGAAGGGATTTCTAGATATCCCAGCGGGAAAGGGGAAAAAACCGTTTTTGCCAAACGATAGTTGACTAAACTAGTATAGTTCCGTAACGTATATTTGCATAGTCTATAAGAAAGTCGCGGTACGTAAATCGTCAAGATCGGCGATGTGTTGAAGAAAAGCCAGATAAATAGTACCTACCCCAAACCGACGAGCAGGCATGAGTCGTTTGATGGATATGGAGGAAGCACGAGAGATCTGCCAGGTTCGCAGAAAGTGGCAGTCTATTATCTCTGCCTACCCCAATGGTAAATATGAGAGAGATTATGTTATGTATGTATTATAGGTGAGAAAATCAAAGAATTTCAAAGATGTCTTAAAAAACGTGTTTTTCTTCGCTTAAACCAAAGCAACGAGGTCGGGTCGCTCGCTAGTCTAGTATACTCAGATCCGAGTTCGCCAATACTAAACGGCCGTCCAAACCAAACCAAGGCTATGACATAGACCTATTTTGTGCGGGACCTGCGAAGACAAAGCGCCTAAAAGTTCTTTGACAGAGCCATTTATAAGAGCGACATGTTTAATGAAATTATTTAGGTTACAGAAGGTACCTACCTAATCTTCTGTACTTTTTTAAATTGTTTTTTTTTTGTCTGATAATTGGTTAAATACAATTCATGGTAATCTACTCAGGTATTTGAGATTTTGTATGTAGGAAGGAACTAGTAACTGTGTATTCAATTTTTCGAATATTTTAGTTGCTACTTCTGCAAAAATAACGAAAAGTTGTTACCCGATTATTAATTACTGATTCTTTTTTTATAAATTTTTTTGGCATCGTATTTTGCATTTTCCTAATGTCATTTAGTTAACAAGGCTTTATTTTACTTTATTCTTAGTTAAATGCCATGCACAAAAATTATGTGTCTTCAACACTTTCTACAGCCCTCCCTTGGTTATCAACAGTAAAATGATAGCACTTTTACTGAAGACTTCATTGTGACTTCTTCAGACAATCCAAAAATGACCATCCCTCGCCTTTAATAGAATTTCCCATTCACTGCCCACTTTCAAGGACACTTGCCACATAATATGCTATCACTAATATGAGTCAAAAGCCGAAATATACAACAGTGAAAATTATACAAAAATCATGACGTCCCTCTTCGGATTCCCGCCAAAAAGCCTATTACTTAATATTAGGCGTGGTGTTGTTGAAAAAGTTATTGATTATAGTATCATCATACTCCACTTTAGAGTATGAGTATGCTCTGTGACATTGTAAATACCATAGTCAAAATTATCAATACCAACATTGTGTTTGTTCGTTGTAAGGGCAACCTCAGTTTGATTTATCAATAGACAATCTCGGCGATGAACATATCTCTAAATAGAAACTAAAATAGGGCAGTTCGGAGGTAATTATAGGGTTGCCAACCAACTGAAATAGGCTAAGTGTAGGGTTGGCAACCGGGTATTTCCGGAGCTTGGCCTACTTTCAAAGACATTTGTAGTATACACTCGCTATTTTATTATATTTGTCTTCCAAAGATGTGTTTCGAACTAACAAGCCTTATCTTCGAGGTAGTTGCCAGAGGTACATCAGTTCTGGAAGCAGCTACTTTTTGCCAATGTATTTTCCGAATCCCTGACCATGATTCGACCTACCTATATTTTTCCTCACCGTCCAGTAGATAAATATTTACATAAGTAAGCATTTGAAATATTCCCTGTCCCCTCCTCTCCCATTATTGTCTATTTCTAAATATTATAAAACAGAGTCGCTTTCGGCCTCTGTCTGTTTTTCCACTTACGCCGTAGTTTTTGCAGACAGAAATTCTAAAAATATTTTCTCGGAAAATATTTCTTTATTGATTTCATACAGACGCCACATTCATTATACTAAGTTTTCTTAAATATCTCTTATGTACAAACATCAGCCAATAAGTTATTTATTTAATGCCTAGTCAAATGAGTTACTATTTATTTATGTTTTTATTTACCAACTTACACTAATAGTAGACAGACCACACATGTAAGTTACAGGGAATATAAGTATATTATTCCGTAAGAGTCCTGCTATGACAGTCGACTCTAGGTAGCGACATGCTGTAGATAGGAATCTCGATTCGGTGTGAAAAAATATATCAAGACATTGATCGTGCTGTAAGATGTTGTTTATATGTGTGAGTGCCAAGTATAAGGGACCATTGTTAAGGGAGATTGTCTTTATATTAGGTATATCAAATAGCGGCCGATGACGGGGCGGAGAGATTTACTTACACATGATGGAATTTTCCGACATATGAAAGGTAGAAGTGAGGAGTTAATTATAGAGCCACGGATCAAGCAGAAAAAGTATTTGACTAGGGCCATTTGACGCCTGGTTTCTAGGCTTTGGTAAGACATCATTCCTAGGACAAAAAGTGTGGGGTACAGGTATGGGTAATATGGGTATATTTTCATATTATAGAGAAACCTTAGAAAAGATTTTTGGATTCTCTCCAGCGCCAGTATATAGGTACTTCTTTTCGTTTGATGAGCTATCAAAACGAAAATTTACTATGGAACTGTGAGTACTGACTTTGTGACGTCATCATTTTTAGTACTCAATTGCAAAACTTTTTCTATTGTTTGATTATTTAAAAATTAAAAAATAGCGATAGCCTTACAGTTAAAAAACCTGCTTCACATGATGAAAATCAGTCAGGCTCGGGTTCGAATCCTGGCATGTAGGTACCAATGAGTTTTTCAAAAATTTACGTACATATATTTAGTAGCTCGACGGTGAAGGAAAGCATCGTGAGAAGACGTGCAGGTCCCAGAATTAATTCTGAGACATGTGTAAACAGACCCGGTCCGGCAATGGGCGCACCACCTATCACGTTTAGGGATCCAATATATCTCGTGAAATGTGGGTATATCCAGTAATTGAATACCTCTGCCTACCCCCTCAGGGATATAAGGCGTGAGATTATTTATTTTATTTTTATTTATTTAGCAAAATATATAAACAATGATATTACATTTAAACACGGTCACTCTCATAACCTGTAGTTGCTCCTGTGAGCCTTGGTCCATTGTTAAGTAAAACATGTTCGCGAGAACCGGATCTAAACGATGTCGCCACCCCGATCAAGGACGCGGTGTGACCGCCGCGCTTTCACTATCACATGCCTGTGTTACGTAATTGGATTAGTTTACGTGCTACGGTCCAGTGAGGTCACGTGCGTGGGTGTTTTAGGGTTAAGTGATCGATCACATGTTGTTATATATATAATCTCACGCCTTTTATCCCCGAGGGGGTAGGCAGAGGTATTCCATTACTGGATGTACCCACATTTCCCGAGATATATTTGACCCCCAAACGTGATAGGTGGTGAGCCCATCGCCGAGCCGGGTCTGTTTACACATGTCTCAGAATTAATTCTGAGACCTGCGGGTTTCCTCACGATGTTTTCCTTCACCGTCGAGCTAGTGATAAATATCTACGTAAGTTTTTAAAAACTCATTGGTACATGCCAGGATTCGAACCCGAGCCTCACTGATTTTCGGCCGGCTCTTTAACCGTTCGGGCTATCACTGCTGTTATTATGTTGTTGTTATGATGTAGTTATTATAGGATCTGACAGAGAAGAAACTTTTCCCGGGACTCAGACTAATGGCTGGTGTACCTACATACTGTATGTCAATAGATGAACATCGCTTCGGTATATGAATAACAAACCTCATAGGGAGCAAGCAATGTTATCTACGACGAACTTAACTAAACAGTGTGTAAACCATCCTGGGCTACAGGAGGTATACCTACTATACAGTTCAGTAGATACACCTAATATCAAAGACAAATCAGGCATCGTCATCGTCGTAGTATGATGTCAGGTGAAGCTATTATATATTTATGATTAAATGAACATCAATAAATTTTATCTATTGCTATTCCACAGGCTGCCATGATTTTAGTGTAAGATTCAAAATAGAAAAATTCACGTAAACTTAATTTATATATCTGAAACGATATCTTAGCACAATATCTTTAGATATAGAAAATTACTAAAGATTTTAGTAACTTACCAAATTGGTCAGATCACGATTTTTATTATACTATAGGTATTATTTACGTATCAGCGCACTTCTATAGGGTTCATGTGTGTAGGTACTGTATATTATTTTACCTGTAAAACCTCATGGAGAAATAAATAGTATGACCAAGTATGACTATGACTACGATTGTTTCGACCCAATATAAGTAAATAAATTACAGCTTTACGCTTAATCAATTACCTCAATAGGAGTAAGGAAAAGATTAAGAATAAATAACATGTGAAGTGTACGACAAAATCGATTGCTAAAACAAATAACTCTATCCATTAACATAACTATAAATAAACTCATTATTGTAAATATTTAAATGCAGTTGTAACGATAAAAGTTAGTGCATGTTTACCGATTTTGAGAAATCGATCTTTTGCTTCTCGTATTTTTTTTCTAAATCGGTTCTTTAGGTTCCTATTTAATTCGATAATTTTACCTATCATTTCTAGCTAGCACTCTATATTATTAATAGTACGAGATCCGGCCGCAAAATTGTGTAGGGATCGAGTACACGCTACAAACCAAATTTTTACGCATATTTATGATTAGGAGAATATAAATTTAGCAGGGTAATTGGGTCGAAAAATGGCCGCAAGTATAAAAAATAATTTTTTTATTGATTTTTGAGACGAAATTTCATTTACTTGTTTTTTTACATAAAATATCGTCCACTTCACGGCAATATACATAAAGACTCTGAAAAATCATGAAAAATCAGCTGATTTTGATGCGGCCATTTTTCGACCCAATTACCCTGATAAATATATATTCTCCTAATCATAAATATGCATAAAAAATTTGTTTGTAGCGTGTACTCGATCCCTACACAATTTTGCGGCCGGATCTTAGGCTATAATGATTACTAGCGCAAACTATTAAATTACTTGACCGTAATTCGAAGCTTTAATTTGAGATAGCACTTCCGTTTCCCGCCGATATTTTACCAGTTTTCGTACTTTTATCCCCCCTCTAGGTTCCGGTTTAGTGGCGTCCTCTGGCGGTGGCGCGACTTTTTGGTTTCGTAAGCATTGCGACGCCATTTTTGTTTATTGGCGTTTAGTTTCCCGTCGAAGCAACTTGTGTGCAGCAATTCTGTCTCTGCGACAGTTGCAAATTTAAATTTTCCTTTTTCAAAAGTGTTGAAAAAAGAGTAAGTACACAACAATTTATTAATTTAAGCCATTATGGCTAAATGAATACTATTCAGTGTTAATATCAATTTCAAATATTTAACGGTTGTTTCCGTTCGAACTATTAAATTATTATTTTTACGGTTTGCCAGTTCGTACAGTTCTAGAATATACTAACTTATTTTTATTTTCAGTATTCTTAATGATGAATGACGAGGGTGACAATGACAATGAGCCTGTGGCTGGTCCCAGCGGTGTGAAATCTCGCAAAAGGACTCGAAGTCGAAGTAGCAGTAGCAGCAGCAGCTCGACAAGTAGCTACTCCTCAAGCTCTTCTGCAGACTCGAAACGAAAGCGCTCGCGTCGTCACCGACATAAGAAAAATAAGCGCGCTCGACATTCTAGCCGCTTGATGAACAAACTGTTCAAGGAAATGGGTGAGTTACGCAAACACATTAATTCAAACAATATTGATAATGCTTGTCAGGAAAGTGTTTCGATTTGTTCTGGTGTTAGTGGAGAGCTTTATGAGCATCATGAACACCGTGAACACGATAATATCACTGAAGATGTTGAGCCAGGGCGCCAAAGCCAAGATTTAAACCTTAATTTCACATTCGATATAGAAACAAAGCTAAAGGAACCGTCAGTTCCAAAAACCCCTGATAACTTTTTAAAAATGTTACAAGACGTGCAGCGCTTAGGTAGCTCCTCTTGGTCAGAAGTTAGATATGCTGATACACAAAAAATCTACAACCATACTCCAGGTTTCATAGACTTGGAAACAAACGAAGAGGTAAAAATGTATGATACCTTACGTCACCTAACGCATAGTGAAAAGGCATACGCAGCCATAACATACTGCATACTAAAACAAAAAGAATCTTTGCAAGAAGGTATTCGTAACCTTCTTACGTGGGCTCAAAGTACCGAAGTAGATGTTGATAATCTAAGTGGAAAAGTGGATGAATTATTTTTGAAAGGTGATTTTCACAAAGTTTCTACAGATCTTTTACAGCTCGTTTGCGGTCACAGAGCCGAAAGTATTGAAATGCGCAGAGAAACAATTACTAGCCAGGTCAAAGACCCGTTAGTAAAAGCTTCGCTAAATAGAATACCCCCTTCTTCGACATACATTTTCGATTCTGAGCCTTTCACAACTATTTTGGAAAAAGCAGGCGGGGTTCGCAAAGCCTTTTGGCCTCCTAAAAATGATGGATTTGCGCAGGTAAGATCTAATATGTCAAATCGCCGCCCCTCGCGGGGGATAGGCATACGAAAAAAGGCAGTTCCATCGCGTGGAGCTCAATGTGTGTCATATGAATCAACCCTTCCTATTCACACAAATTATATTGCTAACCCACCCTCGCGGGGTGGACATCAATATATTAATCAATATACAAACTACCCTACAAGGGCCCAGAATACTAATGCGATGTACGATCACTACAATTCTAGCGGAAGAGGTTCATTTCACAACCGAGGCTCGCGGCCCGAACGTGGTGGGCGTAACCGAGGACGAACAAACTCACCTAAATTATCAAGAGGTAACTCAAAGAAATATAGACAATGACTCGAAACTATTCCGAGCAGGTCAACTGTCATACTACCAGACACAATGGAGAGAAATGGGAGCACCAGAAATTATTTTAAAACTAATTCAGGGATATCGAATACCATTTTTTCACAAACCCCCTCTTTTGTACCCGAATGTCAAACAAAGTCCGTTTCAAACTCCCGTATCAGAGGAAATGTCAGTAATAATCACCAAAATGAAAAAACAGGGCATTTTAAAAATAGCTCAGCCCTCCCCAAGCTTCATCTCTGCCTTATTTCTAGTGCCAAAGCCAGACGGATCTGCTCGCCCAATCTTCAACCTCAAAGCCCTAAACGATTATGTGTTGACCGAACCATTTCACTTAGTAAATATGTATCGGATTCCCGATTTCCTCCAGCCTCGAGATTCGATGTGCAAGGTGGATTTATCCCAGGCATATTTCCACCTCAAAATATCAGAGTCACAAAGGCGCTTCCTACGTCTCATATACAACGGAGAGCTATTAGAGATGACCTGCCTCCCGTTCGGTTTAAGCACAGCCCCCAAAACTTTTTCTATTCTAACAAATTGGGTGGCTCACAAATTGCGAGAAAAATGGAATATGCGAATACTAATTTATTTAGACGATTATTTAATTGTACATCAGAATGCAAACATACTTCGCGATCATGTCAAAATAACGTTGCAATTTCTACAATACCTAGGGTGGAAAATAAATTTTGAAAAATCGCAGATTGTCCCTCAAAAAATGATAATTTATTTAGGAATAATGTGGAGACCTTGGGAAAACCTGAAAAGCTTACCAAAAGAAAAATCTGTTGCTATTATCGAAAAAGTAAATCAAGCTCTCAAGCAAAGAAATGTCACTCTAAAAGATCTGCAGAGACTAGTAGGGCTTCTAAATTTCTGCAGCTTTATTGTTCCGAGAGGCCGACTCCACCATCGTCAATTATTAATGTTCATTAACTCATTACTACCAGACCTAAGAAAAACCTACACATTACCACAAAGTGTACGCGACGAACTGGTTTGGTGGGCTCACAACTGTTACCTTGCAACGCCTCTACATTATCCTCCGCCAGTGAACTTTTTGACAACGGACGCGTCAGACCAGGCCTGGGGAGCACAACTGAACAACCTCGCCCTCTCGGGCACCTGGTCGACAGAAGAACAAGTATTGCACTGCAATCAGAAGGAGATGCTGGCCATACTACACTCTCTGGAGAGTCACGCTCACTTACTGAGACACAGCTCAGTTCTCATACAATGCGACAACATAACTGCTGTCGCTCACCTACGGAAAGAAGGAGGTACGAAATCATTAGCTCTAACTCAAATAACTTACCAAATATTGAAATTACTGGACCAACACCAAATCCACTTCAATATCCACCATATCCCCGGGAAGTACAACAATCATGCCGACCATTTATCCCGTCATCGCCGACCTCCAGAGTGGCACTTACTACCGCAATGTGTGGAAGTGGTGATAACGAAGTGGGGGACACCAGTAATAGATCTGTTCGCCTCGGAGACAGCTCACGTGGTGTACAATTATGTATCCAGAGACTTGAAGGACACTCGAGCCCTATTTCACGACGCGTTCAGTGTTCCTTGGAATTACCAGCTCGCGTGGGTGTTTCCGCCTCCGTTTTTAGTCCCCAAAGTTCTGACTCACCTAAATCAATCAACAGGGATATTTCTAATCGTTGTTCCCAGGTGGGAGAAGGTATTTTGGAGAGCAGACCTCAAAGCTCGGGCTCTAGCAGCACCGCTAACCCTGAAGAACCTCCGGAAACACCTAATCGACACATCAACGGGACTTCCACCTCCGAAGGTCGAGGAAATCAATCTCGAGGTATGGAAATGTGGGGGTGGTCCTCGGCGATAGATACTTGGAACTCTGAGCAGTTATTACTCCTAAGAAATTCCTGGCGTAAATCCACTATAACGACTTATGAGGTGGCTTGGAAACGCTGGATGTCATGGACACGTTCTCAAAATGTAGATCCAAAAAATCCTACAGGCTCTCAATTAGCGCGGTTTTTAGCAGATTTACATTTAATTCATAAATTATCATACAATACAATACTTTTACATAAATCCGTAGTTTCTACATTGTGTAATGCTGAAATGTCGAGTCACCTCAGTTCACATGTACTTGTAAAACATATTTTAAAGTCTATAGCCCTAAAAAATCCGAAATTTACTAAGCCACTAATTTGGGATGTTAGCAAACTAATATCATTTTTGTCAAATTATACAGTAAATATAAACAATACTTTCCAAATATCACGACATACTGCTATTTTATTACTTCTATGCTCGGGTCGACGCATACATGACTTAACATTACTCAGAACAGATCCTGATCATTGCATTAGATGTGACAATAATATTATATTTTGGCCCCAATTCGGTTCCAAGACCGACAGTAGCACTTATAGGCAATCTGGTTGGAAATTACTCTCAAATTTGGATAATCGTAACCTAAATCCTGTCTTTTGGATAGAGAAGACCATAAATTTATTAAATGAAAGACGTGAATCTGCAAAATGTTTTAATTTGTTTGTTACAGTCAGAGGCGTACCCAAGCCCGCGTCTCGTATCATAATAGCCGGCTGGGTAAAAACTCTGTTCAAGGAAGCCGGTATCGTGGCCACTCCAGGAAGCGTCCGGTCAGCGGTCGCTTCGAAGAGCTGGCTGGATAATCATCCTCTCGATGAAATCTTGGCGCATGGTAACTGGCGATCAGCTAATACATTCCAGCGATTTTATATGCGAGAAGTAACAAGAATTAACCGAGACCCAGAAAATGTTACTCAATTATTCAATCCAGTTACGTAGTTGATTCTATAATAACAATTATTATTTTATGTTATATATGAATGATCCATAACTGATAATATACCTATATATTTGTTAGGATGATTATGCTAGATTGAGGCATGTAAACTTTTAAAGATTAATAAAGTGATTTCAAAAAGTATAATATTCATTTATTTGCAAATTCTATAATAAATAAGGTCACATTGGCGTAATGTTATAACATAAAAGTAGGTTCCCTGATTTTCAGTGCAAGTGGCGTCACCAGGCGACAACAAACATGTCTCAAATTAAAGCTTCGAATTACGGTCAAGTAATTTAATAGCAGCGTTTTACCTGAAATAAAACGCATATTAAAATACTTACCTAATTCGAAGCTTTCACTTTAATTCTGCCTGGTGAAAAATTTGAGCCAATGAACAAAAATGGCGTCGCAATGCTTACGAAACCAAAAAGTCGCGCCACCGCCAGAGGACGCCACTAAACCGGAACCTAGAGGGGGGATAAAAGTACGAAAACTGGTAAAATATCGGCGGGAAACGGAAGTGCTATCTCAAATTAAAGCTTCGAATTAGGTAAGTATTTTAATATGCGTTTTATTTCAGGTAAAACGCTGCTATTAAAACTCTATTTAGTAAAATACAACTAAGATCCTTGTGTCACTCGGAAATTACCCTATAGATAACGTTTTACAATATTTCGTTATTATTAATATTAATTTTTGGTTATTATTGTAAAACCCGGATTTTTATAGCTGTGTCGTCATTCCATAGTGATTTATTACAACTCCAGCTGCGATGCCGCGCGCAAAATACAATAACCTTTTCTTGCAGCTCCTTTATTTATACTCATATCTTGATTAAAACACGATCTTCACCTTTATAGGGAAAAACATAAAGTGCGATATGTTTATGATGATCATATATTTTAGATTATATTTATTATAGAGCAGTGATAGCCCGGACGGTTAAAAGAGCCGGCCGAAAATCAGTGAGGCTCGGGTTCGAATCCTGGCATGTACCAATGAGTTTTTCAAAAACTTACGTACATTATTATCACTAGCTCGACGGTGAAGGAAAACATCGTGAGGAAACCCGCAGGTCTCAGAATTAATTCTGAGACATGTGTAAACAGACCCGGTCCGGCGATGGGCTCACCACCTATCACGTTTAGGGGTCCAATGTATCTCGTGAAATGTGGGTATATCCAGTAATGGAATACCTCTGCCTACCCCCTCGGGGATAAAAAAAGGCGTGAGATTATATTATATTATTTATATTTTATAATTTACTTTTGTGTTGATACCTTTTTCTGGTGTTCGTCGATCGTCACGTGTTTCCCTAATCGCTTTTCCTTATATTTAATTAGCTGAGTCGATTTGGGTTCGATTTTGCATTACAGCGACTAAACTAATTTTAGTTTATTCCTGTCTTTATTTTACCTCAAAAAAAGAAAAGGGATAGAAGATAACCTACCGAATTTAGTCCTGTCAGAGGCTGTATTTTAGTCGTGACTTATTTACTTATGCACTAAACACGTTATGAAATGCCTTAGTTGACAGGACTAATTTTAATTTGACAGGACTAAATATCACTCGTCTCTTTTCTTCTCTATGAGAAAGAAAATGACAGGACTAAACTAAAATAAGTTTAGGCGCTGTAATGCAGAATCGAACCCATTGACCTCCTAAAAATAAATAAATATAAAAAAAATATATGCTCAAGCATTTTATCCATGAGAGGTAGAGGAAATTGATTTCTGGAAATACCCTCATTGTAGTATATTTACCCATTTTGGACCCCTAAACTTACAGGTGTTGAGCCTATCGACAGACCGAGGTGATGCATCACAATCAATTCTGGGACCTACTAGTATCATCATAACGTTTTCCTTCACCATCGAGATAGCGATAAATATGTAAATTTTATCTCATCATCCTTACATTTTTACCCTGTAGGGAGATAGCTCAGGCTGCAAGGTTACTAAAGTAATAGCTCGTATTACTTAATTTGCTTAATTAAATTACAGACCTTGAATTTGAATTCGAATTCGATTCGAATATTATAACATGTTAGTCATTATTCTGATTCAAATATATTATTTACATAACAAGCTACTGATCAAGTTTGTAGGTTTCATTTGAATTTTACTACGCTTAAGAGGTCTTGCCTGTGGTCCACCTAGAGAGGTCTTAGTGTGCCTTACAATTATCAATAATTGCTACCCCTTAAAAACGCCAAAAAATATTATGAATCTGTCGATATTAATAAAATCGAAATGTTACTGCAACTTAATTTTACTGAATAACAAACTTTAAAAACAAAAAACATTGAAATTTTAAAATAAAAATCGCACTTACTTCTGTAGGTACCTATTTCATGTTTTATAAAGACTAGTAGAATTAAGTTGCTGTGCGTGACATTTTGAGGACAATGTCATTTATTCATTGTAGCGGTGAGGAAATCCTTCTGTTCCATACGGTTCCTTTTTGAAGGACTTGTACCTATCTGTAAATATTGTAACACAAGTTTTAACTTTTCACCTCTCCGGGCGGAACGCGGCAACTTTCGGCCCGCTGCGCTAAACGTAGTTGCCGCTTTCCACCTCCGTCGAGCAAAAAAAAAGTATAAACACCTCGGGGAGTAAATAAGAAAGCCTCAGATCACATGTACTATCTTTTGCTGGTTATAAAAGGCAGCACTACACATGTAAACTACTCTTGCAAGGTAATGTATCACGCTCGACGGCTAACCATTACTATCACCAAGCATTTCCGGGTTAACTAGAGTCGCATCGCGTTCTCCTTGTTACGTAATTGCATTAGCGTAATTTATTTTGGTCCAGTCCAAATGGCTCGTATTACGTTGCCACTGACACTTGAACGGTTAACTTGTTATGTTGAGTACTCGTTTCGACTTTAATCCCTATTTGATGTTCTTTGTATGCTTTTCGGGTACTGTGATACCCAGGTACAATTGAGTGGTTATGTATTTCCTAAAAATGCAATATTTGAATAAACCATCAAAACTTTATTTGAGCAACGGTGTCGGACTAGCAGTCACATGGCGATTAATCCAAACACCAAGAAACGGATACAGTTATAACCAAATTTCTATCATATTACGACGTTTCAGCCAATTCAGACAATTTTGATCACATGACAAAAGCATTGTTTTAGGAAATGTTGTCCTTTTGTGTGACTACTTATTTTATATATTCAGTAGGTATTTAAGTAATATATCATACTTTTAACTATTCTGTGGTAATATAGCAAAAGTATGCTTGTTGGTTTCACGGTTTTTTCTTCTTTCACGTAACAAAAAGAACGAAAAAAAAGACGTTGAACGAAGTCACGGGCAAAAGCTGTGTAACTATAAAAGGCAGTAATACAGTTGTTACTACTTTGACACCTTAAACAACAACAAAACTATTTATAATTTCTCCAAGCATCCAAAACGTTCAAATTACAATGATCAAGTACCGCAATGCACTTGAAGCCATAATTGTCCCACACACCGCGTCCGTCACGCCGGGCCGAGCGCAAAATTACACGCGCTATGCCCTGTTACTCCATCAAACTCACTTACACTTTCCAGTGCACTGCAGTGTTAAGTGCCGCTTCCGAATAGTTCCACACACTTTTTTCCTGATTCGATTTCCGAATTTGTTTTTCGATTTGGGCCTCAAATGTGTGTGACAATAGCATGGATTTGTTGCGTTAGGAGGACCCGAATCGAAAAAAGAATTCGGAAATCAAATTAACGAGTTTGTGCGTGTAAACGAGCGCTTAGTACTTATTTCCGGTATGACTGTCGAGCGGTGGAATGCTAGCCATGGCTAGTCCCTAGTGTGGGATGCCACATGTGCCGACGCATTCCAACCCACATCTGGGCCAACTCAGTGGGCGCTGGTATTGCGGCTGCGGTCGCAGAGTACCTAAGACGGCTTGGGTGCCTTTATTTTGATATTTAGGTGGCCTAGTGGTGACTAGTGCCCAACACCATCACCAATACGCTGTTTGACGTAAGACGCTTAGACTGGACTGTTGATGATCATTAATGAAAGCTACATGTTTGTGTTTAGGGTCCAGAGGCGTAGCAGCTTTTCAAAGAGCTATCATAATGTTAGAGAGGATTCGAGGATTCCCTGAAAGAACTTTTGTGTAAAAGAAGCAATTCACTGACTGATATATCAACGCACTAACTCAACCACTGACCAAAGAAGCTGAAATTTGGAATTTGGTAAGGAGAGGTTTTCGAATTTGTCACCGAAAAAGATTTCGTAATTAAAAACATGATAGTTGGTAGTAGATACTTGATTTTCTATAAAATTTTAGGGAACACAAGTGACAAAGTCGCTAGGCTAGTGGACATTCAGTGATTGTCAACGCTAAACAATTAACTGCTGAGCTTTGTGTCTTTCCAAACATTTCAGGAAGTATTGGCCATAATCTCTCATGAGCGTTCTATACTATTTATTCTCTATACACTTCAAGTATTTATCAAAAAATGTATGCAATCTGAATGTCCTTCTATATCCATTGCATTATACGTATCTACGTATAGATATAGAGGTTAAGTTGCCGTGGCAATGCGGAAGAGATGCTAGTAAACCCAGCGGCGCATTGCCTATGGTAGGTTCTCATAGCTAGAACCTTCACTACTTAAGTACTTACCCACCTTTATCTCGTAAATCTATCTCTCCTAGCACACGATAGTTTAAAGTACTACGTACAGTGCGCAACGGATTATTCCTCTTTGGCTCAGATACATAGAGTCTAGAGTCCTACTGCCGATAACTTTACGTTTATTTACAAAGAATATACAGACTCCAGCAGGCAGATGCTGAATGCGGTAGGTCCTATAGACAGGGCGCTGTGGCGCTCGTCAGGGGAGGGCCTATGTCCTGCAGTGGACAAATATAGGCTGAAGATGACGATCAAGAAAAACCATGTAGAACAGAGCCCAGAAGACCTTTAGATAGTCTAAGCTGATCCTTTGACAGAGATAGGTAACTGAGATAACGTGGATAACGGATACTCTCATAAAAAAAGCGATGGTGCCACTGATCTGTTACCGTGTATTCTGTTATGACAATGATTAGATGTTGTTACGTGAGTGCTAAAAGTGTTAAATAAAACAATAAAAAAGGTCAGTAAAAACCCAAATGAATAGTCAACGTTTTCTCGCTTCAGAATTGACCGTAAAATCAATAATAACAAATATTATTACGAGATGAAACCACAAAATTCGCAAATCACGACTGCAGTTTCTGAACCACAACTTCAAGATAACCGGATCGCGAGAAAAAAGTAGTTCTTTACTTCTTATGTTCCTACTGTTTTCAACTTTGTGTTGTCTTTGTTCTTTTTGTTAAGGGTTATCATAAAGTATTTTTTTATTATCTATAAAGAATATTCAATCCCATCAAAAACATAAATGTGAAATGAGAGCCAAGTTCAATATTATGCCTTGGTTGTTGACTTCAACGACAAAAGAAGTGAGTTCTAAATGGGTGCCAAGTTCAATGGTCAGTCTTGAAATTTATTTATAACAACATAAAATATCAATTCTTCTTATAACTTAGGATAATATATTGTAGCCTAAGGTCTGACGTGGCTAGTTCTCACATACCAATTATTATGTTCGATGGCTAGTTTCTACCAGCAAGTGAAATTTTTGGAATAATAAAATAAAACACGACAAGTAACAGGTTTAGAACTTGCGAAGGCTATAATAATTATTATGTTCGATGGCTAGTTTCTACCAGCAATAAGCAATAATTCGTATATGAAAACTAGCCAAGTCAGACCTTAGGCTACAATATATTATCCTAAGTTATAAGAAGAATTGATATTATATGTTGTTATAAATAAATTTCAAGACTGACCATTGAACTTGGCACCCATTTAGAACTCACTTCTTTTGTCGTTGAAGTCAACAACCAAGGCATAACATTGAACTTGGCTCTCATTTCACATTTATGTTTTTGATGGGATATCACTACTTTTTGTACATAAATTATTGGTAGGTACTTATTTATAACAAAATTAATACCAAATGGTTTTTGATAAACTACTGTATTTTCCTACGTTTAGGGGGTATAAATGTCTTTTTTGTGTTATTTTCTATTCTCAAACTCATTTAGAGTTAAGTATACATACCTACTTATAACTATTATAACTATACTAAAATTATTATCAATTTTTGATTTAAACTATTGCCTATACCATAGATACTTACTAAAAAAAGTGTAATAATAATATAACCACATATGTATATATAAGTATTTTTTTTTTAGAAAACCTATGCATGTCGTAGCA
The DNA here is from genome assembly GCA_963855545.1 of Ethmia dodecea. Lineage (NCBI taxonomy): Eukaryota > Metazoa > Arthropoda > Insecta > Lepidoptera > Depressariidae > Ethmia > Ethmia dodecea. Next base: position 4,298,174 of record OY979443.1, read on the forward strand.
TAAATCGCAACCTTATAGGTCAGATATCTAGAGACAACCGGACAGCAAGACAGTGCACATGCACAAGCGCGGCTGCCATCCGGTCGGTAAGGTTTTATCGCACACCACTGCTCCGGCGTCGCACAGCGCACCGTGTACCGAAATGCGTATTATTTAATTATTTATAAGTAATGATCTTATACTAATAACACTTAAATAAATTGCGCTAAATATTGAAACATTAATTAATACTAAATCCCAGTTAATAACGTAATAAATACGAAAGTCGCCTATACTGTTAGTTATAAGTACTAAAACGGAATATTTAGATTTAAAAAATTAAGGGTGGTATTCAACTCTTTATATATTTACGAAAAGACCTTAAAATCCACCTAAAGACCGGCTGTCATAAGTTTTGATTGCTGATTGCTGATTCTATAGAGTATAAAGTTAAGTGTTCCTAATAGAATCAATTAATTGAAAAATTATAATAAAATGATAAAAAATTACCAGTTTTTGATTTATTCCTTTGTATTCACCTAATTACCTACCTGCATGCCAAATTTAAACTTTTAACATACGTGTGGCGCCATCCTTCGGCAGATAGCGGAACTAAACTACACTTCACTCCATTGTGTACTTAATATGTATAGTAAAATTATAAAAAAAATACCAGTTTCAGATTTATTCCTCTGTATTCACCCAATTACCTATCTGCATGCCAAATTTGAACTTTCTAGGTCACCTGGAACCGGGTTAGAGTTTTGATCTATAGGTCAGTCAGTGATAAAAATGTAGATTTTTGGACGTTAATATCTAAATAATCGTTTGGGATGTGTTTATGAAATTTAGAGCACATACGTATCTTGCAAGTCTCAATAATATGAGCCAAATTTGACACGTTTATGTGAAATAGTTTTTGAGTTATGAAGGGGTCAAAAGTGGCTCCAAATGGTTCGTGTAAAACTACACACGGTGCTGCTCGCCGTTCTGCTACTAGAACTTGGCTTTGACACGCTACCGCGTGTCGAGATTTTACAATGTGACTTAACTTCTTATAAATTCAATTGTTTTTGTAACATCTATTTGTAGAACGTTTCTCTTTCAAAAAGAATTGACCAAATATTTATTTTCAAAGAATACACAATTTTTTTACAATATTTGTTGTAAAAAAATCTTCCAAAGTGCCCAGAAGACTGGCTGCATTATTTAACAAAATATAATGTTCCGGAAGTATCATTGTGTCTCAAACCTTCACTAAAAAAGTCATCGTTAACACATTTGAAGCCATAACCTCTAAAAGAAAAAAATCCCTTTCTCGTGGGAAATTCAACAAACCATTTCTTAGTGCGTGCCTAGGTGCGTTCCAATAGTTATTTAGACTCAAATTCAGGTTCCTGCAGTTGAGACCATGCGTTAATAGATCCATTATTTACAATAAGAGACCAAAAAGAAACAAAACACTACGGAACTGGCATTACAGAAATAACCACAGATATGGAAATATACTTAATAAATTGTTTTTTTTTATTTTAAAATCTTTATTACAATAAACCATGGTCATCAATATTGCATAAATATTTATGAGTTGGTTCAAATAACCACAGATATAAATATTATAAAAAGAAATTCACTTTTCTGCCAAAAACAACGTAACATAGATCCCTCAATTATGAAGAGGTTATGGTATAAACATTTTATCTGTTCATTGCCAGAGGCAATCATCCATCATTGCATAATATCAATAACACGCACAACGTGATGCGCAAACTCTTGCTTTCACCGTAATACAGGTTGAATTGACCGGCATGCCCATTAGAATGGGTAAGAAAGCTCGTTTAGACCAGTTACGGTATCGATGGGCTGCAATTATTCGAAAACAAGCAATTTGCAACCATAAACGACTATTTACGGTCAGTAAGTTTTAAACCTTATGCCTAAATAAGTAAGAAATAATTAATACGTTTCCTATTATTATGATTAAGGTTATAAATACAGCAAATCACTTATGGGTGCTACGCGTTTCTTCCATTGGCGGTGGAAACAATGTGTCCTTTCGGCCTAGAAGCAAAATTATTTGTAAAAGACCTCACCAAGCGCCTCATCGAGGCAACTGGAGACCCCAGGGCTGGTAGCTACTTCTGTCAAAGAATAATGTTTAATAATACGAGAGAATGCTGCCAGTCTGCTGGGAACCTTTCCTCGGTGAGATGCATTGGATGAGGTCTTCCATTTATAGATTTAATTTAGCTTTAGTAGATTTTTGTTTAAGTATAGTTGTTTAGTTGTTAATAAAATATTAAATTGTTCATCTTTTTTTAAGTTTAATTTTAAATATTATATACGATATCAAAAATATTATATCAAGACACCAAATTACTGCATTGACAGAAGGACAAGTAGCTTTACGCAGTTCAAGATGCTACACGAATTCAAACTCCGATTCAATATTAAAGCTTAGGTGCCTAACTACTCGGAGATCAAATCTCAAAATACTAGTTTTTGCGACGTTAGACGAATCCGCTATTGGGTAATTATCGCATTGTACTATTTCATGATAGGTACATAGCGATTTCTGGTTTCAAATTTATCTACCTCTATAGTACCTACCATGTAGTATCTGTAGTGTGGATGATGACAAAATAATGTGTCAAAATTTGGGCTTACTAAGCATTAAATTATCAAGTTAAGCATTTCCCTTCGAGGGTTAAGAGAGCGAGACAAATCGCTTAGACACTTATTGTAAACTAGCGTGCCCAATAAGCTTAGTCAACGAGCCGTTGTCACCGTTGTTACAAACAATCCACATACGTAAATGTTAAAAGATACTCAGGGATATTCTAGCTTTCAGTTGGTGAAAGAATTTTTAAAATCGGTCCAGTAGTTTTTGAGTTTATTCGTAACAAACATACAAAAATACAATTCTTTCCTCTTTATAATATTAGTACTTATAGATAGGCGTGAGCAAATTTTTTATGTAAAAGTATAATAATAAATAAGATAAAGTAGGCAAAGATATTCCATTTCTGGAAATACCCACGTTTCACCAGAGTATTCTTTGGACCCATTAAAATGGTATATATTAGGTGGTGAGCCCATCGCCGGACCGGGTCTGTTAATGCATCAGAATTAATTCTGGGATCTGCGGTTTTTTATACAATGTTTACCTTCATCGTCGAGCTAGTGATAAATATGTACGGATTTTTTTTTAAATCTTATTGGGCCAGTTCGAGCGAGCTCTTTATAACTGCTGGGCTATCACGGCTCACTAATGACTCTAAAGTAAGTAGAATACAACATTATAAATAAGTCAAGTAAGCCCAGCTACACGTGTCCCTCCATCGCAAATCGTAAGATTGGATTGTTTCCAGTAGTCCCCTCTAGCCTGTCCCCCGGGGTGACAGCTGGGAATTGTCTTACCGGTTGTCACCACATATTTGCTATGACGATAAAATCATTTTTTTGCTGAAAGAAGCGATATAGTTTAGAAGTGGCCTGGAAAATGCTGTGTAATAAGAAGAAATTCAATACACCGTGACTTGGCATGTCTAAATCTATTTGCCGTATTTTCTCATGAATATCCGATTTAATGGACAATCTTCGGTATATTTTGTTGTATGAAAAGCCAAGTTTATTCTTAACTAGATACCCTCCATCGCGTCGCTTCGGTTTATATATGATACATAAAAACCATACTCTTAAATCACTCTATCTATTAAAAAACACCGCATCAAAATCAGTAGTTTTAAAGATCTAAGCATACATAGGGACAAACAGACGGTAAGCGACTTCGTTTTATACTATGTAGTGATTTCAATCAGAAACACATCCACTAAGGATTAATTAATTCGTCGAGCACCGCTTGGTTCCAATAGGCACCGTAACAATTAAAAATCAATGTGTTTTATTTTATTGGCTTGATTGACATATTAAATAAGGTTTTCATTCAGGTGATCTCGATGGTGAAGGAAAACGTCGTAAGGAAACCCGCAGGTCCCAGAATTGATTCTGAGGCATGTGTAGTACACATTGTATACCCCGGTCCGGCGATAGGCTCGTCACGTTTAGGGGTCTAAAATATATACTTTTCAAAAGTGGGTATTTCCAGAATTCCGCCGGCCTCTGGCCGCCATGCGGCGGCGGCGGGAATATACGGCGTGAGATTTTTTTATTTTTTATAATAAGCTATTTTTTTTCTATGTATACAGGATGTCCCAGAAGTCAACGATAAGCCGGAAACCAGCGATAAGCCTAGTCATGAGGGTAATCAGAAAAATATAAAAAAAATTCTATGTTCTTTTTTCAAAATATTATGAAGGTTTAAAAAAATCCTAGAAAACGGACACCCTGTAATGAACTTTCTTGTACCGTGACTGTAAATATTTACTTTTTGAATATTTTTTTTCTGTAATGCTATGATGAATAGCCGTGCTACAATTTACAATAAAAAAAAAATTACATAACTGCCTCACTTTTAAGTAAAAAGTTAAATTTGTTTCCAACATTGAATTCTAAATAATTTCATCAACCAACTTAAACCAGCTGTACTGTAAAAAAAATGTATGGCTACTATTTTGGCAAGTATACTTAAAAGTTGACGCAACACATGCTAGGTTTTGTTATAGTTGAGTCATGAAAATTTTTTTTCTCGATGAATCCGGATTCTATGCCAATCTAATTTAATGAGGTGAAATGTTTGTAACGCAACCTTCTTAGGTAAATCCAGGTTAACATCTTTTTGAATGGAGACGGACTCATAATTTTGAAAAGAGAACCTAACAGGGATTTTTGTTTATTCGTACATCTTTTGTTTATGTCATTTGTTTGATGGATTTGATTTAAATCCATCTGTCCCAGAAGTAAAGATTCTGGAGTCTGTTGCTTAGATTGTATTTGCGTGTAATTACGAGTTCGTCAAGTGAAGTTATCATGCCAAATAGATATACCGTACAGGAGTACGCCAACATGCATCTTATTTACGGAGAATGCTTATGTAACGCCAATGATGCAGCTAGGGTGTATCGCGAGAGATACCCAAACTTAGAGCGTCATCCTGATTACCGAGTTTTTATTAATCTGCATCGATCATTGTGTTTATTTAGATTTCCTACAAAATCAACTACCCGATTTATTAGAAGAAGTGCCGCTAAATATTTACGGCAGCATGTGGTATCAGCAAGACGGCTGCCCCGCGCATTATGCTCGTCTAGTCAGAGAGTTTCTCGATCAAGAATATCCAAATAGGTGGATTGGTCGGGGTGGTCCAATTTCGTGGCCAGCGCGGTCACCCGACCTTAATCCAATAGATTTTTTTTACTGGGGTGCAATTAAGGAAAAAGTCTACCACAAACCGATTCAAGATTTAGAAGAGCTGCGCCGAAGAATCTCAGAAGCCGCTGAACAAATCAATTTCAAACGTCACGCCCGGCGCATAGCTCGATCATTTTTAAGGAGATGTAGAGCGTGCATATTAGCTGAAGGAAAACAGTTTGAACATTTGTTATAAAAATGCTGTAAAACATACCACATTAAATAAAAAAATATTACACAAACTTATTTTAAGTATCATTACTTTAAAGGAGGGTTAAAAAAGATAATAAAAAGGCTTAGTTCAGGTCAGCTGCAGACTTAAGGTTGCTTTACCAACATATCACCTCATTAAATTAGATTGGCATAGAATCCGGATTCATCGAGAAAAAAATTTTCATGCCTCAACTATAACAAAACCTAGCATGTGTTATACCATTCTAGAATTTAGACTAAATGCGTCAACTTTTAAGTATACTTGCCAAAATAGTAGCCATACATTTTTTTTACAGTACAGCTGGCTTAAGTTGGTTGATGAAATTATTTAGAATTCAATGTTGGAAACAAATTTAACTTTTTACTTAAAAGTGAGGCAGTTATGTAATTTTTTTTTATTGTAAACTGTAGCACGGCTATTCATCATAGCATTACAGAAAAAAAAATATTCAAAAAGTAAATATTTACAGTCACAGTACAAGAAAGTTCATTACAGGGTATCCGTTTTCTAGGATTTTTTTTAAACCTTCATAACATTTTGAAAAAATTTGAACATAGATTTTTTTTTATATTTTTCTGATTACCCTCATGACTAGGCCTATCGCTGGTTTCCGGCTTATCGTTGACTTTTGGGACATCCTGTATACAATCTTAAAAGCTCATTTACTGATTTAGATGCACATTCCAGTGTATTACAAAACTGTGATGACATCCGTAAGAACTATCTTATTTACATTTTTATGGCATGATTTGCAATATGCCAAGGTCTGTAGCGCAACAAATTCGGATCAATGTTAATGAATATAATTTAACAATGTGATTTCAAACTAAATTCGAAATTCGTCCAAAAATATATTTCACAGCTTGTGGTACGCCAATTTACATAATTTGAAATGTATTTTTAAGTTAGAGTTGCTCAGTTTCATGGACAGATTTGCCCCTTTTAAAAGACTATTCTGTTTTCGTTTGCATGTTACGACAATTTTTAGCGTAACGCCTTTTGTTTACGTTGTATGTCAATTTCGACAAACGACTGTCATTTGCTAGTATCCGTAACTAATACAATAACTAACGTAAACCTCCTTGTTCACAGGAAGAAAACATAGCTCTCCGACTGATAAAGCAACACTCAGACGTAGAGGAGCCAGAGAGTAGTCCCGCGATCCCAGAGGACGCTTACGGGACCGGCAGTACGGGACGCGCGTACTTCGACGAGGGTGGCTACGTGGCTAGCGGGACACGGGACAGTGACCCGTATGTCAGAAATAGGTTCAACCAAGCTGCGTCGGACAACTTGCCTAGTAATAGGGCTGTGCCTGATACTAGGAATGCTATGTAAGTTGCCTAAAGCTTTTTTTTAAGAAATAAGGATAAAAGATACCCTGTTGGAAAAAATCTTGATTCTTAGGTACGAGTTTGATTCCTGAGCATATACCAATGAGTTTTACTAGCTCAACGGTGAAGGAAAGCATCGTGAGGAAATGTTCTAGCCTCAGATTTTAATAAAAGATTGTAACATATCATAATTGATATGTTACATCCTGACACGGCACACTATCTGTCACGTTAAGGGGCCAAAAAAATTTGTGAAAAAAACTGGATATTTCCCGAAATAAAATACTTTAGCAGAAGAAGCAGGGCAACAAACTCCTTAACACATTATTCTTTTAATCAATTTATACAAACTTAATACTAAATTATATCACATAATTTGGTTATGCTGGAGAAAATCAACTCCAAGCATCATTGTCTTTCATATTATGATCATCACCATCATCTTCCAAAGTATTCCAACTAGAATGGTAAATTGAGAATGAGCACGTGTTAAAAGGAGAATAACTACAGCCCATAAAAATCTTATGAGGCTTGACTATCGTAACTTTATTGATATTTAACGACCTGCATATGGTTTGCGAAATAAAGACTTTTATTTTAAACTTATTTCATTACTTGTTCGTGTAATAGGACTATAAATAATAATCTTTTTAATTTAAAATAGGATGTACCAATATTTTATTATTTTTAACGACATATAAACTTGGAGCCATTTGACAGCCCGAGAATTTGACCCATTTGTTTCTCTCTTACCTATTAGGGTCACAAATCCCATAAAAATCATAACATTAACCTAAGAATTTATGGTTATCTTTATGGTATGCTATTCGTTCTCAATTGTCTTGTATAATCCTCTATGTGATATAATATTTACAAAATATTAGAGTTCGTAATCAATCATTCAATAATTATTTTTTAGGATCACTTTGTTGTCTGTCTGTCTGTCTGTCAAGACCCTTTATCTCGGAAACGCGTAGAGGTAGACGTCTAGTTGAAATTAAAACCATATACTCAGGTCGACAGTCCCTTGAAGCTGTGAAAAAATCAAACTTTTGAGTATAAATAAACACAAACGCCTGTTCCGTCCCGCTAAGTAAGAAACACGACTCATACAGCCCTGGATTTGGCAGTAGGCTGTATAAGCCGTGGCATATTTGTAGTTTTCAGAGTGCGCCTGCTTACTTCGCAAATAAATACATAACGCTCAACCAAGTTAACTGCAGATAGATAGTTTAGTACCTAATTAATATAACGGGCATACAAATGTGGCGACAGCCGACACGTTTTTCAATTGTTTTCGTCCCGGAAAGGAACGGGACAAAACAGCATGACTGTACCTGCACTAAAACTGGTGTAAATTAATTGTTGCCTCCGTACATTACGTCCTTTACCCACAACACAAGTGAGAGGTCAGCTAGGCTCAACGTTTGAGGTCACATACCTTCGTGTGTCCGCATAGGGTCACACTTATAAAGTGTGACTGTCCTTAATAAGGGTAAGATTACTACTTTAAAATCATTCTCATTTGATGAAGTAACGTTTTTTTCACACATCCTACTGGAAATGGAACGTGAATATCAAAAGTATAAATTCAAATGATTTTCTAATACATGAGGTGAAGGAGAGTAGCGGTTACGACGTAAGAAAATTCATTTCATATGACTTTTCACACGATACTCATGAAATGTCATCTCTACTGTCTAATACTGATTTAAGGTTATGACTTTAAACTTCTCCTGTTCGTTCTGTAGGTAAGCAAGCTTGTATTAATAATAGTGTGTGTCCATTCAAATCACTTGCTATATTTAAGCTTTTTAAAAGTGGCTATATGAAAATAAAGCTGTATCTCGTTTTGTCTACAAGTCTACAATAATGAGCCAATAAATTTTATCTTTCACACCACTAAAGAGGCCATGGCACGAATCCGAGTAGAACATTAGTGAACATGTTCAAAGTTAAAGTTGACTAAAATTATGGTCCCCAATTAACAGCACGCACAACGTATGAGTAAAACGACAAGACCACAAGGGGTTTTAAAACAATATTAAATACTAGAATTATATATTTAATAACATAACTCTAAAGAGTATAAAAACTTCTTCAACTTATGTGCTTTTCTCATGGATGCTATTGTCAGAAGTGGACCAAATGGGACTACACGGAAAACACGAGCTTTCAAATAAAAAAATAATTATCAAAATCGGTTTGTTTACCCAGTCCACAGTTCTGAGGCAACAAACATAACAAAAACATACAGACGAAATGACAACCTCCTCCTTTTTTGAAGTCGGTTGAAAACAGGTGGTGAGTTCTCACTGTTTTGCGGCAGAGAAAGTAGATACCAAAAAACTACTCTCTATGGGTGCACTAACATAATAAAAGTGCATAAATAAAGCAATAAAAGAAATTTGCATTCAATGATAGAATTAGAAACCTAAGTTTAGTTTAACAAAATACTACTTTCATATCTAGGAAATCCAGAATGGAAGAATGCGGAATAAATTATTTATGTACAGTAAAGAGCACATGAAGCTTGACACTTGTAGTGCGAGTCTCACCTCTAAGGTGACCTCCAATGTGTGAAACTCCACGTGCTCTTGACTGTACCTAACAGTAGCAGCCAACGAGCTATTAAATTTTTATTTAATTTCTAGATCTAAAGATTGGGGCCTTGCGTTGATAGTTCAAACAGGGCATTACTTACATAATAAATATCTCTTTCTATATTACTATTTATTTCCGTTCCTGTAGGAATATCAAAAAATATTTTCATGGCGGATTCTAATTTTAAGTTGATGTGTGTGTCAAACGTAGGTATCTCGTTTTCATAGGTATAGGTTTTATCAAAGAGATTAAAATATAATAGGGCATAGAGGGCACAAAGCGAGGAAAATTTGAAGCCAAAAGTTATTCCAAGTGGAATAAGTCTAGTACAATTTCGACCGAATGACAGTTCGCGTTCATACTAACTGACATGACGCTTGAACTTCAGACATGCTTCAAAGTTTTGTATGAAAATATTCCCAATGCCCCCTCTATGTCCTATTATATTTTAATCTCTTTGGGTTTTAGACATAATTTATGTACAAATCAGTGACTAAGATCATAATGGACACTATAATTTTATGCTAAGTGAGACGAATAACCTATCATCAATTGCTTTCTCATTTTTTCTTTTACTTAATTGAATGTCTTTTGATTTATCTTCTGCAGATAACTGTATAAGAATTCTTCTGGATAATAAATCAACTAATGAAATTGTAATTATGGTTAGGTACACTGCAAATTAAAGAAAAAATACCGTAAATATATCAATATTTTTCGTAGAAATTAAGGAATTAATAAGATAAGATAAACCTTTATTTTCGTAAAACATGGTACATGAAAAATATAAATTCAGCTCGAAACATGTCTTGCTAAATTTGAAATCAATTTTTATCTCCAATTTCAAAGATAGAACCGGAAATATGTATAATATATAGTAAAACGGTACCTGGTACCTAATGGACCAGGTGTGGGTTCGATTTCTCGTCGAGACCAATGAGTTGAAAAACTTAAGTTCATAACAACATTATTTATCTATAAAAAGAATATTAATTCGTCCAAGTCCTGACAAAACATTTTGACCAGAACTGTTTCTGAGGCATGTTCAACAGCACTCCATCTAGTGATGGGCTTACGACATTTCCAATTACACTTAGGTGTTAGAAGAATCTGGTGAAAATGTGTAGTCTATTTTTAGTGATGCGATTGATATCAATGACGACTTAGTTGGTCAATTTTATCTTAAAATGCTCGACTCATTGTTGAATTTCCATTGTAATTAGTTTCAGGCAGGTCCTTTTTTGCGTTTCTGTCTGATGTTTACCTTTTAAAGCAAGATGAGCTTACCTTTAAGTAGTTCCTGCACTTTGTTAGTTGTAAGAGAAAATATTAGGTAGTACTAGCAGCGCCATACGGTTTCACCCGTAGTTCCCGTTCCCTCAGGAATATGGGGATAAAATATGGCCTATATGTTATTCTGATGTATAAGGTATGGGTAGGTATAAATGTAAAATTTCATCAAAATCCGGTCAGTAGTTTTTGCGTGAATGAGGAAGAATTATCCATACATACAAACTTTCGCGTTTATAATATTCGGATTAGCACTTACCTCAAGGTGCAAAACTATCACATTGAGGTCGGCACGTTTACCGTTAGAGCCTGCCTCATTATCCCTTATTTTTTATAGCCTGTACTTTATTGGGCCTCGGCGGTAGTCAGGCTTCAGGTCGAGCAAAGTTTTAATTAAAAAGCCATAGGAGGTCTCTCCGTATACTTTATAGTGACCTGACCTAATTACAAGCATAAATTTTAATCTGCTATCACTAATACAGGTAGATAACCCGTTACTTATAAAATCCGGGTGAAATAAGACTAGCTTTGTCGAATAAGTGCACAGCAATCTTCAACTGAACAGTTTTTCTAATATATTTTATTTTTACATACAAAAATGTTTTTTTTTTGTTCATAAGCGCTTCACTTGAACGGCTGGACCGATTTGTTCATTCTTTTGTGATAGATGAGGATTTTAGGGATATAAAATTGGAAAAGTTGATGTTCTATGGACTTTTACAGTACTAGGTTCAGCTTATTAGTGATCAAAACAGATTCAAGTATATTTAAAACTTAAATTGTAATTAAGTGGTGTACACTTAATTAAAATTTATTGTCCTCCTGTGTTATTTGTGGAAATACCCTCTTTTCACCAGAATATTCTTCGAACTCCTTAACTGGACCGGGGTGTTGTTACACATACCTCAGTATCAATTCTGGGGCCTGAAGTTTCTAACGAAGTTTTGCTTTACCACAGAGAGTGATAAATAGAGCGTATTTTTTTTTATCTTATTGGTCCATGTCCTCACCTGGAAGACGGCTCACAACAAGCTCACAACGAACCACTATCACTGCTCTTAATATCTTAAGACTTACTTATTCTTTGCTTACCATTGGCAAGTTAACTTAGCGTGGACCCCTAGTCCACCCTAAATATACCTACTGGTGGACAGCGGGTATTTCCTGGCGAGGATTACCTCTGCCTACACTCTCGGCGATTAAAGGCGTGAGAATATTTATTATAATTTTGTTTACTACATTTTTTAATTGCAGGTGTCGCCTAAAAAAGTACGAAGATAACCTCCCACAAACAAGCGTGATCATCACATTCCACAACGAAGCGCGGTCGACACTCCTGCGCACCATTGTCAGGTAAATAACCTAACCAATCCATATAAGTATGATTATTATTAACGTTTCGAGATGAATATAGATTTATGTCTTTCCTCAAGATGCAGGAGTTTTCTCTGCCAAATTTCATGTTGGCTCAGCTGGTAGTGACCCTGCCTTCTGAGTCAGAGGTCGCGGGTTCGATTCCCGCTCGGAGCCAATGCATGCACATGTCTGTTAGCTTAGTGTCTGGTCGTTTAATATTTATTTAGGTATGTTTATTAGTTGTTTGGTATGCCCATAGTGCAGGCCCTGCCTAGTTTGCCACAATTTATTATTATTATTATAATTCAGTGACTTACCCAAAAAAAGTGGCCAACAAACTAAAAGACAAAGCTACTTTCGCATGTAGGTATAATATTATTAGGGAGTTAACTCCCTTAAGGCTGATTCATGTTACACCGGGGCGGGTCCGGGCCCGGGCCCCGTCCGGGCCCGTACGTGCTCCGTCCGGGGCACGCTCAAAATCTATAGTATACTTTTTGTATGAAGCGCTCGCTGGCCCGGACGGCGGACGTGTGCCCCGTCCGGACCCGAAAGGGCACCGTACGGGCCAGCTCTTCATACAAAAAGTATTTGACCTTTGTAACATGAATCAGCCTTTAATGAGAGTAGGAATTTCAATGATAATACAGCAATAAAGAAAAGGAGTATTCAGTACATTTTCCATAGTAGATTTCCCTTTTGATAAATGAAAAAAAAACTAATTTCACTAGTCAGTTAAGTATTGTTGTTGCGCCAATTTTACTATTTTTTAACCTAAACTTACTCGCTCGCTAATGGTTTCCTAGCAACAGTCAATAAACATGCCAAAAGCTTATATCAATCTCACACATTTATCATTCTATTCAACTAACGTTTAAATTATACAAAGCCAGTTGGACTTCTAAATAGTATAATTTATTAACTTGTTGGAATTCAAAACAGTTTGTCTAGCTGCCGTTGGTTGGGTAGTTAGTACTTTTGTTTGTCGTTCTCAAGTAGCTTTAAAGCTGAGTTTTCTCATTAAATAAGTTAAAGTTCAAGTTATTCTAGTGTAGGTAGGCTAAACTATGGAGAGAGCAAAGTCAAAACAAAGTTTTGGGAAACATTTATACCTATGTTGGGCTACCTAGCCCAATACGTTACCTAGAAAATTTACTGCAGTCATACTATTTTATACCGTAGGTATGTCTAAAGTTTAGACAGAGCTATCACTGAACTCGATTTTGGCTGACCAGCTAAAATTCCTTATTTTAAGTTAGCCTATCTTTCTCCATAGAATACGGAAGAAAAAGGACAGAAACAAACCATAGATTATAGAGTAATGTCAAACATGTAAAAACCAACTAATTTGATAGTGTATTATCTGTCACTTTTATCCATGACCTTGTTACATCGATGCTAAAATTGCTAAATACGTGTATTTGACTAAGATGTGAATCCGTTAATAATTTTCTATTTTGTGACATTGTAAATAAAAATGGCGCTTATTTCTGTCCCTTTCCTTTTCAAAGCGGTGGAAAAGAATAGCTAACTTAAAATTTGAAATTTTAGTTGGTCTGCAGAATCGAGTCCAATGTCTGTCTAAAGTTTAGACAGAGGTATCACCGCTTATACATAAAAAAGATAGACTCTAAGTATATCTTTGATGCATTTATCATAAAAGTATATATCTAACTGTGATATATGAGGGGCCAGTTCGCTCAGTAGGTACTACCTTTTGAGCTGTAAGTCGCGGGTTTGTTTCCCACCTGAAGCCAAGATTTTGTTCCTGAATATGTCTGTTAGTTCCGTGCCCTGGTGTTTATGTGTATTTGAGTATGTTTATCACTTATTCAGTACCCATAGTACAGGATAGTCTAGAATAGGATCGAATAACCGTGTGTGAATTGTGTCCCACCATTTATTAATGTTATTAATGTGGAAAGGTATAACTAGTACGTAAATGTTAAATTATGTTTTGTATTTTCAGTGTCCTGAACAGAAGTCCAGAGCATCTAATCAAGGAAATCATTTTAGTTGACGACTATAGCGACAATCGTGAGTATACTAGTAATAAGCGAGGCTACAGACATTTATGCATTTTTATACCGGTACGGTCCACTTTATAATAGGTTGGAACGCTTGGCATATGTTATAAGCTATTCGATTTTTGGAATGGTGTTCATAACACCGTAACTTTGAAAATTTTATTGTCACTAGGTATGTATCTACTTTACGACTTATTTTAGAAAATCAGAAATCCGTTGTAATTTTTATTTTTTAAAGTTACCAGATTTGACGTAAAGTAGCTGTCTCTATATTACCTTCCTCATTTCAAATTAATAATAAAAAGGGGTAAAAAAATGCACTTATGAGAATTGGACACCTTGCTTGTAAATACGAACTCAAAAACTATCGCATAGCCATCATCAATACGGCACATATACTAATTATTTGTAAATCCAGCGGTTGAAAGGGATATGTCAATAAACTGACGTTTATTTAGATTGTAAGTTGTACGCAATCGCTCTGCAACTTGTATTTGGAGTAGGTATTTGTGTCCTAAGTAACTAACCTAAATCATTCGATTACAATTTTCAATCTTATGACGTACATGCAAAGTGAGTCTTTAGCAGGCAGATGCTGGATGCGTCATTCCGAAGACAGGGCTATGACACTCAATAGGGGAGGCCTATGTCCGTCCAGCAGCTGACTATTACAGGCTGATAATGATGATGATATTGATGATGATAAAGATGTAGATACTATTACTCGTTATTCACTAAATTAAATATGTTATGAAAATAATACTGGGTTATTGAAAGCCGTGATATTCGGACTAGATCGCACGCACCGGACCGGGGCAAACCTTAATGTTTGTGGTCCATCTTTACAGACGTCTATCTTGGCTAGAAATACTTCATTTCTCTATCTGATAGTAAAACACTGAGCTAGAATACTAATATCGCGTTGGCGCCTTCCCAATTCGATAGGATCGTGCGATGTAGCTTACGAGATGCTTGTGAATTTGTTGTCTGGATTTCTGTAGAATACTAATATTGGATAGTGATTTTCTTTGGAAATTTGGAACTTTGTATTTATTACTAGCGGGTGCTCAACGGCGGATCCAGTTTATTTCCGTTCCCGTGGGAATTTCTGATTTATGAGACACCTACATACCACATTTCAAATTTCTAGGTGTTATCGTTTCAGAGTAGTACGTATGTCTCTTTTTACCCAGTTTTTTAATTTTCCCTTGGGAATAAGACATTCTCCCGCTGTAAAAGTATTCTAGATGTTGACCCGGTTACTCAATTATCTCCACACCAAATTAAATCAAAATCCGTCCAGTAGTTTTTGCGTGATGAGTGCACAAACAGACATACAAAATTTTTCAAAAATAATTAATGTACACTCGCGGCCCTGTTAGAGTTTTATTATATTACTAGCGACCCGCCCCGGCTTCGCACGGGTGCAATGCTAACACTAAAACCTTCCTCTTGAATCATTCTATCTATCAAAAAAAACCGCATCAAAATTTGTTGCGTAGTTTTAAAGATTTAAGCATACAAAGGGACATAGGGACATAGGGATATAGGGACAAAGAAAGCGACTTTGTTTTATACTATGTAGTGATAGTGATAGTGATGTATTCATTACTATACAGAATGGAAAAGGAGCCGTAGTTGAAGGGAAAGCATCGTAAATATTGATTATGGCAAATTTTACTAAAACGAAACGTTATTTTTCAGAATATGTTCAGGCTTTCAAAGATTGAACAATACATTAAAACTTGGTCACTTCAAAATACTAATATTTAGTTTCTCAATACATGCAACTTCATTGTAACACTTGAATATCAGTAACAGATAAAAACAGAAAGTTAAAAGAAAAATTAAATAATAAGATGGCTGTTACTCTGTGACATCCATTCATGTTCAAGAACAAAAGTAAGAAATCTGGCAATAAAGCTTTTTATGCGTAATGTTGTGAAACCTGCATGCATTGTGATTTTTTATACAACATTTTCCTCTACAAAACAGTCGTTTCGCATTAATTGTGTTAGAACAATAGATCATTCGCAATTCATTTCACTTCTCATAGTTTTCCCAGCTAATTGCAAGTGTTAGCACCGTAGCCTTCACTGCAGACCACAGACATAGTAGATAATGCGAGTAGGCAAATACTTCAACATCACTACATAGTATAAAACAAAGTCGCTTACTCTGTCCCTATATCCCTATGTCCCTTTGTATGCTTAAATCTTTAAAACTACGCAACGGATTTTGATGCGGTTTTTTTTAATGGATAGAGTGATTCAAGAGGAAGGTTTTAGTGTTAGCATTGTGCCCGTGCAAAGCCGGGGCGGGTCGCTAGTAATTAATAAATTCTAATTGGAGGCCCGAAAGTTTCAAGTTTCGAGTTTCAACATTTCAAAATATAAATCCATTGACGGACGGACAGATAAACAGAGGAAGGCAGAGAGACAGAGGGCCCCGTTGGCACTTTTTGGGTACGGAACCCTAAAACCCATTTATAAATTAACAAACTTGTGATTAACGCACTTGTGACTCTTGAGCTGCAGGTGTCCATGGGCGACGGTAGTCACTTACCATCAGGTGACCCGTCTGCTCATTTGTCCCCATTATTAAAAAAAAACATGCGTTCTCTATTTAACGAATATCTGTGTAGATAGGCCGGCTAGATGTCTTTGTAGATTAAGATAGGCATATACTTGATTGCTATCTGGCAAAACAATCACAATTTACATTTGTGGGTCACGAGTATTTTACGTTGTACCTACTCGCCATTGCTAACCCTAGTTGGTTATAGGTTATAAACAATAAAATGCAAGATATGGTTTTATGTCTGTGTAGGTGTATGTACATACAACAATAATAGCAAAAGCTATCGGATTGGAACTCATAAATTGCTTTATTACAAAGGTGGGCAACCATTCTTGATGATATGATGATGCAACAATGACAAATATAGCCAAGTAACAATTTCATTGAAAATAGGTATAGATAACTAGCAGTTTCCCGCAATTTCACTCTCATAAGTTTCGTTCCTGTATGAAAACTATAGCACATACTGGATGATTTTTTTTACCGTCGGGAAAAAAATATGACGAATAAGGTATCTAGAGCCGAAGTTATACACGAGATTAATTGTTAAATATAGTCATGTTTAGTGCAATTTACAAAATCTAGAAAACTACGCACAGTAGGTACTACGCGCAGCTGGCGGTTGTAGGTAGATTGCGCATAAATGGAAGCTACGAGCCTGTTTCTTTTCAAAATACTATTTCAAATATCTCAGTGTGTATTATTGACTACAATTGAGTAATGTATATTAGTTTAAGCAAAAAAAAAAAAAAATTTTTTAAGTAACATTGCCAAATGAATCTATTACACTTACCTATCACACCACATTTTTTTCCAGACGGTAAAAAAAGTCACCCTGTATAAGTAGTTTTTCCAATATTTTAGAGCTTATTCATTACAATTGTATAAAGATAGACAGACTCGACTTCGGAAAATTTTTCACTCGATCTGAATCGAACGGAAACAGTGTCGAGCCTCCGTGAATACGCCTGCCGAATCCATAAACAAAAGCGCTACAAGATTTTAAAAGAAATATTCATAATAATGCTTTGTTTATATTGTATGAATCATTGTAAAGCCGGTAAATAGACATCACCGCGCTTTTGTGGAGCGGATTCTACTCATAAAACTGAAGCACTTCTATTATAATTTTAATTGAATGTTAAAAAACAACTGCTGGTCTAGACAACAAAGCTATGCCTCTCACTATACATAATATACCAAAGTGTTCTGAAAAGCAGTTTCTACCTCAAGTGCTCTATATAGAAGAAGGGAAATTTAATGTTGAAATGTCTGATTTCAAACTACTTTAATGCAGTCTTGTTTCAAAAATAAAGTTGAAAATAATGTTTCTTACATGCTTCTTTTTTAGTGAAGTTTGCTATCTTCAGTATTTATAGTTTTTTTTTTAAGATTTTGCTCGATTTTTTGAAATGTATTGTGGAACCCTTCACCCTTCCTGTGCAAATCAGACTAGCACTTGACCGGTTTTTTTAGTAATATTTTTTCACAGTAGTCCGTCGTGCCTAACTTACTACTTACGTAGTACCTAAATAACTTTCACGTCACACGCCTTCCGTGTTTCGGAAGGAATGTTAAATCGTTGGTCCCAGTTTTCGTTGTGTTTACGCACAAAGAAAATCGCTGAGCCATGTCAGAAACCTTTGAGCTTGAAAAATTCTGACTGTTAGGTGGCCACTCGCTTAACACCATCTACCAATCCGCGCCCGAAAAGCTCAAACTTCCTCATACATGTCGGAAAGGCCGTTAGACACAGCAGAGGGCTTTTATGGGTTGATGATGATGATTTAACTAACAAGGTAGCAGCAATCTCTGTCAAAGGATCAGGGTAGCTATCCAAAGACCGGCGGCCAGTCTTCTAGGCACTGTCCCACATGGTTCCTCTTTGGAGGACATTTTTTATCTGTAATTATTGTAAATTAATGTATATTTTCTGTGTAACTAACAAGTAACTAAGTAATATTCTTCTAATGCCCATCCAAATTGTCTTACAGCGGAAGACGGCGCATCTCTCCGCGCGATCAGAAAAGTCCGCGTCATCAGAAACTCAAAGCGGGAGGGTCTGATGAGGTCCAGGGTCCGAGGAGCAGACGCCGCTGATGCTCCCGTCCTTACCTTCCTCGACTCCCACGTGGAATGCAACGTGCATTGGCTGGAGCCACTTCTGCAGAGGATCAAAGAGGTATGTACTTGTAAAAATAGTAGTTTAATAATTTAAACAAAAATACAAACCGACTTTCCCGAGCACTAAAAACAGCTCGACCGATTTAGATTTTTAAACTGGACCTAAAAAGACCTTTCAAACTCCTCAACTATATATACCAAAGCGGTGAGTCACAACGACTTTCAGTAAGAGGACTTATAAGACTTTGAATAAAAAAAGAATTTTCCAAATCGGTTCAGGCGTCTCCGAGTGATCGGTGATCATACCCAAAAAAAAGATTTCGACGAATTTCGAACCATACATTTTGAAGAAAAGTTGTTTAAAGGTTTCCGTAAAGATAGGTTGTATAAAAGCACTTCATTAGTATACTATAAGGTCGGGAGAATAAGTATAGGTACGCGTATTTTAAAATGCCACGTCATACCCACCGAACTCAAACTCTAAATACAGTTATTTCTAACAGAATACTCGGCACCTACCATCATCTGCAGTCAAACTCATTCATCATAGCGCCATTACAATATGCAATCTGTTAGTAGTGTTTATCAGGGCTGGTGAATCAGAAAGCTGCAGCTAGCAAACTGTTCTCTTGTTTTTAATCAACTGCACTAGAAGGAGGGTATTGTTTTATGGATGTATATGTTTGTGAGGAAGTTGACCTGATGTAGCTGTGACAGTTTGATTTATTTTGAATGTGAATTGTTATTAGATAGTTTGTCTTTATCTCCATAGGCTAGATTTTACATGACTCTACCGGTAGTGCTTTCAATGTTTTCGTTGAGAAAATTCCTTGTTTATATATTTTCAACAGGTCTTTTTTCTATTGCAAATCTCAATCTTTTCTTTTCGGTCAAGTATTTTTAGATATTTGTAATGTCTGGCAGTTGTTCTTAATGATGAAATTTACATGGAAGCGTTTTCAAAAATCGATCTAGCTTGTAAAAATATTTTTCGTACCACTTGCTCAAAAAAGTGACATTCTATGCCACAAAAAGCGAACATAACAATAGTCATTTTTAATCTGTTAAAAACAGGGAAAGAAAATTGTACTGAATTTCATTCATCCTATAGCGGGAGAATGTGATTTAAATTTGGTTTACTTACCGAAATTTATACTGACAATGAAGATAATTACATTCTGAAATAGGTTAATCTTCTAAAAATACGTTACGACAGTGGCAGTGAATTGTCGGATTCCATCATTGCAAATGCTGCCGCAATTATAATTAATTTGCTTCCAACAAAATCCAAGGAAAATTATTTAAAAACTTATGAAGAATTTTCAACATGGAGAAGTGCGAAAGGCCTATCAATTTAACAACCTCGCTACGCTCGGGAGTAAACCTTGAGTCCTTCGTTGCGCTCGCGAATTAAATCGTCACCCGCGACAGAAGACACTGCTTTATCCCCTTGGTTAATAATCTACTATTTTTCTGAGTTTTCACGAGTTGATCTTAGTCGTCCAAGTATTGAAAAAAAATTGTTGTCTGTAAATTTGGTTTACCGAAGATAATTTTACGTGATAACGTCAAAAGAAAACATTGATGAAGATTGCACCTCTCTATCGCTTTTTCCGCGATCTCGCTTGCGCGCTCGGCTTAGGAGGAACGTGACAATGAGTCATGCTTTTTTGTGCGTGCAGCCGGCGTTCATCGATTTCTAAGACGTTATCGCGTCAATAAAAGAAATGACTGACTGCAGTGCTTACATCTGCAGCCCCAACTCCAACACTACTTGACCATCCCTGCACCTCACAATTCTGTGCATGCTCGTTATGCCAGTAATCTGTTTTTCTCATTTGCCGCGCGAAGGCGCCGCGCCGCGAGCTGTACGTAAATAACATCAGTTAAATTGAGCGGATAAACAGGATCTTAATTCTTATACCATTTGTTGATATTACTTAGGTATGGAGCATAATAATGAGAAAATGTTTTACGGTTTATTTAAATAGTAGCTATTGCTAGCGACTTCCTCCACTTTCCGGTATGAAATTATAATCTATGTATTTCCTTAAAATGCAAAAAATTCATATAAGTAAAAATAAAAAAAAAATAAAAAATAAAAATAAAAATTCTTTATTTCGGACAACTTTGATCCATAGAGGGGTTAGTAGACTTAGTTTAGGTTAGTCACAGTAATAAAATAAGAAGCAGTGGTTGTACCGAGAATGATCACTGAGAATAGTTCGTTTCAGTGATCACTCTCCGCACAAGGCACTTCCACAGGGGGGAAGTGTACCTATCTGCTAACGTACTTAGGATGCTATTGGGACTGTCCCGTGTTCTGTGGATCAGGGATATTGTTTTTTTGCGAATGACGGCTGCAAAGCCGTCAGTTTGGTACTCTGCAAACATCCCCGACGCACTGCAGAAGCGAGGCAATCCCATCATCATCCTAAATACGTTGTTATATTGGATGCGCAGGGTGTCTAGCGATTTTTTGGTATGCTCGACCCACAGGCTTCCCGTGTACAAGCTCTGGCAATAAGCCTTAAAAAGCAAAACCTTAACTTGCTCAGTACAACGGGAAAATCTGCGAGCCAACATGTTACCTCTAACCGCCAGAGCCCTACGCTCCCGCTCAATATCAGCATCGTCTTTAAGGCTGTCAGTCACAATATGCCCCAGATATTTAAATTTTGTTACACGTTTAACGTTCATGCCATTTAGGGTAATGTTGATTCTGTGATCTGGACATTTACCGGCAGCCCTAAAGACCATGTATTCCGTTTTTTTCACATTGTATATGAGCCCATGCTTTGTTGCATAGGCTTCACATACTCTCAACATTTCTTGAAGACCCCCAACCGTCGGGCTGAGCAGCACCATGTCGTCCGCGTAAGAAATATTGTTAATACTAACGCCGTCTATCCGACACCCGACATGCATACTGCTCAGCCCCAGGATGAGATCGTTCACATATAAGTTGAAGAGCATGGGAGACGTTAAGCCTCCCTGTCTCACCCCACACTCCAGCCTATATACGTCCGAGACAGAATTAGCCCACCTTACAAAATTAGTTTGGTTGGCATACCAAGCTTTAAGCACCCTCAGCACCTCAGCCGGTATACCCCTGTCTCCCAACTTTCTCCAAAGTACCTCGTACGACACAAGGTCAAAGTCAAGATAAGTGAAATGAAATGAAATCTTTAATGCATGTGGAATTCAGGTTTTTTTGCAGTTACCGTTGCACAATGTTTTCCCACTGAGCCCTACCTTTCCAGATGTAAGACATCAATAGTTCACAATCACATTTTTATTCATATGTTAGACCATGACAGCACTAGATTTAAATCAACTTAAATAACTAAACGCGTTTAGCAAAGTTCGTGCAAGTTAGCCTTAGTCACTAATACTTATTAGTGGTGTGGTGGAATGCCACTTAATGTAATAACCCCGGGCCATAAAATGGCTCCGGTAAAAATATAAACTGTTTTAGTTAAGTTGGCAACATTGTTTTTCTCTCTGCAATTTTGCTCTCGCACGCAACGATTCTTGTATCCTTATATCTTATTTATTAAACTATATTCTACGTAATTAGTAACTGTGTATTAGCCCTTGTACCTTGCATACTGCATTAATAATATAAGGTGCTGTGATATACCCGCGTTTCATTCGCCGGCACCCTTCAACACCTAAAGTAGATATAGCGTAGAATGTAGTCAGTCTTTTGTAATACTTATTTTTCTGTGTTGAAGATGATTGTTCTAAAGGTGAAGGCACCGCATAAAGTACATTTTGATATAAGGTAAACGCAGCTATTAACGACCCATCGAAAATCTGCAGGTATTGCCGACCCATTCTGCTTATTCTTATTTTTATCGGTTTGGAACGATTTGAGTCACAAGAGAGTATAATATACACACATGTTTGTATGTTTCCTAATTAATTTACTGGTGTTAGTGTACGTAGGTACACGGGAATGTGACCAAATACGTTAGTTTCTGTGAACGTAGCGAGTGCGCCGATCGTGTCATACTAACCCTTACTTCCTCAGGTAAGTACTCAAATTTTTTGCTTAAGATATTTTATATATAAATATTTACGTTAAGTTTATTCTGAATAACTCAACATATTCCTTTATTTGTGTATTCCACATTTCGCAACTAAATTATTGTGTTTTAAGGGATTTCAAAAAGTATTTTTGAAATTAAAATAGAACGGCAATAGCTGCAGTGCATTTTAGTAGTGCAGTCATTACCGACCCATGGATCGGCAATGGCTGAGAGGTTATTCTTTATTTTTTCCCTTTTTCGTTAATGCTTATAATAATTAAACAAGTTTTTATAACACCATTTCAATCTTAAGTATTCTAAAATTATAAGCATCTATTAACGACATACTCCATGTTATACTATAAACTTGTTTTTCCGCGATAAACTGCCACGAATTATTAAACATTTAGACGTGGGGTATGAAAGAAACTACTTAGAGTTTTCTTCGCATTTATATGAAAATGGTGTATTTTTTTATAGTTTAGGACTAAATCAATAAATTATTGTATTAAAACGGATGGGGAAATATATTACAATTAATATCGATTATTTTTCGTGGCTCGGTAAAAGATTTGTTCATTTTTTTATTTAACACTAATTAACGATCCATATGAATCGGAAATTGCAACAAAGAGAAGCTATCACCGATTCTATACCGATTCATTGGTATTTTTTGATTAACGGTATGTAATGTCTAAAAGTAAAGCTACTAATTTGTTTCATTATAATGATTTGATTCAATGAGTTAGGTTAGGTTTAATTTAATTTAATGTCATTATATTTCATTTTCATTTCATATCCATAAAAAAAATCTACTGAAGACTTGGCTGTATGTATAGTTCCCTTTGCCTACCCAGAATGGGTGAAGAAAACAAAAAAACCTCTTCTTTTAATCTTTTACGGTTGTCGCGATTTTCCAAAAATGTTAGTTGAGTTTATTGTATTTTTATTATTTTATTAAATTGCTTAATTTTTTCGCAACTGTATTAAAAATAGTTATTAAGTACACGTGCGCAAGTGTCATTGCAACTTGTTCCGACAGTCAACCCTCACCTTCGGCTGCGCTAAACTTGAGAAGTTCGAAAAAAATTATAGGCTTTTTGGCAAATAAAAAAAAGGGTTTGTTATTTTGAAATAAAATTGTCTAATTATTTTTATTCAAAACATGTAAATTATATATTTATAATAGTTTTTACTTTTATTTTCAGGTTTGTCACTTTGACTTAAATAGTATAAAGTATTAGTGCTAGCCACAGTGGAGCAAATCATGATTCATGTGTGTAGAACCTCCAGCCGCTATCCCAACTTGAAAAAATCTGTGCTGAAAATAAAACAGTGTGTTTTTATTTTATTAACATCTACACATTTACAAAATTGTCTCTGAATTTTGATAGTGAATATTTATGTTTCAGGTGATTCAGTGATCCCTTATGTCAAACACAATTGACACTAGGACCAATTCCCTTTAACGGCACTACATGGAACTGCATTGTGAAGTAACAGCATTGACATTGTTTTAAGAAGTAATTACTATTATGCAGGCTAATCAATTAGAAAGAAAAGCTATGGTAACTATGGTTTGCACTAGCTGGCCAAGCAGCAGGTTTCCTGGGGCGCAAGATAACAATACATGACCTAAGTTCTCAATTTGATTTAATGAATGTTATTCTATTTACCATTTCTATTAAAGTCTATTTTCTTATATTACTAAAATTTCATTTATATCCACCGAGAAATCAATACCTTTATTTTTATTGAGGTCCAAATGTGAAAACAATCTTTTAAAGAATCCACAAGCATTCCGGGCTTCACTGCGATTAGTTGGAAAGCATGGGCACTAGAAGAAGAAATCTACATAACAATGAATTTCATGTTGGTTCTATTCATTTTTTTTCACCCCTTACAGGGTAGGCAAAGGCATTACGCCATGCAGCCTCGTCATTAGTTAATGATATCCTTGAGTAAATGGCTCTGCTTCAGAGTCCATGCACAAAAATACAGTGTCTTCAACACTTTCTACATCCTTAACTTGGTTATCAACAGTAAAATAATAGCATTATTACTGAAGACTTCATTGTGACTTCTTTTATCGAATTTCCCATTCACTGCACACTTTCACGGACACTTGCCACATAATAAACTATCACTATTATGATGAGTCAAAACCCGAAACACACAGCAAAATGAAAATTATACAAAAAACATGACGTCCCTCTTCGGATTCCCGCCAAAAAGTTTAAAGTCAAGTTTATCTACATTTTCAGATTATTTTAGTAACTATAATTATTGTAATGAATCAAGTACAAAAATGAGAAGCAAATAAAAGTAAACGGGACATTTCGAAAACGGGATATTTTGGGAAAGCGATATTTTGCTCAAATTAATAATTATTTTGAGAATCGAACGTGTAGGTAAGTATTCTGTGAAAAAAGTATGCTTTATTTACTAACGGGTCGGTGTTAGATTCATAAAAATCGGTAATAGCTTCAAAGCGTTTCGGGTGGGTCGGTAATAGAAACAATTGACTTCAACAATCCTTTGATTATTTTTTAAATGAAAACATGATATTTATAAACAAATGAAAATATAAATATAAAATATACAATCCATATTTAAATATAAAATAAAAAAATCTGGTGTGTTTGCAACCACTACCCTTAATTCTAATAATCAATTTCAAAACTTGCTTAAGGGGGTCGGTAATAGCTGCGTTTACCTTACCTTTTACTGTGGTGTTAAAAATTAAAATAAATTAGAGCAACCCCTCGTCCCATATTTACAATTATTTATTCCCTTGGGGCTTTGTACACATACACATTTTAAAATAAAATATTGATTAAAGTTTACAATTTAGCAAAATACTATGGCAAGACTAACCATGTTATTTTTCATTTTTGTATTGTAAAATACAATATAAAAGTATTGTTGTAGATTTTTTGCACCGCTTCATCTCCCTAACGCTTTCGAACGGTGATAGGTACCTAATTTCTATTTGTATTAAAATTCGATACCTCTGCCTACCCCGTCGGGAATGAAAGCCGTGAGATTTCTTTTTTTAAATCGACAGATAGAGTGATTTCTACATTCCAAAGTACAATAAAAATATTATTCTCTTTCTGTTGCAGTCAAGCAACAATAAAAATAAAATAAGAATAAATAATCTCACGCCTACTATCCCCGAGGGGGTAGGCAGAGGTATTCCATTTCTTTATATACTTCTCACGAGATATTCTTTGGACCTCTAAATAGAACAACAAATTGGATTTAAACTCTGACTTTGAATTCATGTAATTCTATTGCAATACATCTGATGCGTTTTGGTGTATGTGAATGACCTTCTGCTATTCCGGAATAAAAAAACCAACATGAATAAAAATAACGATGAAATTAATTTTAATAGTTTCCTCCCTCACGATGCCTCATAAATCGTATGCAAGTATTTGTATTTTTTCAACATTATTGACGATAATTTTAGTTATAATTAGCGTAAAGTTATTCACAGTCCATTAAAATGACATTTTGTGGGTGAACGGCATAGGTCACACACCTAGAACATTCAGAATTTCAAATCCACCTGAAAGTTTCAGTAAATTTTAAAGCAATAATAGTTCTGGTGGAAGTGAGCCCGCCTCTCATGCCTGACACTCAGGTTCGATTCCTGGTGTGGACATGTATAAGTAGTATAGTAGTATAATCTCACGCCTTTTTTATCCCCGAGGGGGTAGGCAGAGGTATTCCATTACTGGAAATACCCACATTTCACGAGATATATTGGACCCCTAAACGTGATAGGTGGTGAGCCTATCGCCGGACCGGGTCTATTTACACATGTCTCAGAATTAATTCTGAGACCTGCGGGTTTCCTCACGATGTTTTCCTTCACCGTCGAGCTAGTGATAAATGTAACGATAAGTTTCAAAACACTTACGGTAATATATATGTAATATCTATCACTAGCTGGATTGATTTGTGGCATGTTGTAGTCAGTCATAATATTTTATTGAAAGTAGGGACTTATTGAAAGTCATTGCAACTCTACCGCTTGAGCATGATTGGCTGAGGAGAAGAAGCGGGGCCAGAAACTCCTCAACACATTAAATTCTTTAAATCAATTCTTACTTAATACTAAATTTGGTGTGTAACAGCACCCCAATCTGGTGGGACCAGCATCAGGTGCCTTATTTTCTATATAAAATTGTAATAGTCTTTATTTGACATTTGTGACGCTATCAGTGGTTGCTATTCCTTCACATTCTGTATTGACAGATGTACGGACGAAGCAACGTATGTCAAAATAAAGACGATTGCGCTTACATGTACAAATAGACAATAAGGCCCCTGTTCTGTCACGATTAAGTACCCGAAAAATATACTACTGATAAGTAGGTATTTCCATGAATGGCAATACCTTTGCCGACTACACCGAGGATACAGGCGTGAGCATGTTTTATTTTAAACTAGCAGTTGCGCGGTGGGAATACGGGAACAAAATATACCCTTTGTTACTCAGGAATATTTTATCTATTAAAATCGGTCTATTAGTTTTTGAGTTTATTCGTAACAATCATTCAAAAATACAAATATTTCCTCATTATAATATTAGTATAGAGTATATAGATATAGAAGTATAGATTTGATGTTATGGTTTTATTTATTTTAAGTCGACGACCTCCTTTAAACTACCCCGGAATGAATCATCATTAAATTAATTGACCGTTAATGGTTTCCTTTTCACGAAGACTCATAAAATCACTATATCCTTATAGTTATTTTAGGTATTAACAATTTGATTTAGGCATATTGAGTGTCTCACGATCGCCCAAGTTTCAAAGTGACCTCTTGACCGATTCTGAATGATAATTGCAGAGCTATCAAAGTGTCTGCTCTAAGTGTAATTAAATACTCAACTCTCGTCTTTCTTTCCGCCTGTTTATTCGATCGTCAGAGACAATGGAACATTATAACCGTCGTAAAGCAACCCGCAGTTCCAAGTTTTTTTACGCCACGTTTGTTTAGTCTGAAACTGGTCAAGGCTTGTTAATTACTACTACTAAACAAAACCCAGACACGAAACCAAAGACGTATCATATACGAAGTTGGCTCTGGGTGGGAAACGAACCCGCGACTTCCAACTCATGGTGAATGGTTCTGCGGCAACAGCACCCTGACCCAGCGATGGGCTCACCTCTCAGTTTTTTGGGTCCAAAAATACACTTATAAAGAGTGAGTATTAGGTAAAAAATACGTATTCGTTCTGCCTCGAAAGTAGGGTGTTGACAGATTCATTTTTAAGGCATTATTCGCGTTGCATTGTATCATACATTTAAAATGAGTTTGGTTCGATCGCTGACATTTGAAGCTCACGCCAACATAATGTCAAGGATTGGAGTTGTGTTTCGATCTTGCGACTACGTTCACTATTTCAACCTAGATCTGCCTCTAGGGCCGACGTACTAAACACACACCTTAAAGACTCCACAACTTGACAAAAAGCATTGAAATAAAAGTCTTAAAGTCATCACCCAGTATGGACGTCAACAAATCGTAACAAAAGCGAAACGACAAAGCGCATACTACAAATCGGACTGTCCTTGAAAAATTACATGTACCTATGTAACACGATTAAAGGCCAGCAACAACAGAGTCGGGAAAACGGTAGCGAACCCAGACTATTCTGTGCCCAGACGGGTTTTTTTGTAAAGTTCGAGTTTGTATACCACCTGTGTTACATACAAATCACTTTTAAAGTAGATTCCGACGAGTGTACCCGCGTTGCCCACGTTAAACTTGTTGAAGACGATTCGTTGACGTCCATACGATGTCATGACTTTAAAAGACGTGATCCGAGGTTCCAAAACGCAAGATGTAGCGACGTTAAACTGCGTTGTGACTTTGAATCGCTTGTATGTGTAGGTACCCTTAGGCTCAAATCTTACCAGAAGCAACATCACACGACGTGACAAAAGTGTAAGACTGTGGGCCGTGTCGGTCGTGCGTGACGCTGTACGCGACCGACATATTATGCATATTATGGAAACGGTCGGACGCACTGTACATGCATAACGCACGCATGTGGCGGCTATACGTTGTACGCTGCATCCGACAGACATTAGACGTCGTCGCTTCTGGCATCTGTGGCAGACCACCGGCACCGCCTAAGGAAATTATACAAATGAATAGTTTGTTGTATCTCTTTTACGAATTTTCATTTTCTGTGGTTTTATGTCGCGTCGCTTCTGATGTGGGGTGTGCCTTAAAGTTGTTTCTGATCATAGGCAAGCTATTAACTGGATTATTGGCTCAATTGACCTTATGAACTGGTGCTATGACTAATATTCCACTTGTATCATGGGTAATGGTGTCAAATTGAGGTCCATACCTAGCAGTGGCAGTGGCAGACCTAGATAAAAAAAAACAGGCAGTTATTATTATTAGACCAATCACTTTGGACAATGACAAAGGTCAAGCGTTTGAAACAAAATTAGATCAAAACGACACAAATTGTTAATGAACACTTCGTAATATAACTTATTTTAAGATCTGATCACAAATTGATTGGAATTATTAACCTAACCTATTGTAATAACGTCTGCTTACCATTATCATACTTTTATTGCTTATTTATTCACTCGAACCTTGGACCTCCTTGGGTGGTCTATGGTTACGTAACTTTGTTAGGTTCTCATATCAGGTGAAGTGTCATCGGAGCATTTTATGGGTGTTGTGAGGTTGACATCCATTTGCCGTTCACTTTGCTTCGCTTTACGATTAAGAGATAATGGTTTGTTGCTACACTGCGTATTACGAGAAGTAATGGTCATTGAAACCTACTCAATACTTTATTGCATTATCTATTTTTACTTATCTACATTTATAGAGGTTACTCTGTAGTTTAGTGGTCATAAGATGTGACCCCAACTGCTTTTTAGGGCACTGAACCTAAATATTCATAATTTGTGATGAAAAAAGCCATGTCAGATACCTTTAGATGACTTGGAAAATTCTACGTGTTCAGTTAGATTGCTACTACCCTATCACCATCCGCCAATAGCAGTCATCTCATGTTTCATTTGCTTAATTGTAATACTAACTATCTGCGAAAGGCTGCAGGCAGATGTTGGATGTGTCAAGCTGAAGACAGGGCCCTATGGTGCTCATTAGGGGAGGCCTATGTCCAGCAGTGGACGAATGTAGGCTGATGATGATGATGATGATGAATACTAACTATTAAGAACTACGTGTTAGTGACTATACATACATCATGTGTTTTTCATTCAGCGTGTTGGACCATTAGCTATCAAACCGTTAATGTCGAAGTATAACGCGGGCCACTACGCTCTATATTTTTATACTTAAAAAAATATTGGTTTAAATTTGCAATGGTATCGTTTTGTGATTGATGAATGGTTGCTTGCATCTGCCTGGATTTTAACAAATAATTTGTTTACTTTATTCCGGCGTTATCTCTTATATATACTAAACCAATCGAATGCGTCAATCCCATACAACTCTCATTGTATTCGACTGACGTTTACGTTTCACAAACCATCTATCCAGGTCCTCTGATGTAAATTCGCAAGCTGTACATGCCTACACGATTCACTTGGAATATCTAGTGAATGTCATGCCATGGATATAGATGCTGTAACATAAAGCAATTAGAATGTAGGAAATTGCACCGCATTTACTGACCACTTGCCGCTTCATTCGCACCACCGTGCGAGTCGTGATAGTACAAGTGATGGGCAGACATCAGATATAACAAACCGAGAGAAAGGTCTGAAAGGAATAAATGGAATACACTTTAAAAATAATCTAGCCTTTTTGGACGCTAGACGTAAAGAAAAAATCTTAGCAACGGAGATATGTTCCATCTCTTTTAAGACCAGCGGAGGTCAAGCCTTTAAAACAAAATTGAACTAAAAGCAGTTCCCCAAGAACTCCGTCGACGACTGAGTAGTTGTTTCTGTATGCATGTTTTAATATTAAAATAAATTATAGGAGATAATTGACTAACATTTATTTAGTCCAATCCTGTATAATGGGTACTAAACAACATAATATAAACTAACTTAAAACAATGGCACCAACAATCATGTTCGGGAACACGCCTTTGAAAGACATCGCTGAGTCAAAAGGCCCTTCATCAATGTATGTTTATTACATACATACATACATACGCTCACGCCTTTTCCCGAAGGTGTAAGCTGAGACAATAGACCGGCACCTGCTACGATCCTGGCACACCTCTCGCGCCTCATCCACATCCATCAATGGGTTCATTTCATACATGCTCGTCGATTTCGGGTTTTCTTAATTTTTATTCTTGACTGTAAAATAATAAAAATAATATAATAATCTCACTCCCTTTATCCCCGAGGGGGTAGGCAGAGGTATTCCATTACTGGATTTACCCACTTTTCACGAGAATATTAGACCCCTAAACGTGATAGGTGGTGAGCCCATCGGATGACCGGGTCTGTTTACACAGTCTCAGAATTAATTCTGTGACCTGCGGGTTTCCTCACGATGTTTTCCTTCACCGTCGAACTAGTGATAAATATCTACGCAAGTTTCAAAAAACTCTTTCTTGAGCCAGGATTCGAACCCGAGCCTCACTGATTTTCATCGTGTGAATCAGGCTCTTTAACCGTAAGGCTCTTAACTGCTCTTAACTGTAAATATTCCAAAAGCATCTATATAACTTACTTCACTACGCAAATGTTTGCATCACGGGAAACATGTTGCGAGAGCTGATGACTAAATAACAGCGATTTAGAACGGCGATCGATAATGTGGTCATGGCGTAATTTATTGGCACAATCACTCACTAACAGCTGACGATGATGACTTAATAATGAACACCCAGCTAAGTAGATGAAGGGTCACCGCATAACTGAGGATTGGAAACTCCGTGATAAATTGTTTGATTTCCATTCCATCTATCATGTATCAGCAAACTTTGTATTGGTCAATCCAAATACGTAAGTATGATAAAAAGGTGGTAAGCAAAGAGAATATTTATCTTCCAACCTCTTTGATTCAGCCTTAATTTTTTTATTAATGTAAGTATTGGTTAAGATCTGCAACAAAGCGCATCTATACAAAATCAATATGACACACATTTGTGGCGATTGGAGGACCAGGATTTCAATATTTTCTAGATATTTCTAGGAGAATTATATTGCCCAAACTAATCGCAATGAACGACGGACGATTAGAGTTATGAAAATATTTTTGAAATGTTTCTTAACACCCGATCTAGTACTTTATTTATTTACTAGCTGATTCGAAATGATTTGTCCTGTCGGAATCTTAGAAAAAAAACACTTTCAGTTTTTCCCCAATTTTCACATTTGTTAGTAGTTTTTACCTTCTTCGGAAAAAGACGAAAGTTTTAAAAAAGTTGCCAAGTTGCCAATTTCATATATTTTTTTATAATTTTCACTATGGTTGTTATATAAAGAAAATAATATACATGTACGAGTTCCCTAATAGAATTTTCTACCAGTCGCCGAAATATAATTATATAATTGTAGATATAGAAGACAGCGATATACAAGTCTTGTAGAAATTAAACAATACCTACTCGGCTTACCTTTTTAATATTTTCTATACGTTTACGTTTACATCATTAAACTTATAATTATTATTATTTACAGCCTACAAAAACCTCCATTAACATCAATCATCCTACATACTACATTAAATTCCTATTACATCGATCTAGTATATTTTGTAAAAAGCTTGACCTCGGTGTTATGCAAACTAGCGAATTTCCTTTAATAACAGTAACAACTACATTGACTTGCATTTTCTTAATGATAGCTTCTCTTTTTTACGTACTTTGTAATACTTTAATAACTAATAATACAAGTTGTATGCAATTTGGAAATGACTATGTACCTACTGCCTCGTTTGTTCAGGTAGGTGTTAGATAATTTTATTTCAGAAATCTAAAACAGTGCTGCGCCAAGTTACGTCTGGCGAAAGCTGGAACTCATTCACGCCTTATCCCCGAGAGGTTAAGCAGAAGTATTCCATTCCTGGAAATACGCACTTTTCACCAGGATATTTTTTCTAAAACTTATGCTCGTAATCTATCACTAAACTTAATGCAGAAGAAAAAATCGTGGCAAAATTTATTCATAGGCATGTGTAAAAGTCCACTGTCCCGCGATAGGCACAACACACGTTTAGGGGTCCAAAAAATGCACAGATAAAGGCACCTCCGCCGACACCTTTGGAAGAATTCTTCAGCATTTCTCCCCTCCTAATTGACCACCATAATGAGATACTTCACCACAGAATGAATTATAATCTGTTTCACGCGAATTACTACAATTTACCGTCGTAATGGAACCCGGCGCGTCTCGTCCGAAGCGAAATTGCAAAAGCGATTTACTTTGAAAGCAGGTTGTCTCACGTAGGGTTACAGATCCACACAGTGTTTCATAAAGCGTGGGTTAAGTCACGGGAGAGAGCGGGTTTAAATACAATTATTCCTTACACTGAGATTTAATCGTAAAATGATAGATAGTTGGACGAATCTAGCCTTGGCATGTCAAGAAATAGAATGCAAATTGTCCTTGACTACCCATGTTCTACTGATACTTGACTGATTTACGCAATGAAGAGAGAGTTGATGAAACTGCACCATTACAACTCGTCAAGAATAGGTTCAGTTTTTTTCACGCATTAAGGTAATATTGTATCTAATTTTAAATTTAAATACGTTCTACAAATTCAATCTTCTATGTTTTCTTCTCAAAATTTGGGACTTATTATAAGAAAACTACTCCCTACCGATTTTTTTTTAAATTGGCAAAAATTTTATGAATGTACATTCATTTTGAAATAAATCTTCAATGGACCAGTAGCGACACCCTCTCTTGCTGTCGCTACAGCTTGAGCTTTGAACGACAGTTACTCAAGCGCGGTGAACGGAAGACGTTACACAAGATCATCAAATCATCTGGACGCAGCGGGTGTCTTCACATCTCCGCTTATCGCTTACAACTTGCATGACTTGTTTCTTGTTCATAATGTAATTTGAACAAAAAATATAATAGTTGCAATGACTTTCAAATTTGATGTCACTACATGCAATGTTGTAGGTACACAGTATGAATTAGGTCATGCAACTAAACACTATGAACTTACAAACTTACTCAAAGTTCACAGAAACAATTTAAACAAAAATAAATAAATTATATTTATTCTAAGAAGTCGAGATTTTTTTTTTGTAGACTAGTTTAGAACTCAATTCAGTAGTAGGTACCTTATTAAGTATCTAAATTTGAAATTCGTGCTATTTTTCACATTTTCAGAATTGTGGTCCTTTGTACGCGCATTACGCAAACTACTTAATATACACCTACCTATTAAGTATTTTTTTTAATTGGGTCAGTGCAGGGACGAAGAGAGAGTATTATATAAAGCCTTGATTGACAAAAACATCAAATGTCAAATCATCTTAAAACATTCGCCTACAACAAATGATTATTAAATCTAAATAAAATGTTGAATACTCAACTACAAATCAATACTTTGTCTCATTAGCTACACAAACAATTATCAAAACATATTCATTCATATAGCAAATGGATTGAAGCATGTCAATTGAAGCTGACAAGTTCATCATTGTATAATGTCTATAGAAAATTATGTCATTCGGCAAACACATCGGCGGTGACGTGAAATCCGGTTTGGTCTGCGACATTGACGGTCTTGTCGACATGGCCTTGACATACAGACATACACACAACAGAAGAGTCAACGGAACGTTCTCGAATGTTTATACGACGTCGCATAGTCTGTATGGTGGACTTGCAACCCGTCCTTGCTTCTCTTTGGTTTATCTACAACGTAAACTATATTTTCTTAAACATTATTAAGTTATTATGGCTTGTTATAGTGTGCGAAAGGTCAGCCAACTATCATTTTTGTGGTATATTATTCTTAATTATGTCCAAACAGTCAAGCGGCGCTTTTTTCCGACTTGATTTAGTAATATTGAGATTTTGAACTGGATTTTAATCAGAACAAAAATATGAATAAGAGATAATAGACTTAGCTTCCTATTATTAAAAGAATATTTAAAATCGGTTCAGTCGTTCCAGAGATTAAGTACACCAACAAAAAAATTATTAGATTAAATTCAAGCAAGCGAATGTCTGCACAACGTCACGTAACATTGGTCAGAAATAAGTGCAATGAAATGTTTCAATTTGTTTGATGTTAAAATGAAGTAAAAAGATTGAAGCTCTTTTGTGGTTGTTACGTGTGTCTTCTTTCAGACGTCAATGATTACTTTCCATGACTTCCAAAGTATAGTGTATAATATCATGTTGCCTAAATTATGATGAGTAAATTTCAGACTGCTATCAAAGTGACCTGTTTATTATCACATATCAATTTCTTTAATATTAAACAGAACCATCCCAACCTGACTAGCTTATTAACAAATTTAACTGTTGGATTTTGTTTTATTGTTGCTACCTTTTAGAATAAAACACCAGAATGATCTTTGAAAATTCCCACAATAAAACCACACAATACCAAATATACCAATAATTAGTACATTGTAGTCAAATTTTAAGATAGATCACCTTACATAAAAACTAATTGATGATAAAAATATTGTAAAATTAAGTTAATTAGTACGAGGGTCTTTGACAAGGCAATATTTTTTTTCAACACACCTTTGTATACTCATCTTTATGACGGAATGACCATATTACACATTTTTCTAACGATCTTAAGTTGCTACCGACGAACACAAAAACACCTTATGCAAAAGTTGCCTTTTGAAATGTAGGCAATATAACGATTTCTAATATTACAAACACTAATTACGTTATTACCTATAGAGCTGAGACGTGGAAACTCAGGGTAGGCCTTGTCTACCAGTTCAAGGTTGCTCAGCAAGCTATGGAAAGAGCTATGCTCGGAGTTTCTCTGAATAATTTTGGAGTGTGATCGCTCTCAACATACATTGTTTTTGCGACACCCTTACAGGGTGCCATAGAATAGAGTTACCGTGTACTATGTACCGCACCACTTTGTAAAACCTATGGCATGCAAATAAATATTTGAATTTGAAAGATAGGATTCGTAACGAATACATCCGACAGAGAACCAAAGTTATCGACATAGCTTAAAGAATTAGCAAGCTGATGTGGCAGTGGGCCGGCCATATCTCTTGAAGAACCGACAACCGTTGGGGTAAACGTGTTCTGAGTGGAGACCGCGACTCGGCAAACGTAGTGTAGGCCGCCCTCCGGCCAGATGGAATAACGATCTGCGAAAGGCTGCAGGCAGATGCTGGATGAGTCACGCTGAAGACAGGGCGCTATGGCGCTCATTAGGTGAGGCTTATGTCCAGCAGTGGACAAATGTAGGCTGATGATGATGATGAATTACGTTATGTTTTTTTTTTATATTAGTCAGCGGTTTAGTTTGTTCGAATCCGTGGGAATTTCTAGTAATCCTTTAGTACTCACTTATGTCATTTAACCTTTTAGCCAAATTTCATGCTAGAAGCAGCGGTTTTGGCTGTTAATCGATGAGTCAGTTTCATCTTTCTGTATAGTTAAATAAACTTACATTTATAATAACATCTGAAATCCTTGTATCAGTAACCTCATACTCCTTGATGCTAGTTTCCTTAAGCTCAATTCGCATACCTACCTACCTACCTTGACCTTTTTCCACCACTTGTGAAATCTCTGCGAGGGTCAGATGTGGGTTCGTTAATTTGTTTACTTTGGGCGAGTATCTCGTCTACATCTATTTCTATAGCACTCGAGTCAAGAGTTTCTTCCTCTTCCGGTGTATTCGTTGCATTTCGCTCTTTTGTTTATTTTATCGTGTTCCTTGTATCATGTTTTAGTGTTTTTGTATTTTTTTAAATTACGCGGATAATATTCTTACACCTTACTCGTACTTACTTTTACCAAAGAAAACATGCTTATGCAATAATGTTTTATTGTTAGCGTATGCCTCCTTACACTCAAGTGAACTAAACTCAATATCAGATTATCTCCATTCAGTCTTTGTTGCTATAAAAGATACTAGACAAATAATGTAATAGCACTTCTGTCTATTGATCCAAGATTCAAACTTCTTTTACGATCACGTAATGAACCACATTGAAGCACTTTATTTATTTATTCTGCAATACGGTGCCACTGCAAAACAGACACATTAAATCCATATCACTGACACTGAAACTTAAACCAACGTGAAGCAAATGAAAGGAGAGGTTAGGGGTCATACCGACGTAGGAGGTCCACACGTGTCAAGTACTTTCAGCTAAGTGAATTTCTCAATACAACCTTCAACTGAACCAATCAATTTTGAAAAAGCTGTAGGGTGACAGACAGATCCACGTATAACGGTCAAGGTAAACCCGATCGCCATAATTATACCGCGCATCAAACAAATAATTCAGGGCAATTTAAGTAATTCAAAAATAATTGCCATGCACTATACTATACCTACTCATACAAATGTTATTTTTGAAATTAGGTATGGTGTTTTACGTTCATTAAATTGTGTTTGCGCGGAAAACATTATTGCTCTAATAACAATAAATAACTACGTGTTGTGTGTTATGATCAATTATACTAAACTAGCGGCCCGCCCCGGCTTCGCACGGGTGCAATGCTAACACTAAAACCTTCCTCTTGAATCACTCTATCTATTAAAAAAAACCGCATCAAAATCCGTTGCGTAGTTTTAAAGATTTAAGCATACATAGGGTTATAGGGACATAGGGATATAGGGACAGAGAAAGCGACTTTGTTTTATACTATGTAGTGATAGTGATGTGTTTTAGTGTGCAAGTCAGTCCTGGATTAGCCTATAAGTTATTTAAGCAATTGCTTAGGGCATCCCGTCTAGGGGGGCACCAGAAACGACCGAGAAAAAAAACGAGCACACGAAAGCTAAAGCAATTTTAAAATTCGCACGTTTGAAGTTGTCGTTAACATTCGGTTCGGTCGCATCTTATGACAAAATGTGAAATTATTTTTTGTGCCTACCTCACCTAGCATGGGATAAGTGCAGAAGGAACAACACACCTACGATACTTAACTTTTTTTAAGTTAATTCTTGGAGTTCACTTAAGGATAAGGGGAAGATTCCTCACGGCATCAAGTTACCTTAATTCGGCACTGGAGCAAGTACTACTACATATTTCAAATTTTAAATCGAATCAATATTAAATTTTGCAAAACTTTGTGATAAGTTAATGCTGAAAGCTGCTGGTAATCAGCAGCTTTTGAAAATAATCTCTACATTCCTGATTAAATGTTATAATTACGAGTAACTCTATTTGTCCGTCTGTTACCTTTCCACGGCTAAACCGTTGAATAGATCTTAATGAAATTTATTAAAGAGTTTACATCTTTATAATGGGCTCAGGCAACTTGTCATTGAAGAGGTGGTGTTGTATCTCTCTGATACATCTCACGCTATAACTGCCGGTATAATTCCTTTTGTTGATTATTTTTAATTAATTTTTCCTATTCCTAAACACCTTCTTATCTGGTTTCAGGACCCGACGCGTGTGGTTTGTCCTGTCATCGACGTTATCAGCATGGATACCTTCCAGTACATCGGTGCGTCTGCTGACCTCCGGGGAGGGTTCGACTGGAACCTCGTCTTCAAGGCATGCATTTAACTACTTAATTAGAACTTGATTCTTATAAGAACATTACGGTTCACTTATAATATAATTTTTACATAAGTACTTAAATTAATATGTATCTTCAATTGGTTGTTGTGCATATTTGCAATGCAACACATACATATGCTTATTCCTTTTTCCTAAGGGGTGGGCAACATTACATTTTTAATTTATATTTTACTAGCGACCCGCCATTGCGTCGCTTCGCTCTGGTTTATATGGTATATAAAAACCTTCTCCATCACTCTATCTATGAAAATATTTAGTTTTAAAGATCTAAGCATACCGTACAGACTGGAAGCAAATTTGTTTCTTACTACTATGTAGTGATACATATGTATTTACATTATCGCACTCTTTGATATAATTTGGTAATTCATTGTACAACCATGCTGGATCATACAAAATCATCTTTCTTCCGTAATACTCGTAAGTAAGATTTAGTATGTCGTTGTAAATTTCGCCGTATATAGGTACACTCCGGCTACATAATATATTACTTGCAGTTAGACGAGCCGTTTCCCAGAATGAGAGTATGTATCATTATTTGTAGTCTGTCTACGGAAAATTTGTCGAAGATATAATGAAGCTATAAAAAAATATATTACAAAATTTTTTCTCACTTTTTGCGAGTCAATAAAGAGCAAGGCTACTTAATATGGCTTGTAGTGGCCAGTTCGATTTTCAAATAAGTTATTTTTGCTGTAGCTCTCTATGGATTTTTTTTTCATACGAATTCTTTATAACCCGTCGGGTCATAATATTGTACTGATGACTTGCTTTAGGTGAGTCAATATTCGACGCAATAAACCGCATAGATTTGATTTTTCGCAATTGCAGTAAAACTTTCGAGTGATGACACCTCGCCCATATCAGGGCCACATTCTCTACGTAAAGCTGGTTCCAAATATTTTTACAATCACATACTTGTCTGCCTAGTTTTAATGGAGCTGTCAAGGTAAACAGCTCAGTTATGCGCTCCCATTCGATTCGTTTTATGTTCAATTTACGTACGCTTGTTAAAAGTAACTTATGGATACATTTTGGAATAAAAATAATTATTTACAACGATTTCACCATGCTATTGCTCTGTAGCCGGATAAAGGAGGGGGGGTGGATGACTTATGTGAGGTCCAGGTGACTTTATATGTAGCTCTTTATCTAAAGTCAGCTAGAGCCCTCCTCCATAATAACCTCTCCTATGGATCAATTCACTTTAATATTACTTAAGGTACGTCTCCGACTCTTCTTGATCTAGCATAAATCATCTTTAAACCACCATGTTGCAAGTCTTCGAGACATAGCGCTGTCAAACGTCACTGAGGCATCTAAATCGAATTGCCTCTGCTACATCACTATGTTATCCCGAATCTCCTTTTCTAGTGGGAGTATCTATCGCACGCCGAACGCAGCGCACGTCTCAGCGATCCAACGCAGGTTATCCGGACCCCCATGATAGCTGGAGGTCTATTCAGCATGGACCGGGAATACTTCAACAAGCTCGGAAAGTACGACATGAAGATGGACGTCTGGGGAGGGGAGAATCTCGAGATATCCTTCAGGTATTGTGTAAATTGTAATGCGAACTGACATTTCTGATGAGCTCATAATGGTTTCTTAGACGAAACTTAAGGAAATATTGATGTTTGTAAAAGTGCACATCGGTTTAAGGTACAATCAACAAAGTTGTTAGGGTTACATGTCCAGTAACTAAGAACTCATTTTTCTGAGGTAGTCATCAATAAATCTTATTGATTAATGTTTATTTCGAAAGGTATCTTTGATCCCTATAATTTCCAAAAAAAAAACTATAAATACATTTACAGCTTTAAGAGAAAACTGAATCTTAGTTTCTGGTCATGTAACACTAACAACTTTGTTGACTGTACTAGATAATGCCAAAGCCATCACTAGAACTATCTATCTTTGTTACACTGAACATGAAAAATAACAAAATTTTCTATCAAACGAAGTTTATCTTTCTCGTGTTCTGATGACAGAAATGAACCTTTAAAACGTCATCATAGACCACCTCCTCAATCGTCTACTCAATTCCAGGGTATGGCAATGCGGAGGTTCCCTAGAGATCGTGCCCTGCTCTCGGGTCGGTCATGTCTTCCGCAAGCGTCATCCCTATACCTTCCCTGGAGGCTCTGGCGCCGTCTTTGCCAGGAACACTAGAAGAGCTGCTGAGGTGTGGATGGATGACTATAAGGAGCTGTACTATAGGTCACAGCCGTTAGCCAAGCAGGTGGAGTTTGGAGAGTAAGTATTTACTTTGCAGAACTTAACACAATTAAAGTTATTACAGAATATAAAACATGTTCTCCAATGAGGACTCATGTACAATAGTTACTTGAAGGTTTGTTCCATTTCCTCTCTGTATAGCCAGTCTAATCCTTTTA
This sequence comes from Ethmia dodecea, assembly GCA_963855545.1. Lineage (NCBI taxonomy): Eukaryota > Metazoa > Arthropoda > Insecta > Lepidoptera > Depressariidae > Ethmia > Ethmia dodecea. The sequence goes on from OY979443.1 coordinate 4,339,125, forward strand.
GAAACTAAACATAAATTTGGTCACTTATCAGATCTACGAGTATATTTTTTGCCGCACTCCAATTTATTGCTTCAGCTATTTGATTACCACAACTATGTATATCCATCAATTTTACTCTCAAGTGATCTTCAAAAAGATCATGAAAGTAAATCTGCCTTCCATGAATAAGGGCTACTACTAAGTTTCAAAAATAGTCAATTTTCTTGATGCGTATTATTATCATATATCTTCGGTTGCTTCGGCTGTCCTGCCAATGTCTTGTTCAATATGAATTTTCCAACATCCTTTTAATTAACTATCCTCTCTACTTAGCATATCGGAGCGCGTCCACCTCCGGGACAAACTCCACTGTAAGCCGTTTAGCTGGTACCTGGAACACGTGTACCCTGAACTCCAAGTTCCAGCAATGGCTGGGACTTCCCATGCCATCAAGCAAGGAGTAGGGTGCATAGACACCATGGGGCATCTTGTCGATGGCACATTGGGTAAGTGGACAAGATAATTTATGTATGTCATGATGTTTTATTGGAGTTCGAAGTTCAGCTTCCATGACCCGCAAAACTTTATACAAAAGTTTAGAAATCAATCCGCGGTGGTCTCGCGTGGGAAATTATGGCCCATACTTCCTCATTTATAACGAAAGACCCTTAGCTCAGCAGTGGGCTGTTTACGGATTGATGATGATTAGTTTCTCTAGAGTAGACTCCGAAACCACTACAGATTTCAATGAACATTGTTGGGGTTCAAATTTCAATTCAAATTGTGTTTTGTTCATTTCGATATCTTACAGGGTTCAGAAGATATATTTTAGTTTTATAAACCGAAGCGAAACCGCGTCTATTTAAAATAACAATCATAAAAAATGTATTACATCAACATACAACAGGTATTGCAACTTATTAATCCTAGATATTAAAAATGTTTCAGGCATGTACCCCTGCCACAACACAGGCGGTAACCAAGAATGGCGTTTTGACAACGGCCTAATCCGCCACCATAGCCTCTGCATCTCCATATCACCTGCTGACCGCATCACAGCAGTGCTGGCCGCCTGCGACTCCTCAGACGATGCCCAGCTCTGGAGGAGATCAGGCCTTACCATCAGACACAGCAAACTCGACGCATGCCTCGACACGTCCAGACCAGCTCTGTATTTAGAACTATGTGATGAGGATAAACTCAGTCAGCAATTCACCTTTTAAGTACAAAGTTTCAGTTTTTTAGGAAGGTGTTTCAGAATCTCAATTGCCTCGAGAGAGTGCCCAGTTTGACTCATATGGTTTTGCAATGAATGCAACTACATGGCTTTAATGCTCAGATAAAGAAACGATCAAGGAAGCGCGATTCCTTCGTGTTTTGTTGCGAATTATGTGACGATTACTTAGGTGTTGCAGTGACCTATTATTAGCTGCATTTATGGAGTGTCAGCGAAAGAGTTCACTACTTTAATTTTTGTCCTTAGATCTGGGACTCTATTGTGACGAAGAACATTGGCCTATTGCCAAATATTTGAATTCAACTTTGTAGGACTGGTTTCTATGAGAGCGATCCTAGTACAAAAAGAAATTCCTGAGGGCCTAGCCAAGTGACTTTAATAAACGTAAAGATGTATGGCAAATGTATGTATGCAAGATGAATGACAAATGTATGGGATTGACATTAGCGCTCGACTTGTCAAGCGCGCTACTTTATAGCTCTACAAAGCAAAATTTACACTACAAAGACATATAGCCACTGAAACGTAGCTCTTATAAGTCAACTTAGCAAATGAATCTTGGCTAGTACTTAGCTAGAATTAGTCACTGATAAAGACTTCTTGAATAGCCAGAAATCTCATTACTCAAGAATGGCACTGAATTATTAACATTCTTCCTTAAATTGTAGAAGTGCCAATACCAGAACTGTATTTGAAATACTTCAACATTCCAGTTATTTTTATGAAATTTTTGCTAAGTATGTTTTTTTATTTTGTTAATTGAAATACTTTTTACATGTTTAAATTAAAGATATTATAAATCTTTTTTACTTAAGAAGAGTTACTACTAAACTTATCGTAAGGAAAATAGTTAGTGTAAATTTTTTTAAGTTAGTAACTTTATCTTAATTGTAGTTACCAGTAACTTAACTTTAGTCAAGAAATGTTGCTCTTAAGTGCCGGGAAAGTGGAATTGTATGAAATTTAGTTTATATCAGTAGTGCGGAGATTTTTTGGCCTTTAAATAGCTAGATTGCACTATAGTATGTTGTTTATTATAAGTAATATATGCTCTAATGTACTGCTATTACTAATTCATAATTGGTTGAGAAAATCTTAGTTTCTTGACGAGTCCTGTCAATTACTTGAATATAAAATAAAATGGCGAGTTTATAATCTGAAACTTCAAACCATGTTGCCTTAAGCTCTGCAACGTATTCTAAATTGGTACGGATATTAAATACATTGCTCGCCTAGAATTGTCGCTTTTACGAACTCACATATTGAGAGAGCAATGTATTCAATATTAGCCCCAACAAATGATAAAAACTACTAGGTACTACAAGAAAAATCCGTATTTCGATCTATTGTGAATTAATAAATTTAATGTAAACATTTAATCGCAATACTATTAAGAGAAATTGTAAAATAAGCATCTTTGAATCTCGCACTCCTTAAATGTTATAATATAATTAGATATACTTTATCCTTTAATACTCGGTATTTTATTATGTTTAGTTCTGTTATATTAATCACTTGGAAAAGTATTATTTTTTTGTAAATTTTACAAATTATTATTATTTTAAATTTCTATGTATGTTGCTTTTATATTTTAATGTTATTATTATCAATCACTATTTTTATAAGATACATAAAATATAGATTTATTTCATCACTAATTGGTAGAGAAAATTCACTCCGTATGTTCGAATTCAAAGTAACTATTTATAAATATTAACTATGCCATATTTAACGTTGATCTTTATTTGAAAAAAATAAGGTTCGTTTCTCATTACTTAAATGTGACAGATTCTATTTGTTGTAGATATTGAAAACCCGTTTTGAGTTAAAGCGCGTGTTTCTTAGTCAAACTTTGTTTTTTACAAAACGCTATCGAAAACAACTAATTGTTGTAGTTTTTACTAAAGTAATCTGACTAAAATAACGTTTAGTAGTTCTGGCGCTCTCCAGCCGCTGTTGTAGTGCGCTCGCTTTGCTCGCTCGTCTATGCGTGACGTCGAAGTCACATTTATTACTTACTTAAGAAAATTAATGTATGCATCATGATTTCGTTAGTCAAAGGTATACAATTGGTTTGGACTTCGCTGTCATGTTCCGGTGTTTTAATGTATGTATCGTAACATACATCCACCCAATCAAGATAACAGTTGGTACCTAATACAAAAAAAAATTAAAAAATTTATAAACCTGACTGCCTAAAAAGTGAACTTTAAAAAGATGGAAACAATATGGCCTGTTAGTAAAGTCCATCTGCTGCAATATCTAATGCAGTTGGAGGCATGTCTTTATTGAGTTATTCCAAGAAAGTGGTTTTAACAAAGGCGTTTAGTAGAAAGTAGGTTTTACTAGGAAAAAACGAGTCAAACTAAAAATTGGTTTTCACTGTGACATCTACGAATATATTACTTTGAATTCAACAGTGTACGTACATGTATAGTGTAAATAATTCAAGTAACCAGCCGTGTTACTGCCTGTTAACTAGTATCACAAAAGTAGGTAATCACAATATTAGGAGGTAACTTAGTACCTAGATGGATAGGAAAATGCTACAAGTAAAATCGTGGTGGTTAAATTTACACAAGAGGGACAGTTGACCTGGCAAAGGGTTCGGGAAATCGCTGGACACAGGCTGGACTATGGAGGAGGCCTATGTTCAGCAGTGGACAACACAGACCTGAATCTCTCTTGTTAAAATCTCAAAAAAATATCTTAAGTTCGTAACTGCCCACTACTTATATTATTAAAGTTTTCCCAGTTATAATAACTTATGAATATAGATTATGAGTCTTATGATGTTACGATGTCGTCGATATACCTAATATGGAAGTTAACACTTCAAATACTTGTATAAATCGATCAGTTTACAAATTTTGCCTAATATTTCTTTTACCATCTAAGTAAAATATCTCGAATAAAGGATTTTGATCGTAACTTAGACGAATGATTCACACTTTAAATTTAAGTACAAGTTGAATAAAATTTATACTATGATCGTTAACGTAACCTACACAAACTTTAGAATATTATAAGTACATTACACTCTCGAACTCACCCTAACTCTAAGTAGGTATTCATTGAAAAATGATTGAATATAGCCGATTTATTTAATAGAATTTAAGGCACGTGGCCTAATTTTTAGTCTCATTGCACTTATGGAAATGTTCCTTAATTGTAAAGTTTCATTCTAGCCAGAGGTTGAATATTGTCAAATTAATCTTTAGACATTTTAAATAAATGACATGTATATACATAATGTACGTCTATGTACGTTAAACTGTGTCCCTTTTTAGTGACATTATGACTTACATTGTTACGTAGAATTAATATTGTAATAAAAATAGGGAGTTAATGACATTGAAGTACCAATAATGCACGAGTTTCAAACACATCGGTACTAGAAAACACTATAGGGTGGTTTCAACCAAAGTAGAGTGGAGAGAAAGGAGCTGGAAAAATGCTGTTTGAGCACGCTTCTACAGCAATTGTCAAATGTTTGCAGATTCGGTCGCAAAATGTCAAATATCGAAAATGTGTCACATCCCTAAATATCACATCTGCAAAACGTTACATTCGCTCTAATTGTAAGGTACCGTTCATTATCTTTTTAAATTATAAAATAGCTTTCGAACGGGTTATTTAGCGAATGTAACGTTTTGATAAATGAAATTCTCATCTCTTCCGCACTTTCATGGAATGTAGCCTTCAAAACAAAATTTATAAACAACCTATGTATTAAATACTTCGGTTTTTGTTTCTTGTGATATCTATATCATTGTTTGAAAAGGCAACGTGACTGTCCTAGTCAAATTTTGTTGAGATAATATATTATTTTAAATACGTCCTTTTGTTCAATTAAGCAAAGCGTGATTTTATTTTAGTGAGATGAAATTTGGTAAATAAAAGACATTAAATGAAGAATAAAATGCTTTTTATTTCTTTAACATTTTACGCATTTTACTTATTTTTAACCAATATAAAACTACATAAGAAAGATTTTTCTTTTTAAATATTTTTTACTGTAGTATGTTTTTAGACACCTATATTGTCTATAAAGTAACTAAGGAACTTATATAAACCTATTATAAGTAGAGATTATATCACTAAATACAAAAGTATAAAAAGTATATACATTAGAAATACCTATCAGTCTTAAGATAATCCTCGACCAGCGAAAAGATAACCACTGCAATTCAAGTTATATGCTATACCGACACACCTAAAATAAGTATACATTATTATATATTATGTACTTAACTGGGATTACTAATTTAATCTTAATTATATGAAAGACTCTGTAATGTGTATACATTTAGAGTAGGTATTACGAGCTAACCAATTTATGAGGTATTAAGTAATCAGATTTTCTGTTAACAAGTAAAACATTTTTTTTATTTTTGTTTTAATAACACTGGTCACAAAGATATTCTTCATGGTTTTCTTTTTTCTTCCTATTATTTTGAAGTTGCATTGATATTTGCTTGTCAATAAAGAAACGATAAATTACCGCCTCTTTTCTTTTTTTGATAACTTCGAGATATTCATTTTGTTTTATATTAAATACCACTTGATATTTCGAAGACAAAAGATTACAAAATATAAAGCTAATTATTTCGCCGTTTATCAAAATATCAAGACATCATAAAAATATCACAGGCAAGTAGTTTTGTGATGGCTTTATTCTAAGTAATTAAATTATTATCATTAGAAAATTATAATATAATGCTTTGCTTAAGCTTATAGTCTAAAGATTGAAAAGGAGAAATTGACAACCAATGTCTTTGTCTAATAGGTCCAGTCATATGAAACCAAACACTGAGCAACGAATGAACGATTCTAATCTTAACCATGTTTTTTGCATAATTTGGATACGCATTGTCAAATATTTAAAAATTTCTATAAACTTCCGATATATTTTTAACATATTTTTAACTAGCAGGAGTCCGGTTTTTCCAGTTCAAGTGGTAATTTATAAAAAATCTTATACGAAAGCTATCGCATTACCTGAAAATGCATCTAACTATTGGATTATTCTTAGTTCATCTAATGATTTTTCACCTAGATGCATCACCTGTGCGCCTTTGTCACCTAATTGCACTCAGTACACTTTTAGAATTCTACAATCGTTTTAATTGTTGAGGACGTACATGAGTATAAAAACAGCCTTCAACCGATCACTTTATAAAAACACTACACACATAATTTTACGATTGATAAATTGCCTTATGACATTAACCTAATGGTTGGAGATACTCATCTTGATCTTGATGAAGCGGCCTATGACCTTGATTGCCCGGAAAGCGTAATTTGGTGCTAGTCGCTGCCGTAGCAGGTAATATCCAGCGAGGTTCATGCCAATCAGCATAGCCACGAGAACAGCAAGGTCCACCCAATACGAAACCCCTGACATGCCCATCAATTTGATGAAGTACCTAAAACAAAAGCAGCGAAATTAAAAGTAGTTCTTTGCACGATTTGTGGGCCTATGAGAAACATTACCGTCAGATCAAAGCCTGCTTTAAATATGCTCGATCTTGGATCACAGGTACATGAAACATGTCCTCAGTTTGTGTCCAGGTAACATGGGAGAGATCATCCCAAATGCAACGTTCTAGATACCTTTTATCTAATACTTACTTAACATTCTTATACTCGCAGTAGTCGATGTGTTGAGGACAGACGAGGTCATCCCGGGGAGGTCCATAGACAGCAGCCATCAGTCCTTCGAGCCCATACCGCATGTAGGAACAGGAGCGTGCCATCTTCCAGATTAGGGGAGGTGGCTCATCTCCGCTGCCGATGCCGTAGACAGCCAGCAGCATGAGAGGCACGCTGAGGCATGGGCCGGTGAATACGGAGTTCTGGAATGGAAGAAGTAAGAAATTGCAAATTTTCTAGTGTGTTCTCCAATCCAAGATTTTTCGACTTTAAATTGGCGTCTGTTACAAAAAAAAACATAGCATTAAAAATGTATAAACCCCCCGACAACAAATACGTATAAACACAAACAGTTGGACATATTTTCTTAAACCATAGTTACACTCTCGATTAAGTCACCTATCAAACAAACTAAATCAAAATCGGTTTAGCCGTTTGGGAGCTCCGAGCGAACAGACAAACATACACACATAGTAACACAGATACACAAAAACACACTTCAATAACCAGTAAAGTAACTACTGTCAGAATAGTTTTACACCAAGATCCCTTCACCAAACTATGACTTATTGATAACAAATAGGAACAAACTCTAGAGGTCTAAAAGCCCTTCAAGCAATCGTAATAATATAATTAACGATCCTTTACCGCCTATGACCCATCGATGCTTGACTAGCGATAGTTTTTATAGAGTTGTATTTCACACTGAAAGAAGAATCCCTCAAACATAAAGAATCTTCAAATTGAACCTTAAAATCAAATGTATGTCAAAATGAAAGTCAACTTCTAAAACCCCACTGAATGCCGCAAAGTTTAACACTCATACTCACAACAACGCTTAAAGTAGACGATATCACTGTGCCCATGGACTCGGATATGAGAGCCACCATTATACATATGGTTGTGAACATGAGAATCCTGGAAATCTCCATGGGCTGTGACGTCATAGGGTACGTGATGGATAGGTATATCAGACTGAAGAATATAGTAGCCGGAGTCCGTGAGACGACCAATGCAGCATAATACGGCTTTAAACCATACCACCGGTTGAAATACTCTCTTTTCACTAGTTGCACTTCTGTTGGAACTGAAACAAAGATGATATTTTTAATTGTGTTGTAAGAAGATGACGTTTATAAATCGGAGAAATGATATTATTAACCTCTCAGACAATGAATCACAGACACAATTGATTTTTAATTGTGTATCGGTTCCCATTGGAACCGGCGGTTCTTAACTGATTAAAGTAAAGAAAACATTATTTTGTATGTTGTGCATATTTCTCATTCAAAATTTTTTTTCATCACCCAATCATCAAAAGTGACGAGGGCAAAACGGAATATAAGTCCAGTGTTTCATCTAAATAGTAATTTAATTTATGAATTTTTTATTGTATCTGGCTCAAAAACGTATAGTTAGGGTCAAGTGGAACAATGAATAGGTTACTCCGTTCAGAGATTAGAAAATTTTAAAACACGATAACTTTCACGATAAATTTTCCGAAAATTTGAACGATGACCTCTCTTTCGTAAGAGTTTATGTGATAAACCTAATTCATTATGAAAGGCTATAAGAGAACATACTCACAGGCCAATAAAATAGGCATCATTGTAGTATAAAGCATGGCGATGATACAGGCATAGCAGAAACCGAAGTTGAAGATGGTTTTTGACGCATCGTAGCCCATATTATTAAATAGGGCGGCGACTATGATACCCAGGAACAAGTGTAAACCCACACGAAGCCAAAGAAACTCCTGGAAAATAAATTATTTTTAACGTAAATAAACATGCCTTTCCAGTAAGTAAATTAGCCAGTACCAAAAGAATACATAGTTTTTAATTAATTACTAAAGTCAATTACAACTAAATTCTTATAGTAGCGAAATCTTCTAAGTGTGTAGTCTTCAATTTCTAGTTACAGAACAACAAATTCAAATCTTACCGTGTTCCGGACTGTCTGGAGCAGCATCCTCCGCAAAAGAATGAAAAACTGTTGGTAGCCAGTGCTTCCATATCGATAGTTGAGCTTCTCCACGCCTCCCGTATTCAGCTGCTCGATATCGAGCTCTTCCAGGTCTACAACTGGTTCGTTGACCGCGTAGTCCCGCCACCGCTGACATCTGCCGTTTTCCACAGCTGTCACCATTCGATCCACATGGGGACCGTATTCACCGCTTGATACTTCTATCACTGTTGATTGGATAACAAAGACCTCGGCTTTAAGTGTTTAATTTTTAAGTGCATATTTGAGAAACATCTTGCAGCAAGCCAGGTCATGATCATGAACTCACATTACTTGTTTTTTTTAAGACACGCTGGTTTTCGTAACGCACTTTGAATAATTAAATTTCTTTCTTAAATACTAATACAGTTACCTGCAAAACTGTTAATGACAGTTTGTCTGCAGGTATGAATCTCTGGTATAATATTATTTTTACATTTTAATTTATTCTGTAAGTGTCTTAGTTGTCTGAGTTTTGTTGAAACTTACCAAAATCAGCTGGATTATAAGTCTTCGGGCAAGGCAACTGCAACTCATTGAGGAAAGGTACTACTCCAGCTGAGGTACCCTGATACCCGCACCTTCCATCGGCGACCACGTAGACATGGTCAAACTCTGCGAAGAGGCGAGCTGAAGGTGTGTGGAGGGAACAGACTACCGTCCGGCCGCCGCGGGCTACGCGCTTCAGGAGGGAAACGCAGGTTGAAGATGCCACGTCATCTAGACCACTGAAACAACATCACATCTTATAATACATTCAACTCTAGATCTAGGGGCTAAAGTTGGAAACAAAGTTCAGATGATGTAAGGTCAGTCATTAAGGATGTTTCTCTTCTAATTAGTAATATACGTCAAAAGAATAAATTGAATAAGGTGATCTTAGATTACGAGGGTCACATAGAATAGAGCCTTGATTAAATTTAACTGATATGTGTATAGAGATAAAACATTTTTAAGCCTTTGTCTATCTCAGTGTTTTGTATACAAGTACATTTAGTATTTTTAAAAACTCCTTGATATTTCGAAATTTCAGTGGCTCTAAAAAGTGGCGCTAGTTTTGCATCTGTCGGTATCTTATAGATATGTTGAATCAATTACAATACCTGACAAATTGGTTCAAGGTACCTACGTCTAGTTGCTCGAAAACCAATACGACCACTAATGATTTTGTTGCAAGTACAAGTACGTTAAAGAAAAAAATTTGGATAGCCATACAATTATCATTACTTATAAATCAATGAGAGAGTTGCACTCTTATATTAACTTCACATTAGATGTATATAAAACGTGCATTCTAATCTAGAGACGTCAGTGTGGCAGGTCAAGGAAGGTAGCGGTTGTGAATATGTATTATTAGCATCGATTAATTCCGTAACTGCCTCGTAATAACGCGCACCCACGTTACGAAAGGGGACGATTACCCACTATCAGTTAAGTCAAGCGTATCAATTAATGAGCAAACATCGTCGAGCATATTATATTGCAGTTTTATAAAACCAGTTTAGATTGTTTATGATAGAAAATCGAGTAAAAATATCAAAAGATCCTCCTTTAACATACGTATCATTATTAAAATTTGTATATCTCTTATACAATATGTGCAACAGAATATGCGCAATTCCTCAAATTAGTTTGTTCAGTATCTACTATTTTATCCATTTCAGCTATTTTGAAATATGTGTTATTTTTTTCCGAATAATGAATAAGCGTACCTATCTGAATTTAGTGCTTCCTATGGAAATCTCATTATTGCTCTTGATTTATGAAAATTGGTTAGACACAACTAAAGTGCGAAGGCTCCATATTTTTTTATATCAATATACTAATTGGGGTGAGATTATGGCAAAGAGGGAAATGGTCAAGTCAAATCTCACGGCATCTTGGGGGAAGGGGGACGGTCGAAATATTCTGGGCACTCACGTGGTAGGTTCGTCCAGAAAGATGACTGGGGGATTATTGAGCAGCTCCAGGGCGATCGAGAGTCGTTTTCTTTCGCCACCTGACAGCTTCTCCGTCGGTGTGTTCCTGGCTTTACTCAGCCTCAGCAATTGCACAATTTCTTCCACCTGTAAAGAATATTCTGTATGAAAAAGATGCTGTAAACACCTGCGGTTGCGTCATGCTGTCAAACTTTTTTGTTGTTTTGTGGTAATATCAATGCTAGCGCAAAAAAACAATTCTTGATTTTTGTTTCCCAATTATCTTGTTTGATAGTATTTGCCAAATATTTTAAAATAATTGTCTCTAATGGGAACGTCAGATTTTAGCAATTTTTGAAGCGAGTTTTTTGCGTCTAGCGGACGATCAAGCGCTTGTACAATTCAAGCATCGTTGGTTTAATACTTAAGGTTTAATATTTAAGGCCCACCACGAGCGATTAAAAACAAACAATAGACAATCCTAATGATTCGCGATTTTGCGGCTTGATGGGTCTTATTATTTTATTATTTTATTTTATTATTTTTGGGAAGACTTACAGACTAATTACATGACAATAACTTCAAAAACTGTCTTAAAGTTATGACTGTGTTTTATAAAAATATTGTATGTGCGCTGTCTAGAATAGAATAAAACATATAATATTCTAGACAGAGACAACAAACTGTGTGGTCTGTTGCATACCTACTGGAAGAGATTCAGGTCTGTGGTTGCATATGAAGGCTGCAAAATGCTATCCTACTCATTCTGACAGGACCACTAGCAACAACACTTGACATAAACTGATATTGGTATGGATGATGGGATCATCCGAAGAATAAAAGTGAATTTTAGCCTGGCTAGGCTTTGGCCTGGCTCTTGAGTTCATTTACCGAATAACGATATGAATTATTGAGATTAAGGTAAACGCAGCTATTACCGACCCCCTTAAGCAAGTTTTGAAATTGATTATTAGGATTAAGGGTAGTGGTTGCAAACACACCAGATTTTTTCATTTTATATTTAAATATAGATAGTATATTTTATATTTATATTTTCATTTGTTTATAACTATCATCTTTTCATTAAAAAAAAATATCAAAGGATTGTTGAAGTCAATTGTTTCTATTACCGACCCACCCGAAACGCTTTGAAGCTATTACCGATTTTTATGAATCTAACACCGACCGTAAGTAAATAAAGCATACTTTTTTTCACAAAATACCTACCTACATGTTCGATTCTCAAAATAATTATTAATTTGAGCGAAATATCCCTTTCCCAAAATATCCCGTTTTCGAAATGTCCTGTTTACTTTTATTTGCTTCTCATTTTTGTACTTGATTCATTACAATAATTATAGTTACTAAAATAATCTGAAAATGGAGATAAACTTGACTTTAAACTTTTTGGAGGGAATCCGAAGAAGGATGTCATGTTTTTTGTTTATTTCGTTTCATTTTATTTTCGTTCGTTTTACTGTGTATTTCGGGTTTTCACTCATCATAATAGTGATAGTTTATAATGTGGCAAGTGTCCGTAAAAGTGTGCAGTGAATGGGAAATTCGATAAAATGCGATATATGGACATTTTTGGATTGCCTCAAGAAGTCACAATGAAGTCATCAGTAAAAGTGCTATTATTTTACTGTTGATAACCAAGTTGATGAAAGGGATGATGATGGGAGGGATGTAGAAAGTGTTGAAGACACTGTATTTTTGTGCATGGACTCTGAAACAGAGCCATTTACTCAAGGATATAATTAACTAATGACGAGGCTGCATGGCGTAATGCCTTTGCCTACCATGTAAGGGGTGAAAAAATTTAATAGAACCAACATGAAATTCATTGTTATGTAGATTTCTTCTTCTAGTGCCCATGCTTTCCAACTAATCGCAGTAAGCCTCGGAATGCTTGTGGATTCTTTAAAAGATTGCTTTCACATTTGGACCTCAATAAAAATAAAGGTATTGATTTCTCGGTGGACACAAATGAAATTTTAGTAATATCAGAAAATAGACTTTAATAGAAATGGTAAATAGAATTACATTCATAAAATCAAAGTGAGAACATAGGTCATGTATTGTAATCTTGCGCCCCCAGAAACCTGCTCCTTGGCCAGCTAGTGCAAACCATAGTTACCATAGCCTTTCTTTCTAATTGATTAGCCTGCTTAATAGTAATTACTTCTTAAAACAATGTCAATGCTGTTACTTCACAATGCAGTTCCATGTAGTGCCGTTGAAAGGAATTGGTCTTAGTGTCAATTGTGTTGGACATAGGGGATAAATGAATCACCTGAAACATAAATATTCACTATCAAAATTCAGAGATAATTTTGTAAATGTGTAGATGTTAATAAAATAAAAACACACTGTTTTATTTTTAGCACAGAATATTTCAAGTTGGGATAGCGGCTGGTGCTTCTACACACATGAATCATGATTTGCTCCTTTGAATAAAAATAATTAGACAATTTTATTTCAAAATAACTTAAACCCTTTGTTTTATTTCCCAAAAAGCCTATAAATTTCTTTCGAACTTCCCAAGTTTAGCGCAGCCGAAGGTGAGGGTTGACTGTCGAAACAAGTTGCAATGACGGTTCCGCACGTGTACTTAATAACTATTTTTAATACAGTTGCGAAAAAATTAAGTAATTTAATAAAATAATAAAAATACAATAAACTCAACTAAGGTTTTTGGAAAATCGCGCCAACCGTAAAAGATTAAAAGCAGAGTTTTTTTTTGTTTTCTTCACCCATTCTGGGTAGGCAAAGGGAACTATAAATACAGCCAAGTCTTCAGTAGATTTTTTTATGGATATGAAATGAAAATGACATTAAATGAAATTAAACCTAACCTAACTCATTGAATTAAATCATTATATTGAAACAAATTAGTAGCTTTACTTTTAGACATTACATACCGGTAATCCAAAAATACCAATTAATCGGTATAGAGTCGGTGATAGCTTCTCTTTGTTGCAATTAGCGATTCATAAGGATCGGCAATTAGTGTTAAATAAAAAAATGAACAAATCTTTTACCGAGCCACGAAAACTAATCGATATTAATTGTAATATATTTCCCCATCTGTTTTAATACAATAATTTATTGATTTAGTCCTAAACTATAAAAAAAGGCGCCATTTTCATTTAAATATGAAGAAAACTCTTAGTAGTTTCTTTCATATCCCACGTCTACATGTTTAATAATGCGTGGCAGTTTCTAGCGGAAAAACAAGTTTATAATATAACATGGAGTATGTCGCTAATAGATGCTTATAATTTTAGAATACTTAAGATTGAAATGGTGTTATAAAAACTTGTTTAATTATTATAAGCATTAACGAAAAAGGGAAAAAATAAAGAATAACCTCTCAGCCATTGCCGATCCATGGGTCGGTAATGACTGCACTACTAAAATGCACTGCAGCTATTGCCGTTCTATTTTAATTTCAAACATACTTTTTAAAATCCCTTAAAATATAATGATCTAGTTGCGAAATGTGGAATATACAAATAAAGGAATATGTTGAGTTATTCATAATAAACTTAACGTAAATATTTATATATAAAATATCTTAAGCAAAAAGTTTGAGTACTTACCTGAGGAAGTAAGGGTTAGTATGACACGATCGGCGCACTCGCTACGTTCACAGAAACTAACGTATTTGGTCACATTCCCGTGTACCTACGTACACTAACACCAGTAAATTAATTAGGAAACATACAAACATGTGCGTATATTGTACTCTCTTGTGACTCAAATTGTTCCAAACCGATAAAAATAAGAATAACCTGAATGGGTCGGCAATACCTGCAGATTTTCGATGGGTCGTTGATAGCTGCGTTTACCTTAGTTGATTCTATTTAAGTAAGAAAGAACGTTTGCAGTTGTACATGACAGTTAGTATTAGGTATTTTAAATAATATAATATTGAAAGAAAGAGCAGTTAATCTATTTGTTTTTTGATCATTTGATTTCATACAACTAGTGCTTCTTGAACAATCGTTGGTGCGAATTATGATTTTAGATGTGAAAGCATTGCTCGAAATATTCTGCTCTACTATACCAGTAAACCAGTTATACAGTACCCAGAAATGGAATACTTCTGCGTACCCCTCGGGGATAAGGCGTGAGATTATGTATATATGTATACCAGTAACATTACAGTACGGCCGTTTTAACTGGGCCGGTTCTAAAGATAGGCTCCGCCTGCGCAAACTGCCTCATACCGTCAAATGGTCGCTAAAAATGTTATTGCGCAGGCGCTTGAGCAAGGTCAGAGCTGCCAAGTTAAATAGGCTGTACTGTATCCTACCACAACATCTTTCTTCTGGCGGGAGAGCGCGCTGCCAAGTTTGAGGTCAGCCGCTATAATCATGGCCTCCTGGACGGTGATGAGTGGCTGTAGCAGATCCTCCTGCATGATGTACCGCGACAGCTTCCTAAACTTAGAGAGGTGGCGAGGCTCGCCATTCGTGCTGATCAGTCCACTGGCTCCATTGACCCTGGAAGAGGTAATTCTTCAATTTAAGTAAAATAAAAAACCATAAATTACTTTAAAATAAATGTCATCATGTTTAAAAATTCCGATAGTGGCAAGTGTAGCCTACGCTATGTTCCAATGAAAAGTCGGTTTGCTTGGAAAATTAACTATAGTCCTAATTGGAGGAATGACCCTTTCTCAGCAGTAGTCTGGCACGGGTTGATGATGATATATCAAAGATGAAATTACGATAAAATTATACTTAATACATTATGAATGATATGCTGACATTGTATCTATTAATTACTAAGCTCACTCAGATAATTATATTTAAAATTGTTATTATCATTTATATACTGTATAATGATTTTGTTTAAGTTGATGTATTCAATGCGAAAAATGTTTTTGCTTTGAATAAATTAATTGAATTGAATTGATCCTAATCTGTTCAGGAATTCTCACATTAATTTTTTTAATTATATTGTCCTTGTGTGGAAAGGACGTTTGGACGTTGACGTCACACGTTATGGTTACTTAACAGTAAAGTCAGATATCTTGCTATAATCAAGCCTCTAATCTAGAAACTTCCTCCACCTAGGGTATTGCACAAGTGGGTATAATTGCCGCATTCGGGCTATCATTACCCCACCGAAGATTGATTTCACGATTTGTGCTTCCAGTGTTGCTGTACGGAGAATTAGGCTCAAGGTGCGATAGGCATCAGCTCACAAGGCTGTTGGTAATTTAAAAGATTGGTAGAATGACTTTCCTGTGTGTTTAAATTAGCGTATTTACGAAATTTGTAGGTAGGCTAGACTAAAAAGGTAAGATCCATGCCACACAAGCGATTTTTGAGCGTAGGATAACGGAGCTGCACCGCCACGACTACTTTCGATGTAAAGTGCCATAATACACACACCGGCAGAATTAGCGGAACAGAAAAAAAAGGGAGTATTTACGCATTTTTGCGTGTTACTGGCCGGCTAAACAAGCTTTTTTTAAATTTGGGTTTTAATTTAAAAATGGAATACTAAGCGACTGCCCTTTTTTTCATTCTTTTGTTTTAATTTTCATTGATTCATTTTTTCCACCGCTTGTCCGTTTTTAGAAGGTTCGTGAATTCCATTTGAAAAGCTTTGAATTGCAGTTTTTGAGGCTTTTGAGTTTTTTCGCATATTGATAATTTACGAGCATCTAATTATGCCTGATTTAACGCCATCAGAAATCATTAGGGCAGATCAAATGAGGAGAAATGGTCAAACCTACAGATCGATTGCCAGAAGCCTTCGTCGATCGTTATCAACGATTTATCGTAGCATCCAACGATACAGATTGACGAATGCTCTAGTGAGAAGGAGAGGACAAGGCCGGAAAAGGTGTACTTCAAGGAGGGATGACCGTTTTCTCCAACTTCAAGTCCGACGGAACACGAGACTAACGGCGGTGCAGGCTCGAAATTTACTGGAAGAGGTACGAGCAGTAAGGATGAGTGAGCGGACAGTTCGTAGAAGATTCGAAGAAGTGGGTATAGGCTCGTATGTGCCCGCCAAAGCCCCAAAACTTGAGAGACATCATCGCACAAACCGTCTACACTTTGGTCGTGAACATCGTGATTGGGACTTCGACGAGTGGGGACAGGTTCTTTTTACTGATGAATGCAGAGTTATGTTAAATCAAATTGATGGAAGGCAGCGAGTATGGAGACGCAAAGGAGAACGGTATATCCAGTCTAATTTTGAAAATACAGTTGCATATGGCGGCGGTTCAATTATGGTCTGGGGAGGAATATGTTTAGGAGCTCGTACGGAGTTAGTAGTGGTCGATGGCGGGAATCTGAATTCTGATCGGTATATCAGGGAGATTTTAGAAGAACATGTTGTGCCATTTGCCCCCTTTATTGGTAACAACTTCATTCTAATGCAGGATAATGCTCGGGCTCACAGTGCTCGCACAGTACAGACATACCTAAACCATGTTGGTATAACGGTGATGGAGTGGCCAGCACGGTCCCCCGATATGAACCCTATAGAACACGTCTGGGACTTGCTAAAGAGGAGTGTAAAGTCAAGAATGCCCCCTCCCAATAATCTCAACGAGTTGCGAAACGCATTACTTGAAGAATGGCAGAGGTTGCCCCAAGAAACCATTGATAACATCATCCGCAGCATGCCCAGACGGATGGAAACCCTCATCAGAGCACGAGGAGGAAACACTCGATATTGAACAGTCATTGAAATTGTTGTTAAACTTTGGAAAATCTTGAATTTTCTGCTGTTTCTCTATAATTAAAAATCGAAGAAAAATGCATTTTGTTTAATTTAATTTTTATTTTTATAAAATTTTAAGTATGGTGTTACAAATGAATGTCAAAACATGTTAATTTAATTGTTGTTTCATTTTAAATAATATATTGTTTAAAAATTACATTCATTGTTCTAAATTCCCTCTTTTTTCTCCTTTTTTTTTCTGTTCCGCTAATTGTGCCGGTGTGTGTATATGCAGCAAACTATCGATACAGAGTCGTCGATATCTAGACATTGGGATCGATTCTGCTTTACAGCGACCAAACTTATTTTAATTTAGTCCTGTCTTTATCTTACCTCAAAAGAAGAAAAGGGATAGAGATAACCTAACGAATTTAGTCCTTTCAGAGGCTGTATTTTTGTCGTGACTTCTTTACTTATGCCCTAAATACGTTATGAAATGCCTTAGTTGACACGACTAATTTTAATTTGACAGGACTAAATATCTGTAGTCTCTTTCTTTTTCTAGGAGAAAATAAATGACAGGAGTAAACTGAAATAAGTTTAGTAAAGCAGGATCAAACCCATTATATGTGGCAACGCGTCGATGTGTAGTAGGTACCGTAGATGCAGCAACAAATCGATGCATCGTTGTCGATAATCAGACACTCGATGTAGCGACTTTCGATATGACATAGGGAACACTGGTTTGACTGAGCGAATCGCAGCGTTACCGTGGCGACATTCCTAACTAGCTTTTTCCTGCGTTCCGGGATATAAGTAGTCTATGTGTTGTTCTGATATATAAACTATATTACTGTAAATAGAGTTTCATCACTTAAAGATCACTTTATAAGGAAAGAATGAGGTGGATGTAATTCCAAACCCTTATGTAGGCTTTATATACAATCTTTCATTAGGTTATTCTCCCAAACTTTCGCTTATATAAGAGAGTATTTTTATATTGTATATTTTATATATTGTGTATATTTTGTAGATTGGTAACAGAGTGTCGCAGCGGGCGGATTTTCGGCTCGCTGCCGTTAAAACGAAAAGTCTTGGCGATACAGTTGCGGTCGTTGCAGTGCAGTAGCGTGTTCGTCTATGCTCAGAAATCGCTTGTTTGATAATATGGTTCTTAGAAATGAGGGTTAAGGTTTCGAGTATTGTATGTAGGTTTATTTTAAGGACGCTCTATTAGCTTAAACGATTTGTTTGATTTTCACAAAATTTAAAGGTTAAAATTTATTTGATCACGTTACAAGATAGAAAAAGTAGGTATAATGATTGTGTAGGGTTTTTATTGAACAGATATTTTCTATCCCATAAAATTTTTTTGGTAAAACTTTTCTATTGAGGAAAGATTGAGGACCTTAATTGCGATCGTTTCATTATGACGTACATCAGTCATTACAATCAGTGAATCTATATAATATAAAATGATAAACTGACTGACTGATTGGTGATGTATCAACGCACAGTATAAACCGCTGGGTCTCGAGACTTGAAAATTTGCACATAGATAGCTTTTAAAGTGTATATAGGCATCCACTAAGAAAGGATTTTGCAAAATTCAACTCCTAAGGGGGTGTATAAAACGTGCGCGAGCTAAGCTGCGGGTAAAAGCTAGTAATTATTATAGCAAGCGTTGACCGCGCAATACATGTCAAATTAAAAAAAAAATCACGTTCCAATTATAAATAGATAATAAGGCGTTTGTTTTTTATTTGTCTCTACATTTATCGTTTAAATGGAAAATTGTCTTGCGTGTACCTAACAGTTGTAAGAAACTTGTCAGAAAATTAATGTAACTTCGCATTGACATGCAAATTGAATATCGTCAACAATTGACTACAGACAGACGTGTGAGGACATGTTATGAGCCCTTATGTTATTGACATAACTTGAGGTAAACCATGGAAAATTTTACGCGACATTTAAATTACGTGTAAGAATAGAATTTATGCTTTTAAAATGTTGTTCTCTAGATATATAATGCAGTGACTTACAATCTTACATCTGTTTTAAAATACAATTAGCTTTTGCTCGTGACTTTGTCCGCGTTTTGAGATAAAAAAATTGCCTAAGCTAGTCTAATCTGAGCTATTTCACCGTATTTTTTTTTTCAATATACTCGTACATTCAGTACTTTTATCGTGAAAGAGTTACAAATATCCATCCATCCTCACAAACTTTCGTGTTGATAATATTAGTAGGATCTGTTTTCGATTGATGAATTATAAGATAACTGGCCTTTGCTCGTAAGTTCGTCCACATTCCGAGATATAAAGTAACCTATTAAGTAATTCTGATGTGATAAAATGATGTAGCTATCCTTAAAAATATTATAAATGCGACAATGACTTTGTTTATTTGTTACGCTTTCACGCCTAAACCACTAAACCGATTTTAAAAATTCTTTCACCAATGGAAAGCTACATTATCAGGGAATAATATAGGCTACATTTTATTTGCGTATTCGAACGGGAACACGAACTACGAGGGTGAAATCACGGGGCGCTGCTATAGTATCACTATAAAGTTTACCAAGTGAGACTAAGAATCCATCTTAGAAGCCGACTGACATTAATTGATATATTTTTCAACCTATCTCTAGTCTCTATAAATCATACTATTGCTTTAATAAACGTTATCTACAATTACATTTTTATAAGTTGAACAATCTGATCACAGTTGATCCCAATTTAATATAATTCCGTTACTTTATTATAAAAGTGGTACACGAGCAGACGGGTCGACCAAAGTAGTCTATCCTCCAACGATCTCTACACATAAAAAACACTTTGGTTGCTTCGTTGCTGTGTGAAAGAAGGACAAACCATCAAACAAACTTTTGTAATAATATAGTAATTTATTACGCTGCCAAGATCATTGTTTTCGAATCGTCATATTATATGAGTACTTACGTATATTTTAAGCGACGTTGAAAAGAGCTCCAGTGCACTAGGCACTAGTAAACACATATTATGTACCTACATCAACATTAAGTCGATACTGCATACTGCATTTGGTACCAGCAACTCGTCGGTGGAGATGGGCTGATGTTTACATTTAGCCAATGTTCATGGTCGTCAATGTTTAGTGTCCCTTGTTATTGACGTTTCAAAGTGTATTTTATATACCCACTGTAATAAATGAATTTTGAATTTGGATTGCGATTAAGGTTGTTATAGACAATACGCTTTCTGTCCCCCTCATTTAAGTTGTTTCGTTCATTTCTATACAATACAATAAATATGTAGAGCCATTTAACATTTTTCAGTAATAAATCTATGACATAGGTATATAATTGTCAAGGGGGAAATCTAATCGAGCTGACAAGTGGGTATACAACTTTTCTTTCCTTTAAAACCGTACATAGGTATGAAAAAATATGCCAAATCAGTCAAGCCGTTGTCAAGTGATGCGCTTACAATACAATAACTCTTTTTTGTACACCAAAAACAACACAATATGTATACCTACATTAACTAAAGTACAATGGGCGACCTTATCGCGTTTAGCGATCTCTTCCAGACAACCTTAGGATGGATGAAACTGAGAGATTACTTACGAAGCAGCACTTAATTTTTATTTAAATACATACGCTTATTTATTGGGGTAGACCGGAACAACCAATTGTGACGTTTTTATGCTATTTTTTGAAAAATGCACAAAATTATATTACTAAGCTATATGTATGCACTGACACTTTTACAAATACTCGTCGAGGCTTTTTCCTCCCAATTAACCGCTATATGTATGCTCATCCAAAATCGGTACGAGGCTAAGGAGTTAAATCAACCATTTATATGTGATGCACTGCCTTAATTATGTGCACAAAAACGTCAAGGATAACGACATAGTGAATTAGGTCAAGTTCTTTCAATATTGTTTATCCTTACACTTTAAATAAATGTTGCGTATTTTTCATGCTTTGTGCTGTATTTGGGTCAAAATTATTGTCCGTGACTTGGTGTAGCAATTCTCAGGTACTTTTGGCTACAGATTACACAAAAAAATCACGCATATTTGCATTTTCGTCTCTCTTTTCAGGTTACACCTCAAAATCTTGTTCTAATTTAGTGCGACCTTATTCTGAGAAATTGTAGACTGTATTAGTTAAAAAAACATACGCTATGAATTGAGAACCTCGCCCTTTTTTTGAAGTCGGTTAAAAAGATTAAACACCTCTAAAATGTGTATTTTATAAAATTATGGACGTTGCTAGGCGTCCGGTAACCAGACGAATAATTATATTTATCCTGTAACCGGATGAATAAATATAATTCGACATATTGGACGACTAGACACTTTGTAATATTATAGCAATTTCTAAAAAAAAATTGAATATTAAAATAATTACGTCACAGTTTAATGTGCAGTACATTATTAATAATTTTTCGTTTTAATAGTTGAAAGGGTTACTGATTTGTCTAGGCAGCTACTATTTGCTAAGAGATGTTGATCTTTTCCTTTTCCTGTGTTTTATGTGCCCATTTTAAGTAGAATAACTAAATGACATGCATGTGTGGGAGAGAGGGTGTGTGTGTATATAATTTATTTATTTACCTGTATCCTGCCAGTATGTTGAGCAGGGTGCTCTTGCCAGCACCAGATGGCCCGAGGATGGCGGTGAGCTGTCCAGAGCGGAACTCTCCGCTGATTCCCCGCAGGATGATCTTTGAGCCTGCAGCAATAAATATCTACTATTACAATATAATATTATATAGAGGAAAGATTTGTATGTTTATATCTTTGTTACCAATAAACTCAGAAATTACTAGACCGATTTTAAAAATTATTTTATCAATAGAAAGCTAGAATATCCCTGAGTAACATAAGCTATATTTTACTCTTGAATTTCCGCGGGAACGGGATCTACGTGGGTAAAACCACGCAGAACTGCTAGTATTGTATAAAATTTGTATTCTAGCGGCTCTGTACAGTTAATCACAAATGAAACGTTGAACGTCTATTAAACTTGATGTTGCATGTATATGTAAGTAATTAAACTAGCACTGATATTAGTTACAGTTGCCATCACCAAGCTATTACAATTAATGGAGCAGGGCAGAGACTAGAGGAAAATTGCAATAATGGTGGCAAATTACATGTTTATAATAATTATAATAGAATCAGACAGGTGTCAAGGTCTCTGATAATTGGTTGGCTTATGCAAATAAAATGAAAATATTTATTCTATATTATAATGGCTACCTCATTCGTAACGGCTGACTTGCTGACCTGTTTCCCCTTCTCTACTAATACTTAATTTGTAAAGAACCGCCGGTTCTAATTGGAACCGAGACACAATTAAAAATCTATTGTGTCTGTGATGCTCGGACTTAGAGGTTAAAAAGAAGTTACGTACCACAAGGAGCTCAATTTTTTTTTTAAATTTATTATCCCATAAAAAAGGTGCTTTAGGATTCTCTCGTATTCTCCGTATAAATTTTATAATTTATCTTTCCGTCAAAATATTATTCGGACTATTACATAGGTACATCTAAACATAAAATATAAATTAAAATATATTGTTTTAATAATAAACGTTAACGGTACCAGAGACCATGTTTAAATAAAAACTGGTCTCTGACGGTACGTAACACTTTTTCCGCGAATTCGTCAAAAATCAAAACAAAGGAGATGTTCCATCTTGGGGCTGCACATTAGTGCACATTGTACATAAAATAATGTCAATTTTAATTTTACCGGTCAGGTCACAATTATTTTTTCGGTCGCCGCAATGCTAGTTTAATAAAAAAATAAGTTTATTGTACAACGAAACTAGACAAATATGAGCAAAATCATATAAAACTATAGTTATTTTATGTATATTTATCTAAAAACTGGTGTACATGGTGCAGGCCCAGTCTCCATACATTCATGAAACGTCTCCTTTCATTTATTTCTGAAGTTTAAAAAAGACACTTAAAATCGAAACAAGTACTGTGCCAAACAAGGAGAGGCTGCAAAATGACAAAAACCAGCTCCGTAGAGATCTAGTTCATACCAACAAGGTCAAATAACAAGGCGAATACTACAGTTAGATTAGAGATGTTTAGCATCGTAACACTTTTTCCGCGAATTCGTCAAAAATCAAAACAAAGGAGATGTTCCATCTTGGGGCTGCACATTAGTGCACATTGTACATAAAATAATGTCAATTTTAATTTTACCGGTCAGGTCACAATTATTTTTTCGGTCGCCGCAATGCTAGTTTAATAAAAAAATAAGTTTATTGTACAACGAAACTAGACAAATATGAGCAAAATCATATAAAACTATAGTTATTTTATGTATATTTATCTAAAAACTGGTGTACATGGTGCAGGCCCAGTCTCCATACATTCATGAAACGTCTCCTTTCATTTATTTCTGAAGTTTAAAAAAGACACTTAAAATCGAAACAAGTACTGTGCCAAACAAGGAGAGGCTGCAAAATGACAAAAACCAGCTCCGTAGAGATCTAGTTCATACCAACAAGGTCAAATAACAAGGCGAATACTACAGTTAGATTAGAGATGCTAAAAGTCAATCACCGTTACATCGAGGGAGATGATTTACAGACTTGCCCTAACAACAATTTAAAAAAAACTTTCGAAACATCTGATTAAGACTCAGTCGATAGGAAATATTATAAATTAAATTAAACTTTGAAACGTCAATAGTCTAATTACAAGGCACTCTGAACTCGTCCATGGAAATTTGCTAAATGTAAACATCAGACTTTCTCCACCGACAAGTTGCTAGATCCAAATTCAAAACCCCAGAAGAACCAGCAAGAAACTTAAGGGCAGCTCTTTTTAATGTCATCTTGTCTTGTCTCGCACTTAGCCCTTATAATATAGAGTTATCGTAGCGGTCGTGAATACTAGTAACATAACCCTACTTCTTCTTCTTTTAGGTGCTAATGCCTTTTCACCATGGTTTTGGTGACTTTCGCCAATGTCCAATTAAAGAAAAAACTGCGTGCGGAGAATGTAATATTCATATCATAGCTTCTAGTATCTGAAAACAAGTGTAAAAAAGCACGTGACGGGACATGTGGATTGTGGTATGTCAAAACGTTAAAGTCAATAATCACTTATTTTTTACTAGCGACCCGCCCCGGCTTCGCACGGGTGCAATGCTAATACTAAAACCTTCCTCTTGAATCACTCTATCTATTAAAAAAAACCGGCCAAGTGCGAGTCGGACTCGCGCACCGAGGGTTCCGTACAACCTTGCAAATTTATGGTTTTCGTAATTTTTCCTTTATCTATGCTATAAGACGTTGCTTCGTACCAAATTTCAAGATTCTGAGTTCACGGGAAGCACCCTGTAGGTGTTGATTCCCTTGCAAGTGTCGAAAATTTGCGGCATAAACGGCTGTATCTTTTGATTGCGTTGGCTTAGAAGTTTGATTTTTTCACAGCTTCAAGGGACAGTAGACCTGAGTAATTGATATAAATTTCAGCTTCATACCTCCACGCGTTCCTGAGAAAAAGGGTCTTGACAGACAGACGGACGGACGGACAGACGGACAACAAAGTGATCCTATAAGGGTTCCGTTTTTTCCTTTTGAGGTACGGAACCCTAAAAACTGCATCAAAATCCGTTGCGTAGTTTTAAAGATTTAAGCATACATAGGGATATAGGGACAGAGAAAGTGACTTTGTTTTATACTATGTAGTGATGATAGGTAGAAAGGTCAATAGTCTAATAACAATGCACTCTAAAATCTTCCATGAAGATTGGCTAAATGTAAACAGCAGCCCATCTCCACCGACGAGTTGGAGGAAACTAAGCCCTAATGGCGATCCTCAAGCACGGAACTGCGCTGAAGACAGTCGGAAAGAGATGCCGCTATATGAGTACCATAAAGCTGTGCCCTTCTAATTCTGCACAAAAATATACCTATTCAGAAACCTTTTCCGGACGTCTTACCAAAGTTTCATTACAAACTGATAAAAAATAAAAATAAACTTTATTTTTCTTCACAAGGAGTTACAATTATTAAGATGACTGAAGGTGAATATGAGTAAAGATAGGAGCGCAAACCAGGTAGATCCTGTGTCTCGCAACATCGGTAAGGTGCATTATTAGTGTAATTATTTATATGAGAAAGAACGTACGCTGATGATGAACGCATAGAAGACAACAAACGAAGAAACATTAACTTTTATACAGATAGGTAGTTCAAATATCTAACTGAACTAATCATTACACTAACAGGCCTGTTGGCTCAGTTGGTAGTGACTGCCTTCTGAGTCGAAGGTCCCGGGTTCGATCCCCGCTCGGGGCCAAAATTAGGCGTGTCTGGTCGTTTAATATTTATTTAAGTATGTTTATCAGTTGTTTAGTACCCATAGTACAGGCCGTGCCTAGTTTGAGACTGAATAACCGTGAGTGACTTGTGTCCACAATTATTATTATTAGACAGAGTTAGGTATCTATAAAATCTAAACTGAAGATTTTAATTACTAACATGCAATAGTATGCCTAGATAGGCTCAAACAGGTCTTAGTCTTAGAATCTTAGTGACAGCTATAGGGGCCAAGGATGCTGTCAGGTGTCGAATACTACATTCGCTGAGCAGTTTTCGTATGGAACAGACAGAAACCAGCAATGATACCAATTTCGAGTTAATCTGCTTTGGAATTTTTATTATAGACTCTAAATTTTATTTATTGGTATACCAAAACTTAACCTATTTACAGGTAATAAATAGGTTAAGTTTTGGTATACCAATAAACATTATTATTACTAATATTAATATAGTGAGGAATCAAACACCTATAACCATAAATGTTCAGTTTGCATGAACACAAATGTTGTGAAACACCCCGGGCTGGTATCGAACCTGCGACCTTGGGCTCTCTGAGCCAACATACCGTACAATAGAACGAAAAAAAGAAACGTCTCTCTTGTTTGGCGACCCTCTTAATATTTTTTTTTTGTTATAGCGGCAATAGAAATATACGTTCTGTACTTTCAACGTTCTACCTATTACAGTTTATGAGATATACCCCGTAGATATACCACTGACAGACAGAAGGAAGGACGGCCGCGCCGGTAAATATGCTCCCAATGGTACCCTTTGGGTACGGAATACTTAAAAAAGTACCATCACATAAAGTCATGCATAACAATTAAGTATGTAAAAGAAGACGTTCGATACTATAAGTAATAAAATAAAAATAAAATAAAAATTATTTATATCAGACCACGCAGTCCATAAAAATATAAAATATAAAAGGTGTCACGAATTTGCGAAATTCTAAACTTAACCAGGAAGTCATTAAATGTCTGTCTCTGCAATAAACTTCTACACAATTTCAAGGATTAACAAAATAAAAAAAAAATACAACAGATTTAGACAATTGAATTTGACATTTTTTTCACGTTCTAACTCGTACTTCCTACTATATTATAAACTTAGCAGAAATTGATGTTTTGCTACTCTTGCACGCAAAAAACTAATGCACGGATTTTCATGAAACTTTACAGTACTAGCTTATACCTCAGTATAACATCTAGGCTACTTTGATCCGGGAAAGGGGACGAAGTTGCGGGCAAAATCTAGTGATATTAGAAATGCAAAACGGTGAATGTTTATGAATTTTGGACTGGACATTTTAAGAGGTGGTAAAGTACTTTTTATCCCGGAAAAAACATAGTTCCTAGATCAATAGCTCGATGAAAATAAGTACCTACTACCACAGAATGAGTAATAGTAATACTACCCACAAGATTTTTAATTAAAGCCGATATTTTCGTAAAGGTTTCGTTGAACACTATAATAATGATTGTTGTTCAAGCATAAAAAATACAGTTAACAGTTTCTAATAAAACGGTAATAATACACTTCATTTCTATTGAAGGGTTTGAGTTTTTTTTTTCTCCGAGATTTTTCATGGTGTCAGGGATACTTCGAGTGAATGTAAATTGTTTCTTACAATTTATTTATACCGAGTTTCACCCTTGTAAGTCCCGTTCTCGTGGGAAAATTATAACTTATGTTACTTCAGAGAATTAAGCTTTTAATTAGTGTTTTTAATCGATTTGTGGCCTATTCATCACAAACAAACATACAAAAAACATTTTTAACAACAATATTTAATTTTACTTTTTATTCACTTCATATCAATAAATTTTATTCCAGTAAATTATTTATTGCATATTTTATATGCATTTACCTAAAACTTTTTGGGTACATCTAGAATATAAATATACATACATACCTACGAATTCTTATTCTATTTTTACAATCTTATCTGAATTATATTATTATGTAATATGCATGTAGGTATGTATGTTATAGTAGGTAATTATTTAAAAACAAAAAAATGGGTCGTAAAAAGTCGAATATCTGAGAATTTAAAACGTTCACTTAGTCTACATATAATTACTTAGACAATGAAAGGTTAGACAAGGTCGCTACCTGTTAAAATACTTAAACCTGCCAGCAATCGCGAGAATACCTAATGTACTCGTAGCAAGTTTGATCGGTGGACGCAAATTATATAAAATGTGGAATACAATTCTGACACAGTAATTAAGTCACAAACGAAAAATTCAATTATAAAAAGCTGGCCGTTTTATTTTTTTGTATTAATTGTAAGCGTAATTTGTATTTATTGTTGATAAAGCGGTAATAGAATTATAATGTAAAAAGTTATATGTCTACCCATTACGGTGCATGATATACAGCTAACAGACAGACAGACGGACGGACAGCGGAGGCTTAGTAGATAATAGGATCAGATTGGCACTGTTTGGATACGGAACCCTGAAAATGTCCCCCCAAGAACAACCGCAGTGCCATAGAATAAAAAGTAGTTGAAAGTGCCCAGAAGACTGGATAGCTAGACTGATCCTTTGACAAAATAACTGCGAGTTCTCTGGTCACCTGAAACCTCGACCAAACGCGCTGACGGCTGTTTGATAAGCTGCCAGCGAGCCCTCTCTATCCCAAACGGCACAAACATAATTATAACAATAAAAACAAGATACTTTAAAATATTCGAAACCGAATTTGTGGTCTTCTTCATCAGTTCCATTTCACTAAATAATAAATTCTGAATGCAAATGCTTGTAATGTTAAAAATATCAATATCACGGAGTTCTAAGGCAACAAACACAAAAACACTTAATTGTAAAGCTCCTTTTTTGAAGTCGGTACCAATGAAGGCCAGTTGATGGTGCAATGTGCAATCAAAATTCCGGTATTTCGACACTAATCAAGATAGGAAATAGTATGCAATTTTCATCATATCACGACGCAGGTTTGTTGTGGTATGTATAATGACAGTAATGCTCTAGCCACACTAAGCTAGTTTGCTTGCACTAGTTTTTTCTAGAATTGGGCAGTAATCTTAGCTTTTTATCCTGACCAGTATAAAGATACACAATGCTAGGAGTCCTGCGGTATTATATGCTAGTATAGATTAGATTGGCTACAAGGCTAAATAATAACATAGAACTCTAAACAGTAAAAAACCGACTTCAACGAATAATACTAAAGAATACAGTCAAATTGAGAATCTCTTTCTTTTTTGAAGTCGGTTAAAAAAAGAATCATCGAAATCGGTTGACGTTGTAGGTACCCGCCTACAGGGTTTACTAAAATGTATCTACCCTCCTTATTTATGAACACAGCTTGTATAAATAGAGGTAGCCCATTAAAGGAGGTCAGATCCAATCACCGATCACATTCGATCTCGACTCTCGACACGAGCAACATCTCTCATTTCTTCAACCCTCATCGTCCTCGACATCACCGTGATATTGAGTTATTCGTCCATTTGTCGCGCACATACTTAATGCAAACTTAAGATTTACTCGTAAGTATATGGTGTTTGATACCACTGTCAGAACTGGACTTAATCAAATGGAACTACACGGGAATCACTAGTTTTCAAATAAAAGAAGAATCACTAAAATCGGTTCACCCAGTCGAAGGTTCTGAGGTAACAAACATAATGAAACACGCTACAAATTGAGAACCTCCTCTTTTTTTGAAATCGGTTAAAAATAGAAGTCCTTCAAAGTACATCGTCACAGTAGTTACTATAGGATTTCCACCGAATATAGCTCCCGTAGGTACTTTCTTCTAAAACTTCCTTTTAATCCATCCATATAACATTTAGAATTTTTCTACCATTTGTCTGCCTATACGACAGGCTAGCTAAAAAGCTGAATATATCTGTATCTTGGTGTACTGGCCTTGTGTAGCCAGGGCAATAGCATACAACTAACTATAGTTAGCTTTTAGAGAGCCACAATTGCAGTATAACCGCAATTTTACTGGATAAGTACTTATCAATTTAGCGTTGGTAGACCTTATCTAACGGATTTTTTACCTCATCTGCGGCTATACGCAATTATTAATAATCATATAATTATTCAATATTAATCAATAGTCTTTACTTTTATTATTGTATTTTGTATATACTAGAACGCCTCACTCGCACAGATAAACCCAGTGAGGTTCGTGTTGTGGTCACTTAGTTTAAAGAACAAATTGGATTTAAGTTGAAATAATAAAAAAAACATGGAGATAAACACATAGTTACATAATATAAGATTATGTTCCATGTACCTATACACGGAAACTGCCGTTTATTAACTTCGCTAAATTACAATTAACATTTCAAGTTTTTATACATTGTAACAACTGGCAAATTAATTGCTTGATACTAAGTCTAAGGTTGTATTACACGTGATTCTACCAAAACATTTATTCGCACGCCCTTCAGAAACAATTCTTCATCTCTTCACCGTAAAAATACTGATAAATATGTAAGTAAATTCTTGAAAAATCCATTGATACAATTATCACTCGAACAGGATTCGAACTCGAGCAGCATGTGAGTTGGGCTCCATTCTAACATACATACATACATACATACATACATATAATCACGCCTCTTTCCCGTAGGGGTAGGCAGAGACCACTTCTTTCCACTTGCTACGATCCTTACATACTTCTTTCGCTTCGTCCACTTTCATTATTCCTTTCATACATGCTCTTCGGTTTAGGGTACTCTTGACCTGGCCTTTTTTCAAGACGTCCCCAATTTGGTCTCGAAACGTCCGCCTAGGTCTACCCCTTCCCACACTTTCATTCACACTCGCCTTATACACTTTTTTCGTCAATCGTTCGTCATTCATTCTCTCGACATGGCCAAACCATCTCAGCATACCTTTCTCAATTTTTGTCACTACATCTTCTTTCAGACCACATCGTTTCCTTATCTCACTATTTCTTATCCTGTCACTCAGTTTAACTCCTATCATACTTCTTAACGCTCTCATCTCAACTGCATTTATTCTGCTTTCATGTTTCTTCTGCCATACCCAACTTTCACTTCCGTACATGAGTGTCGGAGCCAACACCCCCCTCTGCACAGCCAAACGAGCCTTGTTAGACACCTTCCGGCTGCTCATAAAAGAGTGCAAAGCTCCATTCACCATGTTTCCTGCATTCACTCTTCTTTTAATATCACTCTCACACTTTCCATCTCTTGTAAACTTTGAACCCAGATACACAAACTCATTCACCTGTTCAATTTGTTCGTCTCCAATCACGATATTGCATTCTGTCACTGCCTCATCTCTTTCAAACACCATCGCTTTCGTCTTCTTTACATTCATCTTCATTCCCTTTCTAATAAAAGATCCACTCATAGCAGTTACCATCTCCTGCAACTCCTCGGCCGAAGACGCAAGTAATACTTGGTCATCAGCATAGAGAAAACATTTGACGAGTAACTCATTCATTCTCAACCCACTTTCATTCTCTTTTAAATCTGTCAAGCAATTGTTCATGAACAGATTAAACAGCCACGGTGACGCTACACATCCCTGTCTAACACCTTTTTCGATATTAAACCATTCAGTGTATGCCCCGTTTATCCTCACACAAGCACTGGAATCCCTATAAAGAGATTGCAATGCTCGTATGAGGATACTGCTCACACCGTTCACGGACAATGCTGACCACAATTCATTCCTCACCACTCTATCATAGGCCTTTTCTAGATCCACGAACGCGCAATAGACCTTCTTGTTTTTAGGAAAAAACTTTTCGGCTATGCACCGCAAAGAAAAGACCTGATCCGTACATCCCATTCCCTTTCTAAATCCCGCTTGTGCATCCCATACTTTTTCGTCTGTTTCATTCACAACCCTTTCAATCAACACTTTCGCATACAATTTACCGACGACGCTGAGAAGGCTTATACCGCGGTAATTTATGCAGTCCTGCCGTGACCCTTTTCCCTTATATAATGGCACGATTACGGCTTTGCACCAGTCTCCCGGTACTTGCCCATTTTGCCAGCATAAATTGAAAAGGCGGTACAGCTGGCTAGCCACTATGCCCTGTCCAGCCCTCAGCATCTCGACGGTAATCCTGTCATACCCTGCAGCCTTACCTAATCTCATACTTTTCAACGCTTTCACTATTTCATCCATGCTTATCTCACTTTCATCAACATTTATACCATTTTCCATGGAAGGTGCCGGATGTTGTACCTGCACCTCCTCTCTTTCAAACAAACTTTCAAAATACTCTTTCCATCTCTTTAACACACATTCTTCTCCTTTTATAATGCTCCCATCTTGACTCCTGATTGTATTCAGCTCCGAGGTAGAAGTTTTTCCTCTGGCTGTTTTGATGGATTTCCAGAAAAACTTGATGTTTGACTGGAAATCTTCAGTGAGCCTCCTATCAAAATCATCCTTTCGTTCTTCTTTCTTTCTAGACACAACTTCTTTCGCTGCTGATTTCAATCTTTTATACTTCGTCCTTGCTTCCTTTATCTCGTCATCCGTTGCCTTTTGAAGTTTTTGGTTAGCTTTTGTTACAGTTTACGGTCTTTACGGGCTTTTTTTACGGTCCATTCTAACAGGGTCACTTTTATTACTGATTTATATCAAGTTTTTAACCGATGTCAAAAGATTTGGTTGATTATTATTTTTTATTTGAAAGCTGGTACTTCCAGATTGGTTCCATTTTTATTTCGTTCAGTTCCGACAACGGCATCCATAAGAAAGTATATAAGTTGAAGATTGAAGTCGTTTTTTTTTACTCTTTAGAGTTCTATGTCATTTTAAAATAAAAGAAAGAAGAACGAAAGGATGACCTTTCGTTCTTCTTTCTTTCTAGACACAACTTCTTTCGCTGCTGATTTCAATCTTTTATACTTCGTCCTTGCTTCCTTTATCTCGTCATCCGTTGCCTTTTGAAGTTTTTGGTTAGCTTTTGTTACAGTTTACGGTCTTTACGGGCTTTTTTTACGGTCCATTCTAACAGGGTCACTTTTATTACTGATTTATATCAAGTTTTTAACCGATGTCAAAAGATTTGGTTGATTATTATTTTTTATTTGAAAGCTGGTACTTCCAGATTGGTTCCATTTTTATTTCGTTCAGTTCCGACAACGGCATCCATAAGAAAGTATATAAGTTGAAGATTGAAGTCGTTTTTTTTTACTCTTTAGAGTTCTATGTCATTTTAAAATAACTTTTGGAATAATTATGATTTGTAACCGTGTGCATCGACGTAGACGCAAGCGTTGCTAACAGGATGTTGCTAGACGCGTAGCAAGACGGAAGCCATTACGCCATGTCTATCCGATGCGCTTTCGAACTGTGAATTGTTTGCTGATTAGTGTAGCTCTACTACAATAACGAAAACGTGTGTAAACTCCTAATGAGAAGCACGGAGCCGAAGAGAGAGCTACAGAGAACACATTAAAGTAGCTAACCAAAGATATTATATGTATATAAAAACAGGTAGATGTCTTAATAGAGCGCGGAATCTGAGGCAGACAAATGTAGATAATTGGTCTAATTTTCTTGAGCCGCATTGTAGGACCGAATGTATGCATTTTTCGCCTAGTCGTATTTCAAATGCAACTCTTGACAGATAGTTGTCTGTTTCCTTATCATACGTTCCGTATCATCTTTCGCCATCATTGTTATATCGCATAAATACGATAAGAGATGAGTGTGCTCATGTTGTAGCCACTCGTAGCGAAACAATATCGAAACGCGCGCAGTATGGATATAAGTCATCTTTAATGACATGACTGATAGATCAAACAGTTCTAGAACCAAGAAATGCAAAATAGCGTTTCTTTTAAAAAGTTAGCATAGAGCAGATATTGCAATCATTCGATAGGTGGGTGCCCTTGTTTGTTGCTCAAACCGATCTTGCTGATGTGACGCCACATTCCTGAAAGCTGTGTGTCACTATGATCTAATTACATGTACCTCATTTTAGCAACATGCAGGTACATAAATAATAAGAGATTAACTCCGGAACATAAAGAAAAGGTAATGTAGGTAATTGTCTGCTATCTTGAACAATTCAAGGTATGAAAATAAAAGAAATAAAATAAAGAGATGATTTTGAGGCATGGCTATCGTCCCGTTCCGGCGATAGGCTTACCACGAGCCATGTTTAGGAGGGATAAAAGGCGTGGGCCTACATAATTATACTTTCATACAGTCGATATATGACTATTACTATTTACGAATATTACGCAATAGGCTTCAGATTATGTACCAGCAATCCTTGTTACAAAGCAGAACATCACAGGTGGTTGAACTGAAGTGCATTCACGTGCGCGTGCGCCGCAGCTACGGTTCGTTATTTAGGCCGGTAAGTCACGTGTTGTATAGTAATGTACACACGATATCGAAAGTCAACAGTAGCTTATTACAATAAAAATTTACACAGCTGTTTTTGAATAGATACCAAATACTAGCCATTTATTGTGTTGTAATTAAACTGTTTTTTTTATATGTATCTGTATCCTACTCCATCAATGGATGCAATTATGGATACCTGCTTGCTAGACTTATTTATCTACCTAAACTCAATATTAAAGTGAGTTGGTTTGTTTGTTACGTTTTCAGGTGTAAGTCGGCGAATCGATCTCGATAAATTTTATGACTACTTTTCATCCCGGAACAATACCGTTCCCAGGGGACACGATTATCTAAAGTTAAAGTAAACAGAGTCGCGGGAAAATGCTAGTATATTTTGATAAAATTTTATTGCAAAATGTATTAAAAACTCCTAATCATTATGTAAATGATGAAATCAGTATGATGTTATTTAATATTGGGATATATTAAAGTTTTTTTCGATACAGTCAACAACAACAACTTGTAAGTACTAAATATAGTTATGTTCCCATCACTACGCCCCACGTGCGCCAGCGCAGAGCTTTCTAAAGATTAGCCAATGTTGTGGGCGCAGAACCACAGAAATATTATATACTTACTGTGGCAGAACTGTGCGCTATTTGTGCACGTGGTCAACCATTACTGCTAACTAAAATAACCACTGCTTGTTCAAGTTTACTTAACATCATAATGCAAAGAGATTTATATATAATACTGCATAGAGGGGACAAAGCGAGGAAAATCTGAAGCCAAAAATTATTACCTAAGGTCATAAGTGTCATGATTTCAAAAATTATGTTATTATTTTTAATGTTATATACAATTTTTATATTTACATCCGTACTTTAGGAATGATTATGAGTCGATGTTGTTAATATCTAGATATGACTATTGTGATGTTGACTGTTATCTTTTAGTTATATGATATGATTATCAATGTTTATAAATTCAAACAACTTATGAAATAATTATGTTAATTTTATCAAAGCATTTTAGGTAATAGAAAATAATAATATTTGTACAGAATAAGTAAAACAAGAAAAGGCGGGAAAGAATGATTCACGATGATGGCGCCCTCTAGAATACGGATAGGATGTTGGCATTACCTTGGGCGGGAGTGGATCATTCTTGTCTGCGCTTTTGGACCGCTCGGTAGTTAAGAAAAATAGCTAAGTTCGTAGTTGTGATGTACTCGAAATTGTAAAATTTATAAAGTTAATATACATTTCTATAGTGAAAATATATGAGTGTTTAATTCTTCAAAATTCAGAAGTGACACGTTCGACACGCTCACAGAGGATACCTTACAAAGGAAGTGGACGATAAAATGTAAGTACATTTTGGTTTCGTACCAAGTGATAGTATATTACCGTAAGCGGTTAGTCAAGTGGTATAATCATAATAGTCCAAAGAAACAAAAGTATCCAAAGGACCCAGTTTATTTTGAGCATGTAGGTGCTTAGCAAATAATAAAGATATTAAATTACCAGCGCGAAGAAAGGAATGTCGTATTTCAATCATGTATCGTTGATTCGAATTACTTTTACAAATAGATTAGGGGAAGTTACCTAATATTAGGGTATGTAGGTACCCTTCCTTAGATTTCGCCGGTTAGCTAGGAACTGCCGTGGGTTATGTAGGTAACCTTTATTAGTATATATCGGTTATTAAGGAAAAGATATTGGGTATGTAGGTACCCTTTATTAGAATATACCAGTTCTGTTGAGTATGTATGTACTCTTCACTAGATTTTTCTGGATAGGAACCGCTGTTGGGTATGTAGGTACCATTTATTAGAACACATCAGTTATTAAGGAAAAGCTGTTGGGTGTGTAGGTACCCTTCATTAGAGCATGACAGTTATTTATCAGCCGCTTTTGGGTACGTAAGTACCCTTATTTACGTTCCGTCAGTTATCTCGGAAACAGTGTTGGGTATGTAGGTACTCTGTAATAGAATATATTATTGGTTATTTAGGAACTGTTGTTGGGTATGTAGGTACCCGTCTTCACATTAGGTCAGTCGTACCAAGAGCCGATGTTGGGTGTGTAGGCACTCTTCATAAGATAATATCAGTGATCCAGGAACCAATGTAGGGTATGTAGCTACCCTTCCTTATATGATTTTGGTCGTAGAACCGTTGATGAGTATGTAGGTACCATCATATTATTTTTATTTAAATATGCAATTCAGTATGAGATTGTATTTGGGTATGTAGGTACCTACCTAGAACCTGAAATGAATGTTTTTATTGGATTTGTAGGAATCCGAAATTAAGACATAGAATTCTGGCCAAATTAGCTATTATTTAGACATTTTTTTTTTAAATGAAGTGAATGTGAGTAATAAGAAATAGATTTGGTCTGGCTATAAGTTTCTTAAAAATCTAATATGGAATATTATTTAACACAAAAGTTAAATTACTTTGTTGTTATCATATGTATCGAATTAATGGACAGTACTTCATGCAAATCGAAGGTACATTTTATGTATATCTTACAGAATGAATTCGGAACATGACGTTCAGTCTGAAAATCCTCGGGGTAGAAAGAGACGGCGATGCATGGTTATTTCGTCAGACACAGAAGAAGATGAAAGGCCACGAAGAAGTCATGAAATGGACTCCGATGGATTCACAAAAGCTGAACTACTTCAAATCATTTCATCTCTTCGTGGAGAGACTGGTAAGCCCCGTATGAATAATATACCCAACCATCAAAACAATGTTATTCCGGAATTTGACCCTAATAGTAAGTCACAAAGTGTTGATAGATGGTTAAGTAAAGTAGACGAATGTGCAAATATCTATGGGTGGGACGAAAAACAAAAGATTCACTTTTCTCTTCAAAAATTAACTGGGTTAGCAAAAGCTTGGTTCGAGTCACTCTCCACTCTTAGTTATTCGTGGGAACAATGGCAGTCAAAATTGCGTAAAGCTTTCCCAAGCGATGAAAATTACGGAAAACTTTTAGAAGAAATGTTAGCGCGTGTAACTCGTCCAGGAGAAAATTTAAGGGATTATTTCTATGAGAAGTTAACCTTACTTAGTCGTTGCGAAATTGGTGGACGGAAGGCTGTTGACTGCGTAGTCCATGGTATTACAGATTTATCAATTCGCAACGGGGCACAGGCTCTTCAATGTAAAGAACCAGAAGATCTATTATTCTATTTAGCTTCGCAAAATATCAAGGAAAATACTTTACAATCGACACAGCCATTTAGGCGAAAGGATCCACGGAATACTTCGATGGGCTACGTTAACCGAAACACTAACGCCACAGGTCCTAATTATATGTTATGTTTCAACTGTAATGAAAGAGGCCATGCTTTCACGAAGTGTCCCAAACCATTAATCAAGTGTCACAAATGTGGGCGCATTGGTCATGACTTAGAGTCATGCCAACGAAAACCCCTTTTGTCTCACAATTCTAATGAAAGGAAGACGTTAAAAATTGCAATGGAAGTATTTAATGACAACATCATTCACACACAAGAGAGTATAGATCAGTCCAATCCCAAGATACCTGAATCCCTCCCAATGAACTTACCAGAAACGAATAAAAAGTATTTTAAAACCATTGTTGCAAATGATGTTCCTCTTCAAGCGTATGTTGATTTCGGGAGTGATTGTAGTCTAATTCGCTCTTCTGTTGCTAGAGATCTTCGCTTGATGGAAACCACGGATAATTTGCCTGTCCTCAGAGGATTTGGCAACTCTGTTATTAGTCCCATGTCAAAAGTCACAATTCATGCTAAAATTGACGAAGTAGAAGCAGAGCTAGAATTACTTGTGGTTGACGATAAATTCTTGCACACCGCTGTTCTGCTGGGACAAAATTTCACAGATATGCCATCTATCACGGTTTTGAAGGACAAAGACAGTCTGTTTTTCTACTTTAGTCCTGAAGTTAAGGACGATTTCTTCAGCAAAGAACAGAATGTCATCAAACTTTTTGTCGTTAAAGAGACAAAATTGGAAACAGGAGGGCTTCTGGAAGTATATTCTAATGATTCTTACACTGGAGATGTTTACTCTGATGGCAACACTAGAATGAATCCTAATCAGGAGTATCATTTTCATCGAGGTTGTTACCGACTCGTTAATGGTAGAGGTTACGTGTTTGTAACAGTCCTCAATAATAGCTCTGTGACTTTCCAACCAGATTTTTTATTAGCAAGAGTCACTTCTGCTTCTGAATCAGGTACGTTACAGCCTTCACAGGTTAACAGGATTCAGCGAGACCCTCTATTGTCTTGTTTAGACAAAGCTGATATTAAAGCAAATTCAGATTTAAATTCCTCAGATTTTGATAGACTTTACTGTTTACTACAGAAGTATAGATGTTGTTTTGCCACAAACCTTAGCGAATTAGGTTGCACCTCACAGGCAGAGATGCATATAGAGTTGGAAGACAATAAACCCGTAATGTACCGGCCATATCGTACGTCATTCAATGAACGAGAAAAGGTAAGGGAGATTGTTGATGATCTAATACAACATGATATTGTGCAGGAGTCGCAGTCTAATTACGCCAGCCCCGTGCTTCTGGTTAAGAAGAAGTCGGGAGAGTCGCGACTCTGTATTGACTTTAGAGCTTTAAATAAAAAAACAGTAAAAGATAAATATCCCTTACCTTTAATTGAGGATCAATTATCAAACTTAAGTGGAAATGTTTTTTTTACCATATTGGACCTAGCATCAGGCTACTACCAGATCCCGGTGGCAGAAAAGAGTCGTCATCTGACAGCATTTGTTACTCCAGACGGACATTACGAGTTCAAAAGAATGCCGTTTGGATTAGCAAATGCTCCAGCGGTATTCCAGAGGATGATAAATAAGATGCTCGGTTCACGAAGATTTACATCAACTCTGGCATACATGGATGACCTTCTCGTACCGTCTGTATCAGTGGGCGAGGGGTTCCAAAGGTTGGAAGACATATTAAAACTACTGAAAAATACAGGTTTAACGCTAAATCTACCAAAATGTAGTTTCTTCAATACCCAAATAGAATACTTAGGGTATGAAATTTCATCTCAAGGCGTTAAACCAGGTGAAAGGAAAATTTTAGCTGTTAAGAACTTTCCTCTTCCGCAGAATGTCCACGAAGTTAGACAATTTTTGGGTCTAGCAAGCTATTTCCGCAAATTCGTCCAGGGGTTTGGGGAAATAGCTAGGCCGTTAACTATGTTGTTAAAACAGAAGTCTTCGTGGCAATGGACAGAGGCAGAAAACTCTGCTTTCAGTAAGTTGAAACAAAAGCTAGTAGAGCGACCTTTATTAGCTCTATTCGATCCTAAATTGGAAACAGAGTTACACACTGATGCCAGTGCTCTAGGATTAGGAGGAATCTTAATGCAGTGGCAAGCCAACCCACGGGTTCTCAAGCCGGTCGCCTACTTCAGTCGACAGACAACAAAAGAGGAGCGTCATTTACACTCATACGAGTTAGAGACACTCGCAGTTGTCTGCTCGCTTAAGAAGTTTCGACCGTATTTACTCGGCTCCAAATTTATGGTGTACACTGACTGCAATGCGTTAAGGTACACTCTGACCAAAAGAGACCTAATCCCTCGTATTGCCAGATGGTAGCTTCAGATCACTGAATTTGATTTTGATGTGGAATATCGAGCTGGATGTCGAATGGCCCACGTTGACGCACTGAGCAGGAACCCTGTAACTGAGTCTGATGCCACTACTATGAGCAACAGTATTGACGAATTTCCTAGTGTTCTAAAGATCACTACAGAGAATTGGTTGCATACCTTACAGTTGACAGATCCAGAGTTACTGAGAATAACGAAAGTCCTGAAACCAGATCAAGACGAAGAATCCAGAGACATTAAAAAGAATTTCCAAATAAAAGACTATCTATTATATAGAAAAATTGATGAACAGTTGCGTCTGGTGGTCCCACGAAATGCTCGATGGCAGGTATGTAAAACAAACCATGATGATATTGGTCATTTTGGTTTTGCGAAAACTTTAGAAAGAATTCAAAGCCAATACTGGTTCCCAAAGATGCGACGTTTTGTTAAAAAATATGTCGCGGCGTGTATTGAGTGCGCCTACAACAAGGATTGCGAGGCTAAATCTCGTGCCGGGCATTTACACCCAATCGAGAAGAAGGATATTCCTTTCTATACCCTACATATAGATCATTTAGGGCCCTTTGTTAAGAGCAAGAGTAGAAACAATTATATTTTGACAATAGTAGATGGTTTCACCAAATATCTTTTTGCTCGGCCGGTTAAAGACACTAAAAGTAAAACTGCCGTAAAGGTTCTAGAAGGAATATTTAATGATTTCGGTACCCCTTCTAGAATAATATCGGATCGTGGAACAGCTTTCACTTCTTCACAATTTAAGGCTTTCTGTATTTCAAACGGCATCAAGCATATATTAAATGCAGTGGCCTGTCCAAGAGCGAATGGACAGGCTGATCGATTTAACCAGACTATCTTGACTGCTTTAGCGACACAAAATTTCAATAGCGATGAACGAGACTGGGACCTTAAATTAGGTAGAATACAGTGGGGTGTAAATAATACCGTAAATTCTACTACTCAGAAATCCCCCTCAGAACTAATGTTTGGGATTAAATTATCTAACAGTTCTGAAAATAAAATGAATGATGTAACATTGACAGCAGATTCTTCAGGTACAAGCATCGAAAATATAGTAGAGCTTCGGAAAGAAGCAAGTGCTAATATCAAAAAACGGCAAGAGAAACAAAAGAAAGATTATGATTTCGGTAGAAAACCCGCTAAACAATACAAAGAAGGTGATTTGGTGAAAATCACTAAAGTCAATTTCGCAAATGACGGAAAGAGTAAAAAATTGTTGCCAAAATTTATTGGGCCATTTAAAGTAGTTAAAAGATTGGGCAACGACCGGTACCAGATAACTAACATACCTGGGTTTGGTAAAAAACGAAGTTATGATAGTGTAATTTCTGCCGACCGAATAAGGTCTTGGATTCGTGTTATGAGTGATGATGAAGCATCTGTTGCAGGGAGAAGTGAATCGAATTCTTGTTCAGAATCAGAATAATGGGTACTTGTAGTAAATAAATTGTATTAAAATATGAGAAAATACTAATAACTACACACAATTATGATAAGGTAATCAGATAAAGAATTATAATTATGTTTGAATAATTTTATAATTAAAAAGTACCTAGATAAAATATAAATAAATCTACATAATTATAAGGGTTGATCTTTTCTGAAAATAATTGTAGCTCGATACATTTTAAATATATTTTGTTAAAGTCAATTTTATATAATTATTAGTACTTGGATTATTTCTTTTTATGTAATAAATATTATAATAAAATGAGTTTATATTCAGTGAATCAAATAAATATATATATAAAACTTGGGCACATGATTCGATAATTTTATAGGTTTTTTTTATATTCCAATTTTCATTATTAGCAATAGCAAAAGAGTGGATACTGTGTTAAATCTTTTTAATTAGACCGAATGTCATGATGTTATGTTATCAATGATTTGTGTGTATCAGGAGATAACACTCAGTAGGATGGCCGAGTGTCATGATTTCAAAAATTATGTTATTATTTTTAATGTTATATACAATTTTTATATTTACATCCGTACTTTAGGAATGATTATGAGTCGATGTTGTTAATATCTAGATATGACTATTGTGATGTTGACTGTTATCTTTTAGTTATATGATATGATTATCAATGTTTATAAATTCAAACAACTTATGAAATAATTATGTTAATTTTATCAAAGCATTTTAGGTAATAGAAAATAATAATATTTGTACAGAATAAGTAAAACAAGAAAAGGCGGGAAAGAATGATTCACGATGATGGCGCCCTCTAGAATACGGATAGGATGTTGGCATTACCTTGGGCGGGAGTGGATCATTCTTGTCTGCGCTTTTGGACCGCTCGGTAGTTAAAAAAAATAGCTAAGTTCGTAGTTGTGATGTACTCGAAATTGTAAAATTTATAAAGTTAATATACATTTCTATAGTGAAAATATATGAGTGTTTAATTCTTCAAATAAGTCTATTGTGATTCCACCGAATGACAGCTCCCGTTCATATATACTAACTGACATGACGCTCGAGATCAAAGTTTTTGTATAAAAATATTTCCAATACCAGGGGGTATGCTGTGCCCTATTATATTTAAATCTCTTTGTCTTAAAATAAAAGGAGTTTGTTTAAATAAAACTGTCAAATCAGCTGTCGGACCACGGTCCCCGATCTTTTCCTTTTCACGATGGAGGAGCATTCCACCTCCGGTCCTTTACAGCTACAAAGATAACCCCCAACATACAAACATATTTTTATCTCTTTATAAATGAGTATAGATAAATAAAATCATGATAAACTTTCCTTTTCTTGTACTAAAATAATTGGAAGACATCAGATTTCATGGCGCGAAGAATTTGCATTGACGTCAACAACATTTTTTTTATTTTTATTTCTGGTCACCAAACCAATGTATTATCAGACCCTCATGAAGATTTGACTTCTTGTATATTTTTTTGCAAGATTAATACGCAAAAATAGTTGACTTCATAACTAACGAGGAAGTGGAAAAATACGTAAATATAATTACTGTTATGTATATTTCTATTGTTTTCAGACTTAAGGTGTCAGCCCACTACAATAGAAACGTGACACACAAAAAAATATACTTTGTATCTAAAAGTATGAGACTACAGTCACTAGACCGTTCATGTCACACCGTCAACCAGTCACCAGTCAATAATTATCGGTGAGAATATTTTGCCGTTGCCGATAAGCTTCGTGCATAGTAAGGTACTAATTTAACTTTGTAGTCATAATTATATTACGCATTAGTGTATAATGTTCTTATGCACGTGTGTGTTATAGAGTACTATTACGTATTCCGTGGTTATAGCTCAGTTGATGGCCCTTAATAGCGATGTAATAAGGCTCACTTTCCGAGCAAGTGATGTTGAAGAAACTGTTATGCATGCTTAGATAAAAGCAAAAGTATGCATGGGTATGATATACCTACGCTCTAGTGGGCATAGTTGAACGTATCGTGTTCCTTTCCGATCCTGATACTTTCGTAGCACGGTCATATAAGTACGGTGTAGTGGGTAGACATTTACTCTTGAAATTTTATTACAATATTTCATAATCTGCGTTTTGCTCG
Source organism: Ethmia dodecea (assembly GCA_963855545.1). Classification (NCBI taxonomy): domain Eukaryota; kingdom Metazoa; phylum Arthropoda; class Insecta; order Lepidoptera; family Depressariidae; genus Ethmia; species Ethmia dodecea. The sequence continues at coordinate 4,382,513 of OY979443.1, forward strand.
TGTAGGAGAAGACACATACGTACATACATCGTCGTATCGTATGTAAATGTTATATTTAAGAGTTTAGAGTTCGTACAGTACGGCCGTTATAACTTGGCAGCTCTGAAGTTGTGCAAATGGCTGCGCAATAACATTTTTTAGCGATCATTTGGCGGAAAGAGGGGATTTGCGCAGGTGAAGCCTATGTTCAGAGAAGCCAAGTTAAAACGGCCGTACTGTATAATTACGGCTACTTTTACATTGATTTGAGAGTCAGTAGTAAAGTAACTCTGCGGGCGACACGATGATACTGACTAACTGCCTGGTGGCAATTTTACAGCCACCTGCAGTAGTGAATTCAGGGAGTAAGCGGCTCAAGCATCAGACTCCGCACCCAACAAATCTCAATTTGGTCTATTTAGTACTAATACTTATACTTACACATCTAGAGAAATAAAATAAGAAATGTCTCATATCACATGTAATTGTCGACCGAGTCGAACCCGAGGTTTACAGACATGTGATCTGAGGCTTTCTTATTTACCTCCCGAGGTGCGTATACCACCCCTTTCACACGGCAGTCAAGTTTTCCGTTTTCTGCAGAATCCCGTTTGATGGCGAATGTGTTTATATGCTAGCGTTCACACGAGCTTCCAGCATGCGGGATCCATAAACACATTTGCCATCAAACGGGATCCTGCAAAAAACTGGACGCCGTTTGAAAGGGGTGTACTTGTTTTTTTTTTGGTCGGAGGCGGAAAGCAGCAACTTTTTTTAGCGCAGCGGGCCGAAATTTACCGCTCTCCTCCCGGAGAAATGAAAAAGTTATTATCCCTTTTATGTAGGTAAGTACCCATAGTATATTCACAAAATTAAATTTCTATTCGAAGGTGATTGACTTTTTAATACGCACAGCCTGTAACCTGTCGATATCATACTGAATTTTGAAAGAAATTTGCAGATAAAACACTATACAAACGCTTAGTTCAGCAGATATGTTGTTTTAAAACTTAGAGTTGGCCTCATGGAAACTTACTCTTTCCATTCTGCACGGTGTAAGTAAGGTCTTGAAAGCTGAGGTTGATAGGTGGTCTCTGTGGCAGATGCGAGAGGTGCGCTCGGCCCATCGCCCGGGCCGCGCTTGGCACTTCCATGGCGACGGACATCGTTGACACGCTGTAAAATCACTTCTGGACCATGGTTCTATTCTTGATTCTTTTATCTGTAACAAAAATGATTGTAATGTCAACAAACAAGAATCGTGTACGATTTGTACTGTGTTATGGAACCTTTTCATACATCGTACGGGTACGTCTCGAACTTGGCCAGTTATTGTTTTACAAGAAAAAAATTTGACGCTGCTTTTGGTTATTTTGTTTTGACCATTTTGCGCCACAGAATGCTCCTTGAATAAAAAAAAACAATAGGTATACAGTAGTAAAAAGTAGTTTTTTACTACTTACGTGTGCCTAATCTAGGGTGAACTCATCTAATTTCGTGACAAAGGCATTAGAGTGAAAAAACACTGATAAATAATTATTCAATTTTATTGAGACTTAACTGAAATATTAATCAGTCTTTTGTAGATACAATGGCACGAGTAATCACAGTCTAATATAACAACGTACAGAGTACTAGCTATTTTACAGAAGTAAGTCAACTTGCCTAATTCCGTGATGACCTCTTTAAGTCCGTGATAGATACTACTGTAACTCCGATATAAGGAAATTACACAAGTTAAAATGAATATCTGTACATAACTTAAATAAAGATGAGATCATTTACAGAAATAAGATAGGTATTTAAGATTAATTTAAAAAAATACAGAAATTAGGTCAGCCTATAAGTATTTTCTATTTTTCTTGAAACCTTCCATGTTTTCTGAAAGAAAAAGTAATTAATTAAACGGTTTGTCTTGGGAACCTCTTACTTTTTGATTTCAGTTATAAAAAGTTCATTTTTTGTAAATAAGCTCTCAAGTATCGTTGACAATCAGGTCACGTAATTGCGTGATAAATTTAGTCCACCTAATTACGTGATATAACATTAATGTTACATTTATGATAGAATTTTAACTTTAAAGGAACCTTTGCCTCTTATAGCTACGTTTATATTTAATCGCATTTATTTAAAACATAATTCTGAAGCCATTTACTTGAAAAAACTCAATAACGTGTATTATGCTACCTTAATTCTGTTATACCACAAAACTCTCTCAACCATGTTATATGCAATATTTTTGACGAACTAAATAAGCTTTCACACCTAAAATGTACAGAATAATGAAGAGTTTCTTACTTCCAGAAAAAGGAAATATCATAAAGATATAATTTTATTGAAAAAAGCAGAGAAATCTATAAAATACTTACATTAAAATCGCAAAGTTTGCCACCCATTCACTCACACTGTCGAAACTGGTCGCGTTCGCGCGCAAACTGACAAAAATCGTCGATTGTTGCTATCCCTCTTACTCGAGTAAAACAAAATTTTGCAAATGAATTCGGACTTTATTTCCAAACGCTAATGTAGTATTTATGCTTGCTCCAATCCACTCATAGTCTTATATAACTCAATATAAGACTTCAAAGTAACTATCACGGAATTGAGTGAGTCACAGAATTAGATGAGTTTACCTACACTATCTACATCTAAGTACACTAATAATACTAATATTGTACAGAGGAAATATTTGTTGTTTTGTATGTGTTTTTTGTAATGAATAGGCTCCGAAACTACTGAACCGATATTAAAAATTATTTCAGTAATGGAAAGCTTGCTTTTCTGGGAGTACCTACATAACATGTTTAGAGGGACTTACGCCTTTGAAACCTTTAGGAACATAACAACTAGTATAATATAAGCATAATAGTCTAAAGTATCAAGTTATTGACCTCCCGTAGGTACAAAAACTTTGAGACGAAGGCTCGGTTTTCAAAAGTTACGTGAACTTCCCGATGACTATTCCGACGTTAGATAATTCATTCATTACAATCGTCAATTTGCAACAGAATTAATTTCCTTAACCTAAAAAAAAATTTTAGGATTCCGTACCCAAAGGGTGGGTGGGTTCTGAGACCTGCGGGTTTCCTCACGATGTTTTCCTTCACCGTCGAGCTAGTGATGAACGTGTATGTATAAGTAATAATAAATTAAAAACTTAGAGGGGTCCCCGTACAAAAGACTTTTTTCGGCGTTTTTAGTATGGTGGTACGGAACACTTCGTGTGAGAATCAGACTAGCATTTGGTCGGTTTTTTATAAACATCGACTCGTATAATAGTTATTACTAATAATAAATTAATAATATTGTGCGTATAATTTTGACAGTCATCATCAATATTTTTTGCAGCCTGCTAAACGTGTCGACCTTCAAAATATTAATACCTAACTAGCGGTTCTGCGCGGTTTCACCCGCGTAGTTCCCGTCCCCGTTTTAATACGGTAATAAAATACCTACCTACCTACCTACCTACCTACCTACCTACCTACCTACCTACCTACCTACTACCTAGCCTAAGTTACTTAGGAATCTTCTAGCTTTCTATTGGTGAAAGGTTTTTTAAAATCGGTCCCGTAGTTTTTGAGTTTATTCGTAACAAACATACAAAAATACATTTCCTCTTTATAATATTAGTATAGAGTATAGTATAGATAATATCTTAGAGTTTTTTTTGCAATGTCATTATTTTTTTTTTTAAGTTTTTTGGTTTGTATTTTGAAGTTATTTTTTTTATATTTATTAGTTTGGAATTAGAATTTATTGAGGACTCTTGTTTACTGGGGTTTCGTGAGATAATAAACTCTTATGGTGCCGGACTGTCGGTCTGTCACAGCACCCACAGCTAGTTATTTCAGCAATGCTATCGACTTGTTAAGAACAGTTTTAGATAATGGTTTTTTTGGAATAATTACGAAATAAGTACCACTTCATCCCCTATTTTTTTTTAAGTTTGTATGTACAAGCCCCTTTAAAATCTGTGCTTTGCCACGTTACATGTACTTATAAGAAACTCCTGTACAAATTATCGTTCTTCTTTTCATAGATGGTAATATACTTCTAGGCTTACCGGTTAAGTCTGTGCGTTACAAAATGATCATTTATCTTCTTCTATGTATACTCGTATATAAGTAATATATCAGCTATACTAATATTATAAAGAAGAAAGATTTTTATTTTTGTATGTTTGTTACGAATAAACTCAAAAACTACTGGACCGATTTTAAAAACTCGTTCACCAATGGGACGCTAGGATATCCCTGAGTAACATAGGCTATATTTTATTCCCGTATTCAGACGGGAACGGGAACTGCGAGGGCGAAACCATGGAGAACCGCTGTACAATATAAAAGAAGAAACTGACTGGCTGACTGACGAATAAGGCACAGCCGAAATTGATGGGTCTAGAAAAATGAAATTTTGCAGATGAAAGGGGGGATAATTTAAAATTCCCAAAAAAACCGTATTCGAGGAGGGCAACGCGCCGCATGGCAAACTGCTAGTCAAGCCTAAAACTCTACTTGTGCTCAATTAGAAGAGGACAGTTTTATGTATTTCATATAGCGACATCTCTTTCTGACATCCTCAAGGGAAGTTGTATTGTTTGAAGATGTTTATTAATACTTAGATTGCGTCGCAGTATCAGATTGATATCTCGGTACCTAACGAACGACTTGCGTGTATTGTATCAGATACTGCCGATCACATCTTCATTCATTGCATTTGTCATGATGAGTTGTGAAACTCAGGAAGTCATCAGCAAGTAATTGCTGTCACACTGGATAAAATCGTTCAGATTACATTGAGGTTACCATGTAGTGTTTACTTTTTAAACAAACAACAAACATACGGACAGACAGGCATACAGGCATACAGAAAAAATCTAAAAGTAATAGTTTTAGCTTTTATTGATGTTATAAAGATCTGATAGTTTTCTTAAGTATCTCTTATGTACATACATACATCGATCAGTTACAATTTTATTATCTTAGATGTCGTAATATCGAATTACATCGTTGTCTTTGTGATTTAGGTGTCTCATCGTAGTAAATTAGTAATCAAAACATAAAGGATTTGTCTTTTATCGACTTCATTGTTAGTGCTTCGCACCTCATCAATTCACGATAACGGAAAAGATTGAATAATAAATATGTGAGTAAGTGATAACTCTTTATTGAACATCAATAATAACATGTAACAAGTAATTTTAAATCAAGTCATATATTTTATGCATAAAAAACACAATAAATTATTACTAGGTTATTCTGTCCCAAACTAGGCAGAGATGGTACTAAGGGAAGGTACTAAATAACTGATAATTAAATTACTTATAAAAAATATTTTAAAAAAACTCACGCTTTTATCTCCGAGGAGGTACCTAGGGGATAAAAAACGTGTTTTTTTTTTAATTTCACATTTCACGAGATATATTGTACCCCTAAACGTGATAGGTGGTAAGCCCATCGACGGACCGGGACTGTTTACACATATATTGGACCGATATATGTGTAATGGAATACCTCTGCCTACCCCCTCGGGGATAAAAGGCGTGAGATTATATTATTATTACCTATATATTTTTTTTAATTGTCACACATTCAGTCCAGGAAACCAGTAGTAGCCATTAGACCTGTCAAAACCTTGTAGAACCCATAGATTTAGAAACATTGTATATCTATGGTAGAAGTAATCACTTTCTTAAAAAAAATCTTTGTCAAGTTTGTACATAGGTACCTACCTATAGACTGAGATTTAATGCACATGCAGGGTATAAGAGTTCAAAGACAGATTATATCTCGTTTGATGACGCACCTACTCTGACGTAAGAACATAGGAGACATTGACAGAAACACTCTGGTCAAGTTTGGACCGAGGTCGAAGCCATAATCTGTATCTATTATATAATCAACATGTGAATAATCTTATCTGTCATATGAGCTGTACATGAGATAAATTGGACTGTTTTTTTACAACTCAATACACGCACCTATGTGCATTGGGTGCATTGGCCGGCGAAATGCCAACAATCGATCGGCGTAATCAGCCGAAACATGCACCGATTTCAAACATTAAAATGAGTTCTACTTTAATTAGGGAGTCAATTATATTTGTTTTACTACATATGCATAATCTACTATATAAAAATAAGTCGGGTTTTCCTTCCTGACGATTTAACTCCAGAACTGACGAACCGATTTCCATGGTTTTGCATTCGTTGGAAAGGTCTCGGGCTCCGCAAGGTTTATAGCAAAGAAAATTCAGCATTGCACCCGTGCGAAGCCGGGGCGGGTCGCTAGTCTACTATATTAAAATAAGTCGGGTTTTCCTTCCTGACGATATAACTCCAGAACGGCCGGACCGATTTCCACCGTTTTGCATTCGTTGGAAAGGTCTCTGGCTCCGTAAGGTTTATAGCAAAGAAAATTCTTAAAAGCATTGCACCCGTGCGAAGCCGGGGCGGGTCGCTAGTTAGCTATAATTCAGAGAGATTAAAAAATACTAGGGTATAGAGCAGCAATTTGGAATATTTACAAAAACTTTGACTTCGAGCGTCAGTTCAGTAGTATAAGAATGCACGCTGTCATTTGGACATAAATATACTCGACTTATTAGCTCTAGGTACGATTCGGTTCGCATTGGCCGGTCTATGCACTAGTATATTTAAATCTCTTTGGTATAATTTAATTTATTTAATTTTATTAATTCTTATCCGAATAAATTCTTTAAAAGTAAGGATAGTGCAGGATTTCGCCCGCTACTTAGCTTATGTGTTATTCTCATCAAAATCTGTTCAGTAGCTTTTGCGTGAAAGAGCAACAAACGTCCATTAATCTTCAAAAACTTTCGCTTTTATAATATTAGTAGGCCTTAAGTTACTTAAAATTCTAAAGTTAAAGTCAAAGTCAAAAGTATACACAAAGTATAATCCAATCCCGTGGATCTGGAAGCATGAAATTTCGCACAGGAGAATGTGTAGAACAACCCTTTTAAGATAACGTGTACCTAGCCTTAAAACGTTTTACACATCGTAACAAATATTTATCAAAGTAGGTATTAGTGAAACTCAATAATAAATAAATTGTAGGACACAATTCACACACGGTTGTTTAGTCCCAAACTAGGCAGGGTCTGTACTATGGGTACTAAACAACTAACAAACATACTTAAATAAATATTAAACCACCAGACACGAAGCCAACAGACATGTTCATGCACAAAAATGTTGGCCCCAAGCGGGGATCTAACCCGCGACAAAATCAATATAAACAATTTAAAAGGGACTGTAGGTACTTGAACTTGGTGTACTTGTTGTACTTATGTGCTAATATTTTACAGGGTGCCTTATGACTTCTTAAAATTGTGCGTTGATCGGCAGTATCTTATGGCTACTTGAAGAATTTAATTGCAAGTCATTAATTCTTATGGCGAAAATTGTGCAAATCAGTGAGGCTCGGGTTCGAATCCTGGCATGTACCAATGAGTTTTTCAAAAACTTACGTACATATTTATCACTAGCTCGACGGTGAAGGAAAACATCGTGAGGAAACCCGCAGGTCTCAGAATTAATTCTGAGACATGTGTAAACAGACCCGGTCCGGCGATGGGCTCACCACCTATCACGTTTAGGGGTCCAATGTATCTCGTGAAATGTGGGTATATCCAGTAATGGAATACCTCTGCCTACCCCCTCGGGGATAAAAAAAGGCGTGAGATTGTGCAAATTCATATGTAGTTTAACCTCCTTACTGGACTGTTCTATGTAGTTACTCGTCTTTGCAAAATCAAATGCTCTTAAAATGTTACCTATACCTAGCCTGCATAAGTTACCGGCACTAAATGCAATAGTTGTGCAAGCAAACCAGTTGCGCAGACTCCGTTGCAGTATGGTTGTCAGCCTTGCACTGTTTGATCTGTTGTGTCATGTTAGTGACTGTGTATTCAAGACTTTAGAGATGAGACTGCACTAGTAGTATGAGTATAGTATTATAAATTAAACGAAAAACCAAGAACTTAAATGAAATGTAGGATCTATCCAATGTATTTTATTAGGAGTACTTTTTACTCTATTCGTTCGTTTTCTGACATGAAAAGTCATAGCCTTCCTCCCTCAATATACAAACTACGAGGTCTACGAGTATCATTTCCATCCTTTATCAACATTTATTTAACCGAAGAACGGTTAACTTTGGAGATATGGTATTTAACAAAACACAATATACTTAACGCGCTGTCAGCTAGTCCGTAATACTACTCAACTCGTGGATTCTATGAAAAGACCAACAGTCCTACATGACGCTTGCTCTTACCACCTCCGGTCCCCGAATGGTGGGTTATTGGACTAACAACAACAGCACCATGAAGGTATTAGGCGAACGGCTGGTGATAAAAGGTTTCCTTAGCCTTCTGAAGAATGGCTATAAATACATTGCGCCGACTCAAAATTATGGAAAAACTGCAAGACTGGTACTACTCAGAGCGGGTAAAGCGACGATCTCCGCAAAGTGTGTGGGAAAGAGCTAGAGAGTGATCGCAGATCATGCTCAGTGACGTGCGTGACTCAGAGGGAGAGTTCAGCACTGGACTGATATAAACGGGTGATGATGATCAAGTGATTTACCCGTGAAAACTTAATAAAAAGCCAGACATGCAGAATTTGCGAATTTGCAGACAGATTTTGAAAACACAGGGACCTGCACTACCAATTTTATTGAATTACTACACTTGCGTATAGATAACGGTAACCTTGTGTGTCTCAGTGAATAAATATGATTAACTTTAAACGTTAATTTTAATTAATAACCTCTCATAAAAATCCATATGTAATAATCGCTGCGATACCAGTTTCCGAGAATCAACATCCGTACGTAGAATAATAAAAATTTGCACAACGTTTAAACTTGCACAAGTAACAAACAAGCGAGTGCAAATTCTCATGAACTTGTTATATACTTAAACAAGCAAAGTATGTCATTACAATGAACGCTAAAGGTGGAACGGAAGAGATGAAAGAAAAGATGGATGGATTTTGTAAAGTAAAATATGTTTTAAAAAGGGGTGAATGCAGATATGACGGCTGATATGAATAAAAGGAAGGAGAAGTCACTGCACTGACCTCAAGTAATATGAAAAAGCCAAGAGAATAATGAGACAGATAGAATTGAATAAAGAAGAAGACCAAATACAGACGAATGAATTGTGTAAAGGATGATATGTGGAAGAAGGAAGTGGACACAGATATGGCGCCTGACAGGAAGTAGAAAGCATACTGTACTGACCTCAAATAATGGGAAAAGGGCAAGGAAGTATTCAGACAATTGAAAAATAGAATAAGCGAAGGACCACTGAAAGATCGATGGATAGTGTTAAGGATGATATTATGTAGAAGAAATGAATGCAGATATCGAAGCCGATATCTGCATTAAAGTAAAATTATGCCACAAAAAAGAGCTTTACATTTGTACACTTATCTAAAACTGCGAGCCTTGACCGGTAAATGTGAAACTAAGTAAAGTACTTGCCTTCACAAGGCTGTAAATGACATTCTAGTCCATAAAAACCAATATCCAACACTTTATATCTTTATCGCATTCGTTTCTGCAGATAATTTATCAAGAAATCACTAAATTGTCTTCTAAGGCAATACAAAACGTACTTATTCGGTTGTTACTATCCGAAATCTACCCCCATACCTATATATTGTGAATTGTGATGAAAGTAAAAATGAAAAAATAAAAGTGGGCTTACTGAAATTGATATTCCCACGGCCTCGACGTTGGTAGTTTATTTAACAAGTCCTATTGACCAAAAGCGCCTCGCTGATTACTTCAAGTAAATTTTATGTACGGCCTTGATTTATTAGTACTTCCTATGCCGTATTAGTATCAAGACTTTGAATTCCCTAAAAAAAATTTCGGTATACCTAGACCGTCAAGAGTGCAATTTTCTTTTTTCATAATAGTAAATTAAATAAATAGGATGTCCAATAGTCTCCATTTTGCAAAATTTTGCAAAAGCAATAAACAAATGTGTGCTGTGGCTGTGACATATATATATTTTTGACTTTTTTGAAAAATTGCATTATTTATTAAAAACACCATTTTTTTTAATATTTGAGAAAAAAGAATTACTAGGATTTTGTGTTTCTGTGTTCATAAGCCTTGGTATATCGTAGAGATTCTCCTAAATGTCTGATGATGATAAATAAAAGAGTGCAATTTTCTTTTTTCATAATAGTAAATTAAATAAATATGATGTCCAATAGTCTCCATTTTGCAAAAGCAATAAACAAATGTGTGCTGTGGCTGTGGCATATACACACACCGGCACAATTAGCGGAACAGAAAAAAAAGGGAGTATTTACGCATTTTTGCGTGTTACTGGCCGGCTAAACAAGCTTTTTTTAAATTTGGGTTTTAATTTAAAAATGGAATACTAAACGACTGCCCTTTTTTTCATTCTTTTGTTTTAATTTTCATTGATTCATTTTTTCCACCGCTTGTCCGTTTTTAGAAGGTTCGTGAATTCCATTTGAAAAGCTTTGAATTGCAGTTTTTGAGGCTTTTGAGTTTTTTCGCATATTGATAATTTACGAGCATCTAATTATGCCTGATTTAACGCCATCAGAAATCATTAGGGCAGATCAAATGAGGAGAAATGGTCAAACCTACAGATCGATTGCCAGAAGCCTTCGTCGATCGTTATCAACGATTTATCGTAGCATCCAACGATACAGATTGACGAATGCTCTAGTGAGAAGGAGAGGACAAGGCCGGAAAAGGAGTACTTCAAGGAGGGATGACCGTTTTCTCCAACTTCAAGTCCGACGGAACACGAGACTAACGGCGGTGCAGGCTCGAAATTTACTGGAAGAGGTACGAGCAGTAAGGATGAGTGAGCGGACAGTTCGTAGAAGATTCGAAGAAGTGGGTATAGGCTCGTATGTGCCCGCCAAAGCCCCAAAACTTGAGAGACATCATCGCACAAACCGTCTACACTTTGGTCGTGAACATCGTGATTGGGACTTCGACGACTGGGGACAGGTTCTTTTTACTGATGAATGCAGAGTTATGTTAAATCAAATTGATGGAAGGCAGCGAGTATGGAGACGCAGAGGAGAACGGTATATCCAGTCTAATTTTGAAAATACAGTTGCATATGGCGGCGGTTCAATTATGGTCTGGGGAGGAATATGTTTAGGAGCTCGTACGGAGTTAGTAGTGGTCGATGGCGGGAATCTGAATGCTGATCGGTATATCAGGGAGATTTTAGAAGAACATGTTGTGCCATTTGCCCCCTTTATTGGTAACAACTTCATTCTAATGCAGGATAATGCTCGGGCTCACAGTGCTCGCACAGTACAGACATACCTAAACCATGTTGGTATAACGGTGATGGAGTGGCCAGCACGGTCCCCCGATATGAACCCTATAGAACACGTCTGGGACTTGCTAAAGAGGAGTGTAAAGTCAAGAATGCCCCCTCCCAATAATCTCAACGAGTTGCGAAACGCATTACTTGAAGAATGGCAGAGGTTGCCCCAAGAAACCATTGATAACATCATCCGCAGCATGCCCAGACGGATGGAAACCCTCATCAGAGCACGAGGAGGAAACACTCGATATTGAACAGTCATTGAAATTGTTGTTAAACTTTGGAAAATCTTGAATTTTCTGCTGTTTCTCTATAATTAAAAATCGAAGAAAAATGCATTTTGTTTAATTTAATTTTTATTTTTATAAAATTTTAAGTATGGTGTTACAAATGAATGTCAAAACATGTTAATTTAATTGTTGTTTCATTTTAAATAATATATTGTTTAAAAATTACATTCATTGTTCTAAATTCCCTCTTTTTTCTCCTTTTTTTTTCTGTTCCGCTAATTGTGCCGGTGTGTGTATATATTTTTGACTTTTTTGAAAAATTGCATTATCTATTAAAAACACCATTTTTTTTAATATTTAAGAAAAAAGAATTACTAGGATTTTGTGTTTCTGTGTTCATAAGCCTTGGTATATCATAGAGATTCTCCTAAATGTCTGATGATGATAAATTATTAACAGATTCCGAAATCATAATAATTAAAAACTGCGGGCCTGCTATCTCAGATAATCTTTAAATATCCATCGTAAAATGGCATTTGGTTACCATTTAACGTTCAAATTGACGTTTGCGATTTTAATTGGGATCGAAAATGGCGCCGTCCTCACATAGAGAAAAGAGCTCAACACTTATTTTTATTTTATGATTGTCTGTCATTGTTAAATGAAGCGACGTCAAAGCAGGAATCGTTCCATATTCGTCCCAATCTTTCGTCCCACATTCCAAAAAATTCTTGTTTCGTCCCACATTGATGTTGGATTCCGTATTCGTCCCATTTTCTAAATATATCAAAAGTACAGTCAACAAGTAAATATTCTCCAAGGTTATATCCCGTTAAGAAACTTAGGTGGTACGGTTGCAAGATATTTACGACTAATCCTCCCACTGCTTTATATTGAGAAGCCATTAACAACAATGCTGTTTTGTTGTTAATATGTTTAGTAGGTATAATGGTTATAATGACTTGACTAGACACTAGCTCCACTCATTGTTAGTTTCAATTAGTGCGCCCTTGCCCTACTTGGCTTTATCTTGCTCTAAGCAACAGAAGTCGAACGAACAGGTAATTTCCATTAGCTAAGAGGCGTCCCCATATTTGAGATTCGTCGAAGGTTCGCGCTCTCCCGATATGTTTGGCCATATAGCGAACTACATAGCCAAACATATCGGTGTATCGCTTGAATTTGTCGACAGCGCGAAATTTCACCGAATCTCGAGAAAGTGCCTTGTGTAGTTTCGCCGTAGAACGAACACAAAGTTTTTTCACGATATCGCGACACGAATTTTCGCTCGAATATGCGGTCCGCAGCATGAGAGACGTTAATTAGCTCCTTTTGGAGTAACTTTCATGACTGGAGGCGCTCGTAGCCCTGCCATACAAACTAAGTGTGTTAGTAACGATCACACAAGTTGGGCGCAGTCCCGCCAGATTTCCGAAAACCCAATCGAACTAAAAATAGCTGACAGTGCTGACACACTGGTAAATCATATGTTATGATTGGATGTGATGATTCCATTTAACCAATCAGAACAGCTAACATGAGATTTAACAGTCTATCAACTAATTTTAGTTTGATTTGCCTTTCCGAACCGGGGGTTAGTTAGTTTAGTCAGTGAATAGGTAATCGCCTAGTGGCAATATATCAGGACCGCTGCTGTGTTCGGAAGGCACGTTAAAGCCCCGGGTTTTTTGTGGTGTTTACGCACAATAGAAGTCGTTAAGCCATGTCATATACCGTAAGGTGATTTGAAAAATTCTGACAGGTAACCACTAGTCTATCACTATCACCAAATCCGCGGTCGACTAACGTTGGAGATTATGGCCCATCATCATGTGCGAGGAATGAGGTTATGTTGATGATGATTCTTGAGAACTCGCTATGTGCCTCATAAATCATAAACAAATAATATACTTTCTATAATACGTAATATATAAGGATTGAGAAAGGAATACTCAGGTGGTTTTTATATATTGTGCGGACTTGCGGAGGGATGAAAAGCCTCTAAATAACGAGACAAATATCTACAAAAGGGGATTGTGCAGAGTGGCCAAGTCAGCAGAGGGGAAACCTAGAAATACTTAGTTACATCAATCAGATCAGCGATGTATTGAGCTTGTATGAAGCGTTTAATGGATGTAGATAAAACGCGAGAGGTGTGCCAGGATTTTAGAAAATGGCGGTCTATTGTCTCTGCCTACTCCGTCAGTAAAAAGCGTGAGCATATGTTTTTATGTATGTACACTTACTATATTTTTTGTATTCCTAAACAAACATTGATGTGTATTTAAAAAGTCACTGCCCTCCAATTTCCGCTTCATCAGTAAAGCATTAGGTACTGCAGAAAGAATGGAATCTTTGAAATGCCAGTTGAACAACATGTTTTAAGTGCAAGGTAGGAGTATTTTAGGCAATCTCGGACCTTACCAGAGTAATGACTAACTACTACAAATCAGTGACTGAAGTAACTCAAACGTATGACGGGTCAACGACCAAGTTTTGTTTTAGCGTCACCAAAGTTGATAGTAGGAGTTGATCAGCATTTGACATCCTATTTCATATGCCTTGGCTTATTATTTTGAGATTATTAATTTAGCTTCTCAGTGTTTATTACACAGCCTTATAAAAATATTCTAAATCAGTCAGTCTCTGCCAGAATTAAAGTTGAAGAAAAAGGAGGAGTTTATCAATTTGCCCGGTTTTTTATGTATGTTCCTCGATCACTCGAACAAGGCTGGCAGGATTTAGAAAATTCGTCTTTTGTTTGAAAGACCTACTTTCCAGTTGGTCAGATTGTCATCAATTGTTCAGAATCTGCTCCTGGGATCCGAGAGAAGATAAGACAATATTACTTGCCAAATTTCATAGTTCTAGGTCAACGGAAAGTACCCTATAAATTTTGATTGTGAGCGTCTTGAGAGTGTCGAAATAACGGTTTTTTGCGATATAGACGGCCGCATCTTTTTTTAACCTTAATTTCGAAGTTCGTTTTTTTCACAGCTTCAAGGGACTGTAGAGCTGAGTATAATATTGTTTTAATTTTAACTCGATACCTCCACGCGTTTCCGAAATAAAGGGTCTTGACCTTTTGAGTATTAATCCAAGTCTTGACAGACAAACAGACAACAACCAAGTCTTGACAAACAGATAGATAGGACAGACAACAAAGTGATCCTATAAGGGTTCAGTTTTTTCCTTTTGAGGTACGAAATCTTAAAAATATCTAAGTAATATATAACTCGGTACCTACATACAAAGTAAAATGGGTACCACTCACATCATAATTGCGCAAAATGCGTAAGTGGGAAAACATGTGTTCGCGCTATCGGCCCAAAATGTGTCACAACTGATAGTGCGTGTCTAAATGTTTTTGCAATTATTTCAATTCAACAATGAACAAATGATTGAGATTATGAATCTATATATCACTACATAGTATAAAACAAAGTCGCTTTCTCTGTCCCTATATCCCTATGTATGCTTAAATCGAACATAACAATAACGATATAAAATTACGTAATCCAATTTTTACAGGTAATTAAGTCAGAAGCCAGTTTATAATTTATTTACATTGTTATAGGTACGCACTTATACAAGCCTTGTGAAATAGCAAGTTTATGTTTTGACTGATAGTACCTGCTAGTATTATTTGGTTTCCATAATATTACATTTTTTTTGTAAGCTCGCAACACGGCAGCGTTTCCGTAACCGACTGTAAAACAAACCAACATTGTATTTGTCCACCATAAAAGAAGAGTTAAATTTAAACAAAATATTAAGATCCATATTTATTGATTAGACGGATACAGACCTAATTGCTGTTTATTTAGGTTCATCCTGTTAGGCTGCGTAATCGGGAAACAATAGGATTATCTATTGTAACAGATCGCCCGCAGTAGACTGCTGCTTGATAGGTCATTACAAAATAGAGATATAGCCAAGTTATTTCTAATGCTATGCTTGTTACTTTAACCTTACCTAACCTAATTTTACATTCCTTCGTATACTTCTCTCTTCACTTCTCTCAACGTTATTTAAATATTAAATTCAAAAACATTGCCAATCGATTTTCTGGTATTTTTACACCAATCACTGATCAATTTAATAACATTAATTACAAGTGACACAAAAGTAAAAAAAAAGTTTTTTGCTCTTTTAAAAACACATATTATATAGAAATAGGAGGGAGTTGACGCGTATATTTCAATAACTTTTTACAGAGTGGTCTGTATTTGAGGATTCTTTTTTTTATGGATAGGTATACTTTGACATTGGTCACACTAAAATAAATAACCTTCGCTTTCTAGTTCATATTTTCGCAGGTTAACTTTTGATGTTAAAAAGGTTTTCATTTTTCTTCCCTTATTTTTCGTTTTGTAGACACAACAACAACAAAGCCATAAGCACTGGGTCATCGGAGCCCTGCGCATGATTCCGATATCGCGTCCTTCAATGTCGAATACCTATTAAAAGGCTCAATAATACCACAGATAATACTTATAATGATTCATTTATCAAAAAAATATAGCATGTAAACAGTATGTCAGCTCAATTTAATTAATGTGTCTAGTTACAATGGTATCAGACAGGAGACATGTTTCATGATTTCTCTTATCTTCAAACATATACTTTGATAGATTTTTCGGTTGCAATTATTTGATGGAAATTTACAGATGTTCCTAACTTAGCATGTATAAACAGTAGATCCGTAGGTTCTCAATAGACCGTATGACCGACCTATGCCGCTGCCGCGGCCACCCGGCAGCCACAATCCGTCCCTGGTTGTAGAACTACCAGCGCCCTGGGCGAGATTTCAACGGCGCCCCCTATCTCCTATATCTACCATTCAAACCCAAACAAAAAAAATACCGGGAACAGAATTAAGTAACCATTTAAAAAATGACCTTTTCTAGTCTTTTTATCGGCGAATTCTCTTATTAAGACTCCAAAGTCTATGTTTTCCGAAATTTCATTTTCGATTAACAAAGTTGCTTAGTCTGTTAATATAGATTGAGATAATGTCGATCGCAGATAGGTTTTGATCAGACTCCTTTCACCACTAGAAATCGTTACAGGTATCTACAGTGATCTTGTGGCGCCCCTTTATACATGGCGCCTTGAGCGGTCGCCCAATGGCGCCCTACCCTAACGCCGCTACTAGCCACAATACCTGCAGCAGTTTAAAGGAGTAGCCATCAAGATCGCGATTATACATGTACCTAATGCTCAAAAATTCACTTGCGGATGGATAGATGGGGACTTTTCTATTTATTGGGGGCGGCTCAAACTGTGGCCTAGGTATATGTATATATGTAAGTAGGTACGAACTGAGAATGTGAACGAATTGAAATTTGTAATAATGCAGAAAATGTACTAAATTTTCAACATCATAAACAGAGGAGTGTTATAAATTTGACGCGTGTTTCTGTCTGTATGTCGCTCGTAGCTCCCAAAAAGCTGAGCCGATTTTGATTTAGGTTTTTTGTTTGAAAGCCTTGATCGATGTTCTTAGCTATGGTTCAAGAGAATCTGGCCATCCGTTTGTGTTTATATATTCTTTGTATTGTTTTTATTTATTCCTGTAATATTAGATCATTGTATTGAATAGTATCTAAATATTAATACTAACAATTGATATGTGTACCCCCGTATGTGAATGACTACTATCAGAACACACGAGGGCTCAGGACAAAAACACATTTATTTTATAGAAATTTATGCTGTACTAACTACGACATTATTGTATTGACTGAGACATGGTTAATTGATGGTATGAGCAGTAATGAGCTATTCGATGAAAGATATATTGTTCACAGAAGAGATAGGGATTCGGCTGATTTCTGCTCTGGGAAAAATGGAGGCGGAGTATTAATCGCAGTTTCAAAAAAATTTAAATCAAAACGTATCAATATCTGGGAGAGAAATTGTGAAGATATTTGGATAATACTTGACATACCATTACTGGGAGAGAGTCGCAAAATCGCCCTTTGTGCCATATATTTACAGTCACCGGTAAAAAGTCAGGTTTTGAATATTGCCAATTGTAACAAAGTACTAGAGTATTGTGACTTTCCCTCTTGCATTTTAGGAGATTTTAATCTTAGTACCATAAATTGGAAACAAGTGGATGGCTCATTAACTTATTTCGGAAATTCGTCCATGAATCAATTACTTATAGATTTCTGCAATATGAATAATTTGAAACAGTTTAATGACATAACTAATAAGCAAAACAGGATTCTCGACCTAGTTTTGTCAGATCTGCCCCAATGTCAAGTCACAGCAGCAACTAATGTACTTACCAAAATAGACCTCTACCATCCTCCCATTGAAGTTACTATACCTTTGAATACGGACCTAAGTCTTAATCCCAATCTTAAAAACATAATCCCGAACTTTAATAAAGCTGACTATGTTGCTATCAGGAAATTTCTTAACGAGCAAAATTGGAGCGAATTGTTGAAAAATTGTATTGATGTAAACGAGATGGTCTGTAGTTTTTACGATGTCCTGAATGCTGCTATCATTAAATTTGTGCCCCATTTCAATAAGAGTAGAAAGAGTAAATTTCCAGTGTAGTTCAACGGTAGGTTAATAAAATTATTAAAAGAGAAAAATAAACTTAGAAAGCGTTTCAAAGTACATAAAAACCCGTTAGATGAGTTATCGTTCAAACTACTAAAAACTAGATGTGAAAAGCTATCTGTCTTGTGTTACAATTCTTACATAGCTTGTGTAGAGGAGAAGATAGCTAAGAACTCGAAATATTTTTGGTCCTTTATTAAAGCAAAGCGAGGGTTTTCCAGTAATTACCCAACTTCAATGACAGATAAATCAAAGATGGCTACGGATGGCACTGAAATTTGTAATTTATTTGCGGAGTATTTCTCTTCCGTATACCAGCATGACACAGGTATTGATTCTTCATCTGGAACTACACAATATGAAGTGGTGGGTGAGTGCCTTGGTCAGGTGTTAGTCGACAAAGATACAATAAAAAGAAAACTTTTGAGCATTGACATATATAAGGGTGCAGGGCCCGACGGTATCCCACCTCGCTTTCTTTCTGAATGCGCATTTAGTCTCGTTGTCCCTCTACACTTAATTTTCAATGAGTCTCTAAAAACTGGTACCTTCCCTGACGTCTGGAAAGTAGCAAAAGTTGTGCCGGTTCATAAAGGTGATGATGATTCTCAAGTAAATAACTATCGACCAATTTCGATACTGTCAACTTTAGGCAAAATTTTTGAATCCTTGTTATGTCCTGTTATTCAAAACCATTTTAAGCAAAGAGTCACAGTCCATCAGCATGGTTTTGTACAAGCGCGGTCAACGTGCACTAATTTAGTGTCCTTTACTGAAACCTTAGTAGAGGCAATGGACGCTCAAAACCAAATAGATGTCGTGTACACTGACTTCAGTAAAGCGTTCGACCGGGTGTCACACAACGTTTTGTATCACAAGCTTTCAAATTATGGTTTCACTGGTCCTCTTTTGAAGTGGATAGATTCATACTTGCGTGGTCGTGCTTTTCATGTTGTGGTAAACGGTTTCAAATCAGTCGTATATGATATAGCTTCAGGCGTTCCGCAAGGCTCGCACTTGGGACCCGTCCTCTTCAATATATTTATAAATGATATTCCTGCTTGTTTCCAAAATTCGGTTCCTTTTTTGTATGCAGACGATCTCAAATTCGCCAGAACTATTAAATCTGCTGACGATGTTCTACTGCTCCAAAGCGATCTCGATAGATTGTTTGAATGGTGTTTGGTTAATAAAATGAGTCTGAACTCTAAAAAGTGCTCGCACATTAAGTTTACTCGTAACTTAAAAGTATTTCCCTCATCATACCATTTAGATGGACACTATATCCAGGAAAGTGATTGTATACGAGACTTAGGAGTTATACTAGATCGTAAACTCACGTTTATACCGCACATTGATTCCATTATAAAGAAGGCATCAAAAATGTTAGGGTTTAGGTATTATAAGAAATGGCAGGGTATTTCGTAACATTAAGACAAAAAAGTTGCTGTTCTACAGCTATGTACGTGGAATTCTAGAATATTGCAGTGTGGTATGGCGGCCCCATTTTGCCACACATTGCCTCAGAATAGAAAGAGTGCAGAAAAGGTTTGTTTGGCATCTGGTGCGTTCAACAAGGCTCGCAAATAGGTCCTTTTCATACTCAGATAGATTAGATAAATTTAACATAATGGATCTAGCTAAACGTAGAGATGTATTGGACTTACTGTTTTTGTACAAAGTATTTAGAAATAAAATTGATAGTCCCAATCTCTTACGAAAATTCAACTTAAGAGTTCCTTTTCGTTATCCTAGATCAAGAATCGAGCCATTTGCCCCGACCTTCCGTCGCACAGTTTTAGGTTTAAATTCCGCGATTCCCCGTCTCTGTAGGTTAGCCAATAAATATAGTCACATTACCGACATAAATTTTGATTTACTGGCCAAGTTCCGCTCTGAAATAATTAAAACTGTTAACGTCAATAAATAATTTATTCTGTCACCATCTGATAAAAAGTTAGTGTTACAATGTCTTTTTTATTTGTTTGTAATAACATCTACCTAGTTACTTATGTTATTATCATAATATAATTGCATGCTGTTTGGTTTGCTTTTAATTAGTTTGTACATTAACCATAAGACTTATGTAATATTATATATTTTTTTGTAATGTATCAACTGTAAGCGAACCTTATAAAATAAAATAAAAATAAAATGACCGGATTTAAACCAAAGAAAGTTGAGGATCCTTTGACCTCTAATTTGTATCTGACAAGTCGCGTGACGTAATCTACGACTAGCCATTCTTCTACGACCTCGTTTCTTGTCACTGGCCTGTGACCTGCGGGTTTCGGGAGCGGAATGACCGTAGATATAAGCCAAGAATTAAGTATACATCATACTTAACAAACATACAAACCGACTTCAAGAAATAGCACTAAATGGAAAGAAATAAACTTTTTATTAAGAGGAAAGTTTAAAATTTTTGTATGTTTGTAACAAATAAACTCAAAAACTACTGGACCGATTTCAAACATTCTTTTACCATTAGAATGCTACATTATCCCTGAGTAACATAAGCTATGTTTTATTCCCGTATTCCCACGGGAACGGGAACTAAGCAGGTGGAACCCCGCAGAAACGCTAGTTCGATCTAAACACAAACAACAAAAATAATGCAGTGGTTCAGATTTGAGAGAAAAATGGATTAACTTATAGAAAACGCTTCTCGTCGAATTGAGAACATTTTTAAAGAAAGAAAGAAATAAATAAATGGAATACCTCTGCCAACCCTCTCGGGGATAAAAAGCATGTTTTTTTACTAGAGCGTGCAAAAATAGAAATTGCGAAAGAAATATAACTGTCATTTTTCCGCGAATCCGTTCGCGTGAACTTTAAGTATCGCGTCCTAGGAACTATGTTTTTTTTTATGATATAAAGGGGGCAAACGAGCAGACGGGTCACCTGATGGTAAGTGATGTGTACTTATTTCTAGAATGTAAACTAGCTTATGTCCTCCTCCCAGGTTTGTTTCGCAGTTTGGCGAGTGTAATTTAAAATTGTATTATTATTTGTAAAAGAAGTAATAAATTAAAAAAAAAAGGTTCTATCTATGTCTGTACCAAAATATATCAAGATCGGTTCACCGGCTTATGCGAGGAAACGTAACAAATAAAATTACTTCTGCATTTATAATATTGTAAAAAAGTTAGGATGACACGCCCGGCTGATTGTATACAAATTTACATCAGAGTTGGTTCTGAGAAATACTGGTTTAGCTAGTAATTAATACACATACTAATGAACGACAATAATTATCATTTTTTTAATACAATATAACTAATTATGTTCATATTTGGAACATAATAGGCATAGAATTTTTTTTAAAGTATATTAATCATCAAAGTAATTAGATAATCATCCTTTTATTTCTCATTAGTGATAAGAATACGCTAATTCACAGAGCAAAAAAAAGAATAAATGTTATCTTATTCTTTTAATGGTCTGTGAATTAGCTTATTCTCAACATCAATAAATAATCTGATGTTTTCTGCAAGACCCGGACTGATGAACATTAGACAGAGACATTTCCCCTGCGTGATTCAGTATTCTGAAGTCGAACCAAATAAATAATAAATAAATTGTGGGACACAATTCACACACGGTTATTTAGTCCCAAATTAGGCAGGGCCTGTAGGTACTATGGGTACTAAACAACTGATAATCATAAACATACTTAAATAAATATTATACTACCAGACACGAAGCCAATAGACATGTTCATGCACACAAATGTTGGCAACGAGCGGGGATCGAACCCGCGACCTCTGACTCAGAAGGCAGGGTCACTACCAACTGAAACAACAGGCCCGTCGATCGAGTCTAATAATTTTATTGTTTACTAGCTGTTACGCGCGTAAACTTTAGTTCATATCGTGTCTCCTAGGAACTAAATATTATTCTGGGATTTGAAGTAGCCAAACTACTTCCGCAAAATCGTCCTTCATAGCATCAATGTCAGTTCAGTGTTCTATTTGTGAAAACGTAACGGACGAGTTAGGTACTTTCGCATTTATAATATTACTTATGGGCCATTTACACGAGGTCATTCCAGTGAGCCATTCCACTAAGCCAATCCACTAATGGCCTCGTGTAAATAGAGACAGTCCACTGCATTGGATTGTCCTCAAGTTTTTTTTGTATGTAGTTTGGATTGGCTTAGTGGATTGTCTCAGTGGAATGGCTCATGGAATGGCCTCGTGTAGATGGTCCATTATGTACGGATAATAAGGATATTATGATCCGGTGATACCATACCTATTATAACCAACGAAATTAAACATCAGTACTTACATCGCTTATTTTCAGTCCTTATGTAAGATTTTTATTTATTTATCTATTTCTTCAACATACAGGTCTTACAGGTTTGGTACATACTTTATGCGACAGTGTTAGTAATCTATTTAATTTTTCTATGTCAATATTTAAACACTATAGCAAACAATATTTGATGTAATTTTGGAGAATTCGCAGAAAAAGAGAATAGATCAATTTTTTCGCAACCGAGGGTGGTACCCGTGGATAAAGTTGTAAAAGTGAATCAAAAGACCGCGGAAAGATAACGCTAGTACGTATAATGGGTCCAATAGGTGCAACAATACTGTAGATATTAATATTTCCTGCGCATTTTTTTTTTCGGTAATGTGCAGACGCTCGACTAGTTATAGTTACATAATACAGTGCAGTCTGCTTTCTGCTCTAGTAGACGTTTACCTAACCATTTACCAATACACCTTAGTAACAGTAAGAAACTAAGAAGCCTGATCGAATTTAAATTTTGTAGCTCTCTAGAAAATATATTGGAATCAAGAGAAACCACTATAATAGTGATTTGGCTGGCTGCTACTTTGAGTGGGGCAATGCTGATAATATATTCATTCATTCTTTCTGGGTGTAGGTACCTAAGCACTGTATTTCTCAGGAAGGCGCTTTGGAAGATGTCTACTTTTTTAAGTTGTTCTGAGTTGTTTAATTCTGAATAATACCGTGACATTTAGATTTTTTGTTATAGTCAAATTAATCTTTTTTTTTTTTTTAAATACTATTTCCAGTACTGATACATGTATACTTAGGAAATCTAAAAAACACTATTTTAGTGGACTAAAAGCGCCGCGTGCTAAAAGTGGCAGTCCAATGGAACTAAAAATTTTAGGTTATAATTCTATTTGTCATCAGTATTCAAGAAATGTTAATTTAGAGCTATATCTTCAATGTGCGGCCTTGCTGACTATCTTACATACTCTACAATTCTTTAAAAAAATAAAGACAAAAAATATTTTAAACAATTAAAACAATCATTAAGTCAGTTCAGTGTGTCATTTTGATAAAGGGGTAACGCAGTTAAGAGTTTATCTGCGGTCGAATTTTGTGTTTGTAGGAACGATAGTAATGCAACTGGATCTTATCCACATCCCAAATTTTTTTAAAGTATTTATTTAGGAAACAAATTTTTATGTATTCCCGTTTATCTTCGTGGGCATTCATCTGAGAAATTGGTTTATACCCTCTCGAAAATTACAGGGAGATTCTTACTGGTATGTACCTACCAGAGAGATTTAATTGGTACCTACCTATGTAACTTGGCCTTGCTTTGCTTCGGTTTATCAAAATAAAATAATATAGCCTACTAGCAGCGCCTGAAAATGGGGATACCTGTAGTTACCGTTTTCCCCTGGAAATACGGGGATAAAATATAGCCTATGTTACTAGCTGATAGTGTAGCTTTCCATTTGAGAAATACTTATTAAACATATTTAAAGTTTAGGTGTGAAAGCGTAACAAACATACAAACAAACAAAGTCACTTTCGCATTTATAATATGTAGGAAGTAGGAAGCAGGTCTCAGAATTGATTCTGAAAATGTGTTACAGCAACCTTATTTGGCGATGGGCTCAGCACTTTGTAATAATGTAACTTCCTATAGATTTTTAAGATCGGTGCAGTAGATTCAGAAATTATCCTCAACATACAAACAAATAAACGCGCGACAGACGCTTCAAATGCAAAAGGCAGGGAGCCAATGACAACTCAACCGAATAATTCTGACTTGGCCTTGCTCCATTCAAAACTTGTGGAAAACGGAAGTGGGTGACAGAATATACACTACTTGATTTTGATTGGTTTACAATCGGCTGATTTCACTGTGGAATCTCATTTACATCTCACATCACTATATTATTGAAAACCTCGAAGAATTCTTATATGTATAAAATTCTTCTCCTATAGAATATATTTTACTCCTAAAGTAAATTCGGTGAAAGAATTTTGATCATGACTTTGTCCGCGTGGCCCTGTCTAATCGCAGTAGACTTCCGAAGTTGTTTTTAAAGGTTTTCGAACAGTGAAAACTGCATTATAATCGTTTCTGTACTTTGCGAGTGACACTCCGGTTTCAACCGCTTAGTTCTCGTTTCCGTTGGAATATGGGGATAAAATATAGCCTATGCTACTCAGGGATATTGTAGCTTTCCATCGGTAAAAGAAATTTTAAAATCGGTCCAGTAGTTTTTGAGTTTATTCGTTACAAACATACAAAAATACAAATCTTTCCTCTTTATAATATGAGTATAGATAGTGTAGTTTTCGTAGCATATTTACTTGTCTTCTATATTTAGTTATATAGGAAATCAAAATTGCCTAGGTCATATTGCTATAATATCAAATTAAAACAATGCTATTCTCATATGACCTGCCATACGGAGGTCGTGACCGTGAATTGATTCAGAGTCGAATGAATGCTGACTACGTAATTCATTAACAAAACTTTATGCAACTACACAATTTTAGTGTCTAAGAACTAAGTACTTTTCGCCAACATATCAATGTACGGTCTCTACTGTAACTTCGAGTCTAGA
The DNA here is from genome assembly GCA_963855545.1 of Ethmia dodecea. Classification (NCBI taxonomy): domain Eukaryota; kingdom Metazoa; phylum Arthropoda; class Insecta; order Lepidoptera; family Depressariidae; genus Ethmia; species Ethmia dodecea. Next base: position 4,407,525 of record OY979443.1, read on the forward strand.
ATTATTCCTAAAAATACTGTAGTATTTGTTTACACATTCTAATTGTTTGTTTTTAACTGTAACTGAGTTTAAAGTTTGTTTAATTTTTGATAAAGAAAAATGTACACATTTAGTTTTTTTCTCATTGCGAAGTAAATTATTAACTTGAAACCAACTGACACCACCATTAATTGCACTGTTCACTTCGTCATAAGACTTAATTAATAGGTCGTTTAACTTTAAAAAGTAGAGAAGTATCATCTGTGAACAGTACAGTATCATGTTGCACTCGGTTGGGTGGGTCATTTATATAAACCAGAAATAGAAATGGGCCTAAAATGGAGCCCTGCGGTACACCAATACAAACCGCTGATCCATACGATCTTGAGCCGTTTACATCAACACATTGTATCCGGCTTCTTAAGTAGGACTTCATTAAATCAAGAGCGCGGCCTTGTACTTCATAATGACGTAGTTTTCTGATGAGAATTTCATGATGGACTGGATGGAATTTGATGATGAGAATTTCATCTTCTATATATATATAAAATGATAAACTGACTGACCGATTGGTGATATATCAACGCACAGCCTACTCCGCTGGGTCTAGAGACATGAAATTTTGCACATAGATAGTTTATACAGTGTAGACATCTACTAAGAAAGGATTTTGCAAAAGTCGAACGTGCGCGAGCGAATCCGCGGGTAAAAGCTAGTGCATAGATAACTCGACTTCTAGGCGGCGGCGTATCAAGATGAAACGAGGGGTGTAGTTTCAAAACTCACTAAAGCGTTTTTTGGAAATGTTGTACAATACGTTTTTTTTAATCTATTGTAGTTAATTTAATGAAAATAATATTTCGTGATAAATTGGTTGCAAACAGCAAACGAAGGGTTTCGCTATCTGCTACATGTAATTTAACATGTAGCATAGCGAAACCCTTCGTTTGCTTCCCACTCGCACTTGGCGAGTTTTTTTTGCAGTCCTCTTCCTTCCGATTATTTGAATACATCAAATAATTGTCTGCAGTCGAAGGTCCAATGGTGTTCCGCCCAAAAGGCTACTTCTATAATGTGACCTCTGCGTTGTGCAAATTCGAATGGTTGTACTTTGCCCGTGTGAAGCTAGAGTAACCTTCTCAAAACTCGCTTTTTAGTTGCCAACTGAACGGATTTTTACTACACATAGCTATTTATTTATTATAATCAAAGATTTTATATTTAACATCTTTGATTAAGATAATATCTTATTTAAAGAAGTAGAGCTAAATAAACAACGCGTAAAAAGGAAGTGAAGGATATCAACCGATGAAGGTAATTCTGCAAAATAATCTTGATTAATTATGACAAGTAATTGTATTGTTATTCTGCTAAAATAAATAATAAAGATATTTATAAATAATTTAATTAAGTACATACCTATATTAAAATTACTAAACTTAATGTTTAAATTTTCAAGTTAGTATTTAGGTAAAAAATCTAGACCTATTGCCGCTTGACCTATGAATGACGTCAAAATGCCGACACTGATTAATCGAATGTTAAATGTCATTAAAATACACTTTTACTTACATCCGACAAAATGACGTCATTTAGATAGAGGTCAAGTTTTATCTTAGATTTACTAGACAGATTTTGTCAGACTCTTCATCACTACTTTATCAACCTGTACGTACATGCACCAAAATCAAGGCAAATAAATATTATTTCATTAAATCATAAATAATTAGTGCAATAGAAAATTTGTTGCTTCATATATCCGGACCTGTAGAACAATAATAATACTTATAATAAATGCTTGAAAACCGGTAGTAGGTATACCGGATTAATAAAATCAAACAAGCGAAAGCAAGTATGTATATTATGCGTGAGGCCTGGGTTTGTATCCTTGACACAGAGAGTATCCTGAGACCAAGGAGTTTTTCAAAAACTTATGTAAGTAAATATTTATCATTAGCTCGACGGTGAAGGAAAACCTCGTTAGGAAGAAATCAGCAGACCCCCGAACTGTTTCTGAGTCATGTGTAACAACAATAACTTTAGAAATGTCTTTCAGAATAGCCCCTGTGACTCGACAGCCGACTAACCGCAGGTATTTTGCGGTTTAGTAGTATGTGGTAGTATTATATAAAAGACATCAGTACATTGATCCTGCGACGGATTATATAACTTGTCAATAAATATACATAAACGAGAAGCCTGTCTTTTTTGTACCTATGTTAACGGTAAACATCGTTTACCTTTGTTTGGAAGTTTATTTTCAAAATACCTACTGGATTCTGTTTACTAAAAAGAAATTGTCTTCTTAAATAAGTAAATACTTCCGATCTGTTTTGCTAAACATTATTTTGACTCCTATCTTTGTATTTTTTATTTAATTTGACAGTCTCAACAGGGTATTTGACTGTATCGTAATTGCGAGTAATCAAATATTGATTATAAAGACTAATATCAAAACATCAGAATATTTATTTTGAAATTACTTTAAAAAATGAGATTAAAACAATTTAAAACGAGCAAAAATTGAGACTTTACAGACTTTACAGACTTTACAGATAATAGATAACCCTTCTGGAAGTGAAGCCGCCGATGAAGGAAAACATTGTTAAGCGGGTGATCCATTGGCGAGCCAGCGAACTAACGGTATAAATCGTTGATAGTCGCGTTAGTGATCATAAATTTAGCGTACCAAACACTGTACTCTAGAGTTACTTTGTTACTTATAGGTATATTGTTACATCAGGAGAAAGAACAAAAAACCGGCCAAGTGCAAGTCAGACTCGCGCGCGATGGGTTATGTACCATTATCTATAAAAACGGCAAGTAAAACACGTTTGTAGTATGGGAGCCCCCTTATATGTTTATTTTATTTTGTTTTTAGTATTTGTTGTTATAGCGGCAAAAGAAATACATAATTTGTGAAAATTTCAACTGTTCTTGAGATACAGCCATGTTACAGACATACGGACAGACAGCGAAGTCTTAGTAATAGGGTCCCGTTTTTACCCATTGGGTACGGAACCCTAGGAAGAAGAAAAGAGACCATAAAGTCGCTGGCTCGACTGATCCACTGGCGGTTTTTTGCACCGCGGACTTAGAATTTCAAGCATGCACAAAGAGCCAGCGAGCAAATCCTCCGGTTTTTAACTCCGCAGACTTTTAAGTGCTCCATTGGCGGTCTAGACCTTTCGAAGTCTGTTTTGCTCGCCAAAACTCAGTAATAAGGCCAACTTTCAATACAATAGAGAAGAGAGGATGTGTAGCCTGCAGAAATGAAATACCTCTGAAAATTCCCTCGTGCATAAGATACCTATGTATTGAATATATATATTTTATAAAAGTCGCTTCGCTACACGCGAATAATTTCGACTGAATCTAAAGGTATGCAGGTCAATGCCAATATACAAGTATATAATAATATTACTATACGTAGGTACGCACCTATCTCGTAAGATTAATCTTAATAACTAGGTACTTACTAACTTCCTAATAAGATTTTATGATCTCTATATGTGAAAGTTAAACCGGACTACCGAAAAATGTTGCCTACGTCACCCGGACTGCAAATTCTATGTTATAAACGCGATCATTTGTAAGGATAATTGGATGGATGTTTGTTGCTCTTTGCAGCAAAAAATACTGAACGGATTTTGATAAAACTTTACAGTAATATAGCTTATACAGTACCAATATCAGAATAACAAATAGATTACTTTTTTTCCCAGAACAAAGTCATGATCAGCAACTAGTAATTAATAAGTAGGGTAAACTTATTTAATTATGTGACTCACTCAATTCCGTGATAGTGACTTTGAAGTCTAATATATTATTCTATGAGTGAATGTGAGCAAGCATAATACCACCTTAGCGTTTAGTAATAAAGTACAAATTCATCTGCAAAATTTTGTTTTATTTGAGTAAGAGGGATAGCAACAATCGACGATTTTTGTCAGTCTGAGCGCGAACTCGACCAGTTTCGACAATGTGAGTAAATGTAAGTATTTTATAGATTTCTCTGCTTTTTTCAATAAAATGATATCTTTATGATATTTCCTTTTTCTGAAAGTAAAAAACTCTTCATTTTTCTGTACATTTTAGGTGTAAGAGCTTATTTAGTTCGTCAAAAATATTGCATGTAACACGGTTGAGTGACTTTTGTGTTATAACGGAATTAAGGTAGCATAATACACGTTATTGAGTTTTTTTAAGCAAATGGCGTCAGAATTAAGTTTTAAATAATTGCAATTACAATATAAACGTAGCTATAAGAGGCAAAGGTTCCTTTAAAGTTGAAATTCTATCTTAAATGTAACATTAATTTTATATCGCGTAATTAGGTGAGCTAAATTTATCACGCGATTACGTGAGATGATTGTCGACGAAACTTTAGAGCATAAATACAAAAAAAATAACTTTTTATAACCGAAATCAAAAAGTAAGAGGTTCCCAAGACAAACCGTCTAATTTTTTTTTTTTTTTTTCAAAAAACAAGGAGGGCTTTAAGATAAATAGAAAATACTTATAGGCTGATCTAAGAGCCTCACAAAAACAAGAAAACTGTTGTTAAATATTTTTAAGAAGAAGAAAATAGGTTTTTTAAGTTTAGTTTAGTACACATATACACTTTAACTTGTGTAATTCCGTTATATCAGAGTTACAGTAGTATCTATCACGGACTTAAAGAGGTTACCACGGAATTAGCCAAGTTGACTTACTTTTCTAAACTAGGTAGTACTCTGTACGTTATTATAATAGACTGATTACTCATGCCATTGTATCTACAAAAGACTGATTAATACTTCAGTTAAGTCTCAATAAAATTGAATGATTATTAATCAGTTTTTTTTTACTCCAATGCCTTTGTCACGAAATTAAATGAGTTCACCCTAATAACGAATAGACTAAAATTTTAGTCATCAAAATCGGAACAGTAAAAACATGGATTCCTTTTAGCTCTGGCGTAGTCAGGTAAAAAGCGATATTAAACTATTGTGGGGTTTCACAAAATAGTGTTTAAAAAAGATGATATCGGCTTTTATCCGACGAAAAAAAGGATGGGGAAAGAATTAACGGATGACGACGCATAACTTTTTACAGAGTGGTCCGATTTTGATGATTATTTTTTTATTGGGTAGGATAGGTACTACACCTGGAGGTCAATAACATTTAAATAAAAAAAATTTCCCTATTGGTAGGAAAACTAGGGATGATTGATAGTTCACGTTTCACATCGCTTTTCAGTTTATATTTTCGTAGGGTATATTTTTGTGTTAAAAGGTTTTTTTTACAAAATTTTCAAAAAAGTGACTGTTTGAGATATTATTTAACTTTAAAACCCGTTTGTAATGTTTTGTCAGACTGTTAGTATTTTCCTTATAAAATCATGCATATTTCTTAGAAATTTGCTTACACATTAACCTTGTAAAACCATATTTTATGCAAATATTTAATCTTCCTTTTTAAAATACTTCAACCATAATTTTATGACACATTTAATAGACAGAGATTTTCATTAACCTTGCCCTTTTCTTCAAATGTTTACCTTTTACCAAGTTATGTATGTGCTAATACTATAAAGAGGAAAGGTATAATTTTTGTTTGTTTGTATTGAATAGGCTCCGACTCTTACAAGATCGATTTTAAAAATTCTTTCACCAAAGTAAATCTTACTTTTCTGGGAGTGAGATCGACTATAATTTTTCGGGGACTTACGCGGGTGAAATCGCGTGGAACAGCTAGCCTGAGCATAAATAGTACCTATATTATATGCCAAGGCGAAGCCGAGGTCTACAAACATGTGATCTGAGGCTTTCTTATTTACTTTCCGAGGTGTGTATACTTTTTTCAGCTCGACGGAGGCGAAAAGCGGCAACTTCGCTTCGCCGGCCGAAAATTGACGCTTCCTGCCTGGACTGGAGATACGAAAATAAAATTACCAAATTGCAAAAACGCGACTCCAGAAATATGTAAGTAAGTACATCAATCTTACACCCGTTTTGATAATGATACATTAATAAAAAGTAGAGGCAAGCGCAATGTGGCAACATTTTGAAAGTAACTAAAATTATTGATTGCATTTTTTTTTTATGGTAGAAAAGGGTGCAAACGAGCAGACGGGTCACCTGATGGTAAGTGACGTCCGTAGCCCATGGACACTCAAGAGTCACAACTGCGTTGCCGACCTTTGAGGTGGGAGTAGAGGGAGGGGATGGGAGGGGAGGGGGGATTGGGGCCTCCGGTTACCTCACTCATTCAACGAAACGCAATGTATTGCTTTACACTGGTTTTCTGTGATTATTATTTATAATCTATTTATTATTATTTGTTATTTTTGGATAAAGAAAATATTTTTAAGGAAATCTGTTTTTTATAGACTTTTGAGGATACATCTTCTTTAGGATATACCTACATCTCCGTTGTAATTTATAATGTTCTATGTATTATTTCACTTGAAACAAACCCATTGCCAAATTTCAAGATTGTACCTACCTAAGTAGGTAATAAAAAATATAGGGTTTGACTACGGTTAGTTAGAAAATATGCTAGAATATACTAAGTATGTAGATACTTATGCAAACACTTGCATATTATTGGATTGAACTTGATAGGTACCTAAAGCTGTTTACGAGAAAAAGGGCCTTTACACTCGTCCAAAGGACCAGATAGATAGATCGACGGTATTTTCCATTACGAGGTACGGAACTCTAAATACGAAAATGGTAACGGGAATTTAAAATCACTAAAATAACGATTTTATAGTAGGTACATAGGTAATCAATATATTAATTAAATAGGTAAATTCATACACGGATCCATATTTAGCATTCTTTCTTACCCAAAGATAATAGACAACATTATTTTTAATCTGTATCTAGATGTATCCTCGCACTACTAAAAAAACCGGCCAAATGTGACTCGGACTTGCGCGCACGAAGGGTTCCGTGCTATTATCTATAAAAACGGCAAAAAAACACGTTTGTTGTATGGGAGCCCCCCTTAAATATACATAATTTGGCAACAGAAATACATAATTTGTGAAAATTTCAACTGTCTAACTATCGCGGTTCTTGAGATAGGTACAGCCTGGTGACAGACAGAAGGACGGACAGAATGACAGCGAAGTCTTAGTAGTAGGGTCCCGTTTTTACCCTTTGGGTTCGGAAACGTAAAAAACACTCTGATGTTTAGATAGATAAATCGACTTCTAGCCGGCGCGCGTATCAAGATGAAACATATCTAGATGTTAAGTTGACCTGCAACAATGCTACTATGAAAACCGCATCCAATGCACGAAGCATTCCTTTTTGCTTTATGCGAGTAGAAACATAGGCCAAAAAGACAAACAAACATTCTAAAAATAATTGTTTTGTCTTTTAGTGCTATAAAGACCCCTCGTATTAACTTTTCTTAAATATCTCCTATGTAGGTACTAACATTGGCCATTACAAATTTGTTTTTTATTCCTAAAATGAAAAACCATCCAAGATGGTTCCACATTTATTAACTATTCTCAAAAAACACTAAGTAGATTAAAACATTAGATTAAATGAAATTATCATGTCATGATCATATGCCAAGGTATTGAATGAATGTCTAATTTTTAGCAAGGCTACATGCCAAGCCACTTTACTATGACTATGACATTTCATTGAATGTTTTTTTCCAGAATATTTTTGTAGAATGACTTGCGGTTACTTCAGATAACTATTAAATAGTACTTATTGCTAATACTTACAAAAAAAAATGAGCACATCCGAAATTACTTTTCTGCTATTGAGAAACTAAATTATTTATTTGCTTGGTTTTACTTCAAGTTACCGGTAATTTGATATTTGCTTAGATTTATTACCAAGTCGAATATCTATTTGTAAAAAACAGTAGGTTTATATCTAAGTTTTTGACGGTGAAAAATCTTACGCACAAAATTTCCAAAACCAGCTCCTATTATCCGAGTTGTAACGTTATACAAACAAAATAGTGACATTGACCTATTTAAAGCTCTAACAACTTCAACAGATAAATAACAAAATACAAATAAAACTTGCCTTTACAACCCTGCACAATTCCTTATTTACAAATGCGCACAACTTGTAATATCAACCAAATTCGTATAGAACAAAACACGCAGAGTTATTTTTTAAAACACGGGCACGCGCATGCGTCAAGCGCAGCTAAGGATTGGTAACCAACTAACTGTTGTCTGTTAGTTACGAACACGCTACAAAATAGAACCGGCTCGGCATTTTACATCAGTAACTTCACTGCAATAGGCCTCTGTATCGATGAAAGCAATAGATTATCCGAATAAACTACAACCGTAAATATAATAAGCACGTAAAGTCACTAAAACTATACGTCCAGAACTACACATGTAGGTATTGAAAGTAAATGTTTGAGTTATTTTCCATCAAGCCTCATAATTACGAAACAATAAGACTATCAAGGGGGTTATTTACTGTCATTGATCGCCCGTGGTAGGCTGATGCTTGAAAGGATTGAACTTTTTACTGCTTCTTACTAAACTTTTTCTTCGAACGTCTTTGATCTTAGCAAGATAAATAGACCCGAAACCGACGACCACGAATTAGTGGTGTAATGAATGGATGAAGCACGAGAGGTCTACGGATGGGTATGTGATATTGTTATGACGTCCTAAACCGTGGTTTGTGCCTCTTGGACTTCCTTAGGCCAGTAGTTAGTTTTAAGACGCAGGATAGAGTGCCCTACGCACTCCTCCCTAGTCCGGTGAATGCTGCCAAGCCATTGGAAACGGCATAAAGACAGGTTGAAAAAAATATATACCTATGCTATGATAGCTACTATTAAATCATTTTCCATTTATGAAATCAATAATATTTTTCACATGATTTCACCTAAATTTTACAGGCAATATTTTTTAGTTAGGATGAAAAATTAGACTTGCTACTAGAAATTAAATGTAAAATATTAAAACTGATTTCACATATTTGTGATTTCTTTAGTAGGTGGCTAAGTAAATTTATTTAACATGATTTAACACAAGCTACTCATGAAATGCCACTATCACTAGTTGGTAGCCAGTGGCGGTCTATTGTCTGCCTGTCTGCCAGTGCCAGACGGGAAAAAGCCGTGAGGTTATGTAGGTCTGTACAGTACGGCCGTAAAAATTTTTAGCGACCATTTGGCGGTATGAGGGGGTTTGCGCAGGCGAAGCCTATGTTCAGAGAAGCCAAGTTAAAACGGTTGCACTGTACTTAGCTTACTTTACCACTTGTAAAATTCGTACTTTCTACAATATCCTACTGCTCTAACTACCTCACCCTTTACAAATTAATTCGCAGCCTTCTTTATTGCTAATCGGTAGCCAATATTTTGTTTTTAAACTTGGTAAGTAGGTATATCTACGCACATTTGTAACACAATTAGGTACAACCGGTTTCCTGCTCGAGTGACCTCTTTGCAAACTGATAATTAATCAGGTTTTTTGATAAATAATCTGACAATGTCAAATAGTTATAAATAATTATTGTAGTCAATTATTATTTTTAATTTACCGTGGTACCTGCCTACCTCGAATCTTACGCATTGAAACGTCAACATACATAATACTCGTACTTACATATTAAAATTTTCAAAATGTTTATGATACCTAAAGTAACAAGCATTAAACGTTTTGTTTTTTATTTATTTAATTATGCTCAGCAGGCGTATTCAGGGAGCTTCGATATTCGATATCGGAAAATCTGTCGAACACTTTCGAGATGGGCTGATGTTGGTATCGAAAACTAATGTCATATGTGGCATAAGGATTCGGAAAATTTTCCGTGGCTGTCAGAAATATCTATGGTCAGAAACGCCTACAATATTTTTTCCGATTTTCCTTTTTCAGATTTTTCTCAAAAAGTCCCTTTTTATTATTTCTTGGTACCGTTTTTTGGGTATTTTTTTTATTTTATTAGTATCTTCTGTTAATTTACATCATAACTGTTTTTATTTTATCACAATATACTTCTTAGTTAAAAAGTTATAACGTTTTATTTACATAAAGTCAACAGTACGTAATCAAAAGAAAAAAATATTTATAAAAAATAAATAAAAATTTCAGATTTTTTTTAACATTTTTTCCGTCGATAAAAATGTGTCTAGTTTCACCCATTTTCATAATATGTGCACTTTATGGAGACTCACACTGTATAAATTGACAATTTGATGTTCCCACTCAACTAAATATATTATTATCCAGAGTTCGAAAGTTTAGTAAAATTTTGTCCTCGGTGGATTATTAATCCACATTTGATAGAAATATTATTGGATCCATTGATTCTATTATACAATCTACTTAATTAGTGTAATACATTTTAAAAAGCGATACTGTAAGTACTCATCTAGAAGAATCTTTGGTTTTTCTACACTACACCAGAACCAAACTATAAAGAAGTGCGAGTCTGATTCGCAGACGAAGGGTTCCATACCACGCCTTTTTTGCTTTTATCTACGGTACCACCATACAATAAAAAAATCTACCATAAATTGCTTACAACACGTATTTTGTTCCCCCTTAATTTCTTTTACTTTTGTTTATCGCGACTACAGTATTAGGTACACAGTCTGTGAACATTTAAAGTCTACATTTTGCCATTATTAAAATCGAGCAAAAAACCATACCGGAAGCATAGAATAGAGAACAGTACTAAAGCCGGAAGTGTCATTTTTGTCATATTGCGATTATAAATGTTAAAATTAATTATAACGTGAAATATTATATCATCAATTACAAATCATTTCCTACCCCGTTAACCACAAGATGCAGACACAAAAGGATTAGCTGTTTCATTTTTTTGCTTGGACTCTCAGTAAAAAGTTTTTAATAATCCGGACCCCGCTGGAAATTAATTGCAGACGCCTGTATTAAGCATTTCATCATGTATAAAATTGCTATCTCCATTCTGAAATGGTGAACTGAGCATTAATTACCACCCCTCTGAAGGCTACACTTAGGCGCTGCGCAAACGTATTGCTAACACAGGACACCATCTCAAAGAACTGGTGGTTTCTGTGCCCAGTAACGGAAACTGACTGAGCACAGTCGCTAGTTGCTACTTCTTGACAATTATATTGTTTGGGGGCTTGTTATTCGCTTTTTCTGAGTGTTTTGTGTGAAACTCTCACCATTGTTTGGAAAATTTGTGTCTTTAACTGTTCACTCAGTTTCTAGTTGCTTACACCGAACACATTTAGATTGGCAATGCGTGTGTGTGTCAAGTGGAATCTGCTAGAGACATGCATGTAGGTATCTATACTAGCAGCTCGTGTATACACAGTCTACTTCTGCGCAGGTAGTAGGTACTTACTTGATTTCATATTGATCGCTTGAAACTAAAATATTCACCGGGCGATGGGCTCACCACTTATCACGTTTAGGGGCCAAAGAATATACTAGTAAAACGTAGATTTTTTTGAAGAAATGGAATACCTCTGCCCACCCCCTCGATGATATTAATAATAATATTAATGATAATAATTGAAATTCATAAATAATCTCATACCTTTGTATGAGATTATTTATGAATTTCAATTATTCACTGGTACCTTGTTTCCGACTCAGAACACAGTGTCTACGTTTACTCAGCGCCTTAAACAGAATATCACTTAATATCAAGTCTACTTACACAGACGATATATTTATTCATCACGGAGTTACAAAAAGATAGCTGTATTTAATAGGCAAGCTTTCAGATCTGAAACCGTTGCAAAAGTCACATAAATCATAACATGACCTAGTCTAGCATATGCAACATCCACTACTAATTCTTAAAACCTAGGTTTATGCGGATGTGTTCACGTTTGAATATTATACGCGGTTTATGACCACATTGATCACCGAGTAATATAATTTAATTACGACTGGTTTGATACTCCAATGCGCCCATAGCTATCTTGGTACGTACCTAATATTTATAAATAAAAAAATAATAATCTCACGTCTTAATATCCCCGAGGGGGTAGGCAGAGGTATTCCATTTCTGGATATAGCCACTTTTCACCAAATATTCTTTGGACCCCTAAACGTGATAGGTGGTGAGCCCATCGCCGGACCGGGTCTTTTATACATGTCTCAGAATTAATTCTTTGACCTACGGGTTTCCTCACGATGTTTTCCTTAACCGTCGAGCTAGTGATAAATATATACGTAAGTTTTGAAAAACTCATTGGTACATGCCAGGATTCGAACCCGAGCCTCACTGATTTTCATCATGTGAAGCATGCTCTTTAACCGTAAGGGTATCACCGTATTATCTATCTATCTAATAAAATTATAAGTAATATTAATAACCAGCTTTTGCATATTATATCACACTAGCGACCCGCCCCGGCTTCGCACGGGTGCAATGCTAACACTAAAATGCATGCCCTCAGGCTCACACTAGTTGTATTTTTTAAGTCTGTTGCTACCGGCGAGGACCTGTTATTAGCTGTGTGTACCTTAATCCTTTGTTCACAATGTAAATTTTAGCTGAAGGTCCTCCGTATACATTAAATAAATAAATAAATAAAACCTTCCTGTTGAATCACTCTATCTATTAAAAAAAACCGCATCGAAATCCGTTGCGTAGTTTTAAAGATTTAAGCATACAAAGGGACATAGGGATATAGGGACAGAGAAAGCGACTGTTTTATACTATGTAGTGATGATTATATCATTTTTTTGCCATAATAATAATGATCCTGAGAAACGGCAGAGAGATAATGCCTCAAAGTATATCGTTAAGCGTACAGTATATACACGTGCGCGCTTAGATTCAGAGTTGATTTACCTGGTATTACTGGTACTGGTTGTGTTCCAATTACTGGATATGCAAAATAAGTAATCATTGCCTTGTGAGAAGATAAGATCTAATCTACTCGACTTATAATAATAGGATGCTACAATGTATTGATTAGGTACTCTATATATTAGGGTGGTACCTACCTACACAGGGCTTCACAATATTTTTTCCTATTTTAACAATATTTATAAAGGCAAGCGGAAGACTGAAAAACCAGCGTAAAGTAATGCTTGCATTGCGTTTCGTTGAGTGAGTGAGATAACCGGAGGCCCCAGTCCCCCCCCCCCTCCCTGTCCCTCCCCCTCCCACTATTCCCATCTCCAAAGGCCGGCAATGCAGTTGTGACTCTTGAGATGCAGGTGTCCATGAGCGACGGTAGCCACTTACCATCAGGTGACCCGTCTGCTCGTTTGCCCCCTTTTTCTTATAAAAAAAAAAACTTACTTTTCACTAGCATACTTATATTTTTCGAACCCTTAAAGGTGGCAGATGACGAGCCTATCCCGAGCCGAGGTATTGTACCAACACTTGTTACATTTGACTCAGTAGAATAAACTCTGGGATCTGCGGGTTTCGTTACATACCTTAATTCTGGGTCCTGCTGAAACGAGATACTCGTTATCGGGCCTCCTTTCTTCCTAATGTTATCAACTTTTTGCCCTTATCTGACCACATATTTCAAATTTGAATTTGAAATTAGATTTTCAACGGCAGCGTCCTCACTTACTTGAAATTTGAGCTCGACGGTTCTTCTGTTTGCATTTCTTTTAATTAGCTTTTCTACATACTACGAGTATATAATATAAATATAATAAATTTTGCTACATAGAAATTGTGCTACGACGACCCTATAAGCCACATCTGCAGTGGCAAAATTGTGTTTCCTTCATATTATTATCTACTCTCCTTCATGCAATAAATCCCACTTTGGCTGCTGAACATCTCTTTATTTCGAACCTTTAACCTTTACTCCGTCTTCGTGCCTTCATCTCTACGTCCTGGCTGGTTGCGGCCGAGGAGCACAATTACATTAAAACTATTAGGTACTTACTGACTAACATTATATACAAACTGTTACCATATAGGTATATGTCGTGCCCCGATCATAGAATTGATCACTTCATGATTAGGTTAGGTTAGATTATTTCATAGGATGCATAGCCGCGGCGCCATGGCTGGGTCCGAAGCGGCGAGGAGGAACACCCCAGGGTTTTTAGTGGGCTGCAGCAATAGGCTGCAGAGCCCGACATCACTCCCCGACCCCCCGCCACCGGATCGGGTGCGTATGCAGTAATGCATTTTCCCTGGAAAAAAAAAGGTTACACTATTTCATTAAATTGTATACAACCATTTCATGAAATGGTCGACTATTTCATGAAATGTTCAATTCAATTATCTGGGTACGACATATATATATATATATACCACCACAGAATGGAAAGGAAAAAACTTGTTATTGAAGCCACTTTGTCATTCACTATTTACCTACATATTTAACTGTAATTAATCACTCGTTTGCAATTAAAATTCACATCGACCGTTGCCCACAATAGTAGTAGGTATAGAGGCCACCAATTTCCACAGAAAACTATTGTAATAGAAGAGCTGGTATCAAAAAAACACATTTAAATCAGTGCTGAATTAAGGCGGTTAGGTATAAGCTCGAACATTACAAAAATTCCCGTCCCGGATCGCGACCACTTTCCCGCTTATGTAGCTGGCGCTATTCAAGATCCAAATAATCTTGTCTTGACTGGATGTAGGCAAATTATGTGATAATGATAACACTCCACTAGTGAAATCAATGTGTCTAAATATGAACTACGTACGTTCTTTTTAACCGACTCCAAAAAAAGGAGGAGGTTATCAATTCTTCGCGTATGTTTTTTTTATGTTTGTTACCTCAGAACTTTCGACTGCGTGAAACGATTTTGATGATTCTTTTTTTATTCTAAAGCAGTTGTGTAAATTGCATCCATGAGAAAACCATATTATAAGTATTAAAGTTACATTAAGTATCTATGTGCACGACAAATGGACGAATAACTCAATATTATGTCAAGCGATGTCGATGATTCTTTTTTTAACCGACTTCAAAAAAGGAAGAGGTTCTCAATTCGACTGTATTTTTTGTATTATTGGTTGAATTCGGTTTTTTACTCTATAGAATTCTGTTGTCTATCTATGATGGGCCTGTTGGCTCAGTTGGTAGTGACCCTGCCTTCTAAGTCGGAGGTCGCGGGTTCGATCCCCACTCGGGGCCAACATTTGTGTGCCTGACCATCCCCCCTAGCCAAGTGGCATTGCACAATATAATCAAATGTTCTTTTAGATTGACATATATGGGATTGACATTAGCGTTAGCGCTCGTTGGCAAGTGCTTATGTCAATCCCATACCATACATGTCAATCTAAAAGAACATTCGATTAGATTGTACAATACCACTTGGCTAGGATTCTGCAGTCTGTTGGATTCGTGTCTGGTCGTTTAATATTTATTTAACTATGTTTATCAGTTGTTTAGTATCTAATACCCATAGAACGGGTTACCTAGGTGATTTCGAAAAACTTTTCGTCGAGTGTAACAGGCCCTATCTAGTTTGGGACTAAATAAAAAAAAAGTCAAATCGTAAAGTAAGTCTACCCTAGTTTATCTATAAGTCTGTAAAAGGAACGTTCTTCACCCTTGTAGATTCTGACACTATTACTTGTTGATACTTGCGCAGAATAAAATAGTACAAATACAAATTATGCGATAATTTGTGAAATTTTAAGTTTCCGTATAGCTCCAAAGTAAAACAGAACTAGGGTTCTGTTTTACTTTGGAGCTATACGGAATGCTATACGACTTGTCTTTATGTACACATCACAATTGTTCAATTATCGTGTATCTACCTATCATGTAACAGCCCTCAACCCAGTATTAATGTTAACCTGTCATAAATTCTTGCTATAATGTTGACTTTATTTAGATAGTGGTCGTTCAAGGGTTCCCTTTATAAGGCGTTGTACCAATTTTTAATTGACAAACAAGTAAATTCTACGGGAAACAAAAGCGTGTTCATGTCTGCGTCAAAACAGTAGGTATTAAAAACAGCCACGCGACTTAAATTAAGACGAAAGTAGACTATATACTTGGTACCTATATAGTCTACTGCTGGCCTCTTACATGTCGAAAATACTTTCCAAAAGTGTACCTACCTATCTAGTAATGGTAAATTTTATCTAGGCTAATATTATAAAGAGATTTGTTTTTTTTGACGTTTGTTTGTAATGAAATAAGCTCCGAATCTACTGGTTACGATTTAAAACATTTGGCCATAATTATCTAACCATAACTGGACTTACGCAGATGAAATCGCGAGGAGCAGGTACCTACCTACTCGTAGTACAATATTCATAATTACAAAATTCTCAGAAAATATATTTAAAATGACCACTGCATCTGGCAAAACTAATACCAAAGTAGGTAGGTATATAATAAGTTGATGTTTATTAATAAAAACATTAAATAATTAGCAAAATAACAAATTAGTCATCCTATGGTAAATTATCATCTTCGCTTATGGACAATAGCAGAGGAATAACCGATTCGTTTTCGACCTTCAAAAAATCGTTTCCATCGTCAAAAGATGCCTTTTGAACATGAACCTATGTCATCAACGGGTAAACCTCCAATTATTTACAAAGGTTACACCAACAATGTAACACTAAATACTTTTGTTTTTGAAAACAGGTAGGTACCTACTTAACTACTACAAACAAGAGATCTCGTGCAAAAAAATATTCTCAGAAATCAAAGGTAAATCCAAAAAAAAACTATTAGGTATTATTTTTTATACATTAATTATTTAATTATAAAATTGCATAAACCATTTACCAAAAAAGAAATAGAACCTGTTGTAATTATGGCAGCACCATCCATACGTCAGAAAATCAAAATATATCGATATCACATCAGTTTCATTGGATTGTATGACTTTATATGTACACATTCTAGAATTTAGAGTTAGTGCCTAGGTTTAATCTAACTTGTAGCAGTTGCCCACGGCTCTGTTGACATGAACTGTAGTTTATGGCTCCCCAATTTTAAAAACTCTTTCCACACACCACAAAATGAACTTTTGCGCTCAGATTTCGAATAACAGTATCTCTCTCTTTCTCATCTAACAGAATAAGCGCAATTCCTGAAATTACTTTGTTCAGTATCGACCAATTAATCGGTTTTAGCTATTTTTAATATAGTATGTATTTTTTTTTCGGAAAAATAATTAGTAACTAGGTACCTATAACTCAAATAGATTAAAATATAATAGGGCATAGAGGGGACAAAGCGAGGAAAATTTAAAGCCAAAAGTTATTCCATGTGGAATAAGTCTAGTACAATTTCGACTGAATGACAGCTTGCGTTCATACTAACTGACATGACGCTTAAGCTTTAAACATGCTTCAAAGTTTTGTATGAAGATATTCCCAATGCCCCCTCTATGTCCTTTTGTATTTTAATCTTAATCTCTTTGCTATAACTGAACTAAGGGTTACCTATGGTAGCCGTACCATTATTGCTCTTTATTTAAGAAATTTGGTTAGACAAAACGAATGCATCATTTTTTTTATGTGATTTAACTAATTGGGGAGTATGAGGAATTGCGCTTATTCTGTGACGCGTTGTATTGTGTTAGGCTAGTTGTGGCCACTAGCCTCACACAATACAAAAGTGAGATTTTTTCAAGCCAAGAATGTATATTCCTTCCATAATTACTGTTACACTACCGACAATTCATCAACGTCGAAAAAACAAAATGGTAGTTAACTAAGAATAGAAGGTGAAAAAGGTGAACTTATGTTTCGGTAGGTATAGCTACAATCAATTGTCAAAAAGACAAGTTACCTACCTACTAAAACGCTGGGTTTAAATAGTTTAGATCACAGTTTAACAATCATACAGTTTTCTCACGAATGTACTTATGCAGAGCAACGGAGGGGGCCTTGCGGGGAAGCGAGCGGCGCGGACCGCTCCAAACAAACTCGCTGAGTTTGTCAGGTTAATCGTCGAGGGCTGACGTGAATCCGAGTTGTGAGGAGAACAAAACCCTCATGATGGTTTCACCGTCATTACAACAATTTCCAAAGATCTATTCGACATACCCATAATAGATATTAAATAATAATAACTGTTTTTGTGCCTTAATCAAGTTGATTTTAAATCGCGGGTCAGTGAACACTTATTTATTATGATCTTTATTAATTTTTGATAGTAACACGGTCACAGAATGTTACACTTTTTATTTGACCCAACTAAAATACTCCAAAAATAAAGTGTCGCGGAAATATCTGGCAGTGCAACATCTTTAAATGATTTATTTATAATAACATACATTTTTATAATAATAATTGCTCGTGTGCATTCAAAATGTTTTTGTTCATCTATATTTAATACTAGCGGATGCCCAGCGGCGTTGCCCGCGCGGATTCCGTTTATTCCCGTTCCCGTGGGAATTTCCGAAAATCCCTTCATATTGGTTGCCTACGACATATTTAAAACACCATACATACATACCATATTTCAAATATCGGGTGCCCACCGGCGTTTTCCCGCTTGGATTTAGTTTATTCCCGTTCCCGTGGGAATTTCCAAAAATCCCTTCATACCAATTTTCTATGACATATCAGACACCTTCATACCATTTTTCAAGTTTCTAGGTGTTATCGTTTCGGAGTAGTACGTATTTCTCTTTTTAACCAGTTTTTATATTTTCCCGTGGGAATTAGATATTTTCCTGGAATAAAAAGTACCCTAGATGTTGACCCGGGTACTCAGTTATCTCCATACCAAATTTCATCAAAATCCGTCCAGTAGTTTTTGAGTGATGCGTGCACAACCAGACAGACAGACAGACAGACAGACAGACAGACAGACAGACAGACAGACAGACAAAAATTGGTGTTTCGGTATCTATATCGATAACTATATACACTACCGTTAAAATTTTCAAAAAATATTTAATGTACAGACACGGCCCCGTTAGAGTTTTATTATATGTATAGATATAGATAGATATAGATGTACCTATTTCAATAAGTGATTTTGTGATTGTAACTAAAAAATATTTTGTTTACATTTTTGTAACAACCCTTGCATAAATACGTAGGACAGCGTCAATACCTACGCCGGCGGCGGCATCGCGCGCCCACAAAGGCGATTTAAATATTCGATTGTTAAACAAACATGTATATGTATGTTTAACATCCATCACTAAAAATTAACACTCGTCTGTGACATTTGACAATGTAAAACGTTATGGATCAATATTTGTATTGTATTGATAATACTAGTACATATTAGTTTACTTATGACCGTAGTTCGGGAGATTAGGTACTTTCTGTGAACAAACTTACTTGCAACCTTATGCTCCAGGAGACAAAAGTAATAGTAGATAGGTACCTGTACAAGTTTTCCACTGTAATTTTTTTATCAACTAGGTACCTACTAGCGGTTCTGCGCGGTTTCACCCGCGTGTAGTTCCCGTTCCCGTGGGAATACGGGAATAAAATATAGCCCAATGGAAAGCTAGAATATCCCTAAGTAACATCAGGGACATTCTAGCTTTCCATTGGTGTAAGAATTTTTAAAATCGGTCGAGTACTTTTTGAGTTTATTCGTAACAAAGATATAAACATACAAACACACAAAAATACAAATCTTTCTCTTTATAATATTAGTATGGAGGTATAGATTACCTCAATCGGATACAGTATTTTATACTTTCTTGTAAATAGCACTATGTTCCATTTTATTGACGATACAAATATTAATTGTTGTTCAATCTCTAAATAAAATCTACAAATGACTTGTCTTTATGTTGACGAATTTTATTGATGATACATTGATTAATGTGCTGGAATTACATAATGGACCATGATTAAACCATCACATCCATCTTTGCTCTTCATAATGTTAGTCGGTTGCCTTCTGTTACTGCTATCTCTGAACGAAAATAACGCAGAAATATTACCAAGAAGCCATGAAGACAGTGCAGGAAATGCAGTACCATGTATTAAGGATATAGTGAAAATGTATTACGAAAAGGGTAGCCAACTGACTTACGTTGATATGAATTATAAAGACACCACGTTGCTAGAAGCGATAAATTCAATGTGCTTTGTTTCGATAGTTATCAGAAGGGCGGATAGCCATTTCAAAATCCCAAACGAAGGATACTTAATAACAGCAGGGAATACTTCGGATTTCATACAAAACTTTCGCTTTCTGATCAATGAAGCACCATGGCAGCCTTCCAAGAAATTTGTTATATTAATAGAGTCATTGGACAATAGCAAACTGCAAGATGTCTTCATCGAATTATTACGGGTTCACGTTGTCAACGCTATTGTTATAAAGCTAAATGGAGACATTTACAGCTACAACCCTTTCGAAAATTATGCTTGTGGAAGATATTTCGAAAGAATTATATCTTATGGATCCTGCCACAACCGAACCGTGGATCTTTTCCC
The DNA here is from genome assembly GCA_963855545.1 of Ethmia dodecea. NCBI lineage: Eukaryota > Metazoa > Arthropoda > Insecta > Lepidoptera > Depressariidae > Ethmia > Ethmia dodecea. The sequence goes on from OY979443.1 coordinate 4,427,825, forward strand.
AAACAAATTAGTTACGGGCCTGCGCAAGTGCACATTCAGAGCCACCGTGCCTCACATGCCGCCATACATAATAAACCCGGAATACAGTAAAAGTTTAGTACAAGGCTCCGAGCAGTACGCATTTCAAATCATGGCAGACTCAGAACAATTTAAAATTAACTACACATACTCGGATTTCGCAGAAAAGGTATCCATAATAGACGAGAACATGACAGCAGAGGGATCTTTTCGTGTGATACAAAAAAATCTATCAGACGCTTTATTCGGCTTTACAATATTGACGAACCGCCGAGCGGATGCTTTCGATGTTCTATACGGGCACTTAGCCTACACCGACGAGCTAAAGATAGTTGTTCGTAAAGCGGGATTCGTACCGACATGGAAAAATATTTATTTAGAATTCGATTCTACCGTTTGGGTGCTCCTTGTTATATCTTTCATCGCCTGTGCCTTTTTTGTCACCATTTTGTCACGATCGGACGACAAAATATCCATCGTCTTCAAAATGTTGGATTGCCTACTCCTCCATGGGTTCAGTATGCGCTGTAAGTTTGCTGTCAAAATGGTTTTAGTTGTTTGGGTCTGGTTCGCTTATTTAATGAATTCTTTCTATCAGTCTAGCCTGGTCAGCTTAACGACCAACCCTATCAAAGAATATCAGGTATCAACTGTGCATGACTTGATGAAGTTTCGATTCGAGCCATGCGTGGGTTACGCTGTGAGGGAATTCTTGTTCGCGGTATCTAACGTGACATTTGAGGGCAATCACGACTGCCAGCTAATGTTACAAAGCATTGATACCGTCGGCAATACAGACGGTCTGTACTCGGTAGTGCCAGAGTCCATATTCAAGTACGACCGCCACTTGTTTTATGACAAATCGGGCAAGATTAAAATCTATGACTTTCCAAAGCCAATCAACAAGATCATTTACGGAATATTCTTGTACAAGGGTTTTCCAAACGTTGAAAAGTTAAGAGATTATACATTCCGAATCTCAGAGAGTGGCTTGATCCAGAAATATAATGATCTGCTTTACTACTACCAAAATAAGTACCATAGAGTAGAAGTGGACACATCGTTTAAAGCCCGTCTTGTGTTGCCTTGGGTTGTTTTGGCGATCGGGGCAATTATAGCAACCTCTTCTTTTGTACTAGAAGTTTTCGGATATAAGTATTTGCCAAGAAATGAATCTTAAAATTAGAAATTAATCATTTTACTTATATTTAAGTATCTTTTCATAAAAAAATCGCTTGTACAATTAATATCTGTAAGCAAAGAGGTCGGAAGAAAAAAAATCCCAACTTTTTCTTAGAACGTCTGTCTGTAAGTTTTGCACCAAATCTGGAGTTTTGTTAAGGAGCACTACTAAAGTGAAGTAATAAATCTTATTAACTTACGGATAAATTGTGTTTGAAATTTTGCTACCAATTAAACTACCCTAAGAATATTTTTATAATTAGCCTGAATTTATAAGTAAGGTATCATTTAAACTGATCTGCCTTGGACTTGGAAGAAAAAATCATCTGTATGTTGATCATGATCCGAAAGGGTATAATAATTACGAACGATTTTATCACATACTTATTATGCCAAGGATAACCACTAGGTCATTTCAAGGATTTACCTGATAATTACTTACTTTAAATAACACGACCTTTTACAGTACATTTACACTTAACCAAGTTTCACTAAGTAGGTACTTACATTAAGAACAATACAGTTCATTTACATGCAAAAATAAATGACAATCTGGTTTAATTAGGATATATTAAACATGGGAAAAAGGCGTGAGCATATGTATGTATGTATGTATGTATTAAATATTCAAAGCGCTTATGTGCGAAGTCCGATTTAGATTAATGTCGGGCGTTGCATCGCAGGTGATTATCCTATACATTACTATTATTTTGAGGGGATGTTCCAAAGAGATTTTCAATAACTTACGTATCAAAGAGGTTGGAAGAAAATCAGCTTTTTCTTTAAACGACTTTGTTACGTATATTTCTCACTAGAGTGAAAGAAAGTATCATGAAGAGGAAACCTGCAGGCGTATTCAGGGAGCTTCGATATTCGATATCGGAAAATCTGTCGAATACTTTCGAGATAGGCTGATGTTGGTATCGAAAACTTTCGAGATGGGCTGATGTTGGTATTGAAAACTAATGTCATATGTGACATAAGGATTCGGAAAATTTTCCGTGGCTGTCAGAAACGCCTAGAATAAAGTTTCCGAAGTCGATAGATTCGACATCGGAAAATTTTTCACTCGATCTGAATCGAACGGAAACGGTATCGAGTCTCCGTGAATACCTACGCTGCAGGCTCCAATAGGTTCTGCTGAGGCATGTGTTAGTAGGTACATCACCCCATTCCGATGGGCTCTTCCCGTGGGTGCTATTACACCTGCCTTAGAATCATTTCTGAGACCTGCTGGTGTCCTCACCATGTTTTAATTCACAGTCAAGCTAGTGATAAATATAAACGGTTTTTTTACTTATTGGTTCATGTTACACCTTACTAGCTACCTACCAGAAAAGTATGAATAGTACCATGGTACACTTGATAGTAAGAAAAACATACTTACACATCTCATTATTTTCGTGACATTTTTCGGCAGCACCAACCAGTTATTGCATTGCATGTCAAACTTGTTTTACCATTTCTGTAAAAGAAGTATCATGTTTTTGTTGTCCATCCCATCCCATCCCATTCAACAGTGCCACGGCTTCTGATAAGCATATATGACTGCGTTCAGACCAGATGGCCTGCAGGCGGCTTTAGATTACCTCAAACAAACAACTTAACCAAAAGGATCTAATGTTATTATATTAGTGAAGCTGATAGTCGTCTGTAGTAGTTGTGAATACCCTCCCAACTATTTTTGTAGTATGATTTAACTCTCGCGTTTGCCGCCTACCCCTCCGGACACCGAATTAAGGAGAACATACTGCGCTAATAAGTCTTACTTAGTTTGAATTCGATACGATACTTAAAATTTGATGCCCGAATACTGTAAACTTTGATTAGCCGCAATTAGAAAGGGACACCTTTATGCGACTCATATAGCGGCATCTCTGTCGGACATCCTCAAACGGAGTTTCTTTGATACATAATTATTTATTCTGCAATAAGGGCCTAAGTCTCACTTAAATGGGTGTCAAATAGCTCAGTACGCAGCCGGTTAGTCTGCCAAGCTTGCTAGCATATTTAAGAGACACAATAAAACTATTTCAAAAAAATTCGTAAACCATTTTATTTTAAAAATATATAAAACAATATAATTATCATCTAAAACCATTAACTCTACTTAAACTAACCATATGATATTGGACCATAATTAATAACTAAGTACAATAGATTACCATGATCCCTCGTAAGTCTAACATAGCTTTTGCACGGTAATGGCTACAACACCTTAAAGATTCAGGCCCTGTTTCACAACTTGCTCATAAAGTGTCTGATATGTATCTAACAGATAAAATCTCTGGTGAATAAATATTTCTCCCATATTTTTTCTGTTTCACTACCCGAGTCCCCTAGCATAAGTACATCTATGTAGCAGATATGGAGTATATCTGCTAGTATACTTATGCTAGGCATATTCTATCTGTCACTTTATCAGCAAGTGGTGAGACAGGCCCTCATTATCATACTACTAAGTCAATTACAGGAATGATTTTTTTTGTGTATTTTATATCAGTCTAGAAATATTTTTGCCTAATTTCCCAATGGCATTTGCGTTTGATGCCTCTGTCTGTCACCCAAAAGGATGGACAAATTTTAAAAAGTTAATATTTTTTACTTGAAAGCTGTCATTGGTAGTTTTTTGTCATGTTACATGGAAACCAGTTCCGCGACTTGCAAAGATTATCATCAGTCCCTAATTCCCCATTTTCTAAAGTTATTTAACGAAAATTTAACAAATGAAAATTAAAATATGTTTATACAATGGGCTCTAGTTTACTTATTAAACAAACTATTAAAACAACTATGAGTTATTTTTAACATAAATATTAGAAATTTACGGGAAAAAGTTTAATTTATTTTATTATTTTTACGTTAGGTGGACCTTCCAGTGAGAGGGATCTCCTATAAAATAGTGTTTTTCCAATTAATTTCTTATCAAAATAACTCCAGAAAGATTTACCGAAAATTATGAACGCCACAAAATAATGAAGGCCACAGCAGTGTTGTGACATAATTTTTATACTTGTATGTCATTACAGTGCAGTCTCCGTGCCCCAGAATTATGAGCACCTTGACATGAAAAGGCAAGCCGGCACGGCAAGATGCATTAACTTGAGCGACTTGGATCGTATACACAATGTTACTATAATTATTTACATAATCTCACGCCTTTTTTTATCCCCGAGGGGGTAGGCAGAGGTATTCCATTACTGGAAATACCCACATTTCACGAGATATATTGGACCCCTAAACGTGATAGGTGGTGAGCCTATCGCCGGACCGGGTATATTTACACATGTCTCAGAATTAATTCTGAGACCTGCGGGTTTCCTCACGATGTTTTCCTTCACCGTCGAGCTAGTGATAAATATGTACGTAAGTTTTTGAAAAACTCATTGGTACATGCCAGGATTCGAACCCGAGCCTCACTGATTTTAGGCAGGCTCTTTAACCGTCCGGGCTATCACATCAATTATTTACATATTTTATAGTAAATTACCAGTATACAATTTTATTCTTTATGCATTCAATAATTCATAAGATTTAAGTTATCACCTGTATTATCTCAATATTTTCATACTAAATAGTTTTTTCGAATGTTTTTCGATTGTATAGTGATTAAATATTTTCTCAGACAAGGATTGTATCATCAGATCTTACTATTCATACTTATCATATTTATTATAATATTGTCCACTTCATAAATTCTGGTTAAGTCGCTATGAGCAAGATACATTCTAAACGAAATTGGCAATTAAGGTCTAAATAAGTACTGAATAAGGTTCAGTATTAACACTTGAAATAATTGTAGTAATAAGGCACCATGCACACCATCTCCTAGGCTATTCAAAATTATAGGAATTTATTTATTAATTCATAATATTAATTTGCAGTTTACTCCCTTTGAAATCTCCATTATTACCAACCCATAACAATAGCCCACTGCTGAGCTATGAGTAGGTATTTCGTAACATTTGAGAAAGCATCTTTTAAATATTTCTCATTTTTTCAGGAAAGTTATCACATAAAATTATCACATCATCCGTCAAATCAAATATGTTGTTCATTTATATTTTTTTATGAAAAAGGCACTTGTTAGGTAATATTATGATGGTTTAAGAATAAAAGCGGGTACCGACAGACGCTTCTTCAATTCGCGCGTATTCAGAGCGCTTTACCAGGTTATTGCAGTTTGGGTTCTATTACAAATTCCATAACACTTATTTTAACATCCTTTTACAAACACCGCGTAAGCGCAGCAATCACGCAGCCACCGCGTAGGCACTGCGCAGTCTACTAATGCCAATATTTTAAAATAAGTTTTATGTAATTACAATAGAACTCAAATTGCGATAGCCTGTGGTAAAACTCTCTGCATCCTCGCGAATAGACGACGCGTCCGTCGGAGCACCTTACAGCCCGACTTTCATTGTCCGAGTGAGCTCGTACGAGTTCATAGAAAACCGCCTGGTCCACTGATTGTTGTCCACATGTTTACATTATACGAATAGCGTCCGAATAGTGGTCTGAGCAGACACGGTCCGGTCGCGCGCGTACTTTGAAAATGCAGTTTCATAGTAATTGCCATGATAAATAAACTTGAAGTATATAAGTTTAAGTTTATAGCTTACACTGAATAAAAATAGAAAATTACTCTTATACTACTTTATGAACACTTTCCCACGACGCATTGGTGTAGACAATCCCTGTATATCCTTTCATGAACAACTCAAAGAATTGGAAAAAGTGAGAAAAGACGACTTACGTATCGCCCGATGAACACTTACTTTTTTGCCATTATATAAATTATTTAGGGAAAAAGATAGAAAGCCGCTTTTTTATCACATAAACGCAGCAGCATAGTTTCTTTTTATGATAGAGGTCAGTAACGGGGACCTCTATCGAACAAACTTCGGGTACCATATATTTTTTTAAATTACTTAGCTCTGGATTAAGAGGTCAATACTGTCAATATAGCTTCACTTTCCAGGCCACAGATATACAATTAAATAAGTAAAACCAGCTGACTTATTGTCTATTTCTAACCTTAACCGCGATCGTCTTCATTTTGACGTAAGTTGCTTCTTCCGTACATCTGTCATTAACGCCAGTGGAAGTAGAGCAAAGAGCGAGGGATGACGTCACATCACTGTTAATATTCATTATGCAACGCGACAGTGCTGTGACGTCATCAGTCACTCCTCTCGCACCGGTGGTAGATCAGCCCCCTAGCCAAGATGCGAGCGCTAACGAAATCGAATGATTATAAAGATTGATATGGGATTGACATAATCACTCGTTAACGTTAGCGCTCGTTGGCAAATGCTTATGTCAATCCCATACATGTCAATCTATAAAATCATTTTTTCGTTAGCGCTTGCATCTTGGCTAGGTGGGCTGTAATGACAGCTATACCCCTTAATCCACAAACCATCTGCTTAACTGCTGACCTAACTAGACCTTTTAGCTACATTTGCTTATTTGGTACAATTGAGCTGGTAAGGTTAGCAACTCCTGTTTCAGGAATTATCTGGTGGACTTGAGCTTCCAGCGGAGGAAGAGGAACGCAGAGATACGCAGGATCACGAAGATGAGACAGAGTGCCGCGATGTCTAAAGTGATGTCAGCGTCCTGCATATCCAATTCCTCGAGGGTTGTGAGGGGATTCTTGAAGTGGCAGTACGGCTGGGGACAAAAGAGTAGATTATAATAAATGGACGGTTACAATATATGAATGCATTCCCTCTCTGGATAGCTAGGTTGATCCTTTAACAGGGGTAACTGCCAGCCTTCTGGTCACCTGAAACCTCGATCCCTTCTAACGATAAAAACAAAATAAATAATCTCACGACTATCCCTCCCACGTTTCACCAGAATATTCTTTAGACCCCTAAACGTGGCAGATAAGCCCATCGCCGTTATCGTTATACATACTTTAGAATAAATTCTTGGTTCTGGGTTTCCTCACGATGTTTTCCTTCACCGTCGAGCTAGCGATAAATATTTACATAAGCTTTTAAAAAACTTATTAGTAGGAACATCATATTCGAACCCGAGCCTCACGAATGAGAACCGGGCTATCCCTGTGTAGCCACACTACATAGAACGCGCCAATAGACGGCCGAGTTCTAAACTTCGCTATCGAAGTTTTCTAATGAGTTTGTATAAATACAACTGTCCAACATCAACCGTTGGACCGCGGTCCCCAGGCACGATCACCTCGCCTCGCGGAAGATCTTCCCTTTTCACGATGGAGGAGCATTCCAAGTCCGCTCCTCCATACCAGTTTTCTTATAAACATCGTAAAATGGTATTCACCTGATGGCACTGCAGCTTGGGCCGGTCGAAGGAGTAGGTGGCAAGCGCAGTCCCCTCGAACCCGTACCGGATGTAGGAGAGGTACGTGATCCAGCGCAGATACACGGGGATGGCGTTGAACGACACGAAGAACCCGCTGAACAGCAGGAACGGCACCGACATTACCGGCGCCAGGAAGACGCCGTTCTGGATACATAAGGATATATTGATAAGCTTTATGATTAATAATTATTACAGTACGGCCGTTTTAACTTGGCAGCTCTGAGGTTGCGCAAATGGCTGCGCAATAACATTTTTAGCGACCATTTGGCGGTACGATGGGGTTTGCGCAGGCGAAGCCTATGTTGAGAGAAGCCAAGTTAAAACGGCCGTACTGTACATACCCTATTGTTGAACGTCATATATGTGGCTCTACCAGGAACAATAGGGAATTTGACGGCCTAGTAAAATGAGCTAGTTTTTATGATCAATCAAAACGAAAATTTTCATTTCAATGAACATTTCAGGATTTTGAAAATTTACTAAATCTTATTGTGACTCGATTCCGGTACTTGGCATAGAAATAGCAGCCTACTTTTTATAACAGATCGCAGACTAAGTTAAAGGCAAAAGCTAGTGTTTAGGGTTCCGTATCCAAAGGATGCCAACGCGACTTATAGTGAGAAAGGCTCTGTTTTGCCCGTCCGTCCGTGTGTTCGTCCGTCCATCTGGCTTTTGAACAGTAATAGGCAGACACTTAAATTTTTCACAGAGTATGTATTACTGTGTCTGCCATAACAACAAGTAAATACAACAACTAAAAGTTAATAATGAGACGGGACAGGAAACGTGTTTTTTGTACGGTGGTACGAAATCCTTCGTGTTTGGCCGTTTTTTATATATTACCTGGACATTCATGGCGGCACCGACGACTAGCCCCACGCTCTGCGCCACGAACGATATCAGCAGGCAGGAGGAGAGGAACATGGCGAACCGGAACCACACCAGCGGCTGTGACGTCAGCAGGTACACTATCACCACATAGATTATGCAGAAGATCGCCTGGGGACAACCAAAACCATTATTATAATAAGATTTTGTAGTTGGTCGTGCTATGTCGTACCATAATATTATAAATGCGAAAGTTTGTGTGAATTTGTTACTCTTTCGCGCAAAAATTCTGAACGGATTTTGATTAAACTTGCCAATAATAATATAGCTTACTAGCCACCCGCCCCGGCTTCGCACAGACGCAACTTATATACAACGCATCACAGAATTAGTATATTCATATAAAAAAAATATGATGCATTTGTACTTTACTATTGCCTAACCAAATTTCTAAAATAAAGAGCAATAACATGACGATACTGAACAAACTCTTTTTAGGAATTGCGTTTATTCTGTTACTTACATCAAATAAAACAATCAAAGAATTAGATGTCTACTTTATCATAAATAAGAAAAAACTGCCAATTCACCTGAAACGGTATGTCAGAGACGGTGATGGCGAGATAGTACGACCGCAGGGAGTACCACCTGTTGAAGTGTTCTTTCACTAGCACCGGCATCTCGAGAGGGACTGGAAGACACAAAGAAATATATACATTATACAATTGCTTGTTTTAAATAGCACGCTTACACCCTATTCGCGAAAGGGGAAGTAGCTATTCCATCCCTCGGAATACCCACCACCAAAGATATTATATATAAAAAGAGGTAGATATCTTACTAGAGCGCGAAAACAGAGGCCGACAAATGTAGATAATTGGTCACATTTTATTTTTATAGATTGACTTGACTAGTTGTTATAGAGCGCAATTTAGATGAGTCTACTGAGCGAACGAAATTTCCCAGTGTATATCAGTCAAGCACCGTGCGGTTCCAATGCGCACCAGAACAATTAATAATAATAATAATTTGAGGGACACAATTCACACACGGTTATTTAATCCCAAACTAGGCAGGGCCTGTACTATGGGTACTAAACAACTGATAAACATACTTAAATAGATATTAAACGACCACACACGAAGCCAACAGACATGTTCATGCACACAAATGTTGGCCCCGAGCGGGGATCGAACCCGCGACCTCCGACTCAGAAGGCAGGGTCACTACCAACTGAGCCAACAGGCCCGTCAAAAAATTAAAAATCAATTGTGTCTTATTTTCTTGTCTTAAAACCTATAAAGCTGGTTGTACTGTCATAAAAAAAGAACAGAAATAGTTTTGGTTTGAATGTGACAGGAGGTTAGTTTTTTTAAAACTAACACGGATAGGGTATTATAGAAAAAAAACGGACGAAGTGCTAGTCGCCACATAGCCAAACAAAGACACGAGCATAATACTCACAGCTAAGTATAGTGATGGTCATGGAGGTATACATGAGGAACAGCATGTTGAAGAACAGGAAACCGAGGTTGGAGAGCACTTTGGAGCCGTCGTCACCGATGTCGTAGTACAGCGCGCCGATCAGGAATCCCACGAGGATGTGGGCGAAGAGACGCAGGTACATAAGCGTCTGAAACAGGGTGTGATCCAATGAGTTGATAAACAGAAGGGCTCTAGACAGCTACAGGAAGTCTTTGGACGTGATTCAAGTTATTTTGTTGCCCTTATCCTACTATTTGGGGTATAACCTTCTACATTAATATTAAGTACTCATCCTACAACATTACTCTCATAGATCAACCTAAATGTCGCCTCAGGGAAAATTCATCTCGTCTGAGTTTACACCAATAGAGCTCGGTCGCCTAGGTATTTAAACATAAACAGCACAATATTATAACCAACGAGAAAATATAGTCCCCAATCAGCAAATCGTATGACCAAAGAACACAATAGATATCAGAAAATTCTAATTATCACCAAAACTTGATAAAAATAATCCTATAATAACTAATAATAATTACATTATTTGTAACACAAATATTAACTCAATCTCGTATACTGAAGAGCCGAGTTCGCTTGAGCACCACCTTTTATATTATTCCCAAGCAGCACAACATTATCCCCAAACGTCCGAAAAATAATCTCCAATACACACAATACTATCCCCGCACAATATTATCCCCAAACGACACAATATTATCCCCAAACGACATAATATCATCACCGACTAAAAGAGCATGTCATAATAATAGTGATTACTGACCCAATCTCGTCTACTGAAGAGCAGTGTTCGCTTGAGCACCACCCAGAACTGTGTCCACTCGGAGGTGGCGTATCGCCTGGGAGAGTTGCTCTCCCCGAGGAGGGCCACTTCGGCGTTGTCCGGCTTCTCAGTCTCCATTTGGACAACCAACGGTTCTCCTGTAAACAACAAATAACATAATCTATAATAAATTTGTAACCTGCAATGTCTTTACATAGGAGATATTTTAAAACTTAATATGAGGGATCTTTGTAACATAAATAGAAGCCAAAATTTTTAGAATTCTATATCTGCTGTCCATATGTTTGTACGCACATCACGGAAAAGCTAAATATGTCATTTTATATGTTACTAGCGACCCGCCCCGGCTTCGCACGGGTGCAATGCTTATAAGAATTTTCTTTGCTATAAACCAGGGATGTTGCGAATATTCGCATCCGCATCCGCAAATGCAGAGCTTCCGCATAGATTTGGACATCTGCATCCGCATCCGCATCCGCAACAATCAATGCGGATATTTATGCGGATGCGGATGTAATACTAATAAAAAATTTGTAATTAAAGTTTGAAAAAATGGGAGCATCGTACTGAATATTAATTTTCTACACTATCTGTACAAATATTCTAAAGAGGAAAGATTTTTATTTTTGTATGTTTGTTACGAATGAACTTAAAAAACTACTGGACCAATTTTAAAAAATATTTTTCACTTCTCATGCTCTAAAAGTACGCCAATATAGCCCTACGAAGCGGGACTAAAGTGACCACTTTAGTCCCTAGAGAGTATAAAGTATTTTTTTTTTAATTTCCTTAATGAGAAAAAGACAACCTCAAACAGCCAGTAAATATCTGTAGAGTGTGGACCATCTTCATTGCGAAAATGTGAAGAGTTTTAGTTCCATGGTTTTTCCGCGAAGAAGGTGGCGCCATGTGTTTTAAATTGTTTACCTGCAAAGAGATTTAAATCTCTTTGTTAAAAAACTGACCGCGAAAATTTCTGAATTTTTGTAGAGTGTAAATTTGTTGGGTTTTAAATAAATTTGTACTAAATTGACAATTTTTCTCGCACTGAAAGTGAAAAGTACAGTTTCCACCTCGAGACTAAACGCCAACTTAATATACCCTCGGTTTCAAACCACCTCTGGTATATAATGGCTTCGTTTAGTCCCTCGATATAAAATATACTATTATTAATACATACAAACATACATAATGCTCACGCCATTGTCCCACAGGGGTAGGCAGAGACAATGGATCGCCACTTTGCTCTATCTCTGCATACTTTTTTCGCTTCCTTCACATCCATAAGCCTTTTCATTCACGCTCTTTTATTCTTCGCACTCCAGACCCCAGCTTTTTAAAGGACGTCACTTATTTGATCCGTGAACGTCCTGCTGGGGCGTCCTCTTTCCTTGCATCCTTCAACATTCACACCATATATTTCTTTCGTTACTCTTCTTTCATCCATACGTTCTAAATGTCCAAACCAGCGAACATGCCCTTTTCTATTCTTGTCACTACATCTTCTTTCAAACCACACCTTTCTCGTATATCAGCATTCCTCACTCTATCACACAATTTCACTCCACAAATTTTCCTCAATTCTTTCATTAATGGAAAGCTAAAATATCCCTGAGTAACTTATGCTATACTTTATTCCCGTATTTTCATGGAAACCGGATCTAAATTTGTAAAACCGCCTAGAACCGCTATCATTAATAAAAATGTTAATAATGACTTTATCATTGTTTTAATTCTTCATTCATATACTTTATTTATATCAGATCTTAAACATCTGCATCCGCATCCGCATCCGCAGATGTGAGCCTTTAAAAATCCGCATCCGCATTCACATCCGCGGATGTGAAAAAATCAGCATCCGCAACATCCCTGCTATAAACCTTACGGAGCCAGAGACCTTTCCAACGAATGCAAAACGGTGGAAATCGGTCGGGCCGTTCTGGAGTTATATCGTCAGGAAGGAAAACCCGACTTATTTTTATATAGTAGATTATCTCAATCGATTATAAAAAATATTTTACATATTTTATTGCTTATTTTCCTGAGAATATAACTTTCTTACGGGAACGGACCTTACGTGGGTAAAATTGTATATTGCATCTAAGTAATGACTAAATTGTGTGAAACTAAATTTCATATTAAGTAGCATGTTACTACATTTACCATCATTCAGGAATCATTTCATATAAATAATGAGGTTTTTCCATTGGAAAGCTGGATTAACTTCTAAATAAAGTATCAATATATGATTCTTTTAGTTCTAATGCAATCCAATTTCAATATTATTATCATGAAAGTGAAATAATTGTTCACAATTCAAAACACAGCATTGCACGAATAGCGAAATAATGAGACCGTCAAGTTAGAAGCCTCACCATGGAATTGAGCTGTTCTGATAATGTCAAACAACTCTTCCTAAATAGTGCCAAATAGTGCCCGAAGCATATAAATAGTGCTATCATACTTTCGGAGATATTCAGGTCGTTCAGTGAGGCTGCTATCTTGACGTCAAGATAGCAGCCTCATCTCAGTACACAAAAACCACAGCACTGTTCTTGAAGAACTATATACCAAAAAACTCTTCTTAAATAGTGCCTTGGATTTGCAAAGTTTCAGAATTAGTGCTTCAAAGGAACCGAAGATATTAGGGTACATTGATGAGGCTTCCAACTTGACGTCAAGCTGGAAGTCACATCATCAACGAGGAAGAATTTTGAATCGAGACTAATGCCAAAAATCTCTTCCTAAATAGTGCTTCCGGAATCAAAACAAAGCGGAAAGATTTAACTTGTATTTTAGTCAATAAATGATGATAAACTTCCACGTACATTTTGAATTCGGTACAGATAGGAATAAACCAACTAGATCAAAATGGAGGCTCAGCTTTATAAAGAGCAACATCTCAGAATGTTTTTTTTTTTTTTTGTAGCTAGGGGTACAAATTGTGATGATTTATCAAATATCAGGATGCGGACTGGTTTACTTTTTGAGATATATTTTTTTGAAGAATTATAACTTAATCATTTATCAAATATCAAAGAAAACGCAATGTCCAATGTCCAACTTCAAAAAAACGTTAAAAAAATAATTTTGTTCATTGATAACAATCTATTGGTTATTTATATTAAAACCTATTTTTATTTAATAGTTAATGTTTTGTTACGGAATACATTTATTAAAATATTTAAATTTTCTTTCATCGCCGTGTCCTAAACATGTTTAAACAATATTGTTTTATCTTAGGATGAATGTCAACAGGTCCATTAAAATCTTCATTTCCGTGGTTTTTTATCTTTAGATCAAACAAAATCGAGTTTTTTTATAATGTATTCTTGCTTAATATCTAGCAGATGATGGTGTATTTCAACAGGCCCTTAAAAATCTTCATTTCCGTGGTTTTTTTATCCTTAAGTTTTTTTAAAAACATCGCTTTTATTAATAAAATAAAATTTTGTGCCACGGCGATGAAACATACGTGCACGGCAATGAAACAAGCGTTCACGGCAATGAAAGAACTGTGCCACAGGATTGAAAGAATCAAACAACGGAAATGAAAATCCATATAAAACATAATATTTTTTATACTTACCTAAGTATTATACTTACATGAAATATATACATGCCTGTCTCCGAGAGGGAAAGGCATACCCAGACTGTCTCTCCATCGGATCCTTTAAATTCCTACCAGTCCACAAACAATGGCTTGGTTCTACCCAAAGTTTGTGTTTGGGAGAAAGATTTGGATAAAATCTTTGAATTTTTTTATCTTGTGTCTGCTACTTCACGCCGCAGATCTTATAGTCGTAGTTTTTTTTGTAACTTAATTATTTAGTGGCACGCACGAGCATTAATGTGTTATACCTTTTTATATTTATTTATATAAAACCGTAATGGCCAATCGTATAGCTCCACTTGTACGCATTATGCGCATTACTTAATTCTTATTCTATTTTAGCTTAGTAGCACATTGTAATTACGGCGATAGTTCCATATTTTAATTGGTACCCCTTTCACTAAGACCGGTTAAAGAAGCCATCTTGTCTTTTCAATTGCCTTAGACACGCTCGGTTCCGCGCTCGTGCATTGTATGTATTTTATACTTTAGATTTCTATTAATTAATTGCTCAAACCCCAAAAATAGAGCTTTTTTTACTTCCCTTGTTCCTGTATCGAACATTTTGTACATCTCATTAGTTTTTTAAGTTATCTGCTACATATTCAGCAAGAATACATACAATATAAAGAAAACTTAAATAAAAGCGATGTTTTAAAAAAACTTAAGTTTTTTTTTATCAATAAAAAAAAAAAAACGTTTTTTTGAAGTTTGACATTGGACATTGCGTTTTCTTTGATATTTGATAAATGATTAAGTTATAATTCTTCAAAAAATTATATCTCAAAAACTAAACCAGTCCGCATCCTGATACTTGATAAATCATCACAATTTGTACCCCTAGCTACAAAAAAAAAAAAAAAACATTCTGAGATGTTGCTCTTTATAAAGCTGAGCCTCCATTTTGATCTAGTTGGTTTATTCCTATCTGTACCGAATCCAAAATGTACGTGGAAGTTTATCATCATTTATTGACTAAAATACAAGTTAAATCTTTCCGCTTTGTTTTGATTCCGGAGGCACTATTTAGGAAGAGATTTTAGTCTCGATTCGAAATTCTTCCTCGTTGATTATGTGACTTCCAGCTTGACGTCAAGTTGGAAGCCTCATCAATGTACCCTAATATCTTCGGTTCCTTTTGAAGCACTAATTCTGAAACTTTGCAAATCCAAGGCACTATTTAAGAAGAGTTTTTTGGTATATAGTTCTTCAAGAACAGTGCTGTGGTTTTTGTGTACTGAGATGAGGCTGCTATCTTGACGTCAAGATAGCAGCCTCACTGAACGACCTGAATATCTCCGAAAGTATGATAGCACTATTTATATGCTTTGGGCACTATTTGGCACTATTTAGGAAGAGTTGTTTGACATTATCAGAACGGCTCAATTCCATGGTGAGGCTTCTAACTTGACGGTCTCGAAATAATGCCTCTCAATACTTGATAATCCTATTAATACATAATATTATAAACGCAAATTTTGTGTGAGTGGATGGACGGATGTATGTTGGTCTTTCACGCAAATACTACTGAATGGATTTTGATGAAGCTTTACAGTTGTTGTATATTTTATTTTATTTTTTTATTTGGGAAACATACAGTCTTAAACACACGAGCGAAGTTGCGAGCAAAAGTCAGTATATATGTTATTGTAACTTGTAATGCCTCTTAGTCATCCCTCAAAATGGATATGAGTTGGAGCACCGTTTACAGTTTGATGATATTTTGTATACATTTTCAGCGGATACTTTGCATATAATGGACTATAGGGGATCAAAGGTTATCCAAGTTGTTGGTTTTGCTAAGTCTACCCACTTGTAATTGTGCACTTTAAATATTCAATAACAGAAACATATTTGCCTTTGTCTACGAGAACCTGACGACTGCTATTGACAATGTGTTCAAATTAATGTACAATAGAGTTTATTCCATCTTACATTATATCTCTATGTTGGGTAGTTTTCACATGAAACGGTTTGTTTCATCACAAATAAACTGAGTTTCCGTCCTTATATTTAACTTTATACTCTTATAGTACTCTTAGTAGACATGTGAAGGGTAAACAAGTGATATAATATGACTGGATGCAAAAGGTCATCGTGACGCACGATGCTATTTATTTACTTGATGAAATCCACAAAAGGTGCCATTCTCAGTGTCGGACTGGCCAGACGGGTGGCTGCCAGGGGTTCAACCCTTAGTTATTTTGATAAGTCATATTCTAAAAAGAAAATTTATATTTTATATAAAAAATTATTTATTAAAATTCAAAATATACATGCTTTAACATCCACAACAAGTTTCGTCAAATATTATTCTACAAAATAAAAGGTACTTACAGTTTGCAATCCGCCACAAGCTACGTCAAAGCGAAGAAGAAGCCTGTGGCGGATTGCAAACTGTAAACTAAGTACCTTTTATTTTGTAGAATAATATTTGACGAAACTTGTTGTGGATGTTAAAGCATGTATATTTTATATAAAACTAGCGACCCGCCCCGGCTTCGCACGGGTGCAATGCTGAATTTTCTTTGCTATAAACCTTGCGGAGCCCTATACCTTTCCAACGAATGCAAAACAATGGAAATCGGTTCGTCAGTTCTGGAGTTAAATCGTCAGGAAGGAAAACCCGACTTATTTTTATATAGTAGATAACTTAAGTTACAAGTTTATCTATACTATATACTAGTATTCTTATACTACGAATTTATACTAATATTATAAAGAGGAAAGATTTGGTTCTTTGTTACGAAAACTCAAAAACTAGTGGACCGATTTTAAAAATTATTTCACCATTGTAGAACTAGAATATCCCTGAGTAACACAGGCTATATTTTGTTTCCGTGTCTCACGGGAACGGGAACTACGAGGGTGAAACCGCGCAGAACCGCTAGTCTTTTATAAATAAAATATATTCTCGGGGGCGCTCAAATCACACTCACTATAAAATAACAAAAAGTTGAATGATCTTTTTGTTTCCAATTACAGCAATTTTGCAAAATTAATTATTATACTAAAGTTTACCATATTGGTAAATTGATTTTAAATTATACGTGCAAGAAAAATATTTTGTTCGACTATAATGCTTGAGAAACAAGCTACAAAAAAGTCTGCGCTGTGTGTTGGCGGATTTAATGCTCAGACTAGTTTTAATATTTGCAGCTATTCTTCAATATGTACAACTAATGTTGTTGATTAAACTGAATATTTTCTCTGTCATACACACACAATTTTACTGAATTTGGATGTTCAATCTCAACAATTATAAAATTTTAGTATGAATAATTCTGTGTTCTTACAATTCTCCAAGCAGTAAATATACTAAATCTTAGAGCGGCCAAAGCGAACAAATTCGTAATGCAAAACTTTTATCTAGAGGTAATGTCCAGTGTGATTTTTCCGAATAATAACTCGCGTTCGTACTAACTGAACTGACGCTAGAGATCAAAGTTTTAGTATGAAAATATTCTTAATTCTCTTTACACTAGTATATTATTTAAATCTGTTTGCAATTCTCTATACAAAATTGCAATTTTATAGTTTCCTGTTCATAATAACCACATGAAGGAGCTACATACAAAAGTAGTAACTGAAAAATATAGTCTGACCTTGTCGATAAAAATACAATAGCTGTTGAGATTAAAATCACTACCATCATAAACAGTTTTTATCGAAATAAATGAATTATTAAAATTATACGTAATTATACGCATAGACTTGATCGGATCAGCGCCCCTATTCTCGTTCATTCGATTGGATTTCTCTTTCGATAACTATACAATTTGTGACAGAATTAGTTTGTTCAGTATCGACTACTTTAATGGAATTTAGCTACTTTTAATGTGCTAAATTTTTCCGACAAATGAATTAGCACAACTGAATTTAGGGATTACCGCAATCAATAAAAGTTTGCAAATTAGTTCATGTAAGCTAAACTGACCTTTATTACAAAACCAATAAGACTTATTTATACGCAGTACTAAATCTAAAGCCTTTTACGCACACAGTCACAAATGACGCGTGCGACACGAACACTGATACACACATTTGGATCATTTATTTTGTTTCACCCTCTCGCAATCGTATGAGCGCTATGAAAGAGCGAGACGAATAATATCACTTTGACTAGCCGCGCGAAGAAAAAATTGGGAGAGCGTCTCCGGCGCCGAGTGGATTGACAGACGTATTTCGTTTCTGGAGGAACCCATTATTCACTAGCGTATGTTTCGAAACCCGAAAGAAAGAAAATTTATTTTATTTTCAGGTAATAATAATTACACTTAGAACAGTCACTAGTCTAATAACAAGGCACACTAAACTCGTCCATGAAGATTGACTAAAAGTAACCAGCAGCCCACCTCCACCGACGAGATGCTGGTTCCAAATGCAGTACCCGAGAAGAATCAGCAAGACGGGCAGCTCTTTTTAATCTCATGTCTTACTAATAAATATGGTTTACAATAATAATTATAATTAATAGCCTTACATAGCGTCGAGTCAGTTAATCCGAATGGTGGTGAGTCCATCATCGGACTGGGCGCGGGCTGCTGTTACGATGTGTTCCTTCACGTTCGAGCTAGTCATAAATATGTACGTAAATTTTGAATACTCATTGGTACATGCCTTCACCGAAATCGAACCCCGATCACGTGCATGAGAGGCAAGCTCAATCCCAACATCACTATCAATGCTATATAAATTAAGGATAACGTTAGACAAATTTAATTAATACACAGTACAGGTTTTTGTTGTAGCAAAACCAGTCTGGGTGACCTTATTTGAAATTGAAGTTTAAAGGGTCGATGGCTTGCTCAAATCTTGGTAAATTTAAAATATTCGTTTTTTTTAGGGTTGCATACCCGAAGGGTGCCAACGATAGCCTATTACTAAGCCTCCGCCATGACCCTACTAATAGGTCCATGACCTCCGCTGACCGCCCATCCGTCTGTCTGTATCTCATGAACCGAAATAGGTGGACAGTTGAAATTTTCACAGAATGTGTATCTCTATTGCTGCTACAAGAAGTAACAAAAATTAAAAAGAGTAAAACAATTAAGGTTTGGTACAGGTACGGAACTCTTTGTATGCGAGTCCGACTCACATTTGGCCTGGCTTTAAGGTAAGTATCGCACGTTAAATTTTTAATTAATAAAACCTAAAAAACCACATAATAAAATCTCTTAATGATTACGAGTATTGTATGCCTAATACAAAACACAACTAACTACATTATTTTGCAAATAAAAAACAGGAAATTATTTTATCTCTCTTCTTTGACCCCCCTATCTGTTAATGCTGACTACAAACAAACATAATAACTGTCTGTGTTTAATTCTAGATTTTTAAAATACTAATACCTATAGCTGCTTTCACACACCTCTTGGATATCTACACAAAGTTTTAAGATTTGTTTGTAATGAACTAATGAATAAAAATATATAATGAATTCCACTAATGGAAAGCTTCATTTTCTAGCAGCAACTAACCTAATGTTCCCACGGGAACGCAGACTTATGACGGAAAAATTGTGAGTAATAAAGTCGAAAGTGCAGCATACTTGCCTAGTTTATTGACAATACGACGTTATAAAACTATATTGTTTAGGAACACCTGACACTGAATCGATATGTTTTTACATTCTGTGTCCATTTTAGCAAACCGTTACAATGAGCTGCTGAGATAATTGTAGCCCTAAGTGGTGGGCATTAAGATGAATATCGCTTACCTTTTCCTTTAGAGATTTCGCTGGCGGCATACTGCAGGATGCCGTTCTGGAGGTTACTGGCACCATTGCCATTGCTGACGGGGTCTTTGAACTTCTCCGGGACCTGCGAGAGGTCGTTCTTGTTCCACTCCTTGCCGGAGCCGAGTGATGACTCCATGTCTTTCTTGTTGTTGAAGTCAGGTACCTTGCTGTCCGGGAACGGCATTCCGTCTCTACGGAAAAATATATATTTATTTATTGCTAAGGTAAGTTACAGCAACAAAAACACGTTTTAATCTCTCCAGGCGGAAAGCGTCAACTTTCGGCCCGTTGCGCTAAACGAAGTTGCCGCTTTCCGCCTCCGTCGATAACAAAAAAGTATACACACCTCTGGAAGTACATAAGAAAGCCTCAGATCACATGTTTGTAGACCTCGGCTTCGTCTCGGTCGACAATTATAAGTGATCTGACACGTTGCTTATTTTACTTCCCTAGGTATGTAATATGCTATTCTTGTATCCTCCCAATCATTCTTGGTACTTGTCACTTTTGTAAACTGAGTTCTTATGAGTATACATTTTCTAGCGATTTTTAAGACGAAGCCTGTTTCGGATTGTTACCTTATTATAATAATGTGCATAACATAATTAAAATTAATTTGCTTATTAAATACACAGTGATTATTTTTAAAGTCGACTTTTCTTATCCTGATATTAATCTTGGACTACTACCATACGAAGGGAAACATGAACCATAAGAAAGACAAAAGTCATCGAACAAAAAGTATTTCGTTTTCGATGATATAATAAAATTGAATATCTTCTATGTGGATACGTAAAATTAAGTAAGTAATATCGATATGAAACTAAGCGCGGTTCACCTTTAGTCACGTTTTAATTAAAGTCTATTAAGTAAACGGGTACCTATTCAATATTAGGCTGTGGAACCTCGAATCGAATGACGTCAAACCAGTGTTTAGCATAATTGTACCTCAGATAAGGTCGAATCTAATCTGACGCACTGACTTCTCAATATCATTCATAAAACATCTTACTGCAGAAAAATAAAAGCTATCCCAAGAAAATTGAATTTATCCTAACTTTAATATTATAAATGCGAATGTGACACTGTTTGTTTGTTACGCTTCCACGCCTAAACCACTGAACCCATTTTAAAAATACTTTCACAATTGGAAAGCTACATTATCAGAGAGTAAAATAGGCTATATTGTATTTCCGTATTCCCACGGGAACGGAAACTACTCCGGTGAAACCACGGAGCGCTAGTAATATGAATGCAAAAGATGGTTTCTTTGTTAAGTTAACCGAACTCAATAAAGTTTTATATCAACATAGATTGGACTTTGAAGAAGGACAGGTTATTTTGCATCCCTGGGAAATCATATAGATCGTAGGATACGCGATAACCTAAAGTTGAAAACTGCTAGTCATCCATGTAAAGTTGGGAGCAGAAATTTATGCCGAGATTATCAAGAATGTTTGTATTTTTCCCGTTAAGGCAGTCATGTGGCGACGGAAAAACCTCTTCCATTTTAGTAACCAGTTGATTCGTGTCCTTGTACATTTCCTTGACGACAATGCCAAGGAGTATTATAATTTAATAAAATGTAAATTTCTGTTACGGTACTCAAAGAACTTTAAGTCTGCGATATTTTGCGAATACATTTATGCTTTATTAGTTACTAGTGAGTCCTCGGCGCCGTGACCCATGCAGATGTAGTTTTTATGACCCCGTGGGAATTTCCAAAACAATATTATACATAAGCTTTCCTAGGCCTTCGAAACATAGCTGACCAGCCTCATCGCAATAGGATAAATGGTAAGGTTATGGAGGACAAGACACATGCATAGACAGTGGCTGTACAACCATTTAAATATAGAGTAGTAATGACTCTCAATAAGTAAACTTTTCCCATTCCGCGGTGGGCTCGCGCGGGAGATTATAAATGATAATAAATAAGTTAATGGATATACACAATTCGCACACGGTTATTTAGTACCAAAATAGAGGCAGAGAATGTACTATGGGTACTAAGCAACTGATAAACATACTTAAATAAATATTAAACACCAAGACACGTAGCCAAAATACATGTCATGCACACAAATGTGGGCCCCCAGCTGGAATCGAACAACCGACTTCCGACTCAGAAGGCACGACCAACTGAGCCAACAGGCCGACCGTATGGCCCATACTTCCTCATGTGTGAGGAAAGTCCCTAAGCTCAGCAGTGGGCTGTTACGGGTTGATGATGATGATGAACTTATATACAAACCTAATGTCATGCTTCCCGTTGTCGATAGCGCGCACGAGCTTGCCAGTGTTGTCTCCGTACTCGCCGCAGGACACTTCGATGATGAAAGACGCCGGGTTGTGGTACGATGGACACTGCAGGCTGAGGCTGCCCAGCCATTCCACTGCGGGGAAACGAGACTGGTCATCAACGTCGTCATACACAATAATTATAGTTTAAAACACTAAGAAAACTTAGCTTACGGTATGTACAAATTACTACAAATAAGTTTTAAATATAAGTACAAATAAATGCCAAAATGTAAATGAAAACTGCTATGATATATACGATGATTAATGTTTTAGAATTTTTGGATGTCTGGAAGTTTGTCTGTGATAATAGACTCCGGAACGTTTAAATGGATTTCAATGAAAATTTTAGGGATTATTAACAAAAAAATGTGTCTGTTCCATTTTGATATAGTTTAAAATATAAATATATATATATATATATATATATATAGAGAACCCCAAGCGAGGTTGCTAATAATACGAGTATAATAGATGTAGATAGTATTTCCAGGCTCATGGGTTTTTTAAACACAATGTCTCGAAAGTTCGACGCGACGCTATAAATTGCTGTTTCTAATAAATTTTCGGTGGATCTAAAATTATTAATTCTCCCAACATATTTTTAAAATGTTTGATTCGCAGATTGTAAAAATTTTGGGCAAGTAACAGCTAAACATCAGATGCACATGGGTTGACAAGGACACTAGATGATCATATCGTGTCTCTGTGCAAAATCATTACTATGGTATTACAAACAGTTAAAAAAGTTAAAATATAGGTGTGAAAATATCGAGTTGTCTTGCTAGACGCAATAAATTCTATTCGCGCAATGTAAAGTCTACGAAACAAGCCATAACTTGATAAAAAATAATAATCTTGAACTCGAATAACTTTACCATTATAAAAAGATCAAAAAATATATATTTCTGGATTTTTACATGATATAGGAAATTTAAAAAAACTATGGACGTTTACATAAATTGTACGTATTCAGTTAAGTTTTTATAGTATCTTGAGAATTTATCCGCACAATAAATAAGTACGTTGGCGACATCAGCCCTTAGAACGTTAATATTTTAAAGTCTAATCATTCTCCTAAAGAGAAAGTTGTGAAAGCTAGGCTCAAGTGCAACGCACCTACACTTAAATATGGGTTGCATTTGCAGCATTGCTAGCGGATACAGCGGATCCGATGCTCAGCTGAGCGAGGTATTAAAAAGGTTGGCTATTTGATTACACAGGCAAAGTTAAGTCATACAAGGTATAACAATTTACTGTAACTATTTTAAGGGGTGAATGAAACACATGAATCTGAGCAACTTTGAAATCAAGAATAAAAATTTTAATTCGTCGTATTTAAAATATTTTCGTCGTGTCGGACATGGGACAGCACAATTTTTACCGATTTCTCAGTAGCTGGCATTATGTAATCTATTTAGATTCATGATTAAATTCATTCGTTAATTATTTTTATAGTTTATTTTGTAAGATCTCATTTAAATGTTTTCTATAATTTCAGACAATACTGACATATTTTCTAAAATTCTTACACCATTCTTAAGGTTCAATTTTCTGTTGAATCTAGCAAGTCTGGAATACCAAAAGCTTCATTAGGAACTCAGATTATAGCGGAAAACAATGTGAGTGATCACATCACGTCGGTTAGTCACCCACCAGTTCCAAACACGAGATAAGCGACTATCCAGGTCATGAAGTGTCTCGTCGAACAATAACAGTCATCAATCGCGAAAAAACAATAGTTGTTATTAACTTAATCGGCTTCTCATAAGTATGCAAAATATGTATTAAAACTCATAATTTCATCGATAAGTAAAATAATTTCATGCCTTGTTACTAATGTCAGCCGCCTTAGGCGCGGGACAAATACAAGAAGCCTCGGGCGGAGGTGAAGCGCGGGCGCAGCGCGGGCGCGGCGCTACTTCTTTAATATTTCATACAAAATGTATAGAAGAGGTGCGACGAAGACATACTGAGACTCACTATAGGAGAGCCATCTTATTTAATTACTATTCAGTTTGAGAAGATATAGCTACAAGCTATATTTTCTTGCAAAGTAGTAAAAATAATTGGCTATAATCGCTTTGTATTATGATTGGCAGGTTTTATGATGAACTATGGTTTTAATAATAATATCCTGTGTTCAGAAATTAATGGAGCAAAATTTTATATAGGAAATGTTAGTAACGTTTTGAAATATCCACTCAAATATATTTGAGGAAAAAGTGTAGATTTTTTTTTGTTCAAACCTCTTTTTGCATCCATGATCCCACTAATATTAAAATGCGAAAGTTTGTAAGGGTGGATGGATGTTTGTTACTCTTTCACACAAAATTGAATCAACGGATTTCGATGAAACTTCACAGTAGTATCTTATACATCAGAATAACACAGAGGCTACTTTTAATTCTGGAACGCGAACAAAGTCACTGGTAAAAACTATAATAATAATAATATAATCTCACGCCTTTTTATCCCCGAGGGGGTAGGCAGAGGTATTCCATTACTGGATATACCCGGTGAGCCTATCGCCGGACCGGGTCTGTTTACACATGTTTCAGAATTAATTCTGAGACCTGCGGGTTTCCTCACGATGTTTTCCTTCACCGTCGAGCTAGTGATAAATATGTACGTAAGTTTTTGAAAAACTCATTGGTACATGCCAGGATTTGAACCCGAGCCTCACTGATTTTCGGCCGGCTCCTAAAAAAAAACTAAAGCTCTGTAAAAACTAGTTATGTATAATCTTCGTATAATAGACACAACATTCTCATTTACTCCATACGGTGATAAGTGTCAAGTCGTAGGTACATATAACAAGAAGGTCACGTGCGCCCTGCGAAATTAACCGCTATTAAATCCACTCACGTGTGCTATTAGCTAAAGAGGAAGTGTTTCTGTACACGCGAATATGTAAGTACAGCGTCTTCGTCTCAAATTAAATTATTGCGTCTTTCACTGACGTCACAAAAAAAAAGGTCTAACACCTTTAAACCGATTACACCCTTTTGGTCTACCCATAAAACTTAGGTATACAACGCGTAACAGAATAAGCGCAATTCCTCATACACCCCAGTATATAAATATAAAAAAATATAATATGATGGCTTCGTACTTCAGTTGTGTACAACGAATTTTCTTAAATAAAGAACAATAATAGTCGAGTTTCCATAGTTAGCACTAAATTCAGCTAAGCTAATTCATGTTTCGGAAAAAAATAACACATATTAAAAATAGCTGGAAATCGATTAAGTAGTCGATACTGAACAAACTAATTTCAGGAATTGAGCTTATTCTGTTACATATTATATATAGAGACAAAGTTAAAGAGAGAATGAGAAAAAGGAGAGAGATCGCAAACTACATACCTAATCTGCCTGTGCTTCCCTGGTACACACACTGTCCGTCTGCCAGCGTGTACAGATGGTCGAACATCTCGAACAATCTGGCGGAGGGCTGATGGATGGTGCAAATGATGGTCCTGCCACCCCTGGCCAATGTCTTCAGCAGCGAGATGCACTGGAAGCACGAAGAACTGTCCAGCCCCGAAGTAGGCTCGTCGAAGAACATGATAGGTGGATTGTTGACAAGCTCCAAGGCAATGGATAGACGCTTCTTTTGGCCTCCGGAGAGGTTTGACGTCATCGTCTTGTGGTGTTCCGACAGGCCGAGGGTCTCGAGGATCTCTTGGATCTGAAAAGATGTTTGTGATTACAACCTTCGCTAGATATCGGACATTTTGTCAAGTTAGGACGAGTCTGGATATGGAGCTACATCACTACATAGTATAAAACAAAGTCGCTTCCCGTCTGTCTGTCCCTACGTATGCTTAGATCTTTAAAACTACGCAACGGATTTTGATGCGGTTTTTTAATAGATAGAGTCATTCAAGAGGAAGGTTTTATTGTCAGCATTGCACCCGTGCAAAGCCGGGGCGGGTCGCTAGTATATGTATAAAATATCAAGTTAAGAGAAAAAAATATTATTAAGTTGTATTAAACCTTTATTCATAGAATGTGTTAAGGAATTGACGTTTTAGAAAATAAACTAAATATCTTTATGTATATAAGTTTTTCACAATAGATGGAATATTTGCAATTTTACGAGTATGATTATCTGAAGCTTTTTATCAAAAACACGTATGTTAAGAAGTGGGTCAAGACCGAGTAGCAAATTATAATCTTTTTAATTCAAGGTCGGGTCGGCAAAGTGACCCCGAAACGTACAATGTTAGAAAAGAAAAACAAGTACGAAGATTATAAATATAGGTACTAATTAGTCCTGAAGTACCGACGTCCGCTCCGCGTTTTAGTTGGATCCCTATAGGACACTAGCTTTGACTTGCCATTGGCAAATTTGTCCATGTTCTGGGATAAAAAGTATAAATCATTAGGCTCAAGCTATTTCCCTGCCAAATTTTATCAGGATCAGTTCTGCGGTATAGCCTAAAAAGGAAGCACATGACAAACTGAGTTACTTTCGCATTTACTGGTAGCCTCCGATTATCAGAGACGGTTCCTGAAGTAGCTGGGCAGAAGCAGGAGGGGAGATAAATGACGTAACAGAACTGTAATTTTTAATCAATTCGCATGTAGCGCGACACTGCTGTGACGTCATGTTACCCCTCCCGCCTCACGCATCTACCTATGGAGCCGTCTGAGACCGGTAGTAAGCATGACAAACAGCAAAACTCAAGTACGCAAAATCATCTGAATCTGTAAATCTATATATTAAAATCTCGCAGACTTGTTTGTAAACGTACCACTTCCTCCTTATCGGCCCTGGTGGTAGCCGACGGCAGCTTTAGCGCCGTGGCGACGGCCATGGCCTCCTCGACGGTGAGGTTGCCGTGCAGCTGATTGTCTTGCATGATGTAACACGACAGCTTGCGGAAGCTCGACAGGTTGCGCTCCATCCCGTTCACCGTGATGCTTCCCTCCATGCCTGATGTCCTAGTAGAAAATGGGAACTTAGTATTTACAATGTCGAAGACAGGAAAATGGACGAGAGTAGTGGACTATGTTATCCGACATATATCGAACAAAACACTATCTTCTCCAGGGCAAATGGTACTATCACAGACGTGCATCTTTGATAGATTCTGTATATCTGTAGCTATTATATTTTCTTTTTATTATAGTGATTTTTGGTTGGTGAAGTATATCTTCCGCTTTCATTTATCCTTATCAACCCTCATATAGATTGACTTTCGTTTCAACATTCACACAATCTATTCTAAGCTAGCTTCTTCACAGACTTGAGGACCTAGCCAAGAGGCTTTGTACAACATAAACGTCAGTCTAATAGAATGACAATTGTATGGGCGTTCGACTCGTCATGCGTGCGGCATTATAGCCTGACCAAGTAAAATTGACGCAACACTCTAAAGAAGTACCTACTTATAGTGTCTGACACGTAGTCACAGTTAAGCGAACGCTAGCGAAGCGAATAAAACTTGCGTTTGCTATAATTGTCTAAGGAGACAACAGTTCGGTTAACATCTTAATCTAACCTATCTACCTGCGTTGTTTCTTTATTGTTATAAGTAGTAAAATAAAAGAGAACCCAAACGGTCAAGGGAACGAAAAGTCATTAACGAAGCACTCGTAGAACTTGACATTCTTGGACGAAACCAGTAAAGGCGTTTTCCTCGTTCGTATTCTTAATTCCTACCGAACTAATTGACAATAAATTGAGTTACATATGGAAATAGCGGGTGCCTAATTTATTCCCGTTCCCGAGGTAAATTTAAAAAATCCCATGCTAGAAGACTTGTCATAGTGTAAAAGCATTGAATGTTTCTTCTTCTCTTTTAAAGATATAACAAAAATTACTAATGTTATTTTATTAATCCTTTTTTCGTAATAATCTGTGTGCGTTCCAGTCATTAGTGCCGTTTAAAAAATACATAAGTTTTTTTATTATTTCAAATAAAATAAATAAATAAGACATTTATTCATCAACACTACCCCACTATGTAACTAAACTATTTCATTAATGTAGGTATTCAACTTGTACCAATTATGGTTAATATTTATTAAAAAATTACTTATTATACCCTGTATAGAGATAGTTAAGAAAAGCAAACATATAAAGTAAGACTCGCGTTCATTGTCGACATAAAAAAATCCCTGTTCTTCTTAGCGAACGTAATCGAAAACAAATGGTTTGATAATGATAATGTACCGAGCCTTTCGATAATGACATATTATTAATGATAAGTAAATAATTGATAGGTATTCTTTTAAATATTAAGTTTTTCACGTTTTCGACTGCAAAAGAAAAGTGTTTTTTAACTTTACTATGATTCAGGCACAGAATATGTAATAATACTAACAATAACGTAATTCAGGGACACAAATAACAAGCAAACACAAAATAATAATTATATTCTTTGTGTTGATTTGGTACAAAACACATTGCATGTACTTTGAAATTTCGACATAAAATCTGCGTGATGTAACGCCCTTGGCGGCTGAATACATTTGTCGTTATATTTTATTGTCTTGTACAGATAAATAAATAAACAAATTGTGGTATACAATTCATGCACGGTTATTTAATGCCAAACTAGGCAGAGCCTGCACTACTAAATAACTGGCTATTTTCAACTGGCTTCAAAAAAGCAGGTTCTCAATTAAACTGTATTTTATGTATATTAAAAAGCTAGATAAAGAGTACCCCAAAATCAACAACCATGCATGCGTCGGGGGTTTTATTGATGAGAGACATCTATACTAATATCATAAAGAGGAAAGATTTTTAGGTATGTATCTTTGTTACGACGAATAAACTCAAAAACTACTGGACCGATTTTAAATATTCTTTCACCAATGGAAAGCTAGAAGATCCCTGAGTAACATAGGCTATATTTTATTCCCGTATTCCCACGGGAACGGGAACTACGATGGTGAAACCACGCAGAACCGCTAGTGGCTATATAAAAATCGCAGGAGGAGCAGCGCTCAGGGTGACGCTGTCGTAGGTACCATACAAAAAATTATATAGGACGCTACAAAAAATAAAGAGTAAAATTAGAGGAGGTACCTGTAGTGAATTCTCATTTTTATGTGCGTTTATGTGTGTCGCCATTCGTCTGCCGTTTACCTGTTTCGGTTTATCTTGATTTTACGTCAAGGTCGTACCATTATTTTTTTAATTATATAGAGGACTGTAAACTAATAAATAATTTATTTAGATGAAAATTCGAAGGCAAAATACGTGTAGTTTATACTGTTTATATAATAAATTTTAGTGAGCACCTAACCTGTCTATTACACTAGATACTATCTATATGTGATATGGTCAGCAGATTTAGGATCCCTGAATCAATACGGGGGCCTGCGGGTTTCCTCAGGATGTATTCTGTAACCATTGAGCTAGTTTATACAGTGATAAAAACATATTATATTTTTTTATATTGATGCCACAAAATACATATACTTACATATTAAATATCATATCACGTTTAGGGGTCCAAAGAATGTCTCGTGAAAAGTGGGTAGGTATATCCAGAAATGTAATACCCTACCCCCTCGGGGATAAAAGGCGTGAGATTATTATTTATTATTATTACTATTGCCACAAGACTGGTATGTAACGTGTAACTCCCAATGAAATCGATAGATTCTTATAATAATAAACCTTATCGTTCAGTGTATCCCGCAACGTGACTACGGGTGGTGGATGTGTTCCCTCAAATACATACTTTCTACTATGGCACACTCCACTAACATAAGTGCCTGATGGTTAATACATGCACCAGTATCCGGAAAAAGTCAATTAAGTTCAATGAATGCACCTATCGCGATTAGATAAGATCCATTCGTATTACAACTAGCAGAAACCCAGCGGTGTGTAGTACCAGAGCTGAGCTGAACTGGCTACATTTTATTGTGATATAAAAAAGTATATAAATGTACGTATTTGTACCTATAAAAGAAAAATATAAATGTGGCACCTCCAGAGAGGATGCTGGCGGTACCGCGCACTAAGGAAATCGAAAAACTCTAACACTGACTATAATAGCTAACCAAATGATGTTTTTACCGTGTATTTGAGCGTTGATAAAATTAGT
Source organism: Ethmia dodecea (assembly GCA_963855545.1). Taxonomy (NCBI): domain Eukaryota; kingdom Metazoa; phylum Arthropoda; class Insecta; order Lepidoptera; family Depressariidae; genus Ethmia; species Ethmia dodecea. The sequence goes on from OY979443.1 coordinate 4,458,225, forward strand.
AAATAAAACTAATAAAAATATCAAGCCTTCTGGAAATACCCTTGTTTCACCAGTTCACCACTACATATATTCTTTGGAGGTGTCTATTGGAGACGTGATAGGTGGTGAGCCCATCGGTTGATGTTACACAGGTCTCAGAATTATTCAGGGACCTGCAGGTTTTCTCTCGATGTTTTCTTTTACCGTCGAGCTCGTGATAAATATGTACTTAAGCATCACATCAAGTTTATTACCTAAGATCGTGAGCTTGAGATCATGGCCGATAATTATTGACAGAACACTCGGCAACAGAGACTTCGAGTAAAGAGCTTTGTCTCTTCATAATCTTCATTTGCTCATCGGATATGGAAATCGATAGCTAGGAATATAAAAATATGATTTATGAAGTGATTTTTAATTTAGAAACTTAAGATTAGGGTTCAAATTGTAACCAGCAGTATACGATATTTAACTTATTTAAAGTGCCTATCGAATCGGTAAAATAACTAATGGTACTAAATTATTGTAAGATCTACTAGGGGCAATTTTTAATGCTGACGTATCACGGTGGTATTTCTTTCTACATCTTTCTTAGTGTAGGGCTTAATTATAATTTACATACAAATTCTAATCCATGTCGTATCTGTGTTAAGTTGTCTGCGGCAACGCTGCAAGTTTGCCGTTTTTAAACACAAGGTTGAACAGCAATGCCCTCCTGATTACTCGTTCAAAGCCTTATCAAAAAAAATATAAAGAATTTTCAAGTTACTTTTTGTACGTCAATTCAGACTCGCGCTAAAATATAAAAAGGTTGTTTATCCAAACCGGTTGTATCAGTATTTTTTTTAAGTTTTCCGTCCCCTGAGAGCAGCTTATATGCGAAGTTAATTAATTTAAAACATAAAGCAAGACATACTATATGGGCATTGCTAATCAAAATATAGAACATTTTTAACATAATAATATAGTCGTTATTACGTATTTAGACAAAAATTTCGGAATTATAGGAAAATAAAAAAGTTAAAAGTAAAATTGTGTGATAAGAGTGAGGAATGCGGATATACGAGAGAAGTGTGGTTTGAAAGAAGATGTAGTGACAAGGATAGAAAAGGGTATGTTAAGCTGGTTTGGTCATTTAGAACGAATGGATGAAAGAAGAGTAACGAAAGAGATTTATGGTGCGAATGTTGAAGGATACAAGGCAAGAGGACGCCCCAGAAGGACGTTCACGGATCAAATTAGTGACGTCCTTCAAAAAGCTGGGGTCAAGAGTGCGAAGAATAAAAGAGCGTGTATGAAAAGGCTTATGAATGTGAAGGAAGCGAGGGAAGTGTGCGAAGATCGGGCAAAGTGGCGATCCATCGTCTCTGCCTACCCCTGTGGGAAGAAGGCGTGAGCTGTATGTATGTATGTATGTATGTATGTAAAAAAGTTAAGATACAATCTGCCGTCTGTATTGGCCTTTATAAGCAAATCGTGCTTATACACAAAATATCGTGCAACTCGAAATATTTTCAACATTTCCTCAATATTCCAAACTCTAAGCATGTACAAATCACTACCGCACTCTTTCATCTGAGGTGTAGCTGCTTAATCTAAATACTAAATTAATTATGTATGTGCCAGTATTTCCGAACCGCGTAGCTTGCCCAACATTATAATGTTTACCGGCATTGCGGCAATCACTTCCAAGCCAATTTCACTACCTTGCCGATATGCGGTATCTGTTGTTAAGCTTGAGCAATATCTTTTTACATTTGCTGGCTTCAAGTGCAAGATTTGCGGGCTAATTTAATAAGGACAACCAAGTTTTTTGTCATGTTGAACAAATGGGAGGGTTAAAAAATATTTAAGCTAGCCTAATCATCATAATCATCATCCTATATTTAATGTAAACGAGATTTTTTTTATTTATTAATAAATGATTGTTCAAAACGAATTCAATACAGCAGTCATCCGCTGGACTTAGGTCTCTCCCTAGATGCGTCACTGAGCCAGGTTTGACTTTTCTGATCCAGTATTTGCCAGCTACATTTCACAGATCGTCGCTTCCTCTTGCTGCTCTTACCAATTTAGAACATATTTGCCTCAATGGTTATCGGTTCTTCTGCAGATATAGCCGGCCCACTGCCACTTCAGCATGCTAATCCTCTAAGCTACGTCGACAACCTTCGGATAAGCTAGTTTCGGATCTTATCATTCAGAGAAATTCCGAGGACCCATAGCCTAATACCATCTTTCAATCCACATCCACAGTGGACTCGCTTGTCGTTTTACTTCCTCACAAAGTGGGCACAATTCATAGCAAAGCATTGAGATGTAGTTATGATGAACTGAGCAACATAAATAAAAACCCTGGATATGATCGGATCCGTTGTAGAGCTTGCTTACCTGTTTGGGTAATTTTACTTTTTTTTCGACTAAAATGTTAGCAATTAATCGTTCCTACGGTCAGTACCTACACGGTACCGCTCGTCGCGAACGTTATGTTACGATATAACGCTCAGTCTAGTCAATCGCTACCTTCACATATACCTACATATATGCTTATTATCTTGCAATATAGATATAGAACATTTCATTAAAATTATCAAGGCCACGTAACTGTCTTACAATCTGACCTAATATTACGGTTCGGTACGCTATAAATCTATTATCAATACAAAAAGGCGTTATCGCTTCTAATTATATTTATTAAACGGTGTATTCATTTAATGAATAATAAGTCCATTCCTCGACAAACCAAGAAATGAGAACAATGCCGGTTAGTCATGATAAAAGCGTGCAAAGGAAACGCACTGCAGTTTATAACAAAGAAAACACGAGCCAACTTGACAACAACCGCTACATTGTTATGTTTTTGTTATTTTGGTAGAAACAAATAGTATATTAAATACGGTAAAAAAATATAGCTGTAGATATACAGCGATGTTTTTTACCGTGTTTAAAAAACATCTAAAGGAAAGCGCTAGGGAAACATACTGGACAGCAATTTACATCAAAAAAATACAGCTAACTTCATAACAACTACAGTTTTGTTTATACTGGTCTGGAAGAAACAAACACAGTAAGTACTACAACCATCTTTTTCCTTAAAATAAATTCATTCTCTAATGAATAAAATATAATTATGCAAGACTAACAATTCTCAGTCCCGCTTCGCCTATTCACCATTCATTACACATCCTACAACGATGTGCAATAATGCATCATAGCATTCGTACCGAATGTAGTAATAGACATAATGACACTAAATAGAACTCACATTTATCAAATTTTGTTAGAATGAAAATTAAAAATATTAATATTATACATCTGACTGTTTGCCTGCCCGTTTATTACGTTTCTACAACCAAATCTATTAACCGATATAAATGAAAAAAGCCGCAGGTAAATGCTAGTATACTATACACAACACACGATTAGCAGTTTTAAAGATAATCACCAACGGAATGCAGAGACTGTGCAATAGGCTATTTAGTCAACTAAATTACTTTTATGATCTGTTAAAACGACAATTTACTATTTGGACAACTAAGTGAGCGTATTCTAATCTATATAGCGTTGTCTATGGATTCCTATTAACTGTTGCAATGGCTGCGAGTCAGTAATTATCACTAGCGGCAATGGACATTGGTCTCCAGTGTATTTATGTATTGCTGCAGTCGCCCGCATGACCTACTACTGACGATAAACACATCCGGGACCTTTGATTGCTAATGGATATTGCATTTTTTTAAAACACGTTTGACTACGTCACTATAGTGTTAAGGGCTTCGGCGATTTCGAAGTAAATGAGTTTCTTTGTATATTTGAATGTGACCTGAAAGACCTACATATTAATAAGTAAGTTACTATATTGTCCAATGTACGACTCTTATTATAATAAAAAGTGTTTGTATTTTTCCTAAATTGTTTTTAAAATTGTGTTGTGTTGTGTCTACCTGACGATGATGTCCTTGTGTTAATAATTAATTAATGACAAAGCGGTGTACGTCATAATATATATTTAACAGTGTCTATATGTACATATATTCTACCTTTGATTTTTAATTGAAAGTAGGTAGCATCCGTTCATTTGAAATAATATTTTTGCGTAAAACCAAGATTTTGCGTATTTGTGCTGAGCAGTGAATACATTCGTGGCGTAATTTCAACACAGCGACTAACATGCCATTTGCGTAACATTACACGTGCTGATGGATATACCTACGAAACGACAATGATATTATAACTAGCTCTTAACGACTAATGGTTGTCGCACACATATCAACTTCGAAACGGATAGGCCTCCTATTCACTTTTTTTCGATACAATTCCATAAGATAATTATAGTGCCATTTCACTCTTTTTAAATATGAAATCTATCAGACACGAAAGTTTATCGACTGAGATATATAATCGAATCAACATGAGTAGAGAGAAGACCAGTACTGCCTCTTTCCAATACACCGCACACTACATAATCAGCATTGTAACGGCATTGGCTCAGCTCGTGACAAGCTCGAGCAGTGACCATTAGCTTCAGAGTTAATATGTGTGCTACCTTATAGCAGTTAAGGCTTGAAAAGGTGACCAACAAGCGGACATAAATACTCACACATTTATGATTACAGGTCTACCGCTCAACTGAGACGGTTCCTGAACTATAGCTGCACAGGACGGGAGGGATGACGGATGAGGTAACAGCTCTGACAACCTTACTCAATGGGGAAGACAACTGTCAAATACTTCCGGCTAGAGGGAGCCAAATGTTTGTTCCAAAAGAACTGTCAATCTTCATAGAAATTATTATTATTATTTTTTCATGTATTACGTTAAATATGGCCCGTTGTGTAGCTTTTGGATGTGAAGAGATAGGTGTACACCAATTCCCATGTGATTTCGCATAAAGAAAAAGTGGGAAAAAGCACTGAGAAGACTAAATTATAAATCTTTTTAAACACTTTAGAAAAACCAATCCAATAGTTAAAAAATTTAAAAGTTACTAAGGTATTTTGACAGGTAACAGAACAAACACACAGTATGGGCTAGATTCCTTTGCCTTTCCCTAAAGGGACAAATTAATTAAAACAAACACTCAGCTCCCACTGCCTTAAAAGTTTTTAGTAATATAATTTACCACAGGAAATATACAAGATTCAAACGGGCTACATCGCTGGGACACTAGAGTTTTATTTAAGTTAAGCAAACAATATTATTCCATTTTACGATAGGAAAGGCCTTTGGCAGATTTTTTGTAACATATAACTGTATACCGCCTGACGCAGCCACTACTCGCATATCTAAAACCGGTAAATTATGATACATAACGAAAATAGTGTTTGTCACATGTGTTTTATGTGTTAACATGGAGAAAACTTGTCATAATGCCAAGTTGGCCGAATCGAGGAAACGAAGGTAAACAAGTGTATTTATAGCCGTAAACTTCCTACCTTACAAAGGATATGAACCTTCTACTGTATGCCGTATATACATCCTCCTTAAGCAAATAGAACGTTGTCAGCTGCTTTCATCGTGAAAACGAGTAGTCATCCGTAACAAAAATAGGTATAGGATTTTTATCCTTAGAGACTTGATACACATACAATAATCATCCTTTCATGGTGGAAACGAATAGTGCTCCGATACAGTACTACGCATTACTTTTATAAGTGTCCTTTTGACTTTTATAAAAAGTATCACCAACAATAATTTCAATATAAGATCGACCAAACAGCTTTTAAACGTCTACGTTACGGGTTGATGAAGATGACGATGATGATGAAACAGCCTTTGCTGAACATTTTGTGATGGGTTCTTTATTTGTTCCAGGCTTAGTTTTTTCAAGAAACACTAAATGAACTTTAAATTAAATATAATTAAAAATAGTTGAATGCCAGTGAATCTTACATATTTTAACAACCCATCGGGCTTGACCCCTATAGCGTTACCAAGTTTGTTTTGCTTAAAAACCCTTAGCGAGACAAACGAAGGTTAATGCCCTCACATATTTTGCAACCAAACAGGCAATTCAGTTCTTGATATCTAACAGAAAACTAAAAAACGGCCAGATAAAGAGTACCCGAAACCGACGAGCTTGTATGAACCGATTGATGGATATGGATGGGGCGTGTGATCCCTACCCCCTACCCCTTCGGGAAAAAGGCGTGAGCATAAGCATATGTATGTATGATATCTAACAACCCTACTAATATTATAAATGCTACAGTAACTCTGTCTGTTTGCCTGATACCTTTTCACGGCTAAACCGGTGAACCGGTCTTGATGTTTACACTTTGAGGATGGATATGAGCCGTCTGTCGCATTCATCTTTTTGGTGATTACCTACTCTGACTTGGTGTTAATTTGGTGAAAACGGGGCGGGTTACATGGCTCCTAATACGTAAATTAAGATTATAAAATAAGCTCCTTATTTAATTGTTTGTTGTCCCTAATAAATGAAATAAAAAAAAAAAACTATAGCATAAAAGCTGTGAGCTAATTTATCTCGCAAGGTCCATACAACAAAAACGTACAAAAACACTGAGACATCTCAATATTAGATACATTCGAATAGAAAATTTGAGAAAAAAAATACAAAAATATTAAAAATTTAAATCTTATGGTAAGATCCATAAAACTGAAACTAAATTAATAAAAGATTAAAAGCGAAAAATGCTAACAAAAGTGAAAATCGAATGAATTTGAATCCACGTTTTTTATTTACTGGAATGCTTAGGAAGGAAAAGGTTTGACGGATTTTAGTGCTGTCTAAAACACATTTATCTCCGGAGTGTCATAGAAAGTAATGTGAAAAAAACCGGCCAAGTGCGAGTCAGACTCGCGTACGAAGGGTTCCGTAACATTATCTACAAAAGGGCAAAATCATGGTCTATGGGAGACCCCTTAAATATTTATTTTATTTTGTTTTCAGTATTTTTGTTATAGCGGCAACAGAACTACATTCATTCATTTCATTCATTCAACTGTCTAGCAATCATGGTTTTCGAGATACAGCATTGTGACAGACAGACGGACGGACAGACAGCGAAGTCTTTAGTAATAGGGTCCCGTTTTTACCCTTTGAGTACGGAACCCGAAAAATTAAAAGAAGTCTAAATGATTGTAGTCTAAATGGCAGTTTTTTTTGGACTTTCTCTCATGCACATGCTTAGAGCTTAAGCCTATAGCTAGAACTGTTTTTACCTGTATCCGGTAAGGATGTTGAGCAGCGTCGACTTGCCGGCGCCGGACGGGCCCATGATGGCCGTCAGCTCGCCGGACCGCAGCCGGCCCGACACCGACTTCAGGATCATCTTCACATCTGGACAACGAGATGCATTATTACATAGTGTAAGTAGAGTGAAAATCAGAAGACAAAATATACTAAGATCCGAGTTCGCCATTAATTCAATTGTAGATTGAGGTTATGCCTCACTCTATCTATACTTTATACTAAAGGAAAGATTTTTTTTATTTTTGTTACGAATAAACTCAAAAAGTAGGTAGGTACTGGACCGATTTTAAAAATTCTTTCACCATTGGAAAGCAAAATATCTGTAAGTAACATAGGCTATATTTTATTCCCATATTCCCACGGGAACGGGAACTACGCGGGTGAAACCGCGAAGAACGGCTAGTTTAACAATACAGAAAGTACCTAAGTGATAGGCATGTGGTTAGTGGGCTCCCCTCTCGTGCGTGAAGCCCGGGTTCGAATCTTTGTCATGCATGAGGTCACTTAATTTAAAAAAAATACGAAGGTACATATTTATCGATAGCTCGACGGTGAAGGAAAAACACTGTTAGGAAATCCTCAGATCCCAGAATTGATTCTGAAGCGTGTTTAACAGCACCGAGTCCGATGATGGGTCACCTATCACGTTTGGGGCTCCAAAAAATATACCGGTGAAAAATGGCTTCTTACAGGAATGGAATACCTCTGCCGACCCCTCGGGGATAATCTGAGCATATTTATGTGAACAGTGATTTCGCCAACAACTCGGTAAGATGACACACAGTCTAAGACTACAAAGTTCGGTAGAAGAGTTCACTATCAATAATCGACCGTCAAAAGCAATATTGTTTTAAACTCAATCTGAGTTATTATTAGAGTTTGAAACTTACGGTGGTAAGCCGTGACATGGTTTTGATTATTGTTTTAACAGTCGTTTAATGTTGCTAAAGTCGTCACGTCGTCGTTGTAAAAGTGTCAACGTATAGTTAATCAGATGTTTAAAATCATATTATTTTTCATTACCATAAATTGACAATTATTATTATAGTGATGAGCAGTTTTGGGCTTCCGATTAATGTTTTAACAGTCGGCTAGTGTAAGTGAACACTTACTTATGTGGTAATGAGATACTTCGAATGTTTGAGGTGAATGTACCGATGAAACGACCAGCTTGCAAAATCGCGATTAAAATGTACGTAGCAGTTTTTAGCTAAAATAAATTCCGACCAAACTGAAAAGAGAAGTATTATTTTTAATTTTAATAGGACCAATCTCTATACCCTATCCAATAAAAAAGAATCGTGAAAATCGGACCACTCTGTTAAAAGTTAAGCGTGGTGGTAAAAAAAAAATAAACACGTCAACTTGAAAACCTCCTCCTTATGTTCTCCGTTTAACAATTTTGTTTTGCCTACCATCTAAAAATGATTTTGATGAAAAATGATCTCACTAAATAAAACTCTAACACTAACTGTCAGATAACGCATTTAAAAAAATAAAGTGTAGGTCTAGAAATTATGAGCTTTCACACACCAATTCCATAAACAAGGTAGGTGAGCACTGCGAAAATATCTTTAAAAATTAACATCCGAAAGGGGTAAATAGGCTATGAAATATATGAAGCACAACGCATTGACAATGTTTGTGTGCAAAAATTAATGTATTAATTTCATAGACGCATAATATGTTCAAGAGGAGATACATGCAAATGTTTTTAGAAATTCACGTGCTGGTTTGGGTCGAACTCGCTATAAATTTGTATACGATATTTGTGACTTAAGTAAGGATATTAGACTATGTATTGGACTACTACGTCACACGTATCGTAATGTACTAAAACACATATTAAAGTGAACTATTACAAGAAACAAGTATATTCTATCTAATTGTACATAAATAAACGATCATATGAATTATCTATAAAACACATCTAACCTATACATGTCCTTTGTTAGCGCTACACATTAGTCAGTAACAGAGAGGGCAAACTCCTCTCCTAAGTACATAAGAGTACAAATTACGCTGTATCTTTATTTCTACCTTGAATTACAGTGTTTACTTTTATTTCTATTCTTGTGAAGAACACTACTTACATCAGCAATACCGTTAACAATGAATAATAATAGCAACAAAGAAATTTCTCGAAGAAAAGAGAATGAGGTAACAAACAAAAAGAAGGTTTATTTACATGAACACAAAGGAACACAACTCCGTATCAATCCGTAGGTGGCATCTATTTTTTTTCAACATAATTATTTACATCATGCATTTAAAAATAGTTTAAATAAAAAAAAGACCTGCATGTAAGACATATTTTTTTTATAAATTACTTTAAGAACGGGAATAAACAGGATCCATCGGGCCGAGCAATGCCGCTAAACATACGTTAGTATAATATATAGTAAGGATTGATATTGATTAAGTACGTGTCACTTAAGGAGGAATGAGTTTTAACACAACAGATAGCTCAAGCAACTCAATGAATTTACACGCGCACGCAAACGCATTAGGCGGGAATTTAAACAATGGAGGAGTGACTGCCAGCTGAAGGCAAACATGTTGGGTAATCAGAGCGAACAAAGGAGACATATTATTATTCTATAACAATAAATTAAATAGGTATGGCATAAACCTCCCTTTAGAACGTAGTTGGGTAATTAAGATTTAAAAACTTATTCTAAGTATAATAATATTATTAGCTTCATAAGGCATTAGTCATCATGAATTTTACCTAACACACTATCGTATTTTTGTGGTTTCAATGCAGACAATGCCAATTGTATGGTAAGTATACATTGTCAGACTTTTAGTTTTTATTTATTTTATTTTATTGTGTGCCAAAAATTTAAAATGTACCTACAGATGATTTGGTTAAAGAGGTAGGTAGGTAAAAACGAAAATATATATTTATATAGGTATGTAAGTATGTACAACAAATAAAAGTGACACTTTTAAGTGATATTTTGTTACAGCGGCCGTAGTAATGCCGACCATGTGAAATGTTCAAATGTCATCTTATTATAACTTAAAAGATACAGTCCTGTGACAGACGTACGGACAAACAGCGGAGCCTCAGTTGTCCCGTTGGCACCCATGAGTATGAAACTCTAAAAATGAGAAATATATATTTTGCTTTACATTTCACGCCAAAAGGAATGCCCGTATTACTCAGTAAGAAATCTCTACAAAAATTCCACAACGAAATTTCGCATTTTTACAGCCAATTGTTATCAATATCCGTGTATTTTCTAATACCTTAAACCTTTATCGGTTTAACAACAAAGTAAAGTGTGATGGTACTTCGATAAAGCATGTTATCAAGCTGATTAAAGTATTAATAAACATTTCGTTACAACATTGGACGTGAGTGTGTCGAAAACATTTCGAAATTGCACGACAATTCTATCGGAAATATCAGAATTAAATTTACTAGCATAAACCAATGAAGTTTACTAAGAACTAGCTTTTGTCTTCGACTTTCTTCGCATTCTAAGACAAAAAAGGTAGTTTTATTCTCGATTTTCTTGCTGGTGCTAAAATCTACGTTGATCCGTTGCTGCATGAAAGAAGGACCAACCAGCAATAATACTTTCGCATTTATAATATTATTAGTAGGACTAGCATGTTGTAATTTTAACTTAGAGTGTAGACCGTAATAAGGTAAAAACTACACTCAAAACCTTGACTGGAGCGACCAAGGCTTTCTGCTTGCGTGAACCGCCTAGTTAATAACTGTGCTATTATAAATTTTGCTTTTTTTCTTATAAATGACGTTAAATGAATATGATTTCCTATATAAAGATAATGAAATCAATCACCGCTAATGTCTTCTATATAATATTATACTAGTGGCTGTCCAGCGGCGTTGCCCTCGCGTATCTCATTTATTCCCATTCCCTTAGGAATTTCTAAAAATCCCTTTTTTATGCTCTGTTCTGTTACTTTGGTGATAGCCTTTACGGTTAAAGATCCGGCCGAAAATCAGTGAGGCTCGGGTTCGAATCCTGGCATACCAACGAGTTTTTCAAAAACTTACGTACATTTATCTCTAGATCGACGGTGAAGGAAAATATCGTGAGGAAACCCGCAGGTCTCAGAATTAATTCTGAGACATGTGTAAATAGACCCGGTCCGGCGATGGGCTCACCACCTATCACGTTTAGGGGTCCAATGTATCTCGTAAAATGTGGGTATATCCAGTAATGGAATACCTCTGCCTACCCCCTCGGGGATAAAAGGCGTAAGATTTTTTTCATTTTTTTTACTTTGGTGCTAATATCATGTTTTCCGGCGTATTCAGTTGTGCGTTGATCTATCAATTAGTCAGCCAGTCTGTTTCTTCTAGATATCTATATTAATATTATAAAGAGGAAAGATTTGTATTTTTGTATGTTTGTTACGGATAAACTCAAAGACTACTGAACCGATTATAAATTCACCAATGGAAAGCTAGAAGATCCCTCAGTAACATAGGCTATATTTTGTTCCCGTATTCCCACGGGAACGGGAACTACGCGGGTGAAACCGCACAGAACCGCTAGTCTGTAGAATGAAAGAAAAAACTGACTGGCTGATTGAAGAAGGGATTTTTGGAAATTCCCACAAGAACAGGAAAAGAAACATATTCAATTGCGGGCAACGCCACTGGTCACCCGCATTGTAGAGATGGGCCATTTCGTGAGTAGCATCAGAAAAATCATATGAATACAATTTTCATACGTCATACTCGCTACACTTCTTCACCTAGTCTGCTACTTATGCAATCGCAAATCATGTAAATTTAATTTTTTTTTTTTTTTATGATAAAAAAGGGGGCAAACGAGCAGACGGGTCACCTGATGGTAAGTGAGACGTCCGTCGCCCATGGACACCTGCAACTCAAGAGTCACAACTGCGTTGCCGACCTTTGAGGTGGGAGTAGGGGGAGGGGAGGGGAGGGGAAGGGGGATTGGGGCCTCCGGTTACCTCACTCACACAACGAAACGCAATGCATTGCTTTACGCTGGTTTTCTGTGAGGCCGTGGTATCACTCCGGTCGAGCCGGCCCAAGCGTGCCGAAGCATGGCTCTCCCACGTAATTTCACTTATATTAATTTTTTCAATGTATCATTCAGTGTAAATGTTATTTCATAAAAAGAAATTGATTTAATACAAGCAATCATACCCATCCCTATTGTCAAATAATACGCCGACTGATTTGCCGTGGAGTACGGCTTAAGCAATTATGGTAAATTTAGAAAACGATGTTGAGACAAGAGTCCAAATGTGTCCACACTGAAGATACACACTCTTAGCCAACTGTTCGAGGCGCAACCGATTTGCTATTCCAAGTTAAGTATTTAAACGGTTGTAAAACTACATTAGTTATGTCTTTCTCCCAAATACTGGTTTCCTTTAGTCGTTTTACTAGAAAAGTTTACTGTTAGGGATAAGACTGTCTATTGATAAAATCAAATTTCAAATGTCACTGTTCCCCGCGATTACAGCCGCGTAAATCTCGTGCCAGTGGGATAATGATTTCCCATGTTACCTACTCCCAGAAAAGTAAGATTTCCATTGATGAAATCATTTTTTAAATCGATCCAGTAGTTTTTGAGTTTATTCGTAACAAACATATAAAAAAAAATAAAAAATAAAAAAATCTCACGCCTTTCATCCCCGAGGGGGTAGGCAGAGGTATTCCATTACTGAATATACCCACATTTCACGAGATACATTGGACCCCTAAACGTGATAGGTGGTGAGCCCATCGCCGGACCGGGTCTGTTTACACATGTTTCAGAATTAATTCTGAGACCTGTGGGTTTCCTCACGATGTTTTCCTTTACCGTCGAGCTAGTGATAAATATGTACGTAAGTTTTGAAAAACTCATTGGTACATGCCAGGATTCGAACCCGAGCCTCACTGATTTTCGGCCGGCTCTTCAACCGTCCGGGCTATCACTGCTCATATATAAAAATATAAAAATACAAAAATACAAAATCTTTCCTCTTCATAATATTAGTACCCAGGTATCTACGAATAAGGAATAAGCCAGGTATAGATTAACATTTTAGATTATTTATAGATAGGATATTTTGTGAACTAACATAGCTAGGTTAATATACTTAGATTTGTATGTTGTGTCTGTTTTTTTAACTAACATAATCTCTAACATACTTTGTTACTAAATTCTATGGACCTCGAAGTCTTAAAATAAATCATTATTATTATTATTAACACAAATAAAATCAAATATCAATTTGTTCTAGGATAAAAACACTAAACTAAGAGATATTTCGGCCGGCAATGAACGTCGCCGGTCAGAGGATTTCCTCTATTAGTTGTCCAATCACAAATATAAAATACGCCCACAGTTTTGGCATCATACCGGATAGGACGAGAAAAGGTACAGTCATCATTATACATCAGTAAATTACAACTTGTTTGTACAATCATAGTGAGAACGTGGTGAGATCAAAGAGGATCCTACGACGAACTAGTCGATTAATATCCAATAAGGACACAGAAGAAAAGGTAAGACGTAAATGCTAAACCCTCTCAATTTTTAGTCTTGATCAACAACAACACCCTGACTGACTGAAAGAAAAAAAAATACATTTACCATCATCATTCTTTAGCTTTGCAGGAAAGGTTTAGTTTGTAAAGTGACAGATACATACTTTACAAGATATTAATATAAATAAAAACCTAGAGCTATCATCATCAACATGACTTATGTGTGTTCTTCCACGTTTATGGGAACCCTTATTCGCGTGATAGGTAATTAAGATAATGGTCATGGATATTTTGCTGTTTCAATTAATAACTGATTGACTATAATATAACCTTGTTTATTATAGATTACGTTGTGGCAAAACAAGTTAAAGACGCCTTATTATATTTCAAATATCAAAGCAAATACTGTCTTGTCTTTAAATTAGATAAATACTCGCACTATTACTTTATTTTATGTTATAAATAGAAACCGTCAATATTCTTGATAATAAAAAAGGGTTTTTGAAGGAACTTATAACTCAGTTAGGTACTAATGTAGTTAAATAACAGAAAAATTATAAACGTATTTTTTCATTCGCTGAGTTACGAATATTTACACCGAAATTAATAAAAGTATTTCCTGTACATCAAATAATAACTATTTCGATTAGAAGTCGTAATTTAAGTGTTTTATAAACAATATTTATTTGCATAAAATCAAATTAATAGATACTTATTCGCTCACGTAAAAAGCTACTCAGCAACATGGAAACCTACAATAACACTTCAAGTTTAACGTTGGCAATGAATATTCAATAATGATTATGGGCAAATTATATTCAAGCATATGATGTGACTGACATACAAGGCAAGAATTATACATATATACGTACCTAATATGATTATTATGTCATTGAACATTTCTCAGATGTAATAGCTTCCTTGCAAATGTTATATGGTCTTGTTTTGTGAAGTTTTAGAAGTCACAAATGTTATGTGTTTCTTTGATTATATCTTAATTGCTAGCCTGTGTTAATATCTTCCATAACAAGTAGTACTAGTAGCTTAGCAGCGTTGCGTTGTTGTTTTTTACGTTACCGTGGGAATTTCGAAAAACCCTTTCTTATCGGGTGTCTAAGGCGAATAAGGATTCTACCTGCCAAATTTCAAGTTTTGGATATTTTGTGTTTTATCAGTCAGACGTAGTATGTATTTCTCTTTTAATTTCACTCTAAAGCCATGGTTCGCCGTCATATTGTTATTTGAATGAGATCTGATGGTGGCCATCCACAACATGGATGGAGACGGTTCAAAGTGTCGTACCTAACTATCTTATCAAACAACTTTTGATATTCTTCGTTACATGAACAGTTTTGGTCTAAACGCCATAAACGGCTTGTTTGATCAGGTTTGTACCTAAGGCACTTTGGATCTCCTACATCCATACTGTCTGCTCCATCCATCAGATTTCACCCAAATTATAGTGTGAGGGAGTAACAAGTAAAAGTGTAAATATAATATAAGATTTTTATTACTGTGTAAAAATAATTCCTTGTTATGAACATACTTGAACTTGATTATACCTACAGCCAAACTGGTCATGAAAATAATACTCAAACCACAGAGACGTGTCATTCGAAATTTTAGGAGGATAATAATATTTAATTACTACAGACAAAATCATTTAATTAACTTTATCTGAGTTAGAAACGAGGCTATCGTCTTCATCACTGTCGCACTGTCTTAATTTTATACGATGGAACAATGGCAAGTTTACATATTATAATTTATGATTTTTAGGATTCTGTACCCAAAAGGTGCCCACGGGACCCTATTACTAAGCCTCCCCTGTCCGTCCGTCTGTCTGTCTGTCAGTAGGTTGTATCTCATGATCTGTATATTATATACTATATATTAATAATTTAAATTAGAAATAGAGACAACAGAGATTAACTCTGGCTATACGTCATGTCCTATTAATAAAAATGTTACTAGTAAAAGTAAAAAATTAAATTGCAATACCCTAAATAAAATAAACCTGGTGCATCAAAATATTCAAGGTATGTTAAGTAAAGAGCTAGAAATTGAACTATTTATGAACTGTAATAATATTGATATAATGTGCATTACAGAACACTGGCTAAAAAAACACCAGTTCATTTTTGGTTTTAACCACCACCAGGTTGGCAGCTCATTCAGCAGGGAGGCCTCGATACGCGGTGGCTCTCTAATACTTGTACGTAACGGTTTGAAGTGTAAAGAGCGCGCGGACATTGTTGGGCTCTCTGTTGAGCGATCTGTGGAGATAGCCTGCACAGAGCTCGAGCGGCTTATTGTAATGAGCGTGTACAGACCCCCCAGTTCTTGTTATGAACACTTTGAGAAAATCATGGATGAAGCCATATGTAAAATTAGCAATAAAAATAAATACATTGTTGTTTGTGGAGATTTTAACATTAACCTTTTAGATACTTCATCCAGTATTGGTAGTAGGCTTGTATCATTTTTCAAATGCCATAATCTTGTAAATCTTTTTTCAGTGCCTACCAGAATTACTGCGACCACAGCAACATGCATCGATAATGTTTTTACAAACCTCGTGCCTGATGATACAGCCGTAATTAATAAATTATCCTCAGATCATTGTGGCCTGATGGTAACTTATCAGATGTGTACTGAAAAGGCACTAAAGAAAGATATTAAATACAGACCAGTAACGTGTACTCGCCTTCAGCAATTTAGAAATAACATAGAAAATAAACTTTTAGATTTTTCATACTGTGATGACCCTAACGATTTGTACAAGTCAGTATTAACACTAGCTAAGAACGAATGTAATAATGTTTTTAAAACAAAAAGTGTAAAAATCAATAACAACCTAATGTTCAGTGATTGGGCGACGGTGGGAATTCATAAAAGCAGACAAAGATTATATGAACTATACGAGGAAAGGACGTATAACACTAGTGATACCTTTTGCAATTATGTTCGTCAATATTCAAAAGTCTTTAAACGTATTTGTACCGCGGCTAAAGCTAACCATGTAAGTAATAAAATCAAAAACAGCACAGACATTGTAAAAACTACATGGAAAATTATAAATAGCGAGACTGGAAAATTTAAATCTCAACATTTTGACTTTCAGTTGAAAGTTAACAATAGAATTTTAAGAAATGATAAAGATATATCTGAAGTGTTTGTAAATTTTTTCTCTGATATTCCAGTCTCGACGACCAAGTCACTAAACTCGTCACCCGCACTCGCTGAATCGCTACTACAAGAACATACCGCTGCATGTAATACACGCAACTTCGTATTCGATCATGTAAATCCTTGGGACATCCTAAAAGCATTCAAATCAATACAAATGAAAAATACTGCCGATCTCGACGGCTTATCTGTAAAAATCATATCATCCATAATAGACTTAATTGCCTCACCTCTAGCTTGTTTATATAATAAATGCGTTGATGATGGCGTGTTTCCTGATCTAATGAAACATAGTAAAATTATTCCATTATTCAAAGCCGGTAGTAGATTAGACCCTTCTAACTTCAGACCAATATCAATTCTACCGACTCTTAGTAAAATTTTTGAGAAAATTATTCTATATCAGTTGAGTGCACATTTTTCTATCAACAGTATAATGTCTGTAAAGCAATTTGGATTTACTAGGGGTCGCTCGACAACCGATGCCGGTGTTGAGCTAGTAAATCATGTGTTTGATGCCTGGGAGGAGTCGCAGGATGCTGTTGGGGTTTTCTGTGATTTATCTAAGGCATTCGATTGTGTCCATCATGAAATTCTCATCAGAAAACTACGTCATTACGGATTACAAGGCCGCGCTCTTGATTTAATAAAGTCCTACTTGAAAAGCCGGATACAGTGTGTTGATGTAAACGGTTCAAGATCGTCTGGATCGGCGGTTTGTATTGGTGTACCGCAGGGCTCCATTTTAGGCCCCTTTCTATTTCTGGTCTATATAAATGACCTACCCAACCGAGTGCAACATGATATTGTACTGTTCGCAGATGATACATCTCTACTTTTTAAAATTAAACGACCTATTAAGTCTTATGACGAAGTGAACAGTGCAATTAATGATGTTGTCAGTTGGTTTAACGTTAATAATCTACTTCTCAATGAGAAAAAAACTAAATGTGTACATTTTTCTTTATCAAATGTTAAACGAACTTTAAACTCAGTTACAGTTAAAAACGAAAAATTAGAATGTGTAAACACTACAGTATTTTTAGGAATAACTCTAGACTCTAAGTTACAGTGGGGACCGCACATTGATACGTTGGCGAAAAGGCTCAGTTCTGCTGCATATGCCGTAAAAAAAATACGTAATATGTCAAGCGTAGAAACAGCTAGACTTGTCTATTTCAGCTACTTCCACAGCTTAATGTCATATGGCATTTTACTGTGGGGGAATGCTGCTGATGTCCAGAGAATATTTATTTTGCAGAAACGAGCCATTCGTGCAATTTATAAAATGGGGTCTAGGATGTCTCTAAAGGAAAAATTCAAGGAAATTAATATACTGACACTGGCGTCACAGTATATTTACGAAAACGTATTGTATGTTAAAAAGAATATATCACTTTACAAAAAAAATTGTGACAGACATTGTATAAACACTAGAAATAAGAATGAACTGGCTGCTTGTGTTAGTCGATTATCTAAAGTTACCAAATCATATAAGGGTCAATGTATACGCTTTTACAATAAGATTCCCATTGAATTACAAAATTTGCCTCTTGACAAATTTAAAATAATAGTTAAGCAAAAATTACGTAAAAAAGGCTACTATAAAATTACAGACTACTTAGTAGACCAACATGCATGGGATTAACCGACTCGACGCTATGTAAGGCTATTAATTATAATTATTATTGTAAACGATATTTATTAGTAAGACATGAGATTAAAAAGAGCTGCCCTTGAGTTTCTTGCTGGCTCTTCTCGGGGTACTGCATTCGGAACCAGCAGCTCGTCGGTGGAGATGGGCTGCTGTTTGCATTTAGCCAATCTTCATGGACGAGTTTAGAGTGCCTTGTTATTATAAAATATTGACGTTTCTAAGTGTATATTTTAATACCAATAGAAAATAAACGATTTTTGAATTTGAATTTGAATTGTAATAGATAGACTGTTGAAATGTTCACAGAATTTCTGTTGTCACTATAATAACAATGAAATTTAAAATATCTATTCATACATGAAACGTTTTTGAGCTTTTTATTGTGTGGTGGTAGGGAAACCTTCGTGCGTGAGCCCGTCTCGCACTTGGCAGGTTTTTTACCTACTAATTATGTATTTTTCTTTGTATGTTGGATAGTTGGTAATAATTGTTAATTATCTATCACAGAGGAATCGTTAATCCTTGTGTTCATTGGATTGTTTTGACACATTGTTGATATTCATAATATTTTTCCAGCCATTAAACTCACGATAACACGGAACAAACCCAAGGATATCTCCGTATCTGTTTCCTACAGATATTCCGTCGATTGAGGTCGAAACTACGAAATGTCAAATTAATGTACCTATTTTTTATACATCATCATTACGATTTCTATAAAGATCGTTAGCATTCATTTGAGAGTAATTAGAAGAATTGGATTAATTGTTCTTTTCCTTGAGAATCTTTTTCTTATTTTTATATCTAGTTATAATGCGCACTAGAATTTTTGTTTTACGACAGAACTTCAGATACAAAAAGAGGAAGTTTAACATGAAAGCTAACCCAAAATTTTGTTCTAGAAACTATCTCAAAATTCAAATGCGAATCCTAATATAATATGAAAATTTTCAAAAATCGCGAACAAAGGCTTCATCGAAAACAAAGAGAGAACAATGGGAGTACTTACTGCTTTTTCTTCCCTCCTGCACTCTGTAAGTCAAGTCGCTGAACGCAAGGTCCACCGGTGGTCGCTTCGGCAGGTGGGTGAGGGTCTTATGCTGCGCCGGTGTGATGGTAACCTTCAGGCTACCCTTCCTATCGGACAGAATAGGCTTTGAGTCCACTGGCCCGGCAAGGCTCGTCTCCTTCTCCACTTTCATTTTGAATCACAGTCACAAACTATTGGTCACTAGTCACTCAGGCGGTCATGCCTCGCTTCGGCACAAGGGAACTGCGGACGCGCGATCCGCGTCGTAACCGCTCGCTGACTGCAGCGTGTGCGTGCGCGCAACCACTGGGTGACTTGACGTCGCAATGATTAAGTATACATGAACTTTGAGCTGCTTGGCGAGCATTTATTTTATCTACAAGTTTATTGAGCGCATTTATAAAGTCGGTTGTTCAAGTAATTTACGGTTTTCCCTTATACATATACCAAATACCGACCAAGACTGATAAAATAAACTATATTTACAAAATTGCTTTATTATAAACATGAAATAGTATCTCACTTCACTAGAGTGATCTAATAAATTCGTGTAGATATGAAAAACAAAAAAATATATATAAAGAACACTAAATAATGTGAATAAAGTCAAAGTCAAAAGTTTTTATTTAATGTAGGGGCTTATAAGTCCTCTTATTGAAAGTCATTGCGACTCCACCGCTTCGGTATGCTTAATGATATACCACTATACTATACAGTGTAAGGATCATACATATATTTCAGGTATATTATAATTAAACATATATGATGCAGTTGGGCTTATAATAACCAAAAACTATATAATCAATGCACAGACCAGTTTCAATAAATGGTCTGTGATCAATGTTATAATAAAAGGCTACATCCATATTAAGTAATGGGTAGTGCCATCTAGTGAATAGATGAATGTATCCTGTACATTTTTTAAAAATAAATAATATGTTTAAATCTGTTCCTAGTATTAACAAAAAATATCAACAGTACTTTAAATTTAAGGGAAACTTGACATATGTTGCTATAAAATTTCACTTCAAACTTTGCAATATCATTTTGAAGCTAGTGTGCTTATTAAGAACAAAGTATTTGTCAGTATTACAAATCAAGAAAGTAGTTGAATGATTTCCTATGTATGCAATTTAAAAGTTAAAGAAATAAATAAATTAAATATAGCAGTAAGAGAGAATATAGAAAAAGTTACTGCAACTTAAATGAATTAAATTTTTTGGGTTAACTAAAGCTTATAAAATATTCAATAAATGGATCTTATTAAAAGGGCCAAGTGGTCAGCAGTCAGTTTAAAAATGTTAAAACACTTATTATATTTAGGTAATTTAGCCAATTCAGTCATTTTCTAAATAGCAATTTATAGTTTATGTGGGCTACAGCTGGTTAAAAGATCATATAACGCAAATTAAGCCTTCAGAAAACATATCTATGGAGCATTATATATATCGAGCTACTACAATCCGCTAAGATTAAAGAGCCTAAGTTATTAAAAACATGTTTTCTTCACTCGTTGATCCATGACCTTTAGACAACTAGCCACAAACAGCAAAACATCGAGTATACATTACATGATTTGTTCCTTTATTCCATTGGATTGGCCATGAGCTTTGAAAGACAACATAGGGTTTGACGGGCCTGTTGGCTCAGTTGGTAGTGACCCTGCCTTCTGAGTCGGAGGTCCAGGTAAGATCCCCGCTCGGGGCCAACATTTGTGTGCATGAACATGTCTGTTGGCTTCGTGTCTGGGCGTTTAGTATTTATTTAAGTATGTTTATCAGTTGTCTAGTACCCAAAGTACAGGCCCTGCCTAGTTTGGGATTAAATAACCGTGTGTGACTTGTGTCCCACAATTATTATAATAGGTAGATTTTAATATACTTTTTATAGAACTGGGAAATACTCTAGCTACTAGAGTTCAGAGTTATAATGACAGAGAAGCAATACTATCGCTTAGGGGTACTATATCTAAAATGATAAACTTTAGGCGCTGCTTGGGGTACTTATAAAATATTTTTAATTAAGTTTTTCTTCAGTAGGATACTAACTATAGGTACATCATTAATTAGATTTTTTCGATAGTAGTTTTCCTTTCAAAGTAAATCAGATAAACATTAAAAACGAAACAATGCAGGCATAAAAAAGTTGTAAGAAGCAACTTTCTATTAAAACATTGGTAACAAACGTTACTATAACGCACGTTGGTCAAATTATTTCCAACTTACGTAGTAGTAATAAGAAACATCCAACAGGTTTTCTCATTTCCATTAGTAATTAAGCTAGCTCAGGGCCTCTAGTGAAAGAAAGTATAATTTCGCAATCGTTTACACAAAAACGCAGATTCTATAGCGGAAAGAGGTCACGCAAACTACGTTTGCGAATTACGTATTTTATATCTATGGAAAGCAAGTCTTACCTTAGATTGTTGAGAATATATACGTTGTCCATTTTAGTTTACGTTCTTGGGCACATTTATGTAAGTAATCACTGCTGAATATAATTTATCAAACAAAACGAAATTCACAAACATAAAAGAAGCAAACAAATGCGAATACGTCACAAACGTCAACAAACGTCACTCAACCATTGGTACGGTCCAAATTGCGCTTTCTGCGCTCGTGTGCGCTATATTCATGCAAACAACTGTTCAAATTGCGCTGTGGTACGCTGACATGAGCATTGTGACGTCATCGATGACGTCATCGATTGGTGCAAACAGTGCTAACAACGAGGAGGTAGTGCAATGTCTCCGGATCTGTCAAACAGTTGTCAAACTTCAATGTGCATGGTGTTTTTTTTCCCGCGAACTTTTTTCATATTCGTTATGTAATCGATTAATTAAAATTAGGTATGTCGTCATTAATATTAACAGAAGCATTACATTGTGAAGCTTCGGGGGACACTATACGACTCAAATACGACTGAATTTAACTTCAGAACAGTATCAACCTAAATATTAAAAGAACTGTCATTTTTGACAAACGAAAACCTGGGGGCCAATTCCACTAAATGTCAGCCATTGTCATCGAACTATCATTCCATTATGCTGCAACTGGCAACTATGACATCTAATTTGTATTCCACTAAAATCATAGTGGCATAACAATGGAATGACTATGGACTGCGTTAGGTGTTGCCTACCATATATAACTATTACTACCATGCGTGTCATTAGTTTTATTTCGGGTTTTCGGCACTAAAATCTTTAGATGATTGATTTTATTTATGGTACATGTGACATTTCGATAAGTTTTGAAGAAACTTGTGTATTTTTGTGCATAGACTCTGAAGCAGAGCTAAAATCTGAATTTCGTGTCGTGTTTAGGGCTGATGGCTAAATGGCCAATGCCTTAAAATAAGGGGAAAAAAGCAATCACTGGACAGCGCCATTCCATGGTAGGAATAGTAGAATACCAAAAGTGGTCAACAATGATAGTTGAATGATTGTGAAAACTGACAGTTAACAGAATACGAAAAGTGTCAAAATTTGACATAATATCACCATTGAGTGACCACAGTCATACAACTATCACCGCTGTCATTTAGTAGAATTGGCCCCCTGTTCAAATTGTTTGCATGCTAACAATCGTAATCATTTTGAACAGTCGTGTGCGTGCTTACGAACGTATTTACTATTTGCACAAAACGGACCGCAGCCCAGTCAACAAGTCACAAAAAACTAGGGATGTGAAGAAATAATCGATTTTTTTAAACCCATACCAAGTAAAGCTAGTTAATCATTCAAATGTCGATTATATTGGTAATGTTATACATAAACAAGAAGTTTTTTAAGGTAATTTTATGCTAGATAAGTAAGATAGAGAGAAAAGAGTTCCGATTACATATTTAGAAAATTTTAATTGATATGGAGAAATATGTTTTCTCGTTCATTGACTAATCGAACCCAATATTTTATATGTATACGTAGGTAACGCGTACGTACCTGATGTATGTAATATTTAAAAAATACGTAATCCTCACTATTTGTTACCTGTCAATGTCAAAATCAAATGACATGACAGTAAACAGAAACACAACACACACAACCGTGGATAAAATATTTTGGTGTTGAAGTGAAACGGATGAATAATATTAATCGAAGCAAAATTACGTCCAATTATGTGAATTTAGGAATTCGATAAGTAAAGTAGAAAACAATGTGTCAGTAGATAACAGACCGACCACAAGATGGATAGCGTTAAAGTATGTATTATTTTCTTGCGCAATTTTCTTTGTTCAAAGGTCCATGTATAGTTTAATCAAATTTTGTTTCAGAATTTTTCCGTTTCGTTAATCAGAGGGTTTATAGATAGTTTACGTGGTGTCACCGTGCTGTTATATTTAGATAAGGAAATTAATGAGCGTGCTCTCAGTCGCTCCCCTCAAATAGACTCTGATAATTTGAAGAATAAACAGAAGCAGACAAAAGTGAAACAGTAAGTTTTTTTGTAAAGTTGTTTTTCTGGTAAACTATGGAAAAGGGTATTTTTCTTAATTATTAATTTTATTATTTATATTTGAGGGATATACAGAGCAAAAAAATATAAAAGTAATACATGTAAGTACTATGTAGTTATAACTTACGCCAACAAAGTCTTCATTAAAATTTTAGCAATGTTCTGTAGACACAGGCTATTGTTCATGTATTTAAATTGCAACACCAATAAGTACTATTCAGGGTGTAAAGGGTGCGCATCCGAAAATGAAGACATGTGGTTATGCTGGTGATTGATGACACAACCCCATTTTTTTTTTATAAAAAACTTCATTCGTAATAAATTCATTCATCATAAAAAATAAAACAATAATTCAATTTTTCTAAATTAAAATTCCAATGAAAAATACTATAATAAAATTGTGGGGCACTATTCACACAGTTATTTGTTGCCAAAGTATGCAAAATAGTTTCAACTTTCTCCCTTCAGAAGTGCCCTTTTTTTTGATAAACTTATATCCAGATTTATCACAAACATGAAGGTGTGTGCCCCCTACACCGTATCATATTATGACTGGGCTATGAACATATCAGGATCGTAAAGCAACACAAAATGCTCTACTGTGCCCACTAGCAATTCTAAAATATTCTCATCAACAATTATTGACGCTCCATGTATGGCACGCTACGTCACTGGTCGGTGACTGGATGGTCCAGTGGGCATAGTTTCGTACTTTTAATACAAAGTACATTGTTTTGCTTGACATGTTTCTTTTACGGTCATAGTATGATACAGTGTAGTGGGCAGACACCATAATGGTGATGGAAACCATTGTGAAGAAACCCACAAGCTCTGGAATTGGTACTGAGGCATGTATAATAACACCCCAATACGGCGATGGGCTCTCCACCTGTCACATTTAGGAACACTAAAAGATACTCTGTTTAAAAGTTAGTATTTCCAGGAATGGATTTAAATTTTAAATTTAGGCCTTGTGAAAAATCGGGGATAAGGCTATTAAGGGTAAGGGTATTATCATTAGTATGTATTTAAAATATTTATTGGATACTAACTGTTCAGCTGTTGCCTGCCATTCCATCTGCGGGAACTTCAGGGTATTACATCATCTTGGTGTGTTTTTATGGGGTGAAAAGTAGCCTATATCCATCCTCAGTCTAAGCTATCTGTGTATTTCATCTAGATCTGTCTGCCGGATTAACTGTGAAAAGGTAACAAACAAACAGACGAGAGTTACATACATACATACATAATCTCACGCCTATTTCCCATTGGGGTAGGCAGAGACAACAGACCGCCACTTGCTACGAACCTGGCAGATCTCTCGCGCTTCCTCCACATCCATCAAACGACTCATGCATGCTCGTCGGTTTCGGGTACTCTTTATATGACTTTTCTTCAACACATCGCCGATCTGATCGATGTAGGTACGCCTAGGTCGTCCTCTACCGACTCGCTCATTCACAACACCCTTGTATATTTGTCTCGTTAGACGATTTTCATTCATCCGCTCAATGTGACCAAACCACCTGAGCATTCCTCTTTCAATCCTAGTCACTATATCATCTTTCAAGCCGCAATGCTCTCGGATCACACTATTTTTCACTCTATCTATCAATCTTACTCCACTAATGCTTCTTAATGAACGCAATTCGACTGCATTTATTCTACTTTCATGCTTCTTCTGCCATACCCAACACTCACTGCCATACATCAACGAAGGTACTAACACACCATCATGTACAGACAGACGTGCTTTATTTGTCACATTCTGGCTCCTCATAATGGAGTGCAGAGCTCCGTTAATCATGTTCCCTGCATTCACTCTCCTTTCAATATCACTGTCACACTTTCCGTCTCTTGTAAACTTACTTCCCAAATAAACAAACTCTGACACATGTTCTACTTTCTCGCCTTCAATCATAATATCACATAGTTACTTTCGCATTTATAATATTCGTAGGGATTCTAAAGGTTTATAAAAGTACCTTATTAAAATTTTATTTTCAGGGAATCAAAAGTACTTACAAGGGTGTTGCAGTCATGCATTCTCAACGGGTTTATATTTTTACTTAGCATATTAGTGTTTGAGTATGCACTGCTGCCAGCAGTGAAGTACCTAGTGACAGTGGTCTTTGGGCACAACCCTGGGGTGGCACACAACGTGTGGGCATGGATGCAGCCATTCCTCTCGATGACCTTCCGTATGATCTGGGTGCTGCCACTGTTTCTGCTCAGCAAACTCGTCAATAGTCTATGGTTTCAGGTGACTTTTAAAAATCTTTGTTTTTTTAGAAAGTATTACATTTAAGTACATTGGTGTATAGTTTAATTTAATTAGTAACAAGTTAACATAGACTGTGCCTGGGTTCTTTAAATGTTTTATTTTTAACAATCTTTGGATATAGGTAAATAATTAAATATTCACTAATATCAGATGTGTACTAACTAATTGTTATTTAAACTAGATATCCACGGTGGGCTTGCTTCCTCGCTATCTTATGGCACTTCCTCGTATATAAGGAAACGCAGCAGTGGGCTATTATAGGTTGATGATGATAACTCTCACAAAGCTATATTAAGAAAAAATATTAGAGGATAACATCATACTTAAAATAATCAAGTGATAAAGGGAATATATGACAAATACTTTTTTATACAACTTTACAATTCCAGGATATAGCAGATTCAGCATACCGACATAGAAGAGGAAGACCACAGTTTATGTCGAGTGTCAGCAAGATCATAGCTGACTCTTTATTCAGTTTACTGGTGCAAGCCTTATTTCTAGTTCAGGTAGGCAAAATACATTTTTCCCTTAATATTTGTCTTTGATAAAACTATTGAGCATGTAAAGCGAAAAATATTATTACGAACCACAAGGGTCATAAAAAGGCAGGTAGTTCTTAAGGTTTAGAAGACCTAGGAGTAAGTAATCAAACTAACGATGTATTGAAAAAATACCTAATAAAGAGTACCAGAAACCGACGAGTATACGTGAGTAGTACTGAGTAAGAGTATTCCATGTATATGAATATTATTAAAGAACTACCTTTTGTCCGCAGAGTATGCTAGTCAGCCTGCTACCTATAACGTATATAGGTGAACTCCTCTGCCTAGTCCATATGTGCCTGCTTTACTCACTGTACTCTTTTGAGTACAAGTGGTTCAACATGGGGTGGGAGTTGCACAAGAGACTCACGTTCATCGAGACCAACTGGCCGTATTTCCTTGGCTTTGGGTTGCCTTTGGCTATACTCACGCAGATTCCACAGTCTTATATTATCAGGTATGTAGTCCTGGATTTCTCTGTTCTCCTTTCTGGCCACTGCATGTATCGAGTGTACTATTTTGATGAATAAGTGCAAACTGAATCTTTACAAATAAATTGTACTGAAAGTTTATTATTTTCTTAGAGAAGAAATATATTACTTTTTTCAGTGGTTGCGTGTTCTCTATCTTCTTCCCTGTGTTCATATTGAGTGGCAACGAGGCTACACCTGTCATAGGAAGGTAAGGCTACAATCATGATAATGATGATACATTTATTGGTGCATAGAAAAAGTTTTCCTAGCTATCTAACTATTACAAGAAATTACAGAACTGGATTGTAGAAAATTAGATACAGTTATTAAAATAGGTAAAAGATTATAATTGGAAATTTTGTTTGAGTGTTTGTTGTAGGCTCGATTCTCAAATAGAGTATTTTTCTTAAGTAATCTCTTTTCTAGCATTAAACAGATTTATTTTTCATCGAATTATTCTGACGTTACTAAAATGTTGGAACCAAAAAATTTTTCATTAGAAGGAAAGAGAGAAACCAAAAAGTTTTTGCTTTTACTTATTACATCTGTCCAAATTCCATGGAATTAAAAATAAAAAATAAAGCGCTTTCCATCATTGTAATAGAAAATCATATATTTTAATGTTCTCTATATTTTAGTGAATATCCCCTTCGGCTGTTTTCGCCGGTGGTGGCGATATCCAACGGAATGTTCCGGGTGGCGCGGCAGAGCGCGGACACGGTAACGCAGAGGAGCAGGTGATCCGAGCCCCTCGCCAGTAGCTGATCGTAGCAGGGTTCAGTACTACAATGTGACTTTCTGTGCTGTTAATAACATCTAGAGAAAAATATTAATTAGTAGGGCTAACTACAGGTCTACCACTTAGGTAGCTGCGCTGTTCGGTAGGGGCGACCCTTGATTGGACACTGATTGAGCACTGTCAGTTTTAAGCAAGCAGTTTTTACAAGCGGTGATAGCCCGGACGGTTAAAGAGCCTGCCTAAAATCAGTGAGGCTCGGGTTCGAATCCTGGCATGTACCAATGAGTTTTTCAAAAACTTACGTACATATTTATCACTATCTTGACGGTGAAGGAAAACATCGTGAGGAAACCCGCAGGTTTCAGAATAAATTCTGAGAGATGTGTAAATAGACCCGGTCCGGCGATAGGCTCACCACCTATCACGTTTAGGGGTCCAATATATCTCGTGAAATGTGGGTATTTCCAGTAATGGAATACCTCTGCCTACCCCCTCGGGGATAAAAAAGGCGTGAGATTATACTTATACTTATTATACTTTGTCAGTTTTAATCAATTTGTATGCAGCGTGACGTCATCCTTTACCCCTCCCGCCCCGCCTATCTGCCTCAGGAACCGTCTCAGTTAAATGGTGACACAAAATACGATACTTTATAAAAATTTAAAAGACATAACCGCCATTACTGGTCGACCCTACTATTGTACCATGGCTACATTTTAAAACTGATTAAATAACGCAAAATATTGTGACATGGTACTATTATACCCTTATACTGTGAGCCCACCTTCTCCCGGTGGGTCCATATACGCCAACCAGTGTTGCCAACTGCTACCCTTACCTTGTAGCTAGACATCTTGCGAAAAGTACCCAGATTGCCCGATTTGTTGACACAAAAAAGTAGCTAGAAGTAGCTAAAACTTTAAAATAGATAAAGTAAGCAGATTACGTGTATTTTTTCATAGGTAAATCAATTTTCAGTTTACTAAAACAGCGAGCAATAATTTTAAATTTATAAAATAAGACAAAGCAGAACGCAATATAAGTTTTAAACGAAGAAATATGTTTATCTCCTTCATTTATCCAGGTATTAGTAATAAAATACATAAGCCAGCCACGTTTAGGTACAATTTAAGGACCGATACCCTACTATAAAGTCTCGAAAGTACTCACATCTTGTAAAAGATTAAAAGTAGCTAAAAAATTTAGCTACAAGATTTTGTAAACTGTAGCTGCCTGCCACCCAAAAATAGCTAGATCTAGCTATAAAGTAGCTAAGTTAGCAACACTGACGCCAACACCGAAGAAGCAACAGGTCCTGCACTGACTAAGGGTTATGCTAATTAGAATGTGTGCCATGTCACAGTGACGTTAGATACGTTTTTGTATTGTATATATTAGACATTGTTTAAAAAATTACTGTGCCACTGTACTAATTTGCTTGATCTTATGTTCTTGTTTATAAAGTCAAAAACAAAGCTTTAAAGTTTAAATTTAAAATGAAATGACAGCTACCAGTAGATTAAAGTGTGCTTCATGGTACTACTGAAATGCGTATGTTAAATCGCGCGATATAATTATATTATGCCAAAATGTCAAAAACGTTACTATCCCTTGCTTGCGCAATCGAGTACAAAATAAAACTTAATATTCTAGTAACGAGTGAGAAAACTTATATTTTTTTTTTCTTCTTAAACGCTTCTTCATTTAGTAACGCAGCGTTGAAAGTTTTTTTTTAAATACAGGGCTATTTTTAGTGTTTTAGTGTTACTAGTAAAATTTTAAAATTCCGGTAAATAGTTAATGGCGAAAAAAATATTTACACCCCAATAATATTTGGTAAATAAATAAAACGCTAACAATAAGGTTTCCCTTATGCCCGAAATTGTTTGTGTGTTATATAAGTGGTTTGAGGTTTCATTAGAACCTTGAATTTTCCATGAGCTATTCATTTAAAAATATTAATATAGAATCACATAATATAATATTATTTATGGCCATCCGTTCTATTTTAATGTTTGGAATTAAATTCTGATTTTTTATTCTGTGGGATTGCTTCTGACATTGCATACAGTTAAGACAAAAAGAAACTTATAATGAAAGAGAAAGAGAGGTACCAAAAAGTTACTATTTAAATGACAGCTGTCAAAAATCCCCAGAATAAAAAATCCGACTTTAAGAAACATGTAGCATGTGGAACTAGTATGTATAATAATAGGTCCATTATGGAGCGTCACTAAAAAAATTGATGTAATCACAGATAAACCAATGTGAGGAAACTGTCACACTGGTAAAACTTTTTTTTAACAGTTTTTTTATCTGTAAACTAAACAACTATAAGGAATGTTATGTTCTTTTTGTATAATATTAATATAATTTATTTTTATACATATCTAGTATAATTACTATTAATTGTCCATGTTGCTCATTTACATAGTGTTGATACTCTCATTTTATCATGGAATATTGTCTTTGAATAACCTTTGCATGCTTACCTACGAATAAATTCGCAATAATCTCGTAGGTAACGAGTACCTACAGAATTATTGTAAGTAGGTATGTAAAGTTGCTTCCAATTGGGTATTTGACTGCCTAGTCAAGTGAGGTACTTTTATGATCTTTCCAAACGAAAATTGACTATGAAAAATGTACTGAATATTTAGTTGTGACGTCATCATTTTCAGTATTCAACTGCGATACTTTTTTGGTTGCTTTCTTTAATTGTAAAATGAAAATCGATATCTATTTTTAGAGGTCTTATGGGATAATCTTATTAGTAAATGATTACTCGCAATTTAATTTTCATGCAGTCAAATACCCAATTCAAGAGGATAGTAAAATGTACTGGTGCCTGAAAGCTTTCGCGTTTTATTCTTATTAAAGTTCTCGTGTTTAATTAGAGTTTTTAAAATATTACAATCACATTTATTGTGGACTGAAATTGTGATTTTTTTACATGACATGAATTAAAGGGACTGAATCAATATTTGTTATTGTTTTTGTTAAAGGTACTAACTTACTAATGTTATCTAAGACTGTAAGTTCGAGTTACTATAGAAAAAGGTTTCATGGCACTACAGATATGAACGTGAATCAGGGGACTGAAATGTTCCAATGTTGGGTTAAAAGTCTCTCAGAGCTATCCATGTAGGTATGCTCTTCTCATACCTCCTCCAGCCAGGCCAAAAGAGTCGATTCCATTTCGCCACCGCTTCGCGATCTTCCAAATGTAATGCAGGATTCCAAAGCGTTGACCTATTCGAATTCGAACTACTGAGTAATAGTTTGGTAATAGTATATGGTACTCTATGGTCATTGCAAAGAGTTCCGACATGAAATGTACTTTGTTATATGAATATTTTCGATGTTTCTAAACGAAAAACAAGCGATCAAGTGTCACGTTATAGTGTTCTGTGGTCACGTTGGTCTGTGATCATGAAAGTATGTTTAATACAGTCTATTTCACACCAAATGGGTTCAGTGACAGTTCACTGTTGACAATTGAAGTGATGTGTCCTAATGAAATCCAATCGATTTTTCTAAAGTTTCGAGTAAGTTTGTAAAGGAAATGGAATCGATTTTATACTTGATTGATAGAATGATTTTTCAAGATTACTTTTTATTGAATATGTTTAAATTTCACAGGTTATATAAGGGAAAAACATTGTAAAATAAAAAAAAATGTCATCGACTTTTTGATGCAATACGAAAATATCATACATTATCGAATCTACAAATCACTGCACACTTTCACAGACCCCTGCCACATAATACACTATTACTATTTTAAACCCAAAAGATACAACAAAATGTAAATTTTACAAAAACATTGCATCTTTTTTCGGATTCCCGCCAAAAAGCTTCGATTCATCGATATAATGTAGAAGTAGTGTCAATCCCTATGAGTATAAGTTCCGTTCCACGCAATACGTACTTTTAGGATATCTTTTTTATGTATTGTTTTTAAGCTATTGCATAGCTTCTATCGCGGGCCTTGAGCGCGGGGACCGAATCCAGAAATTCCGTAACGAAAAAACCTCACCCTCTCCCCACTCCGACGGGCACGGGGTGTGGCTTAAAGGCCGTGCATTGTATAAAATAAAATAAAGTGAAGTAAAGTAAAGTAAAGTAAGTCGAAGTCGAAGTCGAAGTCGAAAGTCGAAAGTCGAAAGTCGAAAGTCGAAAGTCGAAAGTCGAAAGTCGAAAGTCGAAAGTCGAAAGTCGAAAGTCGAAAGTCGAAAGTCGAAAGTCGAAAGTCGAAAGTCGAGTCGGAGTCGGAGTCGAGTCGAGTCGAGTCGAGTCGAGTCGAGTCAAGTCGAATCGAATCAAATGAAATGAAATGAAATAGTCAGACCAACCAAGACAGTCAACTTTATGCTATGCAATAGCTTTACCGCGGCAGTCCCCGAGTGCCACACGTCTTTTTTTTTATATTTTTCTTGATTTATAGTCTGAGATTTCAATTTAGAATTTTAGAGTCGACAATTATTGTATTTTAGCAATTACATAATAATAAATTATTCATTATTTTTGGAACCATCTATTTTTCTTACTAGAAAGTTGTATGCGTAAAAAGGAAAAATGTGAACTGTCACCGAACCCACTTGGTGCGAAATATGGTGCGGTCCAAATTGCACTATCTGCGCTCGTGTGCGCTATATTCATGCAAACAACTGTTCAAATTGCGCTGTGGTACGCTGACATGAGCATTGTGACTTCATCGATGACGTCATCGATTGGTGCGAACAGTGCCAACACCGAGGAGGTAGTGCAATGTCTCCGGAACTGTCAAACTTCAATGTGCATGGTGTTTTTTCGTTTTTTGATTGTTCTGTTTTTTCCCGCCCCGCGAACTTATACTTTTTGATTAGGTATTAATTAAAATTAGGTATGTCGTCCGTCATTGATATTAACAGAAGTACATTGCGAAGCTTCGGTGGATTCTATATCACTGAATTTAACTTCAGAACAATATCAACGAGTAGCAATTGGTTTGTACTAACATTTAAAATACCTATTAGAATGTAAAAACTACTTTATTTGAAAAATACATAACAATATTATAATATTAAAAGAACTGTCATTTTTGACAAATGAAAACCTGTTCAAATTGTTTGCATGCTAATAATTAATGATTAAACGAACTTACCTTACGTGAAGTTCTATCATAATTATACGAGAAGCTTTGTCCGAAGAGATTAGCATAGGTATACATGTAGTAACACATAGGTGTCGCCTTTTCGCACTGTTTTGAGAGTAGGTAGATTTTTTTTAATTTTTTTTTGTTTATGGTAGTTTTACTCAACCCGTTCGCCCACGCCCCGGTAGGACGTCATTTAGTTGAGGGAATCCTCTAGGTATTGTTGATATTTGAAGGAATGAGGGGAATGTGAGTATAGGGAGGGCGGGTTGCTAATCTCTTCGGACAAAGCTTCTCGTATAATTATGATAGAACTTCACGTAAGGTAAGTTCGTTTAATCATTAATTATACTTCAAAGCTTTGTCCTCGAGATTAGCATAGGTATACATGTAGATGTTGAGATATGAAATGAGAAATATCAACAATAATTGATTATAGTATGTACTTATTTAATTTAATACTTATATAAGTATTGAACACAATAAGTACAACTTATTATATTTAACACAGAAAATATAGCTTCTTCGAAATCAGACCTATTGGTATGATTACTCTTGACTTTAAACATAATTTGAACCTTAGTTGCTATATTAATTAGTGAAATCAGATTGAACACTCCTAGCAGATGAACTTTGATTGGTATTTTGATTAAATGTAATGTGTCTATCATAAAATTGACCAATCGTGTTGGAGCTGCCGCTCCAACCCGCTGTTCTCCTAATTAAATCTAAATTCACATCGAGCTGATGTGCCTTAGAGGTGGCAGCAGGTCTAGTGCTGTGTGCCGTGAACAGAGACACGTCAATACCACTACTGCTAAGAGTACACTTAATCCACCTACTTAGCGTGTAATTCCTTTGTGTGGTTTCTTAAGACCTATAAAGAGAGAAGTGATATTCGTACGTAATATCTTAGTCATATTTATGTAGGAACATAACGTTGCAGCAGGACATATTATAGTATCCCGAAAATATGGTAGGACAAGTGTGGGTTGCGTTGAACCTAGACGGGACGTTTTAATTAGGTCAGGAATTTTTATTTGAATTTCATAGGGAAAATATTGAATGTTATTAATATAAATTTTCTAAATAGTTTGCACCATGTGTGCAGTCGTTAAGGCTAAAAGTGTAGCAGGTTTTTTTTTTTTTTTTAAGTTGGTCTATATTTAGATTTTCGTTAGGGTACCAGCAAAGCTGGCAAAGACATTAAGAGCTCTAGAAGTGTCCCATGTAATATTATATTTTGGTAACGCGGGTCTTAGACGGAAGACCCCTTTGAAAAAACGTTTTATCCGTTCGTCGTTTGCAACGTCTGTCCTATAATTAAGGAGAGCGCAGACCTACAGCTATTTAAAGTTCCATACTGGGCGCCAGACTTATATATATAACTGTGTTTAGATATTAATGACATTTGGAACTGTTGTTACAAAAGGGTCGAAATTGTTTGTTTTACAAAACAGAAACAATTTTTTAATACAGGTGTCATACCGTTTAAGAGAATTTTCGAATAAAGATGCTAACATAATGTGTATGGAGGAAGGTGGTAACACTCTTCTTAAGAGCGACGTCCGAATGAAATCGCGGCCACCAGGATAATTCTGGTGCACCTCTCGGTTGCTTTTTACTATAAAATTTTTACTATATACTATTAAATTAAATTTTAACTAGGTTTAAAAACTAATTCCTCAGACACTTGAAGACTTTTAAACAATGGTTACCACGGTTGGGTAGGCCAATGTGGTGCTATGAGGATGCCTTTAGCATTAATTGTCAATACAGATTTTTCTAAGTGTCTTCAAAATTATAGAAAACGGTGGAAAGCCGTAAAAGTAAAGATTGGACCATGAGATGGTAAACGCGTCAACTATATAAGAGGAAAATACTACTATTTTGCGGTCTTCACACTACTGCCCGAGTGTTTTGGTAACGTTGGTGATATGGGGAACTGAATACCTGCCATTCCATTGATGTAGGATATGGCTCTAGTTTTATCTGTACGTAATAGAATTTGACAGTCGCGCTTAGACTTCGCAAAAACCTTTAGTTCAAAAAAAAGGCATCAAGTATTTCTAAATAATTAATAAGTATGTATGTTGCGACCGTTTGCTGACATACCATAACCCCTAGCTCATCCCTCACCGCACAGGCCGCGCCACATCCCGTAGTTGAGGCATAGCTGTAAATAACTTAGACAAAACTCGTTTTATTTTATTTACGGGATGATTAATTACTCGTGACAACCACTCGAGGTCAAGTAATACCGATGAGGGTATGATTATGCACTTATCGTAATTGTCATCGTCTTTAACGTTTAGGTATTTACAACGTTCCAAATCTTTGGTATTAGGCCAGCTATATTCAATAGCTGGGCAGGTTGAGGTCAATAACCCTAGGAGGCGGGCAAATTCTCTGACTTTGCAACGAGTTAGTCTTTGAAACTTTTCTATATCTAATTTTATTTTACTAATCTTCTCTGAGGGTAGGCTCACGTGTAAACGTTTTGAATTAATAAGAAAAACCAAGAATTTGCAAGTAGTGTGAGAAGATGTTATACTCTTTTCAGTGTTTTATTGTGAATCCTATGGCTTCTAATAAACTAGTTGTATACGAAACATTTCTCGCACAAGAGTCATGGCTATAAGCTATAAGCAAAATATCGTTCAGGTCTTTGACAGTGCGGGAACCGGCTTCCGGCTGGTTCCAATATGCGGTGACTACTACATGCAACAGGTTCTGCACTGTCAAAGGGATTGTAGATAAAAAACCATAAGAACTAAATAGGCTGAAGCCTGTTGGCCTTTATTATATTTGTAAATACAAAGAGACGGTATTACGGCAAAACAAATGGTTTCTAAATTGAAAACGAAGATATTTCTTGTGTTCTTCGTGTACCTATGCGCATTAAAGAATACGCATCTCTAAGATCTATTGTAATTTGTACTGAACTGTACGCAAATCCCAAGTTAGTATTGATAAATTTATTTAAAGATTTTAGGTTCAATATAAATCTTGTTTTGCCGATCGGTTTCGGTACTAAAAAGGTCGGTGATATAAATTGACCGTCACACGGCTCGCATTCCTGGATAGCGCCAATAGACAAAAGATCCTGTATGGACTGCTCATACTGAGCTGTCTCTGCTGGGCAAAGTATCTTTGCTGTGGGCAGCACTGGTTGTGAAAAGAGAATGCGATATCCGTCTATCCATGATAGAATTGTCTTATCACGAGTGAGTGACGACCATTGGTCGCGGAAATGTGATAGTCGGCCTGCGTACCTTACTGTGTCTAACGGGCGGCTGCGCTTCTGTAGCTGCGGCGCTGGGTGTGACGATGATCTCGAGTAGGTCTCGTGCCGATTCTTGTACGCAGGTTCCTTATTCTTTTGCGTTCCCTTCGACCTATGGCTCTGGGAGGCAGCCCGCCAGTTTAAATTACTTTTAAACTGTTTGTTTGCTTTCTTGGGGGGGATGCTGTTTGGGTGGTGCAAGATTCATTTCCGAACCCGATTTTTTATTATTATTATTTTTTTTTTTGGTATTGGGTTGCTCGCCAGGGGCGTAGCTACCGCCGTATCAATTATACGGGGCCCCCGAGCCACGGGGGCCCCCGACGTGCTTAAGCAAACATTAATAAAAACTT
Organism: Ethmia dodecea; assembly: GCA_963855545.1. Taxonomy (NCBI): domain Eukaryota; kingdom Metazoa; phylum Arthropoda; class Insecta; order Lepidoptera; family Depressariidae; genus Ethmia; species Ethmia dodecea. The sequence goes on from OY979443.1 coordinate 4,495,072, forward strand.
CCCAATTATTATTATTATTATTTTTTTTTTAAACATGAACGCCTGTCAGGCCTGTCACTATTGTTCATAGGTTTTAAATGATTTAATAAATCTTGCCCAAAAAAAATGCAAGAAGAGTATATTTAATTTGAATTGTTTGTAAAAATTTTGGAAAAAGTGACAGATCGATAATTATGATGAATAAATATTTCTTTAGCGTTCATAAGGGCCCCCAAACAATTTTTTATACGGGGCCCCGCCAAGGCACGCTACGCCACTGTTGCTCGCATAACAGTAGCAAGGTGGGAGCTTTGGCTACGGCAGTTATAGTGTGAGGCGATCTGTTTCACCTCGATGCCCTTATTCCGTTTTTAGATGGCCTCAGAAACGGCCGCCTTCAAATCCGGGTAAAAAGTCGGAGAGTCGCTAGGGGTGCAGTTAGCTGAAGGTAAGTACCTACTTGTCTAACAACTCTTTGCGAATCCCTCTTTGTGAGGGGGCGGCGGGCTATGGCGACGCGGCGGCAGCGGGCCCGGTCGGCACAGCGGCAGCGGGCCCGGTCGGCACAGCGGCAGCGGGCCCGGTCGGCACAGCGGCAGCGGGCCCGGTGGGCACAGCGGCAACGGGACCGGTCGGCACGGTGGCAGCGGGCCCGGTGGGCACAGCGGCAGCGGGCCCGGTGGGCACAGCGGCAGCGGGCCCGGTGGGCACAGCGGCAGCGGGCCCGGGCGGCACGGCGGCAGCGGGCCCGGTGGGCACAGCGGCAGCGGGCCCGGTGGGCACAGTGGCAGCGGGCCCGGGCGGCACGGCTGCAGCGGGCCGGGGTGGGTGGAATTTTTGTGAAGTGACAGTCCCAGAAACTGCCACGCAACACTATTCCAATACGTAAGATATGAGATTGGATATGTTCACAGTAAAAGTTTTAACCCCAAAAGTTAACCGCAGTTACTGACAAATGAACATGGGCTATTTAGTAGACGAAGTTACAGTCCCAAAAACTGCACGCATCGTCACTTTACTATAGCTTTATTACGTAAGAATTTTTGTGAAGTGACAGTCCCAAAGACTGCCACGCAACACTATTCTAATACGTAAGATCTCATATCTTATTTCACGTGTTCACAGTAAAAGTTTTAACCCTAAAAGTTAACCGCAGTTACTGCCAAATGAACACGTGTTAACTAACCTCCATATTGGGACAAGCCCGAGGGCGGTGGCGAGACTTGTGACCTCGAGGTGGAGCTGGAGCTGGCGGAGAGGCCCGGCTCGGCGGCGACGACAAGGAGGACGACAAACGCGGGCGCTTCGGCGACGGCGGCTTCACTCGATCTTGATATCTCCGGCGAGCGCGCAATAATTCTCGTTCTAGTTTTTTAAACTTATTTTTAATGCTATCGTAATCACTCGACTCGACATGGGTACGTTTTCCCATAATTTGCGCGCAACTTAATTTCACGTGCGAAGCGGCGGAGCACTGAAATGTGAATGACGTCCTACCGGGGCGTGGGCGAACGGGTTGAGTAAAACTACCATAAACAAAAAAAAATAAAAAAAAATCTACCTACTCTCAAAACAGTGCGAAAAGGCGACACCTATGTGTTACTACATGTATACCTATGCTAATCTCGAGGACAAAGCTTTGAAGTATAATCGTAATCAATATGAACAGTCGTGTGCGTGCTTACGAACGTATTTACCATTTGCACAAAACGGACCGCACTAATAGACTATAGGTCCATGTCTGTGATGTCAAACAGCCCTAACTTTTTTGACAAAGACATAGTATTGCCAGATCAAACTAAATAGTAGTCGAGTAGACCTAGTTTGGAAAGAGGTTCGAACATTTGTAGCATCCACTGGACCTGAATATTTTTTCAGTGTCCGCAAACGATAAGAGTGGCTATGTTTAGAGGACACTTATACTAAACAAAAATGTCAAGTAATACGATACCCTAAAGGTCAAGATCGAAAGCCATATATTATTATGCACAATGACCATCATTAAAAATGCTGTAATTACGTGTGTATTGTATTATAATATGCATTCCATGGTTTTAGTTCCCAATTTCATCTAACTATTTATTAGAAAGCAGAGCCTTTGCAATTAGTAGCAACAAACAAAAATCTCATGGTAACTAGTTAATTATTTAACTACTAAATCACGTCACATCGCGTTGCAGCAAATATTTAGTTGAAGTAAGTAGTAAATTACTTCTTGTTTGTAAATTACATACACATAATTGTGTTTTTATATTTTTTGTTACCTCCTCTTACTATTTTTGAAAAGTCTTTAACACTAATGGCTTTTACCGGTTCATATTTTTGGTGAGCAGTGATAGCCCGGACGGTTAAAGAGCCGGCCGAAAATCAGTGAGGCTCGGGTTCGAATCCTGGCATGTACCAATGAGTTTTTCAAAAAACTTACGTACATATTTATCACTAGCTCGACGGTGAAGGAAAACATCGTGAGGAAACCCGCAGGTCTCAGAATTAATTCTGAGACATGTGTATATAGACCTGTGGGTCTAAAATGGCCACTTTGAGCAATTCCTCTGAGCAATTCCTCCTTTTATGAATTCCCAGCAAAACCTAAGCAATTCCTCTAAATTTCGTATAATGGTCCCTCATTTTAGTGATTCACTGACAATTCAATTCACTAGCAGATTCGTATTTGGTGAAAATTTCGAATATGAATCGAAATAGGATCCTATTATGATTCACCCGAAACGGCCTTTTTAGCACAGCCGGTCCGGCGATGGGCTCACCACCTATCACGTTTAGGGGTCCAATGTATCTCGTGAAATGTGGGTATATCCAGTAATGGAATACCTCTGCCTACCCCCTCGGGGATAAAAGGCGTGAGATTATATTTATATATATTATATATATACTGGATGATTTTTTTTACCGTCTGGAAAAAAAATATGACGTATAAGGTATCTAGAGCCGAAGTTATACACGAGATTAATTGTTAAAGTCACGTTTAGTCATGTTTAGTGCAATTTACAAAATCTAGAAAATTAAGCGCAGTAATACGCGCAGCTGGCGGTGGTAGATTGCTCATAAATGGAAGCTACGAGCCTGTTTCTTTTTAAAATACTATTTCAAATATCTCATTGTGTATTATTGACTACAATTGAGTAATGTATATTAGTTTAAGCAAGAAAAAAAAATGTTGAGAAAAAAAATTTTTTTTTAGTAACATTGCCAAATGAATCTATTAAGGGCCACATACACGGAACGATCCGTCTGTGAGATCCGTCTGTACGATCCGTCGCAACAAAATTGACGCCCATACACGGAACGATCCGTCTGTGAGATCCGTCTGTACGATCGGTCGCAAGCGATCTGTCGTGTTGCCAGACCGTGGGGAATTACCCAAGCCATGAGCAATTTTAGTTTTTTTTAAAGAAGGGCGGAAAGGTCTTTGAATCGGTAAAATATGGGCAATAACGTTAAGTGAAATAAATGAAGAAACTAAATTTAATTTATCTAGTACAATAAAATTACATCGATAATACTTTATCAGACTGCACTGTCTGCACTCTAATTTGACATGTAAAATAGACTAAACGAAACGCATTGACGTTTGACATAATAATATATCTTATTTTATTTTTATTTTCTTTTATTTGGGTTAAAAAACAGTTACACAATAAATTATTATACTAGGGCTAAGCATGGATAGGTGATAGGTAATTTTATAGTCAATCTCAATAACCACATATTAATAACAATGAAAGTAGGTATGCTAATGGGTAGATTATATTAAATTAAAATAGGATAAATATAATATTAGTGTACCTATGTATCAGTTTGACATTTTTTTTCTTTAATATTATTTTAGTGAATGATTGTGTGTAAGTAATTATGTGTGAGAGTATATCTGTTTGTGAGTGTGTTAGTGTATTTTTAAGTGTGTTGTGTGTAATTATAAGGAATTAAGAGTAATCTAGTAATGTAGTGATGGGTGCATTGTGGTTTCTTTTTAACGCATTTAAGTTGTACAGTTTTGAGGTTAGTTTATTGTAATTTCAAAAAATTATATCTCGGAAATTATTGCGCTCCGCGCTTTGATATTTTGGTTAATAATCCCTCTTATATACCTAGAGGTATAAGCTACAAAAAAATTAAGAAGCAGAAATTCCATGTCACGTTTAGTATAGTTCGGCCCTTTCATTTATTACCCATCTTGTAAGAGTGTACCTATTAATAACTCGTCACCTTGGATGTTCCCCCGTGTTGGATTTAAAATGACATCACATGGCTAACCACGCATTGACATCCAAACAAAAAAAAAACAGCTCAATTGGTTATCTTTGTCCCGTCATTAAGAAGTTGCGATATCCACCTCCTAGCTTGGTGGTACCATAATATTGCATTGTAACCGGACTTACATACATCAGTTTAAAATATCTTCTTCAAAATTGAGTTGCAAGTTTCCACCCGAACTTACATAGTTATATACATACATTGCAAATTAAATAAAAGGTGGTAAAATTGCCCACAGTCTGGCAACACGAAAAAATCGAATCGTTGATCGTCGAGTGCCCACACACAGTCGATTTGTTGCGATCTGCGATATCGCTTGCGATGAAGTGAATCGTTAACGATCTTCACATACACGGACGATCCGTCGTTACGATCTATCTGTTGCGACGGATCGTACAGACCGATCGTTCCCGTGTATGGGGAACTTTACACTTACCTATCACACCACATTTTTTTCCAGACGGTAAAAAAAGTCAGTATATATATATATATATGTATATATATATATATATATTTGGTGATTTTGGTGGTTTTTCTAAGTAAACGCTGGCAAGCACTCTTCAAACCGCACTAAAAACATTGAGGTAGGGATGAGCAAGTTGAAAAAATATACCGATATTTGCCGTGATAATATTTTTAAACAGTATCAATAATTATACAGTGAAAAATATCGATATATGCTCAGTTTTCACATGATTATTCTTACATTATTCCTAAAGCATTCAAAATTCGTAAAAAAGATCGAAGAAAGTAGTTTTTTTATTAATGCTCGAGCCTAAACAATAGTGTACAAATCAAACTAGTAGTCATCAGTTATGGACATTAGAAACACCCTCTGTTACACTGACAGTTTAACAGTAGCTATTAATATTTTTATGCATGGCTGGTATGTAGTCTTATTAAATGTATGTATTTCATAAAGATTGAGGTCGGATTGTTTAAAGTTAACGATTCGCTAGGAGCATGCAAGGAGTATCTAGTAACATTAAAAACGAGACCAGTTGCGTTAAAAATATATTGAAATTGATACGAAATTGATAGTCTACAATAAATATCCAATATCTATATATCTCTTTAAAAATACATGCAATATATAGAAAAATATCGATATTTTTTGCCCATTCCTACATCGAGTTAAATAACAGCCTGCCTGCACTTTGCGCAGTGTGTTTTGATAATAAAAAAAATCACATACATACATATTGTATTCATAGTTGTAATTCGAGGGATTTTAAATAAAGAGAATAATAAAGAGGATATTTACAAGATTGCCTGCTTCAAATGTATTTAGTGTCTCCTGGAGTTTATAGATTAGCAACGTGAGTTTGATGTAAGTTTTTCAAAGTTTCTTCGATGAAGGCTCCTGCCGGCTTTTTAACCAAAATACTGATGGACAGAGATAAGATTATAGTTAATTTTCTAATGCTTCACTTGTTATCTGCTTAAGTACCCACTTGTATCCCTCAAATTTGTTGGGGTTTGTTTTTAATTTCTTACAAATATTAGAAGTAATGAAATTTAAAGATTTATTTATTCACTAGAAATATTTGAATGTATTTTTTATTTACATCTAACAAGCAAGTAAATGTGTGCATTTTATTCAGACTATCGGGAAAAAAATATTTAAAGCATTACAGTACATATTTATGTTATTATTTGCATTAAGTACTGAATATTGTTGACAGTGAAGGAAAACATCGTGGGGAAACCCGCAGGTCTCAGAATTAATTCTGGGACATGTTTAAATAGATCCGGTCCAGCGATGGGCTCACCACCTATCACGTTTAAGGGGTCCAATATATCTCGTGAAATGTGGGTATATCCAGTAATGGAATACCTTTGCCTACCCCCTCAGGGATAAAAGGCGTGAGATTATTTTATTTTATTTTTATTGTTACAAAATATTATTGTGTCAGTTCAGAAATGTCACTATTAATATCGCAATATGCTTGCATTTTATACAATTCAAATGACAACTCTTCCAATAGTCAGGCTCCAGTCAGTAAAAATTTCATTATAACCAATAAGGTTTCTTAAAATAGTTGATTTCTTATCAGACATGAAATTTTTAAGATTACAGCGTTAGCTTTATGAATTTAATGCAAATAAAATCACCTGTGACATTAAGGGGTCCAAAAAACATTCTGGTGAAACATTTTCATTTAAAGAATTCCTCTGCCTACCGCCTCGGGGATAAAAGGAGTGAGATTATTTATTTTATTTTATAAAATCACCATTATACAGTGGTGGTCAGATAATTAGAAACACTTCTTATGAATAAGGAAAGTATAACTTCAACGTACAAATGTTCGTAAAAAATATACACATTCAATAATTAATAATTATGCAATAATATAGCCACTCAAATAAAAAACTCATTAAATGCATAAAATATAAAACATATGTTATTTTTAATTACAAAATGAGTCTTACACATGTAGGAGTTTATTTTCTGTAACTTGCCGCTTGGACGCATAATTAGAAACATTTTAAAAAAGTATCCATAGCTCATTCTTTTTTTGGAAATTGGAGAATAACATTTCTTTCGTGGCTTTTTCTATTATTCTAGCGGCAATTCAAAATTTAATCTGAATTTTATTTTGTTCAAAATGGGCCAAAAAAAAAGATGTGACGCGTCAACTAGGCAAATCATTGTTAATTTACGTATAGATCATATGTGGGCGTACAGAAGAATAGCTGAGCACTTAAATTGTTCTGTAAAGAAAGTTTTTAATGCAATTGATCATTACAAAACACATGAAACTGTTAAAAAAATGTTCTTAGAAAGGCTCGGCAAAGAAAAACCTTTCCCAGAGAAGATAAGTTGTTGTTCGTGTTTCTAAAAAAGACCCAATTAAAGGCTCCAACCAGATTATAAATGAAGTTTTTTCGCCTGATGACCCGAGAAACATCTCGCCAAGATTGATACGCCGAAGATTAGTAGAAGCTAAATTGTTTGGAAGAATCTTTCGAAAGGTACCGCTTCTTACCAAGCAGCACCGAGAGAAGCGATTATTAATCGCTAAAAAAATATGTTAATTGGACGGTACAAGAATGGAAAAAAGTGTTATTTTCGGATGAAACAAAAATAAATATGGTAAATTCCGACGCAAAGTGCTATGTTAGACGTCCTGTAAACAATGCTTTTAATTATAAATACACAAGGAGTATAGTCAAGGACGGTGGCAGTAACATTAAAGTTTGGGGGTGTTTTTCCGGATATGGAGTTGGACCCGTTCGGGAGATTGAAGGTACAATGGATCAATGGCAATACTAAAATATCTTAGAGCACACAATGATTCCATACTCGGACGATCATTTGCCTGTAACCTGGATCTTTCAGCATGACAATGACCTTAAACACACGGCCAATATCGTCAAATGTTTCCTTAGCAAACAGCGTATATCCATTTTAGACTAGCCAGCAAATCGTACGGATTTAATCCCGATAGAAAATCTCTGGTTTATTGTTAAAAAGAAAGTCTCAAACAAACGTAACACCAGTCAAAACGAACTAAATGAAGCATTTTTTGAAGCATGGAATTAAATCCCCCTACAAAATTTTACGAAATTGATTGAATCAAAATGCCACGTCGTTGCAGTGCTGTTATTGGCATTAAGGGATACGCCACTTAATATTAATTATAACTATTGATAGGTTTGGGATAGCAGCTATTTCATAAATAACAATACTAATTACTAATACTTTAAAAAAATGTTTTTTATACTTTTTTGTTGTTGTTTCTAATTAGTTGACCATTATTGTTTATAACTTAAAATGGGTTAAAATGTTTGTCCGTAATGTAATATTGAAACTGCCCTTGTGTAATGGAATTTATATTGTTTTTCTAATCAATGATAAATCGTTGAACATATTGTTGTCCTATTTATTGTTTATTTTCAAAATAAAAACGATTGCGGAGAAGTATCTTACATAATGTCAAGGACCGTTGGCAGTGTTTCTAATTATCTGACCACCACTGTATATTTAACATGTGCAACTAACTCTGTTTGTACATTTTCATAGCTTACTAAATGATTATGCAAAAGTGGACATGTTTACTTGTCTAAACTCATTGTTACTTGTGATATGGTATCACAGGTAAAAATGAGAATAAAAGAAAAAATAATAATTCATCAATGGTTGTCCAATATGCAATTAAGTATGTAAGTATATATTGGAAATGATTTAGTACAGGCCCTGCCTAGTTTAGGACTAAATAACCATGTGTGATTGTGTTCCACAATTTCTTTCAAACCCAAATGGTGCTAACGGGACCCTGTTACTAAGTCTTTACTGTCTGTCAGTGGAGTGTATCTCAGAAACTGTAATAGTTTTTTTTCTCCTATATTGACTGTAACATGGCAAACTGTTGAATTCAACAATGGGAAATTGTTTCGTATGTAATAAGAAATAAAAAAATGGTAAAACTTTTTTCCATACAAGAAAAGTGTTTTTTTATTCAAAAATGTTGTACAGTGGCAAGCAAATCCTTGTGTGTGTATCAAACTCTTACTTGGCCAGTTTTTATTATTAATCTGGTTCAGGGTATTGTACCAATAAGTTTAGCAAAAAATTGCCTAAATAAACAGTGAAGGAAAGTATTGTGACAAAACCTGAGTTCAGTTAAGAGGATAATAGCACTTTCTGTTAGTAATATAGAGGCCGAAGGATATACTATTTCTAGAGCTATTTCTGTGTATAATTTACTATCTACAAAGACCACATACACAGTAAATAAAAAAAAAAATAACTACTCCATATACATGAGTAAATTTAAGTTTTTGTTTTTCTAAGTACATTAATACTTGTTATATCTCTTGTTACATCAGTGACAATTGAATTATTGTAGTAATACAGACAGTGGAGGAGTAAAGCATCTCCTATTAATAGATAACATTGTTGTTAAGTACTATCTGCACCCTATCCAATAACGCGCACGATAAGGCTTTCGCGGTTCCCGCCGCAGTGACCAACCGATCGCCGTGCGCCCTGCTTGCCACTCACTACGCAACTTTTGTTTGTTTACTCCACAATCTTTTATATAACACACGTTGTCTGATAGTTTCACTTGTAAAATAACATTCGACTCGCGAAAGTAGTTGCTGCTTTGATAAGTTTTCGCGTAATGTAATTCATGTAATTGGATACGCACTGGTGAGTTTACTCTAGGCATAATGTTAGTGTACCTTGATCAAGCAAGTGGTCATAATATGTACTTTGCAGGCATGAAGAAAAGTTTGTTTATAGTTCGCAATTAGGTATACTGTGTTCATATTATATTAAATGGCGGTTCTGCGCTGTTTTAGCCGTAGTTCCTGTTCCCTTGGGAATATGGGACTAAATTGTAGCCTATGTTATCAGGGATGTTGTCAGGGATATTCTAGATTTCCATTGGTGAAAGAATTTTTAAAATCGGTCCAGTATAATTTTCCTCTTTATAATATTAATATTAGATGAAAACAACTAAATGGTTATATATGTTTATATTGGCATAGCAACTATGAAGTATATTAATATTTAATACTCACTCAGTATAGACAACAATAACAATAGAAATCTTTATTACACCTTTCCATCCTTCCTAAGGAGGTCTGGAAGAAATGGCTTACAGCAATAACACTGTTAGTTGTACTTTTTTTTGTTTGTTAATGTGTCACTTCTCGCATATATATTTATTAACTATTAGTGCATCTTTTTTTTCTCCTCTCGCCAGAAGTCCGAGTCCCGGAAAACAGTTTCTTTCGTAAACCTATTAGTGCACCTGCACAGTCAAAAGTTGTTGCATTGATTTGGCTGGTGCATTACTCTCATTCACATTAAACCCATGTCACAGTAGAATACTAAGATTTGTTACTGAACATGTAAATTAAGTTAGTGCGACATAGTACTACAGTGTGTCCACAATCCACATGCGACTGCTCGTATGTAATGTCGATGTATGTGACGTTTATTGGTGCAGGTCAGCGCGCGGGCATGGCGGACGAGGCGGACGCCCTCAAGCTTTACTGGGAGCACTTCTTCAAGGCCGAGACAGGAGCTTATGAGGTGAGAATGTGATATGACACCAATAAAACTAGACAAATTGTAAAACATTACAGTTTCTTAAAATATTTACAGCACATATCAAATGAAAATGCTGTTATTCAAACACCTATAGGCAAAAAGCCTTTATGTCCACTTACTGAAAGTCATTTGCATCTCCGGCGCTTCGGCATAATTTATCTCTGTAGCCGGTCAAGCGACCATCGCCAGACATAGCAGGTTCGATTCCTGGTCATGAGTTTTTCTCCGGTTTTTCTATAAGTTCCATAAGTGTTTATCAACAGACCTGGTGAAGGAAAACATTGTGAGGAAACCAGCAGGTCGTAGAATTGATTCTGAGTCATGCCTAACAGCATACCGTAAAATAAATACCTTTAAAAAGTGGCTATTTCCGGGAATGTAATATACATACATACATACATAATCTCACGCCTATTTCCCATTGGGGTAGGCAGAGACAACAGACCGCCACTTGCTACGAACCTGGCAGATCTCACGCGCTTCCTCCACATCCATCAAACGACTCATGCATGCTCGTCGGTTTCGGGTACTCTTTATCTGGCTTTTCTTCAACACATCGCCGATCTGGTCGATGTAGGTACGCCTAGGTCGTCCTCTACCGACTCGCCTATTCACAACACCCTTGTATATTTGTCTCGTTAGACGACTTTCATTCATCCGCTCAATGTGACCAAACCACCTGAGCATTCCTCTTTCAATCCTAGTTACTATATCATCTTTCAAGCCGCAACGCTCTCGGATCACACTATTTTTCACTCTATCTATCAATCTTACTCCACTAATGCTTCTTAATGAACGCATTTCGACTGCATTTATTCTACTTTCATGCTTCTTCTGCCATACCCAACACTCACTGCCATACATCAACGTAGGTACTAACACACCATCATGAACAGCCAGACGTGCTTTATTTGTCACATTCTGGCTCTTCATAAAGGAGTGCAAAGCTCCGTTAATCATGTTCCCTGCATTCACCCTTCTTTCAATATCACTGTCACACTTTCCGTCTCTTGTAAACTTACTTCCCAAATAAACAAACTCTGGCACTTGTTCTACTTTCTCGCCTTCAATCATAATATCACATTCAGACATGTCCCTATCTTTCTCCAGAACTATTACCTTCGTCTTGCTTACATTCACTTTCATGCCTTTCTTCTTAAAAGCCTCATTTACAAGAGTTACAGTGTCCTGCAACTTACACGCCGATGGTTCAAGTATTACTTGATCATCGGCGTATAACAGGCATTTGACACGTACCTCTCCCATTCATACTCCACAATCTCGCTCTTTCAAATCTGTCAAACAGCTATCCATGAAAAGGTTGAAAAGCCATGGCGATGCTACACAACCTTGTCTAACACCCACAGAGATGTCAAACCAGTCCGTGTAGGCGCCATTAATTCTGACACAGGCTCTAGAATCCCTATAGAGGGATTTCAGACCCTGTACCAAAATAGGGTTCAACCCATGCATGGCCAGTGTTGACCATAGCTCATTCCTTCTCACTCTATCGTAAGCCTTTTCCAGGTCTATAAAGGCGCAGAATATTTTTTGGTCTTTTGCCAAAAATTTCTCAGTGACGCACCGTAAGGAAAAGACTTGATCCATGCATCCCATCTCCCTTCTAAAGCCTGCCTGAACATCCCATATCCTCTCATTCGTTTCACTCACGACCCTATCAATCAATATCCTCGCATATAGTTTGCCGACCACACTTAAGAGACTAATGCCACGATAGTTCTTACAGTCCTGTTGCGACCCCTTTCCTTTATATAGTGGTACAATTACCGCCTTAGTCCAGTCATCTGGTACTCGGCCATGTTCCAAACACAGGTTAAAGAGTCTTTGCAGCAGGCCTGTTACCAACGTGTCACCGGCCCGTAACATTTCTACCGTCACGCTATCATATCCTGCAGCTTTACCTAGTTTCATACTTTTTAGCGCTTCCACAATCTCTTTCATACTTATTTCGAAATCTTCCGGTGGAATTGATATCTCACAAATTTCACTCTCATGCTCATCCTCTTGCTTTTCAAACAGACTTTCAAAGTATCTTTTCCACCGCTCTAGTACATGCCGTTCTTCAATCATAGGTTCACCACTTTCATCACGTATTACACTCAGAGAAGATTTTGTGGATTGCCCCTGCGCTTTCCTTACAAGTTTCCAAAATAACTTTATGTTATTTCGAAAACTAGAGCAGAATTTTTGATCCAACTTATTATTCTTCTCTTCTTTCTTTCTCGCCACGCACTCTTTAACTTTCTTTTTAAACTCTGCATACCGCTCTTTTGTTCTTTTTACATTCTCCCTATTTTGTTCACAATCATACACTCTGCAGTCGGCTTTCACCGCCAACAAGTCCAGCCATGCTTTCTTCTTATCATCTACTACACTTTTCGTCTCCCAATCCCACCAGTCAGCCATCATGTTCTTTGCATTCCTCCTTTTACTTACACCACACACCTCCTTCGCAATATTTACCGCATTCTTCTTCAAAACATTCCAGATCAAATCAATATCATTTCCACAGTCATCCTTCAATTCTTTTTCAAAATTTTCTCTCATTTTATTTTTATACTGCTCTTTCACGTCAGGGTCACTCAATCTCTCTACTTTTATACGTTCTGGCGCAGTCACATTTACTCGTGCACGGTTCTTCCAACGTGAAAACAGACCGCTAATTCGACACACTACCAAGTAATGATCTGTGCCCACGTTGGCCCCCCTATATGCTCTGGTATCTGTGACTTTGCTTTTCAGTCTTTCATCTACAATCACAAAATCAATCAAGCTTCTCTCATTACCTCTCTGCCACGTGTACAGATGGACCTGTCGGTGCTCAAACATAGTGTTTGTCACATTCAGATTCATCTCTGCACACACATCTAACAGTCTTATCCCATTCTCATTAACTCTTACATCACCGAAAGCCCCCAGTACCTTTTCATATCCATCCCTTTTCATGCCAACCCAAGCATTAAAATCCCCTAACATTACCAATCGTTCATTGGGCTTTCGCTTCAGACATACTTCTCTTAGACCTTCCCAAAAAGATTCTCTTTCTTCTTGAGGTTTTGACATGTCGGGAGCATATACACCAATTATAAAAATGGATGTTATGCCCACTTTCAGTCTAGCCCAAAGAAGACGAGAATCTACACACTCATACTCTCTCATGCCTATCATCATTCGCTCAGAAAGGACAAGTCCGACACCTCTACTGCCATATTCATCATCAGCGACCCCTGACCAGATGGCTGTGAATTGGCTATGCGTCGACAAGTCCTTCCCCTTTCTCTTCGTCTCATTCACACACAGGATATCAATATTCCTATCACACATCATCTCACATACTTCATCTAGTTTACGCTCCATTCCTCCGCAAACATTCAAAGTAGCAAACCGGCACTCTGCCGTCCGCTTTTCGCCCCTCCGGGAAATGTTTCGGCGTGACGAGTGGCGAGCTGCGTCGCCGCCTACAGAAAACGGAACTTTGTCCCCCCCAGATACGTCGGGACTGCCCTCACCGAAGACGTCGAGTGAGGGAAAGGATTCTCCGACCAAGTCGGTACCTTTCTGGGGCAATGCGTCTTTTAAAGCCGTTTTCATTTTCCCGTACTAAAATTTTATTTTTATGTAATATACATTTTGCAAATTACCTACATTACAATGTATTTTTTTTTAAATTGTAAGGCAGCGTAGAACTATTGACAGAAGAGAATATTTCATACTTATAGTTATTTTTTTGCAGAAATCTACTTGGTTGGATCTGTTTCTGGCCGAATTTCTCATTCGTCTCAACGATGGTGCTAATCCTAAGGAGTTGATAAAGTTCTGGTAAGTAAAGCGCCACAGAAGAGTGCAAAAGGAACCTTAAGCTACCTTACTACTGAGCCTCCGCTATCTGTCCGCCTGTCTGTCTTTTAGTGGGCTGTATCTCATGAACCGTCACAGCTAGAGCCGTTATAACAACACATAATAAAAAAGATTTTATGCTGTTTTATTTTAGAGTTTTTTTACTGTTTATTTTACCTTTTAATACTTGAATCACAACAAGTTTGACGCTTGTTTGTCTTGCTTTTTTTAAGATAGAGTAAAAACAACAAACTTTGAATAAAACACAAAACAAACAAACATTTCTTGTAAAAATTAAGTAGGGTCTTACTTGATTTCGAGTTTTTTTTTATAATTAATGTCTTTAGTTAGCTACCATAATAAAAAACATATTGTGTAAACATTTCAATCTGTTAGAATTTGATTAAAATAAAACAGCTTTTTAAAGGGCAGAATCCCTAACAGACGGACGGCCGGGAACATAAAGCTTATACAGTGCGGCGGTTTTAACTTGGCTTCTCTTTACATAGGCTTCGCCTGCGCAAACCCCTTGGTACCGCCAAATGGTAGCTAAAAATGTTCTTGCGCAGCCATTTGCTCAACTTCAGTTTTGCAAGGCGTAAGCTTAAAGTAAAGCTGAGCTTAGGATGCATGCCCATTACCGAAAGCTGACTCGTTTACAGAACTCTCACAACTACACTTTTATTCATTTTACATTTGTAAATGTTTTAGAATGCCAAGTTTTAAACTATGTCAGTTAGTTGGGTAGGTTGCGGATAAGAAAGAACTGTTTCTTACAGTATATAGTCCCTGGCAAAAAAAAAAAAAAATAATCCTGCGATAAATATAAAACTAAATATGTGTCATGTTACCGCACGCCATGCCTTTATTGACAGACATTACACAAGTGCAATGCATG
The DNA here is from genome assembly GCA_963855545.1 of Ethmia dodecea. NCBI lineage: Eukaryota > Metazoa > Arthropoda > Insecta > Lepidoptera > Depressariidae > Ethmia > Ethmia dodecea. The sequence goes on from OY979443.1 coordinate 4,510,146, forward strand.
TGTTGCACATGGCAGGTTTCGATAACCGATATGTACCTTAAAATGTCCATTGTTAACTTCGATCAACTATAGCAACTATATATAGTTGTATATGTAGTTGCTATAGTTGATCGAAGATTGTTAAGCTAAACCAGGGGCCTTATGGTCCATTTATAATCGTAATCGTCTTTATTTGACATTTGTTACGCGATCAGTGCTCGCTCTCCTTTCACAGACTGTATTGACAGATGAACGGAAGAAGCAACGTACGTCAAAATGCTGAAGACGATTTCGATTACAATTATAAATAGAAAATAAGGCCCCTTATAATGATGCAGCCCGGTGAGCGGCGTGGTGTCCCTGGTGGGTTGTGAGCTGCTCTGCGGCATCCACCGTGTGACCTCCTCCATCAACACACACTACTGCGCCCCCCTGCCTTGTCTCGACGCCGGTTGCTCCGGCAGGGAGCCGGCCGCAGACACAGCGACCGCTTCTGATGGTATTGACATCCCGTTAAGCTATCATGATATCCTTATATCTAATGTCCTTATCTCGTGGGCATCTTATTCTTTACTGGCTACACCCCTCATGGGAAGTCATAATGGAAGTCGTTAAGCTATGTTTCATACAGGAAGTATGAACCATTAATTTTTACGCGTAGTTTGTGAGGAAAACCTTAGCTCAGCAGTGGGATGTTACGGGTTTATATTGATGCTCTATATTGCTATATTTGCTTTAAGCTGAGCTTTATATTTATTTAACTTGACGTATCAAGAATATTGAAGAAACAAATAATTTGATGGAGTTTTCTTTCCCGAAAATTTGTTCAACAGTTCGAAGATGATAATATAGAGACCAGCTGATTTTCTAGTTGCTGATCCACTCTACACTAGTCCTGTAGTAACGTGGTCCCATATTCTCCCATCCATATTTTTTGTCTTTGCCTTTTTAAATTTTATACATATTTTTGGTAGACGCGGAGACCAAGTCCGATGATAGCCATGCTCAAGCGACGAGTCTGTTCTCACGCGCCAACGCACAGTCCTCTGCCGAGATCCTGCGCAAGTACTTGCTGGGTGGCATCGCTTGGCGCTGCCTCGTGCTTCTTCGCGCGCTCGGGGTAGAGGTCAGTGACCGCATGGATATAATTAGTCTGTCCCCACCTGTACCTTGCCTTAAGTATTAACCTCCCATCTGTCTCGATACTTAATTTCGAGTTTCACATATAAATATATCGAGATATACTGAAGTAGATTCTTTATATAATAATTTGCCGCTTAGTTGCACCAGTTATCGAAAGGTCGCCATGCCTCGCCGCCAAAGTTTACATAGTCGATACTATTTTGATACGTATACTGATTACTTGATACTGGCGACCGCCCGGGACTCCTGTGGGTGATACATTAAAAATAGACAATTATAAAGAAAAATCCGGCCAAATGCTCTCTGATGACAATGTCAATGACTCGTGCGGTTTCCATAGCTTAGAACGAATATCTGTGTAGGTAGTCTATTCTATAGGTATTTTAAGTATGTGATAAAACTGGAAGAGGATTTTTACATTAGGTTTTCCTGTACTAGCGGACGTCCGGCACATGGGTCACCAGTATTTTTATCCAATATCTTTATAACTAGCAGTGCCCCGCGGTTTCATCCGGTTAGTTCCCGTTCCCGTAGGAATACGGGGATAAAATATAGCTTATGTGTTATTCTAATGTATAATCCGTTCAGTAGTTTTTGTGTGAAAGAGGAACAAACATCGATACATACAAACTTTCGCGTTTATAATATTAGTTGACACATAAGATATATTTCAATCAGTCAACCAGTCATTTTCTTCTTTTATAGCAATAAAAATATTAGTAGAGTCACTATTTTCTAAAAATTCCATGCTCGCACTGAGGCTATGTTCCAATTCCGAATCACGAGTTCATTATGAAGTAATGAATGTTCCGTAATAAATTGCTCAATGAATCGTCTTGACCTCATTCAAACTTATTCGCAGAAACTAAGTTTGCAACCATCTTTAGGTACCTAATGATAACGATACTACAATATTGCCATTGTTTTGATAATAGGGTAGTTGACTGTATTGAAATTAGAGTAGGAGTAAATCATTCATAAAACTTTACCACATGATGCAAAGCTGGAATTCGAACTCTTAACCTAACTTATCCTTGATACAACCTAAGGAGTTTTATTAACGATACTGATGTAGTGCATAAGCAGAATAGAGTCATTGGATGGATGTGAATGAAGCGCGAGAGATCTGCTAGGTTCGTAGGAAGGCGCGGTCTATTTTCTCTGCCTGCCCCAATGGGAAATAGGCGTGAGATTAAGTACTCAAAATAATTATCTTTAAAGCTATCTAACTGTTTTGTTTCTGGGGATATTCTAAACATGAATTCACATAGATTAACAGTTTAAGCTTTTTAAGCTACAAAAACAAATCACCCTTATAGGTAACTTGCCCGCGCGGATCCTGTTTGTGGCTGTGGTGAGTTTTTAGAAATCTCCTCTTAGTGGTCACTTACGCCAATCAAGGAATCTTTATGTAAAATGTCATGTTTCTAAACACACATGTGCGATGATCGATCAGTCAGCCAGTCAATTTCTTATCTTATTATATACACTAGCTGGGAGTTAAGGTAGCCTATGTTCTCCCTCAAGACGCTAGATATCATCCTGCCAAATTGAATTGACACATAGTTATTAGTAGGGATCTTACATTTTAGATGTAACTTTCTAAATACCGGATCGTTATATCACAGTTATCAACTGTTCTATGGTTCTAGACTAAACGCGAATCTATTAGAGGTGTTTACGCGGAGTCACCGGAGCACGCGCATCGGCCTTAATGTTAGGGTTCGATGAACTGCAGTATAGCTTGCTCGCTACACTGCGGTCGCTTGACTCTTTCACACAAGTATTGTGTTTATTGGTAACTAATTAGAATGAAATGCTGTGGTCTATGAATAAAGATGAAGTAGGTAGCAACTTTGTCCTCGTAAAAATTTTTTTCTTTCAACTCATGTGATCGTCACTTAGCTAAGAATGTGCACTCATTTTTTTAAAATAATTCATATGTGTTTGTAGACTTCACTACCATTAATTATTCTTTATTTAATACCGGGTCTGGGCAGTAACCTTACCAATAATACAAACGCGAAAGTTTGTAAGGATGGATGGAGGTCATCTTCCACGCAAAAACTACTGAACGGATTTTTATGTAACTTTACAGTTATCATCAGAATAACATAACATAGGCTACTTTTAATCCAAAGAGATTTAAATATAATAGGGCATGGAGGGGGCATTGGGAATATTTTCATACAAAACTTTAAAGCCTAAGCGTCATGTCCTTGTCATGTCAGTTAGTATGAACGCGAGCTGTCATTCGGTCGAAATTGTACTAGGCTTATTCCACTTGGAATAACTTTTGACTTCAAATTTTCCTCGCTTTGTCCCCTCTATGCCCTATTATATTTAAATCTCTTTGTTTTTATCCCAAACTAGTATTTGTATATAAGTACATACGTTTATCAGTTCCCATAGTAGTCTCAAGTTTTGGACTAAACGGCCTTGTGTAAATTATCTCACAATGTTACTATTATACTGTTATTATTATATGACCGCTGTAAAAGTATCATGATGTACATCGCCCGTGGAGGTCGCATCGTAATTATATCGCGGTTATCTCAATCGCGCTTCAGTGGCTGTGATCCCGGGTGGCGCTAATTGAGCGCCCTTGTTACATTGACGCAGTCACAAACAGATTAATGGCACTAGATATATATGTATACTTATATAAAAGAACAAACTAACTGGCTGATTGGCTAACTGATCGTTCAACGCACATCCGAAACCGCTGGGTCCAGATGATGGAAATTTTGCACAGAGGTTCCTTACATGACGTAAGTGGGCAATAAGATGAGATTTTTGTAAATTCCCACGGGAATCGGAATAAACAAGATCCGTGTGAGCAACCCGCCAGTATACGTATATCTATATTCTATTATAAAGACGAAAGATTTGTATGTTTGTTACTGATAAACTCAAAAACTACTGGACCGATTTTAAAAATTCTTTCACCGATGGAAAGCTAAGGGATCCCTGAGTAACGTAGGCTATATTTTATTGCCGTATTCCCACGGGAACGGGAACTACGCGGGTGAAACCGCGCAGAACCGCTAGTATCATAATAAGTTAAAGAATCATTTCAGGGCATTTCGCCCTGCGCCCAATAAGATTTGGAAAATTACGAAATTGTATCAACTTTTTAAGCCCCTTGGGGGATGAATTTTCACAATTCATTTCTCAAGTAGTGCTCACCATGTTAAATCGTTCATCACCTTCTGCCTCTCATAGGGGAGGAATTTATAAAAAAAATATTTCTTTGTGCTTATCTGTGGAAAATGTGCATGCTTCTAAATAGACCGGGTTTCGGCTGTGTATTGTCTCTTAGTCAGTCAGTGTTCGATGCTAATTAATTAGATTGAGTTGTATGCCACTTTTAGACCTTTTTATTTAAATTGCCACTAATTTGTAAAATTAGTTGCCATAAAATTCAACATATTGATAAAATAAAGTGAGTGATTTATAGTGATCCTTATATATAGAAAGAATAAAAAAAATCATACTGCGTGCCTATAAAGCCGTGACATTTTGAATTTAACACCAATATCAACTTTATTAGCTAAATTAGATGTGCTTAATGTAGTCTTTCAAATGAATCGTGCTAATTTAATACAGATTTAAATGTCGAGGAAAAATAGCTCACTGTTGGCATCTAATTCATCTGGACCCTGTATCCTAAAATATTTATAAAAAATTTGCCATTTTTATGTTAAAACATGTATACCCATACTACAATATATATATAGAGCAGTGATAGCTCGGACGGTTAAAAAGCCGGCCGAAAATCAGTGAGGCTCGGGTTCGAATCCTGGCATGTACCAATGAGTTTTTCAAAACTTACGTACATATTTTTCACTAGCTCGACGGTGAAGGAAAACATCGTGAGGAAACCCGCAAGTCTCAATTAATTCTGAAACATGTGTAAACAGACCCGGTCCGGCGATGGGCTAACCACCTATCACGTTTAGGGGTCCAATGTATCTCGTGAAATGTTTGTATATCCAGTAATGGAATACCTCGCCTACCCCCTAGGGGATGAAAGGCGTGAGATTATTTATTTTTATTTTTTACCCATACTACAAGGCATCGGGGCGTTACCCGCGCGGATCTAGTTTTATCCATTCCCATTAAAAATTTCTGCTACCTGTATTCTGATTTCAGCTTTGTAGCTCCACCAGTTGAAGCTGGGTGAAGTTAGATCAGTCTTTAACTTTCTCCTTTAATTTATGTTATAGACAAAGGTCGAAAGGTCGCTCTTAAATTCTTTGAAATTCTCAACAATTTGGTTGTTTTGGATTTGACTTACAAAGGCATGGCGGTAACCCATTCATTTGTTTAGGTTAGACTTATGAAAACAACGACGCGCGAAACTGAGCGAGTGGAGCTACTCGTAGCTCCATAAATACTAAAACATTTTTTTTGCCTAAAGACGTTGTTTGTCGAACTAGGTAAACCCAAAAGATTCGGTCTTTGACTAAAACATAATATTATACGATTGATTTGTATCAATATATTTTTATATCTGAAATAAATGTAACACGATGCGCGATAAAGTATTTTCTTCTTCCGATTATCTGTTTAAGGGCCGATTTTTCAATAGCTAGATAAACAGACAAATAACTATCTAACGAACAAAGTTATGGGACTGTTTATCGGACGAATAACTGCTCGCCAATTTTTCAATCTTCTTTTATTCCACGGATAACTATCTGATCTATTATTTCAACTCTGGCAACTCAAACTTCGGAGAGGTAAAACAAATATATTGCTTAGACAAGTGTTAGAGCAGGACGTCTTTGATTTTCGGTTGCTTAGCGATGTTTGTTGACTTGTCTTGTCACTGTCTCTAGCAGTGAACTTTTCCGTTCAACGGTCTCTAGATATTATTTCTGCCTATTTTATTATGATAAAAAATAATAATCTCACGCCTTTTAACCCCGAGGGGGTCGGCAGAGGTATTGCATTTCTGGATAATACCCACTTTTCACGAGATATTCTTTGGAACCCTAAACGTGATTGGTGGTGAGCCCATCGCCGGACCGGGTCTGTTTTTACACATGCCTCCGAATTAATACTGAGACCTGCGGGTTTCCTCACGATGTTTTCCTTCAACGTCGAGCTAGTGATAAATATGTGGGTACAGGTACAGCTACAAATAAAGACTGCGAGAAACGAACAACAGTTTATGGAGGAGAAACATAAACTGAAAATTTTACATTTGGCTAACGATAAGAGAAGAAAAGAAGAAATACTTCTAATAGCAAAAAAAAGTTAATTTATTTATGTGTGCCTGTCATAATGTTTTTAGATAGTTTTTTGTGTGTAGAAAAATTAAAACTTTGTTTTCTATATAAACATTTTTATTGTTATAAAAGTACCTACTGTCTAATTAAGGTCTTATATATGTATTATGCAACTACATCTTGAAATATCAATTCTGCTGAACACATTACTTGCACATTAAATGACAAAAAGCCTATTGTGTTCCTAAATTCCTCTGCTGTATTTCCACCGGCCGACTGAATCCTAATGTGAGTGCCATCTATAGCAGAGATCACTCTAGGGAATCTGGATATTTTATCAAATTCTTCCTGAGACCTTTTGAAAATCACCAATAGTTATGTAGAAACTCCCAGTGGCATAAAACCGTAGTGTAATTAGTAACTGTAGCATGGGTGTAAAACACCGGTTCCTGAAACATAATAGCGCTTATTTTAGGTTACTGCAACAATACAGTTTGTATGGGTAGGTACTAGGTAGGTATCCTTACACTTAGATCACTGACTGTTTATGCGAACAAAAACTTACCTTTGTGTTTTGTGCTTGATTTTATCTTCTATCAGTGAAAGCAAACTTTGCACAGACTCTTTTAAAAGTCTGAATCGACGATGAAATTCTTCTGAATCCCACTCCGTATCAGGTATCGTATCAGGCCTTGATCTGACGATTCTTTCTTTTCTTTCACATGGATTTAAATATTCATTTACTATGGCCTCTTCTTCGATAGCCAGGTCACCAATACTATCGAAAATATCCATAATAAATTATGATATCTAATTTATCACTTCGTTCAAACGCAAGAAATAACCTCAAACCAAGTTTACTTTATAAAAACGTACGTCAACATCAAACTATTCAGTCGAATAAGCGGCTATCTGGCGATGGAAGCGGCAAATAGATTTATTCCTCAGGTAGTGGAGTTATTCGAAAAAAAAGTCCTATCCGACTATTGAAAAATTCAATATCTTGCTACCTGTCGAATAAACCCTCTCTGTCTGTTTATCTAGCTATTGAAAAATCGGCCCTAAATAAACTACGTAATAACTGGCGAAGTTTATAAAAAGTTTATGTAGATTTGATACTATAAAAAAAGCTTACGCCTTATATCCCTGAAGGGTTAGGCAGGGGTATTCCATTTCTGGATATACCCACTTTTCACGAGATATTCTTTGGACCCCTAAACGTGATAGGTGGTGAACCCATCGCCGGACCGGATTCGATACTAATTAAAGTATAATCTATCTGAGGTTTCTGAATTCCTGGTGTGTACAGATATCCAACTGGCGTCTCGTAGTGGTGAAACCGTTTGTCTTAAGGTACACCTTCGTGGGTCGCGGCCGAGACGTCAGACGCGCACTTAAATCAAAGGCGACAATACTAGACACTATGAAAATGTATGGCGCCGTTTCCGAATCTCACGTCAAACACGCGCGGCTGACGTCAGCCCTCGACCCTCGATAGTGTCCCTTTATTTATTTATTAGACACACAAAAAAATATATACATATTACGAAGCGTTGCAATGAAACAGTTCTGGTATGAAACAAAGTCACAAGTTTTTATTCAATGTAGGGCCTTATAAGTCTTCTTATTGAAAGTCATTACGACTCCTCCACTTCGGTATGTATAGTTGAAGAGAAAAAGCGGGGCAAGAAACTCCTCAACACATTATTCTTTTAAACAATCATTATATTACAAAGTACAAGTTACATGGTTTACAGAGAGAGGTTTAGAGAAAATTTACACCAAACATCATTGTCATTCAAAAATTCATCTTACTTATAATATGCTATTTTACATAGAACCATTTTAACGCCAGTTTTGAACAGAGTGTACAATATTGTTTAAGGAAATAACGAAATAAACTCTCTCAAAAGTCAGGTTTAGTTTCCATTTAAGCGATTCCGTTGCCGTGCAGGGCCTGTCCTGCTGCCGGCAGCTGAGCTCGGTGCTGATCTGGCTGTTCGGCGAGGTGAGCGGCGCGGAGGGAGTCGCGAGCCCCGCGCCGCCAGAGACGCAGCCCCGCACGCCCATACACCAGCTCTTCTCTCCCAGGTTATTTCGTCTGCTACACATGAATTCGACTCAGTGTTATGAGCTGTGAACTTAAAATTGCTTGGGACTTTGAAGGGTGAATTACACATGGAATTGGTGAGTCAGTTCTATTTGCAATTCACCTTTTAATGTAGAAAACAAGCTAAAATAATATAGTATATATATTATTGTATATATTTAACTGCAGAGACTTATTATTGGCTTTCTAGCATTTAGAATGTAGTTATTTATAGCCTAAGATTAAGTAAATAAATAAATAGTTACGCATTTTTATTATCCTATTTATATACTAATAAGTAAAACTTTAGAAAATAAGCAAATACTATTGCTTGTAGAATGATATATAGAATTAAGTTTCTTAAACAGATTTATTAATAAAATAAAATACTGAATGAAAAATAAGCTATTATTTTTATTCATTTAATTGTTAATATTCATAGAATTCTTTCGTCTCACCCGGGTTATCAAGCAGGGTTGTATCAATTTACCGTAACGGACACCAAATAAATTACATTCCGATATCAAATCAAACCAATCGTCCGCAGTTTATGTTTGCAAGCAGACATAGTGATAAGGATCTATCGGTTTTTGCTCGTTACTACCAGAATGTTTGAATTGGGTTGTTGACTAATAAATAGCTTCTCTGGAACTTTCCTCTTTCAAAAGAAAAAAATTAATTTCTTAGTATATCTTAAATAACAAAATAATTAATTACACGACTCTAAAGGGTGAGCTTCTGACCTGCTTTGAAATTGAAATTTTATTGTGTCTGGGAATCTCTCACTTGACAGGCGGAGATTATTTTCTGGGTCAACAATGACGTAACGAGTATGTAATCAAAATATAAATTTGCGTAATTAAATATTAGTTACATCTACAAATTGTTACTTGACCGGTACAACTATCCTAATGTATATCATTATCTTACACATGTACAGACTGATTCCACTCCAAAATTAACCTTATCATTATTGAATAACATGACAGGGTGAATAATCGCTTTACATGTACATACAGCGTGTCCTAGGAATATAATAGTCCTATAAGAAACCCTAAACCGACCCGTGAAATAGAGCCAGATTAGATAAAGTAATATTTTTTTGAAATTTCATTGTATCGTCGAGATTTTTTTAGGAATTTCCATTTTATTGGTACTCGACTGCACTATAAGGAGGGTAATGTTTTTGGTGTATTTCTACATCTAAATATCTAAATCTACACTAATATTATAAAGAGGAAACATTTGTATGTTTGTAACGAATAAACTCAAAAACTACTGGACCGATTTTTATAAAATTCTTTCATCAATGGAAAGCTACATTATCAAGGAGTAACATATAGGATCAGGGAATAATAGATAGGAATAATAAAAAAACTGACGCCTTTTATCCCCGAAGGGGTAGGCAGAGTTATTCCATTTCTGGATATACCCACTTTTCACGAGATGTTCTTTGGACCCCTAAACGTGATAGGTGGTGAGCCCATCGCATAGTTAGGAATATACTTTTTAAAGGACTGGTCTTTTTTTCTTGGACACCCTGTCTACTTTGCTCGTACCGCAATCTTATACACAAACACGTTGGCTGTCCTTGACACGGTATCTTTGATTTGAATGTCAATGCACAAAATTAAAACACATAACGTAAAAAAAACTTTATTTTTATTTTATTTTTGGAACGTTATTCCTTTTTTTTGCGACCCCTCTAAAATATTCGACCAGTGCTATGGAATAATTAACATTGTCGTTCTTCGCAGGATATGGTCGAAACAGAAACTCCTTGGAAGCGCAGGGTCCAAGCCCAACTCTGTCGGTTCATCAGAAAAAAGCTCAGTTACTGGCAGGTGAACTTTTTACCATAACTTTAAAAACTATCTCATGCTTTCGTCTATACAGCCCGAGATATCTTGTATCCTTTGTTACTTCTACCTTAGCCGCTTCTCATCCAATGTTGAACAAAGACCATCATTACTTAACATAAATACTTCCTCAATTTAATTATGTTACTGATTGATCATGCTGTGGTAGTTATAAGTAGGATATCATTTAAATTTTGTTGTGTTGTAGAAAAAGTGTTTCGAAATGTATGTACTGTTGATTTCCCTAACAAATAAATAAATAATGACTCGTCTAAAGTGGCCTGCATTTAATGATCTGTACCAGGTCGCCTATCCATACTTTGTTATGTATCTGTCTATCAAAGAGCTGTTAGATCGGATCATTGGATCGGATCGGGCGTTGTGGGGCATTTAAGGAGAGAAGGCATCCGCGAAGAAAGGATTTTCGAAATTAGGATCCTCGTAGCCAACCCCTAAAGTCAGATTTTTTATTCTGTGGAATTCTACAGCTGTAATTTCAGAATTTACAAACCTTTTGTTCTCTTTCTAAGGGGTTGTTTTTGTCTTAATACTTTCGAAACGTTCGAATTACACAGAATTCAAAATTTGACTTTAGACGAATAATAAACGACAAGGATGGAGCTTGAGTCCTGAACTGTTTCTCAAGCTGTATAGGTGTACTGATGCCATTCACTTCTTTTCTTTTACCAGGTCTCGCCACATAAGCCAACACAAACTAGACCTCGCAGAAGCGAAAGCAAAGAGGAAACTCATGACGCACAGCTCCCAGTCCAGCGAGACTGGCGACTCAGCTGACGATCTGCAGATACTAAACCGCTCTCTCACCGTCAAAGTGTGCGCTCCTAGTGACGACTTCGAATATTTCGACTCTCCCGCGCGCTCTAACGAGTACCCCAACGATACATTGTACGCAGACCCGTTCTACGTGCCAAGGAAGCTGAAGCCTAAAGCTGATAACTACATGACCGACAAACATAGGGAGATCATCAACTCTGAGATAACCACGTTCGAATTTACCCTGCTCATAACGGATTTGCTGCAAGAGCTGTGTAAAACCGAGAGCAGTCTGTCAGGCTCGGAGGGGTCACAGATATCGGTGCAGTGCATCAATTTCTCTCTAAGGAATCTGTGTTCGCTGCAGTTTGGATCGTTGCCCCCTTTGTCCGCGCAGTACGACAGATATGAAATATCCAGAACCAAAGTGGCTTTAACAGAACTACTAATAGTTTCGCTGGACAAAGTTTTAATTCACTCAGATCTGTGTGCCAAGTTGATAAACAACGGGATTTTACCGATGCTCCTTCGGATACTAGAAGACGTTATATGTAAGTCTAACAGCAAATTCCGCAGCAAAGAGGAGAAGGCCAAAGAGACTGTATTACAGGATAAGACTGAATCTGAAAATTTGCTCAATTTCATTTTCGGTATCGCGTATTCTATCACTGCGTTCTTTCATTGCTTGCTGATGCAGTGTCGAACTGTTGACAAGCTGAGGGAGTTCACGGAACAGTTCAAATTGTACGGAGAATGCTTGAAAGGTGGGTTGTTAAGGGAGTGTATAGAACTAATGATAAGAGTACCAGGAGTGGATGAAGAGAGTGTTGTGATACTGATTAAGAAACTCATAGAATCCGTTGGGAAACTAATATGCGGTATGAAGCGAGTGAGGAGCGAGGTAGTGCATTCGGCGGCGTGTCCCAGGACGCGGCATAAGGTGTGCCGGCAGCGGGTCGCAGCTGGAATGCACCACCACCACGACATACTCGGAGAAGCGGGAACCGGTCTGCCTTTGTCCTCAGCCTGCTCCATTTCCATCCTATATGGAACCCTGACGTCCCTAGTCACGGATGAGGAGGTGTCGGCACAATCTGTGCTCAGAAATAAGCTGCTAAGGGTCATGCTCGGCTGCGGCGCGTGCTGCTGCTTCTCGCCTGGACTCCTCATGGAGAGCATCGTGCGGTTGATGTTGACTCACAACAGCGTGGCGATGCTGTGTCTGCAGCTGTTGGAGCATACTGTGTACGGGGAGTTGGGTGCGAGTGTACTGGCACCGAGGCCTAGTGAGCAGCTGCCTTGTGCCGTGTGTGAGGCGCCAGTCACCCCCACCCGTGCTTGCCCACACCTCGGCCCAGCTGATCGCGCAACCCTCTGCTCCTTCCTCATTCACTACAACTCGCTGCTGCAACTCGACAACCATAACAACGTGCTCCACGCCACCGTCAGCCACCTGCTCCGGGTCACCCCGAAATGCCGAGTCGAAATGAAGTACGAGCTACTCTTCAGCGTCATTTACCCAACCTTTATTGTCGCGAAGCATCGGTACATCATAAGGATGGAGGAGTCCGCGTATTTTTTAACTGTCTCCTGCCTAAATATTTTTGCGAGTCTACTGAACACTGTGTCGTTTGCTGAGCAGTTCATTCAGAAAGGTGGTCTCAGTTATGTGCTTGAGTTAGTGTCGTTATCCGAGTTTTCGAATCAGTGCTGCTCGATCCTCGAAATAGCGATAATAGTCGAGATATTCAAGCTCATGCAAGAGAACAGTGACATGACTTACTTTAGAGAAATCAGCTCCCTCGCATCGGTCCAAATGCTATTCAAGTCACTCTCCGAAATGACTGATAAATTCTACAAGATATACAAACTGAAACTCCCGCTGGAGAAATTCGAGGAGCTGTGTGACGTCACGAGAGAGCGGGAATCGCTGGCTTTCATGCCTCGGAGCAACACAGAGAACTTGCGCAAAATGTCTCTACCGAAGCCTATAATGACTACGTTCGCGACAGCAGAGAACGTGGTGGAAGATTCGATTGATGATTACTTGGAGGTACTGAAGAACATCTGGACGTTCTGGAAGACCTGTGCGAGCCTGTGTCTGTATAGTCCGGTGTTTCGGGAGCACGTGGCGAGTGAACCAGCGCTGGCGGATAGCTACGCGCTGCTGAAGCTGACGCTGCACTGCCTTTGCCGATGCGAGTGCGCAGCGGCCGAGGCGCGGTTCCTCATCAAGATCATGGAGGCGGTGCTCACTGTGCAGTTCGCTGTTTCAGGTGAGTTTGTGTAATATACTTGTCTCAGTTGAGTTTGTGTAATATACTTGTCTCAGTTGAGTTTGTGTAATATACCTGTCTCAGGTGAGTTCGAGTAATGTACCTGTCTCAGTAGAGTTTGTGTAATATACCTGTTTTGCCCTAGGATTTAGAGGACTATCTGCACACATCGAGTGGGTTGTTAGCTCAGTTGGTAGTGACCCTGCCTTCTGAGTGGAGGTTGTCTCGTGTCTGGGTGTTTATATGTATTTAAGTATGTTTAGCATTGTTTGTTTACGAAATAAATATTCTGATAATTTTCCTCGATGCCAATCTTAATTCCAAATACCGGAATATCCAATTCAAACGTGACTTTTGTATAGGAAGGACAACCCTTTTCGCATGTCATCTCAAAATAGGGTCACTAATGAGTTAACTTGTCATAATTATAAATAAATTGTGGGACACGATTCACACACGGTTATTTAGTCCCAAACTTGCAGGCGCCTAGCGGCGTTGCCCTCACGGATCGGATTGTTTCTGTGTATCAGTATGTTTGTCTCTTCGCTAGTAGCTCCCAAACGGCTGAACCGAGTGTGATTTAGTTGTTTGATAAGTGACTTAATCGAGAGTGTTCGTAGCTATGGTTTAAGAAAATATTTTCAGAGGTTTGTGTTTATATGTTTTTTTTGTGTGTGCTAGTGATTATACCTTACTAGCGGACATAACTTTGTCCCCGTACTGACTGACCCATTAAAAACACACCATTTATATATAGACTCGGCGTATCAAAATGAAACATGTTCCAGATTTTAAGTTAGACCTGCAAGAATACAACTGTGGAAACCGCATCCAATTTGTGTGATGCGTGATGCGCCTACGAACATACAGGACAGTCAATCATAAATTCTAAAAAATATTGTTTTTGCTTCTATTGATGTCATAAAGACGTAACATGACTGATGCTACGTTTTTTTAAAGATCACCTAAGTAAGACATCAGTTAAAGTTTTATTATAAGTATAGATAATGTTTTGTGAGCTGTCTGTATGATTCGAGAGTATTTGCTGGGTGTTTCCACTCTGATAAACGGACATCAATTATACCCAGACAGATCTGTCTTTCGTCCTTATCAAAAAGGGACGAACTTCGCAATTGTTATATAACCTCAGTTTCTTCAAAGCTGTGAGGTTATTTGTTATTCTCTGGGTAAAACTGTGAAATTATTATGTTATCCTAAAGTAGGACATCTTATCCCTATACGTAACCGGTGCTGAGTCCAACGTTAGGGTGATGTTACCGACCATTTAACGGGCCTGTTGGCTCAGTTATTTAGTACCCATAGTACAGGCCCTGCCTAGTTTGGGACTATATAACCATGTATGAATGGTGTCCCACAATTTATTATTATTATTATGAACCTATTCTGGGACCTGCAGGCATCCTTATAATGCTTATCTTCACCATCGAGGTAATGATAAACATTTACAGTGCACTCAAAGGTTCTAGTAATAGATAGATCCCAAATAATCCTTTGCAATTTTTCCTAAAAATATGCAATAGGTAACTAAATCTTTAAATTATTACTGTGGACCAGCTGTTCCCCGCAATTTCAATCTCGTAAGTTCCGTTTCCGAGAGAAAATTGTAGCCTTTAATACCAACGAAAAAGTAAGCTTTCGATTAGATTACGTACCGAGGAAAGTAAAATAAGAAATCTCTCAGATGCCATGTATTGTCGACCGAGGTAAAGCCGAGATCTACAAACATGTGATCTGAGGCTTTCTTATTTTTTTTCCAAGTATTTATACTATATTAGGGTTCCGTACCTCAAAAGGAAAAAACGGAACCCTTATAGGATCACTTTGTTGTCCGTCTGTCCGTCCGTCTGTCAAGACCCTTTTTCTCAGGAACGCGTGGAGGTATGAAGCTGAAATTTATATCAATTACTCAGGTCTACTGTCCCTTGAAGCTGTGAAAAAATCAAACTTCTAAGCCAACGCAATCAAAAGATACAGCCGTTTATGCCGCAAATTTTGGACACTTGCAAGGGAATCAAAACCTACAGGGTGCTTCCCGTGAACTCAGAATCTTGAAATTTGGTACGAAGCAACGTCTTATAGCATAGATAAAGGAAAAATTACGAAAACCATAAATTTGCAAGGTTGTACGGAACCCTCGGTGCGCGAGTCCGACTCGCACTTGGCCGGTTTTTTCTTATAGACAGACGCAGAAAGCGGCAACTTCGTTTGCCGAAATTTGCCACTTTCCGCCCGGAGATATGAAAAAGAATTTTTAAAATCGGTCCAGTACTTTCGGAGCCTATTTATTACATACGAAACTTTCCTCTTTATAATATCGTGTATACGAGTAGTTATAGAAATAATTTTATTACTATTCATGTATGCACATGAATAGTAATAAAAGTTTTTTTTTGAAAATTAATATACATACACCCGTTTACTAGAAACGCTATGTATATTAATTTTCATTTAGAACATTAGAACAGACACCAAACCACAGTTTACACAGTCAGACAGTATCTATCTAGCTGTAACGTTATACTTCAAGTTCAAGAGTGGAATCCAAACTATAGGGTTTCACCACATTACTGCTCCGAAGGACTACAAACTCTGTGAATTAGAGATATGGCTTACTTTCCCTTGCAACTGATCGACTTGTTATATATAAGTAATTAATTATATTACTGATAGTAGTAGAGTACCAGTGACCACTGAGTTTTGCGCTATATCGGGTTTAAGACGCACCGTTCTTCCACCCAGCAGCTAGCCGTTCTATTTTATAAGTTTCATTACAGTAATAAATTGATGTTGATAAACTGAAGTGCAATCAAGTTATACAATGTAACGTTCAAGTGGTGTGCTTGATGTTATTAATAATCCTACACTTGACATGACCTACGCGAAGTGAATTTGCCTTGTCGATTCGATAATAAGAGTTTGTTTTTGATACATCCTATTTTGGCACATAGTCCTGTGATGCCAGTTTGTTTGTAGCATTAAGAAAGTGTTGTGGGAAATTCAGTACAATTTAGGTAATACTGGGAGCGACCTGTCATCGCGGTAAGCGAACAGTGGCATTTCTCAGAAGTTCGCCCTTTGTTCGAAATACATGGGTTTTTGTTTTATGAGGTTTACTCGTATGTCCAATGATAGTATTGCTTGAAAAATGTAGATATACGAGTATGTACTGTTGCTGATAGTACATACGAGTATATTAATCACTAATATAATAATATAATGTCACGCCTTTTTTTTATCCCCGAGGGGGTAGGCAGAGGTATTCCATTACTAGATATATCCACATTTCACGGGATATATTGGACCCCTAAACGTGATAGGTGGTGAGCCCATCGCCGGACCGGGTCTGTTTACACATGTCTCAGAATTAATTCTGAGACCTGCGGGTTTCCTCACGATGTTTTCCTTCATCTTGCCTTATTCTAAATCTACACTAATATTGTAAAAAACCGAGATTACATTTTTTTTTGTATTGAATAGGCTCCGAAACTACCGAACCGATTTAAAAAACTCTTATACCAATGGAAACCTTACTTTTCTGGGTGTAACACGGGCTATAATTTTCCCATAAGAGCGGGACTTACGTGGGTATAATCGGGGGAACAGCTAGTAATAGATAATGTTATAGATGTGACCTCGGGGCGGTCGAAGGAGACGAGCTGCGGGCTGGTGCGGGCGGCACTGACTGCGCCCGTGGCCTCTCTCGACGGCGGCGGCGGGCTGCGCGCGCTGTGCGAGGCGCTCATCCGCGTGTGCCTCGCTCGGCCCAGCTCCCAGCACGCCATGCCGCGACTGCACCACGCCAAGGTACTTTTATAGAAAACTAGCGACCCGCCCCGGCTTCGCACGGGTGCAATGCTTATACTAAAACCTTCCTCTTGAATCACTCTATCTATTAAAAAGAACCGCATCAAAATCCGTTGCGTAGTTTTAAAGATTTAAGCATACAAAGGGACATAAGGACATAGGGATATAAGGACAGAGAAAGTGACTTTGTTTTATACTTTGTAGTGAAGATAAGATATTACACGCCTAAGGAAGTTAAATAAGAAATGTCTCAGATCATATTTAATTGTCAAACATGTGAGTCTTTCTTATTTACTTCCTGAGGTGTGTTTTTTTTTGACGGAGGCGGAAAGCGGGAAATTTGTTTAGCGTAGCGTGCCGAAATTTGCCGCTTTCCGACCGGAGAGATGAAAAGATTATTCATTGATTGACCACTACCTGTGCTGTGCGTTGATAGTCAACCAGTCAGTTCATTAATTTCTTCTACACAACACACAACAAGCGAACAGCCCTCGTTTCACTTCAGTTTAACAAAATACGTTAACTAAAAGATCACCTAAAAACTTCAGTATATTGTAAACATACTCAATAATTTATTTTACACAAATTAAATTAATGAAGAAATAAACTAATTAACATTGTCAATAAATTGTATATTTTTAGTAAATATTGATGATCAATATTTTTGTAGTATATTTTCAATGATGTCCAAGCATTTTGTCAGCGCAGGCGTACGCGTTTACGAGTATTGGTATTTTGAACTGCAAGCTTATTTTTATCTAAATATTTTTTTCATCCCCGTACGAACTGTACTGATCCCGTATTTTCTTTAAACCTTACCAGACCTCAACACTGGCCTTGTGATCGCCGCAATTCCTTTGCATCTATTAGATACACAATTACTAAGCTGCCGTACGACTATCAATTGGCTAGATTATCTACTTCCTTTCCGTGTGATCGTGTAGAACGTGTGCGTAGTTTCAGTCCCAATCCTTTCGATACTTTTCATTTACTAATGGAATCCTTCAAGTTTCTAAACGCTGTGTTTAAACTATGTCTAAAACATAGTCTGTCACGAATAATTTTTGCACAATAATATTAAAAATAATAATATTTTAAACAAGCGACACTTACTTGCCCTTTTCTATTTATTTGGGGTAGGCGCAATATGTCTTTTCCTTCCATTCATATCTATCAACAGTCATACTTACATTCCCTTCCTTCTTGAACATATCATCCTTCACATAATCCATCCATCTTTTCTTTGGTCTACCCCTCTTCCTATAACCTTCACGTCGTCGGTGCCTCGACAAACGATTACCTCTCAACTTCTCAGTCACTTCTACTATCAGACTTCCTCTTATGTACACATTCTTAATTTTATACATTCTAGTCACTCCACACATCCATCTCAACATTCTTATCTCAGCTGCAAGCAGTCTCCTTTTATCCTCCTTCTTAGCGGCCATTCATGAAGAATAAAATAAAGTAAAACATATTTTAAATCAAACATTTAACTTTATATTTGTCAACAATCCATACCTACCGATATACACAACTCTTCATTGTACACTGATTATTTTGGTAATACCAGACGACCACAACAACCCGTAGTCATCGTCAAATACCAGTTTGTAGAAAAATACTAAACAAGTTTTCCAAATGAGACAAAACGTGCCTATATGAATAAAACCTAAACATATAATCCACGCGGCCTTGAATAGCGCTACCTTAGTTTCTTTCTTTTTTGCACCGTATGGGTATGAATTTAAATAAAAACAAAAATCAAGGCGGAAGGCCGCAGGGACGGAATCTTCGAGATTAGTTGGGTTTAAAACTAGTCGTCTCAGACCAGTTTTTTGTGACCCACGTACCGTTTTGTAGATAATCGACCCGTAATCGTAAACCTGACAAACCTGAATCTATTATAATAACACTCAAAGTTTCTGTCAACTTGTACATATTATACAGTGTAAGAAGGTCTAAGCGGAAATTGCGAAATTCTAAAAGTGGCTAATATATTCAAATATCATTGCTATTCTGAGAGCTCGTCATTTTGAGAATATTCTATGTACAAATTTGCAATTTCAATAATTTGCCATTTTAAAAATTCGCATAGCTACGTTTATATACAAGTACTATTGAAATAAATAATCTTACAACCGAAAACTTGCTAAATACAATTAAAAACTACAAAGTATGTAGACAGTATATACATACTAGATATGATGATTACTTGAGTTACTATCATTATACCTGACTGCGCAGAAAGAGGGTCATGTTTTTATAATTAGTAATATTAGTATGTAATCTTGGTATGTCACATTTTTAAAGTCATATTTCATTGTTAATGCAGCCAGTCATTCCAATTGACTTAATTAACTAATACTGCATTTTTAAAGCCTAGGTACCATATACGGAATTCAAATTAGAGGTACCGGTATGCGTTTAGCTGTCTGCCAAGCCCACTCGCCCTGATGATACTTTCCATTAAAATTTGAATCGACTTAGACAACATTGAAAAAAAACATCAAATCCGAATTAATAAGACCGCTCGAACTCAGTTACTTAGTATTTTTAGAACGAGTCAGACGCGTGGATGAATTTGGCAATTTAAAAGACTTCTAACTACTTGAACAAAAAAAATGTGTTACACAATTATTGTGTCATATAATAACAAACCGTGTTGTTTTGAAGTGAAGTGTTGAAATGGATTACCACACGGGCACATTGGATTCAGTCCCACTGCGAGATGAGGTCTCTGCGTTTTATTTCACTATTGACATGTGGACATATCTTCATTAATGTGATTCATTATTTCCCACTTTGTACTCGTAGTTGTATATTTTTATCAGAAACATAATTTATGAATACCTAATAAAATTGGATTGTATCGTCGCAATTATATTGATAATATTTTCAAAATATATTTTACCGGACTTAATCAAAATAAATGCGGTATAAATTTTTTTTAGTAATTGATTTATTAATTAGTGTCTACATAGCGTGTGTAATTTTCCGTTGACGGCTTTCGATTGCACTAGGCTCGTCATAAGTATGTCGTGGCGAATGTTGTAATAGTTATGTCTGTCTACACTACCATAAGACGTGGTCTTATGTATAACCGACGAAACCTAAAGAGCAATACGAACAGACTTAAGTATTTATAAGTATCACCCATCCGAAACTATATTATTTTGTATATTTTTTTGTTACACAGCCAAGAACTTAATTGAGTTATGTATGAGTTATTCCGTCTGTACCTTTAATTTACTTGTTTATTTAATATCGACAGCGTGCCAATATGTTTTTTGGGTATTATACAGACAAAATACTATTTTGTACAATAACATTATTTCACTCACGCCATAGCCCCGAGTGGGTCGGAAGATGTATTCAATTCTTGAAAATACCTACTCTTCACCCGTATATCGAACAGATCACGGTCACGTTTCAATCACGTCATGCCGTCGCGGTTTTTGATGTTTATCTATCTGTCTATAAAAGAAGAAACTGACTGATTGATCAACGCACAGCCGAAACTCCAAATTTTGCACAAAGATTCTTTAGATGACGTAAGTGAAGAAATGATTTTTTGAAAAACGCCACGGGAACGGGAATAAACAGGATTCAACGCGAGCAACGCCGCTGGGCACGTGTTAGTTTTTATTATAAACTCCTTGCTTCAATTCGGTTTATATGATATACAAAAACCTTCCTCATGTATCGCTCTTTTAATTAGTGAAAACCGCATCAAAATCCGGTGCATGGTTTATGAGGATTTAGGAGATATAGAGGCAGACAGTCGCGGAAAGCATCTTTACTATGTAGAGAAGTTGAAAAGTTAAGCCATCTATGGTAAAAATTCTTATGTACGACACGAAAACTTAAATGTGATCGCGATAGGTGCCGCCGCTGGGATGCCCGTCGGGGAGCAGCTCGGCGGAGTGCTCGTCGAGCGAGGACAGCACAGCTGGGCCGTACGCCAGTGAGCACAGCGACCCTGGCGTCGCGCGCCCTGATGAAGGCTACGAGGTCAGTTGTTCACAATATACATACCTTAGACGTAGGAGAGCCATGCTTCGGCACGCTTTGGCCGGCTCGACCGGAGTGATACCACGGCCTCACAGAAAACCAGCGTAAAGCAATGCATTGCGTTTCGTTGAGTGAGTGAGGTAACCGGAGGCCCCAATCCCCCCTCTCTCTCCCCTCCCCTCCCCCTACTCCCACCTCAAAGGTCGGCAACGCAGTTGTGACTCTTGAGTTGCAGGTGTCCATGGGCGACGGACGTCACATTACCATCAGGTGACCCGTCTGCTCGTTTGCTCCCTTTTTTATCATATTATAAAAAATATACCCAGGCCTCCGAAAAGCCGGACATGGTTAGGCTTTTTGGATGGGTAAACTAGACGAAGGAAAATATGTTTAGGGTAACCGATTTATGGCTGAAGATTAAATGTATATTTTAGGCCGACGTCGAAATAGGAAAACTGGAGTTGCTGTCTTCGTACAAGTCGAAAAAACTGTCGGGGTCTCTGCTGAACATGAGCGGGCTTACTGGTAAGTTTAGTATTTGTATACCTTTTGCGCATCTGAATTTTTTGTATACTATTTTACTTTATATTTTATCTATTTCTTCATACACAATTTAGAGTTGTATTTTAGATACCTTTTGATTTTCACGCAACTAATTTTTCACTTGTGTGTAACAGCATAAGTCTCAAATTGGCATGAGTAACATTCTCTGGTACGTGGTAGGGTGGCCGTCGCTCCCGGCGGATGCGTTGTGCGCAGAGTACACGCGCAGTGGAGAACTAGCCCACCCGGAGCTCTGCGTCATCGTCGTCGACATCCTCACCCAGCTCATACACAAGTATGTTACCATGTTCATATTTCACAGTAAACTATCCATAACTTAGCTATTTATTTATATTCAAAATACAGGATATAGTACATACGAGTATAGAGTAATATTTATATTATATGCCAATGTTTTTTTGTTGTTGGGTCGAGATTAATAAATTAATAATAGACTACTTATAAAAATCTATATTCTATAAAATATATATTCTATTGTGGCTGATATTCAAACAAATAGTATTATAGAAAAAGTAAAAATTAGGTATAAGGAATGTTTTTTTTTTTACTTTTTTGTTTTATTATAATTATTATAATTTATAATCAACGAAATGCGAATCAACAATTGGAACTAGATTAGTGTGTATTGTATAAGGAAATTTCATACAAAATATAGATATATAAAGTCATTTTAAATCAAGTGCAAATATTTAAAGGGTGGGGACGAATATGTAAGAGAAATAAAATTAATAAAAAATAAAATTAATATAAAAAAAGAAAATAAGTTAGTTTTTTTCGAACAAAACAATATTATTTTGTAAACATACTTTGCATAAACCCTCACTACCGCACTAAAACGCCACTTTAGAGGGCTTTTTAACTCTTTTGCTTTTATCTAAGGCTTTTTATTAACTTATTTATTTTGTTATTTTTTATTTGATTGGGTCATGTGCGTGTCTTGTTTATGTACAGCGTCCTAGTTTTTTGAAATTTTTGTAATAATCGATGTTATCTAGTAAAGTAGCCTATGAAAAATATAAATTAAAAATAAATATAAAATAATGCAGAAAATATATATTTTTGATCTACCCTTAAAATATTTGCTCTTAATTTAAAATGACCATGTACTAAGCGGCTCGTGTTAAGTAGGTGCTGATCCGTTTCTGAGTGTGCGACAACCTTAACCGTAAATTAGACGGAATAATCTACAGGTAGTAACTTTGCGCATCGATCGTAGCTAAACGTCAGTGTCAATGTACAATAATGGGATTATAATCATCCTGCTCGTTGCCCCGTCCACTGATCGCCTCACAAATTACCCGTAACATTACTTACCAATAACTTTAGTTGGTTGCACTTCAATGGTATCCTAGAAACAGTCTATAAAGATCGCGATACTAGAAAACCACTTGTTCAAACTCCCATAATTTACTACGCCTCTTTCATATAGGAGGAGTTTTCTATAATCAGCAAACTTGGTAGGATTGATAATTTTAGTGAATGTGTCTTTTAAGCATTCTGTTGTCTTTTTTGACTTTAAATGTTTCACAGGCTAGTGGAAGTACCAGAGACAGGAGACAAGCAAGAGAGCGTCCAGCGCGCCGGAGCTAGCCTTGCGCGGGCGTGCTGCGCTCGACTCGCGGGCGCTTTGGGGGGCGCGAGGGCCGCCCCGCCGAGGTTACTGCGGCGGCTGCTCGCCCCTCCCGCTGCGGCCTTGCTTGCACGCACTGACCATCACTTACAAGGTACCTGACGGTTTTAATAGACATATACACTACTTACTAAATATTATGTTGATTTTATTTTAATATGTGATTCGAAAAGCGCTTTTAGAGTAGTCACAAGACTGACAACGCTTATAAGTCATAGGTGTTTGGCATAGACATGTGTTCGGCAATATTTATTACAAAGATTCCGAGGATGTTTCATGGGTAGATTTCTGTTATGTTAAACTAAAATGTACGTATGTAATTATAGTAAAAATTATGTGAGGGCGGTCTGTTGCGGTAACAGCCGAAAATTATCAAAATTGAAAATAATTCCTACAGCCAAAAATACAGATTTATCTAATTCTGTGTTAATTTTTATTTTGCGAATTGAAAATTGTATTTAACCACATTTAACATAGCTGCTCCTTTTGATTTCACTCGCGTAAGTCATGCTACTCCCAGAAAAGTAAACTTTATATTGGTGAAAGAATCTTAAAAATCGGTCCAGTAGTTTCGAAGGCTAGTCATTACAAATATTCAAATCTTTCTTCTTTATAATATACTAACGATTTTACCCGCGTAAGTCCCGTTGCCGTGGGAAGACTATAGCCTATGTTACTCCCAGAAAAGTAGGCTTTCAATTGGTAAAAGAATTTAAAAAATCGGTCCAGTAGTTTTTGAGTTTATTCGTTGCAAAACATACAAATATTTCCTCTTTACAAGTGTAGCTGTAGAGTAGCCTTACTGTCTCATGGCAAACTTCCGTCTTCCAACCGCAGACCTGCAGCGCAGCATCCTGGAGCTGATCGAGGTGGTGGCCTCGCAGAGCGTGGAGCCCTCCGAGCTGTCGGCCTTC
This sequence comes from Ethmia dodecea, assembly GCA_963855545.1. NCBI lineage: Eukaryota > Metazoa > Arthropoda > Insecta > Lepidoptera > Depressariidae > Ethmia > Ethmia dodecea. Next base: position 4,534,450 of record OY979443.1, read on the forward strand.
CTGCGGCTGTTCGCGGGCGATGCCCCGCCTATAGCGCCGCTGCTCACCACGCTGCGCCGTTTGCTGGAACAGGCCGCGCCTAACACGCCCGACTGCATACTCACCTTCCCTATAGACACAGACAACAAAGGTGGGATTTGTTTGTAGTAAAAGAAAAACTCACGTCTTTCATTTTCATCCCCGAGGGGGTAGGCAGAGGCTATTACTGGATATACCCACATTTCAGGAAAAACATTGGACCCCTAAACGTGATAGTGGGTGAGCCCATCGCCGGACCGGGTCTATTTACACATGACCTGCGGGTTTCCTCACGATGTTTTCCTTCACCGTCGAACTAGTGATAAACATGTTCGTAAATTTTTGAAAAACTCATTGGTACATGCCAGGATTCGAATCCGAGCCTCACTGATTTTCGGCCGGCTCTTTAACCGTAAGGGCTATCACTGCTTGATTGTAGTAATAATACGTAAATGAAAATACTAAACATAAAATAGAATACGAAATCAATAAACTTCTAAATGATTATATTATTTGCCCGCGACTTCGTCGTATTGACCCAGTTGAAAAATCACTGTATCCATAGATAACTCTGTTACAGTACGGCCGTTTTAACTTGGCAGCTCTAAAGTTGCGCAATAACATTTTAAGTAACAATTTGGCGGTACGAGGGGGTTTGCGCAGGTGAAGCCTATTTTCAGAGAAGCCAAGTTAAAACGGCCGTACTGTACTAGGCGACGTAGGTATCAAGATTTTTAATTCGGAGCGGCAAACTAAAACTATGAAAACAGCATCCCATTTAATGATGTACTTTTTGAGTGACGCGCGTACAAACATACGGACTTGATGTTATGAAGAACTTACATATAAAGTTTTCTTAAATATACCGTACGTTCAGACATGGATTATTTTATATGATGGAATATCAGCAATAATACAAGAATATAACCACGTCTGGTGTTATGCAGATGACATAGCGTCGCTGTCGGAGGAGCTGAACTACGTGGTGGTGTCGAGCGGCGCGTCCTCCAACAGCGCACTCGCAGAGGCCAACGCGCGCAAGCTGCAGGACGCACACACAAGGGCTGGTGAGTGCGGTTGCTTTCTGCTTTGTGGTCTGCATACCATTATTGCGACATTGGCGTAATTATAAGTAAAGCATTTTTACGTGAAAACATCTTGCATCTTGCGTACAAGCGATAGAGACGCACGATCTTCATCAATGTTTTCTTATGACGTTATCACGTTAAATTATCGTCTGTGGACTGACTATACAGACAACCAATTTTTTTTATACTAAAAATGTTAAATGTTGTTAACGACGTCGTATTATTAGTATTTAGTACATTTTCAAATACATTTACGTTTTGAGCGCTCATAAAAAGTAAATGATTTGCCTATGCTAGTAAACCGCATCGCATCGCTTTTTCCTGAAGTCGGTTTGATTTTTGTTTTTTGAATCTGTTGTCTACATGTTTTGGTGTTCATAGCTAGCTAGCGTTACGACGCTTTAGAGCTAAGCTTTACCCCCGGTTTTCGAAAAGCAAATTAACCTAAAATTGCTGACCATGCTGGTTAAATACGACGATTTTTTGTAAAGCAATCATAACACACATAATATTAAAGTCTACTATGTGTAAGCTTGGCTACTGTGTGTAAGTATGAAATATTAGCAATGTCCTCTATATAAATGTCTCCAACGCAGGTATAAAGTCTCCATGGTCGCTTGGCGCGGTGCGGTGCGGCATGGAGGGCGCGGGCTGGGCGCCGTGGCTGCAGGGCTTCGCGCTGCTGCTGTGGCTAAGGACCGCGCCCAAACCGGCTAAACACCGAGCTTCACCCCCGCACGACGACTGGGGTCAGTATCTGTTAACTTGTAAAGGTCACCTGAGATATGATACTTAGCGTTTAGTTGCTTCTTGACGCTTCAAGCCCTACTTCTTTTCAACTATTGGCTTTCAAGTGGACTTATAAGCGGCTACTTTGAGTTTGATGCCTGCGCCCCGCCTGGCAAGACACTGGGTCCCCCCGCACGACGACTGGGGTCAGTTTCTGTTAACTTGTCAAGGTCACCTGAGAGATGCTACTCGAAGTTGTGTTGCTTCTTGACGCTCCTAGCCCCGCTTCTTCTCAACTTTTGGCTTTCAAGTGGACTTATAAATCCCTACATTGATTAGAATCATTTTACGTTAATATATGAACGCGCCCCGTCCGACAAGCCCCCCGCACGACGCCTGGGGTCAGTATCTGTTAACATATCAAGGTCACCTATTTAGTTGGACGTTTGGACGTTTCCAACCCCCACTTCTTCATCTCAACTATAACACAGCGGTGGAGTTGCAATTACTTTCAAGTGGACTTATAGATAAGGCCCTACATTTAATAAAATAATTTTGACTGATGCGTACACCCCACCCGACAAGACACCGTGTGTCCCTTGCACGTGTCAGTGTGTGATCAGTATCTCTACCTGGGGCACGGTGACTGAGGTCAGTATCTGATGATAAGTTATTGTTTAGGTTACAGCGCTCGGTGACTGGGGTCAGTAATTGTTGTCTCTACTAACTTATTGCTAATCACATGTTAACCCTTTACTAGGTCTCTTCTAAAGATATTGTAGGTAAAGCACATTCTTCTCACTATTCAAATTTTCTGAAAAACTACGTATACATACAACAATACCTTAACTTAGATAAGCTTAAGTAAGGAATCGCTCGAATTCTAAACCGCAATGTCCTTATTCCAGAAACAGCTGACGAGTGGCAGGACGAGCCGTACGACACAGAGAGGACGCCGAAGAAGTCCCCCTTGAGGAAGGAATCGGGGTCGGAGGAGCTGGCCCACCTGGTGTCCATCGGCCACGAGTCGCTCGTGTTCGAGGTCTGGCTCCACACCGGCACAGGCGAGTCCGCTGGCTATTTGTAATATATTACAGTCAATGATATTAAATATAAGAACAGACATGTTACCTTCATAGTAATTTGCTTTTTAAATCTGTGCCGAGCAATCCAAAACTGCACACAGTATTTAATTTAGTAATTAGTATCATAATTGGTACACTTCCGAAACACACACGATGGTATTTTTTTATTTATTTTGAAATAGACACAGGAACCTACGGTGCGTCACGCCTATGACTGCGCTCGACGCAGACTAACTACAAAACCTGCCAATGAGGGTGTTTACGAAAATTTACGCCACTAGTTGGCGCCACTTAGTCATGAGGTCATGCGCGCTGTCAAAACACATAGTTTCTGCAATTCTGCATAGCGTTTTTCAGTTTTTAGCAATGATATTATATATGTTAGTATCTGGTTTTTAGTTCCTAAAATTAATATTATCTAAATGGATCGTGTGTATGGACAAAAAAGGGTTGCCGAATTAAAACTTTACCTTATACTTTTGGAAGTTAAATATCCATTTTCCATAAAGGATGAGTGTATAGGGCTAGAAAACTGTCCACATGTGGTTTACAGTTTAAATTGTTTACAACTCAAAGAAAACAGTAGCTATTACTACAAAATTCAAACACAATTACTTGTTACGGGTAGAGAAAACTGTGATTTGTTCATATGGACGAATGTGGATGAAAAGATAATAAACATCAAAAGAGATGATATATTTATTGAAAATATTATAGTTCCACAAATAAAGGATTTTTATTTTAAATATATTTTGTTACCAACAATAGCAAAAACAAAATATGATTGTTAGAGTTCTGTCAAAGAATAACTATAGCTGGCTTGTCCAGGTTTTGTAGTGTAGAAAGGAAAGTAAATAATAAAACTTATTTATACATTGTTTCTATTTTGCCAAAAAAATCTATTATGAAATAACTAAATATAATGTTTTTAGAGATATGTCTATCTACATAATAATATTACTTTTAAAATTTGTCATCATGAAACAAACAAATATTATGCAGTCTGCAAGAGGCATCAGTTTGGAATCTAACTTGCCACTTAAAATCTCAAATGTTTTAGCTAAACCAGCAATTAGTCTTTCAACATGTATTTGTCGTATCAGCTGATCAGTCTTAAACTGTCCATCGGTATTTTTCAGAAATTGTGGTACCTATATTATAATCTGGTAAAAGCATATCACTTGTATGAAGAGATATACATTTTGATATTTTGATCTTGTATCGCGATCCAAACAACAACGTTGTTGTTCTTTTCTTTTGTGGTGTAATAAATCATAGCTTTATTCCATGGAAATCTACTCGGTACTGCATTTTTTTCAAATTTAGCCTGGCTGAAACATCAAATAAATATGGTTTTATTAAGAAATTCACTAAATTAAATGAAGGCATTGATCTCCATTTAAATACTTTACAATGAAATAGGTATACCAAATTATTATTATGATGTAGCAAAAACTTTAAAAGTTGAGTGCTATGGTACTTGCACTTGAGCTTAAGTTTTTTAAAATTACACAACAAGAAAGACTTAATTGTGCTTATAAAACTTTAAAATACTTACGGTTCTCTAACACTGAGTCTGTTGGCAGCTCGTAATCGTCTTTACTAAAGCGATCTTTGCATATACGACTATTATTTGTAGACGTAAACCCAGTAGTAACATATAATAACATTGCGTAAACCGATCTCGACGAATAGCTACAAGCTACAAGCCATTGTTTTAAACGTATTTTGTCCTTATGAAACTTATGACCACTCGGTTTTTTTGAACACATAGGAACTGCACAACATTGTGGCATTTCGATTTGGAGAGTATATTCGTTAAACATGTTTAATTTTATTAGAAAATTCAAAAAAATCAGACATAGTAATAGAAAATATACGCGCTCTGACAGTTTTGACAGCTTTCTGGACCAAACGCCTAGGTGCTGCCACCTGGTGGTCGTCATTTCAGAACACCCTCATTGGCCGGTTTTTGAGTCTTCACTACGCGCGCCCTTATAACAAATCTGCCTCTTGTCTTATTTAATATCATTGATTACAGTCATTAAAAAATATAGGCCCAAGTTTTTGTCCCCGATAGGTACGGTAGTGGTATTGCAATCCTGGGAATACCCACTTTTTTTCAATATATTTTTTGACTCCTAAACAATGTCTCAAAAACAAATTTGGGACCTGCGGGTTTCCTCACGATGGTTTCCTTCACTGTCAAGCTAGTGATAAATATGTACCTCAGTTTTTGAAAAACTATTAGTACATGTCCTCAAGGATTTGAATCCGAGCCTCATGAATTACAAGTGGGCTCGTTACTACTGTCATCTAAATAAATTTTGAAGAATCTGTAGTTGTATTAGCATTGTTCTGCAAGATACACAACTCAACAATTATTGTAACGTTTAGTTTACACCTACACCATTTATAGTAAAGAAAAAAAAATTTTTTTCCATATTTGTTTGTAATGATTAGGCTCCAAAACTACTGGACCGAATAAAAAAATCTTTCACCAATGGAAAGCTTAGTTTCCATGAAGTAAGTATGGGCTATAATTTTTACACGGAAACAGCTAGTTAATAGGTATTCGACGACAGGTGAACTAACGTTCCGGCTGTCGCGACCGGACGCGGGCTCGAGCAAGGTGATGAGCGAGGCGCGCGTGGAGAGCGGCATAGCTGCGCATGCGTGGACTTGCCTCGCGCTCAACGTACGCGAGGCTATGCACAAGCGGCGCATACACATACAGGTAGGGGCTTCATTTAGGACCTGTGTACTGTTATTATTTATGTACCAAATAGTTTATTCTAGATTGCGGTTTTTTTAATATGAGACTTCAGTAATAACAGTATAAGTTAGTTTTATTATAGCACTTGCTCTTTGTCAGCATTCCGGGATAAAAAGTAGCCGATAAGCTATGTTACTGTAAAGTTTCATCCAAATCCGTTCAGTAGTTTTTGTGTGAAAGAGTAATAAACATCCATCAACTTTTCACGTTTATAGTATTTGTATCATTAAAATATTTCAGTAGTGTGTGTGTATGCAGAAGGAAGTTAATATAAATGAATGAAGACTACATCACTAACCCTAAATAATGAGTTAAGGTCACAATAATGATATTTCAACTCTGTTCTAGGTTACACTGTTCGTGAACGGATGCGAGTGCGAGACGATAGCCCTTCCACTACAAGGTACTAAAGAATGTTGTCAAAAGCTACTGCTTATTCTTTTATTGGTCAAATTATAGTAGCTGATGAATTAGAGGTTACTGTTATTTTGTGTGTTGTGAGCTTATAAAACAGTCCCGTTGCATGTATCACTTACTGATTTAAATATATTATATTTTCTCATATTAATATATTAATTAGGGTATATGAGGAATTGCATTTATTTTGTGACGCGTTGTATGTACAACTCGTCGGTGGAGATATGCTGCTGTTTACATAGATGAGTTTAGAGTATTGGGTAGTTGAAAGCATCGAAATTAAATTGCGAGTAGTCATTCATTAAAAAGATTATCCCAAATCACCTCAAAATATGTATTTCGATTTTCAATTTACAATTATAGCAAATTTAAAAATAATAAAACAATCAAAAAAAGTGCTGCAATTGAGTACTAGAAACTATGACGTCACGGTTTGCTATTTCAGTACATTTTCCATAGTCAAATTTCGTTTTGACAGATCGTAAAAAGTAACTGATTTGACTAGGTAGGACACTCACTACCCTATTGTTATTAGTCTATTGACGTTTCCAAGCGTGTTTGATGGTGTTGTATTGGTGGCAGGTATCCTGGTGCGGAAGGTGATGCCGACGAGCCTGGTGGTGGGCCACGCGGCGAGCGGCGTGGCTGGCGACGCGGTGGGCGTGTACCACGTGTCGCACGTCACCGTCTACCGGTCGCCAGTTATGGCCGCGCCCGCCGCGCTGCACCTCGCCGCACACGGGCCCGACCACGCTTGCCAGGTCAATTTCGACTCTATTACTATTTGCGTTAGTGCCGAAAATTGGTTGATGAGAGGATTAAATTTTACCAATTATGACAGTTGACTGTGTCGAAATTGAAGCGGGGTATGAGCTTGGGCAAAGTCTGCTCGGGTATATGTAAACACTTGAGCTGAGTGTACTCGGTGTCCAATCAAAATGTATAAATTCTACGAGCTGACCCGTAGGAGTGCACTCGGTCCAAGCGATTTGCTGCCCGCAAAACCAATTTATTGTTGAATTCTGTTTCCTACTCTTTTAGTACGATAATTTGTTAATATTGGTAAACTGAAAATTTATTAATAAACTTTGTGTTACTTGACGTAAGCTTTATGCTTATAATTATTGATGAATTTTGGACTATTAAAGGTGTTTCTTTTCAGGTCCGATGTGAGACACCTAATTTCCCGCTTGTGCTGACTCCCAATGTTTTGGACACTAATATTGATTGGGATCAGGTTAGTAAATAAGTCTAATTAATATTAAAAAATCAGAAAATTTTAGTTATTACATTACCGTTTTGTTATGTAATAACCCCGATAATGTACTTAAGTTAGATGTTGTTGCCTTTTAACATTATTGTCAAGAAAAAGATGGCATCTATTTTAGATACTGTTTAACTTTCAACTGTTTGTGATCAGGCCGATTCTAGTAGTTCCCAATCCCGTGGGAATACGGGGATAAAATATAGCTTATGTGTTATTCTGATGTATAAGCTATATATATAACTGTAAAGTTTTATCAAAATCCATTTAATAGTTTTTGCGTGAAAGAGGAACAAACATCCATACATCTTATAATATTAGTAGGATATTTGAGTGGTAAAGACCTGAGTAAAGCAATGTATAAATATTTTTTTTCAAAAAGCTACGTAAATTTTTATCAAACCCCAGAATTCGGTCAGAGGCATGTCCGGTGATGAGCTCACCACCTTTAAACGATTAAATATACACATGTGAAAATAGGTACTATGAATTATTACCTATATCATTCGAAAATAGTGGAGTTTTCTATCAGCGAAAGAAATTGCAAAATTGGGTAAGTAGTTTTTATAAAAATTTGGACCATTCTTATAATATTAGTGAAATAAAATGTCCTAAGAACTATATTTCTTTTGGCAGGTGTTTGAGATATCGACCGCGACGCTGCGTGAGGTGCATGACTCTGTACTGCTGACGTTCTCTGCGCACGCGCCGACTATCGTGAACCTATACCACCAAACTGTCGCAATGCCTACCGGTAACCTATGAACTTTAAGACCGGACTCGGCCACTATAGAATAAGCAGCTTAACCCAATGATATATATCTCAAAACCATTGTGAGAATTAATCTCACTGTGAACGTTTCTTTTTAAGTTCCATACCCAATTGACCCTTAGACTGCGCTGCCGTCCGTCTGCCACAGAGACGTATTTTCAAACCGAAATTCATTTAAAAAATGGCCCGAACACCTAAAAATGTATTTCTATAAATTTTACAATTATGGCAAATTTTGAAACCTCTGGGTGTTCGAAAGCATGAAATTTTACACAAATGTTCCTGAAATGCCGTGAGCGCTAAGAAAGTATTTTTGGAAATTCCCACGGGAACGGAAATGAACAGGATCCTTGCGGGTAACGCCGCTGGGCATTTGTTAATATATATGGAATTGGGTATATGACTGTATGTTTTCCTTCACCGTTGAGTTAGGGACGTTTAGAGGTGGATTATTCTCGTGAAAAGTGGGTATACCAGTAATGGAATACCTCTGTCCGAGGGGGTCCTCGGGGATAAAAAGGCGTGAGTATTTTTTTATCAATTTATTTATTTGACAAAAATTTATTTTTGATGCAATTGCGTACTAAAAATGATGACGTCACAACTCGATACTCGTATAAAAAGGCGTGAGTTTTTATTTATTTATCTATTTTTCAAAAGTGATGCAATTGCGTACTAAAAATGATGACGCCACAACTCAACACGCAGTACATTTTCCATAATAAATTTTCGTTTTGACAGATCATGAAAAGTACCTCATTTCAGGAGGCACCCCAATGAGTCCTACGTTATTCTCGGTGTCAGTGTTCGCGGGGCGAGTGGCGGCGCCGGGAGCCCTCCTGAGCGGGGCGGGTGGAGCGAGTATCCCTGAAGCACTCCCAGCCTCGTGGCGGGCCTCGCCCCTCGCCAGCCGCCACCGAGGCCTGCCCCCCGCCATCTACATGATGGGCGGACCGGATTTGCTGCTCTACCTCTTCGCCAGGGTCAGTGCTAAGTAGTCCAGTATTCTACATTAAAAAATTGGTTGTTAAAAGTCGGTTTACGGACGATAATTTTACGTCCTAACGTCATAAGAAAACATTAATGAAAAATTGCATACTCATCAGACAGACATCAACTTCGTCCGCGTTCGGTAATAAAACGTAGCATATGTCCTTCCCCAGATGCAAGCTATCTTGTCAAATTCAAGCACGATCGGTTACTTTCGCATTTATGATATAACCAGAAATAGAAATGAAAATTTGAATGACGATAGTGCAACTTCATTCTGATCTTGCAATGCAGTTTAAATTACTATAAATTAAGTCATGTTTGAATAAAATATGGTATCTTTAATATTTTAGGTACTACTGGTAAGTGTTCATTTTTTCATCCCTTATAGAGCACTTACCCAGTCCCAGTGGAACGGTCATAAGCGTATTGCATAGACATTTTAATGGCGTATTGGACTCGATTCTGGCTGACCACCTAAAGCTCCTAATATTGCTAAACCTCTTAAAAACGATTTTGCTATTCTACGCTATCTGTCAAATTCAAATGACATGATTAAATTTGAATTTGATGTTTCTAAAAATTCTAAATTTAGCCGGTCAACTCAACTTAGCTTTAGCGGCTTAAACGCTATTCCTTGTGTGTCATTTTAACCAGAAAAAAAAGAATTTAGACTTGTCAAACGCCTAAACTGCGTAAATTTAGCGGCGAGTAAAAAGGTCCCTCCTAAAATTAAGTTACTTCTAAAATCGGCCATTACAGTGATTTTATGTGCAAGTTGAGGTGGAAAAAACTAATTATCCAAAATAAGTTTAGAAGAAAGAATGAGCCAGGACGAAAATTTTGTTGTGGGTGCCGCCGTATAGTGTGCAGTCAAAAGATAATTTATATTTTTTTGTTTGTGTATTACAATTCTAAATATATTCATCCAAGATGGCTCTTAGGTTATGTTTCAACTTTCTTTCCAGAGAACATGGTGAGACCGAAAAAATATATCTTAGAAGACTAGGAAACGCATCGGATCCATTGCATAGGTCCGACAGATAATTTAGAAAAATGTTTAGGGTGTCCTATATATAATGGAGCATCATATTGCAAATGTCTGAGGGGTAGGTTCAGAGCTTTGGAGTAAATTATGCAGTTATGTTTTAATAAACACATTTTTATGAATCTGTAGTTTTGTTTAAAAATAAAAAACCGCAAAACTCTCCAAAGTTTTTTCTTCAAATTATTTCCTCCCCGCCCCCGCCCCTCCCTCCCCCTCCCTATAATTAATGAAAAAACGTTAATGGGGAGAAATCTTGCAATTTTTATCTTATTTTAAGGCATTGGCAATTTTGCCATCAGCTTAGCTCTGCCTCAGAGTCTATGCACAAAAATATGATCAGATTCATCAAAATTTATTGAAATGTCATTTCACGATAGTACACTTTTACTGAAGATTAAAGCGGCTAGTTCTTGAGGTAACTCGAAAATGTCCATCCTACGCTTTTTATCGAATATCCCTATTTCACTGTAGGTATACTATTACGTTTGACATTTGCCACATAATACACTATCACTATATAAAAAAAGTTAAAGAAGTATTTTTGACGTGACAACGTCTTAGTAATTAATGGAGCCGGCGGCATTCCCGAAAAAGTGTGACGTATGCGTCGTTCCAGTGCAAGCGAGAGCGCGCAACGAGCGACAAAGAGGCACAATCCATTCCATCAGTATTTTCTTATGACGTTGTCACGTTCAACTATCGTCAGTAAACAGACTTTACAGACAACCGATTTTTTTTAATATAAAATTACGCTTTAAAATATACGAATTTGTTATAAATTAACAAATGAAAAACAATTATTTCAAACAAGTTATAAATTTAATTATTTTTAACGTTTTTATTAATATCGTTTATTCCTTCAATTATATATTTTTTATGTTGCAACACAAGATCAATTCAATTTAAACAATTTAGTTCATGCTAAAATACCTTCTAAACTGACTAAGTTTGATGTTCCTGGAATAGAGTTGTTTTTAAGACTCACTAAATTTAATTTTAAATTTAAGAAATTTAGCTTTAGGCATTTTAAGCGACGTGCTGGTAGAATCGAGTCAATTGCTTTGAAACGGTTCTGTCTTTTGCGCAGCGGGCGTCACTGGGCATTTATTACTCGAGACATTCACGCGTCATTTCCTCGTCCGTACTAAGGCGTCATTGGTGGCAGGATGGCAGACATGGAATTATATAGTACTAGCGGTTCTGCGCGGTTTCACCCGCGTAGTTCCCGTAAGATGAAATAATTTCTCCCGTTTTTTACACATTTACCACTATATCTTTGCTCCTATTGGTCGTAGCGTGATGTTATATAGCCTATAGCCTTCCTCGATAACTGGACTATCCAACACAAAAAGAATTATTCAATTCGAACCAGTAGTTTCGGAGATTAGCGCGTTCAAACAAACAAACAAACAAACTCTTCAGCTTTATAATATTAGTATAGATTGTAGCGGACTGGTGTTACTCCCAGGTGGTGGAGCTAGAAGGCAGCGCGGCGGAGCAAGCGACGGCATTGGGCATACTGCTGCGAGCTTGCCGCGTCGACAACCGTCTGCACGCGCAACTGTACGCGGACAGCTCGCTAGATATGCTGCACACCGTTTTCGCAGCGCCTAAGTGCCGACTCTCACACCACATGATCAAGGTAACACCTCCGACACTCCCTGTAAAATTGTACGATTTTTTTAAATTATTGTCACTGTACTCCTTTTATCTTTTCAGTCTATTAAGTCTCATGTTTATGAGGACCTGAATTTGGCTTTCTAGTATTAATCAAATGTTGAAAAATTTTACAGCTGTTGCTCTATCTAGAAATAAATAAATAATTAATCTCAAAAACTATTGAACGGTTTTTGAAGAAACTTTACAGTAATATCATGATATCCGTCTTTCCATGGATAGCACATGAATATTATATAACATACATGAATTAAAAAAAACTGGTCCCTAAAGCCGCTGTATCAATGTAAACATCAGTAAGGCCGTATACAGAAAGAAAGCTGAAAACTTATCAGCGCCGATAAGCGCCGATCGGCGCTTATCGGCGCTGGTCCATTCTACAGAAAGCAAGCAGATTAAAGCAGAGCGAGGCAAAATGTCGTACGATGATTGGCGGGCGGCACCAGCGCTGACCGGCGCGAGTCGGCGCCGATCGGCACTAATCGGCGCCGGTAAGCGCCGATCGGCGCTTATCAGCGCTTGTTCATATAAATACCTCCGCCGGTTCCCTGCGCCTATAAGCGCCGATAAGTGCCGACAGGCGCCGGTCAGCGCTGATAAGTTTTCAGCTTTCTTTCTGTATACGGCTTAAAGCAGTTTCTCAATTGAGATAATTATTTTGATAATTATTTGGATTAAAGATGTATACAATATTCATGACCATTTAATAATAAATAAATAAATTATGTAGTACATTAGCAATTTTTTTTCTCAGAACGAAGTCGCTGGCAAAACTTCTTCAGTTGCTACTTACCTTAAGTTTACAATAAGCTCGTCCTTCTTAAATAAATAAACAAAATCGCCTGCAGGTGATCTTAGACGAGGCGTGCAGCGCGCCCATCCTGACGTGGTCTGGCGGCGGCCCAGTGGTGGCCTCTCGCTCGGACGCCGTGCTGCTGCAGCCGCGCCTGCTCGTGATGCTCACGCGCGCCTGGAGGCACCTCGACACCGACCAGGTAAGTGGACGGTGAGGTGGACTTGTAGGGGACTTATGGTTAAAGCACTGATAGCTCTGGCAGGGAGGTACGACTCATGGTAAGGGCACCAACGAGATTTTTTTTTAAACTTATAAGGAGTTAGGGTAACGCTTCCGAAAATGAAGACAGGTGGTTGTGGCGGCGATTCTTGAAACTTTTCCATAAAAAAAAATATCAATTTTATAAAAAAATATTTATCATCGTGAAATGTTTTTTTTTATTATTTCAAGATATTTATTTTTTTATTATTTAAAGATCCAATGTAAAAATAATAATAACATTCTGGGACACAACTCACACACAGTTCTTAAGTTCTAAACTAGGCAAAACGCACCACTTCGGAAGCGTTGTCCTTACACCCTGTATTTTAAAGGAAAATATCGAGAGGAACCCCGCAGGTCAAATAAATGCTGATTCATGTTACAACGGGCCGTGTCTCGTCCGGGGTGAATCATCCTAATTCCTAACAATACGCCTCGACATGTCGACGCCGTGCCCCGTCCGGGCCTTCGCTTCATACAAAAAGTATACTATAGATTTTGACAGTGCCCTGAACGGGGCACGTCCGCACCCGCCCCGGTGTAACATGAATCAGCCATAACTATGACCATGGATACAAATACTTCAGTCGAAAACATAAAGGACTGAATAACTTGTATCCATGGTCATGGTGAAGTCCTTCCATATGATTTTTCACATGCTACTTGTGAAATCGCCACCTCTAGAATGCGTTTCATCAAATAGTTCCTATGCTGTTATGTTGGCTCCCCTGACTCTCACGCATAAACATGCTAAGAACACAAACATGCAACACTTATTTGCCTTACTGCCAACATAGCGGCATAGGAATATTTTATGAAACGTATTCTAATTCAATTCATGACCCGTCAGGGCTTTTTGGGGGGAATCTCGGGTTTTGACTCATATTAGTCATAGGAAAGTGAAAGTGTGCAGTGAATGGGAAATTCAATAAAATGCGAGGGATGGAAATTTTGCCTCAAGAATTCACAATAAAGTCTTCAGTAAAAGTGCTACTATAAGTTATCATTTTCCTTCCCTTGCTTATCAACAGTAAAATGATAACATATGTTGAAAGTGTTTAAGACACTGAATTTTTGTAAACTAAAGACTTGAAAACTGAACTTGACATTGGCAAACTACTAAATGCGGTGCCATTATATTAAAAAAATAAAACCGTTCCTCAGGAAGTAACATGGGAGGTGGAGAGCAGCAGCGGCGCTCGGCAAGCGATGAGCGGGTCTCTGTGGGCGCTGGCCATGTTCTGCATGAGGGTGCTGGTGAGGGGCGCGGACGACGAGCACCCTCGGCGCGCCTTCAACCTCTACCAGATGACGCGCCTCGGGATGCTGAGGCACCTGCTGCTGGCTTGCAAGGTCACACACACACACACACACACCTGCCCATACTTACAAACACCAGTCATCTATACTAATGTTATAAAGAGGAAAGATTTTTATTTTTGTATGTTTGTTACGAATAAACTCAAAAACTACTTTACCGATTTAAAAAAATATTTCAACAATGGAAAGCTAGGAGATGGTTGAGTACTGTATAACAAAATTACATTGATGTAAGTACTGTGAACTAGACTTGGCTAACCGACCTTGTAACTCATGTTTAGCGACAAAATTTTCATTGTTCTTAGCCCAGTCTATAATATAATAATATGTTTATGGGTATGTCTGAAATTTTAGGAGCGTTTCCTTAACTCCGAGTGCGCTCCGCTGACGCCGACGGCGAGTGACACTCTCGTGGCGCTGGTCCGTGCGCTCATGGCTGACCCGCCGCTGCTAGACCGCCTTGCACTACTCGCGGACTTCCTACTGCTCATGCACCAGGTAATACGACAATGGGTTAGATTTTGCTTTACAGCGACTTTATTTAGTTTACTCCTGTCATTTTCGTTCTCATAGAAAAGAAAAGAGATGAGAGATATTTAGTCCTGTCAATTACGGCATTTCATAACGTGTTTAGTGCTTAAGTCAAAAGTCACTAAAACTCTACAGGACTAATTCGGTAGGTTATCTTCTATCTTTCTTGTTTTGAGGTAAGACAAAGACAGAACTAAACTAAAATAAGTTTAGTCGGTGTAAAGCAGAATCGTCCCACTGCCATAGAACCGGAGGACTGTGTTTATACTTTATACGACGCGAAAGTATTTTGTGCTTGTTGTGTTAATTGTGAACTCTATTTGCTAGGCAATAATATTCAATAATCTGACATTCAAATTATTTATTTATTTATTAGGATTGCCAACAGGTTAAACACTATAAGCTATTGTTAACATACAGAAAAACTTAAAGACAGAGTGAAAACCCAATTACAGGCAAACACAACATGTCGGTAAAACCTTTTTGCTTAGGTCTAATAGGTCAATATCAAACGGCCTCTTTGAGGTTACCGCGCAAATACCAATCTTCGCGGGCCGTGGATGTGAGAAAGTGCATTAGAGGCAGACTTACTTCCAACAGGGCTATTACTGCTATTCTAATGTTAATTTTTTAATATCAAATTCTTGCATCCGTTCAATGTGCAATAAGTCCTTCCTAGAGATAAATCGCAAAAACTATAGACTTGCGATATAATCTCCGAGCCAGCTTTACTCTTTTTTTTTTCGATTTAGGCATCCAGCCTAAACCGCGTTTTCACGGTACGAGCACTCTCTGACCGCATCTACTCTGAGTGTTCGTATCATTAAACAAGAGATCCGAGTGTACTACGGAGCCAGAAACCAATCATCGGATATGTACATACATATACATTTCATTCATGTAATGTATGATACATTTGATTCACACCCCTCAACAGGCCAGCGACACGTTCGTAACACACTCGCGGGCGAGTTTCTACTTCCTGGTGTCATCGGAGGCGCCTGAGACGAGCTCGCTGCAATCGTCGAGCCGCCGGCGGAGCACACGGCGATCCCGTCGAAAGACATCCGACTCGCTGCCAGCCGCCCGGAGCTCGTCCAGCCTCACCTCCGAGGACTCCAATACTCGACAGGAAGACTCCGACCCCACGGACCGGGTCAGCTTGGACTCCACTAAGCAGATGAAGGGACTCATTAATGCAAAGATTAAGGAGGGCAGGTGGGTGTTTGACGTGGGTTTAAGTGACATTCAGCAGAACATATACAAAGTAGAAAAGACCTGGTAAAGCGTTGCAGCAGTGGACGTTCGGTGGGTAAAACAATATTGATGATGGAGTGAAGTTTGATGTTAATAAAATTGCTCTGAAATAAAATATTATCACTACATACAACACTACAAAGTCGCTTCCCGTCTGTTTGTCTCTATGTATGCTTAGATCTTTAAAACTACGCAACGAATTTTGATGATTTAATAGATAGAGTGATTCATGAGGAAGGTTTTTATATACGATATAAACTGAAGCGAAGCGAGTTCGGTTCGCTAGTAAATATATACAGGGTGTCCCAGAAGTCAACGATAAGCCGGAAACCAGCGATAGGCCTTAGTCATGAGGGTAATCAGAAAAATATAAAAAAAAATCTATGTCCTTTTTTCAAAATGTTATGAAAGCCATCAAACAAATGACATAAACAAAAGATGTACGAATAAACAAAAATCCCTGTTAGGTTCTCTTTTCAAAATTATGAGTCCGTCTCCATTCAAAAAGATTTTAACCTGGATTTACCTAAGAAGGTTGCTTTACCAACATTTCACCTCATTAAATTAGATTGGCATAGAATCCGGATTCATCGAGAAAAAAAATGTTCATGCCTCAACTATAACAAAACCTAGCATGTGTTATACCATTTTAGTATCTAGACTAAATGCGTCAACTTTTAAGTATACTTGCCAAAATAGTAGCCATACATTTTTTTTACAGTACAGCTGGTTTAAGTTGGTTGATGAAATTATTTAGAATTCAATGTTGGAAACAAATTTAACTTTTTACTTAAAAGTAAAGCAGTTATGTAATTTTTTTTATTGTAAATTGTAGCACGGCTATTCATTATAGCATTACAGAAAAAAAATATTCAAAAAGTAAATATTTACAGTCACAGTACAAGAAAGTTCATTACAAGGTGTCCGTTTTTTAGGATTTTTTTTTAAACCTTCATAACATTTTGAAAAAAGAACATAGATTTTTTTTATATTTTTCTGATTACCCTCATGACTAGGCCTATCGCTGGTTTCCGGCTTATCGTTGACTTCTGGGACATCCTGTATATTACGGTACTGGAAAAAGTGGGTTGGTAAACTCGAAATATAATACCCACGGAAGAATGTTAAACTAGATTTTTAAACAAGATAAATAAATCTGTTGAGTAGTGATGTTGATAATAAGCTTTTTCTTTATTATGTTTCAGAAAACACATTTCTTCCACTTCAGATAATTCTGACGTTCCCCTCGGTAAGCATAACCATGAGTTATAGTTTTTAAATAAATGCAGTAACTCTGGAAGGAGAACTACTAATGCATGATCAAAGTGTAACACCTGTGCTTTAGTCTGCTTTAAATAGCTTTGCGGCAGCCGCAACCAAAGATACTATTTGTATTTCTGAATTAAGCCTGGCAACTAGATCATAGCGGTGAGGGTTTATAATGTCCACGGGGCGACATAAAAATATGCTAGAAAGAATGTTTAGAAATGATTCTTGCATTTATTTAGATATTGTATATTATCTAGAGCCGAACTTGCAATGAGGTATTTGACTGTATCGAAATTAAATTGCGAGTAATAATACATAATTAAAATTAGTATCCCAAAACACCTCCAAAAATTCATTTTGTTTTTCATTTTAAAATAACAGTAAATTATAAAACAATCTATTTATTTATTTATTATAGCACAATCTAAAAAAGTCATGCAATTGAGTACTTTAAGTTATGACGTCACAAACCATTATTCAGTACGTTTTCCAAAGTAAATTTTCGTTTTGACAGATCATAAAAAGTAACTCATTTGAATAGGAAGTCAAATATCCTATTCACTGCTTAGCATACCAAAGCTTAACTTTAAATATAAAATGCTTGGGTGGCGGTTGCAGAACAGTTGGGCGCTACAGGGCTTACGGATGGGGGCGGCGATGGTGCGCCCACGGGGGACGATCAGGGGGTGTCTCTCGGGGACGAACAGGGGGCTATTGCGGGGGACGGAGAGGGAGCGCCCCCGGGGGACGGAGAGGGAGCTATTCAGGGGGACGGAGAGGGAGCGCCCCCGGGGGACGCACAGGTGGAGGTGGACAAGGAGGAGTCACTCATCGACTACATTGTTGTAGACGTGGACGAAGTCAACCATGCAACCGTCGAGATGTACGCCAGCGGCATTTTCCAGCAGGTATGTTTTCTGATTTATTATATACATACACTTTTATTGTTGTGTAAGTTTTCGATCGGCAAATGTTGCCAGGATAAGTTGACCACATTTTTTAAATAAACTGACGAAGCTTTTGTTTTATTCACAAATAGTTGATAGGTATATGAAATATTTTCTAAGAAAAAATACTGTTGCTATTTGAAACTCTTTGAGTAAGTGAAGAAGGCTTCATATTTCTCAATAATGGTAGTTGTACGCGAAACCCGTTTTTTCCCTTTTCACATGAGAATTTTGTAAGCATTTTTTTAAAGTTGAACACCTTTCAAACTAGGTTTCTGAGATTTCGTGATATGTGAGTAAATGAAAGTAACTTTGTATGTTACGCTTTCACGCCTAAACTACTAAACCGATTTTAAAAATTCTTTCACCCCTAGAATATAAGCTAGCTTAGTAACATAAGCTATATTTTATCTCCATATTCCCACGGGAACGGGAACTATGCGGGTGAAACCAGGCGCTGTTAGTTCTTAAATAAATGTTAAACACGAAGGCAACAGTCATAATGTAATAAAGTATATGACAATACAATATTTATATCAGAGCCGAGTGCGCGCCGGTGCAGAACCGGGCTGGCGTGCTTGCGAGGGCCTGCTGCTGCTTCTGCGAGACACGTTAGCAGCATTGCCGCCGCACGAAGTCGCACAGGTTAGCATCATTCATTCTACAGTGCGGCTGTTTTAACTTGGCAGCTCTGAGGTTGCGCAAAAGACTACGTAATAACACGTTAGCGACCATTATGCGACAGGCCCGTTGGCTCAATTGGTAGTAACTCTGCCTGCTGAGTCGGAGGTCGCGGGTTCGATCCCTGCTCGGGGCCAACATTTGTGTGCATGAACATGTTTTTTTGCTTCGTTTCTGGGTGTTTATTATTTATTGAAGTATGATTTATCAGTTGTTTAGTACCATAGTACAGGCTCAGCCTAGTTTGGGACTGAATAACCGTGTGTAAATTGTGTCCCATAATTTATTTATTACTAGCCGCCTACCCGCCCCGGCTTCGCACGGGTGCAATTATGCTAACACTAAAACCTTTCTCTTGAATCACTCGATCTATTAAAAAAATCGCATCAAAATCCGTTGCGTAGTTTAAAATATTTAAGCATACATAGGGAGACGGGGATATAGGGACAGAAAAAGCGACTTTGTTTTGTACTATGTAGTGATTATTATTGATAGGGGAGCGGGGGGCACGTTGTTACAATTTTTAGATGATTGTCAATTTGACAAAACCTATCAAATAATTTATACATTTGATTCCTTTTATCGTTAGTGTATCTATTCAGCTATTAAAATATGATCGAAAAGTTATTAAAATTTATGTATTTTTTTCACAATGGACAATTTAACCAAAAAAGTCGATTGTAACAACTTACCCCCGATTTGGGGCTAGTTGTTACATATTCGGGGCACGATGTTACGGTAGATAAATAAACAAAATCATCAATGATAAATATTTTTTTATTATTTCAAAACGTTACAAACAATAGAGATCACTTAACATTCATGATAATCATATCTATATCGTAGTTTTCGAAGTTTTTTTTATAGAAAAATAACCTAACTTTGTCAGAAACTTTTTTAGATCTGCAAATCACAACTTTTAGTAAATTATTTATATAGGTATAAGTTAATTTATTTAACTTTGAGCAAACTAAAATACTTTGGATTCTAACATTTTAAAGGCACTTATATGTATTATACAAAAATGTAAAACTAGTTATTTATATAGAGGTAGGTACCAGTATCAGATACTAATATTAAATTAGTCTTCATTACAATTGGAATTAATGCAAATGAATGAGTGAACGTTTCCCGTTACACATTTGACATGGGCCCACATTTTGCATTCTAAACATTCTACCCAATCTTATTTTTAGAGGTGCCGTAACTTTCACTACACACTATACAAAACCATTCATCAGTATCAGAATCTAAGTCGGAAACCAAAATTCTCTTCTTTATCTTTTCCTTCTTCGCTCATTTTCGAGGATTTTTCTTTACCTTAACCTTTGCCTTAGCTTTGTTTTTGTCACACTTTTTATATGTAACAACTTACCCCAAAAAATTGTAACTACCTGCCCCATGGCACGTTTTTTAATATAAATTGAAGTCACCATTATTGGATATTGATAGTAGAAAAAAACAATATTGCAAATTAAAGGTAGATATATTATGAACATTTAAGGTTAAAAATTTTAAGAAAATAAAAAATATAGACATCAGGAATCAAAAATTTCGTAAAGTATTTTTTTACTTACTTGGTTGAAATCGAGACACATGCATACGACCTAGAAACTTGGCGCTTGGAGGGTCACTGATCGTTTTTATGTAATGCACGATGTTATAAGAATACAAATGAGTCCAATTTTGTCCACCAAAGAGTTTAAAATCTAGGTAAAAAAGGCGTGTAACTTCTTACCCCTGTAACAAGAGGAAGGTGGCGCCACTTGTGCCGTAAACATCGTGTGTGTGTATCTCTTTAAAATTAAAATATAAAACGTACGAATTTCTCAAATAAAATAAGAAAACCCAGTACATATCATAACATTGTGCATGTGCTAACGTTTGTGTCAACCAGTGTTAAGTGTACATTAAGATTTAAATGAAATTTCCAATGACCAGTTCAGTGGAGGTACCTACCTGCTAAAAACTCAAATATACACCTAAGAAACATTTTGTGCCTGCATCGGAATAAATATTCACGTGTAATGTGCTTACTGTGATAAAAAGAAGTGTCAAGTATATTATAACTACTAGGACTTGAGTACGTTATCAACTAATATTTATACCGTGGACGTTAAACACTACCAGTCAACCCTCTACCCACAAATTTAAATCACTAACATGCAAAACGAATGAGACGACAAATTTCATCAACTGCTCTCAATGAGACGTTGGTCTAGTGGATAGAAGAGTCGATTTGCATGGCCGCTATCGCCCGGTCCCTGGTTCAAATCTCGGAGGCAAGCAACAAATAAAATTTGTTCATATTCATTTTTTCTGCACACAAAAGTTACAATTTATTTAGTAAAAATGTCAACATCAAAGAAATCAATATCAATGAAAACTACTAACAGTGGCCGCCAGATGCCACCACATGCGTTAGTAATCTGCTACAAATGCAAAAAACATATTGACAAAAAAAATACTGCAATATGTTCAATATGTAAAAACAGATACGAATTTGATTGTGAGGGTTATCCAGAAAAAACATACAAATTAATGGACCAAGAATCGAAAAATAAGTGGCAATGCAAGATGTGTATTAATAACAAAAAACTTATTGGCAGTAACATAATATCTAATGTCACGCAGAGGAAAAATAAAAACCAAACTGTAAGACCCCACTCACTTGAACCAACAAGTCCGGCTAATGTAAAACAGTTGGATAAAGAATCAGCATCCCAAAATGTATCTCAGATTTTGGATTCCCATGTACTTACTGACAGTGAATCAGACGAATTCTCTTACTCAACTCCTAATAAACTATCAATGAGTGTAGATGGTACAATCTCCGACACAATATCCATATCAGAGCTAAAAGAGAAAATTATCCATCTAACGTCTGAACTTAATAGTACACAGAATGAGCTTGAGAACACTATATTAGAAAAAAATGATTTTCAAAGACAAATTAACAAACTTACTGCAGAAAACAAAATGTTAAAATCACTCTGCCAGTCTCCAACAAAAAACCAGAACACTACCAGCAATATGAATAATAGGATGTTTTCCCCATTATCATGCAGAGTATCGACACTTTCCTCGCCAGCTCGTGCTCCATACGACGAATTACAAAAACAAATTATAGACCTAGAACAAAAATTACTAGAAGCAAAACAAGAAATTATAGTACTCGGTAAACAAATAGAGATACTGACCCAAGACTTATGCTTTAAAAACATGGTAAAGAAATCGGACCCTAAACCAGTATCAAGACCTCTCCCTCAACAAAAAAATACTAGTAAGAAACACCAACAAGCTGAACCTGAGAAAAGAATACTCATCTTTGGAGCTCAACAATGCGTTGGTCTAGCATCAGCTATCTTGGAATCGAGAAAGAAGACCCAATACGAAAAATATTCAGTGTTCGCCGAAACGACACCTTACGCACAAAGCAACATAATAATAAGTAACCTTAGAGATATGAAACTGCAGACTAATGATAAACTAGTAATATGTCTAGGTGAAAATGATCATAACCTAAACCTAGTACTAACTAAGCTTGCTAATGTATTAGATATATTTAATAAAACCACAGTCATTGTATTAAGAGTCTCTAATAACCCATATTTGGATGTTGATAAATTGAATGAGAGTATCAAAAATATATGTAACGAGTATAAAAAGTGTCATTTTCTGAATTGTGCAAACTATACAGCATACGATATTTGCAAATCAATCAACTACGTTATTGATTGTAATGATTATGATGAGAAATATCTAAATCCAAGTGAGCTAAGGAAACGAATAGCGAGTAATAGGCCAAGTGATCATTTATGTACGAATATCAGCATACCTAAAAAAGGAACAATCCCTTTCTATTTTGGTCGGGTTAATAGAGAAAAGCCTTTACGTATTGGCAGCTCTTCAGATTTTAATAGTGTAAGGAAAGGTACTATTCCTTACTATTTTAATAAAATAAAAAAGAAAGGTGTTTTTTTTCGAGACTAACGAGCCAATTCCTACGTCACATTATCTCAGAATCCTCCATCAAAATATTGCCAGTGCATTATCAAAACAAGAAATTTTGGAACTAACTTTAATGGAGCTACAAGATAATCACACTGACCCAGATGTTATATGTCTATCCGAAACATTTATAAAAAAAGGTCACGAGGGTTATTTAAAAATTTTTGGCTACACAATGGCGGCTAACTTCTGTAGAGACAAACAAAGAGGTGGAACGTGTATATTAGTAAAAAAAGGATTAACTTTCAATGAGTTATCATTCATTCAAAGCTATGCCGAACAAAATTCTTTTGAAATTTGCGGGATAGAACTAACATCGACAAAAAAGTTGATCATAATTTGCCTTTATCGAACCCCACTTTCTAATCCCATTTATTTTCTAACGAAACTAAATGGCCTCTTACATGACATATACAAAAAATATAAATCTAGAATAAATATCGTCATAGCGGGAGATTTTAATATTAACACACTAAAAAAGGGAAACGTCACAAATGAATTACAAGCCCTGTCCTACAGCTATAGTATGAAAATTCACATAAATGTTCCTACTCGTAAGTCGTCTTGCATAGACCATATACTAAGCAACATACCGGATGCAACAGCAACAGTACTTCCGCTCTATCTCTCTGATCATGAGACAGCCCAAATGTTATGTTTTCCAATAAAGGATAAACTTAAAAAACATGCGTTGTACTATACTCATAAAAGGGATTACAACTTGGATAATATCCGAAAGTTTCGGGAATGCTTACAGAATCTTTCTTGGTCCGATATTTTCATTGAAAATGATATAAATATAGCATTTAATGCTTTTCACAACATATTTTGCCTATTTTATAATCTTTGCTTTCCTAAAGTAAGGATAAAGGTAAACATTAATAATAAGAAAAAACAAAGCTGGATTAGTAAAGGACTCAAACGAAGTTGTAAGACAAAAAAAAATCTACGATTTCACTATTATAAAACTAAAAATGAAATTAGTAAAGCTAAATACCTTACCTTTTCTAAAATTTTGAAAAAATGTATTTATAATGCAAAAAAAAATGCAAACATAAGATTTGTAAGCAACAATGATAATAAATGTAAAGCTACATGGACAGTTATAAAAAACGAAATTCCTAACACAAACTTCAAGGATAGTATAGAACATATTAAAATCAACAATACAGTAATACAAAATCCAGTAGAAATAGCCTCAGCCTTCAATAATCATTACATAAACCAACCTTATAATTTATCATCACAGAAAAATCGTACTACCTGTTGCAGTAACAATCCAACAGTCAACTCTATGTTCCTTAAACCAGTGTCAGAAAGTGAGGTCAAAAATGAAATAATGTCATTAAGAAATACGAACTCTGAAGGCTTTGACGAACTCAATACGAAAATTATAAAAGCGTGCACCGACGAAATAATTGTCATTTTAACCCATTTAATTAATTTGTCATTCTCATCTGGAACTTTCCCAGACATATTAAAACTTTCTAATGTCAAACCCTTGTACAAAAAGGGAGATAAACATGACATCAATAATTATCGTCCGATAGCTCTAATACCAGTTATGTCCAAAATATTCGAAAAATGCATGTACAAAAGACTTATCGGCTTTTGTAATAAATTTCAGATCATAAGAAACGAACAGTTTGGCTTTCAAAAGCACAAATCAACAGCATTAGCTATATTTTCTCTCACAAAAACGATATTGACGAATATTAACAGTAAACGTAGGACTACAGGGCTATTTTTTGACTTAACTAAAGCGTTTGATCTGGTTTCACATGACCTATTACTCAAAAAGTTAGACACAATCGGTATTAGGGGACCTACACACCAGTGGATATCCTCATACATAACCAAACGGCAACAACGTGTAGTCCTTACCCAATTAGACGAACACAAAGTCACAATTTCCTACTCATCTGAATATAGATATTGTAAAAATGGTGTACCACAGGGAAGTGTACTGGGCCCAATCTTATTCTTATTGTATATAAACAATATTACAGACATTACAAAACATAAATGTATATTATTTGCTGATGACATTTCCATTATAGTGACATCCAATAAAACTAATACTACAATAAGCGATCATGAAGCGGACATTAACAACACAATTGACAAACTAATTGAATGGCTAGACAATAATAATTTAAATATCAACTTAAATAAATCAGTATATATACAATTTAATCAATCTTTGAACATAAATCACAATCATAACCTTAATATACCGAAGATTAAGGAAGTGACAGAAACCAAATTTTTAGGTGTAACAATAGATAAGGATTTAAATTGGAAAGCACAAACAATTAATGTATCGAACAAAATAAATAAATTCGTATATGCAATTAGACAAGTTAAAAACATAACAAACCTGAAAACAGCTATTATATCCTACCAGGCATACGTAGAATCATTGCTACGCTATGGTCTTATAATGTGGGGTAATGGCACCGACCAGAATAGAGCATTTGTCGCACAAAAGAAATGTATTAGGGCAATATACGGGCTTGCACCCGGTGAGTCATGTAAGCCAGTATTTAAAAAACTTGGCCTACTACCGCTACCGTCTCTCTACATTTATGAGATTTGCATGTTTGTATGGAAGCACAAAGAATTGTTTAAAAAAGCATGTGACTTAAACACTCGGAGTCAACGAGACCCCTACAGACTCGTATTAGATGACAACCCTAGACTCTCCAAATATAATAAGAGCTGCCTTGTTATGTGTGTACGTATTTATAATAAGATACCAAAAGACTTTAAAATGTTAAATTTAAAAATGTTTAAAAATAAATTGCATGAATTCTTAAAATTAAATAATTTCTATAATGTGCAAGAATTCCTTGATAAGACATTTTAATATTTCTGATTTTTTGTAAAAATTTGCATGCTATATTATATTTTAGCTAAACATGTATGCTCTGAATGTATCTGTCACCAACTGTATATACCATGTTTTTTGCAAATAAATGTATTATTATTATTATTAAAACAACGTGCCCCCCGCTCCCCTACTGCGCAGGCGGTGTGCGGTGCGGTGCAAATGGAGAGCGTGGTTGTGCTGGCTAACCACCGAAGTGCGGCGGTCCGCGCTGCGCTCCTACGAGTGGTGGCTGCTCTTCAGCGCCGCGCCCCTCCCGATGCCGCTGCCAAGTTGCGCCACCACCACTACTACACGCACCTCGCTAACCAGGTAGGAGCTATTCACTTCGATCACTACAGCAGGGTTTTCACGGTACGATCGTGCTCGGACTGAGTCTGATCGATGACTACTCGTATCATGTAATCGCCTGAGTGTACTCGGACGCCGGCATCCAATCACTAGAACGGTGTTCTATTGAGCTATTCTGAGCCTCTGCAGTGGACCAGAGGTCTGGAACTCTACCTTGACTAGGTTATACGAGTATACAGATGACAATGACAAAATGTACTGAACACTTGATTTTTTTCTCTTGACTTATAATATGGACGCCCCGCCGCCACTAAGGAAGTGGAATAATTTTATGTATTAGCAAATACCTTATTTGTTTGACAGATAGCGCTGTACCCGGGTTCGTGGGAGTTAGCGGCGGCATGTGCGGCGCTCGTCACCAAATGCGACGTGCCGCTTGAAGACCAGCTCGACGTGAGTAGAGTTTTTATACCGGAACGCGGATGAAGTCGTAGGCAAAAGCTAGTAATATTAATCTATAATAATATTATAAAGAGGAAATATATATATATGTTTGTATCTTTGTGACGAATAAACTCAAAAACTACTGGACCGAATATAAAAATTCTTTCACCAATGGAAAGTCCCTATCCCTGAGTAACATAGGCTATATTTTATTCCCGTATTCCCACGGGAACAACATGGGTGAAACCGCTCGGAACAGCTAGTTTCCTATAAGTGTACCGCACCCCGAATGTAATGGTGTGTGAAGGACGACATCTGGGCGGACGTGGGCGAGGAGGCGGCGCACCGCAGCCCGCCGCTGCTGGCGATGCTGCCGTGCTGCCTGCACGACGTGCCACTCGCGCACAACCTCACGCTGCTCATCCGACGGCTCATCGCCAAGGTAACTCACGCACACGTACTTAGTCTAGGCAATAAAGGTAGTGGACCCCAACATTAATTCCTCAGTCGATGAAAGTTTGCAGGATTGCAGTATAGTATGAGACAATACTTGCATAAAAAAATCCAAAAAAAAACCTAACCGAAGTTAGGTTTTTATACTAAAAAAAAATTTTTTTTTTGGTTGATAATTTGATAATTTCAGAAAATAATGTAGCGAGACGGTTTTTATTTTGGATGTTCCTATTGTAAGTCCATAGTGACTATTAAATGACATTCCAGTTAAAATAAAAAACCGGCCAAGTGCGAGTCGGACTCGCGCACCGAGGGTTCCGTACAACCTTGCAAATTTATGGTTTTCGTAATTTTTCCTTTATCTATGCTATAAGACGTTGCTTCGTACCAAATTTCAAGATTCTGAGTTCACGGGAAGCACCCTGTAGGTTTTGATTCCCTTGCAAGTGTCGAAAATTTGCGGCATAAACGGCTGTATCTTTTGATTGCGTTGGCTTAGAAGTTTGATTTTTTCACAGCTTCAAGGGACAGTAGACCTGAGTAATTGATATAAATTTCAGCTTCATACCTCCACGCGTTCCTGAGAAAAAGGGTCTTGACAGACGGACGGACGGACGGACAGACGGACAACAAAGTGATCCTATAAGGGTTCCGTTTTTTCCTTTTGAGGTACGGAACCCTAAAAATGGACTGAGAAATTTTCCCGTGTAAGGTACATAATACGTCTGAGTTTTGTTGTTTCTACCAGGAGATTTTTTTGGATATTTCGCATATTTATAGCTTTCTTAACACACATGAATATTGCTGGCGAAGAAAATTTTGACTGAGCATTTTTCCCAGCAAAGATATCAAATAAATAAGTATTTCAGTAAAAACACCTAACTTCGGTTAGGTTTTTTTTTTGGATTTTTATGCAAGGTATTGTCTCATACTATACTACAATCCTGCAAAGTTTCATCGACTGAGGAATTAATGTTGGGGTCTTCATACAAAAATCCGCTTCATTGGCTGGACTATACTGTACGGACGTATTAACTGGGCAGCTCTGAACATAGGCTCCGCCTGCGCAAACCGCCTCATACCGCTATCTAAATTGTTTAAAAAACTATGTGCCTCATGCCTGGCGCAATAGAGTATAAAAAGACTCATTGATCGTAGCCGGAATTAAAATTTCATCTTTAGATTATTTTCATAATAAGTATATTATTATGTAATAATAATAATCATTTATTTCGGTTGAACATCCATAGTGTTATTAATACAAAAATATAAACTTATGAGCTAATGTTAGTAGGTAAATAGTCAATCTTAATTAAACTCTGGGGACCTTTTATCCATCGATCTCCTTAGCAAAAGGGGACTCCCATCTACTACCTAGTACCCCCAGGATGCAGTTAGGGCTGCCGCGAATGCGAGTTAGTAAGGAGGCACAGCGTTTTCTGATAATTGCCGAGAAACCATCAATATGTGCCTCAGCAAATCATCCTCAGTAATGGCGTCGCCGTTCTTCCAGGCAAAGAGATTAAAATATAATAGGACATAGAGGGGGTATTGGGAATATTTTCATACAAAACTTTGAAGCATGTTTGAAGCTTAAGCGTCATGTCAGTTAGTATGAACGCGAGCTGTCATTCGGTCGAAATTGTACTAGACTTAATCCACTTGGAATAACTTTTGGCTTCAAATTTTCCTCGCTTTGTCCCCTCTATGCCCTATTATATTTTAATCTGTTTGCTTCCAGGCATCCTTGAAGATGCTGAGCGAGGTGTCTGTGGCGGAGGTGGCGGTGCGGTCGATCCGCAGCGTCGGCCTCATGGAGGAGTTCGAGGGCCGCGCCCTGCTGCTCGAGGACTTCTCCGAACTGCTCAACCGGATCGCTTTGAAGGCACTCGCGTCGCCGCACAGCATGCAGGTACGTCCGATAAAGAAGTTTGATGGGGGGGATTTTGGCGATAATCTGAAGAGGGATGTCATGCTTTTTGTTTAATTTTGCAAAGGATGGTCATTTTTGGATTGCCTCAAGAAGTCGTAATGAAGTCTTCAGTAAAAGTGCTATCGTTTTACTGTTGATAACCAAGGGAGGGATGTAGAAAGTGTTGAAGACATTAAATTTTTGTACATTGTCTCTGAAACAGAGCCATTTCACTAGGATTAGAGTATTAAATAAAAACTTGACATTAGCAAAACGGAAAATACGGCGCAGAAAAAAAAAGTGATTGAATTTGATAAATTGCTGATAGCTTGCACAAAAGCATATCCGCTACAGGTGAAACGAAGCAGTGTCTCGTATAAAGATATAAAATGTAAATCTACCTTGCCAAATGCAACGGAATCTAGTTGTTATTTAGTACAACATAAAGACTACGACGGAAGCTATGACTGACATAATTTACTTTAAAAAAATAACTAAAGTTTTAAAAGATTTCCTATGATCACTTTTAGTTTTTTGTGAAACTTCACATGAAATAGAAATGTTTCCCTTATCCCTGAGGGGTCGGCAAGGTATTCCGATGCTTGAAATACCCACTTTTTAACCTGTGTATTATTTGAACCCCTAAAGGTGACAAGAGGCGACTTGGTGTCTTATCGTTTTATTGGTGAACATAAATTGTATGATACTCTACTTTGAAAAAAAAATGCTTTTTATCTTCGAGGGGGTAAGCAGAGGTATTCCATTTCTTGATATACCCACTTTTCACGAGATATTCTTTGGACCCCTAAATCGTGCTAGTGATAAATATGTTCGTAAGTTTTGAAAACTCAGGTACATGCCCGGATTTGAACCCGAGCCTCACTGATTATTATCATGTGAAGCAGGCTCTAAGAATGCCAAATAAGTAACTGTTCGTCAGACGATAGCGGAGCTGCACCACATGCTGTCGTTCGTGGAGGTGAGCGCGCAGGAGGGCGAGGGCGCGGTGCAGGCGGCTCGTGACGCGCAACTCGGCCTCTTCGGCGCTCAACTCGACTACCTCGAGGAGCGACTGCACTCCTCCTACTCCGCGCACACCAAGTACGCGAACTACTTCACCACCGGTATGTATTCTTGGCTGCTGCTATCAGTTTTCGAGAATGTATCGTTGTCTCGTTAGGTCGGATCCACTTTGGTCGTTTTGGCGATTCGCATCTATTTGGGACGGCTACCGAGTACACTCGGATTTTGAGTTTACATGATGAGAGTAGCGCCCTAGTAGAATCTCAGTCCGAGCCCACTCTTACCCTAAAAAGAGCGATTTGAACCGTGTCTAAACATACATTGACGAGCCTGTTGGCTGAGTTGGTAGTGACCCTGCCGAGTTAATATTTGTGTGAATGAACATTGAACATGTCTGTTGGCTTCGTGTCTGGGTTAGTTAAGTTAGTATTTATTTATCAGTTATTTAGTACCTATAGTATAGGCTCTGTCTAGATTGGAACTAAATAGTCCCACAATTTATTATTTGACGTGATAACGTCTTATGAATCGATGAACGCCGGCTGCACGCACGAAAAAACATGACTCAGTGTCACGTCGAGCGAGCAAGCGAGAGCGGCGAAACAAGCGATAGAGGCACGATCTTAATCAATGTTTTCTCTTGACGTTATCACGTACCTGCGTGTGTTGTGCGCAGTGCTCTCGTCGGCGGTATCGCTTGGGGCTGACGCGGCGGGGCGCGGGGAGCGAGCAGAGCTGGCTGCGAGACACCTAGCCACGGTGTCTCGCGCCGTCTCGTTCCTTCTTTCGCGTTCTCCCTCGCTGCCTGCCAACGCCGAGGGACCGCTGCTCGACCGGCTGCTAGCCACGCTGCTACCCGGTAAGTGGTAACTACTATGACTTGCTTTGCAGTATTTGTTACTTGATGGATTTACCCGTTCTTCAGCCGCTCGGCGTAGGCTGCCTGCTACGAGCGCACTCCGTCCTAGCGCGCTAGTATGAGTAAATAGAACACCTTCCGATCCAGTAATAGGTTAATGGCGTCCAAGTACACTCGGATCACGAGTTTACGTAATACAAGTAGAGGTTGATTGAAAAACAACGCTCATCCATCAAAATTCATTTATTTCTATAGGTTAAAATAATACACTTACAAGCTTAACAAGTATTTTGATGGGTTCGATTCTGCTTTACAGCGACTAAACTTATTTTAGTTTACTCCTGTCATTTTATTTCTCCTACAAAAGAAAAGAGACGAGAAATATTTAGTTCTGTCAAATTAAAATTAGTGCTGTTAACTAAATCATTTCAAAACGTGTTTAGTGCATTTAAGTAAATAAGTCACGACTAAAATACAGCCTCTGACAAGACTAAACTAAAATAAGTTTAGTAGGTGTAAAGCAGCAATTGTTGGCTCGCTGCACCCGTGCGGCTTGCAGCGAGCCAACAATTGTCGGTTTTTTTCGGCGAATCGAAGAATTTCACGATACATTCTATGAATCCACCTTGTTCGTGGCCGTTTATGATCATCATCATCTATAAGTATGTATGCTGCACAAGCGAGAGACACTTCGGACATCGTGGCGTTACAAACCAAAACTGCACAGATCCGGCTTGTGGCCTTCTCGTACACACCAGAACCACGTTACTGTATCTGTTTGGTTACAGTTACAGCTCGCAAAATGAGTACGCTCGGTGAAAGCGTTCCGGCGGCGACGTCGTGAGCCCTTTGTACACGCGTACACACTACAACCTCTTTACTGTATCACCCATGTTAAGGTTACGGCTCGCTGGTGAGTACAAGGCTTAACTCGCTCTCCCTGTGCAGCGGTGAGCGGTGCGACGGCTCGTCCCAAGTGGTGGGTGAGCAGCGGCGCGGACTGGCTGTCCCCGCTGCAAGAGGTGTTTTGGTGGGCGGCCAGCCCCGCGCCCGGCGCCAGGGAGCTGCAGCCGAGGCTGCTGAGGGCGCTCTACCTGGCGCCGCCCCACGCGCTGCACCTGCTTGCGCCTAACGACCCGCCCGCCATGCGGAAGGTAAGGCTCTTATCACAATGGTGCTTGGGACGGATTTCCTCCAGCACGGCGCGAAGAATAACCACATTCACTATTAAGTGGGAATTGATCCGCTCCTTCTCCTTAGCCATAGGTGGAGTTGAAATGACTTTCAATAAGTGGTCTTATAAGTTTCTACTTCATATAGAACATTTTGATTTTAATACTTTTTTCTACTACAGCGAAGCCAAAGGATGGGATATATTTTATTATGTAATATTCCACCGTAGCGCTTAAATTACTTATTAATTTATGGGCACCGGCAGTAAAATTATAGTATTCGAATGTATAATCACTGCATTATGACTTCTTTAGGTAATCCGGAAAAGGCCATCACACGTATTTCATCGAATTTCCAATTCACTACAGTTTCATGGATACTTGCCACATAAAACACTATCACTAATATGAGCCAAGAGTTAAAACCTAAAATACACAGGAAAAGGAAATTTCACACTAAAACATACCCTCTCTTCAGACTCCCGCCAAAAAGCCAAGTACTACCTTGGCTGTTGCGAGTCAGTTAACCAAAGAAGACATATTCAGTCTTTCCCCACACACACGAGGGTTGTGCATAAAATTCAAGTTTTTTAAGCTATTGCATATAGCTTCTATCGCGGGCCTTGAGCGCGGGGACCGAATCCAGAAATTCCGTAACGAAAAAACCTCACGCTCCCCACTCCGACAGGCACGGAGGCGTGGCTTGTTTATTGGGCATAATCCAAAGCCAAGTTATGATAGTAGATGGACGGACGGACGGACGGACGGACCGACCGACCGACCGACCGACCGACCGACCGACCGACCGACCGACCGATCGACCGACCGACGGACGGACGGACCGACCGACCGACCGACCGACCGACCGACCGACCGACCGACAGACAGACAGACGGACGGATGGATGGATGGATATTGCATAGCTTCTATCGAGGGCGTGCATTGTCTAACGTTTGTTTTCGGCAGTCTTGTTGATAAAAAATGATATGCAATAGCTTTACCGCGGCAGTCCCAGAGTGCCACACGTCTTTTTTTTATTGAAGCAATCCAATCCAGACTGTCTCCTCCCTCCAGCTGGCGATATACCTGCTGACGATCCTGAAGCACATCCACGCCCTGGCCGAAGCCGGCACCCCGCCCGTGGAGCTGGCCATAACGGACTGGGCCCGCAGCTGGGCTCTGAGCACGCAGGCGGGACTTCCCGACCGGCTGCCCAGCGACGCGCTCGGCTACGAGGCCGCCAGGCTGCTGCGGCACGACGAGGAGCGCTGGGCCAAGGCCGCCGCCAGGCATCAGGCCGCCATCGCCAAGTGGGTTGAGATTATTACACTTTCACCCCCAGTTTCAGAAGGACAAAGCTGAATGACTGTTAAATTGCATTGTAACTGTTGCGGTTGGTCGAATAGAATCATTAGGTTTTGAAACAACCAATTAGAACACTTAACGTGAGATTTAATTGTCAGTCACTAATTTTACTTTAATGGTCCTTTAGGGTGCCAGCGGGACTCAATTACTAAGTCTCCTTTGTATCCATCTATCAGTGGGCTGTATCGCATGAACTGTAATATTTAGACAGTTGTAAATTGAGACACTGAATGTTTATTTCTACTGCCACTATAATAAAAATTAGAATTAACTAAAATTAAAGGGGACATGTAGGAAACGTGTGGTTTGGACCTTCTAGCGTTCCATTCCCAAAGGGTGCCAACGGGACCGTATTACTAAGCCTACAAGCTAAGCTACAAGTTTAGGAAGAGCACTACTTGTCTTGCACACATCCGTTACACGCACAGAAGTGTCATTTTTTTTGCTCTCGCCGTACTGGCTCTATTGCCAATCTTTAACGTTAGTATACAAAATCTATGGGTGGTACGGAAAACTTCGTGTGCGACTCGCACTTGACCGGTTTCTTTTGTGTTAGTATCCAGTTTTTCTCCAAAATTAAATATAGTGTGTTGTGGGCAGAGTGGTGTTCAGCAAAGAGCCGCTCGCGAGCAAGCTGACGGAGGGTGCGATGGGCATCACGCGGCAGGTGGTGGATGTGCAGAACGGAGAGCGGAAAGCGTTTTTGGAACACCTGAGGCGAGCTCACAGCGACGCCGCCGCTTGTACACAGCGATGGCAGCGTCTCGTTGACTCGTACACACATGAGCAGGGTAAGTTTATGTTGATGTCGCAGTGTTTTTGTAATAGCCGCGATGTTATTTTAACTGGTGGTGCTATACACGGACTTTTGTCAATCGTCTCAATTTCATACAAATTTCAGGTTCCAAAATTTATTTTGAGGAATTCTGACAGTTTTAGGGGCTGTTAATGCAGCTTAGGGCTTCCTTTCTTTTAGATTTTGGGATATACTTAAGGGTGCTCTTCAATGAAGGTATTTATTGAAGTAGATATAAAGAAAAAAATGATTTATTTTAGCAAGGTACTTAGGTATGTACTTAATACAATTTACAATGCTATTTAAGGATTGTTGCGTTGAAGGTCGATTCGATAAAAGAGGAGGATCAAAATGGCGGGCGCTGGTTTTATAGGCAGCTCCGCGCCCCCCGCGCTCCGCTCGGCGTGACGTCACAGAGTAGTGCTCCTTAACATGCCCCCGGCCTTGGAAGCTTCAGGTTTCAAGTGAATCTTGCTCAGGACGACGACCCGATGATGTGTAGTCAGTCCTTGGTGAAGACTCCTGAAGTTATGACTCATCTGTCTCATGTAAAAGCGGACATATTTTTGGGAATGACCGCTGAATGTTTCCCGTCGCTGTTTTGATGGTCGCGACACGTGAAATTCCATCTTTGCCAGCAACCGTCTGTAGAACGCGACCCAAGTGCCACTTCATAGGGGGTGCGTTGTCTTCTTTAATTAAAACAAGGGTGTTTGGAGTTAGCGTGCCCTTATTTGACTGCCACTTCGTTCTTCGTTGAAGTTCGGAGATGTATTCTTTGGACCATCGCTTCCAGAAGTCCTGTCGCATTTGCTCCACTCGATCATAGCGTGTGAGGTACAGCGTAGCTTTCGCTGTGAGATCTCGATGAGCAGGCGCAGTGAGCGGTCGGCCGATTAGGAAGTGAGCAGGGGTTAGGGGGACTAAATCATTTGGATCTGTGGACATAGGAGACATGGGACGGGAGTTGAGGACAGCCTCGACTTGTGCTAAGACCGTGCTCAACTCCTCGTACGTTAGATTTGCATTACCTACGACGCGACGGATGTGAAATTTACAAGACTTGACTCCTGCCTCCCACAACCCACCAAAATGAGGCGAATAAGGCGGAATAAATGTGAACTTAATTGCATTGTTAGCTGTAAAATCTAAAATATTATCCCTATTATCATTAATAAATTTTGAAAACTCGTTTGTGGCACCTACAAAAGTCTTGCCGTTATCTGAAAAGATTTCAGCGGGTTTACCGCGCCGAGAGATAAATCTTTTAAGAGCAAGTAGGTATGCAGCGCTAGTGAGATCAGTGACTAATTCTAAGTGTAAGGCACGCGTAGCAAAACAAACAAATAGACAAATATAACATTTTTGTAGATTTGCCCCCCTACCTTTACGGTTTAACATGAAAATTGGGCCGGCGTAGTCTACACCACAGCGTAAAAATGCGTACCCCGGTTCCAATCTCTCATGAGGTAAATTACCCATCTGGATCTGTAAAGGCTTTGCTTTCATACGCACACATTTGACACAGTTATGAACCGTCTGTTTGGCTAAATCGCGTCCTCTTAAAGGCCACCAGCATTCTCTAATAGTCGCTAACAACGATTGAGGCCCTGCATGTAGTAAAATCCGATGATTATACTGAAAAAGCAGCCGTGTGAACCTGTGTTTAGAACATAATAATATGGGATGTTTTTTAGAATAAGTAAATGTTTCAGAATTAGCGAGTCTCCCCCCAACCCTGATTAAATTGTGATGGTCTATAAATACATTTAAAGAAGATATATTACGACATAATTTCTTATTGTCATTTAAATCTTTAAACAACTCTGAGAATGACTGTTGTTGAGAAATGCGCGCTAAAACATTATTAGAATTATCTAATTCTTCAGTTGAAAGCGGCCCTAATAATCTGTGTGAATTTAGTTTAGTGCGACAGTTATGAATAAATCGCAAAACATAAGCGTTCGCACGTATCATTCGATTAAAGTTAGAAAAGCGCTCAAAGGGAAAAACATTTAAATTAGTTTGACTTACCAGAGTGATTTTATTAGATTTTAATTCCGGTAAATTATCTGTATTGATACTATTATTATTTTCGTGTGCCCAATTTAGGTTAGGGTCTCTTAAGAACTCTGGACCGTGCCACCAAACATCGGAATGCTGGAGCACGTCGAGCTGAACACCGCGCGACACTAAATCAGCCGGGTTTTGTTTGCCGGCGATATGAAGCCACGGTAAATCACCAGTCAATTCATTAATTTCAACCACTCGATTTTGAACGAACGTTTTTAGCAAGGTAGGTGACATTCTAAGCCATCCTAAAACAATAGTTGAATCTGACCAAAAATAAACTTTATCAAACTTTAATCGAAGTGATTTCACAATTTTTGCGTATAGCCTGGCAGATAACAACGCGCCGCACAGCTCTAAACGTGGAATGCTAACCGGTTTTACCGGCGCAACCTTACCTTTCGCACACAATAATCGAGTTGTTATCAATGGATTACCTGAATAGCTACGTATGTATGCGCAACTACCGTATGCGTCCTGCGAAGCATCGGCAAATAAATGTAATTCTTTACTAATTATTGTGTGTTCGCCCATTACATAACGCGGTATTCGCAATTCCTGTAGAAATATTATATTTTTTAAAAAAGTTTGCCATTGTAGTAAAATATTGTTAGGTACAGGTTCGTCCCAACCTATTTTACATAGCCATAATTTTTGTAAAATTATTTTTGCTATAATTGTAAGAGGAGCTAATAACCCTATCGGATCGTATATTTGTGAAATGATTGAGAGTATAGTGCGCTTAGTCACGTGAGTCGCGTCATCTTGAACGTATCGCGATGAGAAATGTAATTCGTCGGACGAATGAAACCACCCTAAACCCAACATCTTGGTCTGACAATTATCACCTAATGCTAATTCTTTAGATGAAAAAGGATACTGTGAGTTTTGCATGTTCATATTGAATAACCATTTTCGTAATGGAAAACAACCTGACTGTAATACATTAGAGACGCCTTTACATATTTCTATTAGTCTTTGTTTACTATCATCACCCGTTATTAAGTCATCTACATAGAAATCTTCATTTATAACGCGTGAAATAACCTCGTCTGTGCATTCGGAAGCTAATTGTTGTAGGCATCGCAAACTTAGGTATGGCGCGGAAGCCGTGCCGTACGTTACGGTGTTAAGCTGGTATACACCGAGTGGCTCGGAAGGATTTTCTCGCCACAGTATCAATTGTAAATTCCGTTGGTCAGGTTGAATTAATATTTGCCTATACATTTTTTCAATATCGGCGCAGGCGACATATTTAAATTGTCGAAATCTTAATAAAATGGAAAATATATCGTTCTGTAATGACGGACCGATGAATTGAATGTCGTTTAATGACTTACTAGATGTGGACTTAGCGCTCGCATCAAATACTACACGTAGTTTGGTGGTAGTACTACCTTCTCTGAGAACGCCGTGATGCGGCAGAAAAAAATAAGGTAACGAATAATTATCGATGCGACTCATGTGCCCCAGACTTAAATATTCTCTCATGAAATCGGTATACATTGCCTTGTAGCTAGGCGCGCATCGAGTGAACTTACGTTCAAGTGCTAGAAACCGGTTCTCAGCCATTATATATGTTTCGCCTAGTGAATCAGATGTTTCTTTTAATGGAATGCGCACAGAAAAACGACCTACACTATCGCGTAATGTAGTTTCTGTGAATGACTTTTCACAAATAATTTCATCTTTTGTAAGATAATTATTGGATGAAATTTCTTCAAGCTCCCAAAATTTTCTTATTTGTGTGTCAAGTGTTTGTGTGAAGTTACATTGTACTCTTTTGACTTTAGTACCTTTTTTATGCACAGCTCCCGATATGACCCAACCTAACTTCGTATTTTGTAAATAGGGACCGCTAGGTAAACGGATTAAACCTTCGTTCAATAGTTCCCAATACTTATCAGCGCCTATCAACAAATCAATTTGACTAGGCGAGTGAAAGTCAGTGTCTGCCAGCTGAATGTGATCAGGTATGTGTAAATTGTGATTGGATCCTAAGGAGGGTAATTGAGCTGTAATGCGGGATAAAACTAAACAATTAAAGTGTGTATAATATGAGCTAGCCTTAGACCGCATTTGGATTTTGCATGATTGTGTGGATTGAGTAACTGCGTTACCTACGCCTGTTACTTGAACAATGGACTGTATTAGTGGAATATTAAGTTGTTTACATAATGTTTCGGATATAAAACAGTGCTGACTCCCGCTGTCTAGAATCGCTCGCGTTGTGTGATATTGATTATTGCTGTCCGCGATCTCCACTAATGCAGTCGATAACAATACTTCATTTAATAATGAATGTGTATTGTTATCACCATTATAAAGCGTGTGATTTGTGTGAGATACGGTATGCAAATTTTGTGTGTGTGAGGATCCCGCGGGCGGCTCGCCGTGTGACGAAGCCTGTAATTTGTGTGTGTTTGATGACTTTGTCGAGGCACCGGACTCGGCACACTCGCTATGAATTAATGTGTTGTGTTTTTGATTACATTGTTTGCATGGGCCCATCCAGCAATCGGTAACTGTGTGACCAGCTCGCAAACAATTACGACAAAGATTTTTGTCATTAATATATTTTAATTTATCTGGAGGCGATAAATTAAGAAAAACTTCACAAGAATAAAGAGGGTGATTTGAATTGCACATAATGCATGAATAGCGTTTGTGTGATGAGTTCACTGCTTTATTCTTAGGCGTAGCTATATAGCTGTGTGTCTTTTGTGGAATCGACGACTTCTTAGCATTATTACTGTGTGTGTTGGAATCTGAATGTGTGTGTTTAGTTTGTGATACGTTAATCGTTTCTAGAACATCAGCTCTGTCTTTTAAAAATGTAATCAAATCAGACAAACACAATTTATCCTCGTTTTTAGAATTTATAAGGGTACTTTTATACAATTCCCATTCGCGTTCTGTTGACGAATCTAATTTGGAGGCTATTAAATAAATAATTAAAGTATCCCACGTATCTGTGGGCTCACCTAACGTATTAAGCGAACGGATATTTCTCAAAATTGTATCAATAAGCTTACGTATTTGTGGGGCTGATTCTTTAGTAATAGACTGAACGGAAAACAAAGCCTTTACGTGATTATGAACCAATAAACGATTATTGTCGTATCTGTTTTCTAATAAATCCCAAGCGGCTATATAATTATCTGAAGAAAATTCTAATGATTTTATAACATTCAGTGCATTACCCGTTAGTGCAGACCGTAAGTAGTGGAATTTCTGAACATTATCTAAGTCTGTGCAGTCGTGAATGAGAGATTTGTAGGTATCCCGGAACTCAAGCCAATGATCATAGGAACCGTCAAAAGTCGGCAACGAAATAGTGGGTAATTTAATCATGCTGCTTTTAGATGACTTTTGATGTTGAGAAGGTGAATTTAATTCTAATTTAGTTTTACATTGTGCCGTAATTGAATAATAAAGGTTCTCAAAAGATTCTCTCTCCTCTAATTCCTTATCTAATCTACTTTCGGGAGTTTTTAAATCTATTTCATCTTGAATCAAAGAAAACTGTTCAAATAATGGCACTGCATTTTGAAGGCGCTCACGTAATTCACACATCCTAGATTCAGATAAATATGGATAATCATTTAACGAGGAAACATACTTTACGAACAATGTGAATTTACCCTTGATAACGCCCCTTCTTCTAACCAAATCTTTAATAATCTCTTCATCATTATCAAAATCTGCAATGGATTGCCTCTTTCTCGTCATGTTGGTGTGTTATAAAAGACAAAATCAAGCACTTACAGTCAAACACGAATATTCCACACCACGTGCCACGCGGTGTGAAATATGCCGGTAGGTAGGTAGGCCGCGCGCCGCAATGACACTGAATAACAAGTAAAGCACGATATTAGCACTCCTCGAGGATAAGGGATGAAAGGAATCACCTGACCATGTGCTCTGTGGGTTCTGCGCTGCTCCAATGATGGTGATCCGGCTCGAAGGACCAACTATGTTAATGCAGCTTAGGGCTTCCTTTCTTTTAGATTTTGGGATATACTTAAGGGTGCTCTTCAATGAAGGTATTTATTGAAGTAGATATAAAGAAAAAAATGATTTATTTTAGCAAGGTACTTAGGTATGTACTTAATACAATTTACAATGCTATTTAAGGATTGTTGCGTTGAAGGTCGATTCGATAAAAGAGGAGGATCAAAATGGCGGGCGCTGGTTTTATAGGCAGCTCCGCGCCCCCCGCGCTCCGCTCGGCGTGACGTCACAGAGTAGTGCTCCTTAACAGGGGCCCATAATACATACTGATGAAAAGTGGCTAAATACATTTTTTTTATTAATTATAGGCTTACTCTTGACCCCAGACTAGCCGGAAGGCAAAGACGGGCTTTACAATGGGACGAGCTTACGTAAAAGATGCCTGTTCACTCGAGTTTAAAGGCTGACGGTATATCCAGGAATAGAGCACCTCTGCTGACTGCTCGGGCATAAAGTCGTGGGATACCACCCTA
Organism: Ethmia dodecea; assembly: GCA_963855545.1. Classification (NCBI taxonomy): domain Eukaryota; kingdom Metazoa; phylum Arthropoda; class Insecta; order Lepidoptera; family Depressariidae; genus Ethmia; species Ethmia dodecea. The sequence continues at coordinate 4,575,149 of OY979443.1, forward strand.
AAATTAAACATGTCGAAATCTGTCTGACTGTCCGTCTATTGGTTTGCAGCGGTGTGGCACGATCCGCGCAGCTACCCCCAATCGTGGCAACTGGACGCGACAGAAGGCCCGGGCCGCGTGCGTGTCCGCTTACGCCGCGCTCACCTCGACATACCGCCACGATTCCTCAAGCCACAGTATAGGTATAAGGCCGGTAAGTCATCCTTGCACAGTCACTCATATAATTTCATGCCTATTTCCCATTGCAGTAGGCAGAGACAAGAGAGGGGCGTGAAGAGCCCACCGTGAAGGTGGGCAATCGCCGGTGGGGGACTGGAAGTGAAGGCTCTGCCAGTTTCCCAGACCCCCACCACTAAAGACGACGCGGGACAATTAAAAAAAAAAAAAAAAAAAAAAGGCAGAGACAATAGATTGCCACTGCTACGAACCTGGCAGATCTCTCGTGCTTCAATTTTTCAACATAAGTAATCATTTTAATTTATAAGGATTGTTTACAAATTTCTTAGAATTTTTAAAAAATGCAATAGAGTTTTGAAGTTTCGAACTTTGAGGGAACAGCAACATCAGTGGACTATGGCAGAATAAACTGCCACCAGTGGGGACCGCTGTGTTATCCTAAGTTGTTAAACTGTCGCTATTAAATAAAACTTATTATTGGAACGAAGTTCCTTATCGCGCGTTGCGAAAGGAAATACTGAAGACGGAAAAAATTAAGACCAAAAGTTGTAACTACACTTTTTGACAATACGCGCACGCCGCACGGCGTGTGTTTGTCTTTCTGTCTCTCGCTCTCATAGAAAACAAGCCAGGGACACCCGGATAGAACGAAGTCGACACCTCTTAAGTTTTTTATTATTATCTGAAGCAGGGATGCGAATATTCGCATCCGCATCCGCAAAAGCGGAGCTTCCGCATAGATTTAGACATCTGCATCCGCATCCGCATTAATCAATGCGGATATTTATGCGGATGCGGATTTAATACAAGTTGCGACAAAAAAGAAATTAAGCGGGACCCGCGAATGGCACGTGCCGTTCGCATGAGACAATGACCATGGGAGCGAAAAAATTGGTGAAAAGATCCGACGCATTTGTTGTGGTACATCCTTTGTTTCTTGTAACTAAATTATTACGTGTTTGTTTGCGCTGTGGGTTACTTATCGTGAAGATAGATATTTTGAGTGTTATTATGATACAGTGATCATTGTATGTAGATAATTGAGTATTGGGAAATCTTTATATTAGTCTTCGCTCAGCTTATTAAATTAAAATCGCCAGGAAAATGCCATTTTATTATACCGGTAAAACCTACGTTTTATTGTAGGTAAAGTTTATAGTTTTATAACAGTATTCTTAATTTTTCCAGTGAAGTTCCTGTGATTGATTGAGTAGAATAGAATATTTCTATTTCTTAAGCCTAAATTAATGTTGATTAACAGTGCCTCAAGAGCAGTTGAGCAGTCAGTAGGTTATTTGTTCGATTTTATAACAGGATGACCTACTGATCAACTAAGTGGAGCAAAAAATAGTTGAGCTATAGAGCATAAATTGTTCGGAAATACAAACTATGTCCTACTGCTCAACTGCTCAACTAGTTGAGCAATCTGGTTGAGCAGTGGGGAAGTCGCGGAAAAAATACAGTTTTGGCATTGCATATATGTTCACTATAATTAAAAGACATGCAAACACCTTTGACATAATGGACAGGCTTATTTTATTTTATTTTTTAATAAATTAATTAATATTGTAAAAAATACGTTCATTGAGGTATTTATACAATTTTCTTTTAATAATTTTAACGGGTAAGTCTTTAATGTCATTCGGGATTTAATTATACATAATAATATATTCTTATACTGAAAACCAATTTTATCATAATTTAATAATTTCTGGAATTGTTTCAAAGACAACAGTGTTTGGGTTTCTGTGACTACGAGGGTTTAATGAATGCTCTACCTACCTACGTTTTTACTGTTGCCCCATAGGATGATACCTTTACCTATAGTAAGATAATTCTTCATTCATATACTATATTTATATAAGATCCCAAACATCCGCATCCGCGGATGTGAGCCTTAAAAAATCCGCATCCGCATTCGCATCCGCGGATGTGAAAAAATCGGCATCCGCAACATCCCTGATCTGAAGATGCAAAATGCTGTTCCCAGAAACGATGAACCGTCCGGCGCCCCTGCGGAGCGTGGTGGGCGCGGGGTGCGGGCTGCGGGGCGGGCTGGTGGCGCGGCTGCAGCTCAACGAGACCGTCTCGTACATGGCCCGCGTCGTCTACGTCACCGTCGCCAGCGAGACGCCCGGCGAGCTGCTGCTCAGCGACAGGTAGCGTTCGTACACAGTGCCCGTGAACTTAGGAAGGTTTTGCGCATCCTAAAAATGTATGAAACAAATTCATGGTCTCTGAAAATTTGTTATTAATAAAAAATAAATAATCTCACGCCTTTCATCCCCGAATATACCCACATTTCACGAGATACATTGGACCCCTAAACGTGATAGGTGGTGAGCCCATCGCCAGACCGGGTCTATTTACACATGTCTCAGAATTAATTCTGAGACCTGCGGGTTTCCTCACGATATTATCCTTCACCGTCGAGCTAGTGATAAATATGTAAATAAGTTTTTTTTAAAAACTCATTGGTACATGCCAGGATTCGAACCCGAGCCTCACTGATTTTCGGCCGGCTCTTTAACCGTAAAGGCTATCACTGCCCTAATTTATTTTATTATTAATAACAATTAAAGTAAATTAGGTCCCCACTTCGTATCTATAACCCGATCACTTGTACTGATCCTAAAACTAGGGTAATCATATGGAATTTGTAATAGGGTTGTGTCCTACCTAGTCAAATCAGTTACTTTTTACGATCTGTCAAAACGAAATTTTACTATGGAAAATGTACTGAAATAGCAAACCGTGACGTCATAGTTTGTAGTACTCAATTGCAGTACTTTTTTTGATTGTTTATTATTTTTAAATTTGCTATAATTGTAAATTGAAAATCGAAATACATATTTTGAGGTGTTTTGGGATAATCTTTTTAATGTATGACTACTCGCAATTTAATTTCGATGCTGTCAACTACCCAATTCTGTACAATATTATAGTGAGGAAACCCGTATTCTTCAGCACCTCGGTCCTGCTAGCTCTAGCTCCTCGCTTACCACCTGTCTTTAGAGATCCAAAAAATAATATGTGGAATGTGGGTATTTACAGGAATTGAGTACCTCTGCCGACATCGGGGATAAATTGTAAGCGTTTTTTATTAAATTTAACCCTTAGCCAGGTATTGCACAAATCGGTGCCACCTTAAATTGAACTCTATGAAATTGAAATAACATATAAAATCAATAGACAATTTTAAAAGTGATATCTAGCTAAGGGTTAAATCCTCTCATACGCAGATGCATCCACTTCGTGCCCGAGGACTCAGTGACAGACGAGCACGCGCAGCGCGAGCGTCTAGACGGCGCCTGCGCACAGAGCTGGCCTCTAGAGGCCGTGGTCCAAGTGGCGTCTCGCCGCTGGTGCTTACGAGAGACCGCCGCTGAGCTGTTCCTGTCCAGTGGCCACGCGCATCTCCTCGCCTTCTCCGACACCGCCGAGAGGTCTGCCTTCCTCAAGGCCCTCAATAGCTGCCACTTGCCCAACAAGTAAGTTACAAGTACAGTATGGCCGTCATAACTTGGCAGCTCTGAAGTTGTGCTAATGGCTGCGCAGTAATATTTTTTGTGTTTATTTCGCGGTATATTCGAGTCTCTGTTCAAAGCGGCATAGATAAAACGGCCGTACTGTAGAAGTAAATAGGTGACAGGCAAAGCCGACTACAAGATGTTGCCTATTGCACCCGGACCGTAATACTGAATCTCGTTTTTGACGTGGGAGAGCCATGCTTCGGCACGCTTGGGCCGGCTCGACCGGAGTGATACCACGGCCTCACAGAAAACCAGCGTAAAACAATGCTTGCATTGCGTTTCGTTGAGTGAGTGAGGTAGCCGTCGCCCCCCCCCCCCCCCCCCCTCCCATCCCCCCTCCCACTATTCCCACCTCCTAAGGTCGGCAACGCAGGTCGGCACGACAAAATCAGGTGACCCGTCTGCTCGTTTGCCCCCTTTTTATCATAAAAAAAAAAAAAGATACCTTTTTAATCAAAATCGGATGCGTAGTTTAGACGCTACGGTGGAACATATGCAAAGCCTGCTATTTTATTTATTTATAGTAATATTATTAGACTACAAAGGCTATAAACGTGATCCCTATTTTTGTTTAGTCGCAGTTAAATAAAAAAAAAGGCCTCTCACAAGAGCTGTCCAAAATAACAGTCCCTTAACGCTGGTACATTTTCTCGCCAAACTTGTTATTTTTTTTTTGTAAAATAACGTACCAAAGTTGTAAAAATTAAACCCTTATGGTGACGCTCTATCTCTCTGCCGAAGCTCATCAATGCTATCATATACTTGAAATATATGATGCCTTTGGAATATTTTAAAGTAAAATACGCATTGCATTATGGCAGTTGATTCTCTATATCAAGCCTCCTTGATCACCTCGAACCCCAAACAGGACTGAACCGGACACGTTAGCCGAGGCCATGGCGCAGTGGCGCAGCGGCAGCATCACCAACTGGGAGTACCTGATGCGGCTGAACGGGCTCGGGGGTCGCTCGTACAACGACCTGATGCAGTATCCCGTGCTGCCTTTCGTCATCGCCGACTACTCGTCGAGGATCCTCGACCTGAACGACCCCGCGTCCTTCCGGGACCTCACCAAGCCGATGGCCATCCAGAACAAGAACAGGGAGCAGCATTACATCAATACCTATAACGTGAGTTCGCTTGGTGTTATGTCCCGCCCGTAAAACAAGATTGCTACATACTGACACAAAAAACTTACACACTCACTATAGTCTATTTCACACCAAGTGGGTTCGGTATAGCAGATGCTGCGCGGCGTTGCGAGCGTTGAATCCGTTTTCTCGAGTTCCCGTGGTAATTTACAAAAAAATACTTCTTAGCGCCCGTTTACTACACCTAATTAACCGTCGTATAAATTTTCATGTTTCTAGACCCATCGGTATCGTTTGTGAGTTTGATTAATCAGTCAATTAGTAGCTTCTTTTTTATTTATATTTATAGATAGATACGTTTTTAAACCTAAAAAATTATTTGTCTGTAAAGTCGGTTTGCGAACGATAATTTTACGCAATAACGTCATAAGAAAACATTGATGAGAAATTTCACACTGTAGTGGAAAAGAAAGATGCGTCACAAGCCGAACGCTTAGGCCGATCGTGCCTCTCTATCGCTTGTTCTTCTGTATCGCTTGTTGGCGGAACGTGACACTTTTTCGTGCGTGCAGCCGGTGTTCATCGATTTATAAGACGTTATTACGTCAAAAAAAATATTCAATGTAATGTGATCATGTAATTCCCTCGCAGGACCTGAAGGCGGCGCGGCGGGAGGGTTGCAGCCCATTGCTTTCTCGCCAGCCACACCACTACGCCTCGCTGTATTCAAATTCAGGAGGCGTACTGCATTATCTTGTGCGGCAGCCGCCCTTCACTGAGCTGTTCCTCAACTACCAAGGTGCCTACATCATATAAAGCTATTAATTCGTCCTCTTTTCACTTGCTTTTCAGGCTTTAATTGAAAAGTTATAAATAGACAACGAAGCAGTGATTTAATTATGCCATTTTATTAAATACTCACTTTAAAAGAGTTTACTTGAACCGAACAAAATAAATTCAGTTTTATAACCGATAGTAACTAAGTGTGAACCATCCAATGTTCTAAAAGAAACTTAATTGAAAGTATAGAATTTCGTTGTATAGCGTTATGTTATAAATAACCCTAACATCTGGAATTACTCTAACATTATGTACATCAGGGGGCCAATTCTACTAAATGTCAACGGTTACATTTGGATGACAATGACATGGTCAGTCGATGGTGTAATTTGCTGTGAAGTGTTAAAATAACACCATTGACATCTCATTGTCATCCAACGATGACCGTTGACACTTAGTAGAATTGGCCTCCTGTTCGCAATACAATAAATACAACCGTCACTATTTCAATATCCATATCAAGTCACTAGCAATGTTCCACTCGCTTCACCAGTAGCATCTACGTCGATACAAGCGTTCCAATAACCAAATTCCAGACAACAACTTCGACATGCCGGACCGCACGTTCCACTCGCTCGCGACCACGTGGCGGCTGATCACGAACGACTCGCCGACCGACGTGAAGGAGATGATCCCAGAGCTGTTCTACTTACCCGAGGTCTTCCATAACACTGAGGGTCTGGACTTGGGTGTGAGGCAGTGTGGTGCGGCCGTGGATGATGTGGAGCTACCTCCTTGGGCCGCTGATGCTAGGCTATTTACGCTGGTTCATCGACACGCGCTCGAGGCCGCGCATGTCACAGAAAGACTGCCGCACTGGATCGACCTGGTCTTCGGGTACAAGCAGACCGGGCAGGCTGCCGTTGACGCCATCAATGTCTTCCCTGCTTGTGTGAGTAGAGGTTTTAAGTGAGTTTGGATAGGTTACGTTGACACATGTGAAATGTTTGTTAGGCCGTGATTTCAGCGTACAAGCGCGCTCAGACGAAGTGTAAAATAGAACAGAAGATTTTTGACTTAGATGGTTTTTTAACCTGGATAAATGGTATAAACTTAAAATTTGGTTCAAATCAAAAGCACAGGGTACAACATATAGGCCCATATTGATTTGAACTTTGAACCTAATTTTAAGTTTGTACCGTGGGTAGTCGCATCTTAAAAAGGTATACTTAGATTAGTTTCAGGCAGAAATATCCTTTTCGTGATTGCATTTCCTCTCATTACGTAGAAGTGCTCTAGTCTATTTCACGTAGCATAAGTTCGGTGACAGTTACGCTTTACGCTATATACTGTCTAATAAAAATTCTATGAAAAAAAAATCCTGAAAAATGTGAACAGTCACCGAAGTCATGCTACGTGAAATAGACTATATCGTGATGCGCTTGTTACTTAGACGTACTACGGGTTCGACCCGTCCGCGCTGGAGGACGAGGTGGACCGCACTGCGGCGGCGGCCATGGTGCGCACCTACGGGCAGGCGCCCAGGCAGCTGCTGAGGACGCCGCACCCGCACGCCGCCGCTGACCTCGCGCCCGCGCAGATCGCACAGGTACGGCACTAGGAGCCTCACATTATCCGATCCGATATCGGAGTCGGATGCCGATACGATATCTGGGCAGGTAAAATGTATGAAATATGTATCTACCTTTCAAATTGTCCGCTCCGATATCGGTTATATTTCATACATTTTACTTGCCCTGATATCGTATCGGCATCCGATTCCGATATCGGATCGGATAATGTGAAAACGCTCTAAGGGCCTGCGCAGATGAGGGACTTTTGTCCAGGACAAAAAGTAGTAGTCACGTTAGTCCTATTTTTTTCGGGAACACCCGCGTACGTTTGTCCAGTCCGGTTTCTCGGTGTCCTCGGTTATTCGGGAGACTTTTTTAATCCCTCGTGTGCTTTACTCGATGCAGTTGTAAGCGATCTATTTTGGCGGACACAAACAAACAGGGACAAAAGTCCCTCGTCTGGGCAGGCTACAAAAGGCAGTTCACACGGCTTTGTACTGCACGCTTTTTTGCAGTATACGTCTTAGTACGTGGTTTAAAATCAGGAAACAAGATTGGACATCAGACGAAGCCGTAATATTGTTATCCATATACATCGAAATTGATACCAAATTAAATACATTAATCAAATAGATAATGACTAATACGGTAGTACCCTGCCTTGTCGAATGAGTTTCTTTTTATGTTTTGTCAAAATGTTAATTTTCTATGGAAAATGAACTGAAATAACAAGCTGTGACGTCATCATCTTTAGTGCTTTTGATTATTTTATTATTTTTAATTTTGCTAATATAAGTAAAAATCGAATTCATGTTTAGAGGTGTTTTCGGATAATCTTTATAATGAACTAGCGTTTCTGCGCGGTTTCACTCGCGAGTTCCTGTTCCTGTGGGAATACGGGAATAAAATATAGCCCATATTACTCAGGGATATTCTAGCTTTCCATTGGTAAAAGAATTTTTAAAATCAGCCCAGTACTTTTTGAGTTTATTCGTGACAAAGATACAAAAATACAAATCTTTCCTCTTTATAATATTAGTATAGATAGTATGTAATGAAATTAAAGTGCCCTATGATAACATCTGCGCAGAAGCCAGTGTGGGGCGGCGTGGAGGGCGCCCGCTGGGGCCGCTACTGCGGGTCCCCGGCGCTGGGCGTGGCGGGCGTGGCTTCGAGGCGCGTGGTGCCGGGCGGGGCGGTGCTGCACGCGCTGCCGCACGCCAGGTCCGTCGCCGTCGCCGCACACGCCACCGCGCTCGTCGCGCTGCCGGGTAAGCGTTACATACACTCACGCCCATAGATTTAGTATACTAACGTTAAAGATTGGCAATAGAGCCAGTACGGCGAGACCAACAAAAATGACACTTCTTTGCGTGTAACGTGGATGTGTGCAAGACAAATAGTGCCCTCCCTAAACTTGTAGCTCTCGATAAAAGATGGGCGTGTGGTTTATTGTGTAATTAATACCTTTGCCAGTCACGTTTTCGAAATGTGGTTAATCGATATTACGACAATCACTATAAAATTGAGGTTAGAAATATAAGAAATTCACGTATTTAATATTTCGCTTAAATCAATACTTATACAATCAGAAAATTTATATAATAAAAAGCAATGTTATGACCTATCGATTTGTGCACGATTTGTTTTTCAGTTTTCTATAATCATTGCATTTAGAGAATTAAATCTTTCAATCGCACTTACATGAAAAATTACTAAGTCTGTGGATTTTCTTTCCTAGGTGAATTACAACCGGTACTGCACACGTAACCATAGATGTTTACGTCTATTAAACATCAAAATTACTCTTTTAATACGCGAGATAAATTAAAATAAGCGAGATTTGTTTCGTTCACAACTGACTCGGGCCGCTAGAATCCCTTAGAGTTTACAAAAATGGTCTCGTCTCTCTATCTCGCTCTAACACACGAGTACCTATGTTCTTTCTCTGTCGCAATGCCAATCTAAGTATACAAAATCTATGCTCACGCCATTATCCCACAGGAGTAGAGACGATGGATCGCCACTTTGCTCGATCTCTGCACACTTCTTTCGCTTCCTTCACATCCATAAGCCTTTTCATGCACGCTCTTTATATTGTTCGCTGACTACTCACTAACTCAGAAATAAAAAATGCTACAAAGTACGAGTAGGTTCCTTATAAAACGTAGACGTATACTAAGAAAGGCATTTTACCTGCTACTTCCTACTAATATTATAAACGCTAAAGTTTGTATGGATGGATGTCTGTTCCTCTTTCACGCAAAAACTACTGAACGGATTTTGATGAAACTTCACAGTTATATAGCTTACACATCAAAATAACACATAGGCTATATTTTATCTCCGTATTCCCACGGGAACGGAAACTACGCGGGGAAACCGTGGAGTGCTGCTAATTCCTTATATTACTACGCTAAATATCTACATGTATGATGACCAGGCGAATCGAGTGCGAGCAGCCAGGGGAGCGGTGGGCAAGCTGCTCTGGCGCTGCTCTCGTGGGGGCACTCGGACAACGTGGTGCGACTGAAGAGGCGACGGGACGTACGTCCCGACCTGCTGCTGCACGTACCTGCTCTCGACAGGGTACTTACTACTTAACCAAGCGCCCTTTATGACGGTATCGTCATTCGTGACCTTTTTCCGTGGTCTACACTAATCTATAAAGAGAACTTGACTGTCTAACTGACTCATCAACATAGGAGCTCAGCGGCGTTGTCCGCAGTCTATTTCAATTTCAGAGGGAATTTTGCTAATTCTTTTCATATCGAACGCTTAAGTTATAAAAATAATATTCTGCCCGAATTTCAGGTCTCTAGCTTCAGTAGACATCGTATCAAGTTCTACTACAATTAAATTAACATTATATTTTATTTACACTATTTACACTTAATATTATTTATTTATTTAGGACAACAAACAATTACATAACTAGCTTACTTTATAATATTAATTTACTTATTATTAGCTATGTAACCAGCCCCGTCGTCCCCAAATTAACACAAAATCAGAGTAATCATCAAAAAGATGAATACGGCAGACGGCTCATCGAATAACGTTCATCGATATGATTTTAGGATTGGGTATCAAAATAAAAGTATAATTTCCGATGTGTAAAGATGAATTTTATCCCTTCCCGAGAGAACCGCGCAGAACAGCTAGTATTAAGAAAAGCGAGTGAGCCCATTGTGCATTGTTTTATTGTTTGCACGTGCAGATAACAAAAGTGTCGTCCTGCTGCGTGAGCGCCGGCTGCCCCTCCCCCGTGGTGATGGGCTACGAGTCTGGGCGCGTGGTGGCCCTGCGCTTCCGGCACGACGCGCACGGCGTGGCCCTGGGCGCGATGCCGCCGAGGGTGCGCACGCGCCTGCTCCCTGCTCACTCTGCGCCCATCGCGGACCTGCACGTCTGCGCGGGCGCGGGGCTGCTCGCCACTGCTAGCACCGACGGCAAGATCGTGCTGTGGGACCTCAACAAGTTAGTAGACAATGTTTAAATAAGGGTTTTTAATTTTCATAATACCTACGCGGATGATTGTTTGGATTCTACTCGTGTCATGTAAACACGATGCGGGTGTACTCGGCATACAGTAATTGATCAGGGAGTATTCTATTGACGAGCATGCGGACTCCGTCCCTGCGACAGATGGACGGACGGACGGACGGACATCAGACAGAACCTTAGTAATAGGTTTGACACCCTTTCGGTACGGAACACTAGAAATGAGTCAGATCAACATATTTTGTTAATTGTATATTCGAAATGTAGACAATTAAAGGAAAACAAATATTTTTTTTTTATATCTTTATTAAAGATCGGGCTTTTGCGCGAGCGACGTTCACGTCGTCCTCTGCGACTATCACTATGAATGAGTTGCGTAATGACGTCACTTACTACGCTACTCATCTGGCTCGGGCGCTTGCCACTCAGTACTAAATGATGTATGACGTCATTATGCTATCGGAAGGTCCGAGCCTTGAACGCTTGATCCGCGTAAATTTTCAAAAGTGACGAAACTACTACGATTTCGATAAAACAAAAACTAGTGTAATTAATACGCAAAGGTTTCAGATGACGTACATTTTATTTTTGAACTAGCGACCCGCCCCGGCTTCGCGCGGGTGCAATGCTAACACTAAAACCTTCCTCTTGAATCACTCTATCTATTAAAAAAAAAAGACGTGTGGCACTCGGGGACTGCCGCGGTAAAGCTATTGCCATTTTGTATCAACAAGACTACCGAAAAGAAACGGGTTGTTCCCAGTCCTCCGATCGGAACTCCGATTGGTAGGACGAGTGGGAATATTTTTTCCCACTGCTCCGATTGTTTTTATTTTGTTTCAATAACCCCTTTTTTCGTCAAAAGTACAGTCACCAATAAAATAAAAATACTTATTTCTTTAAAGGTATGTAATATTATAATACTAAGGCTATTTATAAGTTAAGATGTCGTGATTCCCTAAGAGAACTGTTCAAAGAAATTAATATTTTAACAATGCCTTGTCAGTACATTTATGAAAACATTATACATGTGCGGAAAAACATATTACTTTGTACTAAAACTGTGACAGGCATAGGAAATTGTAATCTTAGGAATAAAAATAAATTAGAGCGACCTCAGTCACGATTAAGTAAAATTTATAATTCCTTTGTGGGGCTTTGCACACCTGAAACTGTGTTCGAAACTCATGTTAAAAAATGTACTTTGTAAAATGGCGTATTACAAACTAGACGACTATATGAATGACAATGATGCTTGGAACAGATTTCCTCCAGCACAGCGCAATGCGATGGCAAAAAATAACGAAATTATGTAACCCAATTTAGTATTAAGTAACAATTGTTTAAAAGAATATTGTGTTGAGGAGTTTCTTGCCCCGTTTCTTCTCCTCAACCATACATGCTGAAGTGGTGGAGTTGAATTGACGTTCAATAAGTGGACTTGTAAGTTCCTACTTTGAATAAAACATTTTGACTTTGACTAAACCTTGAATTATTGTATTATGAATAAAATTATTATATTCAAAAATCAATTAAAAGCTTTTCTAATAAATATTATTATGGTTATTATAATATTAAAGAATTCTTTGAAGATAAATTGTAAAATATAAAGTTGAATGTCATTTCATTTCACTCCACTCCACTCCACTCCACTCCACTCCAGTTTATTTTACTTTACTTTACTTTACTTCACACTTTACTTTATTTTATACAATGCACGGCCTTCAAGCCACACCTCCGTGCCCGTCGGAGTGGGGAGCGTGAGGTTTTTTTCGTTACGGAATTTCTGGATTCGGTTCCCGCGCTCAAGGCCCGCGATAGAAGCTATGCAATAGCTTAAAAAAACGCATCAAAATCTTTAAAGATTTAAGCATACATAGGGATATAGGGACAGAGAAAGCGACTTTGTTTTATACTATGTAATGATTCTGTCCATTATTAACAGCATCCAGTATACATAGAAATATTTATTATCAAATAACTTGCAGGCTGTCGTATATCCGCACGCTGCCGAACCGCGACATGCTGGCGGTGACGCACGTGACGATCAGCCCGACCCTCTGCGACGTGGCCACGGTCCACGACCCCGCCAGGAGACACGCCGAAGACGCGCCCGCCAACGACACGGCCGACGACAGCGACAGCTACGAGAAGGACTCCACCTACAAGTACAAGTCGCTGATGCGCGTGCACACTGTCAACGCGCGGTTCGTAGGTGAGACGGGTTTTCCTTATTACTCCAGACATTTCGTGAATGAGAGCTAGACGGGAAAAAACCCCCGAGGGGATAAAAGCGTGACATTTTTTTCCCGACCCGACCCGGTCCGGCGATGGGCTCACCACCTATCACGCTTAGGGGTCCAATGGGTATATCCAGTAATGGAATACCTCTGCCTACCCCCTCGGGGATGAAAGGCGTGAGATTAGATTATATTATTTATTTTTTTCCCGTATGCAGAGGTATGCCACTTCTGGATATACCCACTTTTACGAGATATTCTTTGGACCCCTAAACGTGATAGTTTGTTACTCACGATGTTTACCTTCACCGTCGAGCTAGTGATAAATATGTACGTAAATTTTTGAAAAACTCATTAGTTCATGTCAAGATTCGAACCTGAGCCTCACTGATTATCATCATGTGAAGCAGGCTCTTAAACCGTAAGGCAATCACTGCTCAAGGCGGAAAAAAGTGTAAGATATTGACCACCACAAAAAGTTACCTATGTAAGGTAATTGACATACAGTTTCGTTATGTTGCATAAATTTATCTTTATCTAATGTCGCTAAAAGTATAGTGTGTCGCATGGTGTGTCTTGGTGTTGTCTGTTTCATACATTTACTAGCGTTAGAAAGAGAAAGACACGTTTTTGACACGACACATTACGCAGGTAAAGTGTAGTTGTTCCCTCACTAACTATATGAAAGGCTCGTGGCACTCTGCGACACACCAGGCCTCCGTAATGTAGTTCTAGCTTCAAAGAAGTTGATTTGAGTTTTTAGTTATTTATAGCGGGTGACCAGAAGCGTTCCCAGTTGAATCCGTATTCCTGTTCTCGTCGGAATTTCGAAAAACCCTTAGTGCTCACTTTTGTCAATTAAGGAGCCTGTGAGCAAAATTTCTAAATTTTGGATATCATATCGGGCACACCACACTAATATTATAAATTCGAAAGTTTGTGAGTATAGTTGTTGCTTTTTCACGGAAAAACTACTGAACGAATTATGATTAAACTTTACAGTGATTTTGGTCATATATCAGAATAACACATAGGCTATATTTAGACCATCATCAGACCAGCTGGTAAATAATAATTCCCTATTGCCCTTGTCCAGGCAGCGTGAAGGTGTCCGAGACGGTGACGGGCGTGTGCTACTCGGCGGCGGCAGAGGGCGTGAGCGTCAACTGCGTGGCCGCGGGCCTGGCCAATGGCGCCGTGAGGCTCTACTCCTCGTGGGACCTGAGGCTCGTGGCGCATATACCGCCCGCCTGCCGGGGCCCACTCACCAGGTAACAAACATAAAAATAACTCACGCCTTTTATCCCCGAACAGAGGTATTCCATTTCTGGATACACCCACTTTTCATGAGAGATATTCTTTGGACCCCTAAACGTGATAGGTGGTGAGCCCCAGACCGGGTCTGTTACACATGCCTCAGAATTAGAGCTTTTAACGGAATAGGTGGGGACCGGGTTGCTGTTTCTTATTGGGACCTGCGGGTTTCCTCATCGTGTTTTCCTTCAGCGTCTATAAAAGGCGGGACCGACAAGTGGGAGTTGAACACGAAGGGTTCCGTTATCACCTTACAAACAAAAAAACAAATGCCTTGTATGGGACTTAATAAACTTTTAGGGTTTTACCATTTGGACTGAAATTCAGAAAATATGGGATTGCTCCGACACTTATTTAGAGTATCTAAATATCTGAGCTGTGACTATGTAGTACCTACGCGCTACGTACGTATCAGAGCATACATGAGAGGAATAAAGGAAGGCAATGATATCAATGAGATATTTGTTGCAGCCTAACATACAGCAGCGACTCGATGGTCCTGTTCGGGTGCTACGCGGACGGCACGGCGGTGGCCTGGGAGAGCGGCTTGGGCGGGCGTCCCGCCTCGGTGCGCATCCTGCCCGCGCACGCGCTCTTCTGACGGCCCATGCGCCTGCGCTGCTGCCTCGCGCCCGGCTGAGGGGAACACATTTTATACGAAACTAGTGGTGTGAACGATGAAATTAGTTTCAGTACCCCTGGAAGCACTTTCGTGACATTAATAGTGTCGTGGAATCAACGGTCTAAGATCATGGCTCCATCAGCATCTATATTATACAACTCATAATAACGTCACGTTTATACGGTGAAATTAGTGGATTAGTTTCATCAAAATTTCATGGCACGAAACTTCTTCAGTGTCTTTGTTCTTCAGTGGCCATTTATTTCATACATTTACTAGAGTTACAAAAAAGGAGACACTCGCCACGACACACCACCCTTTTTTGACCCCAAACTATGACGGTACAATCAAAATGACTATAGGACAGTGCTCGCAACGAGATGAAGGCGTATTTATTGCACACAGAATATTGCTTTTTTTTCAACTCTATTATTCAAAATATATGTAATGAAATGAATAAGTCCTAACAATAATCTTGACAACTCTGTACACATTCAAATATCAAATACACTTTTACCTCGCTCTTGCCCAAACAAATGTGAGCAAGCGAGTTAGAAAGCGCTTCTCAGAATACGCATGACTTCAGCGATGTGAGTGTATACAGATACTTAAACACAAACTAATCTTTGCGTTTGTCTCTCGCCTTTCCTTTCGCTGCGCGACCTGTAACTTAGTATTTACTCTCGCAATATCACGCCTACGATTAACTCGAATAGCATACGTTTTTAAATGAAGCATGATAATCGTATACATTCTGTCGTTAATTTATTTATTATTTATTAAAGGTGCTAACTCTAAATGCATTGTGTAGGTAGATTTCTGAGGGTCGGAACTGAGGCATAAGACGCCTGGGCTGCGACCATCGGAGATTTTTGACCTTATCCGGGGAGTGTTAGTAACTTACTGTAGTCCATTCATCTGTAAAGAACCGCGGGTTCCAATTGGAACCGAGACACAATTAAAAATCTATTGTGTCTGTGATGCTTGGTCTTAGAGGTTAATATCGCATATAATAGACTAATCGCATAACTATCTGTATTTTAATGACGTTAACTTCCTATTACTGTACAATAATTCTGTTATATACAAAAATCTATATATAACATATATTTACTGTAACTTGTTGTCATTAACGAGCCCGGTTATATGGCAATATGATAGTTGCCTGAAATACTTTAATACTCATAATAACACATATCATTGTGATTAGGTACTTATCTAATTCCAATTATCCATTGAACAATGTAGTGAGAAATATGCCCCCGACGTGGTTTAAAGTTTTAACTTAGTGCAAAAGTGATTGGATTGTCTTCCCTTATAGCTAGCAATAAGTAATGTCGCGTATATTATAGTTGTACATATTTATCAAAATTATATTGTATATACAAACGACTCAATGGTAAATGCGTGCCAAATGTTGAATATATTTTCCTAAGTTTATATTTGATACTGTTGATGAATTCATTGAAGACTTGATATAAACTAATGGTATATGTATTTTTTTTACGAAAAATATCAATATATTTTGTCAAAATTCCTATATTCTCTAATTTTCGATCAAGAAAATATTAAAATTTGGTTATTAGGTATGTATATTAACCGGAAATGCAAGGTAGACTCATTTAAAATGACAGTCTTATTTGTAATTAAATTTTGAAGAGTTTGTGATAAATGTGAAATGATGAATGAGGCTGTATTTCAGTTGCGATTGTTAATACCTGCCACTAAATGCATTAAAATTACGTTTGTTGTTTTTGTATAGTGTTGAGAGCTGCTAAAGCTATAATGTGTTGAAATATGAAATAAAAAGATTTATATTAAATTCTACTTTTATTCATCGACCCATAAAATTCTTTGAGTATTCCTGTATATTATCAGTTCTTTTTTAATTCATTCACTAGTGCTCAATAACCGTGTGTGAATTATGTCCCAGAATTTATTGATATAGGAAGGATAGCTTCGAAGATTTCAAAGACACCAGTTTGATAGTGAAAGGTCAAGGGAACATTCATTACACTATTTAGTAATAGGGTAGTGTCCTGCCTAGTCAAATCAGTTACTTTTTATGATCTGTTAAAACGAAATTTTATTATGGAAAATGTACTGAAATAGCAAGGTGTGACGTTATAGTTTCTAGTACTCAATTGCAACACTTTTTTTGATTGTTTTATTATTTTTAAGTTTTTTATAATTTTAATTTTAAACCGAAATACATGTTCAGAGGTGTTTTGGGATAATCTTTTAAATGAATGCCTACTCGCAATTTAATTTCGATGCTGTCAACTACCCAATTAGGTAGGGAAATCTATCGATCATGTTTCTAGATTCATCGGTCGTAGGTAGGTTAATTATAATGTTGCTTTTTCCTAGGTTCTGGGTAGGTACCTCGAAATAAATTTATAAAAACAAGGGTAAAGCTAAAATTTGTGAACGTTTGTGAATACCTCCCTAATATTCAATGTTTCTGTTCTGAGATATTCGGTCACTCAGTGTTTGACGATCAGATATAAAGGTAGTTACATAAAAAAAAAAAATAGTACCTAGTATTCAAGCATCAGGATGATTCGTGGCAAGCAGGAGAAGCAGGAAGCCCGCCAGAAAAAGTAAGCGGTCGTTTTGCATTTTTTTTTTTTTATTCTTGCTAAATCTAGCTAGTGATATTTTTTTCTGTTCAGGCACGCACTATTATCAGCGGCTTTTCCGAAAGGCATTCGGTGCCAAAAGTGTTTTGCTTATGGACATTGGAGTTACGAATGTACAAAATCTAAGGGAAACAACTCAGTCCAACCGGCAAGCACAGCCATGAAGAAACCGAATCAGAAGGCAACTAAAGGTGGATGCAGGTACGAGCTGATCGCATGTTTAATTATTTGCTAGAATGTATTATTTTAAAATAACTTAAACGTTACTTGCATCATTAAAAGAACCTCCTTGCTAAATTTCAAGTTTGTATGTGTTATAGTAGGTTATAGTTTTGGAAAGGTGATGCGAGAAATACCAGTACCTACCTACCACTTGAAAAAAATTTGCTGACAGACTCATTGCAATTTCATGTTACCTGTTCTGATTCGTTGAATAAAATCAACGCTTTTCAACATAGGTACAAGCAGAACGGTTAACACGAGATTTAAGTCTGTCAGCTATTTTGAGTTTGGTTTGCTATTCGGAAACGAGGGTTTTAAGTGGTATCTACTGGGTACTGGTATTTCTCTATATACCTACCTAATAAATAATCATGGGTTAGGTACCTATCTAGTGACCGTAGGATTTTTCAAAATATTTTTCTATTTATTGAAATTTCGTGTTGATAGTGAGTGCCTACCTTGTCAGTGATATTTCTGTTTTCTTGCCCACTATGAGGTTTGGTATTCATATACCCGTTTACAGAAGGAGTATCATCTACTGACTAACTTAACTAAACAGTGTGTAAACCAGCCTTTCGCTAAAGGTGACGTATTTTTTAGAATCACGGTCAAGGGAATAGGTACCTACCCCCAATTTCGATCGTTCTGCAGTTACATAATGAAATTAACATTTTATTGAAATTAATTGATCTACCCTCTCTTCCGCTGATTTGAATTTGAGAAGTTAGCAATTTTGTTACTAGATTCTTCTCATGTAATCCACTGAAGTCAATTAGGAACTTAATTGTAGACTCTGTGACTTTGTAGCTAAAATACTTACCCAAAAACCTACTAAAATATAAACAGACGCTAGTTTGGGTTTATGTAGTGTAAGTGGGTACTTTCTGAGATGACTAGGACGAGCGGCAGACTACGCCAGCCGTGATACGATCCGAAGTTAAATGGGTTAGGGCTTTGAGTATTAAACCAACCGGAGACGCCACTGACAGGCGTTCCCCTCTGCCAAAAAAACGTGTCGGTCTTTGAGCACACCGGTTAAATACAACTAGTTTGTTTGAGTTCACGGAGTGCTTGTATTTGTGTGCACCTACTTCAAGCTAGTGTTTAATTTTTTTATCAACAAATGCGTTTGTTTTAACATTATTTGTGATTGTTTCGTCGTCGTCCCCGCAGAAATTGGCAGACTTTTTTGTAAAGAAACTAGTGCGCGTGACGTCTCCTGTTGGTTTAATACTCAAAGTGTAAGGGTAATGGTAATACATACTTAGTTATAGACTTTTTAACTTTAGTACTATTAAATTTTTTTTTGTGCCTTTAACTCCGTATGTAGGTACTCGCAGAATTCGGATTGATTTGCTTTAAAAATAGGCCATGCAGTGTTATTGCGTGAAGGGGCAGTGATCGAACCCACAATTTTGCCTCAGTTAGCCTCCAAAATTTATTTACAGGAATGGAAGCTGCCCGATTAAGAAGAATCAGAAAAATAAATCTGCCTGCAAAGATTGCTCTGACTCATCCTCAAATGAACAAAACTCCTCTAATTGTTCAAGTTCTTCCGAAGACTGGGGAAGTAGTTCGCCAAGCGATAGCGAAAGTGAAAGTGAAAGCTTCGATTCTGAAAGCAGTAGTTGCTCAGGAAGTGACTGTCCTTGAATATTCCTCATTCGCTCGTATATCTTAACAATAATTTAGAACAAAAACTTATTGGTATGGTTTTAGTCTCATCTTATGCAAAACCTGTAATTATGAAAAGGTATCTATTAAATAATAAAAGCTAAAACACAAATCAAAATAATGCATGAATACTACAGATTTAAGTATTGAAATACAAGTGTGGAATCTAACGATGAACTTTTTAAGCATACGTAAGCACTACCAAACTGAGCCATACTAGTCAGTGGCATAGAATGAGGAACAGCAGCTGGTAACGTCCGTTGGTTTAATACTCAAAGCGTCCGTCAGTGGTCCAATAACTGTGTCTCACAATCAATGAATTATAGGACCGCCAGATGCCATTATCATCTTTTATTGTTATTGTTGTTTGAGATTTGTGATTTAGGTTTAAGATAATATTTAAACGTGAGATGTGATCAATGGATATAGTGATTAGATTAGGTAGGTATTTGATATTTATATTTTTGTAATTTTATATAGGTAATTTATTGTACTTTTGATTTGTTTATTATAATATTGTGTCACTGGAATAATTATTATACCTATTTAACATTCGGCATACCTATTATAATGCTTTAAGTATTTCGATTTCAAAGTGTATTTAATAAAATAACTGTCAATTTCTAGGCCCTGCGAATGCGAACTAAGTAAGTAGATATATGGTGTTTTTCGTAATAAAATGTAATTCAGAGTAAACACCTTGTTGATATAAACATATTTTGTTCCCCATTGATTATTTTTACTCAGAGAGCGTGCGTTTAGGTTTTATTTTGCGTCTATGTAGTTGTTAACCTCATCGCTATTTAAGTTTTGTGTAAATGTTTATGGATCGGAAAACGCCTTTGATGCAACGCTTGTCTTAAGTTTGAATAAAGTTTTTATATTAGAAGTGGTTTTCTCTATTTCCATGATAGATTTATCCTTTATCCACAATCGGTAGAGGTATACCTACATTCATGCAGAATAACATCAACCAATACTTTTTATGGTAGCGTAGGTAGGTAGGTACCAGAGATTTAAATACTAGGTATTTAAATCTCTTTGGTAGGTACCTAAAAAGGAACCCTTGTAGGGTCACTTTGTTGTCCATCTGTGGTAACGCTTTTATCCATCGGAGCCAACCGTAAAAAAAAACAACTTTCGCGAGGGAGTCACCTTAAAGATCATCAAAAATCAATTATTTATAGTCTTTATAATAATAATAATAATAATTTTGGGACACAAGTCACACACGGTTATTTAGTCCCAAACTAAGCACGGCCTGTACTATGGGTACTAAACAACTGATAAACATACTTAAATAAATATTAAACGACCAGACACGAAGCCAACATAACATGTTCATGCACACAAATGTTGGCCCCGAGCGGGGATCGAACCAGCGACCTCCGACTCATAAGGCAGGATCACTACCAACTGAGCCAACAGGCCCGTCCTTTTATAGTAGTTAGGTAAGTATATAGCATAAGCAAAGTGGAAAATCTAAAAGCGTAAATGAAAAACTGACCGCGACTTATTTTGTACAGGTAGGTATGGAGGAGTTTTCCAAGGGTAATGTTAAGTCGTTTACACCGGTCTCTTCGTTACAGAAATGTTCGGTGCCGTAGACCTGAATCTCTTACTGCGGTGCTTTCATAGTAGTCTACCTATTACGGAACTGTCGGTGCGCGAGTCAGATTCGACTCGCACTTGGTGGTTTCTTCAACCTTTTACCTTATTCATATAAGACTAGCAGCGCGGTTTAATACGGGTCAGTCTGTTCCCTTGGGAAAATTATAGCCCACTTTCCGTTGTTGAAAGATTTTTTAAGACTTGCATGTGGAATTTTATTGCAAACTAGTAGCGCCCCGCGGTTTCCCTTCCCGTGAAAATACGGCTCCCTGATGATGTAGCTTCCATTGGTGAAATAATTTGGTTCCGTTGTTTATCTGTCCGATGTTATACTTGCAGAAAAGTAAGCTTTCCATTTGAAATAGAATTTTTAAAATTGGTCCAGTAGTATTGGAGCGTATTCAATGGAAACAACAAATAAAAGCTTGAAAAATTTCGGAAGCTTAATCCGGTTTGTTCTCGTTCCCGTGGTTTCCAAAAATCCATTTATCGAGGTTCTCATGATTTTTATGTTTCGATATCTCGTACTTCTTCAAACCACCTATGTAATGTTAGTGAGTGTGTTGCTCAATGGTGAGTGCTATGGCTTGCCAGGACTCAGGACCACAAAACAACAAACCAGTGCCTAAAAAATCTTTTGCAAAATATGGCTGTATACACTTAAACTCCTTTGCATGAATGAACTAAAATGTCAATGTCAAGTTGTCAAAGTCAAGAAATCACAACAAAATGGCGGCTGCTGTGAAGGTGTCGTAAAAATATTTTGGAAACGTGTTTTTTAAAGTTCATCAGGAAAACGATACAAAACCTCATATTAGCAGTTCATATCCTCATATTGTGAGTAACAGTTCACGATGGGGTCAAAGAAGCACAAGAAAGAGTCTAAAAAGAAGAAGCACAGGAGTAGGTCTCGCTCGCCTTTGGAGGGCGAGGAGCGCGAGCGGAAAAGACACAGAAAACACAAGGACCGCAAGAAGGATCGCTCCCCAGACGGTTAGTTCCACTCTTTATACTCTAGAAGTAAGACACCAGCCGCTGATAATGAACTCTTTGATACTTTACATTTCTGTAGGTCGTACCTACATAACCAATCATTGTAACGTTCAAAATTTTCATTCAATGTAAAGAAATCATGATCAGCGGCGGTGTATTTACAAGTTGACATGATAATGGCATATTTTGCTCATTATTTCAGACTCGGTGGCATTCGAGTTGGGCCACCGCGTCCACTGCATGGCTGCAGCGAGGTGGGTATCTTAGTGTATTATCGATGGGTAATATTCAATCTGTGCCTCTGTGCCAAAATACTTTCAACAAGATCTGTGATCTCTTCGAATGTTTCATTTGTTAAAATCCATACATGTCTCTATTTTTAACAAATTAAATGGGAGATCGTAACATTTAAAATATTAGTGCTGCTACAATGTCTTCAGCACTATGCAGTGGAGCTTTCCATAGTATATATTGTAAGAACTATACAGGATTGAAAGAAACCACTGTTGTTTTTCATGTAATAAGTAATTATGAAGTATTTATGAAGTAATATTCAAGAATATTTATCATGTTTAGGGGTCCAAAGAATATCTCGTAAAAATTAGGTGTATGCAGAAATGGAATGCCTCTGCCTACCCACTCGGGGATAAAAGGTGTGTGATTATTTATATAACAAAAAAGTATTTGCACTAGATCCATGCAACAAAGATCCTTTTGTATCTATTACAATAGAATAATTTGTGAAACAGGGGTTCATTCAAGCACTATGAAAGCAGATGGAAACCCATAATCTAGTCTGTCTGAAATGGTTTGATTATGAATTCAAAATTGTTTGTGAAATATGGGTATTTCCAAAAATGGAATACCTACCTCTTTCTATTCCTCAGGGATAAAAGACATGAAATAATTTATCATTATTTATGGTTTAAATTGACAACATAAGTCATCATTATCCCTAATTACCAAAAACAATTTTTTTTCTCTGCACTCATGGCATATTCTAAAATTTCTTAACAGATGCATTGTTTAAGCTTGTGTGATGAGTGGGTGAAATCAGTAGTATTTTGTTTTTATATATTTACCGAAGATATCAATTTGTTTCTTTGTTGTAACTTTGGTTGTCTAATTATAATTAGGCATATGTTGCATTTATCAAACTTGTCCAATGAAGAATAAGACTTCGTAAGAGGTTAAATCACATCATCAACCCATAACAGCCCACTGGGGTATTTTGCTTACACATGAGAAAGTGTGGGCTATAATTTCCCATGCAAGCCCACTACAGGATTATCAGATGGTCTTAGGATGGTGGCCAGTTAACTAAGAAACATTAAAGCCATCCAAGTGTATCCTAAATCACATAATCTCTAGCATTAACCTAATTCATAGTAGGAGAAATCCAGACTGAAGTAATATTCTTCAATTTGAAAGGATAGGTACAGAATTCCGTACCAAATGATTTAGATACTATGTGTTTTTTAATTTTTATCTGACTGCACTAGGAGGGTATTGATAATTTTAAAGAGCAAGAAGGCAATAGATTCTTCTCATATCCAAAGTGTCATAGGATACATTCTTACCAGAATATACCAGATTGGGGGTAATTTTAAAAATCTCTTTAGTGCCTTTCAAATGCAGTAAGGTTCTTTGGTGTTTAATAAATTAATGTACTTGTTTGCATTTATGCATCTAGTAAAAAAAAAAGTAAGAAACTTTGTGGAATAGATTTTTAGTTTTTAAATATATCAGTTACAGAATAGGCAATTCAAACTAAAATTAGAAAATATACTTTACATTATTAATTGTATTTGACAACCAAGACTAAAGTATAGATTAACTTTTAAGTCATTGAAATCATTAGCATATTCAAATTAACATCAATTTAGAGATAATAATAACCACAGTTTTGTGAGACACTGTCTGCTGTCATGAGTAGCTAAATAAACCATCTTGGTAGAATATTAATGAGGTGTTGTGCAAAAAGCCAACTTCTGAATTTATAAAATTCTGGACCACTAGTCCACAATATTATAAATTCAGATGCCATTAAATTCTTTTAAATTCAAGATTGTTCATCATATTTATATTTGCCATTTCTTCCAAAAGAAAATATACTCTATATTACTTAAAAAGTTGCAATTGTGATCTATTATTAATACATTCTTATTTATCCAGAAATCTTTCAGATAGTAACTAAACAGTTTTTACTATTGAAATTAAAATAAATTTTACTATGTAGCTAAGTAGTAAGTTTAAATTTTACATTATATTAAAAACTCCAATGACATTTAACCTATTTTTTTAAACAGTTTACGAGCTAATCTGCAAAAGCTGAAATAATATACATCCAGGCAGTAACTGTCTCACAGATTAATTATGAAAACAAATGAAATAGCTCAATATGTATCATATAGATCTGGGGCAAATATGAGTTGGCAACAAAACCATAATAGAACTTGAGAGTCGACATTATTTTTAAGATATAGATATGGATTAATCCATGGTGTATCAGGGGCTATAGCATTGCGGTTTGTTGCAGTTGAGGAGGTGCCTGTGGATTCGCATCTTGTGGCTGCGACGGCTGAAGATAGTCGCAGTCGCAGCACCAGCGCCGAGCGGGACCGACGCATGCGCGAGGCTCGCTCTCACAAGGATGACATGTATGTTTATGAAAATCTACCCTATCCTTTCTCCGAGGAATCTGACTAGATAGTATATATATCGATGGAGATAAATATAAATCCGTTCATGCATCTTAGCACGATTAAACAACCTACTTTTTCTTTTCGATAAACTTTCGATATGTGTAGGTGAATAAATTTACTGTTTCATTTATTGCATTTTTTTTTTCGTTGTATGCACACTAGCCTGATATAATGAGAGTTTCACCTTTTATTATAATAATTCTTGTTTCTTATTTAATACACTTTTATTTCATGACTTATTTTTTCATTGCATATTTACTTACTCACTACATGTTGTTTAAAAACAGATGTAACATGTTGTTCTCAGTCTCACACATTAGGAAAAAAATATTGGTTGTCTGTAAAGTCGGTTTACCGACGATAAATTTACACGTGATAAAAAAACATTGATGACGATCGTGCCTTTCTATCGTTTATTCCGCGCTCTCGCTTGCACGCCCGACTCAGACGGAACGTGACAAGGAGTCATGTTTTTTCGTGCGTGCAGCCGGCGTTCATCGATTTATAAGACGTTATCACGTCCATAACTTTTTCTCCTAATGTTGTTACTATCAGTCAGGAACGCGAGCGGGAACGGGAGCGTTCACCAGCGGCGACAGCTGGAGGCGGTGGGGGCGGACAAGAGAGCTTATCCATCGAAGAAACCAATCGCCTCCGCGCTAAGCTCGGCCTCAAACCGCTAGAAGTTGCAGAGAAACCCGCTGGTAAGACTCATAATGAATTTAGACACACATTTTCGATGGTACACTACTTCAACGGCTGACGACGACTGCTCGGGCTTAAATCCTGTTGAGTGCATGTACCAGTTAGTTTATTAAAAGTTATGTACATATTTTTCACTAGCTCTACGGTGAAGGAAACCATCGAGACAAAATTCATGGGTCCCAAAATCGATTTACTCGAGTCAAGGTTAGCTGTCCAAAAATATACCGATGAAAAGTGGGTATTTCTAGGAATGGAGTACCTCTGCCGACCCCTAGGTGATAAAAGTATTGTTGTTTATATGATGATGTCCTTGCCCAGACGATGGCAAGTTCAAAGATGACCTTGGCGAGTTCTACCACAAGCCGGCCGCCAACATCGCGCAGCAGAAGAAGTCCGAAAAGATCCGCGAGAAACTCGAGGAGCGCAAGGAAAGGAGGAAACTCGAACAGAAGTCAGTATAATACTCCTTAAATTAGGGCGCGGCCACTTGCAGAGCAATATCGAATGTCAATAATGTTATAAAAGAAGTAGTTGCTTAGAAAATAAACATTATTACAATTTTTCATATTATTCTTCAGCCATAGGCTCACATTTAGGCGTAAAAAAATTGTGGTGAAAACTGGGTATTCCCAAGATTGAATCGGAGATAAAGGCGTGTGCATATTTTATTTTTTCTAATTTAAATGTAAATCAGTTAATCGTATTAAAATTAAACAGTTTTGGACATTTCGAGATTTGTCTTGCGTCTAAACGGTAGAAGGCCGGACCGCCTACTAATATTATATCGACGGTTGAAAGGCTAATTGGTCTAAGCGACATTTTTTGCGATATTGAGTTATATACATATTCGGAATCAGCAAATTTTTCTCCGTCGTTTGAATCAGGTTTCAAATTTTTTTGACAACTTTTTTGGCGCTTAGCACCCACAGCAAAACAGGCCTCATTTCTGAGCTCATTGATCTATACGACACAAAATTAGACAAATTTGAGGACTCGATGACTTAGGGCATTTGGCTTTTTCGCCATGGTTGTGGTTTCGTCGTTTGGCCTATTTTGCATTAAACCAAAATAATAAGCTATGTCGTTTGGCCCATTTTGCATTCAACTACAATAAAAAAGCGTGTCGCTTGAACCATTTTGCATTAAGTTCTATGAATTAAATAAGTCTCTTGACCCATTTATCCTCTATTAAGGATAATGAGTGATGTCACTTCGGCTTTTTTTACCTAAATATCTCATTAGTGTTATGGCATTTGAAACATTTTGATTCAATTCAGTATACGTAAAATTGGCATTTCCATTATTTTATCAAATCGGTTTTAACACATAGGCCGTCCAATAAATTATGAGATTAGCTACTCCTTAGTCGCTTGGGAGTATAAAAAAGTAAAAATTATAAGTTCAATTTATTGCGCGCGCTGTGTAAGTATCCGTTACGAATATCTCACCTACCCGCGCGGACGCGTCAGTCAGCTGTTAACATTAAAGGAACTGCGAAAGGCTTAGGGTGATATACCACCTTCTTCTATCTTAAGGGTTTGGTTTCCGCACTTAGTCCCTAAATTGGACCATTGTACGTGAGTGAGCCATGGCAGCCGATTATTCCAACCAGCCCACCTCCCTACAGAAGCAAATAAAACTTCCGAGTCTACTCAGGACATCCGCAAAGGATTCTAGTGTTCCAAGAATTTCCTTGCGGATCTGGGCAACAAAGAGATGGTAGTGCATGTGCTCTTCGAGTGCGTTGGGCACTCTAGGAGCACATGCGCTACCATTTCTTCCACCTCGATGCACGCTCAGCATAGAGGACTGTCAGTAATACCTAAGGTGTGTCGGTGTTTATTCAGTGAGCAGTGTCCGGTGATGGTCCCCGAAACAATTCATAGGCTGTCTCTGTCCAGGCGCTGAAGGCGTTTACTCAGCTCGTGTCCAGGGATGGCATAGCCTCCTTGGATTGCCTACATCCTGGCGTTGAGGTCTACCATTTCTCCGCTTGCATTTGTGTGTATTCCCTAAACCAGTTCGTAAGCTGGTTAAACGGAATGGGTACAATGGGTTCGGGTTCGATGGCCTTCGTGTCAGAACCTCTCCTGGCGAGTTCATCCGCTGCATCGTTTCCACGCCAGCCAGTGACAGTTGAAGTGTCACTGTATTGTGGTTTAGTACCGTAACGTGTTCTAGTGCATGATGGCACTCCAATATCAGTCTCGAAGTGATCTAGTTTTTCCTTTAAGGATTGAAGGACTGAGGCACTGTGGAAGAGTATACGGATATGGGTATCCGTGACTTCTCTGGCCTCTCTGACCACACATTCTGCTTGATAGACAGTGTTGAGCATTCCTAGTGGTCTGGATATTCTACTAATTAGATCATCTGAGTAGACTTCAACTCCAGCCAGTTCCAATGTTGGTTTTTGATCCATCAGTGTAGATCCTTAGCACTTTTGGACCTGCTGTAAGTTCTACGTTGTAGTGTTTTACGAAACAGTGTATTTTCTGGGTCCTATCGCTCGGTGATGCCATCACCGGGTGTCGCGAGATTGCATCCTCTTTTAAGTTTTTTTTGTGTTTGATTCTGGAATCTCTTTACACCTGCCTGAACGTCACTAGGGA
Source organism: Ethmia dodecea (assembly GCA_963855545.1). Classification (NCBI taxonomy): domain Eukaryota; kingdom Metazoa; phylum Arthropoda; class Insecta; order Lepidoptera; family Depressariidae; genus Ethmia; species Ethmia dodecea. The sequence continues at coordinate 4,603,148 of OY979443.1, forward strand.
TGCTTCTTCCCTTACGACAAGGTGCAGGGGCGGTTACCCCACCATCTCCTGTAGGGCAGCAGTAGGTGATATTAGCATAGGCAAATCTTTGCCTGCGTAACAACTAACAATGACCGGAAAAATGGAAATTTCCGAAGGGGCCCGTCCCAAATATCTCGGTCACAAGATTCTCTCCAGGGTCTTCTGTAGGAATGATGTCAGACTTATTGGCCTGTTCGCCTTGGGTTGTGTGTAATCGGTTTTGCCTGGCTTAGGGATGAAAAGCCATGGTGTGAGGAAATCCACTCCCCATTGCAGTAGGGCAGGGAAGATGCCGTCTAGGCCTGCGGATTTGTAAGGCTTGAAGGCTTTAATTGCCCATTTTATTAGTTCCTCTGTTACTACGGTACGGGCTCTGGACCTTTCTTGGTTATTAGGTATGTGTGATTACTTACTTGCCCATGGAGAAGCTGCAGTCTAGGAAGTGTGTTTCTAGAAGCAGTTTACTTATTACACGGTCTGATTTAGTGTACTATGTATTGTCTGGGTTTTTCAGCGAGCGAAGGGTGCGGTCTTGATCCGTAAATAGGCTCTTTCTTTTTTTTATATAGGTCCATGTCTTCTGGAAGCCTAGAATCTTTGCATCTGTGGAATTGTTTGCGCACCGTTTGCCTGAGCTTACTAAGTTCTGTGTTCCACCAAAAGTTTCCCTTGCTTTTGGTGTTTGAACCTATTTGTTTACAGCAGTCGTGGTACCTATGCTTCTGTTATATACTCTCGGTGTTTTCGAATCATTTGGGCTATCCAGGCACCCAACACCCTTAAACCTAACGGACGGTTTGAGTGTCAGAAGGCGTTTGTATAACCAGGTATGTCGGTTCGGCGTGGGTAGCGTCTAGCTTTGGTCTTTTTTGTGTTAGCTGATAGTGAGAATCGAATCCCCCTATGTTCGGAACAGCAAGGTTCATTAGATACATGCCAGTTAGAGATATGATTCGTTAAGTTTTCTGAATTATTTGTCCGCGAGCTGTGACCCTAGTGGGTTTCGACCCGCGATTTAAGATGTTAAGGTTAGTAGAAAAAAGGTTTATACTATACCACTTTATCTAATACTTTGCTCCAAGACACATTGAATCAACAACTTGAATGATTCCTCTACACAAAAATGTTTTTTTTATACAAAATATACAAAACACTGTCTAAAATACCTAGTATAAAGTGCCATACCAACCTCAAAAATATCTTATGGACGTTGCTGAATTACGATGGCCTAAGCATCAATATCTACTATAATCTAGTAAGGGTTCATTTTGTTTCATCCTGCAGTCCCTCTAATGGGCATCTGTATCAAACTACTTCACTCTGGTGCAACACCATCATGTTGCTTCGGCTCATTGGGCATATTCTTCTGTCAGATGACTTGGCACTAGATTCATTTTCTCTCGTATTATATTATTCTAGGTCGATGCTTGAGCCAGTTTACTTTCAGCTATTTTATTTACGGTAGGCATTTGAACCATTTTGCCTTTCTCGAAAAAATACTAAATTTGATGCATTTTGGGCTAACCAACATAAATTTTCTAAAATAATACACAATTTTCAACAGTAGTAACTTAAAAAACTTCCTAACTTAATTAGGGATATACTGTATTAAATAAATAAAAGTCTATCAAATAGTTGCTTTTTTATGATTTTTAAAAAAAAAAAAAAAACTTTGAACCGTCTTCCTGCAAGTTTTACAAAATGTCGCTTAGATCAAATAGCCTTTCAACCGTCGATATAGTCGATAACTCTATTTGTGTGTCTGTTACCTTTAACGGCTAAACCGCTGAACCGATTTTAATTAAACTTAGTAGGGCAATAGTTTGCCGACTTTGCGCAGACTGACTGCTTCTATGCAATCATCCGCAAGCGAAGCGCCTCGATGCTAAGACGTGTGCGTGGCACCTCGAACAGCATTCTGGACGCATTGGCCAATAGGTGGGAGTCCCCCCTATTGGAGAAATGGATGCGTCTGCACGCGTCGGGCACTCAGCCCGGCGCTAGACTTAATTAAATTATTTTATTAAAACAATATTTATTAACACTAGGCTAAGTATTTTGTTACTAATATATATGGATTTATAATCTGAAATAAATTATTTGAATTTTAATAGCTTGCAGATTGAAATAGGATATCGCCGAAAAAGCTAGTTTAGTATAAATAAGAGCAATTTTGGAAGTGAACCCGCCTACTTTGCGTAAGGCTCGGGTTTTTGCCTTGAGTTTTTAGAAAACTTTACTATCTCGACTTAAAAAAAAATACGTAGAAATAATTTTGACGTAATTTTGACGTCTGATATGGCAGGCTGCAGACGACGCTCCTGGCCGAAGGCTCCGACGACGAGGACGCGATCGCCTGGGTAAAGAAGACTCGGGACATCGAGGTGCAAAAGCGCGAAGCCGCCAAACGGGTGAGTAAACACTTCAGCTTAGCTTTTAAACCCAGCTACGGCAAGGAGTTTTGTTATTTTGGCAAAAAAATTTCGTGTCCGGTTTTAGATTTACTTATGGACCTAAAGCCGAGTTTTCACGATACGATGGCGCCCTCGAGACTTTAAAGAAAGCTTTAAAATTCTTTTACCTTTTTTTTTAAATTCCCACGGAAACGAGAAACAGTGCCAGGCTAGTTTTACGAAAGGGATCTGTGGATTCGTCTTTATTTGACATTTATTACTCGACTAATGTTTGATCTAGAATGGCGGTAATTAAAGACGTACGTCAGAACCAATGTACGTGTAACTAACCCGATTGCGATTAAGGTTGTCATTAAACAATGGGCCAGCTGTCTGTAGAAATGTGATATTTACGAGTAATTTTGCCGTGCAGGCTGCAATGCTGGACGAGATGGATGCTGTGTTCGGCGTCTCGGCGCTGGTGGCCGAGGAGGAGCGAGAGGAGCGAGCCAGTACCTACACCGCCAACTCGCTCAAGGGGCTTCGCGTCGCGCACGACCTCGATGCGGTAAGTATTTATTTAACTTCTAGCTACAGTCAAGATCACATGAAGCTTTACACTTGTAGTGCGAGTCTGACCTCTAAGGCAATTGTAATAAGAACGTTGCTAAGTCCATTGTGTCAAGCTCCATAGGCTCTTTACTGTATCAAGTAAATTTATTTTAAATTACACATGGCGAACGTAATGCCTAAAATCATCTACCACTCAACCACCTGGCTAAGTATAGTACTGTCCCTCCTACTTAATTACATACTAGCTTTTGCCCGCGACTTCCAAAAACAAATGTTCCAAATTTCATCCCAATCTGTTCAGACGTTCAAACATAAAAAACTTTCACATTGGAATGGAGACAAAAGTGTTATCTAATGTTCTTGATTGATGACGCTGACTGGGGAATGTCAAAAATTATAGTGCACAGTTGCCAGTTGCCCTGGGTGGGTATCCATCCTGATACTTCCGATTCAGAAGGCAATGTAGCTACCAACCAAGCCAACAGCCTCATCTTATAAAATCGTATAATACTCAGTTTCGACCAACAAGGTACAATACTCAAATCCAGTTCTAATTTTATAATTGCTTGCAGCTGGGCGACGAGCGCGAGACGGTGCTGACGCTGGCCGACAAAGACGTGCTGGCCGAGGACGCCGAAGACGTGCTCGTCAACGTCAACATCGTCGACGACGAGCGCTACAAGAAGGTAAGCACCTGTTTATGTTTTTATAAGCCGTTACGTACAGATCCGTCAACTAAATCTGGCACGTTCTATCGATAAGATTTGTGCCTGACACATTCGGAAAAAAGTCGATTAAAGGCTTAAATATTTTCTACCCTACCGTTTTTTTCATCCCGTTCCATTTCATCGACACGGAAATATTCAGAAACATGGAAGAATCCAGTCCATTGTCTACTATAGGTAGAGAGGTAAGAGATATTGTCGCCATACACTATGTAAGAAAAGTAGCTCTGTTATGCTCGAAAAAATTACCCTACAACACGTACAGTGTACAGACTTCTATTGTGTCTACGAATAGATGACATGACGTCATAATGATTTATAAACTGATTTGGATTTTTTTTTATTTGAAAGGAGTATATCAAGTATGTATATTTCAGATTGGTACCGATTTTATCAATATCCAGTTCTGATGATTGGATCCATGAGGAATTGAGGGAACTCAAACTGCATAGGCATAATAGTGATGTTGATATTTCTAGCAACATTTCAAGCATTAAGGCAAAACCGTGAAGTAGAACTGATGACACAAATGCTGTTTCGAATATTTACAAATCTTTTTTTTTTTGCTATTTTATGTTTATTAAGTGCTTTTGTTGAGTAAATGTCGTAACTGCAGAACATTCTGGAGCGCAAGAAAGCCAAGGCCGGCTACCAGGCGTACGACGACGAGGCTGACCTGGAGGCGGCTGCACTAGGCTTCCAGAAGCCAGTGCTCTCTAAATACGACGAGGAAATAGACAAGGGCAAAGCGGAAAAGCAGCGCGGGTTCGTCATCGGCGACGAGGACGCCTTGCAAGCTATAAAGTTCAAGGAAATGATGGTGAGTGCATTAGATTCAGCAAACTCAAAATTTGAGTTTTTATACAATACGTAACAGAATAAGCGCAATTCCTGAAATTAGTTTGTTCAGTATTGACTACTTAATCGATTTCAGCTATTTTTAATATGTGTTAAATTTTTCAGAAATGCGAATTAGCATAGCTGAATTTAGTGCTTAGTATGGAAATCGTACTATTATTGCTCTTTATTTAAGAAGATTGGTTGGACACAACTGAAATACGAACGCATCATATTCTTTTTATATTAATATAGTAATTGGGGTGTATGAGCAATTGCGCTTATTCTGTTACGCGATGTATAATGTAGGAGCTTTATCGATAGACTTCGGCCGCACGCGTCTTTCGTAGATTTCGGAAATGGCGCCATACATTTTCATACGTTGACTATTGTCGCATCAGCCGCGCGCGTCAGTCGCACGCGATCGATCGCGATTAGCCGCGATCCACGGAAGTCTACCTATAAGGCAAAGAGATTAAAATATAATAGGGTATAGAGGGGACAATGCGAGGAAAATTTTAACCCAAAAGGTATTCCAAGTGGAATAAGTCTAGTACAATTTCGACCGAATGACATCTCGCGTTCATACTAACTGACATGACGCTTGAGCTTCAAACATGCTTCAAAGATTTGTATGAAAATATTCTTAATGCCCCCTCTATGTCCTATTATATTTTAATCTCTTTGCTATAAGGTGATAATACTAATATGTCGTAACTGCACCAGCGGCGGGAGCGTATGCAGGGCGGAGTGGACAAGCGGCTGGAGTCGCTGCAGCTGCCCGCGCTGCGCATCGCCACCGAGTACCTCGACGAGAACGAGATACAGGCCAAGTTCAAGAAGCCCAGGAAAAAGGTAACTGCCACCTGGGGCCTAATTCTCGCGAAACACGACATTTTCTCGGAGTCGACATAATGTCGATCCGGCAATGTCTACTTAAAATCTCACTAAAATGTCTATTTCACTAAGAAATCGTATTCTCAGTTAGAATAGAGATGGTTTGTCGACAATACGTTCCATTTTCATCGATTGTTTTTAAAACATAATCGTGAAAAAATATAAAGAAAAATCCAACTAGAAACGTTTGGGAAATGACAAGTTTTCTATTATTACTTGCGTCTTACGAAACGCAATTGTCATAACAACCGTCAATTTGTCAAAAGTCAAACATCGAAAATTTTAATTATTATTAGGTACGAGGCCGCAAATGAGGCTCCAAAATACTCATTAATTCAATAACTAGTCCCATGGACATCCGAAAGTTTTTCCTATAAAGAGCGTCCGACATTTGGAAGGAGTCGTCTCTCGACATTGCTCGACGTCGTGGAATCTCCGCTGCATTTTTCATAAAGTTGTTCAATCGCAAAATGCCTCCATCAGCAGTTTGTTGTCGCTGGTTGTTGCTGAGGTGCCCACAACCCTCGCCCCGCCCCTGCCTCCGCAGATGACGCGGACGTCGCGTGCGAGCGCGGTCACGGCCACGCCGCGTGCTTACGCAGCCGCCGCTGGCGCGCCTGCCCCCGTCGCTGCCACCGCACCTGCCCCGCTAATGCAGCGGCCCTCCCAGGAAGGGGAGAAGAGCCGGAGCAAATCTGCTGGCAAGCAAGTGCCACCACCGGTTTTCAGGAAAAACCAGTGTGATGAGGAGGGCTTCCAAAGAGTAGAGAGGAAGAAGAAGAAGCCCTCTAGCCGTAACACCCGTGGCACTGCTCCGTCCGGATCGAACCATCTGCTGCGTCCTGCTGTGCCGTCGTCGCAGCTGTATGTGTCCCGCTTACACTGGTCTACGAAGGTCCAAGACGTCGTAGACTACATTGTGAAGAAGTCCACATTTTCATTGAGGGTTGAACGGTTGGAGTCGGGTGAGAGTACCAACCCATCATCTGGAAACCTTCATGAAGGAGGACTTCTGGCCACAAGGAGTTGTATTTCGGAAATTCCGCGGTCAACTACCTGCCGACAGCGCTCGCCCGTTGCAGACATTACGTGTAAAATAGTTTAGTTAGTTATTTTATATGTATGTTAGTTGTAAGGTGTATATAATATGGGCCTCTGTTTACGTTATTTAAGATCTATTAATGTAAATATTGCCTGTAATAAAGATTTGATTATTATAAATGCGAACATAAATTCCTCAACACGCCCGGATATAGGAATTACGGCTAATGATAATACCCTAACCTAATTTATGTCTTATAGAATACATATCCGTTTGACGTATTTGCATACGACTTTGCGTTCTACATCACGTCTCGACTGCAACCGACCACTCGTTGCATGTCGAGCGCTGAGGGTAGACATATGTCTACCGTGAGATTCTGAGAATAGCGAAAACTGTTTGCGATCGACATTCGCCATGTTTTTTCGACATATCTCTACTTCGACATGATCTCTATTGTGCGAGAATTAGGCCCCAGTCAAGTATTAGTATTGTCAAGTAAAAAAACCGACTTCGAGAAAAAAATATCATCGATGTATACAATTTTTAGACTATTGTTTTTTTTTTTTGACCGATTTCGATCAAATTTAAATGGGACCACCTATGAAGTATAATCGACCAAACACCAAAAAAATGGCGAAATTATCTCGTATCATCAACGCTGCAACGTGCCACAAGTGGGGTATGGTTAGAGGGATCTTCAAAAGTATCAGGGGAAACAAAGTCAATAGTCATAATGTCGAGATTGATGCCTTTTCTAACAAATTTTAGTCAGTAAGTTCATTTAAAATAAACAATACTAAATAATATGTAATATACTAGCAGTTCTGCGGGGTTTCACCCGCGTAGTTTACGTTCCCGTGGGAATATGGGAATAAAATATAGCCTATATTACTCAGGGATATTCTAGCTTTCCATTGATGAAAGATTTTTTACAATCAGTCCAGTAGTTTTTGAGTTTATTCGTAACATATACAAAAATACAAATCTTTCCTCTTTATAATATTAGTATAGATATATTATTATATAAATTTTCATCAAAATACGGGTTTATCTATCTATCTATTTATCTTTCTGTATTTGCTATGCAGGGTAAAATGCGCAAGAAGGCAAAGGAGGAGCCTATTGACGTCGACGACTACGAGTCCGGCGCTGCACCGCTGCACACTGATGACACAGGTCAGTCTTGTTTACATCGATATGGAGTATCGAACAAGTGCTCACCGAGGGCTCCGTACAAATTTGTAGGTACATATTATAAATAGTTCAGGAATGGAGTCTCGCAGTATGATTGATTACAAGTTCGAACTACTATCGTGGTGTGTAATGACCGCCAAGAGCCTTTCGGCTTCATATATTTATTTTGGTTGGAAATACATGATCGTGGAGTGGTGTGTTGTAATTATTGTAGTGTGTCTTTCTTACCCTATTGAAAGAATTGATTCTGAGGCATTAACAGCAACCCGGCTCACCACTTGACACGTTTAGGGGTCTAAAAAAATCCACTGCTGAAAAGTGGAAATTTGCAGGAATTTAAAATGCCGACCGGAATGAGGTGTGAGCTTTTTTTTAAAAAAAAAATTGTTGCCGCAGAAGTGAAGCCGGAGCTGCTAAAGGCAGAGCTGGCGGTGGACGACGAGGAGGTGGAGCCGGACAGCGAGCTGCAGACGGCGCTGGCGAGGGCGCGAAGGCTGCGGCAGGCCGAGGCCACGCATACTGTGCCCAAGGTGCGACCAACTGCGTTTGCTTGATGCCCTCTCTAGGATTAGGCGCAAAATGCCACACTCGCAAAATGCCACATTCTCAAAACGCCACATTCGCAAAATGCCACATTCTCAAAATGCCATTTTCGCATAATGTTACACTCTCGAACATACTGCAAGAAAGGGAGTTGAACAAGTATGGCAGTTTGTTAGTGTGGCATTTTGCGAATGTGGCATTTTGAGAATGTAGCATTTTGCGAATGTGGTATTTTGCGTCAATGTGGCATTTTGCGCCTAATCCCTTCTCTACACGTTGGCAGACGCATCTGCAGATATATCCTCACGATCCATCTACGCGCCGGCTAAAGTTGTGCCAAAAACGGACAGCAAAGGCATTGGTGGCATATGCACCTGCCGACGGAAGGCCGACGTTAAATTCCTACCGCGTACGATCAAATACCCCCGTCTACAAATACAAATGCGTCAGCAGATGATATCTGCTGACGCATTCGCCATCGCGTCTTTAGCCACTTGCCGCACGAGCAGGAGTGAGTTGAGCTTGAAACTGGTAACGGAAGGCATCTCGGTGGAAATATGTGGTATGAGTTGGTTTTGTTACCCTAGTTTACTGGGTGCCATAAGAGGTACGCACGGTTGTGATCGATTGTGTTCGTGTTAGGGCCGGAAGGATTACGTGGAAGTGCTCAACTAGCATAATGCACTTGTTGCGAAGATGTACTACGGGTTCGACCTGTCCGCGCTGGAGGACGAGGTGGACCTTCTCGTGAATTGACTTTTTTTTTAATGACACCGCAATGTGCCAATGTCAGGTAATTTAGTTTTCAAGTCTTATACTTTAATCTTAGTTACATCGCTCTGCTTCAGAGACCATGTACAAAAATTCAGTGTGTTCAACACTTTCTACATCACTCTTGCTTATCAACAGTATAATGAAACACTTTTATTGAAGACTTCGTTGTGACTTCTTGAGACAATTCAAAAATGTCCAACTTTCATGTACACTTGCCACATAATATACTATCACTAATATGAGTGAAAACCCGAAATATACAGCAAAATTAAAATTTTACAAAAAGCATGACGTCCCTCTTCGGATCCTCGCCAAAATGCCGAAAGGGACTTTAAGTAAAGAGACAATAATATTGTGCAGATGGAGGAGATCCTGTATCGTGTGAAAGAGGAGTCCGTCGTGGAGGAGGAGGAGCAGCCCGGCAGCAGCATGGTGCTGGACGCGACGGCCGAGTTCTGCCGCACGCTTGGAGACATCCCCACATACGGGCTGGCCGGGAACCGGGACCACCACGCAGAGATCATGGTTCGTTTCATCATCATGATCATCGGTGATCGGAGTATGATATGATGATATTAGAGGAATGACACCGAAAGGAGACGTTTCAGGAATGTATGGAGACTGGGCCTTGCTTATGCACCAGTTTTTTTTAGATAAATATAAATAATTATAGTTTTACTCGTGATTTTTGTTCATATTTATCTAGTTTCGTTGCACAATAAACTTTAATTTTTAAACTGGCAACGCGGCGACCGAAAAAAAATGGCGACTTGACCGGTAACATGACAATTGACATTATTTTGACGTTTATCGGACTAATTCACAATAACATGGAAATTGGGTGTAAGGAGTTAGAAATAGTATTATTTCAATATAATACCATGGATCATCATTAAAGTACTTACTTTTGTGCGAGGTAAATAGATGGATTTTTTTAAATATTTTTTTGATAATCACTAGATTTTCTCTATCTTTCACTCTGGTGTACAATGTGCAGGCCCAAGATGAGACATCTCCTTTCCAAAAATTTCGTTAAAGATGTAATGAAGGGGATGTAATGGTTACTCCATGTCTTTAACACAGTTACTTGAGAGTACGTGTTGAGATACGAATTTGTGCTTCAGGACTTTGAGGAGGAAGAGGTGGAGCCCGAGGCGGAGAGCGAGAGCAACGCGGGTGCCTGGAGCCGCGTCGATGTGGGCAGCGAGAAGCCGCCAGACCTGGCCGCCGGTACGCTTTACTTTATCATTCCCGCTCGAATCCTGTAGTTTCCTGTTACCGTAGGAATTTCCAAAAATACCTTAGTGCGAAATTACGTCATTTCAGGAACCTCTGTGGAAAATTTCATCCCCGCGTTGATCGATCAGTTGATCAGCCAGTCAGTTTTTTGGTTAGCTCTGTGATATGGTAAAGCATATCGTGAATACCGAAGAACGACGACAGAATTGTTGTTTGCTTAGTGATCAGTTGCCAAACCTACATAACAAGGAGAAATGAAAAAGACCAAAAATTGCGTGGTATCGATAAAATCGGTACTAAAAACATTCTAAAAAAAAATTCTGGTTAGGCGAAATAGTTATCTATGTGTAGCATTAAATATTTGTCTTTTGGTTTACAATGACGAGTGACTGTATTGCCCCGTGTCACACCTTGGACACAAGCGATAAAATGTTTGAAACAAACGCGTTGCTACGCACACAGTCTAAGCTCGTGTAGGTGAACTCGTACCATGCTCTTCGCACCTTGTCGTCGTCTCGTGCTAGCCAGCCGGTGACTGTGAGGTTACCAAGCGCGGGGTGGCGGCACTTTTAGCGGGAGGCAGGGAGTGGCCATACTGTACGATAGTATTATTTATTATACTGTGCCCGTGTGCCCAGGGTCGACGGTGGGCCTGGAGGCGGAGCCAGCGCTGGGCCAGGGCGTGGCGGGCGCCCTGCACCTGGCGCTGAGCAAGGGCTACCTGGAGAAGCCCGGGGCCGCGCCGGCGCCACGGCCCCACGCGCACCACCTGCTCGCCGCCAGGCACTACTCCATCGAGGACAAGACCTACGGGTCAGTACATAAGCACTTCGCACGATGGAGATCTATTTTTGAATAGCTCGTATGCCTACATTTTCATTCGACTAAAGAGCCCTATCACAAAACTACGCTCCTCAAGATTAGGCATTTGAACGCGACGGCCCGCTCGCTCGGGGTCACGAGTTCACGACACTACTCTGCCCGTAGCGGCAGCAAGCGACTTACTACTTTTGATACTTTTCTATTTTTTTATTGTATTGTGTTATTTGTGTTCAACTTTTTTAGCGAAGTATGTTAAGAAAGTTTAAAACAATACAATTTACACCCCTTTTGATATTATAGTTTATATAATATGTATTTAGATATAGGTACGTAGATTTTTGCTTAAACTGATAGTGACCAACCTTGAAATAAAAAGTCTGTCTGTTCTCTCTCACACATAAAATGAAGGTCACCAAGAATAAAATCAAATCTTAACAAATACTTGTGTCATAAAAGTTTTTAACATTTTATGAATAAAATTAACTTTGGGAGATAAAATATCATAAATAAACATTTAATTCTTTAATTTAATAAATTTTGACAATAAATTACAACCATTTATCTGTAACAGAAATACAGAAATATTAATTTATGCACTTTAATAGCAATTTTGCCTATTTCTTGTGCCTTTTCCTCAAAGAGATTTAAAGGGGCATTGGGAATATGTTCATACAAAACTTTGAAGCCTAAGCGTCATGTCCTTGTCATGTCAGTTAGTATGAACGCGAGCTGTCATTCTGTCGAAATTGTACTAGACTTATTCCACTTGGAATAACTTTTGACTTAAAATTTTCCTCGCGTTGTCCCCTCTATGCCTTATTATATTTTAATATCTTTGCTTTGCCTAAAAAAAAGGTGATGCGCGCGCTTAGCTAATTTGTGAACAAGTAATAATTTTGTTTTTATTCGTTGATGAAAGTCGGAGTTTTATTTATTTCCTCGCAAAGATGTTATAAAACGTCGTATGACATACGTTCGTTTTGATAATTACAGCCTCAATTCTATAATTCGTTCAATAAGTGGTCTTGTAAGTTCCTATTTTGAATAAAACATTTTGACTTTGACCACTGCTTTTTTGTAGCCCTCGCCTACGGCTGGAGCTAGAAATATCGCCTCGGCTGTAATTTTCAACTTACCGCACTTATACCATAATGTACTATATCATATTGTATTATTACTTACTTTACAACGGTTATAATAAAACAAATTTATTTGTTGCTCATAAAAAAAAACTAACATCAAAGATCTTCTAAACCTAACCGGTCCAAATAATTTCCGATCTGGTATTTTGAGCTGGCTTTGCTCGCTCTCGCATTGAATATACATATCTGTAATATCTCGCAAGTGGTGCATTATTTTAAATATTTTGACCATTTGGTATTTAAAATGTTGGTAAGTATATAAAATTATTTTTTACTCTTAATTTATTTTTTACTTTTTAGTTGGATTTAAAATGACTTCACATAGCCAACCATGTATTGTCATCCAAACTAAACGCGTATACAAAATTTTTAGCTCAACTGGTTATATTCCAGCTCCGTCATCAGACACTGACATGTCTGACATCAGACACACCAACATACTCATCAAGACGAATCAAGCGAGCCCAAACTCGATGGAGTTATGTAGTTTAATTACTGAGTTCCTATGGCCATCTTACAGCTCCATCATCAGACCCTGGTTGCCATTTAGTACAAAATGACTCCTTAAGACGAATCAAACGAGCCCAAACTCGATGGGATTGTGTCGTATAGTTACAGAGTTCCTCGGGTCATCTTCCAGCTCCATCATCAGACCCTGGTTACCATCTAGCACCAAAGTACTCGTACAGATAAATCATACGAACCTTAACTCGATGGGGTTGTGTTGTTTAATTACTGAGTTCCTATGGCCATATTCCAGCTCCATCATCAGACCCTGGTTACCACCTAGCACCGAAGTACTCGTCAAGATAAATGATACGAGCCTAAACTCGATGGGGTTGTGTCGTATACTTACAGAGTTCCTCGGGTCATCTTCCAGCTCCATCATCAGACCCTGGTTACCATCTAGTACCAAACTACTCTTCAAGACGAATCAAACAAGCCCAAACTCGATGGGGCTATGTCGTTTAATTACTGAGTTCCTATGGCCATATTTCAGCTTCATCATCAGACCCTGGTTACCATATAGCACCAAAGTACTCGTCAAGACGAATCATACGAGCCTAAACTCGATGGGGTTGTGTCGTTTAATTACAGAGTTCCTATGGCCATCTTCCAGCTCCATCACCAGACCCTGGTTACCATCTAGCACCAAAGTATTTGTCAAAACGAATCATACGAGCCCAAACTCGAGGGGTTTACGAGTAGTCATTGAGGAGTTGCGATATCCACCTCCTGGCTCCATCATCAGATCAGCTCGGTGGTACCATAATGTTGCATTTTCACTGAATTTACATAAGTATACCAAATTTCAGCTCAATCGGTTGAAGATATCTGCTACAAACAAATAAACAAACAACCATCACCCTAAAATGTGTTCATTTTACAATAAAATACATATATGATTAAAACTTGTTATAGGTAGTCGCTCTATAATTACGACGAAATTCCCGATTTTTGGGCGCGCAAAATTCCGACACAGGTCCAGCGTCGACGAGCGCTCGCGCAGTACTGAACTCGACCGGTCAAAACTTTGCTTTATGTAGCAATTTTGCAGTTGGAATTATTTTTCTTTTCAGGTTTATAATGAACTATTTTTTTAAACATGTATGATGTTTGAATTCCTTATGAACTAAAGTATCTTTTGATATAAAAATCATGTGATATTGTTAATATAGTAATGAGAAATTAACGGTTAATTCCAAGCGTTTTTGGCAATTTCACGGTCTCGAATATGATTTAATTTCTAGATATTCAATACGTATTTAAAAAAAATTAAGCCACAAATCACTTAACCACTATATAAGCAATATTATTATATATTTTTCATCTAATTTGCTAACTCGTTTTGTTCAATCAACGAACACAAAAAAGTGCCGTCGCGCGTTTTTCGAAAAACTTGTTTTAGATTTTTTACTTTTATACAGTTAACTAAGATAAAATCGAATAAAGTAGGTCACTAGCCCCTATAATAATATATTTTCTCTACCATTCGGAAAGTAAAAGTTGTTCAAGTCTTCTAGTTTCTCAGATCTAAGAAGCCAAAGATGGCCATAAACGCAAAAATCACGCTCGAAATGTAATAGGGCTCTTAAGAAACTCCGTATTTTGGAATCTCGCCTGTAACGAGCGATGGAGACTGCAGTAAAATAAATATGAAACATTACATTGATTGAACATTAAAAGTTTATTATTAGTTTAAAATCTGTTATAATTTTCATCTTGATACGCCGCCTAGATTCTAAGTTATGTGTATATAGTTTTTTAACTGGGTCAGTGCCGGGACGAATTCATGATTATTTTATTTTCTCACATGCTTGTAAATTAGAGCATTATTTTGACAATCTTCTTCGAGATAAATTGAAATTGCTGTACATGCCAAATACACTATACCAGCGGCCGGCAAAAGTTGTATGAAAATCTATATCTGTTGTGTTTTAAAGCGGCCGCACATTCTAGGAAATTTCTAATAGAAAAATTCTGATGGGCGACGGACGCAAGAACCACACCATAAGAAATCCTAATTTGCAAAGAGATTTAAATATAATATTTAAAGTACTATACAAGCCTGGGCCACAACTAGGCATTGATGGACTTCTTTACAAGTTCGTCCAGTAGCAGGAATGTACTATTTTTATAATTTCGTCGTGCGTCCGACAGTGGGGAGGACGACAAGTACGGGCGGCGCGAGCGCGGCGGCGGGCACTGTGGCCCTCTGCAGGACTTCCGCGAGAAGGCGCACTTCCGTCCCGCCATCAAGCTGGAGTACGTGGACGACGACGGCCGCCCGCTCTGCCCCAAGGAGGCCTTCCGGTACCTCTCCCACAAGTTCCACGGGAAGGGCCCCGGCAAGAACAAGCAGGAGAAACGCATCAAGAAGCAGATACAGGAGGGGGTGAGTGCTCGTTCAAAGATTACCCATTTATCTGCTTCATATAGGTCTAACCGGTCCACCTGTCGGCAACGATATGCTATTATAATACTATTATATATTGTCTCACTGTTCATACCAAGGACTCTCGTCTGTCCAGGATCGTGCTATATTTAGCCTATAAAATTGAAGTTTTTTATACATAAATTCAAGAATAGTGATTCATAAATAAAAGTAATTAAATAATTAATCTCACTCCTTTTCTCCCCATAGGCAGACCTATTCCATTTCTCGAAATATCCACGTTGCACCAGTATATTTTTTGGACCCCTAAACGTGATAGGTGGCGAGCCCATCGCCGGGTCGGGTCTGTTACATATGCCTCAAAGTTAATTCTGAGATCTGTAGGTTTCCTCACGATGTTATCCTTCACCGTCGAGCTAACCTCTCTCTGACCACTAACTAACAAACTCTTTAACCACTAAACTATCACTGCTGCAAAAGCTTGCAAGTCGCAAATCGTAATTTATTCTATAAACAGAGTCCTGTCTACTAGGCAACAACTTAACGTGTTGTTTTGATCAACAGCTGATGAAGAAGATGAGTTCGACAGACACACCGCTGAACACGCTTCAGATGCTGCAAGATAAACAGCGCGAGACACACTCCCCATACATCGTTCTGAGCGGCGCCAAGCGCGATCAGCACACCTGAAGTACTGCTTACCCCCACAAATACACGCTAACCTTATAATACACATGGATTAATGTACCCGCAGTATTTAGAGAAGCCATAACCATTCGATTAATTAACTGACGGTAGTAATAAAAGAGAAATTGATGCAATAATATGCTATTTTTATTTAAATTTTCTTTAGAATAATAATAATCTATTTGTATAAAATATATACATGCCGACACGGCTTGAGCGAGCAAGAGAAAGAAACAGAGCAATAGCCGCGTAATAACATTGTAAAAGGAGTAAATTTTAATGTCTGTAGAATATGTATGTCGTTATCCTACAGCAATGACATTTTATGAATGGACTCTTTATACTCACGATTTTTATTGAAACCGACAGCATTTAAATAAACTAAAACGCGATAATATCGTAGTTTATATACGCAAGAGAACAAGAATGCTCTAACTTGCGTTGCCTACTCGTACAATAAATGTCGTGTGGGGCTAATTTATTTCATTAAATAAATAAATGGCAATACTACCTGTGCAGCTAACATGATCGCGAGTCGTGACAGAATTTTGTCGATGCTTATCTTGTGCTTTTGTATTGTATTCGCACGAGATCTTTCTCGAGACACAACACATTTTACCAGTTAAGAGACAATAGTTGAACACGTTCTTAGCTGATTGAAATCAGTATAAGTTAGGTGGCCACTAGCTTAACACCATCTCCCATACCGCGGTGGGCTCGCATGGGAGATTGAAGCCCATACTTACTTATGTGTGAGGAAATGCCCTTATCACAGCAGTGGGCTTTTATGGGTTGATACTGATGATGAGATCATCAATTAAATCGCAAGATAAAATTTGGTGTATTCGTACTCCCAAATGGCTGAGAAAAAGTACATTTCCAATTGACAACTGCAATCTGACATACTCGCATATACAAAATTTTGAGCAACAACGAATCTCTTTGTTAAATAATATCATTGCATGCCATACTCCATCTATATTTTATAAGACATAAAGTTGCATTTTGCAAAGCTGTAGTGCAACCAAAACTCTGCAATTATTTGACATACTTCGCGTATACCAACTCAATTTACGCAGAATATCCCCTCTGGGATAAAAGGCGTGAGTTATATTATTATTATTATTGCATGACACGTTTCTATATTTTCTACGATATAAATTGCAAATTGCGAAGCTGTGCAACCGCGAAAGGTCGCAGTCAGTTGGTGGGCGGCGCGCGGTGGTGGCCCGGTTGCCCGGCGAGCTGCCCCTCGAAGTGCGCCTTCTTGCCTGAACTCTTCTTGAGACGCGTCTCTCGCACCAGGTCGGGGGTGCGCGGACGCCGCACCGGCACCGTCGACGCCATGCGCAAGTGCGCGTACAACGGGATCTGGTATCAACGTATCTTGCTACACTACTCGTATAGGCCTACTAGACACATGTCGCAAAAATACGCTTTATCTCCGAGAGGGTCAGCAGAGGTATTCCAATCCTGAAAGTCGCTACTTTTCATCAATGAATGAAATTTCACCATTTTATATTACAGAAATATTGTGTTCAAATTGAATTATGGTTTCAAACCGCCGTGGCCCGTGGTAGATTATGCGCACTTGTTTAACTGCTGAATGACGAAAGATACGGAAACCACGAGAATGAGAGAGATAGATAACAACATTTACTGCAGCAGACATTTATGGCAACATTTGTGATATTTAAAAATTGCTTTTGATTTTTATTAAAAGCAGTCGCGCCCAGAGAGTAAACTAAACACCATTCCCATAAGTGCTGTACATTGATATTTGAGCATTAATTACTACTACTAAGTAGTCCTAACACTACTTCGGCTCTACTTAACGGGCTTCCTCATTCAACAGCCAACCCCAAAACCCCCAAGCGGCGATAAAAATACTTACGGTTGGCAATGAGTCGTCGAGCTGTATGTTATCCTGCCGGTCGGGGCGCGTGGGCAACTGGAAGTACTTGCCGAGCAGCGGCGCGGGCGCTGGCTTGCCATAAGTCTTGGTGCGCAGTTCAAGCTCCGTGATGTCGCGCAGCTTGTCTATTTCCACTTGGCCAGGCACGTATCGGTCCACGTAACCTCCTCGCCACACCTGTGCACCAACTTAAGAGTAATCAACTGTGCCACGGTTTTCAATAATAAAAGCCGATGTCAAAGTTACTCTGGAATGAGTAGATTTATATCAATAAACAGTGGTGTCGGAATTAACTTTCCTATATTTTTCCTGGGTATTATTTCAAGGATATTTCCTCAAACATGTTCCTCATGTATGGGCTATAATCTCCCTCGCGAGCCCACCGCGGATTGGGAGATGGTGTTAAGCTAGTGGCCACTTAACAGTCAGAATTTTTCAAGCCACCCAACGAAAACCGGGACCAACAATTAAACGTGCCTTCCGAAACACGGAAGCGCTCGTAATATAAATGCCACTAGGCGGTCACCCATTCACTGACTGACCGCGCCCAACTTTGCGTAACCAGTATGATCAGTATGATTGTTACAAACACACTGGAACCGCGAGCGCTTCTTCGACCCTTAGCTGAGTTGAGTTGACAGTTTTCGTTATCTACTGCATAGTGCGCTAGGACAGGCCAATCTAGTAGCCTCACCTTTAGGGTGGTGAAGCTGGCGACCTTGTGCACGTCGGGAGGAAACCGTGCCACCTCCAACGACCACGGCACCAGCCCGCCCAGCGTCTGCAGGTACTCCCCCGACAAACGCCACATGCGCACGCTGTAGTCTGAGCTGCCGCTGTGTATGTAGAATGAAAATCGAATCCATATAGACATAAGGCCAACATGCACAGTGCCTGGATAGTTGGGAGAGCGGTGACATGATCTAAGACAGGATTATTTTTGTAATATTTAAGAAACTCCAAAAAATACACTAAGTAGTAAAAATTGGATTACAAGGTATCAAGGTCGACATTGGGAATAAGCGTATTTTTTACTTTAAGCAGCTTAGCAAGAAACTATCCGAATGGCAGATTTGATGACCTCGTGTAAGCTTTCAACCAAATCCCTAGTTCGACTTCCGTGCGACTTCCCTTATACCTGAGCAAGAGCTTCTGCTCATCGATGTAGGCCAATGTGCTGATGCACCGCATGTGCCCGCGGTAGCTGTTGAGTTGCACCGGCAGTGGTTGATCGCGCACACTCCTCTTCGCTCGGCCTTCGATGCGATCGCGCCACAGAAATGGGAACTCCAGTCGTAGCATCGGCATGTTCACGTGCACCTGGCGTGACAGTCCACTGCTGGGGTAGGTTGATGAGTTGCATACTGACCCTACAGATTTTCCCTCCCAATGGCCGCCGACGCGCCTCAATATTAGTATTAACTAATCTTGCTGATATCAGAAAATATCGTGAAGAAATCAGCAGACTCCTAAATTAGTTCCGAGGCAATAGGTGTACTTAATACCACCCCAGTACAGCTAATCGCCTGTCACGTTTCGGGGTCCAATAAAAACAAAGGTGAAACGCTTTTGTCGGAGCTTTAACAGGAAAAGAGCACTTATTTCTTTATTTCAAGGTCAAGCTGACCTCCTCGTTCCGCAAGTAATTGGTCATCAGCCACACTTTTATGTAGCCAAACGTGGTCCCAGTGAAGAGGTAGTCATTGTTGACGTCCGTTGCGAAGGCGGAAACGTAGTCGCCGGTGGTGTGGATCCCCTGGAAGGTGCCCTTCAGCCCTCCGGCCGGGTGATCGGACCAGCATTGCACCTGCCCGTTCTCCAGAGCAACTATCAGCGCAGCTGCACAGGAGAATGGATGCTTGCTAACTTTTTTTATGATACAGCAAACGAAGTTCAAAGACACTTTTACATGGTATGAGTGCACTTGAAATCTTTCATTTGGATGCTACTCGTATAATGTGAAAACGTGATCCGATTGTACTAGGACCACATGATTGGATCGGACGGTGTTCCATTGAATCGTACGAGCGTAGATAAGTAAACTGTTCGAGTGAACTTTTACATTGACAGCTCGGCTTTAGTCACTGCGAAAAATGTATCAAATCTAAAACAGTTGTGGTCAAAATAGATAACTTTTTCCTTATCATATAGATATTCACAGTACCCTATCTTTATATACATAGTTCTGTAAGTCTTCCTAAAAATTTATATGATTGAGGTACTTAGGTAGTATCATGCAGCTGAAAAGATGTACAGTCAAGAGCACGTGGAGTTTGACACATTGGACTTTGTGACTTTTATCTTGCAAGCCTTAAAGGTCAGACTCCCACTACAATTGTAAAGCTTCTTGTGCTTTGGACGGTATACTACCTACCTACATATTGGCAAATTGTAAAGATATATCAAAATTATGTTATCTAAATAATAAAATAAGTAAGTATTATTAAGCGCGGTGATAGCCCGGACGGTTAAAGAGCCTGCCTAAAATCAGTGAGGCTCGGGTTCGAATCCTGGCATGTACCAATGAGTTTTTCAAAAACTTACGTACATATTTATCACTAGCTTGACGGTGAAGGAGAACATCGTGAGGAAACCCGCAGGTCTCAGAATTAATTCTGAGACATGTGTAAATAGACCCGGTCCGGCGATAGGCTCACCACCTATCACGTTTAGGGGTCCAATATATCTCGTGAAATGTGGGTATTTCCAGTAATGGAATACCTCTGCCTACCCCCTCGGGGATAAAAAAAGGCGTGAGATTATACTATTATTAAGGTTTCAAGCCGGTTTTGACGACATATTTAAGTAGGTATACTTACAACAAAAAGCATTCATAAGAACAATTCGATTGGAAATTGGCAATTCCGTCGCAAAACCTGATAAGCACTTAGCAAAGACATGGAAATGATAAGGTACATACCGACGTGCATGCTGAATGGACGAGTCTCAAGGAAGATCATAGCGTGCACGGCAAGATGGCGCATGTTCTGCGCGCGCACCGGCATTGACACGGTGGATAAGCGCCGTGCCGCCGCCTTCTTGACAGCTGACGATGAGTCTATGACGCCTTCGCGTGTAGCGCTGGTGTCACGCTGCATGCAGCTGCACATAAAGTCGTAGCCAGGATATGCTCCAGGGCACCAGGGAAAGTAAAAATGTACCTAAAGCACTGGCCGATCTAGGATTTTGGTTTGGGAGGGTCTTGACACAGCTCATCTTAGTTTTGCTAGTAATTATATAGGATACCGAGTTTGATGTTTTTTGGGGAGATTACCTAAGCCTCTTAACCTGGATCCGAGTATCTGCATCAGAGTATCCAAAGTGGGACAAGCGCGCACTGGAATAGTTGGGAGAACAAAGAAGTGATATAGGCTACTTTACTTTCCGGAACGCGGACAAAGTCGCGGTTAAAAGCTGGTCTTAGAATAATTGGTAAATCTATGCGCACCTGGGCCTTCGTACGGAGCTCGATTTGCGCGTGGTACCGGCGGCGCTCGCGCCTCCCGCGCTCGGCGACGACGCACGCGCCAAGTCGCGTTTGTTATAGTGCATCTTGATGCGCAAGAGCGGCTCAGTGCACGAGAATCGTCTGAAAATACATCTCTATTCTGACTGACTGAAAAACAAACCCTACACCGGTGGGTCTAAAAGCAAGAAATTGTACAGGATATTGACTAGGGGATGAATGTTTGTACTACTTCGTAATTTTTAAAAATACTATGACACGGTTAGTCTACTTAGGCCGGCCCAAAACAATAACGAGGTACCCAAAAGAACACTGCTCATCACGTTAAAGTCTGACACCCAAAATGGCGATCCTAATATAATTTTAGCAACAGGGTCATTGACGTAGATGAAGAGAGATTTGCCCCTACCCAGAATACCCACGATCTACCCAACAAAATGTACTTTATTGAAAACAGTAGATATGAATATAGCGATCACCTCACTACGAACTAATAACGAATAGAAATTATTTTAATTAAAAGCTTCCATTTCCGGTCAACAGTTAGACATTTACGGTATTTCCATGTGTAAATAAAGTCTTGTCAAAAAACTACAAAAACCGTTCAATGTTTTCTTGAGATAAAGATTATTGAGGGGTACCTACCTGTAAGGCTGGCCAGTCTCAAGCTTCCAGAAGATGAGCTCGGAGTTGTAACTGGCGGTGGCGAGCGAGAGCGGGCTGCGCGCGGCTGCGGCCAGAACGTCATCCGAGTGGCGCGTCTCCCACGCCTTGCCAGTGCTTGCCGTGCCGCTGTCCTCGAACTCCGTCACGTGGCGGTTCCAGCCCACCGAAAATATCCTAGTACATTGTGCATTCTGAAGTTGTTAGGGTGTACGCCACGTTAAGCGGGCGACCACGACAGCCGAGTGAACAGTCAATATGGATTATCTATTATCGTAATCTGTGTGGTTTATATGATGATTTTCTGCCTAGCCAGCGTACCGTGGTGCGGAGGCACCAACCAGCGTACTTCATCCCCGCGGGGCAGGCTTTCGTCCCTTAATGAATAGGGGTTCCGTCCGATCCACTGCCGGCGTACACTCTCATCACGTGGTTACTTAATAATAAAAATAAGTAGCTTCCGAGTAACTTAACTCGTCGACCATGTTTATTAAGATTATATATAGGTACCTACCTGCCCTCGACCCAAAACACGCTGGTGACCTCGCACATGTGCTCTACGTTCATATTGCGCAGACAGACCCCGGTGTTGAAGTTCCACACCTGCTCCCAACCAAATTTTAGAGAAATTATAGAGAGTATAGAGTTTATACCACTCAGTTTCACTTTGAATTTCCATAAAATATTTCTATAGTGGCTAGTGAGAACTGCATACTCATCCTTCCAATAGTTATTATAAATGTAAAAGTTTGCATTCTTGATACTCAATCACGCAAGAACGGCAGAACCTAGGTACCTTAGTTTATAACCTGGAACTAACACAGGATACTTTTTATTCCAGTATGGGTAAGTGGACAGAGTAGCGGGAATAAACTAGTAGTCCTATGTAGTTACATTGTCGGTAACCTTGAGCGTGCCGTTCCGTGCCCCAGTCAGCAGCAGTTGGTACCCTGGGTCGAAGCAGGCCGCCGTGATCTCCACGGGGATAAGCTCGCCGTGCAGGAGACGCGTGTGCGCATCTCGCACCATCGCGTTGCGTTTGCCTGATCACACCACTACTATAGCCAACAGTATAGAGATGGGTATGATGTACATATTTTCTTGGTACGTCAAGTTAAATAAATACAATAAATAAAAAGTGTAATTGCTTCGTTTGAATTATTTTCACTTGATGAGATCAGAAATTACTAGTTAGGGTTCCGTACCTCAAAAGGAAAAAACGGAACCCTTATAGGATCACTTTGTTGTCCGTCTGTCCGTCCGTCTGTCAAGACCCTTTTTCTCAGGAACGCGTGGAGGTATGAAGCTGAAATTTATATCAATTACTCAGGTCTACTGTCCCTTGAAGCTGTGAAAAAATCAAACTTCTAAGCCAACGCAATCAAAAGATACAGCCGTTTATGCCGCAAATTTTCGACACTTGCAAGGGAATCAAAACCTACAGGGTGCTTCCTGTGAACTCAGAATCTTGAAATTTGGTACGAAGCAACGTCTTATAGCATAGATAAAGGAAAAATTACGAAAACCATAAATTTGCAAGGTTGTACGGAACCCTCGGTGCGCGAGTCCGACTCGCACTTGGCCGGTTTTTTTTTAAATGAGTTCACCTAGGTACCTATCTACCTGTTTCACATGAAAATATTTTTAGTTACCTAGGTACTGGCAGGCAATGGCAGGCATTAGGCATTAGGTTATCATTTAACGTGGAAATAGCAGAAATGGAAAATCTCTGCCTACCCCGTCGGTAATAAAAGCGTGAGCATATTATTATTTCAATGGTAGCATACCAGTAGCCTAACTTGTGCTGCTTCTGGGGCTACCACCGTACTAATTTACGTAACTAAGTTTTACTATGGCGCGCGTCACTTTTGATACTTAAGCCCGAAGTAATGGCCGAAATATCGTAAATCGGAGTATGGCGGTTTCGTCGCACCTGTAAGCGGATCCCAGTTCATAATGATGCTGTCCATCCCGCAGGTAATTATGACCTTGAAGAGCGGGTTGTACAGGATCTTGGAGACGGCCCGCGAGTGCGTGAACCCGTCCGTGTGTTTGGCGTTGAGCTGCTCGTTGAGCACGATGATCGCGATCTTGATCGCGCCGAGGAGGAATTCGCGCGTCGCCGGGTTGTACAGCGCGGAGATCGGTGTGCGCTCGCCCACTTGCGAGGGGATGTCGATGTACGTCTGTATTGGGTTCAGACTTGTGAGACGACCAGCCAAGCAGCAAGGTCTCACGGGCGGATGCAGACAATGGAAAGATTAGTTTTTTGAAGTATTTATTTTTGTTTGTAATGAAAAAGTTCCGAAACTACTGGGCCGATTATCAAAATTCTTTCACCAATGGAAAACTTATATTTTTTTTCTACGGGAGCAGGACTTACGCGGGTGAAATCGCAAGGAAAATATTTATAATTTTAATTTTATAGTAAGTATATTAATTTTCGAGCTGGTGCAATAGAGTACCTAGTTAACAATCGAAATTAAATTGAGAGTACCTAATAATTTACTAAAAATAAATATCTCAAAACAACACTGAAAATTTATTTCGATTATCAATTAATAGTTGCCTGCCTACCAAAAATGATGAGATAAATTGGTAGGTTCAAAAAGGGATTCCTGGTGACTTTCTTTTATTACAAGTAGTTTTAAAAATATATTTTATCAGTTATATATAGGTAAGTTAGTTAGTTAGTTAGTTTTAGCACAATATAAATCTATCGGCGGGAATCTGTTATTAGCTTTTAAGAAGTTATTTAAGTTTGTTAGATTTTGTAACGTGTAGCTGATGATTCTCCTATCAAAAATAAATAAATAAGTACTACTTAAGTATTTAGAGAAGTTCATTATATCAGTAGAGTCCCGAACCTGCATGCAAAGCTGCCCGGCCACGTCCCACACCTTGATGACGCGGTCGCGTGACAGCGAGTAGAGGACCTGCCCGTTGTTCTGGAGTACAAGGGCGATGATGCCGGCGTGGTGGCCTTGGAGCACGGCGTTGGCCTTAGCCGGCACAAACGGGTTCCATATGCGAATCGTGCAGTCCGGCCCGCCGGTCACTAGAATGTGAGCCTCCTCATCGAACACGAAGCATTGGACGCCCTGACATATGAACAATAAAGGTCAAGGCACGTTCGAAAAGCAATCAAAGGTTTCTGAAATTCCCAAAAGACTTACGGGTTTCTTCGCCATGTTTTCCTTCACCGTTAAACTAGGAATCAATATGAAAAAACTGAAGTAAGACCTACACGTGAGTTTTTGAAAAACTAAAATTCTCGGCGTTCCTGCCTTGTCAACGCGGAACATGTTGTGCGTCTTGGAGCCGGCCAAGTCGCACATGAGCAGCGCGTCGGGGCAAGTGGCGCAGGACACCACACAGTGCAGCGACGCGTAGAAGGCCACCTGTCGCACCCACTCGTTGTGGGACCGGTGGAACTCGATCAGCTGCATCTGGGGCAGCAGCCTCGGCTGCAACACCACCGGAGTACTTTACATACCTACTCGCTCATGTTGTTGGCATTAGTGGTCTTACACTAAAGTTAGAATAGCAGCTTAGGCACCTAAGATTCATAACGGACGCCGGTATAAGGAAAGACAAGCATAAAACCTGATAAAACTAAAATAGCTGTTTATCTCTAATCTCTTGCGTAAATAGCGCCATTTTGGTTTCCAATTCAAATCGTTAACGACAAATTGACGATTTGAAGATATCGGATATTCAAATATTGTCTTAGATAGTAGGCCTGCAGGCTGCTATCTAAGACAATGCTATCGAAGGGGAGACATATCTCCGTACCTACCAATAGATACGTACCGTACCTACAGTTAAATTCTTTGTAATGACCCTAAGATACCTACATTTTTTACCAGACCGTGTCCAAAACCACTGTCCATCGACTAAAAGTGATGAGCAGTAATTTAATGAGGTGGTTATCCAGGATAGGAATTTTTTGTAATGTTTTGCATACCTACACTCGAACATACAATAAATTCCCGTCATGAATCGCGACCGCTTTTCCGCTTGTGTGCGTTGACCTTTAACAATGTTAAACCCCTCATTTATTAAAGTGGAGTTGAAGTATGGTGTTGGGCACATGATTAGGTAGGTATTGTTTTAACAGACGTCTAGTGTTGTCCACTAAGGGCTTAATTATATGTCAAAAGGCAATCACACTCTTCTGCAGGTCGATATGCCGCAGCTGGATGAGCGCACGTGCAGCCTGGTTCTGGAAAGGCCCGCGCTTCACTGGCGAGAACGCCAGCACGCGCACGTTACCGCCCACGTCACCGCAGATCAGCAGGCACTTCTCGTTCTCGTCTTTGTCGAAGTGGTAGTACATCGTGCAGATCTGATTCGCAAACGTCAAATTGAACCTTACATATTGGTTGCATTAGTAACCAAATGCGATTTGACGCTGGCAGATAGTTAGGGAATGGCTTAGATAGTGTAGGTAGGTACTTGTAGATGGCTTGAGGAATGATGATTATTATGAAAATAATGACTTCAATATCAAAGAAAAATTCGAATTTTCGGTTTCTTCTTTATCGGTTGGCTGTTGCTATTTCAGATGCTTTAGTTTTATTTTTTTAAGCTCGAAGCTACGCTTGCGACAGACTAAGGTGTGATATTTGGCTTCAGGGATTTTTAATTCAGTACCTACCCAAGGTAGGTACCTAATGTGAATGCTATTTTGGAAAAAAATAAGACGCTACAGCGTTTCATTTCGAAGGTATGCAAAAATGGCAAAAAATATCGTGCCGTTATAATAATTGTTTTTTTCTCACGGTCTGGTATCGATCGCTTACCATGTATTCCCAGCTGTATATGATTATTTTGAGCGTAAAAGTCTTGGCAGTGCAGTCGTAGAAGCGCAAGTCGCGCTCTGTAGAGCTGGTGACGATGATGTTGACGTCCGGCATGCAAACCATGTCAGTCACCCACGTGGTCCGCACCTTCAGAAGCGCTGCACGGTGACATACGAACGAATTATCGACAGTTTTTCTGAATGTGGCTTAAGGTAGACGCACATCCGCACGAAAGCGGGCGCAAATCCAAGCGGATCCCGTCGTATGATCTTTGACCATATACGTGTATACGTATATACGTATATATGTATGGTAATGAAACTCATTTTTATATGCTATTTGTATTTTTGTGGCGCAGATTAGTTACCTATCTATTGTAGGTTTTTACAAAAAATCTAAATACGTACGACTGGTGGAATAAGCTGTCCTCAGGAGAGTCATGTCGAGCGACCACCAATTGACCATGCCGTCGCGGCTCGCTGTGATATACGAGCCCTGCATGAAATCTATGCTGCGGTCCTGTGCATAGGTATTTTATAAAAAATATATTTATATTAGCAAATACTTAATACCCTTTAGTTTCTTTAATAGGTAGGTTTTTACAATGCAGTTGCTTGTAACTCAAGCAGGAGGCTCCGCTCTTCCATACCTGTATTTACGTATACAGTTTACCATTAAACCGGTAGGTAATCTAGACACGCGGTAGCGTGTCAAGCCGAGTTCAAACAGGACGGAGAACGGCGATTTATTTAACAATAAATATTAAACATAGTAGAACTTTAGTTGTGTCATTGTGTCTAACCAATTTTCTTAAATATCGATTAATAATAGCACGATTTCCATAGAAAGCATGTTTTTTAAATTTAACACATATTACAAATAGCTGAAATCGAATAAGTAGGTAGTCGATACTGAACTAAATAATTTATTACATGTTGTCATAGCAATGTTGTATATCATGTACTATGAACCGATTGATGAATGTAAGTACCTATGTATACCTACCTAGATTAACCGCGAAAGGTGTGCGAGGATCGTAGCAGATGGTGGTACTTATAAAACCAAAAGGAGACCTTGGATACATCAGGGCAGAAGGAGATCCTGGAAATGGGGTGTCGGTGCATGGACCGTATTACGCGCGGCAGTCCCATGATGGGCGGCTCGAGGGTCTCACGCTGGTTTTCGGGGTCGTTAGCGAAGTAGCCCAGCATCAGGTGTGAGACCAGCTCGTCCCATTCGATCTCACCGTCGCGGTTCGTGTTGATCTTGAAGTGTTTACAGACATGTTGGATTATTCGCCTACCTATATGCTGTCAACAAAGCCGGCTTAAACCATTATGTTAATGATTATCTTGAAATAACCTTCAAAAAAAGTATATTGAAATCCTCATCGTCATACTCCACGTTTAGCAACTCCCGTAGAAGATTACGGAACTCGTCTGGGAACATTTTATTCTGGAATGCTTTGGAAAAGGCCTCGCGTAGTTTTATCATGTCGTCGGTGGTGCAGCGCTCGTGGAGCGGCGCGTTGTGCCAACGCTGCCGCGCTGTGTGCGTGATGCTGCCGTCAGACCGCGAGGAGAGCGTCATCAGAGATTTTATTTCACTCTCGGGGTGCTGCATTATTGCTAAATACACAATATAAACGAATAATAATAAGTATAAATTGTATATTACAGTTTGATTACAGTATGAATGACGATTTTTGACAACGGAAATCTATTTTGATATTTGTCATTTGAAATTCAGCGCGTGTTTTTCAGGTTTCCGAGTTGCCACAAAGAAGTTGTTAGTTAAGTTAAAATTGCCCTTTCTGATTTTTTCAACTTGGTGGGCCATCTCCAACCGAGATGCACATTACGTTATTTAGATTTAATGCAATGAAATTTGTGGACGATTCGTGGTTTTCCATCGCCTGAAGTGCTTTTAAAAAAATTTGTTCAAGTAACCCAAATGTCAATGTCAAAATTGCCAAAGATATTGATTTTGACATAACCAACCAAACCAATTTATAACCTAAAAGAAAAAACAATTAATAAAATGTTTTTAACACTGAGACTATTAGCGAATAAGCATCCCTCTTTTATCGCTCGCACTGTGTTCGTTAAGGACAACAACGTGGATGATGCCTGCAGGCTGGTGAACAGGATCCTTGGCAAGGAGGGTATCCTTGAGCAGTACAGGCTTACTAGATACTACGAGAAGCCCTTCCAGGTATATATTATGCACCAATAATTCATCTATGAAGCTGTAGCTGGACTTTGTAGCCCCGCGATACCAGTGTAACGCTCACACTGCAAATTTGGTCGCGGTTCGTCAGTGAAGGGGTAACCACAAGAACGTTAAACCGTTGGTCCCGGTTTTCGTTGTGTTTACGCACATTGAAATTCGTTAGGCCCTTTTAAAGCACCTTAGGGTAGCTCGAGAAATGGGCAATTAGGTTGCCACTAGCCTAACACCATCATATATTTCCTTATTTGTGAGCAGACCCTTATCTCGGCAGTGGGCTGTTACGGGTTGATGAAAGCTGTACCTACTTGTGTCAACATTGTTTAGCTCACAACTTTGTTGCAGACTCGAAGGCGCGTAAACCACCAAAAGTGCAAAGCTATCTATAATGAAGATATGGAGAGGAAGATACAGTTTGTGCTCCGAAAAAACCGACATGAACCTTTCCCTGGTTGCCACTAAAATAGTCTTATTCACATAAATATTTAGTAACTGTAAATAAAATAAAATTAGCATTACAAAATTTATTCAAGTAGTTTCACTTATTAGCTTATCACAATAAATACATGGTGTAGCAAAATATTTACAGAGTATTGTCACAGTTACAAGATTAACTTAGTCCTTGTATAAGAAAGGTACAATTAAAGCGACTAGAAGGTGCATTTGGCACTGAAAAGCAGCGGGCGGCGGGTTGCGGCGCGCGCTCTCTTTACGTCACGTGTAGCTGGCGCACGCGTCACGCCGCCGCACGTAGTAGTGATAGCGGTAGCAGCGTCGGCATGTCTTGATGCCGCAGCGATAGCTCAACCCTCCCTGCGGCTTTCCCTTGCAGTATTTCAATCCACAAGGGTACCAATTGACACACACCTGTAACCAGACAAGTGTTTTTTTTTTGTTAAAGCCAGTGGAAATGTGTGTGTGCACTGAGTGACCCAATGGATTTTTGTAATTTTAGGTACTACAATAGTTAGTAAAAGTTCTAACAGAATTTGTAAAACGAATTTTGGAATTTGTAAAGACTTTAATAAAAAGTTATACGACCTGGAGTGGGGTCACTCAGTTCTCACACTTCACCTTCCTAATCTCGGTAAGTATATAGTTTACAGGTGTGATTTGTAAATAGATACTTAGTAAAACATGCATAAACGTATTTACAAACAAAAGAATAGGGCCACTGAGTGACCCAACTTAAATAACCTATAAAATATTAATTACAGCATAAATGCTATTACTTTTTCTGTCCTAGACTTAGTAAAAGTTACAAGGTTTTTAAAAGTAAAAAAACAGCACAATAACGAGCCAATTTTGATAATTTCGAATTAATTAAGGTCACTCAGTTCACACACTATGAAAATCTTATATCGCTAAAATATCTGTAAATATGGGACATACAGAAATAACATGCCTATTAATAATTAGTAGAAGTATGTTGCTATGCAAATGTATTTTTTTATCGTGATTTTACTGCTCCCTAAACGAGATAATTGCTTTTAAATATTTTCTAGACAATGCACGCAGTAGGGTGTCCACACGGTAAAAAATTACTGTTAATCTGGAGGCCAATCTCTGTGGTGTGTGTCGTGACTTGAGGCTATGAGACGTATCAACGAAAGAGGACGAGTGAGCGAGAGCGACACTATGTCTGCTTTCAAATTATGGAGTTTATGTTGTACAAAATTTAAACTTTGTTTTAAATTATAGTGGCGCCACCGTAGCAGCAGGGTTAATTTCAAAGAAAGCGCCAAAAGTTATTAGAGCATTTTTTATTTACAAAATTATTTGCTACAAGACCGGGACTTGCGCTGGTAAAATCGCGGGAACTACCCGCGTTACTACTAGGAAGATACAAGCCCATGTTAAGCAAGTTTTTATTAATGAAAGAATTTTTAAAATCGGTCCATAAGTTTCGGAGCCTATTCAATGCAGGTTTACATAACTACAATGGGTTTTTTTATATACTGGACTGTCATTAACTACCTACTTTAGTCACTAGAAATATTAAAGTCTAAAAATAAATAAATTATTTAACTTCTTCAATTCGTAAAACTAGCTGCATTGATACCTTTTTTCTGATTGATACTTCGCCAGTACAAGTGCTGTTTGGACGATTTAAGGTACTGTACCTTAAAGTACATAATCGTTTGTACGGAACCCTGAGTGGGCGCGTCCGACCCGCAATTGTTCGGTATTTTTCTTTTCGTGTCTAATAATATCCTGAGGAAACCTGCTGGTCCCAGAACTGATTCTGAGGCATGAATGTTAAGAAGCATTGCAGTGTGACGATCAGCGCTACACCCGCCTGGGACAAATGCGTGAGCATATTTTTTCTGTAAATTTTAAGTCTACTTAAATCACTAATATACATGTATAAATAAATAACAAAAATACGCAAAACCAGTACCAAAGATGATGATTTTCTAACAAAGATTCCATATTTTTTGCAGATTGGCCTCCAGATTAACAGTATTTTTTACCGTGTGGACACCCTACTTCGTGCATTGTATAGAAAAAATTTAAAAGCAATTATCTCGTTTAGGGAGCAGTAAAATCACGATAAAAAAATACATTTGCATAGCAACATACTTCTACTAATTATTAATAGGCATGTTTTTTCTGTATGTCCCATATTTACAGATATTTTAGCGATATAAGATTTTCAAAGTGTGTGTACTGAGTGACCTCAATTAATTCGAAATTATCAAAATTGGCTCGTTATTGTGCTCTTTTTTTCCTTTTACAAATTTCCTTGTAACTCTTACTAAGTCTAGGACAGAAAAAGTAATAGTATTTATCCTGTAATTAATATTTTATAGGTTATTTAAGTTGGATCACTCAGTGGCCCTATTCTTTCTTTTGTAATTCTGTATATCATATCGAAATTATGTTTTTTTCACTTGCAAATACGTTTATGTATGTTTTACTAAGTATCTATTTACAAATCACACCTGTAAACGATATACTTACCGAGATTTGAAAGGTGAAGTGTGAGAACTGAGTGACCCCAATCCAGGTCGTATAACTTTTTATTAAAGTCCTTACAAATTCCAAAATTCGTTTTACAAATTCTGTTAGAACTTTTACTAACTATTGTAGTACCTAAAATTACAAAAATCCATTGGGTCACTCAGTGCACACACACATCAGTGGAAGATTATCAAGAGTAGCAACATGCTACAACATGTTAGACAGGTACCTATTTTCTTAAGCAAAGGTGGCAATATTCAAAGATATACCGTGTACCGTTTCGTGGCATGTTAGTAATCTTACCACATATTCAAAAGCGAGTGTTTGCACTGCAGTGTCGCAAATGAACATCAGAATAAAACTTGCAGGAGAATCTCCTTAATTAAATAGAGAAAAGTTTTTTCGTATCTAACACTCTTTCTCGTTTGCTTCGAGCTCTGCGCTGGCCAATGCCAAAGCCAAAAAAGCTGGTTAAAGCCATAACAACATTTTCAGAAATGCATTTGATTTATTTACCTCGAGGTGACACAAGCATTCCTTGGTAGCATCTGGCTCTGCAACACAGGCTCCTACAGAAGGCGCACCTTCCATCGTGTCTGAAGCCAATGCATGCGCCGGAAATGGTGTCACAGCAGATGAGTATGAAGACTGGTCTATACCTGGACAAAAAATATTGTTTGTACATGCTGGGCATTCCTTGAAAAACAAAGACATTTCTTTCTAGCAGAACAGAAAATCTTCATCAGCAGAAAGTTTCCATGAGATTCAAAAAAGCTAGAGCATGGAATCTTTGTTGGAATAAGATTGTATGGTATAGTAACATGGGCTTGTTTTCTGCGCCTATATATTTTCGTCATGGTGGGAATGGTTCTCCTTTTATTCTTGGCATATTATCTCCTCCAGGAAATCCAACCACTTTAGGTCCTTGAGAATAGAAGACCTCAGGAATCCAATCCAAGGAACCCTACCCGATATTGAGCCACGCTATCGCACACATTCAGTGTGTCATCCGCTTTAACTAGGGGTGTATATCAAATGGTAATTCAATTTTACTAGGACGCGGCGCCCAACGCGCTAGATCGGCAGCCCGCAAGTAAACGCGGTCGCGGGCAGCTACACAATGTCGCGCGGCGGCCGGAGACAGCAGACGCGTAGCGCGCCCTGCCCACGCCGTCGCAGTCGTCTGCCGCCACCCTTTATCCTCCTCTGCCACGCGCACTGTCCCGGGATTTTTCTACAAGTGCAACAATTTATTTAAGGCCCGAACAGACCAAAAGTAGGTCAGGAGAAGCGCAGCTCGAGTACCGGTCCGCGCGAGATATATGAATCGTAGCGTTTCTGAGCGGTTTCACTCGCGTAGTTCCCGTTCTAATGGGAATACGACAATAAAATTACAGCCTATGTTACTCAGGGATATTGTAGCTTTCCATTGGTGAATGAATTTTTAAAATCGATCCAGTAGTTTGTGAGTTTATTTGTTACAAAAATACAAATCTTTCCTGTTTATAATATTAGTGTAAACTAGCGGTTCTGCGCGGTTTCCCTCTCGTAGTTCCCGTTCCCGTGGGAATACGGGAATAAAATACAGCCTATGTTACTCAGGGATATTCTAGCTTTCCATTGGTGAAAGAATTTTTAAAATCAGTCCAGTAGTTTTTGAGTTTCTTCGTAACAAACATACAAATCTTTCCTCTTCATAATATTAGTATAGATGAGACAGAGTTATTATAAACCATGATGCCCCAAACAGCAAGCAAGTTTAGTCAGCAAGTTAGTGCCATGGGCGTATAAAAGGGTGTGGTTTAGTATCTGAACCCCCTGGTCG
This sequence comes from Ethmia dodecea, assembly GCA_963855545.1. Taxonomy (NCBI): domain Eukaryota; kingdom Metazoa; phylum Arthropoda; class Insecta; order Lepidoptera; family Depressariidae; genus Ethmia; species Ethmia dodecea. Next base: position 4,636,803 of record OY979443.1, read on the forward strand.
CTAGTACATTTGAACTTAGAACTTTTGCATCCATACTTGATGATAAATTGTTGTAATTTTCAGTTGATTGATTGGTTTACCTGTCTAAGTTTGGCCATGGCATCAGGGGCTATGAAGTCAGCCTGTGCCGCATGTGTAAGGAAGCACAGTGTTTGATGGCCCACTTGGCCCAGTTCCTCCTCACTTGGTATCACAACTTTCATTGCTTCAACTTCCTATACAACATAAGACAATCTCATATCAATTTACTATACACATAAGTATAGAGAAGTTGATAGAATGTTGCTGAGAACTGAATGAACCTGAGACTTATTAATTTGGTGTGTGTGTCTTTATTTATTACTAGCGGTTCTGCGCGGTTTCACCCGCGTAGTTCCCGTAAGATGAAATAATTTCTCCCGTTTTTTACACATTTACCACTATATCTTTGCTCCTATTGGTCGTAGCGTGATGTTATATCGCCTATAGCCTTCCTCGATAACTGGACTATCCAACACAAAAAGAATTATTCAATTCGAACCAGTAGTTTCGGAGATTAGCGCGTTCAAACAAACAAACAAACAAACAAACTCTTCAGCTTTATAATATTGGTGTTCCAGCTCATACATACTTGTGAGTTGACTTAGTTTAGGTACTTCAATTGATGTGTTGATGTGTTTCTTATGACAGTTGTTTAAAGTGACTAGATACTAAAGAGATCTTGTGGAAAACACAAACAAACAATAAAATTTATATGGGATATTATATTGCTCAGGTACTCTTACACAAAATGTAACTCAAACATGTTAAAGCGGTTGAATGGATTTGGAAGTTCAGCACACATATACCTAATAATTTTTTACCTGGATTAACACTTGCTATTTTTCATCCATGAAAAACACAGTCCCTAAGAGATGCAATAATTTAAATTTCAAGGGGCTGGAGTCATGGGCAACAGCTTGTTGTAAATAATAAAATTTGTATGTTTATTACTCAAACACACATATAGAATAATAACTGGGATTAACACTTTTTATCTTGGAACGTGGACAAAGTCGTGGGCAAGAGCTAAATGTCCTGACTGGCTGATCTATCAAATAAATGCACAGCCCTCACCTCTGGGCCTAGGAAGCTGAAATTTGAGATATAGAGAGCTTTTAAAGCGCAGCCATACAATAAATCCTTTTCTAAAATTCTTACGAGAGCAGAAAAACCGGGATCCCAGCAGCTGCTGCTTTTGGGCGCCACACTATGTACAAAGCTTAAGGTAAAGTACACTAACATTAATGAAGTCGACGAGCTGTGAGATGTATACACCATCCAAACGCAGGAACTCCAGGGTGACTGTGTCCTCTGATACGTTCGCCGTTATGTTCTCCTGCATAACGTCGCCGCCCTGCAAGCAAGCAGCGGATTATTATGAATTATGTTGGACCTATTCATAAGGATTAATGTTCCATTTACAACAATTTGGAAGAAGATACAATGACAAATTTTATAGACAAAGAAATGAAAAGCTAACGTAGAAAATTATCCCCTTTGTCTACATTATACTTACTTGGTTCTTGACATTTATAAGAAGTTGAAGATCCGATGGTTTAGCAAAGGAATAAATAACTAAAACTATAAGCCCATAGTTCACCATTGTTTTGTTTTTGTATTGAATTTTATTTACAATTTCAAAAACATTTCGTCTCCAGCTGATTTTTTATTTCTTGTTTCTTTTTGTACCCTTTTTTTTATTTGTTCATCTTTAAAAGCAGAGGGATAAAAGTTTGTACAGCCATGTTTAGATTAAAAAAAAGTCATTTCGTGATTACTTGCACAAGCTGCTCAGTAGGAACTCTGAATATGTTATGAGAATAAAACATATTACATTAAAATTTTATGTTTTCCGTATTGTAATTACGTCAATAACATAGGTTAATAAAATTTTAATTTTATGTTATAGCATCGGAACGACGCGACGCGACGGAATGGAATGAAATGGAACGCAAACTTATAATTCATTTCCCGTCCGTCAATCGAGCAAAGCAAATCCAGTCAAGTCAACTCGTCTCATCCAACAACAAAGGCGACAAAAACAGGTATGCTTCCATTTTGTTTATTTTTTGCATGACTACTTCAAAGTTTTTAAATCAAGTGTTCCAAAAAGTGCAGCAGTCATTCCCGTGTACCGTTTCGTGACATGTTAAATTTTATTTTTGAGGTCATCCATTTCGACACGAGCTCGCCCGACGCTCGACCGAGTGGAGCACGAACGTCATCCGAAACGAAGGGCGATGTCGTACATAGCGAAGAAAGACAGCTGTCGCTTAGTTTTCAGCTGATTTTTGTGTACTAGTGGAGGACTCTGCCAAATCGCAGTCTTCGGCCACTCAATCCTGTGAACGGAGAAAGGAAAACGCAGGGCATCGCAGTGCAGCATCGGGATATCAGTGTGAGTGTTTCTCGACGAACAAAGGGAGATGGTTCACTGAGGTCGGGTGCAGTGGTGAGCCGTGACGTCACTCGGGCGCGTCAGCGAGGCGGATGCGGCGGGCGCGCGCGTGAGCTCGCGGCGCGGACGGCGAGGCGCGCGGGCCAGCCTGGCCTCCAGTGACTCGGGGGACGAGGGCGCAGGCCACCGGCCGCCGCGCAAGCGCACCCGCAGGCTGTCGCCGCCGCAACGCACCGCCATGCACCAGCCGCAGCCGCCCGCGCCGCCCGCCACCAACGGCGCGCCCTCACCGCACCTCAACGGCGACGCGGCGCAGAATGGCGACCTGCAGCCCTCGACGCCCGCCTCGCGAATGTCTACCACCGACCAGGAGATCGTGCGGCTCATCGGACAGCACCTGATATCCATTGGGTTTGAGTGAGTATTCTCCGTAATCGATTTCTTTCCTTTGATAAAGACATTTCGTATGACATTGTACATTTATAATGCAGTAGTGGTCTGGGTTGACATTCTGCAGACACCTACCACCTCAAACACACACAAAAAAAACCATCAAAATTGCTCCAGCCATTAAGAAGAAGTTCAGTGACATACAGATATACATAAAAACTATATAGATAATGAAAGGTTTCCTATCTTCTACTATATAAAAATAAGTCGTGTTTTCCTTCCTGATGCTATAACTCCAGAACGCACGAACCAATTTCCACGGTTTTGCATTCGTTGGAAAGGTCTCGGGCACCGTGAGGTTTATAGCAAAGAAAATTCAGGAAAAATTTCAACAGAAAAGTGGCATTACACCCGTGCGAAGCCGGGGCGGGTCGCTAGTCAAGTATAGATATTAAGATGATAAGACTATCTAATATATTCCTGGTTTGCCAATGGGCTTCTGATCATGACTGGATTTATTCTTAACTAAAAAATTATTAAGCAACATTTTTCATTCTACACAAAGAGAATTTATAAAAACCAAATACCAAGTTTATTCAATAATATATTATGGGCCATGTCATAGTAAATAGTTGTAAGTAGCAATGTAAACAAACATCTAACAGGGAAGTCAATCTTGGAGCAACATATTTTCCTCTAGTTAACAATGTGCTGTGCATATAAGGCTAGCCTTGATCTGATGACAAATAAAACAATATTCCAGATTGATTATTTATAATCTTGGATTAGGGTTATTTATTGGTATATAAAAATTTGCATAATTAGGTACATTCCTATTCTGAATATTCAAATTCAGTGACACTAGCTTTAATACAAAGAACTCGACATCTGCTTTGTGTGTAAGCTAAGGTGAATCACATGTTTCTATATGGAAGAACCATTCTTTTTCAGATAAACAAAACCTAAAGGATCTATTAAATTACCTACTTTGAAATTATATTCAAATATCAACACTCAATCACATCCAAGTTCTAAATGACACTATCCTCCGCATATTGGAGCCATTAAATAGTTTCATTTAAGTAATTTACTCTTGAGATTTCTGATAATGGGTGTGGAAGTAGGTATTTGATCAGTCTTATCACCTTATTGTTGGAACTGTTTGTCATTATAGTTAATCAACATGTAGTAATAGTTTCCGAAACTATCATCATTAAACATTCAGAGTAAATGTTGTCGATTATCAAGTTACCTCATTTCCTTGAATAATTTCAATAAAAACTAATGATTGGTTTTTATATTTTTTGTTGAAAAAAATTTAACAACACATCGCGTGACGAGTTGTAGCGCGTCACGACACGTAGAGCGCGGTGCATCGCTCATTATTGCACCCAATGCAAGACTAACCGCATTGCTATGACTTTATTACTGTTATTTTCAGTACATACTAAAATAAATATCAAATACTTTGAATGTTGAATTCTAATGTTCCTTTAATAATGCAAGCTCTTTTTACATGCTTTATTTAATTATTCCACCTAATGTAGTTCTGTATTACCCATGGACAAAGAGATTTAAATATAATAGGACATAGAGGGAGCATTGGGAATTTTATCATACAAAACTTAGAAGCTCAAGCGTCATGTCAGTTGGTATGAACGCAAGCTGTCATTCGGTCGAAATCATATTAGATTGATTCCACTTCTAATAACTTTTGGCATCAAATCTTCCTCGCTTTGTCCCCTCTGTGCCTTATTATATATTAATCTCTTTGCCCATGGAATACCCCTACGAACATTTTCTCTAAATTTCAAGGTCTGGTCTGAGTGGTGCGTACTTAAAATCCAGCTAATTCAAATGTATGTGGAAAAGGTCATTTACCATCAGGTGACCCGTCTGCCCCTTTTCCCCCCTTCTCTCATAAAAAAAAAGGTGCCATGCACAAACACAGTTCGCGGGGCGTAAATAGGCGCTTACGGTCAGACTTAAAAGCGAGTGACGTGTTGTACAGTCATGGAGACCAATCTGCCCGTCTCTTTGAAAGACAAACACGTTTGTGCACTGTATGTTTCAGACGAAGCGCAGCGCTGCTTATGGAGGAATCTGGTCTGCATCTGGAACACCCGGCCGCGGCCACGCTTCGACAGCACGTGCTGGCTGGTGACTGGGTGAAGGCGGACCACGACTTGCGTGCCCTGCATGATCTCCTGCAGGATTCTCCGCAGGTCGACCCGCGCAGCCTCGCCGTTAGTACCTTTTTAACTTTGCAACCGACTTCAAAAAAGGAGGAGTTTATCAATTCGACAGTTTTTTTTTCTATGTTTGTTATCTCAGAACTTTCGACCGATTTTGATGATTCTTTTTTTATGCCAAGCTGGTGCTTCCCGTGTGGTCCCATTTCAAGATTTTGGTCCAGATCTGACAATGGCATCCATGAGAAAACCATATAAGTTGAAGTCGGTTTTTTACTCTTTAGAGTTCTGTTATTGTTCTAAGAGCCGAAAGACATCTGAAGGAATTTAGGTCTCCGATCTTCCGTCGCCTAATGGGGTAGTTGTCTGCCTAGGCAAAAAAGATAGTTTTTGTGATCTGTCAACGAAACGTGTTTGTGAACGAAAATTGATTATGAAACAAACGTCATCGTTTCTCAGTAGTACTACGTAGTACTATTTCTGTGGTAGTACTCAATTGATTCGCTTTTATATTGTTTATTAATTTAAAATTTGGTATACGTATACCATATACGTATACGCCGGTCTGGGGCGATGGGCTCACCACCTATCACGTTTAGGGGTCCAAAGAATATCTCGTGAAAAGTGGATAAATCCAGAAATGGAATACCTCTCGCCTACCCCCTCGCGGATAAAAGGCTTCAGTTTTTTTATTTTTTTTATAATCATTTTAATGAATGATTACTCGCAATTGAATTTCGACACAGTCAGCTATTATATTTACGCGATTGTAACGTTAGTGAAGCGTCGGTTAAATGTGTACGGTGAGATTATTGTGTTTCCTAGGAACTGTGTTTTTCCGGGATGAAAAAAGTAACCAGTATCCTCAAAGTGTCAATTTAGAATTATACCAAAATTCATTGGTTTGGTTGGTGTGGATACAACTGTCCAACATGAACCGTTCGATCGCGGTCCCCAGGCACGATCACCTCGCCTACGGAAGATCTTCCCTTTTCACGATCGAGGAGAATCCACCCCCGCTCCTCCATACATTAATTAATTTTGAGACATGTGTAACAAACCTGGTCCATCACGTTTATGGGTCCGAAACAATATACTGGTGAACCATGGGTATTTCCAGAAATGGAATACCATTGCCTACCCCTCAGGTATAAAAGCCCTGAGATTATTTATTTTTATTTATTTACTTCAACATTTTCGATGGTTTTGTCACGATGGTTTTCTTCACCGTCGAGCCATTGATAAGTACTCAACGTTACGAAAAACTGATCGGTAGCCGAGGGGCCTCTCTTCTAAATAGCACTGCCTTTATGTGCCAATATCGTCAGAAAATCTTCTCTTCACCCAGGAGATGAAGTTCGTGGTGCTGGAGCAGAAGTACCTCGAGCACTTAGAGGCGGGTCGAGCGTTGGATGCTCTCCACGTGTTGCGCAACGAGTTGACCCCTCTGCAGCACGACACGGCGCGAGTGCATCGGCTCTCCGCCCTCATGATGTGCGCAGATGAGAGGGAACTGCACGCGAGGGCGCGCTGGCCGGGCGCCGGCGCTGGCTCCAGGGCTGCACTCCTCGCGCGCGTACAGCAGGTCACTTTTTAATAGCTTTCATTTAACAGCTGTTTCACAAGATTTCACCAGCCTAATTCCTGTTCTCGATTGAAAATTGTAGGCTACGTAGCTCCCAGAAAAGGAAGCTTTCTTTGAAAAAACATTTTTGAAATCGATCCATTATTTTTTAATTTATTCGTTACAAACGTGCAAAAATACAAATCTGTCCTCCTTTATACTATTAGTGTAGATGTAGACTAGCAGATCCATTTAATCCCCCCCACCTGGGAAGTTCCAAAAAATCTCTTACGCTCACTTACGTCATAGGAACCTTTGTAAAAAATTTCATGCTTCCAGACCCAGCGCTTTCGGATGTGCGTCGATCGATCAGTCAGCAAATCAGCTAACTTACTTTTATAAATATATTAAACTATTTAACAAGCAAAAATTTTCACACATGAAAATTGATGTTCGATGTAATCGTACAAAAGTAAAGTTGGGGTATAACGCAGGTGGTGCCACCGGCGCTGATGATGGCGCCGGGTCGGCTCCGTTCGCTGCTGGCTCAGGCCGCGGCCCAGCAGGCAGCTCGTTGCCGCTTCCACTGCACGCCGCGGCCGCCTCTGCCCGCTCCCCAGGACCACATACCGTTCTCGCTCCTCTCCGACCACCACTGCTCGGCCGACTGCTTCCCCATCCACGCGCTTCAGGTCCTCAACGAACACTGCGACGAGGTCTGGTACTGCAAGTGGTCCCCGGACGGGTCCAAGCTCGCCTCCGGCTCCAAGGACAACACGGTCATGGTGTGGGACTTCGATCCGCAGGCGAAGCGGCTCTCGTTCAGGTATGCTGTCCGCTGTGGTGGTCTTTAGAATTGAAGAATTTTAGCGAGTGTGTTAGAGGTAATGTTTTGCGGGTGTATGTATGTGAGAATATTTAGTTGTCTAAGCGGTTTGCGGATTTTGATGTGCGAAGTGTTGTTAGATTAGCTTTCTTCTCCATTATGTCCTAGGATACATTTGTCCGATTGCGCCAGAATTATTTCGGATGTAGATGAATTTTTATTTTAAAAAAAACTTAAATGCAAAAATTCGTGCTTCTAGATACATGAGTTTAGACTATGTCTGTCGTGTCTTTCAGTCAAGTTTTATTATGTAGGAGCAAAAAAAATTTTGGTCAAAGAAATCTTTAAGATAATAATATAAACGCGTAAATAGTAGCTAATAGATCATATTTTTGACTGTCGTATGAGACTTGGTTCCCAATCAAAATGTTGAGCAAATTGGGGCATTGCAAATATTCAAGTTAATTTTTTTTAGTTTTGTGCACTGTAGTATGTATTAATTCTGTGCAGGAAATCCCTGGAAGGCCACTCGTATGGCGTCTCGTTCCTCGCATGGAGCCCAGACGGGCGCTATCTCATCGCGGCCGGGCCAGAGGACTGTCCTGACCTCTGGATATGGAACATGGAGGTATTATATTACATGGACTGGATTATATTATCTCACATTATTCCAGGAACCACCAGGGGGCCAATTCCACTAAATGTCAACGTTCCAACTATAAAAGTTGGATGATAATGACATGTCAATGGTCAGTCAATGGTGCTATTTTGACACTTTTCAGAGCAAATAACATCATGGACTGACCTTTGATATGTCATTGTCATCCAACTGTAACCTTTGACATTTATTAGAATTGGCCCCCAGTGCATTCCAGAGTATTTTACCGTCAATGCAAAGCTGGACTGAATGACTACGTTATTCTGATTGAGGTTGTCAATAAACCCTGTGCATTCCAGTGTAGGTTGAGATGATTCCAGTTGGTGGCAAAATACTTTTTTGAAAACACTTTGGCAGGTTTAAACTGAGTGCACATGGTGTTTTCTAACTGCATTGTTAAATCGTTACATTAGGTACTTATGAAAATAATTTTGCTGTGTTTTTCTTTAAATCTTTTTAAATTCAAAATTTTTGAATTTTGGCATATTGTTATTTAATCCATATTACACAATTTGTTATTGAAGCTGTAAGTCAAGTCAAAGTCAAAGTTTTTATTTAATGTAGGGGCCTATAAGTCCTCTTATTGAAAGTCATTGCGACTCCACCGCTTCGGTATGTATAGTTGAGGAGAAGAAGCGGGGCAAGAAGTTGGTTAGGGTTGTCAATAGACCCTGTGCACTCCAGTGTACTGAGATTATTCCAGTTGCCATCCAGCGCTGGAAAGAAATGCTGCTGGAATAAAATGTACCATCTATAAGTAGCAAGTGTGCGGTTGTTCCAGACTAAAGAGATTAGAATATAATAGGACATAGAGGGGGCATTGGGAATTTTCATACAAAACTATGAAGCATGTTTGAAGCTCAAGCGTCATGTCAGTTAGTATGAACGCGAGCTGTCATTTGGTCGAAATTGTACTCGACTTATTCCACTTGGAATAACTTTTGGCTTCAAATTTTCCTCGCTTTGTCCCCTCTATACCCTATTATATTTTAATCTGTTTGTTGCAGACTGAGCAGCTGCACCTGAAGATGACGCAGTCGCAGGAGGACTCTCTGACGGCGGTGGCGTGGCATGCTGGCTCCGACAAGTTCGTCTGCGGAGGCGCTCGCGGACAGTTCTACCATTGCGGCCTCGACGTGAGTACTGAGCTGTTGGAATCACCCTGTTACTGTGAAAATGTATGGCGCCATATCTGAAGTCTGCGTGCGGCTGACGTGTATCATTTCCATTCATTAAATTTAGCGGCTGATCGCCGATCGCGTGCGGCATGATTTTTCAGTCTTTATGTATATTGCCGTGAAGTGGACGATATTTTATGTAAAAAACAAGTAAATGAAATTTCGTCCCAAAAATCAATAAAAACATTTTTTTTTATACTTGCGGCCATTTTTCGACCCTATTACCCTGATAAATATATATTCTCCTAATCATAAATATGCTCGATCCCTACACAAGTTTGCGGCCGGATCGTACTATAAGCTTTCCATTGATACAAGAATTTTATAAATCGGTCCAGTAGTTTTTGAGGTTATTCCTTGCAAACATTCAAATCTTTTCTCTTCATAATATATCAAGCTGTGTAGCAGACAACGAATCCTTTAGGTACATAAGGACCACTTTCCGATATGTCCGTTTCCTAGAATGTCCGTTTTTAAAACGACCGTCTTGCAAAATGACTCTTTCCCAAAATGAGTGTGTGTGCCGTGGGCAGGGCTCGCTGATCAACAGCTGGGACGGCGTGCGGGTGAACGCGCTGGCCTGCCGCTCGGATGGGCGCACCGTGCTGGCCGCGGACACGCATCACCGCGTCCGGGCCTACGACTTCACCGACATCGCCGACAGGAACCTGTGAGTCAAAGACGTTTAAAGAAAAAGTTTCTCTCTCCTATAGACTGCTAATGTTCTAAAAACACTATGGAAACCGCTTCAACCAAAAATCGGGGAGCGGGGGGCGAAGTATGAGATGACGTACTAAATGTCAATCAATTTACCAATAGTATTTAAAGGACATTTTGCGCTCGGCCTATCAGAAAGCTCACGTATTATTTTACTTTTGAATTTGCTCCAATAGTGACGTACTAGTGAAGTTATCATATACCACACAATCGATATCGATAAATGCTGCAACCTGTACTATAATTTCATTTGATTTCAAAAATTTACAAATTAGAATTATAAATATAAATTATCTAATTATTTTACTTCCTTCTTTAAAAAAAATCCTTCTTTACTATAATATAAATGCAAGTAATATAAATGTAAGTAACTCTGGCTGGCTGTCTGTCTGTAACATTTTTACGGCTAAGCCAAGGAACCGATGTCGATGAAAGGTAGGAATATAGGCTGCACCCTGAGGAAGGATATAAGTTTTATTTCATTCTGCAATGCGGATGAAGTTGTGAGCAAAGGCTAGTATCTCAAGAAGCTTTTTAGACTTTAGGTAAATGTTATTATATTTTTAAATTCTAAATGAATAGTATGATTCGATCTTTAGAACACTAAATTTTTTTTGAGGTTGGGATCTCTTGGAAATCTGAAAATCATTTCGAAAAAAATATTGCAAATTTTATCGACATAAAATTATTCTATCGATATTGTATATTTTTTGTCAAGCACTAAGGAAATGCTTATAAATAAAAATACAAATATTTAAATATATTTTTTGTGGTGTAGTCTGAACAGGAAAATACTAACAGGTGATAGGTAACGCCTGTATTGGATTTCCGCGAATTTACTGTGGAGTTTCCGCACCAAACAACTACGCAAGCGGGCATATTTTTGTCAAAACCGAGAGCTTGTTTCGATCTGACTTCCAATATGGCACTGTGTTGTCAAACCAGCGGCCACGTGAAAATACGATCTGTCAACCGAATGTTGGCGAGGATTCACTAGGGCGAGATTTCCTACATTGGCACTCTATAGGAAAGAGAATGATTTTCTTCCAACCTCTTTGCTGTGAGTATAAGGCCTCACCAAGCGGTTACCGAAAGGTGAATCTAACTAAAATTATCTGACAGACTGTTAAATCTCATGTCATGTTCTGATTGGTTGAATAAAATTATAACACTTCAACAACCAATTGGGTGTTTGAATCTATCAAAATTAAATTATGAGTAATCATTACTTAAAAAGTTTATGCCATAACATCTCTAAACGGTTATTTCGATTATCATTTTACAATTATAACGAATATTTAAATAATAAAACGGAAAAAAGTGATGCAATTGAGTAGTAAAATGATGACGTCACAACTCAGTGTTCAGTACATTTGCCAAAGTAAATTTTCGTTTTGACTTTTCGACTGACACAAGTCACACACTAGGCAGGGCCTGTAGTATGGTTACTAAACAACTGACAAACATACTCGAATAAATATTAAACCACCGGACACGAAGCCAACAGACATGTTCATGCACACAAATGTTGGCCCCAAACGGGGATCGAACCCGCGACCTCCGACTCATAAGGCAAGGTCACTACATCATCATCAGTCTTTGCCTTCGGGCAAGTCTGAGGTCAAGAGTAAGCGAAGCAGTATAAAAAAAAGCTGAGCCAACAGACCCGTCAGGCAGTTTATAATATTCATCATCATCATCAACCCGTAACAGCCCACTGCTGAGCTAAGGGTCTTTCCTCGCACATGAGGAAGTATGGGCTATAATTTCCCACGCGAGCCCACCGCGGATTGGGAGATGGTGTTAAGATAGTGGCCACTTAGCAGTCAGAATTTTTCAAGCCACCCAAGGGTATCTGACATGGCTTAACGACTTCCACTGTGTGGAAACACAACGAAAATTAGGACCAACAATTGCCTTCCGAAACACGGAAGCGCTCGTAATATAAATGCCACTAGGCGGTCACCCATCCACTGACTGACCGCGCCCAATTTTGATTAACCAGTGTGATTGTTACAAACACACTGGCACCTGGTTTATAATATTAGTAGGATAGAATTGTGTTCTATTGGTAATGTTCTCTGCCGCAGCATCCAGGAGGAGCACGCGGTGATGGCGATGGCGCTGAACGCGGCCGACTCGCTGCTGCTGCTCAACGTGGCCAACCAGGGGGTGCACCTCTGGGACATCCGTGAGTGTGGTCTCTTGAAACATCTCACACGGTTATCTTGTCCCAAACTAGGCAGAGCCTGGACTATGGGTCCTAAATAACCGATAGACTTACATGAATAAATATTAAACGCCCTGACACGAAGCCAACAGACATGTTCATGCACACAAATGTTGGCCCCGAGCGGGAATCGAACCCGCGACCTTGACTCAGAAGGCAGGGTCACTACCAACTGAGCCAACAAGCCCGTTAACATCTACTACTTTGGCACCAGCAACTCGTCGGTGGAAATGGGCTGCTGTTTACATTTAGCCAATCTTCATGGACGAGTTTAGAGTGCATTGTTATTAGACAATTGACTTTTCTGAGTGTATTTTTCTAGTATTTTCCATACCTACAGAAAATAAATAAGTTTGAGTTCAATGTAGGGTAAACGCCTAATTGTTGACATCCCAACAACTTTATTCAAAATCAACGAAATTACGATACACAATGAAACTCAATTGTTTATTTATAAATGGAATCTGAAACTCCTTCATTTGACGCTTGCGCTATTGGCTGGGTGCGAAGTAGGTGGTGGGGGAACCACGAATCGATCGCAGCGCCCATGGTGGCTAAAAAAGAAGCTACGGACCGACGAACTGTCACTTTTTACTAGAGAAACTTTCGTATTCGTGCATTGTTAGTGAAAATAAATACTTGAACATGGTAACGAAACCTGCTGCGTAATCAACTGCAATAATAGTGGCAAAAATAGTGATCGGAAATTCTATAAATTTCCAAGAGCAAGTTGTAAACAAGATCAACTACTTCAATGATCTTTTGTATGGCGTTGATGTCACTGAAGTTTGTATAATTACACTAGCTTCAATGGTGTGGTTCATTTGATTTTCCCATTTTATTTCTTTTACATCTTGCACATGTTGAGCCAAAACTAACTGTTTGCCTTTTGTGGTTGTTTGTGGCTGAAAAACTATATTGTGCGTTATTGTCCGGAATCCAGTTTTTATTATCAACTAGCGACCCGCCCCGGCTTCGCACGGGTGCAATGCTGAATTCTCTTTGCTATAAACCTTGCGGAGCCCGAGACCTTTCCAACGAATGCAAAACCATGGAAATCGGTTCGTCAGTTCTGGAGTTAAATCGTCAGGAAGGAAAACCCGACTTATTTTTATATAGTAGATTTGGCCATGTTAAACTGAAAATACACAACAGTCTGCATTATTATTGACAGTACTGCTATAAATAATGGTCTACAAGATACATGAAACTCTCTAGTCATAAATTTTGTCCATTTCTTTACTTATTTCCCGTGAAGCCATGAGAGAGTCCGTGTAGGTAATACTGCCTGAAATTTACTGATTGTGGCATTTTTGACAGAAAATAAAAAAGGTCAACATTATTATCGATGCTATAGACTTACAATATCCAACAGGACCTAAGTAAATAACGTTGTTTCACTGAAATTATTTTTGTGTTTACTTACTTTTCATAATGACAGCCAGCCATTTGACATTTCAAAGTCCGCCCTAATTGTTACCACTAGTTGGCGCTGTCATCGCGCACCCAGCCAATAGACACTAGTGGTAATGACAGTTGTATGTCAGAAGCAATGAACGTCAAAATGAGACCATGGCCTGGACCATGATAATATCATGCATGAAATGACTGGACCATATCAGTCATTTCATATGATTTTTTACATGCTATACTCATGAAATCGACAACCTCTACTTGGCAAGCTATAAAAAATAACGGTGTGTGAATTTGATCCCATTTTTGTAATGTCTTTTTGTATGTGGCAGGTGCTCGGGCTCTAGTGAGACGGTTCCGCGGGCTGTCGCAGGGCCACTTCACCATCCACGCGTGCTTCGGCGGCGCCCACCACGACTTCATCGCATCCGGTAGCGAAGACAACAAGGTACGGAAAAAACCTTCATAGCATGACTTCTGATTTCAGACATTGTCAAGTAAAAAAGTAGTCAAGAAAATCAATTTAATCATACGTAACATAATGTCAAATTATAAAATTTATATTTATTCATAAACGTCCATCATTAATGTAATGCGTAAACCTCATCTCTCGCAGGTGTACATCTGGCACATCAACGGCGAGGAGCCGATCGCGGTGATATCTGGCCACACGCGGTGCGTGAACGCGGTGGCGTGGAACCCTGTGCACCACGACGTGGTCGTGTCCGCCTCGGACGACTACTCGCTGCGGCTGTGGGGCCCCCGCAGCCACCAGTCCTAGTGCGCGGTTCCGCCCGCGGGGCTCCAAGACTCCCCCCCAGCCGCGCGGGCCCCCCCGCCTGGGCCCCCGCCCCCTCCCGGCTTCGGGCCCCGCGCCGCCCCACGCGCTACGCCGGCGCTCAACGCGCTAAGGGAGCTCGCGCGCCGCGCCAGGGAAAACCCTTAGGTGGTCACTAGACGGGAGAATTCGTGTAAAGGTGGTCACTCGCCGGGAGAATTCGTGTAAAGGTGGTCACTTGTCAGGAGCATTCGTGAGTGAAGGTAGTTACTTACAGGTAGCATTCGTTTGTAAAGGTGGTTACTTACTGGGAGTATACTTGTGTGAAGGTGGTTACTTACCGGGAGCATACTTGTGTGAAGGTGGTCACTTACCGGTAGCATTTGTTTGTAACGGTGGTAATCACTGACATCATTTGTATGTAAAAATGGTCACTCATAGGAACATTTACGTGTAATCTAACATTTCAGATTTGAGCATTAAATGTGTCCAGGCGCGCATTATATGCCCACATCTGTAATCATACTATTTGTAATATTGCGGCAGTGAGTTCCCTCTAAGTGACCACATTTACACACTGTTGCTCTCTGCCAGCGACCATCTACGTCAGAAGCCTTCGGAGACAAACTCGTTTGTGTTTTCGTGGCGTTTTGAAGCGGACGATCTTGTACCGCGCCCCTGCGACTGTCGTCGAAATTCTGTGCAATATGTGAGGTGCCGTACGTACGAAAGTACAGTGTAACCTCCGAGGATTGCCCGCCGCAACTACGATTTAGTGATTCGATCTGTACAATTCTCCATTTGATATGTGACATGTGTCACATTACGAGTTGGTATTTTGACGTGAGCAGTCTACCCTCGCGCCGCAGCGAGACACATATATTCAGCCGCGTTGTGGGGCGTCCGTTCGTTTAATCCGGATTTACCTGTTCTGACGAAATTTATCAGATGTTCGTGGGTATCGAGATGGCGTGATTGCGTTTCCAAATTCGAAATGTACGACTGAAAGTACTTAGACGCTAGTTGTGTTATTAACGAGTGAAGTTGATGCGCGGGAGCGGATGCTCCATGGCGCGTCGTCCGGACTTCACGTAGATATATTTAAGGCTCTTTGATTAATACTAAAATAAGACTTAATTATAGCTATCAGATATATTTTATAGCGGAGACCGCTCTCGGCTCTATTTTTGTACCGATAAATGAGTCTCGGGGGACACCCCTTTCACAAAGCCCTATGTACTGAGTTGCGCTATCCGGTTTCTTGCGATGTCACTGTACCGAACATGCTCTAAACACACTAGATGCACGGGTGGAAGTACCAGTGACGCATGGCCATTTAAAACATTATCAACGTCCTGATTTTTATCTTCTTGCCTTTCCAATTCAACGGTTTGATCGAGCAAATTCTTAATGTATAATTTAAGAGACCCTACTGAAATTTGTAGTAAGCTGCGTTATAATAAGTGCATTCAGTGTGTTTAGGTTAGGTACCTATGTAACATTTAACTTGCATTGTTTTAGGCCTCTGGGTAGCATTGTGTACTTTGCTTACAAAAATCTTTTAACACTATTAATTGTGAACGTCAGAATCGCAGGTCAACAGTCGTATTTGACTTTGAAATTGTGTCTAAAAATTACTTATGAATTGCTTATATTTGCTTAGCATGATGAGAGAATTGCTTATTGCATTAATTTGAAGAATTTAAACATTTAAGGTTGACCGTCCATTCTGATGTCAGAATGGCTGGTCAAACTCTGTCGAGTAGTAACTATGTCGAATTACTGAAATTTTTATGGGCCATAAATTGCTTATTTCATAATTTGTAAGCCTAGACCCTGTCATTATTTCCATAAACTAAGTACGAGCTTATAATCCTCCAGCGCCTTAGAGCAACATTACTAAATACGTTTACATATCGAAGTTTTATTTCTTACTACTTAATTAGACCCATTGAAGACTCTGATTAGAAAATGGAGTTTAACAGGTATATAAAGTAACGACAAGATTTGCTAGTATTGTTGTAATGTTGCTCTAAGACTTTTAACAGGCGCTGGAGGATTATAAGCTCGTACTTAGTTTATGGAAATAATGACAGGGTCTAGGCTTACAAATTATAAAATAAGCAATTGATAAGCAATTTATGGCCCATAAAAATTTCAGTAATTCGACATAGTTACTACTCTACAGAGTTTGACCAGCCATTCTGACATCAGAATGGACGGTCAACCTTAAATGTTTAAATTCTTCAAATTAATGCAATAAGCAATTCTCTCATCATGCTAAGCAAATATAAGCAATTCATAAGTAATTTTTAGACACAATTTCAAAGTCAAATACGACTGTTGACCTGCGATTCTGACGTTCACTATTTATTGTAACTCAAATTAAGCCACAGGCAATATTAAATCATAATTGCTTTACTCTTTAGTATGACATTTATGTAAATTACCAATCAAGCGTGTTGCTTTTTGCGAACAAGTCAAGCTTCCCAGAGCCTCTTCCGTACCAAATATCAGGCAATAACTTAGTGTGAGTGTTGTGTGCGTGTAGAAGTACAAACGAGCGACGGTGTAAGGTAAAGATATGGAGTAAAGAGTAAATAGACGTAGTCGGCGGCGTGCGCGTCGCCCCTTCGAGTTGTTATATATAAATAATTATTATATCAATAAATTTTTTATTGTAAACAAATTTTTGGTTTTATTGTCATTGATCTCCTTTGAATTTAATCATATTATGATATACCTAGTCTATAATGTGGGTAGATTTATGTTTGGAGACTATCAAGTTTCAATACCTTTTTGATACCTCAATTAAATTATTTAACGAACAGTGAAAAACCCCCTTTAAGTACATAAAGACCACTTCCCAAAATAAGTTTCTTCATTAATCTATCTATACTAAAGGAAATCCTGAAAATACTAACTGAATGAAATATCTAAAGAAAATGAAAAAATTCAAAATAATTTATTTAATAAGAATATTATGTATGTACATTCAGTATAATTTATACGGTATATTAGATATCTAAGTAACTTTCAGCTATAAATTAGCTGTGCCAGACTTCTCCACTAGTTCCAGCAAAGTGTGAAGTGATGTGTCGAACAATTCGCACCGTATGGGCATCTCCAGTGAGTAGAACGGATTCTTGAGTGCATAATCTGAGTACAGCTCATATATCCTCTTGAGAACTACTTCGGCACCCTGCATATTTGGGTCTGTCACTATGATGAATTTAACACCTGAAATTGACAATGCAGTTGTACTGAAGTAAACCACCAAATAACAATATATTTTAAAGATACTGCATAATCATTATTTTAGGGTATACTAAATTACCACATAATTGTAAACTTTTAACAAGGGTATTTCAGAAAGGATTCTAACTCGAAATGTTGAAGTAACTTGTATATAAAGTTTTATACTGTTATGGATGAGCAGAGCATGCTAGGCCAGGCATTTTATGCTTAAGAGGAGACACCACTCACAATGCTAATGAATTTTCAAACAATCTGTTAACATAATAAAAAATAACTACATATGTAATGTATGTTGTTCACCGAACCTGCGGCGCTTTGCGTTCCGCAGATGTGTCGCGACCCTAACCCATTCCTGGAAAGACCCACTTTTCACCAGCATATTTTTGGACCCCTAAATGTGATGGTTGGTGAGCCCATTGCCAGACAAGGGTGCTATTTCACATGACTCAAAACCAGTGTAGGACTGGCATCTCCTCATAATGTTTTCCTTTACAAAAAAGAACTCTCTGGTGCATGTATTAGCTTTAACCTAAGCCTAGTTAGTGCGTTGGCATTGCCCGAAACCACAAGCAAATTCTTGAAACACCAGATTCCCTTGCCTGATGAGATGTCCTGAGTCGACTCGGAATTGACCTCCTTGTGGAGGGAGGTGGGCTGGTTGGAATAATCAACCGCCATGACTCACATACAATGGTCCAAAAGTGCAGAAACCAAACCCTTAACATAGAACCCAAGCGTCACGCATGAGAGGTGGGCTCACTAACTACAGAGTATTCACTACTTTCTAGTAAAGACATTCAAATTAGGACAAACAGACTTGCATGCAACTGCTTTCACTTGTTTTGTGTAACTCACCTGTCAGAGTCTGAAAGCAGGACAGTTTGAACGAATCTGCAGTCAACAACTCTATCCCAGAACATTTAGGAATGGGACTCAGCTGACTGGCGAGTGCAAACAGTGGGTAGAACATACTAGCTAATACAATTTTTTCGTTTGTGGTGGCTCGCGGCCGCCCGAACTTCAGACTTAATGGGAAGTTTTCCTGTAAAGTTATTTTAAGGATTACAACTAAAGTCTAAACTGCTATAAAACATTACTTGAATGTATATATGGGTGTACCTTAGTTTCTATGATATCGAATACGTCTCTACCATCTTCTGTGGCGCGGCCCACCACTGGTGACCCGTTTACTGATAGCAATACATGGCCAACTGTAACAAAGCAATTTGTGAAGTAAACGAAGGAACACTAGATTTTGTACAGCAGCTACTCGCTCGTTGAGCAAACGTACCATTTATACCATCTCTTTGGCCAAAAACAACTACAACTTTTTTGTTTTCATACTGGAGTTTGATATCGAGAGGGTATCCAAAAGTTTTCTCGGCTTCCACGCGCGGAATGTTGTGGTCATGATTAAAAATAAGACCACCGGACTTGCTTACAATATAAACACCATAAATAACCATCACGACTTGTTTTATATGATTATTCTGCAATAATAAAATCCAAATCAATATCAACACACACATCCGACTCCGACCGACTTCGACTTGACAGATGCTTGACATTGACAGACACAGACATGAGTCGTATGCGTTCAAAAACCAAACAATTTGTGAAATCCAGTAAATCGCAAGTTACGGCCGTTTTAACTTGGCAGCTCTGAAGTTGCGCAAATCGCTGCGCAATAGCATTTTTAAGGACCATTTGGCGGTACAGTCAAGAGCACGCTAAGCTTGACACTTTGGACTTTGAACCGGCCCTGTATTCTATGGCGCGCAGTATAAATCAGAGCTCAGCTTATACTAGTAGTAGTAGTAGTGTAGTGTAACGCTTGACTTGCTCTTGACTGTACGAGCGAGGGGGTTTGCACAGGTGAAGCCTATGTTCAGAGAAACCAAGTTAAAACGGCCGTATTGCTTTGGCCGTATATCTTTATATTATATCTATCTAGCAAGAGTATATATATATATATAACTTTTTATGGGTTATAGTCGGCCTTTTTAGGAATGATGATGGACATGATCAACATTCTAACAAATCGTTTTAGACGTTTCTTTTTTTAACATTGTTTGTTAGCCTTTTGGCTTTAGACGTTTATAGTTAGGACGTGTTAGTATTTACTATCTTTAATTTATAGGGATAGATTCGTCCAACATAGAGTGAGCCCTATCTCAAGAATAGCAAAGAGGTTATTACAATAAATAAGATTGAATTTTGATGACAGGGCAGGGTGTTTGGTGCAGTTGGTAGTTTTTTCTTGATGCGCGTACAAATACAAGGACTACGGATGGACATACAGGCAAACAAACATACAAAAAAATGGTTTTGGCTTCTTTTCACGTTATAAAGACCTCTCAAATTCAGTTTTCTCTCAGATATCTCCACTTCACAGACAGTTACAATTTACCTACCTAATAAGGTAGATAAGGTAAACTTAGGTAACTAGCGACCGTCCAACTCTACTTTACTCTACCCTCGATCCTTATTGTGGGCAATGGTCTTACCTCCTGTCACGTTTTGTAGTCCAATCAAAGAGATTAGATACCTACCTACCTATATTTAATCCCTTACTAAACGTTGATGAAAAGTGTCTATTGCCAGGAATTGAATAGATACCTCTGTCAACCCTCTCTTGGGTATGGCGTGAACGTAGATACTTATATAACGCGTAACAGAATAAGCGCAATTCCTCATACACCCCAATTCTTATAGTAATATAAAAAAAATATGATCCAATCGAACTTTAGTTATGTCTAACCAATTTTCTTAAATATCGATCAATAATAGCACGATTTCCATAAGTAATTAATTTTTCGGAAAAATTTAACACATTTTAAAAATAGCTGAAATCGATTAGAAGTAGTCGATACTGAACAAACTAATTTCAGGAATTGTGTTTATTCTGTTACATATTGAATAATTATTTTTTCAACACACTTGCTCATAAAGTGGCTCTAATTTCACTGCAATTAGGCACATAATGACACCTATAATCAAACTGAGACTTTTTGTTTGCTATTATTCACTAGTGAGTTATAGATTTTTTTTTTCAATTTTGTTGCTAGAGTTGCTTTGTTCTTAAAAAAGTTTCGATACAAAAAAGATCGTATTCAATCGTACTAATAAATTAATACACAAATATGGCTTGCTCATTTCATGCAACTTCGTATTTAAATAGATCATTTCAACTTGTACGTGTTTAATAAACAAAACTTTCACTCAAATATAACTTTGGTTTTCTCTGTAAAAACTTTAAATACCCCATTTTGTACGTGGCTAAAACGCTATCCACGACAAACCAAAGAAAAAGAAACCTAATTTTTTTAGTCCATGGCCGATCGCCATTGTAAGATGCGAGCGCATAGGAAAACGAGGCTGTATGGGCCTAGATCCTTTTGCCTTTTCCAAATTATATAAATAAAAAATTGGAAAACCAATTAATTTTCCCCGCCATTGCGAATGATTATTTTAAAATGATTTTTTAGTATTATTTATTCACAAGTGTGTTGAAAAACGTCGTATGATACACGTGTGTATTGATGATTACCGTCCTCGGCTCTCTTATGACCCTCGCCTACGGCTCGGGTCTCAATGGCGCCTCAGCGGTAATCACCAACTTTACTCACTTGTACCATAATGTACTATTAATTTGTACTTGGCTGATAAAAGATAAGGAAACCATTAGGTAAGGAAACAGTAAATTATTAAGGTATTCTGTTGTTCTGTTCAGGCAACGAAAATATGAATCTTCATTGGTTAATATCTTATTAGTATTACGAGTACCTACCTTCACATTAGTCCGATAACACATCGCAAGATAAAGATTGGAAATTATGACTCACTGCTAAATAGGCTATCCCAAAATGAAGAGTCACCTGTCATAACTGTGCCACTCGAAAACCTAAAGTTAACGTGGACGGAGACTCGGTCGCGTCGACATTATTATTCCTAAATTTTAATAAATATCTACTTATCCCTATTCATCGCGTCTAACGACAATCTCGTAATACGTCAGAAGTAAGTACCTAATTAATATGAACAAGAAATAGCATCAATTTACTTACTCGTAATTTAAAACTGTAAGATGGTCGATACTGAGCAACTTGGTCCCCGAGGAGGAGGAAGGAGGTACTCCCTACCTCCTCGGGGACAAAGTTGTAAGCGTATTATTAATTTCAAATTATTTGAAGGGCAACGATTTATTGCTGCAGATGAAACTAGCCTTTCGCAACTTCATATAGGTACTAGTTAAGTACTACTTTTTAGGTATCAAATGGAAAAAAAAGTATAATAAAAACTGTGTCCTTTCCTGTAGCAATGATAAATATGTAATGGAATTGGTAATGGAGATAAAAAAAACTTGAATATTACGCATGTCTTTCAATGAAAAATGAAAGTAAAATCGCTTGAGTTTGCACGTTATTGTTAGTCAATAGTTATTTATTTAAATTAGTTTTTTAAACTTAACTTATGAGAAACTTTGACTTTACTTAGTATAATGGTCAGTTTTTATAAGTGTATAGGTATTATCTTACATACCGGCGTCTGTATTTCCGAGTTCATATAACCTACAAGCCTTTAAGGATCGAGTGAACAGGCATCTTCTGGGCAAGCTCGTCCCAACGTAGGCCCCGTCTTTGCTCTCGGGCTAGTCTGGGGTCAAGAGCAAGCCCATTTTTTAGTAAAAAAAAAAAAAAAAAAAAAAACCTATCACATAATGTTGATAAAAAATTCAACAAAACTAAGTACCTAAGTACATATTTATTTTGATAAGGAATATTCTCCACTGATAATAAATAAATGATCTTCATCCCAAGGGACGACTGTAAGATAGAAAAAAGGGATTATTTTGAAGATGTTTGTGGGTACCTAGGTACCTATGTATTAATTGCCGTGAAAATGTCAATACCAATAACTATAATTACCTAAGTAGGTATATGAAACACAACAAACGCGGGTGCTGCGTCCCGCGTATTTCCCGACCATTTCATTAGCATTAAGGTCATTGTGTACAACCGTACGATATGTACCTATTACTTATGTTGGCATTTATTGGTTTTGCGGTTCGGTTTTGTTTTGTACCTGATACATAAGTAATACATAATATCCGTATACTGACGGGATTCCAGCCAGACATAATAGGTACAAATTCAATTATTTAACACCACAGTAGTGTGGTATTTGTGAATTAAGTGACTGAATAAAAACTAAGTAAGTAGGTACCTACCTACCATTTAATTATACATAATTAAGTATAAGTAACTTGGGTTCTGGACACAGAGAATATTCATCCACGACCTATATAGTGGTAACTGAATATAGTCATTACAAAAAAGTATAATACAATCTAAGCACCTATTTGATAAAGTAGGAGTACCATAATAATCGTAAATCGATAAGATCCGTCCCGATCTCTTGCCAAATAAAAGCCTGACCCCCAGCCTTTAAGCCGGCCGCGCCAATTGCGAGTTGCAGCGACCTGCGCCGGCGCTTCCCAGAAAGCGTTTTCCTCGTCACCACAGATGCGGCTGACGAATCGCGACGTCACACCGATGACGCGCGTCGCGAATAAAAAGCGGCACGCGGGCGCGCCGCCAGCCCTAGTGCGAGAGACGCGCGCGCACCGCGAGCACCCGAAGCCGCCGTAGCCCTGGCGCCCCGCGATGCCTGCATGGAGTCGTCCCCCGCCGACTCCGACTCCGACTCAGGGGATGACACCGTACCAACCGGTAATTCCATCCCCTTCTCATCCCCATACCCCAGTGTTGTGCTCAAGTTCGAAAATATGGTTTAAAGTTTTTGGACGTATTAGTGAATCAGTATCCGAAATTTGGTTACTATAAGTGAATCATTGTGCGCAATTTTTGTATCTGTGAACAACTAATAAAAATATTAGTGTTAATAAGTGGATTTGAGATCAAATTCCTTGGTCACTGAAAACAGCAGTGTTGCTGCTTCCGGTGTCAGTGGTGGTAGAAAATTATAGTTATTTATTTATAAAACCAATAGAGAATATCCATCTTAAGTAGATACTTCAATTAATCTAATAGTCTACTAGGTACCTACGTTGATGACAAACATTTTGAAAATCGTAAAATTTGGAAGCAATATAATTCTGAAACTTCAGGCGAAGGAACATGCCTATAGACTCGCAAACAGTCTCTAATTGTACAAGTACATACAATGAAAGGTATATAGGTCCATAGACTCCCTACTTACTGCTTATGAATACCGATAAAAAGTTTGAAGATAATATCAGGAAACTATATACTTTCAAATTAGTTAACTTATGTTGCCATTTAATTGGAACGACGCATATTAAAGTTTTGTATTAAGATAAAAAAATAGGAAGATGATCTTATAGTATATTGTATACCTACTGATAATATTCTTTTGAGTTTTTGTATAAGTATAAAATAAATTACTTATTTATACAGGTAAGTAGGTATAAAGTTTTAAATGACAGATTGCCTACGGCATCGTCGGCAAAATTAGGCCTACAATAAGGACATAGGGTTAGTTGGGTTTTGGAGGATCTTCTTAGGAAAGTAGGTAGGTAAGATCTAAATGAAATTGCTATTTTGTGAAGAGAATTTTTAGAAAACATACTAATTGTGTGTGTATCTTAGAAAAAATCATTAAGTTTAATTAGCAACATTGGTTTTCTCAAAGTTGTAGAAGAAATTAATCAATGAAATCGGGAATCGAATCACGAACATAATATGGCACAACCTCTTTTCTGAAATATTTATAAACAATTTTTCAAACAAAATAGCTGTTGGTGCTTGTACATTTTTACAAATATACCTACCTTGTTAACTTTTGAATTGAATATTCAAAATTATGGAAATTGGAAACTAAAACAAACATTATTCAGAATTTTCAGACAATTTCATAAATAAGGACCCTTTACTCTTTACTCGTAGAAGCAAATAAAAAAATCAAGAAACAAAAACAGCTATGGCAGTTATAGCCTTACGGTTACAGAGCCTGCTTCTTAAGATGATAATCAGTGAGGCTCGTGTTCGAACCCTGGCATGTACTAATGAGTTTTTCAAAAACTTACGTAAATATTTATCACTAGCTCGTGAAGGAAAACATCGTGAGAAAACCCGCAGGTCCCAGAATTAATTCTGAGGCAAATGTGACAGACCCAGTCTGTCGATGGACTCACATCCTACCACGTTTAGGGGTTCAAAGAATATCTCGTGAAAAGTGGGTATATCCAGAAATGGAATACCTTTGCCTACCCCCTTGGGGATAAAAGGCGTGAGCTTATTTATATTTATTTATTAGAAGTAAAAGACCGCAATGTTGAGTAGGTAGGTACGTCTGTGTATCTACTGTAATACCCATCTCTACATACATACTGAATTAAAAATCTGTTTTGCACAATAAATAGTTTATTACGATGATTAGTGATTACCAAATGTTTCAATAAAATTTGCAAATTTTTATCTGGTTAAGTATAGGGGTTGTCACACGCTACATTGCTTAGTTGACTGACTGATAGTGCCTACCAGCATTAGACGATTTTGAGATTTTGATCTTTTCGGGTTGACTAAAAACTGTAAAATATGGTAAATATTAGTTGGGAGTTAGTGTATACCTATATTATTTCTATAAATAAATTCGTACAAAAGACAGATCTCGGCAACTACGTAGTAGGTACTATTACTTATTCTGTGGCAACACGTTAACGTGGTAGCTAGCAGTAGATAAGTAGTTATAAGAAAAGTAGAGTGGTGTACATTCCTACGCAATGGCTACATTTTGCATTATGGTTATCTAAGGATGCCTGAATTCTCCTGCCTGCCTGCTGATGCCTGATTTTTAATGTTGTTATAGGTATCCCAGTATATTTCAAAGCAGCTTCTCGTAGATCAAATAAAAATATAGATTGGCATTGCCCATGAAATTATAGCGTATTCATTTGACCTACGCAGTTAACTGATCAATTAACTTTATATATTTATTTATTCATTTGATGTTTGCGAACTTTTGCGAAAGGAAAAAAACCAATAAGTGCTACTGGTAGCATGTACTAGGAAAAAAAAAAGTAAGTAACTAGATACGACACTTAGGGTGCCCAAGAAAATATAACCAAGAAACACTAGTTAACTAAATACTATAAGTACCTATTTTATATCGACGGACTAAATGAAGCCATAATATACCTCGCAAGCTCGGGAATCAATGATATAGGGTAGGTATATTAAGTTGGCGTTTAGTCTCGAGGTGCAAACTGTACTTTTCACTTTGAGTGCGTGAAAAATAGTCAATTTAGTACTTATTTATTTAAAACTGAACA
Organism: Ethmia dodecea; assembly: GCA_963855545.1. Taxonomy (NCBI): domain Eukaryota; kingdom Metazoa; phylum Arthropoda; class Insecta; order Lepidoptera; family Depressariidae; genus Ethmia; species Ethmia dodecea. Next base: position 4,662,740 of record OY979443.1, read on the forward strand.
AATACACTCGATAAAATTTCAGAAATTTTCGCGGTCAGTTTTTTCTTCTAAACCTGTCACAGATCAACAAAGAGATTTAAATCTCTTTTGCAGATTAACTATTTAAAACACATGGCGTTACCTTATTTATTTATTTATTTAACAGGTCTGCCAACAGATTAGACACCATTAACAACTAATACATTATAAACTTAAATTTTAGATTGTAGAGTGTCAACCATGTCAAGTTTTTATGAAACTAAAACTCTCAACATTTTCGCAAAACCTCTACTTGGAACCGTTGCGTTTTTTTGAACAAGCTTTTACGCAGAGCATTCGAAAAACACCTTTCAAATAAAATTATTGAATTTCTTCTTTAGTATTTTCACTAAGTTTGACCATTATAGATGAAACATAATAACTTTCACTGGATCTTTGCATGTTACAGATCCGAAGAAATGGGACGCGCAAGATGTGCGTCGATGCGTGCGTTGGGCAGCCCGAGCTTTCAGCGTGCGCGCGCCGCGCCGCCATCTCCTGCCCGCCGCCGGGCCAGCGCTGCTCGCGCTCACCGAGGATAACTGGATACAGGTGCCTTACTCTACTAAAAATAAATATGCTCACGCCGTTTATCCCCGAGGGGGTAGGCAAGGCAGAGGTATTTTCTCCCTGGAAATAACAATGTTTCACCACTACATATTATATTCTTTGGACCCCTAAACGTGATAGGTGGTAAGCCATCGCCGGCCTCAGAATTACTCATTAGTACATGCCCTTGCCAGGATTTGAACCCGAGTCTTACGCATGAGAAGGTCGAAGAAGACGCTCTTTAACCGCAGGGTCATCACTTGCTTTACTAAACCATAAACAGCTGTGATCTCGGAATTAACAAGTCTTTTTGATCTTCTTTTTTTTTTGTGTAAAAAACTTTTGTTACCTCTTCTTACTTATTTTAAATCCTTACTTCCTTACTAAGCTAATCCCTACTTTCCTACTTACTATACTTAATATTATAAATGCGATATTATAATTTGATACCTGTGCCACGGCACAGAACCGCGTGAATCGCGCCCGATTTCTGCAGCTACCTAAGCTATAGACCTATAATTAGGATTTAACATCCTTAATTTATTTATACTTACTTTTTAATATTTATGTCAATGTAGGTGTGTAATGGCGACGAGCGTGCGGCGCGAATCTTTCACGCGTACGTGGGCCACGCGTACGCGGCGGCTACGGGCGCGCCCCCGCCGCCGCCGCTGCCGGAACACCAGGCTGCGCCCTCCGTGACCCCTACCGACGCGAACCCTGTGAACTTCGGTCAGTAAAGCATTTTTTTTACAAATTAGATATATACTAGCAGGGCTCTGTAGTTCTAATAGAAGATAGCCTATCTCACTCGGTAATAGTGTAGCTTTATATTAATGAAAGAATTTTCCGAATATATGTCAAAAGTTCCAGAGATTACCTCCTACAATCTTATTTAATATTCTATTTATCACTAGGTGAAGTGTGTCACACGGTGAAGGAAAACATCGTGAGGAAACCCGTAGGTCCCAGAATTACCTACACTTGACCCGGTCCGGCGATGGGCTCACCACCTATCACGTTTAGGGGTCCAAAGAATATCTCGTGAAAAGTTGGTATACCTATCCAGAAATGGCATACCTCTGCCTGCCTACCCCTCCGGGGATATAAGGCGTGAGATTACTTTTTTTAAATCTTATTTACAAAGTAATTTACCTCTTTAGGTAGGTACATACCTATAGTGCAGAAGTGTTATCCTGTTGAGTTTTTTAAACGACTAGGTACCTACGTCCTACGTCCGCGTTTCGGGATAGTACCTAGTCTGTGTCATTTCCTTGTCCCCCAACTAACTTTATGCAAAAAATCACACTTACACATACTTACTAGATGTCTATTGCTAAGTACTTGCTGCATTGCGGCGATGAAGGACAAACAAACATACCTACTTTCACATTTAAATTACAGTACCTACCTAAGGTACACGGTAGTTTTTTACCTATTTGTTGTAGGTACAGTCAACAAAGTTGTTAGAATTACATGGCCAGAAATTAAGATTCACTTTTCTCTTAAAGCCTTAAATGTATTTATAGTATTTTTTTGGTAAATTATAGGGATCAAAGATACCTTTCGAAATAAACATTAATCAATAAGATTTATTTAGGTATGACTTCCCCAGAAAAATGAATTCTTAGTTACTGGCCATGTAACCCTAACAACTTTGTTGACTGTAGGTACCTATTTGTTGTTATGGAGGCATCATACATAAAATACAACAAAATAAACAAACATACAACAACATAAATAATACAACATAAAATGAAAAAAATAATACATAAATAGGTGGAAATTTACAGTGTAGGTACCTATATCACGTACGTTCATGAGATACGGCCTGGTGACAGACGGACAGACAGACAGACGGACGGACAGTGGAGTCTTAGTAAAACGGTCCCGTTTTACCCTTTGGTTATGGAACCCTAAAAATTAAACCTGACATCTTAATTGTTATTAGAATATATTGTTGACAAACAAAATATTAATAGCACCACAGACCAGTTTATAGCACATACAAATGTTGAAACATTTATTTTTACTCATTAGTGACGTCATAAATGTAGCAAGAAGATGTGTACTAATAATCATAACTTCGTCTTTGCTTATTATTATAGTTATTTATAAATTTATTAGCAAAATTCATAATTCATAGAATACAGAAACAAATCCTAACGTATGATTACAAAATTCAACTCCGTTCGCTTACACAATCATTGATGTAGTTCAGGGTTTTCACATTTACTTAGGCAAGGGTTTTTCGGTGATATGATGAATCATGTTTGACTTGCAACTCAAAATAGAGAAATGAATCACATTAGTGATAAAAAATAAGTGCAATAAATGAGTACAGCGCCATCTGCTATCGAGTAGCAAGCGCGCGAGAAAAAGCGCGGCAAAAACTTATGAATGAACTGACGCGCGATGAGTCACCTGCCCGCGGCCGCGCTCCATTCATCTCAACATCGCGGTGGTCGTGAGTCAGGCAATTCGCGAGAACTCAACCTTGGCTCAATAGCTATAATGTTGGTAATCAATATTCTAATCTACAGCAATACGGTTTTGTAATACCTAAGTTCCTCTTAATATTCCTCTTAATATTTAAATTGCATTTAACTTTCTTCGGACTGAATACTTTTTTTGCATTTTAAGATAATGTAGACTTCTAGAACAGGGGGCCAATTCTACTAAATGTCAACGGTCTTAATTGGATGACTATGACATATCAATGGTCAGACAATGGTGTTATTTTGACACTTTTTAAAGCAAATAACACCATCGACTGACCATGTCATTGTCATTGTCATCCAACTGTAACCGTTGAAATTTAGTAGAATTGGCCCCCTGGTATTTTGGTGGTAGGTATGTGACAATATTTCCTATTGTAGATATCATACATTAATATACAGAGATATAATATCTATGTTTATGTTAGTATCCTCCATATTATGCATTAATTAGCAAAGAAGCTCCAACCTTAGTATCATTAGGTAACTCAATCCTGTTTGAGAAGGTCGATGCACGCAAAACTATGCGCACACAGAGAATGCTCTTTTCTTTTTTAACTAGGTAAGTATAAGAAAAAGAACTAAACTTTTACGCTGGCATTTTCCTTATTGTCTGTCTCGGGTTTAAACAGCAGTGGCGGATCCAGGATTTTGGTTTGGGAGGGCTTAATACAGAGGGTAGCTAGGCTCTATCAAAGTAGACACTAAAACACCAAAGAGCACCTACAATTTTGATTTGCTCATTTATAGCATAGCAAACCTTCTTGGATAAGTTTTTGCAATAACTTTGACTTCTAATAGAAATTTTGTAATTTGAAAACACACCAATACCTACTAATTAGTCCACCTACATAGTCGTACAATGGAGTAAGTAAGGATAAGTGATGAAAGTTGGATATGTATCTGTAGTACCTATAATACCTAGTACCTACTAGGAAAGTAGGATAATAATAAGTGTGTAGAGAAAAGGAATGATATGGCACGTTATTCAATAATAGATAAAATCACATGAGTTCCTAATGGTCCCGCAGGCGTATTCACGGAGACTCGATACCGTTTCCGTTCGATTCAGATCGAGTGAAAAATTTTCCGAAGTCGAATCTATCGACTTCGGAAACATTATTCTAGGCGTTTCTGACAGCCACGGAAAATTTTCCGAATCCTTATGTCACATATGACATTAGTTTTCAATACCAACATCAGCCCATTTCGAAAGTTTTCGATACCAACATCAGCCCATCTCGAAAGTGTTAGACAGATTTTCCGATATCGAATATCGAAGCTTCCTGAATACGCCTGCTGATAAGATTTAAATTGATTCCAACACTGCTGTCGCAGTCCTGAGGGAATGCGGGAATAACGGGAATTGCCCAAAAAGGGACTCGGAGAGAATGGTCGTTATCTCGTATCACATTCCATTAATTCGGGCCAATGGTCAATGACAAATGAAATTGCAGTAAATTATTTATCCCAAATCTGTTGTTGGATGTTACAACTCTTGTGCTTTCTTGATACTACACAGCGAACGCTCATAACATTTTGTACGAATGAGCAATTAAAAAACTGAAGTTACGTACTTAAGTATGTACCTATTTATCACTACCTTACCAATTGGTCAATGAAAAAACCTCATGAGGAAACCATCTGTAACGCATTGTTGAAAAGCAGGTAGGTAGATAGATACCTACTTCAAGAATGGAATAACTCTACCCTTGTGCTAACGTATTTAAAGTATATAATATATGCAGCAAAGCTATAGCCTTTACAGGGGACGATAGCTAGTGTATCTAGCTTCGCACAAAGGTACACTAGCTAGGTAGTTAACTATCGACCGTTAGTTCACGAAATAACTGTATCTAAGCGCCAATAGAGTCTGTCATTTGGAAATTACCACAATATATCATCAAGGAAGAAAGCATACTTACGGTGAATATTTCAAGATAATTTACGGTTTTGTGTAGGGTCTGTCCTTTTCTAGCCAGACCCCTAATACGTACCTATATGCCATAGTCACAGAAGAAAAATCCGATGTTTTTACTGTCGCGAAAGACTGTGACCTAGAGCGATGCCCCCGTGACAAACTTGGCGCACGCCACAAATGAGTATGGGAACAATTATGCCGTGAATCATGGAGAGAAAACTCAGGTCGGCAAAGAAGCGCGGACACGCGCTGTCCGGAACGGGAACTGGTTCGGAAGCGCGCGCCAAGAATGCGCGGCATTCCGGCAGCGCGTGGGAATATGACCGCACTCGAGCTCGCGGTCCAACCAAACAAAATAATTTGCCTATTTGTCATCGAATTTTTTGGCTAATTCATTAACTACCTACTCTCAAATATTGTGTTATGTGATGTATGAGTAAATCAATCTTTTATCTATCTATCTATCTAAATACTTACATCTTATAAGGTCTTAACAAAGGTACATTTAAGTAGTCATTGTTGAATAGGTACATTTGATCTGTTGATTAGGCGCCTAAATACAAAGAATTTTGTGAAGACATTTCATTATATTTTAATAAAAATAAATCTTAATTCAATCTAGGTAAATACTTATGAATTAGTGGCTCGAACGCCTGTATTTCGTTTTATTTCGTTTGAGATATTATTTACATATTTTTATTACAAAATTTGGAGGGGGTTTTGCGTGAAATTAAGTCCAATGATCCACAAAATATACTGGTGAAATGTGGGTATTTCTACTAATGGAATACCTCTGCCGACAAGACCGAAAAAATAAATCTCACTCCTTTTATCCCCGAGGAGGTAAGCAATGGTATTCCATTTCTGGACATACCCACATTGCACCAGTAGATATACCTACTTAATGTTCGGGGGTCCATATAAATTTTGTTTTTTGTAGGTTAAGTACCTACATAAACCAACCTATCAAGCATCAGCCTACCACGGGTGATCAAAGTCAATAGATATCCTATTGTTTCGCGATTATGCGGCTTGATGGCTAGGTAATACATACATATATCTATGTATCGGCTCAGTGATCGCTGATTAATATGCCTATGACGTACAGCGAATCTGTTTTGAAGGTGATTGGCAAAGTGCGAAAGCAGGTGAAGGGAACCGCGATAGGTCCGGCACAACTATTGCCAAACCGTATAGTTTTTCGGCGACTGACTAATATACGACAGTTGCACAAGATGTGCCAGATTTAACCGCATGTTACCGAAACAGTAATAGAGGAAGTGATTCAATATTTACTCGGAAACGTGACTCAGGTTCCGGATGGGTTGACTCAAGAGATCTGCAGCTTCCGCGGCGTAAGGTGCTATTGTGTGCGTAGTAGTGCTCGTTTTTGTTTGCGCACGATGAGTAAGAGAGATAAATTTTATAACGGCTAGATTGTGGCGCCCGGCGATAGCGCCGGAGTGGCGCAAACCTCGTGGAAGAGCGCGCGTCTTATGTTATGCGACAATGACGTGTCATCTCTTGATCTTGTTTTGTATAAATGCGTCTTTGGAACACGTGAGGTACCTAACAACGTACCTTATCCACCATCTTCTAATTCTTTATTACACGCCGCGCGTACATTGTTTTTGATAAAATTTTTGTATAAGTGCCTAGGTACAGTCAAGAGCACATGAAGCTTTACACTAGTAGTGCGAGTCTGACCTTTAAGGCGATTGTAATAAGAACGCTACAAAGTCCCAATAGGTATGTCAAGTTCCACGTGCTCTTGCCTGTACCACAGATATTAGTAGAAATTGGAACATGAAACCGTCACGGTCAGTCGACCAGCTAAATTTCTACGGTTATAGTTGGATGACAATGACATTCCAATGGTCAGACAATGGTGTTATTTGCTCCGAAAAGTGCCAAATAACATCATTGACTGACCATTGCCATATCATTTAGTGGAATTGGCCCCCAGTAGGTACATATAATAGCCACTGGCTCGCAACATCGTCATCATTTAAAATAACTGGAATTAGAAATTCCCTGGCCCTGGTCAGTCACAGTGCATAGGCAAGCTTAATGAACAATTAAGCGATGAACATTGTATTTAGGTATATGTATACCTACCTACCTATAGTTCCTAAGTTCAAGCATAGAATCTTGTGACTTTGTGTGTCCTCCAGACGTGCTCGAATGTTTATATACTTTATTTGTGTCTTATATAAAAACCGGGTAGGTACCTAGCAACACTCGTGAGGCGGTCTGCTATCCGTATCTTGGTCCTCATTGGCTGATGTCAGCGCCACTACTCCCACCGAACGCCGCGTGCGCCGTTCTTGAAACCAGACGCCATAAATAAACAGATTTCGAGACTTTTAATCATGTGTTTAATGTATAACTATGTCATGTGAATACGTCATTTAAAATTAAATTAACAAGTGCAAGGTGAATTGAAAGTCGTCGGCCAACAACTTTTCATTCCAACTTATTTCATCGAATACTTGAAGGTCCTACATTATCCTAACTATCTTCTCAAGTAATATACAAAAGCCTAACCACATAAGTTTCATTACGTTATATCTAACTAGCGATCCGTTCCGGCTTCGCACGGGTGCAATGCTAATACTAAAACCATCCTCTTGAATCTCTCTATCTATTAAAAAAACCGCATCAAAATCCGTTGCGTAGTCTTAAAGATTTAAACATACATAGGGATATAGGAATAGAGAAAACGACTTTGTTTTATACTATGTAGTGATTTGACGCCGCTTTTTTTTAGCAGCGATAGACAACCATATCTACGACAAAAATAGGTAATTCGCGATTAGGGTCGACACACGAACTCGAAAATTACTTACTTACAAAAAATCTTCTTTCCGCATCTGTGTGTGTTGGCCTTTAGTTGTATCTTTCATTTGTATCCCATGCAATGATAGGCCAAACAGGAAAAGAGTCCTTAGATTAATAGCTGTGATCATCATCTTCTCAGAATCGCTTACCGTAGATTGGTGGCGTCTGGCGGGCGCCCATATTCGGCTTCAGACAAACTACCTACCAAACCACTTAATTATTCTATTAAAGTCTTCCGTAGTGCCGACATCTGCGCTTTTGACAAACGTAGGTAACTACTTATTTATAGAACGTTTTGGAGAACCACATAGCAATCGTCATAGTGTAACTAGAAAGACTAAAAATTTATAGCCTTTGTAACTTATTATATTAATGAGAATAACTGACTCATTCATCACGTTATCTCCAATAGAAACTTGAAATATTACGTAGGTTGCATGGAACAGTGTAGTAAAAAATATTTTTGAAATTCCCTTGGGAACGGATAAAACAGGATTATCACGAATTCTGAGAAACGCCTGTAGGTATACCTATACCTACAGGCGTACCTACCTATGTACCAATACTTCGGGGACGAAGTCGTCCGAAAACCTAATCAAGAATACCTAATAAGTTTTCTTATAAAACCATATTGGTAAGCACCGAATTTTACTTGAGGAAAGTCAGAAAGAGATGCCGCTGAGCCGCATGAAGCGCTAGCTTGCTTTAGTTAAGTTCCAATAGGTACTACCTAAGGCGAGAAACGTCGGAGGCAACTCGTGATACGTGGCCGCTTCCTGAGACACAGGATGCATACAATTATTACTATTTATTACAAACCAAAAACCAGCGCTTCCGACTCTGTAGGGACTGTGGGTATCTGTTGTAAAGGGTGGCCATCTCTAAAATTTGGCAACCAGGACAAAACGCGTGAAAATCTAAATTCTAGAGCCCAGAACCCGGACATGTCAACAGATTTTTTTAAACATAGTGAGTGTACATTACCTGTAACAAAACAGAATCTTATTACAGTTTGTTATGTTCGTGTCCCACGACTTTAAATTTTTAAACCCGGACTACAAATGAACCCCGCGCGGACGTTCCCCGCACGTCTTCTAAACTAGGACAAATCCCGGGAAATCCGGACAGATGGCAACCCTACTATTGTAACGCGTGCAGATAATCCAATGATCTCCATGAGCGCTTCATTGTCGCGAAGATTAACTAACCCTCATAACTACGTAGGTAGGTACTTTTATTCAAACGCACACAATATCATGACCTCAACGACTGGTATTTGCATTTTATTAGACACTTTAACTGTCTGTATGGGATGTCTCGGTTATTGCTCCACCTACCGATCTCAGAGGGCTTTATGGGTGGCCTTTGGCACGAAATTTCTTGTCTTGTACCTATGTTACTATTGTGACTCGAATCGATCATTATCATCCGTAGATATGTTTGCAGTAAAGATGAAGCTAAATCCTATTAAAACTAGAATTAGGGCTATCTAAACTCACGTCTGAGCATGCAGTCTCCTTTGATATTCCGTGATGATAGATTTTATCATGGCCTCGTATACCTATTTAGTTTTTCTTTCATTTTGAGAGGCTAACTACACTAATATAGTATTTAGGTAATAAATCACATTTTGGATTATTTTAGCTAGATATAATATATTTCGGAAATTTACTTCTCCAGAAAATGTATCGAGTTTCAATGGTTGCCCGTGCTCTCTGCGGGAGCTTTAGCCAGTGAATAAGGGCGCCATCTTTCACCAGCACTAGGGTGTCACCTATCACCTTGCCGTTGATACCCAGGCTTACACTCGCCGCGATCTTATTGAATTTATTTTTAAAATGTTATTAAAAGTCGTTGTGACTGCTTAAAATAAATCGCCGAATTGAATTCTAAATAAATAGGATAGTTATGAATTCTCAAAAATCGCCTATTTTCCGTTGGGGTAGGCAGAGATAATAGACTGTCATTTGCTACGAACCTGGCAAATCTCTCGTGCTTCATTCACATCCATCAAACGACTCATTCATGCTCATCGGTCATCTTTCTTCAATACCTATTACATCGCCGATGTCGATGTAAGGACGCCTAATAGGCGTCGCCTAGGTCACATTCAAATCACCTTTAATTTCATTTATCCGCTCAATATGACACTATTTTATCTATTTAAAACTCTTTTTGTAGAGTGGCCGGTTCCTTATACAGTGTAGGCGTATGCAGGCTTATGCTATGCTAACAAATGTTATTAAATGAATCACTACTAAGAGCATCCGCAATAAGATTTCAGTTTTGGCAGTGCTTATTCAGAACTTGGTCCGATTCAGTTCACTGAAATTCTAAGAATAGGTAACAAAAAAATATTGAATCATCGTTAGATCAGTTTCGTGGTTCATTTACCGAACTGAGGCCGCTTTCTTATGAAAGTATTGAGGCTGCTGGCAGCGCCGGCTCGAGCAAACTCCGCTCTAGGCGAATTACTTAAATGGCGCCCCATAGAACAAAAAAATCGTTACCAATAAATTATTTACTTGACTAGGTACATAAAGTGGGAGATTACAGAAATGAATTTCATATTAGTAGGTACTGCAATAACTGTTTATTGTACACCAAAAACTCAATGAACAATGGCCGGTATAGCGTCTTCCAGACAACCTTGGGATGGATGAAACTGAGAGATTATAGAACTAAGCTAGCTAGACGGTGCACTGTAGTTAGGTATTAGGTACTTAGTACCTAAGCAGTGCTTAAAACAATAGTTTCTCGTGTGAGATAACGAGATGTCTCATCGCATCAACCATATGTAGGGAGGGGGACCTGTGTGTCCGCATACCAGCTGGGAGTCCGTCGATGGACTTGCTTTCACATTCCCGGCTGTGATGTGCGTTGAATCACGTTGCTGGAATGCGGACCTAGCGCGGATGCTGAAAGTATCGACTTGTGTTGAGAATATACAGTATGTATTTTGGTAACAACTTCATATAAACGTAGATAATTAATCTTAACCGGAGAAGATGAATTTGTTGACCGTTTTTCTTTTTCTGAGTATAAGTAGGTAGGTAATTTTATAAAAAAAATATATATAATTTAATTAAGAACAGGTCTTTACAACAGTACAAAATAATAATATGGTGTCGCGTAATAAATACTTAATATCTAGGTGAACTTTCACGTTCAGGAGTCTAAAGAATATAGGTACCTAATACTGAACGTGGACATTTCCAGAAATACTCTACCTCTACCTACCCCTTCGGGGATAAAAGGCGTGAGCATATATATTTTAATTGGAATGAACATTTTTGTAGGTTTTATTCTCGGACAATGCAAGGGCGTATGAAGGTGGCTGGATCTAGGTCAAATAGATTAAAATATAATAGGGCATAGAGAGGACAACGCAAAGAAAATTTTAAGCCAAAAGTTATTCCAAGTGGAATAAGTCTAGTACAATTTCGACCGAATGACAGCTCGCGTTCATACCTACTAAGACATGACGCTTGAGCTTCAAACATGCTTCAAAGTTTTGTATGAAAATATTTCTAATGCCCCCTCTATGTCCTATTATATTTTAAACTCTTTGATCTAGGTCAACCTCTGGCCGTTTTTTATTTCACTGATATATTTAAAAAAACTTCTTAATTATGATAGCAAAAACATACGACACGCATAATACGACTGGGTACCTAAGTGGTTGAGGTATCTAACCGGAGACGCCACTGACAGGCGTTCCCCTCTGTCAAAAAAAAGTGTCGGTCAACGCGCACACCTGTTAAATACAACTAGTTTTTTTGAGTTCACGGAGTGCTTGGATTGATGAATGTATTTGTGTGCATCTAGTTCAAGCTAGCGTTTAATAGTTTTGTCAAAAAATGCGTTTGTTTTAACATTATTTGTGTTTGTTTCCTCGTCCCCCCCGCAGAAATTGGCAGACTTTTTTGCAAAGGAACTAGTGCGCGTGACGTCTCCTGTTGGTTTAATACTCAAAGTATCTAATAGATTGTCCTAACGCAGTCCGCACGTCGATTATGCGTACAGGTTTTGTGATTTCTCTGTAGATTCTAAAGACAGTAAACTGTAGATGGTATCTTCAGGTTGAAGTGCTTGGTGGACAGGGCGCGGTGGGCGGGGCCTGCACGCCTCCCAGCTATGCTCCGCCCCCGCCTCTTCCTTTGCCAACCTGCTGTAGGTCAAGTAACAAACTTTCGCGGGCTCAGAAAATGGTGAAGACGCTCCTTTTAGGGTATTACAGTATCTATTCTAACATCTGTGGTATTATCTGCGCGACTCGCGACCTTAGATTTTTCCGAAAAAGAAACTGAACAGTGTTTTTACAAGCTATAAAGTGCATTGTCTGCTTTATCATTATCTGTAATGTATCTTTATTTTGATAATTTCACTGATAAGTAATGTTTTTGACTTTATTTGATTACAACAGGCCTGGTCGTTTAACTATAGTAGTAGGTATTGTACCTACTTTATTTATGTATATATATTATTAATTAGGATTTCAAACAGGTTTTACACTACAAGCTATTATACATAGAGACATTCTTAAAAATATAGAGGGGAAATCCAATTACAGGCAAACACAACATGGAGGTAAAAACATATGATCATAAGTAGGTAATCTCGAATGTAATTGTTTGTTGTTTTGCATTAATAAAATAAAACGAAGCTGCGTTCCAAAAACTTCATGTTACCTACCGACGATAATCGCCGATCACTTTCAAGTTGCCCCACCCGGCGTGGCGCAGCCAACTTATGTTTCCAGGAAACAAGACTGTGGTGGCGCAGACGGCGGCTTGATAATTTATAATCTACCACGTTCGTATCTTTATACATCGTCGTCAATAGGCGTGATTATGCATTGACATCAGAACCTTGGAGCCCCGGAGCTACAGAGCTGGCGAGTGGCCTAAATTATTGTAGTGAAAATGTAGTAGTCAAAAACACATCTCTTTGAATTTGTAGTTCTATAGTTCTGGAGTTATTCGACCTGAAAGCTAGAAATCATCAGGTCGGTGTGGCCCCGAGATCTCAGTAATTAGGGCAGTAACGGACGTTTGCTCTTAGACAAAGTTACTGTAATATTTAGGTAGTAGACAGAAAAAGCGGTGATAGCCCGGACGGTTAAAGAGCCGGCCGAAAATCAGTGAGGCTCGGGTTCGAATCCTGGCATGTACCAATGAGTTTTTCAAAAACTTACGTACATATTTATCACTAGCTTGACGGTGAAGGAAAACATCGTGAGGAAACCCGCAGGTCTCAGAATTAATTCTGAGACATGTGTAAACAGACCCGGTCCGGCGATAGGCTCACCACCTATCACGTTTAGGGGTCCAATATATCTCGTGAAATGTGGGTATATCCAGTAATGGAATACCTCTGCCTACCCCCTCGGGGATAGAAAAGGCGTGAGATTATACTTATTATTATACTTATTATACTAGACAGAAAAACAAAGAATATAATTCGTAGTTCGATATTTTGGCAGTAATTCACGTTTGAAGTGCGTGACAATCAGGTCCCTGTAGCCCAGTGTTTTCTCTGAAACGAAGCATCCTAGCATAGTATGTTGTTTGAGTAAGTTTCTGTAGTTCTCGATTTAGGAATTTGTATGGAGCTAGTTTTTTATGTAGTTCTACGGTTTAATAGAATTTTGCACTCTTTCTAAAAACAATCAGAACGGTGTAGCCCAGTGTTTTCTCTGCAACGAAGCATCCTAGCATAGTATGTTGTTTGAGAAAATTTTTGTAGTTCTCGATTTAGGAATTCGTATGGAGCCCGTTTTTTATGTAGTTCTACAGTTTACGAATAATTCAGGTCGGAAGCTCCGAAATGACAGCTAACCTCACTCATTACATCTTTGGAACCAAACAAGCTAGCGAAACAGAAACTTACACAAAGATTTATTATCCATCGAATAATAAGTGTGCAAAATTTCATAGAGATCCATGCAGTATCTGTAAAGGAATTTAATATAAAGACATTCGGTACCATTATCTGTATAATGGAAGAGGGTGACCATACAATTTATGTTAAAAAGGAAAAATATTCGAGCACTGAAATTTGATGGTGAAAGTAGTATGATATGACATCAAATAGTAGGTATTTATTGAAATTTGCACTCCGGTTGTTTATTCGTAAGTTTTAATATTAAGTAAATAAATAACTAAAAATAGTTAACATGGTTTTTTATTGAATTATAATACCCATGGTGGTTTTTTCTAGATTGTGGTTTGGCTAATTGCTCGAACTAAACAAAGTCCATTTAATATGGTATAAAGTAGTTACCTACTACCCACAGTTTCTTTTGTGCAAAGGAATAAAAAAGAGTTGTTCATCTGATTTTCTAGATTTATACATATAATAAAACTTTAACGGGGCCGTGTCTGTACATTAAATATTTTTTTAAATTTTAACGGTAGTGTATATAGTTATCGATATAGATGCCGAAACACCAATTTTTGAAATTTTTGTCTGTCTGTCTGTCTGGTTGTGCACGCATCACTCAAAAACTACTGGACGGATTTTAATGAAATTTGGTATAGAGATAACTGAGTACCCAGGTCAACATCTAGGGTACTTTTTATTCCAGAAAAATATCTCATTCCCACGGGAAAATATAAAAACTGGTTAAAAAGAGAAATACGTACTACTCCGAAACGATAACCCCTAGAAACTGGAAAAATAGTATGAAGGTGTCGTAGGAAACCGGTATAAAGGGATTTTTGGAATTTCCCACGGGAACGGGAATAAACTGAATCCACGCGGGAAAACGCCGCTGGGACCCGCTATATGAAATTTGGTATGTAGGTGTCTTAAATATGTTGTAGGCAACCACTATGAAGGGATTTTCGGAAATTCCCACGGGAACGGGAATAAACGGAATCCGCACGGGCAACGCCACTGGGCATCCGCTAGTTATAAAAATAAGTGTCGTGTGTAGCAGTCAATAATTATATAAGTATTATTATTACGAAGCAGGTATACAACACCCGAGCTTGGCTCTCCAGTTTTTTAGAGACTCTAAAAAATACACGTGATTTTGGGTATGGGTTAGTTTAAACATTACCTCGTTCAATTTCAATTTATTTTCAATTTATTTATTCATTATTCAATAGTAACATAACAGTTTTCTTAAAAAAACCAAGGCGTTACAATGATTAAATTTAAATACTTACAAATTGCATGTCAAAAAACAAATTACATAATGTAAATTAATATGTCAACTTAAAAATACTTTTAATTAAATAACAATGTCAATTACATAGGAACAGTACTTCCTCTAGCATTCATCTCTAGCATTCTCTTGCATTCCGTCATCAAGCATGCTATCCCAGACACAAACAGATCACACTGTGGCGCTGCGGCGAGCACGGAGTTGAGGAGGGTTCTGGCGCGGCCCGCGGGGGCTTGCGTACGGCTTATCGTGTGGCACTCCGGCTGGGCCAGCAGGGCTCGCCCGCGGATCCGGAGGTACCTTAAACTGTGCACATTGGGTACAGACAACATAGTGAATTGTTCCACTAATTGCGAACAGTCAATTTTATGTCTTAGGAGACCAATTGCGAATTTCCCTAGTGCTAACGATCTCCTAATTTCTAACGATTGGTACCCTAAGCAACCCTGGATGTAGAGAGTGGGATATAGGTACGGATAATAGAAAAGCCGTTTTTTATACAGGGCTCTTAGGAACCTTTTCTGAATCTGCTCCAGCATGAGGATATATTTATCCTCATGTGGGCTCCAGACCACTGCGTTAGTCTCTAGCACACTCCTAACTAACCCGCCGTAGAGCGCCTCAGTGGCCGCGGCAGATAGAGGCGCCGCATTCCGCAGCACGAAGCCCAGTCGGCGGTGGGCGGCGATAGCGACGTGCTGCGCGTGCTCGCGAAACCTGAGCTCGGGGTCGAACGTATCACGAGGTATTTAAATAGTTGCTAAAACATCACTTAATATATCAATGGCCCATATTTTTCAAATAAGTAGAACCTGCTTGAAGTTTATATTAAACTAGCGGCGCCTAATAATTTCACTCGCGTCAGTCCCGTTCCAGTGGAAAAATGTTACTCCCAGAAAAGTAATAAGTATTTCCCTTGGTTAAATTTTTTTTAAGACTCACATGGTCAACTCTTTTTTATTCCTTTGCACAAAAGAAACCGTAGGTAGTAGGTAACTACTTTAAATACCATAATATATGGACTTTGTTTAGTTCGAGCAATTAGCCAAACCACAATCTAAAAAACCCACCATGGGTATTAGAATTCAATAAATAACTATAAAAACCATTTTTAGTTATTTATTTACATAATGTTAAAACTTACGAATAAACAACCAGAGTGTAAATTTCAATAAATACCTACTATTTGATGTCATATCATACTTACTTTCACCATCAAATTTCAGTGCTCGAATATTTTTCCTTTTTAACATAAATTGTATGGTCACCCTCTTCCATTATACAGATAATGGTACCGAATGTCTTTATATTAAATTCCTTTACAGATACTGCATGGATCTCTATGAAATTTTGCGCACTTATTATTCGGTGGATGATAAATCGTTGTGTAAGTTTCTGTTTCGCTAGCTTGTTTGATTCCAAAGATGTAATGAGTGAGGTTAGCTGTCATTTCGGAGCTTCCGACCTGAATTATTCGTAAGCTGTAGAACTACATAAAAAACGGGCTCCATACGAATTCCTAAATCGAGAACTACAAAAATTTTCTCAAACAACATACTATGCTAGGATGCTTCGTTGCAGAGAAAACACTGGGCTACACCGTTCTGATTGTTTTTAGAAAGAGTGCAAAATTCTATTAAACCGTAGAACTACATAAAAAACTAGCTCCATACGAATTCCTAAATCGAGAACTACAGAAACTTACTCAAACAACATACTATGCTAGGATGCTTCGTTTCAGAGAAAACACTGGGCTACAGGGACCTGATTGTCACGCACTTCAAACGTGAATTACTGCCAAAATATCGAACTACGAATTATATTCTTTGTTTTTCTGTCTACTACCTAAATATTACAGTAACTTTGTCTAAGAGCAAACGTCCGTTACTGCCCTAATTACTGAGATCTCGGGGCCACACCGACCTGATGATTTCTAGCTTTCAGGTCGAATAACTCCAGAACTATAGAACTACAAATTCAAAGAGATGTGTTTTTGACTACTACATTTTCACTACAATAATTTAGGCCACTCGCCAGCTCTGTAGCTCCGGGGCTCCAAGGTTCTGATGTCAATGATTATGCGACGGATGGGTCGATTGCGGGAAATCCACCAAATTAAATTAAGGTTATGTTAAATTATCATAGTCATAAATCACAAACTTTTTTGACTCTGCAACTCTACCACATTTGGTAACCTACTGACTTGACGCTAATTTTAAACGTTAGGTAAGTATTTGACCTGTAAAAAAAATCTAATTAATTTTAAAGATGTAATATCGATAGCTACATACCTATCTATACTTAGCCATTAGTAGGTACCTATTGTTGAAACTGTTAAAAGCAGTAGACGTCATAGAAAGCGTAGCGCCCAGCTATCGTCCTTCACGTCCTTGTGAAATCTTAGTATTTTTTTTGTCAAAAGTTGTATGCTTGAAAACAGTTTTTTTTGTTTATGAAGCAATTTTTTTTTAGTAAATTCTACAATGACCTGACTGAGCCCTTTCATTCTAGAACAACATTTAAATGCCGCCTTTTTTCTAGGCCCCGTGCATTTCCCACTCGTTTCGGTAGTACTTGAAAGCACACAAAAAAGAAAAATGGCGAGATTACAGAGATTACTTGACTGTCTGACCCCTGCGGGGCAACAGTCAATTTCGTGCCCCCGCCTGTGGGGCGCAAACGCCGCGACGCGCCCCGGGGCGCCATGCATTATGCATTGGTCGGGCTGCCACACTCACTATTTACATTTGATTGTCATTATGCTTATCTTTTACTTGCCCGACGATTTTATTAGAAAATGTAATAGAAACGACGAGCGCATGAGTAGAGCTTTGATGAATCTGAAGACTGGTGAGATTAAATGATTTCAAACTGTTTATTCTGACGGGAAATAGTGAGAGATTATTATATACTAGCAGCACCCTGCGGTTTCACCCGCGTAGTTCCCGTTTCCATGTGAATATGATATACCTACCTATGACCAATATTACTTTAAAGTTTAATCAAATTCCGGTGTGTACCTAGTTTCTGCGTGATAGAGCAACAAACATAGGTACTCATTAACTTTCGCATTTATACTTAGGTAATATTTGGGGACGTACTCGTATGTAGTAGGTATGTTATAAGTTTGTCCATCGGTGGACTTCCGACTGTGACTGAAATGATAACAATGATTAGAATAACGATATTTTGTGGTTACTAATTCTGAAACTAGCTTATTCTTATTTATTGTGAAATACTTAGGTACGTAGTTATAGAATAACCAAGATATCACCTGAAGAAGAAAGAGTTATTTCCTATTTAAATTCATACATACCTAGTAAGAAATATAGTTATCGGTACATATTTAGGTATACTACTTACTTTAGAATTTAAGGTCTAGGTAGATCTGTATGTAGAAGGGAATATGTCTCTTAATTATACACTTACCTCCTACCTCCTATAGGTTGTCCAAAAAATAGAGCAGTCCTTGAACAACTTTAACAAAAATTTAAAAAATATTCACCATTAATAATCCATTCTCGTGTTGGTAAAGAATGGATTTTGCCCATTATTCATTATTAACCACTAACAAGCTACTGCTGTATTTTCTTTTAGATTATTACCTAAGTAGATATATTACGGGCAAGTAGGTATATCTTCCACGCGTTTCCATCGCGGACTAGTAGATGGTGTTAGGGAAAGTGCCACTTAATTTATAGATTTTTTTAACAACCTAGCTTTTGTGCTTGTTGCGTTGTAGACCTTGTGCGTGATGATAACCAAAAACGGACCAACAGGAAAATCGGAAACAAAGTTAAAATTTGGTTTCCGATTGTTTTGTAGATTTATAGAGAACTGATGAGGCTTGGGTTCCAATCCTGGCACGTAGATAGCTACTATAAGTTTTTCAAAATTTACAACAGCTTCTTGAAGAAACTCTCAGGTCCAAGAATTGATTCTGAGGCATTTTCTCAGCATCCCGTCATCATCAGTCAATATCAGAAAAAATATACCTACCTAAGTACTGATGAATAGTCAGGATTCCCAGAATAGAATAGCCTGATGGGTGACTGGTAGATATGCCTTTAGCCATTAAGTTCACCATGTGTATGTACCTACACATGGTGAACTTGGTAAGTACATGAAGTTAAATAATTAAAAATAATAAATACCTCGGCCGACCCCACACGTAGATAGATAAAGGCGCGACAGACCTTTAATTGTTTACGAATTTGTTGTATTGCTTTTTATTTTCGCCCTATTTTCTTTGGCAACCTGTATACTGTGTCGTGTGAAGACATTGACAAAATCCCCGATGCGAGGAGGCTGTAGGGCGGCGTTCAGTGCCACGTCACTTCCGCCGGAGTTCGCCCGCTTCCGGCCGCGCTTCCGGTTGGATTTCGCGCGGAATTTCCACTACGCTCTATTGCAATAAACTGGCAATTCATAAATAAAACGTCCAACTAAGTATTAGGTAAAAGTCAACCATCCCGAGCTTTTGGCTATACAGAAACTTTTTATACAGTCAAAGTAAAGAAGTTTTTATTTTTTTATTTTATCTGTTATATAATTAAAATTCTTTATGCAATATTTTAATTAACCAACTCTATTTATTAAGTATTTCTAAAGATAAATTCAGAAGTAGGTAATATTATTTAATAATAATTATTGGAAAATAAATAATGCGTATAGACATAGACAGTGTTAGTGGTAACACTGGTAACAGTGGTAGAAGTGGATGGTGACTTCGAGCATGCTGTGGCTGTCGCCCAGCGAACATCGGCGCATACATCATCTGTACCACGGTCAGTGTCCTGGTACTGATACATTTTGATAATAATAATGATATGAACTTCATTTACTGTGACAATAAAACTTGCGACATGTAATCGGTAAAAACAAGGGAGGGCGCAATAGGCGAAACAATTATCATCTACCTATTCTTTGAAGGTATTTGAAAATTATAATTTACTTTAAATGATATTATAGAATTATAAAAAAATATTAATAATCTTTTCTTATTATTTCGGGTCGGTACATAAAATAATGTATAAACATTAGGTAGGAACTGCAAATTTTTGACGAGTTTTAACCCACCATTCCGGGGAACGGGGAGCAGGGGGTCTAAAAAGGTCGTTTCGGGTGAATCATACATAATAGGATCCTATTTCGATTCATATTCGAAATTTTCACCAAATACGAATCTGCTAATGAATTGAATTGTCATTGAATCACTAAAATGAGGGAAATTTTACGAAATTTAGAGGAATTGTTTAGGATTTGCTGGGAATTCATAAAAGGAGGAATTGCTCAAAGTGGCCATTTTAGACCCTAACCCTAACCAAATGGCTTTGTAAAACGTAAAGATTGGTCTAATAGAGTTGCAAATGTATTAGATTGACATTAGATACATTATTAGAGCGCGACCAACTTAAAATTTATGCAACGCTTAATAAATATACTTAGTCACTGATAAAGTAACAACTTTTATTACAATTAAGAGAACGTCAAGTTGCCACTTATCTACTGAGGGCAGGGTAGTTAGCACCAGGGTTTTAGTTTGTAGTTGTTGATCGATACTATATTGAATAAATTGTCAAAGTATATAGAAGCTACTATATTATTATATTATTATTATTATATTATATTTTGCTTGGTAACTTTGTTCGACTGACAAATATTATTATCGAATACTCTGTTCATTGCAGTGTTTTTAAATTATCTAAAAGTTAACTTGGTTACGCCTTTTATTTCCGAGGGAGTAGGCAGAGGTAATTAAGTCCTGGAAATAGGTACCTACCCACGTTTCACCAATAGGTACCTTCACCAATAAACCTACATTTTTGGACCCCTAAACGTGACAGGTGGTGAACCTATGGCCGGACCGGGGTGCAACTACACATGATTCGGTATCAGTTCTGGGACCTTCGGTTTTCCGACACTGCGTACCCAAGTTTGCCGAGTCGCGGTCTCCACTCTAGAACACGTTTACCCCAACGGTTGTCGGCTCTTCGCGAGATATGGGCGGCCAACTGCCACTTCAGCTTGCTAATTCTTTGAGCTAGTGTTTAAATTATATAATCTATTTATATAAAATGATAAACTGACTGACTGATGGTGATGTATCAACGCACAGCCTAAACCGCTGGGTCTCAAGACTTAAAATTTTGCGCACAGATAGCTTATATACAGTACCTACAGGCATCCACTAAGAAAGGTTTTTGCTAAATTCAACCCCTAAGGGAGTGAAATAAACGTGGGCGAGCGAAGCCGCGGGTAAAAGCTAGTACTTAATAAATCAGAAAGACATTAACCCAGCTTCTTCTTGTTTAGCAGATCCGTACGCGGCGCTGAGTGGATGTGGTCGTGCGAGCGGTACCGGGGGGCAGGTGCAGCTGTGGCAATTCTTGTTGGACGAGCTGGCCAGCGGCGCACCAGGCATCTGCTGGGAGGTAAAGGTCTTCGGTGGACGTCAAAGATTTTAGATCGTTACGCTTTATACCGAAAATTATTACAATAAGTAGTCCAATCCCTTTTTTGCTACACATGATTGCAAACGAATATAAGCGAGTTACTTCATCTTGTGTGGAGAAAGTTACGATTATTTAAGTTACGATATTAATTAATATCTCCTTTCTCAAGAATTTGTTAATTCATCCTCCTAGGTATAGATACATCTTCTTATTGCTGTACCCAGAATGATCTCACGTAGTCACGTAGACCTTTTAATTGTATTCTAAACTTTACCTATATAATATTATAGATATAGATATTTAAAACAGTAGGTATTGATTTATATACCTACCTACCTACCTACTAGCGGTTCTACGAGGTTTCACCGTAGTTCCCGTTCCCGTATGGGAATACAAGAATAATATTATATAGCGTAGATATGTTACTCAGTGATAATGTAGCTTTCCATTGGTAAAAGATTTTTTTTAAATAGTTCCATTAGTTTTTGAGTTTATTCGTTACAAACATACAATAATACAAGTATACTTACAAAAATACAAATCTTTCCTCTTTAGAGCAGTGATAGCCCGGGCGGTTAAAGAGCCGGCCGAAAATCAGTGAGGCTCGGGTTCAAATCCTGGCATGTACCAATGAGTTTTTCAAAAACTTACGTACATATTTATCACTAGCTCGACGGTGAAGGAAAACATCGTGAGGAAACCCGCAGGTCTCAGAATTAATTCTGAGACATGTGTAAACAGACCCGGTCCGGCGATAGGCTCACCACCTATCACGTTTAGGGGTCCAATATATCTCGTGAAATGTGGGTATATCCAGTAATGGAATACCTCTGCCTACCCCCTCGGGGATAAAAAGGCGTGAGATTATATTATTATATTATTTCCTCTTTAGAATATTAGTGTATAGTAGTGTAGACTACTAGCGACCGTACTCGCTTCACGTCAGTTTATGACATATAAAAATCTTCCTCGTTTATCGCTATTGAAACAATTTTTTAGTTCAATTCCAGATGCGGAAAGCGGTTTCATTTTAATACTATGTACCTTAGGTACCTAAATAATATGTAAACATTAATTTTGAAACTGTATCCATTATATTATATTATGTCCAGGGGCCTCCGTCAGATGGAGAATTCCGGCTCTCGGACCCGGACGAGGTGGCTCGCCGCTGGGGCCGGCGCAAGCAGAAACCCAACATGAACTACGATAAACTGTCGCGCGCGCTGCGTTACTACTACGACAAAAACATCATGAGCAAGGTGAGACCCCGTGCAAAGGTAGCTCAGCAAAGTAATAGCATTTACTCTCTTCTCTAGCCCAACTTCGTAGAATCCATTTTACAATGTACACTTTGAAAAGTAGCACCCTAAGGCCCAAGGCACACCGCTCTGGAAGCGAGGCTGAGCGCATTTTGAAGACCACAATCCTACTAATATTATAAACGCGAAGGTATGGATGGATGTATGGATGTTTGTTCCTCTTTCACGCAAAAACTATTGAACGGATTTTGTTAAAACTTTACAGTTATAGGTATAGCTTAGGTATACATCAGAATAACACATAGGCTATATTTTATCCCCGTATTAAAACGGGAACGGGAACAACGCGCGCTGCTAGTTTTATATATTTAAGCGTTAACGACTTGGACATACGGTCAATAATTGTTAAACGCCATAGTAGTCCCAACAGCATCCTGAAGGCATTATTAAATTGAACACGTAGGACACCCACAGGCCGCTCGCGTAGAAAGACTGACAGAACGCCTTATGAATGTTTACTTTGACATCTGCAGTAGGTACAAAGATAAAATAACATTTATTCCAGGCTATTTGGCCGATAATAAAATAAAATAAAAGGCGTTAGTATTTTTTATTAGCTCTCTAGCATAGCACTTTTGTTTTACTAGGAAGGATCGAGCTGCAGAAGACAATATTATGTATTTCAGAATTCGCCACTGTACTCGTAGCTACGAGTATACAAGCTGACTCATAACTCACAATCTATCTATACCAATATACCCCTTTTCACATGTACCTACCGGTTGCCGTGTAGCCGTCGGGCTGCGAAGTACATGGCCATGTATGTTCGCTTTCATACGTACCGGCGGGCAACCGGGCAATCGGCCATTCATTTCGCCGCCGGCCCGGTGGAAACCGGTACGTGTGAAAAGGGGCTATGAGTGCTACGTTTGTTGAATGCAGGTGCACGGCAAGCGATACGCTTACCGGTTCAGCTGGGCGGGGCTGGCAGCGGCATGCCAGGCGCAGGCGGACGCGCCCTGCTGGCCACCCTACCTGCCCCCCGCCCCTGCACCGTCAACCTCCACCAACCTGACCACCCCAGTCACCCACCCGCCACCTCGGACGCAGTAGCATCCGATGCTGAGAGCACTCTAGTAGACTGCCTAGTCAAATGAGTTACTTTTTATGATCTGTCAAAGTGAAAACGTATTGAGATAAGAACCTGTGGACGTCGTGACAATTTTATTGTGTTTTATGAGTGCGCTCAATTTATTATTATCGATTTGATTACTGTCCTGGAAAGTGTCTTTTCTAAAGTTTATTTTACTCGTGTGTTTTGAATTTAGTGTTAATGTTAAGGTGTCCTAATTTAATTGTTATTAATGTTGTTTTATAGGTCTAATTTCTATCTAGGTACTGTGTATTAGTATTGGCAGCTTAAGTTGTAAATTCTAGGTAAGTTACATGCTGGCCATGTTAAATTTCTATGACAAAAATCTCAAACATTTTTAAACATGAAGTAAGTACTTATTTATATACTCGTAGAGAGATGCAGTTCCTTAGTAAAGACAACCATTATCAGTTTCCAGTATTTATAGATAAGTACCTAAGTACATTATATTTAGATTAAGATAGGTATACCTCGAATCTAGTTATCTAAATTAGATTAGCAGTATAATTACCTCAATGAGTAAACGTATTTTATGATTTAAGAACTTAAGACATTGTTTTTCAACCTTTTTTTGTTCGTTAACTCAGAACTCCGTCATTCATAATCCGATTTGGAGAATTCGTAAAATAAAAATAATAAAATAAATAATCTCAAGCCTTATATCGCCGAGGGGGTAAGCAGAGGTATTCCATTTCTGGATACACCCACTTTTCACGAAATATTCTTTGGACCCCGAAACGTGGTTCACCGCCCATCGCCGGACAGGGTCAGTTTACACATGTCTCAGAAGTAATTGTGGGACCTGCGGTTTTCCTCAGGATGCTTTCCTTCACCGTCGAGCTAGTGATAAATATGTTCGTTCATTAATTCGTGGAACTGATGAAGAAGACCTCAAATTCGGTTTCCAATATTTTGAGTCGAGTTTTATCCGGTTTTTTTTGTTCGCACCCTTTTATACTTGATAGAGAAAGCAAGTGCACTGTGCACTAAAAATCCCTCTAAATAGATCCAAGATCCAAAGCATTATTATATATTAAGATTTCGTTCGAAAATGGTAAAAATTAACTAGGGCAAGATGCGTATCACGTATAACACAATATGTGTTTTTATTAGAGATGAAACGGATATCAGGTAACTATCCGGTATCCGGCCTATCCAGCCTTGTTTTCACTATCCGGCCGGATACCGGATAGTAATACAGTATCCGGCCGGATACCGGATAGTAATACAGTATCCGGCCGGATACCCAATAGTAAAATAAAAAAAAATCTCATTATTTTACACAAGGCAAATCATACTCCAATAGGTTATAAACATACACAATAAACATACCGCGTACTTGTTATCGTCACTGTTTAAATCAAAATATTGCCATATTGGCGATCGTGTTTTTGATGATGACATTTCTTGTTAATCTAAGTATATGTTAATGATAGCCTCGAAATCTATCAGAATTCAAACATAAAATCACGACGACAAGTGATAAACAATGAAATAAACAACAAACGAACTGAGAAACAAAAACAAACTGACATGCGCGATAACACTCGAACGCCCTCGAGTCGACCCGATCTCCGCTTACGTGCGACCCGAATGCGCCTGAATATTTCCGATCTCGTTCACCGCGCCAATATTCAAATCAAACTGATCGCGTAAACGCAATAAAACGCCGGATATCCGGCAGCCGGATATCCGGCGTTCCGCCCTAGTAGCTTGCCGAATATCCGGTATCCGGTATCCGGCCAAACTACTATCCGTTTCATCTCTAGTTTTTATCCTTTACGCGATGCCGCATAGTTACTCGTACATGGTCAGTTTTTACTTATTTTTATAAGTGAGTACTGAGTATAAGACACAGTTTGAAAAACACTGGTTTAAGGTAGGTATTTAGAGCATGTGCTACTGCTGAGCTGAGACGGTGAATGTGTTACCAATGCTTACATTATATAGAAGTGGAACTCAGTGGCTGATTCCGTAATTATGTTAAATAAATTAAAAGGCCACCGTACAACATCATAATCGAGTTCGCAGTTTATATATCTACTATTTGCAAGGTTGCTAATATTGTAACCATAGTAGGTAGGAATATAACTTCTATCAGTAAGTGATGGAATTTATATACAATATGTAACAGAATAAGCGCAATTCCTGAAATTAGTTTGTTCAGTACCTATCGACTACTTAATCATTTTTAGCTATTTTTAATATGTTGTTTTAATTTTTTCCGAAAAATTTATTAGCATAACTGAATTCAGCAGGCGTATTCACGGAGCTTCAATATTCGATATTCGACTCGGAATCCGAAAATCTGTCGAACACTTTCGAGGTGGGCTGATGTTGGTGCCGAAAACTAATGTCATAATTATGTGACATAAGGATTCGGAAAATTTTTTACTCGATCTGAATCGAACGGAAACGGTATCATCTGTCGAACACTTTCGAGATGGGCTGATGTTGGTGTCGAAAACTAATGTTATTTATATGTGACATAAGGATTCGGAAAATTTTTCACATCTGAATCGAACGGAAACGGTATAGAGACTCCGTGAATACGCCTACAGGGTTACCTCTTTATTTAAGAAATTTAGTTAGACAAAACTAAAGTACGAATAGACAATAATTATTTTATATTAATGTAGCTACTAATTGTGGTGTAAGTATGAGGAATTGCGCTTAGTCTGTGACACGTTACAGTGAGAGCTGACAACAATGAGAAAAAAAGGGGTAATAAAAAGAGTCATTAAACATAGTATGCAATGAATCAATGATCAAGTACCTATAGTTTTTTTTATACTATACCTACCTACTTACTCATTGCGCCATAAAGCCACTGTATAATGATAATTTTTCCTTTGCATTTATGAAGCAAATAATAAATATTTTTTTATTTTATTTTTTGTACAGAGTTGTTGTGGTCTAAAGAATATACATTTTATTAATAATAATTATGTTTTTGTATTTTTTTAAAGTATGTTGTTTTTGAAGTTAATTATTTTTGTTATTCTTGACTGAGAATAAAAAAAGTTGTTTGCATACAAAAATGTCGCTTATGGTTGTGGGCTAATTATAAATGGGTGTGTGATATACAATGGGTATCTTGACAAATGCATAAGGCCAACACACAAGACGGGATAGGCTGTCGCGATCCGGGACGCAAAATTTATGTGCGCGCAAACTTTTATGTTAAAATCACGCGGTGCGCCCGTTTTCTGTAGGTACGACAAATTACATAAAAACTCGAACATTGCAAAAAAATCCATCACGGATCGCGCCCGCTTTCCCGACTGTGTGCTGGCCTTTATTGTCTTACGAGTGGAGGCTTTGGAAGTAAGATACATGTTCATCACAATAAAGTTCCTTGACAACAGTTGTCTATTTTATTTTTTATACAGGGTAAATTTTTCAAGTGGGCGTAGTAGGCTAAATCAGAAACTACTTATGAGGAATAGCGAATAGTACTCAAAGGAGTCTCGGGCCGGATTTCGATGAAAACTGAAAGATTATCTTTGGATTTTTGAAAAAATCAATAATCCTAGCCAGGAATCGAACCCGTTGATTTTGGAAAAAAAAACTCACCTGTATTATTACACCATTCGATAGTGTCGCTAATAAGGATTGAATTCTGGGAAGAAATGACATACGGTAAACTTAAGGAAAATGTTGGATTTTAATAAAGTGATTCATTTTTTAAAGTAATGTCTTAATTTCATACCTGCATTACCTGTACTTTGACCGAAATGATGCTCAATAATTTTCTCAACATAGACCCGCAGCGCGGTCATCTTGACAACATTGTTCAAATTTTTTTTTATTATGTTTCGCAGTTAACACCGTTTAGGTATAAATATTGCCAGTGTGCCGAAACTAGAAGACTAAAGAGCAGTGATAGGCCGAAAATCAGCGAGCGGTTCGAATCCTGGCATGTACCTGTACCAATGAGTTTTTCAAAAACTTACGTACCTACATATTTATCAATAGCTCGACGGTGAAGGAAAACATCGTGAGGAAACCCGCAGGTCTCAGAATTAATTCTGAGACATGAGTAAATAGACCCGGTCCGGCGATGGGCTCACCACCTATCACGTTTAGGGGTCCAATGTATCTCGTGAAATGTGGGTATATCCAGTAATGGAATGCCTCTGCCTACCCCCTCGGGGATGAAAGGCATGAGATTATATTATTATATAAGTAGGTAGGTACCTACTTTCGTATAAAATAATAATCATATCAATTTTATATCAGTTATATCGCGTTTATGCGGTAAATAGGTAATATACCAGGTCGAACATCTTTGCACTCCTCCAGGGTCTGCGCCCCATATACCTGGGCACCTCTGGCAACCCTAGTTACGGCACTCCAAATTAGGTAAATCTATAAAGGACCTAGAATCTTGAATTCATATGAATCAATGAGTGTCTAAAGATCATTATAAATATCTGCCTAGGTAAATAGTTCTGACAATCCTGATTTTAGGCTGGTTACAAGCTGTGGACTAACAATGGATTAGGTTTTGTAGGAACTTTTATCAATGGATAAATATGGGAATATCGAAAGTGCAAAGTGTTGATTGTCCTTGTGGGGCGGAAACCAACACGGCCGATAAGCGCCCACGCTTGACAAACACGCGCGCTCTCGCAGCGGTAGTCAACATTTGGTCACAAGGACAACGCACACAGAGTCGGGAGATGCAGTGCAACCTGTCCAAAGAAAGAGGGCGCAGCGCTTGGATCTTTCTCGCTTTCGGAGGCATGGGTCGCATCGCATAGGTACGAACTTTAACATTAAGTACAAGTAAATTAAAAGTGACCGCCTTCCCGATTGTCTATCCCGATTAGGGATATCATTTTTAGTAATGTTCGAGTTTGTGTTTTGTAGGCTGAAGTACCTTTTGTCGAAACGTGAAGACCATCATGAGCGGCGGCTTCTTCCTTAGGCCGTGACACTGGACCTCACGGTCTGATTGATGTTATGTTGGTCCCAGTTTTATGCTCAACAGAAGTCCTACATTAATGTCAGGGAACTGGGGTGGATTAAGAAAATATCTGAGAGCTGGGTCTAACAACATTCGCCAGGTCACTCCACGAGGAGCTCATACTTCCTCATGTGTGAGAAAAGACCTTACAACAGTAGGTACTGGTACCTAAATGGCGATAATGATAACAGCCATATGATAGAAACAAAAATAGCAGGCATTGATTTACTTTCGGTTACACTTTTCGTTATGGTTAACTACGAGTACCTATACTATTATAGTTGTAGACGTTGTAGTTAACCTGGGTGCCAAAATGGCAAACATTCTGCCTGTCAGTCACTTAATCCCATAGGTTGGCTTATCGTACGGGACAATGATATTTGATAAAAAGTTTCTCTGTTTAAACACATGTTGACGGTCTCTGAAAACAGACACCACCACTTCGCAACTGCGCCCACGCCGACAGTGCTTTCAAAATGGCGGCGCGCGCCACCACGCTGCTGCTGCTCCTCTGGCTGCACGGTAACCTAATTCATATACCGCTTTACTTTAAATATTGTTTTTACTGTCTAAACGGATTACAGAGGTGAAATAAGAAAACCTGTGATTTGATGATTGTGAATGTGTGCTCCTTTCGTACACGCTTTCAGAAGTTTCAAGGCATTTCCGTATTTAGTAACAAAAACATTGGGTATAAACATTACGTTTTGCTATTTGTCATTGCCAGAATTAACCGAACGGGGGGCGTAGGGTACCTAACTCTAGCATACGACTTACAAACTACCTACTTCATAACAAAGAGAACGACCGAACAATTGTCCGGGGAAACGGAACTCGGCTTAGGTCGTCGTTGCTGGTGTGGTAAGGATTCGAGACAATCGGCCCATCATGTAACGATAGCGTTGATAGCCTGCAGGAACTGATAGTGTCAATTGTCCCCACCAACGACGGGGATAGTGTGGGCCAGCTGACAAATACTAGCTCATATTTAGTGGTAAACTGAGTAAGATGAAGATTTATAGTGGTGTTTTACCAGGGCCGCGCGGTTACGATGCTGCGTGCGAGAACGTCACAGCGCTGTCGTTGCAGCTCGATGCGCTTCTGGCGGAGTACGACCGTGAGACTCCACCAGATGTACAGGTCTCTCTCAGCCTCTCGCTGGACGTGCGCCATGCCTTCTTGATCGATAGAGACTCCGCCATGCGACTTCTAGCCGATCTCCACATGGTAAGAGGTCAATTTTGTCCTTGTACCTATACTGATGGAAGTCAAGCTAATGAATCTTATTAATTTGAGGGCATAGGCTTCTAAGTGAGCTCGTTTCTTCGTTGACTTCATCTGTGTCCTCCGGGCTAGACTAGAGTAATCTCATTAATAATAATAAATAAAAGGAATGTCTTTAAGGCAATTATTCTCTGCTTAGAATTGGAAAGACAGTCGGTTGTCATGGAACTCGACTGAGTGGGGGTGTGACGTGGCGCTGACGTCGGCGGAGCGGCTGTGGTTGCCGGATGTGACAGCGGTGAATGCGGCGGCGAGCGGCACGGGTGACGAGCCTATCCGCGCACGCATCTCCAGCGACGGCTCCATAGTGTGGATCTCGCGCCTCAACCTCATCGCACCAGTCCAGCTCAATCTGGCCGACTGGCCGCGCGATCTGCAGACATGTGACTTCAAGTTTGCCTCCCGCGCCCACACCGTCGACGAGCTCGATATAAAAATAAAGGACACGAAGGTCAGTTGTCGCCGATTCGGTGTTTTTCCTTGCCGCAGAGACTGTTCATTGTCCAATAATGGATAAATTTAAAAATCCACTACTGAATTATCGTGTGCACCTTTCGTAATCAAGAATTACACCTAGTAATTTTTGTCCACCTCTATTACAGTACGCGTCGGTTTTCGACAGCGGGACTTGGGAGATGGTGTCGATGGAACGCAAGCCGTTGGCATGGGTTGAACAGCAGGGCACGCGGCGGCTGGTGACTTGGTCGCTGGCGCTACGGCGGCGGGCGGCTGCGCAAGCGTTGGTAGCGCGAGTAGTGATCGCTGCTGCCGTGCTGCTGCTACTGGCCTCAGCGCTGCTGCCGCCCGGCGACCGCGCTGCTCTCGCTGCAGCCACATCCTTTACTTCTGCACTGTGGTGAGCGTTGACCAGTTACAAATTTACTTCAATAAGTGGTAGGATGAGTTACAATGAAATCTTGCGTACGATTTGTTAACAGAGGCGTTGCCTTGTTAAGATTTTCTATGATCAAACTATCATAGACAGCGCAAGGACTTCGCTCACTGCCGCCGTGTTCCCGTGTACCCAGAATTGGTTTCTCTTGCTAGGGACAATCGTCACAGACAACAAGTTTTATTTAGGTACCTACTTGGTTATTAGTTTACTATAGTACACCTAAGTAGTTAAACATCTACATATATGGAAGAATAAGGGCCAAAACAGATGAGCGCGCGGTACCGCGCAGCGACGCGCGGTGCAAGCATAATTACATGACAGAAAATGTACGCTACATCTTGCGCGCGGGGCAGGTCATGTAGACATTATGCAGTGTTTAGATTGATCTTGCGCCGCGCGGTAAGCATTTCCGCGCGGTGCCGCGCGCTCATATGAACTTAGCCTAAACCGAATGATATAAGTATATATCAAATCACAAACGGCTGGGCCTACGAACTTAAAATTTCCCAAGGAGGTTGCTTAGAGAGTGTAAGCGACCGCTACAAGGATCTTTCAAAATTCCCAAAGGAACGGAAGTAGGCTCCCGGTAACTTTTAAAACAAAAGTGCTTGATCACTATCTGCAGGCTAATATCTGCGTTGATGCGGCTCCCGGGCGCAGACAGTGCGCCGCGCTTGATCTCACTGGTTGGCGGGCTGTGCGCGTGCGGCGGCGTGGCAGCGGCGTCCGCGGCACTTGTGGCGCGCGTGGCACGCGTGTCGCAGGCGCCGCCACGCGCGCTGCGAAGTTTGGTGTCAAGCGCCACCGCCGCACTCAAGTTATCGCCCGCGGAGGTATGTGTATGGTCGAATTGGAACTGATTTCACGCTTCCAATTTTTTTATGAAGGCGATGCATCCCTGATGAGGGCATTTAAAATTGATTTTGTCAATGAAGTTAGTAGAGTA
Source organism: Ethmia dodecea (assembly GCA_963855545.1). NCBI lineage: Eukaryota > Metazoa > Arthropoda > Insecta > Lepidoptera > Depressariidae > Ethmia > Ethmia dodecea. The sequence goes on from OY979443.1 coordinate 4,694,705, forward strand.
CCTACTCGACGGTGAATGAAAACATTATGAGAAAACCCGCAGGTCCCAAAATGAATTCCGAGGCATGTATAACAGGCCCGGTCCGGCGATGGGCTCAATACCTATCACGTTAAGGGGTGCAAAGATTATTACTTTTGAAACGTTAGTATTTTCTGAATGGAAATACCCTGCCTACCCAATCGGGGATAAAAGGCGTGAGATTATTTATTATTTATTTATTTTTCAATCATTTAAAGAGCAAAATACACTGAAATGAAAAAAGCTGTAATTATTTACATATTATTATTAACTTTATTTCTCTTAACTTTCTCTTTATTTCTCTATACATTAGTTAATTCAATCTACGTTAGTGTTCCACATAAATACAAAGCTAAACCATAGTATTGTGAAATTTAAAAGCATTATCTATTCGAAACTAAACGAATCCATATGTAATTTTAGGGTGTAGCGGGCGAGAGCGGCGTATGGGCGGCGGCAGCGCAAGTGCTGGACGCGGCGCTGCTAACTGCGCTCGCGCTTGCTACGGTGGTTTTGCTTTGCGTGTACGCGTAGCACGCTTCTGCGTAGCAGGGCGCGCATCGCCTCACCCGTAGCCTTCGAGATTGTAGCACGGCGCGTAGACACCTTACTACGCGAATCGGGTACCGGGTGGTTCCTGTGTATTGTGGCGCTATTCACGTGTTACATGCTATGGACTGTATTATATTAAAGTGAAATGAGTGAATCTTTCAATGTTGAAATCTGCAACAATAAATGAAATACAACAATATATAAATCCGATTTTTATTACCCGACTATTAATATTTATTTCATAACTTAAGTCTACGGATATCCAATAGATTGCATACTTGATTTCATTGTCAGGTGGCTGTTTAAATAGGTGGATCTCTGAATCCTAAACTAGGATGCCCTGTATCATAGGAGTATCAAAAGGTATTGTTTTTTGGGTGGGTATACTGTACGAGTGAGTAGCTATTTACGCAGCCTGTAACCTAACCAGGCGCTGCATTCGTCTTTGTCACCGGAGTGTCTTATTATACATTTTCTAAATATTACCAGGCCCGAGCGCATCAACACTAGACAAGCCTTATAACAATTGTACAGGCGCCCAAAACCATACCACTGATAACAATTACTAGTGTCAACTTACAATAATCAGGAGTTTAACGATGTACCTACTGCTTACTGCTTAAATTGACACTTATGGGCACTTTATTATTGCTTTAACGGTTGTTAAGTTTATCTAAAGTACTTGTTATTCAATAAGCAGATCGACCTTGATTTTTACGTAAAATACTTTACTTTTGGATCTGTCGTCTAGTCAGCAAGCCTACGCAGGTGTACTTGGTAGACAATCAGCTCAGCGCACAACAGTAGCACTGACACGGCAGCGCCGACACCCAGGACCTGCGTGACACCGACCCATCATAAACCAAAATTAGTCGGAAAGATTTTAGTAGATAATTACTGTAACTTACAAATCCCAGCTCAACAACACGCTTTTGATTCTTCTGGGTTTAATTTAGGTAGTGAACTGAACGCATAAACTTGAGGTGACTTTATTTTATTTATCTAGGTCAGGGATAATAAAGTACCTACGTACGTACTTGTATCAAGTGTAGAATAAATAAGACAAGAGTAATTGTAACCACAGGTTATAATACTTATTAGGGTACCTAGGTTGGTTAATGGTGGTCTATAGTTACCAAGATTTAAGAATGAGCATGACATGAATTTGTTTTAAAATACCATAATATGTTTAATGTAATTTGCCCATCGTTTCAACAAAATGATTTATAGGTATGTTACTCGAAACAAAATGAATAATTATTTATTATTTTAAAGGTTTTCTTTTGTTGAAACTGCAAGGTTTCATCGAGGTGATCTGATTAGACCCAGGAAGTGGATAGTGGAACTCCTAAATAACTACTCGCAAACACCTCGAGTTGGCGCTTATTTGATTTGTTTCGGCGAAGTTTGTTGTGTTTAGTTTTTTTAATTATGATAATTATTATACTGTGCCTGAACGGTGGGCAGGACGTCGCCAATCCCAACGCTGAGGAAGCCACAGCCAGCGCCGGCGCAACGAGGACGCTCCGCCAGCCAGATGCGGCGCACGCGCGACATCAGACCCACCTCGCGCTGCCACCGCAGCCTGCGCCACTTATCTCTTAGAAACACAGCAGTAGACAACAAGAGTATGTGTTTTAAGCCAGAAATTTGGTCGACACGACTCAAAATTACTTAATACCCACAATATAAAATTAGAGATAGTACCTACCTAATATTTATGTACATTGAATTATGACTGACTAAATTACTAGCATGCTGCGAACTACGCTTAAGAAGTACCTAGTCTAAAATAAAAGTCTTATCTTCTTCTATCTATGAATATACTTACAAGAAGGATCTGACTGGCTGATTGGGTGACTGACCGATCAACGCACAGCCGAAACCGCTGGGTCTAGCAGATCGAAGCATGGAATATTGCACAAAGGTTCCTTAGAATACGTACGTGAGCACTAATAAGGATTTTTTGGAAATTATCATGGAAACGGGAAAAAAACTGATTCAACACAGGTAATGCCGCTGTTCACTTGGTGTTTTAACTTTCAATTAACGTAAGTGCATGTGTAGGTAGATATTGGGGAATAATTAATGCTCAGAACACGACACGTCATTCATTCAGATCTTTTACGACTATAAAACTAAATATTTCCAATTATTCTGGCTTAGTTAAAAAAGAGATCGGGTATAATTGACAAACTTTCAAGGTTTCATACTCCATCCGTTGTTGGCTGTTTCTCACTTTACGAAATACAGCTAACGCCACCTTTTGGCAAGTAGCGGTTGTAGGACCTCCGATGCAGGTAGGCAGATTCCAGTCAAAAAGGAGTAAATGCTTCGCCACATTTTCTGATATAGAGACAAAATGGTACACACAAACAATAATAAAATGGACGGAGTTAAAGTGAAAAGGAGTTTTGATATGTAGACCGAAGAAACTACGGGCTGACGACATAATCGCAACAGCCAGAATAAAATTTGAAAAGACAGTAGAAGTTGATAGAAGATGGAGGAGGCTTTTACCCACAAGGGGTCCATAGCATTAACTAATAATACTAAACACATTTTACTAATTAGGTAACATCATTAACTAAACAATTCAACGGAAAGAAAAAAATTGAGATACCTACCTATTTTGAAACCATTTTTAAATAATAAACAGATGTTATAAAGTTTATTTTTATATTTACAGCATGTAATATTATGAAATGTGTTTATTTTGAAGAAAATCTGTATTAAAACTTTAACTTCTCATGATCACAACGCCGCTGATTCGGCGCCACTCAGTAATTGAAGTCTTCTTCTTCTCACATCCGGCGACGTGACGTGACGTCATTACGAGGTCAAGTGGTAAGTGGTAACATAGATAATAAAACAATATAATACTGCTTAGAAAATATAAATATGTATCAGAATAAATTATCCTATTCAATGGATGATAGACTTAGGTACATGAAAAATTTTATCACATACTGCTCGCTTCTTCTCTTAGCCATTTATTTTATTGTTCATATTTATTATGCTTCCCAAATTTATGAACATGGCTGCCTCTTTAAATAATGGCCAATAAACATTACAGTATAATTAATATTGCTCAGTATATTAAAAGTAGTTAGGTATATTATTGTAAATTTGTAACCTGACGGCCAGCAGTTCGCGGTACCCGGAGTGTCTGCGGATGGGCACGGCTACCATAGGAAGTTTGAACGCCTGGATTTGCTTAAGACCACATTTCTCCGGCTCGGTGTACGTCTGGCTGATGATATCGTAGCCAGCGCCCTCCTCCACCTAGACAGCTGATGTCACTTAAGGGTGGTCAATAATGATTAACAGAATCAAGGCAAACGCAAAAAAAAATCTAGTCAAAAAACTTCTTGTGAACTATGTATTAACTTATGAATGAATATTGATTAAAACTGTTTGATAATTTGCAAATGAAATCATTTACCTAATATGATCTAAAACGTTACTATACCTCCCTCATCCCATTTTCCTCTCTCTCCCAATTTAAGCACGTTTTGTACCAATTTTTCTATTCTTAATTTTTTGCAATGTATCTAGGTACCTACTTATTTGGGTAAGCATTTAAAACTGAATTCCTAATTTTAAGTCGTAGGATGTAGTAGTCTTAGTAGCTGTAATAGGCAGCGGTAGGTACGTTATTGTCTGTGCTAACCCTAAGCACACAGTATAATAAATCCCTAAGCCTGCACGAACCTGGAAGGCGAAGAAGCCGGCGCGTACGCGAGCGATACCGTCCACCACGCTGAGGAACGCGGCGTCGCCCTGTGGCAGCACCTTGCGCCGGTATAGCAGCTGCGTCGCCGGTTCCGGGCTCTCCTGCGCATGTGTCAGTTACATTCTTCCAAAAAAAACGCTTTCAAAATGATCATATTTGGAGTACTCATTTGGTTATTTACCTTGAAAACTAAATTTACACATCCGCCCCGCCCTATAACAGGTACCTAGTCTTTGTAACCATGTATGATGTAGGGGCAGTTCTTGAAGGCTGATTAGAAATAAATCGTTCTGAGTGGAATCTTGGAGTGTCATACAAACTATTACGCTAAATTTTTTCTCCCAACTAAAACTCTCAATATATTTTTTTCCAACTACAACACTCAATAAAAAGCAAGTACTCTGTTTTTACACACAGCCAGGTTTTGGGATTTTGTTTTCGTTTCGCGATCGCGATCGCTTATGTGTGCGTTGACCTTTATTCTTGTCACCTTACCACAAACACGACTTTCTTGTAAGTGGTCTCTTGAACGCCGACTGGCATGGGCGAGTGGGCCAGGTCGGCGATGGTCTGTATGGCATCGCTGGGCGTCTGCAGAATGGCTACAATCTTGGCGGAGTAGGCGGTGAACGCAGACAGAGAGAGTGTCAGCGCACAGAACATTACTAGCCTCACCGACGCCAGCGCAGGCGTTACATGGAAACCTGTAATTATAACAAAGAATATAGAAAAGGAATATTTTACGATTTTTTAGCATGTGCATGAGTGGTGTGCCATTAAGGTCCATCTTAGCAGCTACTAGCGAATTACATATGCTACTAGTAGCACGTTATACAGCATGCCGATTTGTAGAATTCTTATGACACATTTGCTTTAATTTAGCATGCTATTTAAAGCACGCTTGTGCCGAAAACACTGCATCCGCCACGTATGATTGGCTACTAAGCAAACACATCCAGAAATGCTACAACGCACACCCCCTGCCACTTGCACCACAGGTAGCGTGCTAAAAATCAACCAGCTTGTGGTTTATGTGTCATAATCATTCGGCATGCTGTATAACGTGCTACTTAGTAGCACGTGTTATGTGCCAACCTTGCTGGCAAACAATGCCAACGGAGAAGGTGAAGGCATCAGCTGGAGTCAGCCGCGCGAGGCTTGCGTCCGCGGCTGTAGGCAGCGTGCGCACAAGCAGCGCAAGCGCCGTTCCTACGCTCGCGAACACGGCGCCACTAGCAGCCCACACGCCACGGCTGAATGGCAGAAGAAACACGTTGCGCACCGCCGACTGCGCAGGTTGACGGAATAGAAACGATCCTCTGCGACCAATAACATCGGTTATTATTCAAATGTGCCCTGCCTGGATAAAGCAAACAGAAATCTTGGCAAGTGGTTTTGCAGTGTTGTGCAGTGCTATAGAATAATGAAAAATACTTAAATGATATAGACATCAGATGAAGATAGAGCACTAATATAGCCGTGTTTACTGAGCCTGCGTTTCGTACGTAAGGTCCGGGTTCTTATCTCGGTGTCTTCGTATAATGATTTCAAAAACTGACGTATCTACATATTAATCACTACCTCGAGGGAGGAGAAAGAAAAGAGAAGGAATCGCCGGTCCCAGAATTGATTCTGAGGCATGTGTGCACCCCGATGGGCTCACCACCTCTCACGTTTAGGGACTATTAATACATACATAATTGCTATACGGCGTCAAATGATATATGCCATAATGAAACTTAGGTGTTACGGATGCAGAATTTTAGAAATACGATGTCATAAACAACACTACAGGCTACCAGGATACCAGAAACCGCACCTGAGCTCGACGGTCTCGGAGCAGTAGTGCAACACACGCCATCGGTCAGCGCGCATAAAGATGGAAGCGACGCCGATCTCTGTCTCGCCTCGCTGCATTCGTCCCGCCAGCCCATCGAAAGAACCATTGTGCTCCTCGCCATACAGGTCCACTTGGCGCATGTTATACCTAACGCCGTACATAGACAACGTTCCAATAAGGAGGATGGATCAATCATGGAACTCCGCTTCACTACAAAAGTAGAGCGGCATCTCATTCAGGAGTTCCTTGCAATTTTGTGACTTTCCACCACCTATACAAGGCTCCGATGCTGAAACCCTACGGCCCAATTTCCCTCAAACCTAATTACAAATTGGACAGGTTATAAGTATATAAGTAGGTATGAAGGTACCTACTTATCTAGCTGTTGTATAAGTTAGTGATAAGTGGAGGTATTATGAATACCTAGGTACTTACTTACATTTCGGTACTAACTTTAAAATCTAGATATAGGTATGTCACACTCAAACATAATACATAGCTCTCAACTTATAAAATACCTACTAGCTGTTCCGCGCGGTTTCATTGGTAGTTCCCGTTCCCATAGGAATAAAATATACCTAGACTTAGCCTATATAAGTTACCTACTCAAGGATATATAACCTACTTACTTATTCTTTTGCTTTGCTTTTATTTTTTTATTTGCTCCTTAACTTTTATCAACCTACCTAGGTACTTATTTTCATTTTTTTTTATAAATACTATTCTTGATCGCTTAATTGATCAGTGGGTCTAAAATGGCCACTTTGAGCAATTCCTCTGAGCAATTCTCCTTTTCTGAATTCCCAGCAAATCCTAAGCAATTCCTCTAAATTTCGTAAAATGGTCCCATAATTTAGTGATTCACTCATTAGCAGATTCGTATTTGGTGAAAATTTCGAATATGAATCGAAATAGAATTCTATTATGATTTTATGATTCACCCGAAACGGCCTTTTTAGACCCGCTGATGTGATGTTCTTATGTAGGTAGGTATTGTGTCAGCTTTGTTAGTAATCCTAAACAAATAAAATTGTAGCATTATAATGGTGTGAGTTTTTGAAATCGGTTTAATAGTTTTTGAATTAATTCGTTATAAACATACAAATATTTCCTCTTTGTAATTTTAATAAGTGTAGACTGTAGGTAGACATAGTTAGTTCCTATACGTAGGCTAACGTTTTTCGCAACAATAAGTAAATGTTGAATAAGTACTGTTAGCCAATAAATATCGATTGGAGCAACTCTATTGGAACTACGTCTCTACGCGTGACGTCACGAGGAACTGTCAACAATCCCGCGCATTGTGTCTGACGAGCTAGGCTGTGGCGCGTATAGATTACTAGCAGCGCCCCGCGGTTTCACCCGCGTAGTTCCCGTTCCCGTGGGAATACGGGGATAAAATATAGTCTATGTGTTATTCTGATGTATAAGCTACATAACTGTAAAGATTCATCAAAATCCGTTCAGTAGTTTTTGCGTGAAAGAGGAACAAACATCCATCCATACATCCAGACATCCATACATCCAGACATCCATCCATACAAACTTTCGAATTTATAATATTAGTAGGATATGTTTGCCAGAGTAGGTATCTGAAACTCTGTAACATAAATAATAAACCTTAATATGAAAGACTATCGCGTTAATAATTAATTATAGTAATATCACCTACCTACCGAATATGAATACATAAATACCGAAAATTCAAGTCCTCTGCAACGAGCATCATCAACGGGTAGGTGAGCTTAGGGAAGGTGTCGATCTGTCGGTTTCTGAGGTCCGACCAGCCCTTGAAGTGCTGTGGCTGGCTCACCTGGCCGGTACAAATAAAAACTAGATTCGTTGTGGGTATCTGTCTAAAGTGTCCCATTATTCCACAGTACAGCAGGCGTATTCACGGAGGCTCGACACCGTTTCCGTTCGATTCAGATCGAGTGAAAAAATTTCCGAGGTCGAATCTATGGACTTCGGAAAATTTTCCGACAGCCACAGAAAATTTTCCGAATCCATAAGTCAAATAACCTTCGACAGATTTTCCGATTCCGAATCGAATATCGAAGCTCCGTGAATACGCCTGCAGGTCAATCTTCGTCCACACAAATCGACAGAATCTAAAGATTTCGAGATAAAACAAAGCGGTGTAAGCAAAATAAAGTACTTATCCCTTAAAAAATCTAAAAACAATGTTTTTAGGCACATCAGACAATTTCTCTGTTAAGTGTATAGATTGCGAAAGCTTACACCTTCATTTGATAGCCTGATTCTGATGTATATAAATCCGTACAGTGGTTTTTGCGTGAGACTACTCCATCCATCCATCCTCACAAACTGTCGCGTTTATAATAGTAGGACAAACAGCTTACTATTACACACGATTCCAAGTACACATTGTTCAAATCTTTCCTTCTGGCGACGGTTGTGGGTAGTCGCGCCCACAGCTCAACAAAATCGTCCTGTGTTGAGTTTCTGTAAACCTCCAGCCTAGTAATGACCAATGGCAGGTCTGGCGCGATCTGGTAGACATCTAGCAGCGCGTGCGCCGTTGCCAACGTCACATCCGCGTCCGGAAGGACCGCAGTGGAAGACAGCGCGTCCGTTGCCTCGGAACTATCATTGTGAAGTAGAAGCCACGTGTGTCGGTAATTGAAGGCACGACTTGAGGACGCCTGTACAAACATTTTAGCAACGCTTTATGATTCGAGCATATACCGCACAGCAAATGAAGTTTTCAAAAAATAATTATTATCGCTTTAAACAGAGACATCTTGAGCCGGATTATAAGATGCTGCTAACTCACTCTCCTACAGTGCGTACCTATCATCCCTTGGCAAACTATCGAATCAAAATATTTTTTTTTAATGTAGAGGCTTATACATACATACATAAAACTCACGCCATTGTCCCGCAGGGGTAGTTAGAGACGATGGATCGCCACTTTTCTCGATCTCTGCATACTTCTTTCGCTTCCTTCACATCCTGCCTTTTCATGCACGCTCTTTTATTCTTCGCACTCCGAACCCCAGCTTTTTAGAGGCTTATAATATCCAGAGATTACCTCGTCGAGCAGCCGACGTGAGTGTGGGCAAGCAAGGTCGAGGAGCATGCCCTCGCGGCGCTGGCCGTCCGCAGTTAGAAGCTGCGTAAGCGCACAGTGCGAACCCTTCGATATTCGAATCCGCACCCCCGCGCTCTCAGCAGCTTTACAGAGCCGCGAAAGCTCCTCTATGGAAGTGGTATACTCAATTCAAAGTTTAACGAGTAGATGCATTTTTTAGGTATTTACAATACCTACCTAGTTTTTTAAACACATAAGTATACATAACGCCATGCCTGATTCACGTTGGGGTAAGGCAGAGACTACGGATTTACCACTTGCTATCACCTTTGTGAACTCCCAATTTTCTTAATAATATGTAAAAATCACGTGTTACTGTGTTCGTACCCGCTAATCTCCGAAACCGCCCTACCGATTTCATTGAAATTTTCTAAATGTCAATTGTTACAACTTCAAAGATAAGATAGTTTTGGACCCGTTAGGTGGCGGTGTTGTATGTGACAGGAAGTCTGAGCCGTCTGCCGGGGCTAACAGCTATCCCACCCTATCATCCCCTTGGCAGACTTCAACAGCACCGTTGCCTTGAGAATTGTAGAGCATGAGAAAGATTTTTCCGAAAACTATTAAAGATAATACTACTATGTCAGTTAAATTATTGCGACGAGACTATACTCTTTGCGACGAGCTTTTCCACACGTAGATATATCTATCTGCAGATTAGATTATGTGACTACCTATACTGAATTTAGTTGTGTGAATTTATCTTTTACGTAAGGATATATTTCTAACCTGGACTCCAGCAGATAAAAGCAGTAAGGAGCGAGAGATTCTTGGAAGCGAAGAACATCATGATAAAGTTGACGAGCTCCATTGCAGAGACCGTTTGCGACCGACTAACAACATACGAAGACTTTGTCAACTGTTCTAATCTAGAAGTCATTTTATTGCTTCTAGATAATTTCTCTAAATACTTATACCAATAGGCTTCTAGGTCTTTCGTATTTGCAGAGCAATCTGCGCGTCCAATTACCGACGCTTAATTTATTTGTTTTATTGCACCGTATCAAGCGGTCGCAGCTATTACCGCTGTCTGCTCGCCACAGCAAATTATTACGCCAATTTTCAAGTTGTAAGGAATCGTTTTCTAATAAAACGTTTAATTTAACGGCTATACACGGGAAAATAAAACTCGTACGGTAAACTCAACAGTCTATATATATTAAACAGTCTATGCGTACCGGTCGGTAACGACTCGACCTCGGCGCGAGGCACTCATTGCATCCAAAAATGCAAACAGATATTGTCAATGTCTTCTAATACAATTTCGCTATAATAAAGGTACGGCCACAGCGGCACGGTCTACCGCGGCACGTGTACCGCACAGGCGTCGGGCTGCGTGAACAGCCGCGTGTAGTTGACGAGCGCGAACAGCAGTAGCGAGCCCAGTGCCGAGCCCAGCTGTGTGGCCGTGCCGCACGCCCGCATACCCTTTGCGCCGCCGCGACGCGCCCACCCATAGACCCACATGCGCGCGTAGGACACCGTCCCCGACACGCACACCCAACATATCACCTGCAAATAATAATAATAAAACCATTTATTTTCATTTTATTCAGAGAGTCTATTATCGTTTCACGTGCTTAGAATACCCTACGGGAAGTAAGGGATACTTGACTGTCTGTCAAATTACAGAAACCAGCTTCACAGAAACTGGTTTCCGACACGATACATTCAGAGGGTCACGAACAAGCGGCAGACGCATCAACGCAGACTTCTATAATCTACTATATAAAAATAAGTCGGGTTTTCCTTCCTGACGCTATAACTCCAGAACGCACGAACCGATTTCCACGGTTTTGCATTCGTTGGAAAGGTCTCGGGCTCCGTGAGGTTTATAGCAAAGAAAATTCAGGAAAAATTTCAACAGAAAAGCGGGAAAATCTTATAAGCATTGCACCCGTGCGAAGCCGGGGCAGGTCGCTAGTCTACTATATAAAAATAAGTCGGGTTTTCCTTCCTGACGATATAACTCCAGATCGCACGAACCGATTTCCACGGTTTTGCATTCGTTGGAAAGGTCTCGGGCTGCGTGAGGTTTATAACAAAGAAAATTCAGCATTGCACCCGTGCGAAGCCGGGGCGGGTGTATAATAATCATGTAGGTATTTCGATTTTCACTTTACAAGGACAGCAATTTTAAAATGATAAAACAATCAATAAAACTCAAGCAATTGAGTACTAGAAACTATCACGTCACGCCTTGCTATTTCAATACATTTTCCATGCGAAATTTTCGTTTTAACAGATCATAAAAAGTTATTCACTAGGCAGGACACTAAATTAGGCGCACCGCGTGAAACCTGCCCGCTTTCACGCCTTTTCCGTGTCTTGGTAGGTTTGTATGTATTTGAGTTTTCTATAGATAGTAAACTACCTAGGCTGCAAGCATCGCTATTACAAAACACAACAACGGTATCCTATTTCCACAAATTTCTAAATTTATGGGTCACTTAAATTATCTGGTGCGAAGCTAACTAGTAATAAAATGCATTATACCTTCATAATGATATCCATCTTAATAATAGGTACCTACGTAATCGTTAAATAAACAAAGCAAATGTAAAATTGCACAAAACAAGCTGATTATACGTTGACGAGCAAAGATAAGTAGTCCCTTATGGTACCTATCTAAATGACAATATTTCCTAAACTAGTCAAGATAGCAAAAGCACCAACGATGAGTATTTAATTTCACATCTTCTTTCGCATAGTAAAAATAGCAAATACCGATGTAGGTATACTCGAAGGCATTACATAAACATTAATTCAATTCAAGTAAAACGTATTTCAAAAATTAAAAAGCTATAAATCTTAGATAAAAGTAACTTTTGCTTTTATCTAAGCTATAAATAGATACTTTACAGTATTCGGCTAATAGTAACAAAGAATATAATCAAACTCTTTTCAATATTCTACTTTTTACTACAACGAGCTACAATACTTTGTAAGTACCTACTTATTTAAGTATGTCCGTCAGTGTATTTAAAACCTGATTGAAAATGTCGTTTATCTTCGAATGCTTGAGACCATTCGATGAGATCACGCTTCATTAGTGTGACCGACTAACAAAGTCCGAGTTCAATTGAAAGACTAATGAAAGGGAATCGATCGCGTTGGATACTGACCACGAGCGCCTCGCCTCCCGGCGTGCCCTGCAGCGGCGGAGCAGGGCTGAGCAGCGCGGTGGCCAAGATGTAGGCCAGTGGCACTAACACGGCCGCCAGCCAAGCGGCCAACAAGCGGGCACGCAGTGGCCTCAACCAAACGCCCGCCAGGCACGCCGCCGGATTCGCCATCGCGCCCAGCGTTACCGCCAGGTGGTACGCTCTCGCTCCGTACGGCATGCACGAATACGACTGCACCGACGGCAGCACGCCGTTGCTCAGCGCGTTCAGTCCCGCCATCAGCGCGAGAACCCCTAACCAATGAGGCAGCAGCAGCGACTCTGGCTTCACAGTCGCCTCCTCGTCCTTAGCCGCTGCCGCCGGCGCCACGCGCTCCGACCGAAACGCCCCACAGCGGTCCACCGCCGTGAAGCTCACCAGGCTTAAAGCCGACAGCGCGCCCAAGATCAGCAGGAACACGGTGGAGTCGAACAGCGGCGGCGGGTAGACGGCCACGAGGGCGCCGTCACCGCCGGCCACGCAGTTCGGCTCGCCCCCCACGCCCTGCACGAGCGCCAGGATGCTCGGAACGAACCCGCTGAGCCCCTCGCCGACGAGGTACGTCGCTAGGTACACGTCGCGGAAGTGTCGCAGGTACGGGTAAAACAGCACTGAGCTGGTGCAACCGACGAGCGCTGCGAAGAACGTCAGCGAGAGAAATGCGACGGAGCGGTCGGTGCCGGCGACTGGCGCAGTGCGCGTGTATAGGAACGCGTTGAGAGTCAGCGCGAGCGTCCCGATAGCCAGCAGCGCGTAGATGTAGTGGGCGTCGGAGCCGCGCGGTCGTAACCGTCGCAGCAGCGCGTACACGAGGAGCCCGACGTTCGCGAGCTGCACAGCGAGGGCCATGGACGCTGGCAGCGCCCATTTCTCGGGCAACCGTTCGACCAAGAGTGGGAGCTGCACGAAAAGTCCGTTGACGCCGAGCCACGTGCCCAGGCCCCAGCACGCCATGAGCAGGTCGAGCGGCACGCGCCGCGGAGCCCCCCACATCGTGCCGCGCTCCTCCCTTAGGCAAGGGTCACGCTCCTTCTCCTCGTTCAACCTGCACCGTGAACCAAGTTAGCGTCCGAGCAAATGATCAGTCAATATTCGATTTATTCACGATTCCATTCAATAGATGACCATTAAGTGATCATTAATCAAACACCTAATCACTCTACGAGCGGCAGCGGGAGCGAGCGTACAGTACGCGCACGGTTGGCAACTGAATTGAAATCGTTTACAGCCATGATCAATTTGCGATAATATCTTTATTGCCGGATCCATAAAATAGATTATTAATGCAAATATATGTGTTTATAGGGTGGCAATAGTATTTAGCTACATAGACAAAGAGGTTTCGTACCTGCTTACGAATCACTTTTAAAACATCTGACAACAGCCTGCAGTGAAAACCCAGAACCCCAACCCTGGATCAATTGTGATAGATAACCTTTTCATTTGCTCTACTAATAATATTTATACTATACAATATAAGTTGAATATAGAAACATTTTACTTTCTATCTATATAGTACTAGCGGCCCGCCCCGGCTTCGCACGGGTGGACATTTATTTTTTCAACATTTTGGGATGCACAAACAAATTTCTCCTAGCAACCCATAGTAAATTATAAAAAAAAAATAGACTTTGTATGGAGACTTTTAAAGAATATTTGTGCCAAGTTTCAAGTTGATAGACGCGAAAAACCCCTCTTCTCTATACCAACTTCAACCCCTAATTTCACCCTTTTAGGGAATGATTTTAAAATAATACAAAAATACGTTTCTCATCATTTATTTTTAAGAGTATTTGTGATAAGTTTCAAGTTGATAGACGTAAAAAAAACCACAACGTTTCCATACAATCTCCAACCCCGTTTCACCCGTGAGTTTTGAAAAATCGAGATATACCTGCTTGTCTTGTTGTTTGTTTTGAGGAGTATTTTTACAAAATTTCGAATTGATACATCCAAAAATGAGGGTATTCATGCAAAATTCAACCCCCAAGGAGATGAAACCCCTTAGAGGATGGTTTTCGATAAATCCTAGAACTAATATATCAAGTTTATTTTCAAGAATATTTGTAAAAAGTTTAAAGTTGATACACGCAGAAATCACACTATCCCATACAAACTTTATCCCTCTCTTTCACCCCTTTAAGAGATGATTTTCAAAAAATCCAAAAACACATGTCTCATCATTTATTTCTAAAAGTATTTGTGCCCAGTTTCAAGTTGATAAGACGCAAAAAACAACACGTCTCCATACAAACTCCAAACGCTACTTTCACCCCCTTAGAGGATGATTTTTGAAAATTCTTAAAACACGGGTCTCATGATTTATTTTTAAAAGTATTTGTGCCAAGTTTGAAGTTGATAGACGTAAAAATCAAACACGTCTCCATACAAACTCCAACACCCTGTTTCACCCCCTTAAGGGGTGATTTTCGAAAAATTCAGAAATACGTGTCTTGTTATTTGTTTTGAGGAGTATTTTTACAAAGTTTCGAATCGATACACCCAAAAATGAAGGTTTTCCATAAAAACTTTAACCCCCACTTTCACCCCCTTGGAGGAAGATTTTTGAAAAATCCTCGAACTAATATCTCATAGTTTGTTTTCAGAAGCATTTGTACCAAGTTTCAAGTTGATGGACGCAAAAAATAAACTTCTTCGTATCAACTTCAACCCCTACTTTCATCCGTTTAGGGGATGATTTTCGAAAAATCCAAAAATATGTGTCTCATAATTTATTTCTAAGAGTATTTATGTAAAGTTTGAAGTTGATAGACGTAAAAAACAACACGTCTCCATATAAACTCCACTCCCCTGTTTCACCCCCTTAGGGGATGGTTTTTGAAAAATCCGGAAATAAGTGTCTTGTTGTTTGTTTTGAGGAGTATTTTTACAAAGTTTCGAATTGATACATCCAAAAATGAAGGTTTTCCATACAAACTTCATCCCCTACTTTCACCCCCTTGGAGGATGATTTTCAAAAAATCCTAGAACTAATATTTTATAGTGTGTTTTGAAGAGTATTTGTGGAAAGTTTGAAGTTGATACACGCAGAAATCACACTATCCCATACAAACTTCAACCCCCTCTTTCACCCCCTTAAGGGTTGAATTTCGTAAAATCCTTTCTTAGCGAGCATCTACACTATAAACGTAACCTACACACAAAATTTCATGTTTCTATGTTCAGCGGTTTGGGCTGGGCCTTGATTTTTAGATTTAGCTTCTCCTTTTATATATATATAGATAGATAGATAAGGTAACAGTAGGAGTATTTAATAAATCAAATCAAAATTATTTATTTACATAAATAATCATGTAGTTAGTCATTTAAATCAATATAATATCTGTTAATATATTTCTGCAAAGAATTCATTTAAATTATAGTATAAATCATTATTTAAGATGATGATGAATAGCCAGTTAGGTTAGTTATGAGTAAGTACTTACATTGTTAGTACCTATCAATAAAAAATATTTTACTTATATTATTTTTAGTTATAAATAAAAAAACTTGTGTAAAATAGCCAGACATGCACTCTGTCTTGTAGGAAGCTTGCCAGACTGTTACCAAGTTAAAGGCTTCATTCTATTTCATTCCAAAAATTAACATTTGATTACAAAGCAAATGGTTATAATACTTACATGGAACAACCAGTTATTTTATTAGATAAATGAATGTTATCTTAATGTGTTTCATTTTACTTTATGGTCTCATTGATTGCATACGATGCATACAAAATGTTACTTAATTTGGTTTCAATAACATTAAGACTCACATTGAGCAAAAATATAATAAAAACAAAATTAAATTGTTTTTTTTTTTTAAGAGAAATTAAAACTCATTAGTACCGACTCCCAACTTTAAAAAAATATTATTTATTAAAATAATAATCAATTTCTTGATCCGCCCTGCCTGCCACTATCGAAGTCCCTATAAGCTGATTCTGGGCGTGGAAAAGTGCCTGATAGCTACGAGTTTGTGCGAAGATACTGTGATATGGTAACAGTGAGAAAATAATAGCGATGCTAAATCAATAACTATTGCGGATTTGACGAGTGACAGAGTGCATGTTAAGCTTAGCGTGCATGGGCACCCACCTATCGACGGCAAGAGACATGGCGCGGCCCAGCGCAGCCACCTCCCCGCCGCCGCCATCCCCTGACGCCAACCAGCTTTCGGCTGCGGACATCGCCACAGGGTCAGGCCACTCAATACTATCACCAACCCTCAGTATACACTTGCCCACATTCACACATTAAATTAAATATTCACCTATCCCTGAAGGTCATTTTCTTCAACTTTAAAGAGGAGAGAAACCGAGTTCAACTTATATGGTTTTCTCATGGATGCCATTGTCAGAACTGGATCAAATTAAAATGGGACCACATGGGAAGCACCAGCTTTAAAAAAAAATCCAAATTCACCCAGTCGAAAGTTGTTATGTAACAAACATACTGTGTAGTCCCATTTCAATTTGGTCCGGTTCTGACATGGCATCCAACAGAAAACCATGTAAGTTGAAGGCTGTTTTTTACTCTCTAAAGTTCTATGTTATTTTGAAGTGGTTGAAAATAGTAATGAATAAGGGCAGATGCACTGAGGGTGTTAATTGCTATAATTGTACGATGATATGAATGTGCAGCATCTGTCACTGCTGAATGTTAACTGTCACATAAAGCAAAGGCATTTAAAAAAATATAATATGTTAAGCAGGGTATCACAAAGAAGCACTAAATGTATTATGTGCGTCATTAGTGAATAGTATTTAGTGACAACTTTTTGATGGTAGCTGATAAGCTGCCGCCGCAATTAGGGTTGCCACATGCCTTTTGCTGGAATATTTTGTGATGACATACAAGTCAAGTTGGAAGAAATTTATTTGGTTTTCCTTATAAAATGCAGTTTCCTCAAGCACTAAATAAACCTTATAATAATGAAGGAATTAAGAAAATAGTTGGCAACCTTAATTGCAATGGGGGCAGACAAATACCATTGTTGAGGCAAGACTATCAGCGTACAAATAATTACTCAGTGCGTCCTACCTAGCTTACATTTGTTGGCACTCTTAAAATATTTAAACAAAAATATTTAAACAAAATTATGTAAATAATATAAGTATGCCATAAGAGTTAATTACGATAATGACATCCTTAATTAATGATATTAGACATGTAGGCAAAAAATAAGGTTCAAGCCACTCTGAGCAAGTCCCTCATCTTGTGTTCTGACCTGTGATCATAATATTTTTACTCATACAATTTCTGTAGATATTAATTTACTTGATATGACACTGGCATATTTAATAATAACTATCACTACATTGTCACTACATAGTATAAAACAAAGTCGCTTTTTCTGTCCCTATATCCCATGTATGCTTAAATCTTTAAAACTATGCAACGGATTTTGATGTGTTTTTTTTAATACATAGTGATTCAAGAGGAAGGTTTTAGTATGAGCATTGCACCGGTGCGAAGCCGGGGCTGGTCGCTTGTATAGTATATAAGAAATTCGCTTCCCATCTGTGTGTCCCTATGTATTCTTAGATCTTTAAAACTATTATTATTATTATTAATCAGGCAAACTATGTAATGGATTTTGATGCGGGAAGGTTTATATGTATATAATACATGCATAATATAGTAGAGAAACACTGATATCATATAAACCGAAGCAAAGCAAGGGCAGGTTGCTAGTGTTTCATAAATTCAAATTAACTTACATGTCATTACAAACAGCACCGGACTGGGTATCGACTATCAAAGCAAAGCATGAAGCTCGTTTCTATTTTAAAATTAGTTAATACTCTGTTAGTGACATGTCTATGTTACAACAAACATCATTAGTGACAACGTATTTGGGAGAGGAAGTAGAGCGGACTATGACGCGTTTTACAGAATTGAAAGCAATTGAAAGACAATTGGCAAAAGCGACGTGTCCCGTAAACAATGAGAATAAACAACCGCTGTGCAAACACACTGCGTTCACGCCAATAAAACTTCAAAATTTATGGAATAGAAAATAAGTACCTAAGACGTGCAAGGCCGTAAGTCCCACTAGACTAGCAAGTGCAGTGCGTCTTGCACCTGAAACCACAAAACAACTATAGTAGAGGCACAGAAGAGCTGATGTAACAATTAAGGCACTACACACTACATAACATTGTGACACGGTTAAGGTGCAGTAAAACTTGGGTAAAACCCGATAAAAACATGTTAACAAACCTTGTTACACTCATATGACACACCACTTCCAGCTAAACCACAAAATACGCACAGAATTTCCTTGAAAATTATAATCGTTTAATACTCGAGTCCAACTTACATCACCACAATTGATCTCTTATTTATGTGAATTGTAGTCAAAAGTTATAATAAATGAAGACTAGGTCGTTTAGCTATTACAGTTTATTCATTGTGTCAAGAGAACAGGGTCAAAGGATCAAAAAATCGTATGGCAATAATATAGTGCGCTCGCGTGTAACTAACAGTAATGAAGTAATGGAATATCGGTATAGGTATTTTATCGTGCCACGAATAGTCATGATTAATTTTTGACTTTTTATAAAGTTTTCTTTATTTTACATCACAATTTCATGCCATGAAATTAAAAAAAAATACTAGCCACATTTTTATTTACAATTTTTCATCAGAATAATTTCCAAATAAAACAGTGTTTTGATAAATTTAATGAGTTATTTACATAAACCAAAAAATGGTACGGTAGAAAACCTATATATGACATTCAGCTGATTTTGACATTGACAATGGTACGGTCCAAATTGCGCTTTCTGCGCTCGTGTGCGCTATATTCATGCAAACAACTGTTCAAATTGCGCTGTGGTACGCTGACATGAGCATTGTGACGTCATCGATGACGTCATCGATTGTTGCAAACAGTGCTAACAACGAGGAGGTAGTGCAATGTCTCCGGATCTGTCAAACAGTTGTCAAACTTCAATGTGCGTGGTGTTTTTTTTTCCCGCGAACTTTTTTCATATTCCTTATGTAATCGATTAATTAAAATTAGGTATGTCGTCATTAATATTAACAGAAGCATTACATTGTGAAGCTTCGGGGGACACTATACGACTCAAATACGACTGAATTTAACTTCAGAACAGTATCAACCTAAATATTAAAAGAACTGTCATTTTTGACAAACGAAAACCTGTTCAAATTGTTTGCATGCTAACAATCGTAATCATTTTGAACAGTCGTGTGCGTGCTTACGAACGTATTTACTATTTGCACAAAACGGACCGCAGCCTCGTTTACGAGGCTAACTAGACAGCTAGATGTTTGTCATTCTGGTGAATTTTGGGCTTGGGTAGTACAGGTAAAGCCTAGAGCACATGAAGCTTTACAGTGCGAGTCTGACTGACCTCTCACACAGGCGATTGTAATAAGAACGGTACAAAGTCCAATGTGTCAAGCTCTACGTGCTCTTGATTGCACCTGTGGGTACAGGATACAGGGCTGATTGACTGCCTAACCCACCGACTTCGGTCGACGGGACGGGTGGTTAATCAAGCCGAAGGAGGGGTTGGCGAATCAATTGCCGTGTTTGCTGACTACGAGTAGCAGTCCCAGCAATCGATCATGCCCAAAAATAGGAGTAGGAGGGGCAGCATGCGTGGCGGGTGATACCCGCGCCTGCTGTCCGGATGGGGGGAGAGCATAGCCGGCCGACTCAAGAGGAGAGTTGGAAATAAAACTTTCTGTTGTGCTTAGTGGGGAGGTCGCTAGTTTATTATAAAAAAGCGTACTTAGATACGCGTATAATGAAACATTCTTATTAAGTTTTTCTTGACCTCATTATTTTTATATAAGAAAGCAGATGATACTCATTATGATATTGACGACATTTCGTCTTTCTATCAAGACCAGGAACAAATATCCAGCGATTTGAGTATCTTTAAACAAAGTCGTTAAACTGAGAGAAGTGTATTCACACAAATATTATAGTTTTGACTGTATAAGAAATCTATATTTTATTCGGCACAGCTCTTTGAGCTCGCTTCTGCTCCAAAAACTTAGTTTTAAAGCTCCTCCGCATTGGTAGTAATAACGCTAAATCAATGTAGGTGTATTTTTGGTTAAATAAAACACGAGATTGGTTCGACAGTTATTTTAATTTAAAATTTCAAAAAGCAAATACAATAATCTCCGCATGACTCGTCTCATAAAGCTTTACACATAAAGTAGTATCTTTATTTAATAGTACATAATAATAATAAATATAACAAACAGTGAAGTACTCCGGCGCTAAGAAAGAACTGTGCCTGGCGTGCTCGGGCGCGGCCCGCTGTCGCCGTCTCGCTCACACGCGCGTCGCCGGCCGCCGCCGCTCTACTTGTCCTTGTCACTATCAGACTTTCTGCCCAGGGGCACTGCTGCTCGCACTCTGCTTACCAAAAAAAAACATTATCTTAGTGAAATAAAAAAAAACTTGCTATTTGTCCCCGAGGGTATCCACAGAGGTATTTTATTTCTAGAAATTTCTTAATTGCCTCCTAAACGTGACAGGTGTCGTCGGACCGAGGTGCTGTTACACATGGGGCGACATTCATCAGACTCCGTATTTAGATATTTCATTTTTGAAGGACAGCTGTTTTTAACATTCAGCCAGCCAGTTATCATCGGACTCGATTTTGGACGACCAGCAAAAAATTCCTAATTTTCAGTTAGCTCTATTCTTTTCCATCGCTTTGGAAAGGAAAGGGAAAGAAATAAGCAAATACACGTATTTAGCAATTTTAGCAACGATGTAACAAGGTCATGGGTAAAAGTGACAGATAAGCTCGTAACGTAACGTCGTAACGCTCGTAAGTTCATAAGGTTCAAATTAGTTGGTTGTTACATGTTTGACATTGCATTAATCTTCAATCTATGGTTTGTTTCTGTCCTTTTTCTTCCGTATTCTATGCAGAAGCATAGGCTAACTTAAAATTAGGAATAGAGTCCATCAAGTTATAATATTTTACAATTATAAATATGATGGTTGTATACTTATATTCGGTGTCGTGATTTATCTCGCCACTATTTTCCAGATACATTCGAGTGACTTACACTACAGCGCGATTAAGATTAGGACATGAATAAGAACTGCAAGGAATTCAGCTGCGTAATAGTTTCGCAGAAATTCGTGCCTAGCAATAACCAACTGTATAACAAAGTCACTAAGTATAAAGTATCACATGACTGTATAATACAATGTGGCACTGTTGTAACACTAATAAGGGTACGACTTTGTATGCAAAACTTCGGCATAATAATAACTATAATGTTTATGAGCTGGCTAAGTCGATTTTTTTTTTTATTTTACATCTCTAACGTATTAACAATTGGGTAGGTAGTCAGAGGTATTCCATTCATTCAAGTACTCATATATGACGAGTGTTTTTTTTTTACATATGTCCAAAATGAATTCTGGGGTCTTCGGGTTTCCTCACGTTTTCCTTCACCATCAAGGTATTTATTTATTTAACTGTGTGTACCAAGAAAATGTACACATGGCGAACTTAATGCATTGATATTATATAGATATGATATAGTTATGATGAAGTAAGTTTTGGAAAATTTAATACATTCGCCGAATACAACACTGTTATCATCACTATCACTGCTATAAAAAAAATCTAAGTGTGTAGACATTGTTTTACTAGACATACTTTGAGTAAAACAAATATATAACTAACAGATTTTCTTACGTCTCCCGGTTTTTGTAACTAACGACACTTGCGCTGTGTTTTTACTCTGGCGCGGCGTCACTCACTGTGGGGCGGTTTCAGTTTTTCTATGGCGCGCCTGACTAATCGCCGAAATATCGCAATTCGGAAGACAGTAGTAACCCCCCTTGATTATGGTCCTGTATATATATAACTATGACTTATAATAAAGCCCGTGCATGTATATTTGTGTGTGTGTCTGTCGATTATACTCACTTGGCGGAGATCTCGTTAATCTTGGCGCGCGCCAGCTCTAGGTTGGCGTCGACCTGCGGTTTGTTCATCTCGTACGCCTTGGGCAACGTGAACAGCGCTATCCAGCCTGAAGGAGAATCATAAAACACATTAATAGGTCAGTCGACGATAGAAATTAAAGGAGACGTTTCAGGAATGTATGGAGACTGGGCCTGCACCATGTACACCAGCTTTAGATAGATTAGATAAATATAAATAAAATAACTATAGTTTTATTCATGATATTGCTTATATTTGCCTAGTTTAGTTGCACAATAAACTTTAATTTTCATTATACTGGCAAAGCGACGACCGAAAAAAAATGGCGACATGACCGGTAAAATGACAGTTGACATTATTTTGATGTTTGTAGGACTAATTCACAATAACATGGAAATTGGGGTTAAGGAGTTAGAAATAGTATTATTTCAATATGATTCCATGGATCATCATTGAAGTAAAATTACTTTTGTCCAAGTTAAAAAGACAGAAATGATTTTTTAAAATATTTTTTAAATATCTTTCACTCTGGTGTACAATGTGCAGGCCAAAGATAGAACGTCTCCTTTCGAATTTTCACTCAGTCAATAATAATAATAGGGAAACGCTTCCGAAGCCAGGAAGTGAGTTGAAACCGTTTTGCCTCATCATCATCCCGTAACAGCCCACTGGTGAGCTAAAGGCCTTTCCTCACACACGAGGAAGTATGGGCTTTAATCTCCCAAGCGAGCCCACCGTGGATTGGGATATGGTGTTAATAATAATATAATAATAAATCATTTATTTCGAGTAACTTTTACAGACTCATACTGTTAGTACTCATATTTATTGTTACTTTAGCTTGTGGCCACCTACCAGTCAGAATTTTTCAATCCACCCGAGGGTATCTGACATTTCTTAAAAACTTCCATTGTGCATAAACACAACGAAAACCGGGACCAACAATTTCAGTCAAGCTCCGTGCGGTTCCAATGCGCACCAGAACAGTTAAAAATCTATTGTGTCTTATTTTCTTGACCTCTTAGGTCGTTCCTTCCGAACCACGGAAGCTTTTTCGCAATTCCACGGGAACCGGAAAAAACCGGATCGAGCGACGCCGCTGAGCACCTCCTGCTATTAAATAAATGACATAAACGTTTAATGAACCGATGTGAACCTTCTCTTGGACTCACCTAGAATGATAAGCGTGATGCCGTTGAAGCAGGCGCCGACGTACGTGAGACACCAAAGCAGCACTCCAAACTTGAGCGAGTCCACTAGGTCCTCAACCAGGAACAACCTGGAAGCCACACGCATTGCTAATTATTTATTTTATTTATTCATTAAATCATAATTGCTCTTAAAATACCAACATGTAAAAAAAAACATTACAAACAAAATCTTTTTATCTTTGTTTCCTTTTCTCGACTTTTTTCTTTTTACTCGATACTTTAAGAAATTGATTGGAATACATTAGGGAATATCACGCTATTTTAAGTCGATTTTTTTTTCTTTTGTTAGAAACACATAGCACTGATGAAGTGTCGATTCGACAGCAATGCGCAATGTAGTTGTAGCTAAAGGCACAATTTGTTGAGCTCACCTGCGCAGCTCGTTGAGGGCAGCGTTGAGGTGCGCGGTGGCACCGGCAGCTAAAGACTGTGCGCGCTCCGCTGGCACGCTGATGTCGTGCTCCAAAAGCCATCTGAAGAATAGCAATAATAACATTGATCAAAAAGATTATTCCGAAGACTATCTAAAACTTACGATAATACATTAAAACTGCATCTACGAATTTATAATTTGAAAAAATCAAAATTTCTATTCTCCTGTAGGGATAATTATAATAAATATGATAGGTGGCGTTTCTTCGCAGAGATACATGATCTCAAATTACTGTAGCAAGTATTAATATGCCGTATCTCTACTCTGCATGAGCGTGGCAGGAATACTGGCAATTGAAAGCTTTTCATCACATTTGTTACAATGTCATTTGCGCTAAATAAAACATTTCATAAATCATGGGTAGGTTTACGACCACATGCACTAAATAAAATAATACACTTAGCAGTAGCACTACCTACAGAGAGATGTGATGTAATGATAATATATCTAATCAAAAATAAAAAGACATTTTTGATGATGAAGTGTAAAATAGTAGATAATTTCTATCGACAATTAAAATAGTAAATTAAAAGTCGCACATTTTGCGACTAATCATATAGGAGGTACATATACGTGTATCTAGTAATAAAAAACCTCTCTCTAAAGCTGTAAGCTAAGTAGGTTAAGCATGACTGAGCTCAAATGAATAGGTACGCAGTTCTTAACGGGTGAATGCAGCCACTTCCCACACGGTTAGAAAGTGATCTTGATCAAATACTTTTACATTATTTTCTTCGGATTGTATTTTATTTAACTATCGCTACTTTAGTTACAAAACTTTTGATGCAGAAAGAGCATATAAAAAAATTTGAACTTTCTATAACATTTTTTTCTATTCTCATGTTCCAAGGGGGTCGTTACATGCAAACCCCTTTCTTGTACTTTCAGGATCTCGATACTTGACCGACCGACTCGGACAGTTGCCTCAATACAAATTTTCCTTTACCAATATTAGTCTTGTTGGCGATACAATATCTCAATTTCAAATAATATTAATATTCGTAACTACCATAATATCGATTCAAGTTAATCATAAAGTCATAATCAGCGTGAACAGTCGACTGGTGACGTCACCAATGAAAATAAGTTGTGCTCCAGCGCGACGTATTTGTAATACGAGCGCCTGCTTATCCAAACACAGGTGTCACCCAGAGGCTCCGCTTGCCTAAATTACATATACCTACTCCATGGCTACCTTCATTAGAGTGACTTACACACTAATTAGGAGAATAGACCTTGTTGTCACTAAACATCACTTTTTAACATCATCATGTTTTTGACAGAGATTAACATATACACCGTTCAGCGGTAAGGCAGTGCTTGTACTGAAATTGAGTAATAAATTCGTGTCTCATCAACAACAATAAAGGTCTCTCTAAAAGCTTGCCTCTTAAGTCCGTCATTAATCATCATATATACATGAAACTACTGTAACTGCTCTACTAGATTTTTGGTTATGTACCTACACGTGTTTGTTTTGTAACTGTGATGGTGCTGTTTGACCTAACGGCCTGACAGCATCGGACTGGACACATCTCCATTGTGGAGGGAATCTACAATTTACATAGACATATGAAAGGTAACTTGCCTATATTGCCTAACACGAGCGCTGACAAAATTATATCGACGCTTATCTCGTGCATTTGTCTGCTTTCGCAAGAGAAACAGTAAACAATATTTTGACAATTTTACCCTGTAAAGGTAGACTTCCATGGGTCGCGGCTGATGGCAGCCGCGCGCGATCGATCGGATGCGACTGACATGTATGAAAATGGACGCCCTATGATCGACGTCCGCCGCACGCATCTGTCGCAGACTTCAGAAATGGCGCCATACATTTTCGTACATTGACTATTGTCGCATCAGCCGCACGCGTCAGTCGCACCCACGGAAGTCTACCTTTAACGAGTTTTCAATACTGACTTGAAAGGGTGTCCCTCGTTGGTCTTCTGCACGGCCTGCAGCACGTTCTTGTAGACGCGGAAGGCGACAGCGGCTGAGAGGGCCAGCAGAGAGGCGTAAGCCAGTACCGACACTACCGAGCAGCAGGCCAAAGCCACCAGCAGCGCGAGTCCAGCGCCCAGCGCCGCACCCGACCGCGCTGGCGCCCGCCAGTATATCAGCGACTCCACTGTTAACATAAGACCACTGTAAGTTTTACTTCTATAAAGACAAAGACGAAATACGCAATTCTCGAAATGGCATTTGTGTCGTAATAAGGACCACTTCTACAAATGTCTACTTTTCAGTCAGAGTTTAAATCTCAATCTACAGTAAACTAATCTACATAACTTTTTCAGAGTTCGTCCTTTTAAGAATCGTAAGCCATTTTGAGGATTGGGCATTCTCCGCATAAAGTGAATTTACTAAGCCGATTACATTCACAGCTCTTGTAAAATGGTTAGAATGACAAGTCTTGTGCCATAAACACTCAAATCATTCCCGAGGATCTCATGAGAAGAAATGTTTGATTAGCTGTAATTTGGAACGATGCAAAATTTCTCTGCTTGCGTCAAATCAAAGTCCGGTCTGACGAGTTGCGGGTTAAGACTCCGAAAGTGGCTAAAATAAAACGAACGTCCTGTCATAAACTAAATACGAAGCTGCGGATGAACAAAGTATTATAACTAAGAAAATAACTAGCGCAGAATAAACAATACTGTAAAAAACATATGTTGAATGAAAATGATTTATGATCGTTGATTATAAGAAAACTGTAAAAAATACTGTATTTAGTAGTGACCAATAAATTAAAACTTTCGCCAGCCGAGTTCATGTGTAGCCGTGACATGAACCAGCTAGCTGAACTTGCTCTCGGGACTGCAAATTCTATTGAACCGTAAAAATTCGAACAATAAGTTTTCGGCTAACAATCACCTTGCCCCAGAGATAAGAAAACACTTAATAACGGCTCGTTTATCTTACTGAATTATAAGAAACACGATGAAAGTGGCACTTTGTGTCAGTAACAACAATATGGTGTGTCGGTGTCCACGTTAACACTCCACAGACTCCTGTACGGGGCAAGGGGACGACGCGGTTCCGGCGCACTCGACGTCCAATGGGATTCCACACAGGATTTTGAACTTTCCCATAGAGGGTGATGTATACCTGGTCCGCGGGGAGGGAGGTTCTCGTATTGCGCGGCGTGTCGCGGCGACTGCTTGGGGCGCGCCATGGCGACGGAGTGAGAGAGTGCGCGGGCGCACGCGGCTGCTTCGCCACGAGCGCGCACACGTCACCGCGCGCTGCTGACACCGCCGCCACCGCGACACAGTAAATATATTAAAAGCAGTACGGTAACTACGTACAAACGTCGGAAACGACTCACTCACTGAGATATGCGCCGGAACTGGATCTAAGCAGTTTTTGCTATGAAGTCGGTTATTGAAAGGTGTAAAACGCCGCGGACGCATTTTGATAAATGCTCAATAAAATTCAATAACAAAGCATTCCGTATGTCCCGTAAAGGAAAAAAGTACTTTTCAATAAAAAATAGGTATACCTACCTAGAATACCGAATGATTACGATGAAAAGTAAATGTAAGGGTAAAACTTTAGTATATGGACCGTCGATTTAAGGGGGGGAAAGGGGGGAGGGGGAGGGGTAGTAGGCCCCCCTGGTAGGGAGGGGTTGCGGAACACTATAGTTTTTGAAAAAAAAAACAAAAAACTAATTTTGAGGTTATGTTGCGTACGGAAAATCGCTACCGCTTATTAAAAAAAAGGTCATCAGTACCAAATTTCGAATTCGTGACGGCTCCGGCGCTGCGGAAATTGGCAGCCCCTCCACCCTAGCGTAACTAAGCACAGGCATATGCGCCAGCCTACGCAGCTTCGGCTTTATTGGTCGCCTTCGGCGACCAGCCTCCGCCGCTCGGCTCGCACAATGCCTGCGCTTAGTCACAGCGGGTGGGGACTGCATTCCCTACGCGCCTCCGGCTTATAAAAAACACTCTAGGGGTAGGACAGGTAAGACCACGTGGAAATCGGGGTGGGCAGATTCGGTTCTGAGACAGTTAGTGACCTAATCTATCCCATTCGGGGTGGGCAGATTCGGTTCTGAAACCGTTAGTGACCTAATCTATCTCATTCGGGGTGGGCCTTTGAGTATTAAACCAACAGGAGACGTCACGCGCACTAGTTCCTTTGCAAAAAAGTCTGCCAATTTCTGCGGGGGGGACGAGGAAACAAGCACAAATATTGTAAAAACAAACGCATTTTTTGACAAAACAATTAAACGCTAGCTTGAACTAGATGCACACAAATACATTCACCAATCCAAGCACTCCGTGAACTCAAAAAAACGAGTTGTATTTAACAGGTATGCGCGTTGACCGACACTTTTTTTTGGCAGAGGGGAACGCCTGTCAGTGGCGTCTCCGGTTGGTTTAATACTCAAAGGGGTGGGCAGATTCGGTTCTGAAACCGTGTGGTACTAAATAGAAATTAAAAAAAAAGACAGTGTGAAAAGTAACGCAACTGACAAAGAAAAAAAGTGAAAGGACGCAAAAAATACGAGTTTATGTTTTTTTTTTTTTGGAAAAACTAACTTTCCGCAATTCGAAACTTTGCAAAAAGACTCTTTAGGCTAAGACCTTTTTGCTATAAAATTGCCGTAATCCAAATCAGCGGTCCATATACCCTAACCTCCATAGTTGCGTTTTTTTTCGTACAAAAGTCGAAACTTTATGATTTTTTTTTGGAAAAACTATAACTTTCTGCAATTTGAAACTTTGCTGAAAGACTCTTTAGGCTAAGACCTTTTTGCTATAAAATTGCCGTAATCCAAATCAGCGGTCCATATACTAAAGTTTATCCAATGTAAGTAAGTACATTTTTTAATCCACTTTTTCGTTCTATTATTTCAGCATTCTAGAACCCACAATGTAAATATAAAGAAAACTTTTCAATTCAGCAAAAAATAAAAGTTACGGATGACGACCCTAATGCTCTAAAGGAGCGTAGGTTATTATCTCCGAAAAAGGCCGCAGTTACCGTACTGCTTCAGCTTATTTACTTACTGTCACCGCGACACACCGCGTCTCACTATGTCCTCTGCGCTGGGTAGTGGGACTAGTGGGTATACCAGATACCAAAGTTCCACTGAATACTGACAATACTATTCTACACGTCGCTTTCATAGGATTTTTTATTTAAATTAAAGTCGAAGCTGTAGATACATATTTATACAATATGTAACTGAAATTTGTTTGTTCAGTATCGACTAGGTACTTCATCGATTTCAGCTATTTTAATATGTGTAAAATTTTTCCGAAAAAATAATTAGTGCTATCTATGGAAATCGTGCTGTTATTGATCGATATTTAAGAGAATTGGTTAGACACAACTATAGTTCCATTTCATCATATATTTTTTTATATTCATATACTAATTGGGGTGTATGAGGAATTGCGCTTTTTCTGTTACGCGTTGTATAGGTAAATTACATTAGACCGCTATCTTAACCTCCGGCCACGAGAGTACGGAGCGGCGGATGATTCATAGCCATAATGGCACTGGATCCATTTTTAAACGTCAATAATATCGATTTCGTTTAAAGTTACCGAATGATTTATGCCGTGATTGATACAGAAGATTGAGGTTTAATTTAATTTATGGTTATTTATATCTTCTTATTTTGCTAACGCAACTGGTTTTTGGAATAGGGCTATAAATAAGCCTTTCCTGTCCATGCCCCACGAATGGTGTTCATTGACACCTACCTCATGAAAATTCAAAACATGTCTGCCAAGCTAGACGACTGATCCTCCGTTATTAGGACCGATCGACGTCAACAACTCTGTGCTATACACGAAAATAAGAGTAAGACAAGTGTGTAGGTGCATCTACCAAAAATGACGATTTTTTTATATACTTTGGTTGACCTTTAACAGTACCTACAATCATCACCGTTGCATTTGACACGAGAGGTCGAACAATTTCACCTCACACATACTTTCACTAAGTGACCCACTCAGGGTAAATCAGAGCAGAAACTGAAAGTTGAAAGAACAAAGAAACAAACATCACGCAAAAGCTTTCCTTAAAGAGAACTTGAAGAACCGGCCCATACGCAGCGTTGCGAAATAGCAATCAATCCACGGAGTGCAGCTTTGCCAAAATAAACACGCAGGCGTTATTTGGAGGGCAGTAGTCGGGCACGATCTGGCAGCCGCGCGAGCGCAGGCGGGTGGTGGGGGAACGGTGTATGGACAGCGGTCAATGCCACCACAACTAATATATCGATTAAATACTATAATGTAAGGGGTCTTGTGTCAAAACATCAGTTTCAACTATTTCGATTGTTACGTTCGACATACAGGTTTAAATGAGACTTAACTGCTGTAGAGTGGGCTAGATAATTTTTATTCCAGAAGTCCTCGTGGGATAGACAATAAAGTTGAGTCAAATGGGCTATCATCACTGATCACAATCTCAACATCTCTACCGTTTCAAACAATAAATGATCGTACAGTTAACAAAACTTAGAAGATACTCTAATAGGCTAGAAAGGGATAGAGCTTCAAGAATTTGTTCTACTAATAGGAAAAACTAACAACCAAATGAATGATGCACAAACAACTCAATCTAAACCTTTTCCATGATGTTGCTTCAACATATCACCAGGCAAGTCAAAGTTTCCATTATAGGGTTCAAAGATTTATTACATGTAACTATTACGTGATATAAGAAGTGGTTCACACAACACAGTATAATAAAAATAAGTATAATAAATAAATAGTACTAGCACATTAATTAGAAATAGTAAACAATATCGGAAATCGTGACGCAATTGCTTGAAGTTCAATGGTACGATATCGTGGTATGCAAGACTGATACAACATTTACTTCAGTTGACTACAGCAATTACATGCGGGTGGGGAGTTGGGGATCGCGCCATGAGTTTCATTGGGGTCAGGTCGATTGGTCAGATTGTATAATCAATTTAACATCTCCTTGTATATCCAGACAAACTAAACTAAAGCAGACGAAATAATTTCCGCCGACGCTAGTAAGTACCTAGCTTGTGGTTAAATTTTACTAAAAATACAATTTGGGTCGTCCGTTGGTATCGGTATGTCACATCAGTCTGTGAGATTGTTAGTAGTTTACTTCAAGGCAGACGATGATGTCTGATGATGATAAGATAACGATACAAACTTCAACCAATAAAATCAACACTTTCATTTACATTACACTTTCTATAGAACCTATTACTGATGCAGCTATTAAACAGGTGGAATTCAGCGAGGCGCTTACATCAGCTAATACAGCAAAAACCTGCGTTCGCGGTGAATCCGAGCGAGAAAGTAGCAGCGTGTTACACTGACAGAAAGAATGTGCCGGGTGCCCACACGTGGGCTTACAGCTGAGGGATGGCAAATTGGGGTAATAATGGGCTCGATTCTGCATTACAGCGACTAAATTTATTTTAGTTTAGTCCTGTCATTTTCTTTCTCTTGGAAAAGAAAAGAGACGACATATATTTAGTCCTGTCAGATTAAAATTAGTCCTGTAAACTAAGGCATGTCTAGCAATTTCAGCGACGATGTAAAAAGGTGATGGATAAAAGTGACAGATAAGCATGTTCATATGGTTCAAATTAGTTGGTTTTTACTTGTTTGACAGTACTCTTCAATCTATGGTTTGTTTCTGTCCTTTTTTTTACGTATTCTATGGAGAAGGATAGGCTTACTTCAAATAAGGAATTTTAGCTGGTCCATTATCAGATAGTAGACAGAAATACAATAGGCAAGTGCGAGTGGGACAGACACCGTGCGGTAAAAATAACGCGCTTCCGCATGTCGCGCAGGCGTACGGGTCGCTGGAGTGGAGACAGAGCCGGCCAGCGTGCCGCCCGGTGCGTTCACAGTTCCTTTAATTAAATAATTATACACCGTTTATTTCTTTTAGATCATAGTCTATTTACGACAACCTGTAGCCGCAGTATGTACTAACGTAATAATATTTACCAGACGAGGCTCAATAAACAGTGGCCAAACGATTCGAAAATATTTTCATACATAGGGATTTTTTAAGGATCCGCAGCTGCTACTACCCAACAAAGCTGAACCACAAGCTACAACAATAACATCTTATAAGTTTTCGAATCGAAAAAGATATTCTTTAACCCGTTTTAAAATAGATACATTACGGTACGGTAGACAGCAACCAATGCTACTATAATATGAACGCTCTTATATGAACCGAGCAATAAAAATAAAGCGACGTCGGCGTCCACAAGTGGAAAATAACTGTAGATAATAAAGGTGACAAATTAATGACGTTCAATATCGGTGGATGTACCTTAGCAATTGACTCAATGTCCGATAATGATGAGCTGGTAAACAAAGCAAATGGGTATAAAATTATCCTTGTTAGTTAATTAACTGAAGATAAAACTTATGACGAACTTAAGTTTTCGAACCGGAGCTAATGGATCTTCTCTAGAAGTATTGAGGGCAAATTTCATAACAATACGAAATCATTTTCGTAATAGAAAATTGCTGATATCAGTCAAGTGTTATCGTATTGTCAGACGTGAGAGAACAGGACAATTGAAGTACGGAACCACGCATTCAGCAACCGTCTCAACCTCCGTGTAACATCTAACGATACATTAATTTGTTACGTACCACAAAATGAGATTGGAGCTAAACGGTGAGCAAACGGACGCGAGATGAGACCAGTTAGCAAGTGAAACCTAGCAGCTACGGAAAATAGGCTATCATTGCACAATCACAAGATTGACGAATGACACGGAACGTCGCGATAAAAAATTTGACGAAAAGATAAAGAAAACTTAGATGTGCCGATAAAAAATTGAAATAATAATTCAATGTAACAGCAGAACTGGTTACGGTCAAATATCACCTTAGTCGACAGAAATGCAATATACCTACCCATTGTTCGAATGAACGCTTTTGTAGTGAGTGCTACTGCTGAATATATTTTTATTCACTGCGGGTATACAAAAACGTGTTGATGAAATTGATACGAAGGATCCCGAGGGGCGACCTCGAGCCGCGGATCAGGTTGCCCTGTAGCAGGTGGTACGCACGGCACGATACACAGCTTCCTGTCGCACAGAAGCATACACAACTTTGAGCACTCCTAGCTCCAGAACATTAACATAATAAACAACACGATGTCTGACATAAGACACCTCTAATTGAATTAGAGCCGTATTGAGTGTGCGTTTGGCATTAGGAATTAGCAATGACTCACACGAGACTAGGTCGATTTTCTAAGTTTTCTCAAGTTAATGATCTAACCAGGAACTCTATCTTAATTCGGAATGATAATCGAATAATAAACTCATGCTAATGCGACAATGAATATGTCGCGAAAGACAGCAAGAGCCATTGTTGCAATAAGTCGATTTAGAGTCATAAATTAGATGTTTCAGACCTCCTCTGCCAGTTAAAATTAGTCTAATTTCATCTTGGCAGTGTTATGAACAGCAGTGGCCGCTACAGCGCGCATGCGCGCCAGTAGCTATGCCACCGATAAGCAATCATTCCATAAGTATTAATTGAGCCTACGACTGTCCAAATTGCATTTTTGTCGTGCAGCATACAGCGAGCGACAAACAGCCAGCGAAGAGGCTGCATAAGACGAGATTCGTTATCATTGACACAGATTACTGGCCTATTGTCACTCGGAGAGGAAAAACCCAAGTTTCGCATTGCGGGTTAATGTACTACACGTTTTTCCCCAAATTTCCGATTTTGCGAAACTGTTCCGATTTTTTAATTATTTTTATCATTATTTGGTTAGATTGCCCATGCTTTCAGTTATTATTTCTGAAATACTATCCAATTGTGGTACTTGTTGTTAGTCGAAGGGTAATCTTTTAATTGATTCATTAATCAAAACGAGCGTTACGTTCAATCACGACGTGAAATGAATGACAATGACGCGTGCTAGTGACACAATTAGAACGATCATGGCGGACCTTGACTTGACATGTGAAGTTATTATTGTTCTGCATCTGACGGCGCAGCCGCGGCGGGTCGCAAGTGACGAGCTCCCCCGCGGTTACCGGCATGTCCACAGCACAGCGATATCAACACTTTACTCTCACAACACTAATGTGCACAGCGGTCAGTGGGTCATAGGGCAACAGGCGCAGTCGCGGCGACGCGGCGCGTGCCCGGGCAGCCCGGCGCGCGACCTAAGGGTATTTCTGCGCGCTCCCAGCGTCCACTCACCTTCGGGGTGCAGCCTCTGCGGGTCGAACCAAGCATCTGCAAGAGAAGGCGGCGCGTTAGCGGGTTAGTGCGACAGAGAGAGACAAGCGGCGAAGCGAAGCCGGCGCGGGGGACACTCACGCGGGTCGAGGACGCTGCAGAGGGAGGGCCCGGAGTTCGCCATGGTAGCACTTTACGTAACGTGAAGCTATTTGGGCGGCTACGGACGCGCGCCGCGCCCGACTCTCGCGTCGATACTGGCGCGCAGCTCCACCCCTCCCCCCGCGTGCTGGCCGCGCATGCGCCCCGCGCCTCCCGGCACGCTCAGCTCAGCATGGCTTAGCGCACCTCCATCACCGGCACCCCTTACATGCAGCACCGATCCCACACCATACCCCAAGTGCACGCGGGTGCAGAACAGGCCGCGACCATCAACATCACAGTTAGTTACAAAGGTGTTAGTACATCGATAGGGTTAGTAAGAGTGATTAACCGAAGCCGAAACCCATTCTATATTTACAAATATCTTTTTCCATCATAGTTAGTACAGATATCTTTGCGGTTAACATTTTTCGAACAACTATTCATCTTGAGTCGATACCTAGTCTAGGCCTGGATAGAACGTCTTGACCCAGCTAAGAGGCGTTCTAGCCCGCGTTTATCTTGTTTATCTATGGCCGAGGGTCAGAGGTCGCGATGCTGTTTACTTCAACCTGCGTTATCCTTAACCGTCGAGTAACATTTAAACTATGAAAATGTACCTGTTAATGGCTAAGTAGACGTTTAAGTCTGTTAACATAAAATGTATTTTAAGCTGTTGGTATTCCGACTAAACAAAAAAATACCAATACGCTATACCAATCCCACTAAATCCTACAGTACTTTAGTAAATTACTGTCTTTTTATTTCGAATACCTAACCTACTGAAAGTTGGGTGTCAATTCCAAAAGCGTTTATTATTGACTGGCGGTTCTGCGCGGTTTCACTCGCCTAGTTTCCGTTCCCGTGGGAATACGGGGATAAAGTATAGCCTATGTTATACTCTTTAGAATATTACTAGCTGAACGCGCGGTTTCACCCTGGTAGTTCACGTTCACGGGAATAAAATATAGCCTATGTTACTTTCTGATAATGTAGCTTTCCATTGGTGAAACATTTTTAAAGTAGTTTTTAAGTTTATTCATTACAAACATACCAATCTTTCCTCTTTATAATATTAGTATAGAAGTATAAATTTAAGCGAGAAAATGTCATTGTTGCTCCTGATTTTGTTGGTTCGCAACAATTCAGTAGCAGCGCGAATACCGCGTTGCTTGCGACCTAATGGGAAGGTGCTCTTACTGCACCAGTCGCGTACTAAGTCTACGACGATGACATCACACTTTACAAATCGCTAACAATGTGAGTACTTGCTGATTCTACTTGTCTAGACTCAGGTAATGCGCAGTCAATAGCCATAGCTATTACCATTAATGATTTCAACGATTTACGTGTTACGGTTGACGTGACTGAATCCGAAGGTTAAAACGATGGCAGAGTAACAACTTTTTATATTGTGGTCAGATAACGACTATTCCTAATCGACAAAAAATGATTTTTGGTGCATCCGTTTACAAAGTGTGATAACAAAACATTTATAAAACAATTGTAGGTACTGTATATAACTTCAGATGGTTTCTCTATGACTATGTCATCGTCATACAAACAGCATGATTTGAATACATTAAAATGACAATTGGAACTTGCAAGTTATAAAGAATCCTATAATTCATATGACTAATATTAGCGACCTTCGTTCGCAAGATCTGTCACGTTGTTACTGAATGTTTGGTAACTTAGTACCGAAGTTGCAATTTTTTTGTTGTTTCCACGCTTTTTCTTTGTTACGAGAAATTGTTGCCGGGTTAGAAACAGACTCACAGCCACGCCTCAATCGCCCTACGTTCTACACTCAGATAGGAAAGTCCCATCGTGTGTACTACATGACACGCGGTGCTATGTCGAAGTACATGGTACTTATGGGCGCCTGCTGTGTTATGACTCACTTCACTGCGCGTGTAGTGCTCCAAGCACGCAAGACCTCGATGCCCTTTTATTGTCCTGCGGTTTATGTTTAGGTCACAGCAAAGTAATGAAGCTTCCACATTGGGTTTGGCTTCCGAACTTGATGATTGAAGAGCGTTACTCTAGCTTTAGAATATTGAATCATTGTTCTAGTTAGTAAGTAAATGTTAACAATAAGTAACAGAAGAGTTGAAGGAGATCCCAGACAAAGTTAGTGATTACCTACGCCAAAAAAGTGACGTGGTGTAAATCAAATATTACTAGGACACTATTAAGGCGTGATTAATTAAAATTCACGTCGTCACAAATAAATATAATTAACGGCACGTAGTTTTAAACAAATTGCGTTTGTAGAAACAGATTAACAAAATTTCGTTAGCATTTGTGTAGCCTACAGGTATTTAAGATAATATACGCATCATCGACATAAACTAATTGGGCGCATCATACGACAATAATAATTATGCATGCGACGTGAGAAAGGCGAGCGAAGCGACGACCGCCAGAGCGGCTAAGAAATAAGGTATTGCTTCGCACAATTCGGCGCGGTGTTCTAAAAATAAAGTGGGCGCGTGACGTCACCACGCACCTGCATTGTCGCCGTCTGTCGCCACCGCACCATGGTGCATGCGACCATCACAGTCCATCTCTTAAGTGGTATCTCTTGAAGCCGACTAACTTAAATGCCCTAC
Source organism: Ethmia dodecea (assembly GCA_963855545.1). Classification (NCBI taxonomy): domain Eukaryota; kingdom Metazoa; phylum Arthropoda; class Insecta; order Lepidoptera; family Depressariidae; genus Ethmia; species Ethmia dodecea. The sequence continues at coordinate 4,731,690 of OY979443.1, forward strand.
AGCGTGACTATAATATACTTGGAAAACAAAAAACCTCGATAAGCCACAAAGGAGATGAAACGCTACAACAAAACGAGCTCTATTTAACGATGCAATCATCTACATACATCATACTGCCGACTAAGTAAACAGTCGTGATAACAGATGCTAACAACTGTGATCGTTTTTTAAAACTTTGCAAATGACTGAATTTCTTTTAAGTTTCTATCCCAACGAGTTAGTTCGAGACTTGAGGCTAAAACTAACATCAAACCCAATCCGTGAGGATTTGACTTCGCTATAGGTCTCTCTCGAACTCATTTGTTAATGTGACTATCTTCTGAGCATTTTGTAATTAGGGGACTGAACGAGGTCAAGCTAACTTGCCGCAAATAAGCTGCTTATTAGGGAGTGTAGGTATAAGCCTAGTGGGTCCCACATTTCTACGAGCAGTGCAAACGGGGTGTCAGTCTGTCTGGTGGACGGTGCGCGCGGTATCGATCCAGCCCCGCCACACCCCTCAGCTCTGCCGTACCCCCGCGCCCCTTTCCAGCCTTTATTACAGCCACGTCTGGTTTTTCCCGATAACCTAGGAAGGAACGACGGGACGTAAGGCACGTTGTGGCTACACGCTGCGGTAGGAAACCCACTGTGGGCTTGCCTCCCCTACCCACAAATTATTACTCATATGAGACGAGAAACACCTAAATCAATTCTGCGACTTAAGCGATAGCATAATTAATCAGAATAATTACAGTTCAGAAAAACATTGCTCGGTTTATCGTGTATGGTGATGGTTTTTTTTCCATTTGTTACAAAGTCATTGATGCTTACCGCTTTGCAAGGTACTTTCAAACAAAGAAAGCAAAGTAACCTTTCTGTAGATGCGTCATTGCATTAGGGACAAATAAACAAGTGAACACAAAGAGTGTATCTCCAAACGAAACTGGGTCAGGGGTGCGAGAGGGAGATACATGTCATTCCCGAATGAGTGGATACTACTAATTCCCTGATTCGGATCAAGCATAGATGAAGATGCCGTCGAAGCATAAAACTCTTGTTGATTGAGGAATAGGCTCAAAAAAATCTATTTATTCATCTTTTGTTAAGGACTCAAAATAGTTAATTAATTCTCACTGTTTCAGCTCATTTTTTGAGATATATAATGTACACTGTTTATTACATTGCTTTATTTATCGTCTTAGGGATTTAGTAACACTAAGTCATTAAGGCGATGTGGCCTAAAATCTTTCCATTCAAATGAGTTTAAATGAAGAATTGGTGCACCTACCAATCAAAATGTAGTCACACATTGATGCAAAATTAACATTGAAACTCAGCTCTAGCAAACAAGGTCGATTGAGTCAAATAGATCGTATAAAATTCTTGAGATGTATCTGAGGAGACAGGTATGTTTACTCACGCCAAGTACTCTTTATCTTTACGCTTTTGATTTAAATGAGTTTGTTTGGTTGAGATTTTAAATAGCTGTTGTTATAATAAAACTACTGTAAAGCATCGAAGCAAAGAATTTAACGGAAGTTGCCAGTTGCGTAAACGTTGCAAAAAAATGACAGATCTCGAGCAAATCGTTTACTGCTTTTTTGTCAAGAAAGTTATCTAATACAAACCACCAGACGACAATCCAAGATCCAAGGCCAGTTCGTAAAAGCTTTAAAGCGAAGATCGACACCGGCAGTTCAACAATGTGTACAAAAACCCAGTATTTTCCTCCAATAAAACAATATCGGTCATATACTTACATGTGATGGCGTCACCGCTTCCGGATCCCATGACGCTTTGGTACACAATTAAATCCACACAAATGGCGATAGTCCTTGAAGGTGTGAGTCACTGGTTAGCGGGTGTAACCTCTCGAGACAGACGCGCGTGGTGCCGTAGGGGCCTGACTTTGGAAAGCGCTCGTTGACGTGAGCTCAGCGCCGCGGGATCCTCGATTGTGAGCGCGCACCGCATCTCAACTGCTGCTAAAATTAGCGATGCGATGCCATCGCGCTTACTTGTACGTAAAGGCGGCGCGGTGTTCCATCGACGACGCCGGGACCATGGCTTATGACATCATAATAATATTTGCATCGGATTTCCATTCAATGCCTTATGTACTTTAACTCTCAAGTACGGAGATTTCTCAAACTTCTTCCCTTGTTTGTCATATTGACTCATGATAATTTTACGAAAATAGTGCGCGAACGCTGCGTCTCTGGCGCTGCGTTTGATAAGTCTCCGAATCCACATAATAGGTCCTTAATTGATAAGGTAACGATTGCGATGCATGTTATCTTTCGGTTCGCTTGTGTCTTAAAACTTGCGGTTAGGTACTTTTGGTAGCGAAAATGAAATCAGCGCTATCTAGGAAAACAAATCATATCATCTGGAGTGTGATCCGCCTTGTAGATTGCAATTGGTGTTCTTCGTAATTCGCATTAAATTTTATCTTGCCCGTTGATAACACGTACTGTAAACGCAGGTTTACCTTTTATTGATAAAATCTTTTCTTGCTTCTTTGAGTTATTTAGGCACCTTTTGGACAGGCTAATAGGTTATTGCATGTCGGTGTTGAAAGTGTTGAAATTGGAACATGTGTGGCGAGTTTTGCAGGAATGGTTAGAGTGTCGGCAGACTTGCAGACTGGCCGCGTTGGCGGGACATCCTTTCTTCCGCACAGTGAAAGGCGTGGGTTTCAGCGGGTGCCGTTAGCCGGCGGCGGCGGTCGCTGCAGCGCGCCGCGGTCAACGCTCTTGCCGCTCCGCCACCTCTGCGGCCCTGCACCCCCCTCCCCCACACGATTCTAGACCATAATGATGGAACAATTGATACCTAAGTGTACTGACACCTTATACCTACAATTTGATGCTAAATGACAATTAGATACCTATACTTGCCAGCCTATAGTCACATGGTTTTGTCTTCAACTCGAAAACAACTATGAACCTTGTCAGCTTGGCTGGTCGTCTTTTTCTATTACTAACAAAAAGTCTTTTGTGAAACTGGGCTTTGTTCACCTGTGTAGACGCAATTCTTTACGCTTCGTGGAGTTCGAGCCAGTGAATCAGCGCTCGCAATCACGTTAAAAAAAGAAAAGACAAAAAACTGTGCAAGTCACATCGACCGCGATATCTCCAGAATACATGATGAAATCACGCATGCACATAATATAGGGACGATAGTAGTAGAGATGACCGGATATCGAGTGCGTCGGTTTTACGAGCATTAATCATAACAGATGGAGCAAATTTCGGCATACACTTTTATAGCAATATGTTAAATGGCCAATTTATCGATGAGATATAAAGGCCGCATTGCACTTTACTAAATGGCGCGGCGGGTAAAATATCATAACCTTACAACTCCTACAAGCTCATTGCGACGAACGGGCATCACTTACCCAGTCCCATCTGGCAGAAGATGACTTCGGCTTCGATGACGTGCGCAACGGGGGCGCGAGACACCTCCGGTGGCGGCGGCGCGCTGGCCTTGGGCGGCGGAGTGGGCTCCCGTGGCTGAGATGGCGGCTCCGGTTTCGGCTGCGGCTTATTCTCGGGCGCTGCGGGCTTTGGGTGTGGCGCGGGAGCCGGCACAGTTTCCTTAGTCGGAATGGGATCCTGAGGAGCAGCCACCACTTTCGGGGTAATAGGCGGCTCAGCTGGCTCGAAATGCAATAGCGCGGGCTCTGGCGCGGCAGCCACGGGCGCAGCCGCAGACGATCGGTGAAGCGGCGATTCTCCAGCTGTATCAGCGTCCGATTCACTGTCCGTGAATTTGTCAGCGAGCTGGTCGGCGAGCCGCTCGGCGGCAGAGGGCGCGCGCGGCTCGGCGAACTCGTCTCGCTCCATGTCCAAAAATCCTTGTGAAGCCATGCGTGCCGCGTGCAGCGGTGACTCGCCCGCCTCTTGCCGCTCGCGCTCCAAGTGCTCGAAGTCGTCCGTCGAATCGTGCTCGCGCTTTAAACCGGGCGCGGCCGAGGGCGTCTCGGGCGCCGGCAGCTTGTCGCCACCCGCGAGTCCTCCCAGGAGAGCATCGGCGCCTTCCATCTCGGTTAGTATAGCGTTTGCGGTGCGGGGAAGGTCGATAGTGCGGCGAAGTTAGGTGCAATGGTGCAAATGCGGTAAGCGAGTCCTGTCGTATCTCCTCGCAGTGTCGTACTGAGGCTTGCGAGCCGCCGCTACGCTGGACGACGTCACTCCGCACGACGAACGGTATTACTCATCGTCGACCCCACCGATATCTATGTAGTGAGGGCGGCGCCGGTTTGTATCGAAAGTTAAAGCTTTTAGAAATAATAATAGGATTGGGCGTGGAGCTTATGAAATTGTATTAGCTTAACAAAATCTTTATTTAAGGAAGAAATGCGACTAGTTTCTGGATCGCTGGAAATCCTAATGGAATTTCAGGAAAGTAGGAAACCGCAAAAATTATTGACTTTCAGTTACATAAACTGTTTTACCCACAGAGTTTGACAGTTCCTCCGCCAATAGTCTTTCACCAACAAAGTGCGTTCTAAATTTTGCAAATAGGTATCTCTTTTTTACACAACTTAGAATTTATTGACTGAAAGATTTGTTATTAGGTGGTAGATAGATAGATAAAAGATTTATTTACATTTACTTATAACAATGGTTGGGTACCTTAATTTTCCACTGACTTAAAAAAAAAGGAGTTTATCAATTCGACTGTACGTTTTTTTTATGTTTGCTACTTCAGAACTCGACTGGGAGAACCAATTTTGATAATTCTTTTTTTATTTGAAAGCTGATGCTTTCCGTGTAATCTCATTTTAATTTGGTCCAGTTATGACAATTTCATCCATGCATCAGAAAACCATATACTTAGGTTGAAGTTTTTTACAAATTATTATTACGTGCTGCTGAAGCAAAAGGGTACTAAGGGGACTACTCAGCATGGTAAATTAATTAATATTCTTGTAATATTATAATATTATCTAGTTCCTATTTCAAAAAGTAACTAGAATAATTTCTAAATCTAAATCAGCGGTTCTAAAAAGGCCGTTTCGGGTGAATCATAATAGAATTCTATTTCGATTCATATTCGAAATTTTCACCAAATACGAATCTGCTAATGAATTGAATAGTCAGTGAATGACTAAATTATGGGACCATTTTACGAAATTTAGAGGAATTGCTTAGGATTTGCTGGGAATTCAGAAAAGGAGAATTGCTCAGAGGAATTGCTCAAAGTGGCCATTTTAGACCCACTGATTTTAGAACGTGCTTTATAGCCTGTTCCTTTCATCGTACATACGATGGATTCGACATACAGCCACAAAATAAAAAGGATTTAAATGTGACTGAATCTGCTTACTGACGACTACAATACATGGGAACGTTTGTTCTGACAGTTTTGACAGCTTTCTGCACAGAACACTTTTACTCCTAGCGGAGAAGAATGCCAACCTCATACAAAAATATGGCGACAAAACTCGACCTACAGCGCGATCTCTGTGATGACCCTAAAAACCACTGACGTATCCCGTATGGCGGGATATTTGAATTTCATAGTGGAATGTTTAAATGTATATTCAGAGCCTATTCATATACTGTGACGTTCAGTCCCCAGGACGTGGGTTAAATAATTAAAAAACTGAAGTCAACAAAATAAAATTATATATTAACAAATTCAAAGGTCGTAGGTAAAGCCGGAAAACTGGTTTTGCCGTCGTAGGACGGTACTCCCCTGACGAAGGCGGAGGTGGCTGCTGGGCTTCAAACGGCAGCGGGGAGGATCTCAGATGGAAACGAAGACAACGGTAGTGTGGGGTAGCTCACGTCGGCCTTTTAGCTCTTCCCAAATTTTAGGGTAAAAGTGACACCCTGTGAAGAAACGTCACAGTAAGAAAAACTGAATATTATCCTCCTCCGCTGATAGTGAACCCTGTAGATGTGCCTTAATGTCAGGGTGAAGCCGGAAGCAGTTGTGTGTGTTCACTATCAGAACGGAGGTACAAATAAAAAACTAAAAGCTGTTAAAATACTAGCGTTAAAAAAAAAATAATACTACATAATATTAATTCAATACTAATTTGCGAAAGCTTAAGCATTTTAAATCACAGATCGGAGCGCTTCGCGCGCCGAAGGTACTTGTAAAAAATAATATAATTTAAGAAATTTAGCGTCTAAGTCCAAAAGGAAATAACCGTATTTATTATGTGCTTAATGCTAAGCTTAATACTGTGCCAAGAAGGTAAATAATAATTTTAAGTAGGCTAGGGCTAGTAGGCCTTTTAGAAGCACTAACTTAATGCTAAAAACACTTGTTCAAACACTTACCCTATCGGGGTGCGAGATATCACTTTTATTGTTAATTTCTATTATAAATAACGTTGGAAATTTGGGAACGACTGCCCTAAACCAGAATTTAAAATAAAGAAAAATGTATGGTAGATAACTGCCAGCGCGTAAGAGGACACGGAGCGAAGCCCGTGAACGCACCAACAAGGTTCTAGCCGTGGAATGGCAAATCCGAACGACCGTTGCGAAGGCGCATCTCGAAGCTTCCATAAGAACAAAGGATAAAATCCTTGACCAATAGGAGAACGAATATGCGGCGACCGGTACCGTCGCGCAACACAAGTGTTAACTTAAATCATTACTTTTTATTTTATTAAACTTTTATATTTTGTATTTTATAATTATTGTTTTTAAGTAGTTAAGTTAGTATAAGAGTTTTAGTTTTAAGTACTTTTTATTGTTTTAGTTTATTTTTTTAAATTAAATTAAGTTAACTTAATCACACATGTAAGTGCAACGTTACATTACCCCGCGCGTCACAGAAGGATTTTATTGCTTTAAAAAAAAATAAAATCCGCGCTTTAGATACGTGTTTGTATTAACCTTTCAGAAATCTAATCTTTCATACATCTCGCTTTTAAAAAAAACTTTAATGACCATTTCGATGACCACTAACGCGTCCTATCATTTAATAAGGTCTACAGACAACTGTTGACCCGTACAAACATTTCAGCACAAGTTCGAGAAAAAAAAATATGTTTGACTTTGAGGAAAAGAGTAATGCACCAATATTTAATTTACTTATTTATTTAGACCTATCAATTTCAAATCTTTAATATGCCAAGTTCCAAGATTCTTTCCTGACATGTCTGCTAAAACATACACCAAGGGAGACTTCTTTTCTATAACGCGACATTGTATGAATTTTGGTGCCAGTTTCTTGCTGAAATATTTGTCTTTATCGCTCAAAACATACGCACGTTTCATCACGATGTCCCCAACGTTAAATTCAGAGGACTTTCGACGCAGGTTATAGTGAGAGGTATTTTTTACGTGAGCTTGCCAGAGTTTTCCCTGGACTCTGTCAAATATCTCAGACAAGCAACCAAGGTTTTCAGCGTAAATGTCACGCGGAAGGAAAATCATCTCATTGCCTAGATCATTGTCTAAATAGTGAGTGCCACAAGTCACCAATTCCCTGCCGAAAACCAAGAATGAAGGAGTAAAACCAGTCGCTTCATTCACCGAATTGTTAATGGCGAACTGCACCTTGGGTATAAAGGTATCCCAAGTCCTGTGATCGTCGTCCACAAAAGTTGACAGGCAGGTTATTATGGTGCGGTTGTACCGCTCGACAGTGTTGATCTGCGGCGTATATTTCGGCGTAAAAAATACATTGGGAATGTTCAAGTCTTTAAAAAGAGACTCTGTGATTTTACTTGTAAATTGGCTACCATTGTCCAAATAGATTGTTTGAGGAATTCCATGTACCAAAAATACAGAATCCTCTAGAAACTTACAGACTGCAGTAGATGTTGCAGCTCGCAAGGGGGTGATGAGACAAAATTTCGAAAAGCAGCATGTAACAACTAGAATGTAGGTGTTCTGCTTACGAGTGACTGGCAGGGGACCCATGAGATCGATAGAGATCACTTGAAAGGGGCGACAACACTGCTTCGGGCGACCCATTTCACCCAGCACTTGGTGATTCTGCGTTTTGTAGGCTAAACACTTGATACAACGACCTACGAATTCCACAACGTCTTTGTGCATGCCTGGCCAGAAATAACGCAAGGCCAGACGGTGATAAGTTTTGAAAACACCAAGGTGGCCAGCTGTAGGTTCTGAGTGGTTTTCGCTGATAACTTGCTGGCGTAACTCACTCGGAACAACCTCTTTCCATGAAAATTCAGAAGTTAAGTCAGTCGAGTCGTGTTTATTTTTTGACAACCTATATAAGGAATTGTTTTTAATCATGAAATTTGAGAAATTTTGAGGTTTCGTTAAGCAAGAATTAAATATATTTTTATACCACGAATCAGTCGTTTTTGAGAAATAATCCGATGTACTGATCGCGTTAACGGGAAGAGCTCTAGAAAGGGCATCTGGTATGACGTTATCAACGCCGCGACGATGTTTCAACTCAAAGTGAAATGCAGACAAACGTACACCCCAGCGAGCCAACCTACCAGTAGGATTACTCAGAGAAAGAAACCACTTTAAAGCGCTGTGGTCTGTATAGACAGTGAAGGGCTTTCCGTTCTCTAGGTAACACCTCCAGTGTTCCAAAGCAATAACTACAGCTAAGGTTTCGCGCTCAGTAATGCTGTAATTTCTCTCCGCCGCTGACAACGACTTGCTCATATAAGCAATTGGGTGCTCCTTACCATCCACGATTTGGGTTAGCATAGCGCCCACACCGTAGTTGCTGGCATCGGTATGCACTTCAAATGGTTTGTCGTAGTCAGGACAGGAGAGAACAGGAGCGGAAACCAAACACTCTTTAAGTTTGCGAAACGCAGCATCAGCCTCCGAAGACCAGACAAACGGTGGTCCACCCTTTTTATTCGAAGTCAACTTATTAAGGGGACCTGCTATAGTGCTGAAGCTGGGGACGAAACGACGATACCAGGTAGCAGTCCCGAGAAAGCGCTTAATGTCCTTCCGAGAAGAGGGTGTCGGGTAATCGAGGATAGCCTGCACTTTCTCTGGATCGGTACGAAGTCCACAACTGTCAACAACATATCCCAAGTACTTGAGTTGACTACGAAAAAACTTACACTTTTCAGGGTTAATAGTGAGATTGGCCATCTTCAACTTTTCCAGCACACGAAGTAACAGGGAGACATGGGAATTGAAGTCGTTCGACACGATAATTATATCGTCAAGGTAGGCGAAGACTTTGAGGTCGAATTCCCTGAAGAGCATGTCAACCAATCTCTGCTGAGTGGCAGGCGCATTAGTGAGTCCGAAAGCGGTACGTTTGAAACGATATGTACCACGACCTGGTACGTAGAACGCCGTTTTGTCTCGGTCTTCGACAGCTATTGGAATTTGCCAAAACGCTTTGGACAAGTCTATGCTAGAAAGGTAACGAGCGTCACGTAGATTGTCCAAAATTTCGGACACGTAAGGCAAATTGTACGCGTCACGTTTTGTCACAGAATTTAATTTTCTGCTGTCGAGACAGAAACGGGGCTGACCATTCTTTTTATTCACAATGAGAACAGGGGACGACCAAGCGCTCATACATGGCTCAATAACGTCGAGACTTAACATTTCGTCCACCTGCTCAACTAAAATGCGCTGTCGTTCTGGGGACATCCGATAATAACACTGACGGATAGGCTGTGCGTCTCCAGTATCAATGCGGTGAGTGATCAACGTTGTCTCACCTAAACCCTTAGAATCAGCAGAGACATCGTTAAATTGTGCAATGACGTTGTCGGCTATTAATTTGTCGGCGACAGACAAGTGATCGTAGGCTTGTATGAAGGACGGGCGATCAACTTCTAAACTTGCACACACTGAGTTACAAAAGGTTACGCTTTTAAGGTGTTTTGGGAAAATTTCAAATTTATGCCAGAAATCGATTCCTAATACGAAATCAATATTGATGTCGGGCACAACAAAAGTTTGCATTATGTGAAAATTTTCTTCAAATTGGATTGGCAGATTCATGTAGCCTACGCTATTCATTACCTGACCTCCTGCAGCTGTGACTGTAATAATATGATCCCTATGAAGTACGAGATCCTGTTTAATTAATTTTTCGTAAATATTGTTGCCTATAATTGTGACAGCAGATCCAGAATCCATGAGACCAAACAATTCTAAGTTATTTACTTTTACTATGGCATAAGGCCTAGGGTCATCAAGTGATTTGTTCCGCAGAATAGTGTCGATTTTGTAAGTGTTAAAATAAAACTTTATTGTTTGAAGCCAATTAGCCCAATCTTCACTATCGAACTTACTTTGTGAATTGTTATCACTGTTCTGCGGACCAACTAGTTTTTTGGTGCTTCAGGATTCTGAGATTTATTTTTATTGCACTTAGGGCAATCTGGAGTTTTAACACCCTCCTTTCCACAGACGAAACACACCACTTTGTCCTTATCAGCCTTGCACTGTCGCAGGTTGTGGGTATTAGTACGACACCGTGGACAATATGGTTGTTTGGGAGAAGAGGATTTTAATGAATTGACATTTTTATTGTTATTTGTATTAGTTTTATTTGAATTTGTATAGTTATTAGCATAAGGTTTATTTTTATTGTAATTTGGACTATATGAATTTTGCCAAGAACTTTGCTTCTCACTATAAAATGACTTTTGCGACGAGGGCCCGCTGTACGCAAATTCCGGCGCCATGGTGTCCGATGTCTTGTTGGGAGGTTCACGAAAACCAGCAAGACGTGCTTGGATGTTCTCGTAATTACGGCATAAGGATTTCAAGGTGTCAATATCTTTAATTTCCGTAACAGAGGCTAAGGTGCTCGCGTAACAAGGCCTGATATTATGAAGAACTATCTCCAGCTTGTCTTCATCTGATAAGGTCCTTGTTAACCGAGAGAATAGTCCAGACATGATGGACAAATAAATTGTAATGTTCTCCGATTCACCTTGAGTCCTGGCTCGAATTTCCGAGAGCAGCCTATAATCGTAATCCGCCTGATCGAAATCCTTTTTTAAGTGAGAAACTAGATCATCCCAATCAGTCACTTCATCTTTCACCCCACGATACCAGTGTAATGCATCACCAGTAAAGATCTCAGTAGCATAAGATAACAGCTTTGATGAGGAAATATTCCTGGCTGTAATGAACTCCGAGACGCGCAGAATAAAAGAACGGACGCATGACTTTCCGTCAAACCTAATTTTGGTGAGCTCACCGGCCACGCCGCGGTCGCAAGACACACTAATATTTAAAGGTTGAACTGCTGGCTGTTCTAAAGAGGTTTTTGTACCCGGAACAAGTATAGAATCAACAACAGTATCCTTGACTGCGTTAAAACGTTTGAATAAGGCTTGGAAGTCCGCAACGCAAGTCTCTTGCATAAGCTGAGTTGAGTCCTCAACCACAACCCGATTAAGTCGGTGATAAAGATGATGAATGTAATTTTGGACACGCAACAAAACACTTTTGTCCAACTTAGAATCCAACATAGTATTAGCTTTTGTAATGACATCAGCAATACCTTTCAAGTCATCAGCTATTTTGATCGGACTCTCCAAGATATCCTCAGAGGGAAAGAGAGGACCTAATTTTGCAATTTGTTTGCGCAAATCCTGGACAGTGGCAGCGGGGGTTGTGCCTCTAATAAGTACCTCGTACTCTAATTCTGCTTTTTGAAGCGATAAAAATTTTACGGGATAATCCATCCTAATTCAAAATTTATATATTATTATAATATATCTAAATTAAAAAAAATATTGAATAGGAATCAAACGTATATCTGTAAATGCACCGCAAAAAGGAAGTGTTGAACAAGGTTTAGAACAACTCCGTTCTGTTACAAAAGCAGAAAAAATCAACGTTATGGTTGGCAAAGGCAAAAAAATTAGGAAGCAAAATAAATAAAATAATCACAAAACCAAAAAAACAAAGCGTTAAAATATTTGTAACTAATGAGTGCACTCCTGTGAATTTAAACAAACCGAAAATAATTTATATTATGACAAAAGACAAAACACTTTTCTACACCACTGTACGGCAACTATTAACAAAGGAACTGGAATGCAGTTCGCACGTACAGGACGCTCCAAAATTAAATGAAAGAATTATTTGACAATAATTATAGTAATAAAATTTTGAAAATATTATATAATAATAATAATATTAACACAGATAAACAGGGTGGACTCTTTAGTTACGAGCAACCAAAAAATAAAAAATAATAACGTTTCACAAAAATAAGAAGCACAAAACACAACTACCTCTACGAAGCAAAACCAGAATTTTAGACCACGTTAAAGGGCGCCAGTGTGACGTTCAGTCCCCAGGACGTGGGTTAAATAATTAAAAAACTGAAGTCAACAAAATAAAATTATATATTAACAAATTCAAAGGTCGTAGGTAAAGCCGGAAAACTGGTTTTGCCGTCGTAGGACGGTACTCCCCTGACGAAGGCGGAGGTGGCTGCTGGGCTTCAAACGGCAGCGGGGAGGATCTCAGATGGAAACGAAGACAACGGTAGTGTGGGGTAGCTCACGTCGGCCTTTTAGCTCTTCCCAAATTTTAGGGTAAAAGTGACACCCTGTGAAGAAACGTCACAGTAAGAAAAACTGAATATTATCCTCCTCCGCTGATAGTGAACCCTGTAGATGTGCCTTAATGTCAGGGTGAAGCCGGAAGCAGTTGTGTGTGTTCACTATCAGAACGGAGGTACAAATAAAAAACTAAAAGCTGTTAAAATACTAGCGTTAAAAAAAAAATAATACTACATAATATTAATTCAATACTAATTTGCGAAAGCTTAAGCATTTTAAATCACAGATCGGAGCGCTTCGCGCGCCGAAGGTACTTGTAAAAAATAATATAATTTAAGAAATTTAGCGTCTAAGTCCAAAAGGAAATAACCGTATTTATTATGTGCTTAATGCTAAGCTTAATACTGTGCCAAGAAGGTAAATAATAATTTTAAGTAGGCTAGGGCTAGTAGGCCTTTTAGAAGCACTAACTTAATGCTAAAAACACTTGTTCAAACACTTACCCTATCGGGGTGCGAGATATCACTTTTATTGTTAATTTCTATTATAAATAACGTTGGAAATTTGGGAACGACTGCCCTAAACCAGAATTTAAAATAAAGAAAAATGTATGGTAGATAACTGCCAGCGCGTAAGAGGACACGGAGCGAAGCCCGTGAACGCACCAACAAGGTTCTAGCCGTGGAATGGCAAATCCGAACGACCGTTGCGAAGGCGCATCTCGAAGCTTCCATAAGAACAAAGGATAAAATCCTTGACCAATAGGAGAACGAATATGCGGCGACCGGTACCGTCGCGCAACACAAGTGTTAACTTAAATCATTACTTTTTATTTTATTAAACTTTTATATTTTGTATTTTATAATTATTGTTTTTAAGTAGTTAAGTTAGTATAAGAGTTTTAGTTTTAAGTACTTTTTATTGTTTTAGTTTATTTTTTTAAATTAAATTAAGTTAACTTAATCACACATGTAAGTGCAACGTTACAATACTTCTCCCGGGGTACTATTCATATTATATTCTATTGAAGTTTTACTAAATAACTTCTCAGAATATGATATGAATAATACCCCGGAGAAGTATATGGACAGGCTCTGAATATACATTTAAACACAAGATTAAAAAACTTAATTTAGCTAAAAAAAAAACTTTCTTAGGTATTGTTTCACTAAAATATAACATTTATTTACCAAGAAAATATACATTCATTTACAAAGAAAATATACATTCATTTACCAAGAAAATATACATTCATTTACAAAGAAAAATACATTCATTTACAAAAAAAATATACATTCATTTACAAAGAAAATATACGTATTCAATTACAGTAATTACAGATAAAAAAATGTCCTCTAAAGTCAAAGGCGTTTATTGTTAGTAGGTGGTATTGAATTTACACTTAGAAAAGTCAATAGTTTATAATAACAAGGCACTCTAAACTCTTCCATGAAGACTGGCTAAATGTAAACAGCAGCCCATCTCCACCGACGAGTTGCTGGTTCGAAATGCACTACCCCGAGAAGAGCCAGCAAGCAACTCAAGGGCAGCTCTTTTTAATCTCATGTCTTACTAATAAATATGGTTTACAATAATAATTATAATTAATAGCCTTACATAGCGTCGAGTCGGTTAATCCCATGCATGTTGGTCAAGGATTTGGTAACTTTAGATAATCGAAATCTAAAGAGGAACCATGTAGGACAGTGCCCAGAAGACTGGCTGCATTCCCTCTCTGGATATCTAGGTTGATCCTTTGACAGAGATAGCTGCCAGCCCTCTGGTCATCTGAAGGCCCCCACGGTCCCATGGGGTTATGTCATTTAATTACCGAGTTCTCATGGCCATTTACCAGCTCCATCATCAGACCCTGGTTACAATCTAGCACCAAAGTATTTGTCAAGACGAATCATACGAGCCCAAACTCGAGTGGTTTACGAGTAGTCATTGAGGAGTTGCGATATCCACCTCCTTAAACCATCATCAGATCAGCTTGATGGTACCATAATATTGCATTGTGACCAAACTTACATAAGTATACCAAATTTCAGCTCAATCGGTTGAAAATATCTGCTTCAAAATTGAGTTGCAAGATTCCACTTGAACATCTAATTTTGTAATCCTATACAATTATTATGGGATTACGAAGTTATTTATGCAGTTAGTGTATCTAGAAACCTAGACCGAAATTGCAAATTATTTGAGTTTTTCCTTGATTTATACACTAAACCCTAATTGTATTCTAAATTTGAAGCTTCTACGACTGCTAGAAGTGCCTTAGAGTTTTGATGATCGGTCAGTGAGTCAGTCAGTCAGTCAGTCAGTCAGTGAGTGACAAAATTAGGAAACTTTGAATATTTATAATTTTAAAACTACTGGTTCAAATTGGATGAATTTTGAAATATACTGTGTTTATACAATGCATGCTTGGTTACTGAAAATTCAGGCTTCTAGGTTTATCCACACTGAAGTTATAGGGGATCGAAAAGTGCGTGAATTGCTTCGAGAAAAGGATGGTACGGCCGTGCCGCTTTTTGCTCGACTTGGCGGGGGCACTGCCGTGCCCCCAGATCCGGGAAAAAAACTTGGCCCAAGATTCATAGCTGAAAACAAATTAAAATCATTCTTACAAACATTTTACGACAAAATTGACATAAGAATAATGTATGTATCATCCTAGCAGCGCCACACTACTCTGGGTACGAAATAGTCTTGAATTTCGTACCTTCGCCGTTTAGCAGATGTAGAGTTTGGTGGCGATGCCAAAATGATATATAGCATATTTCTGTATTTAGGCTACACGACGATTTCGTACTATTTTGTACTTTTAGGAAGGGAGTAGAACTCACACTAAATTCTTCGTGGACTTAAATATATACATCTTAGTAGATACATCATATTTCTAAAATATGTTTGCAACATAATATTATGATGCCCGGGTACGAAATAGTTTCAAAGAAAATTATCCACTAGATATCGCTTCTAGCATATTATAATACAATCATAATTTATCTATCGATAAAATGTCATTGGCTTCAATAAATCAAAGAAGGTACATACTAAAGTAGTTAAGCAATGTTGGGCACGGTCAGTCAGTGAATGGGTGACCGCCTAGTGGCATTTATATCACGAGCACTTCCGTGTTTCGGAAGGCACGTTAAAGTGTTGGTCCCGGTTTTCGTTGTTTACGAACAATGGAAGTCGTTAAGCCATGTTGGATACCTTTGGGTGGCTTGAAAAATTCCGGCAGTTAGGTGGCTACTAGCCTAACAAAATCTCCCAATCCGCGGTGGGCTCGCGTAGGAGATTATAGCCCATATACTTTCTCAGTGTGAGGAAAGACCCTTAAGCCGTATACAGAAAGAAAGCTGAAAGCTTGTCGGCGCCGGTAGGCGCCGGTCCATTCTACAGAAAGCAAGCAGATTGAAGCAGAGCGAGCAAAATGTCGTACGATGATTGGCGGGCGGCACCAGCGCTGACCGGCGCTTATCAGCGCTTGTTCATATAAATGCCTCCGCCGGTTACCTACGCAGACCGGCGCCTGTCGGCGCTGATAGGGTTTCGGTTTTCTTTCTGTATACGGCTTTAGCTCAGCAGTGGGCTGTTACTAAAAACTTAGTTTTAAATTACTTCATCAACTTACAGCAAATGCCAGTACAATAAAATTCAATACAGGATTGGTGATCCAGGTCTTTTTCTTAATATTAGCCCATATCACTTCTCCAACGGAGTTTAAAAAAGCTGCTTTGTCACTAGTTTTAAATTCTTCCACAGTATTCTTGTTCATTATTGTTCCAGTCACAGTTATAAAGAATTGCTCAATATCAGGGGTCCTAGAAAAATAATTATGATTAAAATAATAATTACAGATCTATATGCAGTGGTTTTGAGAAAAATGAGGGCTACATTCAGGCAAATGGTTATTTTAATCCAAAAGTAGTCGTAGGCTGAGACTGTACTATGGTTACTAGACATGTCATCTGATTTAGTAAAGTAAAATGAAATGAAAATGTTTTTATTTCTGTAGGTAATTAAAATTACACTTAGAAATGCCAATAGCCTAATAACAAGGCATAATAAACTCGTCCATGAAGATTGAAACATTACGTACTAACGTCCTCACGAGTACTAAATGTTGGTGAAGTTATATACTATGAAAAAAAAAAGACCTTTATTAAATTTACGGATACAGGTTTTGGTGCTGCTGTAAAGACGTCATTTTGGCAAAACCACCAACCCCCCCCCCCCCCCATATCTGCTAAACCGCGAGGGTACGAAATTCAAGACTACTTCGTACCCAGAGTAGTGTGGCGCTGCTAGGATGATACATACAAAAATAATGTGTAAATATTGTTACTTACCTCAATATATTTGTTGCTCCGGGGTTAGGAAATCTGTAAGCTTTGATGTCCGAATCTTCCTTCGGCTTTAGCCCACATTTCAAACATTTTCTTCTGATGTTATCAGCCATAACGACAAACAAAACACAAACACCTTTTCTATCTCCTTGAGTCTCTATCTCACAAATACTTCGCTAGCACTATAGCAAGCACGTCAACACTAATGCGGAGGAACAAAGACTCAACAACGGCTCAACTCAATGCAATAATGAAGAAAAGAAAACTGTAAATTGTAATTTTAAAAACCACCGACATGACAGACGAGACATCATGATGACAGTATGCCATGGGGCTGCCAATGTTTAATGATGTTCTCTTACATAAATACTTTTTTATGTATTTTTGAATTAATTTTTTTAACAAATTTTAGAAAACAATACATATAATTAAATTATATATTATTATATATAAAACAATTTTTTAAATACTCCCTTTATAGAATATTGAGTTAACTTGTCACACAGAAGATTCCCCATTAGGTATGACACCCAAGTCCCATACCCACTTGACGCCGCCTGGCTTTCTGGACCAAACGCCTAGGTGCTGCCACCTGGTGGTCGTCATTTCAGAACACCCTCATTGTACAAAATTTGTACAATAAAATTAAACAAATATGTCACATTTAAAAAAAACAAACAAATGAATGACTTTGACAGTTGATTGACGGGCAGTCGACTGACACACAATAGGCGTTCAGCCGTCAAGTGTCAAGAAAAAGTTCGGTGGGTAAAACAGTACCGTACCATGTACGAGGTTAACAAAGCGCTTGTTTTGCTGCCATGTTATTTGTTTGATATAAGTTCTCGCTTCATAAAGCGCTGTTCTTGCTACAAAATATGTAACTTGTTTTCTCTTTCACTCCAAGTTGTGGGTGTGTGTTATTTCTCTCATTCATCGGGAAGGCTCAGCCGAAGGAAGGATGGCAGCGGTGGTGGTAAATGGTTGTGTAGACGTGAATAATATGCAAACTGCGTCCAAAAAACTGCAAGAATGTTATGGGAAAGAGGTTAAGTTAAATGGAAAAATAAACCATCATAAAAATGGTTATCTGAAGTCTTCACATTTGGCGAACGGGTTGAACGTAAGTACATAGATATTCTTTTATTTCTATAACCTGAAAAAGTTTTCGAATTTCAATTAGAAGAACCCGGTATCGTTTTGCGTGTGCCCCAATAACTCAGACCGGTGTCACGCCCCGCGGAAGTTCTGCGCGGCCTCCACTTAGTAGAAATCAAGGCATCACGCCACCCGCATCAAGGCCGCATCAGTACCTACCGCAGTGGCGCCGCGCCTCCGTCCGCCACTTTCTTCCCTTTCCTCGTTTGAATTGTTAACAATTTTTTTTATCTGCATATACCTATACCACATACAATCTTTATATATTTCCATAGTTCTTCCAGGATTTTTCTTTTAATAAAAGAATATGTAATTTTGTTTGGATTGTTCTCATGTTTGTATGTTATTCAATTGTTTTTCTTTGCTACATACTATACCTATTTAGAGACTTAATAACTGTGTGTGAATTATGTCCCACAATTTATTTCTTTATTATATTATTTTCATAAAAAAATATGTAATGACAAATAGGTACCTATTATAGCTGACGTTTTAAGTTTAAGTACATATTATGTTTATGTCCAAACTGTTTTTTGTCTGTGCTATCTATGTATAAACTCTAAACACAAAGTTGCTATCTGCAGTTGAATTCCTAATCTTATCAAACAATAGTTTGTGTTATGCTTATGATCTTTATCAAATAACTATTAGATTTTACTTCACACCCACAAGACTACACTACAACACTTCTAAACAATTGATCCACTTATTGTCTGAACACTGCACCTACACACCTACTGCCCCTACTGGTAATCTTAGCTTTTTTGCACACCACCATAGGTACCTACCTACTTAGTATAAAATAAGTTTTTACAGACTCAAATAGGAAAATTTTGGAATCAGGATTTTATTTAAAAATTTACTGTCTTCCCACGACTTTGTCTTGTCCCTGTACTGACCTGGAAATGAAAACAAACACTATGTTAATAGATAACGTGGTGCAAAAGAGTCGTCGCGTTGCAGAGATGAGCCCAAGTTACCCTACCATAGATAATTTGGCTTCTCGGTAACATATAAAGATGAAACAAATGCCAGATTTTAAGTTAGACTGTCAACAATACAACTATGAAAACCACATCCAATTTGGTGCAAGCAAAAACTCGAAATACTTATAATAGTTTTGGCTTCTATTTATATTTTAAAGAAAATACACTCCATATTTAGTTTTCTTAGATTTATCCTCTTATTCCTCTATTATCCTATATTCACCTTAACAGACACCTGCCAGTTACAGTTTTATTTATAGCCTGTAAATCAAATCTAAATAAATAAGTAATTATAGTCCATGAAAACTAAAAACTAGCTTTTGCATGTATGGCAACCATGATACAAAAATCAAACAAGCCCAATGTTAAGGGGCTGCTATATCCACTTCATGGTTCCATCATCAGACCAGCTCGGTAGTACCTTATTATTGTGTTGTCATACTTGTCACTGAACATAAAGTATGCCAAATTTCAACTCAAGCGGTTGACAATATCTGCTTCTAATTTTGACTGTAAAATTTCACCCGAACAAACATAAATTGCAAGTTAAACACATTATACCTAGGGTTTCTGTAATCCACACGACTGTAGAAAATAGGTGAGAATGCCAGGTAAAAAAATTATATAAGTATTATATAAGTATAAGAGTAACTAGTGGGAGCCCAGCAGCGTTGCCCACTCACATCCTGTTTATTCCCATGACAGTGGGAGTTTCTTAAATCCCTTCTTAGGGCTTATTTACGTCATTTGAGGAAAATTTCATGTTTCTAAACTCAGCGGTTTCGGCTATGCGTTCATTCATCAGTCAGTCAGCCAGCCAGTTTCTTCTTTTATAGAAGATAGCTTTTATTCCAATTCCGTAACACATCACTACATAGTATAAAACAAAGTCGCTTTCTCTGTCCTTATATCCCTATGTCCCTTTGTATACTTAAATCTTTGAAACTACGCAACGGATTTTGATGCGGTTTTTTTAATAGATAGAGTGATTCAAGAGGAAGGTTTTAGTGTTAGCATTGCACCCGTGCGAAGCCGGGGCGGGTCGCTAGTTGTATAAATAAAACAGTACCTGGGAGACCGAGCTTCGCTCGTTCTGACCAGTGTCGCTAACACCGTCTGTTGGTAAGTAGGCCTATTGTTTAAAAAATGCCTGGGAGCCCCAGCTTCGCTTGTTCTAACGCCATCTGTCGGTGAGTGGCCGTATTATAAAAAAAAAAAGTGTTTATGATAGCCATTTTACGGGAAATACAACTATGCATTTGAACTTTTAATACAAAACTGTCTCTGTATACAAAATTTCATCAAAATCGTTAGAGCCGTTTACGAAATACCCGAAATATAAATATGTAGATACATACATAAGAATTGCTCGTTTATAGTAATTGAACAACCGTATAAGTGGTTGGGCTGTTGTAAACCACCATAAAGAATAGCAAACACTCCATTGTAAAACCAAACAAGTACCTATACTAATTATACTAAGAAGCTCATAATCGACTATCATTTACGAGCAAGCGGAGGCCGCCGAATACAATGCCTTAGTTAGAACCTTTACACACATCATTACAGATTCTGTTCCATCCACATTTACAGTAAGATATTTAGATAATGTTAGTTAAAAAAATGGTTTCTTCTTGAGGATTACCTTTATCGTCGAGCAAACGAACGAACAAAAGCAGCAGCAAAGGATTACTAGCAGCTGCGTTGCCTTCGTTGAAATGAATCCGTTTTTTTTTCCGATCCCGTGTCATTTTCCAAAACTCCCTTCTTACTTCATATATGGAACCATTACAAAATATTATGTTTCTAGACCCAGCGGTGTCGGCAGTTACTTCTTTTTTAAAAGCGAACAACCACTCAATAATTCACACGGGAATGGGGAAAAACGTACAACATCGCTGGGCACTTGCTAGTTCAGTATAAATAAAATAGACGTTATTAAGCAAAAAAAAGACCTACTTATATTAATATAAGATGTTCCAATATATAAATACCTAACCTTCAAAAACTTGAAAAAATCACTTCCTTCAATGTATTAAAATCCAAATTACCTGAGTATACTTTGGAATCATAAACTCTGAATACATTTTTGTGAGAGGCGGTTTTTAAGTTTTTAGGTCTTGCTTTATAGCACTGGGTGTAGGTACCTACATGATTTGTAGGTAATGTAAAACTGTGAACTACAAAATTTCCTATAAGTAGCTAAATTCCTCTTCTCATGTAAGTGACCGTGAGAATCAATCATCTCAAATTCTTAACCCAACTACATTTTTGTATTTCTTGTTCTAAATTGCAATCGAATTAATTTTAGCACGCGCCGAAGGCTGATGAAGGCAAACCAGACCAGGGCGTCATCCAGCCCATGGACTGGTCACAATACGACACATTCCCCGGGGCGTTTGAGAAGTGTACGCTGCTGACGGCGGCGCTCACGCACATCGGCCTCTACGTCCTCATGTTCCTTGGTTTCATCAACCAGATGCTCTTCAAACCAAACGTCGCCAAGGAACGGAATAGAGAGGTTTGTACTTATCTTAATAGCAAGTGGAGTTGAGAGAAAGAAAATGAATTATAAACACAAATAAATACAAACCCGCAGATCCAAGAATTAATTCTGAAACATGTGTAAAAGACCCGGTCCGGCGATGGGCTCATATCACGTTTAGGGGTCCAACGAATATCTCGTGAAAAGTGGGTATATCTAGAAACCTCTGCCTACCCCCAAGGAGATAAAAAGCGTGAGATTATTTATTATTTCTTAAATAAATTCAGAAATTTATCCTAATGGTCTATCCATTCAGCACAAGTTGAGTGGTAACACTGGTAGCATATCCACAATGCTTTAATTTTGTGGGAAAGGAGCGTGGTATTTTAAGTATGAAAAAACACGTGTTAAGTATTTTCCTAATATGGATTCTGTTCTGAAAATTGTCTATTTGTCTGTTACCTTTTCACGGTTAAACCAGTGAATGGCACTTGACGAATCCTCTACAAATTCATAGTTTCTACATAAGACGGGAGTCCTAGTCGCAAGCAACGCTAGTCAGAGAAAAAAGATTAATATATTAATAGGATCAGGCTATATTGTTATAAATTTCGATTAGGAAGAATTATTAGCTAACATAGGTATCTAAATAACGTTTAATGCCTATTTACCGACCGTAACGACCAGGAAAACGGCGACCAAATAAAATATGTTTATGCATTAAAGTCACAGTCTACTGTTTAGGTTTATTTTTATAATTAATTAATTATAAATTGTGTGGATGCCGAGTGAAGATGCCAGTGCGGACCCCGATGTTTCCCGTTCCCATGAGACAGCATAAAATAAAAAAAAAAAAACTGCTGATTTCGAAGAATTCAAAGTTTTCTAATCGTATATTTCCTATCGGGCCGTTAATCGGCCGGGAGTTCTGAATTAACAAACATTAAAAAATATTAAATAAATATAAAAGACATTAAAAAAATACAACCTAATTAGGAACCTACTCCTTTTTTAAGTCTGTTATCAATACTAGATGTGGCAACTTTCATGGAGATCGGTCAAATGGTGTTGGAATTGATGATAAATTACTACATCCAGTTTTACATATTGCTTAGTAACCATAAAGTTAGGGCTGGGATTCCCCAAGCCATCTTCTCGTTATAGTTGTGAAGAATTTGCTCTGCGTTCGAGCATTAACGCATGTGCCTTTATTACTGTGATAATGTTTTATTGCTATATGACGTTGCGCAATTTGATACAATCACACAACATTGTACATTGTCGCATACGACTGAGTAGGTCTCTTCTTATCATTTTATTCTCGAAATAGACAAGCATCATAAAAACCAAAATACCCGACTGCGTTGAAAAGGCACTGATAGGATTCAAAACATTTCCTTCTGGTGACTCTGGTGTATTCGGTCGGGTAAACATGTAGCCCATGACGCGGACGCTCCGGAAATGAAGACGAATATAATGAAATATCGCATTTCAATATACGGCAAAATGTTTAGCTACATAACTGTCTTCTGATACTGTATATTATACTAGGTTTTACCCGCGGCTTCGCTCGCGCACGTATATTTCACCTCCTTAGGGGTTGAATTTGAAAAAAATCCTTTCTTAGTGGATGCCTACACTACACTGTATAAGCTATGTGCGAAATTTTAAGCTGTTCGTTGATATATCACCAATCAGTCAGTTTCTCATTTTATATATATAGATATAGACGCCATTTGCAGCATATTCTCAAAAAAAAAAACATGGTCACGCCTTCAATCTCCGAGGGGGGTAGGCTTAGGTATTTCAGAAACGTGGAAAGTGCTCCGCAAGTCGCAACCTTATCACGAGGGAGGAAAGCCTGACGATTTACAATTTGCTTCCTACCTATTCCTCGATGTAAAGAAATGACGCGTAACATTGAGGTTGGAGTCGGTCTAATTGTGTTGGTTACTAGGTCAATTACCAAAGTGCTAAAGTAGGCACGTGCCGTGCGCTTGCGCAAGACACTATCGGTCACACAAAGTATCGCTAGCTGAAATATTTATTGAATTCACGTTGGCGCGAAAAATATTTGAAACGGTTACCAGGAGTGAAGAGTGTAGGTCATGTGTAGGTAAAACATCTTGCTAAATTAAAACAGTCGTAGAAGTCGTTAATTTTTGTCTCTCTGTCTGGTTGTGCCAGTATGATTTTGATGAAATTTGGTGTGGAGATAACTGAGTAACGGGGTCAACATCTAAGGTACTTTTTACTGCATAAAAATATCGGTTACCCACGGGAAAATATAAAAAACTAGTTAAAAAGAGAAATACCTACATACGTACGTAATAATTCACCTATAAACAGAAATATTCTATTTACACATGTCTCAGAATTAATTCTGAGACCTGCGGGTTTCCTCGCGATGTTTTCCTTCACCGTCGAGCTAGTGATAAATATGTACTTACGTAAGTTTTTGAAAAACTCGCCAGAATTTGAACCCGAGCCTCACTGATTTTCGGCCAGCTCTTTAACCGTAAAGGCTATCACTGCTCTACATACATGTGTAAATAGACCCGGTCCGACGATGGGCTCACCACCTAACACGTTTAGGGGTCCAATGTATCTCGTGAAATGTGGGTATATCCAGTAATGGAATACCTCTGCCTACCCCCTCTAGGATAAAAGGCGTGAGATTATTTTTATTTATTATAAACAGAAATATGGTTTGTAGGTGTCTTATATGTCGTAGGCAACCTATGAAGGGATTTTTGGAAATCGACGGAACGGGAATAAACTGGAACAGTGCGGGCAATGCATGGGCAATGCCACTGGGTACCCGCTAGTATTCATAAAACTTTCATTGGTTGGTACCGAGTTTAATATGCCTTAAATTGTGTTTTCATATGTATATTTAAAAAAATGCAGAATTTTAGATAGTTACACAGGCTTGAGTTTAGAGCGCTCGTAGCCCTGCGGTGCCAGTGTGTTTGTAACGATCATACTGGTAAAGCAAAGTTGGGCGCGGTCAGTCAGTGGATGGGTGACCGCCTAGTGGCATTTATATTACGAGCGCTTTTGTGTTTCGGAAGGCACGTTAAATCGTTGGTCCCGGTTTTCGTTGTGTTTACGCACAATGAAAGTCGTTAAGCCATGTCAGATACCCTTGGGTAGCTTGAAAAATTCTGACTGTTAAGTGGCCACTAGCTTAACACCATCTCCCAATCCGCGGTGGGCTCGCGTGGGAGATTATAGCCCATACTTCCTCATGTGTGAGGAAAGACCCTTAGCTCAGCAGTGGGCTGTTACGGGTTGATGATGATGATGATGACACAGGCTTGACGACTCATTGTGAGTTGAAATGACGTTCAATACTTGAGTCTTGAAAACTTGAATAAAATATTTTGACTTTGACTGACTGACAAAAATTTTAACTTTTCAGTTCACATTCGCATGATAAACCTGCAAACTAAAGACTATACTTAATACTAGTAAAAACGCAATGGATAGTCTGTATACACGACAAATAGGTCACGTAATTATCCAGTTAAGTATTGATTTTTACTTCAGGGCTATCTGCATTCCGCTAACAATGTATACGTATACTGTCAAGAATATGATTAGAAATTAAGGCGTGTGTCGGATACAACTACCAGTATTTTTTTTATGTTCATACAATCAATATGAAATCCACCACTACCTGCGCAGACGTAGAAACTGTGCTCGTATGTGTCCAGTTGCTACCATTTGACGGACACGGCTTGTCGATCAAGAGTTTACACGCCACCGGATTTTTTGGTGTTACATCTGTCAAAACCTAAGATATTTAAATATAATAGTGCACAGAGGGGGCATTGGGAATATTTTCATACAAAAACTTTGATCTCAAGCGTCATGTCAGTTCGTATGAACCGAGCTGTACTTCGGTCGAATCACACTAGACTTATGACCTTAGGTGATAATTTTTGGCTTCAGATTTTCCTCGTTTTGTCCCCTCTATGCAAAGCCTCTATGTCCTATTATATTTAT
Organism: Ethmia dodecea; assembly: GCA_963855545.1. NCBI lineage: Eukaryota > Metazoa > Arthropoda > Insecta > Lepidoptera > Depressariidae > Ethmia > Ethmia dodecea. The sequence continues at coordinate 4,757,142 of OY979443.1, forward strand.
TTAAATCTCTTTGGTCAAAACCAATATTTCCTGTAAAGAATGTACTGAATAACTAATGGCTTTATCATTTTAAATACTTAATTAGCGTCACTGTTTTATAGTTTTGTTAAATTAAAGTACCTACATATTCTGTAATTGTAAAATTAAAATAGAAATAATATTCGCAATTTATGTTGATGCACTCAACAACCCTAGTCATGTACTTGTTAATTTATATAGCTTGGCATGTCAATTAATAATGAAAAATAAACTACATATTGATTCATCCGTGAAAACATTAATTACCATTTCAACGCTGTTGCTTGCAATATATGGGTAGAATTACGTACGCAAACCATTAGATAAGGGCGTGACTCACAACGGGTAATGTTCGCTTGATTACGGAGATAAGAGGCGAAAGCTGGACAGAAATAGCAATTAATTGATATGACTCATACATCTGTATATTTCTCATCCTTATTGCTAACCGTTATCAATAGATTTTCTCTAAATAAACGACGTATTCATTGTTATCCTCCTGCTCAACAGCTGAACCGACTTTAATGTTTTGTATTTTATAATCAGAATTCCATCGGGAACGTGAAAAATCAGGATGAGCGCTTGCAATGACGCTGCTAGGTCAGCTAGTTCATTTTTAAACCGACTTAAAGAAAGGAGCAGTTTTTATGTTTGTGTATGTGTATTTTTGTTATGTATGTTCACCGATATTATGACAATACTGAGATACAGAACAACTAACTATTTAAGATAATAGAAGTGTTAATTTATTTTTTAACCAATTTATATTTTTTTGCAATCCAAATGAAACATAAATTAAATGCATTTCCTGTTGAATGGAGAATAAAGGATTAGTAAACAAAAGATATCAAATCCATATGAAATTATTGTTGTGTAAGTATTTTTTCGCGCGAATACGTGTTTGACGCATTGGCTTTCACCGCCGCTGACGCTACTTAACTACTACCCATTACCACGATATCTCAAAGACAATGTGAGAACGAACGAGCAATTTCTCTTTTACATATTTACTAGTTGAGCCTGTTGACTCTTTTGGTAGAGAGCCTGACTTCTGAGACAGGTCTCGAGTTCGATTCAACCAAGAAACCAGAGCCAACAATTGACTTTTTATCATGAGTATTTTTGATATAATTGTGGGATGAAAATAACGATAATAAGCCCGAGCATAAGATGTGTATTAAATTAAATATATAAAAATAAAATAATATTTCGCCGTATCATTTCACGTCTTAAAACAAAAGCCTCTCATAGACAACCACGATCTTCTCACAAAAAGTATATACGCCTTTAGATATGATGGATAACCAATCTCCTTCCTACATAATATTTGTTTTATTAAAGCATGCGGGAAAGGAACCTCCATTTTTTTTCAGCAATTAAAAAACAATTGGAACTGACAGTTATTTAATCCTCTGGCATAAAATGCGTGAGATTATTTATTTATCTTTATTTAAAAAAAATGCAGGGTTACGCGCCGCTGTACAACCCGTTCGAGCAGTTTTTCTCCCGCTACCTGTACCGGCGCGTGCGCCATTGCTTCAACCGGCCGATCTGCTCCGCGCCCGGCGCAGAGCTCGTCCTCAAGGAGCGCCACACCGACGACTACAATTGGACGTTCAGGTGGGAACTTTTGATTGAAAGTTTATGGTTTGGCTACTCGTCTCTTACTTCCTACTATAATATTATAAACGCGAAAGTTCGGATGTATAGATGTATGGATGTTTGTTCCTCTTTCACGCAAAAACTACTGAACGGATTTAGATGAAACTTTACAGTTATATAGCTTATACATCAGATTAACACATAGGCTATATTTTATCCCCGTCTTCCCACGTGAAAGGGAACTACGGTGGTGAAACCGGGGGCGCTGCTAGTACAACATAACAAGCCCATACAGGATGTTAGGGAAACGCTTCCGAAACCCTTTTGCCTAGTTTGGATCTAAAGAACTGTATGAATTGTGTCCCTCAATGTTAATATTGTATTTATCATTGGAATTTTAATTTAAAAACATTAAATTACCGATCATTTTACGATAAAAATTAAGTTTTTTTATCGTATTTTTTTATGGAACCGTGTCAAGCCTGTCTTCGTTTTCGGGAGCGTTTCCCTAACAGCCCGTGTGGTAAATCAGGCCCTGCTCATCACGCTCTGGCGCCACGTGGACATGTGCGCAGGTTCACGGGCAAGGAGCGGCGGTGCATCAACCTTGGGTCGTACAACTACCTTGGGTTCGCTGAGGGCGAAGGCGAATGCGCGGACGCGGCCGCAGCGGCGGCTCGCAAGTACGGACTGGCGATGTGCTCCCCAAGGGGCGAGCTGGGCACCTGCCCGCTGCACGTTGAGCTTGAGCGGACCATGGCGGACTTCCTCGGTGTTGAGGTTTGTTATATATTGTTAAAAAAAGGAGTGAAAAGAAATTAAAAAAAAAAAAACAAAAAAGAGCCCGCTTCTCATGACGAAAATCAGTGAGGCTCGGGTTCAAATCCTGACATGTACCAATTAGTTTTTCAAAATTTACGTACATATTCACCACTAGCTCGACGGTGAAAGAAAACATTGTGAGGAAACCCGCAGGTCTCAGAATTTATTCTGAGGCATGTGTAACACACCCGGTTCGGCGATAGGCTCACCACCTATCACGTTAAGGGGTCAAATCTGGTGAGCAGTCTTCATCGGTGATAAAAGGCGTAAGTTTAGAGTGCCTTGTTACTATAAAATATTGACGTTTCTAAGTGTATATCTTATACCAATAGAAAATAAACGATTTTGAAAGAAGATTTGATTTGGAAAGAAGTCTTAGAATCAATTCTGGGAACTGCGGCTTTCCTCGCGATGATTTCCTTCGTCAGGGCAGTGATAAATATGCACGTAAATTGTATAAAAACTCAATGGTATATGAGGACCAGAATTCGAACTCGGATCTCAATTTTTACTAGCTCTGACGACGGACGAAAGTCGCTCGTCATGAAGTTTTTAAAATAAAATTCACTTTGTCAACTCAGGGCGGTAGAATGTAACTTTAGAATGTACCTATGTCTACTGGAGCACGGTTACAAGAAAAATTACAGGTCTACCGCTTAACTGATTTTTTTGGTAGCTTTGTCATGCGGGAGGGTTCAAATGTTTGAAAAGGGCATGTTAGAAAGACATAAATAGAGATAAATAAATTAGAAAAGTTGCTCAGAAAATTGTAAAATTCGGGAAAAAACAAAAGTGCTTTTACTATGGGATTTGAAGGTAGCTGCGCCATGCGAGAGGGTTCAACTGTTTTCAAAAGGCATGGCAGAAAAGAAATTTTAAGAGAAAAAAAAAAGTTGCTCAGAAAATTGTAAAATTTAGGAAAAAAGCCAAAGTGCTTTTTTCTATGGGACAGGGAAACGTCTGCACGTCAGCTAGTAAAGAAACAAGAACACTCTACGACCCTTTCAGGCGGCCGTGGTATTCGGCATGGGTTTCGCGACCAACTCCCTGGCTCTGCCGGCTCTCCTGGGCGGTGCTCTGGTGCTCTCCGACGAGAACAACCACGCGTCTCTGATCCTTGGTCTGCGATTGGCTCGCGTCACGGTCCGAGTGTTCCGTCACAACGACGTGAGGCACTTGGAGCAGCTCGCTCGCGCCGCCATCGCTGAGCGCAAGTGGACCAAGATCGTCATCGTAAGTTAGGTTTAGGACAACTTAGGAGTGTACACTTACAAAACGCTTTCGTCTTTACACCTCAAGATGTAAGCTTTTTTGCGGCAGAGCAACCTAAATTCTTAAAAGGACTTCTTATGAGTGTACAGACACTTGAAGGCAAGACGGCAAAGGTATTCCTGGAAATACCCACATTTCTCTCTTCTCTACATGTCCAAGGACAGGTAATGATCCCATAGCCGGACCGGACTGCTGTTACACATGTTTGAGGTATTTTCACGATGTTCTTCGTCACTGCCGAGGTAGTGATAAAAATGTTTGCAAAACTATTGGTACTAACCACCAGTCACCAGGTACGAACAGCAATGTACGAGAAGCAAGCTCATTTATAATGGGGTTGTCACTGCCCCACTGTTCCTCGTGTTCCACCTGAGCCGAGCGTGCAAGCGAGAGCGCGGAACAAGCGATAGAGATCCACGATCGTCCTTGTGACACATCTATCTTCCACTCCAGTTTGAAATTTTTTATCCATGTTTTCTTATGATGTAATCACGTAAAATTATCGTCCGTTAACCGACTTTACAGACAACCATTGCTTTTAATAACATCAGCAATTAATGATATTACTATCGCAGGTCGTAGAGGGCGTATACAGCATGGAGGGCTCGATCGTGCCGCTGCGCGCCGTCGTAGCACTAAAAAAGCAGCTCGGTCTGCACTTGTACCTCGACGAGGCGCACTCTGTAGGCGCGATGGGTCTACGCGGCCGCGGGGTCACTGACCACTGGGGCGTTGACCCCCACGACGTGGACGTTCTAATGGGAACGTTTACTAAGAGCTTTGGCGCCGCGGGTGGGTATATCGCCGGGTCGAAGCGACTGGTGGATTGGGTTCGGGCGCATGGGCACGCGCATGGATACGCGCATGCTATGTCGCCGCCGGTGGCAGCGCAGATCGTAGCAGCCATACGAGCCATAGATTCGCCAGCGGGGGCTGCGCGCGTCGCACAGCTACGAGACAACACGAGATACTTCCGTCGGAGGTAAGGCAATGGATATTATGAACGCGATGGTTAGGAATCGATGGATGTTAGAATTTTCAACAACAATTTACAAAACGGATTTTGATGAAGGTTTATAGTAATAAAGCTTATATATTAGAATAAAATGTAGGCTCTAATTTATAAAAATACTAGCAACTCGCCCCGGCTTCGCACGGGTGCAGTGCTGATACGAAAACCTTCCTCTTCAATCACCATCTATTAAAAAAATCCTTTGCGTAGTTTTAAAGATCTAAGCATGCATAGGGACAGACAGACAGCGGGAAGTAACTTTGTTTCATAATATGTAGTGGATTGTGGTAAATAGGGATCTATATGCATATAAAAACGAAATGTTACTGACTGAATATGATAAACTTAAAATAAAATTCCTATGGGAACAGTAAAAACCGCCTGCTAGTAAGGTACATTCATCCCTCCGTTCTCACAAATTACAGGCTACCGCTTAACTAAGACGGTTCTTGATCTGCGAATGATGTAACAGCAGGGTCGCGCTGCATACGAACTGATTATTCCTCCTGTAACTTCCTCAGGAACCATCTCAGTTAACTGTGCACCTGTAGTAGGATGTGTTCTAATAAATAACCTCTCCACAGACTGCGCGAGATGGGCGTCGTGATATTCGGCCACGAGGACTCGCCGGTGGTCCCGCTGCTGGTTTACACGTTCAGCAAGATGGCGGGCACCGTGGAGCGGCTCACGGAGCGAGGCGTCGCCACCGTCGGCGTGGGATTCCCTGCCACGCCGCTCAACAAGGCGCGCATCAGGTATGTTCTATCTTATATCATCTCTCATCAAGCTCATCTGTTTGTCTCTTTCATGTCTGTTGGCTTCGTGTCTGGGTGTTTAATATTTATTAAAGTATGTTTATCAGTTGTTTAGTACCCATAGTACAGGATCTGTCTAGTTTGGGACTGAATAGCCATGTGTAAATAGTGTCCCACAATTTATATTTATTTATTTCTTAAAAAAAGGGTCCATGCCTACTGGACGGGACACCCCTTATAGTCCAGTAAATTTGTCGGTTGAATGTATGGGCTGATTTGACGCATGCGGTAATGTATAAATTTACTGGACTATTAAGAATGATTCACATTACACCGGGCCGGGTCCGGGCCACGGATCCCGGTCAAACGTCTATAGTATACTTTTGGTATGAAGTGCTTGACCGTGGCCCGGACGGGGGACGGCTTCGACATGTCGAAGGGTATTGTTAGGATGATTCACCCCGGACAGGGCCCGGCTCGGACCCGGCCCGGTGTAACATGAATCCGCCTTTACTGTTACACTGTAACTGGATAAATTAATTCACATCGGGTAACACTGTTACTCGATGAAACATTTTATTACCATCCAGAAACACTAGCTCGGTTTAATTAATACTAGCACCGCCCCGCGGTTTCACCCGCGTAGTTCCCGTTCCCGTGGGAGTACGGGAATAAAATATAGCCTATGTTGTTCTGATGTATAAGCTATATAACTGTAAAGATTCATCAAAATCCGTTCAGTAGTTTTTGCGTGAAAGAAGAACAAACATCCATACATCCATCCGTACAAACTTTCGCATTTATTATATTAGTAGGATAGGTTCCATCCAGAAACACTAGCTAGGTAAATTATTTTTGTCTATTGTGTTACTACTAGTTGGGAATGGGGATGGATTATAGGATCACTTCGTGGTTCTCAGAAACTCGTGGAGTTATCAATTTGAAATTAATATCAAATAATATTCAGAACTGCAATCCCTTAAAGTTGTGAAAAAATTAAACTCAATCTTATGATACGGCCTTTTATACATAGTTCGACACTGGTAAAATAATTAAAAACTATATGGTACTTCGCGTTGGCAAGAGACAATGTCGTATAGCACAAGTAAAGGACAAAAATTGAAACCGTTTTGTAGTCATACCACTGTTCTTAACACTTAATTCATTTGCAGTTGGTAAATTGACTGCAGTAAAATTAATGAATGATAGTGCACGACTTTTAGTAAAGATACAAGCTACTTCCTATACAATACTCAAATCTCCATTCTACGTTTTTTTTAAACTGCAGTCCTAAAATACATTTTAACCCGCATAGTACACTATCACTATTTCGATCAAACAAGAAAATTTTACATAAAACATGACGTCTTGCTGCGGATTTCCGTCAAAAAGCGACAAGTCAGTATCGGTACTCGGTATTGTTGCTGATAAGCGCTTGCTGGGGCAAGCATTCAAGGTGGGCCAGTGAATAATCGAACATTATACTTTAAAAAAATACCGAGTCTAATTCGATTCTATTAGCAAAAAATAAATCCTAGGATAGGAAACAGTTTTTGCCAGGTTCAGCTAGTATTCTCAAAGACCTTTAGTCAAATAAGAAAAGAAAATTGTTGTGTCTTAATTCCTATATATCACTCCGTTTCCGTGTTGATGCCCTCTGTCAGGTGTGACGTCGTCTTAACTGTAAGAAAACGGGTGTGGCCGAGGTATAATACTAGTCTCACTCCTCTTATCCCCAAGGGGGTAGGCAGAGGTATTCCATTTCTGTTAATACATACTTTTCACGAGAATATTCGACCCTAAAACGTGATAGGTGGTGCACCAGAATAATTCTGAAACCTGCTGGTTTCCTCTCGATGTTTTCCTTCACTGTCGAGTTAGTGATAAATATGTACTTAAGTTTTGACAAACTCATTGGTACATGCCAGGATTTGAACCCGAGACCCACTGATTATCATCATGAGAAGAGAGCTCTTTAACCGTAAGGCTATCACTGCTCAGATTTGTATTATTGAAAGTTGTATAAATCCTGTCACATTAAAATCGGTCGGATAAAATGGGTTTACTTCCTAAAGGGCTCCCTCCGCACCCCGACAACGGTATTGATTGAGTGGTTGTATGTCCATCGGCATTATATCGTAGATGATTGTTTAACAGAAACTCCGATAATGTCGATAACGCCATCGTATCTGATAAGGTTGATAACATAAAAAGTAGGGTAAATAGGCAGATTGGACTTTATTTTACGTGATATCGTGTTGCTATGTATGTGTGTATGACTCAAAGAAGAAGCGAGTGTGCACATTGTTGCATTGCTCTGACTTTACAAGGAAATGTAATCGTATAATTGTATGGAAAATCGATGAAAATTAAAAAGTATTAATTTTCTGTAGGTAATTAAAAATTACACTTAGAAAAGTCAATAGTCCAATAACAAGGCACTCCAAACTCGTCCATGGAGATTGGCTAAATGTAAACAGTAGCCCATCTCCACCGACGAGTTGCTGGTTCCAAATGCAGTACCCCGAGAAGAACCAGCAAGAATACGTCTGCCGACCTCCTCGGGGAAGAAAGGCGTGCGCATATATTTATCTAAGGCTCGTCTCTGCGCAGGTTCTGCCTGTCGGCAGCCCATACTCGCGAGCAACTGGAACGCTGCTTGGAAGCCATAGAGCAGGTGGTCGACGAGGTGGGACTGCGGTACTCGCGGCTACACCCGCCCCGCGCGCCCTGCTGAGCGCCTATCACCACTATTATCGTTACTGTGTAATGTACGTTATACTCAATAAATTATTTTTCACACACGCCGTCTTTCATTGTCGCAAATCTCGATAAACTGTGACCTCGGATTGGGGTCCAGCGGGTTTTTATCGTCGACGCAACTGCTGGAAGGCGGTGAGTCATGGCCGCGCGTATCAGCGCTGATTACGAGATACCGCCGATAAGGCCGCGCGGACACTTGCGACGCGCTCTGTGGGACCCTCTAGTATAACTGTTTAGTGCTTTATCTGGTTCGTAGTCTGTCGAAAAAGTCGCGTGTATACTCCGTCCTGAAACAGGAAATGTTGGTTCAGTGAGAAACTGGTAGTGTGTGACAATGTGGTCGCTGTGGCTCGCGGTGCTGCTGCTAGCGGGCACCGCTAGCGCCAACAACCTATCTGTGGTCAGGATGCAGTAAGTAGAAATGAAAATACATTGCAATTTATTGTAGCTTACAACATTTATGAGTATGCTGTTGTTTTGATCAATAAAATCTATTGAACTTTAAGAGCATTTAAACGTTATCTCCCGCTTGCTGCATGCCGATATCACAGCATAATAAATAGGACAAATGATACTATTCTAATGATACTATTTAAAAAAGGCCTATAAATCTTCCACTCGCCAGATGGCACTGGTTGATAAGGATTAAGGAAGTTAACTTCTACGAATTAATTTCGGTAATAAGATTAGACAAACTACCTACAAGATAGGTGACGAATACAATCAGCTCTATTTCTTTTCTTTTTTTAGTTTTGGAGTAGGAGCTTATCTGCAGTTGGGATTTTTTCAACAAACAAAACTAGGTTTAGCTTCATAAAATACATGCAGCGAGGGTATACGCAAGAGCAATGAGCAAAACATATTCTTTGCAGGTTAGCGTTTGAGGAGCTGCACACACTTGCCGTAGACAACAACACAGAGTACATTCTGGAGTTCGTGCCGGTGAGCCGCTACTCGCCAACCGCCAGTAGTAACTATTAGTGGTTGTAGCTGAAATATCATACTTAGGGGCCTCATAGACCTATGTATAACTAGCAGCTCCCCGCGGTTTCACCCGCGTAGTTCTCGATCCCGTGGGAATACGGGGATAAAATATAGACTATGTGTTTCTGATGTATAGGCTATATAACTGTAAAGTTTCATCAAAATCCGTTCAGTTGTTTTTGCGTGAAAGAGGAACAAACATCCATCCATACAAACTTTCGCATTTATAATATTAGTAGGATAGTTTAAGACCTATAAGAATAGTTTTCTGCAGTCCTTTGTCTGATCGGGCGGGCAGTCTGCCGGCCAATATCTATATAGCGAGCTCTAACTATTCTCAGATCTACAGATGAACTGATAGTATGAATATGCGACTTATTACTATTTGACGGAGAAACGTTAGTTCCTTCGTCCCACTTCGTAGCTGGATTTGGTAGCCAGCCAGTCAGCCCTTTATGAGGAGATAGGAAAGGGTACATAGACCAAAAAAACTGCGAGACTACTCTCGTTGAGATGCTTTCAAACAGCACATTCATTCCATTAAGTGATAGGAACAACGTGTAAAAATGGCTCTTCCATTCAATGGAACGAGCATTTCCTATTACTTCAAACGAGCAATTCTTGTATTTACGTATATTTCGAGTATCTCGGAAACGGCTCTAACATTTTTTATGAAATTCTAAGTTCTAAGTTTAACTGCATTGTTTTCCTGTAAAAACGCAATTTTACAAAAAAAAAGAATTATTTTTAAATAATACGGCCACTCACCGGCAGATGGCGTAGTGTTAGAACGAGGCGAAACTCGGTCTCCCAGATACTTAATTATTAAAATACCAAATCCTCTGAAAAGATTTAAGACATTATCGTCTTTCTGGTATAGTCAGGTCAACAATGTAGATTACGACACTCAGGAGTTGAAGACTAATTTAACCCTCTTAGCGTTCACAGCTAAACTTAGAAGTTACAGCCAAATCAAGGCACAGGTTCGAATCCTGATGTACCAATGAGTTTTCAAAACATACGTAGCTACATATATTATCACTAGCTCGACGATGTAGGAGCACCGCTCTGGTGATGGGCTCACAACCTGCCACGGTTAGTATTATGAAGAAAGTGAGTACTTCCAGGAATATCTCCGTTTATTATGTAGGTACCTACCGAATTTTAAAATCCAATTTTCTTTCAATATCTAATACCAAAAAAAAGAAAAGTTTCTGTATTAAATGAAAGCACCCTCGACGAGTGGGTTTGTTAGCTGCGACACATGTGCAGACTGGCGACCAGGGCCGGTGGCCTGGCCGGCTGTGGGTCCGCGCGGATGGCGGTTCAGCTTCTCAGCCGCTACTGCTAACCGCGCGGCGTCGTGCTGGCGTCGAGTTCTGGCAACTGCCGTACTGGGTCGACAGTGGAGCCCGCCTCTTCCACCAACTGGAGCATGTTATGTGCCCGGACGACGCTGTTGCTCACGGCTCGACCGTCCTCGACCCCGCGCTGTGTGGTGAGTGGGTTGCCAGTTGCAAATATTTAGAAGCCAAGTTTCGGGGAGAGAATAGTATTCGGCCGTGAAACTGTCAAAAAGAGAAATCAGTATGAAATTTTGTCACACGGCGCTGGTTTTATCATATTTCAATCAATATAATTATTCATTATAAAAAACGTTTCAAAATCTACATGTAGGTACAGTAGATACGGCTGTTTTAACTTGGCAGCGCAACTTCTGCTGCGCAATAACATTTTTTGACGACCTATTGGCGGTACGAGGGAGTTTCCGCAGGCGAAGCCTATGTTCAGAAAAGTAAAGTTAAAACCGACTGTCGACTTTGCATTCCTTTGTCAATGCGCAATGGATGTGGCGCATGTAAAGATTCTCGACAACTTGAATTTGCTGAATTTTTGTGGGCTAAAAGCTATAGAGCGTTTGTGCTACGCCGTTCACCGTTGCGTGCCCACAGGCGAGGAGGCGAGCGGCGCTCACGGGCAGTTTACGCTGCACGTTTCCACGGCATGTGCGACGCCTACCAGTCTGGAGGTGCGCGTGGCCGTGGCGCGTGACTGGCTGCTGCCTTTCGACGTGCCTGCGTCTGCTCTCGCCGTGCAGGTCTGCCTTATAGCCTAAGATCCGGCTGCAAATTAGTGTAGGGATCGAGTATATGCTACAAACCAAATTTTTACGCATATTTATGATTAGGAGAATACATATCTACCAGGGTGCCCTATCGAAATATGGCCGCTAGTATTTTTTAATAAAAAAAAATGATTTTTGGGACGAAATTTCATTATTTTTTTTTTACATAAAATATCGTCCACTTCACGACAATATACATAGACTCGGAAAAATCTGCTGAGTGCATACATACATAATCTCACGCCTTTTTTCCATTTTCCAGAGTCTTTATACATAAATTTGCAATATACATAAAGACTGAAAAATCTGCTAATTTTTCAGTCTTTATGTATATTACCGTGAAGTGTTTTTCTATTTTATGTAAAAAAATTAGTGAATGAAATTTCGTCCCAAAAATATTTTTTTTTATTAAAAATACTAGGGGCCATATTCCGATAGGGCACCCTGGTAGATATATATTCTATATATATATATATATATATATATATATATATATATATATATAAAATAAATATGCGTAAAAATTCGGTTTGTAGCATATACTCGATCCCTACACTATTTGCAGCCGGATCTCGTACTTACCTGCGACACGCTCGCCCCTCGCCCGGCGCGCCTGACGCCTTTGTGTCGCGCAGACGGCGCCCAGCGTCATGTACTACGGCTTCATGGAGGAGACCAGCGTCCGGCTCACGGTGGCCTCCGAGGACGACGTGTGTGCTACTGTCTCCGTGCACAACTACTCGGTTGGTGGGATACGCGTTGGCTACGTGGTTGACGTCGCCATGCTGACGTGACGTCCGTTTTCCGCAGTGCCCGATCCCGCAGTCGCAGATGGAGGTGGAGAGAAACGGACTGAGGATGACGGTGCAGCGGTCGGGAGGCGTGCAGCTTTCGGTGAGTTAACGTCAAAATGAAAGAGGCCAAACGAGCGTAATTTCGGTTGCAGAATTTCGGTTGCAGAAATTCTGCCCGACAGAAATTCTGTTGGGCTGCCAGACGGAGCGTAATTTTGTGAGTCGTGAGTAGCAGAATATATCTTATTTCTCACTCCCTCTTGAGTGATCCGTCACATTCCACTCTAGTATATCTTTCACACATTGTCTATGTCTACCCCATCGCCCCGCGAACTGAAATTCGGTCCGCATAATGCATGTGAGTCGGCAGACAACTCATTTTGCGTCGCCGTGTGAATCAAATAGGACTTTTGTATGAAATCGAATGCAGCAGAATTTCAGCGACCGAAATTCTGCTACTCACGACTCACAAAATTACGCTCGTTTGGCCTCACCCTTAGTTCACTACCTTCGCTTAAAAAATAAATGTAAAGTAGAGATAGACACCTGACACAGACAGAAGAATTCCATTCCTGGAAATACTAAAAGACTTTAAATCATGTATTTTTCGTCTTTAAACGTATCAGGCGGTCAGGACATCGCTGCTTTGGAGTGCTATTACATGCCTCAGAACCAATTCTGGGCCTGTGGGTTTCCTTCCGATGTTTTCTTTCGATGAGCTACCTATTGAAATTGCAACTTATTGTCGATGCCCTCACATGAGTCGCACACTTCCAACAGGACTATTCAGCTTCGCTCACTCGAATGATATAACTTTTTTTCTGCTCGACGGAGGCGGAAAGCGGCAACTTCGTTTAGCGAAGAGATGAAAAGAATGTATTTTCAGCGGAACCAGTTTCCTCGGGGCTTCATCGTGGTCGTGCTGGTGCACGAGACGGATGCGTTGTGCGAGGATCAGGAGGTATCCGAGACGGACTGGCTGTGGGAGGCGGCGGTGGCCGGCACCTCTGAGGCGGAGCAGGAAATCTCCGCGTCGCGTAATAAGCGGCTCACATTCACCGTCACGGTAAGTCATCGTCTTCTACATGCAAATACTGTTGAAACAATCCAGCACTTCAATGATTTAGAATAGATTCTTTTAAGGACGAGTAAAGATTTAGTTGGAGATTAGATCGGAAAATGCTGTGGATAGAGTTTATACGATATTTTAATTCGTTAAGGCTTGTATGAAACTGAATTGGGTCAGTAGTTATAGAGCTTCCTAACTTAACCTCTTTATGGAGTATACGCATTATAACAACGATAAATCCCAAAGTGCGAAATTTTTGCTACTTAATCTCGTAGTAAAAGTCAACTTCCGGTGCCGGGCCTCCGTGGCGTCAGACTCCCACTTCTGTCAAACCCCGCGACCGACGGCTGACGACAGAGTAGGTAGACAATGAGAATGTTTACCTAGCGCCACTTCCGAGCCTTTTTCTTTTCTTTCGCATGCTTAGAAAACGCCTTACGCATACCTGTGGGTCTAAAATGGCCACTTTGATCAATTCCTCTGAGCAATTCTCCTTTTCTGAATTCCCGGCAAATCCTAAGCAATCACTGTAAATTTCGTAAAATGGTCCCTTATTTTAGTGATTCACTGACAATTCAATTCATTAGCATATTCGTATTTGGTGAAAATTTCGAATATGAATCGAAATGCGATCCTATTATGATTCACCCGAAACGGCCTTTTTAGACCCCCTGGTGGTAGCGGTGACCGCAATCAGGTTATGTCAGGCTTACACTAAAAACCCCCCATATTGTTTCTCCTCTCGCCCTGAGTCCCGGGAAACAGTTTCTTCCGTCGTCGGTCGTCAACTTATTACGCAGATGACGTCTCGGAAGTGTACCTTACTCTTTGTTGGACGAACTCAGTCTGAATGGGTACCAACATCGCGCGTTTGCAGGCGGCTCTCTCTCGCGGGCAGTACGCAGTGGCGGGAGCAGCGACGCTCGCACTGTTCCTGGTGTTCTACGTGGCGTTCCTGGCGCTTGTATTCGCGCAGCGGTACGAGCCGGTCGCCCGACTCGTCGGCCCCCGTGCTGTACTCGCTGACAACGCGCGTAAGTTGAAATAAATCTATTGTTATAGCTTGACTTGAGCGAGACAGGGGAGAGGTGAGTATATAGACCAGGGGTGGCCAATTTGGTTATACCCAAGATCTACTGTACACCGACGACACTTGGTGCGATCTACCAATTACATTCTTGAAAACTTAAATGAAACAGCATAGTTCAGTACACAATTATGTAAGTTGTATTTCAGCGACTGAAAAATGATACAAGATGATGCGTGCAGGAGGCGTTGTGCAGTCTGTTCTACGTACATATTTATATTTTTTGCCTTGCCACGATCGACTTGACTACTAATAGTCGACTGGTTGGCAACCCCTGATACGCCGCGGCCTGGCCCTTAGTGCATAGGCCCTTATGTTCCGAATTTTTGTGTATAGTGAAATCGAAATGCTAATTTTAATCAAGTTGATAAATGCAGGAAGCGAGGAGGGCGCAACTACGCAAGTCGACAGCCCGGCGGCCACGCAGCGGCGCCGCCGTGATTCCGGTGAGTTAGAGTACGTATATCACATGCTTAACCGCGGTGCCACTGGCTGGGTCCGAAGCGGCGAGAAGGAACACCCAGGGTATTTAGTGGGTGTTTAATGTCAGCACTAGGCTGCAGAGCCCCACATAACCCGGGTCGGGTGCATAATATGCAGTAATGCATTTTCCCTAAGAAAAAAAAGGTTGGTACTATCACATGCTAATGTAGGGTAGGCGGATCTCACAGTGCCACGCGCCACGATCCCAAACGCGAAGTTGCGTTTTTAACTTTGATTGTATGTTTCTCAGTTTGTATATAATACTCATACCTATCTACTACAGACTGTTTAACCAAAGCTGGCATGTTCACCGTAGTCACACCAATACAATCACTTACCTACTAATATTTTTATTATATGAGGACGGTGTATAAAAATTCTAAATTTATTTCTGTGGGTACTTGGAAATTACTTTTTGAATAGTCTAATAACCAGACACTCTAAAGTCGTCCATGAAGATTTTCTAAATGTAAAAAGCAGCCTATCTCCAGGTATTCAGTCAGGGCAGTCATGTTGACTTCTTGACGACTCAATTTGGAGTTTTGGACGCTAAAAAAACTTTAGCTAGAATTGGCCTTTGTAAACCACGTTTGCAGACGCCACATTCGACAGCAGCGACGCCAGCGACTCCGACTCTGATGAGTTCCCCACTCCCGCCACCCCCGCGCCCGTCAATGGCGCCACTGTCTTCGTTACCGACGCCGCCGCTCACACACCGCGAGCTACCGACACAGTTCAGGTGAATCTGAATACTTCTTAATCCCTACAATATTATAAATGTAAAAATAAAGACTTTTTGTTCCGTTGTTACATTCGCACGGCTTAACTATCGACCTTGAAGTAATTAACATATACCTACGCCTATTTCCCAGTGTGGTAGAGAAAATTTAGAAGTAATGAAGCAGGAAGATAACTTGCATCTTGTGGCGGGACAGCGACATTTCATCCCAGAACGCTGAGAGATCCGAGAGAAGGACGAAGATAGTAATATTATAAACGCGAAAGTCCATGTACCAATAAATTTATTAAAAAAAAACTTACGTACAAATCACTAGCTCGACGGTGAAAGAAAACCATCCAGACGTATTCACAGAGACTCGATACCGTTTCCGTTCGATTCGAGTCGAATCTATCGACATCGGAAACGAATCTATCGAGATGGGCTGATGTTGATATGACAGTTGGTGTCACATATGACATTAGTTTTCGATACCAACATCAGCCCATCTCGATAGATTCGTTTCCGATGTCGATAGATTCGACTCGAATCGAACGGAAACGGTATCGAGTCTCTGTGAATAAGTCTGCTGGTCCGGCGATGGGCTCACCTATCACGTTTAGTTGTCCAAAGAATATACTGGTGAGACATGGGTGTTTTCAGAAACGGAATACCTCTCTCCCCCTCGGAAATAAAACGCGTAAACATATCTTATTTTTTTATACAACGCGTAACAGAATAAGCGCAATTGCTCATACACCCCAGTTAGTATACTAATATATATAAAGTACATATAAGTAAAAAGTACTTTAGTAGTGTCTAACTAATTTTTTTAAATAAAGAGAATGATAGAACAAAATCCATAGGTATCACTAAATTCAGCAATTATTTTTTTCGGAAAATTTAACACATATTAACAATAGCTGAAATCGATAAAGTAGTCGATACTGAACCAACTAATTTCAGGAATTGCGCTTATTCTGTTACATATTGTAAGCTTTAATTTTACGTTAACAGACGGAGGTTCCTGTAGATAACAGTGCGACGGGCACCCCGTTCGGTCTCCCGCCGAGGCTGAACGTGGCGGCTCTAGCCAAGCGGCGCGCTCGCACGCTCCGCGCTCGCTCCGACCGCTACTTGCACACCCTGTATACAGTGGCCGTGTTCTACGCGCTGCCGGTGCTACAGTTCGTCGCCGGCTTCCAAATCGTAAGGGACGACATTACACGATGAGACTGCAAAGAACTATGGCTGATGTGATGTGACCACGAAATATAAAAAATTAATATCAAATGTCTTCTAACTTCTCTTCTACATATAGTTATATTGTATAGAAAAGAAGAAACCGAGTGACTAATCGATCAACGAACCGCCCTAACGCTGGGTCTAAAAACTTGGAATTTATCACAAAGCTTCCTTAAATGACGTAAGTCAGCACTAGGAAGGCATTTTTACTTTTAGCAATTCCCAAGGGATTGGGAAAAAATAAATTCAACATATTATCATTAATAAAAAAGCTAAGCTAAAATTCATCTTCCAGTAGGAAAAAAAACTAATTATTGATACGTCATTTATCATAATCTATGATTATGCTTACGATTTAAAATTTATTTTTTTACTAGTGGCCCGGGCAGACGTCGTTCTGCCACCGTATAAACCATCCCTGGACCCACTCTAACCCACACAAAAAGTTTCATCAAAATCTGTCCAGCCGTTCTGGAGTTTTAATCAGACTAACGAACATCAATTCATTTTTATTTATATAGATTATATTTGCTTTAAGCTGACTAACTATGATTGTTAAACTGTGCTAACAACTATTAGCCAAACACATTCATTCATTGAACTCGACTGCGAAAAAAAAAGGCAGTAAAAAAATTTGAAATATCATTAAAGTGTTTGTCGGTAGGCTAGAAAAGATCGCTAAGCCTACTGTACTTTATTTTACTTTTGTAAGAGTTACTGCATTATATTTACATATATGTCGACGCAACACTGTGGGCACTGTGGCAACACTGAGTTTTAAGTTAATTTAAAACAATTCTAATAATTAATTACTATTGTTAAACCTTCCTTTTGATGTAATTTAACCTAAGGTTGAGTAATCACTTTATTTTTGGTGTAGAAATTGAATTTTGGTTTATTAAGGGATTGTTGTTATCTGCTATGTAATCTAACCAACTTTAAAATTATTACTGTGTTAAAAACCATAAATTATTCTAAATCATTTATCTAAATTATTATCTCAATTTATAAACTGTTTTAGCAATGTTATTATTCGATATTGTTAAAAATAGTTGCTGGATCTTATTTAGCAATGAATATTTTATTATTGTTTCTGACTTTATTTAAATGATTTTATCATTCTAAAATTCAGGTCTTTATTAAATAAGAATTATCAGTTGTAAAAGTAATCGTTTAAACACTGTTTAAATTTTATGATTGTGGACTTGATGCGAGTACTTCGAATACGCGCCAAAACGGTCGCCATATTCGGGTGCTCGTGCAACTACCACATTTTCACGACATTGCTTTACCGAGAGTGTAAGTGGAAGGATCACAAAGAAAACTAACTGTGAGTAAATTTATTTCTATAATAATTAATAATTATTATTATCATTATTATTTATTATTTAGTGTTTTCACAAATTATTATTAAAATAATATTATCGTAAAGTGTTGGCATTTCAATTAAAAGTC
This sequence comes from Ethmia dodecea, assembly GCA_963855545.1. Lineage (NCBI taxonomy): Eukaryota > Metazoa > Arthropoda > Insecta > Lepidoptera > Depressariidae > Ethmia > Ethmia dodecea. The sequence continues at coordinate 4,775,346 of OY979443.1, forward strand.
TGTGAATTTCTTATTGAGTGTTTGAATTTGCAATGTCTAATCCTGATGTTGGAGGCATTGATGTCAGCAATGCTGGCATCACTGCTTCTAAAAACTCGGCTGAGGTTTATGCGCCGTTATCAGAAGTGGGATTACCACCCACTTCTCTGGCATATTCTGACTTAAATCGTGAAAATGTTACTGCTTCTGTTAGCGGCGTGCCTAACGAGTTTTTTACGCAGATGTTGCAAATGATGAAGCACGTGTCCGATCGTATTGTTGCACAACCTGAGCCAAAAGTCAAGATCAGCGACGTATTTTTGCCAACATACGATCCGGATACGAATGTTGGAATACGCGAATGGTGCCAACACGTTACTACGGCCATGAAAACTTATAACTTGAGCGACTATGAAGTTAGAATGAAAGCGGGTAGTTTGCTAAAAGGTCGTGCAAGGTTATGGGTTGACAATTGGCTGGTATCTACAACCACGTGGCGGGAATTGCGTGATGTGTTGATCACTACGTTTGAACCTGAAAACAGATATTCTCGCGATATTGTTCGATTTAGAGATCATAATTACGATAACACAAAAGACATTGCGCAATTTCTTTCCCAGGCGTGGGTACTATGGCGACGTATAACTAGAGACAAGCTATCCAATGGTGATGCGGTTGAGGCTGTGATCGGATGCGTTGGGGATGACCGATTAAGAATCGAATTATTGAATGCGAGGGCCACTTCGGTTCCTGAACTAATTTCAATCGCGTCGTCCATACGACCTGTTAAGCGGCTTAACCCCGGTGCATCAAATGTACAGCCAGTTCAAAGTAAACGACCTCGGTATTCTGACAAATCGTTGCTTTATTGTCAGATATGCAAAAGGTCTGGTCACGATACGCGTGATTGTCGTTTTGAAGGTAAAGCTGAAAATGTTCAGCCGCGCCACCAGGAGAACAAAACTGTGTCAATCTCTCAGGGAGCTGACAAACCAACATGCACATTCTGCTCAAAGATAGGACATACATTTGAAACGTGTTTTAAGCGTAAACGCGCAGTAATTTCAAATGTAAACTAGGTATAAATAAACCGAAATTAACCTTAACGCAAGTTACGATTTTAAACTTAACGATCTGGGCTATACTTGATGGTTAAATCAGAATGTTCAATTGATACGTGACAAAATTACCTGGAAAATTTACTAATATGATCAGTGGGTCTAAAATGGCCACTTTGAGCAATTCCTCTGAGCAATTCTCCTTTTCTGAATTCCCAGCAAATTCTAAGCAATTCCTCTAAATTTCGTAAAATGGTCCCATAATTTAGTGATTCACTGACAATTCAATTCATTAGCAGATTCGTATTTGGTGAAAATTTCGAATATGAATCGAAATAGAATTCTATTATGATTCACCCGAAACGGCCTTTTTAGACCCGCAGTTATTTGAAAGGTATTGACCAATTTACGTTAGTGTCCACAACGGTTTGTGGTATCGATGATTTAAGAGTGGAACTTTATTTTCACGTATTTCCTAGTTATGAGACGTTTCATTCCCAATTTCGCGCGTATTATGGTATCGCTTTATGAATTAGCAAAGAAAGACTGAAATTGGGAGTGGAACGAAATACATGACGAGGGATGCAATAAAATTATCCAATACTTGTCTACTGCGCCTACCCTTACTCTCTTTCAGGAGAACGCACCAATAGAACTCTATGCGGTCGCTAGGGGCCTTGGTTACGGTGCTGTGCTGGTCCAGATCGAGAACCGTCATGACGCAGAGAGTCGCGCTACTATTTATACGAGTTCGAGACCCTGACGGTGGTGAGGGCTATCAAACATTTTCGTCAGAATTTACACGGGCATATCCATTCAATAACTCCAGGCGTAAGCCGAGCGAACGGGCAAGTTGAGCGAGATATGAGCACACTGAAAAATGCACTAACGATGATCAAAAATTATGATACTGAAATCTGGAAAACGGCGTTAGAAGCACTACAGTCAGCATTCACCCATATTGTACATCGAGTAACTGGCAATGTACCCCTCACTATACTTATACGACGACAACACTGCATACCACCTAAGCTGTTAAATATATTAGATAATGAGTGGCCAGCCAGAAGACCAAGTAAGGTGGCCCATGATCAGCTAATCCGGGCACATCGGCCATGTAACCAGGGGGCCATGTCGACGGGTTATCATGACGTCCGTAAATCCGTAACCGCTCAACCGACCACCACAACATCTGAGCAGCATTCCCAGGTAACAACCAGCTAACCACGGCCGTCTACGTCTCGAGAGGCCCCGTCACCAGATGTGTAAAGATTTCGGTATGTTTATTCCTATCCTACTAGCAATCTTATATTTGATGTGAACACCTGTACTACTAATGATTCACTCACTTCACTTTTGCGATTGCACATTTGAATACCATAATTTTTCTCCCAACCCCTATTGTTTGTGTCAGTTATAGAGCCTCTGTGGACCACGGTCAATATTAGACCCAGACCACAGCATCGTCCCTTCCAATTCCTTTAGAGCCTCTGTGGACCACGGTCAAAAAGGCCCAGACCTCAGCTTCATTCTCTAAGACCCCTTTACAGAGCCTCTGTGGACCACGGTCAATATTGGGCCTAGACCACAGCATCGCCCTTTCCAATTCCTTTAGAGCCTCTGTGGACCACGGTTAAAAGGCCCAGACCACAGCATCATTCCCTCGAGCACCTGTGGACCACGGTCTATAAATGACCCAGACCACAGCACCGACCTAGTTACCACTTCCTTTAGAGCCTCTGTGGACCACGGCGTACAATACCGCCCAGACCACAGCATCATCCTATTCTACGAGAATATAAAATTATGCAAGTTTGCGTGGAGCAATTGCATTAATAACAAAACATATGAGGCCAACAAAGCATGGAGCATGGGCACAAATAAATTAGTGTTACTATTCATCCTCTCCGGATTTGTTCAGTGTAGATGTAGTTACCTATTGTTTATAAACATTATGATAAAAAAAAAACATACGCAGTAAATGTGGCTGATAACTTGGATAAGTTAAATTCCAAAAATTTAAAGTTCAAATTTAAAATTAACAAGTTTTGTTTCTTAAGACCAACACAAACCCAGTTATCAGCTAGTGTACCTATTTATGGATACCTAGCTCAAATCAAAATTTTAGCTTTCAGAATCACCGTCAGGGGGAGAACAAAACTTTCAACGCGGCAGGTGCAGAGCGCGCACCGCCCCGCAGAATGGCCGTGTCGACGCAACACTGTGGGCACTGTGGCAACACTGAGTTTTAAGTTAATTTAAAACAATTCTAATAATTAATTACTATTGTTAAACCTTCCTTTTGATGTAATTTAACCTAAGGTTGAGTAATCACTTTATTTTTGGTGTAGAAATTGAATTTTGGTTTATTAAGGGATTGTTGTTATCTGCCATGTAATCTAACCAACTTTAAAATTATTACTGTGTTAAAAACCATAAATTATTATAAATCATTTATCTAAATTATTATCTCAATTTATAAACTGTTTTAGCAATGTTATTATTCGATATTGTTAAAAATAGTTGCTGGATCTTATTTAGCAATGAATATTTTATTATTGTTTCTGACTTTATTTAAATGATTTTATCATTCTAAAATTCAGGTCTTTATTAAATAAGAATTATCAGTTGTAAAAGTAATCGTTTAAACACTGTTTAAATTTTATGATTGTGGACTTGATGCGAGTACTTCGAATACGCGCCAAAACGGTCGCCATATTCGGGTGCTCGTGCAACTACCACATTTTCACGACATTGCTTTACCGAGAGTGTAAGTGGAAGGATCACAAAGAAAACTAACTGTGAGTAAATTTATTTCTATAATAATTAATAATAATTATTATCATTATTATTTATTATTTAGTGTTTTCACAAATTATTATTAAAATAATATTATCGTAAAGTGTTGGCATTTCAATTAAAAGTCTGTGAATTTCTTATTGAGTGTTTGAATTTGCAATGTCTAATCCTGATGTTGGAGGCATTGATGTCAGCAATGCTGGCATCACTGCTTCTAAAAACTCGGCTGAGGTTTATGCGCCGTTATATATATATTTTATTATATTAAGTGCTCGCGTAAAGGATGTCAGATACCCTTAGGAGGATTCAAAAATTCTGGTACTTAAGTGGCCGCCTAACATCATCTCCCAATCCGCTGTGGGCTCGCGTGGGAGATCATAGCCCATACTTCTTCAGTATGAGGAAAGATCCTTAGCGCAGCCGTGGGCTGTTACGGGTTGATGATGATAATGATGCGTGGAACAGATTTCCTCCAGCCCAGCGCAATACGACGGCGAAAAATAAGCGAAATTATGTAACCCAATTTAGTATGATTAAACGAACATTGTATTGAGAAGTTTCTTGGCCCGCTTCTTTATTGAAGCGGTGGAGTTGAAATGACGTTCAATAAGTGGACTTGTAAGTTCCTATTTTGAATAAAACACTTTGACTTTGGCGTACTGTCCTCAGATCCTGAACGTGTCTGGCTCCCTGGACCTGTGCTATTACAACTTCCTGTGCGCACACCCGGCGGGCATGCTGTCCGACTTCAACCACGTGTTCTCCAATTTAGGCTACCTGCTGCTGGGCGCGCTGTTCATGCTGCAGGTGCGACGTCGCCGCATTAGGCGCAAGCGCATGCCGCGCCACGAGGTACATACCATCTATTATAGTAGTTTTTTTTAAGAAACCTCCGATTGTTTTAATGTTTCTGGTTACATTGACGTAGGTAGGTACATACCGGGCCGATGTCTGTACATAAAAGATATTTATGTATGAGGCGTCTTTATATATAACATCAATAGAAGTCAAAACGATTATTTTGTATGTCTATCTGGACCTACGCTCATGACGCAAAAACTACTGCATTTAATTGGTTGCGGTTTACACATACGCTGATACGCCGTCGCCTCTACACATACCTATTCTTAGAGGCGTACTGTAGTAGCCATCTCCGACTGAGAGAGACAGTCAGATCGAGCTTCTCTCAGTCGCTTAATAAAGCTTTGTAATGCGGAGTTCCGTGCATGAGTAACGTTCTACAATACAATATTCTATATTCAACTGATGTTTACGTCTTAACAAGTAACTTGGCCAGGTTCTTAAAATAATTAAAGTAGTTTTTTTAAACTGTTGTCTGAACTCAGCCCGTAATGGTATACGAGTCTGACTCGGACTTGGCCATTTTTTTATAATCTGGATAATATGTGACAGGAGTACGGCATTCCGGCGCACTACGGGCTGCTTCAGGCACTAGGCGCGGGCATGATGATGGTAGCCCTGCTCTCCGCAAGCTACCACGTTTGCCCCAATAGGCTCAACTTCCAGTTCGGTGAGCCAAGAGTATTTTACTGCCTAGTCAAATGAGCCACTTTTATGAGCTGTCAACACGAAATTTTTGCTATGGAAAATGTACCTAACTTTGTCACGTCATTATAAGTACTCAATTGCATGACTATTTTTATCTATTTATTATTTAAAAATTTTGCTATAATTTTAAAATTAAAATCAAAATGCATTTTAGAGGTATTTGGGATAAGCTTTTTAATTAATAATATTTTTCAAAAAAATATTTGAATTGCCTTGCAAATACATACATACTAAATATTAGAAATTCGAAAGTAGCTCTGTTTCCTAATTTTTCGGAATCGCTAAAATTTTGCTCGGAGATTAAATTTAGATTTTTAGATTAAAGACGTAAGGTACCTTTAATTTCAGAACGCGCCAAAGTAATGGCCAAAAGCTAATACATAATTTTAACCGTTCTGTTCGCAGACACGTCTTTCATGTACGTGCTGGCCGTGCTGAGTATGGTGAAGATCTACCAATCGCGGCATCCTGACGTGAATGCGCGCGCGCATGCCACCTTCGGCGTGCTAGCGGTACTCATCGCGCTCGGTATGATACGCTCACCATCGACCAGACTGCTATTTATTTTATTTATTTAGGATTGCTAACAAAGCTGACACAATACATAAGAACACTGATCAGATTTACAGGTTTGTGCCGCTTCACTGCCTTTACTTAAAAGGTGCCACTGCAAGACTTATCTAACTATTAACATGACTAATAACATGAATATTACTTGAATACCTTCAAGATTTGCATCTATACACCTGCTCTGAAGGTGCACTTTCGTATCCAGCGGCCAACGCGTCAGACGCAGACTTCCAGCGCGATAATACTATTATAACAAAAAAAAACAACCGTCGTCATATACTCATGTATGTAACGTGAGGCTCGACAAGTTTGTACTTCATTCACGGACTGATGTTCAGCGTGGTTGCGTCATGTACAAATGTCATTTACCTAAATCTCGAGTGAATAGGCATATTCTGGGCAAATTCGTCGCATCGTAGGACTTCTTCTTTGCCTTCCGGCTAGTCTGTGGTCAAGAGTAAGGCAAACAAACTACCAAAGAATGTTCCGATTTTCATTTTGCTACTACTAAAGCCTCCGCTCTGTCCTACTATCTTTCAGTAAGCTGTATCTAATGAACCGTAATATGGCCGCTGTAATAACAAATAAATATAATTTTAAAATATATTTTCCTTATTTTAGAAGCGTGTTTTTTTAAAGTTATACTGACTTAGATTTAAAGAGTTATTGTATTTTATGAAGATTGTATGGCAATATGCGTTCGCGTTTCCGGCAGTGGTGTGGGGCGTTCTGGGTGGAGGCGCGCTGTTCTGGAGTGTGTTCACGGTGCTCCACGTGTTCACGTTTCTGCTGCTGTCACTGCGCATTTACTACGTCGGCCAGTTCCATTTCGGTGAGCGTTTTAAATTTCGAACGAATAACCGATAGCCGTCGATAGTTATAAAGCAAACGATTTCGCCTCTAGATTGCGCTGGGATAAATCCTGTTATTATAAAAAAAAATGTTTTTTATTTTTATATTGGCTATAATTCTGCGGGTGTTCCTCACGATGATTTCCTTTACCGCCGAACTAGTGATGTACAGTTACGTAACTGTGTATAGATTTATTTTTTTTATTAAAATCGCTACCTGTCACGTTTACTCGGAGGATCCCCACTTTACACCAAACTCAAAAACAAATTCTTTGCATATTTTTTTTTTACTTTTATAAAGTCTTACGCCAGTTTTACGTTAAATTCTCCATCACGACTTTTATAACGTTGGTATTTTCGTTGAATTCATAACAAAAACTTTTATGTGTGTAGACAAGCAAGGCGTGGCAGAGGCGACCCGCGGGATACGCGACCTGTCGACCTCGCCGCCGCTCTACATGCCTCGCCTCGTTCTGCTGCTCATCGCCAACGCCGTCAACTGGGGCTTCGCACTCTACGGGTACGTAGTTGCGGAGTCGGGCTTTTGCGGTACGAGCGCGCCCGGACCGAATCACTACTTGGACCTAACTCGTATATTGAACACGTGATCCGCGTGTGCTAGGACTCCAAACGCCAATCAGTGCATTGGACTGTTTCTCAAAGGAGCGCGCTCGGACAAGAGATAGCGCTTATACCAGTCAGCTCGTAGAAATAGAACACCGGATCCACTGATTGGATGACTACACACTCCAATCACGTGTTCATATATTGGGGTAGTCATCGGAGCAGAGTCGGATAGAGCGCACTCGTACGGTTAGTTAAAGACCGACTTATGTATCCATCTATAACTATCTCATCAATCGAAAGTCGGCAAACATTCATATTTCTAGATGTGCCGCCTTTACAGATTTTAAGTTTAATAGATTCAAAACTATCTCTCCGCAACTGACTTGTTTCAGATTAGGTACGTTAGTACTTAATAGCAAACAAATTTGACGGTCTACCAAAGTGACCGCGCGCACTCTGAAATCTGACGATCCCAAGCTGCGTCCTAAACGACCAAACAAATCTAGGACTGATAAAAGTGAAACCTAAACAAAACGTATCTTATACAGGCTGGTGACGATGACGACGGACTTTGCGGGGCATCTACTCCAGTTGCTGCTCTGCAACGTTCTCATGCACATGGTGTTCTATCTGAGCATGAAGTTGTTAAACGGCGAAAGACTGCGCTGGTATGCGTGGGCATTCCTCGCCGGTGCGGCTGCGGCCTGGGCACCAGCCCTATACTTCTTCGTGTCCGGAAACTCAGCCTGGACAACCACGCCAGCGCAATCCCGGCACCGCAACCACGCCTGCATGGTGCTACAGTTCTACGACTCGCACGACCTCTGGCACATGCTCTCTGCCATCGCGCTGTACCTCTCCTTCAACGCGATGCTCACGTGGGACGACGGCCTCTCCGCTGTCAAGAGGACCGAGATAGCGGTGTTCTGAACACTAGTTTTTAATAAACGTAGTTAAAATTCATATGGTGTTTTAATTTTTAGTGATGCGCACAATTTTGTAGAGATAGTGCATCATCTCCTCTCATTTCTTCAGCCCGGCTGAACAGCCGGAAAGGCACTATTGTAAATAAATACATAAAAAGTACCAATTTATTACAAAATTGCTTATAACATTATGTTTTAATAAAGCATCTGCGGTCGAACTAGCAAGTACTGAGGCATGGTAGGTACTAGGAAGGAAAATAAATAGGATAATTGTTTTTATTGATCATCAACATAATTATATTATTCACGATGCCCTCAAAACTGCCCTAGATACGAAGATACACGAAGTGCCCTAGGTATGAGGATACACAAAGTGCCCTACGTACGAAGATACACGAAGTGCCCTAGGTACAAAGATACAGAGAACCTACTACCTAGTAGTGTTAGATAAAGTGTTGTTAAATATTCAAGGCCTTTTTCGCCTGAAAAATGGTTCCCTAGTTCAGGCACATGTAATATTTTTGTACTGTAGTAAGTATTGTGCATGTTATTGTATTTTATTTTTTAACAGAGTTCTAGAATAAAGTTTTATTAATTAGACAGAAAACCTATCCTCAAGTAGAGCCTTCTTCAGTAGATCATCAGCCTCCCTAAAAATACCCTTCTCTTTTTTTATTTTGCTACCTACGAGTATTTAGATTTAGGGCAGATTTTTCAATAATAATCTAAAATATAGGAAGATTATTCTAATTGTCAAAGCATAACGAACAAAACGTAGGATAGTCACAAATGATAGAACAAAACGCTAAATGTCAAAAAGCGAATGTCAATGACGTCACATTTAGCGACAGTCGCGTTCTCATTATTTTTATTTCGCAATTTCTCCTCTATCTGAAAATTTCTTCGAGTTCTAACAAAGAAGACTCAAAAATTAAGTTCGCAGACACAGCTGCGATGGACAATCAGTACTACTACAAACTGATGGCCAGCTACCTGTCGAAACGGAACTGCGACGAGTCGTTCGTGCGGTACTTCCTGGGGAAGAGCACCAGAAAGTCGCCCGAAGAGTTGGAGCGGGCCGACGAGCGTAAGCGGCGGCTGCAGCGTGAGCGCTCACGCCGCTACCGGGCGCTCAAGAACGCGCGTCGCCAGCACGAGCCGCGCGATGAGGAGCGTAGCAAGCGTGCCGCCAGTCTAGACGACGAGCTCAGCGACGGGGACGAGCCGCCAACACTGTGTGACCTGCGCTACGACGACGCACGGCTCGCTGGGTCCGACTGTCCGTCGGATGACAGCTCGGCGCCGCTGCCGGACACCAAACGGCCTCCCGCGCTCACACTTCGGGAACTGCTTAGTTCTCCCAACGCTGACCTCGACTACCCCACTGTGCACAGCCTGATGTTGCACTGGCTGCAAACGTAACATCATCCGCACCCTCCCTCGCCTCACACTCTTCTCCCATCTTAAATTGGCCATAATAGAACTTCATTGCAATTGAACTTTTCTAAATACCAAAAGTTGGTTAGAACACTAATGAGATTAAATTGTCTGCTTTGTTAGAGTTTCGATAGAGTTGAGTGTGATACTGATTGAAATTGTTATGAGTGAAAAATCATATCTATAGTTCTATATTGAAGTCGACTATATTTCAAAATTTCTGTGAATGTTGTAGTCAGACACATATCAAATGATAAATATTGCTGCTTTAGTGATGATGCGACTTGACACGGTTGCACATTGAGATGTCATGACCGTCCTGCTGTAATCTAATTATATGGGTGGACACCAAGAATTCTTAATGATTCAGAATTATAGCAAACCTCAAGAAAGTGCTATATTCAAATCATAATTTTTAAAGTTCACCCAGTAAATTGTATGTAACCAACTAAACAATGGTTCAAGTAAGTCAAACATTAGATTTAGGACTTGACTTGACAATTGCAGTTATTTAATTGTATATCTGTGTAACCATCATTTCATGCTTGGATTGCAGGGTGTAGAAACTGTTTGTTGAAGGGTCTTCATATTCAAGAGTTTGAAACCCATTCCAACCATTTCCTTGAAAATCTGGAAATACAATCAATGTTGATTATTGTTTGTTCAATCCAGCCATGAGCTAATATTTGTGTGCATGAACATGTCAGCTTCATGTCTGGTTGTTTATACCTATGTGTTTAAGTTTATTTATCTGTTGTTTCAGACTAAATAATTTTATCCATCAATTTATTATTGTTGTATTTCCCTAATTTACAAATAATGCCCCAGATTGCAGTGTCCTGACTATATGAGTTGGTTACATATAATGAAAATGCGAGACTGCCTCCCGGGCACCACTAGTTATTAGTGTATTCCACTAGACAATAAGTTGTTATTAAGTTGCCATATCCTAATGTTTAGATACTCAACTATTATACTAGTAATTACTGTATGTATATGCATATATAGAGAGTTATAGAGTATATACCTATAGTTTGTGATATGGATGAATTTACATTTTGTGCAAAATCTACATTGTTAGTTGTATTATACCAGGTGATAGGGTAACTAGGCAAGTATGCTTGTATATTCACTTGTGACCATAATGTTACTTTCTTTGCCTTATATGACTATAATGTTTACTATGTATTTTCCAAACATATAATAATAAAATATATAAACATTCCTAAAAAATAATACTAAGTCGCAAATTATCACAAATGTTATCCAAGACAGTGAAATTCCTAATGACTTTTTCATTATAAAACATATCATTGTAACAGCAATAAAAGTTGTTGTATTTATGGTATTGTATACAGCTGCTCTCTAATGCTACCAGTTGTTGCTTCAAGCATTATTTACATTGGTCTATGCATTAAAATGAATAAAGTGTGACCATAGGTTTAAGTTTTTTCAAGTTATTTTGCATAATTATAATAAAAATTCTAAGTTGGCATTGTAACTATTTTTATGTTAGTTTGCATTTAGTTATGCCTTAAAATCTTTGAATATGCATGTGTTGTGAAGGCACTAGCTGTAGCGGACATTATAACTGTCCTGCAACTATTCGGCTTAAGTACTTGTGTACTGTGTAGTACATAGGAGCGCTAAAAAGCACACATGGTTGTATATAATTTTAATTGTATTCTGTAGGTAATGTAATTACCTTAATATTTTCATTTTTTTTAACTTTTTGCTTGGGCTGCTCTCCTGCATTATCCATGTTGCGAATGCCGCAGCACAGCCATAACTGATAGACAATATCTAATAATATTAGTTAAGGTAATAAAATAACACATAAGCATTGGCACTACAGTTTCGCCACCCACCCAACTGGACTGACGAACTATTTTGTTGTTACGAGATATCGTAGGTTAAGTTAAGGTAAGTTCGTTGGTAATGGGTGATTAACACAATATCGCATAGGTAGGTTCCTCCACTATCAGCTTTAGTGTGGGTGCGGTTGCACGTGAAGGCGCGCTTTGACTGAAAACTGCTGTTAGCAGGAGTAACTAATTAAATTAATACAACTTAGAAATATTGAAAGAACTTGTTAAACATTAATTAATTAATGTTATGTTTATCATCATGGTATCATCCGAACAGCGTCACGCCAGCGAAATGGCTTGCTTCATCTAGTCGCACATTTGTCAAAAAGTGACTAAATGCCAAGAGCAGACTTTCGAAGATATGAACATGTTTGTGGCGCTGCATGCTGGAATTACGTCATCCTCAATTACGCCTGGCATGTTGTCAAATTTTGAAAAAATTGTGACTAAATAAAGTAGGTAATAATCCAAGAGCGCGGTGCTGCTATGATGATGCACATCCAATTTACTTAGTTATGCTTCTACGCAGCAGAGCCATATATCAGCTCTGTTACACACGGCGACCCCCTTCGGCCACTCGGCTCGCCAGCGATGGCTAAGCATCATGGCTTCCACGTAGTGTTCACTGCTGTAGGTACTGTAAGGTAGTGCCATATTAAAGAGCTTCCTGAATATTTTTTAACCATTCTTTTATTTAAAAACTCCCCGTAAACTCCGTCTTAAAACATAGGATACAAAAAACTGAGAAAATTTTGCAGAACAAGATATCGAGCTAACGACACCCGTAGTTTTGTTACCGTATACGATTTAAAACAAATTGCTAATTTAAGAGCAGAAATAGCCCGAACGGTTATAGAGCCGGCCGAAAATCAGAGAGGCTCGGGTTCGAATCCTGGCATGTACCAATGAGTTTTTCAAAAACTTACGTACATATTTATCACTAGCTCGACAGTGAAGAAAAAACATCGTGAGGAAACCCCCAGGTCTCAGAATAAATTCTGAGAATATATGTGTAAACAGCCCCGGTCCGGCGATGGGCTCACCACCTATCACGTTTAGGGGTCCAATATATCTCGTGAAATGGGGGTATATCCAGTAATGGAATACCTCCGCCTACCCCCTCGGGGACAAAAAAGGCGTGAGATTATTTTATGAAGGACTCTGAGGAAGGGCCCATTTATCTAGTATTCAGGCAAGCATTTGTCCATATGTCTGCATCTCAAACTATAATACTTATAATAAAAATACATACCTAGTTACTTAGTACAATTATAAAAGTAGCAAATATTTTTAACCCTTTGGTTAGTGAAGGCTCGGGTTCGAATCCTGAAAGGTTGTACCCAAAGAGGTTGGAAGAAAATCATTCTAAGAAACTTTTTCTTTAAATGTCTTTGCATGTATTAATAAGTTATTCAAAAAACTACGTAGGTAGGTAGGTACACACATGGCATGTGTAATATCATCACCCCAGTCCGCCGGTGACTAACTACCACACACGTGACGTTAGGGGTCCAAAAATTATACTTACTGGATGAAAAGTGGGTATTTCCAGGATTGGAATAGGTACATGTGGTATTTATCATTATTTGTATGTGCGGGTAACTTGAATAAACGGGTTCATTTAGCTACCTTGCGTTTCACTACATGGTGGCAGCGGTTAAAATCATTAAAAAATACTTAAGTGTGATAAAATCTCATAAATTCATTTTCATTTGAGTATTAGTGTTATTAGTAAGTAGTGTAGTTGTTCGTAAGATGGAGCATGCACGTCCTCCTGCAGAACTTAACGTCGAAGGCAGTTCGGCGGCTCGCGCTGACGCGTGGAGAAAATGGTGGACACAGTTCTCTGTGTTTATAAAGGCGTCCGGTGTGAACAAAGAAGCGTCCGACGTACAGGCGAGTTTGCTAGTGAACCTCATTGGAGCGGAGGGCTACGAAATATTTTCCACATTCACATACGAGAAGGGTGAAAGTGCTGAGAGTATAGAATGTTTGAAAAAGAAATTTGATGAACATTTCGGCACTAAAGTGAATGTCACGATGTCACGTTTTAAGTTCTTTACGCGAAATCAGAGTGCGGGTGAAACAATACATCAGTATGTGACAGCATTAAAACTGCTCAGTCACGGATGTGAGTTCGATAACCTAAAAGATAGTCTCATCAGAGATCGAGTAGTATGCGGTATTTCGAGCAACGTGGTGAGAGATCGTTTGCTTCGCACGGAGAATTTGACTTTAGCCAAAGCCGTTCAGATCTGTGAAGCTGACGAGATTTCTAAAGAAGAGAGTAGACAAATCGAACAGGCCCAGGTGCAGAGCTTGGCTTCGTCGTCCAATGAGCAGGTGGACGCGTTACAGCAATCATGGAACAGGCGCGGAGGCCGCGGGCGCGGCCAGCGCGGGACGCGAGGCGCGCGCGGGCGCTTTGCGGCGCCACCGCCGCCGGCCGGGGCTGGCGAGCGGCCGCCGTGCTCGCGCTGCGGAAGTGCCTACTGCGACACCCAGCGGTGTCCAGCGCTCGACGTGCTGTGTTTGTATTGTGTGTGTGTATTTCTGGACATGATTATAATTTAAGTTTATTAAATTTAAGAACCACCCCCCGAGATGACATCGATTCTCCGGCCGAAATAATGATGGGTCGAAAAATTAATACACGACTTCCTATGTGTAAAAAGTTACAGCTAACTCCGGTGGACAATTTTAAAAACCATGCTGCTTTACTAGGTAAGAAGCTGAAACAAAAACAAAATTATGACAAGTCTACGCGGAGTCAGGCGGAGTTGAGTGTCGGGGACGACGTGGTGGTGGCCGACGGGGGCAAAAGAAGCTTCATGAAAGTGGTGAGTGGGGGTCCACAACCTCGGTCCTATATATTGCAGGATGCAATAGGTCGTAAGTACCGACGCAATAGGCACCATATAATACGTAGACATAAGCAAAGCCAATCAAGTTCTGAACGGACTCCGACCGGTGATACCACGAGTATTGCTGGTAGTGACGTCGCGCAAGCTCAGGAACACACTACTTCTACAGCAACAACTAGTACAGGTAAACAATCCAAGCACACTGATATTGAATTGCCAACTGGTCCAATAACAAGAAGCAAATATCGCGAAATGACTGAGCCATTTAGGCTCAAGTTTGACTAAAACTAAGTGTAAAAATTTTTAGTATGTATATTATCTTACTTTGAAATTAAACTATAATATACATACTTTTAACTATTTTTTTTGTTACTTAGGTTTATATTACTGTATCTGTTAAGGTGAGATTAAATACTTAAACTGTACTACATATAGGTACCTATAAAACGACTTATTGTTTAATTTAAATACTTATTTATAAAAAAGGGATAGGTAATTGAATTAATTAGGTCTATGTTTCTTTAATAGATTAGTTAGATTACTTTCTATACTTACACCTGTGCTTTCAAAAGTTTTTGTTACTTTGTTATTATAAAGAGAAAGATGTGGTATTTATCATTATTTGTATGTGCGGGTAACTTGAATAAACGGGTTCATTTAGCTACCTTGCGTTTCACTACAGTACATACCCCTGCCGACCCCGCGGCGACTAATGGCGTGAGCAAATTTATTTCTTAATATTTAAAGATTCGAACATACTTAGGTACATGGTGTTGCATTCCAAAACTACAAATTGTACGAAAGTATTAATGAAATCTATCCCAGTGCATCCTGCTAGAAAACAGAGCAGGCCTCAATGGAGATGAAACTACTTCAGATAAATCTCTCCCACATAGGTATATGGTGGTGACCATTTTGTATGGGAAGTACATTCTTGGAAAAAACATCTTCAAGTTTTTATTCCATGTAGTGGACTTACCACTTATTGAGTGTCAATGCTACTAATGCTTCGGAATGTGTTATAGTTATAGACGAGAGCGGCGCAAGAAACTCCATTACACATTATTCGTTTAAACAATGAATACGATCTAAAAATAACTATAAGTGTGGTTATGTTTTCAGTGCTGTGATGGAGAAAAATGACACTTAGGTATACCATTTGTCATTTATTCATCACGTAGATTCAGATTCATAATAGGACTGCTTCGTTTTCTTTGGCAACCTATATCGGGAAGGTACCTATCTAATAGAGTAAGAGGTGGGCACAAACAGAAGGAGAACCACTTATGTAATATTGTTCTATATTAGAAACACGAAGCAAAGGCTATGTACGCCCACGTAAGACCCGCCGCGTTCATGCGTTGTTGTTCTAATATGGTGGTCAATGTCAACTGCTTTATTTTTTGTACAATTTATTTCAATGTGCCAAAGTGCATTTTTATACTATACAATAAAGTAATATTATACAATATACACGTCAAAATTGCTTATAACAAATTAAGTAAATCTTTAGAAATACATAAAATCACAGCCTTATTAATATTTGGAATAATTATTAAAAAGCATAAATTAAATTGATTCCACATCACTCTTACAGAATTATGGAAAGATAAAAGCATGCAGTACATGGTTATTGATGGGAAGTGACAATCGGTGGCGATGGGCTGGTATTGCTGCCGGTTATTAGTCAACATCAACAAATTAATTGCTGCGCATCGCTCGTCCGCCGGCGCGTGCTGTCACTCGAGCGGAAAGTTACTGTATATGAAACAGTACATTCTCAATTTTTTCCAAGTGTAAGTTAACAAGGCTACATGTAATAAATGCGCGTGCGGTTCTGTGCGGCTGAGCACGGCGCGGCGTGGCGGGTGTCGGACATGCAGCGCGAGCGCAGTGCGCGGCACGATGCTGCGCGCGTGGGCGCCCCAGCCGCCGCCGGTACCCACCTGCCGCGCGGCCGAGACCCTCCGCGCGTCCAGCTTTAAGTGCACCAGTTCCGTTCCTCAAGCCAAACCATGAAATCCTGCACCATGTACAAAATTACCTATGTGTCTAAAAGGAAGCAGGTAGGTTATATTCTTAAATTCAAATAAAAACTGTTCTCCTTTCGCTTTTGTGTTTGTGTGTCGATGCTCACTAGGGTGTTTCTGATCGACTGGGAAAGTGGAAATTTCACACTGGTTCCAACGTCTGTCCCACAGACGCCTTCATAATCATCTGCATTTAGTGAGTATATCATGGCACCACGCAAAGCATGCTTCTTTATGAACTCTGCTTTGGCCATTACACTCATAGACGTGTCATAAGACACCCACTCGTGCTGCCTGTGCAGATACGGAACTTTTGCATTCGATTCCTGCACTATATCCACATCATTACCATATTTCTTGAGATACAAACAAACATCTGTATAGCTAACAAAACCAAGTGAACCAAGAGAACCAAAGCCAGAAGCAGGACTTCCAATCACAGCATTATTAGAATTAACAAGGGTAAAGCTATGGCCGTAAGTTGGGATGCCTACAACAATTTTATTTGCATCAAGTCCCTTGCTTATGTACATATGCACAGTATAGTTCATATTAAGGGTTGCCATATACAGTTGCTCTTGTGGTCTTGCGTATAGCGGTGCATTAAGCCCAGTAAATGGTGTGAATTTGGAGAAGTAGTGAAAGTCATAGGTCATCACATTCACATAATCTACATACAAATTTAGCTGATCCACATCATAGGAGGCATCAACGATTGACTCAGGAGCCGGAACAGCAACGGTCAGTAAGTACTCTCTCTTTTCCCTGACATACTCAGCTCGAATCTCTCGGAGCAACTGAGAGAAGTGTTGCCGTTCTCTCTTGGACAATTTTTGTCTGACACTGTGTACAGCAGGAAATTCCCAGTCCAGATCAATTCCGTCGAGGGTGTAATTCCTTAGAATGCTTTTGATAGATTTAATAAATACTTTTCTAGACGCATGGTCTACTACCATATCAGAGAACCCATTGTCATTGCTGGCTCCTCCTACAGATAGTAATATTTTCAGTTTTGGATTATCTTTTTTAAGTTTAACAGTTTCGGATAAAATTTCGTATTGGAATTCGTCAAGCTTGATTTGTTTTTGTTCCACCCGCGCGAATGCAACGTTGATGTGCGTGCAGAGATGTGGGTGGAGGTCGGACGGTAGCAAGGGCTTCGAGTCGTTGCGGTCGGGCATGTTGTAGTAGCACGACACCACTGTGTCTGTCGCGGCGGAGTACGCGTTTTCTCCTCGTGTCGTGTATAACATCGAGTTCTCACGTGACTCGCGCAGGATAGGAACTCCTACACCCCAACCTCCTAACGGCGTCAGAAGCAGTACAGCAGCTCCCAAAGTCACCAGCATCATCGCAGCTACGGACGCCCACAATATAGCCGACTTAACTTTTCCGTGCACTGCTACCTGCAAACCTTCCTTCTCTGCATCTTTTAGCGCTTTGTACGTAACGCACTGATCCAACATTATGTCCTTTATTATTTACATGAACAAATATTGATTACTGAACTAATCCTTAGGCTGCGAGATAAGACAAATCACACAACAAACAAATCACAAAAAACAACAAAACAGCTGACGTCGGACTCTGGGAATCTGCTGCCCACAGACCACTGCCTGTCATATTTTTTGACACGACTTGATTTTTTTTCGTTGCTCTATCTAAGATATGCAGACGTATTTGAACTCATACAGCCGATTATTTAAGCGGTTTTAGTTTCGTGAACTTATGGAATATATAATCTAACGACGTGTAAAAACAATTTAATGTGGGTGATGACATTATAAAATGCCCCAAATTTTATTTGGAATCTCATTTGGAAAGTAAATTATTGCAATTATATAAACAGATAGTAAATTGGATCGGACCCTGCAAACAAATAACGTTCATGGGGCTTGTCCTATGTTTTGTTGTCATTGTTGACGGATTCGATTTTTAATGAGAATATTATTAAATTTTTTATCCCATACAAATACAAGTGTCTATCAAAATTTCAAATAAATAAATAAAATGAATAATTTGATTAAATTAAGGTGAGCAAGTAATTATATAATCACTTTTATTAGATTTTCTAAAAGGAACAAAACTTAACTTGTTGTAGATGTTCCTATAAACTATACACCTCATATTTTTTTATTTCTGTTGACATAAGTGACAGGACAGGACTTTGACAGCACAGAATTTGATAAAATGTGATACAGTACACGTACGACTTGCTTTGCTGTGTGTTTTAGTAGCATAATATTATATACGTAGTAGATAATTCAATTAATGTGAAGTTTTGAAGAGACATATGTAATGGGTACCGCGCACCGCATCGGTAGTGATGGATAGCGCATCGCTGGATCAGTACGAGGAGCAGTTGTACGCTGTGTTTAAGACGTTCGACGTCGATAATGCGGAAGCGCTCTCCCGCTCCGCCGTCCTAGCGCTTTGCGACGCCTTACAGCTGGAGGCGCGTGGTGCAGCACTCGTCGACTCCCTGTTCGAGCGCCGCGCACAGCGAGTCACCTTCGCCCAGTTTCGCAGCGGCCTGCTCGCCGTGCTCGGTGCCGAGCCCGCACCGGAGCCCCCGACCGCAGCGGAGCCCGCTCCCGGACCCGCTGCGTCAGCGGCCGGTACGACCGTGCGCGCCGAACCCACTCACAGCGACGACGACTCCTCGGGACGCGAAGTAGCGCCCAAGTTTGTCTTCGGCTCCAAAAAGTACGGGCGACGCTCGCGGCCGCAGCGTGCCACCTCGGCGCCCGACGACGCGTCTGGTAATTGTGGACGCGCGCGCTGCAAGCGTAGTGCCTCCGCCGCCGGATCCCACGTCTCAGAGACACCGCCGGCTTCGCCTCCGCCCGACCCCGATCTCGACCACGACAGCCGCATCGACTGCGAAGGTGCGCTCGAGCTGTGTCGTCACCTACGCATGGACGGTATCGACCGTCGTCTCGTCGAGCGCATCTTCGAGGCGGCGCCGTCCGCCGAAACCACAGTCGGTGAGTTCTTCGATCGTCTCAATGCATCCCTCAGCACGTCGATAGCGTCCGCGTGCGAGTCCGGCGCGATCGCCAACGAGGCGGTCGACGACGGCGCTCTCCCGGGGGAGCTTGTCGCCGAGACGTGGGAGCGCGCCGGCGTGCAGCGGCCGCGCCGCCTGCTGGCCGAGCTCGGGTTCGGTGCCGCCGCTGTGCACGCGCCGACTCTCGAGCGCGCTCTCGATGAGGAGGTGCGCGCTCTCGCCGAGCCACCCGACGCGCGGGCGCTTCTTCTTCAGGCGGCGCTCGCTCTTAGCCGCTTGCGTCATGCGCGGGCACAGCACACCGCCGCCGCCACGGCAGCCGAGCGGGACCGGCTTCGGGCCGACCTCGCCGAGTCGAACAGACGCGCGCGGGTACTCGCGCAGGAGGTCGACGAGAATCACGCCAAGCTCGAGGCCGAGCTGACGGCGAACCTCCGACGAGCGGAGGCCCGCCACGCGGAAGCGACGCGGGCCGCCGAGACCGTCCTAGCGGCGGAACGCGAGCGTGCGGCAAACGAACGAGCAGCACTCGAGGCCGAGGTGTCGCGACGTGCCGAGACCGAGGCGCGGATGCGAGCGGACGTGACCTCCTCGAGGCGCCGCGCTGAGGAGGCCGAGGCGCGCGCTGTTGCCGCAGAGGAGCGGGCCGCCGCGGCAGATCGAGAGCGCGCGCGGTTGACGGCACAGCTGCGCGAAGCGACCTCGTGTGCGGGACCTCCGCCCGATACGCCCGAGGCGCATGTGCTTGCGTCTCATGTCGAGGAACTACGTGTGGAGAACAAGATGCTGCGCGACCGTTGCGACGAACTATGCTGCGAGCTGGAAGCACGCGGGCGCCGCGGGGACGTGGCGGCTGCAGGCGGCGGCGACGGAGCGTCATGGCGCGACGAAGCACGAGGAGCAGACCGTGCGCTCCCCCTCGAGGTCAGTATAGAAGAAGGCGAGAGTGCTTTCGCGAGATTGGTATAAAATTCTTTAGAGGCATATATTTTCAGATATGTGAGTCGCCGCCGGCTAGCTTGGAGCAGGATGCGGTAGCGAGGGTCGAGGCGGGCGTACAGGTGGAGGCGGCAACCGAAGATGAGGTGGATGCGCTGCGCGTCGAGTTAGCTAACTTGACGCGTCGCTATGATGAGGACAAAACGAAGCTATCAGATTTAGTCAAGTGAGTATTTGGATCGTTCCTTCGTTCACCTAAAGCCGTATACAGAAAGAAAGCTGAAAACTTATCAGCGCTGACCGGCGCCTGTCGGCACTTATCGGCGCTTATAGGCGCCGGTCTACGCAGGTAACTGGCGGAGGCATTTATATGAACAAGCGCTGACCGGCGCCTGTCGGCACTTATCGGCGCTTATCGGCGCCGATAAGTGCCGATCGGCGCCGACTCGCGCCGGTCAGCGCTCGTGCCGCCCGCCAATCATCGTACGACATTTTGCTCGCTCTGCTTCAATCTGCTTGCTTTCTGTAGAATGGACCAGCGCCGATAAGCGCAGATCGGCGCTGATAAGTTTTCAGCTTTCTTTCTGTATACGGCTTAACCCAATGTTATGAACTCAGAAATACACAATAAAGTTTTATTATTTGTCTACTGCAGGGAGTTGGAAACGAGTCTCGAGCAGATGAAAGTGGAGTACGAGCGCTGCGAGGAGTATTGGAGCACGAAGCTAGACGAGGAGCGCGAGTTGTCGGCCGTCGAGCAGCGTGCCAGCGACGAGCGCCTCGCTGACCTGATCGCGAAGATCAGCGAGTACGAACGGCAGTTTGCGCCTCCCGCACTTCCCACTATCGACGAGAAGTACAGCCTTGAGAGGCAAGTGGCCGACCTCGAGGACGAGTTCGCAGTATATCGAAGTGACCGCGACAGGGAACTAGCTGAAAAAGACGCGGAGATGACTCGGCTGCGGGACCGCATCGCCGCGCTAGAGCAGGCCGCCGCTCGCTCGGCCGCCGCGCCCACGCCTTCGCCGCACGTGAGTATTTGACAATTTTGACATGCTCTCCATTGATCACAATCTAAATAAATTTATTGTATGGCTGTGGGTTACATTAAAAGAACTTAAAACAATATAATACACTAGCTGTTTCGCGCGGTTGCACCTGTCCTATATTAGGAGGGGACGTCGACGATAGATTTAAGTGAAACCAGGTAGAAGGTGGAAACGTGTGTATTGTTCCATCTCCAAATAAGTAATCATATCATAAAATATAATTAAAATTAAAGTAAACTAAATTGCTAAGCAAGCAATACGCATCACATGTTGCAGCGCATAACGTTATGTTGCGGTGCAACTATAGATACAGACTATCCATACTACATTCCAGGGGTTCTGGAAGAAAAAAAAATGTGTTGCGTGTTACTTGATAAACACATTTTTTTTTAAACTAAATACATATAAAAATTCAAATAAAAAAAATAAAAAATAAATCAAATACAACATATTATTACATGAATTATAAATTAAATTAACTTAATTAATAAACAATTTTGTATTGTTCTTATGCGTTACATATTCTTTTCCATCTTTCAATATTTTTACATTGGGTGTAATTTCTTCAATAACCTTATATGGTCCTAAATAAATATTATCTAACTTATTACCTACTTGATTTTTTAACAAAATTTGATCATCTTTCTTATATTTTACAGTACTAACGTGTTTATCGTAATTACGTTTTCTAAAATGTTTTCCTTGTATTAAATTATTTCTCGCATCTTCCTGTGCCTTTCGCAATTTAAATTTTAATTGTAAAGGATATGCATCAGGATTGTACAAGGGTTCTACATTACTACTTTGCAAATTATTAGGTAAGTTACACAGTTTTCCAAACACTAATTCGAATGGAGTGTATCGTGTCTCAGTATGGACTGTGGTATTGTACGAAAAACACCAAAACGGTAGCCAAGTGCTCCAATCACTTGTGTTGTTACTACACTGTATCCTAAGAAATGCTCCTAAATTCTTGTGCGTGTTTTCTAAAGCTCCTAGAGTTTCATGATGATACGCTGTCGAGTGGAGTTTCGTGATTTTTAATAATTCACATACTTCGGTCATAACTGATGAGATGAACTCAGTGCCTTGGTCAGTTATAATTTCTTTTGGAATACCGTATCTTAAAATAAAATTATTTACAAATAAACTAGCAACACTGACTGTGTCTTTCTTTTCTAAAGGATATGCTTCTACGTACTTTGTCAAATTACATTGTAAAGTTAAAATATATTTATGATTATAGTTATCAACATCTAAGGGTCCCATTAAATCGAGACTAACTCTCTCAAAGGCTGTACCTGGAGTGGTGGTGATCACCATAGGTTCTCGGGTATGCCTATTTGAATGCTTCTGAATTTGACAATGTTTGCACTTTTTAACAAAATCTATGACGTCATTACTCATTCCTGTCCAATAATAATACTTTTTGATATTATTCAACATCCTGTTTACCCCCGCGTGACCACTGGTAGGTAACAGATGAAAATCGTTCAGTACTATCGTTTTTGTTTCTCTATCAGTAATCCTAGCTACATCGTTAATTATTAATAACTTTGGATAGTCGCTTAATTTATTCATTTCACATAAAAGTAAATTTATAAAATCTTCATCGCATTTTCTTTTAATAATAACGAGCTCGTTTAACTTTATGTTCTTACAAAAATCTTGTAATTCTCTCGCTAACACACTTACGGTAGATAACGATCGAGATATTACATAAATTGCCAACTTATGGGGCACAAATATACAAGAACCATTTTTACTAAGTATTTTATTACATTTTTCTATCTGATTTAGAGTACTCTTGTCACTGCATAAAATTAATTCTACACTCATAATAGGTCTTTTGAAGATTTCCAACACTTTAGGTTGATCAGGCCTGAAAGTGGTGGGATCCCCATTTGTCAAGTCCGTAATGTCGTCATTATTACGTAACTTTCGAGCTTGTGCTCTCGTCATGACTGATACAACATGCTCGTGCATCTCTTTTAAATCTTTACAATTTATCGGTATACGACTCAATGCATCTGCAGCTGCGTTGTGCCGTCCCGGAACATAATTAATCTCAAAATCATACTCTTCTAAGTAAAGTCTAAACTTAGTTAATCGGCTTGAAGGATCGGTCATGTTAAACAAATAAATTAGTGGCCTATGGTCAGTCTTAATTTGAAACTTTGTCCCATAAAGATATGGCCTAAAATGTCTTACAGCCCACACAATAGCCAGTAGCTCGAGTTCTATGACTGGGTATCGTGTTTCAGCTGACTTCAGGCTGCGACTTGCGTACGCTACTACCTTGCCGTTGCTATTAGACAGTACGGCGCCTAAACCTAACTTTGATGCGTCCGTCTGTAAAATGAATGTGTTTTTTTCTGAAAAATCGGGATAATCTAAAACTGTAGGACTAAGTAATATATGCTTAAATTTTTGAAAAGCTTGTTCACATTCGTTTGACCAATAAAACGAGATATTTTTCTTACACAATGCGTTAAGTGGGTGAGCAATATCAGCGAAGTTCGGTATGAACCGCCTATAGTAATTTGCAAACGCTACAAATCGTTTGACGTCATCAGAGTTCTTTGGTACTGGATAATTTTGTAAGACATTAACTTTAGACGGGTCTGGAAAAATACCTTCAGATGTTATTTTGTGACCTAAATAAACTATTTCCTTACGTAAGAATTCACACTTGAGTGGATTTAATTTTAAATTAACCTGTCGAAATTTCTCTAAAACTTTAATCAAGTTTTTATTATGGGTTTCAAGACAATTACCTACTACGATACAGTCATCTAAATAAATAAGACATGATTGATAATTTAAACCTGTCATTGCTATTGTCATAAGCCGTGAGAATGCACTGGGAGATGTTTTCAATCCCATCGGGCACCTCTTCATCTGGTACTGCTTGTTAGTTGTAAATGCAGTATATTTCCTGGACTGTTCTTCTAATGACAGTTGATAATAGCCTTGTGAAAGATCTAATTTTGAAAAATAAATGTTGTTTGCTAAAGAGTCTAAAATTTCGGTAATATTAGGCAAAGGGAATTTATCGTCTTGTATTTTATTGTTTAATAGGCGATAATCCACAACAAGTCTCCATTTCTTTTCTCCTGACCTATCTGTCTTTTTCGGA